>OX421498.1:8982394-11772394 GCA_949126835.1 Anisus vortex | reverse complement strand
TCTCCCTTCTCTTCTCCCTTCTCTTCTCCCTTCTCTTCTCCCTTCTCTTCTCCCTTCTCTTCTCCCTTCTCTTCTCCCTTCTCTTCTCCCTTCTCTTCTCCCTTCTCTTCTCCCTTCTCTTCTCCCGTCTCTTCTCCCTTCTCTTCTCCCTTCTCTTCTCCCTTCTCTTCTCCCTTCTCTTCTCCCTTCTCTTCTCCCTTCTCTTCTCCCTTCTCTTCTCCCTCTATGTAGTTTCGACACCGTTAATCTTCTTGGGGCCTAAACCTACTAAGTTCGAAATTGGGATTTTGTAAATGACTCCCTTTTGGGGAGCTTCCACCACGGGTTGGCTCGATTGGACCATTTCAGATGTTGCCACACGCTCAGATTGTTAGCAAATATGCCTATCGGTTGATTGTTTGATATACATGTCCATTCATTGATAATGAAACGTATATAGATATATTAAGTTCGTTAATAATTGTGGTTTTTGTTGCTTGATAAATTTAAAACAGAGGATTGACCTTTGACTGGACCTTGACTAATTTAAACTTTTCATGTAATATCTTAATATACATTTTTAATATAATAAAATGGTATTCAACTGAACCATAAACTAACATAAATTATGCATATCAAAAGTTGCGACTATTAGGCCTATCTCACACTTTCCTGTAATCGTTCTTCTGATGTACTTTGTGGGAAACAGGTAATGCTTGTTGCCCCTTTCCCTTCGATTATCGTCCGTTGATCTGTGCAGTTCTGAACGTATACCAGACGGACCACATAGATCTGACAATAGCGGACCACTAGCGGCTCACTGCCACTTAGTGCATTTTTTCCATGACCACTTGTAGCACCTAATGTTAGCCCTCCTCTCCTCAGCCCCCAACCCCTCTCAGTTCGCCATGAAATTAATTTAAGAACTTATTGTTTATGGAGGAGGACTTTGTCAGTTCTCGCCTCAGAAAATATGCCACTATCCCGGAAATGGGTTCTAATACAGCAATTCTAAACATTGTGATTGCAAATGATTTTCAAACCTTAAAAAAAAGATATATTTTTTACAATGAGTCCTCCCCGCCCCCCCCCCCTTTTTTTCCCTCTTATTTCTAAAACAGCATTTTAATCTTCAATATGTAGCCATTTCCAGCTCCATGGTTAAATCTGCATTTTAATGACGCGGGCGATTCCAAGGGAGAGAATTGTGGTTTTGCATAAAATTACATCTTTTATTATATTCTTTTTTAGTAAAAAGAGTTATCTTTCCTTAAGATTTTGTTAAAAAATCGGTGGATGGAACAATATATCTGTTGGAGAAAAGACATTGTCGACGCCCCACACCCTTCACTCCCTCCCCGTCAAACCCATTCCACCCACATACGCCACCACCTTGCGAAGTCATTCACTTTGATCTCGATTTATTATAGTTGTTTTTGTTATAGTATCTGCTGAACATTGAAGTTTTTGGTTACCAAACATGTGGAGAGGTGGGTGTGTTGGGGGAGTGCCATTCTTTCCCCAGCTGCCAATCACTACATAACACTTTATCACTCCCTCCATGAACTAACATCGCAGATGGTGAGAGTCCGAAAGAGAGAGACAGAGGATGAGAGAGAGAAAAATGGAGTGAGAGAGAGAGAGAGGGTGAGAGAGAGAGAGATCGAGATTCCCAAAAAGAGAGAGAGAGGGAGAGGGAGGGTGAGAGAGAGTATGTGAGAGAGAGAAAAAAGAGGTGAGTGAGAGAGAGAGAGTGATGCAAGAAAACATTAACTTTGTAGCTTACACGAAAGAGTGAAAGAGGAAAAGAGAGAGAGAGGGAGAGAGTGGAAAAGAGGGTGAGAGAGAGGGTGAAAGATAGAGAAGGTGAGAGAGAGTGTGTGTGTGAAAGAGAGAGTGTGTGTGTGTGTTTAAGAGAGAGAGAGGATGAGAGAGTGAACGGCTGCAAGAGTGAGCGTTAGAAAAAAGTGTGAAAGAGCGAGAGAGAAACGAATGAAAGAGCTTGACAAAGAAAGCGAGTGAGAGGGAGAGAGTAAGAAAAAAAGATACGATGTAGAGATCCGTCAAACTGATTGGTTGTAAATAAAACTGTTTATGCATCGTGTGGTAGTAAAACACAGCCATTGCTAACCTCAACAACAACAACACTGCCAACAACATATAGAGCTAGTCTCTACGATGACCTTATGGAAGTTATCTTATTTTATACATTACAAACCCTCCATCTTTACAGAAGATTACTGCGTCCTACATTCATCCGTGGTCTGACTCTAGAAGTCTAATCTTTTTTATTTAGTGTTTTAAACGATGTTAAGTAACTGGTTTTCATGGTTTGTTCTTAATGGATGCCACTCGGGTAGAAAGAATAATTACATACACTTGTTCTCGCATAAAGGATAAGAAAATTTAAAATGTAATACTTTATGTATTATTAATATTTCACTCTTTGCCCTTCTGACCTTTAGTGTTTCTAGGTTTAGTGATTTAACTATTGGTAATACTCTTGTCAGTTGTGAATATTTGCTAGTAAGGAACCGGCTGGTCCAGCGGCTAGTTCACCGGACTGTCAACCAAAAACCAACTGACACGTCGCGGGTTCTAGCCCGGCCACCGGCGGATCCCTGTCGCCCTGCAGGAGTTTTGGGCCTGTAAACATATTTGCGCCAGCAGGCAGCATTGTGTTTACAGAGCGCACTGAGCATGCTGAAATAGCATGGATAGAAGCGCTATATAAGTAACCAATTTATTTAATTTTAATTTTCTGAATTAGTTATAATTTTATAATGTATTCATTTAGTTGTTGGGTCCCATACAGAAGAGGTATATTGTTACGTCCACAATCCCCTTGTGGCCAGAGCTGTGTAGATCTTGCTGATAATTCTAGTTAGTCCTAGGGGAGACTTTAATTATTAGTATTTATGTTTCAGTATTACACGAACTCTTCTTATAGTCCTGGGCACAAATTCAGTATTTGTATTCCAACATTTCCTGTCTTGTACATTAGAGTAGTAGATAAATCTTATAGTAATGTATACAACACAATAGAATAGTAACTTGACAAGGAAGCTTCAGTGTGACTGTTGTTGATAGTTTATTTCAGGTGGTATGTTCAATTATACAATATATCTATTATGTACAGTTAGAATAAAATAGTGCAAACACAAACGTTCTCAAAGGAACATATTTTGAAACTCTCTGTCTTTCAGACAAAACAAATCATTAAATACTATCCGAGTGGTGCAAGGGACAGACCCATTACCAGTAGGGGTGAAAATCATGGTATCATTACAAAACTCATAACAAAAACGATAGGAACTTCCCCTATTAAATAATGAGTCGTTCCCAGACTCTAAGAATTTGAGATCAACACAGAATCCCAACATTACCTAGAACCTTTTGTTTTCCTACTAAACGTCCTAATATTGTGTGTAGTAAGAAAAGAGAGAGAGAGAGGAATAAACATTGCGTGTTCCAATTCTTGGAAAAACAATATACATGACACGCCCCCACCCAATGAAAGAAATAATGTACCATAATTACCCAAGTAATACTCAACATGGTACATTTTTTCGTACTTAACACTATCGTTTTAACAACCATCAATCAATGGAAGATTATAAGACAATTTAAGCAAACATGGCTCACTGGCACAACTAAATTATAAAAAGTGTCACTACCCAATGGTAATTGTGATTAAAACGTGATGGACAAATATTTCCCCGTTAATATTAATATTAACTAATGTCTCAACAAGTACAAATAATTCAAAAATATTCTAGTCATTCTTATTTTAACTATGTACAGTTGTGTGGATTTCCACCAAAAATTTGCAAAAAGTCTTAATCTATTTGAACAAATATAACATTGCTCAAACTCTGTCAATTTTCAACAGTTTACTTCTAATATACAAACCAAAAGATAAGTAATACGTAGCTCGAATCAAACCATAGGTTACTTCCCCTTTAAATTACAGTGTCAACTTGACATTAACAGGGTTAATACCTAAGATGATGATACTTCCCCTTTTCTCAAATATGAGGAGAAAATACGCTCTAGTTACGATTACTACAGTAATCTCAATGTTAAAATGTAATCCACTATTATGCGTTTTTGGCAAATTTGAAAGTTTAATATAAAAGTTTGTTCAGGGTTGAATGAGTGTACACCTTTAGGTACCTTTGTTTCCCTCCGTTCCTGGATATATGGAATATATAACCTATACAACATAGTGAATATCCACTAGTTTTTCCCATTCTATTACCATGATATAACAATTTAGCAATAGATTTCCAATATTATCTATTAATTTATACCAATTGATATTACATCTCTTTCTAAGAAAAAAATTGTACATATTATTATTTAGTTCCATTCATTAACTAAAATAAAAACAAGATAATAAATCAACTAGCTCAAAGTTTTCTCACTTAATTGCATGTGATGACAATTACTTTCATCCATCCATATCAAGTAAATACGTGCATATATATTTATTGCATCATGCATCAAAATTTAAATGGAATTTCTTTTCCATAATCAAATGAATTTAAAATATATCAGAACATCAATATTATACATGATTATAAAAATTATTAATACTTTCAAAAGACTTGACTTCTGATTGATACAAGTATTCTATAGGTATTCCATGATCAAAATTCAAACGAATGATAGGTTATCATGACACATTCTTAATGAATAAATGAGATGATCTGAAAAAGAAGTATTGGGTTATTCAGTCAATCATTAGCACCCGAGATAGAGTATCATCTGTGACGTTGTCCCTACCCCTCAGGTGTTTTATGTTTAAGTCATAGGCTTGGAGGAATAAGCTCCATCTAACAAGCCTCTGGTTTTGCTTGACCCTGGAGAGAAAAGTCAGAGGGTTGTGGTCGGTCAGTATTTCTATCGGGTACCCAGAGCTGTTTACATAGAAATCAAACTGTTTTAACGCTAGTATCAACCCTAAAAGTTCCTTCTCACTTGTATTATATTTACGTTCATGGATATTGAATTTCTGTGAGTGGTAGCACACCGGGTGCTCCTCTCCGTGGTCATCCTGCCGAGTTAGCACCGCTCCCATCCCAGTATCGCACGCGTCTACTGCAATTTTAAAGGGTCTATCAAAACGCGGGGTCACCAAAATAGGTGCCCTGGATAATCTTAACTTCAACTCATCAAACGCCTTTTGGCACTTGTCAGACCAAACAAAGCGATTGTTCTTCTTTAGTAGGTCAGTTAAGGGGCAAGCTACCGTAGAAAAGTCCTGGCAAAACTTACGATAATACCCGGCCATTCCAAGGTAACTACGGAGTTGTTTCCTTGTCTGTGGCACTGGGACATTCTGAATAGCTTCTATTTTAGCATTTACTGGTTTAACCTTTCCACCACCCAGTACATGTCCAAGATACTCGATAGTGGCATGTCCAAACTGACTCTTAGCCAGGTTTATTGTCAAATTGGCGTCATTCAGTCGTTCAAACAAGTGTCGTAGTTGACTGACATGTGTCTTGAAATCTGTACTATACACCACTATGTCGTCGAGGTAGGCATTACACTGGAAGATACCGCGAGTGAGGGTGTTTATAAGCCTTTGAAACGTCACAGGGGCATTACGGAGTCCGAATGGCATGACCTTATACCTGTAAAGTCCGTCAGGCGTCACAAAGGCGGATACTTCCTGTGCCCGTGGCGTCAAAGGAATCTGAAAGTACGCGGAGAGAAGATCAATTTTTGTCACATACGTCGCGTCACCTATCTTATCAATGAGGTCATCAATACGAGGAATGGGATACGAGTCAGTCTTTGTCAAATTATTTAATTTCCTAAAGTCTGTACAAAACCGCAATGTGTTGTCGGCTTTTGGTACCAACACACAGGGTGAAGACCATTCGCTATCACATTCTTCCACTATGTCATTTTCTAACATATACTTCACCTCTGCTCTAATATGTTCAAGTCTGATGGGGTTAACTCTATATGGATGCTGTTTAATTGGCCTGGCACCCTCAGTTAATACTACATCGTGTTCTATTAGATGTGTCCTCCTGGGAACATCTGTAAACAGTGACTTATATTCATGTACCAGCTCAATAATCTCCTCCTTATCTTCTACCGGAAGATGTTCTAGCCTTGTATCTAAACTCTTAAGGGCGTCTGCATTATTAAGTTTACTTTCTGCAAACTTATATTCTATCCTAGATAAATCCGTCGCGACTCTAGCTAACGAAATCATGGGGACCTCCCGTGGTTTACTCTTTTCCCTGGAAACATAGGGCTTAAGCAAATTAATATGGCATACCCTCTGCTTTTGTCTCCGGTCAGGAGTCTTTATCAAATAATTGACCTCGCCAAGCTTTGACTCTATCTCATATGGTCCACTAAACTTTGCACTTAAAGGCTGATTTTGCAAAGGTAGAAACACAAGAACTTTGTCACCTGGTGCAAAAGTTCTAGCTGTAGCTTTACGGTCATAGTTCTGTCTCATACGCTCCTGCATCTGTGGAAAATGAATCTTCACATGGTTAAAAGCATGATAAAGCCTATTTTTAAATTTATCTACATATGACAAAAGTCCAATCGGTTCACTGTCCGTTAGCCAAGTTTCATGTAGAAGTTTCAACGGACCTCTGACTGAGTGTCCATACACAAGTTCGAATGGGCTAAACCCCAGGGATTCCTGAGTGGCCTCCCTTGCAGCGAACAGTACATAAGGCACACCCTTATCCCAGTCTTTCTCGTTTTCATAACAGTACTTTTTAAGCATCGATTTTAATGTCTGATGAAACCTTTCCAGAGCTCCCTGGCTCTCAGGATGATAGGCACTTGATAGCCTATGGCTTATCCCTAATTGTTCCATGACTTGTTTGAAAATGTTCGAAGTAAAGTTAGTCCCCTGGTCGGACTGTACTGTCTTCGGTAGGCCATAACGTGTGAAGAAATTTGTCAGGGCGTCTACCACCTTCACTGTTGTTATGTTCCGCAACGGAATGGCTTCCGGGAAGCGAGTGGATGAACATATGACTGTGAGCAGGTATTGGAAACCGGCTTTTGTTTTCGGCAACGGGCCCACGCAATCAATGAGTATATGACTGAATGGTTCGTCGAACGCTGGTATCGGCTGGAGTGGACTGACAGGAATTCGTTGGTTAGGACGTCCTACTATTTGGCATACGTGGCAAGTCTTGCAGTATTGTTCGACATCTCTTCTCAGTCCTGGCCAGTAGAAGTAAGGGAGGATACGGTGGTGCGTTTTTCGGACTCCCATGTGACCAGCGAAAGGAAGATCATGCGCCATACGCAGTATATCTTGACGATAGCACTTAGGTATTACAATCTGGTGAATACTGTCCCACTCGTTTGTACCTGAGTTGAGCGGTTTCGACTTTCTCATCAACACTTCATCTTTCATGTAGAAACATTCCGCCATTGCATCTGCAGTCTTTTCATCAACAGCTTTCATTCTGAGTTGCATTATTACTTCGTCATTCAATTGTTCTTTCACCAATTTCTGCTTTGGTGACAAAATGTTATCGTTCTCCGTTGCATTACCAGTTGTTAGTTCAGCAAAGAACGTAGCACTTAAATCGATGTCAGGTGTTTCTGTTATCACTGTTTCATTCGCATGTGTGTCTTCAGAACAGACAAACACATCTTTCGTTGCACTACACGGCGTAGCAGGAGTCTTTACCGACTTCTTTTCCTGCATTGCTCTTGTCAGTGCACATGTTGGGCGTTCATTGGCAGGACGTAGGTTTTTGTCCTCCGCCATCTTTGTCTCCAACACTTTAACCATGGGCTCGACAGTGACTCTGCCGCCCATAATGTCATTTCCTAATATCATGGAAACGCCTTTGACGGGTAGTGCGCGCCACACTCCCACTACGATGTTACCTGTAAAAATATCCGACTCGAGTTTTATTCTGTGCAGTGGAGCTTCCACAGCCTCCATACTAGCACCTCTCAGCACAACAGACTCACCGGTACTGGTGGCATCCGTTAACGGCACACTGCCCTCCAGGATCACGCTGACAGCAGAACCCGTGTCACGTAATATCTGTATTTTCTTCTTGCTGAGTACATCGACTTCTGTCGACACTGTCCCCTCGTAGACAAAGGGTCGAAAATCGGATAGGTTGTCCTCTTCCGGGACTTCAGGAACCATCTGTTCCTCACGGCCTTCTGAAAGCATAATAGATTGAGTACAGCTATTCTCTTTTACCTTAGATAGACTGTTCTCAAAAACCATCGACTCCACAACTATGGGCGATGCCGGCCGCATTTCTTTTGAGTTTCTTGACCCTGTGTTGCACACTTCTTCTGTCTGCTTGCTATCTTTCTGCACTCTGGCACAGTGTAGAATAGCACCTTGCTTCTTGGTAAGGATCCAACAATCTTTCTTCATGTGGCCCTCTTTCTTGCAATTGAAACATACCACCTTTGCTTTATTTACATCTGTCTGCTTCCTGAAATGAACTAAGTTACTATTATTATTTACACCACTGTTCTTATTATTGTTTTCACTTGTCTCTTTTGGTTTACAAGCCTTCTTGGGCTCTGGTTTGTGCACTTTGGGTTTGTCAGCATAATATGGCTTTATGCTGGCGTGAATTATGGCATAGTTATCTGCCAATCTAGCAGCTTCATGCACATCTTCAACCCCTCGGTCTGAGATGTGGGTTTTAATATCCACTCGAATACAATCATTGAATTCCTCAAACAATATTAGGTTCTTGAGTTTATCAAACTCACTTACATTCTGTGACCTTAGCCACTGTTCTAACATTTTCTCCTTTTGTCTCAAAAAGTCTACATGAGTTTGATCATATGCCTTCTTTCTGTCTCTAAATAGCTTTCTATATTTTTCTGGTGTCAGGGAATAACTTTTTAGCACCCTATCTTTGATCACTTCATAGTCATTTATTTCCTCGGGTGTTAAACTCAACACTACGTCCAATGCTTTTCCTTTGTTGAGAGTTGACCTTAACAATAAAGCCATCTTATCATCAGGGAACTGATAATCTACAGCTATCCTCTCAAAAAGCAAAAAGAAATCTTGAACATCTTCTTCTCTGAATATAGGCAAGTGTTGCTTCATTGCGCTAATATCCCTACCATTGCTGTCCCTATGATGGTCAGGTCTGTTCATGCGTGCCATCTCTATCCTTTCTCTGCTTTCAATCCTTATTCTTTCATTTTCCCTTTCAGTTTCTATCCTAATTCTTTCCAATTCTCTCCTTTCCATACTTTCTAATTCCATTCTCTTCATAGCTAATTGGAATTTTAGGTTTTCACTCAACCCTTCATCTTCATCATTGTTTGATGATCTAGATGACATATTTCTTACCTCGTCTCCGTGGGCAATTACCTCGCCCCCACTGGGAGCTACATAACCTTCATTGATATCGTTCTGTCCCACTTCAACTACATTACAAGTGTTCATGGCATTCTGCCCGTTCAAACATGTCATAATTTCTTTGATCAAACGATTACGATTAGGTCTTGCCTGTCCTGCCTCAATCCCAAAGGACTCAGCTAATTCTTTTAGTTCAGCAAATGACATGGCATTAAGTTCCTCACTTGATATATTCGAAGCCATAGTATAGCGTTCGAAATATTTGTGATAGTAGAGTAGTATATATTGTATAATAAAATATAAAGTTCCAACTTACGATTTGTCCAGAAATTTGCACAATATAATATTAAACACTTCGTGGAATCTTCACACTTCCCAAGGAATAAATACGCAAACCAGTTCTCTCCTCTTTTTAAAAAGAATAGTTTCACAGTCCTAGAAAACGAAACACAAATATGCCGCTCTCAGTACTACTAATGTCACAAAATATTTATAGGTCAGGAAAAATATAACTCAAATTTTCCAGACGAGATCAACAATTTTTTCCAATTCTAGATCAGGAAAAGTAGAACTCAAATATATCGAACGAGACCACTAAATTTTGTTAATCCTAGGTCAGGAAAAGTAGAACTCAAATATACCGGGCGAGACCACCAAATTTTTCTTACGTCCACAATCCCCTTGTGGCCAGAGCTGTGTAGATCTTGCTGATAATTCTCGTTAGTCCTAGGGGAGACTTTAATTATTAGTATTTATGTTTCAGTATTACACGAACTCTTCTTATAGTCCTGGGCACAAATTCAGTATTTGTATTCCAACATTTCCTGTCTTGTACATTAGAGTAGTAGATAAATCTTATAGTAATGTATACAACACAATAGAATAGTAACTTGACAAGGAAGCTTCAGTGTGACTGTTGTTGATAGTTTATTTCAGGTGGTATGTTCAATATATACAATATATCTATTATGTACAGTTAGAATAAAATAGTGCAAACACAAACGTTCTCAAAGGAACATATTTTGAAACTCTCTGTCTTTCAGACAAAACAAATCATTAAATACTATCCGAGTGGTGCAAGGGACAGACCCATTACCAGTAGGGGTGAAAATCATGGTATCATTACAAAACTCATAACAAAAACGATAGGAACTTCCCCTATTAAATAATGAGTCGTTCCCAGACTCTAAGAATTTGAGATCAACACAGAATCCCAACATTACCTAGAACCTTTTGTTTTCCTACTAAACGTCCTAATATTGTGTGTAGTAAGAAAAGAGAGAGAGAGAGGAATAAACATTGCGTGTTCCAATTCTTGGAAAAACAATATACATGACAATATTCTAGTATAGACCTAACTAATGTGAGATAGAATTTAGTTTAATATTCTTATTACATTTGTAAAAAGGACGGGTACCTGACAAAAGTTGGGGTAAATTAAAGGCGGCTGGGCATGGTGCTGGCCACACAATCCTCTAGTATGCCGTGGTCACAGAAACTGGTGAACGCTGCTTCATCGGTACTACGGTGGTGAGTCTGGATGGGCGTATTATGTAGAGTGCAAGTGATCAGGCGCAGGCCACTCAAAAAGACAATGGCTGCGCCTTGTATTGACCGCATTGCATGCTTTGTTGTCCGATCCTAGATAGACATCTCTTCACGCAGCCATTGCAATATAAAGGTTTTGAACAACTTTACGGAAGCTTGTGCTGTTTCTTTTTTCCTTCCTATATTTTCACAAGCTCAATTGCATAGGCCTTTATAAGCTATGGATAAAAAAAATGTATAAACTACAATGAACACAAAGCTATAATGATTAAAAAATATATATAAATATTATTTACTGAAAACATTTAGAATAGGAATTTTTTTTTTATATTGTAATCGTGTTAAAAAAAGGGCGTTTCTTTTTATTTAACAAAAAGTTTCTATCTTTCACGCTCTCTTTCACTCTCTCTCTCTCTCTCTCTCTTATCGCTCTATCTCTCTCGCTCTCTCGTACAGCTCTACCTCTCTTTCACTTTCTCTTTCATTTTCTCTCTCTCTTATCGCTCTATCTCTCACTTAACGCATTTATTTTTTTTTGCACTAATTTACCTTCTCTCACTCACACATACACACACACATAAACTTACACACACCCTATAATTAATAACGAACAAACAGTACGCCCGCCGTCGTCGCCCCACAGTACTTCACACTTCCCCACACACATGGCTTCCGACAACACCCTCCCCCACCCCACACCCCACGCCCCCCCCCCCCAATTCCTCCATCCTAGCCTCGTGACGCAATCGCCTTCTCCAACTCACCCTCAAACCCCCCCTCGTCATCTTATCACCACGAGTCTCTCTATAAAGACTTCCACGGGGAGCGACTCCGGCGTAGTCTAAAGGGAAGTAACAACGAACCTGCCGCCAACTCTCCCACATTTTGTTTCTTTTCAAGGTTTCACTCACTTCATTTTGTTTTCGTCACTACAAATCTTTCCTCTCTCTTAGTTGGCACCACAAGACGACAAGAACAACAAACAACAACAACAATAATTTAAAAACTTCAAACTTTGCGCAACTACGGAACAATCTTCGATTGAATATTCGCTTAGACTAGCAAAAAAACAAAAACAAGAAAAAAAAAACAAAAAAAAAAACATTTTTTCCTCCTTCCGGACACGTACGAGTGAACAAGTTGAGCTTTGAACTTTCTTAGTTTTATCAACGTATAACATAAAGAAAGATTCATCAACATTGAAGTTACAAAATCTGGAGTCATACATTCAGATTTCGTTTTGATAACAACTTTAGGACAAAAAGATATAAAACGTAATTTGATTATTTTAATAAAGAAACGGAGCACTTATTTCTCCTTTTGTCAATATCTGAATATCTGAATCTAATAGTTCCGTGTTTACGGCAGGAGGAAAAAAAAAACTTTGCTGGTCATTTAGTGGTCATTTTTCTAGTGATATAGAAGGATAGCCGCAGCAGAAGGTAAGTAAATAATAAAAAACATATTTTAGTGCATTACTTCATGTCTTCTTTTTTTAATCATTTACAGCTGGCTATTGATGCAGAAAGGGGATAAGTGTATAGGCGAAAAGAGATTTTTTTAATCAATACTTGACTTATAAATCAAAATTAACATTCTTAATATACTGTGTAAAAATGCCATCTATCTCTATATTTTTATATAGTACGATGTTTGTGTCTAATCCGACTCCCATTGGTTAATCTAAAGACACGTGACCTTATTATTCCAATGGAAGGACTGAGAATGCTAAATATAATAGCTTGGATACATACGCCATATAAATAACCATTATTATTAGTATAGTCTCATATTTTTACTTTTGCGATCTCGCTTTCTG
Organism: Anisus vortex; assembly: GCA_949126835.1. Lineage (NCBI taxonomy): Eukaryota > Metazoa > Mollusca > Gastropoda > Planorbidae > Anisus > Anisus vortex. The sequence continues at coordinate 11,759,693 of OX421498.1, read as the reverse complement.
TGTCCTCCCTAGCTGAGTGGTTTGCGCCTCGTACCGCCATGCGGGTGACCTGGGTTCTTTTCCCAAACGATAAAAAAAAGTCGTCTTCTGTAATAGCAATATGCAAGCTACTTTTTTAATTTTCCAATAAAATTACTCTTTTTAAAAAGATTGTAAAGAATTTCAGGACTGAACGCTCTCTTAAAATGTTTTCAGTTATTAAAATCTAATAATTGCGGGAGACGGGTGTTCAAGTCTCAGCCAGGGATAGTCGTAACTTTTTGTTAATAATTAAACTTGCCTATTTTATTCATCCGATTATAATATTTCTTTTAAATTACTTTCCTAAATGTTTTCAGTAAATAATTAATTATAATATTTTTACAATTATTGTAGCTTTCTGTTAATTGTAGTTTAAAATTATTATCTTTAGCTTTAGCTATAGGCTTTGTAATTTTCTTCCCCGGGCAACGCCGGGCAATTTAGCTTGTAGTTTTATATAGTTTGTCTCATTACCTGCTAACTATAAATGTTATCTTTTGTGACAGTGTCACACTTTTATATTGTTTCTGTTAATTACCTCCAAATTGTCAATGTATGCTATGTAAAAAAAAAATGTCACGGGGACATTACAGACGCTTCTTCTATAAAAAAAAAGATTTTTGCTTCCATGAGTGTTTTAAATGATGTTGTTAATAGTTTTCCTAATTTTTTTTGTCCTTATGTTTATCTCAGCAGTGTACCAGATTGTCTTTGTGTTATATTTCTAAATTAGAGTTTAATGCCTTATGTATTATTACTACTACTACTAATAATAATGATCATTTTATAGCGCTTCTATCCATGCTATTCATTTCATGACTACTTTACTCTTTGCCTTCTGTTCTCTAGTCTTTCTTGGTTTAATTATTTACCTATTCGTGATACTCTTGTCAGTAGTGAATTTTTTTAATGTTTTATTTAGTTGATGGCTCCCATACAGATCCTGTATATTCTAGTATAGGTCTAACTAATCTTAGATAACATTTAAGTTTGATATTCTTATTACATTTGCAAAAGTTCCTATCTAGCTCTTCAATTTAAGAATTACTAAAGACTAATATATAAAAAATCCGAACTATGAAGTGTTATCTTGTTAAAATTGAATTTTTAATTCGCTATTTAAGAAAATATAAAGTATCCTTTTCATAATATGTTGGCCCCATAAGTTTCGTGAAGCCAATGCATACAAGGGGATTGTGTGTCTAGTACTAATACAATACTAAACTATTTTTTTTTCAAAACTAAATTACAGCTCAGGTAGGCTATATAATTATTACTATGTAAGTAAAGTATCTCGTCGGACCAAATTGATCCATAGGGCCGGCGAAGCAGTGGTCACAGGTTTCTTTGGCCACGGCATGCTAGGGGATTGAGGAGCCAGAACAAAGGTCAGCCGCCTTTACTCTAACTCAATTAAAGTCAGGTACCCATTAGAGCTGGGTAGACTCAGGGACATCCTCTAGACCCGGGAACAAATCACCAGGAATCGATCCCAAGACCTTCGGTACGCCAGACAAACGCGCCCTCACCCTGTCGCCATTATTATCATGGCATAACCGGAAATCGCCTCGGACGTTTGCTTCGGCCGTGTATCCCGTTGTTTGTAGTTGTTTTTTATGTTCTTTGCGAGGGCGGGGGTAAACAATACACGCACAAAATTAAATTGTCACAAATAAGAAAAAAAAAACAATGTCCAATTTTTTATCACAGAATCAGGACATTGAACAATTGTTGTCAAGTTCATTACTTCTGCTTAGGTTATAAGTAAGCGCTGTAACGGATCATGGGTACCTGACATTAGATGGGCTAAAGTAAAGGCGGTTTGGCATTGTTCTGGCCACACACTACCCAGTATACCGTAGACACAGAAACTGGTAAACGCTACTTCATCGGCCCTATGGCTCAATTTGGATATTTTTCTCGGGACTCGAGGGTGTCCTTTAGACTATTTAGCCTAATCGGCCCGATGATCAATTTGGTCCAACGGGAGACTTTACTTTACTAACTTACGTATCTAGCTTCGCATATATGAACGTGAGCTACCGAGATGCCGTTACTACTCTCTTCTTACCCATATCCGGCGTACAGTTCCTCCAAATACTCACGTTTACAACTCCATGGAAAAGGTCTATTCGCTTAGTCCCTAATAATAATAAAAATATTGTTGATTCTTTCTTAATAGTTAACAATCTTTGAAGAATTCTTATATTATGCATCGCTTTTCAAATATACTACCTACTTCTATTTAATTTGTTAGTGAAATTGTTTGTGTTGGATTTTAATTCGTTTGTTCTGTGTTGTTGGTGGTTTGTTGTTTTTTGTAGTTTTTTTTATAAATTTTTTTCAATATTTAAGTGAAACATTTGTACATTTCATCGATAAATAGATCGATAGATCGATAGATAGATCAATAGATAGTTAAATAAATAGATACCTAGATAGATTGATAGATAGATAGATAGATAGATAGATAGATAGATAGATAGATAGATAGATAGATAGATAGATAGATAGATAGATAGATAGATAGATAGATAGATAGATAGATAGATAGATAGATAGATAGATTCCATATATTTGTGTTTCCATTTAGTTCTCAAGAAGTTGAAGTAAATATTTAAAGTCTCATTCACACAGGCTTTAACGCACAATTAACTTTACTCTCTGTCTGTCTGTCTCTCTTTTTTTTTCTTTCTCCCTCTCTCTCTCTCTCTCTCTCTCTCTCTCTCTCTCTCTTTCTCTCTCACTTATGAGGCGAAAAATGCCGAGTGGTTCTCTAGATCACCCCGTTCAATACCCGAGGTGAAATTACACTATGGAATATTTTGCCAATTGCAACACTAATTTTCTTGAGCAGTGGCGTTGTCCTGGGCGCCACATTGAGGTGGACCGGGGTATGCAATCTACTTGTGGAGACACTCATACACCTAAAAGACCTAACGTAACCGCGTAATCGGGGCCTAGTGTCACAATTTTTTTTTAGTTTGTCAACTAGATGGTCTTGTGTTGGAATCCGGGCTTATGAAAATTCCAATTTTTACTTAAAGACTTATTATATTAAAGGCGTTAAATATGTTTGCGGGTAACAAAGTCAAGAAATAGACGTCGAGCAGTTACGGGCGTATGAGAAGCATAATCAAAGTTTACAAAACGCTGGGGGAGTATATTTCTACCATGCACCGTCATCTTCGATTTATCGGGTGACAGGAATAGTTCACACACTCCTACACTAGCATATATATATATATACAGTCAGGCACTCTTAAAACAAAACAAATAACTATATTTATTTGGAATAAGCTTCATCGAACCTTTTCCTCCTACACACACACTCCCACACACATACACTCACACACACACTCACATACACTCACACACACACTCACATACACTCACACACACTCCCACATACACTCACACACATACATACAAGCACAATCTTGACGTATGTTCGTGGTGGTGGCCACAACATCATGTGCAGTATTAATGTCAACATTCGTTTTGGTTTCTTCACATTATTTATTTGTTCCGCCCCCTCCCCACAAATCCTTTTTCGAAAACACACAATCATGCCTACTCTCTCTCTTTCTCTCTCTCTCTCACACACACACACATACACACACACACACACACACACACACACACACACACACACACAAACACTCATGTCCTTTCGTGCTGCTACCCCTTAGGTAACCCTTTTAACTCAAAAGTCAACAATGTCCCATCAAGAAAAAAAACTTATCAGTGCCAGTTTAGGGATTCGAGAAAAACACAAAAACACAAAAAAAAAAAAGGAACAGCAAAGATGGCAGCCATTTAACGCCGTGGCGATGAGCCTTTTTTTGTCGTGACTATCAACGACGGAGTGAAATTGACTAAATATTCAGCGTACAATTATCCTCGGGGACTCAACGTTGATAGGTCCTTGCCAGACCTTTCTTACTCTATGTGGTTAGTAGAGCAACCTTTCCCTAGTTACTCTAGCCAATTAATGCAAAGAGATTGTGTGGTTGGTATAATGCCAAGACTGGTGTTAACCATTGATTCTAACTCAAGAATCTCATAGTACCCAAGACCTTAAAGCGTAAGGGTAATACTTATAATCATCAACCTGTTGTGGCAATACAAAATACCTCAACGTGTAAGAGGGGTACTCAATAACTTAACTTGGAAAGGTAATGCCTCAACTAAAATAACTTGTAATGGTAATACCAAATACCGTAACGCATACAAATAGTAACAAATACCTTAACTCATAAATGTATTATCAAAGGATTTATTGTATAAATGTAATGTCAGAGTAGAATCGGTGACACCTTCCTGTATCGGGAAAGAAAAGTCCCCGACAATTATACTTGAACACGAACCCGAGACTTTCCGAGTGGTGATCCGAACGTGCTACCTGCTTGACCACCAATGTATCTCAGTTTTTAAAAAAAGGTTTAGCGCTAAATAAAAATTCTATAGCGAGTGTTAAATAAAAAAGCTTACGACTGCAATGAAACAATTAATGCAGTTTTATTTCATTTTTTTACAACTTTCGTTTCAATTATAGCATCATAATGCCTTTAGTGTACATTTTTTTTTATAATCTGCAATTAATTAAATGACAAGTATTGAAAAAAAAATTGACATTAAATAACAAGGAACAGTTTCATTTCCTTGTATTAATTGCTCTTTATAATTATGAATAAACGGAAAAAAATTGTTAATGCGTTAAAAAATGAGTTGAATGAAGCAGTTGAGCAGTTCCTATTTGAATGTTCCAGGCAAGTTAATCTCATACTTGTTATCCTTCTCAATCTACCATGAACAACACAAAATAACAACAGCATAGCTGAAAAAAAGGCATGTCAATATGTTTGTAAAGGCATAGACCTCTGGCCATAGTGTGAAACACCTTGATATTGACTGTTCCCTAAAAACTACGAAATATTAAAACTTTTTTGATGTTTATGAGATATCTTTTTTTTTTATTTTATCTTTTCTGCTACAGATGATCCTTCCATCATAAGATTATTGCGTCCTACGCTTATCCATGGTTTTAGTGGCGTCTTGCATTTCGATTAGTAAAAGATCATCAACACTTGGAACTAGTAATTTCTATAAAATTATATGGATCTTCGAGATCCCTGATAACCTTAAACACTTTCATAGAATGTTACAACTTCTTATCTTTTTTATTGTGTGGCCAGCACAATTTACGTACGACTTTCCACAAAGAACGTTGAGTACAGTTCAAGTTTTAGTGTCCAACCTAATCTCCCTCTCCTTAAAAAAACATCTTATTAAAGTAATTTCTTATTTAATGAGCATAAAATTATATCACATTGTTATAATTGCGTCACGTAGTAAAGTACCCGTCGGACTAAACTGATCATAGGACTGGTGAAGCAGCGTTCACCAGTTTCTGTGGCCACTGTATATCGAGGGGATATGTGGCCAGCACAATGCCCAGCCGTCTTTACTTTACCATAACTAGTGTCAAGTCAGGAACCCACTAAAGGCACCCTTACGTCCAGGGAAAAATCTTACCCTGCACCAGGATTTGAACCCAGAACCTTGGGATCGCCAGTCGAACTCTGTCGCTCGGTCATCGTGCCCCAGGAGACATAGTAAGAACCACCAGGACATGACCACCAGGACATGACCACCAGGACATGACCACCAGGACATGACCACCAGGACATGAACACCAGGACATGACCACCAGGACATGACCACCAGGACATGACCACCAGGACATGACCACCAGGACATGACCACCAGGACATGACCACCAGGACATGACCACCTATTGAACTTCAGCACCAGGACATGACCACCAGGACATGACCACCAGGACATGACCACCAGGACATGACCACCAGGACATGACCACCTATTGAACTTCAGATGTAATCAAGACATGACCACTAGGACATGACCACCTATTGAACTTCAGATGTAATCAAGACATGACCACTAGGACATGACCACCTATTGAACTTCAGATGTAATCAAGACATGACCACTAGGACATGACCACATATTGAACTTCAGATGTAATCAAGACATGACCACTAGGACATGACCACCTATTGAACTTCAGATGTAATCAAGACATGACCACTAGGACATGACCACCTATTGAACTTCAGATGTAATCAAGACATGACCATCTATTGAACATCAGATGTAATCAAGACATGACCATCTATTGAACTTCAGATGTAATCAAGACATGACCACCTATTGAACTTCAGATGTAATCAAGACATGACCACCTATTGAACTTCAGATGTAATCAAGACATGACCATCTATTGAACTTCAGATGTAATCAAGACACGACCATCTATTGAACTTCAGATGTAATCAAGACATGACCACCTATTGAACTTCAGATGTAATCAAGACATGACCACCTATTGAACTTCAGATGTAATCAAGACATGACCACCTATTGAACTTCAGATGTAATCAAGACATGACCATCTATTGAACTTCAGATGTAATCAAGACATGACCATCTATTGAACTTCAGATGTAATCAAGACATGACCATCTATTGAACTTCAGATGTAATCAAGACATGACCATCTATTGAACTTCAGATGTAATCAAGACATGACCATCTATTGAACTTCAGATGTAATCAAGACATGACCACCTATTGAACTTCAGATGTAATCAAGACATGACCATCTATTGAACTTCAGATGTAATCAAGACATGACCATCTATTGAACTTCAGATGTAATCAAGACATGACCACCTATTGAACTTCAGATGTAATCAAGACATGAACACCTATTGAACTTCAGATGTAATCAAGACATGAACACCTATTGAACTTCAGATGTAATCAAGACATGACCATCTATTGAACTTCAGATGTAATCAAGACATGACCACCTATTGAACTTCAGATGTAATCAAGACATGACCACCTATTGAACTTCAGATGTAATCAAGACATGACCACCTATGGAACTTCAGATGTAATCAAGACATGACCATCTATTGAACTTCAGATGTAATCAAGACATGAACACCTATTGAACTTCAGATGTAATCAAGATATGACCATCTATTGAACTTCAGATGTAATCAAGACATGACCACCTATTGAACTTCAGATGTAATCAAGACATGACCATCTATTGAACTTCAGATGTAATCAAGACATGACCACCTATTGAACTTCAGATGTAATCAAGACATGACCACCTATTGAACTTCAGATGTAATCAAGACATGACCACCTATGGAACTTCAGATGTAATCAAGACATGACCATCTATTGAACTTCAGATGTAATCAAGACATGACCACCTATTGAACTTCAGATGTAATCAAGACATGACCATCTATTGAACTTCAGATGTAATCAAGACATGAACACCTATTGAACTTCAGATGTAATCAAGACATGACCATCTATTGAACTTCAGATGTAATCAAGACATGACCACCTATTGAACTTCAGATGTAATCAAGACATGACCACCTATTGAACTTCAGATGTAATCAAGACATGACCATCTATTGAACTTCAGATGTAATCAAGACATGACCACCTATTGAACTTCAGATGTAATCAAGATATGACCATCTATTGAACTTCAGATGTAATCAAGACATGACCACCTATTGAACTTCAGATGTAATCAAGACATGACCACCTATTGAACTTCAGATGTAATCAAGACATGACCACCTATGGAACTTCAGATGTAATCAAGACATAACCATCTATTGAACTTTAGATGTAATCAAGACATGACCACCTATTGAACTTCAGATGTAATCAAGACATGACCATCTATTGAACTTCAGATGTAATCAAGACATGACCACCTATGGAACTTCAGATGTAATCAAGACATGACCACCTATTGAACTTCAGATGTAATTTCCGTGTCAATTTGATCGTGGTCTGTGCATTGAATTATTTATAGGAAAGGAAATTGCTGAAAATTCTGTGCTACAAGGGAACTGACGAAATAGACTAAAATTATATGTTCAAGAGAAACTTAAAACGTGTCAGTGGAAAAGATGAATTTATGAGTACGTAAAACGTAACGCATTTTCCTATTACAAATTTTAAAAGTTAAAAAGCGCTATTATGCAATCAGTTAATCTTCAAATGCGCTTTACATTAGTAGGAAATAAATTCATGTACGGAATAAATTACAGAGGTACATTGTATGGATGATGATCTGAAAGGTCACAATGACACGAATGACAATAAATTAAAAGATTATGGTAATGTTATCATAAGACCAATAAAACTAATAATTAAATAAACAAAGATCAAAATATACAAGAAATAAGCATAGACGACATTCAAGATAATATAAATCATTTTAAAAAATCACAAAAAAAAATTATCTTATATTTCATCTCCTCTCATCTTGTTATGCTGTAAAGTTTGCTATTTTTTACTCTTATATTTCATCTGCACATCCCACCATGATATGCTTGTAGTTAACATCATTTAAAACATTAATAAAGATGCAAGACTAGACTCGGACCACGGATGAGCGTAGGACTTAATAATCTTCTTTATATTAGGAGCGGAGCGTCTGTAATATATTAGATATGATAAGATCTGCACACCCCTTACCTTAGTACATAATAGGGGGAAAAAATACTATTTGCGAGCAAAATTATTTTTTTTAAACAAAGTTAGTATTATCGTTTCACGCAACAAGAGCGAATTTAGTACATTTAATTCCTGAGCTGTACCTGGGTACAGTCCCTCCCAATTGTACAGACTTACATCTCAGACTGATCAGAAACCGCTCTGATGGGTCGGCGCCAATTTACTAATGACACAATAATTAGCTGAACAAGTTGACCGCCTGGTCCAGCCGGAGCCTCCCTCCCGTTAATCTAATGTCTCCATTGTCCTAATTAGAGGTGCCGGAATTTGAGTTGTAGTGATGGTCTTAGGAGTGGTCTGTGTGGTCCGTGACTCATTTTGTCATCTTGTTCTCAGCTCACCGCTAGCTATAGTGTGTTACGTTCATTGCTTTACGGTTTGATACTCTATCTTTTTATTTATGCTCTCTCTCTCTCTCTCTCTCTCTCTCTCTGTCTCTGTCTCTCTCTTACTCTGTCTCTCTCTCTCTCCTCCTTTAATTCGCCCTCTCTCTCTATCCGACAGAAACCGCCGAACAACAACTCTGCCTTGTTGCAGACTTAGATGGGATTTCGTATTTCTTTTGTTAAAACTCTTTCTTTGTCTCATCGTATCTCTCTTTCTCTCTCACTCACATACTCTCTCACTCTTTTTCTTTCTATTGCCTCTCACTTACTCTCTCTCTCTCTCTCTCTCTCTCTCTCTCTCTCTCTCTCTCTCTCTCTCTCTCTCTCTCTCTCGTCAAGTAAGTGTATTTATAAAATCATTTCCTTGTACACATTATCAGTTCCGTCCCAATTCTTGTGTGTTTTATAATGTGATTTTTTTTCCTCTTCGTCCCGTTTAGTCGGTCACTCATACTGTTCCTACAGCACAGACAATTTTTATGTCTCTTTCTCTCTCACTCTCTCTTTCTCTTTGTCATATATTTTCTTTCTTTCTCTCCCTCACATACCCTCTCCATCTATAGGCCTACGTCTTCTCTCTCTCTCTCTCTCTCTCTTTGTGTACCTCACTTCTTCTTTCACTCCATTTCCCTCCACCTCGACAACTACAACACACCATTCACCTAAACATCATCTCCACTCCCGTAATGTTTCTTTTTTAATCCTTAAAACAAAAACAATACAAAAAAAACCAACTTTGATAAAGTGACAAACAGATCCATTTATTCAGACATTGTTTCATGCAACACAGGAACCAAAAACAATACATCTAATTTTCTAGATTAACTCTTGTTTGCCTTTTATTGTTCGCTTTTTTCAAATAACTAACATCTCTGAGACAAATTAAATGTGCATATGTTTTTCTGTGTTATTCTAGCTCTCACGGTATTGAATAGAATACAACTAACGTGTAATTGTAGTGTAATACATTAACCCTCTCTTACGCTTAATTTTCAATTATTTAAAGCCATTTGTCTTATAAAGACAATACGATGTGTTTCTTACTGTAATAAATATAATTTCTTCCTCATATTTCCAGTATACTAAAGTCTCTATTTCTTCCTTATGTTTCCAGATGACTAAAGTCTCTATTTCTTCCTTATATTTCCAGTTTACTAAAGTCTCTACTTCTTCCTTATATTTCCAGTTTACTAAAGTCTCTATTTCTTCCTTATGTTTCCAGATGACTAAAGTCTCTATTTCTTCCTTATATTTCCAGTTTACTAAAGTCTCTACTTCTTCCTTATATTTCCAGTTTACTAAAGTCTCTACTTCTTCCTTATATTTCCAGTTTACTAAAGTCTCTATTTCTTCCTTATATTTCCAGTTTACTAAAGTCTCTATTTCTTCTTCCTTATATTTCCAGTTTACTAAAGTCTCTATTTCTTCCTTATATTTCCAGTTTACTAAAGTCTCTATTTCTTCCTTATATTTCCAGTTTACTAAAGTCTCTATTTCTTCCTTATGTTTCCAGTTTTGTTGTTGACTTTTGTTTTAATTCTGTTTAGGCCAGCGACCATGTTGAAAGGGCCATTTGGTGACGTCATTGGATAATGAGTGCCAGTTTTTTCCCAAATGAACCCTCTGGGACAGTTTTGTTTTTTATCTTTCTGTGAGATAGAAGGTTTAAAAAAAAGATATAACAATGAAACAAAAGTCTAAGATGCCTGGGGGAAGGAGGGGGGATATGTGAATTGGAGTTGCGGTTCAGCGCGTAGCCTGGTGGAACATCTTTCTTGTCCATTTGTATAACTAAAATAATCCAGGGACATATACAAGACACCCAACTGCACTTTTACTGTCTACTTTTTTTTTTGCTGGATACCGGTTATATTAACTATGGGTATTTTTAATATTTTCATTATTTAGTTTGAAAAGTACTAATAAAAGACCAACATAAAGGCATTTAAATTCCAACTTAGAAAGTCATGCAATAACAAACTATTGCAATGCTTGAATAAGCAAAGAAACAAAAACAAGTTTATTTTTCCTTATGCAAGATCAAATGAAAAAAAAAGTTATTTTTCTTCCCTTGTGGCATCCGGACATGGAATGGGTTGCCCGAACTAATCAGGAAAACAAAAACTTAATATCATTTAAAACACTAACTTAATGCAAAACTGGACCTCGAAAATGTGTAAGACGCAATAATCATCCGTTTAGAGGGAGCGTCTGTGATGTATATGATAAGATAAGATACCCTGTAAGAAAAAAAACAGATAAATTATGGGAAAACAGGAACGTTTGGTCGTTGAGAGTGACATGTGATGAAGAGTTCACACCAATTTTCAGGGAATTGTGTAGTCAGCACAATATCCTGTCGCCTTTATATTTGTCCACCCAACCAAACTTTTTTAATATCGTGTACCCATCGGAGCTGTGTAGGCTTAGTGACACCCCAAAATCCCGGAACAAACAAACCGGATTCGGGAGAGATGGGGAGAGAGAGGGGGTGGGGCAGAGTCGAGAGAGAAGTGACAGAAATAGATCACAGCAGAACCTAAGAAAACCTGTCATTATACATGCCAAATGTTTTAAATTTGTAGGGCCAGAAAATGTGTAGTTATTTCACTCAGCTAAAACAAACTTATACATAAAAAAAAAAAAACTTAATTTAAAATCAGCTCCACGCACATAGGTTGAACCAGCACAAGGTTGGTTGGCTGGGCCCTGCGTCCGAAGATAGCCATCACATTACGACTGTGTCAATAGGAGGGCCCCGTCAAGTTTGATCGAGAGTCACGTGACGGCGTGAGAAATGACCAGCGCCTGAGTCCACTTGAAGAATTTCTTTCGCTTTTTCTTTCTTTCTTTCTGTGTTGGTATTTCTCCAATTTTAATATCGAACCAACAAATCGACCGATTACTAAAACACCATCCCCACCCCCCCTTTCCCCACGCCCACACGAGCCCCCCCTGCGTATGCGGGAGATTACTAGTAGATTAGGCCGAAATATGCAAGATTCGTTCGTCTAACTTTTGATTTTGTCACACCAGGGAGTCTCAGATTTGGATGAAGATTATGTGCCATTTGATTACTTAAGAGATGTGAGTCAATGGCCGCACCCCCCCTCCCTCTCCGCCCCCAACAACCTGACCATAAAAAAAAAATTCATACATCTTAACTCATTTTTACTATTTTCCATTAATAATATGCCAATTAACAATTTAGACACACAGAATAATACCAGAGTGAACTATCATTATTATTACTAACATAGTAACAAACAAACGCATATAAAATTAACAATAAAATGTTATGTGTATCAGTACTAGCAGTCTGAATCTCACTAAAAGTACAAAAATCCACTTGGTGGGCCGCATGCGGCCCGCGGGTTGAGTGTTGGAAACCCTTGGGTTACACCTTGTAAATGATTTGCTTGGAGACCGTGAGTAGATGTGAGAGTAAAGTATCCGTTTCACAACGTATGGTGAAGCAGCGTTCACCAGTTTCTGTTGCCACGGTATACTAGGCGATTGTGTTGCCAGAAATATGCAAAGAGTCTCCTTTATTTTACCCCAACTAAGGACATGTACCCATCAGAGCTGGGTAGACTCAGGGACACCCTTAGATCCGGAAAACAATCCTAGCCTCCACCAGGATTCGAAACCAGTACCTTCGGTACGCCAGCTGAACGCGCTGCCGCACGGCGACCATGCCTCCTCTGAGGATAGTGTGGACAGCACAAACTTTTCTTATTTTCGATTTGCAAGAACCAACCCATATAAGATCTCTTTCTTCTCGAGTGGTATCCGGGCATAGAATGGGTTGCCTGAACAAACCAAAAAAATAATAAGACTAAAAAAAAACAAGAAACAATTACTTAACATTATTTAAAATACTTGTTAATGTTCATCTTATTTAAATGATTCATCAATTGATTCAGTCTCCTCGGAGTGTTTTGGTATTATGGTTGATAACATAGTAGTCTCTAGCTATCCAACATTGAACAGACGTTGAACAGACGATTCAATTTTATAATCAAATGAAAGAACTCAATTCTTGCAGCATATAATATTTAATACTTATTACTCACAATTCACATTCAAAATTTCAATTTATACTCAAACAATGGAAAACCGCAGGGCGCAATAAAACTCTGTACAGAATGAGAAACTGTAACATGTAAATAACGACAGCTGGATAGTTACGTTTTAAAATTAAAGTTCTAAAGATAAGGATGACACTTTTTTATAGCATACAAGCCAGATTCAATAGGTAACAGATTCATCGTGAGCCTCATTATAGTAATTCTTTGATTATTTTTTGTAAAAATTTATAAATTTATATTAAATACAATGTGTAAAACCAAATAATTGTGTTAATTGATCGTCATAATTAAACACAATATGTAAAACCAATTAATTGTGTTAATTGATCGTCATAATTAAACACAATATGTAAAACCAATTAATTGTGTTAATTGATCGTCATAATTAAACACAATATGTAAAACCAATTAATTGTGTTAATTGATCGTCATAATTAAAAACAATATGTAAAACCAATTAATTGTGTTAATTGATCGTCATAATTAAACACAATATGTAAAAGCAATTAATTGTGTTAATTGATCGTCATAATTAAACACAATATGCAAAACCAATTAATTGTGTTAATTGATCGTCATATTTAAACACAATCACAAAAAATAAACGGGCAATAGATTAATGACCTCATTTTTTAAGTGAGCTCAAGCCATTTGAAACGCAGTGACAAGCAGCAATAGGCCCGTGAGCCATGGTTTACCAACCCATGATTTAAAAACAAATAGATCTAGCTGATAAAGAAGGAGCTTTTCAGGTTCACTGACAAGGCCTTAGAATGGGATTGTGTAGCCACCCACCCAAGCGAAAAAAAAATGAAATGCCCTTATAAACAACATCCTTTTTTCTCTTTAAATTTAGTTTTAAACTTGAATGTTATTAAGTAATTGTTTGGATTTTTATGTTTTATTTTTATTAATATTTTTCTTTTAACATGGAACTATATTAAAGCCGTATACTCTATAGTGAGAACAAAATCTTAATGCCAAAGCCCCTATTCCAAACAGCCAGAAAGAATGTATAGCAATCTAATATCCCACTTAAAAACCAATAGAACGGCGACATAATTGGTCGCTGGAAGTTATCAGGAACAGTGTACTCACGCTTAAAGTCAACAACGTCAAACGCTCCGTACACACTCGTCGTTGGTGGGGGATGGAGTGTGAGGTTGAAAAAAAACCGGTTTAAGGATGAGAGTTCACCGTTGTTTTTCTTAATATGCGTTTTGTCACGTGGTCACATGACTAAACGTTCTTGAGAATAGTCATACCGTTATGTTTTTAATATTATTGTACCTTTTTTTTTCTTAGCTCACCTTTGTGTAAATTTCAACTAATGGACTTCCATTAAATTTTTGTATTACATTGTTGCAAAAGAAAATGTATGGGACACAGTGGCCGAACGGCGGCGCGTTCAATGGGCGATCCGAAGGTTCTGGGTTCGAATCCTTGTGCAGGCTAACCACTCAGATAGGGTGGACACGTGCCGGAACGAGATGGAAAAAGTAAAATATGAGACAATAAGGTCGCGTGTCTTTAAATTAACCAATGGGGATCGGAATCCACACAGAAAGTCTACTTTATGAATACAGATATACGATCAGTTTTAAATGTTATATATTTATTTATTTTTTAATTTCCGATTACATAGCCAAGGGATAGGCAACATGAGACACTCGTTCCCCACCTTGGCACGCAGAGCAATTTTCAACGGCACGCAGAAGACCCCGATAAGGCAATTAAAATTTTCTTCTTTTAGAAAAGAACACGATGACTTCTATACTGTTGGCACTCGAAATGAATTAGAAATCCCACTTTGGCACACTGTTATCAAAAGGTTGCCGACCCTTGTCATATGGCATTCATGTAGTGTTTCGGAGCTTTCCATTTGATAGATACATTAACGGGACAACCCACTACCTGACAAATCCTTGACATGTCACCACACTGTCAACTCTGATGTCTGTCCGTCCGATTGACACACGACTCATTGAAATCTATCTCTACGGGTTGTTTTTTTTAAACCAGCACGCTAGTTGCGACAAGTACACGACATTGATGTGAAAGTTAACGCCCCCAACCCATTCACGCCCCTCCAACATATTACCTGTGGTTCATATAGGTCAAAGTTCAATCATTACTTTTAATTTTTAGTGAAAGTGGAATATTCTAACATTTCCATCAATTTTTTTTTTTAAGAGCGATTGAGTTTAAATTTAAAATTAGAGGATCGTTCGTTATATTTCTGAAATTTTGTCTAAATACGCCGATGAGTAACGCGATGTTTTGCCTTAACCATCATCTTGGTTCCTTTAGGTTCCTTTATGTTTGTTTGTTTTTACTCCCTTTATTTTAAGTTGCAATTTCTGTCTGTCTGGTTGCAATCGTCGTGCAAGAATTGGCTTCGATTTTTCGACCACTTCCCGTGGTCCAATCAAGCTGAAATTTGGACAGCAGACTTGTGGCGACTAACAATACATTCTATCAAATTTTCAGTTAAAACAACTTAATAATACTACACTTATGACAATATTCATTTCTTAAAAGGAAAGTATAAGTAAAATTTTGGTTTCACTTTAAAAATGCCTGTGCAAACTTTTTAAAGTTTTTCGGCGCAAAGCTAGAAAAAATATTATGCGCTAAGATTATTTTTAGAACAATTCATACGGAGTAAGGAGATATTTTTGAGATTTGCGACACAGATATTTTTCTGTACGTTTCATTTCCAGTAGTCAATCAATTATTTAATTACATGATGGTAAACTTAGTTTGCAAATAAAGGGAAAATAATAAAAACTTCGTTTTTATGGTTTTCTTGTTTTACATTTTTTTGTGAGATGACGGGTTGCACATTTTCATTTAGTTTTATTTTTAAAAATGTAAGCGAAATGCAGCCAATGCATAAGAGTGTGTCCATGTATAAATAGCGGTCTGTACTAAATAGCTATATATTATTTGACAACTTTGTAACTATCAATATACCTCGGGATAATGTAATAAACAAAAAAAGATTTCGTACCGTGTCTTCCATCTAGGTTCTGGTTCACTGTGAGATAATACACTCAAGCCTATGTGTTAACGTTTAAAAGAAATTGATAAGCCCTACTTGAAATTATTTACATCAATTAAATTAATATGCAATGATTGAAAATACACAAACACTATAATAAGATGTACCGATTGCTCTATTTTTACACCCTTTCTATTAACTTACATTGTCTGTCTGTCTGCTTGCTTGTAATCTGCTTGGATGTTTGTTAGCAAAACTTTGCATCGATTTTTCAACCACTTCTCGTCGTCCAATCGAGCTGAAACTTGGGCAGCAGACTTGTTGCAACTAACAATACATTCTATCAAATTTTCAGCATCATAGTCTTTGGAATAGTCACTAATACCTTCGACCAATTTGCGAATCGAAGAAAATTTTACGTAAACATGGCTGCCTCTACCGGAAGAGACGGAAGTACTTCATAAACTTTTCGAATGTGTTCGTTTTTACGAAATAAATAGAATGAAAACGACACAATGTAGCCGAAACAAAAGCGAGTTATCTTTTTAATTTTTTTTGCGGGCCTAAGCTAAAAAAAAAAAATGGATACGCAAAATTTTAGAGTGGAAATTCATAAGGTATGATACCACTTATATTTATTTTAATCTATCAAAATATAAATTAAATATAAAAATTAGTTTACAAAGAAAGAGAGTATTAAAAAACTTTGTTTTTATGGGTTATTTTTTTTTTATTAGACCTTATATGTTCTTTGTTTTCCCGTGCGCAACCAATTAGGCTTTGAATGACTTCTACGTTCCTACGATTGCATTAAAGGTTTCCGCTGTATACAAGTTTCGATTTTAATCTTAATTTTCCATTGAGAAAATCATAAGAGATTACTAAACCGGAAGTCTAAACGACGTAGTGAGATCGGAAATTCTGAAACCAAGTGTTTCAAGTTATCAAATAGCAGAAATGTCAAAGCAAGCGGTCTTTGAAATAAGTAGATGTTTAAATACTTAGCAAAACCACTACTAACTATACCTCTGCAGGCCTTATATATGTTTAAGTGCAGGAAATGTTAGAATGGATTTTCCCGAAGTTGTCAAAATGCGAACTAGAAACACACAATCAAATCTCACTCTAAGCCAAAATTTAAAATATATAAATAACTCTAAATGAATTATTGATAAGCTGTGGCTATTCGTACACTGATGAGTACACTCAGTGTACGAATAGACTACACTGGTCTAGCCGTACACGACATGCGCAGTGATGATTATAATTGACTTTGCCTCATAACCAGCGCTGAATTACTATTTGCTGTGTGTTTTATAAAGAGGGGACAGGTTCTACCTGCTCAGGGCTGTCAGTCGTCGTTATAATTGTGAATTTTTTGTTTAAATTCAATTATAGTATAGCCTATCCAGTTGAACGCGATTGTTTTTTGTTTTTTTTATAATTAGCAAATTACTTTTACAGTTGTTTTTTTTTAAATAGTCTATCATTATATTTATAAATAATTCAGACGGGTCTCTTATGTCAAAAAAAAATATAATTTTTTTAGTGTCTATTCTACACTCCTATGCGGAGTGTACTATCCGTACACGGGTGTACGAATAGGCACTTCCTTATTGATATTACTCTTAATATGCATGTGGCACGGTGCCCGAGCGGCAGCGCGTTCAACTGGCGTACCGAAGGTCCCAAGTTCGAATCCTGGTTAAGGCTAGGATTTGTTTCCCCTGGCTTTGAGGGTGTCCCTGAGTCTACCCAGCTCCGATGGGTACCTGACCTTAGTTGGGGTAAAGTAAAGGCGTCTGGGTATTGTGCTGGCCACACATCCCCTAGTATGCTGTGGCCACTGAAACTGGTGAACGCTGCTTCAACAGCGCTATGATCAATTTGGTCCGACTGGTACTTTACTTTTACTTACGCTAAATATGTAATATGAAAACTATTTTAAAATGCTAAACACATGTAACAATATACACAAATATACTTGGATCACTTTCAAGACATGGGGATGAACTCTACCTCCTCCCCTATTCAGAAATGCCAAATACTTTGAAAAAGAATAAGAAATGAAAACAAGAGTTATTCCCCTTTCTCTTCTTGCCTTTTCTTGGCACACGACTTTCAAAAAACAAACAACAACAAGAAACAGTTCCCATAGTTTGTTGCGCATGCGTGAGTGTGAGTGTGTGTGTGTCAGCCACGTGACAGGCTGTTGATCACCAAAATGGAAGAATGATAAATATTCTGGTCCATTAGCCCCATACAGTAAGGCCAATAAATGGAGCCAGAGATTAGCCGGGACAATATGGCGGAGACTAAAAAAACAAATGTAAAATAAAAAACAAGACACAGTGTACAGTGGCAGCCTACCTTCTGTGGCTTGGTCTGATTTTATATTTTTTTATATACCATTTGTTTTGTTTGGTTATGTTGCTAGGTAGATTTAATTTTTTATATATTTTATATATATACATATATGTATTAGTTTTGTTGCAAAAGGATTATGTATTTTATATATGTTTGTTTCTTTGCTATGTAACACCAATAGTCCAATCACTAAACCTAGACACACTAGCGGACAGAAGGGCAAAGAGTAAAGTAGAAATAACACATAAGGCATTAAACTCTAATTTAGAAAAAAAAAAACAACGACCTGTTGCAATGCTCAGATAAACACAAGGACAGAAACATTTTTCTTATCCTTTATGCGAGAGAAAATGCATATAAATGCTTTTTCTTCCCGAGTGGCATTCGGGCATGGAATGGGTTGCCTGAACGAACCAAGAAAACCAGTAACTCAACACCTTTAATAAAAATGCAAGACTAGACTCGGACAACGGATGAACGTAGGACGCAATAATCTTCATTAATAGAAGGAGCGTCTGTAATATATAAGATAAGACAGTTGATTTAGTCTTTGATAGATATTAAATTTGTTACTTTGCTAGTTGATTTTGTCTATATGTATATATTTGTTCGTTTGAAAAGTCTGATCGCCATTTTGAAAATCTATTAGTTAAATTCCAGACTCTATAGATTTATACGGTATCCCTGTGTCTACTCTGATTTAAGGAATACCTGGGCGTTGGTAATGGGTGCCAGTAAAAATACGTCTTGGCATTGTGCTGGCGACACTATCTCCCTTGTGTCACGTTCATGGAAACTGTTAAAGATGCTTTCATGGACCTACCTACTTGTTGCTTTTTATCTCAACTGTATAATTTAAAAAATATATTCCAGCCTCTCTCCCCCCTATTAATAACCCCCCACTCCTCCAGGCAACCACGATGGTGCAGAGTGTAGACCAGAGGTCGGCAACCTTTGCAACGCGTGCTAGACTTGGCACGCTGAGCGATTTTTAATGGCACGCGAAAGACCGCCAAAAAATCAATTCAGTTCTCTTCGACGAGAAATTGACTGCTAGAGCTGTATGATTTTTATGCTGTTGGCACGCTGGATGAATTAGAAGTCCTACTTTGGCATGCTATTATCAAAAGGTTGCCGATCCCATGGTGTAGACTTCGCAGCTTAAGACTCGAAATAGGAAGAAGATGAAACAAAAGGATTAAGAGTTGCTTCCCCTTTTACTCTATTTAGCTTTGCTGTCTGACGTAAGCCTTCTGGGATATATGGCATAACTTGAGTAAGAACTGACCCGAGTCCTCGCTACCCAACACACACACACACACACACACATACACACCAGCATGCAAACACCCATTGCCAGCTTTTTGGTTAAATAATTATCGAGACGTGTCCATGATTTACCGCGACCCGCGGAATTTCATTCCACTCGTACTTTAGTTGTTTTTTCCCGCGGTGCCGCTGCATAAACCTGACTGCCGCGGGAAACGCTAAATCTAAATAAATCTTACTAAGGTTAGGCTCAAACCACGGATAAGAGTAGGACGCAATAATCTTCTGTATAGCAGAAGCGTATTTAACATATAAAATACTTTAAAAAAGACGTAAAAATTATCATTATCGTTTAATTCAACATTTATCTTACATCTTTTAATGTGTCAAAAATACTAAATCCTTGATTCATAACTTTTATTGAATATGAAATAAATCGGCCAGGGGTCGGCGACTTAGGACACGCGTGCTAGACTTGGCACGCGGAGCGATTTTTAGTGTAACGCGTGGGAGTCCTCCAAGAAGGAGATTTTTTAAACGCTAATTACATGAAAATCACGCCCGACGTCGAGTGTTACCGTTCAAGAAAGTTTGTGTGCAAAGATCTTATCATTGACCTCATTGGATTTGTTTTATTAGATCTATCGTTGAAACAGTCAGTTTTATAGATTCTCACCTTTTATTAATTTATAGGCAATTCAAGTCAGTTCTATAAGAAATTGATACGTAATATAAAGATATGCTGTTACACACATTGATCGTTGCCTTAGACGAGATTAAATTTTGGACAGATTCCTTTCTTGTCTGGAAGCAATTAATGAAATAGATGAAAACAAAATGTGTTTTAAAATTGAATGATGAGAACTGACTGTTGAAGCCGAATTTTCTGAATGACACCACAGCAACACATTTAAATGAATTGAACTTGCATTGGCAAGGTCGTGGTCAATCAGCACTTGAACCGTTAGGCACTGGAATGAATTTACATTGAAACTTGACATATCTTGCCGTGAAATCAATTTCAAAACAATTTAACTATTTCACTTATTTGACGCACACTAAGATAGATAGATGGCCAAAGTTTTCTAAAAAATAAAAAAGACAAGGCTTTTAAATTCATGGACTCATGTATCCATACCACACCAAGACTAGCTAGCCGCTAGATTGATTATACTACTTTCATACCACATCAAGACTAGCTAGCAGCTAGATTGATTATACTACTTTCATACCACACCAAGACTAGCTAGCCGCTAGATTGATTATACTACTTTCATACCACATCAAGACTAGCTAGCAGCTAGATTGATTATACTACTTTCCTACCACATCAAGACTAGCTAGCCGCTAGATTGATTATACTACTTTCATACCACATCAAGACTAGCTAGCCGCTAGATTGATTATAGTACTTTCATACCACATCAAGACTAGCTAGCCGCTAGATTGATTATACTACTTTCATACCACATCAAGACTAGCTAGCCGCTAGATTGATTATAGTACTTTCATACCACATCAAGACTAGCTAGCCGCTAGATTGATTATACTTCTTTCATACCACACCAAGACTAGCTAGCCGCTAGATTGATTATACTACTTTCATACCACATCAAGACTAGCTAGCCGCTAGATTGATTATACTTCTTTCATACCACACCAAGACTAGCTAGCCGCTAGATTGATTATACTACTTTCATACCACATCAAGACTAGCTAGCCGATAGATTGATTATAGTACTTTCATACCACATCAAAACTAGCTAGCCGCTAGATTGATTATAGTACTTTCATACCACATCAAGACTAGCTAGCCGCTAGATTGATTATAGTACTTTCATACCACATCAAGACTAGCTAGCCGCTAGATTGATTATAGTACTTTCATATAACATCAAGACTAGCTAGCCGCTAGATTGATTGTAGTACTTTCATACCACATCAAGACTAGCTAGCCGCTAGATTGATTATAGTACTTTCATACCACATCAAGACTAGCTAGCCGCTAGATTGATTATAGTACTTTCATACCACATCAAGACTAGCTAGCCGCTAGATTGATTATACTACTTTCATACCACATCAAGACTAGCTAGCAGCTAGATTGATTATATTACTTTCATACCACATCAAGACTAGCTAGCCGCTAGATTGATTATACTACTTTCATACCACATCAAGACTAGCTAGCCGCTAGATTGATTATACTACTTTCATACCACATAAAGACTAGCAAGCCGCTAGATTGATTATACCACTTTCATACCACATCAAGACTAGCTAGCCGCTAGATTGATTATACTACTTTCATACCACATCAAGACTAGCTAGCCGCTAAATTGATTATACTACTTTCATACCACATCAAGACTAGCTAGCCGCTAAATTGATTATACTACTTTCATACCACATCAAGACTAGCTAGCCGCTAAATTGATTATACTACTTTCATACCACATCAAGACTAGCTAGCCGCTAAATTGATTATACTACTTTCATACCACATCAAGACTAGCTAGCCGCTAAATTGATTATACTACTTTCATACCACATCAAGACTAGCTAGCCGCTAGATTGATTATACTACTTTCATACCACACCAAGACTAGCTAGCCGCTAAATTGATTATACTACTTTCATACCACATCAAGACTAGCTAGCCGCTAGATTGATTATACTACTTTCTAGATCTGGATTTTTTTTTATAGTAATGAATTGACTTTTTAAAAATGCAACAACTTGAATTTAAACAGCTAAAATATGCATCAAAATGTGCCAATTTGCGAAAAATCTGGAAGGAAGTTGCTTAGGAAAGTCATCTGCTATTCTCAACTGCTAGACATTCGCTCTACTTTCAGCTTTTGGTTCAACTTACTCTTGTGAACAGATTTTATCGCACATGAAAGTTGTCTTAATCATACAAAGAGGTCACTTACACTTCACCACTCAGAAGTAACTAAATATTTATTGGACATTGAACAACTAGTGAAGAGCATTCGAGGACAAGGCGCTCAATAATTGTTACAGACTTAGGCTACATTCAAGAGAGTTTTTATGCTCATCTTCTTTAAATAAGCATAAATATAATTTATTCTAAAACAATTTTATGTTTTATTATTTTAATAAATACAGAAAGGCTTAGCCTACATACTAGCATTGTATACATTGGTGTAAATATTAAAGTTTTAAAAAAATCCTTAAACCTACCGTACTTAAAAAATTAATGCAGGAAATGTTGTTTTACAACTGTGTATCGTAAATTAATTTTATACCTATAATTACTAGTTAAAATAAATACCATAATGCTAGATTTGTATAAAGAAAAAATAATTAATAAGTAATATTAGTTATATTACAAAACATAACATTTTTGGCATAACTGCCTCTAATCAAACTTGGAAACTTTAATTTAAATAAAGGGAGATAATTAACCCGTTTTTATTAGAGTTAATATTTCAAAATGTTTACTCTTTTTCATCTGTTAAAAAAATTAGTAGGTTACAATTAAAGCTTTAAATGATAAAACTATTTTGAAAAAGATAGTTAAAAAATATATAAATATCATATAAGTAAAGAATTTATATGTACATTTTTGAACATCATATTAGCTACCTTTTTTGTATGATTACTGTGTATAAATCCTACCCATGTGCAGTGTATTTAGGAAAATTTTCAAATTTATAACAATACAGATAATCTCAGGCAAGCTGAGATTAAACTATAATAAATGTACAGGACTCAATCCTTGATAACTAATTACATTGTTGGACATTTACCATTTATGTAAAGTTCGGTTATGAAAATAATATTTGCTTCAAATACACTAAAAACGAAAAATAACATGTTAATATTTGTAATTATATATAAAACGTTACTATTTTTTCTATAAAGTCTTAGCTTTTGGCCTTGGTGTTGCTACGGAGCTTAATAAACTGTCCATTAACAAAATAAAGTTAAAATATTGTAGAGCAGGTTGACTTTCAGGCTGTAGGCACGCTGAATGATTTAGAAATCAGTTTGGCACATTATGAGGGCTGCCGACCCCTTGTCTAGGCGATGCAGCAGGCCCTCTCTCTTTACGCTGATGGTGATTCGAGGGGAACAGCTAAGCAGATACAGCAAGGGATTATCTGCGTCGCAGGAGTTGCCAGAGAGATAGCGTGTTCGCCATAATACTGCCTTAGGGACTCCATCGTCTGATTTTCTGTTAAGGTTCACTCCCTTTGCTTCTCTATCGACAGGTGTAGCCGCGAGATAGCGGAGGTTTGAGATCGGAGTTTCCCTCTCTTAGATGAGCTACCTATCAAGGTTTACGCACCCCATCTGCCCGAAGATGCTGGTTTTTAGGCGCCAGTGGCCCGGCCTATCCCTTTCTCCTGTTAGTTGAAACATGATCCG
The DNA here is from genome assembly GCA_949126835.1 of Anisus vortex. NCBI lineage: Eukaryota > Metazoa > Mollusca > Gastropoda > Planorbidae > Anisus > Anisus vortex. Next base: position 11,735,505 of record OX421498.1, on the reverse strand, counting down.
TCAGACTTGGTTACAAGTCACTCGAGAAGGCCTGGAGTTGGACTTTGGTTAGCAGAGGCTATTTGAGACGCAAGCCATGAGGATATTTCAAGAGGAGTGGGCCGAGTGGGTGGTTATTTCCCAGACACATCCCCGGCTGTATTAACCTTGGACCACTATATATATAGTGTGATTGTTACATCGGGCAATGCCGGGTAATTAAACTAGTAGATATTCGAAAGTTATTTAGAAACGTATTCATATCAATAAAGTAATGCTATACAAATGTGGATACTAATAAAGGTAAATGAATAATATTTAATTTTAGTTGTTACAATAATTTCATTTCTCTCTGTCTCTAATTTAAAATGTGAGTATTTAAAATAATTAATTGATATAGTGTTTATTCAGAAGTTGTCTTTTTAGCTCATTGTTTTTTTTTCCTGTCTTTCTTTTGAGGTTTTTAGTGTTAGTGACTTTCTTTTCAACTGTCCGAGATTCAACAAATACGACGACACCACGGGGGCTTGTGGTTTAAGATTCCCCTTGCAGGGTGGCAGCAACATTTATTTCAGGCGCCACCACTATGGGAAGAAATAGTAAACGCTAGAGACTAGTCTAGAAGCTCTTCACTCGTCTTATTTTTAGACCGTAGTAATAGGTGGTAACTCACTTTCCTTTGATGTTTAATTGGACTTAGCCGCATTACGCGCAACATCAGAGTTGATTCTACTGATGCATCATTATCATCCTGATCCAGCAGGCATCTGGGCACTTGCTCCTTCGGCCTGAGGCTATGGTGAAGAAATTGCAGACTTTTTGTAGCTTTTTGTAGTTTGAATATAGAGTGTTAGAGAGATTTGGTGTTTTGGGGAGGTAGACATTTCGTATGTCCTGCAGTATCAGTAACAGATGGCTCTGACGAAGACATTATGGCCAGAATTAGGGAAGGCGAGACATGCCTTCGGTAAAGTCAGTGCTTCTCTACAGCTCAGAGATACAGTTTGCAAGAAAAGAAAAAAGCCAAAAAAAAATATACTACGATAAAAATGTATTTTTATTTGCCATTGAATATGTGTAAACATTAAGATGAGCTTAAACCTTTTTAAGCAAGCTCTAACCCTCGAACGAATGTTCAATCTGTATATTTAAAATTGAATCTCTTTCAACTTTATAAAAGTTATTTATCTATAGATCTAGAGTTTACGTTAGAAAGTAACAGCGGGTCAAGCAGTTTAAAAATGTTACAATCACGAATGGTTGTATACTTTAGCTATTATTCTAAACTGACACTGTACAGTCAATAAGGTTATGGGCAACTGTTTCATTTTGGTGTTTTACAGACGGGGTAAAAGAGCCGATTTAATTCAGGCTCCAAATACAATATTATTATAAGTTCTAGTATTGATGTTAAAGTCGAATATTATACACCAAAATATGAAAATAATACAACAAAAACTAAATGAAAGATAACCATGAAATCATCGTAAAAGCTTTTTGTTTTTAGCTAACAAAAACAATGGACAGAATGTTTCTGGAAAAGAAAAAAATGATTTGATCATTAATTACGATTGAAGTTTGTGTTTTTAACATGTCCATATGCATGTGTTTAATCTAGTTGTTGTTTTTTTGTATGACTGTAATTAATTAGCGTTAAAATCTTTGACAAATGTGAGATTTTATCAAAACAAAACCATGTTGGGGGCTTTTCTTTTGTCTTCTTGTTTTTTCTGCTCTGTATGGAAATTCGGGCGTTGCCGTTTCATTTTAGATTTTCCATGTTCTTTTTTGTTGTTGTTGTTTTTTCAATAAGCACCAAACTTTGAGTAAAATATCACATGGAAATGAAGCATTGAGATCCGTTACTGCTTGAGTTTCACATAGAGTTTCTATATTGAAATAAATGAATGTACGGTGTATATCAAAGCTGTGACTTTTAGTACTTTTGCAATACTTAAGCTTGATATTTCTTAGCGTCAGTGTCTGAGACTGGGATGAATTGAGTAACCCATTTCCACTGATCTTCTCAGGGATCTAGTCACACTTTTCGCAACCTGACATGACTCGGAAAGACGAATAGCAAACGATCTCAGTTCAATAGCGGTTTACGTAACATCGGTTGTTGATAGTAAATAGGATGTGGCATCCACTGGTCTATACGTCCACTGTACTCACTTCTTCAAACTAATCTTTTATGATGCAGGCGCTCAACACTATAAGGCCATTCATTACGCCCCACGCATGCGTCTTGCAATTTAATTAGGGATTTATAGGATGTTAATTTGTTTGCATTCCTTTCTAGCTCACCCAACCCATTCCTCTAAGTAATGTACCCGTCGGACCAAATAGATCCATAGGTCCGGTGGCCAGGTCATAGTAGGTGATTGTGTGGCCAGCACTATGCACAGCCGCCTTTACTTTACCTCAACCAACTAAGGTCAGGTACCCATCAAAGCTAGGTGGACTCAGGAACACCCTCCGAACCCGGCCACGGCATACTAGCAGGTCCGGATTTTCCTATAGGCTATCAAGGCTTCAGCCTAGGGCCTCAAGATCAAGAGGGGCCTCAAGATCAAGAGGGGGCTACATTCAAATTTCTAGCAAAATTAAAATTACACTATTCTAAAAACAGTGAACACTAAAACACTGCACCGAAAATAAGGAGAAATAAAGTTTAATAAAGTTCTGAAAGTTCTGAAATCATATTTGAAACCTCATTCTAAAGTGCCTAAATATGCATCAGACACTAGGTGGGAGGCACACTCAAAAGCTACAGAAGCTATTTTAGAAAATTACAATGATATCACCCATGTACTAAATTATTTACATTCAGATAATAATACAAAGGATGATACTAGATTGAGAGCCAACAATCTTTTAGATAAGATGGAAGAATTTGAATTCGTGTTTATGCTCCATTTCTGGCATCGAATACTGAGACATTTTTCAAGAGTAAATAAAATTCTTCAAAGCCCTAATATCTTACTTAGTATATATGCAGATTGATACATGTCACTTTTGGATATTTTCGTGAAATTAGGGAAGATTTTTGATGCACTTGAGCAACAAGCAAAAAACACGTTGCCAAATACTGAATATAGAACTGTCAGAAAGTTTATAAGATGTAAAAGGCAAGGGAATTACTAAAAAATCATCTGACATTGGTGATGCCTTACGATCTCTCTTCAAGGGATACATTTAGGATTAAATCATTTATTCCTATATTATTAGTTGCACACGAATCAAATTTAGGAAGAAGAGCTTCTGTTTATGATGATGTAGAAAATATGTTCCTTTCTTGCCGATCTTACATTATCAAAGGTAGAACTTCATAGAGGAATTGAGCTGTTAATGCAAGAATACCCAGAAGATGTCAACAAAATCTTCCTGAAGAACTGTTTCATTTCAACACATATTTGAGACAAACGCATAAGTCTTCAAAAAAATTCCACATTGTCGCATACAGACTTGTATTAAATATATTCAAAGAAAATATTCAAGTAGCCTTCCCCAATGTGGAATCAATCTTACGCCTGTTTCTCAGTTTAATAGTCACTAATTGTACACGAGAAAGGTCATTTTTAAGACTTAAAAATATCAAAAATCAATTAAGAAGCAAAAGAACCCAGACGAGGTTGTCTGCATTGAGTAGGCTATTTTGTGCATCGAAAATGAGACCTTCCGAAAAATAGATTTTGATGAACATATAGAACAGTGGTTCCCAACCTTCTTAGAGCCGCGACCCGTAATACAGCTCCTCATGTTATGGCGACCCACAACCATAAAATTTATTTTTGCGCTACCTTATAACTGTAATTTGTATGTAGGATGTATTTTCATTGTAAAAATTGAATAAAAACCAAAACCAATGTAATTATATATACAAATAGGACAGATTTATTTATTTCTAATTACACCACGAACGTGAGTGGTTGAAATTCCTTCTTTCTCATTGGATCAGAAATTCTAGTGACATTCTTTGCAAAAGCACAATATTCATTCTTCAAATGTAACAATTGATGATGTAGTTTTCTTGTTTTTTGTTTTAAACAAAACTTAACAGTCTCTCCAACACTATGCAACATTCGATCATTTGGCAAAACACGTTTCCTAATTTCTTTTTGTGAACGTAAATCGTTGAACTCTTCTGGGTGACTTGTTGTACTCTATGCCTTATTACTTATCCTAAACAAATTAAAATTTGATCGTTTAAGCTTGACGCACTGACAAACAAACAGCTTAAAACCAAAATTTCAAGTGCACGATGTCACCAAATGTTAAAGATGACAATTGGCAACGCCAGCTGGGTGCACCCGTTGTCACATCGGCCTTAACGTCCCACCGCAACAGCGCCCATTATTTCAGCGATCCAAACATTTAGTCGCAAGATGTAAACTGTCCAATCAGCTGACCCACCAAAAAACGAGTTATCCAATCAACTGCTCCATTTCGCAAAACGATCATGATCGACCTACATGCCCGCCACTTTTTGTGGAAGGTCAATTCACGTGCAACCTGTGATACCTCTATTACATTGTGCAACAATGGGGTAAACAAAGTTTCAATATATTCCTGAAGTGTCGTTTTACCACCAACACTGCTGCTTTGAATGCAGTGGCTGATTAAACAAAAATATTTTTTTAACACAGCAACTCTTTAAACATGTGTGACTGGTCCGCCCTAAGTACATTAAGTCGCCAAACCTGTTACACACATCTGTATTTGTACGGGTAGTATGAGATGATGTTTACACTTTGATGTTATCACGCCGGGTAGACGTAGGTGGGTGGGTGTGGATGTGGGCGGACCCGCTTGGACATAGATAGATAGAGAAGCGGTGTTTCGGATCCTAAGGCCATTGAAGGAAAATATTAGCTTTTCTGGTGGTTTTAGGCGACCCCCATGAAATGGTCGTTCGACCCCCAAGGGGGTCGCGACTCACATGTTATAGACAGGTTATAGACAGGTTATAGACAGGTTATAGACAGGTTATAGACAGGTTATAGACAGGTTATAGACAGGTTATAGACAGGTTATAGACAGGTTATAGACAGGTTATAGACAGGTTATAGACAGGTTATAGACAGGTTATAGACAGGTTATAGACAGGTTATAGACAGGTTATAGACAGGTTATAGACAGGTTATAGACAGGTTATAGACAGGTTATAGACAGGTTATAGACAGGTTATAGACAGGTTATAGACAGGTTATAGACAGGTTATAGCCACTGTTATAAAAGAATTCTGTGTGAAAAAGTGTAGAAAGAAAGTCTTCTAATTTACTGTTTTGTTTTAAATAAAATAACTATTAACATAAAATTTAATATGATATACAATTTGATATTTTATTTTTTGTGATGCCCAACCGCCTCTGCTTTACCCTAACTAAAGGCAAGTGTCCATCAGAGCTGGGGGTAGACTCAAGTCTTGGTGAAAAAAATCCTAGCCCTAGCACCAGGATTCGAACCCAGGACCTTCTGTACGCCAGCCAAACGCGCTGCCGCACGGCCACCGGTGAAAATAATTAGGAGTTTGAATGTTAAGTAACAGCACTGATCTGTGAACAAAATGGTTTGGGCCTCCTTAATTAATTTACTTTATTATTACTACTTTAGATTCATGTTGTCAAGCTATTTGAAAGGTGTCGTAACAAACAATCATGAAGACGTATATGTGTAGTCATTAGATTTAGGACATATTTAAAATGGAGAGCAAGTTGTTGTCTCTTTCTGAACATTGCCTAGAAACCTAAAGAAAAATACAGGCCATTCACAAGTATGTCCGTTCGATGCCAAAACGTCCGGTACCTAAACGTACGTTGTCAAAATGTCAGGTGCCAAAACGTCCGGTACCTAACATACGTTGTCAAAACGTCAAGTGCCAAAACGTCCAGTACCTAAACGTACGTTATCAAAACGTCAAGTGCCAAAACGTCCGGTACCTAAACGTACGTGGTCAAAACGTCAAGTGCCAAAACGTCCGTTGTCAAAACGCCCTATGCCAATAAGTTCGGTGCCAAAACGTCCTGTGCCAAAACGTCAGGTACCTAAACGTCCGGTGCTAAAACGTCCGTTGTCAAAACGCCCTATGCCAATACGTTCGGTGCCAAAACGTCAGGTACCTAAACGTCCCGTTCCAAAGAAAGAAATCGGACACTCACGAGTCTGACCTGCCCTTAGCTTCAATTTCCGGATCTACGTTCGTAAACAAAACAAAAAAAAGGGGACTTAAGTTTGAAATCAATCGATGCTGTGCCCTTGCCAATTTAGTTAATGTTTTTTGCTGTTGGTTCCAATTGAAATGAAATCAAAACACCGACAGGGGGATGACAGTAATTGTATTTGTAAATGTAATTTAAAATATGCGTGTCTGCTCAATATTTCGTTCTTAATTGTGATTGGTTGATTGATTGATTGAGAAAGCGATAAATGGATGATAAATAGATAGATAGCTGATCGATAGATATATAGTTTGATAGATAGATAGTTAAATAGACATATAGATAGATAGACATATAGATAGATAGATAGATAGATAGACAGATAGATAGGGGGATGGTTGGCTGGATGGATGGATAGATAGATAGATAAATTGATAGATAGATAGATAGATAGATAGATAGATAGATAGATAGATAGATAGATAGATAGATAGATGATAGATAGATAGATAGATAGATAGATAGATAGATAGATAGATAGATAGATAGATAGATAGATAGATAGATAGATAGATAGATAGATAGATAGATAGATAGATAGATAGATAGATAGATAGATAGATAGATAGATAGATAGATAGATAGACGGACAGATATACAGACATATAGATAGATAAAAATGTCTACAAAAATATTGTTCTTTATTTCTCCACATTAATAGGTTAGTGTCCGCCAAGACAGTAATTATCACAATCCCGCTCATTCTTAATTCTCTCTCTCTCTCTCTCTCTCTCTCTCTCTCTCTCTCTCTCTCTCTCTCCCCTCTCATTTCAGTGTTTCTGTTACACTATATATCTTATTCTCACTCTCAACTTCAATATTTCCAAAACAGCATTATTGGCACCACAGAATTGCTCCACCCTGCGCCATCGCTCATTGTTTACAATAAAATGATAGCCCAGTACTCCGTCACGAAACAAAATATCGGTTTAGAAAAAAAAATATCCCGTTCTGATTATCTTGACTAATACTAGCGATAGACCTAAAACATTATCTGTCTAATACAAGTGGACATGTTGCTACATAGAAACACTATGTTTAAAAACAAACACACTTTATAAATGCTTTATTATGATATATGAAAATAATTGTGCGGGAATTAGTGTCTGTTGTGTGTTACTGCTGGGGTAGTATCATCAATATACATAATTATCGTGAGTTTGTTTATATATATATATATATATATGTTTGTTTATATATTTATATGTTTGTTCTCTATAGGCTCCTATGCAGTATGACCGATAGGCGCAAAAGTTAAATGTATAAATTGGGAACGTCCTCAAAAAGAAATGTTTATTACATAAGGAATATTGCCTTATTCGTAAAATTATTTTTTTAAATAAACGTTGGCTTATTGCTAATTATTATTATGTTAGGCTATAAACTGACCGCCATTTCATAAAGATGTCTCTTTACGGGCGACCGTACACAATAAAAAAAAAAAAAAAAGAAACGTTCTCACTACTGTTTTATTGTAATAGTGTTTGATATTTTTCTTTTAACAAAAAACATTGTAATCATTAATTTCTCCATCATTTTGACGGGCATAACTCCTAGTAAAGCTATAATGTGGTGTTGTCTGTAAAGTAACAGTTCAGATATAACTGACATATAAATAAATTGGGGAAACGCTAACTAAGAACTTGTCCCTATCTTAGAGTCCTAATTACAGCACAAGACTTTCGGCTGTTAATTCTAGTTAAGGTGAACTTTTAGTTTCCAAAACTAATGGGTAGAGAATTTAAGAGAATGCTTTTTTTTTGTTTAAATTTGTTTGGGCTATATAGAATTTTTACCATTGAACAAGGTTTTTATGAAAATAATCAAATAAAGTCTTCCATCAATCAAAGTCTTCTATCAAAAAAAGTCTTCCATCAAACAAAGCCCTCCATCAAACAAAGTCCTCCGTCAAACAAAGTCCTCCGTCAAACAAAGTCTTCCATCAAACAAAGTCTTCCATCAAACAAAGTCTTCCATCAAACAAAGTCTTCCATCAAACAAAGTCTTCCATCAAACAAAGTCTTCCATCAAACAAAGTCTTCCATCAAACAAAGTCTTCCATCAAACAATCTCTTCCAACTTCCATCAAACCAAGTCTTACATCAAACAAAGTATTCCATCAAACAAAGTCACCCCAAAAAACGAAAATTTCTATCCAGTTTTTCATTTCAACAAAATTTGTATGCCACTAAACTAGTTTGGTGTTTTTTCAAAGTCCCATAGTCTCCCGTAAGAAATTATTTATTTCGAGTTGTGAAGAAAATAGCAAATGGGCGGTCTCTTTGTTTTTATCATTTTCTTTATACATAAGGCTATCTATAGAAATGTCCACACATACGCCAATATAAGCTCTTATCACACACCAAATTATGCACACACAGTCGGTCCCACACACATAAACATACACACACACACTTTCACATTAATGTTTATCAAAACGTATCAAAATCTATAGAATGGCCAAAAAACAAACTAAAGTCTAACGCCCAAACAAGTCAGCTAATTGGTACGGGAGTTTAGGTACATGTTGTTGCCAGTTGTACTTTCTTATAACACATCAATATTTCTTAGCGTACTGGAACAATCTATAAATACATAATACTGACTCAATAAAAAAAAAAACAGGTTGTGATAAATCTAGGTACCTCGTTCTGATAGTCTGGCTTGATAGTAATATGAAAGTTTATGAAATTGCTCTGTTGTCCGTTTCACTGAGATTCTCTTTATATGCACATTCCTTTTTGTTTGTGCTTAATGGTCAGTTTTTAGTTTTGATTGTTTTTTCAATGTGTGATTGTTTTGTTGTTGTTGAGAGAGAGAGAGAGAGTTAGATAGACAGATAGACAGATAGACAGATAGACAGATAGACAGATAGACAGATAGACAGATAGACAGATAGACAGATAGACAGATAGACAGATAGACAGATAGACAGATAGACAGATAGACAGATAGACAGATAGACAGATAGACAGATAGACAGACAGATAGACAGATAGACAGATAAACAGACAGACAGACAGACAGACAGACAGATAGACAGATAGACAGATAGACAGATAGACAGATAGACAGATAGACAGATAGACAGATAGACAGATAGACAGATAGACAGATAGACAGATAGACAGATAGACAGATAGACAGATAGACAGATAGACAGATAGACAGATAGACAGATAGACAGATAGACAGATAGACAGGTAGACAGGTAGACAGGTAGACAGGTAGACAGGTAGACAGGTAGACAGATAGACAGGTAGACAGGTAGACAGATAGACAGATAGACAGATAGACAGATAGACAGATAGACAGATAGATAGGTAGTTATGCTAAAGGTGGCGTGTGTTCCGAATTCGACCAACCGAATGGTATTTGTTCATTCTGTGAGCTGTGTGGCTTACTCGCAAATGGTCGCCGCAATATATTAAGTGCATGACTTCAGAAGTCTTGGTGTATTTACCTTTAAATACCGTCAGACGTTCTCTCCCTTAGTTTATCTTTATGCTGACATAAAAGATAAATTAAAATATTCATTACAAGTTATTAAAACAAATAATTACAAACAATTGGGTGCAGCGGAACAGCAGGTATGTACCGCTGACATGGCATCGCGGGGACAGTTCAACGTTTAGTAACTTTTTACTTTCATAACATGTGTCAGATACACTTGGATTAGAGTTGTTTATATAGTGTGGCAAAGTAGTTGGCGCCCTATGATTTTTATTACTTTGCCCCCAACTAAAGTTAGGTACCCATCAGAGCTGTGTAGACTCAGAGACACCCTCCAGTCCCGGGAAGAAATCCTAGGGATTCGAACCCAAGACCTTCGGTGCGCCAGTCGATCGCGCTGCAGCGCTCGGCCAGCAAGCCCCATATTATTTCTATAAAATTAATTAAAATGCCGCAGTCGACGAACAGTCTACTTGATGTTATTATACTAGAATATAAAATATAGGGAGAAAAAAGTAACATTTCATTTTTGACTTCTAACTATTGACAAGTCTTAACGATTATGCATGCATGTTGAATCTAAAAGATCCATGCATTCCAACATTTCCGGTCCTATTCGTTAATTTACTAACAAAACAGTCCCATGTGCTGCGTCCCTGGTTTGTTCTGCGAGTAAAAAAACATCAAGGGATAAAAATCATTTCCAAAAGAAGTGAACGTCATACGTGAAGAATCACTTGTTTTGAATGTAAGATGTTTAAGAATTCCTTTAACCGGAGGTACATGTATGCCTTGACAGATGACCTATACAGTTTATTTTAGTGTTTGCTAGTTGTAAACTAACAAATTTTAATTAAATTTAACGCTACTTATTATCAGACGAACGATGTAACAGTGTGCCATTGTCACAAAAAATAAAACATTTATAGTTCGTAGGTAATGAAACAAAGTATATCAAACTACAAGCTAAATTGCCCGGCGTTGCCCGGGGGGAAAATACATACGCTTGAATGTACAGATAGAAAAAAAATAAAAATGGAATACCAGTAACTGAAGATCATTGAAAACACTAATAGAAATGCAGGACAAGACTCAGCCCGCAGATAATCGTAGCATGCAATAATCTTCTTTATAGGAAGTGTCGGACCGAGTTTCTGTGGCCACGGCATACTAGATGATTGTGCACTATGCACAGCCGTCTTTACTTTATCAATCTAAGGTCTGGTACCCACCAGAGCTGGGTAGACTCAGAGACACCCTCCAGACCCGGGGAAAAAAATCCTGGCCTGCTCCAGGATTCGAACCCGGGACCTTCGATACGCCAGCCGAACGCTCTGCCGCCACCGAGCCCCTAGGAAGTGTAAACTAGTTATATTTTTCAAGGATATATAAGGTCCAGTGATAGTTGAGAAATTTACTGGGGGGGGGGGGGAGAGTTGGCAAACAATAACAACAAAAAGAACAAAAAACACTCTGCCAACAGTTCAAACTTAGAAACATTCTAATTCATAATATTGAATTCTTTGTTTCATAAACAGGAAGAACAATTGACGTATTCAGCACGATATTTTAGAAGAACAAAAGAAAATCAGACCTAACAAAATATATTTCAAAATTCCATAAAGAACGGAAGGTTGGTGTAGGGAAGGTTTGGATTCAGTCTTTGTTTTCCTGTGTGTGTGTGTGAGAGAGCGAGAGAGAGTAAGAGAGAGAGAGAGAGAGAGAGACAGAGAGAATAGGTTCATATTAATTTTCCTAATGTATTGTCGCCCCTGCGTCAAATGTTATCTTTTAATTAAACACAAATTTCATTTTATTGTTTTTATTTTTATTTACTTCATTACAAAGATGTATTACAAAAATAATAAAAATCAATATTATTAGTGAGCTGTTTTTATGCAGGAAAAAAGGGGGGGGGGATGTTTTAATTATTGTAACTATTTTTATGTGCTGAAATAACTTTGATTAACCTTTTTTTTTGTGTGTGTGTGTGATAACATACCAAGTATTTTTTGTTTTTTTCATTTCGAAAAATGTAGATCTAACTTGCCCCGGAACTTGTATCAACAATAGCAGCGTGATTTTGAATGGCCTCCCTTGTATAGTTGCCATAGCAACGTACACAAAGAGATCTGCCTAAACTTTATTGAAAGTATTTCTGTTTAAAGGCTTTTGATGGCGTATCCATATTGTTTTGTACTGTATAAAAGTTTCTTTCATATTGTGCTGCATTCGTAGTCTGCATCGCTCCATAGGGGTGTCTTACATTGGCCTTATTTTTTCTTTTATTTCTCTGTCATAATATAGGAAGAAATAAAGAAAATAAATTTTGCGTCCGTCTATAACAATAAAACTATGAAAACTGTAAGCCTTGCTACCTTTCTATAATTAAGTACATGGTTAGTTCATTCGTTATGACGAAACACATACAGACAGATCCATGGGTCATGGGGCCGGAGACGCAGTGATCAACAGTATCTGTGGCCTACGGCTTACTAGGGGATTGTGTGGCCAGCACAATGCTCAGCCGCCTTTACTTTACCCCAAAGTCAGGTACCCAACATCTTGGTAGATTCAGGGACGCCCTCCAGAACACTAGACCAAATCCTAGCCTCGAACCGAGGACCTTCGGTACGTCAGCCGCACGCGTTGCCTGCTCGTCCACCGTACCCCTATAATAAGCATGTAAATGTTATATTATAAAAAATCAAGGATGAAAACGGATAATAAAGCAGTAATAAAAGGTTTGAAATACAGGGTTCGGTAAACAAAGTGGAAATGCAAATATCTTACACATTTTATAAACCTGTTAAATACATGGATATAAATAAAATCTACAAGCACTTTATAAATATAAATTATCTTATCTTCGCTTTTGCGGGTGTGTATATATATATATTTTTTTTTTTTTTTTTATTTTTTTTTTTTTGGGGGGGGGGGGGGGCTTTGAGGAACATTCCTTGGAAAAGCTAGTGGACTATTCCCTATCATCCTATCGAACAGATAATTAGTCATAGACTCGTGGCCAATGACAACACATTGTCTCAAATTACCAGTACCGTCTCCCCCACCCCACCGCTGTTTTTTCATTCCATTGTTGTGTGTGTGTGTGTGTGTGTGTGTGGTGAATCTTGCTTTATAAATTAAAAACCCCTACAGGAAGTACGTCATTCCCATGAATGAAAAAATATATATACTTTAAAAATATCTTTAGTCTATTTGGTTATACGTGCAATAAATTTATTTTTGTTGATCAAATCCAATCCAATACCAATATCCGTTGCTACAGAAATCACGTTTCAATAACATAAATGCATAGAAAAACGCACGTAAAGGATTTCTTTAAAAAAAAAAAACTGTGTTTCTTGGGACTTGGGACAGTTTTAATTTGAAGCTTTAAAATAAAACACGAAGAATTTATAGATTTTTCTTGTACGTATGATTTCTGTTTGAAGACTCGTCTGGCTAGGTCGCGTACACCGAATGCCACAGGGTCGACTCCAACAAGACATATTTTACGGAAGGTTAGTTAAATCCACCGCCTACTTGGAGAGGAGATGGGCGCCGCCAAGTCTACCAAGCACACAGAAAGGACGTGTCCATTAGCCCCCCCCCCCCCTCCCCCAACGACCGTTTAAGGTTAACGGATAAAAAAAAATAAAAAAAGGACAGAAAGCTGCTGGACATCCAAAATTGACACACCTCCAACAGTTTGGATGACATGGCGCAGGATAGGCCACACCTGGAGGCCAGGTATCAAGGAAGGTTCTCAGCTTATATGGAGAAGATCGCGAAAAGGCACAAGGAGGTGGAGAAAAATGTGGTCCTCCTCCGCTGTTTTCATCTACACTCAGTATGACCGTGCATGTATTTCTTGGATTGGTCTCTTCAGACACACAAAGGCCTGCAAGGGAGAAAAGATCGTCACGCGAGCACTAAAATGCCACATATGATTTCTATTTGTTCTATTTAGGAAGATTTATATGTGAGCATTTTAAATGTTTAGAACCCTAACCGATGGAGTTGTGAATCATTTTACATGTTTTAAAGTTGTCAGCAAAAAGCTAGCATAAACACGTGTTAGTTGACAACTAGCCTAGAACATTTTTTTTAAACAAGCTTTTTCGTTGCCAGTAAGATTTTATTTCAATTACTTTTCCTTATAACATTAAAGACATTCCTGTTTTGGGGGCGTCATTGAAATCAAGTTTTCATTAACTTGAAAGCTGAATGTTTTCCCTGAAAATGTTTACACATTGTTCATCGCAGACTTCATCTAGAAAACAAATTAAATGGACATGAACCCGGGCACGACAATGGCCTCCGCCTATACAAACTGGACAACACAATGAAGGAATTGTTTCCAGATTGTGTTGTTCTTGTTGTGTGCGTTTCTTTTTTTCTCCGCTGTTATTGTTATTATTATTTATGTTATTTGTGTGTGTGGTGGTTGGTAGGGTGTGTGTGTTATATTGTGTTCTATGTGCACTGTCCCGTAGAGTCAATCCCGTGGTACCAAGAGTGGACGCCGTTGCGCCCTGGGGGAGCCGCGGATTATTGGATATGCTTTCATAATTTGTCTTGTTGTTTTATTCGATTTTCACTCAATGGGGGCCGGGGGGGGGGGGGGGGTAAAATGCGACATCTCAGAGTTTAACATGTGGAAATAGTGCCATGGGAAAGGTTTAGTTAAATCTGTTGTTCTTTTCTGTTACACAATCTCTCGTATTGTAACCCATTCTAATGCATCAAACTCCATTGTATATACATATCTAGACCAGGGGTTGGCAACCTGCGGTACGCGTTCCAGACTTAGCACGCCGAGACATTTTCAATGGCACGCCCAAGACTTCGAATTAAAAAAAAAATAGAGTCTCTTCTACAAGATAAGAGTGGGTTGACTTTTAGGTAGTTGGCACGCTGAATGAATTAGAAATCCTACTTTGGCACACCATTACCAAAAGGTTGCCGACCCCTGCTGTAGACAATTGTGCAATGTATGTATGGTAACATGTTACAGTGTTCTGCCATTGCAATATAGAGTATTGGACTGTATTCAAATCTAGTAAACCATACTCTCATTTTCAGCTTTTCTCTTGTACAGTAAATGTTTTAAAACTGCCCTGTTTTGTAATCATTATCTATAGACCTTTCCTGTTAATCCACTGCCCTGTACTGTAATTATGATACAAAGACCTATGTAGCTAATCCCCTGCCCTGCAGTGTAATTATAATCTAAAGACCTTTGCTGTTAATCCAATGCCTTGTTCTGTTAATCTACTGTTTATTACAGTATATAAATGAACTTATTGTAATCTAATTCATCGTGCTGTTTTCTATAGAAGTATGTTGGTTTTTTTAACCGTTACGTATTTGATGTTATTTTTCACCGTCCCACCCATAGTATATTTAACTCCGTTAACCTCAACATATATAGATAATAACTCAATATAAACGTTGCCCTATTATAGGGCCCCTATATCGACCAACACATTCCTCATTCTAACAACCAGCCTTCGAATTCAACCGCTGTGCTTTTCTATGAACAGCATTGGGAGGAAATTACACCTTGCTCTATTTAACCAAGACAAATTCTATACAAAAAAAAACAAAATAAAACCTAATACTCCTTCAAGACAAACTCCTAGTGATGCCATAATGGATACATTTTAAAAAAAAACATAATACATTTACTTTGTGTTTGTTTTGTTTTTTCGGCTTAAAGTGATGAGAGAATAAAAGTATGTTGCCCAAAACAAGCCCCCTAGCATTTTATGTCAAGGTCCTTAAGTTTTTTTTTAACAAGGGATAAGTTTTTTATGTCTAAGATAATGGTCTTTGTTGGAATCTGGTGTGCTTAAAAAGGTATCTTATCTTATCTTATACATAACAGACGCTCCTTCTATAAAGAAGATTATTGCGTCCTACGCTCATCCGTGGTCCGAGTCTAGTCTTGCATTTTTATTAATGTTTTAAATGATGTTAAGTTATTGGTTTTCATTGGTTTGTTCAGGCAACCCATTCCATGCCCGAATATAGGGATTCCATGTAAACATATTCTTTGGGCGCGCCAGAAAGCCTAGATAGGTGCGCCAGAACTTGCAAGAGGTTTGAGTTGATGGTACTGGACAGCCATTTTGTGCCAGACCGTTAAAGTTGATGTATCAACTTCTTGTTTGGTTTTGAGACCTTAGAAAGTACTCTCGTTTTGTTGTCTAATTCTAGAGGACTGCGGTCTTAGTCCGATTAAGGGCGGGGCCGAATCCGGACCGCGGGTCATAGTTTGAGAACCTTTGTTATATTCGTTAGGAATATTTTGTTACTTTGTCGTTGTCTTTTTCGTTGGGCAACAAACACAATGTGTCCTAACAGCCCACTACGTTTTGGTCAATATTGCGATGGTCAGTGGAAGATTAAAAAGTGGAACCAGTGGCTAAAGTACTTCCACTATGAACGAATAACAGATGTATCCAAGATTCACAAAAAGTCAGCCTTACTAAAGAATCGTCTGGGTGCCGGATTTAAACAAACTCCCCACCCCCACCCTCCCTTTTTGTTTTTTCGGTGACGTCTCATCAATCAATAGTGTTCATACACAAGTTAACTGCTGTTCACCGGTGTGAGTTCAGGAAGCGGGTGTTTTGGGGGAAGAACAGAAGTAGGGAGTCATGGAGAGTTTAGTGTGACATCGATGCCTCGTTTAATGGTGCGTGTTTATAGTGGATGATGGTGATACACAAAATGAACAACAAACTTTTTAAAAGAAATTATTAGTATTCTTTTCTGTATATTATTGGCCCAAATGTGTTTTGGGAAGCTAATAAAAACAAAGTCTTAAAATGTATTACTATTTATTATTATTTGATCAATATATATGAGTTTATGATTCACGATGGCCGAGCGGCAGCGCGTTTGACTGGCGAACCGCAGGTTCTGGGTTCGAATCCTGGTGAAAGCTGGGATTTTCGCCAGGAATTGGAGGGTGTACCCTGAGTCTACCCAGCTGTGGTGGGTGCCTGACATTAGTTGGGGTAAAGTAATGGCGGCTGGGCATTGTGCTGGCAACACATCCCATCAGTATGTCGTGGCCACAGAAACTAGTGAACGCTGCTTCACAAATCCTATGGTCAGTTTGGTCCGAAGGATACTTTACTTACGCAAGATACTAGGAACAGACAAAATTGAACGATAAATTAACTACGGGTATAATTTGTTGACGGAAAACAAAGTTGTCTATTCGCTCCCCCCCCCTTCCCCCAACAACCACAACGGTTAAGGGGATTAATGATGATGAACAGTTAATGTGAACGTTGAGTAACGAAAGTTTGTATTTTCTGTAAACAGAGATGATAAGAACAAATACGTTATTTTTTTTTATTATACTCAAAACGCTTAATAAACATTGGCTTGCTAATGATCCTTGGCTTATGGCGTTGGTCTTGTTACGGCGCTAAATAAATTGTCTAATTAAAAAATATATAGTAGACCAGGTTGACTTTCAGGCTGTCGCCACGTTGACTGATTTGGAAATCTTAGTTTGGCACACTGTTAGCAAAAGGTTGCAGACCCCTGGCCTAGATCTCTGAATTCAAATTTTATTTGTCTATATTTGCTGAAATTTGTTGGTAAGAAGACGCCTTTAAAACTTGTAAGTGTTTAAATATTCAAACATAAATTGTTTCTTCAAATTGTTTTACACACAAAAAAATGTTCCTATTTTTTATAGACACTGTGATTTCAAAACAGTTTTTTTGTTTTATTGACGAGAAAGAGAAAAAGAATAGGGTTTACATTGGCATTTCAAATGCCAATGACAAGCACACTCTAGTATGACATTTCTTTTCGAGTGTATTTTTCCCCATAACAATCACTTACCGTCTGCCATTCCATGGTTTTTAGCGCCAAAATGACAAAATATTATTTTTTTCTGGAGACACTTTCATTATACTTACACGAAAAAATGCTGTCTAGATATTTTACTATTTAAATTTACAAGGGCGGACCACTCGGAAATATTTGCAATTCCAGACGACATATTATTATTATCAGACCTCTTCAGTACACAAGTAACAAATGGAGACACTCCATTGGTTCCCTCCATTTTTTTTTCAAAGCGGAAATGATTCAGTTCAAAGGGGAGACAATTGATACAACATATTGAGGGAATTGTTTATTCTAGAGTACTTTTTATGTCAAACTGGAAAAATAAACAGAAATAACAACAACAAAATATTGAGCGTTTTGGTTGGTGAAATCGTAAAATCTGTTGAATTTCTAGGGAGGTGGGAAGTAAATAACAGCACACCATCATTGTATAAGAGATATTGTCCTTCTGCATAGTTTTACCGAAGCAGAAGTGGCACAGAAGACATGTTTTTGAAGCGCAAGATTAATTGTTTATTGTTAAGACTACTAAACAGTTAGTAAATCATCAAGAAATGCAATAGGGAGAGTGCTAAAAGTGAATTAAGAAATCGATTTGCCAGATAATAGATCGAGATGCACATTTTACTACACACTGTACTTATGTGTAAAACTGATAAACAGGGGTAGGTAACTTGTAGGGTCTCATTTTTTAATAGTATTTTGCCTTTTCAAGTTACCGTGATATGTGCCGACGTGCAAAAATTATTTTAATCTTATCTTTAATTCTACAGACGCTCCATTTATAAAGAAGATTATTGCGTCCTACGCTCATCCGTCGTCTGAGTCTAGTGTTGCATTTTGATTAGTTTTTTTAATGATGTTAAGTCACTGGTTTTTCTGTTTGTTCATGTAATCCATTCCCTGCCCGGTGCCACTTGGGAAGAAAGAGAATTTTATGCATTTGTTTCTGCGTATCGGATAAGAAAAGTGATTTGTCCTTATGTTTATCTAATCATTGTAACATATTGTTACTGTGTTGTATTGTTAAGTCAGACTGTAGTGCCTTACCGTATATATAATTATTACTTTACGCTTTGCCCTTCTGTCCTCTAATGTTTCTAGGTTTATTGATTTAACTATTGGTGTTATACTTGTCAGTTGTGAATATTCGCTAGTAATGAAACTTGCAGTACTTCTCTAATGAGTCTTCATCTGTTTAGTCGGCCGGAATGGGAGCTGAGAAATCAAATCGGTAGTTGTAAGACCGAATCAACAATGACAATGATTTGTATTGGCCACATAGTACAATAAGTACTTCGCCAACAGTTGTTCAAAGGTTAACCCTGACAAGTTCAAACATTCAACCGAATTTCAAAGATAACCTTGCCGCTGCACATTGTCCGCAAACAAACAAATAAAGAAAACCCATTCGCTCCCCCGATCCCCCACTCCCCCCATTGAAATATTGTCTAGGGACGGGGCGCCATCATACAATCCCTGGACGTAATGACATCCGCTTTATTTGAAGGCCTCACCGAGCAGGGAGGGAGGGTGTGACCGCCTCCGTGTCACGTGATAGCCATGTGATTGTGTCCACGTCACACGTCACGCGTCTTTCATCTTTCCACCCAACATGCTAAAAAAAAAACACAACTTTAAACAAACATACACTTGTTGTTTGTATTTTTTTTTATATAAAACAAGTTCTATAAAATTGAACCTTGGTTCACATACTTGCTCAAAATTCCCATTGCCTATTACGCAGGAACATAATGACGCTGTCGATCTGGAACGATCCTGGTCTGTCAAAGTGCTGAGCGCCCTGCGCGCCTACTCCCCCCTCCCTAAAAAGCCTAAAGTTTAATTTTTCTTCCTGTGCTGTAAAACAGGACAGTA
The DNA here is from genome assembly GCA_949126835.1 of Anisus vortex. Classification (NCBI taxonomy): domain Eukaryota; kingdom Metazoa; phylum Mollusca; class Gastropoda; family Planorbidae; genus Anisus; species Anisus vortex. The sequence goes on along the minus strand of OX421498.1, from coordinate 11,716,090 downwards.
TTAATCCTGCACCAATTTTCTTTATTTTATTTTTACTATACACTTAATCTTTTTATAATGAAGTTATTTATATTCATTTTTATAAAACATTAGACACAAATGTGTCATTACATGCATTAATGTTCTGGGGGTGTCATTACAAAATGAAATTTTTTTTTAGGTCTCATTTTGAGTTTTAAAAACCGACGGTGGATTCCTTTGTTGTCGCTAAATTATCATGTTTAACATAATTACAGATCTGCTTCTGTTTAAATTGTTCCCGGGAATAGAGCGTGTCCCTGGGTCTACCTGGCTCTGGTGGTTGCCTGACATTAGTTGGAGAATGTTAAGGGCCATTGGGTATTGTGCCATAGTTTGCCGTATTGGGTATTGGGCCATAGAAGCGCTGCCTCACTAACCTTTTTGGACATTAATGGTCTGAGTTGGGCAACTAGGGATTACGTAACAAGACTCAGTCTAAAGCATAGTTGAAAGTATGAATGGATGGATGGGTGAGTGGAATGAATGGATGGATGGGTAAGTGGAATGAATGGATGGATGGGTAAGTGGAATGAATGGATGGATGGGTAAGTGGAATGAATGGATGAATGCATAATGACAAAAAAAAACGCAACGCATATGAAAATGGATTTCACTCAACTGAAATTGATTAGGCTTAACCCACAGACAGAAGTCTGAACGTAAATTTGAATCAATTCTAAATTCCACTTTTAATCCCACGAAATTCCTTTTAAGTAATGAACCTTTGGTTCACCAATACCCGACTTTGGTCTATAGTACATCGGCATCACTGCGGTCCAGTCCGAGAACCGTTATTCCAGATTTTTCTTTCAACGCTCCCATTCATTATGACATTCATTTTCGGAAATTGAAACAGAAGATGATTTTCATAACATTGCAGCGTACTGGCGTCGCGTATTTAATAGAAACCAATGGTAGTTTTGCATAAATAACAATAAACTCATTTTCCATGTTTCTATTTCTCTCTCTCTCTCTCTTTCTCTCTCTCTCTCTCTTTCTCTCTCTCTCTCTCTCTCTCTCTCTCTTTCTCTCTCTCTCTCTCTCTCTCTCTCGCTGTCTAGTCTAAATCTCCCTTAGCTCCAATAAAGCGCTAAAAGGTGACAACACTGGGTTTTCCCGGAATCTTTTTCTGAGAGAAGAGACAAATTATCTTGAGAGACGCAAACGTCGTTAACTCCTTGTAGAGCCGGTGTGGAAAATACTCTCCTGGGACATGCTGATTGGTGGAAAGTTATTGGTCATCGACTGCTTCAGTCATTCATATTTCTCTCTCTCTCTACTGCTCAGTTGTCTATTAGATCTTCTTTTCATTTCAGATAGAAAAAGTGTCTCTCACACACACACACACACACACACACACACTCACGCAAAAAAAGATAAAACAAACCCAAAATGTTCTTGTAGATTGCCAATTTCAGCTCAATAGAATCTTAAAACTGAACATCTCTTATTTATTAAGATATTTAATGTAAAAAAAAATGGCAGTCAAACATTTCTTTGCTTTATCGAAGTATTGAACACTTTGTGTATATATAGAGAGAGTGAAAGAGAGAAAGAGTAAAAAGAGAGATAAAGAGAAAGGAGAAAGAGAGAAGGGGGAGAAAAGGAAAGAAAAAGAAAGATAATGAGAGTGCAAGTGCTACTAAGTCTGACAGTACGAAAGTTCTATACAGTAAGAAAGAGGGAGTGGGAGAGATTGAGAGGACGAAAAAGGCGTGAGAGATATAGAGAGTGAGATATAGAGAGTGAGATATAGAGAGTGAGATATAGAGAGAGAGATATAGAGAGTGAGATATAGAGATTGAGATATAGAGAGTGAGATATAGAGATTGAGATATAGAGAGTGAGATATAGAGAGTGAGATATAGAGAGTGAGATATAGAGAGTGAGATATAGAGAGTGAGATATAGAGAGTGAGATATAGAGAGTGAGATATAGAGAGTGAGATATAGAGAGAGAGATATAGAGAGTGAGATATAGAGATTGAGATATAGAGATTGAGATATAGAGAGTGAGATATAGAGATTGAGATATAGAGATTGAGATATAGAGAGTGAGATATAGAGATTGAGATATAGAGAGTGAGATATAGAGAGTGAGATATAGAGAGTGAGATATAGAGAGTGAGATATAGAGAGTGAGATATAGAGAGTGAGATATAGAGAGTGAGATATAGAGATTGAGATATAGAGATTGAGATATAGAGAGTGAGATATAGAGATTGAGATATAGAGAGTGAGATATAGAGAGTGAGATATAGAGAGTGAGATATAGAGAGTGAGATATAGAGAGTGAGATATAGAGAGTGAGATATAGAGATTGAGATATAGAGATTGAGATATAGAGAGTGAGATATAGAGAGTGAGATATAGAGAGTGAGATATAGAGATTGAGATATAGAGATTGAGATATAGAGATTGAGATATAGAGAGTGAGATATAGAGAGTGAGATATAGAGAGTGAGATATAGAGAGTGAGATATAGAGAATGAGATATAGAGAGTGAGATATAGAGAGTGAGATATAGAGAGTGAGATATAGAGAGTGAGATATAGAGAATGAGATATAGAGAGTGAGATATAGAGAGTGAGATATAGAGAGTGAGATATAGAGAGTGAGATATGGAGAATGAGATATAGAGAGTGAGATATAGAGAGTGAGATATAGAGATTGAGATATAGAGATTGAGATATAGAGATTGAGATATAGAGAGTGAGATATAGAGATTGAGATATAGAGAGTGAGATATAGAGAGTGAGATATAGAGAGTGAGATATAGAGAGTGAGATATAGAGAGTGAGATATAGAGATTGAGATATAGAGATTGAGATATAGAGAGTGAGATATAGAGAGTGAGATATAGAGAGTGAGATATAGAGATTGAGATATAGAGATTGAGATATAGAGATTGAGATATAGAGAGTGAGATATAGAGAGTGAGATATAGAGAGTGAGATATAGAGAGTGAGATATAGAGAATGAGATATAGAGAGTGAGATATAGAGAGTGAGATATAGAGATTGAGATATAGAGAGTGAGATATAGAGAGTGAGATATAGAGAGTGAGATATAGAGAGTGAGATATAGAGAGTGAGATATAGAGAGTGAGATATAGAGAGTGAGATATAGAGAGTGAGATATAGAGATTGAGATATGGAGATTGAGATATAGAGAGTGAGATATAGAGAGTGAGATATAGAGAGTGAGATATAGAGAGTGAGATATAGAGAGTGAGATATAGAGATTGAGATATAGAGAGTGAGATATAGAGAGTGAGATATAGAGAGTGAGATATAGAGAGTGAGATATAGAGAGTGAGATATAGAGAGTGAGATATAGAGAGTGAGATATAGAGATTGAGATATAGAGATTGAGATATAGAGATTGAGATATAGAGATTGAGATATAGAGAGTGAGATATAGAGATTGATATATAGAGAGTGAGATATAGAGATTGAGATATAGAGAGTGAGATATAGAGAGTGAGATATAGAGAGTGAGATATAGAGAGTGAGATATAGAGAGTGAGATATAGAGATTGAGATATAGAGATTGAGATATAGAGAGTGAGATATAGAGAGTGAGATATAGAGAGTGAGATATAGAGAGTGAGATATAGAGATTGAGATATAGAGAGTGAGATATAGAGAGTGAGATATAGAGAGTGAGATATAGAGAGTGAGATATAGAGAGTGAGATATAGAGATTGAGATATAGAGATTGAGATATAGAGAGTGAGATATAGAGAGTGAGATATAGAGATTGAGATATAGAGAGTGAGATATAGAGAGTGAGATATAGAGAGTGAGATATAGAGAATGAGATATAGAGAGTGAGATATAGAGAGTGAGATATAGAGAGTGAGATATAGAGAGTGAGATATAGAGAGTGAGATAGAGAGTGAGAAAAATGAGAAAATTGAGGAATGAATGTAAAAGAGAGAATGAATTAGAGAGAGACAGAGAGACTACGAGCGAAAGTGGAATAGTGAACAAGAGAGCGTATTAGAAATTTATATAAAGAGTGGGAGTACGAGGAAGAGAGAGAGAGAGAGAGAGAGAGAGAGAGAGCAGTTTTGGCAAATCAGAAAGATGTAAGCTGTACTCAACGAAACTTAATAAACGTTAGGATTGTCTCTGCTCTCGCTTCTTCTCCAAGGGAGTATTTCCGAGTTTACCCAGCTCTGATCCGTTGGAGAAGGTACATTTAATGATGTAAGGGCATTGTGCTAGTCACACAATCCCATTCTTCACCGTGACAAATAAAACTAACAAACACTGCTTTTCCCTTGGGTTTGCTGGCCAGAAGTCTAATTTATATAATTTAATATTAATAATTTCTAATTTAAAAAGCCTTCTATTTCTCATTTATGCAGCTTCTATTTCTAGTTCATATGTCTATATTTTTTTTCGAATTTAAATAACGTCTAGTTCTAATTTATAAAGCTTCCTTTTTGTAATTTATGTAATTGTTTGCATTACTTTTATTATTACCAAAACTAGAGTAGTGTTATTTGTATACGATTGAATAACATATAGAACAATTAATTCAATACAAGAAACTGAAAAATAAAAACAAGATCTAGACAAGTTTACGAAAATGAGGAATCTATTTATAGCATGTATTTTCATATAAAAAAAAGTGCCTACTGAAATGACTAGGCCTATTGAAAAAAAAAATCAAGACATTTCTAAATAGCGTAGTAACTAAGTTTTACAGTCGTTCCTTCTAGATAGAAGAATATTACGTCCACTAGGCCCGAAACCCCTGCAAGGCGGCAGGGATCGGTCGGAGGCAGGGATAGAACCCGCGACGTGTCGGTTGACAGTCCGGTTGACTAACCGCAGGACCAGCCTTTGTATATTTCTAAACACTATACTTGAAAAAAGCCGAAAACATGATGCCGAAAATAAACCGGAAGTTCGTGCATACATTAAACACAATTGGCCAGGCCTCATTAAGACTTGTCTACTATAACTAAATTTCGTTAATACTGAAACCGGAAGTGAAGTCTTATAGTGCTTGTTTTCTACTATAGGGCGTTTGCAATCACGTGACAAAAAGCACGTGATTTATGTTTACTTTGTGTAGTGGTGTACAACATGCCGCTGTATTAATAAAGTTTCATATAGGCTCGCGCTTTTTTAAAATGATGTTTTGTGTTTTAAGTCTTATTAAGATTTAAGCTGTATTATGTATGTTAAATAAAATAGGCTATTTTATTATTATCATAGACATAGATCATAGACGATGTGAGCCTATTAGTGACTTGACTAGATAGCCTTTTCACCAACACAATCACTTGGCATCCCTAATTAGCGATTAGCCTAGCTTACGAAACATTAAAAGTGTTGGCCTATAAAGTGAAATTGAAAGTGTAAATAGGTATAGCCGGCCCTAGCCTAATCAATTAATCTACAGTACTACTATTTACCTCCTTATTTTTTAGCAGGATAGCCAATATTCAGATGTGAATTTGGCATGATAAAGAAGTATTTCACCATTTGTGTACACCAATAGTGGCTTCTATTTACACAAATACGTCACTAAAAAACCTAAGCCACGCCAATTGCGAACGCTCTATTGCGCGGAACTAATCATGATACATTATGTTTCGTTGATGATTCTATTTTGTCCATGAAGCTTTGCTAATAATTGATCAAGCGCATTTTGTTTTACCTTGTCCACAGCAGTTATCTAATGGAGTCTTTGCTTAACACTGTCTACACAACTTTGGCGCTAGTGCTGTTATTGGGCGGAGCGGTGGTGCACAGCGAGTCAAGCCAAGGGCATGAAGCATTGCAGAACACGTGAGAACAGACTTTTTTCCCGTTTGCATTATACTCACCTACTTTATATATATTTATATAAAACTTAATATCTGTTTTTCTTTGTAAAGAAATATGAATCTTTCATTGAACAATTATAATATTTAATCTAGTAAAATATCTTTAAAAGTCATTGAAATATATAACATATTGTAGATATCTGATTTTAAATTCTAGTCTAGTCTAAACATTGTCAATTTATACGTTTTTTTTTGTGTGATCTAAATTGATATTATGTAAGCCCTCATCGAATTTTCGCTATTCTAATATACTTAGTAATCACTGCCCCACTCTGTGCCGGCTTTCAAATTATCACAGAAGGGTTGGACTAAATACCTCCAATGAAACTCCGTCGTCTATTTATAACTCTTGTTTGCATGGTATAAAATATTTATAAGTATTTAATGCACACTTTTGAGCATTCAAAATCACCCTTAAATTGTGGCCTTTTTCCTCGGGTCTATAGGGGTCTCCACAGTACAATGAAAAAGAAGCAGGAAATATTCATTTATAAATAAATAATGAAAGTTTCTAGTCTAAAGATAAAATTCTTCATTTTATTTAGGTAATAGCTATAATATCTTATTTTTGAGTAGACTATATCTAAACTGTTACTTTTTTTTTTTACAATAATCTTGTTTGTAATAATATGCGTGTTTATTTTTCAGACTTATTCAGAAGATGAACGGTATACAGAGTCAACTTGCTGACGTCACAAGATCTATTCGAGCATTAAATTCAGACATAGACAAAGCTTTGTAAGTCATCGCCCCCTTCCGTTCCATCAGTCGACCAATGAAAACTCTTTTACTGCACTGCAACCAAGACAAGATATCCACACGCGAATCTAACGAATTCAAACATTCATTGTAGGAACACATAGACTACATAGGACAATGCAGCTATCGAATCCCCAAAACAACTTCCCTTAGAACACAGATTTTTCCATAGACCATTCGTTAAGGACTTCCGATGAAAGCGCTCCCGTCCGCGGCTTGCCTTATTTTGGCACGTTGATGAACTGGATCCGCCAGAGAATATTTCTGCAAGTTATCCGTAAAAAAATTCTGTCAAGATAACTATCAGGTCCCTTCTTATCAGATTTATAAATCCATGTATTTCGATACTATTTTCCATCATTGTTGTAGTTTAGAAGCGGGGGGCAACCCAGGCTTTTTTTCCAAGGGGTTGCTGAACTTTCACGTGACACAAATTGACCAATATTTGTCGACAATTTAATACTAATTTATTTTAAACTGATAAAAGAGAAATTAAAAAAATGCTTGGGAGTCTTAGCTCCCACTCAGCCCGCCTCGTGACAAATTTTGCCCTGATCTAGAAGGCCTTTTCACCATAAACTTTATTATTAATTCAAACTGCATTTACTCAAACCGGAATTATAACAAATATAGTATACCTATATAGACAAACTTCTATTTGCATTAACATTATCCAGAATGTCCACAATGAATTGTAAACCTGCTCTCCACTTAATAATCAAGTAGTAAAAACAAAGGCAAGTGTTGCTTTTAGATTTTGCTGAATAATTTTTTGTTCCATGGTGAAAGAAAGGCAGCGATCACCATACTCCGTGGCAAACACAAGGGGTATTGTGTGGCCAGCACAATGCCCAGCTGCCTTTATATTTGCCCATAATTGATGTCAGGTACTCGTCATAATGTGGTAGACTAATGGACGCCCTGCAGACCTGGGAATAAATGCAAAGCCGGACTCGAACCCGGGCGCCTTCCGTACGGCATTCCGAGCGCGCTGCCACTGGACCACCCAGGCCAAAGAATCAATATCAATACAAAAACGTTTGATCACAACGTGATCGGTGTCCGAAAATTTACCGCGTAGTGAAACAAACAACTATTTTATCAATCACAGATATGGCTGTCAGCAAATCATGTGTTACAACATCGAACATATACGTTACCGACCTGACTGTAAACATCCAAAGACCCACTTACGAGAAAAAAATTCCACTTTATATATAATTACTCTCTAACTTTTGTTACGATACCACGACTCTTTTGCTGTCTGTCTGGGATCTTGTACACCATAATAATAAACTCAAGCCACTCGATTTATGTTCAAAGAAGAATTTAAAGCTTGAACATATACAATAATAAAATTCAACTTCACTGGTCTATACTAAGTAGCATTCTTGTAGCTTAGCAAAAAATAGTCAACAAGCCTAACTGCTTATAAAGATTTTGGTGCAGAAAGTACTAGAAAGGAAATTTCCTGAAGCTTTCCGAAAGCAAATGGAGAGGCGAGCCAGAAACTCGTAGAGACAACGAAAATGCCAAATTGTGTATCACTTTATAATAAATAAATATATACACAAACACTCTCAGCGACAAAATTTAATATAAATCAAAAACGCTACATGAACTAGAGAGACAATGTCAAATACAGTAGAGAAACTTTTATTACATTCAATATACACATAACACTATATTTAAAGATATTATAAGTCTGTTATTGTTTTTTTTATTGTGTTTTGTTTTATAGTTTTTTTTGCCTGTTTTCTTAATCAATACGTTTACAAAATCTTCAACATTGTACTCTAGTTATGATGATTTTGTTTCGTGTGTTTTTTTTTCTCCCATAGATTCAACTGCGTTGGTATTGAATCTGAAATCTGCGACGTACTGGCGTTAGAGACGGGGCAGAAAGGTTTGAGTGACCTGAACGCACTTCTGAGGCCGAGCAAAAGATCATCTCAGGACCCCCAATCAGATAAATACAAAAGGTAAACATTAAGCCGGATGTAGAGCCTAGACAAAGAGTTTCGGGAAATGCCGGTTCGCAAACCGGGACATGCAATGAAATGTACCGGCTTCTAAAACAAAAACAAAAAAAGTTCAATGTCAAGGTCATGTTTTCCCACAATTCTGTTGGGGGTGGGGAGCAAAATTGTTGTAGACATTTTTGAAATTGAGCACATATCACTAACAAAGGCATCCGCGGCAAGATGCAGTAGTCAGTAGTCACTATACTTTTTATAAGATTGAAAATGTTAGTGATAGTATCTCAACACAATGTTAATATTTTGACATAATTTAGCATAATACAGTGGGGCTCTCTCCCCCCCCCCCCCAACCACCCCCTCTAATGCTCATACTTATTTATAGTTTACACATAATTTTATTATCTTCAATATTTATTAAATTATAAGTGCTACCCATTTTGTTTGTATGTTCTGATACACATATTCATTGGGCGTACCATTATGCAAAATTTTGTTGATTGACACACTCACAGAGCAACTAATGGGCCGTATTGCTGCTGAGAGTTAACACCCTTGCCCCTTATACAAGTCAATCTTTTATGACTGACTTGTAAATTACAAGTCAGTCATAAAAGATTGACTTGTATAAGGGGCAAGGGTGTTAACTCTCAGCAGCAATACGGCCCATTGTCTTTTACCATAGCTTACTCAGGTACGTTATTTTTGTGACCTGAAAGTACTCAAAGACGATACAGTGATACACTGTACGAGAGTCGAATGCTATACCATCCCCGGCTGAGCTTGCACTTTTGGAATCGAGTAATCTTAATAGCGTCGGGTTTACCATTGGGGCCGGTAAGAAACTGACTTGTTACTCCGATCCCGGCCCCGCGGCGATTACCCCCTTCTCACCCCGACACCCTCAGAGATGGGGAATGGAGGCATACGGCGACCGCTGTCCCATGCATCGGTCCACTCGGTCTGACCCCGGGCAACCAGTGGTTTACACCCTTGGGTACCAGAACTCGGGCTCATTAAAGACAGTGACAAAACTCTACCGAAGCTTTATTATTACCGACGTTCCCACACTGGTCTTACCTATAATCTTTCTAGTGCTTACGCTGACAACAGTTATTTGCAAAAATTGCTAAAAGTTTTCATGTACTCTAAATGATCTTGAATTCGACAAATTATTTCAAGCCTGCTTTTTATATATTAAATAAAAGTATATGTTACGGACATACTTAGATGTTATTGCATTATAAATGCAGACATTCAAACAGCTTTAGCAATCCTGTCAACACAATATCCGATATCTATTGTCTCCACAGCCTGCTCGCGGAGCTCAGTCGGAAGCGGGAAATGGCCAAGTATCTAATGCGCATGCTCCGTGGAGCGGATGCAGTTGTTACCGGAGAAAAGTAAGTACACGTTACCCTTAGTAACCAGTCGTCTTCGAGTCCGGCACAATGCTCGTGCAAGCTTGTTGTGATACGTTTGTTTTGATAGTATCCTCACACAGATGATAAGGACATTGTGTGGGAGTTGTGGGCGCAGAAAAAAACAGAGGCGGAGTTGAAACTTGAGTAAATGCCCTCGCCATTGTCCCCGGTGACTGTTGTTTATCCGGGCATCTGCACTCGTATAAAGTTTCCATTGCGATTCCCTTTGTGTAAGTTTGTATCAGTCTATCAGAGGTCTGATTGTTTGATTAGTGGTATAAACACGGATGGACGGATGGATAAATGGATCAATGAATAGATGAATGAATAAAGGAATAAATAGATGGACCGATGGATATTTAAATGGACGGAAAGTCAGCTGAATAGTTTGATGGGTGAAATAACATGAACTGAAGGAAGGACAAACGGATGGATGAATCGAGAGTTTAATAGATGGATACATGGATGAAATTAAGAGTATAACAAATGGATAGATGGATGGGTCAATACTTAAAAAGATTAATAAAAATGTATAGATGGAATATTTGATTGTTAAATGATGATTGGTCGGTGGATAGATGAAGGAAAGGTTGAAATAATGTATAGTTGAATAGATTATATGGATAAATAAGTGGATAAATAAATACAAGGGCTCAATGGGTTCTTGTGTATTGCTGATAAACTGGGTCACTGGATGCATTAAGAAAACTGTGGATACATAAACATAAAAGCGGTGGATGGATGTATTATTATGTAATCCCTAAAAGCGTACTTCAATACCTTATACTCCACTCATGACGTATTCATTTCTTCTAAAATTGTCATTAAAAATTCCCTTAGCCAGTGACCGGGCCAAGTCTAGTGACCTTTCAACAAACAACAAGGGGCACTTAATCCACGGAGTTTAAGTCGGGGACTAATTATTTCTGGGTGCAAAGACCCTCGACCAATTACTGTAGAGTTCTGGCATGGGACCTTTTAAATATTGGCATAACACATGAATCAGGTCGTCTCTCGCGCCCTCGACAAGACATCGCTTAGTGGAAAAATTCGAGGCTTTCTCTTTGTCTCTCAAATGTCTTGTGAGCGTCTTGCTTGTGTGTGTGTCTCATGAGTGTCATGTTCTAGCCTCCTCGTCTACTAACCCATGAAACTGTTGGTAGTAAGCGAGTGGTGGTTAAGACTCGAGTTTATGTCTGCGAGTGGCTTTTTTTGTGTGTTTGTTATGGCAATGTCTAGGTTGACGGTAATTGATAGATGGATTGGAAATATATGGCATCCGTCCTTCCTCAAGGGACGATGGCGACGTCTCATTTGGTCTCTGCCCTTCGCCTCTCTGTTGGTTCTCATCTTTGCGTTCTTCGGCGAGTTCCTCTAATCTAGTGTGGTTAATCCGTGCTAGGATTATGTCCCATTTGTCTTTGAACTGCTGGCGTAACCGAAGGATCTGGGTTCGAATCCTAGTGAAGGCTAGGGTTTGTTCTCGGGACTGGAGAGTGTCCCCGGGTCTTCCCGGCTCTGAAGGGTACCTGACATTAGTTGGGGTGAAGTAAAGTATGCTGGCCGCACAATCTCCTAGTACGCTGTCCCCCGCAGAAACTAATGAACGCAGTTTCACTGGCCCTAAGCTCAATTTGGTCCGATTGGATACTTTACTTGTTCAGTCATTCCAACTAATAAACACCATCATTCACAATCAGATATTTGCGCACGCACGTTACTGATAGATGGATAGACTAGATGTATTAGGTCGAAGGTATGATAGATATAGGGCTTGTGCAAACACGTAACGAAAACCATGTGATTATACACGGTTACTTGCCCCTTTTGGTGTACAATATCACTGAGCTATATATGCATGGAGCGCTCAATCACTTAAATATAAAGCATAAAAATGTGGATAAAATGCAGACTCGTATAATATATAGATGAGTGAACCGTTGTGAGATTGCCCGATTTGACCCGGAAATACATAAAATGTAAACACTTTCCGGAAATGCGTCAATGAAATTTGATTAAACTGAACTCTTTTACACTGAACATATTTGTTATGAATAATATACTCTCGTATAATCAATCATATGAACAAATTGTGTTAATGTTAAGATCTACCGGACACCTTAACTTTATGGCAAAAATACTCGACAAAATGGTTGATGGAAATAGCATTGAATACTAAAACTATAAACGTTATCTGTGTAAGCAATTTTAGTAAAAGTTTATCATTGAGACATAAAGTATATATGCTTATTTAATTTTATGTATTTATGTATTTATAGTCTCCATTTTATGTATTGAATTTTTGTCCCGATCCGTTAAATGAATTAGGAGTCTACAGAGGACAAATATAAGCTTATATCTATATATAACCACAAGAATTGGCCGAGTCACATAATCTTTTTTTTTTTCAAAAGATGACTTTTTAATTTAAAGTACAAAATTAAAACATTATAATCTAAAAAAGATCATATATTGTTTTTTTACTAATTCAAATTTAATTTAATTAATAAATCTAGGATTTAGTAAAATTATTAAACCCAAAGAAAAGAATCACTTTACTAACCTTAGCTTATATATAGGTCAGTATGATTAGGCCTCAAAAGAAACGTATAGAAGAAATGAAGGACAATGCTATGATACAGAGTAACCTATATAATGGATATTTCAAGAAAGAAAAATAGTAAGACAAAATACTCTTCAGCTCCTGAAAGCGAATTAAAACAACATCCGTTTAATATTTAAAGATTTAGTTTTAATAAGACCATAATCACAGTGAGGGGATTCCCCCTTAAGTCCGACCACTCTCTATTAGTGAAACACCAAGGGACGTAATTTGGTTACTTTTCTTCACCGCCCATTTAGTCGTTGTGGGCCATTATTATGTTAAGGGAGCCGTCAGCGTCGATAGATTTGGTGTATACATTGTTGAAGACGAGATGGACTGGTGATTCTGGCGACTTTGTAAATGTATGTTGATAGACGGATAGACGGGATATATAGATAGATAGATAGATAGATAGATAGATAGGTAGATAGATAGATAGGTAGATAGATAGATAGATAGATAGATAGATAGATAGATAGATAGATAGATAGATAGATAGATCGGTAGATAGATAGATAGATAGATAGATAGATAGATAGATAGATAGATAGATAGATAGATAGATAGATAGATAGATAGATAGATAGATAGATAGATAGATAGATAGATAGATAGATAGATAGATAAAGGGATTTTAAATATATAAAACGGATATCCAGTAAAGTTAACTAAGTTTTTGCTGAAGACATCCAACACAAGTAAACAGCTTCATCGCCCTTCAATGCACATTTTCTTGTTGATTACATAGTGGTCAAGTGGTAAATATAAAATCCAGCTACATACATAATAGATGAACTTAATCAAATATAGAGCATGTCAATTTACACAGACGGCCTTCTGTTTCAAATCATTGTATTTATATACTTAGAGTACAATCATATAGAAGAAGAAAGAGAAAAAGTCTTTAGTTTACAAAGCTCATAACAACCTTTCTTTTGGTTTTTGTTTAACCTCTCGCGTACAACTGACAAACTCCCTTAGTCGCGCACAGTATACACACACACTTGCGAAATCTCTTTCTCTTTCTTTCGATTCTGAGTGAGGAATCTGGATGACCTGTCGGGTAACCACATTAGTCGCCTCCCTTGATGGCCCCTGGGACTGTGAGAAGATGACAAGTTAGTAGAGTAGCTTACTGAATTTGGAGCATATGGTGCGCCATGAAGCTCGTTCTTGGATTGTTGTTCTCTGAGCCCAACACATGTTAAACCAAAGACTATAATAAGATGCACCGCTTGCTTTTATATTTCTGCTATTTGATAATTTGAAAACACTTAGTTTCGGAATTTCCGATCATACTAAGTCCTCTAGACTTCCGGTTTAGTAATTCGCTATGATTATCTCAATGGAAAATTTATATTAAAATCGAAAGTTGTATACAGCGGAAACCTTTAATGTAATCGTAGAAGCGTAGAAGTCATTCAAAGCCTAATTGGTTGCGCACGGGGAAAAAAAGAACTGATAAGCTCTAAAATTAGACCGAGAGGTCCGTCTCAATATAGTCTTTGGTTAAACACATAGTGTGAACATAATATACATTATTGTGTGTAGGTGTGTATTACGCGTAGATTACGAGTTGTGCGTCAATGTATGCTGGCAAGCGGCAGCGCGTTCGAATGGCGTACCGAAGGTCCTGGTATCGAATCTTGGTGAAAACTAAGATGTTTTTCACTGGATTTCTAGGGTGTACCTGAGGCTACCCAGCTATGATGGGTTGTTAATATATTATGATTTTCATATTGTGAGACAGATGAGAATTAGATAGATAGATGGAGAGATAGATGGAGAGATAGAGATAGAGAGAGATAGATAAATAGATAGCTAGATAAATAGAGAGATATGTAGATAGATAGTTAGATCGATGGAGAGATAGATAGACAGACAGACAGATAGATAGATAGATAGATACATAGACTGACAGACAGGCAACAGACAGACAGATACACAGATATATAGATAGATAGATAGTTAGATAGATAGATAGATAGATAGATAGTTGGATAGATAGATAGATAGATAGATAGATAGATAGATAGATAGATAGATAGATAGATAGATAGATAGATAGATAGATAGATAGATAGATAGATAGATAGAAAGATAGACGGATTTCAAGTATATAATAACAAGTATATCCAGTAAAGTTATCTAAGTTTTGGCTACAGTCATCCAACACATGTAAACAATTTCATTGCCTTTCATTGCACTTTATCTTGTTGACCATATAATGGTCAATACAAAATCTAGCTACATAACAGATTAACTTAATCAAATATAGAGCATGTCACTGTACACAGACAGCCCAATTTTTACTACAGCTATAATATTATTTATGTATCTCCGCCAGGAAACCATAAAAAAAAATATATACTGGCACTATCAGTTTTTTTTTAAAGTGGACTAGGAAAGGCGATGTTAAATATATCAAAGTATCATAACAGAAGAATAAATAAATATGAATAGTTGTACTGATAGAATATTTCGGTTGGTTTACTCCTTCAGATGTGTGTCTTTCATAAAACATGGTTGTAAGATATCATTCAATCACACACACACACACTTAGACAATACGTAAACGATAGCCAATCAGCTCCCATTTCCTGTTTACCCCCCTCTCTCTTTACGAATGGCTCCGTGGTAGGAACAGACATGCGCACTAAACAGTCGCCTGCTAAAACCAATCACGAGTGAGGTATAAGTTAACCTTAGTTCAGACCTTGTGTGTGTAGGGGGGAAGGGGGAAGGGTACTCGCACCAAAAAAATAAATTAAAATGAAACATGTTTTGATATCGCGGCAATGTTTAGATCAAATGTATTCTGTTCTCCCGAGAATAGTTTCACAAATTCAAAAAGAACTTACCTTTGTTAAGCATGAAATTCACTGAAATACTGGGAATAATTTTCACAAAGAGATAGGATTTAAGAAATTGTATGAAATACTAAATAGTGTTAGTGTTGGTATATTGTCTTTTGTGGAGGAGGTGTCGCTGGTATGCAAAAATGGACAGGCTGGGTCAGTGGCGTAACCACTAGGGGTGGGGAGGGGGGTATCAGGCCAGAAGAGTGATGAACCCAAATAGGAAGAGTGCTGATTCATTTTTCAAAGGATGGATAAACACAAAGAACTATACACTGGAAGAATGGAGAACCATACTTGCTAAGTGAGCAAGAGAGTAGTGAATCAGTCTATGAGAGTAGTGAATCAGACTATGAGAGTATTGAATCAGACTATGAGAGTAGTGAATCAGTCTATGAGAGTAGTGAATCAGACTATGAGAGTAGTGAATCAGACTATGAGAGTAGTGAATCAGACTATGAGGGTAGTGAATCAGACTATGAGAGTAGTGATTCAGACTATGAGAGTAGTGAATCAGTCTATGAGAGTAGTGAATCAGACTATGAGAGTAGTGAATCAGACTATGAGAGTAGTGAATCAGACTATGAGAGTAGTGATTCAGACTATGAGAGTAGTGAATCAGTCTATGAGAGTAGTGATTCAGACTATGAGAGTAGTGAATCAGTCTATGAGAGTAGTGAATCAGACTATGAGAGTAGTGATTCAGACTATGAGAGTAGTGAATCAGTCTATGAGAGTAGTGAATCAGACTATGAGAGTAGTGAATCAGACTATGAGAGTAGTGAATCAGACTATGAGAGTAGTGAATCAGACTATGAGAGTAGTGAATAAAACTATTAGAGTAGTGAATCAGACTAAGAGAGTAGTGAATCAGACTATGAGAGTAGTGAATCAGACTATGAGAGTAGTGAATCAGACTATGAGAGTAGTGAATCAGACTATGAGAGTAGTGAATAAAACTATTAGAGTAGTGAATCAGACTAAGAGAGTAGTGAATCAGACTATGAGAGTAGTGAATAAGACTATGAGAGTAGTGATTCAGACTATGAGAGTAGTGATTCAGACTATGAGAGTAGTGATTCAGACTATGAGAGTAGTGAATCAGACTATGAGAGTAGTGATTCAGACTATGAGAGTAGTGAATCAGACTATGAGAGTAGTGAATCAGACTATGAGAGTAGTGAACCAGACTATGAGAGTAGTGAATCAGACTATGAGAGTAGTGAATCAGACTATGAAAGTAGTGAATTAGTGTCGAAACGCTGATGAACTTAAGCGTTCCCCTGGTGCACTAAAGTAACTACACCCATGTGGCTACCATGGTGATTAAAGCCAAAGCTGACCCCGCCATCTGCGTGTTAGAGTGAAAAGGTGGATTAGTTCGGTGCAGAGGATCCAGATGGTCAACTAGTAAACCAGCTCACACACAAATGGTGGCAGCGCTAGTAGCCAAAAAAAAATTCAAACCCCAAATTTCCCGAGAGACCTTGTCGCCCTAGTACCTTAATTTGTACCTTACTCTTAACTTAACGTTTTCTTTCTCTTTGACAATTTTTCTATTGTTGTTTTTAGTGCGTTGTAACTGATGATTGTATTGGTTGGTTTCTGTTACTTGTGGATATAAATAAATGATAACATGGATGTTACGTAAGTTTCTGTTTGTGCTTTCTATACGACAGAACTTTTGTGTGTGAAAAGAATGGAAGATAGAATATACGTGTGTAGAAATAAAAAAAAAGGTTTAATTAAGTAAAACGTCATGTGTTTATTGTAAAAGTAAGTAAATTATCATTCGAACCAAATTAATCCAAGGGGCGTAATCCTACGGGTACTTTACTATAAACAAAAATCCAGTAGCAAGTATAAACGCATATAAACTATAGTTCTTTTCGAGCAGCGTGCAGGCACGATAAAACTATGAATACTAATAAGTAATAATAATAATAATAAGATTTGTAGACCGCGGCCAACAAACAAAATGTAAGCTCAGAGCGCATTTAACATACAACTAAGAACACGGATATTACTCTAGGCCAGGTGACAGAGCTAATTTATGATTAAAAAAAACAAATCAAATAAATGTAACATTAACCGACCCAACCCATAAGTTAACGTCATGTAACCCTTGCCGGGCCACTGGTAATTGTAAGTCAAGCTAAATAAAAACAATTATTGAAATGCACAACTAAAGCTCCCACTACGGAAGAGGCGTCTGTAACTTTTACTGTAAACTAAGACACAATGTGATCTTACTCTCAGCAGCTACCAAAGACGTTTTTATTTACCGTAATTTGTGTACGCAAACGGCAATACATGCAACGCCTTCTTGACCCTATTATTCCATCAAAAAAAGCTCTCTGTGAGGGTCTAATGGCCAAATCGGTTTGGCCGACTCACAGAATGGGCCGACTTTCTCTCTCTCTCTCTCCCGCTCTCTCTCTCTCTCTCTCTTTCTCTCTCTCTCTCTCTCTCTCTCTCTCTCTCTAAAGTAGGCCACTACTTTAAAGGAACTCAACCGCTGCTCATATCTTTGCAAAGAGCGTTCCAGAAATAAAACATTTCCAAAAGATAAAGAATTACTCCCTCCTTGACGAGGCCCCAATATGGCGACTTTTCCGACATGACTGATTGTACCCCCCACATCAACACCCCCACTCCACCCCCACCCACGAAAGCACTTTGCCCTTTACACGAATGCTTTCCCCTGACAGCATTACTCGCTACGGAATGCCCCATAAGAGTAAAGAGTTAGTCGCGTGGCCGCCATATTTGCACAGATCTCTTGTGTGACGATGTTCTGACGGTGGAATTTTCTCCTTGCGGCATTTTGTTTAGAGATTTATGGCATTCGCTCTTGAACAAATAAAATCATCATTGCTCTGCTGCTTGCTTCGTTTTTCCCGCCAAATCTCAAGTGAAAGCTCAATGCCCCACTAAATAACAGAATGATTTAGTTAATGCGATTGGCCAAACAATCTTAGGTTTTCATGCCAACAGATGACCATCTATAAACAATAAATGAAAAGTTATTCTCATGTAATTCTTGTTCTATAGTGTTTGAGCAGATCTTTCATTTTTTAATGGCAATAAATAATCCACAAATGTAAATGTATATATAGCAGCAAACTGTTAACTATGTCGGTGAAATAGGAAATTGAAAAGGCAGGAAATGTTTGACCCTTACTGTTACTAATTGCAGGGAAGGGGGGCTAGAAAGGGGGGCAGGGAATATCAAGATATTTTAATGTCTACAATGAAGCGACTGTATGTAACATCTTATCTTATACAAAAGATTATTGCGTCCTACACTCATCGGCGGTTTGAGTCTAGTCCTGCATTTCTATCAGTGTTTTAAATTAGGTTAAGTTACTGGTTTTCCTAGTTTGCTCAGGCAACCAATTCCATGCCCGGAAGCCACTCGGGAAGAAAAAATACTTATATGCATTTCTCGCATATGGGATAAGGAAAGTGTTTTTGTCATTATGTTTGTCGGAGCGTTGTAACAGATTGTTATTGTGCTGTATTTCTAAATTAGAATTAAATTATCATCATCAATCCCATGACCGTTGTGGTCGTTGGGGGGAACGAATGGACACTTCAGCAGTCATTTTTCTCCACTTTTGCCTATCTTGAGCGGTTGTCAATAGTTGAGTCAACTGCAGCCCTGTCCAATACTTTACATTGTCGAACCAGTATCTCCGCTGACGGCCTCTCCGACATCCACCTTCTACCGTGCCCTGGAGGATAGTTTTTTGACAGGCTTTTGTGCCGTAACACATGACCGAGCCATTTCAGTTTGCGTCGTTTGATTGTTGCCATAACGTTTTCTTGAGGGCCTGCAATTGAGGATATTGAATGCTTTATATATTATTACTATTTTACTCTTTGCCCTTCTGTTCTCTAGTGCAGGGATCGGCAACATTTTGCTAACAATGTGCCAAACTAGGATTTCTAAATCATTCAGCGTGCCAACGGCCTAAAAGTCAACCTGCTCTATTATACTTTTTTTTTTAAATTATGTTTATAGGACAATTAATGTAACTCCGTAGCAAGACCAAGACCAAAAGCAAATGAGATTTATAGAGAAAATCGTTAAAGCGTTTTATATTTAATACAAAATTAACGTGTTTGTGAAAATCATCCTATTTTTTTGCATTTATATCAAATACAATATTGTATTATTAAACTTTCACATACATGATAAATATTGAATATACATTATCATTTGTTAGCCAAGAGTCAAGATGAGGATTTAACACCTGAAAATGTTAATTATATTTTAATCTCAGCTTAATTGAGAGGTCCTTTAATGTGTATGTAGCCATATTACTGGGGAAAAAACACTGTCGTTAAGCGCAGAAGAGATACGTAGTAACCATACAAACCGGGTAGTTAATAAAATGTTTGAAAATATACATAAAAATACATTAGTCTTTTAATATGTATATAATTTTCAAATACTTTTTATAGTTTGATCATTTCAAAGTTATAAATTGTAAGACATTTATTCTTTTATAAAAAAAACAAAAACATTTTAGCTAAAAAATCAAAGGTGTTAATTATCTCTCACTAATTTAAAACGTTTGCACCGTTGATTCAATAGTGATGCCCAAAAAATGTATGTTTTTTAATACAACAAATATTACTCATTATTATTACTTTATATAAATCCAATATTATGGTATTCATTACAATATTTAATTTTTAAAGGATTAAAATAATTTACGTTAAACAGTTGTTGTAAATAAATATTTCCTGCATTAATTTAGTGTCCAATTAAGGAGTTTTTATTTTAAACATTAATAATTACAGAAATTACATAATAGAGTGCTAATAAATAGGTCTCTTGTGTTTCTTAAATTAATAATAGGCCTACAAATAGTCTACATTTGTTTAAGAATTACTTATATTTACGTTTAATTAAAGAAGATGAGCATAAAAACTATTTTAATGAAATTGTAATTAGTCTGTATGAATTTATGAGTGGTCAAATGTAAGTGACCTCTTTGTATTCTTTAAACAGTTTTCATCAGCGATAAAATTTGTTCACAAGTGTAAGTTGAATCAAAAGCTGAAAGTAAAAAAGCGAATGCCCAGAATTTGAGAATAGCAGATGACTTTCCTAAGCAGCTTCATTCCAGGTTTTTCCCAAAATAGGCATGGATGCTCATATTTTAAATGTTCAAAATTCAACTTGTTGCATTTTTAAATCGCCAATATTCCTTTACTGAAAAAAAGATCTACATCTAAGAAGGTTGAAATAATATTAAACCAGTTAGGCTTGATGCCGTATACCCATCAATTTGAAAGTCTTGCCTTTAGTTAGAAAACTCTGCTTTGAGTGCTTCTGTATACATCTGAAAAAAACAAACTCACTATCTTAATATTTGGAATTAGGGATGTACATGTAGTTTAATGTTTAGAAATTGATTTCACAAAAGATATATCCAGTTTCAATGCAAATCCATTCCAGTGGTCCTTGTAAATGCAATTAACTGAAATGTGTCACTAAGTTATTCAGAAACATCGGCTTGAGTCAGTTTTCCTCATACAGAACCGGAAAATCTTTTTTTATATAAATAAAAAACACCTCTTGGAGACCTCTCGCGTGCCATTGCTAATCCCTCTGCGTGCCAAATATTGTTTCCCTGCTCTAATGTTTCGAGGTTTAGTGATTTAACTATATATATATATATATATATATATATATATATATGTATCGAGGATTACAAGGTAAAGGGGGAGGGGGGGTAATCATAGTTTTATTTATTATTACAATTCTTAATTTAACATTACTGTGTTTGATCGATCAATCGTCTATACTCTAAGCTCTATACGTTTATCTTTTTGAAAATTCTATTTTTTTTTCCTTAATTTATTTCCTTCAAGTGGGTTGTGATATTTGTTTGATTTAACACTACACTAAAACCGTAATAACCATACATAAATACATAATATATCCCATACTATGTTACAATAGCTCCTTCTATACAGAAGATTATTAGGTAGGCTACTCCACTTATAGATGGTTTAATTCTAGACCTGCAAGTTAATATGTGTTTTAAATGCTGTTCGTTTAAAGTTTGATTAGCTGTGCAATATCCATGTATGTTTGCGTGTGTATGTATGTATGTAGGCTATGTGTACGTGTGTGTGTTAGGCCTATATGTGGGTGTGTTAAGCCTACATGTATGTGTGTTAGGCCTATATGTATGTGTGTTAGGCCTACATGTGTGTGTGTTAGGCCTACATGTGTGTGTGTTAGGCCTACATGTGTGTGTGTTAGGCCTACATGTGTGTGTGTTAGGCCTACATGTGTGTGTGTTAGGCCTTCATGTGTGTGTGTTAGGCCTACATGTGTGTGTGTTAGGTCTACATGTGTATGTATTAGGCCTACATATGTGTGTGTTAGGCTACATGTGTGTGTGTTAGGTCTACATGTGTGTGTGTGTTAGGCCTACATGTGTGTGTGTTAGGCCTACATGTGTGTGTGTTAGGCCTACATGTGTGTGTGTTAGGCCTACATGTGTGTGTGTTAGGCCTACATGTGTGTGTGTTAGGCCTTCATGTGTGTGTGTTAGGCCTACATGTGTGTCTGTTAGGTCTACATGTGTGTGTATTAGGCCTACATATGTGTGTGTTAGGCCTACATGTGTGTGTTAGGTCTACATGTGTGTGTGTTAGGCCTACATGTGTGTGTGTTAGGCCTACATGTGTGTGTGTTAGGCCTACATGTATGTGTGTTAAGCCTATATGTATGTGTGTTAGGCCTATATGTGTGTGTGTTAGGCCTACATGTGTATGTGTTAGGCCTACATGTGTGTGTTAGGCCTACATGTATGTGTGTTAGGCCAATATGTATGTGTGTTAGGCCTACATGTGTGTGTTAGGCCTACATGTATGTGTGTTAGGCCAATATGTATGTGTGTTAGGCCTATATGTGTGTGTGTTAGGCCTATATGTATGTGTGTTAGGCCTATATGTATGTGTGTTAGGCCTACATGTGTGTGTGTTAAGCCTATATGTATGTGTGTTAGGCCTACATGTATGTGTGTTAGGCCTATATGTATGTGTGTTAGGCCTACATGTGTGTGTTAGGCCTACATGTGTGTGTGTTAGGCCTATATGTATGTGTGTTAGGCCTATATGTGTGTGTGTAATAGGCCTATATGTGTGTGTTAGGCCTACATGTGTGTGTGTTAGGCCTATATGTATGTGTGTTAGGCCTTAATGTGTGTGTGTTAGGCCTATATGTGGGTGTGTTAAGCCTATATGTATGTGTGTTAGGCCTACATGTATGTGTGTTAGGCCTATATGTATGTGTGTTAGGCCTATATGTGTGTGTGTTAGGCCTATATGTGTGTATTTGAATGTGGGTCTATTATTAACGGAGCATCGTGGCCGAGCGGCAGCGCGTTCGACTGGTGAACCAAAGATCCTGGGTTCGAATCCTGGTGAAGGCTAGGATTTTTTTTTCCCAGGATCTGGAGGGTGTCACAGAGTCTACCCAGCTCTGATGGGTACCTGACCTTAGTTGGGGTAAAGTAAAGGCGGCTGTGCATTGAGCTGGCCCCACAATCACCTAGTATGGCGTGGCCACAGAAATTGGTGAATTCTTGCTTCGCCAGCCCTATGATCAATTTGGTCCGAAAAGTAGGCCTACTTGACTTACTTTCTATTATTATGGTCATAATTTAGAGGTTTCTTTTGTCCTATTTTCTTATGTATCTTTTTATTAATTAATTATTATTTTTTTTTATTATTTTATCATTTTTATGCATTACTGCTATTGCAGGAAGCGGGCCTGTAACCTTAACCTTGGCTTTCACTGCCACACGGAGGACATCATCAAGTACGCGGACATGTATGACTATCTCTCAGATCCCACGAGTCCAGGCAAGAAACGGTCAGTTCGGGCCGCGGCGAAACATAACGACCAGTGGAGCTAGAGATTTAGGTAAGAAACGGGATACGTTTCAACTTAAATAACTATGAAATAAATTACTTGTTTGGCTTAGGCAACCAGAGAATTTATTTTAACTATGGCGTGCAGTTTTCGCTAAATATTTCCTTAAGCGATAGAATACATTGTTTTATAATGATTAGTTGTTTTGCAAAACCCTTTACTAGGTTTAATCAAATTTGAAACTTAATTCTCTGACTAATGTTCCTAGGCACCCTAATTGCTCTGAAGATACTTGAAATCATTGGCGTAGTCATTGGGGAGAAGGGGGTAGATACGTGCCCCCCCCCCCACAAACACACACACCAACTACTGCAAAACTATTCCAACGCCCATTTTATTTTTCCAAAAACGAAAATTATTCTCATTGTGTGAAAATGACACTGTAAAATTTTGAAGTATTTATTATAAATCTAATTTGTGTATTTTAACAAATGATAACTGCCGAAAAACAATTTTTTTGTGTATTGTTTATGTTGAAATTTAGCAGCAGCGTCATATTGCCCCTCCCCCCTGCCCCCTTTCCACCGGTCTGTGCTCACACCTTTCGCCCAAACAATATATATATCTTCCCTGGCCTCAATTAGCACTTTTTGCCCCCATGTCTCCCCCCCCCTCCCTATTGTGCACCATCCCCCCTCCCGACACTCACACAATCCTGGCTACGCTACTACTGAAAGTATATATATATATATATGTTTGTTTGAAAGTGCTCCGGGTTACAGCAATATACTCTAAAAGATACACCAGATTAAACGCTATAGAAAATCCTAAGATGATGCAGAGACTGCAGGCCTATGTATTGTATTAAGATATAGGCCTACTCCAGATACTATAAAACTCGTTTCATTTCTAGTCAAACTACAAAACGTCTCTATAACTCAACATGTTTTACTGTTGTATATGTGTATGTGTAAAGTATAACAGAAGAGATATGATACTACTATAGAAATAGAAACACCCTTCGGATATTCTTTCACCCACGGGTAACCCCGTCTCGTCTTGGTTAACCTCCTCCCACATAGTCATCGATTCACTTCATAGGCGTACTCAGGAATGAACAAAAGACGGAGAACTTGCTTACCACTCCAAAGTTTTACAATATACTTTTGAACTTGACTATAATTCCTGGAATTTCTTGTTGTTTTTTTCTGCGTGTAAATGTAGATTTCTTGGAAGAATTTCTGGGAAAACCCGATGCTGCTGTAATTAAAAACTTTTCTTTTTTACTACTTTAAAAAAAAACACTAAATGTTTACTTTTTATGTCTCACAGGCTTGTATGTGATTGTAAGATGAACTACTGATGAGTCACCTTAGAATGTGCTGATGTTGAAAACACATTAAAAACCTACAAGAAAAAATACAACGTTGTTTTTTGTTTCTAGTTTTGTGTTGAATTTTGGTTTTTTGTCTGTACCTTTACATTCAAATCACAAGTTTATCAAATTGTTTTCATTTATTTTTTGTTTGTTTCAGAAAGTGTAAACTACTTTAAAAAATTATCAATGAATAAAAGTCATTTTAAAAAAAAATATGCTCCCAGTGGGCTCACCACGTCGTATCGACGGGGGAAAATCGTGGTTTATACGTTTTTTCGTGGTTTCCGCGATTTTTCCTCGTCGATACGACGTGGTGTGCCCGCTGAGTCGTGAGGTAGTTTTGAAGAAAAAAAAAGGTCAAAGCTTTTGGTCTACTATTATGTTTAGGTTAATATATCACTGTGGATGTAGGCCTACTAGAAGCATCTTGACTTATGAGAATATTTGCCTGTGGGGAAAAAATCATTTCGTTTTTTTTAATTATTATTATTTTTAAGTAGAGGTATTCTCAATAAAAAGTTTATTTTACACAACCCATCCAATTTGTTATATTATATTTTTGTATCTATTTTCTGCTTAGGTTTATAATAATAATATAATATAATAAGGATAATTATGACAACACATTTTTATATTAAAGTATATTTAACTTAATACTTTTGTAATATAACTGAAAACACTTTCTATCAGCGCTTCTTTTAATAAAACATTGAATTCGAATCTCATTTTTGGTTAATTACGTAATAGATTCGTTAAAAATAAACTTATTTAAATTCAACAAAAAAAAATTATCATCAAAGAATACAAACAAAAAATGTGACAAGTTTTACAAAGTCAAACACCATTGGGAAAAATAAGATAACTTAACGACAGCCGTTATTAGCTGAAACTTTATGAATTTTATATTTTAAAATGTAAACATGGAAGCAACCAATCTAAGACAAGCTTTCATTCAAGGAAAACTAGCCTAATTAGCTGTAATCATACTTTTTATAGCCTACTAGGCTAAATAAGAAACTAATGTTAAGGGTTGTATAATATTTATTTTTTTATAACATGTTAAGGTGATAACTAATTTTTTATCGTAACAGACTATAAGGAGAAATGTATTATTATAGGATTCCACCAAACTTTTATTTGGCTTGGAAATAACTTGTTTAACAAAATTAACTAAACGAATTATTCTATCATTAATAAGATAGGCCTAAGATAAGGTCGCTTTATTGATCCAAAAAAATGGAAATCTGACTTGATTACAGATGTTCCGTTTTTCAACATATTTTAAAATAATATAAAAGAACTTCGACTGACTAAACCTGATGTAGCTGTCATGTAGTTGGTGTGCATGGTCTTGAAGGATTTTATCAATCATAGCTTATAGTCTTGATTTAAACAGATCTCCAATAGCTGGTAGTTGTGTCTGTGTTGTACCAGAGGCGTTGTTTATTCAATGTAGTGGCGTTACCCTACCAGCAGGTGATTACGACGGTGATGATCCTACCAACAGTCGCCGAGTAAAAAATGATTCAAACAATCTTGTCTATATGAAATGCCTTTAGTTTATTAAATACAAAAAAAGTCTTTGGTGGATTTTCTTACGGAGGCTTTGGCAATGGTCAGACCAAGAAAGCTTGTCAGTGATTGTGACGCCAATATATTTATATTGCGAGACTTGATCTATTCTTTGATTGTTTATTTGTAAGTCAGCCAGCTTGTGTTTTTCCTTCCGGAAGTCTACAATCATTTATTTTGTTTTTGTAATATTCAATATCAGATAATTCTCTCCGTACCATGTGTAGAAATCTTAAATCTTTCTGTGATTGACACTATCATCACTGGAAACAAGGCCGACACTAGTTATGTCAATGGCGTATTTGATTAATGGTACTGTGACGTTTGCCGGACTTCGAATGCCATTGGTATAGAGGGCTTATAGAACTGGAGAGAGGATGGACCCTTGTGGTGTTCAAGTGCTTATTTCTATTATTTGTGAGGTACATCCCTCTAGTCTGACAAAGTATAACAATTTGAGAAATTTTAGTATTCGACGTGGGCAATGAGAAGATGTTCTTCTATATGGATGTGAATGTTGGACTATTGATAATGAAACAAGGGAAAGATTGGAGGCAGTAGAAATGTGGTTTCTAAGAAAGATGATGAGAATATCATGGACTGAAAAGAAATCTAATGCAGAGGTATTGAAAACAGCATGTACCTCAAGAGAACTCATTAACACCATTAGGAATAGTCAGATGAAATTTCTAGGACACATCTATAGGAAAAATGGTATAGAAAGACTGGCTTTGTGTGGGAAAATATCTGGTAAGAGAGACAGAGGAAGACAAAGGCTAACATATGTAGGAAGCCTGAACGAATGGGCCACGAACAACAACATAAGTAATAATAACTTTCTGCAAAAAGCTAACAACAGGAAAGAATGGAGAGTCATGACCGCCGATGTCTGTTCCAGACCTGGCACCTAAAGAAGAAGAAGAAGAATGAGAAGATGGTAGAAGCTAGAATATAAAATGTCGATATCATCATCAATTCAAAGTGTTATATATAAAGTTAGCCTAGAGTCAATTTGAAATCTATTAAACAGGTACAGAATGTATAAAACAAAATTATTTGTTGACCTATTAATCTCTTTTCTTATTTACCACATAACATAGCCAGCCATATAAATTGTTAGTTTAAATAGGGGATGGGGGGGGGGATTGTTTGAGATAATTTTATTGGTAGGGAGGTCAGTGAGAGATTGACATTTAGTTGTTGAATAAAATTGGTGATAACATTATTTCGGTCCCTATTACGAATTTTCGCTCTTGTCTTTGCGATTGTAAGTTGGCAGAACGCTTTTTAAATGTTTGATTGAATACATTTTGTTTATAAAATCGACAGGCGTTATCTTATGAGCTTTACACTGTCTACACCCTGCAACCTTTTGCTAAAAGTGTGCTAAACTAGGATTCCTAACTCATTCAGCGTGCCAACAGTCTGAAAGTCAACCTTCTCAAATATAGGCTACTTTATTATTCATTTTAAAAGACAATTAATTTAGCTCCGAAGCAAGACCAAGTCTAGAAGCAAAGGAGATTTAAAAAAGGAAATCGTTCATGCGTTGTTGATTTAATAAATTATTATCCTTTTTATTTGCATTTATACCAAATACTACTAAACTTTCACATTTATGATAATTATTGTTTAAACGTCTAAACAACATCATTTGGTTGTCAAGATAAGGTTCTATCACCTGCACCTAGTACATTGATTCCCAACCTTTTCGATGCCGCGACCCCTTAATACAGCTTTTCACGTAGTGGCGACCCTTAATTTTATTTTTTATTTTTTTTTGCGTCGCCATTGTAATATTGTAATTTGCTACTATTCTGAATTGTAATTCAAGGTGCATTTTCTCTCTACAAATTGAAAATTATTAAAGCTAACGATTAATCACAACAAAAAAATGCAATTATACCTTTAATGTAAGATATATATTTCTAATTACAACACAGAAGTCATTGCTAAGTTTGAAATTGCGTCTTTCTCTTCGGATCAAAAATTCTCTGAATATTCTTCGCAAGAGCACAACGAAGATCATCTTCCACAACAAACCTATTTATGTATTTTGACTTGATAACCAACAGCCTGGAAAACTATGTTTCACAAAGATATTTTGTTGGAAATGAAACAAGAATGCGCAACAAAGACTCAGTCAGAAAAAGTGTATGTCTGAAAACACTTTATCCAGAATTTGGTAATTGGCATTATAGAGAAATCGGTTTTCGCTGGTTGTTAATAAGTTTAATGAGCTCCTCTTGTGCTGTCTCGGGAACATATGATTCTTCGACTTTGACTGGGAATGGGCTTCTGGCAAGTGCAAATGAAGTGTTAGGTAGACTTGAAAAAGTAGGTCTATGATGAAATTTTGTCTGCAAGATTGTGCAAGTGTTGTTTTTTTTCACAGAAATTATTATCGTATTCCTTTTGTCTGGTTCAATGTCATGTGTTTTTTTTTTAATTTTCAAAAAAAAGGCAGGAAACATGTACATTTTATTTTCATCCAATGTTTTTTGCCAAAGCTAAAGTTTCATTTGGAATGATCGGATCTCTTTAGACAAATTAAAGCATGTTACATTTGATCCTTGCAGTGATAAATTTAACTCATTCAAGATGGAAAAGATGTCTAAGTAAGTTATTTTCTACAGGTTCACTTTTATCGTCGAAAAGTGCTTCGAACTACGGTCATGCTCTCTGATTTTAAAATGTTTTGAGTTCACCACAAAGCTCAAAAGCACGTTTTCCTTTCGACAACCATCTCACTTCAGTAGGCCTATTAAAAGCTTATTGAATTTTAATAGCAGAACATTGTTCGGCACATCCAACTCGTTGCTGATTTAATAGCAGAACATTGTTCGGCACATCCAACTCGGTGCTGATTTAATAGCAGAACATTGTTCGGCACATCCAACTCGTTGCTGATTTAATAGCAGAACATTGTTCGGCACATCCAACTCGTTGCTGATTTAATAGCAGAACATTGTTCGGCACATCCAACTCATTGCACAGTTGCGAAAACAGTCGACTGTTGAAAGTGCTCGCCTTTACAAAATTGACACTAAGACTTGCTTCTGACGCTTTTTATTACTTTTTGTAACTGTTGTGGCAGCGTCTTCGTCGCTAATATTTGCTGATGAATCATACAGTGAGTTCCGGTGACTTTTGGTAACTCATTCAGTACGATACGTTGCAATCCAGACCGAACAGCATTGGCACTAAGTTTCAACGTATTCATGAAAAGTCGTTTTATCGCCAATACTGCTGCTTTCAACACACTTTGAACGGAGAAGATGCTTTTAACACATCAACTTTCTACACATTTGTGGCTGGTTCGCATACGTAGGCCTGCATTGTTGACGCCCAGCAGGCGACCCCCGTGAAATGGTTGTGCGACCCCCAAAGGAGTCGCAACCCACAGATCGGGAACCGCTGATCTAGCAGATCTAATTAAATCTTGATTTCCAGCTTAGCTGAGTGTTTCTTTTGATTTATCTATAGGCCTATATATAAAAAGACAGTGTTAAGCCCCGCGAGGATCCCCATTGGTCAATTTGAAAACACGTGTGTCACTGACCTATCTAGGCCTAGCCCAATATACCGTCTAATAATTTTTCACATCGGACATGTGTCTTCGAAAGCTCAGTGGTAAACGTAGTGGACTGCTATACGGGCGACCAGGGTTCGATTCTCCAGTTAGACTATACTTTTTTATTTCGACAATTAATTTTTCCAACTTTTAAAAACAAAAGACATTGTAAATCTATAGGCAATATAGATTTTGTTAAATAAAAATATTTGACTATTTTTTTATCCTATTACAATATTTATTTACTTTCCTAAAAGTATTCAGTAAGTGTAGTTTATAAATTTGTTATCTGCACCCCAGACAGTCCTTTTTTTTTCACCCGGGCAACGCCGGGCAATGTAGCTTGTTTATATATAAAGACGAAATATGATACTGCCATCGTTAAGTGTAAAGGATACGTAGTAATCAAACAAATTGGATAGTTAATGTAATGTTTAAAAATGTAAATATAAATTCTTTATTCATATAATATTTATATAATTTTCAACTATCTTTTATAGTTTGATCATTTCAAAGTCATAAATTGTAAGCCATTTATTCTGTTATAAAAAAAAAACAATGAAACTTATTTGCTACTAATTAGAAATATTAGCGCAAAGAAAAAGGGGCAATTATCTCCCTTTATTTAAAATAAATTTTCCTAATTTGATTCTAAAGTGGTGCCAAACAAGTTATGTTTATTAATAAAAGTAATATTACTGTGTTACATTTAAAATTCATATGCAACTATCTGCTTGTAGATAGCCCTTCAAGTTTGGCAGCGTTTGTCTAGTGTCTAGGTACAATTCTATTGAGGTCGCCGAATCCCTATGTCTCTCTGACGATAGTGTTTGTTTATTATACTAGCAGTTCTCTGTGTATTAATTTCCGATCTAGCTTGTAGTTTCAACAATCAAAACAAAGTCCGTAGTGAAACAAGATGAATGTTTAATACAGATCAACGAAGCAACAAGTTTACAATGAAGATGTTGTACAATGGGTGTAGACAATAATTATCCGACCTACCCCAAGGGAGTCTTAAACAGAACTGAGCTTGCTTGGTCGTTTACCGGCAGCTCACAAAAGTGGGAGGGGATAATTAGTAGAGATGGGTCGCTCACTAAAGAACTGATCAACTGATCCGGGTCTTTTAAAGGAACGGATCCGAAAGCCGATCACTGTCAAAAGACCCGGATCAGTACTGATCCGTTCCCGTTCTGCATTTCGATGTGTTGGATTCCATAGTTCACTTAGAATCCGGATCTGACCCGGATCAGACCGATTCAGACCCGCTCAGTACTGATCGGATCAGACCCGCTCAGTACTGATATGGGTCTGTACTGATTGGATCAGACCCGCTCAGTATTGATCGGCTCAGACCCGCTCAGTACTGATCGGCTCAGACCCGCTCAGTACTGATCGGCTCAGACCCGCTCAGTACTGATCGGCTCAGACCCGCTCAGTACTGATATGGGTCTGTACTGATTGGATCAGACCCGCTCAGTACTGATCAGCTCAGACCCGCTCAGTACTGATTGGCTCAGACCCGCTCAGTACTGAATGGGTCTGTACTGATCGGTTCCCGTTCTGCATTTCGATAAGCTGGTTTCGAATGCGAGTGATCGTACAATTGCTGTCAATTGTAAATAATGTTGATGATACCATTTTTGCATTATAATTAGCCAATATGATTACAGTATTTTACATTTACCCTTTTAATTTTACTTATTAGTAGATTATTAGGTGAAAAAAAAGGAATTATAGCTTAAAAACAAAAGTTTAATTATAATTAGTTTAGTAGCCTACAACTAGACAATTGAGAACAATTATTTCTTATTTATATTTTTTAATGTTTTAAGTAACAAAAAAAACGGCGTTTCAACAAGGGATCCAAGTTGTTTTTCTCTCCCCTTGACATCCAACATATAAAATTATGGAGGGAGGCGGGGGGGGGGGAGGGTAAATTACTAAGTGATCCGTGGAACCGTTCAACGGATCCGTATCTTTTTAGTGAGCGCTCAATTGAGCGGCGATCAGCATGGTGAACGGTTTTGCCCATCTCTAATAATTAGTAGTACGTCACCGATTTAGTGGTGGCGGACCCAATGAAAAATGTGAATTCTTCCCGCGGTGACCTTTATACCCAGGAATATTAATATGCAGCGCGAATATTATAGCTCATCTATTGGATAAAAGCATGTCTGGGTCTAAGCCGGAATGAACTGGTTCTACAATTGCCAATAGTAATTTTAAATGGCATTGGCCTTTGTTTGCCCAAGTTAAAAGGAGGAAATATTAAGTAGGGTGACCCAAATAGTATTAACACACAATGTAATTATACAATGTACAATGTAGATGGGAAAGATGGTTTAAATAATATTGGTATACATGATAATGTAACAACTGACTAATTATTATTTCTATATGCAAATCCAGCATTATGGTATTCATTTCTAGATTTAATTAACAGGTAGTTAGTGAGTCGTATTTCTAAATTATAGTTTAAGACCTTTTGTATTATTACTATTTTACACTTTGCCCTTCTGTCCTCTAGTATTTCTAGGTTTAGTAATTTAACTATTGGTGTTAATCTTGTCAGTTGTGAATATTCGCTAGCAATGAACCTAGCAGCTCTTTTCTGAAATAGTTTTGTTTTAGTTTGATGGATTCCACACAATAAGATGCATATTCAAGTATAGGTCTTCGCCTTATCAACTCCCACTGGAGCATATGTATGTCCTGACCAAACTGATCATAGGGCTGTGAAGCAGCGTTCCCCAGTTTCTGTGGCCACGGCATACGAGGGGATGTGTGGCCAGCACAATGCCCAGCCGCCTTTACTTTACCCCAACTAGTGTCAGGTACCCATCAGAGCTGGGTAGACTTAAGGGCACCCTCAAGTCTCGGGAAAAAAATCCTACTCTGCACAAGGATTCGAACCCAGAACCTTCGGATCGCCAATCGAACACCATGCCACTCATCCACCATGCCCTTTAGCATGTTTTGCTGTCTCTAGATATCTTCTCATGCAACATACTGACAAACATCACAAATCACAACTACACAATGCAATAAGCAACAAATCATAGCGCTCAATATTAGCATTGTTTTATATAATTTTATTTGGTATAATAAAAAAAAAAATATTCTGAGATAATACTTGTATAAATTGAAACAAACAATAAAGGATGTTGAAAATATTGAAATAAATACAAAAATAGCACCTTTAGATGTACAACAAAAAGTTGTTACAATACAAACAACAACAGTAAGAACTTTGTTATTCAATAGTTCAATGAGAAAGACAAAACAATTCAATTTGTACATAGTTTTGTCAATTAAGATGGTTACTAAACTAAAACCGGAATAATATTTACTATAAAGGGACATAAACTTTAGTTGTTTTTTTTTAATCTAGGCAGGTTGTGGTCGACTTAAGTTTTTTAGCATAAAATTAAATATAATCTAACAGTTTCATGTCATCATATGTTTTATCAGTTGTTTTGTCTTCTTGAAATCTCTAAAGAGATGATTTTTTTTATTTAAAAGCTGATCTTTGTTTTGATGATGTTAGTAGCTGGATGATTCTCACTGCAATAATTACTGGTGCTACATAATCAGATGACCGATATCTCAAGAGAACATCGGACCAGGTCAATGCAAACTAAAATCTCCAACATACTGTTGACTGGTAGGACTACACCTGCACATACATGATTCTACTTTTATATTAGGTCGGTTAATGCTACTTTTTTTTTACTTTATTTGTAAAGTTTCTAATTATTAATTAGCTTTATAGTATTATTATTTTTAACTTAGAGAATTATATCTGTGTTCTTAGTTGTTTGTTGCTCAATGTTAAATGCGCTCTGAGCTTAGATTGTTGGCAGCGCTATACAAATAGAATTATTATTATTTAATACAGCGCTATACAAATAGAATTCTTATTGTTATTGAATTACAATGAAAATACTTTACAATGGAATTTGTTTCAAAATCCAAACACAAACATAAATAAAAGTAACAGAAGTTCAATTAGACACACCATCACACAGACAAAATTATAAAAAATTTAAATACTGCTGTGACTAGCTGGAACTTAATGAATTTGACATATTGAACCAAAAGTATTATGGAAACAAGAAATCTGAGAAAACATTTTCAGTCATGGAATCATGTTTACAAAAAAAGAAAACCAAGATCTTCAACAGATGACACTACGTCTTTCAGAACAGACTTAACATCAACATCCAGGCAGTTACTGTATAAGAGCAGTTAACCCTAAAGAAGCCTGCCACACATTCAGTACAAATATTGACATTTTACCATTACATTTCTGACAACTTACTTTCTATTTCATCCAAATAAATCTCAATCAGAATTGATTAATGTCTATAAAAAAAATGTTCAAGTGTACAAATTCATTATTTTAAGAGTTTACAAAACTATAAACATGCAAATTCAAACAAAAATCTATCTAATTATACTCTAGCAATTAATAGCACAATATGATTTGATATAATAATAGATATTTTTGACAAAATATGTGCATTATAATGCTTATTTAAAACTATGCTAATTAATTAACTCCCTTTGATCAGGGTTTATTGAATATGTCGATTCTCTGCACTCTAAAAAAAAATTCACATAAAGTCTACGAGAGTTAGAATACATTATAGTTTTTTTTTTTTTAAACAACAGGTCAACAAGTGCAATAAATTATCTCAGATAGATATGTATGTGTGTTTGTGTACAAATGAAACCGACAGTTACCAGGGAGCTTACACTGGAGCACACAATCTTGGAGACAGGCTGAATTCCTCTATAGCTCCTCATGCTGTTTATCTTCTGCCTCAATAGCCTCTAACTCTTCCAGTGTCTTGCGGGCCTGCAAGTTAGTGTGTCATTTATCACCATGCCATGGCAGATAGTTTTGAACGCACTTTTTTTCTAAACAAACTATTTACACAATGAAAACTATTTTTATAGGGAACGGTTGTAATAATAATTCTTAAACCCTGTTTATTTGTGATCTACCTTTCATGAATAAAATGACATGAATGTCATATTGTCTCAGTAAAATGAGTGTGAATTATGACAATGTTAATTAACCAAGTGTGAATCGCTTGAGTAATTATGATCTCAGAGTGAATTGCCATAGTTAGTATGAATGACCTTAGTGTGAACCCCTCAAATTCAGTTTACCTAAAGTGAATTGCCTCTTGTGTAAATTACCTCTTGTGTGAATTACCTCTTGTGTGAATTACCTTAAAGTGAATCGACTTATGTGTGAATTACCTGAATGTGAGCCAGTTCCTTGAAACTAGGGTTAAGCGTGTACCACATGGCCAGGGCGCAGCGCTGTCCACTCCTCACAGCCTTAACGCCATGCAAATCCCCGGCATTAAAACCAACAAGACGACCACACCTTGGTCTGAGAGAAACCTGGGTTCAAGCATGAGGAAAAAAATTCATAAAATGTATTTCATAATACAATTTTACAAATTTGTCCATTGAATCTTTTTATAACATTTTGGTAAAATGAAAATATTTAGCCCTATAATGCATGTGGGGCGCGGTGGCGGAGCGGCAGTGCATTTGGATGGTGTACCAAAGGTCCTTGGATTCAAATCTTGGAGAAGGCTAGGATTTGTTCCTGGACCTAGATACCCGAGTCTACCCAGTCTGATGGGTACCTGACCTTAGTTGAGGTAAAGTAAAGGCGGTAGTACATTGTACTGGCCGCATGATCACCTAGTATGCTGTGGCCACACATATGGATCAATATGGTCCGACAGGATACTTTTTTTTACTTTTGTAATGCATGTATTAATTATATAGCATGTCACAAGCCCAAATTTATTTCTATAAACTATTTCATCAGTTTTCAAACCCTCCCTAAGGCTTCCTCCAATTCTTTACCCCATTTTCAATTTACTCACACCCTAGGTAAAATGTTAAATGTGTTTTTTTTATATCACAATATTTTTGTTCATGCTTTTAATTTTTTTTTTAAATTTTAGGTAGCAGTCATTAATTAGGTACTAAACAAAAACCTACTTAAATGACATGATGTAAAAAACTTACTAGCCTCTTTTTACTATAGTCATGCTCTAAGCTTATTTCATTTATTGCTTTTTATAGGCACACAAAAAAAACATGTGCATTACCTGTTCTGTTTTGTTAGGATGAGCAAAGAAGAATTCTCCGCCTTGAAAGTCAGAGTTCAGATACAGTAATGAACTGAAAAATATAGGCACAATAAAAAAAAAATTTAAAAAAAATTTATAAACAATATATCTAAAGAAAGATATTTAAAGCAAAATCAAAAGTGACTGTTGAACAGGTGCAAGACTCAAGGGAACATTTACCTGTAATCTCTCTGTACATAAGCTGGGAAATCTTTGGTACAGGTTCCGTCTGGCTGTAAGTTACAGTTATCTGCGTGAACAGGGTGGCTTAAATCTGGACGGTCAGTGTTGGAACCTAGATGGAACAAATGGAATATGGCCATTGGTACTGGAAGATCAGGGGCACGGTGGCCGAGCGGCAGCGCTGGAATACTGAAGGTTCTTGGTTCTAGTCCTGGTGAAGGCTAGGATTTATTCCAGAGACTGGAGGGTGTCCCTGAGTCTAACCAGCTCTGATGGGTCCCTGACATTAGCTGGGGGTAAAGTAAAGGTGGCTGATAATTGTGCTGGCCACATAATCCCCTTGTAAGCCATGGCCACAGAAACTGGTGAACGCTGCTTCACCGGCATTGTGATCAATTTGGTCTGAATTACTTTACTTATTTGAAGATCACTATTTAATCATGCTGTGTCCACTGTGCGATATGGTTGAATAGGAACAGAAACAAAGCATCACATTAACCTTTGAAAGGGTTTAGTTCAAATCCATCACTTTTACCACCTCAACCCAGCAACTGTTAAAGGTGATGGAAAAGAAACTAAAATTGCCTTGTATGCTGTAGTCAAAGAGACTAGTAAACTCTGTTGACTAGCTAAAGAAAATTATTAAGGGATTGTGTGGTCAGCACCATGCCTAACAGCCTTTACATCCCCAACTACTGTCAGGTTGCCATCCGAGCTGGGTAGACTCAGGGACAATCCTCCAGGACCATATCTTAGCCTGCACACCAAGATTTGAACCCAGAACAAATTTTAAAATAGATATATAATGTAGTTTTTCTTTTAACAACAAGAATATGATGGCAGAGCTCCAAATAAAAAATTGGAAACTTATTAATGCATCAATGTTCTATAAAGACAAGAAAACTGGAACCAGAGCTGGGAAATTAAAGCAGGGATGATGTTCCCAAACTGGAAGAAATTGAGCCACAGATACACTTGTGGACAGACTATACAGTAGGACAGGGGTCGGTAACCTACGTCAACCTCCAGATTTGGCAGCATGCAGAACATTTTTCAATGTCACGCTGGAGATCACCCAAAAGGCAATTCAAGTCTCTTCTACAAGAAAAGAGCAGTGTGACGTTTTGGACACTCGGCACGCTGAACGCTACTTTGGCACACTTTTATCAAAAGATTGCCGACCCCTTGCAGTAGGAGCTAAAAAGTTTTTCAACAGTCCTAGGATGACTCTACAGAAGAACTTTAAAAGTAAGGGAGATAGAGATAACTAAAAAATATTAAAAAATCTGATAGACAAGGTAAATTTGTAAAAGGTAAAATAAATATACAAAATCGTACTATTGACTGCAGTCCTACACACCAGGTGGGTGTACTCGAAGAACAGTGGCCTGGTCAGGTTGAAATACTTCTCAACAAACAGCCTGGAGCTCTCGCTCAGCTCGAGGTAAACTCTGAGTCCGTGGGAAGGAATATAGCCCTCGTGCATCATCTTCATTTGAGTGAGCAAAAAAAAAATAATAATATACACATATAAGAATCTATCCAGGTGATCAATTAATTGTAAGAAATAATAATTAATCATTAATTTACAATTTAAGGATTTACTTTAAATAAAATTTCTATTGGAATTTAATTTTTTTTACATTTTTAGATAATTAAATGCTCTGATGATTTTTAAATGCCCCATTTTTAAATAAGTCTCATGAAGAAAATTTACTATTCTTATAAAAAAAAACTAAAATATAACAGGAAGAAGCACCTAGGCTAAGCAAACATTATAATACAGTTTTAAAACTAAAACACATAGCAACTAAAAAGCTTTATTTATGTCAATGCTTGTAAAAAGCAGCAAAAAACTTTAGCAAAAATATAATGATGATCTATATGTTAATAAGAAAGAAACAAGTTTTAAGGGGGTGGTTGGGGAGAGGGGAGGCTTCACTGTCTTGAAATCTTTATTTGTATATTCTTTATAAATTATATAAACACATACAGTTGGCATCATCAAAACAGTACATTTATATTGTAAAAAGAAAAATTATCAAATTGAACAACTATTTTTCTAAAACTATTTTTAATGCTTTTTTTTTAAATCTAGTAATGCACTAAAGCAGAGCTTAGGTCACCAACTAAATTATAATACTTGATCATCAAGTAAACATACTAAATTATTAGACAAATTTGTTTAATTTTTTTATGATTAAGCCAAAATAATTTATTTTTACAAAATATTTTTTAATAAAAAAGGTTAAATAGCACTCAATGAAACGATTTTGAACTTTTACACGTTAATCTAGTTCTTAATGAAAACTTATTTAAACTTCTACTGTTATGTTATTTTAATAAAACTGACCAATGATCTAAGTTTAGGTCAGATAAACAGGGGACAACCTAATCCGTCTATCAACCACAGCATACAAACCTTGTTGGCTCTATAGACGGTGATGCCCTGATACAGTTCATGCTCCGTGTGAGGGGAGGCGAAGAGGGGTTTGGTACTACTACGGCGGTAGCCATCACCAAGCAATGAAAGACTCTAATGAAAGACAGTAAGGAATGTTGACAAGCAGACTAAGTGAACATGTTAACCCTCGACAATAATACTCTTACACTTTACTTAAAGCAACAAACAAAAATGTTTTTTTTGTTACACCTGTAAAGTTGAATGTAAAAGAAATAAAGAAACAAATACACAAAATAAAAAAAAATATGAATAATTAAGAATAAATATATAAAATATATAAAACAAAAAAAAATGGTTGTCTTATTCTTTTATGTCACTAATCTTTGTTTTTTGTTGAAAAGTATATTCATGTTGTTTGTATGTGTATAAGCTAGCTATGTTGAAATAGTTTTCATAGTGTACGTTGGTTGAATAGTTCATTTCTATTGTTTTATTTACTAGGAATAATGCCCGTCAAAATGACAGAGAAACAAATTATTACACTGTGTTTTCTTAAAAGAAAAAGAAAAAAAAGAAAAAAAAAATTACAATTAAAACTGTAGTGAGAATGTTTCTTTCAGTATTCCGTTTTTGTTCTTTTTTTATTATTTATGGTCACCCATAAAAGGACATCAGTCTGAAATGGTGCTCTGTTTATAACGTTAACATAATTAGTAATAGGCCTACGTTTTTTTAAAAAATTAATTAAAAAATAAAGCAATACTGCTTATATAATAAACATTTCTTTTGGAGGACGTTTCCAATTTATACATTTAACTTTTGTGCCGATGGGTCAAAGGGCATAGGAGCCCATAGAGAACAAATATATACATATATAAACAAACATATATATAAGCAAACTCACTTGATACTTGATTATGTACATGATATGTTATTATGGTTTAGAGATTATCTGTGTAGCCAAATATGTGTTCTTGTAGTCTGTAATTATTTTTACTACAAATTTTCCTTTGTCTTCTGAAACCTTCAGGAAAATTCATTCTAGTACTAGTGCTTTCTGCAGCAAAACCTTTATAAGGCAGGCAGAGTAGTTGAAATTTTGTAAAGTGTTAAAGAAGCTTCTTATTATCAAACAGTCTACATTGATTTAATTATTGCAAATAAGTTCAAGTATTAAACACTTTAAACGTTCATCTAATGGCTTGAGTGTATTATGTCATACTGAACCAGAACCCAGACTAGATGGAAGACCGAAAACCCAAGACATAACAATGTTAATACTTAATCTCAGACCCCAGAAAAAAATAATCACAACTGTTATTATTGTTATCAATTTTTTTTTTCTCTTGAAATAGACTCAAAATGTATTAACCTCATCTTCCTGGGACAAAATTTTAAGTCAGCAATTGTGAAGTCTATTATTATGAACTCATAATCTGTAACTGTCCAATGTCAAAAAATTAATCTTCAATAAATTTATTGATGTGATACCAATGTTTACAAAGCAACAAAGTAAAGGGGTGTGTCCAGATGTAAAGTAAAGATCATGAAGGTAAAAAAATAAATGAAAATAAAAGACAACTGAAATGAAAAAAACATAATCAAACAGCTGATATAGTGAAAGGGGTGGAGGGACTTGGTCTGCATTAACATGAATGTGAAGGATAAAGTGCATTAAAAAAACAACTAGTCAATCGTACTTTAAACAAATTCTGCAACAATAAATTCAACAGAAAAAAAAATATTGCAGGCACAATTCCCAAGTCAAATCTAATACCACTGGACGTTTGTCTGCAATTAATAACTGACAGACATCAATGGTTGAAAGGTGAGAGTGAAAAAAACCAACAACATGTACATCAACAGAATTATGGGCTTTGGTTAGAAGGTTATGACAAAATAAAGGATTTACTTTTCAAAAGATTTCACAGTCTGCATATAGAGAGATTATACCGATATGAAACGATTGTCTGGACTTGATGACTTATATAAGATGATGAGATAGAGAAAAGTGATAAAAAATGCAGGTAAGGAGAGTTAGAAAATCTAAATAATACATGTTTTTAATTAACATTATGTTTTTAATTAACATTACTATTAAGTGCGTAAATAGACTAATAGAGCGTACATAGACTAACATTCTATAAATAGACAAATATAGTTCAAACAGACTAGCAAGTTTCAGGTTCTGTAGCAAACTTTTCTAAAAAAAGAAACA
This sequence comes from Anisus vortex, assembly GCA_949126835.1. NCBI lineage: Eukaryota > Metazoa > Mollusca > Gastropoda > Planorbidae > Anisus > Anisus vortex. Next base: position 11,675,192 of record OX421498.1, on the reverse strand, counting down.
TGTAGGTGAAAGAAAACTACGCAGACTAAATTTCAGCACAATACTAACAATTTTATATTATTTTGGATGGTATTTAATGTATTAAACCAATCCTTTACTGAAAATTGAATGAAGTTGTTTTTTTTTACATTTAGGTTAATTTTTTATCTTGTCAGTAAACTTTTAGATTAATAGTGATAATCAAAGAAAATATTAAAACAGATAAAATAATGTTAGTAGCAGACACTCGTTAAAGCCAGACAAAAATATCTACAAATTATTTTAAAAGCATGCAATTTATCATTAGTGAATATTTAAACATTTAGAAATATATATATATATATATTATTTTTAAAATACATTTTGATAAATATTGAGACATAATTCAAAAGCATAAGCAGTACTATGGAGATCTGGAAAAAAAAAACACACAACAGTCTATGTAACAATCAAACTAAAAAACTTATCAAATTTCTACAACTATTTAATGCTGAAAATGTAGGTAAAGAGACATAGGCTTTTAATTTGTAAACAAAAAAAACAATTCTTTATTTATACTTTCAAAAATAAAAATTTGTGTTTACTTTTATATTGCAAAGCTGCTATTAACCAAACAAAAATGATTCTGAAACTTTAATAAAAAAATACATATTTAACTTATTTCTTTATTACATTTACTGTGTAATGTTAAAATTGTATTAGTAAACTAGATTCTACTGAAGCACATGCACTATAAAATGTAATAAAAAAGTAAATGTAAACTGGAAAAAGGAATAAATACAGGGCAACTGTAAATGTTTTTTTTAAAACCATTTGCAGTACATTACAATACATACTTTTTTAAAGAAAGTATTGATATTGAAACATACTTATACAATTATATATAGCCATCCTTCATTTGAATTTGTAATCAAAAGTGTTAATAAAACAATAGAATGTATTTAATACGCTTTTCAAATGAATCATGTGAAGTGAAGTTCACTCATTTAGAGATTAATTTAAATACATCAATAATCAGAGCATCTTATTATTTTTTGGTGTTGAATGTTTTACTATCTATGCTGTGCCCCCTTCTTCGCTATTTAGACTTAGAGTGTGGCTATAGACGGATACCTTTCTATAGCGTGTAAGACTTAGACCTGCAAACATTTCATTAACTGTGTGTGGCGACTCATTTCCAAAGTAGCCGTCTCCAACTACGCCAAGTTCCTGTAAAATTTGCATGCTCAAAGATGATTGGGTGAAACCTGGAGTTACCACATGACCTTACACCAGACTGAATGCAATCTAATAAATAGCCCATACATTTTTTTTTCTAGACCATGTGATCGGCTACCAACCAATAGCGCAACAACTAAAAATTCAAGATGAAATAAATATCACAACAATGAAGAAAAAAAAATTGTGAGATATGAACTTTGAAAAAAATAAAGAAATATTCTTTACCTAACCTCCGCAATAAGAAAAGCTAATAGATACAAAAAAAATGTGTGTTATAAACATGTCCTAAGTTTTATTTTCACTTAAATTCATCAGATGAAAATGATCTCTCTGTATGTTGTTGTTGCTTAGTCCTAAATGCACTCTGAGCTTCTAATATGCTTGTTGCCAGCGCAATAAAAATAAACTTATTATTATTATGTGGGGCATAGTGGCCGAGCAGTAGCGCATTTGACTGGCTTACCGAAGGTACAGTACTGGGTTCAAATTCTTGGTGAAGGCTAGGATTTGTTTCCTGGACTCGAGGCGTCCCCGAGTCTACCAAGCTCTGATGAGTATCTGACATTAGTTGGGGTAAAGTAAAGGAGCTGGAAATTGTGCTGGGCATCCATTAATACGCTGCTTCACTGGCCCTATGATCAATTCAGTACGACAGGTACTTTTACTTTACTTATTTTATATATTCTGTATTTTAACTAAGAAACAAATGTTTTCAGCCCAGATTTGATTCAACCACCATTTTGAAAGAATCACAAGTCTGAACCCTGATACTCTGACCATACAGGCGAGATAAGTTATATTTAAAAGTTTTGGTTCAATTGAATATTAGTACTAGTGTCAATATTAGTAATTATTTTTCTAATGGTTATCATTTCTCTAGGCTAAAAGCTCAAGTCGAATTTTCAGGTCACACAAAAGTCAGGCGCCAGCTATGTGAAAACTGAACTGTTGGCGATGAGACTGAAAAATTCTTTAAGCGCTTTTGGCTTCAGATACTATTACTTTTAGTGGACAATATAAAAAAATAAAAAAGTAATAATAAAATGCAGACATTGACACGCAAGACACATTGAGAAAAACAGCAGAAAGTAAAGAATGAAATAAAAAACTTGTCATGATCCAGGGCTGAGGAAAGGAGTGGAGTTGGGGGGGGGGAGGGGGGGCGGTACCGCTCATACATTGCTCCAAGGATCTATTTGTTTTAAAGACGCCCAGGAATAAAATATCCAAATATCCAATAGGCCTCATCTTTAAGCTTTGATATCCGCTGCCTTGCCCCAGCATATTATGATAATCTTTTTTACTGTCCTGGTCATGATTCATAGCTTTTTTTAAAACGTATTCACTTCTGGCCTTATTTATATTATTGCAAATTTAACATCAAACTAAATGTGTTTCTATCACAAGTATTAGTCAAAGAAAATATGTCTTGTGCATAGACAAATTATTAAAATTGACAATAAAACTCAACATAAGATAATGGAAAAATGAAACTGAAAAAAATGAGAACTATGTGTTTCTATGTGCCAGTGCAACATCATGATGTGAATGGCAACTATGTGTTTCTATGTGCCAGCGCAACATCATGATGTGAATGGCAACTATGTGTTTCTATGTGACAGCGCAACATCATGATGTGAATAATTACCTTACGGTGGTATATGTCATTGCATCATGATAATATGAATGTGAATAAGTTCAGTAGTGAGTCCAGATACTAACCAAGGCAACATTTCTTAGTGTTTCACACTGCTCGTCATTAGCCAGTCCATCAGCCACAAATCTTTCTTTACCTTTCAAATCTTCACCATTCTTCACAACTTTCACACCTGAAGACAAGTGGAAGAAAAATTTTAAAAATATACCAGCATTTCTTTTCAGAAGCATGCATCAAAAATAGGTGATAAAAACAATTTTTTTTTGTGCTTTTTAAAAATATTTTTTTTAGAGTCTAAGTTAAAACACATTTGTGACCCGTTCCCACAAAAGGAGACATAAGTGGTTTTTTCAACATTTTAAGTTATACATATTGTTTGAAAGAGCATTGAATAGGCTTTATTTTAATACCAAATTTATTATTATACGTCAATATTTCATTTTTCTATGACACTTACTATCACTTAGAACTAGTCAGACAAAAAAACAAGAGTTTTGAGAAAAGGCGTTTTAAAGTTAATGCATTTGAAAATGTCTAAACTCTATAGCAACCAGATTCGTAATATCTATATTTACATACCAATCGAAAGGGCATTCAATTATCTTTATAGTGGTGTACATACGATATTATTTTATAATAAAACTGAACAAAAAATAATAAAAAATCACATCTCTCAAAAAATTTAGCATTGAAGCTATGCCGCTCTCCATTGTGTGAAATTGTCATAATCTCGAAAACGGAAAGTCTAATCGCTACCGCCTTGCATCCCAATAGCCAATCAGCGAATTTGTATTGGAAAAATATGGTATCGTAGCCAATGATCAATTTATAAACGAATTTTCATTGGATAGAAAGAAAGGAATTGTTTATCCCAAACTTCAGGCTTAAATATTTTCTGATTGGTTTCTATAAAAAAATAGTGATCACATAGAAATTCCCGAAAGTCTGCCCTTTTCAAGGATATATAATGTTATGGGGTTCTGTCAAGGGTTTGATACAAAACTATAGGTTAAATAAAGCCGAATTTTTGTGAACTTATACTAAATTTTAAATCACACGTTGATCAAAATAATTAATTAAAATATTTTTAAGTAGAAAAAAACATAAAACACATATAAATTATGATTTAGAAATGGATAAACTAGTATTTACAAAGATTAAAAAAAAATCAATGGAAAGACCCCCACAACACAAAAACTACTGTAGCACAAAATGCTAATCGTGACTTATGTCTCATTTTGTCAGAACGGGTCACATTTTATGAAAATAACTTCTATTTTTTTTTTTCTATTATAATTTACATTTTATGAAAATGTTTTTTACATATGTTTTAAAAAATGATTTAAATATTAGATATGAAATGCTAATAATGTTACCCATGAAGAAAAAGTGTTCAATTAAAATAAATATATCATAAATGTTTATGGTTCTTAGAGTAACTGACGACATTTTCCTTGTGTAACGGGGTCTCCACAATACAATAAGGAAGAAGAAATTTGGAACAGCAATAAATCTTCCCAAAGATTAGGCCACTTATTGCTTTAAAATAAAAACTGATCCTTAAGTAGCTATTCCCTACATAAAAATTGCTGATTACTCATGCTAGACAATGAATGATGGCTTCCTAAAATAAAAACTGATTCTTAAATAGCTATTCCCTACATAAAATCTCTGATTACTCATGCTAGACAATGACGGATGGCTCCCTGCTAGCAATTTCTACTCTGTTGGCAATCTATTTTTTCAAAAGACATACCAGCATTTAACTGCCAGCTCCCCACCATACACTGTGGCCTTGTGTTTTATGATTAAAAAAGTTGATGTTTACAACTTTAATGTCCTGCTTTTAGGCACATATATATCTATCTACCTAATATCCCCAATAAGATATTCAGGTAAATAATAAAAGTTACAAAATATGATAATGTTCTAATCAATGACCTTTCTCTTCAAACCGCTTGAGAACCTGTGCTGGCGTCTCCTTTGCTTTGTTAAACCTGAGTTCATCTGCCTTGTGTAAAAGTACCAGCAGATCATGTAGATCTCTCTCTTCCTCATCCAGCTTTGTCGTGTACCTGCAGGGCAGAAACATAAAATACAATGACTGGTCTCTACACACCACATATACCTGCATCGCAGAAACATAAAATACATTGACTGGTCTCTACACACTACATATACCTGCAGGGCAAAAACATAAAATACAATGACTGGTCTATACAATACACACTACTTATACCTGTACAGCAGAAACATAAAATATAAAGTCTGGTCTCTACACACTACACATTGATGGTCAGAGATATGGTGTTAGCGGTAAAGGAAGAATAGCAGCAGATGCAGTGGAATCATAAATAACATTATCTGTATGACGAAGTTACTTGTATGGTATATTATTACACACACAAGCTATTTCTAATTTTAACTGGCAACTATTTCTTATTCTGAATCATAAATGGTCATAAGAAGAATGTATTTATTTTTTTTAAACATAAATAAATCAATACATGAATCAATGTGTATACAGTATAATGCCCAACTATTTGCTGGGGTTACATTCTTTGCCTCCCTGCGAATGGTGAAAAACCATGAATATTGAATGCAGTTTTAAAACGCCTATGTATGAGATTATATACGGTACTAAATGCTTCCCAAACATTTTCTAAACACACTCTTACTCATCAATACAGTAATCAAAAAGCGCTTTTAGTTTCTATGACCTACAAAAAACCCGATTTACTGGGCATTCGTTTTTATGACATATTGATGCTAGCCCGGTATACTGGGCATATGGTGCGAAACAGTTAAGAGCCAAACCCGCAAATATGCAGGGCCGCAAATGGGGAACCGCGAATAGGTGAGGGTATACTGTAAATATTCACCTGACTACCAGAGCACACCGCTGTGTTCCTTTCCCAGGTACTTTGACCCTGTGTCTATCGTGTGTATTAAATCCAACTGTTCTGCCACATTTCACACCAAATGAGCTCTGAAAGGTAAATTGAAAGAAAACTAACATTTAGAAACCAGAAAAATAGCCTTCGTGCCAGACTTTTCTAGCAAGTGAAGTCAAAGATTTTCAACAGAAACAAGAAACTTTTAAACTATCTATTAATGAAATGAAGGTGTGAAGGAGCAATATTTCAAATTGTTCTGAAAACAACTCCTGAACATTGAGTAGGTCTTTTAACACTTCTTATCTTATATATTACAGACGATCCTTCTATAAAGAAGATTATTATGTCCTCTTCCTTGGTCCTAGTCTTGTCTCGCATCTTTATTAATGTTTTAAATGATGTTAAGTTACAGGTTTTCCTTGTTTGGTCAGGCAACCTAATATTAACCCTTTTCTGTCTCATCCTAGCAGCTTAAGGTACAAAAAATTGTTAAAGAAAATCAACGTTAAAATGATACATGTATGTTATAAACCATATTTCAAAAATTTTGTTTTTAAGACAAATACTATCATGAATCTCATTTCATGTGATTTTACAAGAAATTTTCTACAGAGTATTAGATGATTGTGTTACACGTTGGCCTAGTGGCAGCATGCCTGGTTAGCATATCAAAGATTCCACGTTTGAAAGGTAGGATTTGTTCCCAGGTCTGGAAAGTGTCCCCAGAGTTCACCCAGCTCAGATGGGTATCTGACTTTAATTGCGGCAAAGTAAAAGCAACTAGGCATTGTGCTGGCTGCACAATCCCCTAGTATGCCATGGATACTGAAACTTATTAACTCTGCTTCACAGGCCTTGTTATGAAATAGTTCTGATTGGAGTACTTTACTTTACTTTTATTAGATGCAAGGCAGTCATTATAAATGAAAAATGTTGATGGAAACTAAAAAGTGAACAGACATAACAAGCAATGACTTTGAAAGGAAAAGATATATTCTTTAAAGACTGTAAAGCAGGGCTGCGGTCGGTAGATAAATGTTCCGACTCAGACTCCACAGCCCTGCTGTAAAGCTAGACTGCATGGTATGAATATTTAAACCTCTGTAAACTATAGTTACTTACAATTGTGTCTGAGACTAACATCATGCAATCAACTTTGAAGACATGGAGAGAATAGCTCACAGAAATGTGTTTTGATGTTTTCAAATTGAAGGACAAAATAGGTCAATATTTAACATGTCATCATTTACTCACATCAACGCCCTCCTTCTCATTTAGAAATAGAAAATCTCCATCTTCATCTACAGTGTTCAGGTAAGTCACAGTTCTAGGATAATACAAACAAAATATCAATACAAACATTATCATCACATTAATTACATTTGATACTCAATATAAATAAATAAACTTCTTTGTCTTCTTGAAAGGGGGATGTGGCCAGCACAATGCCCAGCCGCCTTTACTTTACCCCAACTAGTGTCAAAAACCCATCAGAGCTGGGTAGACTCAGGGACACCCCCTAGTATGCCGTGGCCACAGAAACAGGTGAACGCTGCTTCACCAGCCCTATGATCAGTTTGGACCGAAGGGTACTTTACTTTACTTCTTGAAGGCAGGATGTTCATTTCCAGCCAATGCACTGTGAACATGTTTCCGGGCATTCTTCACTTGTTCCAGGAAATCTGTTTCTTAGATGAGGCTGCTGGATTGGGAAGAAGAGTCTGTCGGGATGTCATGGATATGAATATTCAAGACTACCACTTATTTTATAATAGGAAAAGGCCATTTAATCAACCCACGGTTGCTGGATCAGAATAATGATGATGATGATATTCTTCTTCTTCTATTAGCCAGTCTGCTGGATCAGAATAATGATGATGATAATATTCTTCTTCTTCTATTAGCCAGTCTGCTGAACAGTTTGCTCTCTTGCAGTCAATGCCAGACAAACATATTTACAGGTCTTTTTCAGTTGTTCAATACTGCTATATAGTGTGTTGGAAATGGTAGGTTGAGGGGGGAGCAGAGTGTATCTGAGGTAGGTTAGCTCAGGGCATTCAAGCAGGAAGTGGTCCACAGTTTCTTGTGAGCAGGGGCAATGTCTGCAGTTAGGTGGGTGAGTTGGGTTTATTCTATGATGATGATATCAACCCACACAAATTTCCCCACAAAATAATAACATTTACCGTGAATTTTTAGAAAAATCAATCTTACAACAAATACAATGTTTGATTCTAATTAAAAAAACAAAGCTACTGTGTATTTTGTATTTGGAACAAATATGATTGTCTAGGCCAGTGGCACTAGCTTACGTAAAGTAATCCTCATGGAGATTTTCTGGGAAGTCCTGGAATTTGACACAGGTTCCGTCTTCCTGCGGGTAGCAATCATTTAATAGTTCAGGATCTGCAACATACAAACAAACATAAAGTTGATGTTTATAAAAACATTTAAAAAAAATTATTTTCATAATACAATCAAAGCTTTTATACACTGTTCAGTGCTGTGGCATGCATTTTTGTAATGAATGTTAATGGTAAATCTTACAATACATCAACAAGAATTATTTTTGAAAAATTTATCAAAGTGTCAAACCTTCTGGCAACTTCCAGCAAATGATTGACGTCTTTTTCACGAAGAGTGGAACATTTTGGCCACGATAAACCTGAAGGTAATGTTTCACAACTTCTATTGCTCGTATCAATTGCCGAAGCAAGGCTTCAAACTCTTCTGAAGGGTTTTCCAACAATTTCTGTAAAAAACAACAACACAAAGAATGTTTCAGAGCTGCTCTTTTCTGCTTTATGACCAAAACAATTGTATGGTTTATTTAACGAATAGATTTGTGTCACTTTAGATTGGAAAAAGTTTATGACTTAAAGACAATATATTGGTTAAAGATCTATTCACATGTATGTGTATGTATGTATGTGTATGTATGTGTACATCCAACTGTTTGGAGAGAGAGAAACAAAAATACCTGTTGTGAAAGTTTGAAATTGAATTCCTTTGCACCAAAACGTAAATCTAGGGAGCCCTGAAATAAAGAATTACAAAATTAATTATATAGACATTAAAATATAATGAGTTTTAAAAATGGAATGTGTTTCAAGGAGAAGTAAACTGGACAACTTTTTGTCAACATTTTACATTAACACTCTTACAAATTTGATTGATAACATCAATACTCAATATTAACTAACTTTCTTACTTTCATGCGCCTCCCGCCCAATAGGCGACATAGGCCTGCAACAAGAGTCATCCAGTTATCTGAATCCTGGTATCTGACTCCAGTTCAACCCTAATAAACTCAATAACAGTTGCTAAAATCTGGTTCAAAAGTTCAAGTATCAAAAAGTGTCTCACAACAAAGATATAGGTCCATTGTGAGTATATCACAATAACCTGTTCTGAACTTTGAAATTTTTGTCTTCTTTTTGCAGCCAGGTAAATTTTTTTTTTGTGATTCGGTACCGGGTAGCATGATAAAGTAATAGTTAGATAAGAGTGAGAAATGTTTACCTGAATAAGACTGAGCGTATCTTCACAGTGCTCCTCCTTAAGTAAACCATCCGTGACGAACCTGTGTTCCCTGTTCAGGTCTACTGCCTTAGCAATGATGTGCATGCCAACTTGTTCGAATCTGGTTAACCAATCCTCATTCCCCTCTGAAGTTGGCGCCTCTAGTCTGTCCATGGCCACTTTCATGTCTTCATCTTCCTCTCCAACAACCTTCAACATGTTTATACAACAAAGTATTAAGTAAGTGATGGTCATTTGATGGAGGCGCGGTAGCCAAGCGGCAGCACATTCAACTGGCAATCTGAAGGTCCTGGGTTCGAATCCTGGCGGAAGCTAGGATTTTTTCCCAGGACTTAAGGGTGTCGCTGAGTCTACCCAACTCGGATGGGTACCTGACATTAGTTGGGGTAAAGTAAAGGCCAGCTGGGCGTTGTGCTGGCCACACATCTCCTAGTATGCCGTGGCCACAGAACTGGTGAATGATGCTTCACCAGCCTATGATCAGTTTGGTCCTAAGGGCCATGACAACTCACTATACCATCACATTCCACATGCTCAGTGGACTCTTGTGCACAACTGTGGCTTTGATATGAAAGTTAAATAGAATACATACACCATTTTTCAATTGTTGCTTAACTCTTCCTTCGGAAGTGAAAGGTAGACTTATAAAACTCTCTGCATTTTAACTTGTACAAAGTTAAATCTTAGAATATGCAACATACAGGCACCAGGAATTTAGAAACTAAAAAAAACAACTCATTTTGTGTTCCTTTCTAAAAACATGGCTGCTCTCCTTTTGTACTTAAAAGTTTGGACCAAACTGATTCAAAGAGCCAGTAAAGCAGTGGCATCGCGCTCTGCTGGTGTACAGAATGTCGTGGGTTCAAATTCTGGTGAAGGATAGGATTTGTTCCCAGGTCTGGAGGGTGTCCCTGAGTTTACCCGGATATGATGGGTACCTGACCTTATTTGGGTAAAGTATAGGCAGCTAGGCATTGTTATGCTTCTACAAGATACTGAACATCACATATATGGAGCATATCACAAATGAAGAGCTCAGTAAAAAAAAGAATCAGAAATGTCTTCAGCCCATGGCAGAGACCTGCTCATCACCATCAATGGGGAAATACTGAGATTATACAAACATTTCTCAAGAAAAATCTGCAAGGTCAAAGGATAAGAGTAAGACAGAAGAAAATATGTGACTATGGCATAAAGGAATGAACCAGCCTGTCATCTATTGGATCTCAGAGGGTGGCAGAAGACCTTCCCAGATGGTAAGAGATGGTCAGACAGTCAGAAATTATGGTTCCAAATACCTACCTGAGCGTTTAAGTGATAGGTGAAAGAAAACCAGTAGCAGGAACCCTTTTTAGGGTCCTTTCAGGGAAAAAAATATTTTCAGGGGCCAGGGATTTCAACTCCAATCAGTAGGGAGTGGATTGGACTGAGAGCTGCCAAATATCAGGCACTCGAAAGTAGTAAGTGAAGTTTACATAAAATTAGTTTCAGGATTTTTAAAATCTCTTTACTAAGACATTAAATACTAAAATAAACCCTCAGCAAATTATTATTTCTTTTATCAACAAAGTTCACCAACTACGCTTTCCTTTCTCTTTACAGATTTATAGAGCACTATTTATAAACAGTTAGTCTTCAATTGCGTTTTACATTAACCCTGTTATTTTAACATAAATAAGAATCTCAACTTGCTAGTTTACAAATGGTAATCATTAATAGTTTGAACTTATTAAAAAAAAATTATTACTAGTAAGTCTACATCTAAATTGTCAAGCCATGAGAACATAAAAACTTACTTCATCTTTACGATCCGAGTATTTATAGTTCTTCACTATAAAATCCATGAAGTCATAAATTTCTTTCTTTCTCTTGATATATTCAGCTCCATCCTATAAAATGTTAGATGTCATTAGATTTTTTCCTTTAAAGAAGCTAAATTCATAAACATTGGCTTTCATTCTACAACATTATACTTACAAATGCTTATTAAAAATATTTCATATCTAGGCTGATTGGTGAGCGGAGTAAATTTTAAGTAGAGACTCAAATTTTGTACTCTCAGAGCAATAAAACAAAAACAATTTTTTATTTCTGATTACATCAAGCGAGAGGTCACACTGATGCTAAACATTTATTAGCAAAAACAATCTTGAAAAAAGAGAAAGAAATAAAAACATTAACTAATGAAAATGGAGATGATGACAGAGCAAAGACGCTGAATACTACTTTGTATCATTATCATTTTATCTAAAAATGATGATAACCATAAACTTATCAAATCTACCAATGATGATGATTGTAAAATCATCAACCTATATCATATTGACGCCATAAATTTCATCTCACTGCACTCAACCACCATATCAGTTACCTTTCTAGGCTTGAAATCGAGCACTGTCTCGTCCAACTTGTTCTTTAACACGTCGACATTATTTTTCATCACTTCATGGTTAGGTGTAAACAAAAGGAATGTTTCAGCTGCTTCAGCAGATTTCTCAAATTCACTTTCTGCACAAAGAACACAGAAATGTAATCAAACATTTTATACAGAAATAAAATATCAGATATTAAAATATCAAAAACTTCAGGTTACTGTGCTGTGATAATACGAAATAAAGAATACATTGTACTTATAGTATTATTTCCCTAGACATAGAGGCTATGGTAGCCTAGGCAATGCTTTCAAAGCACATCGAGGATAAATCGTGAGAGGACATTACTTGGGAACGTGCATCCTGGTGGGCTAAGGTGCGAGGGGGCAGGAAGGTAGCAGATGACACCCTTAATTAAGAAATGAGGAGTAGAGAGCCATGAGAAAGAGCCACCCTTAATTAAGAAATGAGGAGTAGAGAGCCATGAGAAAGAGCCTCCCTTTATTAAGAAATGAGGAGCAGAGAGCCATGAGAAAGAGCCACCCTTAATAAAGAAATGAGGAGCAGAGAGCCATGAGAAAGACAAAGGGCAGAGATAAAGAGACTATGCCATCGCCCCCTTGAGGGTGGATGGATGCCATCGCCCCCTTGAGGATGGATGGATGCCATATATTATTTCTCTATTTATCAATTCTTAAATTAAGATCAGTAACAAGTAAACTCTTGTAAAAAAAAATAATAATTAACTTACAATACAACATTTCATCTGAAAAAAAAAGTCTCCAGCGGCACATGAATGCCTTATATTATATGCAGTCTGTCACACTGCCAGAACACGAGTACATGACTAACCACTTGTCCAGACTTAACTAAGGTACTTCAAACTGAGCATCTCTTTTATGGCTAACCGACCTTGATAACAAATATCCTCAACCAGACGTTGCCTTATAACATCATCAATTATCTAAGCAATGCTATATTATCATACAAGTGTGTTTGTACGGTTGCAATCATTTCTGAACACTTAGCTTCCACATTAGGAGGAGTTTGTGCTAAGACAATATGTTTCTTACAAAAGTATAATCAAACCTTTGAAATAGCCAAACTGTAGATAATGGTACAAGTCACGCAGGAAGAATGGAATCGGCTTAGTGTAGACAGCGCTCAGTTTCTCTTCACACTGGATGCGGCAATTTAAAATACTTATGACGAGATCTGTGCATAAAATGGTCACATGTTTTTTAAAAAGTTTAAAATGTAAAAACAAAATAAGTATATTCTTTGTTAAACAAATTCTTTATGATAATAATTTTTAACAAATCATTTGTGACATTTTATGGTCAGAAAATGTTATTGCGAACTGAGTCAATAACTTATACACAGCACCTAACCCTTTCATTATAACATGAAAAAGCTAAAAATGCAAGTGTGCTTTAGTGTTTTTTACATTTTTTTAAAAGAAAACATGAGACGGATGACAATCTATTAAATAATACTACTAATAGTCCTACCTCCAATAGTAGTAGCAAACTCATTGCCAGTTACTTCACCATGTGCTTCACAATCAGCATTACATTTTTCATCCTGCTTCCAGTAATCTTCCAAACTCGATTCCATGAAGTTTATCAGTGGCCTCCATTGCTCATTTTCATAAGCAAATAGGCCTCTTATATAATTTTCCTGAATAAATTAAAAATTATAAACACTTTTTAACCTATAAAAATGCATACTATGAAAATGAGGGCTATTAAAAACATTTTATTCAGAGATGGCCGAAAATGAAACTGCTTCACTCTTTGAATACAATCAAAGCTGTGAAATATTGCTTGTGCTGATTAGTATTAGTGGTATATTGTTTATCAGTTTCCTTGGGCCACATGATAAAAAGAGATTGTTAGGCCAGTGCAAACATGTCAATACTACTTACTTTATAAGGTAACATTTCCATATCAATGAATTCATTTTCTGGCACTTTTGCTTTATCTCTGTAAAAGACAATGTTCTTGGTTGTGTCTTCATCCTCAGGGTTAGCCAAGTAATATGTGTATGCAGCAGATGCAGCTTGGCTTAGGCGATCAAGCTATAATAATAAAACAAAATTCTACTCAATCTCTACAATTTTTTTATTACTTGTTATTGTTTCCAATAGCTAGTTACAAAAATATAAAATGTGATCCGTAACTCCTTTTGGAAACTACTCTTATCTCATCCTATATATTACAGACGCTTCTTCTATAAACAAGATTATTGCGTCTACGCTTGGTCTGAGACTGGACTTGCATTTTTATTAGTGTTTTTTATTATGTTAAGTTACTAGTTTTCCTGGTTTGTTCAGGCAACCCATTTAATGCCTGAATGCCACTCTACCAACCTTTTAATGTCTCTGCTTCCTGGGAAACTTTTCTAAACTAATTACAGACCATTTCATTACAAAGAGGCATATACAGTAATGAGTAATATTTCCTTATCAATCATTATCGGTAGCCTATATAAAAATTTGTTTTAAGACTTTGCCCCTTATATTTGTATTGCTTGTTATACTTACCCTCCAAAGCTAGTGAAAAGGTGAAGCATATATTAGCATATAATTAAAACTGTTACCCATTATATTTGTCCATTATATAGACCACAAAGACACCAGTTTTATTATTATTTCTTGGATAATTTTTATTTCTTTAACTTTAAACATAACCATTTATTTTACTGTATTTTAGCAAATTATTATTGTATTTACACATGCTAAAGGTTTACCCTTTATTAATGTGTCTTTAGAAAATAATTGAAGCCACATTTAATGTTGCAAATGCTGCTTAAAAGACAAATGTACACATTTTTAACCATTTCTAAAAAAAATCCACCTTTTTTCACAAATCCTGAGTGTCTTAGAGATGTCAGTGTAAGAATATAGTGATTGGTAGCATCTTAAGCCGATGTGATTATAGTTCATGAGAGAGCTTGTGGAATGGGGGTTACCTAACCAAGATAAGAAGTCAGGCTGCTCAAAAGACAGAAGTTAGAATGGGGAAGATAGGTCTAGAAAGCAGAGCCTTTACAAGCTTATGTAGCGCCCCAGGGCAAAAGCTTCAGCGCCGCCCTTCCTTGCACACTGTAACTGCTTGTTTAGTGCTATTATTCTTATATTTTAGACTACATTTGCCGCCCCCCTGGAAGTGTCGCCCCCGGGCATAAGCCCCCTCTGACCTCCCCTACGTGAGGGCACTGCTAGACAGAGAATGTGAAATAATGATCAAAGTGTATTGTATAGTAATGTATAACTTGAAAGTGGTAACTAGAAAAGTGGGAGGTGGCTGATGAGCTGTTTAAATGTATTGCTTCTGTGCTTTACAAAGATATGAATCTAATGCATAATGGACTTGTGCTGATTCTTATATAATGTTATTTAAAATGAATTGGAAGGAATCAGTGCGTTTGGCTGGCATACCGAAGGTCCTGGGTTTGATTCCTGGTGAAGGCTAGGATTCGTTCTCGGGTCTAGAACTAGGGTATCCCTGAGTCTAACCAGCTCTGATGGATACCTGACTTTAGTTTGGGTAAAGTAAAGGCAGATGGGCATTATGCTAGCCACACAATGCCCTATTATGCCATGGCCACAGAAACTGCTTCACCAGCCCCAATCAATTCGGTCCGACTGGATAATTACTAGCCTACTAACTACATTATAGTTTTTCCATAGTTTTTAACCTACTTACCTTGTAATCACAGAATTGAAGATACATGTAAGGTTTCCTCTTCTCAAAAGCATTTTCCAATCTTGGTGTAATTTTTGGATGTGTAACAAGCGACTCATTTTTACACCGTCTAAAACAATCAGCTGATGTTAGAAACTTAACATATGAAGAATATTCTGGAATGCTAATGGTAAGATTCGACAACTTGGAAGAACGTAAACCTTTACTGCAATTAAGTCTACAGTTTGTTAAAATAGATTTATACTTTTTATATTCATTTATTGCTCTTTCCATTTTACTAGCACAAGAATACCAAAGTTGTTCTTCGTAGGCTTTCACACCGGCAATATAAAGTTTGTCAAATGTTGGTTCTTCTTCTGAAAACGAAACAGACTTGCTTGTATCCAAGTCTGCGTTTGAGTCAAAACTATCACTGTTGTCTTGAACATTTTCGGCTACTGTGTTAGTTGGGATATCGCTTATTTCGGTAGCACCTACTACTTCGTCGGCAATGTCTGTGTCAGTGGTTACATATCCTTCGTCTGCTAATATCGAGTGATGCACAGACAAAACCAAAATGATAACACAAAAACTTAAAACTAACATGTTTAACGATGTTAGGTGTTTTCTGTATTCCTTGTTTTGTGCAAATAAAATTGCAATGGGTATACGTTGTAAACTCCAAGGAACACAAAACTGTCCGAAAAGATTGTTTCTAGAATTTTTATTCTTGCTAAAATGTGTAAGTTTTACACAATTGTTTCCCTTTGCATTAACACGTCAACTCACTGACCTAAATTATATCTCAAGTTTACAAAAAAAACAGTGTTGCCCACTCAAAACGGACTAGAGAGGAGTGTTATTAAGCCTACACATAAATAAACAAAAATAGCGCAATAAATTCAACACACCACACCTATAACAATATATCACTAGGTCTAGAGAAGGAGTAAATAGTGTTAATAATACTATCTATTTTTAAGGTTTCCTTTTTTTTTTCGCCCCGGAGAACACAATTTTAAAGATTGTACGTGCGTGTTAGTGTAGTCTAAGAAATTAAACTTAATTTTCAAATTGTTTAAATCTGCGACTCTCTTCCTCTCTCTTCTCGCAACCCATCTCACCACAGTTTTACCAACGTATCGCATGCACTTGGACACTACAACTAATAGGCTTATAGATATATAGGACTAGGAGCCTATATAGGCCTATCCTACGAATCACCAATTATCAATATCACTTTTTTAAATCACATAATCATATTAATATATAGTATATAGGCTACAATTAGTAGGGCCTAGCCTATGTCCGAAGACGTTTTGTGAAGCAGTAGCCTAGGCCTATATGATGATTGGGAAATGGAAAAGGGGTTTTAAAAATGCCAACATGACACAGCCGAATGGATTCCAAATATAATTTTCATCCGTTTGATTGGATTAGGCTTACTATTTATATATCATACCCACTCAGATAATTAGTATAGTTACAAAGATCAAAACGACCAGCCGCAATCCCGGCTATCCAGACTCTCCAAGAAATGAATTTATTATTGGTTGAAGTAAGAATAAAAATAATAATAGAGTATTTTAAAACATAGTGCTTTTAACAGACATAATGTAAGCTCAATAGTAGGCCCATAGCCTATAGATCTGTCAACCAAAAACCAAATGACAGGTCGCGGGTTCTAGCCCTGCCACCGACGTATCCCTGTCGCCCTGCAGGAGTTTTGGGCCTAGTGGACGTAATAATCTTCTATCTAGAAGGAACGTCTGTAAACTTATAAGAAGCATTATCATAATCTATATTTAAGTTGTTTATGTTTTTTTCATTTGACTAGGCCTATATATAAATTCAAACCACGGATACGCTTAGGAAGCAATAAGCTATATATCCCAACCCCAGCCCCAGCCCTTTTGCCACACCACTTCACTCTATTACCGTGTCCTCACCCCTTGCGCAGTCATTTAAGGACAGCACCTTAAAAAAGGAAAATCGGTAGCCTATCTTAGACAAAAACATTATGAAAAAAACGTAAATTACGATTAAAATTAAAGCGATATGCCCTAATTATTTTGTATGGACTTGGACAAGAGATATTGTTAGGCCTTATAGTCTAATAGTAATAGTTATCTTTTTTTTTTTTGTTAGGCTCTCGAGATCATAACTTATTGTCACATAAGTCATAATTCATAATCATGAAGTCCGGAACTTTTGAATACAATAGTATGTATCTCACTCCACTGATATAGATCAGTGATTTCACTCTCTCAAAATCCTGTTGTTAGTTTTGAATTATCCAACACACGTACTTCTTCCTGTTTACACGGAGATACCCTGCCCCTCCCATCCTGTGCATTTGAATTTACGGTAGCCTACATTTTAAGATAAGGCTCACAACTTACTAATAAATCAAAAGCAAATTAGAACAACAGTAACAAACCGGTAAGTTTTATTTAATGAAATATAGTCATTTTGTGTTTTAAAAGAAAAATTAGGTTGCAAATTATTTGGTTTGGCCTGCTAACCTAATCTAGGGCCCGACTCTCTAGTGACATTACATTTTACATTAGTCGGCTAAGTTTCTAAGTCGGCCCTAGTTCAAATAATGCTACTAATACCGTACTAGAAATAGTAGTCGTAGTAGAATATTCAAATTCTGAAGTAGACTTTAGCTTAAAACCTATGTGTCGCTATGATCTATACACTTTAAAATGTTTAAAATAATGATTGTAATTTAGGCCTACCGGTAACATTTTTAAAGTGAAAAACTAATTAGGCTTATCTATTACTATTAAGTTACTATTAACAATCATTCATTAGGCCTACAGTCTACAGTACATAGTGAACATAGTAAAGTCAAACTAGTCAAAGTAAAGAAAGTAGGCCTATCCAAATCTTAGCCGTCACCAGAATTTGAACCTGGCTTTGCCATCATGCTCCATTACAGTCACCAGAATTTGAACCTGGCTTTGCCATCATGCCCCATTACGCTACATTGTAAATGTACTAGACTATAGTTAGTTAGCCCCATTCTAGTAAGCTACTTCAACGCCTCTACACCAAATAGAAATTGAAACATTTTGTAGAATCTTATAAGTTTACAGACGTTCCTTCTAGATAGAAGATTATTATGTTCAGTAGGCCCCAAACTCCTGTAGGGCGGCAGTGATGGTTGGCGGCAGGGATAGTGTGTTGGTTGACAGTCTGGTGAACTAACCACAGGACCAGCCGGTTAACTTACTGTAACTGTAGACTAAGACTGTGCTGATAGCAGTAGTATTAGTGATAAATAGGCCTAAGTGATAAAGGCTGAGCATTTGTATTGTTCAAATTTCATAAACTTATTGACTAATGATTTATGCAGTTATATTTATTATAACTTGTTATAGCACCTTTATATAATTTCAGGCTAATGAATAATAATGATTAAATATTTATGCTCACGCTTTTATATCTTTAACAGTAAATTATAATGTGTAGTGGACATATAATAAAATATATTCATTTTGAGTGATACATTTTTTTTTTAAAGAAAGGAAGTTAAATATATTGAGTGTTGAAGAATTAATTATTGTTTTAGTGCTCATTCACAGTACTAAAAGTATTAACTTATTAACCTGGCATCAGCCTAAGCTAGACAGTATTTATAGGTTCATTATTTTATGATTTGGATTAAGCCTACTGTTACGAGTAGATTTATTTCCATATTATATTGGTTCTGTTATTATTAACTAAAGTTAAAATGAAATAATCTTAAACCCGAAACGTTTCCGTGTTAGGAATAAAACATGCATATGTCTAGACACTACGTCATAGCGATAAAATACGTCATATGCACGAGGGTGGAATACCGTTTAGTTAGTTCTAGTTTGGGCGCTAATGTGTGAGGACTGTTTTTGACCACTTTCTTAAAGATAGGATTACGGCTTAACTCATTATAGAAGAATCTCAACTGATTAAGTTTCATTATATAATACTGGTACATGTATTCTGTGGTATTGTTATATTTTATCATCTCAACTTGTTGGAATAAAATTGTGTTCAATTTCAAACAGGATTGTGGATTTCCTATATATTAAGGTACAGTTTATCTAAATCACTTTATACACAAAAGATTCATATCGCGACGAGTCAAATAAACATCAAATCTAATTCAATAACATCAATATAAATTCTTATACAACCTTGTGAGATCCAAGATGGATATGAATCAAAATAATATATAATAATACATTACTAAAAATATCATCTAACGTCAGTAGCTGATTTCGCACGTGACAAAAGATTGGGGGCTCAAGTCCTGGATCTAAAGTTTGTATGTATAAGAATTGAGAATATACAACTGTTTTAGTGAAAACGATTTACAACAAATATTTATTCAAATTCTGTCTACGTGGGAGGCACTGTCTGTGTTCGGACATACTGTTTTCAGCTTTGTACACAATCATCTTAAAATTTATCTTCTACAAATATTAAGTGGTGTAAAAATATTTCAAAGGACTTTATGAAAGGTAAAGTTGAAATTTTTTATCTTCTATTTACGTCATTAATATAAAACATGGCGGAAGCTAATCTTACGTTGGAGCAATTGAATATTTTTGCTATCACGTCAGAACAGTTAACTAGCATGTCACTAACCCAGTTAAAAGAGATGGCAAACTCTCTGGGAATAGACATTACTGAAGTTACACCAGTTAGGAGTAAATTGATTCAAGATATTAAGGACTGTTTGAAAAGACATGGTAGAATGCTTGAAGAAAATACTATGAATAATGAAGAATCAGTGGTTCTCAGTGTATCAGAAACCCTAAAAACAGACATAAATAACCATGAATTTAAAATGAATGGAAATGAACTAAGTGCCGACATGAAATTCCAGTTAGAAATGAAGAAGTTAGAAATTCAAGTACAATTAGAAGGTAAAAGAATAGAAGTACAATTGAAAGAGAAAGAATTGGAAAAAGAAAGAATCGCTAGTAATGAAAGGATTGAATTGGCAAAGTCTCGTTCGTCAACTCATACGATGCAGGAAACAAATAATGTGGAACTATATAAGTTTAAAAAGCATGTACCAAGCATGGAGAACATGGACATTGATGAGTTCTTTATGGTCTTTGATAGAAACTCGATCGATTATAAATTTCCTGAAGATAAGAAAGCAGTACTTTTACGTTCAGCTCTAACAAAAGGCAAGGCTTTAGATGTTGTATTGAATCTGACTCCAGAGGAATGCAATGATTATGAACTAATAAAGAGCAGAGTACTATTGAGCTATGTTCTAACTCCAGAAAAGTATCGAAAGTTATATCGTGAGTACAAGAAGGAACCAGAAGTTTCACATGTTGACTTCCTGAGATTAGAGAAAAAGTATTTTGATCGATGGTTACGTTCTAAGAATGTGAATAAAGATTATGAAAAACTATATAATCTCATACTGATGGAGGATTTTACTGAGAAGATTCGCACTGATATAAAAGTTCATTTGGCTGATCGTGGTATTGAAATAGCAGAACAAGCAGCAGTAAAAGCCGATGAATACGTCATTATTCACCCGCATAGCCATTATGTTCAAAATGACAGAACAAGTTTGAGGACTCAAAACAGTAATACAGAGAGGAAGTTAAGATCGACAGAGGATAAAAGTAAACAAAAAGCCGATAAACAAGAGAATTCAAGTTTTGTACAAAAGAGAATTACCTGTACATTCTGTAAGAAAGATGGACATATAAAAGAGAATTGTTGGAGTCTACATAAAGAGAAAAGACCCATTAAAAACAAGAACAACGTGGTTTTATCACACATCGCCGTACAAACTGAAACTCACATAAATAAAACTGCCCACAAAAGAATTAAAGCTGAAAGAAAGACATCTGATGTTAGTCATGAGGAGATGGCGAAACACGCATGTCCAAGTTGCTCAAAGTCGGAAAAAGTCTTTGAAATGAAGACCGAGGCTATTGAACATTCTAGTTTCAACTCCAAAGGGAGTGTGACAGATGAACAATCAGTAAATAAAACGTTTACTTATGGAGGCAGTAGTGTAGCAAGAAACTCAGTAGGCAGAGAACTACCCGAGTGTATGCTATCGGATGTTAGCGAGGGCTATGTGTCACCTATAGATAATCAAGCTAGAGAACGGAAGATTAAAATTCTACGTGACTCCGGTGCTGATATATCTCTACTGTTGAAGAATACTGTACCAACGTCGAAATTGACTCATACAGGCCAGTATGCCTTGATCAGTACTATGGCTGGAACACTTACGGCACCGTTACATCGTATACAGTTGAAGAGTAATTACTTCACTGGATCTGTTATTGTTGGGATAGTGAAGAAATTTCCCTACAGAGGCATTTCATTACTTTTAGGAAGTGACATTGCCAAGAATCAGGTACATCCTGTATTTAAAGAAACTAAAGACTCTGTTCAGTGTAGGAATACTGAAAATTCAGTATGTGTTATCACCAGAGCTATGGAGAAACAGCAGATGACTAATGAATCGACAAAGAAACCAGAACCAACACCAGAGATTGACTTACAAGCAACCTTCATGGCGGATGTTCTAGGTGGTCACTCAAGTCATATTGATCAAAATAATTTGTCGCCTAGACAACTACTCATTCTTGCTCAGGGCAAAGATCCAGAGATCGGGAAGCTAAAAGAGGAAGCAAAGAATGAAGGAGCGTTAGAAACAATGGCCGCAGGTTATTACCTGAGGGACGAGTTGTTGATGAGGAAATGGAGAGGGAAAGAAAACGACGATGAAACATGCAGCGAAGTACATCAAATCGTGGTACCCAATGTATACCGCAAGGACATACTACATATGGCCCATGATTCAGCGTATGCTGGTCACCTAGGGATACAGAAAACCTTCGACAGGATTCTTCCATATTTCTTCTGGCCTGGCCTACGTCGTGACGTCACATCGTTTTGCAGATCATGTCATGTCTGCCAGATGGTCGGCAAGCCGAATCAGACCATTCCGGTAGCTCCTCTACGACCCATACCAGCATTCTCCGAACCCTTCAGTCACATCATTATAGACTGCGTCGGTCCGTTGCCTAAAACTAAGGCTGGCCACCAGTATCTGTTCACTATAATGTGTTCGGCAACGAGATTTCCAGAGGCTATTCCTCTACGTAGCATCAATGCCGACAAAATATCTGATGCACTTATCGGATTCTTCACCCGATATGGTCTTCCGAAAACCGTGCAGTCAGATCAAGGTTCAAATTTCACATCGAAGTTATTTCGCCAAGTCTTAGAACGGCTGGGTATTCGTCATGCAGTATCGAGTGCATATCATCCACAGAGTCAAGGCGCACTGGAACGATACCACCAAACATTGAAAAACATGCTCCGTACTTTCTGTTTCGAGCATAACGACGACTGGGATCGTGGTATTCCCTTCGCACTCTTCGCAACCAGAGAGGCTGTACAAGAATCTCTTGGTTTCAGTCCCTTTGAACTGGTATTCGGACACACAGTTCGTGGACCACTAAAGCTGTAACAAGAGACATGGTTGTCATCAACTGAAGACACTGGTCTACTGACATACGTGGAAAATTTTAAAAATAGACTGTATAATGCATTAAAAGTTGTCAGATCTAATCTTTTGCAGGCACAAGACAAGATGAAGGTCTATTATGACGTCAACGCAAGAACCCGTATCTTCCAACCTGGTGATAAGGTTCTCATGCTGACGCCACTGTCTGGTCAACCCCTGAGTGCCAAGTTTACAGGACCCTACGAGGTTATGGCTAAGCTTAGTGAGGTTAACTATCTTGTAAAGACCCCTGATAGACGGAAATCGCAACGAGTGTGCCATATCAATATGTTGAAACCATACATTACCAGAGAAGAACAAAAAGTTGTTGCCTCGGTAAACACTGTTATTAAAGTCGGGAATAATTCACCCGAAATTGAGCGTGAAGTGGCAGAAAGCAAACTGCAAAATACAAAGGCTCTGAAAAACCTAAATGAAAAATTGGCACATTTACCTGATTGCGAACAATCCGCTATCAAAGGTCTAATTAATGAAAATATCCATTTATTTGGAGATGTACCTAGTAGAACTAGAGTAGTTAAGCATGATGTTATTTTAAATGAAAATACTAAAGCTATTAAACAACATCCATACAGGTCAAATCCTATCCAGTTAGAATGCATCCGTAAAGAGGTTCGCTACATGCTTGACAATGACATTATTACACCTAGTAGTAGTGACTGGTCTTCCCCTTGCGTATTGGTACCTAAAGCCGATGGATCCATGAGGTTTTGTGTGGACTACCGTAAGGTAAACAAAGTGACAAAAACTGATTCCTATCCAATACCAAGAATCGACGATCTAATAGATCAAGTGAGTAATGCTAAGTTTGTGACGAAAATTGACCTATTGACGGCGTATTTTCAGATTCCACTGACGGAGAGGGCTCAGGAGATATCATCGTTTGTAACCCCTGACGGACTGTACAAATTTAAGGTCATGCCCTTTGGTATGGTCAATGCACCCTCTACTTTTCAACGGTTAATAAATACCATTACTCAGGACATTCCTAAATGTCACGCATACCTCGATGATATTGTTGTTTTTAGTGACGATTTTAAATCTCATTTAGATCAACTACATTTGTTATTTACGAAATTGACTCATGCTAATCTTACCATAAACTTGACTAAGAGTCAGTTCTGCCATGCAACCATCGAGTATCTAGGTCACATAGTGGGAAATGGTTTGGTAAAACCATTAAATGCAAAGGTTAAGGCTATTCATGAGTTCCCTGTTCCTGAAACCTGTAAACAACTCCGTAGTTTTCTCGGGATGGCGGGGTACTACCGTCGGTTCTGTCAAAATTTCTCAACCATTGCATGTCCATTAACAAATCTATTAAAGAAGAATTGCACTTTCAAATGGTCTAATGAATGCCACCAGGCCTTTGATAAATTAAAAGATGTTCTTTCTGAGGCACCTGTATTAGTAACACCCAATTACAGTAAACCCTTTAAAATTACCGTTGACGCGTGTGATACAGGGATGGGAGCGGTCATTTCCCAAAAGGGTGATGATTCACTGGAACACCCGATTAGTTTTTACTCTCAAAAATTTGATAAGCATCAAAGAAACTATAGTGTGATAGAAAAGGAACTTTTAGGATTAATCCTGGCATTGAAACATTTTGATTTTTATATCAATGGTTCTCCATATCCAATTGATATTTTAACTGATCATAACCCTTTAGTTTTCCTTTCCAGGGTTAAACAGAACCAAAGAATTATTCGCTGGAGCTTATTTCTCCAAGCATATAATTTAAATGTGGTATATTTACCAGGTAAACAAAATGTGGTTGCTGACACGTTGTCGCGCATGTAACTGGTAAACCAGAAGATGAAAGTCAGTTTCTCATTAAATGTTTTCTTTTATGTCATTCATTGTATTGATTAACATTTATATTATTGTAAATATGACAATAAATAAACTATGTTTTGAAATATTACAATATGAAACATTACAGAACAAAACTTCAAATTCTACTAGAAACAATCATACGTTGTAAGGTAAAAGGTAACTATTGCATACATCAATTGCACACACACCGGTATTTAACTTGAATACATCCACACTTGTGTTTGTTCAAATGATTATTGATGTGTTTTGAAAATTGTTTGTTTCTATGTCGTCATATTATAATTTGGATGTCTTATTTTATGCTATGTAAAAGCTAAATCAGCTGAGATTATAACATTTTTTTAAAATATTCTTGATGTCATAATTGAGACATCATAATAATAATATAATAACTGAAAATCATTAGTTAATGATACAGTGATCGGTTATAAATAAATTAAATTTTCTAAAGAATTATCTATCAATTATTAATCAGTTCCACTTATTTGGGTAATTCATATCAATTCTATGGGAATTGGTTATTGGTGGTAATAGTTTTATGGTCAACGTTGTACACACAATAATCATAACTGTAAATATTAATTGATAAATAAATGTTTAATTAATAATCATTGATAGAATAATGTGATAAGGGATTCCATAATAGCGACTTTGTTATTAAGGGAATATGTAATATATGGTTCATTTTAATCTTAAAAAGATTGTCCAATAGTCAATTAAATCTTACGAATAGTTTGGGAATTCGGTTCATTTTATGGGTACTCTACAAAGAATTCCATACTTAACGCTGTCTGTAATTCCTTTGTGTCTTAAGGGGGGGCGAGTGTTACGAGTAGATTTATTTCCATATTATATTGGTTCTGTTATTATTAACTAAAGTTAAAATGAAATAATCTTAAACCCGAAACGTTTCCGTGTTAGGAATAAAACATGCATATGTCTAGACACTACGTCATAGCGATAAAATACGTCATATGCACGAGGGTGGAATACCGTTTAGTTAGTTCTAGTTTGGGCGCTAATGTGTGAGGACTGTTTTTGACCACTTTCTTAAAGATAGGATTACGGCTTAACTCATTATAGAAGAATCTCAACTGATTAAGTTTCATTATATAATACTGGTACATGTATTCTGTGGTATTGTTATATTTTATCATCTCAACTTGTTGGAATAAAATTGTGTTCAATTTCAAACAGGATTGTGGATTTCCTATATATTAAGGTACAGTTTATCTAAATCACTTTATACACAAAAGATTCATATCGCGACGAGTCAAATAAACATCAAATCTAATTCAATAACATCAATATAAATTCTTATACAACCTTGTGAGATCCAAGATGGATATGAATCAAAATAATATATAATAATACATTACTAAAAATATCATCTAACGTCAGTAGCTGATTTCGCACGTGACACTACAACTATATGGAAAATCTTACTAGCTTGGTGAAGTTAGCATTTAATGAATCTCAAACTATCTTAAAGGACATAACTTAGGGTAGCCAGGTGTCTGCTTGTGTACTGGATACAGGGGCGAAGCCACAGGGGGGCTGAGGGGGACTAAGCCCCCCCCCCCCCCCCCCTGGAATTAAAAAAAATATATTTTTCAGAAGATTTTTTTAAAATATGTACTAAATTCAAAAAAAAAATTGGTAAATGTTTGTCGTGCGAAAATTGAGCCCCCCCTGGAAAAAATTTCTGGCTTCGCTCCTGACTGGATAGTCCAGTTTTAAAAAAAGGCCTAATTTTTTTTAAAAGGGCCACATTTTTTTTAAAAAAAGGCCATGTTTTTTTCAATACAGAGCATGTATAACAATAGACCCAATTTCACGTTGGGCAAAATACCTGGAAGAGTAAAAATGGGAAGGGTTCTGTTTCTTTCTAACTATTAGACAGTCAGGAGAAAATTGAGCCTCAGAAAATGTTTATTCCTATACATGCAGTGCTCAAGAGATCAATGAACAAATTCTAGAAATAATGAAACACATAGATATAGGTTAAACCATTTTATATAGCAAACAACCTCTCTTTATACTGATGAAGTCAGATGGATAATGAAATTAGGTGACATAATTATTACACAGGAAATCGCTATTGCTTTCACTTTGTTATCTTCAAGTCTGTCAAAGTTAATACTTTATATTTACACTTAATCCGCTCTGTATGGGGTAAGGTGGCAGAGTGGCAGCACGTTTAACAAGCGTACCTACAGTCCTGGGTTCTTATCCTGGTAAAGGCTAGGATTTTTTTCTTGGACTGGAGGGTGACCCTGAGTTTACCCAGCTCTGATGGGTACCTGACATTAGTTGGTGTAAAGTAAAGGCGGCAAGGCATTGTGCTGGCCACACATCCCCTAGTATGCCATGGCCACTGAAACTTAGGAATGCTGCTTCACCAGCCCTATGATCAATTCGGTCAGCCGTTTACTTTACTTTTTCTTTAATCCTCTCTGTGCCAGCTGGTGACTGAGGCAAACGCAAAGGTTTTCCATTCAACTATTCTGCTGCATTTGGTGCAGCAGATATCATTATTTTTTTTAGACTGTATATTAGATCTATATTTTAAAAATTATCCTTTTCTAATTTTATATTAGGAACGAAAGTGTGTTTTTTTTAAATCTATTAAATCTTTAATACTAATTTCCAGCATGAGACTTTGTGCTGCTGAACTTATCCATCATTTTTGTTACTTTGCATAGGACACTCTTTTTTTAAATCTTTTAAATGCTAATTTACTTAATAATGTGACCCCTGCTTACTGTACATTAACATACCAGTAGTTCTTTTACAATATGTCACCTCCACTTTTAGTCACCCTTAGATTACAGCCTTTTTTTAAAATACTTTATGAGGTGATTTTTTTTCCCCCTGCTGTAAAAAATTATTAGTTTTTTAAAGGTGTTTTATATACATTGACCCCAAACAAATTTTTTTTAATTTTTGCAAAGAATTTTGAATTTATCTGTAAATGCCTAATGACGTTGTATTTCCATTTACAGTTTCTATTAGGTTTTAAAATTTAAAATGAAAGGAAGAATGCACACCTAAAGCTCTATATAAATATACATTATTATTATTATTATTAAGGACTAAACCTGCTAAATTTCCCTGCCAATCAAATATAAGTAACATTTTCTTTTTGAAGATCTTCCCAGAATGCCTTTCAGCTCTGAGGCCTTCCATTATTAGTTTTTGTATTCAGTTTAATGCTTGTATTTTTACGATTGTCAAAATGTCCCTTACAATTATGTAGTGAAGATAGTTGCTACGGTGGCGTAGCTAGGGGAGGGGGAGGGGGGGGGGTCCAGATTTGAAAATCCCCCCCGGGCCCCTACTTGAGGGGGGCCCCCAAAGGAGTGTCCGAATTGTTTTTTTCTTATGTCATAATGTCGAATGTCAAAATGCAGGGGCCCCTAAAGAGGCCAAGCCCCCCGGGCCCCCAAATCCTTTGCAAGGGCACTGAGTTGCTACCTAACTTATTTGTATTACTGTACCACTCATCTCACACAGATATACAAAGTAGGTTTTGTTAAATTAAATTTGCCTTGGGTGAAACTTCTTCATCTGAAAGTATCAAATTGTGTTCAGGTTTGTGTTTTGTGTGAGTGTGTGTGTGTTGTATTTACCTGAATCTTCAAAGGCTGGACAGTGGAGAGCAGACTTTAGTTAGTTCAGGGTTATGGTGTCCCAGTCCTTTCCTTGTTTACCCTCAACAAAGTTGGCTTTCTTAGTGTTGTGAAGGAATGTTGCTGTCTGGGCTAATATAGTCTTGGTGAGTTTTTCCTGTTGTTGTCTTTAGTGCAACTAAAACCTGTCTGTATTAGCAGATCTGGTGTCACGTGCTTTTTTTTTTTTCGTTTCTTTTTTTTTTCATTCAGCTGAGTTTGTTATTTTAGTGATCTTATTGATGTTGCTACTTTTTTACATTCATTGATCAATAGACTATATTTCTTTTATCGTGATTCTTGATGGACAGGTAGACTCTATGTAGTTTCTCAAAGTTTAATCAAATTGTAAAATCTGTCATTTGTTTAAACCTATACTATTAGTTTTAAATAATGAATGGCGTGAGTTTTTGTTTTCTTTATCCTGTATTTTAAATAGCTGTATATAGACTATCTGTTTCCTTAACTATGGTGAGTTGATTCTCTTTCACTTACTTAACACTCATTCACTTGACGGTGCGCTCATTCACTTGACGGTGCGCTCATTCACTTGACGGTGCGCTCATTCACTTGACTGTGCGCTCATTCACTTGACGGTGCGCTCATTCACTTGACGGTGCGCTCATTCACTTGACGGTGCGCTCATTCACTTGACGGTGCGCTCATTCACTTGACGGTGCGTTCATTCACTTGACGGTGCGCTCATTCACTTGACGGTGCGCTCATTCACTTGACGGTGCGCTCATTCACTTGACGGTGCGTTCATTCACTTGACGGTGCGCTCATTCACTTGACGGTGCGCTCATTCACTTGACGCGTAGGGTGCCTAAACCCATCGGACACACCTCGTGGTTTCCATGTTTTTTTCCCCGTCGATACGACGTAGTGTGCCCCTTGGGGAAACTGCCAAAAACTGTTTTTTTTTTCAATTATTGTATAGACGCCTCCTGTTTATTGTAAATCTATGTATTTATTTAACATGCCTTGATGCGATTCTCTGTATTCCTTTTAGCATCCTTCAATATCTAACAACATTGCTAGCAATTCATAAGGGGGGGGGTCACAGAGAGGAGACAAGTGGGAGGGGCGGGAATAAAATGGCAAAGAGATTGTATGTCGGGGGGGGGGGGGGGTTATGCTGCCATGCCATAAAGACGATCACGATTTTTTTAGTTGTACTGAGGCCTCCCATCCTTATTGAAGTAGTGATGCAATGTTTAGACTGGGATAAAGTATTATTATGTTGGTGTTGATTCACTAAAGAATGTTTATGTCATCCTGTTTAGTTATTTACCACCATGTACTATATCTACTCCCGGGGGCCCGGGGGAGGGGGGGGGCACGGTGGCCGAGTGGCGATCCGAAGGTTCTGGGTTCAAATCCTGGTGCAGGCTAGGGATTTTCTTTTTTTCGGAACTTCAGGGTACCCCTGAGTCTACCCACCTCCGATGGGTACCTGACCTTAGTTGGGGTAAAGTAAAGGCGGCTGGGCATTGTGCTGGCCACACATCCCATAGTATTCCATATCCACAGAAACTGGTGAACGCTGCTTCACCAGCCCTATGACCAGTTTGGTCCGAAAGGTCACTTAACTTTTTACAATTTCTACCCTGGCGTGCTAAGCTTGAGCGGAAACACAAAGACGTGCAGCTTTTAATGCTTTAACTTTAACTGATGTCATGATAACATTGTCTGTGTTAATCTGATAACGATTATGACGATATCATCGCAAGGACTGTCATTACCGTTTATATGACAAAGCATGCTAATTCTAACTGGTGCACAATATCAGTCTAAGCTATGGAGAAAATATTATTTTTATCCAATTATCACAAGTGTAAAGGTAAAAGTATGATTGATTTCATGTTGTTTTAATTGATCATTTTCTGTATAACAAAAATTGTATGAGGCATATGTATATTTATTTTTAAGAATTAGGTTTTCAAAAACACAAATTAGTGACACAGTGGATGCCTGTAAGTCAAAACAATGACGCAGCATGTTCAAAAACATGTCCAAATGGAAAGCTAAAGATATATTAATTTAGAAAAACTTAAAATGACCATAAATCAATATATTTATAAGAAAAATACATAGAAAATGTTATCCGTTTTTATCTCTAAGTATAACAATGTGAATGCTAACAAAATTGACCACAGTCTTTAGTATTTTTTTTTTATTTCTCCAAAAAAAAATATTATAAAAAATTAAATAGTCATTGGTTTTGGGAACAGACAGAGGATGACCAGGGGCGGGGCCTTTCCCCCTCCTTCTTTGCCTTCCTCCCCCTCGTAGCTACACCCATGACAAGAAGATTTAGGCCTTTGGGCATGAATGAGTCTAATACAAAACGGTAAAAAAATTGCACGTGTCAGCAAAAATTTGAGAAAGCATACATAGTCTAACTGCGATTTGAAAACTTGTTCTATATTACTACTGCTGTTGGGGATAAAATTATTATCTCTCCCCTCCCCCCCCCCCCCCCACACACACTCCCAATCTGTTAAAATCTCAATAAATCTCTCTGCACTCACTTAACTGACAAGATTTTAGATTTTCAGATGTGGATATAATACTTTAGAAAATTCAAAACGGCTGCTATCGGATGATCTCAGATGTTTTTTGGGGGTTTTGTATTTTAAATTTTGGGTAGACAGATATTATACAGAATAGATCTAGATTTTTCTTTAACAATATAAGTGAGGATTTGAGGACGGAAAGGTACCATTATATAGGCTAATCATTGCACTATAGATGTTCAAGTCATCGGGAACTCCTGTATGACTAAGGAGATTTAAGGCGCATCACGTCACCATGATTGATTTGTTTGTTTGTATTTTCAACTCACAATACTTGTCAATCCAAGTTTATGTAACGTTCATTATTAACTTGTCATACAAAACAACACACCGCACAGACGTATAGTATTTTATTACATAGACTGACTGGGGATATTTATAACGCAAAGAATTCTCAGTAATCCGTGTGTTTCCAAATAATCATTTCTCAGCGTCACAATTATCACACACCATTGCTTTCTTCGCGCCCCTTGTCACGTAAAAGCCACAAGATTGAGCCCGTGGGCCCCCTCCCATTTTTTTTATGTTATCTCCTTTTAGCGTGATGTCATGTCGTATGGACGACCTCCCGATACACACCTGGGGTATACTTCAGGAAACCGCCGGCGCGGTGTTATAATAAGCCTGCGATTTTTTTTTTTTTTTTTTTTTTTTTTTTTGTCATTGATTTAAAACGAGCTGTTATCGCAGACAATGTTATACAGGTTTACGGCTGGGATATTATTATATCGCTGATATGTATATTACCTACCCCGCTGCTTATCACTCCATATACCATAACATAAAAACACGCATTAGTTACCTAAAGAAGAAGAAGAAAAGGTTATATCGATACGAAGACTGTCTTTGCAATAACTAACTCTCGTTCATTTCAATGCACAGCGCAGACGATATTCCCTCTTTTTATCGGAAGGCTATGTGCGACAAAAGATTCTGTGCAATTTTAGAATGAAAGAACCTTTTTTTGTGTGTGTGTGCGCTACTTAACGGTATATAGGACCACAAAACGAACTTTAAAAAAAAAATAATTACAATAATTAACCAACACTGTATAATGGCCATTATTGTATTCATGTAAATAGTTAATACATTTGTTTCATGTAATAGAGCCTATACTTAGAAGCCCTGAAGGAAAGAATCGCCACTCATCGGTCATCATACCAGTTATCGTTCTCAAAGGGTTTCTCTGAGCTCTTTCAAATTTACACAGTCTGCACATATCTCATCATGATCTATTGCTCCTCCATCTTGATGATGACATTTAACTTAACACAAGTCAGCAACTTCAAAATGCTGTAACCGTAGACTATTTGTGTCATTTTGTTTTCAAAACAGTTCATCCGGCTGAGACCACACTCGCAATCTGCACTGGGTGCTTAAAAAAGCTCCACCGATAACCATCAATTTCTCTAACTCTGTAAAGTGTAATGGATTATACTGTTATGCAAAAGTTATCCTATTATTTGGACAGCTGTTGATCACCTAGACTCTTATTTTGCTCTGAGAATAAGAACTTGAAGTCATTGTACTGCTGAATAACAACTTGTATTAGCAACAGGACCGGCTCTAGGGTTTTCGACACCCTAGGCGAAAACAAATTGTGCGCCCTCATCAAAGTGCCTTCGGCGGGGAGAAACTGAGTAGTGTTAGGGCATACTTTCCTATTTTCTAAGACATTTTAAATAAAAATACCCTTCGCCTTTCTACCTAGTAATTCGTCTGCCTATGCTAGTAGTGCGCAGAAATACTAAGCTTTAATTTAGTTTGTGTTTTTAAATCCCCAAATAAATAAAAAAAAATCCTCAATTATGCGCCCCCCCAATCAATTTTGAGCCCTAGGTGGCCGCCTAGGTTGCCTATATGGATGAGCCGGCCCTGATTAGTAGCTTACTTCAAACAAAGTGAACTCTTCTGTACATTTACGAATTCATTCTTGCATTGTATTATAGCAGTCAAGACAACATACATTTGTACGCTTGTTGTAATGAGCATGTATAATAAGAGAAATTCTAATTTAGAAATACAACACAATAACAATATGTTAAACTAATCAAATAAACCTAAGGACTAAAACACTTTTCTTATTCCTTGTGCCAGAACAAATGTTTATAAGTGCTCATTCTTTCCGTGTGGTATCTGGGCATGGAATGGGTTTCCCGGACGAACAGGGAAAATCAGTAACTTAACATCATTTTAAACACTCATCAAAATGCACAACTAGACTCAGACCACGGTTGAGCGTTGGACGCAAGACGGTATTCTTCTTTATAGAAGAAGCGTTTATAACATATAAGATAAAATAAGATAAGAGACATACATTTGTGCGCTTGTTGTAATGTGTGTGTGTGTGCGCGCAAGCAACTCGCCGAGCGCGCACACACGGGCACAGCTTGGAAGGAGCACTCATCGCAGGTTTTAGTGCCTGGATAAACTATGGCTATATCGACTCCTTGGGATGTATAAAATGAGGTATCATTGACTGTTGGTGCACGGTCAACCGTATTATTGACTAAACATTGACTGAATATTAAACACTCGATATAAGACCTTAGCAAAACCAAGTGGCTCTACCTATGACCCTGCCTTTTAAATCGTTATTCGTTATGGTCGACATGTTTGTTGATCTTCGTACAGAATAAAATTCTCAAGTGGGTGGGGACTAGTGGGGAGTACTTAGGCTCTTCTTCTCCTTCCTTCCTTAGGTGTCCTAATTAGTTCGTTTCTTGTTGTTTTTCTTCAGTGAATCCCTGGATATCTTTAGAAAGCATTTACGCAGTCTTAAGCAGACGCCAAAGTACTAAAAACTCCCCCCCCCCCACACTTTTTATTTTCTCAAAGTCTTGGCTAGTATATTGAATCGAGCAGTGACCTTTGAACTCAACCGTACTCACCGTCACGCGCCTTTTCCTCGAGTGCTCGTGATAACCTCGCGGCCACTCAGATCAAGTAAACAGCTTTCTGGACTCGCCATTGTGCTCGTATTGTGTTGTTCTTGTTTTCCTACATTGATAGAAATTACTCATATAGTGGAAACTAAGCTCGAGTGGTCCAGGAATTCTGTTGAAACATTCTCTTGAGTGGCGTGCTGAATTGGATAAACTCTTCATAAACACTGCTCGCCCTGGTAAATGTTTGCTCATAAAAGTTCGTTTAATAGCAATGTATTCCTTTAAACCAGTGCTTTACTAACGTTGTGTTTATCCAAGGAGCCCTAATAACTTTAAAAAAAAAACTTAACCGCCACAAAGCTTAGGCCTATAAATAATGTTAAAAAAAAAGAATGTTAATTAGAAACATTGTGGACAACATTGTGTGAGAGACATTGCAGTGATTTTCAAAGCAAAGATTTCGTATTCGAGTTTTACTCTACGGCAAACCGACTCTTTATTTCTTGGTCAACAGTCGGCAGACTTTCGCACTTCTTAGTCTTCTCTGAAGAACGCAAAAATAGACTAAAACCTATCCGTATGCCGAAAATGAAAAAAAAATTGACAATATCTAATGTCAGAGCTTCTAAACTGAAGGAATCCGTTATATCTAAATGAGAACTCTTGGGTTCAAAGATTTTAAAATGTATACCTTTTGATGAAAATAGTCCCCATCAATTATGGGATTCGGTAGTCGAGCGGCAGCACGTTTGGCTGGAGTACGGAAGGTCCGAAACAATGTGAAGGCTATGATTTGTTTCCGGGACTGGAGAATGTCCCCCGAGTCTACCCCGCTATGATGGTTACCTGACTTTAGTTGGGGGAAATGTAAAGGCGACTTGGCGTTGTGCTGGCTAGACCATTCCCTAGTACATGGATCGTCCAACCTACGAAACGCGTGCCAGACTTACACGCGTGCCATTCAGAGCAATTTTCAATGGCACGCGGAAGACTACAAAAAAAGTAATTCAATTCTCTTCTACAAGAAATTAAGTGCTCAATCAGGATGACTTTTAGACTGTTAGCACGCTTAATGAATTAGAAATCCTACTTTGGCACTGTTATCTAAAGGTGGCCGACTCCTGCCCTAGTATGCCATGGCCACAGAAACTGGTGAACGCTGATTCACAGGCCCCCTTCTGTACCCATGGGCCTCAAAGTTGGCGAAGTGTGTAAACCGCCGATAGGTTCCCATTAAGAACACATCGGCGGGCGTACGCATGGGGGACAGCTTCCGTAGCGTCTCCGGGAGTCCCGTATCCATTGCACACCGGTTAGGTCTGCGGCTCCGGTGGGGAGGCAGGAAGGATGTTACAAACCCGTCTCGAAGACCCTCTCGGTGCCTGGATGCCTGTACCATAGTACAGGATTTGTTTTACCGGGGAAAATCACAGGCATGCGGGCAAGCCACCACGATAATGATCCTAGGGGAACCTCAGTGAACGATAGCCGGCCTGCGAAAACCTTCCCTGTTACACGGCACCCCACGCCATCGGCGTGCCGTGGGGTAACTGGAGCCCGGACAGAGCTTTGGTGTGCCTCCCCAGAGCTCACTCCTAACACGCTACGCCCCTGGACACAATAGTGCTTTGGGCTCGTCCGGCTTTCTTAAGAGACGTCATATTTTCGATTCACATGCCCTATAAATAAATTTGGTCCGACGGGATACTTTAGTTTTGTTTTTTTACTATGCCTTTAATCGATACAATGGAATGTGTGCCTGCATATTTATTAATGTAATAGATCCTCCATTAATAAAATCCCCCCACCTCCAAGCGTCTACGCCTTTTTCAGATCTTGCCAAGTACTCCAGAACTACGATAAACAATCTTACAAGCATTCACTGGCGCAGTATGTGTGTGTGTGTTTGTATGATAGTACGTATCTGTTATAATTGGTATTTGATTTTTTGAACGAGAGAACCCTCGAAACAATTTCCTGAAGTCCACACTTCCTGTTCCCCATGATACGCCACTGGCTCATGGGCGTACACTCCTCTAGTTCTATAATTAGACTGTTGGACGTGTGACTTCCCTTGTCGAAATTCGTGTTCGTGTTATCAGATTTGAAGTTTCGGAATGTGTGTGTGTTTTTGTTGTTAGTTGTTTTGTATTTTCCAAACTTGAACGTACTGCCCATTTATCTATCATCCAGGAAGTAACCATATCGCTCTTCTGCGTGCGGGTATGGAAAGGTCGTACAAAGAGACTTCTGGGCAGGGTCTCGTTATAGTGGATAAGTATATTATGTCAGATAACGCTGGTATTTGTGACTTACTTTACAGGTAGCCAATTATCAGTTAGGCTATATCCTTCAACCTTGTGTATTTAATGTGTATATTTGTGCGGTTTCCAAATGGTATACATCGACGACTCGCGCGAATGGTGTTCTTCTGCCCGCTATAAGCGGTACACATCGGGCAGGAGTGCAACATCCACTTCTGGTCTTGGCTTCTATTTACTTCATCTGGGAGTGGAGTATTTTAACTTCTCTATAGCCCAATATTTGCCACATAGCTCAATGACATTTTATTTTTTAAACTACATTTTATATTACTGTAAAGTATCATGAATTAGTCGTTGTTGGTTGTTCTTTATAGTATTTCTTTAAGTGCGGGTAAAATGGAGATCTTCTATATGTTAGTTGTTGTTGTTGTTTGTTTTTTTCTAAATTTGTTCCGCCTATGTAAATGGACATCAGTAAATCCCTATATATTTAGCAGACTTAAGTAAAGTAAAGTAAAGTATCCCGTCGGACCAAATTGATCCACACGGCCGGTGAAGCAGCGTTCACCAGTTTCTGTGGCTACGGCATACTAGGTGATTTTAAGTGGTCAGCACTATGCACAGCCGCCTTTACTTTGCCCCAACTAAGGTCAGGTACCCGTCAGAGCTGGGTAGACTCAGGGACAACCTCCAGACCCCGGGAAAACAAATCCTAGCCTGCACCAGGATTCGAACTCAGGACCTTTGGTACGCCAGCCGAGCACCTAGAGCAGACTAAAGGCCTAATCTCACATTGTTACATCTCAAAGTCACATTGACTCTAGTGTTGTTGTTTTCTAAGAATCGTTTATACACGTTATACCGTTGCTCTACCGTTATCATTCATCTATTATGCTTCTATTATTAGTTTTGAGGGCATTTGGTCGCAACTTGAAAAAGAATATCTCGTTGATAATGAATTGTTGTTGTTAGTTATGATTGACACGCACACAAGGTCGTTGGTGGGAAATAATTTCCGCCTCCTTCCCAAAGCGAGGCTAGCTAGAGGTTCTCAATTTTGTTGGTTGGTGGCTAGATGATTTCGTTTGTGGTGAAACTTTCTTGTGTGTTAATTATTATGATCGCCGGAGATCATGTTATTGTATTGTGACACATGAGTCACCTGTAAAAAAAAAAGTTCATTGGCATTGGGCGCTAGATGAAAATGGGGGCAGTTTAGGTCATCTAAGAAAATATTTGATTAGAATCTATACCGATACAGATGGGGCACGCTGGCCGAGCCGCAGCGCGTTCGACTGGCGATCCGAAGGTTCTGGGTTCGAGTCTTAATGGAGACTACGATCTTTTCCCATGACTTGAGGGTTCCCTTGATCTACCCAGCTCTGATGGGTACCTAAAATTAGTTGGGGTAAAGTAAAGGTGGCTGGGCATTGTGCTGGCCACACACCCCTCTTGTATGCCGTGGCCACAGAAACTGGTAAACGCTTGCTTCACCAGCCTTATGATCCGTTTGGTCCAAAGGGTACTTTACTTATACCGATACAGGGTCCATGAGGGTTGGGAGTTGGAGAAAACTGGCTTGAATTTTGAAGTTTATGAAAATGGACGAAGGTTTAATGAAAGTTTGTGCAATTTCACAAGAGTGGAAAACAAAGATCTTATTTCAGTTGTTGTTTTTTTAGAACTTAAATACGTAAAGTATAGCACAGTTATAACCACTTTTCTGGTACAGGGTCACTAGACCAAAGTCAGAACGAACCGAACTATAACACACACAGAAATGCCCGGACATTAATAATAAATATTTTTTTATCTAATTGATAATTGATAGCTGTGCAGAGACATAAAGTCTACGGATGGCTTACTTTCTTTTTTTTTCTCTAGTTTTTTTTCTCTAGTTTCCTTTCTTCTTTTGCTTGTTCTTCTTCTTCTTCATATTATTGTGGAGACCCCGTTAGGACCGAGGAAAGAGTCCACAATTTAACTACATACACAATTTTAAAACATCACAAACAAGAACGAACACAGATGACAGAGTTAGTTTGACTTGAGGTATTTAGTCCAGTCCTTCAGTGAAGATTTGAAAGCCGGCACACAAGGGGCAGTCAGTGATGGAGGCCTGGTCCTGTGTGTAAAGTGATATTGACTGAAGATGCAACATCTATATACACTTTGCAATATCGGTACGGTTCACCTCACAAGCGGATATAGTCTTTACACGAGACTGACTTTCACTTCCTTTTTGAAGTTATGAATCCTTTGTGTACGAGGGCTTAAAAGGCAAAACCTTTTTCATGGGACCATGAAAAAAGTGATGAGGCACGGAGCGGCAGCGCGTTTGGTTGGCGTACTGAGAGTCCCGGGTTCGAATCCTGGTGGAGGCCAAGATTAATTTGATTTACCGGTACTTTAGTTGGGTAAAGTAAAAGAGGCTGGGCATTGTGCTGGCCACACATTACCCTAGTATGTCGTGGACACGGAAACTGGTGAACGGATCAATTTAGCCTGACGGGAAACTTATGACAAAAAAGTGATCATACATTTGAATGTCTCTCTTTTTACTCTCTCTCTCTCTCTCCATCTCTCTCCTTCTTTCCCTCGCCTCTTTCTCTCTCTCTCCATCTCTCCCTCGCCTCTTTCTCTCTCTCTCTTCATCTCTCCCTCGCCTCTTTCTCTCTCTCTTCATCTCTCCCTCGCCTCTTTCTCTCTCTCTTCATCTCTCCCTCGCCTCTTTCTCTCTCTCCATCTTTCCCTCGCCTCTTTCTCTCTCTCTCTCCATCTCTCCCTCGCCTCTTTCTCTCTCTCTTCATCTCTCCCTCGCCTCTTTCTCTCTCTCTTCATCTCTCCCTCGCCTCTTTCTCTCTCTCTCTTCATCTCTCCCTCGCCTCTTTCTCTCTCTCCATCTCTCCCTCGCCTCTTTCTCTCTCTCTCCATCTCTCCCTCGCCTCTTTCTCTCTCCCCATCTCTCCCTCGCCTATTTCTCTCTCTCTCTCCATCTCTCCCTCGCCTCTTTCTCTCTCTCCATCTCTCCCTCGCCTCTTTCTCTCTCTCTCCATCTCTTCGTCGCCTCTTTCTCTCTCTCTCCATCTCTCCCTCGCCTCTTTCTCTCTCTCCATCTCTCCCTCGCCTCTTTCTCTCTCTCTCTCTCCATCTCTCCCTCGCCTCTTTCTCTCTCTCTCCATCTCTCCCTCGCCTCTTTCTCTCTCTCTCCATCTCTCCCTCGCCTCTTTCTCTCTCTCTCCCTCGCCTTTTTCTTTCTCTCTCTCCACCACTCCCTCGCCTTTTTCTCTCTCTCTCCCTCGCCTTTTTCTTTCTCTCTCTCCACCACTCCCTCGCCTCTTTCTCTCTCTCTCCCTCGCCTCTTTCTCTTTCTCTCTCTCTCTTCATCTCTCCCTCGCCTCTTTCTTTCTCTCCATCTCTCCCTCGCCTCTTTCTCTCTCTCTCTTCATCTCTCCCTCGCCTCTTTCTCTCTCTCTCTCCATCTCTTCCTCACCTTTTTCTCTCTCTCCATCTCTCCCTCGCCTCTTTCTCTCTCTCTTCATCTCTCCCTCGCCTCTTTCTCTCTCTCTCCATCTCTCCCTCACCTCTATCTCTCTCTCTCCACCTCTCCCTCGCCTCTTTCTCTCTCTCCATCTCTCACTCGCCTCTTTCTCTCTCTCTCCATCTCTATTCGCCTCTTTCTCTCTCTCTCTCCATCTCTCCCTCGCCTCTTTCTCTCTCTCTCCCTCGCCTCTTTCTCTCTCTCTCCATCTCTCCCTCGCATCTTTCTCTCTCTCTCCATCTCTCCCTCGCCTCTTTCTCTCTCTCCATATCTCCCTCGCCTCTTTCTCTCTCTCTCCATCTCTCCCTCGCATCTTTCTCTCTCTCCATCTCTCCCTCGCATCTTTCTCTCTCTCCATCTCTCCCTCGCCTCTTTCTCTCTCTCCATCTCTCCCTCGCCTCTTTCTCTCTCGCCATCTCTCCCTCGCCTCTTTCTCTCTCTCTCCATCTCTCCCTCGCCTCTTTCTCTCTCTCCATCTCTCCCTCGCCTCTTTCTCTCTCTCTCCATCTCACCCTCGCCTCTTTCTCTCTCTCTCCATCTCTCCCTCGCCTCTTTCTCTCTCTCCTTCTCTCCCTCGCCTCTTTCTCTCTCTCTCCATCTCTCCCTCGCCTCTTTCTCTCTCTCCATCTCTCCCTCGCCTCTTTCTCTCTCTCTCCATCTCTCCCTCGCCTCTTTCTCTCTCTCCATCTCTCACTCGCCTCTTTCTCTCTCCATCTCTCCCTCGCCTCTTTCTCTCTCTCTCCATCTCTCCCTCGCCTCTTTCTCTCTCTCCATCTCTCCCTCGCCTCTTTCTCTCTCTCTCCACCTCTCCCTCGCATCTTTCTCTCTCTCTCCATCTCTCCCTCGCCTCTTTCTCTCCATCTCTCCCTCGCCTCTTTCTCTCTCTCCCCATCTCTCCCTCGCATCTTTCTCTCTCTCTCCATCTCTCTTTCGCCTCTTTCTCTCTCTCCATCTCTCCCTCGCCTCTTTCTCTCTCTCTCTCCATCTCTCCCTCGCCTCTTTCTCTCTCTCTCCCTCGCCTTTTTCTCTCTCTCTCTCCATCTCTCCCTCGCCTCTTTCTCTCTCTCCATCTCTCCCTCGCCTCTTTCTCTCTTTCTCTCTCTCCATCTCTCCCTCGCCTCTTTCTCTCTCTCCATCTCTCCCTCGCCTTTTTCTCTCTCTCTCTTCATCTCTCCTTCGCCTCTTTCTCTCTCTCCATCTCTCCCTCGCCTCTTTCTCTCTCTCTCCATCTCTCCCTCGCCTCTTTCTCTCTCTCCATCTCTCCCTCGCCTCTTTCTCTCTCGGTCCATCTCTCCCTCGCCTCTTTCTCTCTCTCCATCTCTCCCTCGCCTCTTTCTCTCTCTCCATCTCTCCCTCGCCTCTTTCTCTCTCTCCATCTCTCCCTCGTCTCTTTCTCTCTCTCCATCTCTCCTTCGCCTCTTTCTCTCTCTCTCTCCATCTCTCCCTCGCCTTTTTCTATCTGTCTCCACCACTCCCTCGCCTCTTTCTCTCTCTCTCCACCTCTCCCTCGCCTCTTTCTCTCTCCCCATCTCTCCCTCGCCTTTTTCTCTCTCTCTCTCCATCTCTCCCTCGCCTCTTTCTCTCTCTCTTCATCTCTCCATCGCCTCTTTCTCTCTCTCTCCCCCCATCTCTCCCTCGTCTCTCTCTCTCTCTCTGACATGTATATACGTTTGCTTAATTCACGTAGAGTCTATGGACCGCTTGCTCATTGGTGTATGACAGCCTAAGTTGAAAAGTGTCTTTCTAAAAATGTGTCGCTCATTGGTGTATGACAACCTAAGTTGAAAAGAGTCTTTCTAAAAATGTGTCCTACATTCAGTGAGTTAAGTAGTGAATTTAACGTATCGTATGCAACAGCTGTTCCCATTAACGTCGCAGTGCTGAAATACGCATGCTCAGAGTACTGAGTCGGTACGGGAGAATAGTAAGTCGTAAACATTTTTTGGTTTTCCAATAGGATGGCTCGAATTAATTCTGGAAATAGGGTTTCTCGTAGTCCAACATGAAAACGAAAAAATTGTACTATTTTTAAAAAAAAAACGTGTTGTGTTAGTTAAAAGTTTGAAAAGTTCAATTTGAAAAAAAAATGAATGTAGGTTTTAGGTAGGTGCAAACTAAAGCTTAATTATAATTATTGTTCACTATAGGTGCAATATCACTATTACATAGAAAAAAAACATATCACTGTTTGAGTATCTAGATCTATATTATCTGTTTGAGTATCTAGATCTATATTATCTGTTTGAGTATCTAGATCTATATTATCTGTTTGATTATCTAGATCTATATTATCTGTTTGAGTATCTAGATCTATATTATCTGTTTGAGTATCTAGATCTATATTATCTGTTTGAGTATCTAGATCTATATTATCTGTTTCAGTATCTAGATCTATATTATCTGTTTGTGTAACTCTTTATAAAGCATGCAATCAATATACTTTTATCATGTATGTAAAATTGGGGCATGGTAGCCGAGCGGCAGTGCGTTCGGCTGGCGAACCAAATATCCTGGGTTCGAATCCTGG
Organism: Anisus vortex; assembly: GCA_949126835.1. NCBI lineage: Eukaryota > Metazoa > Mollusca > Gastropoda > Planorbidae > Anisus > Anisus vortex. Next base: position 11,632,955 of record OX421498.1, on the reverse strand, counting down.
GTGGAGGCTAGGATTTTTTCCCGGGCATAGAGGGTGCCCCTGAGTTGGCGTGACGTAAAGGCGGCAGTGCATAGTGCTGGCCACACTATCACCTGTGCCGTGGGAACTGTTTAACACTGCTTCACCGGCCCTATGGATCAATTTGGTTTGACGGGATACGTTTCTATTTTATCTATGTAAATTGACTTCTAGAGTTTAAAGTAAACAATATTTTTTATAAGAAATGTGTTAGCCAATCAAACTCTGTAAATATAAGGATTTTGTTGTTTATTTGGTTAACATGTTATATTCCATTCTTGCTAAGAACTACATTTTTTCTTCATATTTTTATTTTGTTCATGGGCCGTCCACATAAAACATTTAACAACTTGCAGTATCTTTTAAATTGTAATACTCCTAATGCTTGTTATTGTGCCATTAAAACAACAACACATTCCAGTGATATACAAAAAGTTGATGCCGTATGCCGTTATAGCTTTTCATTTGCATGCAAGTGCCCCGGTGTGTTTTGTGTGTGTGCTGTGCGTCACATCCGGATATCCTGGTACACACCTATGGAGCGTGGAGACTTAATGGCATAGGCCGGGTGGCTGGTGGGTTGGGGAGGTTGCAATCTTTAAACCAGGGGTCTCAAACACGCGGCCAGCGGGCCGCATGTGGCCCGCCAAGTGGATTTGGTGACCCGACAGTAAGCTTACAAGAAAATTGTACTATTCGTGAAATTCAGACAGCTAGCACTAATACACATCAAATTGTATTGTTATTCAACATACTTAATAATAATATTAGTTCACTTTTGTATAATTCTTTGTGGTCTAAATTGTAAATTGGCACATTATTAGTGATAAGTAGTAAAATGAGTTAAGATGTATGTAGTGTTTTTTGTTTACTATTAATACTATGATAGGGTTGTTATGCGGCCCTTGACACATCTCTCAAGTGATACAATGACACACGCCTTCGTCCGAGTTTGAGATCCCTGCTTTAAACCATAGCTTAAATCAGGGATAATGTTATTTTTTTTATACTTTTTTTACTTTAAAAAGGGGGGGGGGGGGGCGGCGAGGCTCATAAATGTCATTTGGCTCCTGTTGAGAATTTGTGTAAGTTAGCTGACACAATAAAAGCCCATTCTAAAGAACCATACAAAAAAAAAACGTATATGTTTTTGATAGAAACTCACGAGTGTTCAAGTACAAACTTTATTTTTTCTTTTTAAACTCGTATAGCGATCGCTAAAAGTTATAAGGTTTTATTAAATAAATGAGACCGGTCTTAATGAACTTAATCATTGTAAAAGGATTACCAAGAGACCCTCTATTAGACTGTTTTGTTCAACTGCATTTAAGGAAGACTGCATGGCCAGCACATAATCCGGCCGAAAATCATGGAGTTTGTAGGCCAGTGTTTGTATCTGGAGGGTGGTTTCCCCTCGGGTCTACATGGTGTCACTGCTGAGGCAAGAAACGATGTCGTTGCTATGGAATCTGGGTGAACGCCTGCTGTACCGGGCCTTCGGGTCAATTTCGGACCGAAGGGGTTACTTATTTTTTTTTAACTGAGACCGCTTGAAATGTCTTTGGTTGATGCTGTTGTATTGTTATAACCCCTTCCATTTAATAAGAACGTCGTAATCACTTTCATGTTAAAAGAATATGGCTCATGCCCATGTATGGTTTAATCATAATAATAATACTTGTATTTATACAGCGCTGCCCACAAACATAATGTAAGCTCTGCGAGCATTTCACATTGAGCATCAAGAACATGCATAGAGCACGGATATTATTATTTGGGCTGACAAGTGCATTTAAAATATCACAAATTTATAATGTATCAAATATTTTATTATTAATAATAATATGGAAACAAATATTATTTTTTTCTGATAGAAATAGTTATAATAGTTAAGCTATGTTAAACAATTATTAAACTATGAGCTTTTTTAAATAAGCTTATATAAGTTATATAATTAATAATACTGTAATGATAATTCATTTTTGCTGATTAAATCAGTGCCAAAAATAATAAATAAATACACAAAAGCCGCGAGTATATGCGTGCGATGACGTCACATGCACAAATTAACCCCCCCCCCCCTTTCTCCTTCTTATCATTAAGTACGTAATGATTGCATCATCGTGTTTCGTGGGGTCAGTTTTTAGATATATAATGATTCCAAAAGCGTCTATAATTGTTTTGTGATGGCGATGTGTTTTAAATGTTACGAAGCACCTCGCCTTGGAAAAAAAAAGTACGCTTATTATTATTTTGAGAAAATTATTTCATTCCACTTATCTGCATCTAATGTAAATGCCATATTTAAGGGATCGGCAACCTTTTCATAATAGTGTGCCGAAGTAGGATTTCTAATTCATTCAGCGTACCAACAGCCTATAAGTCGTCCTGCTCTTTTCTTGTAGAAGTTAGACTTGAATAAACTTTTGGGGGAATCTTCCGCGTGCCATTGAAAATCGCTCTGCACGCGTGCCGTATGTTGCCGACCCCTGTCCTCTACCATAGGTCCAACCACAGGCTTTGATGGTTGGCTTGGTTCTCCGAACCTGTAGAGGCCCTTTTCTTCTGCTTCAGGCTCATTTTCTTTTAAATTAATTTCTCCACTAAAGAAATGAGAAGACTGTTAAATTCAAATCCCTTTTTAACAGTCTATTTTTAGATTACAACTGGCACGTCTCTATTTACAGTAACATATTACATCACTTTTTGTCCCTTTATAAGTAGGTCAGGCTATTTTATGTTTATATTCCGGTTGAAACCCCCTACCTCTATACTTTATGTATATATAAAGAGAGAGAAAGATAGAAGAATATATATTTAGCTAGGTAGGTAGATAGATAGATAGATAGATAGATAGATAGATAGATAGATAGATAGATAGATAGATAGATAGATAGATAGATAGATAGATAGATAGATAGATAGATAGATAGATAGATAGATAGATAGATAGATAGATTGATAGATAGATAGATAGATAGATAGATAGATAGATAGATAGATAGATAGATAGATAGATAGATTGATAGATAGATAGATAGATAGATAGATAGATAGATAGATAGATAGATAGATAGATAGATAGATAGATAGATAGATAGATAGATAGATAGATAGATAGATAGATAGATAGATATAGGTAGATAGAAGTTTTAGTTTCCGTTTTGTTTAGCTATTATGTGGACTTTGTACTTCCGGGCCAGGATACCTTATCTAAATTAGTCCTACCTTTATATTATCCTATCAATTTGTTTATAATTTTTAAAGCTGTACCCTAGCTAATCCCCCACCGCCCTAACCACCCTCTGTTCAAATCAGTCACTTTTTGTTTTCCTTTAGGTTCCTACTTCCGTAATTCCACAGTGTGAATAGAGCCGCGATATGTGTTATCTCTCTTTGACGCCAAAACTTATATTTATATAATAGTGATACAATTCTTTGAATCAGCACATACATACACAAAAGAATGTTTTGTGCTTTACCCCCAATTACGTCACGGTTCATGAATAAGAGCGTCTTCGCCGCACGAGGAAGTGTCAGACGATAAGTAAAATAAGGTATAGATATCAAGATATCACGCGCCCCATACCTATATATATAAGCGACACTTCGCGGTTTCTTGTTTAAAATAGGTAATTCTACGTTTCACAGTTTACTGTTGTATACTTTATAAGTACGATTTATTGCATTTATTTATATTTATTTTTTTACGTAGATAGTAAAAGTTAAAAAAAAAAAAACATTCCCGGATATATTCTACGAATATCAATAAGACTTCTCGCTTGCCTGTATGTGTGTGTGTGTTTTTTTTTATAAGACTTTAAACTTAAAACACACGTTTGTTATTTTAGGAGAGAGGGCGTTGACAGTCTTTCCCCCGCCCCTTCTCGCGTCTCGCGGTTGTCTTCCGTTGATGACGAGATAAAAGTTTTCGGAGTGGCTCGGGGGTTTATATGTTTTTTATTTTAAAATGTCGGGGTCGAGATTAAACTGGAGTAGTTCCGTAAAGTTTAACCCAGACACATTATTCAGCAGACGTGTTAACCTCGCCTATCTATATTATTGTTTATTTGCTTTCTTTGCTTGACGTCTGCAGGTAGCGTTTTGGTTCTTTTTGTGTATTTGTTTGTTATGTATTTGTTAAAGGAGTCAATATGATCATTCTTTTAATGAAGTGTTTATAGGTTTAAAAGCTATTAAATTATCTTTTCATATAAAAACTGTGCTTTTTTGTGTAAGTTATATACTACTTCAAATATAAGGATAATTCTGGTTTTATGATCCGTGCTTGGAGGATGTTGAAGTGAAAACAGTGAATGCTCGATGTTTAAAATAATCTGTGATTTCAGAATATTGGTTTTAAAAAAATATATCAGTTTTTGTGATATTGATATTAATTAAAGTGTGGATTCTTGGATAACGACGTTGAAATCTGCGGTTCATTACGTCACCATTAAAAGTGAAAGTAAACGAAGAATACGAATGTGGGCAATTTATAAAAATATGTAAAGTAAACTTCCCTTCGGACCAAATTGATCATAGGGCCGGTGAAGCAGCGTTCGCCTGTTTCTGTGGCCACGGCATGCTAGTCGATTGTGTGGCCAGTACAACGCACAGCCGCTTTTACCTTTGCCCCAAAATGGTCAGGTACCCATCAGAGCTGGGTAGACTCAGGAACACCCCCCACCCGGGAGAAAAAATCCTAGCCTTCACCAGGATTCGAACTCAGTGTGTGTGTGTGCGGGGGGGGGGGGGGGGGTTACTCTCATTGTGTTCCTAAACCGGTTCTCTAACGATAAGTCGCATGTAGGCCCTAACCAGTGGTGTAACCTGTTTCCACAAATTATTTTTTAGAGGGCGGTCAAAACTCTTCGATGAGTCGATTGTGCTTATCTGTTGAATTATTTCCAGATAATCCACACAACAACAAAAAAACAACAGTTTTTTTTTTGTTTGCCCTTTTAATAATTTTGAGCCGATTTGCGCGAACGGATAAGATGTGACATTATTGAAAGAAAGAGAGAAATAAATGATAACTCAAACTGTTAGAATTCCCAACCGATTACTGTCGATATTTTCACCAATATGTGTCTTATTTTCTGAACCAGTCACGTGCGTTCGTTGAGAGTGTGTATAGTGGAGGGGGGAGGGAGAGAGGGGGGGGGGGGTCCACCATGGATTGTTTGACAGCTGCCACTGATTTGTCAATAAATCTCACTGAGGCGGTCAATAGATGAATATAAATAAGTGAGTAAAAAAAAGAAATGAAGTTTATGGGCAGAGTTCTTCTGGTGGATCGATGTATATATATACTTTATCACGTAAGTTAATGAAACGCTGTTATGGGCTGTGTCATGTTGCTATTAGCACGACCGTCGATATGGAGCAAGGCTCACAGTGGGGCCCTCTTAAAGTTAAAAGATAGGGCTTATGTTGTTGTTTTTTACATGTTCTGTAGTCTACTATTTTGGGTGCCCTTTTTGAACTTCATTTACCGGCCTCTCCTTTAAAAATTTTAAAGTATCCCGTCGGACCAAATTGATCTATAGGGATCGGTAAAGCAGCGTTCACCAGTTTCTGTGGCCACGGTCGTACTCGGGAATGTGTGGCCAGCACAATGCCCAGCCGCCTTTACTTTGCCCTAACTAAAGTTCAGGTACCAGTAAGAGCTGGGTAGACTCAGGGACACCTTCCAGACCCGAGAACATATTTTGGCCGACCAAGCCCCCTCCTTTTGGAGAAAGGGAGAACTAGCCTATTGTACAAAATAATGAGATGGTTGCGAAATTATGGATTTGATGATAGAAACGTTCATGTTTGTTATCTTCCCTTTGCTATTTGTTTCATGTTTTTATGCTACATGATATGCACGATATGTAAGCCTACGATATCTAAAGTTTGTGGCTAATGGTTTGACGTAATGGCCTTTGCTTACATGTTCGTGCGCTGGCGTTTTTTGTCTCTCATGGACTGCGCATGTCCGTTAACGCCTACTTTCTTTCTTTTTTTAAAAAAAACGAGGGTCAACGTGAAAAAGTCCATAAACTTAATGGTTTTAACAGTCGCTCGCGGCCAACATATATTATACTGTTGTTTTTTGTATAAATATTAGGCCCAATTCCACATCTCACGTTGTAGCCAGGATAAAACAAGTCCTGTTTCAAATTACGTGTAATATTGAAGGGTAAAATATGACCTGTTGGCAAGGGCGAGTGGGAAACTGAAAACCTATTAGCAAAACTAAACCTCAGTATTTTTTATATATTTTTTTTTTGATGAAACGAAAAGATCTAGACTATGTTTACGTCTCGCGCTAATTCTTTTGTTTAAAAAGCTTTTTTATTTTGACGTACACCAGTTGCTCACAACAGGGTGGTAGGCCTACGCGTTAACACAGGGGCACGTGTCGGCCTATTCGTGCGTAGACGAAAGTCTGTAATAAAATTATCATCATTAATAATCCCAGGGATCCCACGCTTCCGGGAAAGTCGGGAATTAGACGGGAATTCAGTATAATTTTATCCGGCCGTAAAAGACGGGAATTAGTAAGGAAAAATGTTTAAAAAGCCGGCGAAAAAAAGAAGACAAAAACAAAAAAACAATAATGTCACAGATGTATAGTTTTTCCTCGCCGAATGTGTATTTTTCGATCATTAGCGCCGTTTTTTTGTGTTTTCCACCCAATGCGCACTGAGAATTTAAAACAAAGGGATAGGCGAATCTATTCCTAAATAGTCCTATATCGAGGTCGGAGGACTAGTTCACTATGTTTTACGTTTTTTTTTTCATTTAATCCTTTAGCGATCTCGCCGTTTTTTTAACACTTATGCCTACTATCGGTAATTTTCTGACTTGGCTTTGCTGATTTTCTTTAAGGCAAGTATCTTGTATTGTTTTGTTTTATATTTAAAAATGCATAGGCCTAGGCCTATTCGAAGTGATTCTTACTGCTACTGTCCACTGTCGTAAGTTCCAAAAATACAAGATCAAAGGTCAAGGACGGGTCAACGTCCTCAATGTTATTAATTTTATATCAGATTAAATCCAGCCATTATGATTTTGATCAATTGACCATTTACAAAAACAAAATCATTCTTCTTTTAGTCTTAGTAAGCCTAAGCCCACACTTCGCCCATTACTATAAGTCTTCCATTATATATTAGCCTATACTTGAAGCCGGCTGGTCCAGCGGTTAGTTCACCGGCCTGTCAGCCAAAAACCAACTGACAGGTCGCGGGTTCTATCCCTGCCACCGACGGATCCCTGTCGCCCTGCAGGAGTTTTGGGCCTAGTGGACGTAATAATCTTCTGTCTAGAATCTAGAAGGAACGTCTGTAAACTTATAAGATATACTTGACTTTAGACTTTATGTAATTAATTAGGCCTACTTGGGTTAAAGCGGCCGATTTTGCCTAAGACAAAGATGACCTAGTTTTGTCTCGCGAAAAAAAAATATTTTAGAATGTTTTCAATCTTTTGTTCATTTTATGGCAAATGTAGGCCTACTATCATTTAAGAACACATTAAATTGGAATTTTCGCCCACAATTGTTTTAAATATTATATAAGAGTCATTTATTTAAATATTAGGCTAAGGCTCTGATAAAATGAATTGACGAACATCTCCTAGTAACCGTAGCCATAGCGTCATAGCCATAGGCTTGCCACTTGCCATAGATCTAGTAGTAGTTAATGGGCTAATGTGAATGTCCGATTTTCGCGTCGGAATTTGTTGCTAAGAAACTATAGTTCTAGTCCATGCCTAATTTTGTTTAGACAGTTGTTTGAATGTGGTTTCAAATTTTTTTTTAGTGTAGGCCTATAGGCTAACTATGATTGGGGCTTCAAAACTTAAACATGTATGTATATTTAGGCCCTAGTAGTTTGTTTGATTTTAGTTTTGATGTCTTTGACTTTGAAGTTTGTGACCTCGAATTCACTGATTCTGCATATCATAAAATAAAAATAGGAAATATTGATGTATTTGCAATCAAGCTTTTTCATGATATGGATAAATAATTGGACTAATTATATAATTTTTAATTTATTTTAAAAAAAATGGACGCAAAGGCTTTTTAATTAAAAAGTACGAAATGTATATAAAGCAAGGGGGATCACTCTTAATTATTTGTAATCCTTAAGTGAGACCCAGTTGTCAAAAATATTTTTTTCAATTAATTACCTACTTTTAGTAAATGAGATACTAATAGTAGCCTCTCTTAAAGACATTTCTAGTGATATTTAGCAAGATAATATTGACTTAGAGCTAAGCAACACTAATATCATCATGATTTTGGCTTTTTTATGTTATTAAGAAGACTTATTTGCCTATTTATATTTATAATATAAAACACTTTGTGTGTCTTTCCCAGTCATTATCAATGAAGATAAGACATCAGAAACTGCACAACTATTGCAAAGCCCACCACATTTCTCTCAAAACAAAAGCATTGGGAGAAATTACAAGTGTCATTGAGGAAAAAATAAAAGTTTAACAAAATTAATAATTGTGTGATTAAAGTTTATTATCTGTACTAAATAAAAGATTTAATTGAATTATTAAATCTGAATTGTCAGTTTATGTTGTGTTTAGACTTTATGTAAGTAGAATTATACTCGTTATATAGTAATTTTAAATTCATTTTGGTAACCAGGAATTTTGCTCTTATAGCAAGGAAATAGTCAGGAAACAGTCAGGAATTTTTTTTCTGAAAAAGAGTGGGAACCCTGATAATCCCTTGACCGTTATGGTCGTTTGGGGGAAGGGGGGGGGGCGAAAAGAAAAACCTCAGCAGTCAACGGTCTCCATTTTTTGCCTATCCTGAGCGGTTGTCAATAGTTCAATCGTTTGCAGCTTTGTCCAATCTTTTAAATTGTCGAGCTAGCATTTCCGCTGACGTCCACCTTCTACAATGCCTTGGGGTATGTTTTTGGCAGGATATTATGCCGCAACACATGACCGAACCATGTCAACTTGCGCCGTTTGATTGTTTGATTTTTTTGAGGGCCTGCAATTGAGGATATTCTGTCCCAGACATACTCACGAGTCCTGTGTTATAGGAAGGAGATTCGAAGGATTTTTCCCATGCATTTATTTTCGAATGCCCGCAACTTGTTTTCATTGTCTGCTAGCAGTGTCCAGTTGTCACATCCGTACATAACTTTGGTTTTCACAAGGGCTCTGTCAAGCCTGAGCTATTTTGGGAGACTAATACTTTTGCTGGACCAGATTCTAATTAGTCTAGCCGTTGCCGCCATCGCTGACCCAATCCTGGTTCGAATTTCTGCCTCACTGCTTCCGTCTACGTATAGGATGGCTCCTAGATATTTCAAATTCTTTACTTCTTCTAAGCTTAGTTGTTGTTGGTTCATTATAATGTTTGCAATTCTGGCATCTGTGGTGTTGATCACAAATAAAAGCCAATGATTTTACAGGAAATAAGATTTATATACAATATAAATTTAAAAAAACACACACAACAATTGTATATTACAATACTCAGATAAACATAAGGACGAACTCACTTTTCTTATTACATATGCAAAAACAAATGCATATAAGTACTCTTTCTTCCTTCCGGACAAGGAATGGGTTGTGTGTTTTTTTTCCAGAAGAAACCTTTTGAACTAAATGCTGATGCTTCAAATTCTAGTTTGGCCATTTTCGTTCAAAGATTTTGTTTTCATCTTTCACGAAATTAGTGTAAATGGATAAAACCAAAATGGATGATTACTACCATTGCACTGGCATTTATTATTTCCCTATTTGTGTTAAAGGTAATATTTAATAGTACGTTCGTCAGGGGAGGGCATGGTCTACATTAGAAAAGCAAATGTGTCCAGGATGTGTGAAGTGTGGGGTATCATTCTTATATAGTTCTAACGTCCATTTGTTTTTAATCGTATTATATATTAACTTGGCAGCAAAATCTCTGGAAGGCTAATTGCCCCACTTCCTGTCCTCTCATCGAGCTGCAAATCGGCATATAGACACGTTGCCGATGACCACAACACATTCTATCAAATGTTAGGCCCCGTTTCCCACCGTTTTTCCTTTTGTTGTTTTTTTTATTTAGAAATAATGCAGAAAATAGTTTTAGGGTACATTCAAAAAGTTTTGACGAAAAAACAACTAAAATGTATTGCATATAAAGGTTTAATGCTCCCACCTCCTTTCCAAAGAAAGAAAAGGTTTTAGTAGTTGTTTCAACTAGATCTTAAAATGGACCATGTTTTTAGAAAAGGCATTGCGATCTTTGTTTCGTGGAATATTTAATCAATGTGAAGGTCGTGTTGAAATTCATGTAAATTATTTATTTTATCATTAGTGATGGCCTGGCTATCTTTCAAGTATCGTGTCAGATAAACTGCCCTACCCCCCCCCCCCCCACACACACCACACACCCTGCACCTTGTACTATTTGATTGTGTGTTTGGCCCGACACACACGATTGCTGTTGTGCATTGAGAAATTAAAATGTGCAATTGTTTCAGTTCAGTCAATGGGATTGTTTGGTTCACGTTTCAGGAACTGTTGATGCCGCTGTTTACTTCGTTTTGTTGTTCACCATAGTTGGTTGTATTTGAGTGATTCTGAATCGTATTATAAGTTGTGCTTTTTTTTTTGGTGGAACTGGTAATTGCTTTTCTTTTTAAATAGAAATAATATTTGTTTTCATTTTTTTTTTTTATTTTTTTTTTTTTCTGGGTGGCAGTCTAGCACTATTACATGTATATGTCAGTGATGTAATATATTTCTAACTCGTTTAATTTTTAGAAAAGTAGGAACAGTGCGGTCTATATGGCCGATAAAACAGCTTTCATCAGTTTCCATGGCCATGACATACTAGGGGGGCTTGTGTGGCCAGCACACCCCCCCCCCCAACTAATGCTGACTCCATGAGTACCTGGGGAAAAAAAACTTCACCTGGATTCAAACCTGGGACCGAGCTGAGTGCGCCGCCACCAGACAAACATGCATCCATCTAATTTATGGCAACCTTTAATGTAACCCACTTATGTCTCAGTTTTGGTAGCAGAGCTTTGTATGCCCCATATGATGTCTGGGTTTAAACCCAGTACAGTATTCCCGTCAGATCCTGTTAGTCCACAGGGAAGCTGCTTTAACCTGTTCTCCTGCCTTCAGCACACAAGGAAATTGTACTTTGCCAGCATGAAGCACGACCACCTTTACTTTTTTTTCCCTTACTAGTTTTAGACACCCATCAGAGTTGGGTGGTAGACTCTGGTAAACTCCCCAGTCCCCTGGAAAAAAAACAACAACCTGGCATTTGTCGGGATAAGAATCTGAGATTTTCCAAGCAGGCAGTCAACATGCGATGTTGCTATACCACTGTTTTCCATTCTAATCCGTTATAACCTGAATGTGTTAATCCCGGGTTCCAATCATGATCTGTAATCCAACAAGCTGTAATTGACAGTACGTCAATGAATCCGGTGATGGTCTGCAGATGGAAACTTTACATTAGTTTAGTAATTCATTCACCCATAATACAGAAGAAAAAAAAATTACAACGAGCTAAATTTAATTTTAAAAAAGTTGTTGAATCCTACTAATATAATACATTTCTTGCTTACCTGCTTAGTTTCTGTGGTTCCTCGTGGAACATAGGGCCTCCACAAAAGTTCTCCAGCGCACTTGATTCTGGGCAGCCTTTTTTCGGTTCACCCCATGAAAGGTTGCATCTTTTCATTTCATCCTCACGGGATCGCCTCCAGTTTTCCGTTTCAATACCTGTCGGGTGATGTCCTGTGGGGTCTTTAGGGTGTGTCCTGTCCAGCGCCATTTTCGCCCGACGATCTGCTGTTCATGGTAGCCCTGGTTTGTTTGCCGCCACAAGTCAGTTTTCTTGACCTTTTCTGTCCACCGAATCTTTAGTATGTTGCGGGGGCAGCAGTTGACAAAGGTTTGGAGCTTGTAGTTCAGAGTGTTGGTGACTCTCCAGGTCGCTGAGCCTTAGAGAAGCACAGACTTTACGTTGGTAGTGAAGACTCGAATTTTGTTTCTGACAGACAGGGCTGTTGACCTCCCCACTGGCCCCAGTGTGATAAAGCCAATTCTCGCTTTCCTTATTCTGGCCTTGATGTCTTCGTCAGAGCCGCCCGTTACTAATACTCTACTGCCCAGTTATGTGAAAGCGGTGACTTCTTTCAGATCACTGTCTCAAACATTGATTGACTTCTCTTGTTTCTTGAAGAGGTTCATGGTTTCAGTCTTCTCCAGATTATACATTTGTTTTAATAGTTTATTTTGAGCTCACCAAGCACCACTTTTTTGTCCAAGAAATTGAAGAGCTAAATAGACATTTCACATACCCGTATATTTTTAATTAGTTTTTTCAAAAGGTTTACTGATTAAATGTATAGTTTTTTTTGTTCCTGTTATATGCTCATCTTTTGAAATATGTATTCACATCTTTAAAAGTAAAGTTATTGCTATAATACAGCTTTTTTTTTTTTTTTAATGTGTATTTTTTTCTTTTGTCCAGCAGATTGTGACCAGAAAATATTTATAATTTAACCTGTGGTATCCAGAATGGAATTTGACAGTTTAAAGAAGAGCTGTGATGCGGCAGGTCAAGGTCACCTCCTTCAGTTTTGGGACAATTTGAATGAAGAGCAGCAGAAGTCACTAGCATCAGAAATATCACACATTCAATTGGAAGTCAGTCTTTATTTAAAATCCTTATCTTGTAACATAGTTTTTTTGTATATATTGGTTGTCATATGTTTTAATATTTAGTCAAGGGCACTCACTCTGGTATCTGCTGCCAAGTTTGAAATATATTTTTGTAAAGAAATCTGTCATTATGAATAGTTTTCAAAAGTACCAATTTACAGAACTCTGTTGTCTCTTTAAAAAAACGAATGAGCCTTCTGGCTCTTACATATTGGGTGTAGGGTTGCCATTGTCACATGCACTATATTTGTTCGCCACCTGCAGGAATTCCCCTTGAATCGTTAAGGTGTTGTGGTGGCATTGCTGGTATACCTGCACTGTTCCCTGGTAGCACAAATACCAGACTACAGGCCTGGTTACCCACGGCACCGGGCTTGGCGAGACTGGTTGTTGCACAAAAAAGTTCCTTCCTCCCCACTGAGTCTTGGTGGCTCTCCCCTGTGCAATGAAATCTCAGATGTGCCACAAGGGCTGTCCCCATGCATTATCCCACCAGTGTACTCTTATTGGGAGCGAATTGGTGGTTTACACACTTTACGCCCATGGGTACAAAAATGTAGCCAATTCACCAGAGCATAGTAAACAGTATGGTTCAGTTTTCTAATCATTGAGAATCATTGAATTTGCAATTGATGTGTGAATTGTCCAACAGGAGGCCAATGAGTACTTCCGGGAAGCCGACCAGTCTTTAAAAGAGAGCAGTGAGAAAATAGATGAACATCTGCAACCCCTTGAGCCAGCTGTCTGTGGCAGTGTGGCCAGGAGCACCAGTGAAGTTCTGGACAAATACAGAAAAATTGGTGGGTTGTATTTAACTAGCATATTATATATTTATTGTGTGTAGAATTTTTTTTTTGTGGTTGTGGTTATATTTTGTTATCAGCAAATCTAATTTACAATATACACAAAAATCAAATTCACCAATTTTCTCTGGTCATATAACTATGCTCATCATGGTCATCTTTTGAAATGTGTAATCACATTATATCTATTACAAGGGTATGAGTTGCCCTTGTTATATCTGTGTCTTTCAGTTCACTACTGTTCACTTTTAATAATTACAAAACACTTGGATATGTCTATATTGAAAGTCTGTTGTTAACTTATACATCCAACACCTCTTCTTACCTGTATTCCTCTCGCAGGTCTGACTGCCATCGGCAGCAACGAGGTGGCTGTACTTTTGTTGGCCGGGGGTCAGGGCACAAGGCTGGGGGTGCCGTACCCTAAAGGCATGTACGACGTGGGCCTTCCTTCTGGGAAAACACTCTACCAGCTGCAGGCAGAGAGGATAGTCAAATTGGAGCAGTTGGCCAAGGGTGAAACTGGCAATTCATGCAATGTCCCATGGTAAGCTTAAAAAAAAGTTATATATTTAACTAGCATTATGTGCCCGCTTCTCTGAAGGGCTAAATTTAATTTTCAAGTTCCATTTCAATTAAACATTGCTTAAAAACATGAATGAAAAGTTTTCCCTTTATTCACAAATATGTATATTGTCATAAAAATTTATCTCTACACCATTCTTTTTTCTGAGCAAAGTTATAAAGTTATTTTTGACAATTTAACCATGAATAAAGCTTTTTCCCTTCATTCAAATAACCTCAAGGAGCAATGGTGTTTTTTTTTCTCATTTTTGACCGAAACGACCAATAATGCTTTCCTTGGTTAAAAGTTTAAGCCTAGACAGTGTTCACTGCAGTAACATAAAGTATATTTGTGTCAAATTTCATGCGACTATGTCCAGTATTAAAAAAGATTATGTGGTATGTGCATATCCACCTAACCACTCTTTTTCAGATTTATATATCATATCATAAAAAAAATGGGATTGCTCTATTTGTCCAATATAGTGCTTGTTAAAACCTTGATGGAATTTTTGTGTATGCAGGTATATCATGACAAGTGAACACACTAAAGAAGCCACTGATACTTTCTTCAATAAAAACAAATACTTTGGTCTGAAGAAGGAAAATATTATCCTATTTGAACAGAGCCTTCTCCCCTGCTTTGACTTCCAGGGTAAAATCATCTTGGAATCTCAGTCCAAAGTTGCACTGGCACCGGGTATGTAGCATGACACTTATTGGTTGATGTCTGTTATCTCTGTGATCAGTTTGGCTGTGTTAAATGGGTTTTAATTGCTCAATTGACTTATTCTATTGTATAGGGCGTTTGCAATCACGTGACAAAAAGCACGTTATTTTTGTTTATTTTGTGTAATGGTGTACAATGGCCGCTGTATTAATATAGTTTCATATAGGCTCGAGCTTTTTTTAATCGATATTTTGTGTTTAAAATGATGATTAATGTACTAATATGGATTTTATTAATTCTATATTAGATTAATAATATCACAAGAAGATTCTTACATTAAAAATGTTATATTACTATTGAACGATTAGGCCTACAATGAAAATAACGAATGACTCCAATAATTCACTTCAATAAATCCATTCAAATGCAACACTTACCGGCCAGATATTAAGATGACGAATTGAGCTTGAAATGTTGAAATTCGTTGAAAAAATACCATGTCAGTCTTTCTCTTGTACTAGTAAGATGATCTACGACGATTTATCTAATGATTTGTGCGTAGGATAGCCAATATTCAGATGTGAATTTGGCATGATAAAGAAGTACTTCACCATTTTTGTACACCAAGTGGCATCTATTTACACAAATACGTCACTAAAAAACCTAAGCCACGCCCATTGCAAACGCTCTATACAGACGCTCCTTTTATAAAGAAGAATATTGTGTCCTAGGATCATCCATGGTTTGAGTATAGTGTTGCATTTTGATCTACCTTTATACACTGTTTTAGATATAGCCTATATAATATTGTCCTAGATATACATAAGAATGTCCTTGATATGTATAATATTGTCCTAATTTAGATAAACATTATATTGTCCTAGATATATATTATTTTGTCCTATATATATAAAATAATGTCCTACATATATATTGCTCCAGATATATATAAATATTGTTCTAGAAATACTGTAATTAATATGATAAAATATAACAATATTGTCTTTAATTTGAATGGTTTTTTTTATTGTTTTTCTAGCTGGAAACGGAGGTTTATACCAAGCTCTTAGAAGTCAAGGAATGCTTGATGACATGGCCGCTCGTGGTTTAAAGTATGTGCACGTCTACTGTGTGGACAACATCCTAGTGAAAATGGCTGACCCTGTGTTTATTGGTTTCTGCCTCTCCAAGGACGTCGAGTGTGGGGCAAAGGTCAGAGTTCATTTGTCTTACAATCTTATCTTATCTTATACATTACAGACGCTCCTTCTATAAAGAAGATTATTGCGTCCTACGCTCATCCGTGGTCCGAGTCTAGTCTTGCATTTTTATTAATGTTTTAAATGATGTTAAGTTACTGGTTTTCCTGGTTTGTTCAGGCAACCCATTCCATGCCCGAATGCCACTCGGGAAGAAAGAGTACTTATATGCATTTGTTCTCGCATAAGGGACAAGGAAAGTGTTTTTATCTTTATGTTTATCTGAGATTTGCAACAGGTTGTTATTGTGTTGTATTTCTAAATTAGAGTTTAATGCCTTATGTATTATTACTACTTTACTCTTTGCCCTTCTGTCTTCTAGTGTTTCTAGGTTTAATGATTTGACTAATGGTGTTACTCTTGTTAATTGGGAATATTCGCTAGTTATGAACCTTGCAGCTCTTTTTTGAATTTGATCTAATTTTTTAATGTTTTCTTTAGTTGATGGGTCCCATACAGACGCTGCATATTCTAGTATAGGCCTAACTAATGTGAGATAGCATTTTAGTTTTATGTTCTTGTTACATTTGTAGAAGTTCCTTGTTATGAATCCTAAAGTTGTTTTTTTTTTTTATTACTTCATCAATATGAGGGTTCCAAGATAACTTATCATTTATTATTACTCCTAGATACTTAGCATTGTTAGTTTGAGTTAGTTCTTTACCATGAATGAAGTAGTTTGCTATTAATTGTTTCTTTTTCTTGGATACCCTTATTAGTTGGCATTTTTCTGGGTGAAAAGACATACTCCAGTTTGATTCCCATTTTCACTAGGTGTTCTTCTTTACTTCTGCCCCTCTCTTTGTCTCTTCTTCTGGGCAGGACATGGTGCCCGATTTCCTTCAGAATTCCCAAGCCTTAGCAAAAAGAAGGAATATATATTAAAACAACTAGTAAAAATATTTCATCATTTAAAACAGTAATAACAATGCAAGACTAGACTCGGACCCCAGATGAGCGTAGGACGCAATAATCTTCTCTATAGAAAGAGTGTCTGTAATGTATAAGATAAGAAATATTAAAACACGAACCAATTCAACACTAAAACTTATTATTCAAATAATTGGGGTACATAATGAATTTGTTTCAAAATATATAAATTGTTTGATAGCAAAATGAAATTTCATCTCTGACCATTTTAAATACTTAGAACTATTGATATGAATTGATATAAGCCAACTATTGGAATATAGGTGACTTCATCACATTAAGCTTGATGTATTTGCGGATGTAAACTTCAGGTTGTAGAAAAGACTTTGCCCAAAGAAGCTGTGGGTGTTGTGTGCAAGGTGAACGGCAAATATCAAGTGGTGGAGTACAGTGAAATCACATTGAAAACTGCGGAGAAGAGAACAGCTGACGGGAGACTTTTGTTCAACGCTGGCAACATCTGCAATCATTTCTTCAAGGTGGACTTCCTCAAATTTGTTTGCAAGTACGTTACGATTTTGTAGTATTTTCTTCTTCACACACAATAGCTAAGGCTTTTTGTTTCTTTCATTTAAAATAAATTTCTTTACTTTTGGTAGGAAAGAAAATGAATGCCAGTTGAAGCACCATGTGGCTAAGAAAAAGATTCCTTATATTGACACCAACGGCCAGCTCCAAAAGCCAGAGTCTCCTAATGGAATTAAGATGGAGAAATTTGTCTTTGATGTTTTCCACTTTGCTCAGTAAGTTTGAGAATAGACTTTCAGATTGGAGGGGTTTTACATGCTGCTCATTCTGATGTGGCTAGAATGCACTATGTCCAAACCCCAAAATGTCCATCCATGTGGATCAATTTCGTCTGACAGGATTCACACGACCTGGTTTGGGATAAAGAAATGGTGCATAGGGCGCACTCAATCTCAGTGATGTCACTAAAAAGTAAAAACTTTACATCAATGCCCACTTAGGGAAATATTGGATTAAAATCGTGAACAGAAAAATAAACATTACACACCTAAAGTCAATTTACGTTCGAAGGGCTCTCCATCCAAACTCCATTCATTTTAAAGTTCATTCCTTTTTTTTAACAGCAGTATTATTAATAAATTGAAGACCTGAGTGGCATTCGGGCATGGAATGGGTTGCCTGAACAAACCAGGAAAACCAATAACTTAACATCATTTAAAACATGATAATCAGTTGTGGTTTAAATGGAAGATATATTTACTAAATTAGTATACGTTACAAAATATGAGTTTGTTTGTTTATTAAAAGCATTTGAACAGTACATAAAACAAAATGTACAACATTTTAAAGGTGTAGGGATGTTGTTTGTTATAGTTGCATAGTTGGGTTGTTTTGCAGTGGCAGTAGTGTATATAACATATTTGATAGGAGCAAATATACTGCTATAACTTCCTAATAACAGCTCTAATTACATGAAAAAAACTAAAATGACATTACATGGATGACTAAAAAAATATCAGCTTTACTGTATCCATTATTTATGTGTGAATAGTGATTCCTAAGTTATATTTTAAACTTATCATTCATTATCATACACTAATCTCTAAGTTAAAAGGTTCACTCAATATAGAAAAAGTTGACAACAAAGCTATTAAAATAAACAGTCCTTTTCTTTTATTAAACTAAGACTCTCTGCAGGCTTTATTAGAAACTTAAGCAAATCTGAGATATTCTCCTGGTTATGCAAAATCACATTGTGGCTTTTAGTTTGGGTTAAATGTTAGCGTAGAAAACTTTGAAGGTTTTAATCTGGTTTATTAATTAGCATTTAAATAGCATGGGTTTTCTTTTTGTTTTTCCTTTATATACTTTACTTTGGGATTTTTGTTTGAAAAAGATTTCAAGAAAGTGTACGGAGTCTTTGACATCTATAATATATACAATTATTATATTTCTGAGTACCGAGTTTTAAAATAATTCATTGGGTGAAGAAAGATGTTTTTAAAGGTAATCCTTTTAACATTCAACTCTTAAGTGTAAGGTTGATTTTCTAAGTTTCTAAAAGAGAATTTAAAGAAGGAAAGATGGAAGGGCACACTGTGAGGATGGAAGAATTAAATATCAGAAAAAAATCAGTAATCATCTCAATAGATGTACAGGGGAGAGGGGGGTGCCCAGATTAATTTTAAAGATAAAAAGAAAGCAACAACTCAAAAAGCTTTATAGATCTACGTAGTTTCTAACTTTATAGATCTACGTAGTTTCTAACTTTATAGATCTACGTAGTTTCTAACTTTATAGATCTACGTAGTTTCTAACTTTATAGATCTACGTAGTTTCTAACTTTATAGATCTACGTAGTTTCTAACTAAACCTTCACAATTTCTAAACTATCTTTTTTAAAGTTTTCTTTAAATCCATACCATTGTACTGTACAATGTATGTACATTGAACATAGGGATCAACTAGTAGGTTACATTCATTTAACTGATCTAAAATCATTTGTGACAACAAAATAAGTTTTTTAAATTCATATACGGTATCTCCAGAACCTAATTCTGGCGCAAGGGCTTGTGGGTAGTAACGAAACATTTAGTAGTAGGAAATACTTACATTGCTGCTTAACAACAAAAAATTGCATCAACACTACTGAACTCAAAGCATTTTAACTCTTTTTTTTTTTATTAAATCACATTTCCAGTCAAACTGAGAACAATCATTATAACTTGTCTTATATTTTCTGTTCATTTACTTATATATTTACAAACCTGGGGAAATGAACATATTTATCTAATATTACTCTCTACTGAACAAACATTTAAGTCCTAAAATTTTACTAATTTCTGTATGGAATGGGTTGCCTGAATTAGTTTAGATAGCCAACAGCTTAACCTCATTCAAAAATTCAAGACATGCATATATAATTTTTAACAATCTTCATCCTTTAATTTTTAAAATTATTAAAATATCTATGTATAATGTGTCTTTCAAAAGGCTGCACATATAAGTATAAGTAACAAAAGTGGACAACGGTTTTAATATCTCTACCAATTTATATCCGGTACTTTTTTAAACAGTGTGATCGTCTAGAACAGGGGTCGGGAACTCATGGCTCGCTAGCCAGATGTGGCTCTTTTGATGGCTGCATCTGGCTCGCAGACAAAAGTTCGATTATTAAAAAAATGTTTTTTTAGACTTTTTGATCTACATATTAATTGCATATCATTGTTTCATTCTACAAATTAGCTAAAGTCTACTGCAGCTCAGCATCAGAAGAATTCAGAGACATAATTGTACTTTTAGTGTTGAAATCACACAAAATGAACACATTTACTTGAATTTTTTTGTATGGATGGCTCTCACAGAATTACTTTTAAAAATATGTGGGAATCCATATGGCTCTCTCAGACAAAAAGGTTCCTGGCCCCTGTCTAGAAGCATTCAGAATACTTCTTTAAATATCATCATTGAACATCCTAGAAAATTGGCTTTGTATTATTTCTATATAATTAATAATTAAAAAATTCAAACAAATCTTTAGGCTTCTTAAAAAGGAATTTTCACCAAATTAACAAGAACAAAACAATGAAATTCTACCCATTATCGTTAGACCTGCACTAGAATATGCATCTTTTGCATGGGACCCAGAAAAACTAGATCAAATCCAGAAAAGAACTGGCTGCTATGTTCATAAAAGTGAATAAAACCAACTGACAAGAGTAACACTAATAGTTAAATCAATAAACCTATATTACTTGAAGAAAGTAGGGCAAAGACTAAAGTTGTTATAATACATAAAGCATTTAACTTAGAACTACAACACAAAAACAATCTATTACTATACTCAAGTAGACATAGGGCTAAAAACACTTTTATAATTCCATATGCAAGAACAAGTGGTATCTGGGCATGGATTGGGTTACCTGAATGAACAAGGAAAACCAACATCATTTAAAAACCTTTTAAAAATGCAAGCCTTGGCTCAAACCATGGATAAGTGTAGGATGCAATAATCTTCTATATTATATCAGATTAGAAATTATCATTGTGAAAATATTTGAAAGCCTTGGTAAATCTAGGCTTTAAAGAAACAAAACACATGACTATCTTATTTATAACCTGACTTAACTCTTTTTAACTCATAGATACTTTTAAATCACTCCACACATTAAAAAAAAAGTGCTTAAAATACCGGTAAGCTTGGCCCTTTTGGGATGAAATTTAAAACAACATTGTCCAAATCTTGATTTCTTAACCCTAGATTTACCAAGCTCTGGTGTAATGCTTTGAATTATTTATATATGGAGAATATAGACTTGTATTATTTTAACTAACAGGGACTTTTTTTTTCTCTTTTTTTTTTTTCTTTCTGTGTGTCTCTGCTTTGTGGTTGTTGTTTTTTTGGGCTGTTTTGTTTTTTTTGGTGCTTGCTTTTTATTTATTATTGCATGACCTTATTTAACCCTTTACTAATTGGTATCTTCATTGGCTTTTAACTAAAAACCACTGTAACCGCTTCAATATCTTTTTTTTTTTGCTTCGCTTGTGAACTTAAAAAAATATATTCTTGTTAAAAAAATTAAATAATGTTATTTATTCATGACTTTGTTTTAAAAAAAAAATATTAATATATTTTTTACTGCATGTTAATGAAATTGACATTTGAAAAAAAAAATGGATGAAATCGACTAATTTTTTCACTTTTATTGTTGTGTTTGCTAACAACAATAACTGCCCCGTCTCTCTCTCATTCGCAACACGTTTTCCCTCCCTCTGAAAACCTTTCTCTCTGTGCTCGGTTTTTTGTTTGTGTCTGTGTGTTTTTAAAATGTGCCAGGAACTTCGCCGTTTGGGAGGTGCTCAGGGAGGACGAGTTCTCCCCCTTGAAGAACGCCGACGGGCAGCCCAAGGACACACCCACAACATGCCGGAACGACCTGATGAGTCTGCACCATAGGTTCGTGCTTGCCGCTGGTGGGACGTTTGTCCACTCGGATGGTACACCGTACACAGACATACAAAGGTTTGATATTGTCACGTTTTTTTTTTCCTTCCAGCTTTTTTGTTCTCTTTAAAATAGTTTTTTAATGTTTTCTTTCTTGTGTTATTACTAATGGTAAGCCTGTAGATGTTTACAAAGAAAGTTTAAAAAAAGAATCAGATTGTATTAAATATAACGTTATTTATTTTTAAGTGTAAAGATACATTTAAAGTTAAACTAAATATGGATATATTACTGCATAGGTAGGCTACTTGTGTAAGTCAGAAATACAAATCTAACAGGATTCCAAAATTAAATTCATAAATTTGATGAGGCGGGTTGGTGAGGTTTCTCTTTAAATGGGAATAGATCATGAATCTATACAAATGAATGCATTTTGAAGTTTTTTTTTAATTGCAAACTTTTATTCAATAAATCCAAATCATGTATCTGTGCATTCAGCAAGTGGGATAACTCGGACCTATTTTTTAAATCACTCAATAATAACATATTCAGAAATAATTTCCAGTGAAATTGTTTGAGTCAATAATGATTTTGTTAGTTTTATTGTGCTGATTTAATGCCTGCATACTCTAAATATTAAAATGTGTCTTGTTACTGATTAAAAAGACTATATATATATATATATATATGCAAAACTAGAAAAAAAGGAAAAGTTTATTTTGATTTGTTGACTTATACATCTCCAGTTATAAATGTTTAATGTCATGTTTATTAAATATTTGTACTGATCAGAACTTTATGTTTTGTTCCTCTCTTTGTGTTTGTAAATTAACTTCTGTGAATTCCTGTATATCTTTATGACTTACCTCCCATCCCGGCTAGTTTTTGAAAAAAAAAATTTTTTTAATATATTTTTTCACAAATGGTATCTGTGAGATGTTTAAAGAATAATCTACTTCATAGTATCTAGGAGTGCAACTTGAAGCATTTCAATTTAAAGAGAGCATTTAATTTTATTCTAACAGTTAACTTTTTAATGTTATAATTTTTATAAAGCTAAAAAAAGTTCTGATTAATTGATGCTAAATATAGATCTATACATTTTTTTTTATTTCTGTTTTTTTTCTTATTTAAAAAAGGAAAATTTTAGAAGTTGTAATTTAATCATTTAATCTCGTTACTTGTTATTCTTGCATGTGCATGGTTTGTTGTATATTTTATTGTCTAATTCTCCAGAAATAATAACATTGAAGAAAATGGTAAAGAGCGGTAAGTAAATTGAAAGACATTTTTTCTTTGTTGTTTTTGTTGTTCTTATGAGAGGGAGTGGGGGGTGAGAGTCTTTCTAATAATATTGCAAGCACTCAACTTGTGTGTTTTGTAAGTTTAGAATAATAGCTAAAGTATAAAAACCATTCATGATTGTAACATTTTTTTTAATTTCTTGACTAGCTGTTACTTTCTTACATAAATACTAAATCTGTAGTTAAATAACTTTTATAAAGTTAAAAGACATTCAATTTTAAAAAACAATTTGAACATTTGCGCCAGGATTAGAGCTTGCTTAAAAAGGTTAAGCTCACCTTAATGTTTACACATATTCACTGACAAATGAAAATAAGTTTTTATCGTAGTATATTTTTTTGGCCTTTTTTCTTTCTTGCAAACTTAGAGTAAATAATGCTTTTTTTTTTAATAAATAGTTTTATTTAAACATACTGATTTGATAAGCTCCAGTAGCTGCTTATGGCAAAATTGAGTCTTTTTATCCTACGTAAGATTTAGTAGTTTTATTAGATATGATATTGTGATACAGCTCTAATACGATTAGAATTATGTTTATTGCCTGAATGAAATGTTTATTTCTGATTTATTTTTTTACTTAAATTTAGAATGGCACACAATGCATGGATGAAAACAAATACTTTAAAGTTTATTAACTGCACAGTCATAAACTATATTCAGAATTTAAAAAAGAAAATTGGTTAGGATTCTATGTATTTTGATTTTTCATTCATTACATTTAGTTCTCAATAGCAAATACTGTATCAACAATAAGTTTTCATGAAATTCCATGTTAAGGTATTTTTTTTTTTGCAATCTTAAAGTCAGCAAAGCCAAGATGAAGAGGATACCATCTTAGTTGAGGTTTCACCTTTAGTCTCATGCTATGGAGAGGTTAGTCACTATGTCACAATTACTTCACGACTTTAATTTACTTAAAAAATAATTTCAGTGTAACAATCTGGCATCTACTCTACCTCTCCTTCTAATAATTTTTTGAATCTCTTCACACCTGAATAGCTTTTCAATCAAGTATACACACAAGTTTCTTTGTAACAGTAATTTTATGTTGTTAAAGGAGACTGCATTACAATATAATACAGTATCAGGAATACATCAACGGATTTTGGTGTTATATTGATGCATTGGCTGTGCTGTATGCATTCAAAGATGAGATAGATTGATGCATTGGCTGTGCTGTATGCATTCAAAGATGAGATAGATTGATGCATTGGCTGTGCTGTATGCATTCAAAGATGAGATAGATTGATGCATTGGCTGTGCTGTATGCATTCAAAGATGAGATAGATTGATGCATTGGCTGTGCTGTATGCATTCAAAGATGAGATAGATTGATGCATTGGCTGTGCTGTATGCATTCAAAGATGAGATAGATTGATGCATTGGCTGTGCTGTATGCATTCAAAGATGAGATAGATTGATGCATTGGCTGTGCTGTATGCATTCAAAGATGAGATAGATTGATGCATTGGCTGTGCTGTATGCATTCAAAGATGAGATAGATTGATGCATTGGCTGTGCTGTATGCATTCAAAGATGAGATAGATTGATGCATTAGCTGTGCTGTATGCATTCAAAGATGAGATAGATTGATGCATTAGCTGTGCTGTATGCATTCAAAGATGAGATAGATTGATGCATTGGCTGTGCTGTATGCATTCAAAGATGAGATAGATTGATGCATTAGCTGTGCTGTATACATTCAAAGATGAGATAGATTGATGCATTTCTTTTTTTACAACTTATGTCCACAAGGGCATAGACCAATGTATCTTTTCTTCTAATTCTGCTTTGACTGGCTTCATTTTGTTTTCTTAATCATTGACACTAAAAACCGGGCCATGAAAACAAAATTACTGAATCAGAAAAACAAACTATGTCTGGTCCTGTGGTTAGCACTCCTGACTGTTAACATGATGACACTCGGTTCTTGCTCTGCCAACATCCAATCCCTGACGCCCTGCAGGAGTTTTGGGCCAAGGCTGTAATATTCTTCTCTCTAGAAGTCTATAAACTTTAAAGTAAAAGCTTAAAATGTAGAAAAGATTAATGTGATGTACTATCCATTGATCTAAATCAGTTTGCCCAGTGCTTTTTTTGTGACGGTACGCACCTTTTTCAATGTGGGAAAAAAATTATTACTTTTCTTGTATTTTAACGTATATTATTAATTTATTATATTATTAATTTGTTAAAATTGAATTATTTTAAAATTGCGCGTAATAAGAATTAAAATATAAAATGTGAAACTGCTTGCAAAGTTAGGCAATTCATCACTGAGTACTGGCACCTATTTTTTGTACAATAAAAGCACTGAGTTTGCCCCAAGGGAACATTTTTTGTACTTGAACCCAATTGAGCCCTTGAGTACAGGGGGTCTCTAATCTCAAAAATTGTTTAGAGATCTATTCTATTTTACTGACAGGCTAGTAAATGTGATACAAATTTCCAATGGGTTACAAAGTAGAGTTACAAACATAACTAAAAGAAATATTTTAAAATGCTGACTTTGGGCATTTATTTATGTTTTAAGCACCTCTTCTTCAACTGATAATAAGTCTCAATTCTATTAGCACATTATTCTTTTTTCTATTTTTAAATTAAAAACTTAAGACAAAGTGTATCTCGTGTTCTTACTGTTGATCGAATATTGTTTTGAAAACAGGATTTGGAAGGCATTGTGAAAGGCAGACATTTTAAACCACCACTTCTGATAGAGCTTGGGGAAGACAAGTCAGCAGTCATCAAGGAAGGCAGTAGTTAATGAGTATTTCACAATTAGGTTTTAACTCTATTGCACCACACTTTCAATACCTTAGCATTTCCTGATTTGTAAGGATTTTTGAATAACTTTTTTTTACCTCTACGAAACAATTTGTGTCTTTTCTTTTAAATTTAAGTCCTAAATTTTTTTAATTATTGCAACAAATTTCAACCAAATACAGTATATAAACAAAAAGCACAATATTGCGGGCCAAAACTGCTGTTATTTATTCATGAATTTTTTATCATTGCTGTATATCCATCAACCAATTTTGTTTTTCTTATTTATTTTTTGTCTTATGTTTTTTTTTAAACATTTTTTTGTTTTTGAATTCTGGTAAATATGTGTCTTCCTGTTATTCTTTTACAAATTTGAACATTATTCATCATAAATGAATATCATAAATTCAAATTATTATTTTAAAAGACATCTTTTTAAAAAAATAACAATTAATTAATGTTTTTTGTGGGTTTTTTCTTTTACAGTTGCAATTTTATAATTTGAGATTATATTATGTGGATATGGCAAAGTAGAAAAGCCATTGCTATTGTTAACTAATTTTATACAGATAATTTAACGTTCTATTTAATTTGTCAATATATTTATATGGGGCACGGTGGATGAGCGGAAGCAAGCTCCACTAGCGTACCCAAGGTCCCGAGTTGGGAGTCCTGGCTAGGTGTTTTTTTCCTGGTCTAGAGGATGCCACTAAGTCTATCCAGCTCTGGTGAACATCTGAGATTAATTGGGAGGAAAAAGTAAAGGCAGCTGGGAATTGTGCTGGACACACAATCTCCCAGTATACCAGAAACTGGTCAGCCCTTCACTGGCCCTACAGATCAATTTGTTCCAATGGGGTTACATCTCACCAAATGTGCTTGTAAATAATCAAGTTCGAAGAAAGCCTTTTAAAATTCTCAATATTATTAAATAGATCAAGTTTAATTGCCACATGAGAGAAATTATGTAGAATCACTTTGTGGCATGCTACAATGTTAAATAAACTTGCTGCACTATTGTTATTGCTACTAATCAAGTTTTGCTATTTATTGATAGTTCTGTAAATATGCATGTAGTGTTATGGGTGCATTGTTTTAAAAAAAAAACATTTTTGCTTTAAATATTTTTGAGCTGGGGTTGTATATTGTTGTTGTTATTTTGTTGTATATTTTTCTATGAACAGGTGAGGGAGGGAAGGATAAAACCATGTCACACTAAAACACCGGCACGATTTATTACTCTGTATTTTATTTGTTGTTTATATATATATATATATAGCTCAAGTTAGTTCCTATATATTAAATGCGGGCTCCTGTAATAATTTCTTACTATATATAATTTTTAGCTCAGCTTCCTGGCTTTGGGGTTTTTGAATATACAATTTATTTATAAACAGAGATCTACATTAAACTTTCACTATTCACACAATTTTTTTTAAAATTACGCTCATCAATTTTTAAATTTATTTTTTGCATTGATACAGTAGTGTAAAAGCAAAAAAAAATCTTATAATTATAATAGCAGTCATTAACTCTTTCTATACGTTTCGCCATACTGTATGCCGTAACATTATGGCTCGGCTTGATTTTACGTATGGAAAGAGTTAAATCATTTTATCGCTGATCCAGCGGCTAGTTCACCGGACTGTCAACCAAAAACCAACTGACACGTCGCGGGTTCTAGCCCGGCCACCGGCGGATCCCTGTCGTCCTGCAGGAGTTTTAGGCCTGTAAACATATTTGCGCCAGCAGGCAGCATTGTGGTTACAGAGCGCACTGAGCATGCTAAAATAGCATGGATAGAAGCGCTATATAAGTAACCAATTTAATTCCTTATGTAAAATGTACCAAGGGGGACCAAATGTTGACCAGTTGTTATAAAAAAAAAGCAAAGAGATAATCTGCCTTTTTTTTTTTACTTTTAATGACCAGCATCTGGTTGTATTTAACTTTTGTTTTTATTATAATTATATATATATTGTTTTATGTACATATCAATGAAGACGTAACATGACTAGTTTCTTTACTTCTTTTACCAAGCTGTCTTTATTCTTTTGAAAAAAAAGCTTCTTTTGTTCTGGTTTTCTGGTCAAAATTATATTTAATATTTAAAGCTAAGAGAATGCACACAGCATGAGCCCTAATATTAGCGCCTACGACGTGGCATGGTGAATGAGTGGCAATGCGTTCGACTGGCAATCTGAAGGTTCTGGGTTCAAATTCTGGTGAAGGCTAGGATTTTTCCCCGGAACTTGAGTGTGCCCCTGAGTCTTTCCAGCTCTGATGGGTACCCGACACAAGTTGGGGTAAAGTAAAGGCTGCTAGGCATTGTGCTGGCCACACATCCCTTTGTATGCCGTGGCCACAGAAACTGGTGAACGCTGCTTCACCAGCCCTATGATCCGTTTGGTCCAAAGGGTACTTTACTTACAACGTGGCAATATTGTTAATGCGGACAAGTATGTCAGAATATGAAGGGCCATTGACACATTTGCTGACAAGAAAATAAATTCAATAGATATTTAAGCAAGTTGTGTTTTTTTACCCTTTTCAATTAATTTATTGTTGTCAAGAAAACTAAGTCCTGGAAAAGGTTTTATGTAGTAATTTTTTATGAAATAGCGATACATATAATATTTTACAAATACATACATTATTTAAATGTATGTTAGCAGCTGAATTAATGAAATGTGCACGAAGTGGGAGAGTGATTGCTGTTGCTGCTGCAATATTTAAGAGTTCTCTCTATTGAATTGATCTGTGGTGTCATATTTCACTTAAATTCTTCTTTTTTTACTTTCAAATACTATTACTGTGGGCTTATGACTAACAGAAGAAATAAATACCAATTATTTTTTTTTAATATGAAAATTATAAAATCAATAATATTCAATTGTGTTCCAATTTGGTTGTTGTTGTTTTTTTGTTGTGAAATTACTTGGTTGTAATGTCATTGTCAGATTTGTTTTATTTAAAACAAGCTAAAATCCTCCAGCGTTGCCCGGGGAGGGGAAATAAAACAGGCTTGTTTAATCTACAGATAAAAATTTCATCCACTACAATAAACAAAAAGCTATAGACTTTAGATCTAAAAAAAATTTTACTTTTTTTTTTTTACTGAAGATATTTATATATTGTGATTGGTAAAAAATTGGCAAGTCTTTATATTTAACAAAAATCTAAAATGCCTTGTGTTGCTCATAGATTTACAATATTTGTTTAAATGTAATATTAGGTGAAATAAAACAAAAATGTTATAGATTAACTGGAGAATCGAACCTGGGTCGCCCGTATGGCAGTCTGATGTTATTCACTCAGCTAGCAAAGACACATGTTCAAAGTGAAATCACAATAGTTTAATATGAAACAATAAAGTAATGTTTCTTAAAATTAACTAATATGATTGGTTGAACACACACACAGAGCTTTTTACTTTTTTTTATATATCTATAGATAAATATCACTTTATTGATTGGAAGAAATTCTTTGTAAATGTGAATACTGGTACGGTACTACACCGTTAGGGGACAGAACATTAGGAGACAGAGCAGCATTCAATTTACTCCGATAGGGGACAGAACATTTAGAGACAGAGCAGCATTCAATTTACTCCGTTAGGGGACAGAACATTTAGAGACAGAGCAGCATTCAATTTACTCCGTTAGGGGACAGAACATTTAGAGACAGAGCAGCATTCAATTTACTCCGTTAGGGGACAGAACATTTAGAGACAGAGCAGCATTCAATTTACTCCGTTATGGGACAGAACATTAGGAGACAGAGCAGCATTCAATTTACTCCGATAGGGGACAGAACATTTAGAGACAGAGCAGCATTCAATTTACTCCGTTAGGGGACAGAACATTAGGAGACAGAGCAGCATTCAATTTACTCCCTTAGGGAACAGAACATTAGGAGACAGCAGCATTCAATTTACTGTCCCAGGTTCATGTTAAAATCATGTTAGTTAAATGCTAGTTGTTTTTCCTGGTCTATCCCAGCTCTGACACAGTTGGAGTAAAGTAAAGTCAGCTTGGCATTGTAAACGCATGGAAACTTGTAGTAGGCAGCTTAACTAGCTCCATGGTGTGAATGGGATACCCCACACATTGTAGACTCCTATGAGATTCACAGGAAACATTTTTTCATCATAAGGCTAGGACAATAGTTAAAATCTTATATAGCAATTACTGTTAATAAATGAAGATTTAACACAAAATACCTAATAAATGTTTTAATTGGATTTCATAGACAGGAAAATCAAGTTTGCTCAATGAACTCTGACCTAGCTGAAATTGTTTGAAATAAATTTGTTGTGCTAAATTCCCTCCTAGACTAATCTCACAGATATTGTAATTGTCAAATTGTAGGCTTTAAATTAAAGATAGCTGCCTACAGACCTCAGAAAATTTATATTTTAATAAAAATGGGAATAGCAATGCTAATCTAATCAGCTGATTTAGAATTAATATAGATAATTATGTAAACATTAAACTTTCTATTATAAAGTCTAATATGACAGCCTTTTGTCACTCTGCCAAATTTGTGTTAGGATTCTAAATAGCATTGGACACATGGATTCATGGTTGACCTCTGACCCTGCATAATATATAAAAAAAAATTATCACAGCTTAACTTCATTGAATTCTTCTAGAATACACCAACTTAATGCTTATTCCAATGTACACAATGACTGGAGGAGGGAGTAATATGGTTGCTAACAAGGAATTTAATCTACAATTATAAAGTTGTTTCATTGATCAAATAATCAAAGACTATAAACAATGATGTGAACATTTCATTTGTAACTTTATTGCACAAAAAGAGATAAAACATGCATTCCTCAACTGAACTGTAGACCTGATTCAACAAACTCTACCAAGTCAGCCATCCACAACAACAAACAACAAAGTCAAAAAGAGAATCTGCCTTTTTTGCACTTCCTAATTCTATCACATGAATGAATAATTAAAAACACATGTACATGTGGGTCCATTACAAATATTATATACGTTGAGTGCTTAGGTTTCACTCGGCAATATTTTCCAATCAAACATCTTCAACATATAAAAAAAAAGGACAATTGTTTGAATAGGTTACATTAATAAATGAGTTCGTCCACTTGCAAAAGATGTTAAGTCAACAGAAACTGATTTGACAGAAATCAACAGTTTACAATTTAGCATCTTTAAATAGGCCCTTCATATTTTCTATCAAATGTATCAAGAGTACTTATAACTTTTTTTAGAAGGTTTGGCTAACGATCAGCATATAAAATAAACATATATTCTTGAGTACAGTGGCGATAACTTAGCACCTTTTGAAGGTGGACTTCATCAATGTCATCATTAATTGTCCAGATTGATTTCTTGTAATTAGAACATAATATAATTTTTTTTATTAATGTTAACGGGTTGTATTTTGGTTGTTGTTCTTTTAAATACACAAAAAAAAAGTAAAAATAAAATCTTTATCAGCATGAAAGTAAACATATAATTGAAAGTAGTGAGGACATGAAATTCATTTTTTTTTTTTTAGTTTTCTAAAAGAGACTTTAAAAAAAACAGCTAAGTTCAGACTATAGTATAGTCAAAAAATTAATTGGAATGTTCACATTAATTCAGTAGTTTAAGTAATTTATAAAAAACAAAATAAGTTCACATCCTCTTCACCTAAGGAGCCAAGCGGTTCATGAAATACAGGTAATCAATATTCATATCATTTAGTATCTCTTACATTGTGACTACTAACTATATATAGCAAAGACTATTAACTTATATAGTAATAACATCTGTTTAAGTTAGATCTCCAATAAGGTGCATTTATTGAGACAATCACAAGCAGTAGGGAACTTGAGTGTTGGCCCTAAATCTCTTTATTCTCATGGAAGAGCTACACAAAAAAAAAAAATTGGGGGAACCACTCGAGTCAATGCACTTTATAAACAGGAGGAGACAACTTGTCAACACCATTTATAAAACAATAATCAGGTTTATATATATATGTCAGTACAGTTACAGTAAAAACACTTTTATTTGTTTCTGTGCTAACCATGTGAATAGAAGTTCAATGTTCAATCAAACACTAAGTGAAGTAACAAAACAGAGAAAAGTTTGATTTGGAAAAAATATATAAAAAAAATCTTACATTTACATAATGTGAATATATATTTAATTCCGGAGGCTTAAATCGGATGTGAACAGATATTTTTTGTTAAACATCTAAACATTACAATGAAAATAACTAATGTAATGGTATTTTACTTTAAGTACCTTAGTGGAAAAAGAAATTGACTAAAAGTTTAACGTAATTTATAAACATTAATATTTGTTACCTGTTCATTACTCATCAGTGAAAGGATGAATATACACAAACTGAATCAAATACAATTAATAACATCATACAATGGTTTTATCAAACTAAAGCAAAGAGAAATGAAAGATTTCTTTTTCTCTGTGTTTGCTCTGAGCTGTCAATGACATCACACAATGACGTCAACAATGATGCCACACAATGACATCACGCGATGACGCTGCACAATGATGCAACACAGTCAACACACTTTGTCCAGTAACTATGGAGAGCTACACATATCACATGTATAAATCAGAATGAAGAATTCACAAACTTTCATTGTCAGCAGCTGAGATCGGTACCCAGGGTAGACAGGAGAAAGGGGCAAAGGTGGACTTCCTTTATTTTTTTATTTGGGTGGGAGATTCTATAAAAATCTTTAACTAGCCTACGCCATTTTATCACGTCTGTAGATCTTGCCCCCTCCCCTACACTTTTGGCACGCAATCGCTTCCATTGGTTAGTTCTAAATAAGACAAATTTTAAATTTTTAAAAATGAAACGCATCTAGAGCAGTTAACAAAACATTAACACAAAACTACACTGTGATAAACTAACATACATGGGTACTGAAATGTTACTACCTAAAAGCTGCATAATTTAAGGAGGCCCATGTCGCTACGGTTTTAATACATAATGAAACTAATATAGATTTTTAATATTAAAATTCTCTCTCATTCTCAAAATCAAGCACTGAAAATATGCTTGCAGTGAATCGATGTTGTACAATAGACAGGCAATAGACAGCGGCTCTGATGTTCATGTGCCTGTATGTGTGTGTATGTGTGTGTTCATGTGTGTGTGTATGTGTGTGTGTGTATGTGTGTGTTCATGTGTGTGTGTATGTGTGTGTGTGTTCTTTTTAAGCATCACAGTTTTACAATTAACTTGCAGATTTTAAACTGCAATGAAAGTGATCATTTCAAATGTATTTTATAAAGCATGGTAAAAAAAACAAAAAAAAACGTAACAAACAAAATAATAACAAGAGCTGATAGAAAACCAAAAAGGGAGAATTAAAAGTTAACAATAATAAAACTTTACAAAGAGAGTATACTTAAATGCTGACTGATTATAATGATGAAGAGTACTGAATGAACAAAAATATTGACCACAGGACAGAAATTAACAAACTCACTGGATTTTTCTCAGGAAAAATTTTGTCCTTAGTAAACAAAAAAATACAGAATTGAAATTTGAAATTTCTTTTTTTTATTTACTAAGGGATGATTAAATTTAAATATGGACAAAGTGGAAGTTAGAAAAATAGTACACAGACCCAAGAATAAAATCAGCACAACATCATTCTTCATCAAATAAACACGGGGAATACATCCAAGCCTCGAACAATTTTTTTTAAGTTGTTTTTTTTTTATCAATAAAAAAAAATTGTTTCTAGTCTTTACATTTAACAGGCAAATCATACACAGGCACACACTTTCTAATTTTTAAAAATAATTGAATGTTGCTCTGACCAGTGTCTGACGAAAAATTAGATTTCTAATAAATTTCTATATTTTGAACTTCATGTAATCAAGACGAAAGTGTATACTGCTTTGTAATAAATTTTCCTTAAATCAAATTTGTTTAAATTTTTTTTTATTGTCTCCAAATCTTCCTGCTTTAAAAGAGAAGAAGAACGACATTGTAAAAAAAAGGGAATTTTCTACATAATTTCATGAGTAAATACTTAGATGGGAGGAAACATGGCTACCGTGTCACATGACTAGGCCGTTTCAGCCGCTTGAGCATGAAGATCAAAACAGAAAGAGAGAGTGAAAAAAAGACCAAAAACAAACGTATCAATCCACGTATACAGGCAACCCATTCATCATTTTTCTTGCTCCTCCTTCTTCTTCTTCTCCGCGTCCTCCTTCACCTCTTCCTCCTCCTCCTCTTCATCCTCGTGGTGTTGCTGGTAGCTGGTCTTGCTGTTGCCCCCTCCGTCAGACAGTAGAGACGGGTTGTGGTGGGACAGGGCGGCTTGGTAGTTTTTACGAATTTTGTCAGCGCGTCTAAAAATTGTTATTTCCTGTACAGAAAACAGAAAACAATTCTTACAAATATAAAATATCCTCAGACTTAGATTCTGTATGTATGCATGTTCAAATTTAAAAAAAAACAATACTATCAAATGAATTTGTTTCCATATAATTGTTATTAAGGCTGGGTACGCACCCCATTTTAGGGGTATTCAACTCTGATTTTTAGGTTTTACTTAATTAAATAAGTTCAACCATTTCTGTATACAAAAATGCCACTCTTATAGTAAAAAGCGCAATAGTTGTTTTTTTTAAATATTTTTTTGAATTAGTATGTATGTAGCTAAGCGGTGAAGAAAATGTAAAATGTTCACATGTTTGACACCTCAAAACTCAAAGTAAAAAAGCAAAATGCTTATAGTTCTTTATACTAATAGATACGTAGTTTTATCCTACGCAATAATTAACTACATTTGGTCGAGAGAAAAAAACAAGCGATTTATTTTGAATTTTTATAAGAAAAAAATGTTATTTTCATGTTTTTCTGTCTTATTGCGTTTTTTAAAAAATATTAATTTTTATTTCTTCTTCTTACAAGTTTCACATTTCTTAACATATTCTATTAAAACTTTGCCATTTTTATCTTTTTACTAATTACAATAATTTGAACTAGCTAAATTTAAGTATTAGTTGGTTAATTTTATATTATAGAAAAAAATGCTGAGTTTTATTATTTTATAGTTTTGATAGGTTTAGTATGTATTTTTTGAAAAAAAAATTTTTTTACAAACTAATCAAAATGAAATTTTGTTTCAGTATTCCTTATACTATTGCTAATAAATTTCATGTTGATTGTTATATTAAGTACTTGATAAATTTCTTGTTTTTCAAACTTTTCTTACTATTTGCGTTTTTACTCAAAATAATTATTTTATACCTTATTTTTACTACTCCTCTCACATTTCTTTACCGATTGTATTGAGACTTGGTAATTTTTATCTAAGGACCTATTTGAACAGAATGTTCCACTTAGATTTTTGAATTTTTGTTTTTTTTTAATTTTATAGGCACAAACGTTGAGTTTTTTAAAAAAAATTAACTATTTAAAATGTGCCTTAAGCAAAAATTGAAAAAAAATTAATTATCTTACATTTTAAAATAGTGGGTGGAACATTCTGTTGTAAATTCATATCTTTACCAAATGTATCAAATATTGTATTTGTAGGTATAAAGGTATATAAAATCCAATATGGCGGCCGTTGCCATGGCAACCAATGCATAAAAATAAAATTAAAACTAATTGCCCTGAATGATATTCCATACTTGTTATGTGGTTAAAGTTTCAGAGGTTTTGGTCGGTAAATTTTTAAAAAGTGCCTAAAACGTGCCCCCCAGCCTTAAACAAATTATATATGCAAATGATATACATACATACTCTCTGTATATAAATGTATATTAAAAATATATATATATTAATGGAGTAAACATAATACATAAAAATGAAGAGCTTAAAATACTTAATAAGCTTTGTCCACTATTTTTTTTTAATCTCAAAAAGAGCCTTTTCTTATAGAATTAATCAAGTACATTCTTATCTTATACATTATACATTACAGACGCTCTTTCTATAAAGAAGATTATTGCATTCTACGCTCATTCATGGTCCAAGTCTAGTCTTGCATTTTTATTCATGTTTTAAATGATGTTAAGTTACTGGTTTTCCTGGTTTGTTCAGGCAACCCATTCCATGCCCGAAAGCCACTTGGGAAGAAAGAGTACTTATATGCATTTGTTCTCACATAAGGTATCAGGAAAGTGTTTTTGTCTTTGTTTATCTGAGCTTTGCAACAGGTGTGTTATTGGGTTGTATTTCTAAATTAGAGTTTAATGTCTAATGTATTATTACTACTTTACTCTTTGCCCTTCTGTCCTTCTAGTGTTTCTAGGTTTAGTGATTTGAATAATGGTGTTACTCTTGTTAATTGGGAATATTCGCTAGTTATGAACCTTGCAGCTCTTTTTTTAATTTGTTATAATTTTTTTATTTTTTATTTAGTTCATGGGTCCCATACAAATGTGGCATATTCTAGTAAAGGCCTAACTAATGTGAGATAGCATTTTAGTTTTTTTTTCTTATTACATTCAGGCTCTGGTTCTGATTATTTTCTAAACTCAGTGTTTTTTCAAAATATTCTTCTATGTCTGAAACAGGTTTTCCTTTACATGTCACAATCATTTGTGTGGGGGCATAGGTTTGATTTTGATCTCAAAAAACAAAATTCATACAGACTTCAAAATATAAGCTCTTCATAATATATATATATATATGAAGACCACACAGGATTAAATTGTAGATTTACCTTAGATCATTTTTTAAGTTACAGCCCCAGTCCTATATATAGTCATACATACTACATTCTGAACTACTTTTCAAGTCAAAAACATGATGATATAACAATAGGCAAATTAGAAAAAGAAAAAACCTTGCACAACGGAAAAACGAGGCATTTGAAAATTTGAATAATTCTAAACTACAAAAGTGTGACTATGCCGTTTTTTTATTGCATGGTCTTCAAATATATATATAATATATAAGTTACAAGGTGTAATATATAAGTTACAAGGTACAATATGGAGTTAAGTCTGACCTGTTGTTTAAAGTATCTTCTCTCCTCCTCATCCACAAGCACTAGATTGAGATAATATCTCACAGAGAATTTTTTGTTGATGTCTCTCATGGTTGGGGTCAGCTCGTAACCACTCAGGAACAACCGAATAGGTATGGACTCCCCTGAAATACAGGCAGATAAATACAGACTCATTCACCCAGTGATAGAATGGCACTCATTCACCCAGTGATAGAATGGCACTCATTCACCCATTGATAGAATGGCACTCATTCACCCAGTGATAGAATGGCACTCATTCACCCAGTGATAGAATGGCACTTATTCACCCAGTGATAGAATGGCACTCATTAACCAAGTGATAGAATGGCACTCATTCACCCAGTGATAGAATGGCACTAGTAAGTAAAGTACAAATCCAGGCCTTCACCAGGGTTCAAACCCAGAACCTTCGGAATGCCAGTAAAACGTGCTGCCGCTCGGCCACTTTGCCCAAATATATTGGCACTAAGTAAACAAAATGTAAACATTTCCCCCTTGCAGACATTGATTATTGATATGTATCGCTGACAAGGTTTCAATTAGCAGCGGGCACACAACAGCTGACCATCATTACTTTCCTCCAAATGTCAGGTACCTATTGACGTTGGATAGACAATGTCAAACCTTTGCTATTTGATATTTGTTTATTCTATGTATTTTTTTAAAAATTATCCCCTTACCTCTAACTGGTGCACCGTCCATAATTTCATATTTTGCTATTGTTTCGTTCTCGTTAAAAGTGTTTGGTCCTGTTAGAAAATTCATTTTACAAAATGGAACAATGAGTGGAAACCAATATATACAATTATACATTACTTTTTACTTTTAATTTGGATGTTTCAATAGGGCGTTTGCAATCACGTGACAAAAAGCAAGTGATTTTTGTTTACTTTGAGTTAGTGGTGTACAATGGCCACTGTATTAATAAAGTTTCATATAGGCTAGAGCTTTTTTTTAAATGAAGTTTTGTGTTTTGAGTCTTATTAAGATTTAAGCTGTATTAGGCCTATTATCATAGACATAGAAGATTATCTACTACTATTTACCTCCTTATTTTTGAGTAGGATAGCCAATATTCATATGTGAATTTGGCATGATAAAGAATATTCGCCATAGATGTTCCTCAAGTGTCTTCTATTTACAAATGACATCACTAAAAAACTAAAGCTCCGCCCATTGCAAACGCTCTATACTTTTTCTTAACTTCAAAATAATCTTCATATTTAGAAAGTAATTTAAGATACCGGTAATTAAAATTGTGCATTTGATAGGTTAATAATGAGTATATAAAAAAAATACTTCTAAAGATTACAAAAACCCTAATTTATTTTCACAGTAAAATTTAAATATGTCTTGTTAATAAAATAAACAAACTTGTATATTTATTTTGAAATCAATTAAACATGTAAAGTACAAGTATCAAAAGAAACCATGTAAAATGTAATTCCAACAGAACAAATCTATTATTAGTTCATTTACTATTTGTCCCATACTCAAACTATAAAACACAGGCTGGGTTTGAAAAAACTTAGAAAGTATAATGTATAACATTTCAAAGTTATGAAAGAAATTTTAAAAAAAGGAATGTCAGCTGATTTTACCATGCCGATTTCTTTTATAAAAACCTGCAGGTGATTTTACAATTGATCAAATTTTTAAAAATGTTATCATTTAAAAGCATAAGTTTTTTGTTGTTTTTTTAAAGCATATTTGTTTGAAGGTTTGGAAGCTCTAGAGACTAAATATGGTATTAAAGCAAAAAAAAACCACCTTCATACCAATTAGCAAAAAGGAGAATATTGAAAAATACATCAGAGGAAAAAAAAAAGCTACTTTTTATAAAACTGAATATCATGTCAAATCTGTCTAATTAACGTTAACTCTAAATGTAGTAGTATGTTTATGACACTAATAAATCAGCCGTGACAGGTG
Organism: Anisus vortex; assembly: GCA_949126835.1. NCBI lineage: Eukaryota > Metazoa > Mollusca > Gastropoda > Planorbidae > Anisus > Anisus vortex. The sequence continues at coordinate 11,594,095 of OX421498.1, read as the reverse complement.
CACAGTTATTAATAAGATGAAAGCACAGATATAAATATTTTTTACGTCTAAAAGTAAATTTTAAGCAAGTTTAAGTTAAAAACTAAAATCTAAACTTCTTAATCTATAGACTTTAGTAATCCAAACATTTGATTAGAATAGAATGTAAAGAAATAGTTATTCACTCATCATGCCGAACATCAAGGTAAAGAAAAAAGGGCCCAAACATTTCCCCAAAACTTAAAGCAAAAAAAAAGAGTTTAAGAATATAAAAAAATGAATGACTTCCAAAGAATACAAAGCTTACAATTTTATAGGACAGCAATAGTTACAAGTAGAAGATCTTTATCAATGTGTTTATATTTAGCAGGTAGAAATGAAGAGTTATTTAAAGTATTTTATGTCATTGTGAATTAAAGTAAGTTCATTTTTAACAATGAATACTAATGTCACAATATACCACGACAAGCAAATGATGCTGACAGGCCTAACATTGCTCTCAACCAAATATCAAATATGGTTCCTAGGGACATTCTTTTATTTCTTGTTTAAGAAAATGGCACTGAAGGCATGTAGAATATATCAATACAAACTCTTTTATTCATAGCAAAGGCAGTATATTGTATATAGTAGAGTCTATAAATAAAAATATGAATAATGGTTTTATTTATTTTGACACATCAGGATTGTGATGTTGGATATTTCTTTATTTTAATGATATTTTTCATTTTTTTAATCATATTTTGTGTTACGAACTCGCCTTCTATACAGAAGATTATTGCTTAATGCCCTCACCCATGGTTTGAGTCTGGTTTTAGTGAAGAGTTAGTTATTCAGATTTGGTATCTACAGTGAGGAAAAAGCCTAAACTCTGCAGCCTGGCCGCAGTAAATTGTGGACATTATATGTGTTACTATTGCTGCATCGCTATAAAATTGGTCCTTCTCTAACAAACAAACCATATGCAACAATGAAATAGCTATAGAGAAAGCACACTAAAAAGAAATGTAAAAAATGGTTACAACAGAAAGAGGTCATGCAAATCTGGCTGAGAAGTGTGTTGCTCCGTGGCCCCCACTAAGGTGTGGCCCTGGAAGCCTGTGAGTGAATGTGTGTACCTGTCAATGTGAATGTACCTGTGCCTGTGGTTTCACGCTTAATGACTTGCAGTTCCATGTGCTTGATTTTGATTCGTACCAGCAGGAAGTAAATCTTACCCACTATCACATCTTTTAAATGGTATCTGGAAACCAAAATGAAATTAACAGCTACCTAAAAATACAATATTACAATAGAGTGCTCTTCTAAACTAACACAACTACATGAGTAGTTTGGTCTTAAAAAAGAACATAAAAGAAATATTTAAGAAAACATGAAACAGCAATCAACAGGATGTACATCCAGGGGCGAAGCCACAGGGGGGGCTGAGGGGGGCTAAGCCCCCCCCTGGAATTTAAAAAAAATATTTTTTTCAACTGATTTCTTTAAAATATGCACTCAATTTGCTAAAAATTTGGTAAATCTTTGTCACGCGAAAGTTTAGCCCCCCCTGGTATTTGGTAAATATTTGTCACGCGAAAGTTCAGCCCCCCCTGGAAAAAATTTCTGGCTTCGCCCCTGTGTACATCTACTATATTTTCTATTTGTGAAACTAATTTAGCATCTAGGATTTCTTCCTTTTACTTTGTTTTTCAATCATAGATTTAAATGTTTAGTTTCTACATAATAGTACTCCTGCCGCTAAACATTGTAAGACAGGCTACGAGTATAGTTTAGTCCAGTTTAGTTTTAGGTACAAATAATTTCTAGTAAAATAGAAATAATTTATATATTTATCTTAAAATTATTAATTCACATAAGTGGTGGCTAGTTTTTTTTTTCCAATGCACTGTCAAACGTCATCAATTTCTGATCTATGTTTGTAAGTATGGTTGCACAATTAATTATCTCTGTTTGTAAGTATGGTTGCACAATTTATGATCTATGTTTGTAAGTATGGCTGCACAATTTATGATCTATGTTTGTAAGTATGGCTGCACAATTTATGATCTATGTTTGTAAGTATGGCTGCACAATTTATGATCTATGTTTGTAAGTATGGCTGCACAATTTATGATCTATGTTTGTAAGTATGGTTGCCAGCTTTGATTTTTGAGATTGTATCCATTCTACTACACTGATGTAAAATTGAGTTCTAAATCTACTAGTATACATATATATACAACAATTTTGTCAGATGTACATCTGAAGCATTCTACAAATAAATACATTAAATTGCTAGAAGATGGCGGATGAGAAATAAAAGCTAAACAATATTCTTCTTGGAGAAAAAAACAACCTTTCTCTAATATTTATATATAACAACATTAAAAAGCACACCTAGATAAAGGAAAAAACAAATGTACACACGCATAAACATAAAAAACGAACATTGAATAGTCAGTGTAGCCAATCTTCTATACAACAGCAGAGAAGATCCTTTTACCTGCACCGGTGGTCTCCCTTCTAACTATAGCCAGTTCCATGTATCTAATTTTGATACGCACCAGCAGGAAATAGATCTTACCCACAATCACGTCTTTTAAGTGATATCTTTATCCACGTGGAGCACAATAGAAACATTTGGACTTAATTTAATGCGTAGGCAATAAGGGGTAATCTTCTTATAACAGATGCCTTTAGGGTTGGGCAAGAGTGTTTTAAAAAAAATGTCAGTTTACAAAACTTTTTTTATAGGCTACTCCTTCATTTACCTGTTATTTATTCTTCCCTAACAGCTGTTTGGTTCTCTTAGAGGGCTGAATTTATGGACACTTTCAAATAGATATTTAATATAAATTCTAGACTTAATTATTAACACCTATTTTAATTTCAATGTTTTATTTACAATTTCACATGTCATAATAATGACCTTCCCCCATTTAACAAAAAATAATATCATCATCAGTGAAATACCTAAATTAAAACAATAACACTTCCCTTTATAAGTAAGTAAGTAACTATCTTTTTCATAGTAATTAGCCTCATAGGGCAAGCGAAGGAGCGTTCACAAGTTTCTTTGGCCATGGCATACAAGGGGATGTGTGGTCAGCTCAGCTAAATGACCAGCCACTTTACTGCCAGGTAACCATCAGAATTGGATAGACTCAGGGATACCCTCCAGACCAAATTGTAGCCTTCACCAGCATTTGAACCCAGGACCTTTATTTGGCACCCCAACCCAGTTATGCTGCCTCTAGGCCACTGTGCCTCATTCCCTTGATAAAAGTCATCAAATATGGTCTTATAAAAGTAAGTTCTCAAAAATTATTCTTCCACTTAAGCTAAATCCCCATAAAGTAAAGTACAAGTCGGACCAAATTTATCAAAGGGCTGGTGATAACTGGTTCACCAGTTTCTGTGGCCACGGCATACTAGGAGATGTTTGGCCAGCGCAATATACAGCCGCCTTTACTTTACCCCAGCTAATATCAGGTACCCATCAGAGCTGGGTAGACTCAGGGACACCCTCCAGTCCCGGGAACAAATCCTAGCCTTCACCAGTATTCAAACCCAGGACATTCGGTACACCAGTCAAATGTGCTGCCACTCGGCCACCATGTCCCATTAAATCCCCATACTATACAATTAGAAGATGGAAAACAGCCTTTTTCCTCAAATTTTTGTATGAATGTAGTGAGCATTGTGTTGTCTAACCAATCTGCTCATTTAAAGATGGGGTTGTTGTTGTTTTGTTATCATTTACAAAATGTTTATGTATAATATTAAGAAACAATTTTTACTTTAAATCAACCTATTATTATCTGTTACCACATTTACTACATCCGAGGTGCTAACTCTAAACAAATTTAAAAAGCTCATTTAATGAGATTTTACCCAATTTTACTGAGTGCTGTACTATTAACAACACTTTTTTTCTACCATAATCTAAATATTTAAAACAAATGAGCTTCCCAAATTACCAGTGGTCAAATGGTCAAAACATCATGGATTATTATATAGTTAGTCACACAGAGATAGACGCCCACTTGGATTGTAAACAAAGAATATATTTAGTAGACACAAATAGATCATCACTCACTTGGACTTGTTATATTCAAATTCAATGTGTAGACAGTCCTCAATGCCAACTTCCATCTTAATGCTGGAATTCAGCTCAGGGTACTGTGACAACGTGTGGACAACAATGTCTTGTTCTTTCACTGTGTCTGATATGCGTTTTACTATTGTCACCCGTAAGAAGTATCTATATATATGGCAACAAGATGAGGAACACAGTTTCTATATACAATTGTATTTGTTTTATTCACTGTATTTACTTACAACCACTATTGATGGTACTATATTTATTTAATAGCTCACTATAAATCTACCATTTTAATCTTATAAAGCAAATCAACATTCTAGTCATAAATGGAGGGGGGGGGGGGGGGCGCTCTCTTACCGTAATCTGACATTAGCTCCTGTGTATGATTCATAAGGCTTTTCAACTTGTGAAAATTCAAAATTGTAGCTTGTACTCTGGGTAAGATCCCCTGGCCTTGCCAACTCCTTAACCAACGATGTAAACTCCTGGTGATTGCCTCTGTCATAGTATAATTCTTGGAAGGAAAAAAAAGAGAACGACATAAAAGAATGTAAACTTTAAAAAATCTTTATTTAAACTTTGAACCATGCTTCACACAAAAAAAAGGAATTAAAGTCTCATGTATGTATCATTACATCCATTCTAATTACCTATTTGTCCAATAAACTCAATTTTTATTCCTTGGTGTTCCAACTTACTGCCACTTTTTCGTAATGTTACATTCACCTGGAAAAAAAAAGAATTTTCCATTTTTTTAAAATGGAAATAGCAAAGAATGTGTTAGTAGCCACACAATCCTTTCAAATGACATGCTCACAGAAACTAGTTGAGTCTATCAGCAAACGAATGGACTTGATGAAATGTCTGAAAAGAACTTTATTTTTTGTCTTTCTGATATCTGACATGACACTGCAATTCTTTGTTAACAAATACATAAAAATGGGTCACTTTTATATTTCTCACCATAAATGTTTGATTTACTAATTGTTTTCTTTGCCGGTAATATTAACATAATTTCATAGATCTTACTCTAAAATCATTATTAAGTTCCAAACTTTTCCCAAACTTTGTGCACTAAATTCACAAGCCAATAAAGTTTACTGGTAAGTGTAAAAATTGTCTTGATGTTGACCAGTAGAGCATAGAAGTAGCAGAAACTGCACTTATTATTTGTGGATTTTTTCAGTACTCATAGAGCTCACAAAAATAGTTATTGTTTTTATATTTCACAGGTTGCTTTGTCCATAATTGTGAAATTCAAAAAGGTTCCCAAACTTGCTTGATCAACCCCTAAAAACAATGTTTTTTGTATAAATGCTTTAAATGCCTGACAAAACTTTTGAATTGACCTCAAAACTAGTTTCTTCTTTATTTCCACCATAAGTCAGTTTTGGGTGTGAAGGGCTGAACATTTGATAGAATGTGTTGTCATCGGAAACAAGTCTTGGGATTAATGGAAGTGGGTCAATTAGTATTCCAAAACTTTTGCTCGCTGCCAGACAAGCAAAGTTAATATTAAAGAGAAATTTTAAAATAAACAAGTCAGTTTTTCTTTACTCTTCCAACATGAGTGAACACTGATAATACATGTATATATTTATAAATGTTCTAAGTCTAAGGAATATAATTTTTAATAATTTTATTGATATAATTTTACACCTTATAGTTTCCTCTATAATGGTGTACATTTTTGTTAACTTAAAACGTAATTGATTAGGGCATTCATGGCCAACATACCTTGCCAGACACTGTTTCTCCATCAAAATAAAGATAATACTTTTCTCTTTTTCCATCTTCTGTCTTGATTTCTGCTGTCCTTCTATTTTCTTGCCCATCTAAGACTATATCTATCTCTGCACTCTGCCCAAAGCCGAAAAAGCTCTAAGATGAAATGAACATATTGAAATAATTTCATCAAAGACAAGCAATAAGTTGGGTACAAACTTCTTTAAATTAAGCAAATGTAGAATAACTTATTGTTTAGGCTTAGGCAGTTTAAGTTATCACTTTCATGTATTCCTAAACATCTCATAGTTCATTTAATATGTTAGGCCTATAGGCCTATAGGTCATAAATTTATACTTAGGGCCTATTCAATTTAATTTTTAAACATTTTAGGCATTGGTTCTTAAGGCCTAAGTTGTAGAAATAAATTACCATGACGATTAGAATTTACAAATTTATATAGGCTAATGTCTTGAGTTATAATAGAATACTATACTGTTGAGTCTGAGTTGGGTAGACCTGATACTTTTTCCACTTTATTGCCTTTATGAAAAAGTTAAATTTATAGTTAGGCTTACTATGGATAGTAGTTCATAATCATCTAAATAGGCCTAAAGAGAACTCAATTTCAAAATGTCTTAGTCTTAGGCCTTAGCCGAGCCTTAGACCTATGCCTATAGTACCCTATGCCTATAACTATAATCCTATGTCCTATATCACTATTCAATAATATATTATAATATATAAAATATAAAGATTCATTTAAACAAATGGTTTACTAACATTACTAACAGTAACAAACAAGTAACGTTTGTCACATCATTTCATTATCATTAGTTGCACTACTAATTATTTATTAGTACATTAGTACTAGACTACTAGACCTACACTTCGTACTGCACTGACAGCCTGAGTGAGGCTCAGGCAGCACCGAGTGTAACTGAGTAACTCTGACTGACGGACTGTGTCACTGGCCTCAACTTACTCAGTTACTGTGTTTGACTTTGTATTTGTATGCTTACAATTAACAATATAATTATATTAAAACTATTGTTAGATAGGCATACGATTTTACATGTTTAAGAATTCAAGACTGAACAATAAACCCATTAAGTAAACATTGATAGTTGATAGTGCCAATGCCAATGACATCACATGACTTCAATATTTATAAATTGAACGATCACAGTGTCAGTGAAAACATTTTTATTTGTTGTCATATTTTCGCCCACCCCTTTTTAGTGGATTTTGTTTCTATAAAGAGAAATAAACACAGTGTGCGAAACAAAAAATAACAAACCATTGCAAAAGTTAACCCTTTATGATTTTACTACTATGAAGTATTGGAACAGAAGAATTAAATCACAATTTTAAAAGGAAGTGTATATCCAAAACAAGCGGTACCATTTTACAGGGTCCTCCTACTGTGAAGATGTACGGGAATAATGTCGAAGTTTTTCTCGTTGCACACGAGATTTAATAAATTTTAATACTTTGATAATTATTAAGTGTAACTATACAAATATTGATTTATGTTAAAATGTATCTTTGAAATTTATAAATTTTATAAAAATTAAGTATTTATTTGATATTTCTTTTTCATACAATTATTCTATAATAAATGAGACATTTCTAATTAATGTCTATCGCTATGTACTTTGTTAGCATTTTGTTACCAATTTTATATTTTGACGAAACAAACCAAGTGACAAGCTAAAAATACTAAGAGCAGGGTTCGGCAACCTACGCCACGCGTGCAAAACTTGGCACGCCGAGTGATTTCCATTTGCACGTGGAAAAGACCTTATTATTCTATTCAATTCTCTTCCACAAGAAATTTAGTGCTACAGCAGGATGACTTTTAGGCTTTTGACATGCAAAATGATAAAAGAAATCTCTTCGTCACACTATTGTATTAGCAAAAGGTTGCCAACCCCTGCACTAGAGAAAAGAAGGGCGAAGAGTAAAGTAAGTCTGGTAATTATGTAATTATACATAAAGCATTGATAAACTCATCTAATTTAGAAATACGACACAATAAAAAGAAAACCCGTTGCAGTGCTAAAATAAACATGAAGACAAAAACACTTACCTTATCCCTTATGCGAGAACAAATGCATATAAGTAGGCAACTCTTTCTTCCCGAGTGGCATCCGGGCATGGCATGGAATGGGTTAACTGAACAAACCAGGAAAACCAATAATTTAACATCATATATTATAAAACACTAATAAAAATGCAAGACTAGACTCAGACCCACTGAGCTATATATACATGGAGTGCTCAAGCAATTGAAATAGAGAAGAAAAAATGGGAGAAAATGCGGACTTTTTAATACAGATAGGTGCACTGTAGACTGACCTATATATACATAAAAGTAATTAAAATTTAAAAACTTTTTGTAATTGCGTCATTGTAATTTGATAAAAATGAACTATTTTATATAGACTCTATATATCAGTGGCGTAGACAGGTTTTGACGCTAAGGGGTGCGAAATTTCAGGAAAAAGGCCCCACTTTTAGCAATTTTTTCCAGATTAATAGAATAACTAAGAATAATTTTTGTACGTATCAAGTGTTATAAGAAAACCCTGTGCCTCGGGATACACACACTGTATAATAGTGCAGTTTTTATTTAACCATTCACGGTTCTTTTTCTAGCAGCTAATAGTGATGGGAATTTCTGCAAAATTGATTGCATGTACTGCTAATTTTCGGGATGAACATCTAGTATCGAAAAGTATTTATAGAAAAAACGCGAATGCTCTATAGCAGGGGTCGACAACCTAAGGCACGCGTGCCAGACTTGGTACACATAACGATTTTCAGTGGCACGCGAAATACCTCCAAGAATATTGTTTAATGCAAGTGAAAACAACGTATGTCAGCATAATTAGTGGGTGCTGCATGGCGAACTACATGGGAATCACACTGGACTTCGACTGTTTTAATTCAGGAATGTTTGTGTGCAAAGCTCCATCATTGGACTTGCAATATGTGATTGATTCTATTGTTAAGATAGTCAATTGTATAGTTTCTCAAGTCTCTTCTAGAAGAAAGTCATACGAAGTATAGGTAAAGTCGTGGATAGTTTCTTTTCTTGTCTGGAAGCAATTAAGATGTATGTTAATGAACTTAATGGAAAAAAATCCATTATTGAATGAGGAGAACTGACTGTTGAAGCCAATGTTTCTGTATGACTTGGCGACACATTTCAGTGAGTTAAACTTCCATTTACAAGACTGGATCCAAAGCACTTGAAGTGTTGGGCAACTGGAATGGATTTGAATTGAAACTGTGCATATCTTCCCGTGAAATCAATTTCAAAACATTTAACTCTTTCCATAATTTAAGGCAAATTAAGATAGATGAGCATTTTCAGAAGTACACTAGTTATATTAACCCTTCCCGTACCGACCTACTTTTATCTATGCTGCCTTCAGTTCCGCTATATACGCGCCCGGGACTGTAAGGGTTAAAACAATTAACTCGTTTGGTATCACTAGCATCAAATTTGGAGAATTTAATTGAAGGGAGATAATTAACCCGTTTTCTTTTCATTAATATTTCCAATATGTTTCTTTTTTGTTTCCTTTTAAACAAATTAATGGCTTACAATTCTTAACTCTAAAATGATCAAAGTACACAAGATAGTTGAAAATTATGTAAATATTTTATAACTAAAGAATGTATAGGTACATTTAATTTTTAAACATTAAAATAACTACCCAGTTTGTATGATTATTATGTATCTCTTCCTTAAGTCCGCATTTATCACTCCATGAATATATAGCTCAGTGCACTACAGTGCACTTATCTATATTAAAAAGTCCGCATTTTCTCCTACAATTTACTTCCTTTGAGCACTCCATATATTAGAGCTCAGTGCTCAGACCACGGAACAGCGTAGAACGTAATAATCGTCTTTATAGAAAGAGCGTCTGTAATTTATATAATAATACTTGTGATGAACTTCGCCGTGGGCGTGGCTGTGCAGTTGCTCCAGTCCACCATATAATAGGCCTATATACTTTGTCGCTGCATGAATGGGTAGAGTGGTGCGGGGGGGGGGGGGGGGGGCAGACTTGAAGAACATGTTCCGCATTTTCGGTAACTGTTCCACAGGTGCACATTAATCACTTGTTCCAATGTGTAGTTTACGGAACATTTGTTGCTTCGGCCTGTTATATGACCTGTCCTTAACCTGAGGATGATAGGATGGTGTTGAAAGTGGCGGGTGAGTTAGAAGTAAGCATGATCACTCTTGGTTGTTTTTTTTTTGTTTTTTTTTACCTTAGACCATCTTTTCGATTCACTGCTTTTGAGTATCGCCTTGATTTCTTCAGAGTGTATGGATGGGTCTGTCCGATTTTGTCTACCACTAGTTTTAGTTAAGTTATCGGCAGTGTCATTCCCTTCATTTTGCACATGCCCAGGGGACCGTTGGTGGACCAGTTCTTTTGTTATTTTGCTCAGTTTTGTTAGTTCTGTACTGAGTGACTGGTTGATTACGGTGTTTAAGTTTCTGAGAGACGTTACTGGAGCACTGTTTTGACATCAGTTAGGAAGAATATTCGGTTTATCTATTGCTTTTCTTTCTGCTCTAGTAGCCTACTATCTGAGAGGCTGCCTGTGACAGCTGCGTTTTCGAGGGTGTCCGATGGTGAGGCCGACTGGTCCTGCGGTTAGTTCACCGGACTGTTAACAAAACGGATCAGGTTCTGGCCCTGCCATCATCCAATTACTGCCGCCCTGCAGGATTTTCGGGCCTAGTACCTTATATCTAGAAGGAACGTCTGTAAATTCATAAGTCAATAGATCTATAGGCCGGCCTAATTCATTAGCAGGCCACTTAAATTGAAATAAAGAATGCCGGCTTCTCTATTTCTTTAGAGCTTATTCTGATTAGCCATCTGTGTAGATTCTGATCCAGGAATTTTCGGGGTATTGATCTCTAATGATGTTGTTCGCCCGCTGCTTCTTTTAGTACTTCAGGTGCGTAGTTAGATGTTTCCCTATAGAAATGTTGCTTAAGTTGCCTCTGGTTTTTAGAGGTGGGCTTGGGTAACAGCTAGGGTGGGATTCGAAGTGACTGTGAGGTGTATATCTAGGTCTGGGTATCACAAATTTTTAGTGACTGTTCATATCACCCAATGTTAGACATTTTTCCTTTTTAGAAATTTGTATTATGTCAAGCACTAGTTCATTGTCTGATGGGCAGTAACAATTGAACATGTTTAGGTCCAAACAAAAATATTTAGTAGGCTAATCTTCTCTGCCTGCCAATCAGTACTACAAGCAGCAGAGCGCCAATATTTCAAAATAAGGCCAATCAAATCCTTACTCTGGAAAATCAACTCCTTCCTCGATACTTTTGCTGTCAAGCTTGCACTACAGTATGCCCCAGGCACAACAACGTAAACGGTAATATATAAGCAGACACCCTAGCTAAAAGGGAGCAACTAACTTTCAATCGGACACACCAGCATCATTCGACACAACCAAACAGATTATTAAGACAAACATTAAAGAAGAGTGGTTTACATTTTTGGGCACTGGGCACGACCGGAAGCTGTGTCTTCCCACATATGCCCAAACCATATTAAAATGTCACAATAAATGCCATACAGAGACAAGATCAAGTGACCATCTTCCAACTGCGCACAAGATACGTGGGCTCTACATAGGGTTGTCATATGATATCTAGCTTGAACCTCGTCGGGACACTCTGAGATGGGGGTTAAGAAATAAAGTAAAAATGTATATAGTGTAATTACGTTTTATTTAGAACACAATTACATGGAACTTGTTGCGGCAGAAGTAGTCGGTACACCATATTTTTCTAAAGATTTCACCTATTTCAGCAAGTCTTTTTTCCCTTTTATGTATTTTTAAAACTCCATGCAAGTCAGCTTGTAGTTAAACTGGCACTGTAAGATTCCAGAGTCCCTGGCAGCAGTCAATTTCTTTCATCAGTCCACTGGGCCGACATCAGCGAAAACAAAAAAAAAATCGCATAATTTTAGCCATTAGTTGGTTCAGAATTTTCGTTCCTTTAATTAATAAAGTAAATCCACCTTTCTTCCACGGAGTGTTTAGGCTTCCATTCTTCCGAGTCACGCTTAGTTTCAAAAACATCTCTTGAGATACATACATTGCTGAAAACAATTGTCGTCTAAAATCACAATTTTTAGTAAGGTATATAATAATGTTTTCAATCATCACCCAATCTAGGGCTTCCAATTATGTATATAATAGTGTTTTCAATCATCACCCAATCTGGGGCTTCCAATTATGTAGGCCCTATATAATAGTGTTTTCAATCATCACCCAATCTAGGGCTTCCAATTATGTATATAATAGTGTTTTCCATCATCACCCAATCTAGGGCTTCCAATGATGTATATAATAGTGTTTTCAATCATCACCCAATCTAGGGCTTCCAATTATGTATATATTAGTGTTTTCAATCATCACCCAATCTGGGGCTTCCAATCACATTTATAATAGTGCTTTCAATCATCACCCAATCTGAGGCTTCCAATCAGATATATAATAGTGTTTTCAATCATCACCCAATCTGGAGCTTCCAATCAGATATATATCACCCTATCTCGGGTTTCAGATAGCGTCATCGAATGAAATACTTGATATTTATTAGCCCATTTCTCTAAGTAATCAAATGCCGTGGAAAGACATTTTCTCTTCCTCAAATTTCTAAATCAAATTAATTATTTTTTTTGGTTACGGTTCTCATTGTTTAATTTTGTTTTAAATTCATCTTGATTTGCATGCTAATAAAATTGGTAGTCTTCCTTTCTCCTATACAGGATAGGCTTACATAACATGCAATGCCATCTGTGAGACGACCTTGTAAACACAAACTTGTTGACATAGATCTAAATAAAACTAACCGAGGCTGCATTTACATATTGCGCTAACAGATGACGTTACTTCAGTAGGCCTACTTGAGCAAAGCTCGTAACGAAATTGAGTCTTGTCGGGATGTCGGGTCAACAAGGTTCATAACGGTGACGGTCCCGATATATCGGGACGGATGGCAACCCTAGCCCTACATCTAAAATCACACCGCATTTAATTTTAGGATTTTAGGGACATACGTTATTAAACTTATTTCCGTTATTCTAACCCACGTTAATGTGCGCATCGCGTTTTTTTAAATACTAAATAAAGATGTCTTTTCTTCCGAATAAATATATCTCTTTTGTCATTATATGTCTAGCTCATTATCTAGCAGATTTAAAAGCATTTCTGTGCAAAAAATGTAAGCTGGACATAATTTAAATTTAAAAGACGAAATGTATATAGATCAGCGAAAGAGCCGTAGAGACCATGCAAAATAGTTGGCAACAAGAGCGGCACCGGAAGTAAAGAGTATTTAGGTGAATTTTTCTAACTGTTTTAATTATTGCTCAACAATCTAATATAATCGGTAACAAAACATAATTAATTTGCTTTTAAATTAACTATATAATATTTTTTTAGATGTTTATACCTCTTTGAGTATTTTATTATAGTGGATTATTGTAAACGATTGCTTAATATTTATATATAATTTCATGTAGTCTTACCTGAGAAATTATTATTAGCACTGTTTATTTTTTTCGAACAACAGACAGAGCCAGCTAGCTATACGATACGGTTATAATACGACTTTTTTGCACTTTATATTTGTATTTTATGTATAAATATGAGTAATAATCTCAAATCTAGAAGGGCATGCCTAGGGCATAGACTATATAGGTCTAGCCTATATATATTATAAGTCCACTAATCCCAAAACTCCTGCAGGGCGAGGGATAGAATCATCCTGATCATAGAACCCAAGTCAAGATAAGACACTACTTTCACTACTACTACTGTTACTTCTACAAGTCACTGTCAACCACACATTGCAGTCACTACACTAGTCACTGTTTACTACAGTCACTCAATCACTGTTTACTACAGTCACTCAATCACTGTTTACTACAGTCACTCAAATACTCAATCACAGTTTACTAGTCACTCAATCACTGTTTACTACAGTCACTCAATCACTGTTTACTACAGTCACTCAATCACTGTTTACTACAGTCACTCAATCACTGTTTACTACAGTCACTCAATCACAGTTTACTACAGTCACTCAATCACAGTTTACCCCATTGTCTCTGTTTACTATTTTAAGAGTTTACACTACTTTACAGCTATAACTATATGCTTTTGGCAGACTACAAACTACAATGAATAGAAAGTTTTGCTTTAGTGAACTTATTGTCAACAATGTCACAATGTCATTTTATATCTGTTTCAGAAAACTACTGAACACGCCCAGAAATGTCTATTCATCCTAATCACACAATCTACATAAATAACTTAAATGAAAAGATAAAAAAAGATGGTAAGTTGATATACAATTGCATATTTTATATGATTCTTGATTTACAATGTTATGTTTTTATTTGTTTTAGTAAAATATCACTTTGCATATCTCCCCCCCCCCCCCCTCTCAAGGCCCATAAAAATTTTCTTTTACAGATAAATCTATCCGTGTGCTACTAAAAGCACTTAACCCTTTTTAAATTAATCACCTAAATTGCCCCATTCTCTGGTCTTTGATGATAAGTTGAATTTTTAATAGCTTTTTAACTTGACCAATTAGGCCTACTGAGTTTTTGTGTGAAAATTTTATTGCTATGTTCAATAAAAGAATTGTTGTTAAAAGTGTTACAAACATTCAGGTGCACAGCATTTCTTTTCCTATAGCTAGACCAGCCAAACATTATGAAAATGTATTTAGCCAACATTAATATTACAATTAATTAATAAACTACCACTGTAAGCTTTGTGGGTCACAGAAAAAAGGCTTTGCAGGCCTTTTTTAAGCCTGCAGTCCACATGTTGGACATTCTGGTTTAGAGTATAGCTCAGTAAAGACCAAGGGTGTCTTTAGTACAGCTCACATGTGCAGGTTGATTGTGTGGCTTTTATGCAGTTATAATGTATGCAAAGTATGAAATTAATATGAATGGGAAAGGAATAGAGAATAATGTGCAAAAGCTTTTTTATTTCAAGTTGCTAAGTTTGAAAACATCTGTGAGGGTGAGCTTTATGAAATTGAGCTGATTGTTCTGTGTCCCATTGTTAGTTTTGTTGTCAGCTTTGTTTGCTATTCCTTCTAAAAAATATAATATAGTTTCCGAAGACAGTGTAGTTGACCACCCATTATTCAGTCCAGACTTAGACTTGACTTGTAGTGAACAGTAATTGTAAAGTGATGTGTTTAGAGTAAGCTGTGGCATTATATTAGTCTTAACAGAATGTCATCTTTAAATTAAAATGTCCTTAATTCTATCTTTTGCAGAGCTGAAGAAGTCATTGTATGCCATTTTCTCACAGTTTGGACAAATTTTGGATATTGTTGCATTGAAAACATTGAAGATGAGAGGGCAGGCGTTTGTTATTTTCAAAGAGATCAACAGTGCAGCAAATGCCTTGCGTTCAATGCAAGGTTTTCCATTTTACGACAAACCCATGGTAAGAAACTACTATAATGCAAAATACTGATGATTGATTCCATCTAAGTTCAAGCTTTGCAGTATTTTTTGTTTAAAAATCCAGAATGTGTGTAGTCTATTTTATAAGTGTTGTTTTTTGAATACAAGTTTTGTTCTTTATATATTTTTTTTTAAAGAGAATCCAGTTTGCTAAAAAGGACTCAGAAGTCATTGCTAAGTTAAAGGGAACATATGTTGAACAACCAAAGAGAAGTAGAGAGAAAAATGAAGAAGAAGGTGCAAAGCGTAAGAAGAAAAAGTAAGTGCACACTGTTTTGACTTTGCTCAAAGAAGAATAAAAAATATGTTCACATCTTTTAGCTACCGTTACTTTATGCTAAATTAAGCAATAAAATAAAAACTTGTGTAAGGTATAAGCATTAGGTTTTTATTTTTCATCAGTCAAATATATTTTTTTAACAGATCACAAGCTGCATCTGACAGCCAGGGATCACAGTCAGCACAGCCACCTCAGATAACACCAAGACGTAAGTCTTTTTATAAAAATATCCTTGTTCTATGTCACAGATACATCTTTAGATATTTGTTGTTTTTTATTTTCTGTATAATTGTCTATTTTATTAGGAATTGTTCAAAATGGCCAATTTATTTCTGGGTAGCACTGTGTCCAAGCATCATCTATTTGAACTATTTGCAGCACCAGATCACCTGTAAGCATAGAACTGTGACTATATTGGTATTAACCACCATTTTTTCATTTGTCTTTTTTTTTTAAAGCTCCTCCACAACTGAACCCATCGGCGCCAAATGCACCATCACTTCCTCAGGCTGTTCCTCCATCCATAAGTGCTATTCCAGAGCAACCACCAAACCAGATTTTGTTCATCACAAACCTGCCAGAGGAAACAACAGAGATGATGTTGTGTATGCTGTTTAATCAGTAAGTTCGCCCTTTTGGTATAGGATTTCACAAAAATTGTAAAGTAATGAAAACTTATTCATTATTAATACCACTTAACATGGCGGATATTTTCAAAGCAGTAACAGCTATATTTTCTGTCTATTTAAATTTCATTACTAATAAATGTATTTAATTAAAGTGTATGTGGCCTAGTCTATGGAGCCAATGATGATGATGATGTGGCCTAGTCATCTTCTATGTCATAGGTTCTCAACCTTTTTCGGCTCACCGCCCCCTTTTACATTTTTTTTCCGCTCACCGCCCCCCAACTTAATTTTAGCGGAAACATTTGTTAATTAAAGGGGGATAATTAACCCTTTTCATTAGAGGTAATATTTCAATTTGTTTTTCTTTTATAAAAAACTGAATGGCTTGCATTTATAACTTTGAAATGATATGATAGAACTGTAAAAATTATTTGAAAATTGTATAAATATTATATGACTAAAGAATTTATATGAATATTTTCAAGCATTTCAATAACTACCCAGTTTGTATAATTACTACGTATCTATACCGCTCAGTTATTGTGGTTACCTCTTTACAAAGGATTCTAACGCATTAAAGGACATCTCGGTAAAACGAGTAAAATTAGTAATAGTTACCGATGTTAAGGTGACAGTCCGGTAAACCAACCATAAGACGAGACGGCCGCATAACATATTTGCCAAGTACTAACCCCTACTTCATCGAAAAGTGATTGCGATTCTTATTTGTTCAATAATATGTATGCCTACTGTTGGGGGATATCAGATATTTAGTAGCACTTGCGTTTACATCATATTTCATCCAAAAACTAATCGATTCAAATAGCTGAGTTGTTGAAATTATAGCAGGTACGTATGTACCGCCCACTTGCCCTTCATCGCCCCCCAATTGCCCCCGGGAATGTTATCGCCCCCGTTGAGAACCTATGTTCTATGTACATTTTTTTCAAAGACTTTTATAGGTTATTAATAGCAATCCTATTTCATTTGGATTAGACAATGGAGACGTTTAAAACTGTATTGAATGTGAAAAAAAAAACAACTGAAATGTTCCTCAATCAAAAGACTTCCAACAAAAATTTCTTTTTTTTATTTCCACAGATTCCCAGGGTTTAAAGAGGTTCGTTTGGTGCCAGGACGTCATGATATTGCATTTGTTGAGTTTGAAACTGATGTGCAGGCAGGTGCTGCTAAAGATGCTCTGCAGAGCTTCAAGATCACACCAACGAATGCCATGAAAATAACCTTCGCTAAAAAATAATTGTCTTCTCCTGTTTATTAATAATGTTAATGTTAATCTTATTTTATTTGTTTTTAAGTTGTTCATTTTATACTAATGTCATGGATTATAACCTGTAGTGTCACTATCTGCTGCATAGAAGGGACATTTTATTTTTCTTTCAGGTAAATCTGTACAGTTACTGGATTACCTTGCTGTTCATCAGGTAACCTAGATTTAGAAACCAATTGTTATGAACTTCACATGTTTTGCTTTGACTAGAGTTTCTCATGTTGACCTTTGGAAATTTCAGTATCATGAATTGCATTCCCATGTAATTTGGTCAAAATGAATATATTACTTTTGGATTAAAGTTCTCTGTGTCTTTAGGTTTTCCTGATCTCACATTCCTGAAACTGAAAGTCTCAAATCCAGTGCATAGCTTTCCTTTTTCAAGATATGTGTATAGAGTGGGTTTCAAAGTTAGGGCTGTAAGAGTGTTAAGCCTTGAGAAGCTCTAGCATTGCTTTGGTGGCGTGTGTAAAGGTTTAATAAACAGCATTGCATTTTTTTAAAGTTGTTCACTGCTGAGTGTTTGGCATAGCACCCTGACCTCTGACACTGCAAGCTGTACATTACTATGGTAGATTGCTAAAATGGTTTGGCTAATGAGACTTGCATGGTTAGAGGTCTACAGCCAATCTTACCAGCATTGCACCTTTTAAAATTAATGAGAAAACTTTGACTTGTATTTTTTGTTGTTAATAAACAAACTTTTTTTATAACTTGTACAAGTGTGTTGTTTTTGTATGTTACTAATGTTAGTGGTAAACATACTTAATGTGTGTCTGTGATATGAAAATACAAATGTACTTATAGTACAAGCATGTTTCTGTAAGACAAAAAAAATTAATTTATAAATAGTACTTCATAAAACTGGTTGCTAAAAGGGATGTTAAATAGAAACTGGAGTTCCAAATTTCAAACTTAGTTAAATCCAATTTTTTATTTTGTTGGACGTTTAGGGGGAAATCATTCAAATATAGATCTAGTGTCCAATGAGTTTTTTTTTAATTTGATCTCAAAGTTAAAGTATTACTTTTAAAACTTTGATTTGTACAAAATATAATTCCTTAACATTAAATGCTTTGCAAACACTATATGTCTAATTTGTCACAGTTGTCTCATAGTACCGTATAGGCCTATTGTTTTTTTTCTTTCTCACCAGATTTATAGAACCAAAAATGTTTTTTTTGAAAAACAAAATGAACAATATTAATATTTAACTTTAACATCCCTAGTTTTTATTAAGTTTAAGAACCATAGTTGTTTTTTTTTACCAAATCTGCTGTGTCTCAGGAAGACATAAAAAGTCTTAGGTCTTTAAAAATATTGACCTGGTCCCTAGATTTGCAATGCTTCGACCCTGGTGATTTCAACTCCCACAAACTTGAGTGTGACCTTTTATTTCATTTAAAATTCCTTACTTATTACTTGGGATTATTAGCCTGGGGGTAAATTATTGATAAGATTGCTTAAATGCGTCATTTGAAAGCAGGCTGAAATGAAAAGTACTAAACCAGTTGAGCCTTTACACTACAGTACCAGTAATAGTATAAACTGTTTTCAATTTTATTTTATAAAAATAAAAAAGTCACATTTTAAAAACTGTACTTCACATTAAAAACTAAGACCATTAGTAAATAATATCTAGTTTTCAAAGTTTCTAAAAAATGCTGTCACAGATGAAATCTACTCAATAAATCTTGTAAATAATAGAATACTTATTTATTTCTATGGTTGGATTCTATTTTACTTATGCCTATTGTATGAGAATCTTCACAGTACGGTAAATAGTTAACAAGGCCATTCTGAGTCAAAGTATATTTAATTCATTTAGATATCAAGAAGTATGACATTTTGCTTTTGAAAACCACTAGAGAAGTAGTGGAATATTTGGAGGTTCTTCATCAGATTCAAACTCTGCTGTTTCATCTTTGATCCATTTACCATCCCAATCTCTTTTCCAGCCCAGCCTGTTTGATTAAAAGACAATAAATGGGAAATATAAAAAAAAGTTAAAACATCAGCCTAGCCATTAATTGGGAAATGAAAAATGTTAATATAATAGCCCAGCCTGTTTAAGACAATAATTGGGAGCTAAAAATTTGTTTAATAAAATAGCCCAGCCTGTTTAAGACTAAGACAATAATTGGGAGCTAAAAAATTTTAATAAAATTGCCCAGCCTGTTTAAGTCAATAATTGGGAGCTAAAAAATGTTAATAAAATAGCCCAGCCTGTTTAAGACAATAATTGGGAGCTAAAAAATTTTAATAAAATAGCCCAGCCTGTTTAAGACAATAATTGGGAGCTAAAAAATGTTAATAAAATAGCCTAGCCTGTTTAAGACAATAATTGGGAGCTAAAAAATGTTAATAAAATAGCCCAGCCTGCAATAATTGGGAGCTAAAAAAATGTTAATAAAATAGCCCAGCCTGTTTAATTAAGACGATAATGTTAAAGTATAAGTAAACGTTGCGAAAGTGAATAATGTCAAATGATTATTAAATGAAGGATACAGAAGAATAAAGGATAATGATAAATCAGGTGGTTTAGTAATTGCATACAGTTACAGTGTGAATTCCTTTTAAAAAAAACAAACATGGAATGTCACTGATACCGAGTACATAAAAAAACATTGCATGCAAAATAAGTTTTAATGACATGCACTGATGCACTACTGGTACTTCACATTTTACTTTTGGTTTCAGACCTGGAGTGTTAGACGTTTTGTCATTCTATTTTTTCTTCTAATTTAACATAAGCAGATTTTTTTTTAAAGTTCATTAGAGTGAATACATCAGATTTTTTTTTACCTTAACCAGTTAGACACATCAAGCAGCAATAAGCTGGTCATATGACATGAATTATACGGGTAAACTAGCATATAAGTGCCTGGGTCTCAGACTCTGGCTAAAATAGATTTTAAAATACACTGGAACTACCCATGCAGTCATAATGAGCACAATAGTCATGAGCGGTGATATAGTATTTTCCGGGGAAAATTGAACCACAATAATAGACAGAATTATGCATAATAATTAAATAATAATAAGATAATGATGAATTTACCCTGGAAGTTGTCTAGATATGTTCACTGAGCTTTGACTACACGATCTTGTAACATATTCAGGGCACCCATTACCGCTTACATCTGTCCGAGATGAAAGAAAGCCAACACTGCTTTTACATGTCAATTTAGAAGTTGATAAACTTTTAGATGGTGAGGAAATATTTTTATGTGTCGTAGGCATTGTTTTTTTATGGCTTGCTGCAGCCACAGTTGTCTCACTTTCTAGGCCGGTACTGTTTGTGACAACTAATCCATCAAGTGGGAATTCATGATCTCTGCCCTGTGGAGGTTTGTTTGCTGGGGTGCATCTATATTTAGATTTGTATGGGTCATATCTGACATCCACTTGAGTTTTATCAGAAAATATGTCCTTAAGTCTGTGGCTGTGTGAAACTGGACCAGAAAGCTGCTGACTGCATGTTTCTGACCAGTGTGAGTAGCCTGGCAGATCTGACAATTTTGTACTAGATGATGTGAGAGTCCTTGCTTCCAGTTTTTTGCCACTGTCTTCTTGCTGCACCTCATCTTTGAATTTAGATTTGTTTATCCTTGGGTCGTATGGTTTTGATATCAATATACCCTTAGGATTTGCCTCTACCTTGGGATCATAGAAGATAACCAAATATCAAGTTTTAATAAAGGAATTGTTTTAATTGACACAAAATGTAATATGCTAAAGATAAATAAAACTTGGCTCCAACAGGTAACAATTTACAATCGTTTTATAGATTTCAAATTGTACCCAGAAAAGAAAAAATGGTTTAAAAAAAAGGAAAGTTTGAGTTAATATAATGTTAATTAGTGGGAACTGAAGTAAAAGGATTTTTTTTAAAGATAATGTTAATCTTTTAAAGTAAAGTGCATGTTGAATTTTGAACAAATAAAAACAAAGTTACAGTATATTAATAGTTATTCTAAATCTTAACAGCAAACACATGATTACCAACCATTTTGATGGAAGTTGTACCATCTTTTAGATACTGTTCATGTTTTCTCAAGTAAATGAGATGCTTCAATTCTTTTTTCTTTTCCAAGTATATTTCATTATCTGAAAATTTGTAAAATAAACAAATAGGAAAATCAAATAAGGGTCCAAAATTGTTGTACATTCAGAAAAATAATAACAATGCAGATTTTACCATCTTACATTTGTACTAACACATTGTCATTGACTTAAAACAATAGAATGCTGCTAATGGACCATGGGGGCATAGCAACAGCAGGCTAGACTGACATACAGAAGGTTATCCTGGTGCAGGACTAGAATTTGTTCCCAGGTCTGGAGGGGAGGGTATCCCAGAGTGTAACCAGCTATAGAATGCCCTCCCACTAAAGCTTTGTCAGAGCCCTAGCTTCGACACCTTCAGGAGTGGCTGAAGACGCACCTATTCAAGTAGCAGTTGTTTTTCGTGTATACATTTTCGTCTTTTACTTGTTGTCTGTGACTGTTGACAGCGCATATACAAGCATTATTATTATTATGAGTAACTGACTGTAGTTTGGAAGAAGTAAGGTGGCTGGGCATTGTGCTGGCCACTTTTTCTATGAACCAGACTGCAGAGATCATTGTTCTGTTTCAGTCAATGTCAGAAAAACATATTTATGTCTTTTTTAGTTGTTCTGTATTGCTGTAAAGAGAGTTGGTAAAGGTATGTTGGGGGAAGGGGGAGTACCGGTAATATATGCCTGAGGTAGGTTAGCCTGAGGCATTCAAGTAGGAAGTGGTATACTGTTTCTTGTGGGTATAGGCAGTGTCTGCAGGTGGATGGGTCTGTTGGGTTTATTCTAATTAGGCGTGAGTTGAGTGCTATATGTCCTGCTCTTCACTGGACTATGGTGCATTATTCTTTGCAATGGGGGAACTTTATGTTGTCTACCCAGATCAACCTGGTCTCAATGGATACTTACTTCACTCCAACTTCAAGAAAGCAACAGCAAAGTTATCAGAATAAGAATGCCTTTACAAACTTTTACATAGATGTGGCAGGGATATGCTTTTTACTTTTTTTTTAAATCTTCAAATAATATAAATATAAGCTAATAATAAGAAATAAAAGCCTGCACAAGGACACAAGTATTGTCTTACATGTTTGTCAACAGACCATTCCTGAAGGCACAAAATAGTATAATTTGTTAATTCTTTCCTTTAAAAATGAAGTCTTAGACAGATTTATTTTCCCACTAAGAATAGACTGTAATTAATATGCTTGTTTTAGTACTTACTGAAAAGATGTTTTTTTCCTTTCCTATGTATGCTCAACATACTGACTGTGTCAAAAATTGGATTGTGTTGACATACTAAGCATGCAAACCTGATAAAATAAAATATTCAGTTTAGTTTTGCTCATTAAAATAAAACTTACTTATCACTAGTGAGCTTTCAATATTAATAAATAACAAGTTTTAAGTTGAAAAATATTTTAACCAGTATTTTTCCCCCAATAAGTTGCATTTTAATTTTAATCAATTACCTTCCATTACTTAATAACTTGGCTTCATCTTCAGGAATTTCCTCACACAACAGCTCCTTTATTCTTCTATTCTACATAAAATGAAAGATATTTATTGAAAAGATAAAAAAAATAATAATTTGGCTAATTTGAGTTATTACAGTTACATTATAATAATTATAAGTAGGCCTATCAATAAAGCTAATCTGAAAACCTAACAGTTACAGATGAATAATTTTAAAACTAAATAATGAGGGATATGTTTATTTGTGAGAGAAATGAGGTGGTATTTATTAATAACAAATATACAATGATGTGTTACAGGCAGGGGCGAAACCAGAATTTTTTTCCAGGGGCGGGCTGAACTTTTGCGTGACAAATATTTACCAAATACCGCGGCGGGGGGGGGGGGGGGGCTAAACTGTCGCGTGACAAAGATTTACCAAATTTTTTGTGAATTTAGTGCACATTTAAAAAAAATCAGCTGAAAAAAATTTTTTTTTTAAATCCAGGGGGGGGGCTTAGCTTCCCTCAGCCCCCCCCCCCCTCTGTGGCTTCACCCCTGGTTACAGGAGCTCAAAAATATCCGAAACCCTGATCTACAACATAGAGGGATAGAACAGTCAGTAGATGCTGCATGAACTTAATGCCACAAAGGGAGACAGAGGTGTGAAGAGAATTACAGTTACAGGCAAGCAGAGAGTAAGAAAAGGATAACAAAGATCTTGCTGGCAGGACAAGAGGCCTAGCAACATCCAATACTTTTTTTTATAGCTAGCAAAAAATGTTAAACAAAACAAAGAAACATTTTTATTTAAGTTTTTTAAATAGACATTTTTGAGCCAAGACAAACACATTTTTTTTATTTGTTTTTTTTTTTATGTTTGCTAGAAGTAGAAGTATACCCATATGTCAGTTTGCCTTCCCATTCTTCACCTTCAGGGTGAAAATTGGTTTCTTATATGTTACAGACGCTCCTTATATTACTTATATACAGAAGGTTAGATATAAAAGTCTTGTGCTTATCTATGGTCTAAGTCTAGTCTTGCATTTTGATTAGTTAAGTGTTGGCTTTCCTGGTTTGTTTAGGTAACCCATTCTATTCCAGGATGCCTCTTGGGAAGAAAGAGTATGTATATACGGTATGCATTTGTTCTCGCATAAGGGATAAGGAAAGTGTTTTTGTCCTTGTGTTTATCTGAGCATCAGGGCAAGCTCTAGGGTTTTTTACGGCCTGGGCGAAAACAAATTCTGCACCCCCATTAAAGTGCCTTTTGCAGGGTCTGCAGGGTATTGAACTTCGGAAATGTGTTTTTGTCAATAATTGTTAATTGGGCTATACCCAACAAAGAATTTTATTTTATAACCTTTGATTGATGACTGTGAAATGTAAATAAAACAGTTGAATGAAAAGTAACAATGGCTTTGCATTATAGATTAATAATCTAATTTATTATTAGAAAAGTTAAATAACATACAGTTTTACATTAGGTATATAGGTTTATAGGTTTTATAATTACATTATGTACAGTTCTCTTAATAACAAACAGAAACTAACAGTTAGATTACAGATAGTTTTTTTCAGTTTTTATAACACTTAAAAAAATACACAAAGACTCCTTGATTGATATGGTTTTATAGTGAATTATTGTTTTCTTAACTATGGTCCAAAAGTCACTTTTAAATACTGATTACCAGTATTTATACTCCTAAAAACTAAAACCTTAATGGTACTTTTCTTGCTTTCTGCTTAGATAAAGTATATTCTTCTATGAGGGCTTCTGAGTCTAACTGTCTTGCTATCTCATTTTCAATAGAAATTGTCGCACACCCGCAAGTCTCTCCTGACACATTGTACTACGCAGATAGGTTTTAAGTAGCTTTTAAGTTTTGAAAAACTTCGTTCAGCACTAGCTACGGAAAGCAACAACGTAAGCAAAATACGAAGGGCTAAACAAATGTTAGGAAATCTATTTTCAAGATTCTGTTGGTAAATGAAGTTAAAGACTTCTTCAGGGTTTGATACTGAGTCATGGAGATGATGAGCAATTGCTCTTAGTTCAGAACACTGACGTTCAGCAGCCATGTCAGATTCATTCAAACGTTCATCTTTTTCAATTGTTAATGCTTTTCCAAAGTTTTTGCACATCGACTTAGCCTCTGATGTAGTCTTATTTTTAAGGTCAGGAATGTTGTACAAAAATCCAAAGACACCAGATACTTTATTTAACTGGAAAAATCTTTCTTTTACTGCATATGCAGCTGTGTCTAAAGCAGCAACATAAAAGTGGATCTTGAAACTTTCTGAAGGGTCACCTGCAATATTTACATATTCATCTGTTGATTTGTAATCAACCATGTCCTTTTTTTTAATTCGGACCTTCTCTTTCTCAAATACTGGTTCTATTCCATGCAACTTCTAATTCTACTTCATTAGCATCAACCAGAATTCTATTGCACTCTAAATAGCATGTCCAAAGCCCCCTGTCAAAATGGTGGAATTCCACTGTTAGACTGCAGTGGTTGACTTTAACAGGCCGTTGCATTTAATGTAATGCATATTTGTTAAGTCTGAGAGAATGAAAGTTTAAAATATATGTATGGACAAAAAGTTTATGTTGTTTTTGTGTAAAAAATGTGATTATTTTGCAAACAATAATGGATAAACCCGACCAAAACACCTTCCGACTGGCGTGACACAAAATGGCACTGTAATATGTAGGGCTTTGCGTTATACCTGCTCTCTTGCAATGTGAATACCAAAGTCATTTTTCATTGGATGATAACCAAATTTTGGGAGCAATTAGAGGAAACCTTACTGAGCAGTTTAGTATGTGTATATTTCCCATAAGTTCGACCAAAGCAGAGAAAAATAGTTTTAAATTTGTGTCATATTTTCTGTTTAAATTCTAAGTTATTGAGAGCCAACATTTCCTAACTATACATATATCGTTAGAATCTGTATTCTTTCAGCTTTTTAGTGATATAATTTTTATGTTAGGATGTTGTGATCTCGCTTTGGTATTAAGCCACGAAGTTGGGTACCCTAATTGAAATGACGCCTGGTCTTTGCATAGCCTTGTTATTTATATATGCAAATCATAATTTCATAAGGAAATGTCTATCCAAATAATAAGTGCAGGGCATTCTGATGAGAGTGATGAAAAAATTATGAAAATCGTACAGAAAATAAGAAAGTTATGACAATTTTTAATATTGGCCAATCGGCTTGCAATTTATTTAGCATAAAATATGCAAATTTTATGCAAATTAGGCAATTTTTACATGCCGTGTGGAGTTTTTGAGCGCACCATTGGATTCGGCATGTCTTTTTCTTTCAGGATACCAAATTTTATCAGTTTTTAATAACAAATGATGATGATAACTAAAAAACACTTGCTTATTTTTGTTAAAATTGAACTCCAATGAACGGTGCCATAAAATTCTTGTTGTTCTGAGCCAAAAATGTTCTAAAAATGGTCAAAATTTACAGTCTTTAATTACACATAACTCGCTTATTATTTGTCCGAATTTTAAAAATCAAAGTGTTCTGTGATCAGCTATCTGAGATCTATTCAGAAAACACAATAATTCAAGTAGAATTTAATAAACAAAAAAGCATGTGGACATGCTACTCTAAATCACTTCTAGCTGTAACCAAACACTCTTCAATTTTTTTTCAGATGACTAACTGCTCTTTGAAGACTCAAGTTCTTTTCTTGCAGTATCTTACTAGTTATGTTTACTTTTGTTGTGCCTTGTGACAAATGCAACAATAAACTTGGAGTCTGTGATATTTTTAAGTACAAGTGCTTCTACCTTCACAATACTGCCACTAGATTAATTTACTGTCTTCAGAAATCTCTTCCAAAGCATTACAAACATGAGCTAACTCGTACCGCAGCGATGTTAGTGCATCAATTCGACTGGGACATATTGTGCCATTTAGGGGATTTAATGTACTCGTTTTCGTAATTAAGTCTGAAAATGCACTGCTAATGCAAATAACTCAGCGCTCTCACGACTTAAGATTCATGGACTGACTTGAAGATCATGGTCACGTCACTTCAATATGATATTCCGCCGCCTCATCGCATCCAAAGTGTGGCCGGGGGAATTATGTGAAGGGTTGCCTTTTTTGCACTCCGCTACGGACAGCAAGGTTGCCAAACTAAGTTACTGTTAGGGCAAACTATCCTATTTTCTAAGACAACTTAAATAAAATACCCTTCGCCTTTCATTGCCTAGTAACTAGTAATCCATCTGCTTATGCTAGTAGCGCGCAGAAGCACTAAACTTTAATATAGTATATATTTTTTAATCCCCAAGTAAAAAAAAATCCTCAATTTTGCACCCTAGGCAGCCACTTAGTTGGCCTATATGGATGAGCCGGCCCTGCTGAGCATTGTAACAGATTGTTATTGTGTTGTATTTCTAAATTAGAATTTAATGCCTTGCCTTATGTATTATTACTACTTTACTATTTGCCCTTCTGTCCTATAGTATAGTGTTTCTAGGTTTAAGTTTAATGACTATTGGTGTTAATTTTTAAATATTATAATAATAATTTTCTACTTCTATCTATACTAGAATGAACGACAGTAAAAACTTACAAGTCATAAATTTATTTGTTTGTCAACGCAAATTTTTTAGTAGACATGGACATGAATGAAATGATTTATTGATTTATAAAATTTAGCCTATAGGGCCTATACTATATTTTGATTGGGCAAAATAATTCCTACTTTCATTTTGTGAGTGATTTTGAACCGGCTAGTAGCCTAGGCCCGTAGGCCTATCTAAATTAGTGACATTAATTTAATTCATTAATCATTAGGCTAATGATAATGACATTGACATTGGTCTCATTGGTCATTGGATTGGACTATAATTTTTTACTCTTGTTTTGGTGACTAGTCTAACAGTAGTAACAGTCACAAGTAATTATAATATAAGTAATACAAGTTGTGTCATAAGTCTTACAAGTACAAATAGGCCTACAACTAGAAGTACTACTACTACTAGTTATTTATAAGTTATAACCCTCCTTGCTTGGTTGTAGTACAAGTCGTAACAAGTAATTGAAGTAAATGAAAATGTATAACTATAAAATAATCATTTATTAATTTTAAAAATATTATGTTAAGAGTATATATTTTTCAGGAGAGGTTATACTTACTCTTAGTGTATTTAAAAGATTAGTATCGTTTCCTTCTCTTTTAAATGACATTTTCACTAAGCTATTAAATAAAATACTATTACTTCGCCTGATGAAGTGAAGATTCTAAATTAAAACATTCACTTGAAATTCACGCGAGATTACCTCATTATCATCCGGGACATTTTAGCTTAACGCATGCGCACTGACAATTGTGTCGTCGTTGAGAGCTCAATAAGCAAAGCTTAAGAAATATATTTTCAAAGTGAGTTAAAGGGTTTTAGACTCATATCTGAGGTTTGTCAATGAAGATTTTATTATCTGTTATGTGATTTGTTAACTATCGTCTTTAAAAGACCTTTCCTTGTCATTTGCGGGATTTTCGTTTCCTCCCCCGTCCTTGATTGAAAGTCTTAATTTCACAACAATTATGGAAGTTTGGTATTTCACTTGATAATTCCTGCTAAATTCTATATTATATCTAAACACTTTTTATCAAGGAAAATATAGCTAGTGTTTTTATACATACATATATATCACGTAATGATAGTTTACATTTATTTGTCATTGCTAGTAAACTGATATTTAGTGGGACAATTACTATTGCTAAGTCCCCAACATAACATCAGACAGAAAAGTCAGCAAGAAATACTCAGTCAGCCAACTCCCATTATTTTAACATTCTTCTTACAAAATATACCTTATTGATATTGTACATTTTCCATATTTTTATATTTATTTGTATATTTACACTTTAAACAGTTCTAAGTCTAAGATTTATGTTTGGTATAGCCTACTAAAGGCTACTTACATAGACACTAAATTAGATTAGGGAGGCTAGTAACTTACTAGTAAGTTTAAGTAAGGCTAGTAGGCTAACTGAGACTGGCCTCTATTCTATACTCTATAATCTATAATAATAATCTATAGCTTGCTTTTGTTAGACCAGAAAGGCCAAGGCAGGCGAACTTGTTACTTTTACAGTTAGATTTAAGATTGTTACTTTACTTAGACTTTTAATTATAATTATAACTTTAAGATATAGCCTATATAGTATATAGACCTATATATTCGCCTAGAACTAGAAGTCTTAGTCTCTTAGTAGCCTCTTAGTCCTCTTAGCATGTCCTTATTGACGAAATCCTAAAAAATGACAGTAATGAGTAGGAATCTTAGGCTAGGCAACAACTACATGACCTAATCACAATTTCTTTCTAGAATAGTCAGCCCTGGCCTTTACCATGCTACCATTTACCATTAAATAGTAAGCTTGAAGTAAGCTGTCTCATTACACAGTCTGAATATTAATTTAGTTTTAAACCAGCTAATCAGCCAAGCAATTAATTTAAAGAGTTAGAGTAAAATCAAACTGTTTTTTTAGAGCTGAATACATTAAATATAGATGTCTTGAGTCCCTAAATATATTTAGAGATGAATTATTTTGTCTATAAAAAGGCTTTGCTTAGTATTACTTGTATTGTTGATAGTGCAGTAGTAATGATAGTAATATCTAAGCTGCTTAAATAAAATTTAATGCTATAAATAGAAATGACTGCTGGTAAAATTAACAATCATTTTAGGCTAGGCAGTCCATTTCATTATATCAGTGGCTAATAATAGGTTAATGTTAAATACTTAAATGATATAAATAGTAATTATGCACTACTTTTTGTTGTTGCTTTGGATTAAATGAAACTCACTTTTACTACACATTTCACAATATTAAAAATTGTATCAAAGAATACACACAATTCACATAATGTTGGATTATTTAAAACATATGCGACTGTGTAAAACTAGACTAAAACATTGATATGTGTAGGCTGTAATTATTTTTGAAAGCAGGTCTGTGAAATAAGAAGTTATTAATATGAGGTCATTTTAGAGTAGTTTATTATAGTAATTTGTCTTAAGTTGTTTGTTTTTTTACACTAGCCATATCATATATTTGGGGTATCTTAAAATCAATGTGTAATAATCATGCAGATGCACCTGAATTCATCTTTCCACTAAGTGGGTAATATGCTGCTGATTAACATTATTTTTTCCTTTAACAAAAAAGCTCTACATTTCTAGAATATGCATTGATTATGTCACAGTTTTAGGGTTAGTTTATGCTACCTGATCCTGAGCTAGACCATCTCTGGTTATATTAAATTTTGCATTTATATCTGACTCTGCAATAGTAATTTTTCCTACGCTGTTGGCATTTTAGAAGTTAAAGAAGCTCTGTCTTGAAACAACATTAGGGGGATAATGGTTTCCTGGTTTACATTAAGTAAAAAGTAATATATAAAAATAGCAACCGTTATTTTTTCTCAATTGTATCAAAAAGAAAAATTTGTAAAGAAAAGTTATTACTGTTATATTTTTAATCTTATGACGGGGAAAAAACCCACATCTAAATTCAATGTGAAATTTTAGTTAAAAATTTGCTGGTCAGATCTGAAGCTAAATATTTGTTCAATTGTGTAAGAATTTATACAAATGTACAAATAATACTTTTCAGAATCAAAGTGAAGTTTCTTGCTAGCAGCTGAAAAGATGTCAGATGAGCCGGCTGAAGTAAGTATTTTGCGTGTTATGATTAAATCATATGTTTGAAAATGGATATCATATTATTAAAAACAAAGAGCTGAAACAATTTATTACCGTTTATCATTTTTAAAAAAAAGTATTAGGAATTTTGACTGCCTCTTTATAGTGTAAAAAAATTATCCTCAAACCCCTTATTGATTTTGTTTTGAATATTGGCTTGAAATATTTTCTACCATTGTCATTTTATTCTTTCAGTGTCCCTTGTGCATGGAAGCACTTGAGATTGACGATCACAGCTTTTTTCCATGTACCTGTGGGTATCAGGTACGCTTGAACTGTTGAGTGTCAAAAAATGTAAAATATATCCCAAAAAAAAATGATTACAAGAGAGAATAGAAAAAAAAATAACTGCCTCTTTTAATGGTGTTGTCAGTAATGGTGTTGTCGGTAAGTCCTTTTGTACCTTTTGGTCAATAATGGAATTGTTTGCTTGCCTAGATTTGTCGTTTTTGCTGGCATAGAATTCGCACAGATGAAAATGGATTATGTCCAGCTTGTAGAAAGCAATATCCAGAAGATCCTGCAGAGTTCAAACCTTTAACAGAGGATGAGTATGTTTATTGTTGATTTACATTGATGTGTGTATATATATATATGATTATTATTATTCATTTTGTGCATTATTGTGACATAAAAATCCTAATAATTTAAGACAACAATATCATATTTTTTTAGGGTGGTTTTATATTTCATCTTAGTGTTGTATTGTGATTATAGTTCAAATTAAAATATACCTCATTATTTCATTATAACAGATTACAAAACATCAAGAAAGAAAGAAAGCAGAAAGATGTTCAACGAAAACAGAAGGCGGCAGAAAATAGAAAGCACTTAGCCAATGTCAGGTACTGATACAAATGCATAATAGAGTAATTGTAATTGAATGACACATAAAATATTATATTATAATTACTGTCTAATGTAATTAATAGAGTCTAATAGAATTAGTATAATTTAAGGTTGCATCCTAGTTAAGGTGTACATTTAAACCTTTTTGAAAAATGTCAGTAAAGAGAACTTACTATTTTGTCTTGTCAGGGTTGTACAGAGAAACCTGGTGTTTGTTGTAGGTCTGTCTCCTCGTTTAGCAGACCCGGAAGTGCTTAAAAAACATGAATATTTTGGCAAGTTTGGGAAGATTCATAAAGTGGTGATAAATCAAAGCACTTCATACGCTGGCTCCCAGGTGTGCAAAAAAAAAAAACAAGTCCCATTATAGATTTGTTTCATTATTTCTATTCAATTTGATGATTAGTTTAGGCAAGGCTACTGATATTGCAGGCACGGAGAGTGCATCATACATTTCATCAATGCACATTTTAATGATTAGCTTAGACAAATAAATTTAGAAAACAAAATACATTTATCCTCTTTTTTTTTTTCTATTAATGATCATTTAAAGAATTATTTTTTTAACTGAGATTAAAAGCTTATGATTTTTTTGTAATGCCAGTAAGATTTTTGTTTTTATCAATGTGCAGTAAGATTTAATATGTTTAACAAGCAGATGACAACAAAACCCTTTTTGTTCTGTTTTAATTATATTCATGAGAGGATAATGTCTAACAACTTCTATTCACTAGTAAATTATATTTGGCATCAGCTTCAAAATCATTGGCCTCTGTACAAACCATTAATAATATAAAAAAAATTTGATACAAAATTCTGAAGAGATTTTCACATAAATATCAAAGTTAATCTAAAGAAAGCCATAAAAGTTCTACATGTTAGTAAAATAAAACGCAGATTTAAATATTCATTTAGGCACGATAATAAAAAATATAACAACAGTTTTAATTTTTTGAAGAGTAATAGTCTCACTGTTGAGCATATTTGTGTTTGAAGTATATTTTTTTTGTACAAAAGTTTAATTGGTATAATAAACCCAGTATGGCAATGGCAGTGTCCACAATAAATAAATTTTAAGCAGTGCAATGTATTGGCTATATGTTCCTGATCTGTTTGATATTTTTTTGGTACGCATTAATAATACAAAGTTGTTTTCTATATGTACTAGAAATTTTGGGCTCAAACTTAAGATCTATTGCACAATTATTACTGAATCTTGGCTGGTACCATTGTTTCTTGGCAGGTAGAAAATAAAATAAAGAGTCCATTGTCCTATATAATATATCTGGGAGTGAAAGTTAGATGAATGATTAATACACATGAATTTAAACACATCAATGTCTTTGCCAATTTGTGTCTGGCAGAACAGAAGTTGATACCTTGTTCTTCTTCCCTTGCTTCCACCTGTAGGGTCCTAGTGCAAGTGCCTATGTTACATATGTTAAACCGGAAGATGCTCTCAGGGCAATTTTAACAGTGAATAATGTCCACGTGGAGGGGCGGACATTGAAAACATCATTAGGTACCACAAAATATTGCAGTCATTTCTTGAAGGGCTCACATTGTCAGAAAAATGTAAGTACTGCTTTATTGTTGTCAATTGTTTTTCACGTAGAAACACAAATGTTTATTTTAAACTTGTCTACAAATGGTATCTTAGGGGCTTTAAAGAATGGAATCACAGAAACACAAATATTTTCATTAGATCATGAATCACAATGTCATTACTACAATTCAATTATATCTTAGTGAAATCTATCAAATGCATTTTAAATGGTACTAATATACTTTAGTTATAGTTATAGCAGTGTTTTGGATCTGACCTAAAAAAAAAAAAGGTTTGGTGGTGGGCTTATTTTAGAAAGTTAAAAGCTGGAACTAAATCATCCAACATGTTTGAAAGCCTTTTTTGTGTAATTAAAATAACTTGTATTAAAAGTAGAACATTGGCTTTTACTCCATTAAAATATATTTAGGGAGGAAATATTGCAAGTATTTATACTGAATATGTATTTTATATAGTAACACTTTTGATTTGTATAGGATTGTATGTACCTACATGAGCTTGGTGAGGAGGCTGCTAGTTTTACTAAAGATGAAATGCAGGCTGGGTACGTTTGTCACTCCCCATGTCAAGTCTCTTGTGTTAAACATTTCAGTAGAGAGAAAAAAATGTGTGTATTTGTTTTACACTGAACAATGTCATCTGCTGCTGTCCATGATTAAAATCTTTTATTTGTTTGTTTGTTTTCAGAAAACATCAAGAGTATGAACAAATGCTAATAGAACAGTTTTTAAATGCTCAGAATTCGGCAAATAATCATCATATAGCAAACAATAAGATGTGAGTGGGTTTTTTTTTTGTTTTTTTTTTTTAGTATGTATGCTGATTGCATTCTTTGATTTATGGGATACTGAGGTCTATTTATAATGTGCTGGAATGTCATCCCAAAAGTCTTCAAGTAAAAAAAGTAAAAATGTGTGGGCCTGGACTTTGTACTAACAGTATGGGTAAGCTGACATTGGTTGGGAAAAGTAAAGGTAGTTAGTCATTATGCTGACCACATAATCCTCTTGTATGCCAGCGCCACTAACCCTCTAGTACGAAATGATCTGAATGAAATGTTTTACTTAATTCTATGGTGTGCTTTCAGTTGTAAATCATTTCTACAAAGCTTAGTTACGTGCATATATATATATATATCTTTTTTGCTTCACAGAAAAAAATCTGTATCACCTCAAGCAATAGAGAATGCAGAGGTTATACCATCATTGATGGATATGACTGGTGATATCAAACATACGTTATCAAACACTGGGCCTTTATTACCTAATCCTGTTCATAATCATACTGGAGGTGCGGCTAACGGGCACGCTCATTTCAATAATTCTAATTCGGTCTGGCCTGTCTTAGATGGTGCAGGCACAACTGCACATGTAAATGGCACAAAAAATGAGCATTCCTCAAACAACATTAGTAGAACACAGGTAATTGTTAACTGGTATTTTTACTTAGCATTTAAACAAAATTACATTTAACATTATTTTAACAACAACTTAAAGACATTTTTCTTCTGTCGCTATATAGGAGTATACCAGTATTAAATTGTGAGAAAAAAACAACAATCAAAAGTGCCAATACTTTTAGAAAACTTGTTTTGATCTAAAATCTTTGTGTTTGAAACTTTAATCAAAGTTAATGGTTTTTGTCTTTGTGAATTTTATTACTAGAATTCTGAACATTATCAAAATACATTTTCTCTTCAAATTCATTACTTAGCACTATTGTCAAAAAAATACAATAAAAGTTTTATTCATTTTTCTATGTTTGTAAAATTAAAAATGTATATAATTTTTTTTTAAAGAAAACTATATTATGAGTTACTTTCTAAATTTGACCCTGTCTGTTGTGCGATTGTTCCAGGGTCAGAGTAATAAACTTCAGCATAGAACGAATACACCACCTGGCAGCGGGGGAGGCAGTAACGCAAGTCGTGCAGTTGGTAATGGCCGCCAGAGAGGCAGCAACTCTGTGAATAATACTGAAGAAAATCATATACAAAAGTAAGTCTGAAACTGTGGACCTAATTGAGACTATTGCTATTATATGAAGACACAACTGGAAAAACAGCAGAGTCAAATTTCAAAATTTTGTAATAAAAATTAGAAAAGAAAAAACCATGTACAATAAGAAAAGGGGAATAGTCCATTGGTATATTCCATTATTAACATTTGAATAACTCTTAAGCTACAAAAGTGTGGTCCTATAATTTTTTCCTTTGTGGTCTTCGTATTATAAAAATATTTCATCTAATATTGACATAGTTTAGCAAAGAAAAGTTGAGTTTAAACAGTCTACTGATATCTTATAATTATATATTAACATATGTTAAATGTAAAAAAAATTGAACCTCAAGTAATGTGCATTTCTTTGAATGTTTGTTAACAGTCAGGTAAATCCAGGCAGTGGCAATAGATCTCCAACGTCAACACCACCAAGTGATGTAGAAAAGAGCACAGTTCCTTCACAGAGTGATCAAGTTAATCACAGAGGTCTTCCGCTTCCAAACCAGAACTCCAGTCAGCCTGTATCCCCTAGAGCCGGGGGCCCAGTAACGACAGCCCCTTCGCCGCTAACCCAGACTAATTCTAATTCAGTACCCATTATAAATACACAATTGCAGGTAAGGCTTCTGTACGCTGGTTTCTTAATTAGTCCCTTTTTTGGCATTAGAGAAACATCAATAGCTTTGCTTGTATTTAAATGAAGAGACGGTTGATTTATTGACAATTTTTTTACTGCAGCCACAACAACAAGCTGACTTGAGCTCAACAGTTGGTGCTATTGGTTCGAATCGAAGGTCTGGATTGCAAGACGGCAACAGTGCCCAAGGTCTTTCATTTTTTGGTAATACTGTGCAGTCATATAACTCCTTCCACTCTATTGCTAAACTATCTTTGTGCAAATATTAATATAACTTCACAAATCAAGTGAAGCTGTCACTTGTGTGCTTTAATAAATACAGTGGTACCTCAGGTTAGGAACACCTCAGTTTACAAATGAATGATTCAGGTTACAAACAACAATTTAGAAACTTTTTAGGTTACAAACAGTGCCTCAAGCTATGAATGAAGAGAGACAGAAAGGAAGATTTAATGTTGGAGACAAACAATTGCTAACAGTCCAAATGAAGACCTCGTTGTACATAGCGCTAGTGGGTCTATTCTAGTTTTGCACGTGTGCGCAAGAAAGAAAAAAGTTTAATTTTTGTTGGGTTAATGACTAGATGTTAATAAAAAAAAGAATGATTTTTTTAATCTTTAAACAGCATGAGTTTATTGAATTAATTTCAATGTTTCATGTTACGAACTGAGTTCAGTAGTTTGTAAGTTTGTAGCCCGAGGTACCACTGTAATTGCAAATTTAGCTGTCATATTTCATCAGATGTCATGGATCAATATTAAAAATTAATTGATTTAATGGTCATTTATCAAATTGATCAACTTATTGAAAACAAATACAATTATCTTTTATTCATTGACCTTTTCTAACATGAGCAATGTGTACTTTCTGTGTCTCTAGAAATTCCCAATGTATCACTAGTAAATCACGAGATGGCAGATACACTCCCTGTGTCCACCTGTACAGATTGGGTAGAAGCTTTTGGTTTAAAAAATAAAGAATTACCACCTGAAGATGATCTAGGTAATGAGTTCTCATAGTTCTGGATTTTCTAGTTAAATTACCGGTATTCTTTTTACAGTTTTGTATCTCTGTATTTTTCAGAGATTTAAAGTGTCACAGTTGTTGTTTTTTTCCCCATTAATTTTATACAACTTGATAAACAAAAATAATTTTTAAATGGATTGAAAAATATGAAAATTAAATTTATTTTACTGATTTATTTTTGGTTAGTATTAAAATTTATCAAATGTTCTATTGTATTACAAATATAAGTATAAGGAAAAAATAAAACTGATTTTTGAATAATTTTATCAAATGTTGCATTGTATTGTGGATGAATGTAAGGAAATGTGATGAGCCAAACATTTTATTATCTCTTTAGGTTTTGACCCCTGTGCGGAGTCCTTTAAAGGCCTTGCTGACCTGATTGAGAAGGAGAATGGGATGCAGCAACAGCAGCACCTCCACCTTCTCCACCACCCACAGAGCCGCCTGGGGTCCCCTCCACACACAAGCTATCCTCCACATCCTTTGTCTCACTCTCCCTTACAAAACAACACTCTACTCAGGAGTCTACCTCCGGGCTTCTCCATCTCACAGATACAGCAACAACAGCAACAACTTCAACAACAACACTATTTTCGACCTGGTGAGTGTGGCATCTCTCTTGCTGTTTTTTTTTTTTTTTTGTCATTCGCGCAGGCCACCGGGATTATAGAAGTAAATGGCTGTTTGAATAGAACATTTTAATACTTGTTTATTAGACGGTGTTCACACGGGTTGGAAAAGTTTTGGAAAACTTACTTCATTTTTCAAACTTGGGAAAACTGACCTAGGTTTGGGAAAGTTTGAGTTTTGCTAAAAAAAAATAACAGGGGGGGGGGGGGGGGGAATTGGAACTTGTTTGAAATTATTTTTTTAAGTCAATAACCATGTAGTGAAGTTGAGGAGTTCTTGTGTTCCAATTTTCTTTTTGTTTTAAATTACACCATTAGTACTTAAGAAACTTATACAAATAATTTTTTACATAATTTTTCTGTATTTTTAAGTAAGAATATAGACCAGTTGACCTGTGGACACGTGGTGTCCATTCACAACTCAGCATATTTCAACTTGAAATATTTAAACTGTTCAATATAAAAATCAAATGGCGGGCCTATAACTAGAAAAAACAAACCCACCTATCCACCTACTAAAATAGAGACACAAAATACAATCCAAATTGTGATAGTCCCAGCAGCCTTTAGCAACATACTGAACAACTGTTGGAAAACCTGATTTGATACACATAGAGTGAATTCAAATCACTCATAAATCTTTGTATTTTCATTTCAGTTTTTATGTAAGGGCATAATTGCTTTGGTTAAACTTTTTTTTTGTAAATCTACTTCAGCAGCTTATGTGATATAATCAATCAATTGCTTATTTGTCTATAGTCAACAAATCAATTGCTTATTTGTCTATAGTCAACAAATCAATTGCTTGTTTGTCTATAGTCAACAAATCAATTGCTTGTTTGTCTATAGTCAACAAATCAATTGCTTTTTTGTCTATAGTCAACAAATCAATTGCTTGTTTGTCTATAGTCAACAAATCAATTGCTTGTTTGTCTATAGTCAACAAATCAATTGCTTGTTTGTCTATAGTCAACAAATCAATTGCTTGTTTGTCTATAGTCAACAAATCAATTGCTTGTTTGTCTATAGTCAACAAATCAATTGCTTGTTTGTCTATAGTCAACAAATCAATTGCTTGTTTGTCTATAGTCAACAAATCAATTGCTTGTTTGTCTATAGTCAACAAACTTTAAAAAAAAATAATTCTAGCCTAAGATATAAATAGGTCCTTATAAATATTACATATTAATATTACTTTTTTTCTTTAATCCATTTTGCAGATATAACCAATTCCAAAATGCCAGACATTCTGCCCCAGTTTTCTCTAAGTGCACAGAGATTTGCTCCCTTACATTATCATAGTATGCCTCTAGACCTGCATACACCACAGCATCAACAGCAGCCTCAGGTACTCACCACCTCTAGAGATACTTGCTTTGTTAACAGAATGCTATGTTCTAGGACAGAGGTCGGCAACCTTTTGATAATAATGTGCCAAAGTAGGATTTCTAGTTCATTCTGCGTGCCAGCGACCTAAGAGTCAACCTGCGCCACCCATCTATAACTGGTAGTGGATACTTGAACTGCCATATTGGGGGTCTTTCGCGTGCCATTGAAAATCACTCTTCGTGCCAAGTTTGGCACGCATGCTGTAGGTCGCCAACCTCTGTTCTAGGATTTGGGTTGTCATTCTTATAACATTCTTTCATCACAACTAAT
Organism: Anisus vortex; assembly: GCA_949126835.1. Taxonomy (NCBI): domain Eukaryota; kingdom Metazoa; phylum Mollusca; class Gastropoda; family Planorbidae; genus Anisus; species Anisus vortex. Next base: position 11,554,906 of record OX421498.1, on the reverse strand, counting down.
TACAGTAGTTTTCTTATGACTAATCTGTGTAGCAAATATCATGATGACATGAAGTGTACATTTCTGTATTTATACAAAATTGGCTCCAAAATTGGATGCTATTTTTTTTTTCTTTCTTGTAAGCGTTGGAGAAATAAATCTTCAAATATCTATGCATATAAAAAGCTCTGTTAGTGTGCTCAACCAATCATATTAGTTAATTTAAAGACATGTGACCTTATCGTCTCATATTATACTTGTGCGATTTCACTTTGGACATGTGTCTTCGCTAGCTGCCATGCGTTCAACCCGGGTTTGATTCTCCAGTTAGTCTATACCTTTTTTCTACAATTGTTTTTATTTCAATTATAACTTCTTTTTTTGTCATTTAAAAAAAAGATTGTAAATCTACGGGCAACACCAGGCAATTTAGATTTTGGTTAAATAAAAACACTTGCCTAATTTTGACCCGATTACAATGTCTTCAGTAAAAAAAAAAATGTGTTTTTTAATTTTTATATTTAGACTATAGGTTTTTGTTCATTGTAGTTGATGAAATTTGTATCTGTAGCTTATACAAGCCTGTTTTATACTATTAGAGAGTTAATGTTTTTAATCATGATTCTAGAGAGGATCAAAGTCCTATTAGCCCAGGCAACTAAATGGCACTTAACTGAACATATGTAATTACCACTAGAGCCTTAACCGTTGTGTGTTCTCAATCATAGTGGAAATGGAACTGAGGTCACGGTCGAATTAAGACCACTTCACCTTCATGTACAGCTACTGAAAATTGCAAAACTCTCCATCCAATGAGGAAAGAGATATTTTATGTTAATGAAAAAAAAAAAGCAAACCTTGTTATGATACATAGCCCTGATTCTTCATTTTTATCAACTCTTATTGTCATTTTTTATCAAGTCCAGCTTTAAAGACGTGCCTCGCTAAAGAACTTGTTGCTTAAAAACAAAGCACGGAATCCCCGAGAGAGGAAAAAGGAAATTTTGGGCATGAATGAATCAGGTTTGTTGACCATGTTCTAGCGCTATGAAGAAGTCTGGCCAGACGTTTGTGCAACTTTATCATGAAGACTACACACCATGCTACAATAGCCAAACAGAAGGTTTTCTGTGACATGGGCTTATTGCATTTATGCATTGAACAGGCACTTTTGTTAAGAATTGTAAAGATTTTCACAACAGCAACTGGATTTTCAAACAAAAAATGTTTTAACAATTTTTGATGAAGAGTATAAAAAGCTGGTTTAGTAATCAATTTTCTATAAGTTTTAAGATATCTGCATGCTATCTTATAATAGATCATCTATTTCTTTCTCTATTGCTCTTTTCATTACTAATTTGGTCATTTTTTAACTCTGATACTTAATCTTGTTATTATAGATCAACAAGTTATAGTTATAGAGTGCATGTGGAAGAATTCATGTACTGTTTAGGGTATATTTTATTGTTGAATGTGTCCATTTCACCTAATCCTAATATAACATTTTTATTATATCAATACTTAAACGCATGTAAACCACAAATTTAATAGTTTTCTATAGGAAGAAAGATTAAAGAGTGTGAAATATTTTACAAAGCATGTATGTTCCGATGTAAGAGAAGATGAATGCACTAATGATAAATGAGAATGTTCTTAAAATTCAATGACTGGATTAGAAAGCTAAAAGACAAAAGTTGCTACCTAGATAATCATGTCTCTACATGATAGTCTTTCTTGTAGCTAACTCTAGTTCAATTTTAATTTGAAAATAGTAAAGAAAGAGATAACTTAGTTTTTTGAGTTCAAATAATCATCAACTTTTCCTTAATGGTACTAGCTTCTCATGTAATTGTAATATCAATTTGTTTTAGGAACAAAAGTTTCAAACTTAACTAATTGTCAGGTGTTGCATTAAAATGCATGGGCTATAACAGCTAGTTTGAAGCTTGTTATTGTGGCAACCTCTTGATATGGGAAAGCTATCTTTCTATTTCCTCAGAGAGATTTATATAGTATGAAAGACATGCAAGAACAGCTACGCTCAATGCTGCCCAATATAAACATCAGCTTTGGTTCTATTCCCCACCAGCAACCACAGGCACAACAGCAGATACAGCAGGTTCCTACCTCATTGTTTTCACAACAGAGTCAGCATTTAAACAAAAGTAAGTGATTTTCATTCCCAGGGTAGTACTAGTTTTTGTTTTCCTAATTGGTATTTTGTTTGTTTCATTTGATATTACGGTATGTCTTTCCTTTTTTTTATTTTATAGGTTGGCCATTGTCTAGCTCCCCAGAATCATCTCCATGGAATGATCCTGCAATTGTTAGTACCAGTCAGTTGACTGAATCAGGAAGTACGTAGTTCATTTACATTTAAATTGTTTAGTTTTGTTCATCCACACACGTTTGTTTCTGGGCATGTTGTTCAAGGGTGGCAGCACTTTCAGACTGTCATTGCAAAGATCTCTGGTTTTAATTGAGGTTAAATTCCTGGACTGAAAGGTCTCCCAGAGTGTACCCAGCTCTTTTTGGCACCTGACATTAGTTTGGGGAAAGTGATCTGGAAATTTTTCTGTCCAAACAATCTTCTTGTATGTTTTTGCACTTGGTTATGTTTTACATTCAAGGAAGTAGCATTGGTACAGTCTCACAAAGTAAGGAACAAAAAAGGTTCTTGTACCTTTCAGTCATGCTTTAATTGACAGAAGTCAGCCATTATGTGTCAATTTTACATAGTTGTTGTGAAGTGGATGCATGCTTTCCTCAACTTTGCAAAGGCATCATTGCTGAAATAGATCATCTAGAACAGGCAGGGTCATCTGTGTGATTTTTGCCTCTCTTTTTATAAGACTATCCTAGCTGTGTGACAAACATTCTTTGCTAGAGGTTCAAGATGGTTGTCTCACAAAAGTTTTTTTTTTAAGATAAATTTGTTTGAAACATTTTTTTCCTAAGAACTCAACTCTTTATAGAAATTTAAATATAGTATATAGTGAAAGATCTGATTAAATTTGGTAAAATCTCTAAAGTTAGCTATTCTGGAAAATTAACTTGTTTTATATGAATACAAACAGAAATACTGATTTGCATAAAAAGTCATTTTATTTTTATGGTTGAAGAATGTTAAACTAAGATGACATTTATCTCAATAAGCTTAAGGTTACAGCTTTTGCTCAAATTTCTGGTCTGCTGTTTTCTTTTGAAATTCTTTGCCTTTGAGAATGGATTTTTCTAGAAAATTTAATATATTTTTCTAAACTCTTATCATAACGTAAATTTTGCAGATTCTAAATTTTGTAAATGATTTTAGAGTAAAATCCATGAGTTTGGTTTTCAAAGTTAGTTCTCTGTTTTTTGACAAGTGATATTTACAGTTGTTTTTTTTTCATTTCAGGTCTATTTCCAGAGACTACTGCTCCTCATTGGCTCAAATCTTTACATCACCTCACAGAGTCTGATGGCCCAAGTCACAGACTGCCATTTGTGCAACAATTCCCTCTAGGTGGCACCGGAGGTTGGCCACCACACACTCACAATCCTCCTCCAGGCTTTAGAGCAGCTGGCCTGGGCAGTCAAGCAAACACAGATACTCATCAACTGACAGAGGGTACTAGAACACATTTTGCACTAAATTTTCTATAGCATTTTCATATAGATCAAATTAAACATACTTTTGGATTGTCCTGAGGTTCAAAATCAAATGATCAAACCAAGTTTCGTGTTCAAATTGTGGGGGGAGGTGTGTAACAAAGTGTCTATATTGACCACACATTAACCAGCCTAGCTGTATAGAGATTTACTGGCACTCATTGACAATTCTCATATTATCTTGTTTACTGCATGAGTAAAATATAAATGGAAACTATTTCATTCAACCAGGCTAATGTCAAAATAATTCTAATTCTACCAGCTGTAAAAAAAAAAAAGTTTTTTTATTATAAGCACATCTACAGTACATTTATTTTAATGGTTTGTCAACATTTTGATGCATAGCAATACTAATAGCAAGGCAAATGAAATTAATGTATGATCTATTTTGTTCTTTTTCAGTTCTCCAGTAATCTCTTTTGTGGTTATTTTCTTCTGCAAGTATTTTACACATCTTTTTCAAGTTCAGAGGCTACAAGAAAGTCAAGATGAAGCTTTGTTAGATTTCCACAGCTTATTTCATTTTAGTAACATTTGAAGAGAAATTTGTCACACCTTAGTTGCATCCCTGTTGTCTACCCTTATTTATTATATTATGTTTAATGCAACATTGTGATTATTTCTCATCATTCTTTTAGATTAAGACATGACATATCTACTCTAATTAACTGCTACTGGGCAGTCATTAAATTATTTATAAAACGGGATGCAACATTTCATTTTGTTTCCTACCTTAGAATAAAATATTTCAAACAACTATTGCAGTAACTGAGTAAGCAATTTTTTCAAACAACTAATGCAATAAGCAATCCTTTTCCCTTTTGTAAATTTTGTTAGAAACTATGAAATTCATCTGAAATCTAGTTTGATGAGGTATGCATACTGGAGTTTTATTAACTTTATTATAACATTTTTTGTTTCAAAATATACCCTTATTTTCATGGTAATTCTATATAAGCTTGTGCACAAAGAAAGCACAATCCACTTAAAATAGTAATTCTATACCATGCCATGTCTGTGATGAATTAAAATTAATGTTACAGAACTGAGTGGTGGCTCAGGCTGGGGACATTGTATTATTATTATTATTAGATTGCCATTACCTTCTTGATCATCAAAAATTATGCAGCCAAAAGTTGGCTCTTAAAATCTGTTCAATGATGGATGCTGGTTTGAGAGATTTTCAATGATAGAGGTCCCTTATTTTCTTTGCTAAGGTGTGGCTATTATTTGCTTGCACATACAAGCATTCAAATATAATTAATAAATTTAATGCAGTACAAAAAATAAAATTGACTTTGTTGTTTATGGTTGCTATAATTTAGTATAATTAATTATATAACTTGATAGTATTAATTGTATATAATAACTTGATAACACAGCACTATGTTAAATTTGTTTAATCCAATTTTTTTGGCAAATTTGTATGAAAATTTCGTTAAAGAAAAAGAGGATAAAAACAAAGTAAAAGTTCCAAATTCTTTTTATCTTGAAGTTAAAAGCAACTGAAGCAAGTATTCATGGACATGACAAGGAAATACGTTGGTTGATCTGTCATTCTTATTTATCACAATGCATTTTTAAACAGTGACACTTCAAGGGAGAAACACTACTGTTGTTTGCATTCATTTGGTTTTCCATGTGCCTGAAAATAAAACAGAAACTTATGTACTACAAATATGCAATAAAAATCAAAGTCTGTTTCAAGTAAATACAATTTTTAAAAGTTAAAAAATTAAAGAATAAATCTAAAAGTATTAAGTTAGAACAAGAGTATCTCTCAATTTAAAGAAAGTTATTTTAAAAATTATGCACAAAGAAACCCCAAGTTTTACAAACATCCCACACCTAGACCTATATATAAATATACTTTACCCACAACCAAACAGATATAGCCATTTCCCATTAACCTAATAAGCACAAATAAATTGCAGTGAATAATAACCACAAATAAATTGCAGTAAAAAATAACCAAAGGTGCAATTACTGAGGAACATAGATATGGACTAATTACACACAAAACATAAGTTCCTATACATATACAATTTCATAGCCTTCTTTAAATTATAAAATGTAGGTATCCTAAATGTACTTTATACTACTAAACTACATTATCAGAAGTTATTTCTAATCTTCAGTATATTAAGTTTGTTAAACTAGATTGATAAAAGCACAAGTTTAAAGCAGTGGAAAAAAAAAAGCAAACTATACAAGAGATAGTAAAATTCAGCAAACTGAAAACACAAAAATAACTTGAATACCAAATGGGTAAAAGTTAAACACTTGGGGGGAAAGTGTTGTGTAAAAATAAATCATGCAACACAAGATCCAGTGTAAAGTGTTTAAAAAAAAAGGTGACAAAACAATAGTTAGTCAAAAGTGTTGAGCATACCAAAATGCCATAACTTAGCATCCTTGGAAACCACTAGTTAGAAGCCTAAAGAAATGAAAAAAATATTTCATTCTTACTTTAAAAAACTTCTTCAGGTAAGAAAATAGTTTTTCAGCTTAATGAATTATGAATATAAAGTTATGCTATGAACCCACATAAGAAAAATGTATTTTATTATTGTGAAGGCTATGAAATAAAGGGTGCAACTCTCTTGTGTACAAAATATAACATTGTTCAAAAGAACCAGGGATTGATTTATTAAAGACACCAAAAATAAATATTTAAAAAAAAAAGGAAGCTATCAAATGTGTATAATGCACAGGCATGGTGACTGAAAAGAATTAGGAGCAAAAGTTGTACACCTTATAGAATACTTGTAGGCCCCATATGGTTTGTTCAGTAAAAAATTTTTATCCCATATTTTTTTATGTACTAGTTTAGCAAATGTGTACAAAACATTCCTCAACCAAAAAAATTGTTTGTGAATTTTTTTCGTTCTCTTTAAAAATGAATAAAAAAATGTGAAACAGACTTTGATAGCACTACCAATGCTAACCATTACTACCTTGTGAAATAAATAAAATCAACATAATGAAATCAATTTTAAGCACTATTTCACTCACCTCTGGATGAAAATCTGGATCAGCATCCTCATCATAATCTTCTTCATCACCCTTTAAAAAAAAGGAAAACGTTTGTCAGCACTATAGTTTGTTTTTCATATGTCTCTATATTCAGTAATACTTTTTAAAATGTTAATGGTGAATTAATTTTGTTTAAATTTACATGTGCACAAAATGTTTGGTCAAACTGATCAAGAACAATTATGACTAATTTGTGTCTAATTAATAAAGATAAACTTATATTAACTATCAATTGAAAGCCAAAACTAGGCAGCTATGGCAAAAAAAAAAGGTGATCATGCATATGGAAATAGAATTCACTACAGCTAGCTTTGAAAATTTGCTATGCCAGTTGATAAAAATGAATAGCATGCATTTTATTTTACTGTAACCATTATTATTTCTATTATATTAACTTAAAGTTATACAAACATTTAAAAAAAATACTCATTAGTTATACATAAAAAAAGAAAACCATGAAACTTTCAGGGATTAAAATACACTGGTATTATGCTTTTTTGTTGGTTTTGTAAAAATATTGTTTCAATGGAAAAAAAAACATAATCCAATCAAATTAGTGCAAAATATTAACAATGCAAAAAAAAATTAAAAGAACTATGATGTATATTATTCATAGCAACTTAAAAAAAAACTATGTTCTCACTGGGCTTGGGCTCTGGAGATTGAATGAAATCATATAACATTGTTTGAAATTAATGCATTTCATTACAGATAAAAAGTTACTAGCTACAAGGTAAAGGGATGTGACTAGATTTTTCTTTTTAAATGAAAAGTAAATCTTGAAAGAATATTTAAGACTTTTGGGGATGGTTTATTAATGTTAACTTCTGAAGGTTTAAAACTTGTATAAAATAAATTGATAAATTTACAGTACCGGTATGCCTAATATACTTAAAAGGAAAGATTTTCCCTCTATATTTTGTTTTCATATCCAATAGACAATGGCCATTCCAGAAAATATTTCCTAACTTAAATTTGATTCACTTTTCCATTTCTTAGATCAGAGAAAACATTTGTCTTAACCATTTGTCTACATAATAATGATGTGCAGACTCCAGGCAAAAATTGTTTTTTTTTCTATTTAAATGTTTTAGACTGTAGTCTCAATCTCCTATCCTCATTTTTATTTAAATATTTAGACCTATATATATTTTTTTGTTTCAAATATGTAGAAAAAAAATGTTAATATTTGAACTTGGAGAAAGGGAGGACGACAATAGGTGTAGAGAGTTTAAAAATCAGAAAAGTCACATCCCTGAATACAGAAAACATTTAGTGCACATTATTGTAAGAAAGAGATTGCTCAAATTTCTGAGTGAAGACTTTCACTATCTTACATTTGCTTATAATCTATTTTGGCAACTACTTGGTAGTTGGTGTCCACTTAATGCAAGCCCTGGAAAGGTAAGACTAAAAATGTTAAGCAAAGCTATCTAAGAAGCACTATATTAATGGTATTATACAAAGCTTTGTAAATTGGATGTATAGGACCAATAAAAGACATTACTAAACCTAAGAACATATATTCAATTGGACATGCTAGTGAAACAAGTGGCAATACTGACTTCTGCATGAAAATCTGACATAAATAGTTCAATCTACCTATGCATTAATTAGTGAATTCTCAGTACACTTTATAACCATTTGACTGTACATAGCACGGTAATCAGTATAAAAAAAGAATTTGATGGTTAACTAGCTTTGCCAATTAAGGGTTTGTTTGTCTTTCTTTGCAGTTGGAACTCCAGGCTTTTAACTATTAACCCTTACTGCCCAAGGCACGTAGATTTCCATAGACCTCTTTTGTCCCTCCGTCCCCAGCACATATATTTCCATCAGCCAATGCAATTCCCTGTGGCCCAAGCGCATATATATATATCCCTCAATGAAAGTTGTCTATTAAAAGAACAAAAATAAGGATCTGACCTCTCACCATAGTCTCATGCAGAATGTTTTTTGGGTAGCTGAATAGTAGAATTTTATTTCTTTTTTTAAATTATGAAAATTGACCACAATTACTTTTTTGTGGAATTTAATGTGTGATTCTAATGGGCGATATGAAGTTACCTTCCGCTATTATGGACTTGGTGTTGATAGAAAAAATTCTTATGAATTGATATTACGAAAAGATTTGTGAATTAGATGATACTCTTAACTGTTTGGCCCTTGGAGTCGCCGCGCTTCGCCTCTATTGATAGACCCTTGGAGTCGCAGCGCGTCGCCGATTACGGGTTGTTTCGCATTTGATCCAGATGCTTATTAAATGCCTTTTTATTACTATGACCAAAGAGTGCGATAGTGACGCTATTTTTAGAAGTTTGTTTAATAGTTTTAGCCCGATTGATCAAAAATCAGTAAATTTTTAAAAATAACGCATTTTAGCGCGAATTCTACAAAAATTAATGATATTTCGGAAATATTTATAGAAGCATAGGCTAGGCTGATGAAGGAAAGGCTTTATTATTTCGATAATGTCAAGATAATCGAGTTATTTAAAGCATTGTAGAAGTTGAATAGGCTTTGAATAGTAGGATTTGAGTCCGATACGATGATATCCTAGTTCCATGACAAATATCGGAACCGATCGGCGTAGGCTGAGCTATTTATTTTATTTTCCTTTTTATTTATTACTTTATTTCCATCTCTACTGGTTTGAATTAAACTTTATATTTTTATATATTTACTATGAAGAATTTAAAGCAGTTGCTTTGATAGTTTTTTTATACAGTGATTTTTTTCAATATACGTAGTTATGCGACTTGACTCAAGGTTTGGAGGGTAGAAAACTGTCGACTAATTAAGGGGCAAAGTGTTAAGAAGAAATTTAAAATATTAATTTTACTCTCCACATGTTATCACTTTTTACAAAGAAGTAAAACTTTAATTATGGAATTCTATCAATGTCTTTGCCATTCTAAAATAAAGTCTGGGCCGTAGCGAGTAATTAGTAAAAATAATAGTTAATGGAGGTATGCATAGCAAAAGGTAGGTCGGTGCAAGATGGGTTAGTTGTCCATTGTAAGCTTTTGAATGTTATAGTGGATTTTGTAAAAATTTACATGAATGATATTTATCAATGTTTAAGACTGCACAAAGCAAGGATTATGATGATTATGTGCTAAAGGTAAAAATGATGCTTCAAGTGAAGTAGATGTAAACAATAGTACATTTAAGCTAAAAAGGATATGTACATTTCCCAATATACATAATAAAGTATTGATGGCAAGTCATCAAGATAAAAAAAAAACTCCCAATCTGATTTATATTTGATTTTTTTTTATTTAATGGAAACGTTTCTTTTTTTTCAAAACATTTCTTTATTTTGATTAGATCTGTTAAGTGAACTAGTTAAGTTTGCTTACATTACCGTTAATTAAGAAAAATTGGGAGTTCTCAAAAATAGAGAAAAAAAATCTGCTTTTCATTGTTTATATCAGGTTGTTTATAAATATTTTAATATATTTGTTAATTAATTTAGATCGATCTGAAAAAAAAGTATTTGAAGTTAATACCACATTACTCTTTATTCAGTACTTAAGTTCTGAAGTTCTAGTTAAACTATTTGGTTTATATTTTATGAATTATACTTTTAGAATTACAAGCACAAATTGTTTTTTAACATGGAAAAAAAGCAGAACAATTTTGAATAAGGTTTACAAAATTGACTGACACTGAGATAGTAATTCAGGAAGAGAAAGTTTATTACTTATTTTTTGATAATCTAGGGAAACTTTTTTTTTTTGCCAGTGTATGAGACACTAGAAAGTTAATATGCAGGTTTGTCATTGAAATGGTGTTGAAGCAAAGATTAGATCATGAAAAATAGTCCAATTTAGTATTTGGGTTTAAAAACAAACAAGAGCCATAAATACAAGGGCAGACAGAAAGGACAGCAGAAATACATGCATTGACAACAAAGCAAATGAGAAATCAGATCACTGGCCAATAGGACGATGGTTAAAATTGAAGCAAATTAAGGAGCAATATAAAATTGGGATGATCCTAGATGACATTTTTCTAATGTAAATTTTAGTAGCCATTCAAATTGAAAAAAATTATCACGATCCGACCTAGTGACTCAGTACTCATAACATTGAGATTTGGAAAATTGACCCAAGTAAAGCTCAACAAATTTTCTATGTTCAGTGTATTTTGTTATATAAATCAATTTTTAACATTTTTAACAAATAATTTTAGACATAATAAAATAAGGCAAACTAATACAAATTAAGCACTAGACTTATGGCATTCATAACAAGATCACCTATTGGAACCTACAGATCAGGACAGATTCTCTAGAAAACTGATTTATGGCTTATTAGATTGCAACTTAGCATTCATAATGGCATGGTAATAAGGAGATATTTTAAATCTCACCTCTTCATTGTCATCATCCTCATACTGTGAAAGGAAGAAAAAAAAAGATAAATAATATGTTTAAAGATTGAGAAAAAAAGATTATTTAAACAAAGAAACAAAACAGATTGCTATTTTTCATAGCAAAAAACAGCTGTATAATATAATATATTATTAAACATCATTTTAAAGCCTAAAAGCCCAGGATCCAAATAAGAAAGTATACGTTTAGGAAACAATCTACAGTATGTTGATATTAAGTGTTTGAAATAACCGTTATTTTGTTGAATTTATAATAAAAAAATAGATTTATTGTAACATTTGATATCATTTCAAGATATTTTGTCCTTATTTACAAGTCTAGTTTTACAATATTGGTTTTATTATCCTACTTGTCAATTTCAGTTGATATCTGAATCTAGGAGATTTTTTTTATTTTCTCTGACCAAAAAATATGGGCAAAAAAAATGTTTATGTGCAAGATTTTACTGTATCTTACCGGTACTACATAAAAGTAAAATTTATTCTAACCATCCTAATATACTAGATATCAAGAAAATACTCACATCTTCAGTTTCTATTGCCTCTCCAGTGAAAAAAAGAACCGCTCTGGGTATTATTCTTTCACGAATAAAATGTCCTATTTCAAAGTCAGCACCTAGTAAGGCCTCAGTATCCTCATCCTAAAAAATGATTCATAAATGAATTAATTAAAATTAACTACTGCTTTTTAAAGAAATACGACTGTTAAGGGGTTATTAAAAGGTTTAGAAGTCCACTTTTCCTTCAGTGACACTTCGAGAACTCAGAAATAAACCTGGTCCAGTGACACTTCGAGAACTCAGAAATAAACCTGGTCCAACCTGCTGGTCCAAAGGGTCTTAATGTTTCCTGATTATTATTCCTTTCAAAATTGACAGGTCATTTGTTTTTTTACTAGCACAGATTTGGCTATATAATAACTGGCAATCTTAAAATCAACCTATCATTTGCATTTTAAGGATTATTTTGTATCTAAAAAAATATAAAAATAAACATCTTACAATTACTTGGTGGGTGGACTCTACAAAATTAATGCAAATGGCACAACAAAACTAGCAATATGTATTTGAATTAACAAGTCAAAAGTGAAGGGCAAGACACAAGCTTTAAGAGGTACCTTTATAATGTATGACAAAATCAATGTTGATTTTTTTTAATGGATAAATAAATTAATTGCATCTCTCCTAAAGTTGCTATTCTGTTCTGAATTTAATTATCCATTTAAACTAGGCCTTAAGTTATTTATGTAGTGCTAAACAGGATTTTTATTAAGTGTCATTATTCATCATTATTCAAGATTATCTTTAATAACTTTTTCTTTCACTAACAAGGAGCACATAGCAATAAAATCTTTTGACAGCCAAACTAGCTTAACCAACGAAAGATTTAGAAAGTCTTTTCATTGCAAAAATTTGAATTGCATTTACTTTAAGTACATAACTTTTTTAAAAACTTTACAATCCGGACAAATCCAGGTATAAAAATATACATTAACTAAATATATGCCAAATGGAGAACTCACCATCTCAGATTCAGATCCATCAGGAACTGCCAGGAAACAAATACATAAATATATTTACATGTATAAAAACAAATATATGAACTATATGAGTGTAAAGATAAGGAGTGTAAACATAAGAAAAACTATATTTTAGGAAATCTTACCAGCAGGTGGGTTGAAGAAATTGAAGAAAGAATCTGCTTGAACTTGTTTAGTTACAGTCCTAGTCAAACCACGTCCTTTATGTTTTTGTTTTTTCTTAATCTGTTTCACTGTGACATTCTTCCCCTTGTTCCAGTTGATTGTGCACCTAATGAACACACAATTTTAGTTTAGGGGTAGATCTTAACATTTTTAAATTCATACCATACATTTCTAAACCGTCTATATTTTTCTCACCCAGAGCACTTGATAATTTCAGGTCCTTCATATGAAAATGGATCTTGAGAATCTGGCTCATATCGCATTTCATATCGTTTTGTCAGCATTGTGTCTGTGAAGTACTCATTTGGTTCAAAGTAAAATTCTAATGTAAACCCCTGTTAAAGAAAAAAAAAAAGTGGAAGTTTTATTGGTAACTAAACTAATCAACCCTTTTCAATTGAATTTGATTCTTTCCCACTAATTAAAAAAAAATCTTTACCACTGGATCTTTATCATGAATAACAACTTTAATATCTTGTAAATGTGTCAAAATGGGCTCATCATGTTCCTGAAAATATATTTTAAAATAAAACATCCATTATTCACTATATTTTGTACATACAAAGCTAACTTGCTAAAATAAGGGTTAGAACAGAAATGATGGAAACAAACCTGAACCATTTCAGTAAGCATGTCAACATTCTTAAAAATTGTAAGCCAAAAGCTTGGAATACCTTTTACAAATTCTGAAGATAAAAAAGCAGTGTGTTAAAGTATATTCCAAAAAGGATGATAATTTGTTCTAGTTCGTTTTTTTCATTGTTTCAAGAATAGTAAATGCACAAAAAATTATGACATTCTTAAATTGCTATGTGATAAAAATAAAACCTTTTTTTATTTCTTCAGCGTCACCACCAGCCTCTTTGGTTCCTTCCAGAGTTGTCTTGTCTTTTAGTTCAGCCTGTTGAGAAGTGGGCTACATTGAACATCAATGTACCCAAATGGCAATCAAAGTTGGAACATAAAACTACATGCACTCATCCATTCTGTCTCTTCCTTCTGCTGTTATACATGTTCAAAATATTGCTAACAGTGGACTAGCCCATTACTTGTTAAATACACAATCAGGTGGTGTTTTTTTTAAATGCCAATGTTAAATATCCTTCTTATAAAGCCTGAAAATTGTTATTCATTATCAACAGTTGTCTTGGTAAACCCTTATACTACTGGGCTTGTGGTGCTAAAATAGCAGTCTATAATGCATACAAATTATTTCTTTGAAGAGCAATGAAATCTAGGCATGGATTTTTCTAACCATTTAAATAATGCCACAATTGCTGAAGAATAAGAGAAAAAGACAATTACTAAATTGTGTTTTCCAAGCCTGAATATCACCAGTGTCATAAAGACAAAAAATACATATCAATGATTTCATGAATATTTTAATGCTACTCGCAGTAACTGATATAAAAGTATAAAAGATCTTACAGCTAATTTAGCTTCTTCATCTTTTTCATCGTCATCTTCTTCCTCACTTTGCCAATCACAGTCTTCATCTGTAGGTTCTCTAACTGCTATCAAAATTTCCTTTCTCTGAAAATTGAGTTACCAATTTCATTAGCATGATAAAAAAAGCTTGCATTACCAAAAAAAAAAAACAACTAAGTTATATTGTTTTTTTCCACATTATTTTAATACCTTTTCAAATAATTGAGAGTACTTGGGAGCATATTTAAGTTCCAATGCATTGACTTCCTTATAAAATTCAGCTTCAACATGTATAATTTCATTCTGTAGTTTTTTTAGTGCCTTTATGCGCCTCTTGACTTCTTGAGGTAAGCTTTAATTTGTAAATAAAAGATTAAATACACTTTTAAAAAACATTTAATATACATAAATGTACTAGCTAAATTATAATGTCTGTGGAAACAATGTTATACACCTAGAGCATTAGAAAAAATTTGTTCAGACTACAATGAAGAAAAAGCTATACTAATTTTAAAATAAATCAACTTTAACAAACTACAATCATAAACATTAACTTTGGCATCCTCAATTTTATATAAATATGATTATCTTTATCCATAGGGTTCAGTCAAAACAAAGTGGTATAAAGTAAAAATCTATTTAAAGTCATAAAGATATTTGAAATATAGTATACCGGTAGTCAGAAAAGGCTGCTACATATTTCAATTAGCAGCATTTTTAACTATATCCATGTCAATGTCAGATTCATTATAAATTATCATAACTACTTCTAAATCTTCTAGATCTTCACATAATCATGCCTAATGTTGATCTTCTGTCAAACTTTCAAGAAAAGAAAATGCCATTTTCAAAATATTTTTTGCCTATCAGTCAATGAACAAATACATAAAGACTCCCTTGGCATCGTCTCTAGCCAGATTTTAATTTAAATTGCTATAGATATGTGCCAAGTTTTGCTAACTCTATGCTAGGCTGCCGGTTTAGGCAGTTGTGTGGTTGAATTAACAGCGAACGGATTCAGACATTACGAGTTTGAATGGGTTAAATAAAGTCATCACCTCTGAATATAGCCTGACGGTGATCCCACAATCGAGCATAGCTTATCTTGAAGAGCTGCTAACACTCCTGGGTTTTTCATAAGTTGATTTGCAATTGCCTGGCTATCTCCAACCTCACCTTTTAAATAGATAATACAATTTATCAATAATTACTAAACTAGTTTTATACTGCAGTAATCTTTAAATTACACTGATAGGATGACATGTATATCAATGCATAAAAAATTGATCACCTGCTTCTTCTACATGATCGTCATCCTCTACTTCTACTACAGCATCACTAGAAGGACTGAAATGGCAAAAGCAATTTGAAAAAAACATACAACTGGTTGCCTTAGGCTTAGAAAGAAAATATTGTGTTGGAAGCCCTTGCATGTACATATATAGGCAAATGTTTAACACAAGATTAAAAATGTAAAAATATTTTACGTGAAAAAGGTCATTCTTTCAAATTATCTAAATCAGACTGAAATTTTGCTATTTTTTAAATGCTAAACTTAAAATAAGGGCCTCACCAAGTAGACTATTCTCACAGAGTACTGAATCTGTGTATTTGGACATACTATTTGTGGAATTAGGATAGGCCCAATGACCTAGTAGTAGTGGCAACTTTAAAGTTCAGCTATCATAAGCAAAGAATATTTTGATAATCCCCCATTCTCCAATGTATGTGCTTACTTACAATTAAAAACTGATCAAGTCTAAATTGGTTTTGAGTTTTGACATTTGTCTATCCAATAATTAGTTTTTTTAACTACAAAACAGATTTAAAATTTGTGATATTCAAATGTAATGTTTTTTAGTTTTTCTTATTTGTAGACCTAACTAATTACACGCATATTAGTTACCAATATTTTCGGTGTGCATTTTAGTTACCAATATTTCCAGTTTGGGCCTACGTAAAATAAATGTATAAAGCTCAGAATAAAAGAGCTGGCCTACACTTGAGTTAAGTTCTAATGAGACTAATGACTAAGATTTTTTTTAAGACTAAGAAAAAAAAACTTACTTTTCTGACTCTGACATTTTGTACTATATCTGTTTTAGAAAAAAAGAGAAAATTGTTAAAATGAATGTAGGTGAATGAATTGTAGGTTTCCTTTGAACATATTCAAAGTCTTCTAAGGTCTTCTAAATAAAATTTATTAATTTATATAGCCTACAACTCAACTAAATCACAATCTAGTAATAACAATAACAGACCACAGTCTATAAATAATAAGCTTTAAAACAATTCAATATAATTATATAACTTCAACTTATTAACTTGTTATTGACTATACTTTCTTAGTTTTAGATTTGTATAGTCGATGGTAATAATAAACATTAAAATTAAACATTAAGACCTCATGTAAGCCAGGGGTCAGCAACCTATCAGACTTATCCTAGATGCCATGCCTATACTATGTATGGCACACAAGCCAAATTAAACACAATTTAAGCCACTTCTATAAGGAAAAAAACAAGATTACTTTTCGAAGTGGCTATTCGGACCCGGTAGACTTAGTGATAAATATTAGTATCGGTTAGGTTATAAAGGATAGGGATAGATTTGGTGTTTTCTGTGCTACTTCTTATAATATATATGGTAAAACAAACATTTTTTGTGTTTGTTTCCCTCTTTTTTGATGTTTTCTATGAGTTTTAATGAATTCTGACTGAAGCCGGGTCCGAATAGCCATTTCATGCTAAAGGGACCCGGGTCCGAATAGCCATTTCATGCTAAAGGGACCCGGGTCCGAATAGCTGCAGCCATTACTTTTATGCCATTGGCATGCTAAAGGTATTAGAAATCCTACTAAGGCTACTATGGCACACTATTATCAAAAGGTTGCAGACTCCTGAATCTGATGTAGACTATACTAACAGTGACTAACTGTTAATAAATGAACCAACTGATTTAACAGATAATATATAATATAATAAGGCCTATATAATATATAGGCCTAACATATTATATACTCTTACTAGGTACTTCGATAAAACCCACTTCCGCCATTTTTTTTGTTTACCAAAAATCATAAAAATTTGAATCACAAATTTTTTTGACCTAATTTCACATAGTCTGTTAGATTTTATATTTAATGGTTTTCTACAACATTTTAGCCCAGAAAAGTGCTTTATTTTTGTTAGTGACATTTTGAACATTATTAATATTATTTTTTCTTCACTTGGAACTACTTTGAATTTATCGGAAAAAAATCGGTAAGTCGGCGAATTTGTAACTTTTTAAATTAGAATGTGTAACTTTTTTATTATTAATATTATCAAAATTTAATGAAGATATTCGTTTTTGTCATGTTAGAATACATCAAAATGTGAATTTTCATAAAAATCCGTTAAAGCAGAAGTTGTTTTTTCTATTTCCAAAGTTTTTATATATAACATATAGCAAAAAAATGGTTTTGGTTAAAATTTTTATCGCCAAATTTACTGTAACAAAATTTAATTATAATTTTTCCATTTAGTATGTATAAATATATTAGCTGAAGTCAATTTGAATATTTTTTCTTGGATCAGATTTTAGATAATAATGTTTTAAACTTTGATGTTAAAATCTATTTTTAGAACTTGCACGCTTTTGTTTTTAGGTCATATCTTTTTTTAGAACAATTTACAAAAAACACGTGGTATTTTTTAAAAAGTAGGATTACATTTTACAATATAAATAAACTGAAAAATACAACAAACCAGCATACTCCGTGTTATTTTTTACTCAGTATTGTATATGTATATTAGAAAAGCCATGGTTAGGCCTAGTAATATAGGGCACAGGTTTATGGGCTATGGCTATAACTAGAGAACTATGACTAGGCCTAAACTATAGCAATACTGTAGTCTATAGCCTACTAACCTACTATTACTATAGGCCTATATAAAAAAAATAGCCAATCGAGTATAATACGGCGTATTTAGGCATATTCCACATGTTCCATTGGAACAGGGGCACCCACACATCCCAAAAAGAATTTTTTTTTAATATGTAAAATAAAATTCATTTATCCCCTAAAATTTTAAGCGCTTTAATCCAACCAAGCTAAGCGCTACATAAAATGCATTTAGGCCTAGGCTATATATTTTACAGAATTTAACAGGAGTCAATTAACCGCAATTTTCTGAGGTAGGCCCTATGGATGCCACGAGGGCCCCCACATAGATGTGTGAACATGGGCGCCTACAATCCTAATTACGGCCCTGTATATAGCCAGGAAAAAGGTCATAGTCATGACTAGGCCTATAGTCATTTTATAGTTATAGCATTGCATAGGCCATACATAGGCATAGCCTAGGGCTATAGGCCTATAGGGAGGCGATGATAAGGCGTAGTTTTGTACAATATTAGCATTATAATAGGACTGTAATAACTGTAACTATCTATAAGTAGGCTAGGCCTAATAGGGTATAGCATAGTAGGCCTATACTGCTATAGTCTATATATAGAGCCAATAATTAAACAATAGTGTATATGGATATGGTCATGAATAAGCCTAGCATATAATATAGTCACTAGTACTACTAGTAGGCAGATAAATAGGACATAATATGTCTAAAGGTCTATTAAAATATCTAGGCTCTAGAACTTATAGGCCAATTATTTTCGTAATAAAGTAAATGGTCTTATACTATAGTGACAATGTAATTAATTACTATTTTTAGATTTTTTTTACACAGGAATGCAAAAATATTATTGCAAGGGCCATATGCCCATATCATATTATAAATTATATCATATTATAAATTATTAACAATTACTTACAGATATTAAAAAAAAAATATTTAAAATGCAATAAAAAAAATAATTTTTCTTTTTCAGCTTTTCATATGGATCTAGCATTCAAAAAAATTAAATCACATGGTCCCTGTGACAAAAATGACTAAGAAATAAGGATTATTATAACCTATAAATATGTAATCACATATAATGAAAATTTGATAAGACATGAATTGTTTATTGTCCATGTGGAAAAAAAATAAGATGAGCTCTGCCCATTACTTTAATAAAATAATGGACATTCTAAGAATGTTGTATTGATATTTCATAAAATACAACATTAAAAAAATTGTGGAAAAGTAATCATTTAATAGTCAAATTGCATGCTGTTTTCAGTATAGGGAACATTTACATCAAAGTTTTTAATATAATAAGTTTTTATTAAAAAGAATAGGCCTACTCTTCCAATGAAACACATTGTTAAAAATATTTTACATTGCACAAATGTATCATTGTTCATGACACTTATGGCACACTGTTATGTGGTTCTGCTTATGGTAAAAGTATATTTTTGAACTTCATGCCAAAATAAATATTAAAAAGAGGGGGTCTGGGAGAGCTAATCTTTTAAATGCTTACGTCTTCTGGTGCACTAATTAATCCATCCATGCCTAAATAAAAGTGTATTATAATTTCAATTTTGGGAGAATTATTATGAATATAAAGTAAACTGATAGATAAATAAAAATGGTTAATTTTATATTGAAATAATGATGCACGGTGGCCTAGCTGCAGCGCATTCGACTGGCGATCCGACTGTTCTGGGTACAAATCATGGTGTGGGCTAGGATTTTTCCCGGGACTTATAAGGGTGCCCCTGAGTCTACCCAGCTCTGATGGGTACCTGACACTAGTTGAGGTAAAGTAATGGCGGATGGGCATTATGCCCTGGTCACAGAAACTGGTTAACGCTGCTTCACCAGTCCTATGATCTGTTTGGTCCGAATGGTACTTTACTTACTTTATTTTATTATCATTTTTGGGCCTAAAACTAGTTAACTTAAGATTTAAAGCATTTTAAATAGAAACTAGTTTATTATATTTTTTTTTATATAATTTATAATCTCGGAAAAACAAACATTAAAAAACTTAAAATCTGTCTGCCATTTGTTTTTTTTATTCCTTATTTTTTTCAATTTTAAACTAAAACTAAAACTTTTAAACTAAAAATTATGTTGACATAATACACAAAGTAATACACAAATATATTGCCATACATGGGCAAGTATAGAAATGTTGATAATTTTCAAAAATAGGTGGGGGTTATAAAATAAACATTTAATTCAATTATAAAACCTTTGCAAATTTAATTTTTTTTAACTGCTAAAAAAATCCTTTTTTTTTTCAAAATGAGGGCCCAACCACCTCCCCTTTCACAGTGGCTCCCCCCAAATAGTTTTTTCAAAATGGGGGCCCAACACCCCCTCCTTTTTCACAGTGGCTCCCCACCCCCTTCGCACACACAAACTCACACTGTGCTTAGACTTGGGATGATGTTAGAATGTTAGAGTGGGTTTGACATGTCATGTTACAAACATTATTCAAATACATTTTACCCAAATATAGGGAAAAAATGTAAATATTCTTTTAAAAAATATATTTTCAATACCATTACAAGTCTCTCACCCCCCCCCCCTCTCCCCCAAGTGGCTACGCCCCTTGTATAGAAAAGTATTTGTATACAGTTGGGGATCGGGGGTGAAGAGGCTTTCTGATGGGTAAAAAAACTCAGATCTATGTTATTTTATATATAGGTCAGTGAGGTGAACTTGTGTTTAATAGTAAAATACTAAATTCTTGGGAAAACGGGGTTCTGGGCCCCCTCCCCAATCGACACATATGTAAATACCTATTTTAAAATTAAAATAATATATAGTAGAATAAGTGTTTCAAATTTCATACATTTATCTTTTACGGTTTTTAAGTTATAGCAATTTAAACAGCTCAGTTCATGTTTTTGGGTCACACTTTTTTTTTATATTTAGATGGGTCAAATAGGCTTAATTTTCGGACACTTAAAAAATTAATAACTTCGTTAATATTTAATGTAGAAACAAAAATGAGGTATCACTGGAAAGCCTATACCAAACTACATTTAACTAAATAGTTTTTGTTTCAATGTTATTAATTTTAACAATTTTATAAATTTTATCGAAGTACCTACTCTTACAGTTACAGTCTTATACATAATTATACATCCTATATAAATAGGCCTAACATACATATAGTCTACTCTTACACTGTACAGTTACAGTCTTATACATTTAATAGTTAATCTTGTCTTATTAACAAACTTTTGGTTCAGAGATCTCTAGTTATTTAGGATAAAAGGGGTAGCAGGTAGCCTAAACAAATAGTAATGCCTAGTAATGGCAATGGGTTAGAATGGAATAAGAAAGTGGGTAGCTTTAAATCATATTTAAATGTCTGCATAGCATAGAGGTCTAATAATAATTTTCATTTGTTAATACTAATAATCATTATCCAACACTACCATTGCTCTTATAATAATAATAATACATTACTGGCACTAGACTCTAGCACTCTTCTAACTATATGAAACAGAGTTACAGACAACACGTGACTAACTATGACTATGAGGATTACTGAGTAATAGTTATACTAACTTATATATACTCATTATACTGTTATACGCAACATAATAAAAAGCTGATACTTGTTACATAAACATGCAAATTGTTAGGACAAATAACACTAAGCCTACTTGCAAAACGAAATATAGATTTAATTATATTATCGGTCTTTAAATCGAAAATAAATGTAGGTCTTAGTCTTGCTAATTTTAAACAGTGAATAAAATTGAATGTGTAATATTAATTAGACGCTTTTTAGCAGTTACAAATCCTAAGATTAAATAAGAAGAAATATATCTTTTAATTTGAATAATAGTATGTAATTCCATATCATTTTTACCAAAAGAGGTTGGAACTCCGGACACAAAAACGCTTATGAAAAAAATAATATTAGGAATTTCTAGTGTTATATTCAATTTACCTTGTAACTTTCAACTGTCGTGCGCACGAGGAAAATGGTGGCTTCGTCGAGGCCTATATATGTTTCCGTCAATTCTATTGGTTAAAAGGCAGCATCGTTGAGAAAATGTCCAATCATTTGTGGTTTGAGTTAACTCTTTTGGAATGTAGAAATCCTTAAGCATATTTGGCGGGTCCTCCTTAGTTTTATCGCACCTAAAAAATAACCTTTTGTCGTGTAATTTTAATTTTTGCAAATGATAATACGCATATTTTATATTTTAAAAAAAATATAGACTATTTATCAAACTAACATTAAATGTAATAAAAATATGTATATTCTTTTATAATACAAGGAATAATATTTTATGTATTTTTGTGAAATAATTCCATTTTTATTTCAAATTAATCAATATTTTGGACAATTAGATCATTAATCTATAAATTTGTTCTCTGACACTGAAATGACAAAATGTTATCTCGTCATAATGAATAATTGTTTTTAATTTTGTAAATAATGAAAATACGCGGCGGTAGGGCCTATACACATTTACTACACCTGAATATTTTACTGCACGATAATATTTGTCAGATCAGAGCTCGCGGATACCTTATAGGTTACTACAGAATGAGAAAAAAAATGTTTAGCATTTTTGGTCTACGTTTATCTTTTTTTAAATAAATGATCCATTTTCCTTTATTTCCTAACATAAATCTTAAACTAAGTTTTTTAAAACTAAAAACAAGAGCGTCTGGTATACAACATAGTTTTTACTATAGAAAATATATCAAATACAGCCCATACACATTGTTGACCATCGGTCTACATTTACATTTGTCAATTCGGCCCTGTGCACAAAAGGTTTGCCCACGCAAGCCCACGCCTGGCGTACAGAATAGATTCAAAAGGTGCTGCAAGTCTGCATCTGTTACAGAGTTGAAGGCGTTGTCATCCGCGAACAGAATGTCCCATATTGTCTCAACCTGGAACTTTATGCCCACATCACTGTCACTGATCGAACGCTTTCATCGGCAAGACGGAGAACATGAGGCTGAAGAAGGTATAGTGCATAAGACACATCCTTGCTTTACACCATTTTCCATTGCTAAGGGTTCCGATTAGTTGCCCTGTTCTTAAACTAGGTCAAGCATGCCGTCGCGAAGCTGTTTTCCAATTTAAATAAAAGTATCTGGGCATCTGAGTTTGGCAAAAATCCTCCTAAGTCCCTCACGGCTGACATTATCAAATGCCTTGGTAAGATCCACAAATGTGGTATATATAGCTAGACATTATAACATGTTCCTGATATTTCTCTTGCAGTTGTCGGGTAGCAAATAATTTATCTTCTTATCTTATTCTCGGTTGTACATCACTCCTTTCTGAACCCACACTGCCGCTCCGATAGTATAAGGTCCTTTGTCAAGGCAGTGTGTAAGTCATGTGGGACACAGTGTGACTCGTTTTAGGCTTCACATCTCGCAGAATAGATCGGTGATACCCTCGACCATTTTGTGTCTGATGGTCTTGTATATTTCCGCTGGAATGGAGACATCTCCAGGTGCTTTTCGACTGAAGAAGAGATCAATAGCGTTTTAAACAAAAAATTACAGTCGGGGCGGGGCGGTAGCAATACTATCATTTGTCTCTGCATGCGTAAGACGTTAACCGCCTTTATTTTTATGGCCGTAGGCATGTTGATGACACATTCCAATAGTTCCGCCCAACTAACTATTTAGTAGCTTCTCTTTCTCTGTGATCAATGTGCTGCCGTCTGTATCCAGTAATGGGGTTGTGCCTGGAGAGAAAGGCCCGAACACGACCTTTAGTGAGCCGTAGAATCTCTTCCTGTAGTTTTTTTTTCTGCGTATGCCAGAATTTCGTCTGCTTTCTGGCCCAAAACTTTGAGGAGCTCAGTCTGGACAATGAAGTAATTATTTTTTTCACGCGGAATTGTGGTCGCTAATGTATGCACGGTAGAGACGGTGTATTTCATCAAACAATGCCTTGAGTTATCTACAGTTCTCATTAAACAAGTTTTAGAGCTTTAAAACCAGTGGCTCAATTAGTCTTAAGTGCTGTACTGTAGAGCAGGGGTCGGCAACCTACGCAACGCGTGCCAGGCTTGTCACACATAGCGATTTTCAATGGCACGAAACGGCAATTTCAAGTGTCTTATACAAGAAAAAGCGTGCTAGAGATGGATTATTTTAGGCTGCCGGCACGCTAATTGAATTAGAAATCCTACATTGGCACACTCTTATCAAAAGGTTGCCGATCAATGCCGTAGAGTACACTCTGCTTGATTACAACCCAGCTGATTTCAGTATCGTGCTTATTTAATTAATATAATTTTCAATAGCAAGTTTTACCAATTGATAATTTGATAAAACGTCATAATAACGTCAATAGCCCAAACCTCTCGCAGGGCGGTAGGAATTGGTCGGCGGCAGGGTTAGAACCTGGCCGGGTCATCGAGCTGACAGCCCGGAGTACTAGCCACTGGGCCAGACCGACCGTTTTGGTCAGTTGGGAGTAATTTAAATCAAATAAGGAAATCCTAAACCAGACCGACATACCAAGTAGTATGTATGCATTACCTACTATCACGACGCAGACTGTGTTAGCTTGGCCACAACAGGCGCATGAATGATGACCGAATACCAAAGGACATCCTGTATTGAGAAATGGTTGCAGGATCTCGAGCCACAGGCCGGCCTCTTCTACGCTATAAAGAAGTGTTTAAGCGGGACCTCGGGGAAATGGATTCATGGGAGGAGGTTGCATTTGACACTGGGATAACCTGCCTAGAAGCAAAAAGGGCCAGGGAACACATTGACAGAGGGCAGAAAAGGAAGGCAAAACCATCCTCCACACAGCCGCTCTCGCTGTACAAATGCGAGGGATGCTCAAGCAAGGGACTGTCACTCGAGGATCGGGCTGTTCAACCATACCAATCGCTGTCCCTTATTAGAATCCTAATCATTTGTTGACTTGCGAGACAGATAGGAACCATATATTTATTAAAGCCTTGGCCACATTTTTAGCCAATATTAGGCCAATATATGTTGTAGTGTTAGGATAGACTTATCCCAGTCATACTTATTTGATCTATAGGGCCTGTGACGCAGCGTACGTAGGCATACTTAACCCTTCCCGTACCGACCTACTTCTATCTATGCTGCCTTCAGTTCCGCTATATACGCGCCCGGGACTGTAAGGGTTAAGTTTCCTTGGCCAGCACAATGCCCAGCCGCCTTTATTTATACCCAACTACTGCCAGGCTCACATCAAAGCTGTGTACTCTCATGTACACCCTCCAGATCCGGTAACAAGTCCTAGCTTTCAACAGGATTCAATCACCAGATCTTCGGTATGTCAGTCAAGCACGCTGCCACTTGGTCATCGTGACCTTAATGATTAAGGTAGTCGCCTATTGAAAAAAAAAACAACAAGTTAATAATAACTTTTAGCTTTTTTGTTTTTGCACTTTTAGGCCGCAGGGGACTAAGAATGTAGATTAGGTCACATTAAAAAAAGGTTTCCAATTAGACTATTCTACTTTTTTTTGTGTTTTTTTTTTTAATTCAAACGGTTTACTAAAAAAACACATCAATGTCGCACTTTAAAAAAAAACAAAAACAGACAGAAACAATATCGGGTTCTTATGACGAGGGATTCAACAAGAGAATGTCGTTGGGCGAAACTCCGTGGGCTTCTCACAAGAATAATTGCTGCCAAAATGGTGCAATGACACGGTTGGGCATTTTTGGCTTATTAGCAAGAGCTTGGCGCGTTCCTTTTGTTTTTTTCTATGACTTCGCCCCATCCGACACGCAATTGGAGTTGGTTAAGCTGCAGACGTCCGACATTCTCCTGTCCAAGTTTAGGCTTACTTCTTGCATTACTCTCATTGACTTAATTCTGCCGCTAAGTTTCCAATGCGGCTATAAACGCACATCACGGCAGAGAAAAGAGAATTCATTCCGTAAAATTGACATCTCACTGCATGATAGATTCGTCATTGTCCACAAGTGTTGCATTAGGCCTACACTGGATTTTGGGAAAGGGGGGGGGGAGTTTGCATATAAGTTGCAGACGTTTCTTTTAAAAAGAAGATAATTACATCAATAACCCAAACCTCCCGCGGCAGCAATAGGTCGGTGGCAGGGCTAGAACCTGGGTCATGAAGTTGACATCCCGGTGTACAAACTAGCCAGACCGACCATTTTGATAGAAAACCAGTTGTTTTACTGTTAGTACTGTTAAAACAGTACTAGAAACTAGAAACACAAACCGATATATCATTTTGTGAATAAGAAGTAACACTCTCTATAAGATGCGATCGGCAAAAAAATATCTTGTCAAAGACATTCCTCTTGATTGTGATGGGCGACCGGGTCGTAGGAAGGGTTGGTCCGCGGGGAAACGTCACAGATCGTAAGACTTCACAGTCTTTCCTTAGATCTTTTCAAAAATAGCGTAATGCCCGTATGAGAGACCTGGTTGAAAAAGCGTAAATTGCTATATATTTTATTTTGAGCCAACCATATTGCTAGAAATTAGCGCATAGTGTGTTTTCAGTGACAGCATATGCTTTCTAATTTTAGCATATCTCTAACTGTGACATATGCATGGGTTGTTAAATTATTTTGGTTATATATCAATATAAATGATTAAGCTTAGAAATTAAACTGTAGGTATATCACTTCCTACTTGGATGCCCTAAGCTAACATACCTCAGACAAACACTACTTCCCCCTCAATCTACCATACATACCAACACACTATCCAGCAATAGGTCTACATATAACAACTAAAAACGACATGCAGGCTATATAATCTAAGACTATATAAGGAAAAACATGTTTGAGAGCAAACTGCTCTACAGACTGGCTAACAGAAGAAGAAGAATATGATTATAAAACAATAATATTTGAAGAAATAAAGCACAGAGCAATGTCACATTTTCTGGGGCCCCTTATTGCCCTTTTTTGACCACACGGACTTTATAACCTATTGCTACTATAACTAGATAACAACAACCAAATAAAATTATGGCCTATAGGCCCTAACTATAAATTAAACAATTTTAAAGATCTTTTTTATTAGAGTAGAGGAATATAAAATCAGATTTGTAGGTTCTATTAAATTACACGCACATCTATATTTGTATTATTGTGGCATATCTATATAATATTTATTTAGAAATAAACATTTAGAAAAGAAAGGCTGACAAAAAAATAGGCATTTAAAAAAAACAAAACTATTATGGATGATTTTAACCAGAATTCACCGGACAGACGGCGCTTTGAGAACTTCCTTTACGTACTACTTCCTTTCTTCATACGAGCCAACATGGGTCGCATGCACAATCCCGGGTGAGTTGATAATTTACTTGTATTTTTGATCTAATTTATATTATTTTGCCTTTTTAGCATCCCCAATCAATCTAAGGCATTGCTGTATTGCTTTTAACATATAAAAAAGAATGCATGGTTCCAACAATTATCTTCATTTAGTTCGGCAACGAGGAATTGGAGTGACTCGAAAATTTTTTTTTTTCGACCATGCTTGTTCTTTCCTCTGTTTACTGTTAACTCAATTTATAACATAAGGAATTATAATAGATTCTTAATCTTAACTTTAATACTCAGTATATTTTTTTCTTTCCAGTAAGGGTATCTCAAAGAGTGCTCTACCATACAGAAGAACTGTGCCAGTAGTAAGTTGAATGTTTGATGTTTAATTGAATAGCATACAAATTTAACAAGTTGGCGGGGTAGTTTTCAGTCTAAACTGGCCTAAACCAGGGACTTTGATACAAAATTCAAATTAATATTTTAGTATTACAGTTATAAAACATAGATCTAGACCACCTAACCATAACTCCCATATTTCCAATGACACCTCATTTATCTGAACTAGATCTAGTCTAGTCTAGGAGGGAAGAAACTTGCTTGAAAATGCTTTTCAGCATATAAAAAAATTAACAAATGACAAATTACGATTGTTTTTTAAAGTTAATTTAAGGGATTGAAAAATCTAATTAGTTTGTACATTTTTCTATTAGAATTGGAGTGGTATTTCTTTAAATTATTTAACACATTCAATCTACCCCATGGCCATACCCAAGTTTTACTGATTTGATTTTTCATGTTTTTAGAACTTTTTAAAATCACAAAATAGGTGAATCACAATTCTAATTTTAAAAACAAAATATCCATGTTGTTTGATATATCTTAAAAAGGCCTACCTAAAAATGCAAACTTAAAAAATTTGAATTAGGCCTAGCTACCTAAATGTCTAAATGCACTTGTTTTAGTGTATTGTTTTAATAGACACACCAACTAATTTGATATTTTACTTTTTCTATAGTGGCTTAAACTCCCTGCTGAAGACGTAGAGGAACAGATATACAAGTTAGCTAAAAAGGGATTGACTCCATCTCAGATTGGTTGGTGAAATATTAACAAAATTATGTTGTAACTATGCCAGTTTACCTCATTTCAACACTTAGTTAAGACAGTCTGCATAATCCAATTGCTTCTAAGATGGATTGTTTTATATATATATAAAAAAGTAGACCCTAGATTTTTGTACGTTTTTAGAGTTAGCCTAACATACCAGCATCCACCTTTCCATAGTCTATCTCAATATGCTTCTTCCAGTTAAATTAAAAAAACAACAACCCTTTTTGTGCTACAATAAAATGCAACTAATAATATACAATGTATCTAAAGGTGTTATCTTGAGAGACTCGCATGGTGTTGCACAAGTGAGATTCGTCACCGGCAACAAAATTCTGCGCATCTTGAAGAAAAAAGGTCTTGCTGCCAGTTTGCCCGAGGATCTTTACAGTCTGATTAAAAAAGCTGTCAACATTCGCAAGCATTTGGAAAGGAGCAGAAAGGTGACTATTTTTGGAGATGCTCTATTTAAGTACATACTACTATTGTGAATTTTGTATTTGCTAAACTAAGATACAAACAAACTGGTACGGTAATGATTAGCTTTCCAGAGCAATAAAAGTGTGTCCATATTGCCCTATAAATAGGGAAGTAACCATTAAAGACTTACTTACATTTAAATCAATCACACAAAATAAAGATATTCATGTTAAAAACTAAAAAAATTTGAGTTACAAATTGGCCAATTTTAAAATTAAGCTTAGCTAAAACATAGTAAACCAGATTATTGTTTCCAAATTTGCACAGTTATATAAATATCAAACGGTTCTGGACAAAACATTGAGCAATGTAAGGGGATACAGAGTTAATTATTAATAATTGTAAAAATATAGTTTATTCATTAGTAAAAGCTTACAAGATGTAGTCTACATCCCTTTGTCGATGATGTTACATAATATTTGCTACTCTTGAAAGCTAAATGATGAAACATATCACCACCAGTGATAAATCTGAGACAAAGGGGTCTACTCTTGTATTCAAATTATATAAACCTCATTAAATTGTATAAACCGCAATGCACACATTTTTGTTAATTTTAACTATTAGTAAGGGAGCTAAAAGTAAGACCATAAAGCGCTATAAACTTATAACGTAAAAAAAATCAAACTGTAGTTGTAGAACTCTAATACCAACAGACTACTAAAATAATTGTCATTATTCCCTTAAAAAAAAGCCCATTTTTCAACGGACACATCAAAATTTGACAAACGTCAAGGTTATGGAGTTCCTTTTGTAGAATTCAGAATTAGAGCTGTAATAAACAACATAACCAATAAGGTTTTATTTTATTATCAATGCATTAAACTATCTGGCATAAAGACCTGGCAATATCAGAGCACTTTTTTGTGATTTAGGGTCCTGGCAAAAGCCAGTTTTTGTCTATGTCTAGAAGATGGACACATGTTGGGTAAACTACCGGTAAATACTTAATGCTGACATCACATACATTTATATCTCATCTTATGGGCAGCTGTATTGTTTTAAGTTTCTGAAATAAGGCACTTACATCTGTACTTTTGAACATGTTTGTCAATGATGTCTTATTTGCTACTCTTGATCAGCAACTGATGAACATTTACCACTATTCTTATGGTCTGAGACAATGTGTTTGTAAATGTACTAATAGTACTTAATATTTGAAGTAAATACTATTGTCAAGTTTGTTTATTTTTTCTTAACATAGGATAAAGATGCTAAATACAGACTTATCTTAGTCGAGTCCAGGATCCACAGATTGGCACGCTATTATAAAACTAAGAAAGTTTTACCACCAACCTGGAAATAGTATGTACATTTTTTTAAATATAAGTTTACAAAACTTAGTTTTACCAGCAACCTCAAAATAGTTTTTTTTTTAAACATTTAAATTAAAGCCACATAGATATTTGTTTGCAAGGTGCTAACATTTTTGTTTGTTCATTTCAGTGAGTCCTCCACTGCATCAGCCTTGGTTGCTTAAACAAGTTGGTTTTCATTTCATGATAATAAATCTAAAAAACTATCCAATTGTTAAGGTGTTGTATTTAATGTTTGTCCTCATTGTGTCTGTGTGTCAACTTGGTATTAATATTAATAGAGTACAGAAATGAATTTTTAAAGTTACCATTGTGTCTAGACCTATAATAATTACTGGTAATGTCATAATATATGGTGCCTCTTGTAAAAGAGAACAATGTTGTAGTTGTAGGACACAAGACTCCCAAGTAAACCTTGTTAGTAGGAATAAGTATATAGACATCACTGTACTTGCTAAGTCCATTAACTCGCTGTGTCTACTTCATAGTTAAGTATATGTGAAAGTATGACACACACACCCCAAGGAATTCTGTAGGGATGGCTGGGATGTGCCAAAAATCTGGGCTTAGCTGAGATAAATCAATAAATGTATTGGAGCCCACTTGAGTTTAAACCTGTCCTTACACTTACATTAACTTGTGCAGGGTTCCCGCGGCCTCCTGGAATTCCAGGAGGTCCTGGAATTAAGAATCTCCTGAAAAAGTCCTTAAATTTTAGTATTTCTCCTGGAATCTCCTGAAATTTTGATTGTTGAGCTTTTTTAAAAAAGTTTGGGAAAAATGTATTTTAATATCTAGATTACAGAAAAGTTTTGGACAAATGTATTTTAATATCTAGATTACAGAAAAGTTTTGGACAAATGTATTTTAATATCTAGATTACAGAAAAGTTTTGGACAAATGTATTTTAATATCTAGATTACAGAAAAGTTTTGGACAAATGTATTTTAATATCTAGATTACAGAAAAGTTTTGGACAAATGTATTTTAATATCTAGATTACAGAAAAGTTTTGGACAAATGTATTTTAATATCTAGATTACAGAAAAGTTTTGGACAAATGTATTTTAATATCTAGATTACAGAAAAGTTTTGGACAAATGTATTTTAATATCTAGATTACAGAAAAGTTTTGGACAAATGTATTTTAATATCTAGATTACAGAAAAGTTTTGGACAAATGTATTTTAATATCTAGATTACAGAAAAGTTTTGGACAAATGTATTTTAATATCTAGATTACAGAAAAGTTTTGGACAAATGTATTTTAATATCTAGATTACAGAAAAGTTTTGGAATTGTTGAATTTAGAAATTTTATAGTGCAAAAATGACCTTGATCCCGATTTTTTTTTCTTCTCCAACACATGTCACTACAACACTCTACTTGGAAGCAAATTCCGCTTTTTTTGTTGTAGCCCCACCTCTCGTGTGTTAAACTACACCAAGCCTATCCCTTATCCCTTTGTGAGACGTGAAGACGGTACCGAGCATTGTCTTCTCCTCTTTCGCTCCCTCCCCCAGTCTCCCACAGTTTGGTGTCTGCTAGAAAAAGTGGCCTGCGCAGATACGCAATGTTTGTCGCTATTTAGACAGTATGTTACCGCTATTTAGACAGTATGTTACCGTAATACTATGTTAAAAAATGAATAATTTCCTGTTGGCTGTTGGTTTTCACTCCGAGATTCTTTTGTCTTTTTGTATCCAACATTCCCCCTCCCTCTCAGTCTCGGCCAGTGGTCTCGGTTTTAGTTAAAAACGTAAGCAGCACTATGACGTTTTTGTGTGTGTCAACTACCATCCGATAGCAGACCCCACCCTTCGCTCTCTTCGTCTTGCGAGCTGTCGCGTTGGGTTTAGTATGAAATGCATTAAATGCATCCCGTCTTGGTCCTGTAGGCTAAGTCTCCTAAAATAAAAAGTGATTAAATTCTTCTGAAATTCAAATATTTCTCCTGATATGTCCTGAAATTTGGTAATCGACCGATCAGATGTGGAAAAACAATGTAGAGTTTTGCAACAGACGCGGTTTTATCGAAATGCTAAACACTGTCTGCCTAGTAGAAAGCTTAGATCTGCATTCGTCCGTTAGGCCTAAATAAATAAAAAAAAGCAAGTCTTAAATTACTACAAGTTAACAAGCTTAGGCTATAGACTATGCATTTTGAATTCTGCTACTTGGAGTCTGCGAACCGACACATTTTACCAATTTCATTTAATTTTAATACATTTGGATGAACATGCACAGTAATGTTACTTTTTCTATTAGCTTACAAGAAAACTTAAACATTTAAGACGCTATTTTATATGATAAAGAAAAAAAATTTATTCCAGTAGGCTTATATATTATATTAATTACGTGATTAGCGCATATTGCGTGATTTAGGCCTAGCCCTAGCACCAAAAGACGAGCCGTTCGCGATGTCCTCTGTAGGCCTAGGCCATGTGTTTTTATCATCTATTAGACTATATTGTTTTCGTACAACTTAAATTTGAAAAAATATGGCCGACAACGAGCAGAATATTACAATTGAAATGAATAAAAATGTTGTGGCTGAAAAACAAGTGTGGCTTATTTATGTTGTGTTGTTTGTAGCGGACAATTTCGGGTCTAGGCGCAGCTGGCGAGAATCGCTTCTCGGCCAAGGAATAAAATGCCGTGCTCCCCCCCCCCCCCCCCCCCCTTAAAGTGACACCTCTTCCACAGTGGAGTCCAGGCAGTCTCATTCTCATTGTACTGGTACCTGTTAAGATATCCATCACCTCACTCCAACGGGTGAATGGCGTACGAATTTTAACGACCCTTATCCAGAGTGCATTTAACCGTTAACATAGTCCTGAAAATACCCCGCCCTTTTGCCCCCCCCCTCTTCATCCCCCCCCCCCCCCCACGCCGGGTGACCAGATATTTTCTACTTTATTTTCTACTGTTTTAGGAAATGTAATGTGATTCCAGTTATCATTTTTGTGTGTGTAGGCCTACAGTGAATAATAAATATTTTTTTTAACTTATTTTTTAAAATACATATGTAACCTGTTGAATTTTATTATTCCTCCTGACTGTCTATGATGTATAGGAATATATATTTTTTCACCATTGAGAATCTATTTTGTTCTTATTGATCATTTACGCTTGTCGATTTTTGTGTCGTATCCTCCTGAAATTTTGGTTTTTCTCCTGAAAAACTCCTGGAAAGCTCCTGGAATTTAGTTCTAGATTTGGTGCAGGAACCCTGCTTGTGTTGTACAACAGGTTTTGGTGTAAGAAGCTGGTATGCTCTTCCCGTTAGCAATTTAAGGGACGCTTAAATTCAATGTTTACTACAGATAAGTGGAAGGGGGGTCTTCCAGCTTATGAATAGGAAAATTGAATTAAAATTAACTACCAATGACTGATGAGGAATTGAAATAAGTAGGAAATACTATATTACTATAACTATTTAGAATCATATTTAATAACTAAATTACCAACAATCTCCAGGCTTGGTATTTTGCATCATTTTTTAAATTGCATTTCCATCACCCTGTTGAGTAGCGCATGGATTTGGTGCTGTTAGTAATTGTTACCCACACTCTCAGTTGTTAATGAAAAGAAGCAAGTAATCGGGATGTTCACATGGATTTTTCAAACCAAAATTGAACCATGTCATAATATTTTCAATATAGAAAAACTCACTACTGCTAGCAATGTAGCAGCATACCAGATACAAATACAAGTTTCCGTTTAATAGATATTTGTTTTATGAATTATTTATTTAAATAGATCAAATTAGTTATATTATCAGTTCTAGTTAAAATCATCAAAAGAAAAACTCCCAGGAATCTAATCTGCCTAAAACTAAAAGTTTAAGAACTCATTTGACTCACTCTCATTTGACTCACTTACTTTGCTGTGGGTGATAAATTAAAAAAAAAAGTACAATTGGGTATCGAGGAAGGTTAAGAACATAATACAATACAATTTGAACATAATACAATACAATTTATTGGTGGATGTATATCTTATTGTTTCATTGATTAAAAAAGACTCATAAAATAATTTAGGTTAAAAGTAAAAGTCCAATATACCGGTAGGCCTACCCGGTATCTTAGAAAATCTAGGCCTATATTCTTTTTTTCTTTCAAAACCTGAGACAGTGACCCCATTGAATTTGACAATTTCTCATTATTAGAATTAGATCTATTTTAATTTTGGCGATAAAGTAAAAAAAATAATCACGAAAACGTATTATTTTATTAATATATATATAATCAATTCAATTAATCTGAACAATTCGTTGTGGAAGAATAAGAATGCAATGTCTGAAAAAATTCAAATCTAATAATTTCTTGGAGAATGACCGTTTAGATTATTTGGAAAATTATAATAAATTTGATTCATTAAAATAAACATCAATATTATTATGATATAATTATTTTGTGTTGTTATTGTTATAAAAACATTTTTTCCAGTAATAATACAATATTTACACCACTGTCTTCATCCACGTCTACCAAACTATTTGTTATAAAATAATGTAGCTAGCACTAGCACCGTACTATGAGATGAGTTTTAATGTTTTATAGAATAAGATAGAATTAATGTACATTTCTTACTAAAAGCAAATGCTGAGTAATCATTCTGTATTTTCATAAATAAAGTACCGGTAGATATATTAGAGTAAAGACTGTCATTTGTTGTGTTTTTTTTCACCTCTGCAGTGTAATAATTTTGTCCGATGGTTATTGGTACCGGGTATGACTCCAGATAAAAAGGTCATAAATATTATTATAATTAAATACCGGTATAAATATTTACTAAACTTAATACTTTAAACACTACTGGCAAAGTTCAAAAAGTGTTTCTAGAAACCGTATTGTATATTAAACATTTATTATTATTATAAATACCGGGTATTAACCTTGACTACTTGATAAACATTTGTAGCAGTGTGAGAGCCTGCATATTGATCATGGCTTAATTTGTATCCTCACCACATTTCATAGACAGTACCAGATGTTGGCTTGCATGTAAATAGTTCGATTTTATTTAAACAGCTGACTTCCCCACCCAATTAAACCAGGAACAAAAAATAAAAAAAAAATCCAACCATTAAAATGACCAAGTCGCAGCACATACATCTCCATCGAGCTTTATTTTTGTACAACACAATATTGAATTGGCTAATATTAATATAATAACAACATTTTTATATTTCTTCTATAAAGCAAACAATTGAAGCCAATCAGAACTAACACATGTTCTAAACAATGTTATTTCATAAATCACCGTTACAATGGACAGTTCATTGTATTATTGTTCCCACATTCTTCATAACTCTTATAATTATAAAGTTGTTGTATTTTTGTATATTTATCAATTAAGTAGGTTAGGGTCGTCAACCTTTGGCACGCGTGTCAAGATCTGACACGCGGAAAGATTTTCAACGGCACGCGGAACACCAAAAAAAATAAATTCAGGTCACTTCTACAAAACTTTGATTGCTCGAACATAATGACTTTTACTTTTAGTCTGTTAGCACGCTAAATGAATTAGAAATCCTACTTTGGTACTCTATTATCAAACGGTTGATTTAATGGATTCAAGTAGCTATTGAGAACATCTTTTAATAGGCGACTTTAGACAAGCTATAAATAATTACTTTTAATTTTTAAATACCAGAAGCTTAACAGCAACAATTTGTATGCATAGCCATTCATTCTTTTCTCCGTCATTTTGACGGGCATAACCACTAGTAATAATGGTGCTTGTATAGCGCATAGCCCGTTGATGACAGCTAAATGCCGACAATTCCTGCCCATAAACATTATCTTCAAACT
The DNA here is from genome assembly GCA_949126835.1 of Anisus vortex. Lineage (NCBI taxonomy): Eukaryota > Metazoa > Mollusca > Gastropoda > Planorbidae > Anisus > Anisus vortex. The sequence goes on along the minus strand of OX421498.1, from coordinate 11,518,803 downwards.
TCGCCAAATTCGAATGATAATGATTTCTTGACTCTCCTTGCTATTCTTTCATTTCAACCTCCCCTGCCCCATATGCCTTGATTAGAGTTCACTGACTCACCGAGTCGGCTTATTAATGGAATTAGTAGCCCTCTTCGCATCACTCCTTCCGTTCAGTGAACCGTGACTGGTTTTACGCTAAATGGTCAATAGAAAATACCGACACAAACACCCCAAAAGAATTCCATTGGAGTGCGCTCATTTGAATTTTACTCATTTAAATCGGCCCCTTTTATATGAAATAGCTTTGCCTCTGACACTGAAAAAATCTGAGACAAAAAGATTATTACTACATACCTAAGGAGGACTTCTGATAGTTGGAGGCCAAAGGCGTGCCTCCTGGCGCTCAGCAGTCCAGGAGCAGCTCTATGCGAAGCGAACAAAAATGAGAGCAGTTTAGTCCAGGAGGCAAGCCAAGCAAGAACGTGCCCTAAACCTCGTTGCTCCCTTTTACAGATTGCCAACGTACCTTCTGGGCAAAGATATTTATTATGCCTTATTAGCAAGGACTCAGGGTAAACAAACAGAAAACAAAGATAATGAGAAACAATAAGACTATCACACCCTGTCACAATAGACGAGGAAGAAATAGAGGATGTTAAGGAATTTACTTACCTAGGCAGTAAAATGACAACAACTGGCGACTGTGATCTGGAAATCAACATTCGAATCTGTAAGGCAAAACAGGCCTTTGTTCTGCTCAGACCCATATGGAGGACGTCGAGCATTGGCCTCCAAACGAAAATAAGGAAATTTAAGAGCAATGTCCTCAGTGTCCTGCTGTATGGGTCGGAGTGCTGGAAAACCACAAATACCATAGAAGGGAAACTAGAGGTGTTCCAGACACAAATCCTTCGCCGCATCCTCAAGATTTTCTGGCCAAACACGATATCAAATTAGGATCTACGTGAGAAAACAGGAGTAATCCCTTTAGCAGAGAGCATCTCAGCAAGGAGATGGAGATGGATAGGACACGTCTGCAAAATGTCAGCTGGCTCCCTCCCCCGGACAGCCCTGAGATGGACCCCCAGGGAAAAAAGTTCGAAAGGCAGACCAAAGGAAACTTGGAGAAGGAAAAGGGACTTAAAGGCTTTAGGCCTGAACATTGAGTCAGCACCTCGAACTGCAACAGATCGAGACAAATGGAGATCATTGGCTTCTGTCTTAAGCGCCAGCCGGCACTGACAGTACTGAGAGAAGTCCCGGCCCAATGGTCTACCTCTCCCAACTTTGAAGTGGGTATTTCTATACCTTTCAAAGGTATATTTTTCGAAACGAGCTTATAAGTTTGCCTTAGGAGGAATTAATACTGAATAAAAAAATTCCCGATACACCGAAGTAAATTCTCTGAACCCTAAGACCTTTGGGCCTAAGGGTCTTCCATCTCTCTCAACTTCTTAGTCGGTATACATATACTTTAGCAAGACCATAAAAGGTACATGTAAATGTTCGAAACGAGCTTATAAGTAGTTATAACTTTTATAAGAGTCTGCCTTAAAGAGGACTTAATACTGCAATACCAATTCAGGTCTCTTCGAAGAAGTGGATATTTCTATATCTCACGAAGTTATAGCCTATGTTTCGAGACGGGCCTGTCCTTTTACAGGACTGAATATTGCAATACGAATTCCCTGTCTCTACAAAGTAAATTCTCTGGCCCCCCAAAAAGGGCCTTTATCTCTAAACTTTATAGAATATATTTCTATACCTTACAAAGGTATACGTTTTGAAACTAGCCCTGCCTAGGCTTTTTGCAGGGCTCAGTACGCAATAAAAATTCCAAAAATTCCAATAAAAATTCCTCTTCACTACGAGTCAATTAGGCCAATTTGGGTCTTTTTCTCCAAACTACGTAGTGGGTAACTTAGTAAAAAGAAACACCAAATATATACGCCTTTTTTGTTACTTTGATTTTAAAAAATGGCTGCCTTCTGCTATAAATTCTGTCATACTCACTTTTAATATCGAAGACAATAAGCCTCTTAACAATACTTATACCCTTTGTTTATTTGTAGTCGGCCTGAACTTGCTGTTAAAAGTGCAATGAATTTCTTAACATCCGTGAATGTTAAGTCAGCAACATGGCGTAAATCTCTGCTTTCAATCGTAATGGTTGTCATTGTAAGAAAGAAAAAATGAAACGGGGAATTCAACAATCTAACAATGTTCTTGAAACATGTCGAAAATATAATTATACGATTGTTTAAGGGAACATAGCGGAAAGGTATTTACCTCCAAATTGCATAGCCTATTTATCTCGTCAGCTGGGTAAATTAGTTTGTATGTGGTGATTGGGGCCTGGTGAGTGTAAATATTAGGTGAACAATTAATTATGGTGTGTGTGTTGGGGGGGGGGGGGTATTGTTTGAAATGGGTAGGGAAGATGGAGAAAATGGTCCTTGAGAATTTAAATATAGATGCTATTTCGAAACATTAGGAGCAGCATAAATTCATACATTATATATATAGGGCCTATATATATATATATATATATATATATACATACATAGCGTTAGAATGTTTACAAGAAGACCAGTCACAGAAGGGGGACTCCAGAAGAGAAGCAGAGAACATTGAAAAGAAGATGCAAGAATTATAATTTGCTCTCATGCTTGTCTTTTGGGAAGAAGTGTTACAACATTTTCACAGGGTCAGTCAAGCTCTACAAAACGAGCACGTGAACTTGAAAACGTGAGATGATTTATATTATTCACTAGCAGATCACTTGCATGAATGTAGGAATGAATTTGAAAGATTTGAAGAAGCTGCAAAAGAAATAACACCAGGTGTGGATTATAAATCAACTTTGACCCGTAATCGTAAACGAAAGACAGTGGTCATTGATGGTGATGTCCCTGAATGCCAGAGACAAATTTCGTATTTCTGCTTTCTACGCCATTGTTGACAAACTTGAGACAGAGATAAGTAGACGAGGACAGGTATACAATGATATAGCAGTTCGATTTTCCTGTTTGGTTGATGTATCACAATCATCTCAGTGTTGTGAAAGACTAATAAATGCTTATCCTGAAGATCTGAACAATAATTTATATACTGAACTACAACATTCCCACTCATATATTCGCCACAAGTTTGGTGCATCAAAATCTGAAAACAACACGTTCAGTCATGCAGAATTATGCAACCCAATAACAACCTGTTGCAAAGTTCAGATAAACATAAAGACAAAAACACTTTCTTTATCCTTTATGCGAAAGCAAATGCATTTAAGTACTATTTCTTCCCGAGTGGCATTCGGGCATGGAATGTGTTGCCTGAACAAACCAGGAAAACCAGTAAATTAACATCATTTAAAACATTAATAAAAATGCAAGACTAGACTCGGACCACAGATGATCGTAGGACACAATTATCTTCTTTATAGAAGAAGCGTCTGTAATTTATAGGCCTAAGATAAGATAAGATAATAGTTAGAGACAACATCGAGTGTGCTTTTCCAATATTTTTAATATGAATGGCTACAAACTGTTCAACTGACCGCTCTTTTTCTCAGTTGAAACGTACAAAAAATCCAAGTAGATCGACAATGAAACAAGAAAAGCTTGATTCCTCATCTCTGCTGACAGGACCGGCTCTAGGGTTTTTGACGCCCTAGGCGAAAACAAATTCTGCGCCCTCATTAAAGTGCCTTCGGCGGGAAGAAACTTAGTAGGCCTAGTGTTAGGTCATACTTTTCTATTTACTAAGACAACTTAAATAAAATACCCTTTGCCTTTCACTACCTAGATCTAGTAATTCGTCTGCTTATGCTATTACTTAACTTTAATTTAGTTTTAATTTTTACATCCCCAAATAAAAAAAAAAATTTCTCAATTATGCGCCCCCCCCCCACACCTAATTTTGTGCCCTAGGCGGCCGCCTAGGTTGCCTATATGCATAAGCCGGCACTGTCTGCTGATGATTGAGGCAGACTTGTTGCGCAAAATGAACTTTGATTATGTACTCATAAGCTTTGCCAGATCTTAATCTCGAAAAAAGAACTTCAAAATGTAAATATGTGCTCTATAAGATATATTTGAGTAAAGACCGCCATTTGTTGTCCCCCCCCCCCCCCCTCTCTGCAGAGTGTAGCCTACTAATTTTGTCAGATGGTTATGGTTATGGCTTTAATATTTATTATAATGACTTCAGAATAAAAGGTCATACATATTATTAGTATTCAATATCAATATATATAATTACGGTGAGTTTGTTTATTTATATATTTATATATTTATATATATATATATCTTTGTCCTCTATAGGCGCCTAAGCCGTTTGACTAATAGGGTCAAAAGTCAAATGTATAAATTGGAAACGTCCTCCAATAGAGAATTTTATTTTATGACTTATTATCATGAATGTGTTGATTAAAAAAATCCAAAATGTTAGATCCAACTATGCAAATAAATAAAGCCGTACATAGCAAATGGCCATTTCCGTTCAATTACTATGTTGAACGCGATATTTTGTATGTTGAACGCGAGGGTCTTATCGGGTTTTCCCTATTCTGCTGTTGTTTTTTTAATCTAGCGAGACCTTTTTTAAAAGTTACGCACCCGCAATTTGACTTGGAGAGTTTAAATGGTGTAGGACTACTTAAATAAAAATAATAGCGTATGACGTAATGTCTGTCAAATCATTTCTTTTTTTCATTATATATGTTTGCATTATCCTTTTAAGTAAAAGTAACTAAATGTTTTAATTAATTCATGAATTCAAGTCGCTATTGAGAACATCCTTTAAAATATTATTATGCGACTTTATTAACTCTATAAATTAAATTATACGCATTATAAAGGACAAGTTATAAATGATTAGGCCTACTTTTAAATACCAGAAGCTTAACAGCAACAATTTGAATGCATAGCCAGTGTCAGGGCGACGGACACAATATAAAATAAAAATAAAAAAATACCGAAAGAAACATTCTCAACACTGTTTTATTAATACAATAAGCAAGAACAAAAATTAAATACTAAAAAAAAATCGTTCTCACTTAAGTTTTTATTGTTTTGAAATATTATTTTCTACGCTTTTTTTTTATTATTTACCTTTTTATTGTTTGGTATTTGTGTTGTTTCTTTTTTCTTTTAGATAGTTTATCATTGTTAATTTAATATTATTAATAACAATTCAACACAACTGTTCGCTACGTTTTAATACTAAAAGCATGACAGCAACAATTAAAATGCATATGCCAGGGTCAGGGCGACCGAATTAAAAAAGTCTTTTCGAAAACCCGGACAAGCCTTTCGGCTCTTGTGTCCAGGGCGTAACGTTTAGGATTGAGTGAACTCTGTCCGGGCTCCAGCCACCCCACGACACGCCTAAGGCGTGGCGGGCCGTGTAACAGGGAAGGTTTCCGCAGGCCAGCGACCGTTCACTGCGGTTCTTCTAAGAATCATTATCGTGGTGGCTCGCCCGTATACCTGCACAGTCACCCGGTAGCGCAAATCCTATACTATAAGTACAGGCATCCAGGCACCGGGTGGTTCTCGAGACGGGAATGCTACGTCCATTGCTTCCTCCCCACCCAGACCCCGTGGCCTCTCGGCAGTGCAATGGATCTGGGACCCGCTGCGGGGGCTATCCCCCACGCGTTCGCCCGCCGGTGTATTCTTAATGGGAATGTATCTGTGGTTTATACAATACGCCAGTCTTTGAGGGCCATGGGTGCAGTAGTGGGTCAGGGCGACCAGAAACAAGTAAAAAGAACAAAAACTAAATACCGAAAAGAAACGTTCTCATTCCAGTTTTTATTGTATATAGGCCTATATATTATTGTATATTTTATTGTATATTTTTTCTTTTTTCTTAACAAAACACATCGTAGTCATTCGTTTCTCCGTCATTTTGACGGGCATAACCACTAGTTTAAAATATTTACAAAACTTAACACTTCAAACACTACTGGCAAAGTTCTTTATTTTTCTTTCTAAAAACCATATTTTATATTAAGATTACTATTATTATAAATATTAACCTTGGTTAGCCTACTTGACAAACATTTGTAGCTGTGTAATAGCCTGCATATTCCTTAATTTTTACCCTCGTCACATTTCATAGTAGCAGATGTTGGCTTGCATGTAAATGGTTTAATTTAATTTAAACAGCCGACTTCCACACCCAAACCAGGAATAAAAAACAAACAAATAATCCAACCATTAAAATGACCAAGTCGCATCACATATATCTCCAACGAGCTTTTATTTTTGTTCAACATAATTTGAATTGGCTAATATTATTATAATAACAACATTCTTATATTTCTTCTATACTATAAAGCAAACAATTGAAGCCAATTAGAACTACTACCATGTTCTAAGCTTAGACAATGTTATTTCCTAAATCACCGTTAAAATGGACATTTCATTGTGTTATTGTTCCCACATTCCCAGTAGTCTCTTCATAACTCTTATAATTATACAGTTTTTTTTTGTATGTTTATTTATCAATTAAGTAGGTCAGGGGTTGACGACCTTTGGCACGCGTGCCTGTCTTGGCACGTGGAAAGATTTTTTCGATGGCCCGCGGAACACGCCAAAAAAATAATTCAGGTTACTTCTACAAAACATTTATTGCTGGAACATATTTACTTTTACTTTTAGTCTGTTGGCACGCTAAATGAATTAGAAATCCTACTTTGGTATTCTATTATCAAACGGTTGCCGACCCCTGAAGTAGTCTATTTGTTACATAAATATTTATGTCAAATTATTCAAACTTAACAAAACCCAGTAGAAACTGACGATACACATTATTAATTTATTATATTATTACTCACTGGAGCACAACCATCTGAATTTAACGGTGAACATAGCCCAACAAAATTGAGCATTCATTTCAATATCAATATATATCAACAAACAGTAATACTGTATGCAACAAAACCATTCTGAAAACATTCATTGCTGCGAGGTTTCTACAGAAGAAAGTTAAATATAAATATACTACGTCTTACGATAATGAAAAGATTAGGCAAACACAACCGACAGTCAAGTGTATATTTTCTGGAAAGGTAGCTACGAAATAATCAATATATAAAAATTTAACGTTGGTAATCGAAAAATAATTATAGAAAACTAACGTCTTTGTAACTTCTTTCTACCGTATCGTCTGCGTGTCAGAAAAAAAGAATTCAACTAGGTCATCTAAATAGAATAGTATCAATTGGTATCATACATGTCGTTTTTTTTTAAATAAAATTATATTATAACAATTTGTGGCTGAAATAAAAGAAATGCATAAATCTTCATTTGTATAACCTGTGCAATAAAATTTACACTTTGCCTCATTTGCCCTAAACATTAGAGTTTTTTTGATAATTGAACCGGGGGATTCCCGTTCCCGAAATCCATCTCTTGGAACCGTTGACCTACAAAGCAGTGCCGGAGGAGTCCTGCTGCGTATTATACTTCACAGAGACGAGGATTCTGTCATGGTCTTTGCCTGTATCCGGGGCATAGGAACTTCGTTTACCGCTACTTGAACAGATCTGTTAAAGATTATAATGATATAATTCAAAATATCAACACGAGCATTAAACAACAGCATGAGTGGTTTTAAGAGTGCCTTCGTGAAAATGAAAAAAAAAAAAACAACATATTAATAAACTATTCAGTAGCGATAGGGACAAGACAAAATGTACTAATGTGCTACTAAAACCAATTTTATTATGTGGTTGCGAAGCATGGACACTGAAAAAACAACTGCATGTTTGGAAAGTGCAGAGATGTGGGTTTTTAGTAGAATGCAGCGAGTGGCATGGGCAGAAAAAACATCTAATTTGGAGGTGCTCAAAATGTCAAATACTAATCATAATACTAATAGAGAATTATTTGTAAAGATCAGGCAGAGGAAATCGACGTAAGTAGGCCACGTAATAAGAACAGAAAAAAAAAAGAAAACATAATAACTGGAAAGCTGGAGGGAAAGAGATCTTATCTTATCTTATACATTACAGACGCTCCTTCTATAAAAAAGATTATTGCGCCCTACGCTCATCCGTGGTCCGAGTCTAGTCTTGCATTTTTATTAATGTTTTAAATGATGTGAAGTTAATGGTTTTCCTGGTTTGTTCAGGCAACCCATTTCATGCCCGAATGCCACTCGGGAAGAAAGAGTACTTATATGCATTTGTTCTCTCATAAGGGACAAGGAAAGTGTCTTTGTCTTCATGTTTATCTGAGCGTTGCAATAGGTTGTTATTGGGTTGTATTTCTAAATTGCCTTATGTATTATTACTACTTTACTATTAGCTCTTCTGTCATCTAGTGTTTCTAGGTTTAGTGATTTGACTTATGGTGTTATTCTTGTTAGCTGGGAATATTCACTGGTTATGAACCTTGCAGCTCTTTTTTGGATTTGTTCTAATTTTTTATGTTTATATTTAGTTGATGGGTCCCATACATGTGCTGCATATTCTAGTATAGGTCTAACTAATGTGAGATGGCATTTTAGTTTTATATTCTTATTACATTTGTAAAAGTTCCTTTTTATGAATCCTAAGGTTTTGTTTGATTTTTTAATTACTTCATCAATATGAGGGTTCCAAGATAACTTATCATTTATTATTACGCCTAGATGCTTAGCATTGTTAGTTTGAGTTAGTACTTTACCATGAATGACGTAGTTTGCTATTATTTGTTTCTTTCTCTTGGATACCCTTATTAGTTGGCATTTTTCTGGGTGAAAAGACATACTCCAGTTTGATTCCCATTTTTGTAGTTCATCTAAGTCTTTTTGTACAAGTTCACTATCTTTTCTTGTCTTTATTATTCTATAAATTATGCAATCATCGGCAAATAGTCTTACTTTTGTTCATGTTTTGATGAAATTTGGCAGATCATTAATATAAATTAGAAATAGTAGGGGTCCTAGAACAGTTCCTTGTGGAACTCCTGACTTTACAGTTATTGGTGAGCCATTTATTACCACAGTTTGTTCTAAGAAAGTCCTGAATCCACTGATGTAAGGGACCAGAGATGCCAAAATATGTAAGTTTTTTTAGTAGACTAGATGCAGAGGAAGACATATAATGAAGATATTAGGTGATATAACGGAAAGGCACAGCGTGGCAAAAACAACATAAATAGAATTAGCCAGAAGAAAATATACATTGAATGACAGGATCGCCTATGCCAACCGAAATGGCACCTGATGATGATTTGTGACATATCAAGTTGTGCAGAGCTCGCGATGTTGGGCGCCTTCGATTTCAAATAAATGGACACATAATCACATTAAACGGGTAGCAAAACCAAACAAGTCTTACTAAGCTTACTTGTGTATACGATAAAAAAACAACAAAAAGCTAACATTTCTTAAGGTTTTGGGTTTCGGTGCTTTCTCTTCCGCAAAAAAAAATAATTCTACCTACACATCCTGAAACCCGAAATCAAGCATTTGGCAAGTTCATTTTCTGTTAGCAACTTTGTCATGTCGTACGGCACATAGGCCGGCTTTGAAGGTATTAAGCAGATATAGCATAGTAAAGTACCGGCGGACCAAATTGATCATATGGTCGGCGAAGCAGCATTTATATTTTTAAAAGATATACTCTATATTAAATTCGCATTTGTTTCTTACTGGCTGACATGAGTGACAGCCAGCGGAACATTTTGAATACTACACGCCCCACTTCCAATCTTGCCACATAGACTTGTTGCGAAGACAACACGTGATATCAAATTTTTCTACTCCACCCCAAACCCACTGGAGGAAATGACGTCATCAATTTTAGACTGTAGGGTGTTTTTTTTTCTATGTTAGGTCTACACACAATGATAAAGGATTTATACGAAAAAAAACTGTGTTTCTAGGGCCTTAAATTTATTTTTTACAAGCTCTTTCGCAAAAAAAAACAACCAAAAAACAAACAAAACCAAAAACAGATAAGATAGTATGTATAGGCTAATAATGAATTATATGCCTTATTACTAGATTTGTTTTACAAATGCTTTTGATACAGTTCACCATAGGTATAAGTTGACTGAAAACACTCAAATTTCGGCTTCTTTGGTCCCTTACATCCACTTTTGTACCCATAATCCTCAAAGCTGACTAAACGTGTTAACCACTGGTTCCCGGAGTCAGACCGGTGGGCTAATGCAAGGGACTGCGGTCGCCGTATGTCTCCACCGCCATCTCTGTCGGCGACGGAGTGGGGGGTGTTATAGTTACCGCTGCGGGGCCAGGAGCGAAAACAACGTCAGTTTGAAAACCAGAATAAGCCTTTTTTTTTAAATGTAGATCTATATCTCCCCAGTTAGTCTTCTTATGAAAAATGTACCCGCTCTATTTTTGTTTTTTTGTTAGTTTGTTCAAAGAACAATGGCGACGATTATGTTAAACGTGTTATAAAATAATACCCGGTAATTCACACCGTATGCACAGAATAAGTCTCCAAATGCGACACCTATCGAAACAAAAAAACTTCCCGCCCAACGTCACACATATATAACAAATATAACAAAATAATTGCTAATTCCAAAATCTTACCTCAATCATTTCCGCCTGTCGCTCATCTTCCTCGATTTGCATAGTCTCTAAATACGTAATTTCCCCTATGGGGCCCGTATCCACGGCAACGGTGAGTGCTATAAAGACTAGCACTTGAAGGATGTATGATGCTAACAATAAGCCGATCCCAAGTGGTTCGAGCTGAGGACAATGTTTTTAAAATGTTATAGCCAATAAACGTGAAACAAATAGACTCGCATAAACAGTAACAAAACCCCACAACTACAACACAATGACAACAACAAAAAGGTCTATATTTTTTTATGAAATTATAATTTATTGAGCACAATTTTATTATCCTCATAACAAAATAAAACGTTGTACTTGTATGTTCAGGCCAGTGTGTTTTATTGGATACTAGCATAGGTGACCAGTTCTACGAAGTGGCTAAACTAATGTTAAAATACAATGTAACTACCAATGCAGTTTATACATTGCCCGCTACAAAGTAAATTTAACACACATGAATTTTTTTTCCGTTTGATGACGTCATAAAAAGAAAGCTAGCCAGCGTCAACGCCATCGATTTGTCTCATTTTGCGAAGACCAATGATACAAATTTGGTACCAGAAATTTCAATGTGCAACAAACGTTTTCTTTTTATCCTTAATTTTGACCAAATTGACCTCTGCGGTCATTAGAGAAAATTTTAAACCTTGAGTAATACCAAGATTATTCGTGGCAAATTTCATGTCATTAGTCTATGTCCAGTTTTAAAATAGAGTATGAGGTATGTACATACATACTACTTTTGAGATCTATATATATGTATGATTATTTGGTTCAAAGAACTCGCAAGTCGAGAAATCAAGGAAGTCAAGATTCAAAGACGATAAGGCAGTGGTTCCCAAACTTTTTTGGTGCCGCGGTCCCTGAATACAGCTTCTAATGCTGTGGCGACCCCCCTTGCCCCTCCCCCCCAAAAAAATTATTATTATTTCGTCGCTAATATATTACTGGCATTTGCTACTGACAGTAGCATTGGATTTTAATGTAAATACCTGATATACAAGGTGTATTTATTTTGTTACACATTGAACATAATTAAAGTATATTGATTACTCACAACACCAAAAAATACACAAACATTTTTTATTACATATTTCTAATTACAACACGAAAGTCAGAGCTATGGCTAAGATTGCGTCTTTTTCGTCGGATCAGAAATTCTCGGGGCAGTCCTTGTAAGAGCACAACTAAAGAAATTATCTTCCACAACAAGTTTACCTCTGTATTTACATTTGATAACCAACAAGGTGGAAACCCCTGGTCTACTCAGATTTTTTGTTGGAAATGGAAGAAGGCACAACACAATCTCAGTCAAAATAGTTTATGACTGCAAACGTTTGATCCAGAATTTTGTGCCTGGCATTATAGAGAAATCAGTTTTCGACACATTGTTGTTAATAAGTTTAATGTATCCGTTGTGCTGTCTCGAGAACATCTTCCACTTTTAATGTGAATGGGGTTCTGCCGAGTGCATAGATATGTGGTGTCAGGTAGATTTGGAAAGTACCATGAAATAATTCTTCTGCAACCATGTGCAAGTGTTCTTTTAAAGAAAATAGTATCGTAATCAAAGTATCGTTTTATCGCCAATGCTGTACTGCTTTTAACACTTAACATGCCAAATTCGACTAAAGTCGAATTTACAAAAGTCTTTCTGTATGCCAAATTCGACTTTAGTCGAAAATCATGGTGGTCTTTAAAAAATGGTTCAAAATCTTAACCTAATAGTCCATGGTACAGAGTTTGGATCTTGTACCATTACTGGCATGACTATCTTGACCTCAATCACCAGTCTTTTCGGTATTATTATTTGTAGGGGTCACATGGCGAAGCGTCCGTTATAATTTTACATGACAGTACTAATATACAAATGAAGGATTAACTTTGACTAGAAAAAACGTTATTCTCACTATTTACACGAGAGACAAACGTAAAGTTGTAATCTGCTTTGTGAATAACGTAAAAGTACGCTTTCCTTCAACGGATAAATTCTGTGACGTCACAGACTTTGATGACGCGTTGTGGCTATGATGTACAATATATAGAATGGCGTCTATGTTACATGTACTGTATTATATTGTTAATGATTGTTGATGTTGATCTTGGTACTGAAACCGTTTCTGTGTCCTGTTAGGTTCAGTCTACGGCTTGTTCTTATGTACATGTGTTTTTATGTGCCCTTATTTAATTACAACGTGTTCTTGTGTAAATGTGTTTATATGTCCCCTGTTGTATTTACAGCGTGTTCTTGTGTAAATGTGTTTATATGTCCCCTGTTGTGTTTACAGCGTGTTCTTTTGTAAATGTGTTTTATGTGCCCAGTTTTATTTACAGAGTGTTCTTGTGTGAATTTGAAAAATATTTTTTCTATTATCATTACATGTATTGACTTTTACTCTAAATTAAATTGAGCTATGGATGATTCGATTGTTTCTCGTTATGATTCCGATTCGTGTGAGGAATATAATTATGACAGTTGTGATTTAGAGGATAATAATAATTTAGATTTAGAAAGTGATTCAGATGGTGAGATTGATTTTGCCTAAGAAATCAGTGCTATTTCTAGCTCCAATGTACCTGCTCGCATTGATGACAAAACGGTTGAGAGGCGTAAAGGTAGCATTGCAACAAAACAGCTTATACTGACTGGGAAGTGTTAGGAATGATTTTGTTGACCTCAAAACGAATAGCTGTCCTCATTCAACAGTAGACAATTTGTGTTTGCAGATGTTACAAATTTTGAGGCTGTTGATTTTTCCTCATACTCTAATGAAACACATTAAGAACAAGTTATGAATGAATGTCAAAAGAGAAAAATGTGTTGTGAATGATGGATCCCACCGCATTTCTTGCTCTTCGTGTAGCGATGGGCTTGTGCAGCAAATCATCAATAGATGGTTATTGGGCTACAGGACTTTGGCTCACATGCCATTTTACTTCAGTGATGGAGAGAAATAGATACCAAATTATAAACTCGTGTCATCATTTCAATGGATAAGATCCGCTCTTCAAACTGCGATCGTCATTGGACAATAAGCCTCCACTATACCGACAAGTTTATGGACCAGGACAACTCTTTCAATTTATGAGTCTATGGTGACAGTCAAAGGACGTTGTTTGTTCAAACAGTGCATCTCTATGACAACTAAATGGGGCGTAAAGGCATTCATGTTCTCTGATTCCAAGTTATTCTACTATAGTGGTTTATAATTTACACAGGGAAAAAGACTTTCATAGAAAGAAGGCAATAATTTGATCAGATTTCCAGATAAGAGTGAAAAGGCCACATCATCTACACAGACAATTACATCATCATATTTATGCTAGTTCAAAGGTGAACAAGCTAGGTACAAAATTCTTGAAAATTCAAAGTCTTATCCAAAAGAACTCAAGGGAAAAAAAGGTAAACAATTGAATTGATCCTCCTATCTTTGCTGAATGGAATTACTTGATGTCACAACGTTTCCAGATCGCAAGCTTCTCAGAATTACATGTTTCTATCAACTGTGGGAGGCAATACAACTACAGTAAAGCGTGTTCGAGACAGAAAACTACCAGAGGGTTACAGAACAATAAAAAAAAAACTACCAGAATTACAATGATCACAACGGTGGTGTTGATCAGTTTGACCAAATGAAGGTTAGCTATTGCTATCCTCACAAATCAATCAGGTCGTTCCACTCAATCTTTCATTATACAAAGAAGTAACTTTGATAAATAAATGGACTTATTGGTTATATATAAACAAGAACGCTTCCATGACAGCTAAAAAAAATTTAGCGAACTCGTACTTGAATCCCTTATTCAGAACCAAGTAACTAGGCCGTGACGAAAGAGCACTGCTACTGCCCCGACCCTTAACATTGATGAGAGTCTAACCGCACGTCCATTTCTCAAAATATAAAGTCAAAACTTACAAACCATACTGTCTTGTTTGTAAATCCTGCAATAAAAAAATTCAAACAATATATGCCTTTATATTTGCAACGTCCATCTCTGCATTGTGCCAGGTTGTTTTTATCTGTACCATACAACAGTGAATTATATCATTGATGGACGCTACAGCAGTAAATTAGTATAATGTATTTTTTAAAAACTGTGTAGTTCTGCACAATTGTTTCTATTTGTATTTTGATTTTATATTGATTCTTATATTTGTTTTCGAAGCAGTAAATTAATCTTTTGTTGGTGCTCTAATTAAATTGTATAAATGTATAATGTTTAGTTTATCTTTGATATATAATCTAGGTTAAGTTACGCACTAAATTTGTTCAGTAAAAATTTTTCACTTGAAATAGACCTTCAAGGACCAGTTCTTTCTTTTATAGGTTTATTACCAAATTGCTTAAAAACTGCACAAGAAAAACAATGCCTAAAAAATATTAGATTTTTCTAAAAATGTCACAAACTCAAGATGGCTGCTTAAGTCACGTGGCGCAAATTTGCATGAGAATTCAATTTTCCAATGTGGTATTATATTCTACATATATGGTAAGATTTCATTCCTCGGTAGTGACTAATTGCATATTTATATATGTTTAAATAGTCTAACCAGTTTTGGTGAAGTGACAGAAAATTGACAAAAATCGTTTCACAATTCATTGGCAAAACAAGGAGCAAAATGAAATAAAAATATTTTTTTATTGATTTTTTATTGTCGAATTTTGTTTTTAGATTTAGCATTATCTACTGGCTATGTTTCTATGCTGTAGCAGTGCACTCATATTTGCCGATGGTTCTCAAAAAAGAAAAAAAGTGGACACAAGTACATATTTTTCTATAAATATCACAATTTCAAGATGGCCGCCATGGTCACGTGACTTCAATTTGCATGGAAACGTTTTTTTTTATTACGTTAATCTGTTTTACATATATGGTAGAGATTTCACAAGTCGATATTGAACTGTTACCGATTTGTACATATTCAAAGATACTAACCAGTTTTGGTAAACTAGCTGAAAATTGAGCAAAATCGTTTCAAAATTCATGGGCAAAGCAAGGGGCAAATCGGAATAAAAACGACTTTTTTATTGTTGAATTTGATTTTTTTACTTAGTGTGGTATACTAGCTATGTTGTAGTACTGTAATAGTGCACTCATATTTGCCGATGGTTCTCAAACAAGAAAAAAAGTGGACACAAGTACTTATTTTTATATAAATCTCACAAATTCAAGATGGCCGCCATGGTCACGTGACACTAATTTGCATGAAAACTTTATTTTTAAGTATGGTATTATGTTTTACATATATGGTAAAGATTTCATGCTTCCACATAAGTCCATTAATTTTTTATTAATTTTTAAACACCACACTCTAATTTTGTGAAATTACCAAAAAACAAGTTGGCAGTGGAGCACATTTTACGTAAAAAACCTTTGGCATGTTAAGTGTTAACACGTTAGCTGTTTTTAACAAAGAAAAGGCTTTTTAACGCAGCTACTCTCTACACACGCATGACTGGTCCGCAAACGTACATTATCATTATGGCGCCAACCCTGTCATATACACCTGTATTGATGTCATTATGCCGGAAAGGCTACTCGTATGTGGATGTATCTGCATGATGGTGGACCCGCCTGGAAACGGATAGATGAGCAGTGTGTGTCGGTTCCTGATGGTCTTTGGCGCCCCCCCCCCCCCCCCCGTGAAATGGTCATTCGACCTGCAAGGGGGTCGCGACCCACAGTTTGGGAACTGCTGCGATAAGAGATAGTCTCCGCATGTATCATGCCAGCTGGTGGTTTTCAAACACTGCTGTAGTTATGGGCCTCAAAGTTGGCAAAATGTGCAAACCGCCGATACGATCGCATTAAGATTACACCGGCGGGCTAGCGCATGGTGAGACAGCTCCCGCAGCGGCTCCGGGTGTCCCGCTATTCATTGCACACCGGGTAGGCCCGTGGTCCCAGTGGGGAGGTAGAAAGGGCATTCCTAACCCGTCTCGACGACCCGACGGGTGACTGGATGCCTGTGCCTATAGTATAGGATTAGTGCTACCGTGGTACATTGCAGGTACACGGGCGGGACACCATGATAATGATCCGGACAGAGCTTTGGTGTGCCTCCCCAGAGCTCATTGTTAATACGTTACGCCCCGTTACATCCGGTTTTTGAGAGACATTACAATTCGGTAGTTTTCAAAATAATAAACACATCTAATTAGAGTAAACTGCCTCCTTCTGCTATCACATTTAATGACTACCATAGTTTTTTTTTTTTACTTCTTCAATCTGGTTCGCTGCTACAAAACTCCATCGGCAAATATTTCCTGTATAGAAAGAACCGCTAAGTCTGTAAGCTTTGTCCGATAAAGAGAGCTCGCCGCATACAACGCGTAATAGCTTGAACGAGGAAGATGTGCAGCAAGATCACAATATTTGAGGCGTATCTTCTGCATCAATTCAAAATTGTAAACGATTCATCGATTTTGTCATTTCATGAAACTTCCACAAAATATTGCAATTTTTCCTTTCGGCAAAGAATTAGCTTTCTCTCTTTCTGTAGCTTTATCAACTTCGCCAAGCTGACAATTTTGTAATTATCATCAAGCAGTTCTGACGACAAAAGAAAGCTTAAGTCCTATTTAATTGCAAGATCAATAACTTACTGAAATCTGCAAGATATTTTTTCAGTCAACCTGTTTATGACAGAGAGCACTTCTAATCTCCCTTCCGCCCCCTACCACTAATACCAGATTTTTTCTAATATTTTATACACCGATACAATCTCAAACCATGGACACCCATGGCCCTACTTGAAGCAATGCGGTGTGGCCCTACCTGAAGCAAAGCGATGTGTAACCCACCTGAAGCAATGCGGTGTTGCCCTACCTGAAGCAATGCGGTGTGGCCCTACCTGAAGCAATGCGGTGTGGCCCTACCTGAAGTAATGCGGTGTTTCCTCTATTCCAAGAGTAGTTGTGGTTGATTTTT
Source organism: Anisus vortex (assembly GCA_949126835.1). Lineage (NCBI taxonomy): Eukaryota > Metazoa > Mollusca > Gastropoda > Planorbidae > Anisus > Anisus vortex. The sequence continues at coordinate 11,501,298 of OX421498.1, read as the reverse complement.
CCGGAACGACTGATGTACATAAACGCAACAGCAAACTTCAGTGGAGCTGAGAAGGAAGGAAGGAAAAATAAAAGGAAGCGTACAATCCATTTACAAGATCGAGATTAGTATGATACTGTTTTTGGCCTAATAGTTTATTTTATAAAGTTGGGCCTAGGCCTATTTGAAGTATTTCTAAACCCTAGTAGGCCGAAGTCTATTTGAAGTATTTCTAACCGTAGTGGGAATGGATTGATAGGGACACGATCTTTTGCAGTATGCCCGTATGTAGCCTACACCACAAACAAATATATCGAGTTGTTTTTTTTAAATTTCAAAACTTAAAATACAATAGATCACATATTATTGAAAACAAATTATGATGAACTATGGCCTATGACCTATGGCACAATGTGCGTTTTGAAAGTGTCTAGATCCACAGAATTATCCAAATGTCGAAAGGCGTCCCGGTATTAAATTACAAAAGCAAAAAAAAACAAAACAACAAACAATCTAATGAAAAAAGGAGCAAAAGTTCAAAATCTAGAACAGATGTTTCGGTGCGTTGCTTTCGCTGTACTTTTTTTTATTCTTTTGATTACCCCCCCCCCCCCCCCCCCCCTCAATGTTCCGTTACGCGTTTGCTTACAACATCAGAAATAGTTAGGACTTTGGCAAAAGCAAACGGCAAAACAGATCAGACGCGGATAAGTTTCTTATTAAACGTCAGAGCTATTTGAAGTATTTGTGCATTATTTGCAAAAAAAACGGGTATTTGCCAAAGACAAAGGCGAACGTTATAATCGATTTCCGGCTAGACCGTAGTTATGTATAGGATAGTTTATGACAGTGATCGGCAACTACGCCACGCGAAATACCCATTAAAAGTGGCAAATGAAGTCTTTTGTACAAGAATTTAGAGTGCTAGAGCAAAATTTTAGACAGGCCACCAAATGAATCAGTTGGGAAAAGCTGGTCTAGATAAAAACAAACAAACAAGCCAGAATAATATTTTACGCAAGCACTTATACTCAATGCCCTCACATTAGGGGGGGGGGGAGGGCATATACCAGGGGGCGACACTTCTAGGGGTGGTAAATATAGTCTAAATATAGCACTAAACGAAGCAGTTACAGTATGCGTCGATGAAACTTTTGCCCTGAGGCTATAAATAGGCGTGTATGGGCTCTGCGCGTATACTATCTGTTAAAATATTGTATTTTTTTAAAATATCTCTCCCTTTCTCTGTTTCCCCTCTCTCTCTCTCTCTCTCTCTCTGCTTCTCTCATGTTAAATCCTAAAAGTAATAAAATGTAATTGGGTCCGAGGCAAAATTATGAAAATAACCGCGTCAAACACACAAAAAATGGTTCTGACCATTGGCTACAGGTCTACATAATCCACTAACACATGTTTAAAACAGGTTAGCGGCGTCACGACTCACATCCGTAAAAATCCAAGATTCGGGGCACTTTGAGGATGCCGTTGCAGACTCGCCCAGTGATTACCAGCGGCCAGAAGAAGATCAGCTGCACCGCCAGCGACAGCGCACAGCTTCCGGCCCCGACCAACACGAGATACAGCGTGACCGTCTGCCAATCTGGAATAATAAAAGCTATACTAAGTCAAGTGAGTGGTGCACATGACCCCCCCCCCCCCCCCCCAACTTCTGTTTTCGGTCGTTTTTTGGTGCACGAGGTTTGGTGAATGGTTAGCACTCGCCGGATTTCCCAGAAGTGGGTAGTTCGAATCGGTGTACCCACTTTCCAATATAAAAATATTCTTTTCGCAGGGTTAATATTCCAGAGCTATTAGAAAAGATTAATTACAGCAAGTAGCTCTAGCAAAAGGATTCGATGGTTCAATAGTTCAAAGCATGCGGCGGTATTCTGTGGACAGTACAATACATATGTCTTCCCATAAAATATATTATTCCACCCCTCTCGTTTCCAAATCTATGATCGAATAACGTGAGTAAATTAAAAATACCTCACTCAAATTTTTTTTTGACCGCATTGGGCATAAAGTTCGAGGCATTGGGCATAAAGTTCGAGGCATTGGGCATAAAGTTCGAGACATTGGGCATAAAGTTCGAGGCATTGGGCATAAAGTTCGAGACATTGGGCATAAAGTTCGAGGCATTGGGCATAAAGTTCGAGACATTGGGCATAAAGTTCGAGGCATTGGGCATAAAGTTCGAGACATTGGGCATAAAGTTCGAGGCATTGGGCATAAAGTTCGAGACATTGGGCATAAAGTTCGAGACATTGGGCATAAAGTTCGAGGCATTGGGCATAAAGTTCGAGACATTGGGCATAAAGTTCGAGACATTGGGCATAAAGTTCGAGACATTGGGCATAAAGTTCGAGGCATTGGGCATAAAGTTCGAGACATTGGGCATAAAGTTCGAGGCATTGGGCATAAAGTTCGAGACATTGGGCATAAAGTTCGAGGCATTGGGCATAAAGTTCGAGGCATTGGGCATAAAGTTCGAGGCATTGGGCATAAAGTTCGAGGCATTGGGCATAAAGTTCGAGACATTGGGCATAAAGTTCGAGGCATTGGGCATAAAGTTCGAGGCATTGGGCATAAAGTTCGAGGCATTGGGCATAAAGTTCGAGACATTGGGCATAAAGTTCGAGACATTGGGCATAAAGTTCGAGACATTGGGCATAAGTTCGAGACATTGGGCATAAAGTTCGAGACATTGGGCATAAAGTTCGAGGCATTGGGCATAAAGTTCGAGACATTGGGCATAAAGTTCGAGACATTGGGCATAAAGTTCGAGACATTGGGCATAAAGTTCGAGACATTGGGCATAAAGTTCGAGGCATTGGGCATAAAGTTCGAGGCATTGGGCATAAAGTTCGAGACATTGGGCATAAAGTTCGAGGCATTGGGCATAAAGTTCGAGGCTTCAACCAAACCGTGCTCCACGAGAAACGCCTAACAGCCTATGAGAGAGAGAGAGAGAGAGAGAAATAGAGAGAGAGAGAGAGAGGGAGGGAGGGAGGAGGGAGGGAGAGAGAGAAATACTTACCCGAAATGGAACTTTTTTTCATACAGAAGTCGTTGGAGCAGTCCACGGATGCAGCAATAAATGTATACCCAGCCCTGTCAGCTCTGAAAGATCGAGCACATAGTACTTCTTTAAAAAAAAAAAGTACTAACAATTCTGACTAAATTTTAAATCCTTCCCGCTCCAACAAACATCAATTGGCATTTTTCTCTATCAAACTGCATGTACAAAAAAATAAAACATCAGAAATTCCTTATTTCTACAATATAACCAGGATTATAATTAAATTACACTTCGTCTTCGTTTTAAAACCCTTTAGATTAACTTCCCTAAACTAACTTTGTATTTTGTATAGACCTATATGTTTTTGGCTAGCTAGCAAACCTTTGATAGGCTAATTGACCCACTTCCCGTCACCCCATCGAGCGGAAACTTAGCACATAAACGTGAATCCGATGACGATACAATATTTTTCTTCACATTTTCAGCCCCGATTTCTTCTACCCTAAACCCCGAAAAAAAAAGATTTTAATGCTTATTTGTCATTATGCTGCATATTTTAAAATCCTTATTGAAGGCACGTGACGGTCAAATGTCCCACCTATTTTCAAATCATTTATAGCTCTATTAACTTTACTTCATTGCTTGTTTGGTGGCTAAAGGGATAATCTTCAGAAGGCTAGTGCATAAAAAAAATGCATTTAAAGTATTTATTATTATACGAAAAAAGTTTGTTTTTAAGTGTTGTTAAATTTTAAGTGAAATGCGCTCGTTTCCGGGTGTGTATATTTATTGTTAAGAATTTGATTTATAAATAGATGATCGTATAGTATATTGAACCTTTCTAAATGCGTACCCGGTATTGATTTTAAATAGGAGAGGGGGAAGTTATGATCTTTAAAAGTTGTTAGTGCAGATTGAGATAAATACTTCGTCTACCCCGTAATAGTTGATAGTTAGATCATCAGTCGCAGTTATTTTATGTCGCAGTTTGAATTGTGATGGACCCCCGTGGAAAGCGTGATTCTTGTTGTTGTTTTTTAAACTTTACATCGTAAAGTCCCTATCCCTGGGAGTACGCTCATTTGAATCAGTGGCGTCTTCTTTATGGAACAATTTATCTCAGACACTGAGCGAGTCTGGGAGAAGAGAATCTTTTAAAACGAACGTAAAGACCTATCTGCCATTGCCAGTCACACCAAGAGCATCTGAGCATGCTAATTTAATAGCATGGATAGAAGCGCTATAAGAAGTTCCCATTATCTTATCATAATATCTAACTTAATCAGATCAGTTTAAGATCTTGTTGAGAGCAGTTCGCTATGTTTGGTACTTGTACATATTTTATGGAACTCCAGTTTTTCTCGCCTAGATCTATTTGTTTTTGTAAATACTATTTGAGTTACATTGATCTTGAGTCTGCAATTTAAAAAAAATGTTCATTTAACAACTGAAGTTATTTTATCTATCATTGTTGAATGAAGGTAGTTGAAAGAATCAATCTGAATATTACAGCGGAAACCTGTTGTCAAGTGACCCCTGACTCCAGCAAGCAGAATTAGAGGCTTCTAATACAAATATAACTATCTTTGAATCCTGATTTAACGAGTCGTAACAATATCTTTGTGTAGGTGATAGCTTAGTCGAGTGTGTGAGTCCGTGCCTCTGTTCGCCCCCTCCCTCTGTGTGTCCTTGTGTCCATCTGTTTGTGTGAGTGCGTGTGTGCACACGGCACTCAAAAAGGGAAGGTGCGGGTACGGTTCCACAAACAGCACGTTTAACTTACGCGGACACGCCTCGCTGCCTTTTGCTGACGAACCACGGGACGAGGAGGATGTTGAGCACGTCCAGAGCAGTGGCCCCCATGGACACCAGCAGACCAACTGCAGCCACGTATTTCTGTGGAGCAAAATAAAAAAAACAACCATCAAAGTTCGAGGTAGGGGAGGTGTTAAGTTTTCATTGTTAATATATTTTTTTTTTTACTTAACCAGGCACTATTGTGGTTGTAAAAGACCGAACTGAAGAGGTTTTCCTCAAAGGGACGAGATTTGAATAGCATCATTCGGAAGTGAATGAGGCTTGGTGGCCGAGTGGCAGCGCGTTCGACTGGCCATCCAAATGTTTTGGGTTCGAATCCTGGTGAAGGCTAGGATTTATCACGGGACTTGAGGGTGTTTCTAAGTCTACCCAGTGCTGAATGGTTACCTGACCTTAGTTCGGGTAAAGTAAAGGCGGCTGGGCATTGTGTTGGCAACACATCCCCCTAGTATGCCGTGGCCACAGAAACTGATGAACGCTACTTCACCAGCTCTATGATCAGTTTGGTCCGAAGGGTACTTTACTTTTTACATACGGAAGTGACGTTTTGAAGGGAAAAAAATAAACAAAGCATGACCCACTAAATCTATATTTAAACGTTTTGTTAAAAATAAGAACCGGGTAAAGATTTCAAACACGTGTCTACTTATTCAAAACACGTGACTATATTAATTTTTCCAGGTCGAGTTCCCAATAATGACGTAGCCGGAAAATAAACACATCAAACGGCTACTAGATTTAGATCCCCCCTCCCCCACCTATAAACAGCTTGAAGTAACACGATTCCAATGAAATATTTATGAAATATAATATACCTTATACACAAGAAAGAGGACTGGGTTATAATATATCTCCTGCAGAGAACACCTTTACTAAAAAAATATGTCAACCTCCGAAATTCAAGTTATAATCTTGCACGCTTTTTAGGCTTTTACTTATAGAAAGATCTAGATTTTTCTAAATTATGTTTATTTGCTGTATGCAATTTCTGGCCATCCCCCTTACGCTGTGACAACAATTAAAAAATAGCACTGCACCCATATTTGTATACGTGTTGTATTGTAAAAAAAAATGCCTCTGTCATTGTGGTCAATCTTAAAAAAGATCGCAGACAATTTTTAACGAGAAAATGTTTCTGTATCATTGTCCAGTCGAAGTTACCCCTTCCTCCCCCGTAGCCTGAGATTGTCCCTTTTATTTTGCTACTACATCATTTGAGGCCGATGGCGACACAATCCCACCGTGCACAGTGACCGAAGTTATTAAAAGGTCTGTTTATAGGAAAACTCTGGTAAATGCAAAAAAAAAAGGGAGTGGAAAGGGGGGGAGGTGAATAGTCGTTAAAACGCTACTGTGTAGTGTAGCTGACTTTGCGACTGCCGCAAGTGCTACTGTCTTGTCCCTCCTACTTGTTCATTCTCACACAGCACTCACACACATACACAAACATATTAACACACATACACATACTTAACACACACACACACTACACACATACACACACGCACGCGAACACCACTTGAGTGCTCTGTTGTGGGATGTAAGGATGGGATGAGCACACAAACAACGGATTCTCAAATAAAAATTATTTTTTTTCTCAAACTCTGCGTACAATATTATTGTTTTAGAATGGTGGACAGGTGGATTATAGCGCAGTGGATTAGGAAGTCGCAATCGGTGAAGGGGAGTTTGGGGGGGGGGAAGCTAAATGGGAGGGTATTTTTGATTCTGTAAGAGTTCTGATTTAAGCAATGGCCGCCGTGCAGACAAAGTATTTAGTCTATGTAACGACGTATAAATGTCAAACTATTTTTCTACGTCCACCGCTCAATCGCAAACACTATTGCGAATTTAAAAAAGGTCAAGAATGTTTATGATAACAGCTAAAGAGCACTATGTTTCGGTTAGCACTAAGTCGTAAATTTGACAAACAAAGCTTAGGTATACACAAAGAAAACAACAACAGTAAGAATGACATAAAACCAACAAGACTACCTGAACTTTGTGCATGCCACAATATAAGAATAACATAAAACCAACAAGACTACTTGAACTTTGTGCATGCCAAAATATAAGAATAACATAAAACCAACAAGACTACTTGAACTTTGTGCATGCCACAATATAAGAATAACATAAAACCAACAAGACTACCTGAACTTTGTGCAGGCCACAATATAAGAATGCCGCGTTTACTATAAACGAGCGACTTTTGATTCAACGGTCATTTTAAAACTACTAAATTTGTTTAAACTAGCCATTTTTATGAAAGATAAAACACAAAAAATAGTTACGCTTACTGAGGTGCTAGACTTTAAATGAAACTTACAGAATACGTTTTAAGAATAGATTGCTGAACTATTTATTTTTCATCCGTCAATCTGCGCGAATTATACTTTTACAAAATATATGTCAAATCTTACATCCGAACCGCAGACAGATCTGTACATTTTTTTTGGCATTCTAGACTTGAATAAATTATCCCCTTATTTTAACGCCTTATAAATTGTTTTCTAAATACATAATAGGCCTACTGTACGCTAAAAAAAAATAAATTACAATAGACAAATAAAAAATAAATAAATCAAATTTCATTATAGTTGTCACAGCCCTTGGAGAACCACTGAAGAAATGACATAAAGTAAAAAAAAAGGGATGCACTGTATCTAAAAATAGACAACGCCAAGACATTATGTTATAAACCACTTAAAAAGTGTACTAAAGCTACGCTGGTGAACACAAAAGCTTTGACGTAAGAAGCGAACACAGAGCGTTGTTACGGAACCCTCGCAGCTTTAAGTCATTTCGGACATACTCACACATACGAACAAGGCAAACAGATATTTTTAAAAGAACAACACACACGAAAAATAGTGCGATTGCGGCAGCTTAAAAAAAACAAACTGACCATGCCGTCGATAGACACCACCATCAACCCCATTAGCATCGCCGCCTTTGTACTCACGTGCTTGGGATGTGTCCAGCCCATGGTCGCCATATTTATCACCAATTGGTGGTCAGTGGATCACACGAACCGCTCCAGAGTCTACTACGGGGTCTGGAGCACGGAGAGCTGTAAGAGCGGTGGCAGCGGCTGCGAATCAGTGTCAGGCACGGTTCTGGAAGGTGGACAAGGTAAAAGTTTTTTTAAGTCAGTCGTAATCTGTACCTTAGTGCCATTGTGGGTTTATGCATTTTTTTTCAAAACTTATGGGTGTGTCTGGATTTCATATAGATTTTTTTTTACATTTGTACAATCTTTTTATCCGTATTTTGATTGTTATTATACATACCATAAGCGTATAAGCTTATAGACTTACAGGACTGGGGCGCATGCATTTTCTCTCTGCCTAACTTTGTAAACTTAAGTCGAGCTACAAAAAATATGTGAATCATTAACTGCAAAAAGAAAAATCATCCCCTTCCGTATAAGTTACCAGTATGGTACGCAGCGCGTTTGGAATGCCGTTCCGTATAAGTTATCAGTACGGTACGCAGGGCGTTTGGAATGCCGTTCCGTATAAGTTATCAGTATGGTACGCAACGCGTTTGGAATGCCGTTCCATATAAGTTATCAGTATGGTACGCATCGCGTTTGGAATGCCGTTCAGTATAAGTTATAAGTATGGTACGCAGCGCGTTTGGAATGCCGTTCCATATAAGTTATCAGTATTGTACGCAGCGCGTTTGGAATGCCGTTCCGTATAAGTTAGCAGTAAGGTACGCTGTGCGTTTGGAATGCCGTTCCGAATAAGTTATCGCTATGTTACGCAGTGCGTTTGGAATGCCGTTCCGTATAAGTTAGCAGTATGGTACGCAGTGCGCTTGGAATGCCGTTCCGAATAATTTATCACTATGTTACGCAGTGCGTTTGGAATGCCGTTCCGTATAAGTTATCAGTATGGTACGCAGTGCGTTTGGAATGCCGTTCCGTATAAGTTAGCAGTATGGTACGCAGTGCGTTTGGAATGCCGTTACGAAAAAGGTATCTCTATGTTACGCAGTGCGTTTGGAATGCCGTTCCGTATAAGTTATCACTATGTTACGCAGTGCGTTTGGAATGCCGTTCCGTGTAGGTTATCCCTATGTTACGCAGTGCGTTTGGAATGCCGTTCCGTAAAAGTTATCATTATGTTACGCAGTGCGTTTGGAATGCGTTCCGTATAAGTTATCATTATGTTACGCAGTGCGTTTGGAATGCCGTTCCGTATAAGTTATCAGTATGGTACGCAGCGCGTTTGGAATGCCGTTCCGTATAAGTTAGCAGTATGGTACGCAGTGCGTTTGGAATGCCGTTCCGAATAAGTTATCACTATGTTACGCAGTGCGTTTGGAATGCCGTTCCGTATAAGTTAGCAGTATGGTACGCAGTGCGTTTAAAATGCCGTTCCGAATAAGTTATCACTATGTTACGCAGTGCGTTTGGAATGCCGTTCCGTATAAGATATCAGTATGGTACGCAGCGCGTTTGGAATGCCGTTCCGTATAAGTTAGCAGTATGGTACGCAGTGCGTTTGGAATGCCGTTCCGTATAAGTTATCACTATGTTACGCAGTGCGTTTGGACTGCCGTTCCGTATAAGTTATCACTATGTTACGCAGTGCGTTTGGAATGCCGTTCCGTAAAAGTTATCATTATGTTATGCAGTGCGTTTGGAATGCGTTCCGTATAAGTTATCATTATGTTACGCAGTGCGTTTGGAATGCCGTTCCGTAAAAGTTATCATTATGTTACGCAGTGCGTTTGGAATGCCGTTCGTTTAAGTTATCACTATGTTACGCAGAGCGTTTGGAATGCCGTTCCGAATAAGTTATCACTATGTTACGCAGTGCGTTTGGAATGCCGTTCCGTATAAGATATCAGTATGGTACGCAGCGCGTTTGGAATGCCGTTCCGTAAAAGTTAGCAGTATGGTACGCAGTGCGTTTGGAATGCCGTTCCGTATAAGTTATCACTATGTTACGCAGTGCGTTTGGAATGCGTTCCGTATAAGTTATCATTATGTTACGCAGTGCGTTTGGAATGCCGTTCCGTAAAAGTTATCATTATGTTACGCAGTGCGTTTGGAACGCCGTTCGTATAAGTTATCACTATGTTACGCAGTGCGTTTGGAATGCCGTTCCGTATAAGTTATCACTATGTTACGCAGTGCGTTTGGAATGCGTTCCGTATAAGTTATCATTATGTTACGCAGTGCGTTTGGAATGCCGTTCCGTAAAAGTTATCATTATGTTACGCAGTGCGTTTGGAATGCCGTTCGTATAAGTTATCACTATGTTACGCAGAGCATTTGGAATGCCGTTCCGTATAAGTTAGCAGTATGGTACGCAGCGCGTTTGGAATGCCGTTCCGTAGGTATCCCGTTCGAATTCAGTTTATGAGCGTGTGTAGTTTCTTCTAGGATCCTGGAGGATGTCGCTGAGACGGACACAGCAATCAAGGGTACCGGACAATAGTTGTGGGAAGAAGTAAAGGCGGAAGCATGCCGTGGCCCCCGGAAACTGGTTTATAGGCGAATGCTGCTTCACTAGACCAATTTGGTCTCAAAGGGTTAAATAGTTTATAAGTAACTTAACATCATATACACCCCATATCTAAATTAAAAATTAGACTCGAACCACAGATAATCGTAGGGCGCAATAATCTTCTTTATAGAAAAATATCCGTAACATATACATATTCCATAACTAATTATTAATATAAGATGATTTTTTGGTAGTTTATATATATATATATTATATTATATATATTATATTATATATTATATATATACAGTGCTTTTTTTGTGACAGTACGCACCGGTACGGCGTACCGGCACCTTTTTCAATATGGGGAAAAAATTATTACTTTTCTTGTATTTTAACGTTTATTATTATGTATTATTACTTCTTTACTCTCTGCCCTTCTGTCGTCTAGTGTATCTAGGTTTAGTGATTTAACTATTGCCTGCCATTTGATAAATTGTTTTGGTTATTCGGTATGAATCCAGCAAAACTAGAATATCTATACTTGTAATAATTGTTAAGCGATCTAATATTTATCAATACTGGGCGATTCCCAGGCTCTATAAAGAGGAGTGGCATTGTATACAAACATTAGACATACTATTTTGACTGCTAGAAGTAACAAGTACTGTATATAGGTCATACTAATTGACTACAATACTATGGAGGAAATGCCAGTCATGAGACTACTTTCAATTTGCTTTAAATTAACTGAAGGGGTTACTTAATGTTAAACAGTACTGCTAAAAATAACTGCTGTTGCCACGGATACAAAATGTCAAGTGCATTACAATACAAACTTTATACGATTCTCTAACCCGAATGTTTAGTAGAACACAATATTTTCCTTTTGTTTTTGCAGTTAGGTAACTAACATGCACAACGGAAGCGCAAAAATGCTCTATTTGATAGTGGTTCCTGAACAGTGCGCAAACTTCACACGTACGCCTTGTGAGATACATTTTTTTAAATGGGGAAAAAAAAGCAAGTTTCATTGTACAGCCTTTTGTTTCCCCAAAGCGGGACATACACAAATAATGAATAATTCATTTTAAAAATAGGCCTAAGTCTAATGACAGTAGAGTAGAAATACGAGCCAATCCCTAATTAAGCGGTACATTAAAGCATTAGGCTAAACATAAGGACATTAAAGCATTAGGCTAAACATGAGGACATTAAAGCATTAGGCTAAACATGAGGACGTTAAAGCATTAGGCTAAACATGAGGACGTTAAAGCATTAGGCTAAACATGAGGACATTAAAGCATTAGGCTAAACATGAGGACATTAAAGCATTAGGCTAAACATGAGGACATTAAAGCATTAGGCTAAACATGAGGACATTAAAGCATTAGGCTAAACATGAGGACATTAAAGCATTAGGCTAAACATGAGGACATTAAAGCATTAGGCTAAACATGAGGACATTAAAGCATTAGGCTAAACATGAGGACATTAAAGCATAAGGCTAAACATGAGGACATTAAAGCATTAGGCTAAACATGAGGACATTAAAGCATTAGGCTAAACATGAGGACATTAAAGCATTAGGCTAAACATGAGGACATTAAAGCATTAGGCTAAACATGAGGACATTAAAGCATTAGGCTAAACATGAGGACATTAAAGCATTAGGCTAAACATGAGGACATTAAAGCATAAGGCTAAACATGAGGACATTAAAGCATTAGGCTAAACATGAGGACATTAAAGCATAAGGCTAAACATGAGGACATTAAAGCATTAGGCTAAACATGAGGACATTAAAGCATTAGGCTAAACATAAGGACATTAAAGCATTAGGCTAAACATGAGGACATTAAAGCATTAGGCTAAACATGAGGACATTAAAGCATTAGGCTAAACATGAGGACATTAAAGCATTAGGCTAAACATGAGGACATTAAAGCATTAGGCTAAACATGAGGACATTAAAGCATTAGGCTAAACATGAGGACATTAAAGCATTAGGCTAAACATGAGGACATTAAAGCATTAGGCTAAACATGAGGACATTAAAGCATTAGGCTAAACATGAGGACATTAAAGCATTAGGCTAAACATGAGGACATTTAAGCATTAGGCTAAACATGAGGACATTAAAGCATTAGGCTAAACATAAGGACATTAAAGCATTAGGCTAAACATAAGGACAGAGACAATTTTCTTATTCCATATTTGTAAACAAATGCATATAAGTAGTCTTTCTTCCCAAGTGGCATCCGGGTAACGGGTGGGTTGCATGAACAAACCAGGAAAACCAGGTAACTCATTTAAAACACTATAACAACCCAGACCTCGTATGAGCGTAGGACGCAGTGATCGTCTTTATAGAAGGCGCGTCTGTAATATATTACATAAGATAGTGGAGGATCGTGTAGCTAGCACTAATGGACGCTATTGATGAACTTAAACTTTTTTTTTTCTTATTGAGGGGAGAATCAGAAACAGAATTCTCAGCATATTATAATTTGATTGTGTGTGTTTGAGAGTATTTGAGCTCGATATTTTCGAAATAATAGATACACATTAACCCGTTATACCATGTCCCCTTAATAGTAAATAAGTAAAGTACCCTTCAGATCAGCGTTCACTAGTTTCTTTGGCCACGGCATACTATGGGATGTGTGGCCAGCACAATGCACAGCCGCCTTTACCTTACCACAACTAATGTCAGGTACCCGTCAGAGCTGGGCAGACGCAGGGACACCGTCAAATATCGTGAAAAAAATCCTAGCCTCCATCAGGATTCGTACCCTGAACTTTCGGATCGCCAGTCGAACGCGCTGCCTCACGTCCACCGTGCCCATATTTCCCCATAATAGATGTTGCCAAAATATTGTGTTTATGTGTGTGTGGATCCAGCACGTTGCAAAATATTGTGTGTTTATGTGTGTGTGGATCCAGCACGTGCCAAACCTTGTTCAATTAATAGTATCATTTCTTTCACAACAACATTAGATCTAGTCTTTATTTTTTTAAAACAACATTTTCACAATTTCAATTTTTCAATTACATTGACTTTACAACAACACCACAGAAAGCGCTCCAATTAACGGAATAGTCAAAATACCATTATCATTAGAGTCGAAACGATTAATTATGTAAACGTTGCTTTTAATAAAGATGTATCTTTCTGTACAAATAGAACAGAGTGGCTATTGATCAGCGTATACCAGGGTCGGCAACCTACGGCACGCATTCCAAACTTGGCACGCTGAGCCATTTAGAATTGCACGCGGAAGACTCTGAAAAAGATAATTAGAGTCTCTTCTAAAAAAAAAAAGAGAGGGTTGACTTTTACGGTGAACGCACGCTGAATGAATTAGAAATCCTACTTCGGCACACTATTATCAAAAGGTTGCCCGAACGCTGGCGTATTCTAAATGAGTATATCAATATGTATTGTATGCAATTTGTTGGAGATCATCCGTTTCAATGTCATCTTTAATAAACTGTGCTTCCAACATCCGGAGACAGACCAAAGAAGATAATTTCGTAAGTCACATCAATGATGACATTCTGACAGATGACAGATGTTACGAATATCGGTCATAGAGGAATGACGTACTAAGACATTGACCTCTTAACAAGTGCGTATTAGAGTCCAAGGTTTGACCTTTCTGCTCTGAGGGCAGTTTAAATAAAATAATTCGTCCAACCCCGTGGAATATGAAGGTTATAATCTGGATCGCAGTATCCTATAGACCAGTGAGATTGAAATGCGTATTAAGACCCTGTAGAATCTGCGATAATCGTTTTCTTTGTAAAGTCCCTACCTCCTTAAAGTTAGTTCAGTTTGAAAGTTTGTAGAGAGAAATCGCTATATTGATACTTGTATATTATATGAAATTCTATGAAACTCTTATGTTGCCATCAGTTGATGCATTTATTTATCGTTTATATTGAGTCTACAATTTAAATAAAATTGTTTAATCAAACAACTGGAGTTGTTTGATATATCGTTGTTGAGAAAGGTGTTGAAGATAATTATACCGAATATAACTACATTACTACATAGACCTGTCAGTCAAGGAACCCCTAGCTTGGGCTACAGATTAGCAGAATCTAGTGACTTCTAATAAAGATACAACTATATACATTGAATCCGATTTAACGAGTCGTAATAATAGTCATCAGAGTATTAGTCCATAACACAGATTATCAATGTGATTGTTCCAGTAACATGGAAACAGTCAAAAATTATATTTATTGGTCTCTCTCAATTTGACAATTGGATATTTTCGTTTCGCAATTAAGTAATCTCCACTCTATAAATCATGTAAATTATTTAACGAAATATACGAAAAAAAAAACCAGACTCAGCAACACACTAGAATTTTGTCTAAAAAGAAACAAACCAACTCACACATTGACAACGCAAAACAAAATCAATTGATCAACAATAAAACAACAACAACCAAACAACAACTTACAAATAACAACAAAAACAATAACATTGAAATCTTGAGAAGCAAGATGGAGTTTCCTTGTCTAAGACGTTTTTTTTTTACTTTGTAATTTATTTTGTCTGGTTTTTCCTACAGAGGCTCTTTTTGTCAGCAAAGTTTTCGCGACATTCACAGTGTTCCTGACCTTTGTAGCTGTCGTCCTGCATGTCGTGTACTTCTTCATAAGGCACGCTGCTGTCAGGACAGCCGCCGTTTTCATGAACGGCTCTGGAGGTTAGTGCACTCAATGTTTAACACTACTATAAATCCACCGCTGAACTGGAGAGGTGATGGGCGCCGCCAAGACTATCAAGCCCACTGAAAGGACTAATGGACAATCAGTGTCCATTAGTTCCTCCCAACGACCATTAAGATTAAGGCATTAAACATAATATTGATGGAACTTAAAAGCAAGCTTATCTTCTGATAACTTATTATTTGCTCACTCTGTATTTTGAAATACTTTAACAAATATATTTTATCATTGTTTCGCCTTTTTTAGATAGAAAAGTCATTTTGAAAACCAATATTTATTGTTAATTTAAAAAAAAGATTTGTTGATCTGGTCGATATAAATTTTTTTTACATCCCTTTTGGGTAAGTCCTATCTCAAGGTAATAATCAAATCATATGTTCTGCAAAATACACACTCAGTTCTGCTGACTCATCGCTCTGGAGCTGCCTCGTTTCTCCCTGACGACCGTCGGCTTGACAGCCTTCTCAATATTTAGCCCAAACGATTGGACTCTACCCCCATCCAACTCAGGCAGAGACAAGTTCTATTGTCACTGATAATGTAACTGTTTCTACTGTAACGGGGACATAATTTGTATACAGTCACACCATATCGGCATATGGAACAAGTGAAACAACATTCACTAGTTCACAAAAAATTGCAAAAAAATAGGCCTAATATATTGTAGTAATCGCCATTGATATAACGTGTGTCTAGATATTCCGATAGTATCAGTTATAGGAATTCAACAAAGGTAAACATACAATGCAATATTAAATCAGTAATGATGCACGCTTGTCTAGCGACAGCAAGTTCTATAATTTTTGGATTAGAACTCTGGTGAAGGCTAGGATTTTTTCCAGGATCTGGTTGGTGTCCCTGAACATTGCTTCACTAGCCTATGTATCAAATTGGTCCAACGGTGATTCTTTACTTTAAGAAAAAATTAAAACCATTGAGCATGAATTGAAACTATTTTATTGTACTTATTTGTCTGTTATTTTGTGTCTGTTTTTCTTGCAGGTCTCTTTGGACTTCTTGCGGTGTTCGTATTCGCAGGGTTTTACAATTCACTGGACGACGATTCTGCATCCATAGGCGTCGCCTTTTACCTGTTCCTGATAGGTTCCATAATATGCTTTGTAGCTGGGGCGTTCACTGCCTGGGCGGCTGTCAGAAAGGTCAAGTCACGCATTACAGATTTCGGCGATTCTTAACTTATCACCACTTGAATTTTCCCTTTTGATATTTTATATAGAAATTGTCTAATATGATAATGAAGTATGATGTTGATATTAGTATTATTACCGAAGAAACAAATTACAATAATAATAAACAAATATGAGTTTTATATGGAGTCAAATCTATTGAACATTAACTTCGACAAACATACATGTTTTATATTTATAGTTAGATACATGATATATTTTTTCTTACATGTATTAGTGAAGGTTGCGTTTTGTCTAACTGTTTGGTCAAATGTCTTGTATGATTTTATTTTGTTATTGCTTCATCAGTCATGTGACTCCATGATACTGTGTTTCAAATGTATAATTATCCTTAACGTAAGTATAGAGCATGGTGGCATAGCGCGTTAGATCCTGGGTTCGAATCCTGATGAAGTCTAGGGTTTTTCCCGGGTCTGGAGTGTGTCCTTGAGTAAGTCTACCCAGCTCTGATGGGTACCTGACATTAGTTACGTAAAAGTTATATCATAGTATGCTTTGTCCATATAAATTTGTGGAAGCTGCTATTTAGTCGAATCGGTCCAATAAGGATACTTTACCTTTTTTAAAGTAAGTATTTCTTTCAGACTAAGTTGTTCTAGAGCAGGGATCGGCAACCTACGAAGCGCGTGCCACACTTGGCACGCAGAGTGGTTTTTAAATGGCACGCGTAAGACTCCCAAAAAGGCAATTAAAGTCTCTTCTACAAGAAACTAAATGCTAAAGAAAGATAAATTTTAGGCTGAATGGATTAGAAATCTCATTTCGGCACGCTTTTATGAAAAGGTTGCCGATCCCTGATCTAAAGCACATTAGTTGTCAATGACATGAATATAATAGCCGTATTTATTCCGCTTCTTTTTAGCAACAGGATATATCACGTGGTTTGTACCCTGGACTTATTTTCACTGAACCATATTAGTTTACAGACGTTCCTTCTAGATAGAAGATTATTACGTCCCATAGTCCCAAAACTCCCGTAGGACGCCAAGGATCAGTCGAAGGCAGGGATAGAACCCACAGGCCGTTTTGTTGATTGATAGTCCGATGAACTAACCACATGACATGTCGGCATCACTAGTTTGATATCATTATCAAGGGAGATAACCAACAATATTTTCCTGGCTCCGAAAGGTTGCTCGGGAGTTCAATCATTGAGTCCAGTTATACCCCTTGACATCTGTAAAGGCGCTGAGTATTGTGTATGCGCCTATATTAATTGCTATACCCAGACGGTATTAAATTTATCCACTGCGTCTTTATTCTACTTTTTTTTTAAATTTTAATTATTTTTCTGCATCCATTTTGTCTGAGATATTTATTAATAGCAGATAACTATGTTTTAATTAATATTTTTAAATTATTGCAAACTTATTGTTTATGTTACTTGAATGACCCATTTCCAGGAAATTGTAAATCGGGACCTTTAGTAACCACCATTTTCCATACAAATAAAATTAATCACAACATGAATTTGTAAGAATAACATTTTAACAAATACAACATTTAGAAAAAAAGATTTTATTAGTGACTATAAATTGTTAATAAATACAACATTATTAATACTGTAACATTCAAGTAATTTTCTTTTCATTAGTATGCCTGCTGCATTGAAATTAGAGTTATTCCCTCCTCGCAAATGGTATTGAAATTTAGAAAAGTACATAAAGCATTATAATGAACAGAATAGTCAAAATATCATTAACAAAATACCCCTCACAAAATACCATTTACAAAATACCATTATCAAAATACCCTTTAAAAATACCATTATCAAAATATCCTCAACTTAATACCAATCACAAAAGACCATATACAAAATACGACTTTAATTAGTTTTACATTTTAAATGTTAGGCCCTAATGAGTAATGAGACTAATGACTAATGACCTAATCATCTAATGCCTAATGAATGAGGACTAATCATGCCTAATGACTAATGGCATTAGCCAAATCTTAACATCATTTAGAACATTAATAAAAATGCAAGACTAAAATCGGACCACGGATGAGCGTAGGACGCAATAATCTTCTTTATAGAAGGAGCGTCTGTAATGTATAAGATAAGATAAGATAAATACTACTCTCAAAATACTATTATCAAAATAATAAAAAAAATTCCTCTACAAAATACCATTTACATTCTATTTGAAACTATTTACATTCTATTTGAAACTATTTACATTCTATTTGAAACTATTCATTGCAATAAGCGTTACTTTTATTATCTAAAACCTTTCTTTCTGTGGTGATTGAGAGAAAAAAACTTGATCAATGTACATTTTAGGGGCAGATAAAAATTTAATGTATACATCTTATTGCACTAGGACATTTTCAGATCGAAGTCATCTTTAAGAACAGAGTACATCATAACTACAAAAACAGAAGAAAACCATTTCATAAGTCGTATCTAAAAAGTCAGATTTTCATAGTGACAGTTCTAGTAACCTAGAAACAATCATGATATTCTTTTATCTCTCTACCTATGTTACAGTTATACAAAGTTATCTCCACTCTATAAATCAGTGGTTCTTAACCTTTTTGAAGTCGGGGAGCACTTTTGATCATGACAAAAATATGGGGAGCACCAAAATCAAGGAGTAAAAAAACAAAACAAATACACATACGTACGACTTTTATTGAAAATAAAAGATTATAACATAAGAGTTTAATAAACAAATTTTTAATAAACATAAATTTAATAAGTAAAAAATAACATTGAGCAAAATTTAATTCATAAAAATAAAAAGATTCAGATCTAATGTGAAACCTGAGCTTGACGGTTTTTACAAATTTCAGTGATATTAGGCCTAATTTTAGAAATAGCTACCCTCAATTCTTCATCCGAATTAGTAAGTGTTGCTCGTTTTTTAGTTTTTATGTTGTTGACTATCGAGAAACCGAGTTCACACAAATATGATGTTGAAAATTGCAACAAGATTTTAAGTGCCTTCATGGAGAGAGCTGAGTATTCTTCTTGCACAAAGATCCAAAATTCCTCCAGAACCATTTCGGAAAATTTTATTTTAAGTGTACGATCCGATGATAGGTTGATTAATTCTTCTTCTTCTTGGTATGACAACTTACTATTTGATGTATCAACCGTGGCAAAGGGATTACGTATCCAGTCATGTGTTTCTACGTTTATTGATGGAAAATAAAATTCAATCTTTTCTTCTAATAGAAGTTAAATGCTCTGTTACTGAACAAAGCACTACGCTTTATCTGTGGCACCCTTCGAACGTCCGAAGTGGCAGCTGCTGAGGTGATGGCTAACATACCACCCCTTCAGCTTAGGAGAGAACGCGCTGTCATAGCGACCTACGAGCGCTATAAGAGACTCAAGGAAAGCTTCCCAACCAGAGTCTTAGTAGACACCTGGAAGGGTAGTAAGAGAATAAAGATGCAGTCCTTTATGCACCACGCAACAAGGCTGTCATCCGAAATCGACCTACCCGATACAAGGCTGCCTATGCAAAGGTACTCGAGTTTCTCTCCGGGGAACACGCCAACGCTCCCCCAAATACGAACGAAACTGAAGGACACCTCAGTTAGCAAAACGTCCGACCCAAAACTACTCAGAAAAGTTGCCATGGACACGCTAAATGCCCTACCGCCCGGGGCTGTCCATGTCTACACTGACGGATCGCCTAATGCAGACACCGGTACCACCGGCTTTGGTGTTTACATAGAGTACCCCGGCAACCCGAATAGAGACGAACTATGGGGGCCTTGCGACGGTCTCTGCAACTACGGCGCAGAGATCGAGGCCATCAGTCGGGCTCTGGAGTGGATCCGCCTTCGCCACGTCGAAGGCGCCCTCGGCTCTACGACCGTCACCATCCTGACTGATGCGTTGTCGGTGCTCCAAGTTATTGAGAATCTGAGCAACTGGCCCCCTCAGATAGAAACAATTCTAATGGCTTCAGACGAGCTAAGCCAGCGCTTTGGAGACCGCGTGCTACTGCAGTGGGTCCCAGGGCATACAGGCCTACCTGGCAATGAGAGAGCAGACCACCTTGCCAAAAAAAAGGTGGGCTGAGCACACCCACCTCCGAGGAGCCCGGCAGCACGTCATGCTCCTTTGAGAAGGCCCGTACATTGATCCGGAGGTGGGAGACAGAAAAGTTGAACGAGAGCTGGGACAGCTCTGACAAGGGCCGAGAAGTCTGGCGGCATTTGCCCCGTCCTAACCGCGCCGACCCATGGTGGTGCTTAAATAGGTCGGAACAGAGTATCATATCTCAATTCCGCACTGGCCACTGCCCCATTGGGGCACACTTCGCCAGGTTCCGGCCTAATTACGACTCGCGGTGTCGCCACTGTGGGGAGGAGGAGGAGACAGTGGAGCATATCCTGCGGGAGTGCCCCCGTCTCGTCGATCGAGGAGATGGGACGGGTGACCCACTATCCACTGTTCTCTACGGAGATAGAGCCGTGCGCAAACGCACGGCTGAGTTCTTGTTCAGAGCTACAAGGGAATAATACTCCCAGCTCTTGCTTCAAATAGGAGTTCTAGTTAGTTAGTTAGTTAGTTACTGCTGAAATAATTTCGTCGGTAGTGTTATCATTAAGAGAATGAAAGGCTTCAACTTTAATCACATATAAATTTTATTTATGTAGCATTAGTACAAGTGAGTCAAAACTTTGTTACAAAAACAGTAAAAATAGGCAAAAAGTCAGATTTTTCCCCGTTTGAACTACATATTATAAGCATTTGTTCAGCTCAATCAGATAGAGTAAGTGAGTGAACATTAAATTTTGAGTTTCATAATTTCGCGGAGCACTTGCAACTACTTCGCGGAGCACCAGTGCTTCGCGGAGCACCGGTTAAGAACCACTGCTATAAATCAATGTTAATTTCGTATCTATATATATAAAAAGACAGTGTTAAGCCCCGCGAGGATCCCCATTGGTCAATTTGAAAACACGTGTGTCACTGACCTATCTAGGCCTAGCCCAATATACCGTCAAATAATTTTTCCCATCGGACATGTGTCTTCGATAGTTCAGTGGTAAACGTAGTGGACTGCTATACGGGCGACCAGGGTTCGATTCTCCAGTTAGACTATACTTTTTTTTTTCGACAATTAATTTTAAAACTTTTAAAAACAAAAGACATTGTAAATCTACAGGCAATATAGATTTTGTTAAATAAAAATATTTGACTATTTTTTTTACCCTATTATAATATTTATTTACTTTCCTAAAAGTATTCAGTAAGTGTAGTTTATAAATTTGTTATCTGCACCCTGCACCCCAGACAGTCCTTTTTTTTTCACCCGGGCAACGCCGGGCAATGTAGCTTGTGTAATATACAAATTCATTTGAAACAAAGTAATGCCGTTAATATATAAAAACTAAAAGAATCGCTGCAACTGCCTGCAACACAATAAAGAAACAAAACCACTTCTATCAGAACAATAAAAAAAAAAGTAAAAACAGAATCCGTAAAAAAGGTTATAGGGGAACGAATATAACAAAGCAAAATAGTAGGTGAAATTATTGCTAAGTACCTGTTCGTAGCGGAATTATAATTAGAAACAATGAAATGTAACATTATGTTACGAAAGTAGTTTTATTTCCATAATTATATTGGTTCTATTATTATTAACTAAAGTTAAAAAGAAATAATCTTAAACCCGAAATGTTTCCGTGTTAGGAATAAAACATGTATATGTCTAGACACTACGTCATAGCATTAAAATACGTCATATTATTTATGCACGAGGGTTGAAGATCGTTAGTAGAGTTCTAGCTTGGGCGCTTTTGTGTGAGGACTGTTTTTGACCACTTTCTTAAAGATAGGATTACGGCTTAGTACGATATAGAAGAATCTCAACTGATTAAGTTTCATCCTATAATATTGGTACCTGTATTCTGTGTTACTGTTATATTTATAATTTCAACTTGTTGGAATAAAATTGTGTTTAATCATTCAAACAGGATTGTGGATTTCCTCTATATTAAGGTACAGTTTACCTATTTCACTTCATACACAGAAAAAAAAACATCCTACGAGCCAAATAAATATCAAATCTACTAGAATAACACCAATACTAATTCTTATACAACCTTGTAGGATCCAACAGGGATGTGAATCAAAAGAATGTATAAATATTACATTCCTAAATATATTATTATACGTCAGTAGCTGATATCGCACGTGACAAAAGATTGGGGGCTAGCGTCCTTGGATCTAAAGTTTGTCTGTATATGAAATTGAGGATATACAACTGTTTTAGTGAAAACGATTTACAACAAGTATTTATTAAAAGTCTGTCTACGTGGGAGGCACTGTCTGTGTTCGGACATACTATTATTTCAGCATTGTACACAAGCATCCTTAAAATTTATCTTCTACAAATTAACAGTGGTGTAAAAATATTTCAAAGGACTTTATGAAAGGTAAAGTTGAATTTTGTATCTTCTATTTACGTCATTAATATATAAAAACATGGCGGAAGCTAATCTTACTTTGGAGCAATTGAATATTTTTGCTATCACGTCAGAACAGTTAAATAGCATGTCACTAACCCAGTTAAAAGAGATGGCAAACTCTCTGGGAATAGACATTACTGAAGTTACACCAGTAAGGAGTAAATTGATTCAAGAAATTAAGGACTGTTTGAAAAGACATGGTAGAATGCTTAAAGAAAATACTATGAATAATGAAGAATCAGTGGTTCTCAATGTATCAGAAACCCTGAAAACAGACATAATTAACCATGATCCTAAAATGAATGTAAATGAACTAAGTGCGGACATGAAATTCCAATTAGAAATGAAGAAGTTAGAAATACAATTACAATTACAATTAGAGGGTAAAAGAATAGAAGCAGAGAAAGAGAAGGAATTGGAAAAAGAAAGAATCGCTAGTAATGAAAGGATTGAATTGGCAAGGTCTCGTTCGTCAACTCATACTCAGGAAACAAATAATGTGGAACTATATAAGTTTAAAAAGCATGTTCCAAGTATGGAGAACATGGACATTGATGAGTTCTTTATGGTCTTCGATAGAAACTCGATCGATTATAATTTTCCTGAAGATAAGAAAGCAGTACTTTTACGTTCAGCTTTAACAAAAGGCAAGGCTCTAGATGTTGTATTGAATTTGACTCCAGAGGAATGCAATAATTATTAACTAATAAAGAGCAGAGTACTATTGAGTTATGTTTTAACTCCAGAAAAGTATCGAAAGTTATATCGTGAGTACAAGAAGGAACCAGAAGTTTCACATGTTGACTTCCTGAGATTAGAGAAAAAGTATCTTGATCGATGGTTACGTTCTAAGAATGTGAATAAAGATTATGAAAAACTATATAATCTCATACTGATGGAGGATTTTACTGAGAAGATTCGCACTGATATAAAAGTTCATTTGGCTGATCGTGGTATTGAAATAGCAGAACAAGCAGCAGTTAAAGCCGATGAATACGTCATTATTCACCCGCATAGCCTTTATTTTCAAAATGACAGAACAAGTTTGAGGACTCAAAACAGTAATACAGAGAGGAAGTTAAGATCGACAGAGGATAAAAGTAAGCAAAAAAGCCGATAAACAAGAGAATTCAAGTTTTGTACAAAAGAGAATTACCTGTACATTCTGTAAGAAAGATGGACATATAAAAGAGAATTGTTGGAGTCTACATAAAGAGAAAAGACCCATTAAAAACAAGAACAACGTGGTTTTATCACACATCGCCGTACAAACTGAAACTCAAATAAACAAAACTACAGAGGCATTTCATTACTTTTAGGAAGTGACATTGCCAAAAATCAGGTACATCCAGTACTTAAAGAAACCAAAGACTCTGTTCAGTGTAGGAATACTGAAAATTCAGTATGTGTTATCACCAGAGCTATGGAGAAACAACAGATGACTGATGAATCGACAAATAAACCAGAACCAACACCAGAGATTGACTTACAAGCAACCTTCATGGCGGATGTTATAGGTGGTCACTCAAGTCATACTGATCAAAGTAATTTGTCGCCTAGACAACTACTCATTCTTGCTCAAGGCAAAGATCCAGAGATCGGGAAGCTAAAAGAGGAAGCAAAGAATGAAGGAGAGTTAGAAACAATGGCCGCAGGTCACTTAGGGATACAGAAAACCTTCGACAGGATTCTTCCATATTTCCTCTGGCCTGGCCTACGTCGTGACGTCACATCGTTTTGCAGATCATGTCATGTCTGCCAGATGGTCGGCAAACCTAATCAGACCATTCCGGTAGCTCCTCTACGACCAATATCAGCATTCTCAGAACCCTTCAGTCACATCATTATAGACTGCGTTGGTCCGTTGCCTAAAACTAAGGCTGGCCACCAGTATCTGTTCACTATTATGTGTTCGGCAACGAGATTTCCAGAGGCTATTCCTCTACGTAGCATCAATGCCGACAAAATCTCTGATGCACTTATCGGATTCTTCACCCGATATGGTCTTCCGAAAACCGTGCAGTCAGATCAAGGTTCAAATTTCACATCGAAGTTATTTCGCCAAGTCTTTGAACGGCTGGGTATTCGTCATGCAGTATCGAGTGCATATCATCCACAGAGTCAAGGCGCACTGGAACGATACCACCAAACATTGAAAAATATGCTCCGTACTTTCTGTTTCGAGCATAACGACGACTGGGATCGTGGTATTCCCTTCGCACTCTTTGCAACCATAGAGGCTGTGCAAGAATCACTTGGTTTCAGTCCCTTTGAACTGGTATTCGGACACACAGTTCGTGGACCACTAAAGCCGCTACAAGAGACATGGTTATTATCCACTGAAGACACTGGTCTACTAACATATGTGGAGAACTTTAAAAATAGACTGTATAATGCATTAAAAGTTGTCAGATCTAATCTTTTGCAGGCACAAGACAAGATGAAGGTCTATTATGACGTCAACGCAAGAACCCGTATCTTCCAACCTGGTGATAAAGTTCTCATGCTGACGCCACTGTCTGGTCAACCCCTGAGTGCCAAGTTTACAGGACCCTACGAGGTTATGGCTAAGATTAGTGAGGTTAACTATCTTGTAAGGACCCCTGATAGACGGAAATCGCAACGAGTGTGCAATATCAATATGTTGAAACCATACATTACCAGAGAAGAACAAAAAGTTGTTGCCTCGGTAAACACTTTTATTAAAGTCGGGAATAATTCATCCGAAATTGAGCGTGAAGTGGCAGAAAGCAAACTGCAAAATACAAAGGCTCTGAAAAACCTAAATGAAAAATAGGCACATTTACCTGATTGCGAACAATCCGCTATCAAAGGTCAAATTAATGAACATATTAATATTAATCTTTTTGCAGATGTAGGCCTACGCAATAGAACAAGACTGATTGGACAAGAAGAAACCAGTTTCTCATGAAATGTTTCTTTTATGTCATTCATTGTATTAATTAACATGCATATTATTGTAAATATGACAATAAATAAACTATGTTTTGAATTATTACACTACGAAACATTACAGAACAAAACTTAAAAATTCTACTGGAAACAATCATACGTTGTGAGGTAAAAGGTAACTATTGCATACACCAATTGCACACACACCGGTAGTTAACTTGAATACATCCACATTTGTGTTTGTTCAATTAATTCTATTGATGTGTTTTGCAAATTGTTTGTTTTCTATGTCGTCATGTTATAATTTGGATGTCTTATTTTATGTTATGTAAAAGCTAAATCAGCTGAGATTATCACATTTTAAATATTCTTGATGTCATAATTGAGACATCATAATAATATAATAACTGAAAATCATTAGTTAATGATACAAAAATCGGTTATAAATAAATTAAACTTTCTAAAGAATTATCTATCAATTATTAATCGGTTCCAATTATTTGGGTAATTTCATATCAATTCTATGGGAATTGGTTATTGGTGGTAATGGTTTTATGGTCAACGTTGTACACAGAAAAATCATAATTGTAAATATTAATTGTTAAATAAATGTTTAATTAATAATCATTTGCTGAAATAAGTTTAGTAAGGGTGATGAGTAAGATTGACCTACGGGTTACTGTTTAAGATATGAATATTTATTAATGTGTCACATACATTGGTAAGATAATGTGATAAGGGATTCCATAATAACAACTTTGTTATTAAAGGTATATGTAAAATATGGTTCATTTTAATTTTATAAAGCTTGTCCAATAGTCGATTAAATCATATGGATAGTTTGGGAATTAGGTTTATATTATGGGTACTCTACAAAGAATTCCATACTTAACACTGTCTGTAATTCCTTTATGTCTTAAGGGGAGGGGGGGAGGCGAGTGTTATGAAAGTAGTTTTATTTCCATAATTATATTGGTTCTATTATTATTAATTAAAGTTAAAAAGAAATAATCTTAAACCCGAAATGTTTCCGTGTTAGGAATAAAACATGTATATGTCTAGACACTACGTCATAGCATTAAAATGCGTCATACGCACGAGGGTTGGAGATCGTTAGTCAGTTCTAGCTTGGGCGCTATTGTGTGAGGACTGTTCTTGACCACTTTCTTAAAAGATACGTTAAAACGGCTTAATACTATATAAAAGAATCTCAACTGATTTACGTTTCATCATATACTATTGGTACCTGTATTCTGTGTTGCTGTTATATTCATGATTTCAACTTGTTGGAATAAAATTGTGTTTAACATATTCAAACAGGATTGTGTATTTCCTCTATATTAAGGTATAGTTACCTAATTCATTTAATAAGAATTTTAAAGCACATCCTACGAGCCAAATAAATATCAAATCTACTACAATAACACCAATACTAATTCTTATACAACCTTGTAGGATCCAAGAGGGATGTGAATCAAAAGAATGTATAAATATTACATATCTAAATATATTATTATACGTCAGTAGCTGATTTCGACGTGACAATGTTCAAGACTTCTTTTTGCTTTTTGAGAGGATAGCTGTAGATTATCAGTTCCCTGATGATAAGATGGCCTTATTGTTAAGATCAACTCTCAACAAAGGAAAAGCATTGGACGTAGTGTTGAGTTTAACACCCGAGGAAATAAATGACTATGAAGTGATCATAGAAGTGATTTAGAAATACAACACAATAACAACCTGTTGCAAATCTCAGATAAACATAAAGATAAAAACACTTTCCTTGTCCCTTATGCGAGAACAAATGCATATAAGTACTCTTTCTTCCCGAGTGGCATTCGGGCATGGAATGGGTTGCCTGAACAAACCAGGAAAACCAGTAACTTAACATCATTTAAAACATTAATAAAAATGCAAGACTAGACTCGGACCACGGATGAGCGTAGGACGCAATAATCTTCTTTATAGAAGGAGCGTCTGTAATGTATAAGATAAGATAAGATCAAAGATAGGGTGCTAAAAAGTTATTCCCTGACACCAGAAAAATATAGAAAGCTATTTAGAGACAGAAAGAAGGCATATGATCAAACTCATGTAGACTTTTTGAGACAAAAGGAGAAAATGTTAGAACAGTGGCTAAGGTCACAGAATGTAAGTGAGTTTGATAAACTCAAGAACTTAATATTGTTTGAGGAATTCAATGATTGTATTCGAGTGGATATTAAAACTCACATCTCAGACCGAGGGGTTGAAGATGTGCATGAAGCTTCTAGATTGGCAGATAACTATGCCATAATTCACGCCAGCATAAAGCCATATTGTGCTGACAAACGCAAAGTGCACAAACCAGAGCCCAAGGAGGCTAGTAAACCAAAAGTGACAAGTGAAAACAATAATAAGAACAGTAGTGTAAATAATAATAGTAACTTAGTTCATTTCAGGAAGCAGACAGATGTAAATAAAGCAAACGTGGTATGTTTCAACTGCAAGAAAGAGGGCCACATGAAGAACGATTGTTGGATCCTTACCAAGAAGCAAGGTGCTATTCTACACTGTGCCAGAGTGCAGAAAGACAGCAAGCAGACAGAAGAAGTGTGCAACACAGGGTCAAGAAACTCAAAAGAAATGCGGCCGGCATCGCCCATAGCCGTGAAGTCGATGGTTTTTTAGAACAGTCTATCTAAGGTAAAAGAGAATAGCTGTACTCAATCTATTATGCTCCCAGAAGGCCGTGAGGAACAGATGGTTCCTGAAGTCCCGGAAGAGGACGACCTATCCGATTTTCGACCCTTTGTCTACGAGGGGACAGTGTCGACAGAAGTCGATGTACTCAGCAAGAAGAAAATACAGATATTACGTGACACGGGTTCTGCTGTCAGTGTCATCCTGGAGGGCAGTGTGTCGTTAACAGATGCCACCAGTACCGGTGAGTCTGTTGTGCTGAGAGGTGCTAGTATGGAGGCTGTGGAAGCTCCACTGCACAGAATAAAACTCGAGTCGGAGATTTTTACAGGTAACATTGTAGTGGGAGTGTGGCGTGCACTACCCGTCAAAGGCGTTTCCATGATATTAGGAAATGACATTATGGGCGGCAGAGTCACTGTCGAGCCCATGGTTAAAGTGTTGGAGACGAAGATGGCGGAGGACACAAACCTACGTCCTGCCAATGAACGCCCAACATGTGCACTGACAAGAGCAATGCAGAAAAAGAAGTCGGTAAAGACTCCTGCTACGCCGTGTAGTGCAACGAAAGATGTGTTTGTCTGTTCTGAAGACACACATGCGAATGAAACAGTGGTAACAGAGACACCCGACATCGATTTAAGTGCTACGTTCTTTGCTGAACTAACAACTGGTGATGCAACAGAGAACGATAACGTTTTGTCACCAAAGCAGAAATTGGCGAAAGAACAATTGAATGACGAAGTAATAATGCAACTAAGAATGAAGGCTGTTGATGAAAAGACTGCAGATGCAATGGCGGAATGTTTCTACATGAAAGATGAAGTGTTGATGAGAAAGTCGAAACCGCTCAACTCAGGTACAAATGAGTGGGACAGTATTCACCAGATTGTAATACCTAAGTGCTATCATCAAAATATACTGCGTATGGCGCATGATCTTCTATTCGCTGGTCACATCGGAGTCCGAAAAACGCACCACCGTATCCTCCCTTACTTCTACTGGCCAGAACTGAGAAGAGATGTCGAACAATACTGCAAGACTTGCCACGTATGCCAAATGGTAGGACGACCTAACCAACGAATTCCTGTCGCTCCACTCCAGCCGATACCAGCGTTCGACGAACCATTCAGTCATAAACTCATTGATTATGTGGGCCCGTTGCCGAAAACAAAAGCCGGTTTCCAATACCTGCTCACAGTCATATGTTCATCCACTCGCTTCCCGGAAGCTATTCCGTTGCGGAACATAACAACAGTGAAAGTGGTAGACGCCCTGACAAATTTCTTCACACGTTATGACCTACCGAAGACAGTACAGTCCAACCAGGGGACTAACTTTACTTCGAACATTTTCAAACAAGTCATGGAACAATTAGGGATAAGCCATATGCTATCAAGTGCCTATCATCCCGAGAGCCAGGGAGCTCTGGAAAGGTTTCATCAGACATTAAAATCTATGCTTAAAAAGTACTGTTGTGAAAACGAGAAAGACTGGGATAAAGGTGTGCCTTATGTACTGTTCGCTGCAAGGGAGGCCACTCAGGAATCCTTGGGGTTTAGCCCATTCGAACTTGTGTATGGACACTCAGTCAGAGGTCCGTTGAAACTTCTACATGAAACTTGGCTAACGGACAGTGAACCGATTGGACTTTTGTCATATGTAGATACATTTAAAAATAGGCTTTATCATGCTTTTAACCATGTAAAGATTTATTGTCCACAGATGCAGGAGCGTATGAGACAGAACTATGACCGGAAAGCTACAGCTAGAACTTTTGCACCAGGTGATAAAGTTCTTGTGTTTCTACCTTTGCAAAATCAGCCTTTAAGTGCAAAGTTTAGTGGACCCTATGAGTTAGAGTCAAAGCTTGGCGAGGTCAATTATTTGATAAAGACTCCTGACCGGAGACAAAACCAGAGGGTATGCCATATTAATTTACTTAAGCCCTATGTTTCCAGGGAAAAGAGTAAACCACGGGAGCCCCCCATGATTTCATTAGCTAGAGTCCCGACGAACTTATCTAGGATAGAATATAAGTTTGCAGAAAGTAAACTTAATAATACAGAAGCCCTTAAGAGCTTAGATACAAGGCTAGAACATCTTCCGGTAGAAGATAAGGAGAAGATTATTGAGCTGGTACATGAATATAAGTCACTGTTTACAGATGTTCCCAGGAGAACACATCTAATAGAACACGATGTAGTATTAACTGAGGGTGCCAGGCCAATTAAACAGCATCCATATAGAGTTAACCCCATCAGACTTGAACATATAAGAGCGGAGGTGAAGTATATGTTAGAAAATGACATAATGGAAGAATGTGATAGCGAATGGTCTTCACCCTGTGTGTAGGTACCAAAAGCCGACAACACACTGCGGTTTTGTACAGACTTTAGGAAGTTAAATAATTTGACAACGACTGACTCGTATCCCATTCCTCGCATTTATGACCTCATTGATAAGATAGGTGACGCGACGTATGTGACAAAAATTGATCTTCTCTCCGCGTACTTTCAGATTCCTTTGACGCCACGGGCACAGGAAGTATCCGCCTTTGTGACACCTGACGGACTTTACAGGTATAAGGTTATGCCCTTCGGACTCCGTAATGCCCCTGCGACGTTTCAAAGGCTTATAAACACCCTCACTCGCGGTATCTTCCAGTGTAATGCCTACCTCGACGACATAGTGGTGTATAGTACAGATTTTAAGACACATGTCAGTCAACTACGAAACTTGTTTGAACGACTGAATGACGCCAATTTGACAATAAACCTGGCTAAGAGTCAGTTTGGACATGCCACTATCGAGTATCTTGGACATGTATTGGGTGGTGGAAAGGTTAAACCAGTAAATGCTAAAATAAAAACTATTCAGAATGTCCCAGTGCCACAGACAAGGAAACAGCTCCGTAGTTACATGGGCATGGCCGGGTATTATCGTAAATTTTGCCAGAACTTCTCTACAGTAGCTTGCCCCTTAACTGACCTACTAAAGAACAATCGCTTTGTTTGGACTGACAAGTGCCAAAGGGCGTTTGATGAGTTGAAGTTAAGATTATCCAGGGCACCTATTTTGGTGACCCCGCGTTTTGATAGACCCTTTAAAATTGCAGTAGACGCGTGCGATACTGGGATGGGAGCGGTGCTGACTCAGCAGGATTACCACAGAGAGGAGCACCCGGTGTGCTACCACTCACAGAAATTCAATATCCATGAACGTAATTATAATATAAGTGAGAAGGAACTTTTAGGGTTGATCCTGGCGTTAAAACAGTTTGATTTCTATGTAAACAGTTCTGGGTACCCGATAGAAATACGGACCGACCATCTCACTTGTTCATTAAGAATGTGTCATGATAACATATCATTCGCTTGAATTTTGATTATGGAATACCTATAAAATACTTGTATCAGACAGAAGTCAGGTTTTTTGAAAGTATCAATCATTTTTATAATCATGTATTATATTGATGTTGAGATATTTTAAATTCATTTGATTCATTTTATTATGGAAAAGAAATTTCCATTTAAATTTTGATGCATGATGCAATAAATATATATGCACGTATTTACTTGATATGGATGAATGAAAGTAATTGTCATTGCGTGCAATTAAGTGGGGAAACTTTGAGCTAATTGATTTATTATCTTGTTTCATTTTAGTTAATGAATAGAACTAAATAATAATATGTACAATTTTTATCTTAGAAAGAGATGTAATAGCAATTGGTATAAATTAATAGATAATATTGGAAATCTATTGCTAAATTATTATATATTGGTAATAGAATGGGAAAAACTAGTGGATATTCACTATGTTGTATATTCCGTATATCTGGGAATGGAGGGAAACAAAGGTACCTAAAGGTGTGCACTAATCCAACCCTGAACAATCTTTTATATTAAACTATTAAATTTGCCAAAAACGCATAATGGTAAATTACATTTTAATATTTAGATTACTGTAGTAATTGTAACTATAGCGTATTTTCTCCTCATATTTGAGAAAAGGGGAAATAATAATCACCTTAAGTATGAACCCTGTTAATGTCAAGCTAACACTGTAATTTAAAGGGGAAGTAACCTATAGTTTGATTCGAGTGACGTATTACTTATCTTTTAGTTTGTATATTAGAAGTAAACTGTTGAAAATTGCCAGAGTTTGAGCAATGTTATATTTGTTTAAATAGATTTAAACTTTTTGCAAATTTTTGGTGGAAATCCACACAACTGTACATAGTTAAAATAAGAATGACTAGAATATTTTGGAATTATTTGTACTTGTTGAGACATTAGTTAATTTTAAGGTTAACGGGGAAATATTTGTCCATCAAGTTATAATCACGATTGCCATTAAGTAATGACACTTTTTATAATTTAATTATGCCAATGAGCCATGTTTGCTTAAATTGTCTTATGATCTTGCATTGATTAATAGTTGTTAAAGCGATAGTGTTAGGGACGAAAAATGTACCATGTTGGGTATTACTATGGTAATTATGGTACATTATTTCTTTCATTGGGTGGGGGCGTGTCATGTAGGCTATATTGTTTTTCCAAGAATTGGAATACGCAATGTTTATTCTTCTTCCCTCCTCTTTTTCTCACTACACACGATTTTGTGGGCGGGGCTTAGGCTTTCCGATCGCTTGACGTTTAGTAAGAAGACGAGAGATTCTAGGTAATGTTGGGATTCTGTGTTGATCTCAAATTCTCAGTGTCTGGGAACAACTTATTATTTAATAGGGAAGTTCCTATCGTTTTTGTTATGAGTTTTGTAATGATACCATGATTTTCACCCCTACTAGTAATGGGTCTGTCCCTTGCACCACTTGGATAGTATTTAATGATTTGTTTTGTCTGAAAGAGAGAGTTTTAGTTTCAAAATATGTTCCTTTGAGGACGCTTGTGTTTGCACTATTTTATTCTAACTGTATATAATACATATATTGTATATATTGAACATATCACCTGAATTAAACTATCAACAACATTTACTCTGAAGCTTCCTCGTCAAGTTACTATTCTATTGTGTTGTCTACAATATTATAAGATTTATCTACCACTCTAACGTCAAGGAATGGAAACTGTTAGAACACAAATTCTGAGTTTGTACCCAGGACTATAAGAAGAGTTCGTGTAATACTGAAACATAAATAATAATAACTAAAGTCTTCCCTAGGACTAACGAGAATTATCAACAGGATCTACACAGCTCTGGCCACAAGGGGATTGTGGATGTAACACTATATAGACCTATATATCACAATTATGGCCTACGTAGTACTGTGCATGTAATTAATACAAACTGGCTAGTGAAATCTCCTTTAAAATTATAAGTATTTTGTTTAGATAAATAGTTGTAGATTTTAAAACGTTTTTGTTTAAAATAACATTTCTCTGAGGCTATTTTAATGAGCGGTTGAAGTTAGCAATCAGCTGGTCGAAGTTAGAGCCAACCCGGTCGAAGTTAGCAATCAGCTGGTCGAAGTTAGGCCAACCCGGTCGAAGTTAGATACATATAATAAAGCTTGGGGGGTAGGGAAACTAGGGGACTTTTTTTGTATTCCTTAAAACTATTGGCTAAAAGGTTTAGTACCCATCCAATCAGCAGAAAGAACACGAAACAACGGTGAAAAAATAAAATCGCAATCATGATTGGTTGCCGATTTATAGCGAAAAGAAAAACGAGATTGTTGCCGTTCGTAATGGGAGATATTGCTGCTGAGAGCTAACACCCTTGCCCCTTTTACAAGTCAATCTTTTATGACTGACTTGTAAATTACAAGTCAGTCATAAAAGATTGACTTGTGAAAGGGGCAAGGGTGTTAACTCTCAGCAGCAATACGGCCCATTTAATCGGTCGAAGTTAGAGCAGTCTACTCTACTATCTTCATTTTCTAAATGAAGTCATGAGTATAAATAATGAACAGGACAGGTCAATACAGCTAGATGATGAGGAAATAATAGACACGGACAAATTTGTTTACCTGGGAAGTGTGGTGAGTAGAGATGCCAACATAATCCACCTGTACACATTTTTTTTCGCACATATGTCCAAGACACGCGATCCGTTAGTCTTGACGTCAATTATGGCGCTGGCACTTGTTGGCACACCAATGAGGTGTAGCGTTTGCAAGGAACAGTTTATAAGCCCTAGGGCATCTAAAACACAGTGTTTATTATCTAACGCGATGCGTAGAGTCAGAGTTCATTAAAGGTTAAAATATACACACTACTAAAATCCAAACTGCTGTTCACGTAATTCATTGATAAAGTTAATAGTGTCCGATCTACATACATCGATTTATTGGCGCAGGGCGCAGAACAGTTATTGCAGTATTTAGCTGTGTGGGCGTAGTTGCGTAGCCTGGGCGAAGC
The DNA here is from genome assembly GCA_949126835.1 of Anisus vortex. NCBI lineage: Eukaryota > Metazoa > Mollusca > Gastropoda > Planorbidae > Anisus > Anisus vortex. The sequence continues at coordinate 11,466,641 of OX421498.1, read as the reverse complement.
AGTGCGTAGTGCAGGCGTCATGTGCGTAACTTGGTGGCCCGGGGGCGGAGTATTGCAATTAGTCCAGTGCGAACATGGAATTTTTTTGCGGGAGCATTTTGATGGGCCGCATGATGGACTGATGAAGGGTAATCCGATGCGTAATTAAATCGGGCTGTGGGCTAATATGTAGGCAATCTGAATCGTAATTTGTGGCAGGCTGAGGGCAAATCTGTTATAGCGGCTGCGGGCAAATCTGTTATAGCGGGCTGTGGGCAGATGCTTTGTAATCCGATGCGTAATCGATGGCGGGCTGAGCTAAATATGTAGGTAATCCGATGTTTAATGGACAGCGGCTGCGGGCGAACCTGTAGGTGGCCTGGGTTGGCGAAACTTGACTGAAGGTAATCCAAGAATTGATGGAAATCTAGGCAATGTTGAAAATGGCGGCCGGTGAGTGGCGAATTTGCATCCAATTTGCCAATTTCAGACTCATCAATTGAATGATTTATTATAATTTATATGGAAAAAAATGGGTTTAATTTTTCAAGCTCGGGATAGTTTGGAAATCTGACCAACGCTTTGAAAAGTTTATGAATTTCTCTAAAATAAACCAAGTAGCTTGAACAATTTTTATTTCAAATTGTAAACAATGAATAACTTCATACAGGGGAGCTTGATAAGTAAAGGAGTCTTATGTATCATCATTTATTTCTATTATAAATCCATATAAACTTTAAAAAATACACACAAAATCAAACATCTTGTTTTCTTTTGCTTTTCAGACCTCTTAAATACACTGCCACACACCCAAACTATTTAATGAAAAGGCCTACCAGTTTGATTTGGTTTGAACGATATTTTTATTTACGAGAACCATGTTTAATTACACGATGTTACTTGTAACATGTGTCAGTTTATAAGGTTTAAAATGTTTATCTGTTTGATGTTTTGAGTTCTATATATAGCTTCTGTACCCATGGACCTCAAAGTTGGTGAAATGTGAAAACCACCAATACGCTCCTATTATTAGGAGTACACCGGTGGGCCAACGCAAGGGATACTGTCCCTGTTGCGCATCCGAGATTTCATTGCACTGCCGAAAAGCCCCAGATAGTTGGTGAGAATGAAGCGATGTGCCCGTCTTACCAAAGACTATAAAAAGATGGATCGCTTGCTCTATTTTTAGAGCTTATAATATGTTCTTTTTTTGTGTGCGCAACCAATAAGGCTGTCTAAATTGACTTCTACTCTCCTACGATTGCATTAAAGGTTTCCGTTGTATTCATCTTTCGATTTTAATCTTAATTTTCCATTGACGAAATCATAGCGAATTACTAAACCGGAAGTCTAGAGTACGTAGTGCTATGGGAAATTCTGAAATTAAGTGGTTCATGTTATCAAATAGAAGAAATATCAAAGCCAGCTGTCCATCTTATTATAGTCTTTGGTCTCACCAAACCCTCCTGCCTGGATGCTCAGACCTATAGTGTGGAATTTTGTGTTTAAGTGTGGCTGTGCATAAATACGAGCGAGCAATCACGTTAATGATCCAGGGGGAATCAGAGTAGTACATGTGACTGTGGAGACTGTATCCTTTGGTACTCTTCACACCCTATTAGCGTGCCGCGGGGTTGCCAGTCTCGGAAAGACGTGCCCACTTTGATCCAACCCTTTACATCGTCACGCCGTAAAGTTAAGAGCCCGAAGGCTCGTACGGCCTTTTTGAAGTAAAACATTATATAAGATCATTAGACCCTCTATTTCACGTTAAATAAATAAATAAATAAATATTTCACGTTTTGAAGTAAAACATTATATAAGATCATTAGACCCTCTATTTCACGTTAAATAAATAAATAAATAAATATTTCATGTTTTGAAGTAAAACATTATATAAGATCATTAGACCCTCTATTTCACGTTAAATAAATAAATAAATAAATATTTCACTTTTTGAAGTAAAACATTATATAAGATCATTAGACCCTCTATTTCACGTTAAATAAATAAATAAATAAATATTTCACGTTTTGAAGTAAAACATTATATAAGATCATTAGACCCTCTATTTCACGTTAAATAAATAAATAAATAAATTTTTCACTTTTTGAAGTAAAACATTATATAAGATCATTAGACCCTCTATTTCACGTTAAATAAAAGTAATTAATCAAATGAGAAAGGATTTTTAAGAAAATGAGAAATATATATAGGCCTAGATATGGAAATAGAGTTTTCAGAGGGAGTTAAACAAGTACACAAAGATAAAGAAACTGTTTGAAAATTTGAAAATAAAAGTTAGGTACTAAAAGATAACAAAATTGACTAAACATTTTTTTAAAGTGACGAAAGACAACAAAAGTGATTGATAGATGCAGATAAAAGTAGATAAGGAGTGGTAGTAATAAAAAAAAAGGAACCAGGAATTGAAATGAAAGAAGGAGAAGGAGAGATACAGAGTAAGGGACATGGGGAGTGAGAGAAATTGTGAGTTGAAATAGTGAGGAAATGTCTTACAGAGAAAAGTGAGAGAGAGGATTACTGAGTAAGGGAGAGCAGAGTCGTACCAAGAAAAAAAAGATTTAAAAACAAATAAATCTAACATTTAATTAATAGAAAACTTCTTTTCTTTGTTTATTATATTTGCAATCATATCTAGCTAATTAATATTGTTATCACTGAGTACTATTATGCGTTTAAAAGACCTTTAACTTTCTAAACCAAAGGATCTTAATTAGATTTAACAAATCAAAAGGGGATATGGAGAGAATACAGGTTAGCAATAACTTTTTGACTATTATTATACAATGTCGCTATATAAAATCCTCCAGTTTGGTTAACATTTTTGTATTTCAAATATTTTAAAGTGGATGATAAGCAATGCAGTAAATAAAATATTGCCAAGTGATTGTTATAATGAAATGTCTAAAAAATTTATTATTCAATTAAAAAGTACAAATTTAATAAGTAATTTAGATCTATATTTTTGTCTTTTCTTGATGTTAAGTTTTGAAATTTAAAAATATTTTTTTTTACTCATATTTAAACAAATTATCAAAAATAAATTATCATACTATAAAACATCCGCGTGCAGTATAAATATTATATGGTGGCAAAATGACTAATCGTGGCAAAAGGACATCATCAGTTTGATGTCAACTGCAGCACACTGTACATCCAACAGAGACAGAGACAGAAAACTACCATAGTTTCATCAGTCTCATAAAAAATGACATGATGTCAAATTTTCATAGAGACAATTCCATTAACATTGAAACAATCAGGATTTTCTTTTGTCTCTCTCAATTGACAGATGCACATAGCTTCTTGTATAATCAATACACACTCTAAAACATTTTGTTTTTACGTAAAGTATAATATAGTATGGTATATTGAAAAGATTATTTCCTAAAATAAAAGTGTAAGAATAAATATCATAATCCTAATCAATGTTAACAAGAAATGTTTCAGAAAATATGTATTACAAAATTGACAATTAAACAAAACTATATGTATCTATATATATAAAATGTTGGTTAAATGGACGGAAAGTTGACAACAAAAAAACTGGAACAATACGATTAAATGAAAAGACATACAGTATTGTTTCTATCCCAGACTTATACTTATTAGCGTACTTTCAATAATGAGCTTTTAGAAAATAAATTATTGTGTAATATAAAAAATTATTTTAATCAAGAAGCACCTAAAAAATAATATTGTACATCTAAATTACATAAAACGTTGTGTGAAACTTTCGAAAATAGTTTAAAAGTTAGCGTTTTCTTATCTCAAATTTGTTTACATTTGTCTCATTATTACAACATCTCTAATGTACCGGTTATATATAATGTCATAAAGATAAACATAGACACATTTAACTATTAAGAATTTGTTGTTGTTTTTTTAAGTTCATGGGAGATAATTCATTTTATTGTCGTATATTTTGTTTGTTGCCCTTTTCAAGCGAAGACTTTAGACATCAGAAGTGTCAATCCCAACACAAACATTGAAACTTTGACAATGTCTTGGCCAGCTGAAATGTAATAATGAATTCATATATTTCTTACATCGAGTATCATGTAAAAACAAAACAACCACTATAATAATATAAAAACAAAACATGCAGATTAGATAATGATCCTAATCAATTAGTAAAATAGCTCTAGTAAGTAGGGACCTATTGGAGTAGATGATTTCTACTGTGTGTGTTTGTGTGTGTGTTTGTGTGTGTGTGTTTGTGTTTTTATATGTTTTTGTGTTCTTATGTGTTTGTGTGCGTTTATGTGATTGTGTGTGTGTGTGTTTATTTGTTTGTGTGCGTTTATGTGATTGTGTGTGTGTGTGTGTGCTTATTTGTTTGTGTTTGTTTATGTGATTGTGTGCGTGTGTTTTTATGTGCTTGTATGTGTTCATGGAAAGTTGTTCTTACTAGTGACTCCCTTCGGTACATTAACGAGTGGCACCATTTTTTTTTTCATATTCATAATAATGTACTCATGTTCAAAAAGGGGCCAACATTTCCCGTGCCATGGGTAGCTGGCGCCTGGACAGAACCTTTGTGTGCCCCCCCCTCCCTGGTTCATCATTGAACATTTTTACCTCCTGGACCCAATAACCGGTAGGTTCTTCCGGTAGTTTATTTGTTTTGTTAGACATTATAAATTCAGCTACTTACAGCCAAGAGTGACAGTGAAGGAATCAGAGGTCTGAGTGACCTTGATTAATTTAGCCGTGCAGACGTACACCCCAGAGTCACTGCTTTTTGGGATGTCAATCTGTATGATCTGCTCAAATTGGCGAGCTATGTCCTTGCCGTCTTTTTTCCAAGAGTACGTCGCCCCGTCAACTGCGCTACCGCAGGCCAGTGAAAGACGACTGCCCAGTACAGGAGTTTCAGGATCGGCTTTGATAACTGGTTTGGTAAGGTAAGTAATGCCTGTGGGAAAAAAATTGATTTGAAGATATCTTTTACCGGGGGTCGGCAAACTATTAATTATAATCTGCCCAAGTAGGATATCTAATTTATTCAGCGTGCCAAAAGCCTAAAATCTATCCTGTTCTAGAACTCAGTTCTTGTTGAAAAGACTTTAATTGCCATTTTTAAGGTCTTCCGCGCGCCATTGAAAATCGCTTAGCGTGCCAAGTCTGGCACGCGTGCCATAGGTTAAAATATAATTATATATAAGGATTGAATCGTTGTTTTTATTTCTCCAGTCTCCATTGTTTACTGTAAACATCACATTTATGAAAACTAAAAGATTTGTGGAACACTATTAAAAAAGCTCTAATTTTGTTTTTCAAGTTACACCAAGCAAGTAAAGATTCATTATATAATATCTTTTTGTATCGTTTCTCTTGTAAAGATCTATTTAATAGGCTTTCATGTCAAACACGCAAGTTATTTAAATATGTGTATTCGGTATCAGAAGGGTCATAAAACCATGTATACAAAATATATTAAAACATAACCTTCTAATAATTACTACAATATTCGCATTTGAATGTGTGTGTGCGTTTGAGGGGTGGGATATCCAAATCTCGTAGCCATTCAAAATTTATCATTTCTGGCAAAAAAGAAAGTGACGTTAATATTATTGGAAACTCGTGTTGGAAGAATTTATTTGGCCACGTGTTTTTAATTTTAACTCGGTTCAAATTTTTTAAGCAACAGTTAAATATAGCAGGTCATGCTTTAATGACTTTGTTCCTCTGTAGAACGTTACTTCTGTATGGGGCTGATGGGATTGCTTTCCTTTGCAATTCTAAATCTTGTCACTTCTGACTTGTTTAAAATTATCTTTTTTTTTTCTCAACATTTTAACAATATTAATACTTATTACTACGAAATTCAACTGTTAACTAGATTTTGAGAGAAACATCTTTCCATTTGGAATTTAAGAATTTACCTAATAGAATATATGCTTTGAAGTGCAATAATATGTGTTTAGCTAAGTAATACATTTATCACTACAGAAAACTTTATGAATCAATTGCGATGAGGTTTTTACGTACCTCAATGCTTTGAAAAAATACATTAAATTGATTAATATGTATTTAAATCTGCGATATTTTTCTTCTAAACTAGTGTTGTTAATTTGTTATTAATTTGCAATTGGTCCAAACTAACACAATTGAAATTAAGTTTATATGCATCATTGTAGCCAGAGTTAAAGCGTATTTCACTTAAGCGATTTGTTGTCTCACTTATCGCCTACCATTGGGTTATCATGTTATCATTTTTTAATGTGATCAAAACTGCAACCTGTACTAGATTTATAGGTTTAATAAGGAAAAAAGCAATACTTACTTCTTGTAATGGTAATCACCGCTGAATGAACAGAAGCCGTGTAGGTGGCTTGACATTTAATTACATAGACACCTTCTGCCTTTGGTATATCATAGGTTTGTGAGGTTGCTCCACTAAGGATTTGATAATTATTCTGAAATTGTGTATTTCAATCTATTGTGCGCAACAATGCAAATAATTTTTATAAATAATAATCTTAGTTCGTATAAAATAATAATGTACATAATTTAGTACCTGTTCGTATAATAGTCTTTTTGTGCACCATATTCTGCTTGCATTTGCAACGGTTCTTGAGTTTTATATTTAAGTTTTAGATAATCTAGGAGTGTGAATATGATGAGTTTTAACGTGACACTTTGTCGGACGTGCACATTGTATTTATTAGTTATACAACTTCACTATTTTTTCCACATGCGCTGGCTTAGACGGGACCTCATAACCAATAACAATGTCTTGATACGGGAAAACTTGCCTAAGCAGGTAATTCTCCTCCGCCAGCGACGATTCAGGAGGCTTGACCATGATTCCGGGCTGGTGGATAGGTGAATCCAAATCCCATAAGAAATTCTCTTTGCGAAAGCGCTATTTGCCGTCCCCAACTTAGGATAAAAGACGTCTGCAAACGCGATCTAAATTCTAAAATGCAGAGATCAGAAACTGTGAGAACTCAGCTCGGGAGAGAATTAGTTGGAGGAGTATACTACACACTACAGAGTATAAAATAGAAACAAGAAAGAAAAAAGCCTTGAATATAGCCTGCCACCGCCCAACACTAGCGGACCCGCTTTCAAGTGCCAGCGATGCAACAGAGTCTGTCTAAAAAAATACTGCAAAGATGGTGAAAACACAAGGGCGCTAATCGGATCGTCTTTCGAAGTTATGGAGCCAATAATGCCAACTTTTACTCATTAAATAAAGATCACAGATAAATGGTTTTTACATAAATCACTTTTCGGTTTAGTTCAAATGGTGAAGGAGTTTGCAAGGAATCAATGTTTATGTACTCTATACCCGTAGGACCATATTGAAGCATCGTTCACCACTTTCTGTGGCCATGGCATACTAGGTGATTGTGTGCCCATCACTATGCACATCCGCATTTACTTTACCCCAAATAAGGTCAGGTACCCATCAGAGCTGGGTAGAGTCATGGACACCCTCCGGATCAGAGGAAAAATCCTAGCCTCTATCAGGATCCGAACCAAGAATCTTTGGTGCGGTAGGAGAACGCGCTGCCGCTTGGCCACCGAGCCCACTACACTATACGGTAAATATACGACATTGGATTATTGATTCACCTTTATATATAGCTCAACATAGTATTATATTTAATGAATACTTAGTCTTACAATAATTATATTTTACTTTTTTTTATAGGTTTAGAAATATCATATTAAATTCAAGAGTTAACTAACACAATGCACGCTGTCGGAAAGGTAAGGGGTATACCTCGGGTCAAGTCGTGATGGTCTAATGATCAAAGACCTGACGGACCGTTCCCCTTTCTTAATATGAATTAGAGGGAGTGGGGGAAGCCTCGACATTGATAAAAAAGATTAATTCTTCCAATACAGAGAGCACCGGTAGGCTAACGCGTGGGAGTTGGGGCTGCCCCTGTTGTGCGTCAGAGATTTTATTTCATTGTCGAGAGGCACAATGTCACGGTGGGGAGGAAGCACCGTGCGCAACACCACGTCTCACCAAGCCCTGTGCCAAAGTCTGGGGTTTGTACTGCAGGGCGACAGTGCAGGTATACGAGCGATCCATCCCGTTAATGAACCGGGGCAAAATCCACAGAGTAGTACACGTGACTGCGGAGACCGGAGACCGTAACCTTTGTTAGGCGGCACGACCTAACGGAGTGTTGGGTGGTGGAAAGTCTCGGAAATGATCTTGGTGTGTCTCACCCCCCTCCTTGATCCACCACCGGACATAAGAGCCGGAATGCTCGTTCGTTTTTTTAATGAGACTTATTAGACTTACCGTCCAGACGTAGGTAATGGTTTTAGCTGCTATATCTATGTATGGAACATCAGGAGTTGGCACACATTTCAAAGTGATAGTTTCATCTACTGTGTATACCTGTCCTTCAACTGCCGTTGATGATATCGTAGCAGCACTAATGTCAGCTGTAAGTAAATCATAAGATAATATTATCGTACAGCTGTATGTAGTAAAGACAAGCTTATTGAAATGTTCATAAACTTAACTTATTGTCAATAGAGAAATGTAATAAGACACAATACTAGAATACTAAAGAAAACCTCAACACAAGGCTAATTTCCGGTATCATTCCCCGCATTAAATGTTATCTCACATGCCAAAGACGATCCTTGTTTTAAACGGAAGATTATTGCGTCATACGTTAATCCGAGGTTTGAATCTTATTTTGCATTTTTGAATAGATTAGAAAAAAACATATATTTATTGAGGCATCTAGACATATGATGTGTTGCCGGAACTAATTCGGAAAACCAACAACTATAACTAGTTTAAAATGCAATACTAAATGTTAAACCACTGATAAATGTAAGACGCAATAATCTTCTATAAAGAAGGACCGTATGTAAAATATAATATCAAGTTAAGTGGTCATTGCTTGACAAACCGCCTACATATTATTTTTTTTTAACTTTAAATTTTCAACACTGTTGATCAACCCATTGGCAAACATGCAATATTGATAATGTCTCTCTATACAGGCAAACATATGTACAGGGATTACATCGAAATATTATGTTTGCAAATAGACATAAATATATAGACACTAAAGAATTCAAAGAAAAATGTTGATAAAAATAAATGAATAACTCGTTTTCTTTACTTACTGACGATTGCAGGCAAAGTTCTAGCAGGACCAAAAATCTTTCTTAAATGTGATTTCGGAAAATCAGTCAATTCACATTTCACCTCTGTCCCAATGTTGTTGTCAGTTATTGTGACAGGGGACACAACAGTGGTTCCAGAGGCATCCTGTTCGTATTATTATAGGATACGTTATCATAACATAACTCTTTATGGATCAGAAGTGTGCTTTAAAAACTATTGAAGCTACAAACAATGTAAAAACCAATAGTGGTATACATTAACAAGTATTTTTTTTGTTATAGTTTTTGAATGGTGTACTCTAACGTTATATGCATATCGAATGTCTTTCTACCTCTCTATCTACGTATTCGTCACTCTAACTGTTTATGATCTATTTATCTATCTGTATTTCTATCTACATGACTATATCAGTCTATCCGTCTCTGTATAGAAGCATCTACTCACAACTATGTATATATCCCACAAGCAGTGGGGGGGGGGGGGGTGTGGACAAAGAACAGTAGAACAACAAATAATGGAAAGAGAATGGAGATGGATTGGACACACCCTCAGGGAAGATAACAACAACAGAGCTAGACAGGCCTTAGAGTGGAACCCCAAGGGCAAACGACATTCAGGAAGAATCAAGCGAACAAGGACGAAGCATATTAGATGAGGCTGGAAGAACTGTAAAGAGCTGAGAAGAACTGAAGCGACTGGCAACAGACCGTGGAGAGAAGCGTACTTTGACAAATGCCCTCTGTTCTATAAGCAACCCAATGGACAGATGACGATGATTTATATTTAGTAGACTAAACTGGATGTTATAAAAAAAAATAAAACTTCCATTTGACATTATTATTGTTATTTTTCCCCATCAATCCAGACGTAAGCTTATATGTTTCTTAGGTAATCAAATTTACGGCCCTGTAGACATTGTGCGACAAACTGCCTCAGTGAGATTTAAGCCCTCGGTTTTTCCATGATAAAATTATATACACTACGTGATTAAAGTAGTGACACATTGAGAACGACTTCTAGACTGATACGTAATTTGTTTATTGTTACGAAGTTTAGTTCTGTAATAAATATGATTAGAGTTTTTAATCATTTTTACATTGTAAACAGGAAAAAAAATCCTAGTTTTTATCTAATCTTATACATTACAGACGCTCCTTCTATAGAGAAGATTATAGCGTCCTACGCTCATTCGTGGTGCGAGTCTAGTCTTGCATTTTTATTAATGTTTTAAATGATGTTAAGTTACTGGTTTTCCTGGTTTGTTCAGGCAACCCATTCCATGCCCGAATGCCACTCGGGAAGAAAGAGTACTTATATGTATTTGTTCTCGCATAGAGGATAAGGAAAGTGTTTTTGCCTTTAAGTTTATCTGAGCTTTGCAACAGGTTGTTATTGTGTTGTATTTCTAAATTAGAGTTTAATGCCTTATGTATTATTACTACTTTACTCTTTGTCCTTCTGTCCTCTAGTGTTTTTAGGTTTAGTGATTTGACTAATGGTGTTACTCTTGTCAATTGTGACTATTCACTAGTTATGAACCTTGCAGCTATTTCTTGAATTTGTTCTAATTTTTACTCCCTTTATGTTAACTTGTACCGTCTGTCTGTCGGTCTGCTTGGTTGTTTGGTTGATATCAATACTTTGCATTGATTTTTCGACCACTTCCCGTCATCCTATCGAGCTGAAACCTTGACAGCAAAATTGTCCAGACTAACAATACATTCTATCAAATTTACAGCATTATAGCCTTTGGAATAGTCACCAATACCTTCGACCAAATTGCGAATCGAAGAAAAAACAACATGGCTGCCTCTACCGAAAGAGACGGTAGTAAATAAGATTTTCCGATATGTTCGTTTACACGAAATAAATAGAATGAAAACGAGACAATATAGCCGAAACAAAGCGAGTTATCTTTTTATGTTCTTTTGCGGGCCAAAGCTAAAAAAAAATGATGCGCAAAATTTTAGTGTGAAAATTCATAAGGTATGATATCACTTATATATTTTTTTACTCCCTTTATATTAAGTTGCAATGTCTGCAATCGTCCGTCAATCGTCAATGCATGGTGCAAAAATTGGCTTCGATTTTTCGACCACTTCCCGTGGTCCGATCGAGCTGAAATTTGGACAGCAAATTTGTGGCGCCTAACAATACATCCTATCAAATTTTCAGTTAAAACAACTTAATAATACTACACTTATGACAATATTCATTTCTTAAAAGGAAAGTATAAGAAATATTTTGATTTCGCGTTAAAAATGCCTGTGAAACTTTTTATACTTTTTCGGCGCAAAGCTGGAAAAAAAAAATTATGCTTCACACATTTAAACAAAAATGCGCAATCGTTATAATTAGATATGTATTTGCCGACATTACCGATTCGAAATTTTAGTATTGTAGTGTTGTGTTTACTGCAAGCCGTACATTACCAATTGGAAATTTTAGTGTTGAAATTCATAAAGTATGATATTACTTATTTGTTCTATACATTAAACACATGGTTTGCAAATAAAGGGAGTATAATAAAAACTTCGTTTTTACGGTTTTCTTGTTATTACTCCCTTTATTTTAAGTTGCAATGTCTGCAATCGTCAATCGTCAATGCATGGTGCAAAAATTGGCTTCGATTTTTCGACCACTTCCCGTGGTCCGATCGAGCTGAAATTTGGACAGCAAATTTGTGGCGCCTAACAATACATCCTATCAAATTTTCAGTTAAAACAACTTAATAATACTACACTTATGACAATATTCATTTCTTAAAAGGTAAGTATAAGAAATATTTTGATTTCGCGTTAAAAATGCCTGTGAAACTTTTTATACTTTTTCGGCGCAAAGCTAGAAAAAAAAATAATTATGCGCTACGATTATTTTTAGAACAATTCATACGGAGTAAGGAGATATTTTTGAGATTTGCGACACAGATATTTTTTCTGTACGTTTCATTTGCAGTAGTCAATCAATTATTTAATTACATGATGGTAAACTTAGTTTGCAAATAAAGGGAGTATAATAAAAACTTCGTTTTTATGGTTTTCTTGTACTCCCTTTATTTTAAGTTGCAATGTCTGCAATCGTCAATCGTCAATGGTGCAAAAATTGGCTTCGATTTTTTGACCACTTCCCGTGGTCCGATCGAGCTGAAATTTGGACAGCAAATTTGTTGCGCCTAACAATACATCCTATCAAATTTTCAGTTAAAACAACTTAATAATACTACACTTATGACAATATTCATTTCTTAAAAGGAAAGTATAAGAAATATTTTGATTTCGCGTTAAAAATGCCTGTGAAGCTTTTTATACTTTTTCGGCGCAAAGCTAGAAAAAAAGTAATTATGCGCTACGATTATTTTTAGAACAATTCATACGGAGTAAGGAGATATTTTTGAGATTTGCGACACAGATATTTTTTCTGTACGTTTCATTTGCAGTAGTCAATCAATTATTTAATTACATGATGGTAAACTTAGTTTGCAAATAAAGGGAGTATAATAAAAACTTCGTTTTTATGGTTTTCTTGTACTCCCTTTATTTTAAGTTGCAATGTCTGCAATCGTCAATCGTAAATGGTGCAAAAATTGGCTTCGATTTTTCGACCACTTCCCGTGGTCCGATCGAGCTGAAATTTGGACAGCAGATTTGGGGCGCCTAACAATACATCCTATCAAATTTTCAGTTAAAACGACTTAATAATACTACACTTATGACAATATTCATTTCTTAAAAGGAAAGTATAAGAAATATTTTGATTTCGCGTAAAAAATTCCTGTGTAACTTTTTATACTTTTTTCGGCGCAAAGCTAGAAAAAAAAATATTATGCGCTCAGATTATTTTTAGAACAATTCATACGGAGTAAGGAGATATTTTTGAGATTTGCGACATAGATATTTTTTCTGTACGTTTCATTTGCAGTAGTCAATCAATTATTTAATTACATGATGGTAAACTTAGTTTGCAAATAAAGGGAGTATGATAAAAACTGTGTTTTTATGGTTTTCTTGTTATTATTATTATTATTATTATTACTCCCTTTATTTTAAGTTGCAATGTCTGCAATCGTCAATCGTCAAAGGTGCAAAAATTGGCTTCGATTTTTCGACCACTTCCCGTGGTCCGATCGAGCTGAAATTTGGACAGCAGATTTGGGGCGCCTAACAATACATCCTATCAAATTTTCAGTTAAAACAACTTAATAATACTACACTTATGACAATATTCATTTCTTAAAAGGAAAGTATAAGAAATATTTTGATTTCGCGTTAAAAATTCCTGTGTAACTTTTTATACTTTTTTCGGCGCAAAGCTAGAAAAAAAAAATTATGCGCTCAGATTATTTTTAGAACAATTCATACAGAGTAAGGAGATATTTTTGAGATTTGCGACATAGATATTTTTTCTGTACGTTTCATTTGCAGTAGTCAATCAATTATTTAATTACATGATGGTAAACTTAGTTTGCAAATAAAGGGAGTATGATAAAAACTGTGTTTTTATGGTTTTCTTGTTATTATTATTATTATTATTATTACTCCCTTTATTTTAAGTTGCAATGTCTGCAATCGTCAATCGTCAATGGTGCAAAAATTGGCTTCGATTTTTCGACCACTTCCCGTGGTCCGATCGAGCTGAAATTTGGACAGCAAAGTTGTGGCGCCTAACAATACATCCTATCAAATTTTCAGTTAAAACAACTTAATAATACTACACTTATGACAATATTCATTTCTTAAAAGGAAAGTATAAGAAATATTTTGATTTCGCGTTAAAAATGCCTGTGAAACTTTTTATACTTTTTCGGCGCAAAGCTAGAAAAAAAAATAATTATGCGCTACGATTATTTTTAGAACAATTCATACGGAGTAAGGAGATATTTTTGAGATTTGCGACACAGATATTTTTTCTGTACGTTTCATTTGCAGTAGTCAATCAATTATTTAATTACATGATGGTAAACTTAGTTTGCAAATAAAGGGAGTATAATAAAAACTTCGTTTTTATGGTTTTCTTGTACTCCCTTTATTTTAAGTTGCAATGTCTGCAATCGTCAATCGTCAATGGTGCAAAAATTGGCTTCGATTTTTTGACCACTTCCCGTGGTCCGATCGAGCTGAAATTTGGACAGCAAATTTGTTGCGCCTAACAATACATCCTATCAAATTTTCAGTTAAAACAACTTAATAATACTACACTTATGACAATATTCATTTCTTAAAAGGAAAGTATAAGAAATATTTTGATTTCGCGTTAAAAATGCCTGTGAAGCTTTTTATACTTTTTCGGCGCAAAGCTAGAAAAAAAGTAATTATGCGCTACGATTATTTTTAGAACAATTCATACGGAGTAAGGAGATATTTTTGAGATTTGCGACACAGATATTTTTTCTGTACGTTTCATTTGCAGTAGTCAATCAATTATTTAATTACATGATGGTAAACTTAGTTTGCAAATAAAGGGAGTATAATAAAAACTTCGTTTTTATGGTTTTCTTGTACTCCCTTTATTTTAAGTTGCAATGTCTGCAATCGTCAATCGTCAATGGTGCAAAAATTGGCTTCGATTTTTCGACCACTTCCCGTGGTCCGATCGAGCTGAAATTTGGACAGCAGATTTGGGGCGCCTAACAACACATCCTATCAAATTTTCAGTTAAAACGACTTAATAATACTACACTTATGACAATATTCATTTCTTAAAAGGAAAGTATAAGAAATATTTTGATTTCGCGTTAAAAATTCCTGTGTAACTGTTTATACTTTTTTCGGCGCAAAGCTAGAAAAAAAAATATTATGCGCTCAGATTATTTTTAGAACAATTCATACGGAGTAAGGAGATATTTTTGAGATTTGCGACATAGATATTTTTTCTGTACGTTTATTTGCAGTAGTCAATCAATTATTTAATTACATGATGGTAAACTTAGTTTGCAAATAAAGGGAGTATGATAAAAACTGTGTTTTTATGGTTTTCTTGTTATTATTATTATTATTATTATTACTCCCTTTATTTTAAGTTGCAATGTCTGCAATCGTCAATCGTCAATGCATGGTGCAAAAATTGGCTTCGATTTTTCGACCACTTTCCGTGGTCCGATCGAGCTGAAATTTAGACAGCAAATTTGTGGCGCCTAACAATACATCCTATCAAATTTTCAGTTAAAACAACTTTATAATACTACACTTATGACAATATTCATTTCTTAAAAGGAAAGTATAAGAAATATTTTGATTTCGCGTTAAAAATGCCTGTGAAACTTTTTATACTTTTTCGGCGCAAAGCTAGAAAAAAAAATAATTATGCGCTACGATTATTTTTAGAACAATTCATACGGAGTAAGGAGATATTTTTGAGATTTGCGACACAGATATTTTTTCTGTACGTTTCATTTGCAGTAGTCAATCAATTATTTAATTACATGATGGTAAACTTAGTTTGCAAATAAAGGGAGTATAATAAAAACTTCGTTTTTATGGTTTTCTTGTACTCCCTTTATTTTAAGTTGCAATGTCTGCAATCGTCAATCGTCAATGGTGCAAAAATTGGCTTCGATTTTTCGACCACTTCCCGTGGTCCGATCGAGCTGAAATTTGGACAGCAAAGTTGTGGCGCCTAACAATACATCCTATCAAATTTTCAGTTAAAACAACTTAATAATACTACACTTATGACAATATTCATTTCTTAAAAGGAAAGTATAAGAAATATTTTGATTTCGCGTTAAAAATTCCTGTGTAACTTTTTATACTTTTTTCGGCGCAAAGCTAGAAAAAAAAAATATTATGCGCTCAGATTATTTTTAGAACAATTCATACGGAGTAAGGAGATATTTTTGAGATTTGCGACATAGATATTTTTTCTGTACGTTTCGTTTGCAGTAGTCAATCAATTATTTAATTACATGATGGTAAACTTAGTTTGCAAATAAAGGGAGTATGATAAAAACTGTGTTTTTATGGTTTTCTTGTTATTATTATTATTATTATTATTACTCCCTTTATTTTAAGTTGCAATGTCTGCAATCGTCAATCGTCAATGCATGGTGCAAAAATTGGCTTCGATTTTTCGACCACTTCCCGTGGTCCGATCGAGCTGAAATTTGGACAGCAGATTTGTGGCGCCTAACAATACATCCTATCAAATTTTCAGTTAAAACGACTTAATAATACTACACGTATGACAATATTCATTTCTTAAAAGGAAAGTATAAGAAATATTTTGATTTCGCGTTAAAAATTCCTGTGTAACTTTTTATACTTTTTTCGGCGCAAAGCTAGAAAAAAAAATTATGCGCTCAGATTATTTTTAGAACAATTCATACAGAGTAAGGAGATATTTTTGAGATTTGCGACATAGATATTTTTTCTGTACGTTTCATTTGCAGTAGTCAATCAATTATTTAATTACATGATGGTAAACTTAGTTTGCAAATAAAGGGAGTATGATAAAAACTGTGTTTTTATGGTTTTCTTGTTATTATTATTATTATTATTATTACTCCCTTTATTTTAAGTTGCAATGTCTGCAATCGTCAATCGTCAATGCATGGTGCAAAAATTGGCTTCGATTTTTCGACCACTTTCCGTGGTCCGATCGAGCTGAAATTTAGACAGCAAATTTGTGGCGCCTAACAATACATCCTATCAAATTTTCAGTTAAAACAACTTTATAATACTACACTTATGACAATATTCATTTCTTAAAAGGAAAGTATAAGAAATATTTTGATTTCGCGTTAAAAATGCCTGTGAAACTTTTTATACTTTTTCGGCGCAAAACTAGAAAAAAAAATAATTATGCGCTACGATTATTTTTAGAACAATTCATACGGAGTAAGGAGATATTTTTGAGATTTGCGACACAGATATTTTTTCTGTACGTTTCATTTGCAGTAGTCAATCAATTATTTAATTACATGATGGTAAACTTAGTTTGCAAATAAAGGGAGTATAATAAAAACTTCGTTTTTATGGTTTTCTTGTACTCCCTTTATTTTAAGTTGCAATGTCTGCAATCGTCAATCGTCAATGGTGCAAAAATTGGCTTCGATTTTTCGACCACTTCCCGTGGTCCGATCGAGCTGAAATTTGGACAGCAGATTTGTGGCGCCTAACAATACATCCTATCAAATTTTTAATTAAAACGACTTAATAATACTACACTTATGACAATATTCATTTCTTAAAAGGAAAGTATAAGAAATATTTTGATTTCGCGTTAAAAATTCCTGTGTAACTTTTTATACTTTTTTCGGCGCAAAGCTAGAAAAAAAAAATATTATGCGCTCAGATTATTTTTAGAACAATTCATACGGAGTAAGGAGATATTTTTGAGATTTGCGACATAGATATTTTTTCTGTACGTTTCGTTTGCAGTAGTCAATCAATTATTTAATTACATGATGGTAAACTTAGTTTGCAAATAAAGGGAGTATGATAAAAACTGTGTTTTTATGGTTTTCTTGTTATTATTATTATTATTATTATTACTCCCTTTATTTTAAGTTGCAATGTCTGCAATCGTCAATCGTCAATGCATGGTGCAAAAATTGGCTTCGATTTTTCGACCACTTCCCGTGGTCCGATCGAGCTGAAATTTGGACAGCAGATTTGTGGCGCCTAACAATACATCCTATCAAATTTTCAGTTAAAACGACTTAATAATACTACACGTATGACAATATTCATTTCTTAAAAGGAAAGTATAAGAAATATTTTGATTTCGCGTTAAAAATTCCTGTGTAACTTTTTATACTTTTTTCGGCGCAAAGCTAGAAAAAAAAATTATGCGCTCAGATTATTTTTAGAACAATTCATACAGAGCAAGGAGATATTTTTGAGATTTGCGACATAGATATTTTTTCTGTACGTTTCATTTGCAGTAGTCAATCAATTATTTAATTACATGATGGTAAACTTAGTTTGCAAATAAAGGGAGTATGATAAAAACTGTGTTTTTATGGTTTTCTTGTTATTATTATTATTATTATTATTACTCCCTTTATTTTAAGTTGCAATGTCTGCAATCGTCAATCGTCAATGCATGGTGCAAAAATTGGCTTCGATTTCTCGACCACTTCCCGTGGTCCGATCGAGCTGAAATTTGGACAGCAACTTTGTGGCGCCTAACAATACATCCTATCAAATTTTCAGTTAAAACAACTTAATAATACTACACTTATGACAATATTTATTTCTTAAAAGGAAAGTATAAGAAATATTTTTATTTCGCGTTAAAAATGCCTGTGAAACTTTTTATACTTTTTCGGCGCAAAGCTTTAAAAAAAAATAATTATGCGCTACGATTATTTTTAGAACAATTCATACGGAGTAAGGAGATATTTTTGAGATTTGCGACACAGATATTTTATCTGTACGTTTCATTTGCAGTAGTAATCAATTATTTAATTACATGATGGTAAACTTAGTTTGCTAATAAAGGGAGTATAATAAAAACTTCGTTTTTATGGTTTTCTTGTACTCCCTTTATTTTAAGTTGCAATGTCTGCAATCGTCAATCGTCAAAGGTGCAAAAATTGGCTTCGATTTTTCGACCACTTCCCGTGGTCCGATCAAGCTGAAATTTGGACAGCAGATTTGGGGCGCCTAACAATACGTCCTATCAAATTTTCAGTTAAAACGACTTAATAATACTACACTTATGGCAATATTCATTTCTTAAAAGGAAAGTATAAGAAATATTTTGATTTCGCGTTAAAAATTCCTGTGTAACTTTTTATACTTTTTTCGGCGCAAAGCTAGAAAAAAAAAATATTATGCGCTCAGATTATTTTTAGAACAATTCATACGGAGTAATCAGATATTTTTGAGATTTGCGACATAGATATTTTTTCTGTACGTTTCATTTGCAGTAGTCAATCAATTATTTAATTACATGATGGTAAACTTAGTTTGCAAATAAAGGGAGTATGATAAAAACTGTGTTTTTATGGTTTTCTTGTTATTATTATTATTATTATTATTACTCCCTTTATTTTAAGTTGCAATGTCTGCAATCGTCAATCGTCAATGCATGGTGCAAAAATTGGCTTCGATTTTTCGACCACTTCCCGTGGTCCGATCGAGCTGAAATTTGGACAGCAGATTTGTGGCGCCTAACAATACATCCTATCAAATTTTTAATTAAAACGACTTAATAATACTACACTTATGACAATATTCATTTCTTAAAAGGAAAGTATAAGAAATATTTTGATTTCGCGTTAAAAATTCCTGTGTAACTTTTTATACTTTTTTCGGCGCAAAGCTAGAAAAAAAAAATATTATGCGCTCAGATTATTTTTAGAACAATTCATACGGAGTAAGGAGATATTTTTGAGATTTGCGACATAGATATTTTTTCTGTACGTTTCATTTGCAGTAGTCAATCAATTATTTAATTACATGATGGTAAACTTAGTTTGCAAATAAAGGGAGTATGATAAAAACTGTGTTTTTATGGTTTTCTTGTTATTATTATTATTATTATTATTACTCCCTTTATTTTAAGTTGCAATGTCTGCAATCGTCAATCGTCAATGCATGGTGCAAAAATTGGCTTCGATTTTTCGACCACTTTCCGTGGTCCGATCGAGCTGAAATTTAGACAGCAAATTTGTGGCGCCTAACAATACATCCTATCAAATTTTCAGTTAAAACAACTTTATAATACTACACTTATGACAATATTCATTTCTTAAAAGGAAAGTATAAGAAATATTTTGATTTCGCGTTAAAAATGCCTGTGAAACTTTTTATACTTTTTCGGCGCAAAACTAGAAAAAAAAATAATTATGCGCTACGATTATTTTTAGAACAATTCATACGGAGTAAGGAGATATTTTTGAGATTTGCGACACAGATATTTTTTCTGTACGTTTCATTTGCAGTAGTCAATCAATTATTTAATTACATGATGGTAAACTTAGTTTGCAAATAAAGGGAGTATAATAAAAACTTCGTTTTTATGGTTTTCTTGTACTCCCTTTATTTTAAGTTGCAATGTCTGCAATCGTCAATCGTCAATGGTGCAAAAATTGGCTTCGATTTTTCGACCACTTCCCGTGGTCCGATCGAGCTGAAATTTGGACAGCAGATTTGTGGCGCCTAACAATACATCCTATCAAATTTTTAATTAAAACGACTTAATAATACTACACTTATGACAATATTCATTTCTTAAAAGGAAAGTATAAGAAATATTTTGATTTCGCGTTAAAAATTCCTGTGTAACTTTTTATACTTTTTTCGGCGCAAAGCTAGAAAAAAAAAATATTATGCGCTCAGATTATTTTTAGAACAATTCATACGGAGTAAGGAGATATTTTTGAGATTTGCGACATAGATATTTTTTCTGTACGTTTCGTTTGCAGTAGTCAATCAATTATTTAATTACATGATGGTAAACTTAGTTTGCAAATAAAGGGAGTATGATAAAAACTGTGTTTTTATGGTTTTCTTGTTATTATTATTATTATTATTATTACTCCCTTTATTTTAAGTTGCAATGTCTGCAATCGTCAATCGTCAATGCATGGTGCAAAAATTGGCTTCGATTTTTCGACCACTTCCCGTGGTCCGATCGAGCTGAAATTTGGACAGCAGATTTGTGGCGCCTAACAATACATCCTATCAAATTTTCAGTTAAAACGACTTAATAATACTACACGTATGACAATATTCATTTCTTAAAAGGAAAGTATAAGAAATATTTTGATTTCGCGTTAAAAATTCCTGTGTAACTTTTTATACTTTTTTCGGCGCAAAGCTAGAAAAAAAAATTATGCGCTCAGATTATTTTTAGAACAATTCATACAGAGCAAGGAGATATTTTTGAGATTTGCGACATAGATATTTTTTCTGTACGTTTCATTTGCAGTAGTCAATCAATTATTTAATTACATGATGGTAAACTTAGTTTGCAAATAAAGGGAGTATGATAAAAACTGTGTTTTTATGGTTTTCTTGTTATTATTATTATTATTATTATTACTCCCTTTATTTTAAGTTGCAATGTCTGCAATCGTCAATCGTCAATGCATGGTGCAAAAATTGGCTTCGATTTTTCGACCACTTCCCGTGGTCCGATCGAGCTGAAATTTGGACAGCAACTTTGTGGCGCCTAACAATACATCCTATCAAATTTTCAGTTAAAACAACTTAATAATACTACACTTATGACAATATTTATTTCTTAAAAGGAAAGTATAAGAAATATTTTTATTTCGCGTTAAAAATGCCTGTGAAACTTTTTATACTTTTTCGGCGCAAAGCTTTAAAAAAAAATAATTATGCGCTACGATTATTTTTAGAACAATTCATACGGAGTAAGGAGATATTTTTGAGATTTGCGACACAGATATTTTATCTGTACGTTTCATTTGCAGTAGTCAATCAATTATTTAATTACATGATGGTAAACTTAGTTTGCTAATAAAGGGAGTATAATAAAAACTTCGTTTTTATGGTTTTCTTGTACTCCCTTTATTTTAAGTTGCAATGTCTGCAATCGTCAATCGTCAAAGGTGCAAAAATTGGCTTCGATTTTTCGACCACTTCCCGTGGTCCGATCAAGCTGAAATTTGGACAGCAGATTTGGGGCGCCTAACAATACGTCCTATCAAATTTTCAGTTAAAACGACTTAATAATACTATACTTATGGCAATATTCATTTCTTAAAAGGAAAGTATAAGAAATATTTTGATTTCGCGTTAAAAATTCCTGTGTAACTTTTTATACTTTTTTCGGCGCAAAGCTAGAAAAAAAAAATATTATGCGCTCAGATTATTTTTAGAACAATTCATACGGAGTAATCAGATATTTTTGAGATTTGCGACATAGATATTTTTTCTGTACGTTTCATTTGCAGTAGTCAATCAATTATTTAATTACATGATGGTAAACTTAGTTTGCAAATAAAGGGAGTATGATAAAAACTGTGTTTTTATGGTTTTCTTGTTATTATTATTATTATTATTATTACTCCCTTTATTTTAAGTTGCAATGTCTGCAATCGTCAATCGTCAATGCATGGTGCAAAAATTGGCTTCGATTTTTCGACCACTTCCCGTGGTCCGATCGAGCTGAAATTTGGACAGCAGATTTGTGGCGCCTAACAATACATCCTATCAAATTTTTAATTAAAACGACTTAATAATACTACACTTATGACAATATTCATTTCTTAAAAGGAAAGTATAAGAAATATTTTGATTTCGCGTTAAAAATTCCTGTGTAACTTTTTATACTTTTTTCGGCGCAAAGCTAGAAAACAAAAATATTATGCGCTCAGATTATTTTTAGAACAATTCATACGGAGTAAGGAGATATTTTTGAGATTTGCGACATAGATATTTTTTCTGTACGTTTCATTTGCAGTAGTCAATCAATTATTTAATTACATGATGGTAAACTTAGTTTGCAAATAAAGGGAGTATAATAAAAACTTCGTTTTTATGGTTTTCTTGTACTCCCTTTATTTTAAGTTGCAATGTCTGCAATCGTCAATCGTCAATGGTGCAAAAATTGGCTTCGATTTTTCGACCACTTCCCGTGGTCCGATCGAGCTGAAATTTGGACAGCAAATTTGTGGCGCCTAACAATACATCCTATCAAATTTTCAGTTAAAACAACTTAATAATACTACACTTATGACAATATTCATTTCTTAAAAGGAAAGTATAAGAAATATTTTGATTTCGCGTTAAAAATGCCTGTGAAACTTTTTATACTTTTTCGGCGCAAAGCTAGAAAAAAAAAAATTATGCGCTACGATTATTTTTAGAACAATTCATACGGAGTAAGGAGATATTTTTGAGATTTGCGACACAGATATTTTTTCTGTACGTTTCATTTGCAGTAGTCAATCAATTATTTAATTACATGATGGTAAACTTAGTTTGCAAATAAAGGGAGTATAATAAAAACTTCGTTTTTATGGTTTTCTTGTACTCCCTTTATTTTAAGTTGCAATGTCTGCAATCGTCAATCGTCAATGGTGCAAAAATTGGCTTCGATTTTTCGACCACTTCCCGTGGTCCGATCGAGCTGAAATTTGGACAGCAAATTTGTTGCGCCTAACAATACATCCTATCAAATTTTCAGTTAAAACGACTTAATAATACTACACTTATGACAATATTCATTTCTTAAAAGGAAAGTATAAGAAATATTTTGATTTCGCGTTAAAAATTCCTGTGTAACTTTTTATACTTTTTTCGGCGCAAAGCTAGAAAAAAAAAATATTATGCGCTCAGATTATTTTTAGAACAATTCATACGGAGTAATCAGATATTTTTGAGATTTGCGACATAGATATTTTTTCTGTACGTTTCATTTGCAGTAGTCAATCAATTATTTAATTACATGATGGTAAACTTAGTTTGCAAATAAAGGGAGTATGATAAAAACTGTGTTTTTATGGTTTTCTTGTTATTATTATTATTATTATTATTACTCCCTTTATTTTAAGTTGCAATGTCTGCAATCGTCAATCGTCAATGCATGGTGCAAAAATTGGCTTCGATTTTTCGACCACTTCCCGTGGTCCGATCGAGCTGAAATTTGGACAGCAGATTTGTGGCGCCTAACAATACATCCTATCAAATTTTTAATTAAAACGACTTAATAATACTACACTTATGACAATATTCATTTCTTAAAAGGAAAGTATAAGAAATATTTTGATTTCGCGTTAAAAATTCCTGTGTAACTTTTTATACTTTTTTCGGCGCAAAGCTAGAAAAAAAAAATATTATGCGCTCAGATTATTTTTAGAACAATTCATACGGAGTAAGGAGATATTTTTGAGATTTGCGACATAGATATTTTTTCTGTACGTTTCATTTGCAGTAGTCAATCAATTATTTAATTACATGATGGTAAACTTAGTTTGCAAATAAAGGGAGTATAATAAAAACTTCGTTTTTATGGTTTTCTTGTACTCCCTTTATTTTAAGTTGCAATGTCTGCAATCGTCAATCGTCAATGGTGCAAAAATTGGCTTCGATTTTTCGACCACTTCCCGTGGTCCGATCGAGCTGAAATTTGGACAGCAAATTTGTGGCGCCTAACAATACATCCTATCAAATTTTCAGTTAAACAACTTAATAATACTACACTTATGACAATATTCATTTCTTAAAAGGAAAGTATAAGAAATATTTTGATTTCGCGTTAAAAATTCCTGTGTAACTTTTTATACTTTTTTCGGCGCAAAGCTAGAAAAAAAAAATATTATGCGCTCAGATTATTTTTAGAACAATTCATACGGAGTAAGGAGATATTTTTGAGATTTGCGACATAGATATTTTTTCTGTACGTTTCGTTTGCAGTAGTCAATCAATTATTTAATTACATGATGGTAAACTTAGTTTGCAAATAAAGGGAGTATGATAAAAACTGTGTTTTTATGGTTTTCTTGTTATTATTATTATTATTATTATTACTCCCTTTATTTTAAGTTGCAATGTCTGCAATCGTCAATCGTCAATGCATGGTGCAAAAATTGGCTTCGATTTTTCGACCACTTCCCGTGGTCCGATCGCGCTGAAATTTGGACAGCAGATTTGTGGCGCCTAACAATACATCCTATCAAATTTTCAGTTAAAACGACTTAATAATACTACACGTATGACAATATTCATTTCTTAAAAGGAAAGTATAAGAAATATTTTGATTTCGCGTTAAAAATTCCTGTGTAACTTTTTATACTTTTTTCGGCGCAAAGCTAGAAAAAAAAAATTATGCGCTCAGATTATTTTTAGAACAATTCATACAGAGTAAGGAGATATTTTTGAGATTTGCGACATAGATATTTTTTCTGTACGTTTCATTTGCAGTAGTCAATCAATTATTTAATTACATGATGGTAAACTTAGTTTGCAAATAAAGGAAGTATGATAAAAACTGTGTTTTTATGGTTTTCTTGTTATTATTATTATTATTATTATTACTCCCTTTATTTTAAGTTGCAATGTCTGCAATCGTCAATCGTCAATGCATGGTGCAAAAATTGGCTTCGATTTTTCGACCACTTCCCGTGGTCCGATCGAGCTGAAATTTGGACAGCAAATTTGTGGCGCCTAACAATACATCCTATCAAATTTTCAGTTAAAACAACTTAATAATACTACACTTATGACAATATTCATTTCTTAAAAGGAAAGTATAAGAAATATTTTGATTTCGCGTTAAAAATGCCTCTGAAACTTTTTATACTTTTTCGGCGCAAAGCTATAAAAAAAAATAATTATGCGCTACGATTATTTTTAGAACAATTCATACGGAGTAAGGAGATATTTTTGAGATTTGCGACACAGATATTTTTTCTGTACGTTTCATTTGCAGTAGTCAATCAATTATTTAATTACATGATGGTAAACTTAGTTTGCAAATAAAGGGAGTATAATAAAAACTTCGTTTTTATGGTTTTCTTGTACTCCCTTTATTTTAAGTTGCAATGTCTGCAATCGTCAATCGTCAAAGGTGCAAAAATTGGCTTCGATTTTTCGACCACTTCCCGTGGTCCGATCGAGCTGAAATTTGGACAGCAGATTTGTGGCGCCTAACAATACATCCTATCAAATTTTCAGTTAAAACGACTTAATAATACTACACGTATGACAATATTCATTTCTTAAAAGGAAAGTATAAGAAATATTTTGATTTCGCGTTAAAAATTCCTGTGTAACTTTTTATACTTTTTTCGGCGCAAAGCTAGAAAAAAAAAATATTATGCGCTCAGATTATTTTTAGAACAATTCATACGGAGTAAGGAGATATTTTTGAGATTTGCGACATAGATATTTTTTCTGTACGTTTCGTTTGCAGTAGTCAATCAATTATTTAATTACATGATGGTAAACTTAGTTTGCAAATAAAGGGAGTATGATAAAAACTGTGTTTTTATGGTTTTCTTGTTATTATTATTATTATTATTATTACTCCCTTTATTTTAAGTTGCAATGTCTGCAATCGTCAATCGTCAATGCATGGTGCAAAAATTGGCTTCGATTTTTCGACCACTTCCCGTGGTCCGATCGAGCTGAAATTTGGACAGCAGATTTGTGGCGCCTAACAATACATCCTATCAAATTTTCAGTTAAAACGACTTAATAATACTACACGTATGACAATATTCATTTCTTAAAAGGAAAGTATAAGAAATATTTTGATTTCGCGTTAAAAATTCCTGTGTAACTTTTTATACTTTTTTCGGCGCAAAGCTAGAAAAAAAAATTATGCGCTCAGATTATTTTTAGAACAATTCATACAGAGCAAGGAGATATTTTTGAGATTTGCGACATAGATATTTTTTCTGTACGTTTCATTTGCAGTAGTCAATCAATTATTTAATTACATGATGGTAAACTTAGTTTGCAAATAAAGGGAGTATGATAAAAACTGTGTTTTTATGGTTTTCTTGTTATTATTATTATTATTATTATTACTCCCTTTATTTTAAGTTGCAATGTCTGCAATCGTCAATCGTCAATGCATGGTGCAAAAATTGGCTTCGATTTTTCGACCACTTCCCGTGGTCCGATCGAGCTGAAATTTGGACAGCAACTTTGTGGCGCCTAACAATACATCCTATCAAATTTTCAGTTAAAACAACTTAATAATACTACACTTATGACAATATTTATTTCTTAAAAGGAAAGTATAAGAAATATTTTTATTTCGCGTTAAAAATGCCTGTGAAACTTTTTATACTTTTTCGGCGCAAAGCTTTAAAAAAAAATAATTATGCGCTACGATTATTTTTAGAACAATTCATACGGAGTAAGGAGATATTTTTGAGATTTGCGACACAGATATTTTATCTGTACGTTTCATTTGCAGTAGTCAATCAATTATTTAATTACATGATGGTAAACTTAGTTTGCTAATAAAGGGAGTATAATAAAAACTTCGTTTTTATGGTTTTCTTGTACTCCCTTTATTTTAAGTTGCAATGTCTGCAATCGTCAATCGTCAAAGGTGCAAAAATTGGCTTCGATTTTTCGACCACTTCCCGTGGTCCGATCAAGCTGAAATTTGGACAGCAGATTTGGGGCGCCTAACAATACGTCCTATCAAATTTTCAGTTAAAACGACTTAATAATACTATACTTATGGCAATATTCATTTCTTAAAAGGAAAGTATAAGAAATATTTTGATTTCGCGTTAAAAATTCCTGTGTAACTTTTTATACTTTTTTCGGCGCAAAGCTAGAAAAAAAAAATATTATGCGCTCAGATTATTTTTAGAACAATTCATACGGAGTAATCAGATATTTTTGAGATTTGCGACATAGATATTTTTTCTGTACGTTTCATTTGCAGTAGTCAATCAATTATTTAATTACATGATGGTAAACTTAGTTTGCAAATAAAGGGAGTATGATAAAAACTGTGTTTTTATGGTTTTCTTGTTATTATTATTATTATTATTATTACTCCCTTTATTTTAAGTTGCAATGTCTGCAATCGTCAATCGTCAATGCATGGTGCAAAAATTGGCTTCGATTTTTCGACCACTTCCCGTGGTCCGATCGAGCTGAAATTTGGACAGCAGATTTGTGGCGCCTAACAATACATCCTATCAAATTTTTAATTAAAACGACTTAATAATACTACACTTATGACAATATTCATTTCTTAAAAGGAAAGTATAAGAAATATTTTGATTTCGCGTTAAAAATTCCTGTGTAACTTTTTATACTTTTTTCGGCGCAAAGCTAGAAAAAAAAAATATTATGCGCTCAGATTATTTTTAGAACAATTCATACGGAGTAAGGAGATATTTTTGAGATTTGCGACATAGATATTTTTTCTGTACGTTTCATTTGCAGTAGTCAATCAATTATTTAATTACATGATGGTAAACTTAGTTTGCAAATAAAGGGAGTATAATAAAAACTTCGTTTTTATGGTTTTCTTGTACTCCCTTTATTTTAAGTTGCAATGTCTGCAATCGTCAATCGTCAATGGTGCAAAAATTGGCTTCGATTTTTCGACCACTTCCCGTGGTCCGATCGAGCTGAAATTTGGACAGCAAATTTGTGGCGCCTAACAATACATCCTATCAAATTTTCAGTTAAAACAACTTAATAATACTACACTTATGACAATATTTATTTCTTAAAAGGAAAGTATAAGAAATATTTTTATTTCGCGTTAAAAATGCCTGTGAAACTTTTTATACTTTTTCGGCGCAAAGCTTTAAAAAAAAATAATTATGCGCTACGATTATTTTTAGAACAATTCATACGGAGTAAGGAGATATTTTTGAGATTTGCGACACAGATATTTTATCTGTACGTTTCATTTGCAGTAGTCAATCAATTATTTAATTACATGATGGTAAACTTAGTTTGCTAATAAAGGGAGTATAATAAAAACTTCGTTTTTATGGTTTTCTTGTACTCCCTTTATTTTAAGTTGCAATGTCTGCAATCGTCAATCGTCAAAGGTGCAAAAATTGGCTTCGATTTTTCGACCACTTCCCGTGGTCCGATCAAGCTGAAATTTGGACAGCAGATTTGGGGCGCCTAACAATACGTCCTATCAAATTTTCAGTTAAAACGACTTAATAATACTACACTTATGGCAATATTCATTTCTTAAAAGGAAAGTATAAGAAATATTTTGATTTCGCGTTAAAAATTCCTGTGTAACTTTTTATACTTTTTTCGGCGCAAAGCTAGAAAAAAAAAATATTATGCGCTCAGATTATTTTTAGAACAATTCATACGGAGTAATCAGATAT
Source organism: Anisus vortex (assembly GCA_949126835.1). Lineage (NCBI taxonomy): Eukaryota > Metazoa > Mollusca > Gastropoda > Planorbidae > Anisus > Anisus vortex. The sequence goes on along the minus strand of OX421498.1, from coordinate 11,437,767 downwards.
TTTTGAGATTTGCGACATAGATATTTTTTCTGTACGTTTCATTTGCAGTAGTCAATCAATTATTTAATTACATGATGGTAAACTTAGTTTGCAAATAAAGGGAGTATGATAAAAACTGTGTTTTTATGGTTTTCTTGTTATTATTATTATTATTATTATTACTCCCTTTATTTTAAGTTGCAATGTCTGCAATCGTCAATCGTCAATGCATGGTGCAAAAATTGGCTTCGATTTTTCGACCACTTCCCGTGGTCCGATCGAGCTGAAATTTGGACAGCAGATTTGTGGCGCCTAACAATACATCCTATCAAATTTTTAATTAAAACGACTTAATAATACTACACTTATGGCAATATTCATTTCTTAAAAGGAAAGTATAAGAAATATTTTGATTTCGCGTTAAAAATGCCTCTGAAACTTTTTATACTTTTTCGGCGCAAAGCTATAAAAAAAAATAATTATGCGCTACGATTATTTTTAGAACAATTCATACGGAGTAAGGAGATATTTTTGAGATTTGCGACACAGATATTTTTTCTGTACGTTTCATTTGCAGTAGTCAATCAATTATTTAATTACATGATGGTAAACTTAGTTTGCAAATAAAGGGAGTATAATAAAAACTTCGTTTTTATGGTTTTCTTGTACTCCCTTTATTTTAAGTTGCAATGTCTGCAATCGTCAATCGTCAAAGGTGCAAAAATTGGCTTCGATTTTTCGACCACTTCCCGTGGTCCGATCGAGCTGAAATTTGGACAGCAGATTTGTGGCGCCTAACAATACATCCTATCAAATTTTCAGTTAAAACGACTTAATAATACTACACGTATGACAATATTCATTTCTTAAAAGGAAAGTATAAGAAATATTTTGATTTCGCGTTAAAAATTCCTGTGTAACTTTTTATACTTTTTTCGGCGCAAAGCTAGAAAAAAAAAATATTATGCGCTCAGATTATTTTTAGAACAATTCATACGGAGTAAGGAGATATTTTTGAGATTTGCGACATAGATATTTTTTCTGTACGTTTCGTTTGCAGTAGTCAATCAATTATTTAATTACATGATGGTAAACTTAGTTTGCAAATAAAGGGAGTATGATAAAAACTGTGTTTTTATGGTTTTCTTGTTATTATTATTATTATTATTATTACTCCCTTTATTTTAAGTTGCAATGTCTGCAATCGTCAATCGTCAATGCATGGTGCAAAAATTGGCTTCGATTTTTCGACCACTTCCCGTGGTCCGATCGAGCTGAAATTTGGACAGCAGATTTGTGGCGCCTAACAATACATCCTATCAAATTTTCAGTTAAAACGACTTAATAATACTACACGTATGACAATATTCATTTCTTAAAAGGAAAGTATAAGAAATATTTTGATTTCGCGTTAAAAATTCCTGTGTAACTTTTTATACTTTTTTCGGCGCAAAGCTAGAAAAAAAAATTATGCGCTCAGATTATTTTTAGAACAATTCATACAGAGCAAGGAGATATTTTTGAGATTTGCGACATAGATATTTTTTCTGTACGTTTCATTTGCAGTAGTCAATCAATTATTTAATTACATGATGGTAAACTTAGTTTGCAAATAAAGGGAGTATGATAAAAACTGTGTTTTTATGGTTTTCTTGTTATTATTATTATTATTATTATTACTCCCTTTATTTTAAGTTGCAATGTCTGCAATCGTCAATCGTCAATGCATGGTGCAAAAATTGGCTTCGATTTTTCGACCACTTCCCGTGGTCCGATCGAGCTGAAATTTGGACAGCAACTTTGTGGCGCCTAACAATACATCCTATCAAATTTTCAGTTAAAACAACTTAATAATACTACACTTATGACAATATTTATTTCTTAAAAGGAAAGTATAAGAAATATTTTTATTTCGCGTTAAAAATGCCTGTGAAACTTTTTATACTTTTTCGGCGCAAAGCTTTAAAAAAAAATAATTATGCGCTACGATTATTTTTAGAACAATTCATACGGAGTAAGGAGATATTTTTGAGATTTGCGACACAGATATTTTATCTGTACGTTTCATTTGCAGTAGTCAATCAATTATTTAATTACATGATGGTAAACTTAGTTTGCTAATAAAGGGAGTATAATAAAAACTTCGTTTTTATGGTTTTCTTGTACTCCCTTTATTTTAAGTTGCAATGTCTGCAATCGTCAATCGTCAAAGGTGCAAAAATTGGCTTCGATTTTTCGACCACTTCCCGTGGTCCGATCAAGCTGAAATTTGGACAGCAGATTTGGGGCGCCTAACAATACGTCCTATCAAATTGTCAGTTAAAACGACTTAATAATACTATACTTATGGCAATATTCATTTCTTAAAAGGAAAGTATAAGAAATATTTTGATTTCGCGTTAAAAATTCCTGTGTAACTTTTTATACTTTTTTCGGCGCAAAGCTAGAAAAAAAAAATATTATGCGCTCAGATTATTTTTAGAACAATTCATACGGAGTAATCAGATATTTTTGAGATTTGCGACATAGATATTTTTTCTGTACGTTTCATTTGCAGTAGTCAATCAATTATTTAATTACATGATGGTAAACTTAGTTTGCAAATAAAGGGAGTATGATAAAAACTGTGTTTTTATGGTTTTCTTGTTATTATTATTATTATTATTATTACTCCCTTTATTTTAAGTTGCAATGTCTGCAATCGTCAATCGTCAATGCATGGTGCAAAAATTGGCTTCGATTTTTCGACCACTTCCCGTGGTCCGATCGAGCTGAAATTTGGACAGCAGATTTGTGGCGCCTAACAATACATCCTATCAAATTTTTAATTAAAACGACTTAATAATACTACACTTATGACAATATTCATTTCTTAAAAGGAAAGTATAAGAAATATTTTGATTTCGCGTTAAAAATTCCTGTGTAACTTTTTATACTTTTTTCGGCGCAAAGCTAGAAAAAAAAAATATTATGCGCTCAGATTATTTTTAGAACAATTCATACGGAGTAAGGAGATATTTTTGAGATTTGCGACATAGATATTTTTTCTGTACGTTTCATTTGCAGTAGTCAATCAATTATTTAATTACATGATGGTAAACTTAGTTTGCAAATAAAGGGAGTATAATAAAAACTTCGTTTTTATGGTTTTCTTGTACTCCCTTTATTTTAAGTTGCAATGTCTGCAATCGTCAATCGTCAATGGTGCAAAAATTGGCTTCGATTTTTCGACCACTTCCCGTGGTCCGATCGAGCTGAAATTTGGACAGCAAATTTGTGGCGCCTAACAATACATCCTATCAAATTTTCAGTTAAAACAACTTAATAATACTACACTTATGACAATATTCATTTCTTAAAAGGAAAGTATAAGAAATATTTTGATTTCGCGTTAAAAATGCCTGTGAAACTTTTTATACTTTTTCGGCGCAAAGCTAGAAAAAAAAAAATTATGCGCTACGATTATTTTTAGAACAATTCATACGGAGTAAGGAGATATTTTTGAGATTTGCGACACAGATATTTTTTCTGTACGTTTCATTTGCAGTAGTCAATCAATTATTTAATTACATGATGGTAAACTTAGTTTGCAAATAAAGGGAGTATAATAAAAACTTCGTTTTTATGGTTTTCTTGTACTCCCTTTATTTTAAGTTGCAATGTCTGCAATCGTCAATCGTCAATGGTGCAAAAATTGGCTTCGATTTTTCGACCACTTCCCGTGGTCCGATCGAGCTGAAATTTGGACAGCAAATTTGTTGCGCCTAACAATACATCCTATCAAATTTTCAGTTAAAACGACTTAATAATACTACACTTATGACAATATTCATTTCTTAAAAGGAAAGTATAAGAAATATTTTGATTTCGCGTTAAAAATTCCTGTGTAACTTTTTATACTTTTTTCGGCGCAAAGCTAGAAAAAAAAAATATTATGCGCTCAGATTATTTTTAGAACAATTCATACGGAGTAATCAGATATTTTTGAGATTTGCGACATAGATATTTTTTCTGTACGTTTCATTTGCAGTAGTCAATCAATTATTTAATTACATGATGGTAAACTTAGTTTGCAAATAAAGGGAGTATGATAAAAACTGTGTTTTTATGGTTTTCTTGTTATTATTATTATTATTATTATTACTCCCTTTATTTTAAGTTGCAATGTCTGCAATCGTCAATCGTCAATGCATGGTGCAAAAATTGGCTTCGATTTTTCGACCACTTCCCGTGGTCCGATCGAGCTGAAATTTGGACAGCAGATTTGTGGCGCCTAACAATACATCCTATCAAATTTTTAATTAAAACGACTTAATAATACTACACTTATGACAATATTCATTTCTTAAAAGGAAAGTATAAGAAATATTTTGATTTCGCGTTAAAAATTCCTGTGTAACTTTTTATACTTTTTTCGGCGCAAAGCTAGAAAAAAAAAATATTATGCGCTCAGATTATTTTTAGAACAATTCATACGGAGTAAGGAGATATTTTTGAGATTTGCGACATAGATATTTTTTCTGTACGTTTCATTTGCAGTAGTCAATCAATTATTTAATTACATGATGGTAAACTTAGTTTGCAAATAAAGGGAGTATAATAAAAACTTCGTTTTTATGGTTTTCTTGTACTCCCTTTATTTTAAGTTGCAATGTCTGCAATCGTCAATCGTCAATGGTGCAAAAATTGGCTTCGATTTTTCGACCACTTCCCGTGGTCCGATCGAGCTGAAATTTGGACAGCAAATTTGTGGCGCCTAACAATACATCCTATCAAATTTTCAGTTAAACAACTTAATAATACTACACTTATGACAATATTCATTTCTTAAAAGGAAAGTATAAGAAATATTTTGATTTCGCGTTAAAAATTCCTGTGTAACTTTTTATACTTTTTTCGGCGCAAAGCTAGAAAAAAAAAATATTATGCGCTCAGATTATTTTTAGAACAATTCATACGGAGTAAGGAGATATTTTTGAGATTTGCGACATAGATATTTTTTCTGTACGTTTCGTTTGCAGTAGTCAATCAATTATTTAATTACATGATGGTAAACTTAGTTTGCAAATAAAGGGAGTATGATAAAAACTGTGTTTTTATGGTTTTCTTGTTATTATTATTATTATTATTATTACTCCCTTTATTTTAAGTTGCAATGTCTGCAATCGTCAATCGTCAATGCATGGTGCAAAAATTGGCTTCGATTTTTCGACCACTTCCCGTGGTCCGATCGCGCTGAAATTTGGACAGCAGATTTGTGGCGCCTAACAATACATCCTATCAAATTTTCAGTTAAAACGACTTAATAATACTACACGTATGACAATATTCATTTCTTAAAAGGAAAGTATAAGAAATATTTTGATTTCGCGTTAAAAATTCCTGTGTAACTTTTTATACTTTTTTCGGCGCAAAGCTAGAAAAAAAAAATTATGCGCTCAGATTATTTTTAGAACAATTCATACAGAGTAAGGAGATATTTTTGAGATTTGCGACATAGATATTTTTTCTGTACGTTTCATTTGCAGTAGTCAATCAATTATTTAATTACATGATGGTAAACTTAGTTTGCAAATAAAGGAAGTATGATAAAAACTGTGTTTTTATGGTTTTCTTGTTATTATTATTATTATTATTATTACTCCCTTTATTTTAAGTTGCAATGTCTGCAATCGTCAATCGTCAATGCATGGTGCAAAAATTGGCTTCGATTTTTCGACCACTTCCCGTGGTCCGATCGAGCTGAAATTTGGACAGCAAATTTGTGGCGCCTAACAATACATCCTATCAAATTTTCAGTTAAAACAACTTAATAATACTACACTTATGACAATATTCATTTCTTAAAAGGAAAGTATAAGAAATATTTTGATTTCGCGTTAAAAATGCCTCTGAAACTTTTTATACTTTTTCGGCGCAAAGCTATAAAAAAAAATAATTATGCGCTACGATTATTTTTAGAACAATTCATACGGAGTAAGGAGATATTTTTGAGATTTGCGACACAGATATTTTTTCTGTACGTTTCATTTGCAGTAGTCAATCAATTATTTAATTACATGATGGTAAACTTAGTTTGCAAATAAAGGGAGTATAATAAAAACTTCGTTTTTATGGTTTTCTTGTACTCCCTTTATTTTAAGTTGCAATGTCTGCAATCGTCAATCGTCAAAGGTGCAAAAATTGGCTTCGATTTTTCGACCACTTCCCGTGGTCCGATCGAGCTGAAATTTGGACAGCAGATTTGTGGCGCCTAACAATACATCCTATCAAATTTTCAGTTAAAACGACTTAATAATACTACACGTATGACAATATTCATTTCTTAAAAGGAAAGTATAAGAAATATTTTGATTTCGCGTTAAAAATTCCTGTGTAACTTTTTATACTTTTTTCGGCGCAAAGCTAGAAAAAAAAAATTATGCGCTCAGATTATTTTTAGAACAATTCATACAGAGTAAGGAGATATTTTTGAGATTTGCGACATAGATATTTTTTCTGTACGTTTCATTTGCAGTAGTCAATCAATTATTTAATTACATGATGGTAAACTTAGTTTGCAAATAAAGGAAGTATGATAAAAACTGTGTTTTTATGGTTTTCTTGTTATTATTATTATTATTATTATTACTCCCTTTATTTTAAGTTGCAATGTCTGCAATCGTCAATCGTCAATGCATGGTGCAAAAATTGGCTTCGATTTTTCGACCACTTCCCGTGGTCCGATCGAGCTGAAATTTGGACAGCAAATTTGTGGCGCCTAACAATACATCCTATCAAATTTTCAGTTAAAACAACTTAATAATACTACACTTATGACAATATTCATTTCTTAAAAGGAAAGTATAAGAAATATTTTGATTTCGCGTTAAAAATGCCTCTGAAACTTTTTATACTTTTTCGGCGCAAAGCTATAAAAAAAAAAAATTATGCGCTACGATTATTTTTAGAACAATTCATACGGAGTAAGGAGATATTTTTGAGATTTGCGACACAGATATTTTTTCTGTACGTTTCATTTGCAGTAGTCAATCAATTATTTAATTACATGATGGTAAACTTAGTTTGCAAATAAAGGGAGTATAATAAAAACTTCGTTTTTATGGTTTTCTTGTACTCCCTTTATTTTAAGTTGCAATGTCTGCAATCGTCAATCGTCAAAGGTGCAAAAATTGGCTTCAATTTTTCGACCACTTCCCGTGGTCCGATCGAGCTGAAATTTGGACAGCAGATTTGTGGCGCCTAACAATACATCCTATCAAATTTTCAGTTAAAACGACTTAATAATACTACACGTATGACAATATTCATTTCTTAAAAGGAAAGTATAAGAAATATTTTGATTTCGCGTTAAAAATTCCTGTGTAACTTTTTATACTTTTTTCGGCGCAAAGCTAGAAAAAAAAAATTATGCGCTCAGATTATTTTTAGAACAATTCATACAGAGTAAGGAGATATTTTTGAGATTTGCGACATAGATATTTTTTCTGTACGTTTCATTTGCAGTAGTCAATCAATTATTTAATTACATGATGGTAAACTTAGTTTGCAAATAAAGGAAGTATGATAAAAACTGTGTTTTTATGGTTTTCTTGTTATTATTATTATTATTATTATTACTCCCTTTATTTTAAGTTGCAATGTCTGCAATCGTCAATCGTCAATGCATGGTGCAAAAATTGGCTTCGATTTTTCGACCACTTCCCGTGGTCCGATCGAGCTGAAATTTGGACAGCAAATTTGTGGCGCCTAACAATACATCCTATCAAATTTTCAGTTAAAACAACTTAATAATACTACACTTATGACAATATTCATTTCTTAAAAGGAAAGTATAAGAAATATTTTGATTTCGCGTTAAAAATGCCTGTGAAACTTTTTATACTTTTTCGGCGCAAAGCTATAAAAAAAAATAATTATGCGCTACGATTATTTTTAGAACAATTCATACGGAGTAAGGAGATATTTTTGAGATTTGCGACACAGATATTTTTTCTGTACGTTTCATTTGCAGTAGTCAATCAATTATTTAATTACATGATGGTAATCTTATTTTGCAAATAAAGGGAGTATAATAAAAACTTCGTTTTTATGGTTTTCTTGTACTCCCTTTATTTTAAGTTGCAATGTCTGCAATCGTCAATCGTCAAAGGTGCAAAAATTGGCTTCGATTTTTCGACCACTTCCCGTGGTCCGATCGAGCTGAAATTTGGACAGCAGATTTGTGGCGCCTAACAATACATCCTATCAAATTTTCAGTTAAAACGACTTAATAATACTACACGTATGACAATATTCATTTCTTAAAAGGAAAGTATAAGAAATATTTTGATTTCGCGTTAAAAATTCCTGTGTAACTTTTTATACTTTTTTCGGCGCAAAGCTAGAAAAAAAAAATTATGCGCTCAGATTATTTTTAGAACAATTCATACAGAGTAAGGAGATATTTTTGAGATTTGCGACATAGATATTTTTTCTGTACGTTTCATTTGCAGTAGTCAATCAATTATTTAATTACATGATGGTAAACTTAGTTTGCAAATAAAGGGAGTATGATAAAAACTGTGTTTTTATGGTTTTCTTGTTATTATTATTATTATTATTATTACTCCCTTTATTTTAAGTTGCAATGTCTGCAATCGTCAATCGTCAATGCATGGTGCAAAAATTGGCTTCGATTTTTCGACCACTTCCCGTGGTCCGATCGAGCTGAAATTTGGACAGCAAATTTGTGGCGCCTAACAATACATCCTATCAAATTTTCAGTTAAAACAACTTAATAATACTACACTTATGACAATATTCATTTCTTAAAAGGAAAGTATAAGAAATATTTTGATTTCGCGTTAAAAATGCCTGTGAAACTTTTTATACTTTTTCGGCGCAAAGCTATAAAAAAAAATAATTATGCGCTACGATTATTTTTAGAACAATTCATACGGAGTAAGGAGATATTTTTGAGATTTGCGACACAGATATTTTTTCTGTACGTTTCATTTGCAGTAGTCAATCAATTATTTAATTACATGATGGTAAACTTAGTTTGCAAATAAAGGGAGTATAATAAAAACTTCGTTTTTATGGTTTTCTTGTACTCCCTTTATTTTAAGTTGCAATGTCTGCAATCGTCAATCGTCAAAGGTGCAAAAATTGGCTTCGATTTTTCGACCACTTCCCGTGGTCCGATCGAGCTGAAATTTGGACAGCAGATTTGGGGCGCCTAACAATACATCCTATCAAATTTTCAGTTAAAACGACTTAATAATACTACACTTATGGCAATATTCATTTCTTAAAAGGAAAGTATAAGAAATATTTTGATTTCGCGTTAAAAATTCCTGTGTAACTTTTTATACTTTTTTCGGCGCAAAGCTAGAAAAAAAAAATATTATGCGCTCAGATTATTTTTAGAACAATTCATACGGAGTAAGGAGATATTTTTGAGATTTGCGACACAGATATTTTTTCTGTACGTTTCATTTGCAGTAGTCAATCAATTATTTAATTACATGATGGTAAACTTAGTTTGCAAATAAAGGGAGTATAATAAAAACTTCGTTTTTATGGTTTTCTTGTACTTGAGGGAGCTATCATCTCCTACCAAGCGCGTCCCCAGGTGGCGGATAGGGGAATGACCTTTAGATATAAGGGTTAGCCGTGAATACTGAATAAGCGGCCGCGGACCAACTGGTTTGCTGTCATGGAGGGTGAGGTGGGGTATCCCGTGGTAAGGATATTCTCTAAAAAATGCCTTATAAATCCAAAGAAATGACTGCAAAAAGCGAACATAGAGCGCTCAAACTCTAAACCCGGACAGATGAGGCCGTTAGCTAGGGATAGCAATCATCTAGGAGAGAAAACTCCAAAAATAAATCAACTGCTGCCTTGCAGACGATCTTGGTTGATCAAAGGCTATGGAAGCACATCCAGAAAGAAAAGCAGGCTGAAGTCGGAGTCCACGGGCCAACTGGCGCAAAACACGTCGGCACGCAAACCTCAAAATGATGGAGGAAACAGATAATAGTACATATAGTTGTGGCGTCCTGCCTGTGGAATCCCGCCGTGCAGGTAGGGGGCCGGGCTCTCCGCCTCGAAGGAGCCCACCCAAGCGAACTGGTGGTTCTTCCTCCTCTGCTTGTGAAGTCAGGAGCAGAGAAAAGGAAGTAAACTCTACTGACAAGAACACTAAGGGGAAAACAAAACACAATTTAGTCTTTCTCCAATGGAATGCAGAGGGCATCCAAAAGAAAAAAGAAGCCTTAAAGATCTTCCTCCATAAAAATGAAGTAGATGTGGCATGCATCCAAGAAACTCACCTCAATAGCAATCTGCGTTTCTCAATTAGAGGCTACACATGCTTAAGACAAGACAGGGAAAACAGATCTAAAGGGGGAATTCTTACTCTCGTCAAAAACAACATACCTACCTCAGATATCATCATACCAAGCTCCATGCAATCTGAAATAATGGGGACCAAGCTGATCCTACCAGGGGGAAACCTAAACATAATCAATTGCTACTGCCCACCAGACAAAGAGCTAGAACTTGGCAGAATTCAAATCCCAATAAATGAAGAGTGTCTAATACTGGGTGATATGAACAGCCGCTCCCAGAGCTGGGGATATCCAGACCTCAATGCCAGGGGAGAAGAAATTGAGGAGTGGCAAGCCGAAAACAGTCTGATTCTCCTAAACCAGCCAGAAGACCCACCCACCTTTTACTCCAGATCATGGATGACTTCATCAACTCCAGACTTAGCCTTTGCTACCAATACAATATCCATAGGAAGTAAAAGAGTAGTTGCTGACCAACTAGCCACCAGTGACCACAGACCCATTCTCATCCAAATAGAAACCACTCACCTGCCCATAGAAAACACCACCCTTCCCAGATGGAACTACAAGAAAGCAAATTGGAACCTCTTTGCACGCTTAACAGATGTCTATGTGACACACATCAATGGCAAAACAAATCGGATAAACAAATCCTACACTGAATTCTCTAGAGCTCTCCTTAAAGCAGCTAAGGAATCCATCCCAAGAGGAGCCAGGAAAAATTATATACCAAACTGGTCTCAACACTTGGAACTCCTCCACAATGAAACCATCAAAGCAAGAAACCTAGCAGAAGAATCCCCAACGATAGAAAATAATATACAACTAAAAGCTGCAAACGCAATCTTCAGAAAGGAATATCTCTCGTCAATTAGGAAGAGCTGGCATGAAAAGACAGAAAAACTAAATGCAGACAGAGATGGACATAAGCTGTGGAAAATCGCCAAAAGTCTGAACCAAGAGGAGAACAAATCTTCGCCAATAGTCCTAGACGCAGACCAAGAAAAGCTCACAGGCCGCGAAGCTGCTCAAAAATTTATAAAACACTTTAGCAGCGTAGGAAATATTAGTATCACCGAAAAAAGAGCCAGAGAAGTCAATGACCACATAGAGAAAGCTCCAAAAATGTCCATACCACACTCTCATGGAATGACAGCAAATCTCAGCATGAAAGAGTTTGATGACTCACTGAAACTCCTCAAACCCAAACAAGCTCCAGGATCAGACAAGATCTCAAATGATATGCTTATTCACTTAGGACCTCTGGCAAAGAAAAAACTACTGCAAATATTCAATGCTAGTTGGAAGTCAGGAAAAATTCCAACTGTCTGGAAAAAAGCTATCATGATCCCTATACTAAAGCATGGTAAACCAAGAAACCAAGTTGACAGCTACCGCCCAATAAGTTTAACCAGTTGCGTCTGCAAACTAATGGAAAGAATGGTCAACAATAGGCTCACATGGCTTCTTGAATCTGAAAATATACTAGCAGATGAACAGGCAGGTTTCAGAAAATGTCGATCAACAGAAGACCAAATAGCTTATATAGCCCAAGAAATAGAAGATGGATTCCAGGAAAAGAAACCAACGACCATTGTCTGGGTCGACCTAGAAAAAGCATTCGATAAGGTCTGGAAAGAAGGTCTAATCCTAAAGCTATTAAACAACCATATATCCCACAAAATGTTAAACTGGATTACAGAATACCTAACAAATCGAAAAGCTATAGTCAACTTGCAAGGAAAAAGGAGCAACATAGCAACAATACAAAATGGAGTTCCCCAGGGAGGTGTACTGTCACCCACACTATTTCTCATTTTCATAAATGACCTAATTCAACATATTCCTAGAAAAGTAAAAAGCAGCATGTACGCAGACGATCTTGCTCTAATAAGCACAGAAGAATATATAGGCACCTCAAAATTTAGGCTACAAGATGCACTAAACAACCTCAACCTATGGTCCACAGAATGGGGAATGACCATAAACTCAAAAAAAACTACATACTCAATTTTCTCTCTATCTACTAAAGTACAAAGCCTCAAACTGACCTTGGATAAAACAATCCTTGAAAAAAATGACAATCCCACATATTTAGGAGTTACGTTTGACCCAAGACTAACCTGGAAAAGTCAAATAGAAAACTCACAGAAAAAGGGAATCCAAAGACTAGCTTTGATGAAAAAACTTGCTGGCTCAGACTGGGGTGCAAATCACTCTATCTTGAAAAAAACATATACCAGTTATATAAGGCCTACCCTAGAATATGGAGCCACAGTGTGGGGTACGGCAGCCCAATCAAACCTCCGAAAAATAGACAAAGTTCAAAACCTAGGACTTCGAATCATAACAGGAGCAATGAAAACTACCCCGATCAGAGCAATGGAGGATGCAACCAACCTAAGCTCTATGGAAACTAGACGAGAAACCAAAATCCTTACTCACTTCACCAAGTTAGAAGCATCAGGTCATCACCCTCTAAAACCCAAGCTACTCAAAACCTCCTCAACAAAAAGACTTCAAAGATCCAATTTTATACAAGAAGCCAAACATCTAAAAAGTAAATATAAAATAGAAAACATTGCAATTGAACCTACCCAACCCCACAGCCACTTCCCCCCCTGGGACCCAAGCCCTACTCTAAAAATCAGAGACGAACTAAGCAACATAGGAAAAAAATCTGACTACACGCCCGAAATACTAAAAGAAGCAGTAAACAACATCATTAGAGAACAATACCCTCAAAATGCATGGACCAGAGTCTATACTGACGGGTCAACTGGAAAAGATTTGAAAAATGGAGGAGCCGGCATTTTCATAGAGTGGCCAAATGGAGAACTCCTAGAAAAAGCCACTGTCACAGGTAGCCTCTCAGATAGCACTAGAGCAGAAAGAAAAGCAATTGAGCTTGCTGCAAATATACTAACAAGCCACACTCAATCCCCCAACAGCCGGATTGTCATCTTCTCTGACGCCAAAACAGTACTCCAGTCTCTAAAAAACCAAAATGCCCCGATCAACCAGTCACTCAGTACAGAACTTTTAAAACTGAGCAAAATAACTAAAGAACTGGTTCTCCAATGGATCCCTGGACATATACAAAATGAAGGAAATGACACTGCTGACACCTTAGCTAAAGCTGGAGGCAGACAAAACCAGACAGACCCATCTCTACACCCCGAAGAAATAAAGGCAATACTCAAAAGGAATGAATCCGAAAGATGGTCTGAGCTGCAACAAAACAACCCAAAGATTGATGCTTACTACAAACTCTCCCGCCAATTTCAAAACATCATCTTCAGACTAAGGACTGGTCACAACAGGCTAAAGCAACATATGTTCCGCAAACTACGAATCGGAGCAAGCGAAATGTGCCCCTGCAAAACAGCTCCCGAAAATGCGGAGCATGTCCTTCAGACCTGCCCTCTGTATCTTTCTACCCGGTCAGCCTTTTGGCCCCTGGGGGCTACCCTCAACGACAAACTGTTCGGTGGACTAGAGCAACTGACAGCCACGGCGCAGTTCATTACAGCTATCGGACTTGTTGTCTGAATCCTCCCAATCATAACATTTGAGAACGAAGAAGAAGAAGAAGAAGTTTTCTTGTACTCCCTTTATTTTAAGTTGCAATGTCTGCAATCGTCAATCGTCAAAGGTGCAAAAATTGGCTTCGATTTTTCGACCACTTCCCGTGGTCCGATCGAGCTGAAATTTGGACAGCAGATTTGGGGCGCCTAACAATACGTCCTATCAAATTTTCAGTTAAAACGACTTAATAATACTACACTTATGGCAATATTCATTTCTTAAAAGGAAAGTATAAGAAATATTTTGATTTCGCGTTAAAAATTCCTGTGTAACTTTTTATACTTTTTTCGGCGCAAAGCTAGAAAAAAAAAATATTATGCGCTCAGATTATTTTTAGAACAATTCATACGGAGTAATCAGATATTTTTGAGATTTGCGACATAGATATTTTTTCTGTACGTTTCATTTGCAGTAGTCAATCAATTATTTAATTACATGATGGTAAACTTAGTTTGCAAATAAAGGGAGTATGATAAAAACTGTGTTTTTATGGTTTTCTTGTTATTATTATTATTATTATTATTACTCCCTTTATTTTAAGTTGCAATGTCTGCAATCGTCAATCGTCAATGCATGGTGCAAAAATTGGCTTCGATTTTTCGACCACTTCCCGTGGTCCGATCGAGCTGAAATTTGGACAGCAGATTTGTGGCGCCTAACAATACATCCTATCAAATTTTTAATTAAAACGACTTAATAATACTACACTTATGACAATATTCATTTCTTAAAAGGAAAGTATAAGAAATATTTTGATTTCGCGTTAAAAATTCCTGTGTAACTTTTTATACTTTTTTCGGCGCAAAGCTAGAAAAAAAAAATATTATGCGCTCAGATTATTTTTAGAACAATTCATACGGAGTAAGGAGATATTTTTGAGATTTGCGACATAGATATTTTTTCTGTACGTTTCATTTGCAGTAGTCAATCAATTATTTAATTACATGATGGTATACTAAGTTTGCAAATAAAGGGAGTATAATAAAAACTTCGTTTTTATGGTTTTCTTGTACTCCCTTTATTTTAAGTTGCAATGTCTGCAATCGTCAATCGTCAATGGTGCAAAAATTGGCTTCGATTTTTCGACCACTTCCCGTAGTCCGATCGAGCTGAAATTTGGACAGCAAATTTGTGGCGCCTAACAATACATCCTATCAAATTTTCAGTTAAAACAACTTAATAATACTACACTTATGACAATATTCATTTCTTAAAAGGAAAGTATAAGAAATATTTTGATTTCGCGTTAAAAATGCCTGTGAAACTTTTTATACTTTTTCGGCGCAAAGCTAGAAAAAAAAAAATTATGCGCTACGATTATTTTTAGAACAATTCATACGGAGTAAGGAGATATTTTTGAGATTTGCGACACAGATATTTTTTCTGTACGTTTCATTTGCAGTAGTCAATCAATTATTTAATTACATGATGGTAAACTTAGTTTGCAAATAAAGGGAGTATAATAAAAACTTCGTTTTTATGGTTTTCTTGTACTCCCTTTATTTTAAGTTGCAATGTCTGCAATCGTCAATCGTCAATGGTGCAAAAATTGGCTTCGATTTTTCGACCACTTCCCGTGGTCCGATCGAGCTGAAATTTGGACAGCAAATTTGTTGCGCCTAACAATACATCCTATCAAATTTTCAGTTAAAACGACTTAATAATACTACACTTATGACAATATTCATTTCTTAAAAGGAAAGTATAAGAAATATTTTGATTTCGCGTTAAAAATTCCTGTGTAACTTTTTATACTTTTTTCGGCGCAAAGCTAGAAAAAAAAAATATTATGCGCTCAGATTATTTTTAGAACAATTCATACGGAGTAATCAGATATTTTTGAGATTTGCGACATAGATATTTTTTCTGTACGTTTCATTTGCAGTAGTCAATCAATTATTTAATTACATGATGGTAAACTTAGTTTGCAAATAAAGGGAGTATGATAAAAACTGTGTTTTTATGGTTTTCTTGTTATTATTATTATTATTATTATTACTCCCTTTATTTTAAGTTGCAATGTCTGCAATCGTCAATCGTCAATGCATGGTGCAAAAATTGGCTTCGATTTTTCGACCACTTCCCGTGGTCCGATCGAGCTGAAATTTGAACAGCAGATTTGTGGCGCCTAACAATACATCCTATCAAATTTTTAATTAAAACGACTTAATAATACTACACTTATGACAATATTCATTTCTTAAAAGGAAAGTATAAGAAATATTTTGATTTCGCGTTAAAAATTCCTGTGTAACTTTTTATACTTTTTTCGGCGCAAAGCTAGAAAAAAAAAATATTATGCGCTCAGATTATTTTTAGAACAATTCATACGGAGTAAGGAGATATTTTTGAGATTTGCGACATAGATATTTTTTCTGTACGTTTCGTTTGCAGTAGTCAATCAATTATTTAATTACATGATGGTAAACTTAGTTTGCAAATAAAGGGAGTATGATAAAAACTGTGTTTTTATGGTTTTCTTGTTATTATTATTATTATTATTATTACTCCCTTTATTTTAAGTTGCAATGTCTGCAATCGTCAATCGTCAATGCATGGTGCAAAAATTGGCTTCGATTTTTCGACCACTTCCCGTGGTCCGATCGAGCTGAAATTTGGACAGCAGATTTGTGGCGCCTAACAATACATCCTATCAAATTTTTAATTAAAACGACTTAATAATACTACACTTATGACAATATTCATTTCTTAAAAGGAAAGTATAAGAAATATTTTGATTTCGCGTTAAAAATTCCTGTGTAACTTTTTATACTTTTTTCGGCGCAAAGCTAGAAAAAAAAAATATTATGCGCTCAGATTATTTTTAGAACAATTCATACGGAGTAAGGAGATATTTTTGAGATTTGCGACATAGATATTTTTTCTGTACGTTTCATTTGCAGTAGTCAATCAATTATTTAATTACATGATGGTATACTAAGTTTGCAAATAAAGGGAGTATAATAAAAACTTCGTTTTTATGGTTTTCTTGTACTCCCTTTATTTTAAGTTGCAATGTCTGCAATCGTCAATCGTCAATGGTGCAAAAATTGGCTTCGATTTTTCGACCACTTCCCGTAGTCCGATCGAGCTGAAATTTGGACAGCAAATTTGTGGCGCCTAACAATACATCCTATCAAATTTTCAGTTAAAACAACTTAATAATACTACACTTATGACAATATTCATTTCTTAAAAGGAAAGTATAAGAAATATTTTGATTTCGCGTTAAAAATGCCTGTGAAACTTTTTATACTTTTTCGGCGCAAAGCTAGAAAAAAAAAAATTATGCGCTACGATTATTTTTAGAACAATTCATACGGAGTAAGGAGATATTTTTGAGATTTGCGACACAGATATTTTTTCTGTACGTTTCATTTGCAGTAGTCAATCAATTATTTAATTACATGATGGTAAACTTAGTTTGCAAATAAAGGGAGTATAATAAAAACTTCGTTTTTATGGTTTTCTTGTACTCCCTTTATTTTAAGTTGCAATGTCTGCAATCGTCAATCGTCAATGGTGCAAAAATTGGCTTCGATTTTTCGACCACTTCCCGTGGTCCGATCGAGCTGAAATTTGGACAGCAAATTTGTTGCGCCTAACAATACATCCTATCAAATTTTCAGTTAAAACGACTTAATAATACTACACTTATGACAATATTCATTTCTTAAAAGGAAAGTATAAGAAATATTTTGATTTCGCGTTAAAAATTCCTGTGTAACTTTTTATACTTTTTTCGGCGCAAAGCTAGAAAAAAAAAATATTATGCGCTCAGATTATTTTTAGAACAATTCATACGGAGTAATCAGATATTTTTGAGATTTGCGACATAGATATTTTTTCTGTACGTTTCATTTGCAGTAGTCAATCAATTATTTAATTACATGATGGTAAACTTAGTTTGCAAATAAAGGGAGTATGATAAAAACTGTGTTTTTATGGTTTTCTTGTTATTATTATTATTATTATTATTACTCCCTTTATTTTAAGTTGCAATGTCTGCAATCGTCAATCGTCAATGCATGGTGCAAAAATTGGCTTCGATTTTTCGACCACTTCCCGTGGTCCGATCGAGCTGAAATTTGAACAGCAGATTTGTGGCGCCTAACAATACATCCTATCAAATTTTTAATTAAAACGACTTAATAATACTACACTTATGACAATATTCATTTCTTAAAAGGAAAGTATAAGAAATATTTTGATTTCGCGTTAAAAATTCCTGTGTAACTTTTTATACTTTTTTCGGCGCAAAGCTAGAAAAAAAAAATATTATGCGCTCAGATTATTTTTAGAACAATTCATACGGAGTAAGGAGATATTTTTGAGATTTGCGACATAGATATTTTTTCTGTACGTTTCGTTTGCAGTAGTCAATCAATTATTTAATTACATGATGGTAAACTTAGTTTGCAAATAAAGGGAGTATGATAAAAACTGTGTTTTTATGGTTTTCTTGTTATTATTATTATTATTATTATTACTCCCTTTATTTTAAGTTGCAATGTCTGCAATCGTCAATCGTCAATGCATGGTGCAAAAATTGGCTTCGATTTTTCGACCACTTCCCGTGGTCCGATCGAGCTGAAATTTGGACAGCAGATTTGTGGCGCCTAACAATACATCCTATCAAATTTTTAATTAAAACGACTTAATAATACTACACTTATGACAATATTCATTTCTTAAAAGGAAAGTATAAGAAATATTTTGATTTCGCGTTAAAAATTCCTGTGTAACTTTTTATACTTTTTTCGGCGCAAAGCTAGAAAAAAAAAATATTATGCGCTCAGATTATTTTTAGAACAATTCATACGGAGTAAGGAGATATTTTTGAGATTTGCGACATAGATATTTTTTCTGTACGTTTCATTTGCAGTAGTCAATCAATTATTTAATTACATGATGGTAAACTTAGTTTGCAAATAAAGGGAGTATAATAAAAACTTCGTTTTTATGGTTTTCTTGTACTCCCTTTATTTTAAGTTGCAATGTCTGCAATCGTCAATCGTCAATGGTGCAAAAATTGGCTTCGATTTTTCGACCACTTCCCGTGGTCCGATCGAGCTGAAATTTGGACAGCAAATTTGTTGCGCCTAACAATACATCCTATCAAATTTTCAGTTAAAACGACTTAATAATACTACACTTATGACAATATTCATTTCTTAAAAGGAAAGTATAAGAAATATTTTGATTTCGCGTTAAAAATTCCTGTGTAACTTTTTATACTTTTTTCGGCGCAAAGCTAGAAAAAAAAAATATTATGCGCTCAGATTATTTTTAGAACAATTCATACGGAGTAATCAGATATTTTTGAGATTTGCGACATAGATATTTTTTCTGTACGTTTCATTTGCAGTAGTCAATCAATTATTTAATTACATGATGGTAAACTTAGTTTGCAAATAAAGGGAGTATGATAAAAACTGTGTTTTTATGGTTTTCTTGTTATTATTATTATTATTATTATTACTCCCTTTATTTTAAGTTGCAATGTCTGCAATCGTCAATCGTCAATGCATGGTGCAAAAATTGGCTTCGATTTTTCGACCACTTCCCGTGGTCCGATCGAGCTGAAATTTGGACAGCAGATTTGTGGCGCCTAACAATACATCCTATCAAATTTTTAATTAAAACGACTTAATAATACTACACTTATGACAATATTCATTTCTTAAAAGGAAAGTATAAGAAATATTTTGATTTCGCGTTAAAAATTCCTGTGTAACTTTTTAGAATTTTTTGGGCGCAAAGCTAGAAAAAAAAAATATTATGCGCTCAGATTATTTTTAGAACAATTCATACGGAGTAAGGAGATATTTTTGAGATTTGCGACATAGATATTTTTTCTGTACGTTTCGTTTGCAGTAGTCAATCAATTATTTAATTACATGATGGTAAACTTAGTTTGCAAATAAAGGGAGTATGATAAAAACTGTGTTTTTATGGTTTTCTTGTTATTATTATTATTATTATTATTACTCCCTTTATTTTAAGTTGCAATGTCTGCAATCGTCAATCGTCAATGCATGGTGCAAAAATTGACTTCGATTTTTCGACCACTTCCCGTGGTCCGATCGAGCTGAAATTTGGACAGCAGATTTGTGGCGCCTAACAATACATCCTATCAAATTTTTAATTAAAACGACTTAATAATACTACACTTATGACAATATTCATTTCTTAAAAGGAAAGTATAAGAAATATTTTGATTTCGCGTTAAAAATTCCTGTGTAACTTTTTATACTTTTTTCGGCGCAAAGCTAGAAAAAAAAAATTATGCGCTCAGATTATTTTTAGAACAATTCATACGGAGTAAGGAGATATTTTTGAGATTTGCGACATAGATATTTTTTCTGTACGTTTCATTTGCAGTAGTCAATCAATTATTTAATTACATGATGGTAAACTTAGTTTGCAAATAAAGGGAGTATAATAAAAACTTCGTTTTTATGGTTTTCTTGTACTCCCTTTATTTTAAGTTGCAATGTCTGCAATCGTCAATCGTCAATGGTGCAAAAATTGGCTTCGATTTTTCGACCACTTTCCGTGGTCCGATCGAGCTGAAATTTGGACAGCAAATTTGTTGCGCCTAACAATACATCCTATCAAATTTTCAGTTAAAACGACTTAATAATACTACACTTATGACAATATTCATTTCTTAAAAGGAAAGTATAAGAAATATTTTGATTTCGCGTTAAAAATTCCTGTGTAACTTTTTATACTTTTTTCGGCGCAAAGCTAGAAAAAAAAAATATTATGCGCTCAGATTATTTTTAGAACAATTCATACGGAGTAATCAGATATTTTTGAGATTTGCGACATAGATATTTTTTCTGTACGTTTCATTTGCAGTAGTCAATCAATTATTTAATTACATGATGGTAAACTTAGTTTGCAAATAAAGGGAGTATGATAAAAACTGTGTTTTTATGGTTTTCTTGTTATTATTATTATTATTATTATTACTCCCTTTATTTTAAGTTGCAATGTCTGCAATCGTCAATCGTCAATGCATGGTGCAAAAATTGGCTTCGATTTTTCGACCACTTCCCGTGGTCCGATCGAGCTGAAATTTGGACAGCAGATTTGTGGCGCCTAACAATACATCCTATCAAATTTTTAATTAAAACGACTTAATAATACTACACTTATGACAATATTCATTTCTTAAAAGGAAAGTATAAGAAATATTTTGATTTCGCGTTAAAAATTCCTGTGTAACTTTTTATACTTTTTTCGGCGCAAAGCTAGAAAAAAAATATATTATGCGCTCAGATTATTTTTAGAACAATTCATACGGAGTAAGGAGATATTTTTGAGATTTGCGACATAGATATTTTTTCTGTACGTTTCGTTTGCAGTAGTCAATCAATTATTTAATTACATGATGGTAAACTTAGTTTGCAAATAAAGGGAGTATGATAAAAACTGTGTTTTTATGGTTTTCTTGTTATTATTATTATTATTATTATTACTCCCTTTATTTTAAGTTGCAATGTCTGCAATCGTCAATCGTCAATGCATGGTGCAAAAATTGGCTTCGATTTTTCGACCACTTCCCGTGGTCCGATCGAGCTGAAATTTGGACAGCAGATTTGTGGCGCCTAACAATACATCCTATCAAATTTTCAGTTAAAACGACTTAATAATACTACACGTATGACAATATTCATTTCTTAAAAGGAAAGTATAAGAAATATTTTGATTTCGCGTTAAAAATTCCTGTGTAACTTTTTATACTTTTTTCGGCGCAAAGCTAGAAAAAAAAAATTATGCGCTCAGATTATTTTTAGAACAATTCATACAGAGTAAGGAGATATTTTTGAGATTTGCGACATAGATATTTTTTCTGTACGTTTCATTTGCAGTAGTCAATCAATTATTTAATTACATGATGGTAAACTTAGTTTGCAAATAAAGGAAGTATGATAAAAACTGTGTTTTTATGGTTTTCTTGTTATTATTATTATTATTATTATTACTCCCTTTATTTTAAGTTGCAATGTCTGCAATCGTCAATCGTCAATGCATGGTGCAAAAATTGGCTTCGATTTTTCGACCACTTCCCGTGGTCCGATCGAGCTGAAATTTGGACAGCAGATTTGTGGCGCCTAACAATACATCCTATCAAATTTTTAATTAAAACGACTTAATAATACTACACTTATGACAATATTCATTTCTTAAAAGGAAAGTATAAGAAATATTTTGATTTCGCGTTAAAAATTCCTGTGTAACTTTTTATACTTTTTTCGGCGCAAAGCTAGAAAAAAAATATATTATGCGCTCAGATTATTTTTAGAACAATTCATACGGAGTAAGGAGATATTTTTGAGATTTGCGACATAGATATTTTTTCTGTACGTTTCGTTTGCAGTAGTCAATCAATTATTTAATTACATGATGGTAAACTTAGTTTGCAAATAAAGGGAGTATGATAAAAACTGTGTTTTTATGGTTTTCTTGTTATTATTATTATTATTATTATTACTCCCTTTATTTTAAGTTGCAATGTCTGCAATCGTCAATCGTCAATGCATGGTGCAAAAATTGGCTTCGATTTTTCGACCACTTCCCGTGGTCCGATCGAGCTGAAATTTGGACAGCAGATTTGTGGCGCCTAACAATACATCCTAACAAATTTTCAGTTAAAACGACTTAATAATACTACACGTATGACAATATTCATTTCTTAAAAGGAAAGTATAAGAAATATTTTGATTTCGCGTTAAAAATTCCTGTGTAACTTTTTATACTTTTTTCGGCGCAAAGCTAGAAAAAAAAAATTATGCGCTCAGATTATTTTTAGAACAATTCATACAGAGTAAGGAGATATTTTTGAGATTTGCGACATAGATATTTTTTCTGTACGTTTCATTTGCAGTAGTCAATCAATTATTTAATAACATGATGGTAAACTTAGTTTGCAAATAAAGGAAGTATGATAAAAACTGTGTTTTTATGGTTTTCTTGTTATTATTATTATTATTATTATTACTCCCTTTATTTTAAGTTGCAATGTCTGCAATCGTCAATCGTCAATGCATGGTGCAAAAATTGGCTTCGATTTTTCGACCACTTCCCGTGGTCCGATCGAGCTGAAATTTGGACAGCAAATTTGTGGCGCCTAACAATACATCCTATCAAATTTTCAGTTAAAACAACTTAATAATACTACACTTATGACAATATTCATTTCTTAAAAGGAAAGTATAAGAAATATTTTGATTTCGCGTTAAAAATGCCTGTGAAACTTTTTATACTTTTTCGGCGCAAAGCTATAAAAAAAAATAATTATGCGCTACGATTATTTTTAGAACAATTCATACGGAGTAAGGAGATATTTTTGAGATTTGCGACACAGATATTTTTTCTGTACGTTTCATTTGCAGTAGTCAATCAATTATTTAATTACATGATGGTAAACTTAGTTTGCAAATAAAGGGAGTATAATAAAAACTTCGTTTTTATGGTTTTCTTGTACTCCCTTTATTTTAAGTTGCAATGTCTGCAATCGTCAATCGTCAAAGGTGCAAAAATTGGCTTCGATTTTTCGACCACTTCCCGTGGTCCGATCGAGCTGAAATTTGGACAGCAGATTTGTGGCGCCTAACAATACATCCTATCAAATTTTCAGTTAAAACGACTTAATAATACTACACGTATGACAATATTCATTTCTTAAAAGGAAAGTATAAGAAATATTTTGATTTCGCGTTAAAAATTCCTGTGTAACTTTTTATACTTTTTTCGGCGCAAAGCTAGAAAAAAAAAATTATGCGCTCAGATTATTTTTAGAACAATTCATACAGAGTAAGGAGATATTTTTGAGATTTGCGACATAGATATTTTTTCTGTACGTTTCATTTGCAGTAGTCAATCAATTATTTAATTACATGATGGTAAACTTAGTTTGCAAATAAAGGGAGTATGATAAAAACTGTGTTTTTATGGTTTTCTTGTTATTATTATTATTATTATTATTACTCCCTATATTTTAAGTTGCAATGTCTGCAATCGTCAATCGTCAATGCATGGTGCAAAAATTGGCTTCGATTTTTCGACCACTTCCCGTGGTCCGATCGAGCTGAAATTTGGACAGCAAATTTGTGGCGCCTAACAATACATCCTATCAAATTTTCAGTTAAAACAACTTAATAATACTACACTTATGACAATATTCATTTCTTAAAAGGAAAGTATAAGAAATATTTTGATTTCGCGTTAAAAATGCCTGTGAAACTTTTTATACTTTTTCGGCGCAAAGCTATAAAAAAAAATAATTATGCGCTACGATTATTTTTAGAACAATTCATACGGAGTAAGGAGATATTTTTGAGATTTGCGACACAGATATTTTTTCTGTACGTTTCATTTGCAGTAGTCAATCAATTATTTAATTACATGATGGTAAACTTAGTTTGCAAATAAAGGGAGTATGGTTTTCTTGTACTCCCTTTATTTTAAGTTGCAATGTCTGCAATCGTCAATCGTCAAAGGTGCAAAAATTGGCTTCGATTTTTCGACCACTTCCCGTGGTCCGATCGAGCTGAAATTTGGACAGCAGATTTGGGGCGCCTAACAATACATCCTATCAAATTTTCAGTTAAAACGACTTAATAATACTACACTTATGGCAATATTCATTTCTTAAAAGGAAAGTATAAGAAATATTTTGATTTCGCGTTAAAAATTCCTGTGTAACTTTTTATACTTTTTTCGGCGCAAAGCTAGAAAAAAAAAATATTATGCGCTCAGATTATTTTTAGAACAATTCATACGGAGTAAGGAGATATTTTTGAGATTTGCGACACAGATATTTTTTCTGTACGTTTCATTTGCAGTAGTCAATCAATTATTTAATTACATGATGGTAAACTTAGTTTGCAAATAAAGGGAGTATAATAAAAACTTCGTTTTTATGGTTTTCTTGTACTCCCTTTATTTTAAGTTGCAATGTCTGCAATCGTCAATCGTCAAAGGTGCAAAAATTGGCTTCGATTTTTCGACCACTTCCCGTGGTCCGATCGAGCTGAAATTTGGACAGCAGATTTGGGGCGCCTAACAATACGTCCTATCAAATTTTCAGTTAAAACGACTTAATAATACTACACTTATGGCAATATTCATTTCTTAAAAGGAAAGTATAAGAAATATTTTGATTTCGCGTTAAAAATTCCTGTGTAACTTTTTATACTTTTTTCGGCGCAAAGCTAGAAAAAAAAAATATTATGCGCTCAGATTATTTTTAGAACAATTCATACGGAGTAATCAGATATTTTTGAGATTTGCGACATAGATATTTTTTCTGTACGTTTCATTTGCAGTAGTCAATCAATTATTTAATTACATGATGGTAAACTTAGTTTGCAAATAAAGGGAGTATAATAAAAACTTCGTTTTTATGGTTTTCTTGTTATTATTATTATTATTATTATTACTCCCTTTATTTTAAGTTGCAATGTCTGCAATCGTCAATCGTCAATGCATGGTGCAAAAATTGGCTTCGATTTTTCGACCACTTTCCGTGGTCCGATCGAGCTGAAATTTAGACAGCAAATTTGTGGCGCCTAACAATACATCCTATCAAATTTTCAGTTAAAACAACTTAATAATACTACACTTATGACAATATTCATTTCTTAAAAGGAAAGTATAAGAAATATTTTGATTTCGCGTTAAAAATGCCTGTGAAACTTTTTATACTTTTTCGGCGCAAATTTAGAAAAAAAAATAATTATGCGCTACGATTATTTTTAGAACAATTCATACGGAGTAAGGAGATATTTTTGAGATTTGCGACACAGATATTTTTTCTGTACGTTTCATTTGCAGTAGTCAATCAATTATTTAATTACATGATGGTAAACTTAGTTTGCAAATAAAGGGAGTATAATAAAAACTTCGTTTTTATGGTTTTCTTGTACTCCCTTTATTTTAAGTTGCAATGTCTGCAATCGTCAATCGTCAATGGTGCAAAAATTGGCTTCGATTTTTCGACCACTTCCCGTGGTCCGATCGAGCTGAAATTTGGACAGCAGATTTGTGGCGCCTAACAATACATCCTATCAAATTTTTAATTAAAACGACTTAATAATACTACACTTATGACAATATTCATTTCTTAAAAGGAAAGTATAAGAAATATTTTGATTTCGCGTTAAAAATTCCTGTGTAACTTTTTATACTTTTTTCGGCGCAAAGCTAGAAAAAAAAAATATTATGCGCTCAGATTATTTTTTGAACAATTCATACGGAGTAAGGAGATATTTTTGAGATTTGCGACATAGATATTTTTTCTGTACGTTTCGTTTGCAGTAGTCAATCAATTATTTAATTACATGATGGTAAACTTAGTTTGCAAATAAAGGGAGTATGATAAAAACTGTGTTTTTATGGTTTTCTTGTTATTATTATTATTATTATTATTACTCCCTTTATTTTAAGTTGCAATGTCTGCAATCGTCAATCGTCAATGCATGGTGCAAAAATTGGCTTCGATTTTTCGACCACTTCCCGTGGTCCGATCGAGCTGAAATTTGGACAGCAAATTTGTGGCGACTAACAATACATCCTATCAAATTTTCAGTTAAAACAACTTAATAATACTACACTTATGACAATATTCATTTCTTAAAAGGTAAGTATAAGAAATATTTTGATTTCGCGTTAAAAATGCCTGTGAAACTTTTTATACTTTTTCGGCGCAAAGCTAGAAAAAAAAATAATTATGCGCTACGATTATTTTTAGAACAATTCATACGGAGTAAGGAGATATTTTTGAGATTTGCGACACAGATATTTTTTCTGTACGTTTCATTTGCAGTAGTCAATCAATTATTTAATTACATGATGGTAAACTTAGTTTGCAAATAAAGGGAGTATAATAAAAACTTCGTTTTTATGGTTTTCTTGTTATTATTATTATTATTATTATTACTCCCTTTATTTTAAGTTGCAATGTCTGCAATCGTCAATCGTCAATGCATGGTGCAAAAATTGGCTTCGATTTTTCGACCACTTTCCGTGGTCCGATCGAGCTGAAATTTAGATAGCAAATTTGTGGCGCCTAACAATACATCCTATCAAATTTTCAGTTAAAACAACTTAATAATACTACACTTATGACAATATTCATTTCTTAAAAGGAAAGTATAAGAAATATTTTGATTTCGCGTTAAAAATGCCTGTGAAACTTTTTATACTTTTTCGGCGCAAATTTAGAAAAAAAAATAATTATGCGCTACGATTATTTTTAGAACAATTCATACGGAGTAAGGAGATATTTTTGAGATTTGCGACACAGATATTTTTTCTGTACGTTTCATTTGCAGTAGTCAATCAATTATTTAATTACATGATGGTAAACTTAGTTTGCAAATAAAGGGAGTATAATAAAAACTTCGTTTTTATGGTTTTCTTGTACTCCCTTTATTTTAAGTTGCAATGTCTGCAATCGTCAATCGTCAATGGTGCAAAAATTGGCTTCGATTTTTCGACCACTTCCCGTGGTCCGATCGAGCTGAAATTTGGACAGCAGATTTGTGGCGCCTAACAATACATCCTATCAAATTTTCAGTTAAAACGACTTAATAATACTACACGTATGACAATATTCATTTCTTAAAAGGAAAGTATAAGAAATATTTTGATTTCGCGTTAAAAATTCCTGTGTAACTTTTTATACTTTTTTCGGCGCAAAGCTACAAAAAAAAATAGTATGCGCTCAGATTATTTTTAGAACAATTCATACGGAGTAAGGAGATATTTTTGAGATTTGCGACATAGATATTTTTTCTGTACGTTTCATTTGCAGTAGTCAATCAATTATTTAATTACATGATGGTAAACTTAGTTTGCAAATAAAGGGAGTATGATAAAAACTGTGTTTTTATGGTTTTCTTGTTATTATTATTATTATTATTATTACTCCCTTTATTTTAAGTTGCAATGTCTGCAATCGTCAATCGTCAATGCATGGTGCAAAAATTGGCTTCGATTTTTCGACCACTTCCCGTGGTCCGATCGAGCTGAAATTTGGACAGCAAATTTGTGGCGCCTAACAATACATCCTATCAAATTTTCAGTTAAAACAACTTAATAATACTACACTTATGACAATATTCATTTCTTAAAAGGTAAGTATAAGAAATATTTTGATTTCGCGTTAAAAATGCCTGTGAAACTTTTTATACTTTTTCGGCGCAAAGCTAGAAAAAAAAATAATTATGCGCTACGATTATTTTTAGAACAATTCATACGGAGTAAGGAGATATTTTTGAGATTTGCGACACAGATATTTTTTCTGTACGTTTCATTTGCAGTAGTCAATCAATTATTTAATTACATGATGGTAAACTTAGTTTGCAAATAAAGGGAGTATAATAAAAACTTCGTTTTTATGGTTTTCTTGTACTCCCTTTATTTTAAGTTGCAATGTCTGCAATCGTCAATCGTCAATGGTGCAAAAATTGGCTTCGATTTTTCGACCACTTTCCGTGGTCCGATCGAGCTGAAATTTGGACAGCAGATTTGGGGCGCCTAACAATACATCCTATCAAATTTTCAGTTAAAACAACTTAATAATACTACACTTATGACAATATTCATTTCTTAAAAGGAAAGTATAAGAAATATTTTGATTTCGCGTAAAAAATTCCTGTGTAACTTTTTATACTTTTTTCGGCGCAAAGCTAGAAAAAAAAATATTATGCGCTCAGATTATTTTTAGAACAATTCATACGGAGTAAGGAGATATTTTTGAGATTTGCGACATAGATATTTTTTCTGTACGTTTCATTTGCAGTAGTCAATCAATTATTTAATTACATGATGGTAAACTTAGTTTGCAAATAAAGGGAGTATGATAAAAACTGTGTTTTTATGGTTTTCTTGTTATTATTATTATTATTATTATTACTCCCTTTATTTTAAGTTGCAATGTCTGCAATCGTCAATCGTCAAAGGTGCAAAAATTGGCTTCGATTTTTCGACCACTTCCCGTGGTCCGATCGAGCTGAAATTTGGACAGCAGATTTGGGGCGCCTAACAATACATCCTATCAAATTTTCAGTTAAAACAACTTAATAATACTACACTTATGACAATATTCATTTCTTAAAAGGAAAGTATAAGAAATATTTTGATTTCGCGTTAAAAATTCCTGTGTAACTTTTTATACTTTTTTCGGCGCAAAGCTAGAAAAAAAAAAATTATGCGCTCAGATTATTTTTAGAACAATTCATACAGAGTAAGGAGATATTTTTGAGATTTGCGACATAGATATTTTTTCTGTACGTTTCATTTGCAGTAGTCAATCAATTATTTAATTACATGATGGTAAACTTAGTTTGCAAATAAAGGGAGTATGATAAAAACTGTGTTTTTATGGTTTTCTTGTTATTATTATTATTATTATTATTACTCCCTTTATTTTAAGTTGCAATGTCTGCAATCGTCAATCGTCAATGGTGCAAAAATTGGCTTCGATTTTTCGACCACTTCCCGTGGTCCGATCGAGCTGAAATTTGGACAGCAAATTTGTGGCGCCTAACAATACATCCTATCAAATTTTCAGTTAAAACAACTTAATAATACTACACTTATGACAATATTCATTTCTTAAAAGGTAAGTATAAGAAATATTTTGATTTCGCGTTAAAAATTCCTGTGTAACTTTTTATACTTTTTTCGGCGCAAAGCTACAAAAAAAAATAATATGCGCTCAGATTATTTTTAGAACAATTCATACGGAGTAAGGAGATATTTTTGAGATTTGCGACATAGATATTTTTTCTGTACGTTTCATTTGCAGTAGTCAATCAATTATTTAATTACATGATGGTAAACTTAGTTTGCAAATAAAGGGAGTATGATAAAAACTGTGTTTTTATGGTTTTCTTGTTATTATTATTATTATTATTATTACTCCCTTTATTTTAAGTTGCAATGTCTGCAATCGTCAATCGTCAATGCATGGTGCAAAAATTGGCTTCGATTTTTCGACCACTTCCCGTGGTCCGATCGAGCTGAAATTTGGACAGCAAATTTGTGGCGACTAACAATACATCCTATCAAATTTTCAGTTAAAACAACTTAATAATACTACACTTATGACAATATTCATTTCTTAAAAGGTAAGTATAAGAAATATTTTGATTTCGCGTTAAAAATGCCTGTGAAACTTTTTATACTTTTTCGGCGCAAAGCTAGAAAAAAAAATAATTATGCGCTACGATTATTTTTAGAACAATTCATACGGAGTAAGGAGATATTTTTGAGATTTGCGACACAGATATTTTTTCTGTACGTTTCATTTGCAGTAGTCAATCAATTATTTAATTACATGATGGTAAACTTAGTTTGCAAATAAAGGGAGTATAATAAAAACTTCGTTTTTATGGTTTTCTTGTTATTATTATTATTATTATTATTACTCCCTTTATTTTAAGTTGCAATGTCTGCAATCGTCAATCGTCAATGCATGGTGCAAAAATTGGCTTCGATTTTTCGACCACTTTCCGTGGTCCGATCGAGCTGAAATTTAGATAGCAAATTTGTGGCGCCTAACAATACATCCTATCAAATTTTCAGTTAAAACAACTTAATAATACTACACTTATGACAATATTCATTTCTTAAAAGGAAAGTATAAGAAATATTTTGATTTCGCGTTAAAAATGCCTGTGAAACTTTTTATACTTTTTCGGCGCAAATTTAGAAAAAAAAATAATTATGCGCTACGATTATTTTTAGAACAATTCATACGGAGTAAGGAGATATTTTTGAGATTTGCGACACAGATATTTTTTCTGTACGTTTCATTTGCAGTAGTCAATCAATTATTTAATTACATGATGGTAAACTTAGTTTGCAAATAAAGGGAGTATAATAAAAACTTCGTTTTTATGGTTTTCTTGTACTCCCTTTATTTTAAGTTGCAATGTCTGCAATCGTCAATCGTCAATGGTGCAAAAATTGGCTTCGATTTTTCGACCACTTCCCGTGGTCCGATCGAGCTGAAATTTGGACAGCAGATTTGTGGCGCCTAACAATACATCCTATCAAATTTTCAGTTAAAACGACTTAATAATACTACACGTATGACAATATTCATTTCTTAAAAGGAAAGTATAAGAAATATTTTGATTTCGCGTTAAAAATTCCTGTGTAACTTTTTATACTTTTTTCGGCGCAAAGCTACAAAAAAAAATAGTATGCGCTCAGATTATTTTTAGAACAATTCATACGGAGTAAGGAGATATTTTTGAGATTTGCGACATAGATATTTTTTCTGTACGTTTCATTTGCAGTAGTCAATCAATTATTTAATTACATGATGGTAAACTTAGTTTGCAAATAAAGGGAGTATGATAAAAACTGTGTTTTTATGGTTTTCTTGTTATTATTATTATTATTATTATTACTCCCTTTATTTTAAGTTGCAATGTCTGCAATCGTCAATCGTCAATGCATGGTGCAAAAATTGGCTTCGATTTTTCGACCACTTCCCGTGGTCCGATCGAGCTGAAATTTGGACAGCAAATTTGTGGCGCCTAACAATACATCCTATCAAATTTTCAGTTAAAACAACTTAATAATACTACACTTATGACAATATTCATTTCTTAAAAGGTAAGTATAAGAAATATTTTGATTTCGCGTTAAAAATGCCTGTGAAACTTTTTATACTTTTTCGGCGCAAAGCTAGAAAAAAAAATAATTATGCGCTACGATTATTTTTAGAACAATTCATACGGAGTAAGGAGATATTTTTGAGATTTGCGACACAGATATTTTTTCTGTACGTTTCATTTGCAGTAGTCAATCAATTATTTAATTACATGATGGTAAACTTAGTTTGCAAATAAAGGGAGTATAATAAAAACTTCGTTTTTATGGTTTTCTTGTACTCCCTTTATTTTAAGTTGCAATGTCTGCAATCGTCAATCGTCAATGGTGCAAAAATTGGCTTCGATTTTTCGACCACTTTCCGTGGTCCGATCGAGCTGAAATTTGGACAGCAGATTTGGGGCGCCTAACAATACATCCTATCAAATTTTCAGTTAAAACAACTTAATAATACTACACTTATGACAATATTCATTTCTTAAAAGGAAAGTATAAGAAATATTTTGATTTCGCGTAAAAAATTCCTGTGTAACTTTTTATACTTTTTTCGGCGCAAAGCTAGAAAAAAAAATATTATGCGCTCAGATTATTTTTAGAACAATTCATACGGAGTAAGGAGATATTTTTGAGATTTGCGACATAGATATTTTTTCTGTACGTTTCATTTGCAGTAGTCAATCAATTATTTAATTACATGATGGTAAACTTAGTTTGCAAATAAAGGGAGTATGATAAAAACTGTGTTTTTATGGTTTTCTTGTTATTATTATTATTATTATTATTACTCCCTTTATTTTAAGTTGCAATGTCTGCAATCGTCAATCGTCAAAGGTGCAAAAATTGGCTTCGATTTTTCGACCACTTCCCGTGGTCCGATCGAGCTGAAATTTGGACAGCAGATTTGGGGCGCCTAACAATACATCCTATCAAATTTTCAGTTAAAACAACTTAATAATACTACACTTATGACAATATTCATTTCTTAAAAGGAAAGTATAAGAAATATTTTGATTTCGCGTTAAAAATTCCTGTGTAACTTTTTATACTTTTTTCGGCGCAAAGCTAGAAAAAAAAAAATTATGCGCTCAGATTATTTTTAGAACAATTCATACAGAGTAAGGAGATATTTTTGAGATTTGCGACATAGATATTTTTTCTGTACGTTTCATTTGCAGTAGTCAATCAATTATTTAATTACATGATGGTAAACTTAGTTTGCAAATAAAGGGAGTATGATAAAAACTGTGTTTTTATGGTTTTCTTGTTATTATTATTATTATTATTATTACTCCCTTTATTTTAAGTTGCAATGTCTGCAATCGTCAATCGTCAATGGTGCAAAAATTGGCTTCGATTTTTCGACCACTTCCCGTGGTCCGATCGAGCTGAAATTTGGACAGCAAATTTGTGGCGCCTAACAATACATCCTATCAAATTTTCAGTTAAAACAACTTAATAATACTACACTTATGACAATATTCATTTCTTAAAAGGTAAGTATAAGAAATATTTTGATTTCGCGTTAAAAATTCCTGTGTAACTTTTTATACTTTTTTCGGCGCAAAGCTACAAAAAAAAATAATATGCGCTCAGATTATTTTTAGAACAATTCATACGGAGTAAGGAGATATTTTTGAGATTTGCGACATAGATATTTTTTCTGTACGTTTCATTTGCAGTAGTCAATCAATTATTTAATTACATGATGGTAAACTTAGTTTGCAAATAAAGGGAGTATGATAAAAACTGTGTTTTTATGGTTTTCTTGTTATTATTATTATTATTATTATTACTCCCTTTATTTTAAGTTGCAATGTCTGCAATCGTCAATCGTCAATGCATGGTGCAAAAATTGGCTTCGATTTTTCGACCACTTCCCGTGGTCCGATCGAGCTGAAATTTGGACAGCAGATTTGTGGCGCCTAACAATACATCCTGTCAAATTTTTATTTAAAACGACTTAATAATACTACACTTATGACAATATTCATTTCTTAAAAGGAAAGTATAAGAAATATTTTGATTTCGCGTTAAAAATTCCTGTGTAACTTTTTATACTTTTTTCGGCGCAAAGCTAGAAAAAAAAATATTATGCGCTCAGATTATTTTTAGAACAATTCATACGGAGTAAGGAGATATTTTTGAGATTTGCGACATAGATATTTTTTCTGTACGTTTCGTTTGCAGTAGTCAATCAATTATTTAATTACATGATGGTAAACTTAGTTTGCAAATAAAGGGAGTATGATAAAAACTGTGTTTTTATGGTTTTCTTGTTATTATTATTATTATTATTATTACTCCCTTTATTTTAAGTTGCAATGTCTGCAATCGTCAATCGTCAATGCATGGTGCAAAAATTGGCTTCGATTTTTTGACCACTTCCCGTGGTCCGATCGAGCTGAAATTTGGACAGCAGATTTGTGGCGCCTAACAATACATCCTATCAAATTTTTAATTAAAACGACTTAATAATACTACACTTATGGCAATATTCATTTCTTAAAAGGAAAGTATAAGAAATATTTTGATTTCGCGTTAAAAATTCCTGTGTAACTTTTTATACTTTTTTCGGCGCAAAGCTAGAAAAAAAAATATTATGCGCTCAGATTATTTTTAGAACAATTCATACGGAGTAAGGAGATATTTTTGAGATTTGCGACATAGATATTTTTTCTGTACGTTTCGTTTGCAGTAGTCAATCAATTATTTAATTACATGATGGTAAACTTAGTTTGCAAATAAAGGGAGTATGATAAAAACTGTGTTTTTATGGTTTTCTTGTTATTATTATTATTATTATTATTACTCCCTTTATTTTAAGTTGCAATGTCTGCAATCGTCAATCGTCAATGCATGGTGCAAAAATTGGCTTCGATTTTTTGACCACTTCCCGTGGTCCGATCGAGCTGAAATTTGGACAGCAGATTTGTGGCGCCTAACAATACATCCTATCAAATTTTCAGTTAAAACGACTTAATAATACTACACGTATGACAATATTTATTTCTTAAAAGGAAAGTATAAGAAATATTTTGATTTCGCGTTAAAAATTCCTGTGTAACTTTTTATACTTTTTTCGGCGCAAAGCTACAAAAAAAAATAGTATGCGCTCAGATTATTTTTAGAACAATTCATACGGAGTAAGGAGATATTTTTGAGATTTGCGACATAGATATTTTTTCTGTACGTTTCATTTGCAGTAGTCAATCAATTATTTAATTACATGATGGTAAACTTAGTTTGCAAATAAAGGGAGTATGATAAAAACTGTGTTTTTATGGTTTTCTTGTTATTATTATTATTATTATTATTACTCCCTTTATTTTAAGTTGCAATGTCTGCAATCGTCAATCGTCAATGCATGGTGCAAAAATTGGCTTCGATTTTTCGACCACTTCCCGTGGTCCGATCGAGCTGAAATTTGGACAGCAAATTTGTGGCGCCTAACAATACATCCTATCAAATTTTCAGTTAAAACAACTTAATAATACTACACGTATGACAATATTCATTTCTTAAAAGGAAAGTATAAGAAATATTTTGATTTCGCGTTAAAAATTCCTGTGTAACTTTTTATACTTTTTTCGGCGCAAAGCTAGAAAAAAAAATAATTATGCGCTACGATTATTTTTAGAACAATTCATACGGAGTAAGGAGATATTTTTGAGATTTGCGACACAGATATTTTTTCTGTACGTTTCATTTGCAGTAGTCAATCAATTATTTAATTACATGATGGTAAACTTAGTTTGCAAATAAAGGGAGTATAATAAAAACTTCGTTTTTATGGTTTTCTTGTACTCCCTTTATTTTAAGTTGCAATGTCTGCAATCGTCAATCGTCAATGGTGCAAAAATTGGCTTCGATTTTTCGACCACTTCCCGTGGTCCGATCGAGCTGAAATTTGGACAGCAAATTTGTGGCGCCTAACAATACATCCTATCAAATTTTCAGTTAAAACAACTTAATAATACTACACTTATGACAATATTCATTTCTTAAAAGGTAAGTATAAGAAATATTTTGATTTCGCGTTAAAAATTCCTGTGTAACTTTTTATACTTTTTTCGGCGCAAAGCTACAAAAAAAAATAATATGCGCTCAGATTATTTTTAGAACAATTCATACGGAGTAAGGAGATATTTTTGAGATTTGCGACATAGATATTTTTTCTGTACGTTTCATTTGCAGTAGTCAATCAATTATTTAATTACATGATGGTAAACTTAGTTTGCAAATAAAGGGAGTATGATAAAAACTGTGTTTTTATGGTTTTCTTGTTATTATTATTATTATTATTATTACTCCCTTTATTTTAAGTTGCAATGTCTGCAATCGTCAATCGTCAATGCATGGTGCAAAAATTGGCTTCGATTTTTCGACCACTTCCCGTGGTCCGATCGAGCTGAAATTTGGACAGCAGATTTGTGGCGCCTAACAATACATCCTGTCAAATTTTTATTTAAAACGACTTAATAATACTACACTTATGACAATATTCATTTCTTAAAAGGAAAGTATAAGAAATATTTTGATTTCGCGTTAAAAATTCCTGTGTAACTTTTTATACTTTTTTCGGCGCAAAGCTAGAAAAAAAAATATTATGCGCTCAGATTATTTTTAGAACAATTCATACGGAGTAAGGAGATATTTTTGAGATTTGCGACATAGATATTTTTTCTGTACGTTTCGTTTGCAGTAGTCAATCAATTATTTAATTACATGATGGTAAACTTAGTTTGCAAATAAAGGGAGTATGATAAAAACTGTGTTTTTATGGTTTTCTTGTTATTATTATTATTATTATTATTACTCCCTTTATTTTAAGTTGCAATGTCTGCAATCGTCAATCGTCAATGCATGGTGCAAAAATTGGCTTCGATTTTTTGACCACTTCCCGTGGTCCGATCGAGCTGAAATTTGGACAGCAGATTTGTGGCGCCTAACAATACATCCTATCAAATTTTCAGTTAAAACGACTTAATAATACTACACGTATGACAATATTCATTTCTTAAAAGGAAAGTATAAGAAATATTTTGATTTCGCGTTAAAAATTCCTGTGTAACTTTTTATACTTTTTTCGGCGCAAAGCTACAAAAAAAAATAGTATGCGCTCAGATTATTTTTAGAACAATTCATACGGAGTAAGGAGATATTTTTGAGATTTGCGACATAGATATTTTTTCTGTACGTTTCATTTGCAGTAGTCAATCAATTATTTAATTACATGATGGTAAACTTAGTTTGCAAATAAAGGGAGTATGATAAAAACTGTGTTTTTATGGTTTTCTTGTTATTATTATTATTATTATTATTACTCCCTTTATTTTAAGTTGCAATGTCTGCAATCGTCAATCGTCAATGCATGGTGCAAAAATTGGCTTCGATTTTTCGACCACTTCCCGTGGTCCGATCGAGCTGAAATTTGGACAGCAAATTTGTGGCGACTAACAATACATCCTATCAAATTTTCAGTTAAAACAACTTAATAATACTACACTTATGACAATATTCATTTCTTAAAAGGTAAGTATAAGAAATATTTTGATTTCGCGTTAAAAATGCCTGTGAAACTTTTTATACTTTTTCGGCGCAAAGCTAGAAAAAAAAATAATTATGCGCTACGATTATTTTTAGAACAATTCATACGGAGTAAGGAGATATTTTTGAGATTTGCGACACAGATATTTTTTCTGTACGTTTCATTTGCAGTAGTCAATCAATTATTTAATTACATGATGGTAAACTTAGTTTGCAAATAAAGGGAGTATAATAAAAACTTCGTTTTTATGGTTTTCTTGTTATTATTATTATTATTATTATTACTCCCTTTATTTTAAGTTGCAATGTCTGCAATCGTCAATCGTCAATGCATGGTGCAAAAATTGGCTTCGATTTTTCGACCACTTTCCGTGGTCCGATCGAGCTGAAATTTAGATAGCAAATTTGTGGCGCCTAACAATACATCCTATCAAATTTTCAGTTAAAACAACTTAATAATACTACACTTATGACAATATTCATTTCTTAAAAGGAAAGTATAAGAAATATTTTGATTTCGCGTTAAAAATGCCTGTGAAACTTTTTATACTTTTTCGGCGCAAATTTAGAAAAAAAAATAATTATGCGCTACGATTATTTTTAGAACAATTCATACGGAGTAAGGAGATATTTTTGAGATTTGCGACACAGATATTTTTTCTGTACGTTTCATTTGCAGTAGTCAATCAATTATTTAATTACATGATGGTAAACTTAGTTTGCAAATAAAGGGAGTATAATAAAAACTTCGTTTTTATGGTTTTCTTGTACTCCCTTTATTTTAAGTTGCAATGTCTGCAATCGTCAATCGTCAATGGTGCAAAAATTGGCTTCGATTTTTCGACCACTTCCCGTGGTCCGATCGAGCTGAAATTTGGACAGCAGATTTGTGGCGCCTAACAATACATCCTATCAAATTTTCAGTTAAAACGACTTAATAATACTACACGTATGACAATATTCATTTCTTAAAAGGAAAGTATAAGAAATATTTTGATTTCGCGTTAAAAATTCCTGTGTAACTTTTTATACTTTTTTCGGCGCAAAGCTACAAAAAAAAATAGTATGCGCTCAGATTATTTTTAGAACAATTCATACGGAGTAAGGAGATATTTTTGAGATTTGCGACATAGATATTTTTTCTGTACGTTTCATTTGCAGTAGTCAATCAATTATTTAATTACATGATGGTAAACTTAGTTTGCAAATAAAGGGAGTATGATAAAAACTGTGTTTTTATGGTTTTCTTGTTATTATTATTATTATTATTATTACTCCCTTTATTTTAAGTTGCAATGTCTGCAATCGTCAATCGTCAATGCATGGTGCAAAAATTGGCTTCGATTTTTCGACCACTTCCCGTGGTCCGATCGAGCTGAAATTTGGACAGCAAATTTGTGGCGCCTAACAATACATCCTATCAAATTTTCAGTTAAAACAACTTAATAATACTACACTTATGACAATATTCATTTCTTAAAAGGTAAGTATAAGAAATATTTTGATTTCGCGTTAAAAATGCCTGTGAAACTTTTTATACTTTTTCGGCGCAAAGCTAGAAAAAAAAATAATTATGCGCTACGATTATTTTTAGAACAATTCATACGGAGTAAGGAGATATTTTTGAGATTTGCGACACAGATATTTTTTCTGTACGTTTCATTTGCAGTAGTCAATCAATTATTTAATTACATGATGGTAAACTTAGTTTGCAAATAAAGGGAGTATAATAAAAACTTCGTTTTTATGGTTTTCTTGTACTCCCTTTATTTTAAGTTGCAATGTCTGCAATCGTCAATCGTCAATGGTGCAAAAATTGGCTTCGATTTTTCGACCACTTTCCGTGGTCCGATCGAGCTGAAATTTGGACAGCAGATTTGGGGCGCCTAACAATACATCCTATCAAATTTTCAGTTAAAACAACTTAATAATACTACACTTATGACAATATTCATTTCTTAAAAGGAAAGTATAAGAAATATTTTGATTTCGCGTAAAAAATTCCTGTGTAACTTTTTATACTTTTTTCGGCGCAAAGCTAGAAAAAAAAATATTATGCGCTCAGATTATTTTTAGAACAATTCATACGGAGTAAGGAGATATTTTTGAGATTTGCGACATAGATATTTTTTCTGTACGTTTCATTTGCAGTAGTCAATCAATTATTTAATTACATGATGGTAAACTTAGTTTGCAAATAAAGGGAGTATGATAAAAACTGTGTTTTTATGGTTTTCTTGTTATTATTATTATTATTATTATTACTCCCTTTATTTTAAGTTGCAATGTCTGCAATCGTCAATCGTCAAAGGTGCAAAAATTGGCTTCGATTTTTCGACCACTTCCCGTGGTCCGATCGAGCTGAAATTTGGACAGCAGATTTGGGGCGCCTAACAATACATCCTATCAAATTTTCAGTTAAAACAACTTAATAATACTACACTTATGACAATATTCATTTCTTAAAAGGAAAGTATAAGAAATATTTTGATTTCGCGTTAAAAATTCCTGTGTAACTTTTTATACTTTTTTCGGCGCAAAGCTAGAAAAAAAAAAATTATGCGCTCAGATTATTTTTAGAACAATTCATACAGAGTAAGGAGATATTTTTGAGATTTGCGACATAGATATTTTTTCTGTACGTTTCATTTGCAGTAGTCAATCAATTATTTAATTACATGATGGTAAACTTAGTTTGCAAATAAAGGGAGTATGATAAAAACTGTGTTTTTATGGTTTTCTTGTTATTATTATTATTATTATTATTACTCCCTTTATTTTAAGTTGCAATGTCTGCAATCGTCAATCGTCAATGGTGCAAAAATTGGCTTCGATTTTTCGACCACTTCCCGTGGTCCGATCGAGCTGAAATTTGGACAGCAAATTTGTGGCGCCTAACAATACATCCTATCAAATTTTCAGTTAAAACAACTTAATAATACTACACTTATGACAATATTCATTTCTTAAAAGGTAAGTATAAGAAATATTTTGATTTCGCGTTAAAAATTCCTGTGTAACTTTTTATACTTTTTTCGGCGCAAAGCTACAAAAAAAAATAATATGCGCTCAGATTATTTTTAGAACAATTCATACGGAGTAAGGAGATATTTTTGAGATTTGCGACATAGATATTTTTTCTGTACGTTTCATTTGCAGTAGTCAATCAATTATTTAATTACATGATGGTAAACTTAGTTTGCAAATAAAGGGAGTATGATAAAAACTGTGTTTTTATGGTTTTCTTGTTATTATTATTATTATTATTATTACTCCCTTTATTTTAAGTTGCAATGTCTGCAATCGTCAATCGTCAATGCATGGTGCAAAAATTGGCTTCGATTTTTCGACCACTTCCCGTGGTCCGATCGAGCTGAAATTTGGACAGCAGATTTGTGGCGCCTAACAATACATCCTGTCAAATTTTTATTTAAAACGACTTAATAATACTACACTTATGACAATATTCATTTCTTAAAAGGAAAGTATAAGAAATATTTTGATTTCGCGTTAAAAATTCCTGTGTAACTTTTTATACTTTTTTCGGCGCAAAGCTAGAAAAAAAAATATTATGCGCTCAGATTATTTTTAGAACAATTCATACGGAGTAAGGAGATATTTTTGAGATTTGCGACATAGATATTTTTTCTGTACGTTTCGTTTGCAGTAGTCAATCAATTATTTAATTACATGATGGTAAACTTAGTTTGCAAATAAAGGGAGTATGATAAAAACTGTGTTTTTATGGTTTTCTTGTTATTATTATTATTATTATTATTACTCCCTTTATTTTAAGTTGCAATGTCTGCAATCGTCAATCGTCAATGCATGGTGCAAAAATTGGCTTCGATTTTTTGACCACTTCCCGTGGTCCGATCGAGCTGAAATTTGGACAGCAGATTTGTGGCGCCTAACAATACATCCTATCAAATTTTCAGTTAAAACGACTTAATAATACTACACGTATGACAATATTTATTTCTTAAAAGGAAAGTATAAGAAATATTTTGATTTCGCGTTAAAAATTCCTGTGTAACTTTTTATACTTTTTTCGGCGCAAAGCTACAAAAAAAAATAGTATGCGCTCAGATTATTTTTAGAACAATTCATACGGAGTAAGGAGATATTTTTGAGATTTGCGACATAGATATTTTTTCTGTACGTTTCATTTGCAGTAGTCAATCAATTATTTAATTACATGATGGTAAACTTAGTTTGCAAATAAAGGGAGTATGATAAAAACTGTGTTTTTATGGTTTTCTTGTTATTATTATTATTATTATTATTACTCCCTTTATTTTAAGTTGCAATGTCTGCAATCGTCAATCGTCAATGCATGGTGCAAAAATTGGCTTCGATTTTTCGACCACTTCCCGTGGTCCGATCGAGCTGAAATTTGGACAGCAAATTTGTGGCGCCTAACAATACATCCTATCAAATTTTCAGTTAAAACAACTTAATAATACTACACGTATGACAATATTCATTTCTTAAAAGGAAAGTATAAGAAATATTTTGATTTCGCGTTAAAAATTCCTGTGTAACTTTTTATACTTTTTTCGGCGCAAAGCTAGAAAAAAAAATAATTATGCGCTACGATTATTTTTAGAACAATTCATACGGAGTAAGGAGATATTTTTGAGATTTGCGACACAGATATTTTTTCTGTACGTTTCATTTGCAGTAGTCAATCAATTATTTAATTACATGATGGTAAACTTAGTTTGCAAATAAAGGGAGTATAATAAAAACTTCGTTTTTATGGTTTTCTTGTACTCCCTTTATTTTAAGTTGCAATGTCTGCAATCGTCAATCGTCAATGGTGCAAAAATTGGCTTCGATTTTTCGACCACTTCCCGTGGTCCGATCGAGCTGAAATTTGGACAGCAAATTTGTGGCGCCTAACAATACATCCTATCAAATTTTCAGTTAAAACAACTTAATAATACTACACTTATGACAATATTCATTTCTTAAAAGGTAAGTATAAGAAATATTTTGATTTCGCGTTAAAAATTCCTGTGTAACTTTTTATACTTTTTTCGGCGCAAAGCTACAAAAAAAAATAATATGCGCTCAGATTATTTTTAGAACAATTCATACGGAGTAAGGAGATATTTTTGAGATTTGCGACATAGATATTTTTTCTGTACGTTTCATTTGCAGTAGTCAATCAATTATTTAATTACATGATGGTAAACTTAGTTTGCAAATAAAGGGAGTATGATAAAAACTGTGTTTTTATGGTTTTCTTGTTATTATTATTATTATTATTATTACTCCCTTTATTTTAAGTTGCAATGTCTGCAATCGTCAATCGTCAATGCATGGTGCAAAAATTGGCTTCGATTTTTCGACCACTTCCCGTGGTCCGATCGAGCTGAAATTTGGACAGCAGATTTGTGGCGCCTAACAATACATCCTGTCAAATTTTTATTTAAAACGACTTAATAATACTACACTTATGACAATATTCATTTCTTAAAAGGAAAGTATAAGAAATATTTTGATTTCGCGTTAAAAATTCCTGTGTAACTTTTTATACTTTTTTCGGCGCAAAGCTAGAAAAAAAAATATTATGCGCTCAGATTATTTTTAGAACAATTCATACGGAGTAAGGAGATATTTTTGAGATTTGCGACATAGATATTTTTTCTGTACGTTTCGTTTGCAGTAGTCAATCAATTATTTAATTACATGATGGTAAACTTAGTTTGCAAATAAAGGGAGTATGATAAAAACTGTGTTTTTATGGTTTTCTTGTTATTATTATTATTATTATTATTACTCCCTTTATTTTAAGTTGCAATGTCTGCAATCGTCAATCGTCAATGCATGGTGCAAAAATTGGCTTCGATTTTTTGACCACTTCCCGTGGTCCGATCGAGCTGAAATTTGGACAGCAGATTTGTGGCGCCTAACAATACATCCTATCAAATTTTCAGTTAAAACGACTTAATAATACTACACGTATGACAATATTCATTTCTTAAAAGGAAAGTATAAGAAATATTTTGATTTCGCGTTAAAAATTCCTGTGTAACTTTTTATACTTTTTTCGGCGCAAAGCTACAAAAAAAAATAGTATGCGCTCAGATTATTTTTAGAACAATTCATACGGAGTAAGGAGATATTTTTGAGATTTGCGACATAGATATTTTTTCTGTACGTTTCATTTGCAGTAGTCAATCAATTATTTAATTACATGATGGTAAACTTAGTTTGCAAATAAAGGGAGTATGATAAAAACTGTGTTTTTATGGTTTTCTTGTTATTATTATTATTATTATTATTACTCCCTTTATTTTAAGTTGCAATGTCTGCAATCGTCAATCGTCAATGCATGGTGCAAAAATTGGCTTCGATTTTTCGACCACTTCCCGTGGTCCGATCGAGCTGAAATTTGGACAGCAAATTTGTGGCGCCTAACAATACATCCTATCAAATTTTCAGTTAAAACAACTTAATAATACTACACGTATGACAATATTCATTTCTTAAAAGGAAAGTATAAGAAATATTTTGATTTCGCGTTAAAAATTCCTGTGTAACTTTTTA
This sequence comes from Anisus vortex, assembly GCA_949126835.1. NCBI lineage: Eukaryota > Metazoa > Mollusca > Gastropoda > Planorbidae > Anisus > Anisus vortex. The sequence continues at coordinate 11,394,115 of OX421498.1, read as the reverse complement.
TACTTTTTTCGGCGCAAAGCTAGAAAAAAAAATAATTATGCGCTACGATTATTTTTAGAACAATTCATACGGAGTAAGGAGATATTTTTGAGATTTGCGACACAGATATTTTTTCTGTACGTTTCATTTGCAGTAGTCAATCAATTATTTAATTACATGATGGTAAACTTAGTTTGCAAATAAAGGGAGTATAATAAAAACTTCGTTTTTATGGTTTTCTTGTACTCCCTTTATTTTAAGTTGCAATGTCTGCAATCGTCAATCGTCAATGGTGCAAAAATTGGCTTCGATTTTTCGACCACTTTCCGTGGTCCGATCGAGCTGAAATTTGGACAGCAGATTTGGGGCGCCTAACAATACATCCTATCAAATTTTCAGTTAAAACAACTTAATAATACTACACTTATGACAATATTCATTTCTTAAAAGGAAAGTATAAGAAATATTTTGATTTCGCGTAAAAAATTCCTGTGTAACTTTTTATACTTTTTTCGGCGCAAAGCTAGAAAAAAAAATATTATGCGCTCAGATTATTTTTAGAACAATTCATACGGAGTAAGGAGATATTTTTGAGATTTGCGACATAGATATTTTTTCTGTACGTTTCATTTGCAGTAGTCAATCAATTATTTAATTACATGATGGTAAACTTAGTTTGCAAATAAAGGGAGTATGATAAAAACTGTGTTTTTATGGTTTTCTTGTTATTATTATTATTATTATTATTACTCCCTTTATTTTAAGTTGCAATGTCTGCAATCGTCAATCGTCAATGCATGGTGCAAAAATTGGCTTCGATTTTTCGACCACTTCCCGTGGTCCGATCGAGCTGAAATTTGGACAGCAAATTTGTGGCGCCTAACAATACATCCTATAAATTTTCAGTTAAAACAACTTAATAATACTACACTTATGACAATATTCATTTCTTAAAAGGAAAGTATAAGAAATATTTTGATTTCGCGTTAAAAATGCCTGTGAAACTTTTTATACTTTTTCGGCGCAAAGCTATAAAAAAAAATAATTTTGCGCTACGATTATTTTTAGAACAATTCATACGGAGTAAGGAGATATTTTTGAGATTTGCGACACAGATATTTTTTCTGTACGTTTCATTTGCAGTAGTCAATCAATTATTTAATTACATGATGGTAAACTTAGTTTGCAAATAAAGGGAGTATAATAAAAACTTCGTTTTTATGGTTTTCTTGTACTCCCTTTATTTTAAGTTGCAATGTCTGCAATCGTCAATCGTCAATGGTGCAAAAATTGGCTTCGATTTTTCGACCACTTCCCGTGGTCCGATCGAGCTGAAATTTGGACAGCAGATTTGTGGCGCCTAACAATACATCCTATCAAATTTTCAGTTAAAACGACTTAATAATACTACACGTATGACAATATTCATTTCTTAAAAGGAAAGTATAAGAAATATTTTGATTTCGCGTTAAAAATTCCTGTGTAACTTTTTATACTTTTTTCGGCACAAAGCTAGAAAAAAAAATATTATGCGCTCAGATTATTTTTAGAACAATTCATACGGAGTAAGGAGATATTTTTGAGATTTGCGACATAGATATTTTTTCTGTACGTTTCATTTGCAGTAGTCAATCAATTATTTAATTACATGATGGTAAACTTAGTTTGCAAATAAAGGGAGTATGATAAAAACTGTGTTTTTATGGTTTTCTTGTTATTATTATTATTATTATTATTACTCCCTTTATTTTAAGTTGCAATGTCTGCAATCGTCAATCGTCAATGCATGGTGCAAAAATTGGCTTCGATTTTTCGACCACTTCCCGTGGTCCGATCGAGCTGAAATTTGGACAGCAAATTTGTGGCGCCTAACAATACATCCTATCAAATTTTCAGTTAAAACAACTTAATAATACTACACTTATGACAATATTCATTTCTTAAAAGGAAAGTATAAGAAATATTTTGATTTCGCGTTAAAAATTCCTGTGTAACTTTTTATACTTTTTTCGGCGCAAAGCTACAAAAAAAAATAGTATGCGCTCAGATTATTTTTAGAACAATTCATACGGAGTAAGGAGATATTTTTGAGATTTGCGACATAGATATTTTTTCTGTACGTTTCATTTGCAGTAGTCAATCAATTATTTAATTACATGATGGTAAACTTAGTTTGCAAATAAAGGGAGTATGATAAAAACTGTGTTTTTATGGTTTTCTTGTTATTATTATTATTATTATTATTACTCCCTTTATTTTAAGTTGCAATGTCTGCAATCGTCAATCGTCAATGCATGGTGCAAAAATTGGCTTCGATTTTTCGACCACTTCCCGTGGTCCGATCGAGCTGAAATTTGGACAGCAGATTTGTGGCGCCTAACAATACATCCTATCAAATTTTTAATTAAAACGACTTAATAATACTACACTTATGACAATATTCATTTCTTAAAAGGAAAGTATAAGAAATATTTTGATTTCGCGTTAAAAATTCCTGTGTAACTTTTTATACTTTTTTCGGCGCAAAGCTAGAAAAAAAAATATTATGCGCTCAGATTATTTTTAGAACAATTCATACGGAGTAAGGAGATATTTTTGAGATTTGCGACATAGATATTTTTTCTGTACGTTTCGTTTGCAGTAGTCAATCAATTATTTAATTACATGATGGTAAACTTAGTTTGCAAATAAAGGGAGTATGATAAAAACTGTGTTTTTATGGTTTTCTTGTTATTATTATTATTATTATTATTACTCCCTTTATTTTAAGTTGCAATGTCTGCAATCGTCAATCGTCAATGCATGGTGCAAAAATTGGCTTCGATTTTTCGACCACTTCCCGTGGTCCGATCGAGCTGAAATTTGGACAGCAGATTTGTGGCGCCTAACAATACATCCTATCAAATTTTCAGTTAAAACGACTTAATAATACTACACGTATGACAATATTCATTTCTTAAAAGGAAAGTATAAGAAATATTTTGATTTCGCGTTAAAAATTCCTGTGTAACTTTTTATACTTTTTTCGGCACAAAGCTACAAAAAAAAATATTATGCGCTCAGATTATTTTTAGAACAATTCATACGGAGTAAGGAGATATTTTTGAGATTTGCGACATAGATATTTTTTCTGTACGTTTCATTTGCAGTAGTCAATCAATTATTTAATTACATGATGGTAAACTTAGTTTGCAAATAAAGGGAGTATGATAAAAACTGTGTTTTTATGGTTTTCTTGTTATTATTATTATTATTATTATTACTCCCTTTATTTTAAGTTGCAATGTCTGCAATCGTCAATCGTCAATGCATGGTGCAAAAATTGGCTTCGATTTTTCGACCACTTCCCGTGGTCCGATCGAGCTGAAATTTGGACAGCAAATTTTTGGCACCTAACAATACATCCTATCAAATTTTCAGTTAAAACAACTTAATAATACTACACTTATGACAATATTCATTTCTTAAAAGGAAAGAATAAGAAATATTTTGATTTCGAGTTAAAAATGCCTGTGAAGCTTTTTATACTTTTTCGGCGCAAAGCTAGAAAAAAAATAATTATGCGCTACGATTATTTTTAGAACAATTCATACGGAGTAAGGAGATATTTTTGAGATTTGCGACACAGATATTTTTTCTGTACGTTTCATTTGCAGTAGTCAATCAATTATTTAATTACATGATGGTAAACTTAGTTTGCAAATAAAGGGAGTATAATAAAAACTTCGTTTTTATGGTTTTCTTGTACTCCCTTTATTTTAAGTTGCAATGTCTGCAATCGTCAATCGTCAATAGTGCAAAAATTGGCTTCGATTCTTCGACCACTTCCCGTGGTCCGATCGAGCTGAAATTTGGACAGCAGATTTGTGGCGCCTAACAATACATCCTATCAAATTTTTAATTAAAACGACTTAATAATACTACACTTATGACAATATTCATTTCATAAAAGGAAAGTATAAGAAATATTTTGATTTCGCGTTAAAAATTCCTGTGTAACTTTTTATACTTTTTTCGGCGCAAAGCTAGAAAAAAAAAATATTATGCGCTCAGATTATTTTTAGAACAATTCATACGGAGTAAGGAGATATTTTTGAGATTTACGACATAGATATTTTTTCTGTACGTTTCATTTGCAGTAGTCAATCAATTATTTAATTACATGATGGTAAACTTAGTTTGCAAATAAAGGGAGTATGATAAAAACTGTGTTTTTATGGTTTTCTTGTTATTATTATTATTATTATTATTACTCCCTTTATTTTAAGTTGCAATGTCTGCAATCGTCAATCGTCAATGCATGGTGCAAAAATTGGCTTCGATTTTTCGACCACTTCCCGTGGTCCGATCGAGCTGAAATTTGGACAGCAAATTTTTGGCACCTAACAATACATCCTATCAAATTTTCAGTTAAAACAACTTAATAATACTACACTTATGACAATATTCATTTCTTAAAAGGAAAGTATAAGAAATATTTTGATTTCGAGTTAAAAATGCCTGTGAAGCTTTTTATACTTTTTCGGCGCAAAGCTAGAAAAAAAATAATTATGCGCTACGATTATTTTTAGAACAATTCATACGGAGTAAGGAGATATTTTTGAGATTTGCGACACAGATATTTTTTCTGTACGTTTCATTTGCAGTAGTCAATCAATTATTTAATTACATGATGGTAAACTTAGTTTGCAAATAAAGGGAGTATAATAAAAACTTCGTTTTTATGGTTTTCTTGTACTCCCTTTATTTTAAGTTGCAATGTCTGCAATCGTCAATCGTCAATGGTGCAAAAATTGGCTTCGATTTTTCGACCACTTCCCGTGGTCCGATCGAGCTGAAATTTGGACAGCAGATTTGGGGCGCCTAACAATACATCCTATCAAATTTTCAGTTAAAACGACTTAATAATACTACACTTATGACAATATTCATTTCTTAAAAGGAAAGTATAAGAAATATTTTGATTTCGCGTTAAAAATTCCTGTGTAACTGTTTATACTTTTTTCGGCGCAAAGCTAGAAAAAAAAAATATTATGCGCTCAGATTATTTTTAGAACAATTCATACGGAGTAAGGAGATATTTTTGAGATTTGCGACATAGATATTTTTTCTGTACGTTTATTTGCAGTAGTCAATCAATTATTTAATTACATGATGGTAAACTTAGTTTGCAAATAAAGGGAGTATGATAAAAACTGTGTTTTTATGGTTTTCTTGTTATTATTATTATTATTATTATTACTCCCTTTATTTTAAGTTGCAATGTCTGCAATCGTCAATCGTCAATGCATGGTGCAAAAATTGGCTTCGATTTTTCGACCACTTTCCGTGGTCCGATCGAGCTGAAATTTGGACAGCAAATTTGTGGCGCCTAACAATACATCCTATCAAATTTTCAGTTAAAACAACTTAATAATACCACACTTATGACAATATTCATTTCTTAAAAGGAAAGTATAAGAAATATTTTGATTTCGCGTTAAAAATGCCTGTGAAACTTTTTATACTTTTTCGGCGCAAAGCTATAAAAAAAAATAATTATGCGCTACGATTATTTTTAGAACAATTCATACGGAGTAAGGAGATATTTTTGAGATTTGCGACACAGATATTTTTTCTGTACGTTTCATTTGCAGTAGTCAATCAATTATTTAATTACATGATGGTAAACTTAGTTTGCAAATAAAGGGAGTATAATAAAAACTTCGTTTTTATGGTTTTCTTGTTATTATTATTATTATTATTATTACTCCCTTTATTTTAAGTTGCAATGTCTGCAATCGTCAATCGTCAATGCATGGTGCAAAAATTGGCTTCGATTTTTCGACCACTTTCCGTGGTCCGATCGAGCTGAAATTTAGACAGCAAATTTGTGGCGCCTAACAATACATCCTATCAAATTTTCAGTTAAAACAACTTAATAATACTACACTTATGACAATATTCATTTCTTAAAAGGAAAGTATAAGAAATATTTTGATTTCGCGTTAAAAATTCCTGTGTAACTTTTTATACTTTTTTCGGCGCAAAGCTAGAAAAAAAAATATTATGCGCTCAGATTATTTTTAGAACAATTCATACGGAGTAAGGAGATATTTTTGAGATTTGCGACATAGATATTTTTTCTGTACGTTTCGTTTGCAGTAGTCAATCAATTATTTAATTACATGATGGTAAACTTAGTTTGCAAATAAAGGGAGTATGATAAAAACTGTGTTTTTATGGTTTTCTTGTTATTATTATTATTATTATTATTACTCCCTTTATTTTAAGTTGCAATGTCTGCAATCGTCAATCGTCAATGCATGGTGCAAAAATTGGCTTCGATTTTTCGACCACTTCCCGTGGTCCGATCGAGCTGAAATTTGGACAGCAGATTTGTGGCGCCTAACAATACATCCTATCAAATTTTCAGTTAAAACGACTTAATAATACTACACGTATGACAATATTCATTTCTTAAAAGGAAAGTATAAGAAATATTTTGATTTCGAGTTAAAAATGCCTGTGAAGCTTTTTATACTTTTTCGGCGCAAAGCTAGAAAAAAAATAATTATGCGCTACGATTATTTTTAGAACAATTCATACGGAGTAAGGAGATATTTTTGAGATTTGCGACACAGATATTTTTTCTGTACGTTTCATTTGCAGTAGTCAATCAATTATTTAATTACATGATGGTAAACTTAGTTTGCAAATAAAGGGAGTATAATAAAAACTTCGTTTTTATGGTTTTCTTGTACTCCCTTTATTTTAAGTTGCAATGTCTGCAATCGTCAATCGTCAATGGTGCAAAAATTGGCTTCGATTTTTCGACCACTTCCCGTGGTCTGATCGAGCTGAAATTTGGACAGCAGATTTGGGGCGCCTAACAATACATCCTATCAAATTTTCAGTTAAAACAACTTAATAATACCACACTTATGACAATATTCATTTCTTAAAAGGAAAGTATAAGAAATATTTTGATTTCGCGTTAAAAATGCCTGTGAAACTTTTTATACTTTTTCGGCGCAAAGCTATAAAAAAAAATAATTATGCGCTACGATTATTTTTAGAACAATTCATACGGAGTAAGGAGATATTTTTGAGATTTGCGACACAGATATTTTTTCTGTATTATTTCATTTGCAGTAGTCAATCAATTATTTAATTACATGATGGTAAACTTAGTTTGCAAATAAAGGGAGTATAATAAAAACTTCGTTTTTATGGTTTTCTTGTTATTATTATTATTATTACTCCCTTTATTTTAAGTTGCAATGTCTGCAATCGTCAATCGTCAATGCATGGTGCAAAAATTGGCTTCGATTTTTCGACCACTTTCCGTGGTCCGATCGAGCTGAAATTTAGACAGCAAATTTGTGGCGCCTAACAATACATCCTATCAAATTTTCAGTTAAAACAACTTAATAATACTACACTTATGACAATATTCATTTCTTAAAAGGAAAGTATAAGAAATATTTTGATTTCGCGTTAAAAATGCCTGTGAAACTTTTTATACTTTTTCGGCGCAAATTTAGAAAAAAAAATAATTATGCGCTACGATTATTTTTAGAACAATTCATACGGAGTAAGGAGATATTTTTGAGATTTGCGACACAGATATTTTTTCTGTACGTTTCATTTGCAGTAGTCAATCAATTATTTAATTACATGATGGTAAACTTAGTTTGCAAATAAAGGGAGTATAATAAAAACTTCGTTTTTATGGTTTTCTTGTACTCCCTTTATTTTAAGTTGCAATGTCTGCAATCGTCAATCGTCAATGGTGCAAAAATTGGCTTCGATTTTTCGACCACTTCCCGTGGTCCGATCGAGCTGAAATTTGGACAGCAGATTTGTGGCGCCTAACAATACATCCTATTAAATTTTCAGTTAAAACGACTTAATAATACTACACTTATGACAATATTCATTTCTTAAAAGGAAAGTATAAGAAATATTTTGATTTCGCGTTAAAAATTCCTGTGTAACTGTTTATACTTTTTTCGGCGCAAAGCTAGAAAAAAAAAATATTATGCGCTCAGATTATTTTTAGAACAATTCATACGGAGTAAGGAGATATTTTTGAGATTTGCGACATAGATATTTTTTCTGTACGTTTATTTGCAGTAGTCAATCAATTATTTAATTACATGATGGTAAACTTAGTTTGCAAATAAAGGGAGTATGATAAAAACTGTGTTTTTATGGTTTTCTTGTTATTATTATTATTATTATTATTACTCCCTTTATTTTAAGTTGCAATGTCTGCAATCGTCAATCGTCAATGCATGGTGCAAAAATTGGCTTCGATTTTTCGACCACTTTCCGTGGTCCGATCGAGCTGAAATTTGGACAGCAAATTTGTGGCGCCTAACAATACATCCTATCAAATTTTCAGTTAAAACAACTTAATAATACCACACTTATGACAATATTCATTTCTTAAAAGGAAAGTATAAGAAATATTTTGATTTCGCATTAAAAATGCCTGTGAAACTTTTTATACTTTTTCGGCGCAAAGCTATAAAAAAAAATAATTATGCGCTACGATTATTTTTAGAACAATTCATACGGAGTAAGGAGATATTTTTGAGATTTGCGACACAGATATTTTTTCTGTACGTTTCATTTGCAGTAGTCAATCAATTATTTAATTACATGATGGTAAACTTAGTTTGCAAATAAAGGGAGTATGATAAAAACTGTTTTTATGGTTTTCTTGTTATTATTATTATTATTATTATTACTCCCTTTATTTTAAGTTGCAATGTCTGCAATCGTCAATGCATGGTGCAAAAATTGGCTTCGATTTTTCGACCACTTCCCGTGGTTCCCGTGGTCCGATCGAGCTGAAATTTGGACAGCAAATTTGTGGCGCCTAACAATACATCCTATCAAATTTTCAGTTAAAACAACTAATAATACTACACTTATGACAATATTCATTTCTTAAAAGGAAAGTATAAGAAATATTTTAATTTCGCGTTAAAAATGCCTGTGCAACTTTTTATAGTTTTTCGGCGCAAAGCTAGAAAAAAAAAATTATGCGCTACGATTATTTTTAGAACAATTCATACGGAGTAAGGAGATATTTTTGAGATTTGCGACACATATATTTTTTCTGTACGTTTCATTTGCAGTAGTCAATCAATTATTTAATTACATGATGGTAAACTTAGTTTGCAAATAAAGGGAGTATGATAAAAACTGTGTTTTTATGGTTTTCTTGTTATTATTATTATTATTATTATTATTACTCCCTTTATTTTAAGTTGCAATGTCTGCAATCGTCAACCGTCAATGCATGGTGCAAAAATTGGCTTCGATTTTTCGACCACTTCCCGTGGTCCGATCGAGCTGAAATTTGGACAGCAAATTTGTGGCGCCTAACAATACATCCTATCAAATTTTCAGTTAAAACAACTTAATAATACTACACTTATGACAATATTCATTTCTTAAAAGGAAAGTATAAGAAATATTTTAATTTCGCGTTAAAAATGCCTGTGCAACTTTTTATAGTTTTTCGGCGCAAAGCTAGAAAAAAAAAATTATGCGCTACGATTATTTTTAGAACAATTCATACGGAGTAAGGAGATATTTTTGAGATTTGCGACACATATATTTTTTCTGTACGTTTCATTTGCAGTAGTCAATCAATTATTTAATTACATGATGGTAAACTTAGTTTGCAAATAAAGGGAGTATAATGAAAACTTCGTTTTTATGGTTTTCTTGTTTAATCTATCAAAATATAAATTAAATATAAACTTAGTTTACAAAGAAAGGGAGTTTAATAAAAACTGTGTTTTTATGGGTTCGTTTTTTTAATGTTTTCTTTAGTTGATGGGTCCCATACAGATCCTGCATATTCTAGTATAGGCCTAACTAATGTGAGATAGCATTTTAGTTTTATATTCATATTACATTTGTAAAAGTTCCTTTTTATGAATCCTAATGTTTTGTTTGATTTTTTAATTACTTCATCAATGTGAGGGTTCCATGATAACTTATCATTAAATGATAATACATTTTATTATTACTCCCAGATACTTAGCATTATTAGTTTGAGTTAGTTCTTCACCATGAATATAGTATTTTGTTATAACTTGTTTCTTTTTCTTGTATACCCTTACTAGTTGGCATTTTTCTGGGTGAAAAGACATACTTCAGTTTGATTCCCATTTGTGTAGATCATCTAGGTCTTTTTGTAAAAGTTCGCTATCTTTTCTTGTCTTTATTATTCTATAAATTATGCAATCATCGGCAAATAATCTTACTTTTGTTACTATGTTGATGCAATTTGGTAGATCATTAATATAAATTATAAATAATAGGGGCCATAGAACAGTTCCTTGTGGAACTCCTGAGTTTACAGTTATTGGTGATGACTTATAGCCATTTATTATCACTGTTTGTTTTCTGCCTATAAGAAAGTCCTGAATCCACTGATGTAAGGGACCAGAGATGCCAAAGTATTTAAGTTTTATAAGAAGACTAGAACGATGAACTTTATCAAATGCTTTTGAAAAATCTAGTAATATAGCATCATATTGGTTGTTATTAACTAATCCCTTAGACAAGTCATCTATTAAGCCTATTAGTTGAGTTTCACTTGATCTGCTTTTCCTGAAGCCATGTTGGTGTGGGCTTAGTGCATTAAGTTTTTCTAGAAGATTATTAGTAGTGAGATTACACTCAGGCAACCATTAGACTGTATTTATTTTATCCCCTTTTTATTTTAATAGTAAGTCATTATTAATTATTACTACACTACGACAATATATGTGCTATTGTTTCATTTATTAGTTTTTTTTGTCTATTTATGTGTTATTTATTGTAGTTCTCCTTAATTTGATTTGAGGAGCTTCAATTCATAGTCATAAGTCTTAGATTAATAGTGTATTGTATTTCGGTACTACTTTTATTCATAACAGTTATTTATTTAGAATCGGGTCTCCTTATTGTATTTCTTAATTGACTATCTTCTTTCCTAGTTATGTAAATACAGTAAATTGTTTAATTTATTCCTAGGAGTTTTATTGTTCTTTTTAATATAGTTTTGTTCTTTAGCTATTAGATTTTGACGGGTATTCTTGAGATCATGCGCCACCATTCCCCTAGACAAGTTTATTTTTAATTGAGCCAGTTTAACATTTTTATCTTAAATTGAAATCCAGTATGATCTCAGAGATAACCGTTTAACCGTAAATTAAAACACTTCTATGTTACATTATCTATAATGATTTTTCTCTCCCCACCCCCAGACTGCCCAATGACCACTCCCATTGTCCATCTCACTCAATCTCTGGAAAAATAAATAAATACAATTGTTATTGTCCATCAATGTTTGTCCTAATCTACGTGTCTGTCTGCTCATTCTATTTAATTTAACAAGAAAAGCAATAATTTGTCCATTGTTTAAAATATATAATATTTGTTTATTCTATATTCCTACGTAATTTAATCATATAAAGAAACACATTTCTTACCGTAATTACTACTTTAGCTGGATCATAACCAATAGGGATGTTGATACAGGTGACATTTACAGATTTCCCAGTGAACACAGTAGTTGCAGACAGTGATATAGTGGTTTCATAATCATCACCAACTCCATTTTGTGGATCTATAAATAATTATTTTAAATCAATACGGATAAATTGAAAATATAATTTGTTTAGTACGTATGATAAAATATGTATATACAAGCAACAAAATAAACCGCACTTAAGTAGCATTATATTGCTTGAAATCACACACATTAGATTTGAGATTTCTTTTCTTTACTAAAGGACTTGCTAAAAGAAAAACCCATTTTTAGGAGATATAAAGTAATTAAAAAATCACAAAGGCAAAACAAGACAGACAGATTGGGGACGAATGTTTAATAATCAGTTATAATGGCAAATTAAATTTAGAATTTTCTATTAATTGGAAATAAGCATCATTATTTGGTTTTGGCTTAATGTATGCACATGACTAAAATCAGTACTTAAGGCATATCTTTGTCTTATTGATTATTTATTTTCATTCATTGAAATACTATAATTAGAGTCTTTGTCGGTTATATTTTTTTTTATCAATTATTTTTATGCAGTGTTCAAAACAATACATTTCGAGTGTTGTATTGTTATTATTTAATACATATTAACTTGAGCAAACACAATATTAAAAGTCATGTAAAGCATTTAAAATGCGTCGACACTATGGCCAAAAATATTTTGTTTACAAACAGGAAAAACGGTGGCGGGGTGGGCTAGAGAGGATAATATGTCAAAAATGTACAGGGTGCAACAAGGGATTGGGAGGTATAAAAATATGACTGGTTGTGTGTACGTAACATATGGATGACCCTTATGTGGGGAATCAAAAGATCTTGTTCTGCTGAGATTTAAACAAGACATTTGTCTAGAAGTCTAGAAGCCTAGAAGTCTAGAAGTCTAGAAGCCTAGAAGTCTAGAAGTCTAGAAGTCTAGAAGTCTAGAAGTAATATTTTCACACACGTTCAAAATTCTCATCAGGTAACCAATGCTCTGTTGCTTTTTTCTCTAAGGAAGTTTTACATTTAAATATCCATATAAATATTCATAACAATATCCAAAATTAGCTTACAATCTTTTCGCAAGACAGGCAGACGAAGATGATCACTTAAGTCTGAATCCAGGTTGCTATTTCCAGAGAATTTCGCTTTGCATCTAAAAAAAATATTAGACGTTTTACACATTTTTTTTTTACTTCTTCTATTCTTTTAAAAAACAAATGTACTCGAAATAAGCTCCGTTATAAATATTAGACCGTAACAATAAGAAACTATGTTGAAGACTCTAGAAAAAAGAAGTGATTTAACACTAAACATTGAAACGAAAGAGTAGTACTTATATACTTGTTACTGAGTTTACAGGTGTTCACTGGTCACTATATTTACATGTCACAGTGATGTCTCCTGTTAACTAGGCCAGGGTTCGTCAACCTACGGCACGCGTGCCAGTTTTATCAATTCACAATGGCACACAGAAGACGCAGAAAAATGCAATTAAAGACGTTTCTTCTACAAGACATTGATTGCTGGAGCAGATTAGAGCTCAACGCGGATTAGGAGACTGATCTCTTCATTAGGGTCTTCTAAACAAATTCCACTAAACCCATTCCCGATGGCGTAGAACGACAGCACTTCAGGCAGAACCAGACAGGCTAAGATGGCGGTACTACTAAACGCAGGAATTCATGCAGAAGATCTCGTTAGAATGTTTGTTATGAAGGCCCAACGCCTGGCCAACGTTGAGTTTGGCCATGTTTAGTTCAAGTTCCGGGCACCGAGAGAAGAACCTCTGCATCAGTCAATGGGAATAAAAGTTTGGTATAAAGAGGTCTATTGTTTGGGTTGCATGTGTTACGTCCACAATCCCCTTGTGGCCAGAGCTGTGTAGATCTTGCTGATAATTCTCGTTAGTCCTAGGGGAGACTTTAATTATTAGTATTTATGTTTCAGTATTACACGAACTCTTCTTATAGTCCTGGGCACAAATTCAGTACTTGTATTCCAACATTTCCTTTCTTGTAAATTATGGTAGTAGATAAATCTTATAGTAATGTATACAACACAATAGGATAGTAACTTGACAAAGAAGCTTCAGTGTAACTGTTGTTGATAGTTTATTTCAGGTGGTATGTTCAATATATACAATATATCTATTATGTACAGTTAGAATCAAATAGTGCAAACACAAACGTTCTCAAAAGAACATATTTTGAAACTCTCCGTCTTTCAGACAAAACAAATCATTAAATACTATCCGAGTGGTGCAAGGGATAGACCCATTACCAGTAGGGGTGAAAATCATGGTATCATTACAAAACTCATAACAAAAACGATAGGAACTTCCCCTATTAAATAATGAGTCGTTCCCAGACTCTGAGAATTTGAGATCAACACAGAATCCCAGCATTACCTAGAACCTTTCGTTTTCCTACTAAACGTCCTAATATCGCGTGTAGTAAGAAAAGAGAGAGAGAGGAGAATAAACATTGCGTGTTCCAATTCTTGGAAAAACAATATACATGACACGCCCCCACCCAATGAAAGAAATAATGTACCATAATTACCCAAGTAATACTCAACATGGTACATTTTTCGTACTTAACACTATCGTTTTAATAACCAACAATCAATGGAAGATTATTAGACAATTTAAGCAAACATGGCTCACTGGCACAACTAAATTATAAAAAGTGTCACTACCCAATGGTAATTGTGATTATAACGTGATGGACAAATATTTCACCGTTAGTATTAATATTAACTAATGTCTCAACAAGTACAAATAATTCAAAAATATTCTAGTCATTCTTATTTTAACTATGTACAGTTGTGTGGATTTCCACCAAAATTTTGCAAAAAGTTTTAATTTATTAAACAAATATAACATTGCTCAAACTCTTGTTAATTTCCAACAGTTTACTTCTAATATACAAACCAAAAGATAAGTAATACATAACTCGAATCAAACTATAGGTTACTTCCCCTTTAAATTACAGTGTCAACTTGACATTAACAGGGTTCATACCTAAGATGATGATACTTCCCCTTTTCTCAAATACGAGGAGAAAATACACTCTAGTTACGATTACTACAGTAATCTAAATATTAAAATGTAATCCACTATTATGCGTTTTTGGCAAATTTAAAAGTTTAATATAAAAGATTGTTCAGGGTTGAATGAGTGCACACCTTTAGGTACCTTTGTTTCCCTCCATTCCCGGATATATGGAATATATAACAACCTATACAACATAGTGAATATCCACTAGTTTTTCCCATTCTATTACCATGATATAACAATTTAGCAATAGATTTCCAATATTATCTATTAATTTATACCAATTAAGATTACATCTCTTTCTAAGATAAAAATTGTACATATTATTATTTAGTTCCATTCATTAACTAAAATAAAACAAGATAATAAATCAACTAGCTCAAAGTTTTCCCACTTAATTGCATGTGATGACAATTACTTTTATCCATCCATATCAAGTAAATACGTGCATATTATATATTTATTGCATCATGCATCAACATTTAAATGGAATTTCTTTTCCATAATCAAATGAATTTAAAATATATCAGAACATCAATATTATACATGATTATAAGAATTATTAATACTTTCAAAAGACTTGACTTCTGTATGATACAAGTATTCTATAGGTATTCCATAATCAAAATTCAAACGAATGATAGGTTATCATGACACATTCTTAATGAATAAGTGAGATGATCTGAAAAAGAAGTATGGGTTATTCAGTCAATCATGTAGCACCCGAGATAGAGTATCAGCTGTGACGTTGTCTCTAGTCTCTATCTTGTCGATGATACGGGAATGGGATACCAGTCGGTCTTTGTCAAATTACTTAATTTCCCAAAGTCTCTATAAAACTGCAGTGTGTGGTCGGCTTTTGGTACCATCACACAGGGTGTAGACCATTTGCTATCACATTTTTCTCCTATGTCATCTTCTAACATATGCTCTACATCTAATTTAATATGCTCAGGTCTGATGGGGTCAAATGGATGCTGTTTAATAGACCTAGCACTATTGGTTAACACTACATCGTGCTCTATGACATGTGTCCTTCTGGGAACATTTGTAAACATTGACTTATTTTCATGCACCAGCTCAATAATCTTCTCCTTATCTTCTACCGGAAGATGTTCTAGCCTTGTATCTAAACTCTTAAGGGCATCTGTATTATTAAGTTTACTTTCTGCTAACTTATATTCTATCCTAGATAAATCCGTCGGGACTCTAGCTAACGGAATCATGGGGACCTCCCGTGGTTTACTCTTTTCCCTGGAAACATAGGGCTTAAGCAAATTAATATGGCATACCCTCTGCTTTTGTCTCCGGTCAGGAGTCTTTATCAAATAATTGACCTCGCCAAGCTTTGACTCTATCTCATAGGGTCCACTAAACTTTGCACTTAAAGGCTGATTTTGCAAAGGTAGAAACACAAGAACTTTGTCACCTGGTGCAAAAGTTCTAGCTGTAGCTTTACGGTCATAGTTCTGTCTCATACGCTCCTGCATCTGTGGAAAATGAATCTTCACATGGTTAAAAGCATGATAAAGCCTATTTTTAAATTTATCTACATATGACAAAAGTCCAATCGGTTCACTGTCTGTTAGCCAAGTTTCATGTAGAAGTTTCAACGGACCTCTGACTGAGTGTCCATACACAAGTTCGAATGGGCTAAACCCCAGGGATTCCTGAGTGGCCTCCCTTGCAGCGAACAGTACACCCTTATCCCAGTCTTTCTCGTTTTCATAACAGTACTTTTTAAGCATCGATTTTAATGTCTGATGAAACCTTTCCAGAGCTCCCTGGCTCTCAGGATGATAGGCACTTGATAGCCTATGGCTTATCCCTAATTGTTCCATGACTTGTTTGAAAATGTTCGAAGTAAAGTTAGTCCCCTGGTCGGACTGTACTGTCTTCGGTAGGCCATAACGTGTGAAGAAATTTGTCAGGGCGTCTACCACCTTCACTGTTGTTATGTTCCGCAACGGAATGGCTTCCGGGAAGCGAGTGGATGAACACATGACTGTGAGCAGGTATTGAAAACCGGCTTTTGTTTTCGGCAACGGGCCCACGCAATCAATGAGTATATGACTGAATGGTTCGTCGAACGCTGGTATCGGCTGGAGTGGAGCGACAGGAATTCGTTGGTTAGGACGTCCTACCATTTGGCATACGTGGCAAGTCTTGCAGTATTGTTCGACATCTCTTCTCAGTCCTGGCCAGTAGAAGTAAGGGAGGATACGGTGGTGCGTTTTCCGGACTCCCATGTGACCAGCGAAGGGAAGATCATGCGCCATACGCAGTATATCTTGACGATAGCACTTAGGTATTACAATCTGGTGAATACTGTCCCACTCGTTTGTACCTGAGTTGAGCGGTTTCGACTTTCTCATCAATACTTCATCTTTCATGTAGAAACATTCCGCCATTGCATCTGCAGTCTTTTCGTCAACAGCTTTCATTCTGAGTTGCATTATTACTTCGTCATTCAATTGTTCTTTCACCAATTTCTGCTTTGGTGACAAAATGTTATCGTTCTCTGTTGCATCACCAGTTGTTAGTTCAGCAAAGAACGTAGCACTTAAATCGATGTCAGGTGTTTCTGTTATCACTGTTTCATTCGCATGTGTGTCTTCAGAACAGACAAACACATCTTTCGTTGCACTACACGGCGTAGCAGGAGTCTTTACCGACTTCTTTTTCTGCATTGCTCTTGTCAGTGCACATGTTGGGCGTTCATTGGCAGGACGTAGGTTTTTGTCCTCCGCCATCTTTGTCTCCAACACTTTAACCATGGGCTCGACAGTGACTCTGCCGCCCATAATGTCATTTCCTAATATCATGGAAACGCCTTTGACGGGTAGTGCGCGCCACACTCCCACTACGATGTTACCTGTAAAAATATCCGACTCGAGTTTTATTCTGTGCAGTGGAGCTTCCACAGCCTCCATACTAGCACCTCTCAGCACAACAGACTCACCGGTACTGGTGGCATCTGTTAACGGCACACTGCCCTCCAGGATCACGCTGACAGCAGAACCCGTGTCACGTAATATCTGTATTTTCTTCTTGCTGAGTACATCGACTTCTGTCGACACTGTCCCCTCGTAGACAAAGGGTCGAAAATCGGATAGGTCGTCCTCTTCCGGGACTTCAGAAACCATCTGTTCCTCACGGCCTTCTGAAAGCATAATAGATTGAGTACAGCTATTCTCTTTTACCTTAGATAGACTGTTCTCAAAAACCATCGACTCCACAACTATGGGCGATGCCGGCCGCATTTCTTTTGAGTTTCTTGACCCTGTGTTGCACACTTCTTCTGTCTGCTTGCTATCTTTCTGCACTCTGGCACAGTGTAGAATAGCACCTTGCTTCTTGGTAAGGATCCAACAATCTTTCTTCATGTGGCCCTCTTTCTTGCAATTGAAACATACCACCTTTGCTTTATTTACATCTGTCTGCTTCCTGAAATGAACTAAGTTACTATTATTATTTACACCACTGTTCTTATTATTGTTTTCACTTGTCTCTTTTGGTTTACTAGCCTCCTTGGACTCTGGTTTGTGCACTTTGGGTTTGTCAGCATAATATGGCTTTATGCTGGCGTGAATTATGGCATAGTTATCTGCCAATCTAGCAGCTTCATGCACATCTTCAACCCCTCGGTCTGAGATGTGAGTTTTAATATCCACTCGAATACAATCATTGAATTCCTCAAACAATATTAGGTTCTTGAGTTTATCAAACTCACTTACATTATGTGACCTTAGCCACTGTTCTAACATTTTCTCCTTTTGTCTCAAAAAGTCTACATGAGTTTGATCATATGCCTTCTTTCTGTCTCTAAATAGCTTTCTATATTTTTCTGGTGTCAGGGAATAACTTTTCAGCACCCTATCTTTGATTACTTCATAGTCATTTATTTCCTCGGGTGTTAAACTCAACACTACGTCCAATGCTTTTCCTTTGTTGAGAGTTGACCTTAACAATAAAGCCATCTTATCATCAGGGAACTGATAATCTACAGCTATCCTCTCAAAAAGCAAAAAGAAATCTTGAACATCTTCTTCTCTGAATATAGGCAAGTGTTGCTTCATTGCGCTAATATCCATACCGTTGCTGTCCCTACGATGGTCAGGTCTGTTCATGCGTGCCATCTCTATCCTTTCTCGGCTTTCAATCCTAATTCTTTCATTTTCTCTCCTTTCCATACTTTCTAATTCCATTCTCTTCATAGCTAATTGGAATTTTAGGTTTTCACTCAACCCTTCATCTTCATCATTGTTTGATGATCTAGATGACATATTTCTTACCTCGTCTCCGTGGGCAATTACCTCGCCCCCACTGGGAGCTACATAACCTTCATTGATATCGTTCTGTCCCACTTCAACTACACTACCAGTGTTCATGGCATTCTGCCCGTTCAAACATGTCATAATTTCTTTGGTCAAACGATTACGATTAGGTCTTGCCTGTCCTGCCTCAATCCCAAAGGACTCAGCTAATTCTTTTAGTTCAGCAAATGACATGGCATTAAGTTCCTCACTTGATATATTCGAAGCCATAGTATAGCGTTCGAAATATTTGTTATAGTAGAGTAGTATATATTGTATAACAAAATATAAAGTTCCAACTTACGATTTGTCCAGAAATTTGCACAATATAATATTAAACACTTCGTGGAATCTTCACACTTCCCAAGGAATAAAAACGCAAACCAGTTCTCTCCTCTTTTTAAAAAGAATAGTTTCACAGTCCTGAAAACGAAACACAAATATGCCGCTCTCAGTACTACTAATGTCACAAAATATTTATAGGTCAGCTAGATCAAGAAAAGTAGAACTCAAATCTACCGAACGAGACTACCAAATCTTGTCAATCCTAGGTCAGGAAAAGTAGAACTCAAATATACCGGGCGAGACCACCAAATTTTGTTACGTCCACAATCCCCTTGTGGCCAGAGCTGTGTAGATCTTGCTGATAATTCTCGTTAGTCCTAGGGGAGACTTTAATTATTAGTATTTATGTTTCAGTATTACACGAACTCTTCTTATAGTCCTGGGCACAAATTCAGTACTTGTATTCCAACATTTCCTTTCTTGTAAATTATGGTAGTAGATAAATCTTATAGTAATGTATACAACACAATAGGATAGTAACTTGACAAAGAAGCTTCAGTGTAACTGTTGTTGATAGTTTATTTCAGGTGGTATGTTCAATATATACAATATATCTATTATGTACAGTTAGAATCAAATAGTGCAAACACAAACGTTCTCAAAAGAACATATTTTGAAACTCTCCGTCTTTCAGACAAAACAAATCATTAAATACTATCCGAGTGGTGCAAGGGATAGACCCATTACCAGTAGGGGTGAAAATCATGGTATCATTACAAAACTCATAACAAAAACGATAGGAACTTCCCCTATTAAATAATGAGTCGTTCCCAGACTCTGAGAATTTGAGATCAACACAGAATCCCAGCATTACCTAGAACCTTTCGTTTTCCTACTAAACGTCCTAATATCGCGTGTAGTAAGAAAAGAGAGAGAGAGGAGAATAAACATTGCGTGTTCCAATTCTTGGAAAAACAATATACATGACACATGCAATAAGTAGGCTACAATTAAGATAAGATTAGATTGCTTTATGAACCACCCAAATGGAAATTTGACTTGATTACAGATATTCTGTCTTTCATCATATTTTAAAGAATATAAAGGAACTATTTGTACTCAATCATAAAAATGTACTTATAAAAATAGTCATGCACGCAAACTATCGTACCATTTATCATAGATCATAGAAAAAATATCATTAGGAGTCAGCTATTGTATTTCTAGCTAACTGACGATTCTGTTGAAAATTTCTCATTGACAGTGTAACAAAAGAGTTCTTAAATCTCTATGTTCTTGTACTTATTGCTCTTTTTTAAATAGAGAGAAGTGAGGGGCAAAAAGTAAAGTACAAATAATACATAATGCATTAAATTATAATTTAGAAATACAACACAATAACTAATGTTATAACGCTCAGATAACAAAAGGCCCAAAACATTTTTCTTATCCCATGTGCATGGATTGGCATACGGACAAGGAACGGATTGCTTGAAAAAAACACAGAAAAATCAGTAACTGAACGTCACCTGAAACACTAATAAAATGCAAAACAAGATACAAGCCACGGATAAGCGTAGAACGCAAAAGTGTTCTTTATGGAATGATAAGATAAACACTTTTAAGTGTTTCAATCCTAGTCTATCATTATATTAAGTTAAGAGTAAGTATTTAGATCTAAATATTTTTTTTTTTCAAATCTCTTGTAAGTGCACAACAAGAGCAATAAATAATTTGATAAATTTACACATCTAGTAAAGATAACATCACTTAAATTGCACCAATGTTACTGATTTAAGTTACTGGGTTCATAGAGCGATCTTATCTGGCGTAACTGACGTCATTCTAAATTCACGACCTTCAACCTTTTTGTTTTCTTTATTATTTGACCATTCCAGACAGTTTAGAAAGCAGCTTATAATTAGCTGCCATTTTTTTTTAGAGGCATCATTTTTTTCTTGAAAGAAACCAACGTTTTATCTTGAAGAGGTCCCACTTTTTATTATACAAAATGTCCCCCGTTTTTATCCTTAAAAAGTCCACAAAATTTTTTTAAAATGCCACTCTTTTTCTTCTTAAAAAGGTCTCGCTTTTGGTAAAATAAGCGTAGAGATAGTGGTAGCTCCCCCCACCCCCTCCCTCGATACCATGGAAGATTGGAAATTTTAAAATTGTTTTATTATAGAAGGAAACTGCAATGATTGGGTATTTACCGTTGTTATACAGGTAAAGTAACACACTGGCATAAATCATTAGGCTTATCAAGTGTAATATTTGAATTAAAATGCTAGAATTTCTAAAGTTTAAACTGAAAATAATGTACTTTACTTGTAATAGCCGGAAACTGAAACTGATGCAGATGCAATAGTGTACGTTCTCGCTTTAGCCCCAGTTATAACAACGTCAATATTTGTGACGCCGTCATTAAAAGTCCATTCAAATAGTGTGGCGCCATCTGGCGATGAGCATGTCAGTGTGGCACTCTTTCCTTCCAAAAGGAAATTACCGTAATCGGACGGATATGTTATTGTAGGCTTGGTCAACTTACCTAAACAATTAAAACATTTAGCACATTTAGCACACATTGTCTGTTAAATAAATTAAATATAAGAGTTCTGAACAGTGTCAAACGTTTGGTATGAAATTTAACACTAATCACTTGATGAATTGTAAGTAAGTAGATCTATACGGTTATTAATTTAATTAAATGACATTGATATAGGCCAAAGGCTGACATATGTAGAAAGCCTGAACGAATGGGCCACGAACAACAACATAAGTAATAATAACTTCCTCCAAATAGCTAACAACAGGAAAGAATGGAGAGTCATGACCGCCGATGTCTGCTTCAGACCTGGCACCTAAAGAAGAAGAAGAAGAATAGGCCTAAGATATATTGTTTCAAATCTGGGTCTTTTATTGTCTTGTTCACTATGAAAGAATACACTCAAGCCTTTCGGTGTATGTTCAAAGAAGAATTTAATGCTCGAACTTATGTACAATAATAAAAGTCAATTCACTGGTTAATAAGTAACTTTCTGTGTAGATAAGCAAAACAATTAACGCAGCCCTAACTTCTAAATATGTGTATTATATATATATCTTGATACAGAAAGTACTAGAATATATTTTATTGAAGCTTTCTGAATTTTCAAAAGGCTTACTAGAAAGTGGCAGAGACTAAGAAAAACAAAATTGGTGTTATTAGGTCATAATAAATAAATATCTACGCAATTACTCTCTACATCGAAATCAAATGTAAATATACAACTCTGCATGAACTAGCGAGACAATCTCAAATACAATATAGACACTATAACTATATAACAATATAAATATATTATTATATGCATTCTTTGTGCAAAGCTCTAAGAAATATCTCAATTAAGGTAGAAACATCTTACGTCCACATCCTGTAGGTATAGGTGCAGTGTCTGCCGCACAAGCACAAATTTTCGTTGTTGAATCACAAGCTCCAGTTGTGTAGGTTGAGGCTACACATGTAGCAGAATTCTTACAAGTGGCTCCAAACACCAACTCGAAAACTGATGACACGATAACAAGTTTAATGTCAACATTTTTTACACATTTTATTTTCACCTTTTTATAGATACTTAATAAAAGCTTCCATCATTGGTCTATTTTATTAATGATTTGTTTAAAATCCTATTCAAACGTTATTTGTTTCACTACAGTTGGTTTTATATCTTGTTTGGTCACCTTGTAACTTATTAAAGAAAGACACAATAGAACATTAATATTGTATTGCTCTTTACACTATTTCAAATTTAGTGATAAAATGGAATAATAAAAGCAAAAAAATCATAATATTTACTAATTTCATGAAATATAAATTAAAATCATTCAAGACATGGGTATCTAAAAAATAAATATTTAGTCATGAATGAGCGATTGGTCCGAATCAAAAGTAACTTCCTATTAATTTTAAAAAATCAGAATAATGTTTCCATAATAATATGTAACCAATTATTGAATATCAGTCTTCAGTCCCTTGGCATCGAGAGCCATTTGCAGTAATTCTAACATCAGAATACGTAAGTCTTGCTTTTTCATCAACAAACTTCGCTAACCCTGTCAGCCCCTGACAAAACAAATTGTGATCCAATCCAAAATTTGTGATTTTCGCGAGTCTTCGGCTATTTCGTTAAAACTGTCATGCGGGCTGCGGCTATTTTTTAAAACTGTCATGCGGGCTACGGCTATTTTGTTAAAACTGTCATGCGGGCTACGGCTATTTTGTTAAAACTGTCATGCGGGCTAAGGCCATTCTATAATTGTGTACTTGCATACATTCTCCGATTTCTCCATTGGATTAGTCCACTTTTAAAAGGTGCAAAGTCAATAAAAATAATAATAAAATAATATAATCGACATTTTACGTCACAATTTAGCATCTTTTGGCAGGCGAGTCATATTGTCCCTCAGCCAGATCTATCTATATTGTTGGAGTAAGTAAAAGTAAAGTACCCATTGGACCAAACAGTGTTCACCAGTTTCTGTGGCCACACCATTCTAGGGGAAGTGTGGCCAGCACAATACCCAGACGCCTTTACTTTACCCCAACTAATGTCATGTACACATCAGAGCTTGGTAGACTCAGGGATACCCTCACTCCTGGGAAAAAAATCCTAGTCACAACCTGGATTCGAACCTAGGATCTTTGGATCGCTGCCGCTCGACTACTGTTTTTCGTCTATTTCATAAGTTCTCAACCTTTTTCGGCTCACCGTCCCCTTTTAATTTTTTTTTCCGCTCACCGCCCCCCAACTTAATTTTAGCGGAAACATTTGTTAATTAAAGGGAGATAATTAACCCTTTTCATTTGAGGTAATATTTCAATTTGTTTTTCTTTTATAAACAAAAACTGAATGGCTTGCATTTATAACTTTGAAATGATATGATAGAAATGTAAAAATTATTTGAAAATTGTATACATATTATATGACTGAAGAATTTATATGAAAATTTTTAAGCATTTTAATAACTACCCAGTTTGTATAATTACTACGTATCCATACCGCTCAGCTATTGTGGTTACCTCTTTACGAAGGATTCAAACGCATTAAAGGACATCTCGGTAATACAAACAGATCAAAAGAGTAATATAAGAGTAATATTAGCAGATGTTAAGGCGACAGTCCGGTGAACCAACCATAAGACGAGACGGCCACATACCGTATATACTCGCGTATAAGTCGCACTTTTTTTACCGAAAATTTCGACAAAAAGTAGGGGTGCGACTTATACACCCAACACTGTTTTTGAAAAGTTTGAAAAACATCACTACTCTGTCATACAGTTTGCTACATAACCCGTACAGTTGACTGTAGTAATGTAGAATTACTAGGATATGCGTAGGCCTACATTTTACATTTAGAAAACTTTCGTAGGTGTACATATTACTATCTTTATATAACTGAAATTGAGATCGACAAATATTTTAGGTTTTACAGACACCCGACCTCCCCAGCTTTTCTTTTGAACTTTTGGACCGATTTTGTATTGCCGAAACGTAGCGTAAGTTTAAAGGCGTCATTTTTGGGTAGGCTTATTGAACGCAAATTACATTACAAATCGTAAATGTGTGAAAGCTTGTCTAGGCCTATAATGTAGGTAGGCTTAAGCTCAATAAGCTTAAGATGCGTTTTATTTAGTAGGCCTACTTAAGGTCTAGGCTTATAGGCTATACCTACTAATAAGGCAGTGTTGAGCATTCCGATAAAAACGCGCCATTTCTAGGCAACTACGATCGGCAGATGGACGCGTTAAATGTCAAGTGTGTTTTATTTTTCATTAATTGCATGTAAGAGTTGAAAAAAAACACAGCCTATTATTTGTCGGTCGCACAGACGCACTTGAAATCATTTCAGACAATGTTAATGGCAATTAGAACACATGTATAGCGCGTCGTAAATGCCGGCGCCTCCCAGTCTCCAGTCTTGGCGACATTGAGTCTAATGACGTACTTCAAAGACTTTTTGTGTGTAGAGTTACTATAGGGATAGGAACTTAAGTAGGGAAAGGGACTTAAATGAAGAAACAGATACCTTACTTTCCCATCTCACTAATGTCTGTAGACCTATTGATCGGTGGTTTAAATTAAATGAAGCCCTGCCTTTATTTGATTATGTTTGCCTTATGCACGATTAAAACCATTTTTTAAGGAAAGTTTCCAAATTAGGGTGAATATTTAGTAACTTTTATGTTTAAAAGGTATGCATCTTTTAGATATTAAAAGGCAGTGTAACCTGGGAAGTCGGGGTGCGACTTATGCGCGGGTCAATGACAACATATAAGAAAAAAAAATCTTAAACTAGGGGTGCGACTTATACACCGGTGCGACTTATACGCGAGTATATACGGTAACTTATTTGCCAAGTATTTTCATCATTATTTTCATCGAAAAGTCATTGCGATTCTTATTTGTTCAATAATATGTATGCCTACTGTTGGGGGATATCAGATATTTAGTAGCACTTGCGTTTACATCATATTTCATCCAAAAACTAATCGATTCAAATAGCTGAGTTGTTGAAATTATAGCAGGTACGTATGTACCGCCCACTTGCCCGTCATCGCCCCCCAATCGCCCCCGGGAATGTTATCGCCCCCCCTAAAGCTTCTCATCGCCCCCTGGGGGGCGATATCGCCCCCGTTGAGAACCTATGGTCTATTTGCAGTGAAGAGTATTTCTTAAAGTTTGCTTTTTAAGGATCTTGAAGGCATCAATTATAACTACTTTTCTCGGTTTTCAAAAAAGTGACTTAGCACATTTTGCTATGTTACTATTTTTGAATTGCTTCCACATAAAATATCTTGTATTTCTTGAATCTGGCTAGACTACTAGTTTGTCGCAACCCCGATTTAGACCGATACAGATTCTTATTTGATAACAAACACGAGACGTATTCCAGACTAAGATCTAATACAAAGTTGTTTTTTTATCATCCTAACATGACGAATATCAAGTCGGACTTATTTTAAAGCATCCTAACATGACGAATATCAAGTCGGACTTATTTTAAAGCATCCTAACATGACGAATATCAAGTCGGACTTATTTTAAAGCATCCTAACATGACGAATATCAAGTCGGACTTATTTTAAAGCATCCTAACATGACGAATATCAAGTCGGACTTATTTTAAAGCATCCTAACATGACGAATATCAAGTCGGACTTATTTTAAAGCATCCTAACATGACGAATATCAAGTCGGACTTATTTTAAAGCATCCTAACATGACGAATATCAAGTCGGACTTATTTTAAAGCATCCTAACATGACGAATATCAAGTCGGACTTATTTTAAAGCATCCTAACATGACGAATATCAAGTCGGACTTATTTTAAAGCATCCTAACATGACGAATATCAAGTCGGACTTATTTTAAAGCATCCTAACATGACGAATATCAAGTCGGACTTATTTTAAAGCAGACGGCGCACGGTGGTCGAGCCACGAGCGCGTTCGACTAGCGATCTGAAGGTTCTTGGTTCGATACCTCGTGGAGGCTAGGACTTTTTCCGGGATTTGAGGGTGTTCCTGAGTCTACCCAGCTCTGATGGGTACCTAACATTGGTTGTGGTTAAGTAAAGGCGGCTGTGCATTGTGCTGGCCACACAAACCCTTAATACGCCGTGGTCACAGAAAATGATGAACGCTAGAGCTAAGAATACTTTACTTATTTTAAAACAGACGTTCATTGAGGCTTCAGTACTTTTAACTTTGCATCGACATCAACGCATTATAAACGCTTTATTGAACTAACGAATTTTCACAAAAAGATAGTATATGTAAAAATAATAAAAGTACTCTTCTGACCGAATCTCGGAAACTAATCCTAGTCTTCACCAGGATTCGAACCCAGAACATTACGGACTCGCAAATATAAGTGCTTACCTGTAAAAATTACTAAAGCTGACAAAAGACTTTTTAAAGACATTCTCCGAGATACGTTGTAGATGTTTAGTTCACTTCTAAGGAGACTGTGACTGTTATCCAACAAATGTCTGAACGACTGTCGTCTTCGGGATCCTTTTTATAAGTTTACATTTCGTGGTACGAAAAATAAAACAGAGAAACACGGGACCTGTCTCCGCGGACAACCGCGTTGCTCAGCACAGAAACGCCTCCGCTCAAACTGAAAAAAAAACTTGCCAAGAATAAACCTTAGCTCTTTGCTGGCAAGAAATTCTATTACCTTTAGAAAAGAAAGTTTCTATTTTAATGACTTGTGTAGGAGTAAGAGTTGGGATTACTAGGATTAAGACATATGTAAGACATGAACTTTGATCTATAGCATAGATTCTCTATAGGGAGGGGGGGGGGTCGGTGAAAGGCCAGTGGGCAGTGCGAAAGTAATTTCCATAGATTGAACACCACTGCTATTTAAATCAATAAAATACCAAATGTGGAAGTAATTTTGTTATAATATGGATCTTTAACAAAGAATTAATCGACCGTTTCACTATTTCACCGTGTGATTATGACGTAAAAGTCATTTATGTACTTGATATATTACTAGATTTAGACTTTCTCTGAGAAAGGGAGATAGGTGGGTGTGATTATAATATGAATGAAATGTGACATAGAACTTTATAGAACTCAACTTCTGCTTAACAAATGCTATCACCCAACAAGGCATATGCTAATAAGAAGCTGGAAGTGGAAGAAGAAATGGGTGCTCGGGTCAGTTTTAAGTAATATCTGGATCGGTTCGGTAGCAAACGAAGTTCTGCGCCTTCGTCAGTTATCGCAGTATCAGATCGAATTGGTTTTCATTTGAATAAAGTATCTTAATATTATATGATTTTTAAAAACAAGCTTTGATATTAACTTGCATTTCAAAATATAAGTTGAGCAAAAACACTATGCAGAGATCAATTGATCATGGGTCCACATGAAGCAAACACACAACCAAACGTTACTTTGATTTTATTATAGAAGGAAAAATTTGCCAATTTTGGTTAAAAAAAAATAAAGGACACTAAAGGCGAATCTATATTACATGAACTAGAATACATTTTTAGGAGAAAAGAAATTCCTTCATCGCTTTTGCTATGGTGCTCTCGTGGATTGTTGCCGTAATTAAAGCAGTCTGTGTCAGATGTATTAGCTGTGTGATTGCATCGACAACTTTTAGTTGCTAAAATCTCAGTCTTATTTTTTCTTGATGTTTACATATGTTATAGAAAGTCATAGTGTGATAAACGAATGAAAGTTTTTTTTTTTATTTTTTTATTTTTTAAAGAAATATTTAGATTTTAAAAAATGTTCTTAAAAAAAAACACGCCAGCAACAAATGATACCGTGATATTACATGCAGGGCCGGCTCTAGAGTTTTTGGCGTCCTTGGCGAAAACACATTCTGCGCCCTCATTAAAATGCCTTCGGCGGGGTCTGCCGAGTATGAGAACTTCGAAAATGTGTTTTTGTTAATAATTGTTATAGCCCAAAAATGATTTTTCTTTTATAACTTTTGATAAAGGATTGGGAAATGTAAATAAACATTTGAATAAAAAGTAACAATGGCTTTGCATTATAGATTAATAATTAGAAATCTAAATTATTATTAGGAAAGTTACATAACACACAGTTTTACATTAGGTATATAGGTTAATAGGTTTTATAATTGCATTATGTAGGCCTACAGTTTTCTTAATAACAAACAGAAACTCACAGTTAGATTGTAGATATTTTTTTCTGTTTTTTTAACACTTAAAAAAATACACAAAGTACTTGATAATGCTTGATATTTGATTTTTGTTTTAACTATGGTCCAAAAGTCACTTTTAAATACTGATTTAAAGTATTTATACTCCTATAGACTAAAATCGTAATAGTACTTTTCTTGCTTTCTGCTTAGCAAATTTTTGTATGAGGGCTTTTGAATCTAACTGTCTTGCTATCTCATTTTAATTAGAAATTGTCGCTAGACCCGCAAGTCTTAAATTTTAGCTTATCTTAAGTTTTGAAATACTTCGTTCAGCACTAGCTACAGAAAGTGGCAATGTAAGCAAAATACGAAGGGCTACACACATGTTAGGAAATCCATTTGCAAAATTCTGTTGGTAAATGTAGTATATGACTTCTTCAGGGTTTGATACTGAGTCATGGAGATGATGAGAAATTGCTCTTAGTTCAGAACACTGACGTACAGCAGCAATGTTAGATTCATTCAATCCTTCATCTTTTTCAATTGTTAATGCTTTTTCCAAGCTTTTGCACATCGACTTACCCTCTGATGTAATTTTGTTTTTAAGGTCAGGAATGTTGTACAAAAATCCAAAGACACCAGATACTTTATTTTAACTGAAAAAATATTTCTTTTACCGCATAAGCAGTTGTGTCTAAAGCAGCAACATACAAGTAGATCTTGAGACTTTCTGAGGGGTTACCTGCAATATTTACATATTCATCTGTTGATTCGTAATAAACCATGTTCTTCTTTTTTTTCGAATTCGGACCTTCTTATTTCTCAAATACTGGTTCAATCCCATGCAGCTTCTTTTGCTACTTCATTAGCATCAACCAGAACCCTATTGAACTATAAATCACTTCTAGCTGTAACCAAAAACTCTTCGTTTTTTTTCCAGGTATCTGCTCTCTGAGACTCTAGTCCTTTTCTTGCAGTATCCTACTAGTTATGTTAACTTGAAACAAAATGTTGTGCAGCAATAAACTTGAAATATGAGATATTTTTAAGTAGCCAAAGTGCTTCTAGCTTCGCAATACTGCCACTAGATCCATTTAGTGTCTTCAGAAATCTCTTTCAAAGTATCACAACCATGAGATACCTGATACCACTGAGGTGTTAGTGCATCAATTCGACTGGGACATCTTGTGCCACTTAGGAGATTTAATGTAGGCCTACTCGTTTTCGTAATTAACAGTCTGTAAATTCACAACACAAAAACAACAACTGCACTGCCAATACACACAACTCACGAACTGACATGAAGGTCAAGTCACTTCACTATGATATTCCGTCGCCGCATCGCATCCAGGGTGTGGCCGGGGGAAGTGAGGGGTTGCCTTTTTGCACTCCGCTACACACGGCGAGGTTGCC
The DNA here is from genome assembly GCA_949126835.1 of Anisus vortex. Taxonomy (NCBI): domain Eukaryota; kingdom Metazoa; phylum Mollusca; class Gastropoda; family Planorbidae; genus Anisus; species Anisus vortex. The sequence goes on along the minus strand of OX421498.1, from coordinate 11,363,851 downwards.
AAACTAAGTAGCCCACTGTTAGGGCATAGGGCCTACTTTCCTATTTTCTAAGACATCTTAAATAAAATACCTTTCGCCTTTCATTACCTAGTAATTTACCTGCCTATGCTAGTAGCGCACAGAAGCACTAAACTTTAATATAGTTTATATTTTTAATCCCCAAATAAAAAAAAATCCTCAATTTTGCGCCCCCAAAAATTTTGCGCCCTAGGCAGCCGCCTAGTTCGCCTATATGGATGAGCCGGCCCTGATTGCATGTTTGCGTCAGAAACAGGCCCTTTTATCTCAAGGATAAAATACATATTTTTTAACAATTTAAGTTGGAATGATTAATTTATAGGTTTTCAAAACAATAAGATAAGAAAATAGCGTTATAAAACATTGACATTTAAGTGGCATCTGGGCACTGAATGGGTTAACTGAACAAATCAGGAAAATCAATAACATCATTTAAAACACTAATAAAAATGCAAGACTAGACTCTGACCACAGATAAGCCTAGTATGCAATATTCTTCTTTACAGTGGGTGCGTATGTAATTTATAATATAAGAATATATAAATCATACTAATTTTTTTAAAGTATGCTTTATATAATATTTGATGTGTTTTTTTTGCAAAATATGATTTAGATATTGTGATATTTGGCATGATCACCTAGATAAATATACATTTGTATATATAGGCAGGTTAGCCAACAGAAGTTGATATCACTCATTGCTTATAACGAAATCTGATATTCTTTTTTAATACATTATTTATATAGGTCCAATGATTATATAGGTTCTATGACGGCGTCTCCTAACATTGTTTTCATCATACTGCATTGTAACTATCTTATTCCGTATCGGTATTCTGGGCATCGGAAAGGTTTTCTGGGCAGAGGATTGGTATTCTGGGCAGCGTATTTGTATTCTGGGCGTGAGCTATGACTTCAGGGCATCGTATAGGTCTTCTTGGCAACAATATGATCTTATGTGCGCCAGATTAGTCTTCTGGGCAGCAGATTCATTGTTTGAAAGCTATTTCATCTTCTGGGCAGCAGATTCATTGTTTGAAAGCTATTTCATCTTCTGGGCAGCAGATTCATTGTTTGAAAGCTATTTCATCTTCTGGGCAGCAGATTCATTGTTTGAAAGCTATTTCATCTTCTGGGCAGCAGATTCATTGTTTGAAAGCTATTTCATCTTCTGGGCAGCAGATTCATTGTTTGAAAGCTATTTCATCTTCTGGGCAGCAGATTCATTGTTTGAAAGCTATTTCATCTTCTGGGCAGCAGATTCATTGTTTGAAAGCTATTTCATCTTCTGGGCAGCAGATTCATTGTTTGAAAGCTATTTCATCTTCTGGGCAGCAGATTCATTGTTTGAAAGCTATTTCATCTTCTGGGCAGCAGATTCATTGTTTGAAAGCTATTTCATCTTCTGGGCAGCAGATTCATTGTTTGAAAGCTATTTCATCTTCTGGGCAGCAGATTCATTGTTTGAAAGCTATTTCATCTTCTGGGCAGCAGATTCATTGTTTGAAAGCTATTTCATCTTCTGGGCAGCAGATTCATTGTTTGAAAGCTATTTCATCTTCTGGGCAGCAGATTCATTGTTTGAAAGCTATTTCATCTTCTGGGCAGCAGATGTGTCTACTGGGCAACATATTGATCTTTTGGGCATCAGATAGGTCTTATGGGCTCTGTATAGGTCTTATGGGCTCTGGATTGGTCTTATGTAACGGATAGGTTTTATGGACAGCGCATTCGTCTTTAGGGCATAATTTGTATTTGGGCTTATGTGTCTTCTGGGCAGAGGATTGGTCTTCAATGCATCGGGCAGCTTTTGTTGGCAATAAAATGTTCTCTTAGGCATGATATTTGTTTTCTACGTAGCGGATAGTCTTATAGGCATCGGGTTTGTCTTGTGGGCAATGTATGTTTGCGTCGATTCTATTGTAAGAGTAGTCAGCTTTAGAAATGGAGAACTCTGTCTTTGTCGGCTGTATGATGTATTTTATGATTTAGTCAACACAAATTAGCTCAACAATATGTAAAGCTGAACAGTATCATCTCAAATTCAACATCATTTGTATTTGATTTTAGATAATTAAGAAACCAATCTAGACATTCACTAGGATGTCTTTAGTTAAATCCTCTTCATTACATTAAAGGGCGGCTGAATCAATATATTGAGTGCATACTATAATATTATTCGTCTATTTAAGTAATAGTATGTTGAATTGAGTAAAGTTTGTAACAGATGTTAAGAATGAAATAGAAATATATACTAGAAGTAGTATAATAATTTATACTAATCAGGTATATAAATATGCAACGTGGTTTTAAAACTAGTTAGTATGGACAAAAAACATATCATTTCTACTCAGCTATCTTCAAATGTTAAAAACTCCATAATATATTTATAGAAAAAAAACAACAAAAAAAACAACAACAAAAAAACTAAGATTTTCTATGTTTTAGCAAAGAAAACATTAAAAAATTAAATTGTATGTCACGGTATCATTTTGTTGCTATCGTCCTTAAAAAAAGACAGATGGTTTTAAAACCTCTGTGTAATTATTATTATTGTTTTAAACTAAATATCTATGTTTATGCTTTCTAAGAATATTAATTAAAAAAGTAATATTAAAGCCTAAATCAATTTTTATTATTTTAATTAAAAAAAAAGGTTCACTTTTTCAGACTTGACTTTTTTTTCCGCAATTTTATCAAACTCACGACATAAATTTATTTCGAACCCAAAAAAACAACAACACTAAAAGTAGACTAATTAAGATAAAAATTAGATAGATCAGTATATATGCTTTACATTCAATGAAAAAGTTGCAAACAATTAACTGAATTGTATTTCTTAAATCGCATTTTACGAGGTGTCCTTAATAAAGGACGCCAGTTGTAAATGGGTTAAGACTTGTCAATGGAGGACTTTCTTTATTATACCAATATATAGACCTGCAATATATAAATTGTGTGACCTATACATGTCAATTGTAAAAATGAAGAAAACTATATTAATATAAAAAACACACGGTCGATACAAATGTATAGTTTGAAAACAAGATTTTACATTTTTATAAGATATATATTTATAACAACATCTGCCACCACACGATTTTTTTTAGTCCCTCAACCTTGGCGGTCGTTGGGGGGTGCTAATGGACACTGGGTGTCAATTAGTCCTCTCTTGGGCTTGGTAGAATTGGCGGCGCCCATCTCCTCTCCAAGTCGGCGGTGGATTTATAGCTGATTGCACTGAGGGTCGAACCCCTGATGCGTCGCTTGGGAGTCGAGCTCGCTGTCGACTTTGCTAAACAGCCGCCAATTATAGTACATGTAAATTGTAAATTGTAAATTTACAATTTTGGTACATGGATAAACGTGTGTACCTAAGGTCCTCATCGTCATCGAAGTGTTGAAACCATCGATACACTTGCATCATGATCCCGCCGGTCTGCTAACGCATGAGGGACAGCCCCTGCTGCACTTCCAAGGTCTCATTGCACCGCCGAGGTGCTCCCAGCCTCGATAGGGAGGAATTAATGTGCGCAGCGATACGTCTCAACCCCGCTCTGGTGCCTGGATGTCGAGACATATAGTCTAGCATTGTGCTACAGGGCGACAGTGCAGGTATACGAGCGAGCCACCACTACAGTGATCCGAAGGGTAATTTCGCAGGGGAGAAAAAATAGTTTAGTGCATTTGTCTGTGAAGACATTACCTTATGTTACGCGGCACGCCTTATCATCGTGCCACAGGGTGGCTGGCGCTCGGACAGGATCTTGTGCCCCCCTCCGATCCACTCCTGAACATCGTAACACCCTAGACTTAAGAGCGTGCCAAGTCTGGCACACGTGCCGTAGGTTGCCGACCCCAGATGTAAAGTCTGAAATGTTTGAGCATAAGTTTGAGTATAAACCGTATTATCATTTTCTTTTTGTCACTGTGTTAATGCGAACTTGTAGCGAAAGTAATGTAATGTTAAAAGCGGCTAGAAAAAGTGCGAGTGATCTCTTAAACAATTTACTATCACAATTAGTTGTATTTCTAGTTTTTTTTTGTTGTCTTTTTTATTATTATTTTATTGTATATGAAATTGAAATATGCTCTTTGTGTGTTTTTTTAAAATGGTATATTATAATTAATGTATTGTTATTATTATTACTGTTTTAATATAATTGTATTATATCTACTAATGTTATAATTTTCTATGTCTTTATTGTATCTATGTACTAAGTGGCTAATAAATATTGTTCATTGTTTCCCTTTGGGTCAAATCTTTATGAAATGATGTTTACATTTTACTTGTATCTCTCGTGTAGCAGTAAGCTAGAATGAAATCTTTGGTTACAGTGAGGGTGGATTTAGTATTCTGTTTAATAACTGGTTGTTTCATTCTCAACGAAAGTGTGGTAGGCCAATAAGGAGTGAGACATCGCTTTACAAATGTCCACAGACTTGAGTTGATCGATAGCGTAACAGTCCGTAGGTGTTCGTGCGCCTTTCATAGTTGACGATCACACGAACACGCATACAATGGCAACATTTGTTCACAGGCTTCTGAAAGAAAAAGTTATTACATTGGGACTAGATTGAAGAATGTATTATTATGCAATAGTTTCCCTAAGTACTACATGATTAGATCTGTAGGTGTTTGTTTGCTATGTGGGTGTATGTGTTTGTGTGTGGGTGGGGACAGTAGCGTAGCCAGGGGAGGGATAGCAGGAGGAGCGGCCGCTCCCAAAACGACTATTTTCGAAAAAAGGGCCCTTCAAAAATTAATAATTTATTAAGTCACGAAGAACAATCTATGTTCTTTCTAAAGTTAATTTCAACACATTTTATTTTTAAAATATAATTAATAAACTTGGTTAGATTTACTTATATTTAGTTTTTTCATTACCTTACTTTAGTAGCTGAATTATAATTTTACCCCCTCCCTTTTTTTTTCCCCAAAGTTGACAACAGAAGTTTATAAATATTTTTAATCTTAGCAACATGACAGAAAACTTTCTTTGGCGCGTCGGGTCAGTCGGCTCTTATTATTCAATGAACAGTATTCAAACATAAAAAAAAACCTAGAAAATCAAGCACAGTTATTTAGAAAGATACATATTTGTCTAAGAATTAATTAAACACTAGGTAAGTAGAGCGTTTCGGGCACTCTACGTGGTTATTTGGCTCGTGTAGAGGCTGATTATTGCGATGTCACAGTGCAATTTGGGCCTTAGAATTATTTATATTTTAGTCCGTTATCCCGCTTGGCTGGCGGGTGCTGTAAGCCTATTGAATAGAGTAATTTCTACTACTACATGACACGAGTGCTAATATATGAGCAGACACAAGAACAAAGATTGATTCAATGCCTGGATGAATTTCAAATACTGTTTATTTAGGCATAAGCGATAGATAGCAGAATTTATCCACAACTCAAATTTACATTGTAACAGTATGTATTTGGATCGACCGAACTGGTGCGTTCCATGTCTTAGGCCCCAATACCCGTTTTTCATTTCTATCCTAAACCAAGAAGTGCCCTCTGTGGGGGTAGGGGCAATGGGGAGGGGGGAGAAGAGGGCGGTCGGGGGGGGGGGATACAAAAGCTCTTTGATACCCTACATCCCCGACGAGGGCTGTTGCGTATGTGTTAGTTTACGGGGGAAGAGTTTGGGGGAGGGGATTTTCCCTGGCCACCTGGGCCGACTGTAATAGATTTCGCGTGTAGACGCAATTTGCTTATCTTGATCAGTGGTCAGTAGCCGAGAGGGGGATCAAAGGGAGGGCTTGGCGATGGTGGTGGTGGGGGGGATTAGACTCTACATACAAGGGGGTTGGCGAGGGTGGGGGGTGTTTAGACTGTACATACAAGGGGATGTAAGCATCTTAAATATATACAAGGGCAGATAACTACGTTTGTATAATAATATAAGGAATATGAATCACTGTAAATTTGGCAACGGTATTTTCGTCAACGGTATTTTCGGAAGGTAATTTTGGCAAAGGTAAATTCGGAAAAGGTCATTTCGGCAAAACTATCAAAGCGGTAATATTGGCAACGGTAAATTTGGCAAACTTAACATATCCACTGTTTTTATTGACTATATTGGTAGTACTACACTCTAGTCTGGAGATGGGCAACCTACGGAATGCGTGCTAGACTTGGCACGCAGTACGGTTTTAAATTTCACGTGAAAGAGCACCAAAAAGGAAGTTTTTTAAAACACCAGAATGAGACTCGCCGTGTTTAAAAAGCAAATGCTAGCCCCTCCTTCCCCCGTCTCCCCCACCCCATCTCCCCACCCCGTCTCCCCACCCCCGTCTCCCCACCCCGTCTTCCCACCGATTAAAGTGTTAGTGACCAGCTTGTAAGCCTTAGGCTAAGCAGTGAAAACTAAAAGATGTGGGCGAGGTTTCTATGCCTCTGGTGGCCATGTGTCCCCCCCCCCCCCCCACACACACACTCAACAACCCGTGTTGTGAGAATAGGCCTATAGGTCAGCAAAGTAATTCTTCAACTCTCCCTGACGTAACCGGTAAAAGAATAGGGACTGTGTTCGTTTTTGAAAGATATATAAAGTAGGGGGGTTGTAATGTGTTTGCAATGTTTCCCGTACGATCTAATTCTATAGGATCTTAATAGGATTTAAAAAAAGAATAGGGCTATGGTGAGAACATAGAAGTAACAATATCTTCTTGCCTATTCGTTTATAATGTCATTATATAAAACTCGCTATTTGGCTATCATTTTTTTTCCAAACATTTAAGGGTGGTTTTAAGCAATGCAGTAATATAATATTACCGAGGTATTGTTAGAAAAATTTAAAAAAAAACACTTTATTATGCAAATAAAAAGTCAAAATGTAATTAAAAAATTATATATATTTATTGAAGCAAAGTTCTTAATAAAAAAATATTTTTTTTGCAACTTTCGTCATCAAATAATTTTAAAACAAATATAATACAATAATACACAGCTACGTACAATAAAACTATTGTATGGCGTCTAATGCACTAATTTAGGCAAAAGGACATCATCAGTTTGATGTCATCTGCCGCACACTGTTCTTCCAATACCATAGACCATTTCACAAGTCACATCTAAAATGACATGATGTCAAGTTTTCATAGTGACAGTTCCAATAACATTGAAACAATCATGATTTTCTTTTGTCTATCTTAATCTGTCGAATGCAAATAGCTTCTTGTATAATCAATCCACACTCTAAACCAGTTTATTTTTACGTAAAGTATAATAATATAGTATAGTATATTTAATTTGTAAGGGATATTTCCTAAAATAAAAGTGTAAAAAAATATTAAAATCCTAATCAATGTTAACAATAATTATTTCAGAAAATGTGTTTTAAAAATTTGACAATCAAACAATAACTATATTTATTTTTTAATATGTTAGTTAAATGGACGGAAAGTTGACAACAAAAGAATTAAAATTGAACAATACGATTAAATGAAAAGACATACTTAATTGTTTCGATCCGAGCCTTATACTTATTATCCTACTTTTAACAACGAGCTTTTAGAAAATAAATTATTGTATCATAGAATAAAATTATTTTAATCAAGGAGTACCTAAAAAATAATATTTGTAGCGTGAATGTGCAGCTGATAGATATTGGTGCGCAAAAGACTGCACATTATAAACGTACAAATTATGACGTAGGTTGTTTTGGGGGAACGCAAGTTTTGACGGTAGATAACAACGGTTAGTAGATTAAGCTGGGCTCATGTTGAAGTAGAATGCATATGATTAAAGATTGATATTAGTTTAATGAATGTGTGGTAGTTAGAACTGAAGAGTCAGCCATTAGGCCGTGGAACACCCTGGACCAGGCCTCCATCACTGCCCCTACAGTTCCGGCCTTCAAATCGTCACTAAAGTGCTGGTCCGAAAACCTAAAGTGACACTCTTTTATCTGTATATAACTGTTGTTTGCTATGTTATGTTTGCTATGTTATTTTATGTGTATTTAAATTGTGGACTTTTTCCTCGGTTCTAAGGGGCCTCCACAGTATTACGAAGAAGAAGAAGAATATAGACATATTTGTACAAAGGTTATGCATTAAAGTTTCAAGTTGTTCTACTAGATCTCGATTGTTGTATACTCACTTTGTTACGCACCCTGAGTTAGAAAGAGAGAGCTAGCCGATGTTTTGGATGCATTGATGTGTCTTTAGTATATCCAAGAGTTTCTATAAACCAAAGACGTAACACTATTGTACATCTAAATTACGTTATCATTGTGTGAAACTTTCGAAAATAGTTTAAAAGTTAGCGTTTCCTTATCTCAAATTAGTTTACATTTGTCTCATTATTACAAAAGCACTAATATACCGGTTATATATAATGTCATGTAGATAAACATAGACACATTAAACTATTAAGAATTAGTTTTGTTTTAAGTTCAAGGGAGATAATTCATTATATTGTCGTATTTTTTTTTTTGCCGTTTTTAAGCGAAGACTTTAGACATCAGAAGTGTCAATCCCAACAGAAACATTGAAACTTTGACAATCTCTTGACCAGCTGAAATGTAATAATGAATTTATATAATATTACTTACATCGAGTATCATTTAAAAACAAAACAACCACTATAATAATATAATAACAAAACATGCAGATTAGAAATTCGTAAAATAGCTGTAGGAAGTAAGAACCTAACACAGTAGATAAGATAAGATAAGATAAGATAAGATTGCTTTATTGATCCAAATGAATGGAAAATTGACTTGATTACATAAATTCCGTTTTTTCAGCATACCTAAAACAATATTAAAGAACCATTTGTACTCAAACACAATAGACATTCACGCACACTATCATACCATTTATCATACAAGAAAAAAGTAGGCCTATTATTTAGGAGTCAGCTATTGAGCCATCGTATTTCCTGGCTGAAAGGTGATTCTTTTGAAAGAGTCTTACTGACAGTGGAACAAAAGAGTTCTTAAATCTCTCTGTTCTTGCCCTTATAGAAAGAAGCCGACCACTTCGACTAGATATTATGTAGCTAGCATGAAGCGGGTGTGCATGATCTTGGAGGATTTTATCAATCATAGACAGGCACCTTGAACTGAAAATATCCGCAAGAGATGGTAATTCTGTCTGTGTAGTACGAGAGGCTTTGTTTATTAGGCGGTCTATCCGATGTTTGTTCAATGTGGTGGTATTACCATACCAGCAGGTGATTGCAAAGGTTATGATGCTACCAACAGTCGCCGAGTAAAATAGATTCATAATGGTCGTTGGTGCATTTTCTTACAAAGGATTTGGCAGTGGTCAGACCAAGTCAGTTTGTCAGTAATTGTGACGCCAAGATATTTATATTGCGAGACGATGATTTCTACTGTGTTTGTGTGTGTGTTTGTATGTTTTTATGTTTTTGTGTTTTTATTTGTTTGTGTGTGGTCACGGCAAGTTGTTCTATGTAGTGACTCCCCTCGGTACATCAACGAAAGGCACCATTTTTTTTCTTATTCATAATAATGTACTCATGTTTAAAATGGGGCCAACATTTCGCGTGCCATGGGTAGCTGGCGACTGGACAGAACTTTTGTTTCCCCCTCCCTTCCTGGTTCATCCTTGAACATTGTTACTTCCTGGACACAAAAACCGGACGGTTCTTACGGTATATTTTTTTTTTTTTTTTTTTTTTTTTTTTTTGAGACATTATAAATTTAGTTACTTACAGCCAAGAGTGACAGTGAAAGAATCAGAGGTCTGAGTGACCTTGATTTTTTTAAGCCGTGCAAACGTACACCCCAGAGTCACTGGTTATTGCATTGTCAATCTGTATGATCTGCTCAAATTGGCGAGCTATGTCCTTGCCGTCTTTCTTCCAAGAGTACGTCGCCCCGTCCACTGCGCTACCACAGGCTAGTGAAAGACGACTGCCCAGTACAGGAGTTTCAGGATCGGCTTTGATAACTGGTTTGGTAAGGTAAGTACTGCCTGTGGGAAAAAAAATTGATTTGAAGATATCTTATACCAGGGGCCGGCAAACTATTAATAATAATCTGCCCAAGTAGGATTTCCAATTCATTCAGCGTGCCAAAAGCCTAAAATATATCCTGTTCTAGAACACAAGTTCTTGTTGAAAATATTTTAATTGCCATTTTTAAGGTCTTCCGCGCGCCATTGAAAGTCGCTCTGCGTGCCAAGTCTGGCACGCGTGCCGTAGGTTAAAATATAATTATATATAAGGATTAATTTGTTGTTTTTATTTCTCCAGTCTCCATTGTTTGCTGCAAACATCACATTTATGAAAACTAAAAGATTTGTGGAACACTATTAAAAAAGCTCTAATTTTGCTTTTTAAGTTACACCCAGCAAGTAAAGATTCATTATATAATATCTTTTTGTACCGTTTCTTTTTTAAAGATCTATTTAATAGGTTTTCATGTCAAACACGCAAGTTATTTAAATATGTTTATTCGGTATCAGAAGGGTAATAAAAACATTTATACAAAATATATTAAAACATAACCTACTAATAATTACTACAATATTCGCACTTGAATGTGTGTATGAGTTTGGGGGGTAAGGAATCCAAATCTCGTAGCCATTGAAAATGTATTCTTTCTGGCAAAAAAGAACGTGACGTTAATAATCGGAAACTCGTATAGGAATAATTTATTTTGCCACGTGTTTTAATCTTAACTCGGTTCTTATTTTAAACATAGGCCTATAGTTAAATCTACTTAGGTCCCTTGTAAAACGTCACTTCGGTATTGGGGCTGATGGGATTTATTTTCCTTTTCTAAATCTTGTCACTTCGGACTTTTTTTTAAAACAAATTTAAAATACAAGACCTTTCTTTGTAATCTAAAAATGTTAACAACTCATTTTAATACTTTTTACTGCGAAATTCAACTGTTAACTCAATTATAAGAGAAACACCTCTCCATTTAAGAATTTACCTAATAGAAATAATGCTTTGAAATGCAATTATATGTGTTTAGCTTTGTAATACATTTATCACTACATAAAACTTTATGAATCAATTGAGATAACGTTTTTACGTACCTCAACGCTTTGAAAAAATACATTAAATTGATTAATATGTATTTAAATCTGCGATATTTTTCTTCTAAACTAGTGTTGTTAATTTGTTATTAATTTGCAATTGGTCCAAACTAACACAATTGAAATTAAGTTTATATGCATCATTGTAGCCAGAGTTAAAGCGTATTTCACTTAAGCGATTTGTTGTCTCACTTATCGCCTACCATTGGGTTATCATGTTATCATTTTTTAATGTGATCAAAACTGCAACCTGTACTAGATTTATAGGTTTAATAAGGAAAAAAGCAATACTTACTTCTTGTAATGGTAATCACCGCTGAATGAACAGAAGCCGTGTAGGTGGCTTGACATTTAATTACATAGACACCTACTGTCTTTGGTATATCACAGGTTTGTGAGGTGGCTCCACTAAGGATTAGATCATTATTCTGAAATTGCGTATTTCAAGCATTAGTGCGCAACAATGCAAATAATTTGTATACATAAAAATCTTAGTTTGTATAAAACAATAATGTGCATAATTTAGTACATTCCTATAGTAGCCTTTAAGCGCACCATATTATGCTTGCGTTTGAACCAGTTCTAAAGCTTTATATTTAAGTTTTAGATAATCTAGGAGTGTGAATATGATGAGCCTTAACGTGACACTTTGTCGGACGTGCACATTGTATTTATTAGTTATACAACTTCACTCTTTTTTCCACATGCGCTGGCTTAGACGGGACCTCATAACCAATAACAATGTCTTGATACGGGAAAACTTGCGTTACCAGGTAATTCTCCGCCGCCAGCGACGATCCAGGAGGCTTGACCATGATTCCAGGATGGTAGATAGGTGAATCCAAATCCCATAAGAAATTCTCTTTGCAAAAGCGCTATTTGCCGTCCCCAACTTGGGATAAAAGACGTCTGCAAACGCGATCTAAATGCTAAAATGCAGAGATCAGAAACTGTGAGAACTTAGCTCAGGAGAGAATTAGTTGGAGGAGTTTACTACACACTACAGAGTATAAAATAGAAGCAAGAAAGAAAAAAGCCTTGAATATAGCCTGCCACCGCCCAACTCTAGCGGACCCGCTTTCAAGTGCCAGCGATGCAACAGTCTGTCTAAAAAAATACTGCAAAGATAGTGAAAACACAAGGGCGCTAATCGGATCGTCTTTCGAGGTTATGGAGCCAATAATGCCAACTTTTACTCATTAAATAAAGATCACAGATAAATGGTTTTTACATAAATCACTTTTCGGTTTAGTTCAAATGGTGAAGGAGTTTGCAAGGAATCAATGTTTATGCACTCTATACCCGTAGGACCATATTGAAGCATCGTTCACCACTTTCTGTGGCCATGGCATACTAGGTGATTGTGTGGCCATCACTATGCACATCCGCATTTACTTTACCCCAACTAAGGTCAGGTACCCATCAGAGCTGGGTAGACTCAGGGACACCCTCCGGATCCGAGGAAAAATCCTAGCCTCCATCAGGATCCGAACCAAGAATCTTTGTTGCGTTAGGAGAACGCGCTGCCGCTTGGCCACCGAGCCCACTATACGGTAAATATATGACATTGGATTATTGATTCACCTTTTTATATAGCTCAACATAGTATCATATTTAATGAATACTTAGTCTTACAATAATTATATTTTACATTTTTTTTAGTTTAGAAATATCATATTAAATTCAAGAGTTAACTAACACAATGCACGCTGTCGGAAAGGTAAGGGGGATACGTCGGGTCAAGTCGTGATGGTCTAAAGATCAAAGACCTGACGGACCGGTCCCCTTTCTTAACCCATATCTTGCTGGCGTCCTTATTTAAGGACACTTCGTAAAATGCGATTTAAGACATGAAATTAAGTTAATAGTTTGCATTTTTTTCAATGAATGTAAAGAATATATACTTATCTATCTAATTATTATCTTTATTTGTCTGCTTTTAGATTTTTTTGCGCTCGAAACAAATTTATATCGCGAGTTTGATAAAATTGAGGAAAAAAAGTAAAGTCTGAAAAAGTGAGACTTTTTTTTTATAGAAAATGATAAAAATTTACTTAAGCTTTAACATAACTTTGTTAATTAATGTTCGTAGAAGGCATAAACATAGATATTAAGTTTAAAACAATAATAATAATTACACAGGGGTGTTAAGACAAACTGTCCGTTTTTTAGGACGCCAGCAACAAATGATACCGTGACATGAAATTTAGTTTTTTAGTGTTTTCTTTGCTAAAACATAGAAAAACGTTGTTTTTTTTGGATTTCTTTTGGAATATATTTGGGAGTCTTTAACATTTGAAGCAAGTTGAGTAGGAATGATATTATTTTTTTTCCATATTAACTAGTTTTAAAACATTATTGTACATTTATATACAAAAATATACATTATTAAGACTACTTCTAGGATAAATTTCAATTATATTATCATAATCTGTCACAACCTTTACTCAATTCAACATGTTATTACTTAAATAGAAGACGAAGATTATATAATACACTCAATATATTGATTCAGCCGCCATGTATGTAATAAATATGATGTAACTAAAGACATTCTAGTGAATTTCTAGATTCTAGCTGTCTTAATTATGTAAAAACAAATACAAATTAATAATGTTGAATCTGAGATAAGACCATTCAGCTTTGCAGATTGTTTTAAGCAAATTTATGTTGACCAAATTCTAGAATACATCATACAGCCGACAAAGAAAGGGTTCTCCTTTTCTTAAGCTGGCTACTCTTTTTCTATTACAATACGATCGACACAAACCTTTCTTGCTTTTTTTTTGTCTTTTGCTGGCTCCGATAAATTGCTCACAAGACAAAAGATGCTTATAAGATTATTCGCCACAAATAAGACCAATATAATGCAAGGCATCTGCTGCCAAAAAGACGAATCAGCTCCCCAAACAATGAATCTGCTGCCCAGAAGACCTGTCTGCTACACGGAAGACTAATATGTGGTATAGAAACTGCATGGAGGCATTGGAGACGGTCGAACATGTGCTTGTCGAGTGCCCCGCTCTGCAGGGGCTCAGACTTACATTTATCTGTGGTTTAACATTTAGTATTGCATTTTAAACTAGTTATAGTTGTTGGTTTTCCGAATGAGTTCCGGCAACACATCATATGCCCAGATGCCTCAATAAATATATGTTTTTTTCTAATCTAATCAAAAATGCAAAATAAGATTAGAACCTCGGATTAACGTATGACACAAAAATCTTCCGTTTAAAACAAGGATCGTCTTTGGCATGTGAGATAACATTTAATGCGGGAAATGATACGGGAAATTAGCCTGGTGTTGAGGTTTTCTTGAGTATTCTAGTATTGTGTCTTATTACATGTCTCGATTGACAATAAGGTAAGTTTATGAACATTTCAATAAGCTTGTCTTTACTACATACAGCTGTACGATAATATTATTTTATGATTTACTTACAGCTGACATTAGTGCTGCTATGATATCATCAACGGCAGTTGAAGGACAGGTATACACAGTAGATGAAACTATCACTTTGAAATGTGTGCCAACTCCTGATGTTCCATACATAGATATAGCAGCTAAAGCCATTACCTACGTCTGGACGGTAAGTCTATTAAGTCTCATTAAAAAAAACGAGCATTCCGGCTCTTATGTCCAGTGGTGGATCAAGGAGGGGGGTGAGACACACCAAGATCATTTCCGAGACTTTCCACCACCCAACACTCCGTTAGGTCGTGCCGCCTAACAAAGGTTACGGTCTCCGGTCTTCGCAGTCACGTGTACTACTCTGTGGATTTTGCCCCGGTTCATTAACGGGATGGATCGCTCGTATACCTGCACTGTCGCCCTGTAGTAAAAACTCCAGACTTTGGCACAGGGCTTGGTGAGACGTGGTGTTGCGCACGGTGCTTCCTCCCCACCGTGACATTGTGCCTCTCGACAATAAAATAAAATCTCTGACGCACAACAGGGGCAGCCCCAACTCTTACGCGTTAGCCTACCGGTGCTCTCTGTATTGGAAGAATTAATCTTTTTATCAATGTCGAGGCTTCCCCCACCCCCTCTAATTCATATTAACCCATATCTTGCTGAGGTTTTATTTTTTCGTGATTTTTACATATGTAATAGAAAGTGATAATGTAATAAACAAATGAAAGTTATTTTGTGAACATTTTATTTTTTTATTGAAATATTGAAATTTTTTGAAGTGTCCTTAAAAAGGGACGCCAGCAACAAATGATACCTTGACATTGCATGTTTGCAATAGAAACAGGCCCTCTTATTTCAACTATGATAAAATCCATACCATCGTCGTTGGAAGAATTTCTTTTTTTTCCCTAACAAGTTAAAGTAATATAATTTACCTTTAGTGTCCTTAATTTTTTTCTTTAGCAAATAGGAAAAACTCTGAGAGGTGGTGGGGGAGAATGGGGGATATATTTCAGTCGATGTCTAGAGATCAACTAAATAAAACCAGTTATAATCTATAAATAGCATTCTGTCTCGACTGTCATTTTTAAAACAAGGGTGAAATTTAATTAAGCATAAGCTATTAATAGCCTCTATGCAATTGCGAAGGGAATGATCATATTTAATAACTACAGCCTAAGCGTTGAATGTTAGAACCGTATTACATTTTCAATACCATGTTCCATAATAATAATATATAATGAGAATAATAATGGTTTATAATAGTGACTGAGTCCATGTCACGCAACACAATAATTGACACAACTATGCAATACCTAATAAATTCACATGAGCTAGTCTTTTTCAAAAGATGACAATGGGAGTCATTTCAGTGCTATTACTTTTTTTTTTAAATAGTGAGAAACACTGCATTTGAGAGGTATAAGCGGTTGAACAAGAGCATGGCGCCCAATAAGATTGTAGATTCCAGGGAGGATAGAGGGCAGATCTCTATCAAATTACTTATGCTCTGATAACTTATAATCTACTCACGCGATCAGCATGAGCAAAGAGATCGAAATCCCTATGGACATCATGACTCTTTGGACGAGAGTGGAGCCTCATCCACATAATCCTCCCTATCTACCGGAGGTATGCATATGCTTGATTGATCCCGTAGTCGGAAAACACAGTAGCTGCGCTTATAAGCTTAATACCGCCCTCGAAGCGGTACACTCCTATCACGCGTGCATCAAGGCGTTTACTAATTACAGTGCCAAGAGTGAAGTTGAGAAGCGTGATATGTTGTATCCAAGAGCGGATACCTGAAGAGAAAAGTTGTTCGGGCCTTGTGGTGCGATCTGCAGCTACGATATACAATCGAGACGATTGGGGAAATATTTGTAGATGGTTCGGAAGTGATAGGCAATATAGTCGTTGCCAGTGATGCGCTTTCAATGCAACATGCCATCGACAGCCTCAGGCCCCTACCTGAGCGACCCTCTCGTAAGCTATTGGCAATTCACTCAGCGGGCGTCCTGCCATCCATTGCACTCTGAATAAGCTTGTGGTTCCGGTGAGGAGGTAGTAAGGACTTTGTGAACCCGTTTGGAAGACTCTCACGTTGCCTGGATGCTTGTGCCTATAATATAGGATTTGTTCTGCCGGGAGACATTGCAGGTATATGGGCGAGCCACCTCCTAGGGCAGCGATAGCGAACAAATGGCATGCGTGATACACCTGGCACGCAGAGCCATTTCTGTGAGCACGCGAGCAATTACCAAAAATGGAATAGCTTAGTTATGGCCACACGGCTAGAGATGGGATTGTCGATTTAAAACGGCCATATTGTTGGATTAACAATAAAAGGAAAGAGTTTCTTCAAGAGAAATTAAGAAAATATCTCTCTCAGTCTGCTAGTTTTTGTAAGTATCGTTCTCAAACAAATCATCTGACAGAAAAAAGCTTTCAAATGTCACTCTGCGTAGCAAAACATGATACGCCCCTCTCTGATTGGAATTTTCTGAGAACGGCCATGTTGGCTTGTTGTAATTCCCTTTTTAATGATTTCCCAAAAAAGGATAAAATTATGCAACACATCTCTGAGAAACCACTTAGTGGAAATATTGTTAAAGATCAAGTCTTGTGCATGGCAAGCGATGTTAGTCAGGGAAATAGTTATGTTTGCCTGAAAGAACACAAGGGATATATATCCACAATGAAGTTATGGACGTTTTTTTGACACAATATATAAGACCGGAAAAGGTTGTTTCAGTTTCTAGTGACGTGGCACCCTGCTTGTCGGGTGACGCATCTGGTTTCATACTGTTTTTTTTCTGAACCTTGCAGTTTTTTTATTCAGTTCATTGAAGTGTGCAGTACAATCTTGTTGTATAATACAGTGAAACTGAACGACTGTGTGTTTTGCTTCTTTAACAATAAACATTGGAAATGATGTTTTGTGATATCAGAACATTTGAAATAAAACTGCAGGTTTTTTAAAGTGACCTACAAAGTGGGCATGTGAAATATTTCCAAATGTAAAACTGCATTCACAAATCTTTTAAAGCTGAATAATAATAATGACATTTGTATAGCCCTGCAAACAAACATAATGCAAGCTTAGAGCGCATGAATAAATAATTGACGTTACGTTACTTAGTTCCGAATATCTGGAGAGAAAGAAAGTCAAGACTGCAGATGGAGAGAGAAAGCTGAGGGAAGGAGAAATATTTCAGCTCGTACTTTTCAAAAAGTAGTACTTTGCATTAACGTCCCTTTTGTATCTACTGCGTCCTTGTTTGTTTCGTGCAATTTAAAAAGTTGCAACTGACCAACCGGACATCCGGAAGGTTATTGATTCACTTAAATCCTTTCAAGCAGAACCTTGGCACATAGAAGTTAAGGCGATAACAAACACATTGTTTAAAACAAGGGTCGACAAACGTTTGCTAATAGTGAGTAGTGAGCCAAACTCGGATTTCTAAATCAACTAGCGTGCCAACATCATGAAAATCAACCTGCTTTACTATATTTTAATTTATTTTTATAAGACACCTTATTTAAAACCGTAGCGAAACCAAGGCCAAAAGCAAATGAACTTTGTAGAGAAAATAATTAAGCTTTCAAAATAAAAAAACAAAACAAAAACAAAACATGATTGTCATTATCATATTTCATGTTATCTCTTTCGCATTTATAGTAAAGTAAACATTCTCATTAATAGTTTATATCTAGCAATGTAATGTAATTGTCAAGATTTCATACAAACAACAGCAATAATTCATTATATTTTGATCTCAGCCTAAAATCGTCTGCTATAATTTGGGTACACATACCCGTCCGGTGAATGGAGCGGAACAGTCCGGAGTGCGTCACATTCTATTGACCGATAGCCACACCGGGCTGTCCTCAACATTCTAGAACAACTCCCCGTTGGTCAAGGTACTTGCAAAACCTCTTACACCAATAGCCACCCCGGGCTGCACGAAATTTTGTTTGTTTGACGCGATCACACCAAACAATTCCACTAGCGAGCAATGGACAGCTTTCGCCGGAGGGGTAAGTGAGTTTCCTTTCTATTTCCTCTCAACAATGAACAATGAACAATATTTATTTGCCACATAGTACATAGGTACAATAAAGGCATAGTCAAAAACATAAGAAAATTATAGCATTTGTGAATAATAAATTGAACAATAATAGTAAAACCAATATTAGTAATAAAATGAAAGTAATAAAAAATTTATTAATTAAAGGTATCCTAAAAGAAAATTCAGGGGGGATAATTTAGTTTATAACACAATTTTTTGGGGGAAAAAACTAACAGAGAAAAAAAAACAAAAAAACAACAACTTAATTTACTAACATAGACATACAGGTAAATCACTTTCATTAGACCTGCACGGCATTAACATAGTGAGAACAAACATTTAAGAAATCATTCACAATTTTTCTTGCGGCTTAGTATATTACATTTCTTCTACGACTATCTCTCAATATCATAGTGACAAACCAACAAGTTAAAATACTTAAACATTTCTAACCTTTTTCTCATTTTTTAAAAGCAGATACTAATATTTTTGAAAATATGCTTAGTTTTTTAAGTTCTTTTAGAGAGCTAGAATTAAGCAGTTCCGACATTTTTTCTACATTAGGTCTGTTATAGTAATATTTTTTTAGATACATTTTTCGTTGGGCATTGAAGTGCACACATTGGAGTAAATAGTGAAATCCATCTCCTATATCTTTTAAGCAAAAGGGACATAATCTTAAATTATAATCTATTCTGGAGTGGCGACCCAGTTCAACAGGGAAATTATTGTTACTTGTTCGTATTTTTAGTATATAGATAGCTTCTTTCAGATGTAATTTATTTAAAAAGGGTGGACTATTTTCCCAGTCAGATTTATATTTTAGAGCGCTATATAATTTACCTTTATTGCTTATTTGCATACTCTCATAAAGTTCTTGTTTACTTTGATCATTTATACGTAAGTTAATTATTGATTTTGAAAGTTTAGTGTCTATTATATCTTGTTCTAACCAAATATATCCTAATCCTAGTTGTTCCAATTGTAACTTTATATTGGCGGACCATTTGCATTTTTCAACCAGGTGCTCTTTAAGTAAAATGTTATAAATTATTTTAGAAATCCTGCTTTCTTTGCCGGTCGCTATTTTGATCCAGAAGTGTAACATTCTTTTTTTAATAAATGATCTTATATAGAGTTTGCCTGTTTCGCCTAGGACTACATAATTTGGTGTTTTTGTGTTCAATTTTAAAATCATCTTAAAATATCTTAGTCTAACATTTTCTAAAATGTCACAATTTTCCATACCCCATAGTTCGCAACCGTAGGTTAGTATAGGTAGTACTGTTTGATCAAATAGATCAATTTGACTATCTATGGGCAAGCTTAGTGTATGGCATTTTCTGAGAAGATTGAACATAGCATTAGTACCTTTCATCTTACAATATTTCCTGTGTTCTGAGAAAGAACCGTTAGCTGAGAAGATTATTCCCAGGTATTTAAATTTAGAAACTATTTCTATTATATTATTATTTAGTACAAATTTCTGATTTCCTACCCTCCCCTTTCTACCGAATATCATTATTTTTGTCTTATCTTCATTTATGTTTAAGTGGTTCTCCTTGCAATAGTTACTGTAAATGTTTAAGTTTTTCTGTAATTCTTTTGCGGTTTTAGCTAGGATTGTTGTGTCGTCAGCATATAATAATGTGAATATTTTTAGTAGATCTGCGTTGCTGATAGTTAAGCTACTTGCACCTTTTAGTTCTAAATAAGAATCTAAGTCATTAATAAACATAGAAAATAATAGAGGGCTCAGATGTTCTCCCTCTCTTAGTCCTGCTTCGCAGTTAAATAACGGTGACAGGTTTGTATTTAATTTTACTGTCGATTTAATATCTCTATATAACCCCTGTATACATTTAAGGAAAATTCCATCTATGCCTATATCTAACATTTTCGCCCAGAGTAATTTTCTTTTAATAGACGGGAAAGCTCTTTTTAGATCAATGAATGCACAGAACAGTTTGTCACCTTTATTTTTTATTAAAAAGCTCAGCGCATATAGTATAAATGATGCTTCCGTTGTGGAATAACCTTCTCTAAAACCCATTTGATTCTCGTTTAATAAGTTGTGCTCTTCAAGGAACATCTCCATTCGTACATTAAGAATGGATGAGAATAGTTTACCTAAGCATGATAATAAGGTAATTGGTCTAAAGTTTTCGGGCTTTGCCTTGCTGCCTTTATTTTTATATATTGGACATATCATCCCTAGTGACCAGCTTTCGGGGAAAATTCCATCTTTTAGGATAACATTGAATAATTTTACGTATGTGGGTATCATTATAACCTTTGTGCATTTTATATATTCATTATAAATTTTATCGTGTCCGCAGCTTTTATTATTACTTGTTTTATTGATGGCTGATAACACTTCATTATATGTTATTTCACCATTAAGTCTTGTCGTATCTAAGTTAGGTGCGGTTAAATTGGTTTTTATTGGGTTCATGCAACAGTTGTCTGTCGTTTCGTTTTGGGATTTGAAAAAATGGAACAATTCGTCAATACTAATGTCATTATAATCTTCTTTTCTGTTTTTGTCCTTTAGGATACGCCAGTACTCTTTTGGATTCTTTCCTTTCAGATTTTTTATTTGATTTCTCATTTTGTTTTCATATTTATTTATAGCGGTGTTCATTTCACGCTTGTAGTTTTTACTGTGTGTTTTTAAACTTTCAAGTGAGCCTTTGGTTTTAAGGGTACTATTCATTCTTCTTGCTTTAAGGTATAATCTTCGTTTTTGTCTACATATAAGTGTAAACCAGGGTTTATTTTTTCTTAGGTTATTTTTATCATTAGGGTATCGATTTGTGCCAAATATTTCAGTTGCAGATTGTATTAATATTTTATTTATTTCCTCTACTATGTTATTTATTTCTTGTTTTTTGTTTTCAGGGGAGTTACAAAGGTCACTTCTTTCTAGTAATTCGTCTAGTTTCAGATTTATGCTGTTTTTGTTTTGCTTTTCTACCATTTCAAAATAGTTCTTAGATTTAGTTTGCACCCACGGTTTAATGATCTCTACCACTGGTCTATTATTTAGTCGTCTACGCGCATTTCCAGGTTTATTTGCTCCACCAATCTCAATCTCATATTCACATGATATTAAACAATGGATATCTGAGAATAGGTGATCAAAGTCGTGGATTATTAGATTCCTAATTTTGTGAAAAAGGTCATTGTCTGCTAGTACGTAATCGATTACTGTGCTAAATGTAGTCGTAGGTTTATGTGACAGTAACCCCTTCCTTCCATTCATTATTAACATGTTTGTGTTTTTACATGTTTCGATTAGTTTGCGGCCCCAGTTATTCGGTATTGTCGTATCTACGTTTATACGTTTGAGTGGAATGTCTTTTCTTTTAAGCGTTTCTTCTGTCTGGGCACTTATTTCTACATAGAGTTCGTGGGGACTTGTTATGGAGTCTATAATGTAATCTTCTCTTTCTTTGGTATGAGCGTGTGCGACCATGGCAACGGTCTTCTTTGTGACAATAATAATAATAATCATTGTATTTATATAGCATTATCAGCATTATATAAATACTATAAACCCTCGGCAACGTTTTGAAAAATCCATTTATTTATGTATTCACCTTTTAAGCCCCTGTGAATCGCTTTATGCAGAATTATATATAACATTACCACAATTAAGAATTACTTTTTTCAATTTAAACCAATGTTCAATTGTCCTCCTTTTGAAAAATTCATTTATTTAAATACTTTTTTTTTTTCGTATGCTTCTATGAACTAAGTACTTCTATACGGACTGTAGGCCTAAATAAGTTTTATTCTATTTTAAACATCAAATATTTGTGTATTAAGATACCTACTTTTATTAATAGTACGATTTTTAGTTAAAATTAACTATTTTAATTATGTATGCCTTTATTTAATCTTGCGTGTCTTCATACATGTTTTTAAAACGCAAATGTCTAGACGGCTGAAATTCTGTTTCACGGTCTATTGCCCACAAATGTTTAGACGGCTGAAATTCTGTTTCACGGTCTATTGCCCACCCATGTGCAAATGACGAGTAGGTACTAATATAATATGTATGAAAATTAAATCATTCATGACATTTTCACTATTTATTTTACATTATTTTTACATTTTATTTATTTCTTTCGCTCCGTCTTATTTCTGTAAATATTTATTTAACGCAATGGCTCAAGGGATTCATTTTAGTAAGAAGGGGAAATAAACATTGAATGGAGACTAACTCTATATTGTTTTCTCGGTACTGTCCCTTTTACTCGGGTACAGACCTAAAAAAAAAGAAGGTAAATGAAAGAAAGGATTTACATTTTACATAAAGCATACAAAGGGGGGTATGGAGGTGAATTTTGTGTTTCCTTGTTTAAAGGTATTGAAGGAGACGATAATGATTTGATGGGCAGGTGCTGTTCCACTTAGAGCAACATCCCTTAGAGTTAAGAAAGTGTATTATAAATTTGATTATTTGAATTTAAACGGGAAATCTTAGAAGGTAATCAGAAGTGCCGCTAGTAGTTTGGAAAGTACGACTTCCCTCGCCTTAAGGCTCTCCCGTCGGTCAGTGACACCCGGTCTTCACCTGTTGTCATCCCATTGGTCATGACCGCGGGGATCTGTTAGGCTGGTAGTTGCTATATCTTCTTTCTTCTTCTGTTTCCTACTGTCACTTTTATTTATGTACGTCATAGTGAGTATTTATGGTGATAATCTTGGTAGTTTACAATGGAACTGGAAGAGTGAATGAGGGAATGAAAAGGAGAGAGAGAGACAAAATGGAGTGAAGGGGGAGGTGGGGGTATTCTTACCACGGTTCAGTGAACCATAACAAGAAGAGAAGGGTAAAAGTCAAATTACTCAAAAGAAGGGGGGAGTGGAGGAGGGGTCACGGGTTACCGTCGGTTGAGAAAGGAGTTGGCATTAAGGGGCGACTATCGTTATGGGAGATAATTTTAAAATTTAAAAGTTATTCCCCTTCGTTTAAGGGGCACGGAGTATCGTGTAATCATAGATATCCCTGGATCGCCAACTGACGCAAAAGAGTTCCACTTGTGCCGAATTTATCTAAAAATAAACTATGGGTAACCAAAACTTCCGGTAAATTTAGGACTACGTTCGTAACTTAATGGAAGCGACATGACATGATGATATTGATAAGCTTTAAACTTTGTTTTAACTCAAGCTATGCTGAGGCTAAGGAGCTCTGATTTGACTGAGACATTTCTCAGATTCCTGTTTTCTAATATATATATGGCTAATATGGTAAGTTAAACTTTTTTTTTTTTGCATCTATCTTTATCTAGCCTACAGTTTTATTATAAACTGTAGGCCTACTTAAACTTAAGCCACATAGACTCACATAGACTTAAGATAAGGCTTTCTGTCAGAGCATTGGACTGCACAAATAGTAGTGTATAGGCTACTAGTATTCTAGTATAGAGTATAGACTATTCTATACCCTATAATATGCCATAGCTATAGATAGAATAGTCTATAGATTACAGGCCTAGAGCGTATTAAATTAATAGGCCTATAATAATCCTATATTGAAATACCTAGCCTATATTAAGTATATTTAGGCTATAGTGCCTATAGCTATAGACTATAGTCCATTAATTTTAGAAGTTAAATTTAATAGGGTTCATTTTGTGTTTTAGGCTATATATAACAGGGTATATTTTGTTGTTAAAAAAAAAGTTTTGTATTTTTTAAACTACTTTTCAATAATTCATTGAATTACTACAATGTATTATATTTTAATATCTTATAGGCTACCTTAAAGCTATGAAATAAATTCAAATGACACTTGACACAGACCGTGTATATCTATGCACAGACCATGTCATAGAGGAGCAAGTGCTGGCAGATAACCTATGGTAATTATTGTTCTATTATAATATTATAAATTACCACTGCTAATTACTAATACCGGTACCACCATTATTATTATGCTATGTCCATTATGATGTACCATTTTTTACTCTTAATTATAATATTAAAATATTATTTTTTTCTACATTAACCCCAAACTCATTGTAGTCATTGCATTATCTAAAAG
Organism: Anisus vortex; assembly: GCA_949126835.1. Classification (NCBI taxonomy): domain Eukaryota; kingdom Metazoa; phylum Mollusca; class Gastropoda; family Planorbidae; genus Anisus; species Anisus vortex. The sequence continues at coordinate 11,339,256 of OX421498.1, read as the reverse complement.
TATGTCTTTGGCCATTTCTCTAGCAAGTTCATCAATAGTGGCAAAGATTGTGTCCTATTTTAAAAAAATTTGATGTATCAAAATACGGCAGTAAATGCATGTCACCTTTTGACCTGGGGTCATATGTTACTAAATTACTATTCGGTTCAATAGTTACAATTTAAATTTGTATAGATACACGCCTACATAAAAAGGCAAAGGTTAGCATACTACTGATAAAGACATTCAAGAAATACATTTTTCATTTAAATCCTTATAACTTATAAAAAAAAAATTTAGAAGGTAAGAAGGGTCGAGTGCGAAGGTCTCCAAAAGTAAAGATTTATTAGTTAATTATGAAAATTAAATTAAGAAATGTAGCTTTCCTTTAACCTCATTTAATATTTGAAAAAAAAAGTGTTTTTTAAATAACATAAAAATTTTTTTTATTAGGTCCAAATGTTAAAAAATAGACGAAAACACAAGCACAATGACGGACACAAATTGAAATGAATACTGAACAAAATATTTATTGACAAATATAAATACAGATAACTTAGTAATACATTTTGTTACATTTTTCAGAAAATGCGGGTATGTGGCATACCGACAATTTGCTAGGTGGATCTTTCATCGACAATTTGCAAGGTGGATTTTTCATGAACAATTTGCAAGGTGGATCTTTTATCAACAATTTGCATGGTGGATCTTTCATCGACAATTTGCAAGGTGGATCTTTCAGCGTCTTGAAAGATAGAAAAGAGTAGTACACTGACTCGTAAAACAGACAGAGATTCCCAAGCGAGATATATACTGGTTTTAAATATCCACAATTATGATGAAACTAAATAAATGTATGCAATTCGCAAGCAAACACAATGTTTATTCTAGTTTCAAATTCTGTTGTTTGTTCCTTTGTAGATTTTACAGTGTTCCTCATTGCTTTGTGTGATGGTATATTGATGTTGTTCCACTCTTTTGGCATCAGTTCTTTCTTGTACCCTATTGACAAATAATATAATAATAATAATATTAAAATGTGTTTGCAATTAAAAAAAATGAGTAAATTAATTTCTAAATGCTAGATCTATACTTACAACAGATAATTAACAATAGGCTATTGGGGTATATGTCTTCTTCCCATGGTTGCATTTCATTACCCTGTTTTAAAATTAGTGCTGTAGTTTACTTTGTATGAAACTGTAACTTTAAACTATAACTAGATATTTGTGACCAGTGACCATATAACAACTGATATAATATTTATTATTTTTAAATCCTACAATATAATACTATACAAAAGTTAAAGCTTACTTTCAAGTTTACTAAACACCTCTTTCAAACTTCCTGGAAGACATGGATCACTTTTTAATACAAGCAGCACCTTTTCCAATATAGCATGTGTGATCTGAAAAATATTTTTACAATTGTCACATGTAGTTAAATACAAATTTTAAAAAAACTAATATTTGCATCAGGGCTGTAGAGTCGGTAGATAAATGTTCGGACTATGACTCCTCATTTTTTTGGTACTTCCTAATCCCCCGACTCCTCTGTATTAATATGCGAATATATTGCCAAATAGTGAGGCAGATGAAAGGTATGCTTCTTCACGGTCACTTAATGTGTTCGTTTACATGCATTGGTCTTATTCTTACAGTAGAGAAGTAATTAATTATAACTTTTTGTGAATTAGGACATTTAAACTTGCTTTTTTTTTAAATTCCAATCTAAATTCAGTAGGAGTCTGTGCATTGTGTGCCGATTCCGACTACAGGTACCCAAAATGTCCCCCGACTCCTCGACTCCACAGTCCTGGTTTGCATACTGGTATCGGTACATGAAAAAATATATGTGGAAATATAACTTTTATTTAATATAAGCAAATATGGGCCAGATGAAACCAAAGCGTCTAAAACCACACAAAACTATCTAAATTTTGTACTAAATTTTGTTACCAAATTGGAATACATTAAAAAAATAATTAGGCCTAATTCAATTTTTAAATGTATAGGCCTACTCTATACAAGTTGGCAAAGAATGAATCTTCACATTACCAGAAGTAGTGCTTCTTTCCATTAAGGCTGCCATTATAGATTGAATTTATCTGAAAATACAAAACCATTTATAGTGAAAGTTCCTTAAAAAATATCGGATATCGCATACTTTTTTAATTGTTGTATTTAAGACTTTTAAAGATGATTGTAAAGAATCACAATAACTTAATACACTTTTAAGTTGTTTAAGTTTGGCAATGTCTGTAGTAGGCCTACATTAATAAGGCTAATTAATATTAATACAATAGACCTAATAAACAACAGGAACAGTTCAACATGCGTCAACAAGTTACAATGTTTGCGGACATTCAATAAAAAAATAAGTCTAACTGGGCTAATCCTAAGACTCCTAAGACTAAGAATACTAAGATGAATGCCTGCTAAGGCTAAGTGACACGTTGGCTAGGCCGCTTAGCTTTTAAAAGTTTTCAGTCTTCTAATTCTAAGCCAGGCAGTAACCTACAATAATAATAATACAATGTCAAAGCATCATTGACGCTACGTCAGTACGTGCCTACATTAGGCCTATACCGTCTATACGCCTATAGACTATAGGCTATAGGCCTACATTGACACATTGTTATTGTTTGCTGCATGTGAATTGTTTACGATTATAAGACAATATCAATATAACTTTAATTAAAGTATAAACTATTCTAACAAATAATATCTACATTGATTGTACAATATAATAAAATAAATAACTTACTCGTCCGATGTGTAGAATTTCACAAATATCAGGAAACTGTAAGTGTAAATATCACAAAGCTGTACGTTTTGTTTATAAAAGATTTTATAAACCGGAAGTCGCAATTTCCCCTGATCACAAGAATCAACCAATGCATATCCCGGTTGGTTAAAATCAATAGACTTGGCCCCTCAGTTGGCGATCCAGTGTATATCTATGGTGTAATGCAGCACACATTTTGACATGATTTAGAATAATTGTATTACAGTACAGCATTATGGTTTAAAATATTGACTATAATATAGATTATTTTGCCTTGGAAAAAATAAGTCCCGAAAACGATTTTAACAACATGTCAAGAGCTGGTATTTAAAGAAAAAACAATAACATGGGAACACTAAAAAGTGTATTAAACTATTGTACATAAAAGTTTGTGTGTTAAAAACAAACCAAATAGATCTTTAAAGGTTATTTGTAACAACATCTAATTTATTGTTAAAATAGGGAAATGACTAACATGAAAACATTACACTTTTATATTAAAAGTAGGATTATAATATAAGACAAGAGTTGTTTAAGTTAATAATTGTGTTAAGGGGGAGGAGAGGCAAGAGGTCAGTGTGTAGACCCAGTCTTTCTCTCTGACCTCGACTAGACAACCCGGCACGTCTCGTAACAATATAACCCGAAAATTGTTTATCAGGTTCCGAAACCACGATATGTTAGGTCGGTCTTTTACTTATTTAGCATCAGCTACTGTAGGAAAGTGAATGTGAAAAATGCCTATAAAAATAGATATTTATTACTTTTGAAAAAAAAACTTTTCGAGTTTGTTTCTGTCATTTGGTTTTGACAAAAGGGGAAATTATATAGGAGTGGTTTCAGTGTGTGTTAGCAATTAGTGATTGCTATCTTTTGGTTAGTTCTATTTTTAGTGGTGGGGTATCGTCAGAATCCGGGGTGGATTTCGGGGAGCTATATTCTATACCCTTTTTGCGGCATGTGTCTGTTCCTGTGTCACTTCCTTCCTCTTCCGCTGACTCTGCTTCTGATTCTTCCTCTGTAATGTTTCCATCATCCAGGTCTCTATCTGGCTCCTTTCCTTTTACTTTGTTATATACTTCTGGCTCTATTGGGGTTTCTTTTGCTGTGTCGCTCTCTGATGCTATTCCTTTGTTATTTACTTCTTCATTGTGGTTTTCTAGTTCTTTCTCGGTGTCGGTTGTTTCCTCAACATTTGCTTTCATTTTCATTCTAAATGGAGCATGTGTATACAGAATTGCCTTACTTGGAAGGTCCGTTTCTTCGACGTTATTTTGGGTCCTTCCCCGCTCATTCGCGGTGACATTTGGGCCCCTATTCAAGCCAGTTTTAGAGGTCTCTTTCGGTGCGTACCCGACCTATTAGTAAACGCCCATGCCTGGGTCTGGGGAGGGGTCTATGGGTGAGTAGTGCAGGGACGTTATGTCCCCTTTCCATTGTGTAGTGGAGGTTGCGGCGTTTCCTTTTAGGGCGTGGACGAATATTATATATTATTCAGTCATATATTGTTTATATAATTTTCAACTAGTTTTGTTATTTTTACTATTGTTTTATATTCTTAAGCTATTTATTTTTGTTTATAATTATATATAAAAAATGTCGAAACAAAAAAGTAAATTTGATTTGTTAATTATCTCCCTTGAAATAAATTACCTTTTTACAAATGTAATTATATAGTGATTCCAAACAAGTTATGTTTGGTAATATAACAAATTTTCCATATTAATTGTTATTTCTTTATATACAAATAAAATAGCATTATGGTATTTAGTTCAACTAGTAATTACATGTATTATATACATTTACATAAACAGTTAAAAATTAACATTTTCTGCATTAGTTGTTTAAGAGATTTATAAGATAAGACAATTTAAGAGTCCCTCACGTTAAATAAAAGGAATTAAGCAAGAAAAGGATACAAAAATTCAGAAATATATATAGATAAAGAAATAGAGTTTAAAGAGAAAGTAAAAAAGATACATAAATAAAAAAATAATGTGTGAAAAGGTGAAACAAAAGTGACTGCAAAATTTAAAAAAAATGACAAAAAGATAACACAACTGACTGAAAGATAACAAAACTGACTGAAAGATAACACAACTGACTGAAAGATAACAAAACTGACTGAAAGATAAAACTGACTGAAAGATAACAAAACTGACTGAAAGATAAAACTGACTGAAAGATAACAAAACTGACTGAAAGATAAAACTGACTGAAAGATAACAAAACTGACTGAAAGATAAAACTGACTGAAAGATAACAAAACTGACTGAAAGATAAAACTGACTGAAAGATAACAAAACTGACTGAAAGATAACAAAACTGACTGAAAGATAACAAAACTGACTGAAAGATAAAACTGACTGAAAGATAACAAAACTGACTGAAAGATAAAACTGACTGAAAGATAACAAAACTGACTGAAAAATAAAACTGACTGAAAGATAACAAAACTGACTGAAAGATAACAAAACTGACTGAAAGATAACAAAACTGACTGAAAGATAACAAAACTGACTGAAAGATAAAACTGACTGAAAGATAACAAAACTGACTGAAAGATAAAACTGACTGAAAGATAACAAAACTGACTGAAAGATAACAAAACTGACTGAAAGATAACAAAACTGACTGAAAGATAACAAAACTGACTGAAAGATAAAACTGACTGAAAGATAACAAACTGACTGAAAGATAAAACTGACTGAAAGATAACAAAACTGACTGAAAGATAACAAAACTGACTGAAAGATAACAAAACTGACTGAAAGATAACAAAACTATCTGAAAGATAACAAAACTAACTAGAAGATAACAAAACTGTCTGAAAGATAACAAAACTAACTGAAAAATAACAAAACTGACTGAAAGATAACAAAACTAACTGAAAGATAAAACTGACTGAAAGATAACAAAACTGACTGAAAGATAACAAAACTGACTGAAAGATAACAAAACTGACTGAAAGATAACAAAACTGACTGAAAGATAACAAAACTATCTGAAAGATAACAAAACTAACTAAAAGATAACAAAACTGTCTGAAAGATAACAAAACTAACTGAAAAATAACAAAACTGACTGAAAGATAACAAAACTAACTGAAAGATAAAACTGACTGAAAGATAACAAAACTGACTGAAAGATAACAAAACTGACTGAAAGATTACAAAACTGACTGAAACATAAAACTGACTGAAAGATAAAAAACTGACTGAAAGATAACAAAACTGACTGAAAGATAAAACTGACTGAAAGATAACAAAACTGACTGAAAGATAACAAAACTGACTGAAAGATAAAACTGACTGAAAGATAACAAAACTGACTGAAAGATTACAAAACTGACTGAAAGATAAAACTGACTGAAAGATAATGCTACTGACTGAAAGATAATCAAAGTGAATGAAAGATAATCAAAGTGACTGAAAGATAACAATAGTGACTGAAAGATAATCATAGTAACTGAAAGATAACAAAAGTGACTGAAAGATAACAACAGTGACTGAAAGATAATCAAAATGACTGAAAAATAACAATAATGACTGAAAAAGAAATCAAAGTGACTAAAGATATCATAGTGAATGAAAGAAAATCAAAGTGACTGAAATATAACAATAGTGACTTAAAGATAATCATAGTGACTGAAAGATAATCATGGTGACTGAAAGATAACAACAAAGACTGAAAGATAATCAAATTGACTGAAAGAAAATCAAAGTGACTGAAAGATATCAATAGTGACTGAAAGATAATAAAAATGACTTAAAGATAATCAAAGTGACTGAAAGATAATCAAAGTGACTGAAAGATCACAACAGTGATTAAAAGATAATGCAAGTGACTGAAAGATTAAAAAAACATGTGACAAAAGACAACAAAAGTGATTGAGAGATACAGAGAAAAGTAGATAAGGATTGGAGTGAAATTAAAAGTGACAAGGGATCACAATGAAATGGAAAGAGAGATACAGAGCAAGGAACATGAGGAGTGAGAGAATTAGACAGAAAATGAACGTGAAATAGTGAGGAAGGCTCTTACAGACAAGAGAGAGATAGAGAATTTCTGAGTAAGGGACAGCAGAGTCGTACAGAGATAAAAAAATATAAGTAGAGAGATATTGACCAAGACAGAGAGTATTAGAAATTAGAATGATACAAGAGTGAAGGTGTCAACCGGAGAGTGATAGGGAGTGAGAAAATAAGAAAGAGAGTGAGAAAAGGTCATACAATTAGTGGTATAGGGAATGAAAGAAAAAAAAAAAGAGAGAGAGAGAGAGAGAGAGAGAGAGAGAGAGAGAGAGGGAAAGAAAAAGAGGGAGAGATAGATAGTTAGAGAGATAGACAGAGAGAGACAGAGAGGTAGACATACACACACAATGTACAGTTTTAAAGAGCATTTATAATGCTTTATTCGAGTACTAGATATTGATATAAGGACCCAAAAGCTAAGGCCACATTTATTTTTACGCCTTTTAGAATTGAAGGACAGCAATCCATGCAAAACTGCATTATACATAAGTATCTCCCTTTTTATTTATACCCTAGATTGATACTATTTCGTAAAATGTCTAAAAGTTTAAGATAAAGCTTTAGAATATTACTGCTTTAAATTACTTGTTAATTTTATTCTGTTTTCATCCTATTTTTATATTAAAAAAATTGCCTGTTATATAAATCTACCAGTGTTTCTTTAAATACATAAATACATTTCCATGCACACAAAAATACTGCCGTAAATGAACACACAGACTCATACAAAATTTACAATTTTAAAAAAAGACAACAATTAATGAATAGAAAACTTCTTTTATATTTGTTTATTATATTTGTAATCACAGCACGCTTAACAATAATGTTATCACTGAGTAATATTATGTGTTTAAGGGGAGGAATTCGCATGAAATTGATCTAATTGTCACAAAATTCAATATGTTTAGTCGGCTAAAGTTGTATTAATATCTTTAATTTTAGAAACTAAATTGGATTTACCAAATCAATAAGGCCTTGGTGAGATCATAGGTTAACAACATCTTCTTGCCTATTCTTGTATAAAACCCGCCCATTCGGCTATATTTGTTTTCAAACATTTAAACGTGGTTTTAATCAATGCAGTAATATAATATTGCCCAGTGATTGTTATAAAAATAAAAAAAAAACACTTTATTATGAAAATAAAATTAAAAGTCAAATTTAATTTAAAAACAATATTTTTTCTTGATGCGAAAATGAAAAAAAAATGAAAACAATATTTTTCATTTGCATATAACGTCAACAAATTATTTTAAAACAAATTATTCTACTATAATACAGCCATGTACACTAAAACTTTGATATGGTGCCAAATTGATGAATTTAGGCAAAAGGACATCATCAGTTTGATGTCATCTGCAGCACACTGTACATCCAATACCAGAGACAGAGATACAATAAAACCATTTCATACGTCACATCTAAAATGACATGATGTCAAATTTTCAAAGTGACAGTTCCAGTAACATTGGAACATTCATGATTTTCTTTTATTTAAGTCTGACAGGATGCACATAGCTTCTTGTATAATCAATCCACACTCTAAACCATTTTGTTTTCACTTACAGTAGGCCATAGTATAACATTTTTAATTTTAAAAAAGTTGTTTCCTAAAATAGAAATGTAAAAAAATAAAAAAATACATCAAAATCAACGTTAACAAAAATTCTTTCATAAAATGTGTATAAAAAATTGACAATCAAACAAAAAATATATATTTATATTTATTATATTTCGGGTTAAAAGGACGGAAAGTTGACAGCAAAAGAATTAAACTTAAACATTGCGATTAAATGAAAAGACATACAGAATTGTTTCTATCCCAGTCTTATACTTATTAGCATACTTTCAAAAAATGAGCTTTTAGAAAATAAATTAGTATATCTCAGAATACAATTATTTTCGAAAGGTGTACCTAAAAAAATATATTGTACAGCTAAATTACGCTATCGGTGTGTGAAATAAATGTGTATACATTTTCAAAAATAATTTAAAAGTTAGCGTTTTCTTATCTCAAATTTGTTTACATTTGTATCATTATTACAAAATCTCTAATGTACCGGTTATATATAATGTCATAAAGATAAATATGGACACATTTTACTTTTAAGAATTGTTATTTTGTTTTTAAGTTCAAGGGAGATAATTTTTTAATTGTCGTATTTTTTGTTTGTTGCCCTTTTTAAGCGAAGACTTTAGACATTAGAAGCGTCAGTCCCAACACAAGCATTGAAATTTTGACAATCTCTGGAGCAGCTGAAACGTAATAAAAAAATCCATATTACACTTACACCGAGTATCATTTAAAAACAAAACAACAAGTTTAATAACTATAATCAATTAGTGAAATAGTTCTAGGAAGTAGGGACCTAACACAGTAGATGATTTCTAATGTGTTTGTGTGTGCGTCATTTAATGTGTTTGTGTGTGTGTGTGTTTTGTATGTGTTTCTGTGTTTTCTTTAAATGTGTTTGTGTGTTTGTGTGTTTTTGTGATTGTGTGTATTTTTGTCTATGTGTTTGCGTGTGTGTTCACGGCAAGTTGTTCTATGTAGTGACTCCCTTCAATACATTAACGTGTGGCACCATTTTTTTTCATATTGATAATATTGTCATCAGGTTTAATACATTTCGCATGCCATGGGGGTGTGCCTTCTCTCCTCCCCTGGTTCCGCATTAAACATTGTTACCTCCTGATTCCTCTTTAAACATTGTTAACCCCCTGGACACAAGATCTGGAAGGTTCGTCCGGTATGTTATAAACATTATAAATTCAGCTACTTACAGTTGAAACTGACAGTAAAGGAGTCAGAGGTCTGAATGACCTTGCTTCTTTTAGCTGTACATTCGTACAACCCAGCGTCACTGATTGTTGCGTTATCGATCTGTATGATCTGCTCCGATTGGCGAGCTATTTCCGTGCCGTTTTTCTTCCAAGAGTACGTCGCCCCGTCCACTGCGCTACCGCAGGCTAGTGTAAATTTACTGCCCAATACAGGAGTTGTAGGATCAGCTTTGATAACTGGTTTGGTCAAGTATGTGCTGTCTGTAGGGAAATAAATAAAATAGAGATTTTAAGATATTCTTTACTCCTATGCGACTGTTAAATGTATGCAAAAGTAATACATTTAGAAATATTTAGTTAACTTCAATATGAATCCACATTTGTTTTTCATAATTATATCAACTTGTTTTCTTTTTATTTCTCCAGTCTCCATTCATTGCTGCAAACAGCAAATTTATGCAAACTAAAAGATTTGGGGAACACTTTAAAAATATCTATTGTTGTTTTTCAAGTAACACCAACCATATAAAGATTCATTATATAATATCTTTTGGTATCGTTTATTTTTGTTTAAAGATCAACTGAAAAGGTTTTCATGTCAGACACGCATGTTAATTAAATATGTGTATAACCATTTATATAAAATATTAAAAATAACTTTTCAATAATTACTACAAAATTATCACTTAAATGTTTGATATTTGTATTGTAAAAAAAATTAAAATCTCGTAGCCATTCAAAATGTATAATATCTGGCAACAAAGGGACGTTACTTTTGCAGCTCAGTTTATTTACTGCAACATGATTTGAATGGTTGAATCAGTGAGTGAAGTTTTTCTCTAAATAAATATAAACACTAGTGAAGTGTGCAAAAGAAGAATGTAAGAAAAGCATGATTTGTATGAGTGGTCAAGAGTAGACAAGGGAGAGAATGACAGTGTGAAAAGTTAGTACATGTTGGATCCTTCAGATAGAAGGTGGATTTTTTATAATAAGTTCTATTGGACTAAGTGTAATAAAAACTTAAGTGATTCAAGTCCAAAGTGAGACTTAGAATATTGTTGTATAAGTAAATTCTATTTTAAAGAGCTAGATACAGCCAGTGTTCTAGTGAGAAGTAATGTATGGATATTATTGAAGAAACATATAAGTGAAGATTTGAAAGACTATTGAGAACTGTGTGTAATTATCTTATTTCGTCCAATGATGTTTTGTATACTATGTAATAAACTTTCATCTGAACCTGATCTAATGTGTGCTCAAGTCTGTGTTACTTAGTATTCAGTAATAATTAATACAATACAGTAACAGTTACTTCAATAATTGGAAACTCGTGTTGGAAAACAATTCATATTGCCACGTGTTTTGAATCTTAATTCGGTTTTCATTTTTTTTTTACGAAATAGTTAAATTTAAACGATATAGTTAAATATTCTGCACTTACCGAACCTATTACATTGATATTTATTAATTGTTTATATTTAATCTTTGAATGTTAATTTTCATCGCATGACAATGTTTTACAGATTTTTATACGCCATATTGTTGAAATGATGATATTTAAAAATTAAACCTTTTATAAGCTTATCGTAATACGGCTGTCATTTGTCACCACTAGACAAAGTAAACAAACAGCACGTGCTTTTTGTACGTGACTTTCACTTACCTATAAACTTAGATTTCCTCAACACGGACCAGTAAATACATTTTAAGTGACTCAAACTTCATTTTATTTTGGTATAGATTTGTTCTAATTATAGGCGGTCTATTCTTATAACTCGCTTAAATGGATAAGAGAATAGTGTAAATAGTGTAATCAATTATGGCTTCAATGTGAGAATACACATTTCTTTTTTCGGTTCATTGGTCATCATGTTATCACTTTGCATGATATAAAAACATCAACCTGTACAAGATGTATATGTTTAACAAAAGAAAAAGCAATACTTACTTCTTGTAATGGTTATCGCCGCTGACTGAACAGAAGCCGTGTAGGTGGCTTGACATTTAATTAGAAAGACACCTTCTGTCTTTGGTATATCATAGGTTTGTGAGGTTGCTCCACTAAGGGGTTGAACGTTATTCTGAAATTGCGTATTTTAAGCTATAGTGCCCAACAATTCAAATGATTATTATAAATACTAATTTTAGTTCGTATAAAACAGTAATGTAAAATTTAGTACATGTTCGTATAATAGTTTTTATGTGCACCATATTCTGCTTGCATTTGCACCAGTGCTTGAGTTTTATATTTAAGATTTAGATAATCTAGGAGTGGGATAATGATAATCCTTAACTAGACTATTTGTTGGTCGTGCACATTATATTTATTACTCATACAACTTCACTCTTTTTTCCACTTCCATTGGCGCATATGAATACTAGAAGGACCTCATAATCAACAACACGGTCTTGCAACTGTATGATAACTCTCCTCCGCGAACAATGTCTCAGAAAACTTGGCCATGCTTACAGGAGGGTGGATAGGTAACTCCTAAAAAGACATGCTCTTTTGCAGAACTCGCTGAAGTAAAAAGCTCTATTGGCCACAAACTCAAGTTTGACTACGTCTGCATGCGCGACCTAAAGGTTATAGATGTATAGTTAGGAAACGGAGAACTTTTATCAGGACAGAAGTAGATGGAGGAGTACCATACACATCGGAATAAATGCTGCAAGGGGTAAACTGTAAACCTCTTGACGAGGCTAAAAGAGCCGAAAAGAAATCAAAGAATATAGCTTGCCCCACGCCCAACTCTAGCGGACCCGCTTTCAAGAGCCAGCTATGTATGTAACATAGTCTGTCTCAGTCACATATAATACTGCAAAGCTGTTAAAACACAAGGGCGTTAATCGGATCATCTTTCGAGATTATGCAACCAATTGACAAGTCTTAATGAGGCGTGACTTTTTCAAATGGAAAATACCATGAACGTCCGGTGCCATTTCCCGCCATTTACTTAAACAAAAAGCATACTTTTGCTGGTGTATGACAAATGATTTAAACCTCGACGGCCAGCTGTTATAGTCTTTATGAGGAATCCGTTTTAAACATCATAAGTGAGTAGGTGATAATTGACACTCAAAGTGTTAGTAGCAATAAGTTAAATTTAACTTTGTTATAAAATAAATTATTCAATAAAAAAAAAACAATCGTATAAACAAGAAACGAAAATTCTTTTGCATCAAAGCAATTAGCTTGGGATTATAAATATGTGATACTTCACGTCTAACATTCACAATCCATCGTTTTCTTTTGGAAATGAAATAAAAAATTATCTACATCTTTTCGTACAACCGGAAATGTTTTACACTCCAACCTTTATGCATGCATACTATTTAAGACTTTTCAATGATGACTACTTTACTCATTAAACAAAGGTCACTTATAAATAGTTTTTTAGAAAAATCAGATTTTAGTTTAGTTCAAATGGTGAAGCAGTTTGCAAGGAATCAATGTTAGTGTTCGAAATAGCCCTTCACCTTTCTATATAGGTCAACATAGTATTATATATAATGAAAGCTGAGGCTTACAACGCATTGATAATTAAATTTACTTTAAGTTTAAAAATAACGTTTTTATAACAAGAGTTACGTAACAGAATGGAGACTGACGTTATGGTCAAAAGATCAAAGAACTGAAAGACTGTTCCATTTTCTTGAAAGGAATTAGAAAGGGATGAAGGATTTGACAATGATAAAACTTTTAATTCGTTCAATTAAGAGAAACACCGGTAGGCTAACGCATGGGTGTGGGGGGGGGGGGAGGGTGCAGCAACTGATGTGCATCCGAGGTTTTATTTCACTGCCGAGAGGCACCGAGACACGGTGGGGGGGGGGGGGAAAGCAACTTGCGAAACAGCCCGTCTTACCAAGCCTTGTGGCAAAGTCTGTAGTTTGTGCTGCCGGGCGACAGTGCAGATATGCAAGTGAGCCATCCTGTTTATGAACCGGGGAAAATCCCCAGAGTAGCCTAGTGCACGTGATTGCGGGGCCGTAACATTTGTTACGCGCACGCCGCGTGGCAGAAAGTCTCGGAAAGGATATGATGTGCATCACCTCCCTCCTTAATCCACTCGTGGACATAAGAGCTGGAATGCTCTTTATTTTTTTTTATTGTATGAGACTTACTAGACTTACCATCCAGACGTAAGTGACGGCTTTACTTGTTGTATCAATGTATGGAACATCAGGAGTTGGCACACATTTCAAAGTGATAGTTTCATTTACTGTGTATACCTCTCCGTTCACAGCCGTTGATGATATTGTAGCAGCAGTAATGTCAACTGTAAGTAAATCATAAGATGATATTCTTGTACAGCTGGAAAGACCAGCTTGTTGACACTTTTCATAAACTTTCCCTATTGTCATTAGAGACAAGTAATAAGACACAATTCTAGATTACTCAAGAAAACCCCCACACCAGGCTGATATCCCGTTGCATTCCCACATTTAATTTTTTCTCACATGCAAAAGACGATCCTTGTTTTAAATAGAAGATTACTGCGTTATACGGTAATCCGTGGTCTGAGTCTTATTTTGCATTTTGATTAGATTAGTAAAAAAATAGATTTATTGTCTTTAAATAGAAATGTACGTTTATAAGTAAACACTGAAATAGAATATTTAAATAGTTACATTTTAAGTAGTTAAAGGTTCGGTTAGTTATAATTTGTATCCGATGGGTTGATAAAATGTAAAGAACATACACAGAGATAATAATATTGTATATTCTTAAAGTGATGATAATACAGTTTTTAAAACCTAGAGTAGGCCTACGTAATAATATTAAACCCTAGTGGTATACCTGTCAAAATGACGAATGATTACAACAGGATTTGTTAAAAGAGAAGGAAAAAATGACTAACACTATTACTATAAAAACTGTAGTGATAACGTATCTTTCGGTATTTATTTTTATTATATTTTTTGATTGAAAGCATTTTAAAGATCATTCTGAAAACCCGATAAAATATCGCGCTAAACATAGCAAATGAACTGTGTGAAAAAATTTCAAAGGGATAATATTCTAAAATGGTGCTCCGTTTAGAACCTTAACGGACGTTGATTAGCAATAGGCCTACGTTTATTAAACACAATAAATTGACGAATTAAGCAATATTGTTTATATAATACAATTTATTTTGGAGGACGTTGCCAATTTATACATGTAACTTTTGACTCGATTAGTCAAACGTCCTAGGAGCCTGTAGAGCACAAAGAAACATCCAAACAAACAAACTCGTGATCATTATTTATATTGGCCCTGGACCCAAGATCTGGAAGGCTCGTCCGGTATTTTATTTTTGAGACATTATAAATTCAGCTACTTACAGTTGAAACTGACAGTAAAGGAGTCAGAGGTCTGAATGACCTTGCTTCTTTTAGCTGTACATTCGTACACCCCAGCGTCACTGGTGGCTGCGTTATCGATCTGTATGATCTGCTCCAATTTGCGAGCTATTTCCGTGCCGTTTTTCTTCCAAGAGTACGTCGCCCCGTCCACTGCACTACCGCAGGCTAGTGTAAATTTACTGCCCAATACAGGAGTTGTAGGATCAGCTTTGATAACTGGTTTGGTCAAGTATGTGCTGTCTGTAGGGAAATAAATAAAATAGCGATTTTAAGATATTCTTTACTCCTATGCGACTGTTAAATGTATGCAAAAGTAATACATTTAGAAATATTTAGTTAACTTCAATATGAATCCACATTTGTTTTTCATAATTATATCAACTTGTTTTCTTTTTATTTCTCCAGTCTCCATTCATTGCTGCAAACAGCAAATTTATGCAAACTAAAAGATTTGGGGAACACTTTAAAAATATCTATTGTTGTTTTTCAAGTAACACCAACCATATAAAGATTCATTATAATATAATGTATATTATATTATAATATATATTGGTATTGTTTTTTTTTTGTTTAAAGATCAACTGAAAAGGTTTTCATATCAGACACGCATAATAATTAAATATGTGTATTACCATTTATATCAAATGTTAAGAATAACTTTTCAATAATTACTACAAAATTATCACTTAAATGTGTGATATTTGTTTTGTAAAAAAATTAAAATCTCGTAGCCATTCCAAATGTATAATATCCGGCAACAAAGGGACGTTACTTCAATAATTCGAAACTCGTGTTGGAAACAAAATTCATGTTGTCACGTGTTTTGAATCTTAATTCGGTTCTAATTTTTTTTTACGAAATAGTTAAATTTAAATAATATAGTTAAATATTCTGCACTTACCGAACCAATTCAATTGATATTTAATGGTTTAAATTTTAGCTTTGAATGTTAATTTTCATCCCATGACAATGTTTTACAGATTTTTTTAGGCCATATTGTTGAAATGATTATATTGAAAAAAACAGCTTTATAAGCTTATAGTAATACGGCTGTCATTTGTCACCACTAGACAAAAGTAAACAAACAGCACGTGCTTTGTGTACGTGATTGCAAATGCTCTGTAGACTTTCACGTGACTTTCACTTACCTATAAACTTAGATTTTCTTAACACTGACCTGAAAATACTTTTTAAGTGACTTAAACTTCCTTTTTTTGTTTACATTTGTTCTAATTATAGGCGGTCTATTCCTATAACTCGCTTAAATGGATAAGAGAATAGTGTAAATAGTGTAATCAATTATGGCTTCAATGTGAAAATACACATTTCTTTTTTTGGTTCATTGGTCATCATGTTATCACTTTGCATGATATAAAAACATCAACCTGTACAAGATGTATATGTTTAACAAAAGAAAAAGCAATACTTACTTCTTGTAATGGTTATCGCCGCTGACTGAACAGAAGCCGTGTAGGTGGCTTGACATTTAATTAGAAAGACACCTTCTGTCTTTGGTATATCATAGGTTTGTGAGGTTGCTCCACTAAGGGGTTGAGCGTTATTCTGAAATTGCGTATTTTAAGCTATAGTGCCCAACAATTCAAATGATTATTATAAATACTAATTTTAGTTCGTATAAAACAGTAATGTAAAATTTAGTACATGTTCGTATAATAGTTTTTATGTGCACCATATTCTGCTTGCATTTGCACCAGTGCTTGAGTTTTATATTAAAGTTTTAGATAATCTAGGAGTGGGATAGTGATAATCCTTAACTAGACTATTTGTTGGTCGTGCACATTATATTTATTACTCATACAACTTCACTCTTTTTTCCACTTCCATTGGCGCATATGAATACTAGAAGGACCTCATAATCAACAACACGGTCTTGCAACTGTATGATAACTCTCCTCCGCGAACAATGTCTCAGAAAACTTGGCCATGCTTACAGGAGGGTGGATAGGTAACTCCTAAAAAGACATGCTCTTTTGCAGAACTCGCTGAAGTAAAAAGCTCTATTGGCCACAAACTCAAGTTTGACTACGTCTGCATGCGCGACCTAAAGGTTATAGATGTATAGTTAGGAAACGGAGAACTTTTATCAGGACAGAAGTAGATGGAGGAGTACCATACACATCGGAATAAATGCTGCAAGGGGTAAACTGTAAACCTCTTGACGAGGCTAAAAGAGCCAAAAAGAAATCAAAGAATATAGCCTGCCCCACGCCCAACTCTAGCGGACCCGCTTTCAAGAGCCAGCTATGTATGTAACATAGTCTGTCTCAGTCACATATAATACTGCAAAGCTGTTAAAACACAAGGGCGTTAATCGGATCATCTTTCGAGATTATGCAACCAATTGACAAGTCTTAATGAGGCGTGACTTTTTCAAATGGAAAATACCATGAACGTCCGGTGCCATTTCCCGTCATTTACTTAAACAAAAAGCATACTTTTGCTGGTGTATGACA
Source organism: Anisus vortex (assembly GCA_949126835.1). Lineage (NCBI taxonomy): Eukaryota > Metazoa > Mollusca > Gastropoda > Planorbidae > Anisus > Anisus vortex. The sequence goes on along the minus strand of OX421498.1, from coordinate 11,321,843 downwards.
AATGATTTAAACCTCGACGGCCAGCTGTTATAGTCTTTATGAGGAATCCGTTTTAAACATCATAAGTGAGTAGGTGATAATTGACACTCAAAGTGTTAGTAGCAATAAGTTAAATTTAACTTTGTTATAAAATAAATTATTCAATAAAAAAAAAACAATCGTATAAACAAGAAACGAAAATTCTTTTGCATCAAAGCAATTAGCTTGGGATTATAAATATGTGATACTTCACGTCTAACATTCACAATCCATCGTTTTCTTTTGGAAATGAAATAAAAAATTATCTACATCTTTTCGTACAACCGGAAATGTTTTACACTCCAACCTTTATGCATGCATACTATTTAAGACTTTTCAATGATGACTACTTTACTCATTAAACAAAGGTCACTTATAAATAGTTTTTTAGAAAAATCAGATTTTAGTTTAGTTCAAATGGTGAAGCAGTTTGCAAGGAATCAATGTTAGTGTTCGAAATAGCCCTTCACCTTTCTATATAGGTCAACATAGTATTATATATAATGAAAGCTGAGGCTTACAACGCATTGATAATTAAATTTACTTTAAGTTTAAAAATAACGTTCTTATAACAAGAGTTACGTAACAGAATGGAGACTGACGTTATGGTCAAAAGATCAAAGAACTGAAAGACTGTTCCATTTTCTTGAAAGGAATTAGAAAGGGATGAAGGATTTGACAATGATAAAACTTTTAATTCGTTCAATTAAGAGAAACACCGGTAGGCTAACGCATGGGGGGGGGGGGGTGCAGCAACTGATGTGCATCCGAGGTTTTCCGAGAGGCACCGAGACACGGTGGGGGGGAAAGCAACTTGCGAAACAGCCCGTCTCACCAAGCCCTATGGCAAAGTATGGAGTTTGTGCTGCCGGGCGACAGTGAAGATATGCAAGCGAGCCATCCCGTTTATGAACCGGGGAAAATCCACAGAGTAGTGCACGTGATTGCGGGGCCATAACCTTTGTTACGCGCACAACCTAAGGTCGTGCAGCGTGGTGGAAAGTCTCGGAAAGGATCTTGATGTGCATCACCCCTCTCTTTAATCCACCCGTGGACATAGGAGCCGGAATGCTCGTTCATTTTTTATTGTATTTTATTAGACTTACCGTCCAGACGTAAGTGACGGCCTTAGTTGTTGAATCTATGAATGAAGCATCAGGAGTAGTTACACATTTCAAAGTGATAGTTTCATCTACTGTGTATACCTCTCCGTTCACAGCCGTTGATGATATTGTAGCAACTGTAAGTAAATCATAAGATGATATTTTTGTACAGCTGGAAAGACCAGCTTGTTGACACTTTTCATAAACTTTCCCTATTGTCATTAGAGACAAGTAATAAGACACAATTCTAGATTACTCAAGAAAACCCCCACACCAGGCTGATATCCCGTAGCATTCCCACATTCAATTTTTTCTCACATGCAAAAGACGATCCTTGTTTTAAATAGAAGATTAATGCGTTATACGGTAATCCGTGGTCTGAGTCTTATTTTGCATTTTGATTAGATTAGTAAAATATATAGATTTGTTGTGTTTAAATAGAAATGTACGTTTATAAGTAAGCACTGAAATAGAATATTTAAATAGTTACATTTTAAGTAGTTAAAGGTTCGGTTAGTTATAATTTGTATCTGATGGGTTGATAGAATGTTAAGAACATACACAGAGATAATATTGTATATTCTTAAAATGATGATAAAAAAAGTTTTTTTAACCTAGAGTAGGTAATAATATTTAACACTAGTGGTATACCCGTCAAAATGACGAATGGATACAATGGGATTTGTTAAAAGAGAAGGAAAAAATGACTAACACTATTACAATAAAAACTGTAGTGACAACGTATCTTTCGGTAATTTTTTTTTTATATTTGTTTATTGAAATTATTTCAAAGATCATTCTGAAAACCCGATAAAATCTCGCGTTCAACATAGCAAATGAACTGTGTGAAAAAATTTCAAAGGTATATTATTCTAAAATGGCGCTCCTTTTAGAACCTTAACAGACGGTGATTAGCAATAGGCCTACGTTTACTTAACATAATAAATTGACGAATTAAGCAATATTGTTTATATAATAAAAATTTATTTTGGAGGACGTTGCCAAAATATACATGTAACTTTTGACTCGATTAGTCAAACGTCTTAGGTGACTAAGAGCACAAAAAACATCCAAACACACAAACTCGTGATAATTATTTATATTGGCCCTGGACCCAAGATATGGAAGGCTCGTCCAGTATTTTATTTTTGAGACATTATAAATTCAGCTACTTACCGAAACTAAAAGTAAAGGAGTCAGAGGTCTGAGTGATCATGCTCATTTTAGCCGTGCAGACGTAGACCATCTCAACGTCACTGGTTGTTGCATTATCAATCTGTATGAGCTGCTCAAATTCGCGGGCTATTTCCGTTCCGCTTTTCTTCCAAGAGTACGTCACCCCTTCCACTCCACTGTCGCAGAATAGAGTAAAACGACGGCCCAGTACAGGAGGATCAGGATAAACAGTGATAACTGGTTTGGTCAGGTAAGTACTGCCTGTGGGGAAAAAAAATATAAATATATAAATTAGAAGATATTCTATACCCCTATACGACTGTTAAATTAATGCAAAAAGTAATACATTTAGAAATATTTAGTTAACTTTAATATTAATACACATTCGTTTTTCATAACTATATCAAACGGTTGAATTGTTGTTGTTTTTATTTCTCCAGGCTCCATTAATTTCTGCTAACAGCAAGTTTAGGCAAATGAAAGGATTTGTGGAACACTTAACAGAAATAAGGCACAGTGGCCGAGTGGCAGCGCGTTCGACTGGCGTAGCGAAGGTCCCAGGATAGAATCCAGGTGAATACTAGGACTTTTTCATCGGTTCTGGAGGGTGTCCCTGACTGGCGTACCGAAGGTCCCAGGATAGAATCCAGGTGAATACTAGGATTTTTTCATCGGTTCTGGAGGGTGTCCCTGTCTGGCGTACCGAAGGTCCCAGGATAGAATCCAGGTGAATACTAGGATTTTTTCATCGGTTCTGGAGGGTGTCCCTGACTGGCGTACCGAAGGTCCCAGGATAGAATCCAGGTGAATACTAGGATTTTTTCACCGGTTCTGGAGGGTGTCCCTGACTGACGTAGCAAAGGTCCCAGGATAGAATCCAGGTGAATACTAGGATTTTTCACCGGTTCTGTAGGGTGTCCCTGATTGGCGTAGCAAAGGTCCCAGGATAGAATCCAGGTGAATACTAGGATTTTTTCCCCGGCTCTGGAGGGTGTCCCTGAGTCTAACCAGCTCTGGTGTATGCCTGACCTTTGTTTAGGTAAAGGCGGCTTGTATTGAGCTTGAACCACAATCACCAGTATGCCGTGGTCACAGAAACTGGTGAACGCTGCATCACAAGCCCTATGATCATTTATGTGTATTCGGTATCAGTGGGGTAATAAAACCTTTTATACAAAATATATTAAACCTAACGTTCTCAATAATGATTACAATATTAGCTCTTAAATGTGTGTGTTTGTTTAGATCATAGGTTCTCAACGGGGGCGTTATCGCCCGACAAGGGGCGGTGATGAGGTCCTGGGCGGTGAGCGTAAAGAAATTGTAAAAGGGGGCGGTGAGCCGAAAAAGGTTGAAAACCTATGGTTTAAGGCCTTTCTTAACCGGGCCAAACCGTAGGTTCGCAAAGCAGATCGTCGATCCTACCCGAACCGTTCTCCGAATTAACCTGCCGGTCTTGGGTTGGCGATCTCGGGTTGGAATGGATCGCGAACCATGATTGGAGGTTTGCACGTCGTGTTGAGCAAACCTAGGCCGAACATGGCACTTTTTTTAGCGGAAAGGCGCAGGAAGGTGCAGAAAGACGCGAATGCATAAATGCGGTAATCAACATGGCGGAACTGTACTTAAACGATAATGAGACCATATTAATTTTTGTTTACGTTTTCAGAGAAGTACGTCAAATGGAGGATCGGCCTTGTTAAGATTGCAAGCCCCGATCTGCGACCTCATAGAAAGGTTAGGGGTTTGTATTCGTACACGTGACTATGGTTTGCAAACTAGATTACCGATCTCAGGTTCGACCCGGTTAAGAAAGGCTATAGATGAAAAAAAAATCCAAATCTCGTAGCCAATTAAAAATTTATAATTTCTGGCAAAAAAGAACGTGACGTTAATAATTGGAAACTCGTAAAGGACGAATTTATTTTACCACGTGTTTTAATCTTAACTCGGTTTTTATTTTAAACAAATAGTTAAATCTACTTTGTTCCCTTGTAAAACGTCACTTCGGTATTGGGGCTGATGGGATTGCTTTCCTTTGATATTCTAAATCTTGTCACTACGGACTTGTTTAAAACAAATTTATATACAAGACCTTTCTGTAATCTCAAAATGTTAACAACTAATTTTAATACCTTTTTTAACTGATAACTCAATTTTGACAAAGACCTCTTCAGCAACAGCACCTTCGACTAGAGATCCGAAGGTCCTGGATTCGATTCCTGGTGGAGGCTAGAATTTTTTCCCAGAACTTGAGCGTGTCCCTTAGTCTACCCAGCTCTGAAGGGTACCTGACATTAGTTGGGGTAAAGTGAAGGCGGCTGGGCATTTTGCTGGCCACACACCCTCTAGTATGCCATGGCCACATAAACTGGTGAACTTCACATGCTCACAAGCTTAGCATTCACCAATTAGACCCAAGGCTTTAAAATGCAATTTTAATAAGTGTTTAGCTCCGTAATACATTTCCAACTGCAGAAAACTTTATGAATCAATTGAGATAAGGTTTGTACGTACCTCAATGCTTTTTAAAAATATTTAATTAATTAATATGTATTTCAATCAGAGATTTGTGTTCTTATTCTAAACTAGTGTTGTTAATTTTTATTGATTTTTCCTTCCTCTAAACGAACACAATTTAAATTGAATTTATATACAATCTTGAACCTAGAGTGACGCGTATTTCATTTCAATTTTAGCGATTTGTTGTCTCACCTATCGCCTACATTTGGGTTATTATGTTATCATTTTTTTATGTGATACAAACTTCAACATGTACTATATTTATAGGGTCAAAAACTAAAAAGCAATACTTACTTCTTGTAATGGTTATCGCCATCGACTGAAAAGAAGCCGAGTAGGTGGCTTCACATTTAATTACATAGACACCTTCTGTTTTTGGTATATCATAGGTTTGTGAGGTGGCTCCTCTAAGGGCTTGATCATTATTCTGAAATTGCGTATTTCAATCAATAGTACACGACAATGCAAATGGTTATTATATATACTAATCTTAGTTGGTATAAAACACTAATGTAAAATTTATTACATTTTCGTATAATAGATTTATTTGCACCATATTCTGCTTGCATTTTCACCAGTGCTTGAGTTTTATATTTAACTAGTAGATTAATGCCCGGCGGCTGTGCATAGAGCTGGCCACAAAATCACCTGGTATGCCGTGGCCACGGAAACTAGTGAACGTTGCTTCACCGGCCCTATGGATCAATTTGTATTTTTTAATACAATTTAACTACCCATGTAGTTATAGTGAGATTCCCCGCTACAAAGTTTATATTTATGGCAATTTTAACATTGCCCTCTACAAAGTTTATAATTCGTATACGACAAGAATTTAAACATGAATGAATTTTGTTCACTTCATTCACAAAGTTAAAGCGCAAAGTTTCGTGAGGTCATAATATCAGTTTATCCTTTTTTCTAATTTTGTGAAGACAAATGATACAATTTTCGACCGGCAATTTCAACGTAAAACAAAAGTTGACTTTTTTTTTATCCCTGCGGTCCTTTAAAAATAATTTAATCCTTGACAGTGTTCACCACAATAACACAATGAATATATGTAGCAAATTTAATGTCATTATGTCTAATAAATTTTAAAAAAAAACATTATGCGATATGAACACCCATATTATACATACATGCAAACATAAATACATCTTTTGAGGTTGATTTGCAACGGGCAAGCATGGTAACACTCCTCCGCCAGCGAAGTCTCAAAAGGCTTGACCATGTTTACAGGATAGTGGATAGGTGAATTACAACAAAAAAATGCTCTATGCAGAACTTGCTGAAGGAAAAAAGAGCTATTGGCCGTTCCGAAATCAGGTTGAAAGATGTCTGCAAGCGCAATCTAAAGGCTATAGTGTGAAGAGGTCGTAAACTGGGAGAACTTAGATCAGAACAGAAGTAGTTGGAGAGACACCCTACACACCGGAATAATTGCTACAGGGAGCAAACTTTAAATTCTCACCAAGGCTAAAGGAGTAGCAGTGAAAAGCAAGAATATAACCTGCCCCCCCCCCCGCCCAACTCTAGCGGAACCGCTTTAAAGTACAAGCGATGCAAAAGAGTATGTCTCAGTCACAGAAAATACTGCAAAGCTGGTGTAAACACAAAGGCGCTAATCGGATCGTCTTTCGAAATTATGGAGCCATTGATGACAACTGTACTCATTAAACAAAGATCACAGTTAAATGGATTTTACATCAATCACTTTTTGGTTTTGTTCAAATGGTGATGGAGTTTGTTAGGAATTAATGTTTGTGTACTCTATACCTGACGGACCATATAGATCAATAGGGCTGGGGAAGCAGCGTTAACCAGTTTGTGTGGCCACGGCATACTAGGTGATTGTGTGGCCAGCCCTGTGCACAGCCGCCTTTACATTAGCCAAACTAAGGTCAGGTACCCTTCAGTCCTGGGTAGACTCAAGGACACCCTCCGGACCCGAAGTAAAATCCCAGCGAACCCAGAACCTTTGGTTCGGCTGCCGAACGCTCTACCGCTCGGCAACCATGCCCCCTTGTGCACTCTATACGGTAAAAATATGACATTGTAATATTTTTTCAACATTTTAAATAACAAAGTATTATATTTAACGATTGCTGAGGATTACAATAATTATATTTTACATTTACTTTAAGTTTAGAAATAACATATTATTAAATTCAACAGTTAACTAACAGAAGGCACTGAATGCACGCTGTCGAAAATGTAAGGTGGGGGATTACTCGAGCCGAGTTGTGATGGTCAAATGATCAAAGACATGAAGGATTGTTCCGCATTCTTGCATTGATATGATTTAGAGGGGGGGGGGTGGAGGAGAGTTCGACATTGATAAAAAGATGAATTCGTTCCAATACAGATAACACCGGTAAGCTAGCCGGTTTTAGAGAAGGTTATTCTACCACGGAAGCATCATTTATCCTATATGCGCTGAGCTTTTTAATAAAAAATAAAGGTGACAACTGTTCTCTGCATTCATTGATCTAAAAAGAGCTTTCCCGTCTATAAAAAGCAAATTACTCTGGACGAAAATGTTAGATATAGGCATAGATGTAATTTTCCTTAAATGTATTCAGGGGTTATATAGAGATATTAAATCGACAGTAAAATTAAATACAAAACTGTGACCGTTATTTAACTGCGAAGCAGGACTAAGAGAGGGAGAACATCTGAGCCCTCTATTATTTTATATGTTTATTAATGACTTAGATTCCTATTTAGAACTAAAAGGCGCAAGTAGCTTAACTATCAGCAACGATAACAAAGCAGAGATACTAAAAATATGCACATTATTACATGCTGACGACACAACAATCCTAGCTAAAACCGCAAAATAATTACAGAAAAACTTAAACATTTACAGTAACTATTGCAAGGAGAACCACTTAAACCTAAATGAAGAGAAGACTAAAATAATGATATTCGGTAGAAAGGGTAGGGTAGGAAATCACAAATTTGTACTAAATAATAATATAATAGAAATAGTTTCTAAATTTAAATACCTGGCAATAATCTTCTCAGCAAACGATTCCTTCTCAGAACACAGAAAATATTGTAAGATAAAAGGTACTAATGCTATGTTCAACCTTCTCAGAAAATGCCATACACTAAGCTTGCCCATAGATAGTCAAATTGATCTGTTTGACCCAACAGTGCTACCAATACTCACCTACGGGTGCGAACTATGGGGTATGGAAAATTGTGACATATTAGAAAATTTTAGACTAAGATATTTTAAGATGATTTTAAAATTGAACACAAAAACACCAAATTATGTAGTCCTAGGCGAAACAGGCAAACTTTATATAAAATTATTTATTAAAAAAAGAATGTTACACTTCTGGATCAAAAAAGCGACCGGTAAACAAAGCAGAATTTCTAAAATTATTTATAACATTTATACTTAAAGAGCACCTGGTTGAAAAATGCAAATGGTCCGCCAATATAAAATTACAACTAGAGCAATTAGGATTAGGATATAATATGTGGTCAGAACAAGATATACCGTATATACTCGCGTATAAGTCGCACCGGTGTATAAGTCGCACCCCTAGTTTAAGATTTTTTTCCTTATTTTATTACAGACCTCCTGTAGTATTAAATTTAAATTAAGTGGTCTCGTTAAAGAGGTTGTAATAAATAACAAACAATATTAATTATTTGTAGCTAACTTAATTAATAAAAATTAAAATAATTTATTTAATAAAACAACCCTTCAGACGATACCAATTTTAAAACAATTTATTTACTAAGTCAAATTAATATCAAAAGAAAAATAGAAAAGAAAAATCAACTCACGAATATCCTTACAACAGAATAAAACAACAATGTAATAATGCGTACAGGTACATAAAAGATACAATACAGCTCTGCCACTGATGCGCTTACAATATGCTTAAACCAAGACTCAAGAATACTACATCGATGTAAAAACTTCCCTTCCATCACGCGAATCTCCTATATTTATACTATACATGTTAGAGATTTCTGGAATAAAAGTAGGCTAAGAATAACTCACAAAAACTGTCAACATCTCTTTCTAACATGTTCCAGAGGGTGAAAGAATGATCTAGGTACACTCTAGTAAACAACAATTCTTGACGCGACAGTAGCAGAGTTCAACTAGAGGTCAGGACTAAGGCCCTGGCAGTGGTGCAGTTAATTACATAGGAGGGAAACAAAATATAATCTAAACACATAACACCTCCCTCCTAAAAATAAAAAGTTTACATTTAGTAAGAAATGTAAATCTTTTTACAGCTTAATTAAAAATGTATAAGATACACTAAATATACTGTAGTAGTACATTAAACAGGATGTTACCGGATGTACAATAATAAACATAATAATAATACTTTAATTTTTTTATTTTTTTTTCTAACAGCGGGATAATGTGTCAGCAATAACATTATCAATGCCTTTGATATGTTGAATATTTAGATTATATTCCTGTAAAAATAAACTCCATCTTAACAATCGTTGATTTTTACAACTCATTTTGTGTAAAAATGTTAAAGGATTATGGTCTGTGAAAACCAGTACAGGTATATTTGAGCCCTTAACATAGAATTCAAATTGTTGAAGGGATAGGATAAGTCCTAAACATTCTTTTTCTACAGTAGAGTAATTTCTTTGATGAGTATTAAACTTCTTAGAAAAGAAACATATTGGATGGTCTATATGAAGATTGTCTTCCTGAAAAAGAACAGCACCTATCCCAATGTCACTGGCATCTACTGCTAATTTAAATTGTTTTTGAAAATTAGGAGCCAATAGAATGGGAGATTGAGATAATACAACTTTAAGTTGTTCAAAGGCTTTTTGACAAGAATCTGTCCATAGAAATTTAACATTCTTTTTCAACAGATTTGTTAAAGGATTGGCAATTATGGAAAAGTTTTGGCAAAACTTTCTATAATAACCAGCCATTCCCAAAAATCTTCTGAGTTGTTTTCTATCAGTGGGAGTAGGGAGTGCTTTAATAGCTTCAACTTTAGCAGTAACAGGTTTTATATGACCCTGTCCCACAACATAACCCAAGTATTCTACATGAGCATGACAAAATTCACTCTTATTCAAATTAACAGTTAAATTGGCTTTTGACAATTTTTCAAAAAGAGATCGTAACTGCTTAACATGATGTAAAAAATCTTTGCTGTAAATAATTACATCATCAATGTAGGCATTGCAATTCTCCTGGTCAGCAATGAGGTTATTAATCATTCTTTGAAAAGTAGCAGGGGCATTTTTCATCCCAAAAGGCATAACCTTATATTGATACAACCCATCTGGTGTAACAAATGCTGATATTTCTTTGGCACGGTCTGATAGAGGTACCTGCCAATATCCTGATAATAAATCAATCTTGGTAATGTAGGTGGCATCACCAATACGATCAATAAGATCATCAATTCTAGGAATTGGAAAGGAATCAGATTTTGTAAAAGTATTTACTTTCCTATAATCCGTACAGAATCTAAATGTTTTGTCTGGTTTAGGGATCAAAACACAAGGTGAGCTCCAATTGCTTGAGCTTGGTTCAATAATGTCATTATCAAGCATATACTTTATTTCAGATCTAAGAACTTCTAACTTTTCAGGATTAACTCTATATGGGTGTTGTTTGACCGGAGTTGCATCACCAACATCAACATCATGTACAATTAAATTAGTCTTATTTGGCACATCAGGAAATATATTACAAAAATCCTTAATTACATTTTCAATTACAATCTTCTCTTTCAGTGGCAGATGTGACAGCTTTTGATCCAAATTTTTAAGTATAAAAGAATTTGGCAATTTGTACTGACCAAATTTCTCCTTTACAATATCAGGAGGAACAACAGGGGTTACATTTAAATTACACTGTACCTGGTCAGATACATTCTTGCTATCTGTTTCTGAATTTCTACTGACATACTTCTTTAACATATTTACATGGCAAAGTTGCCTTTTCTTTCTCCTGTCTGGAGTTTATATAATATAATTTAAATCATTGACTTTTGATTCTATCTCATATGGACCAAAGTATCTAGCTTGTAATGGTTGACCAGGTAAAGGTAAAAATACCAAAACCTTGTCCCCTGGGGCAAACAATCTAAATCTGGCCTTTTTATCATACCAGTTTTTCATTTTAGACTGGCTTTCCTTTAAATTTGTTTTGGCTAAATTACAGGCATCATAAAGTCTACTTTTAATTTTTAAGACATGGTCTAAAAGTCCCTCAGTGGGTGTCGGAGACATCCACATTTCTTTGAGATATTTTAAAGGACCGCGAACCGTATGGCCAAACACCAATTCAAACGGACTGAAGCCTAAAGACTCCTGGACGGCTTCACGGGCTGCAAACAGTAGCATGTGTATTCCTTCATCCCAGTCCTTCTCATGTTCATGGCAATAGGTTCTTATCATGTTCTTCAGGGTCTGATGGAAGCGTTCAAGGGCTCCCTGCGACTCAGGATGATATGCACTTGACATGCAGTGTTTAATGCCCAATTGGTCCATTACTTGTTTGAAAAGAGTGGCTTTGAAATTAGATCCTTGATCCGACTGTATGGACTTAGGTAGACCAAATAGAGTGAAGAATTTTGTGAGTGCCCTGACAACGTTAGGAGCTTTAATGTTTCTCAAAGGAACTGCCTCCGGAAATCTTGTCGAAGCACACATAATGGTTAGTAGGTATTGATGACCTGCTTTAGTTTTTGGAAGAGGTCCAACGCAGTCAATGATGACTCGACTGAAAGGTTCTTCGAATGCTGGAATCGGCTTGAGAGGAGCTACAGGAATCGTTTGATTTGGCTTGCCAACCATTTGACAAGGGTGACACGATCTGCAGTATTCAATGACGTGCTTCTTTAATCATGGCCAAAAGAAGTGACTTGTTATCTTCTGATACGTCTTGTTGACGCCTAGATGACCCGACAGTGGAGAATCGTGTGCCATATTCAGAATGTCAGCACGATATTTCTAAGGCACAACAATTTGATGGACAACTCTCCAGTCTTCATCTGCAGATGCGTCTGGTGGTCGAAACTTTCTTAGAAGTACATCATCTTTGACGTAGTAACATATAGGTACTTCTTCAGCTTCTTGTGGTGACAAAGCGTTTTCTCGGAGTTTGTCTAACTCAGGATCCCTTTTCTGTTCCTCGATCAACTGTTCTCGAGTTGATACCGGCTTTTCTGAGATTGATTTCGGATCTTCGTCGAGTTTGGAGAAGAATGTGGTCTCAAGGTCCACTTCAATGTTTGATTTATTTTTGGAAGTACTCCTTTCTTTGGAGATTTGTGAACTCATGGCTCTAGTTACCGCACATGCTGGATATAATTCTGGATCATCTTCTTCTTCAGGTGCAGATAGTTGAGGTTTATGAGTGACAATGGGTTCGGCGATAACCTTCCCACCAGCTAAGTCATTGCCTAGCAACAACGAGATGCCTTCCAATGGTAATGTTGGTCGGACACCTACAACCACAGGTCCAGAAACAAGATCTGACTTGAGATCAATGAGATGGAGAGGTACATCTAGGCAACCCAGTTCTACGCCTCTTAAGAGTATGCTTTTCCCCGTTGCAGTTGCGTTTGATAAGGGAAGAATGCCTTCAAGCAGTAGCGATTGCGAGGCACCTGTGTCTCTCAAAATTGTTACAGGTCGCAGACTGGTATGATCACCTGGTAGTGATATAAATCCTTCCGAAATGAAAGGCTTGAACTCCTCTAAAATATCAGGGTTGACTGATGTAGACATCTGGACTTGGTTAGAACTCTCGATGGAGTCTTGAGAACATCTGGGTGATGTAGTTGACAAACTTGTGTTGTAGTCTTGTGAACATCTGGGTGATGTAGTTGATAAACTCGCTTCGGAGTCATGAGAACATCTTGATGATGTAGTTGATAAACTCTCTTTGGAGTCGTGAGAACATCTTGATGATGTAGTAGAACACTTTGACGTGTATTGAGGACATCTTGACGATGTAGTGGAACACTTTGACGTGTATTGAGGACATCTTGACGATGTAGTGGAACACTTTGACGTGTATTGAGGACATCTTGACGATGTAGTGGAACACTCGGATGAGTGTGGAGAACATCTTGACGATGTAGTAGAACACTTTGATGTGTATTGAGGACATCTTGACGATGTAGTGGAACACTCGGATGAGTGTGGAGAACATCTTGACGATGTAGTAGAACACTTTGTTGTGTATTGAGGACATCTTGACGATGTATTAGAACTCTTTGACGAGTATTTAGGACATCTTGACGATGTAGTAGAACACTTTGATGAAAGTGTAGAACATCTTGACGATGTAGAAGAACTCTTTGATGAGTATGTTGACGATGTAGTAGAGTCAGTAGAGCTTGGTGTGGCAGGCTTAGTATCATTAGCTTGAGTGAGTAAAAATTGTTCTGTTGTATAGGACACGGCACATAAAGTAGGTTTCGGAGAAGCCTTTTCGTTTTTCCTTTTCAATTTATAGCATTCTTCCACTTTATGTCCTTCTTTCTTGCAGTATATGCATGAGGCTTTTGGTTGTGTCACCTTCTTGTCATGAGTGTTTTTCATTGAAGTGCTGTTTGTTTCTTCGGGCAGTTTCGGCTGCTTCGGCCTAACATCGGCTGTGGACTTTGCGAACTGATGGGAGATGACGAAGTCGTCGGCCCACACTGCTGCCTTGTACACATCATCTTCGCCACGGTCTGCCATATGTGTTCGGACGTCCAGCCGGACACAATTCTTAAACTCCACCATCAGAATCAAGTTCTTGAGCTTTGCATAGTCAGAACCAATCTCTTTAGATGTCAGCCAGCGATCTAGCCTTCTCCGCTTTTCTCGTAAGAACTCAACATGGGTCTGGCCATCCAGTTTACGTAGTTCACGGAACTGTTTTCGATAAGCCTCAGGGACAAGTTCAAAAGATTTCAAAATTAGTTGCTTAGCAACTTGGTAGTCCCTTTGTTGTTCCCCAGTGAGTGAGCAGAACACCTCTGCAGCCCTACCAGTCAGAACAGTTTGTAACAGCGAGGACCACAGCGTTTCAGGAATAGCAAAATTTTTGGCAACAAGTTCAAATTGAACAAAATAATTATCCACATTTCCCACAAAACGTGGAATAAGTTTTAAGTATTTAGCTGGGTCCACATTCTGATTGGTGGTAGGAAGATCTGTTGGAGTTTTAGAGCTTATCTCTAATTTCTTTAATTCTATTTCTTTCTCACATCTCATCCGTTCTATTTCTTTTTGTGCTAAGTGTGCTTCTTTTTGTGCTTCAATTTCCAACTGCTTAATTTTTAGCTGTATTTCTAAATCTACAACATTGGGTGTGTTTTCGTTTACTTCTCTACTAATTGTGGATAACGCCTCTTCTGGCAAAAATTCTTCGTTGACAAAATGTAGGACTATACTATCTCTAATAACTTGTTTTACAGCACTAGATTTGATTTTGAGTCCTAAAAGTTTAGAAATAGCCAACAGATCCTTTCTGCTGCATTGGTCGAGTTCTTGCAAAGATGGATTAGCAATGAAAGCCTGATAATCCATGTTAATGTGTAACCTTAATTTAAACAATCAACTAAGAGAGAAAAGTTTTTGGTCAGCACTTACAATGTATAAAACTTGGTATCGTCTAAAGAAAAGTTAAAGAAAATTTTAAATTTCTTTTCTATGAATAAATATTATATAATATTTATATCCCGGACGAGCCCCCAATTTTATTACAGACCTCCTGTAGAATTAAATTTAAATTAAGTGGTCTCGTTAAAGAGGTTGTAATAAATAACAAACAATATTAATTATTTGTAGCTAACTTAATTAATAAAAATTAAAATAATTTATTTAATAAAACAACCCTTCAGACGATACCAATTTTAAAACAATTTATTTACTAAGTCAAATTAATATCAAAAGAAAAATAGAAAAGAAAAATCAACTCACGAATATCCTTACAACAGAATAAAACAACAATGTAATAATGCGTACAGGTACATAAAAGATACAATACAGCTCTGCCACTGATGCGCTTACAATATGCTTAAACCAAGACTCAAGAATACTACATCGATGTAAAAACTTCCCTTCCATCACGCGAATCTCCTATATTTATACTATACATGTTAGAGATTTCTGGAATAAAAGTAGGCTAAGAATAACTCACAAAAACTGTCAACATCTCTTTCTAACATGTTCCAGAGGGTGAACGAATGATCTAG
The DNA here is from genome assembly GCA_949126835.1 of Anisus vortex. Lineage (NCBI taxonomy): Eukaryota > Metazoa > Mollusca > Gastropoda > Planorbidae > Anisus > Anisus vortex. The sequence continues at coordinate 11,306,809 of OX421498.1, read as the reverse complement.
GTACACTCTAGTAAACAACAATTCTTGACGCGACAGTAGCAGAGTTCAACTAGAAGTCAGGACTAAGGCCCTGGCAGTGGTGCAGTTAATTACATAGGAGGGAAACAAAATATAATCTAAACACATAACAATACGTTGTCATTGACCCGCGCATAAGTCGCTCCCCGACTTCCCGGGTTACACTGCCTTTTAATATCTCAAAAATGCATACCTTTTAAACATAAAAGTTACTATATTCACCCTAATTTGGAAACTTTCCTTAAAAAATTGTTTTAATCGTACATAAGGCAAACATAATCAAATAAAGGCATATTCTAATAATTCTACATAACTCCAATCAACTATAGGGGTTATGTAGGAAACTTTATGACAGAGTAGTGATGTTTTTCGAACTTTTCAAAAACAGTATCGGGTGTATACGCGAGTATATACGGTAATAGATACTAAACTTTCAAAATCAAAAATTAACTTACGTATAAATGATCAAAGTAAACAAGAACTTTATAAGATTATGCAAATAAGCAATAAAGGTAAATTATATTGAGCTCTAAAATATAAATCTGACTGGGAACATATTCCACCCTTTTAAAATAAATTACATCTGAAAGAAGCTATCTATATACTAAAAATACAAACAAGTAATAATAATTTCCCTTTTTTGAACTTGGTCGCCACTCCAGAATAGATTATAATTTAAGATTATGTCCCCTTTGCTTAAAAGATATAGGAGATGGATTTCACTATTTACTCCAATTTGTGCACTTAAATGCCCAACGAAAAATGTTTATAAAAAAAACATTACTATAACAGACCTAATGTAGAAAAAATGTCGGAACTGCTTAATTCCAGTTCTCTAAAAGAACTTAAAGACCAACTGAAGAGCTTTTTATAAAAAATGAGTTAACAGTTGATTTAGACAGTAAATAGTATAAAAATGTATTGCTGAAAGTTTGAGATTTCAAAAAAAGGTCTTTGTATTTTAAAAATGTAATTTAAAGGGGTCCGAAGCGACGAGATTTGGAATAGCTCATTTACGCATTTCATTCAGCCTAAACCGGAAGTGACGTCAAGTAAAGGAGTAAACAAAGTATGGCTACGTTAAATCCCTACTCTTATGATCCCCAACATAATTCAAGTTCAAGTGAACATAGCGAATCCGAAGACAGCTGTGTAACAATTTTAAACGATACAGAAGATGTATTGGAGGAGTAAGAGCTGGAAAATAACCTATGGTAATTATTTTGTGTCGTATAAATATATAATTTACTTAAGATCCTAGCCACATCACTCACATCACCCACTGTCACCCAGCCTTTACAATTTACTTAGTCGACTTAGACTTAGGGCCTAGACTCTAGATATAATAATAATAGAAAAAGTTATAATTTACTACAGTAGGCCTACTATCAGTATCATATCTTATTCATTACAGATGTTCCTTCTATATACTGAGTATATAGGCTAATCCTATATTTTATATAGACTCTATATAATTATATGAAACACCCTTAGGCTTAGGCCTACGGCACGGGTAAATGCCAATAATGGAATAAATTTTACTGCCATAGGCCTACCTTATAAAAGTTACTTCCTAATATTAATATGTCTTTAATATAATGAATTAGTTTTTCTGTCTGAGATGGGCTATGGTAGGTAGTATAAGCAAAGAATCAAAGATGTAGGCTATGGCTTAGGTTTTTGGCGCTATAAGTATAATTAAAATTCTACGCCCCCCCCCCCCTTTTACTTACTTTTTTTAAGCATTAATATTAATAAGGTTATGTCTCCCAATGTTATTACTATTTATTATGACTCATAATAAATTGTGCTCATGATATGAGCATAATTAACTTTTATACATACCCGGTACATTAGTAAAGATTAATTTTATTAACTATATTTATATAATATAATAATATCTCATCATCAATTTAAATTTAATATACCAGTATCGGTACTTAAAGGCATTTTTTTTGTGAACAGGTGTGCATGTTTAAATTGTCGAATACCAGCGGCCAAGGCAGAACGAAAATGCTGCCATGATGAAGAGCTAATCATCCAGAAGTGACTAAAGTAAGCTGCATTACAGGCCACCCTGACTTTAATGCTGCATTCTTGAACATAACAGTTCTAGAGATAGCATTCCTTCAATATTGTGAAGACAATGGCTATTGACTAAGTATTGACCAGATCCGAGGGACATACACAGGTATTTAAGCCTGAACATAAGGCCTATTGCTTTAAATTTTCTAAAACTTTGCAGCCTGGATATTTAAAAAAATTAAAATAAGGTGCATAGTCTTAACCTCCTTCAATATTTGAAAAAAACAAATGCTATTGTTTATTGTAATATTTTAATTACAAATTTTAAGATAAAAAAACAAACAAGCACAATGACAGGTACTAATTCAAAGTATTGTTAATTATTTGTAAAAAAAAGAATACATATTTAACAATAAGTAATAAGTATTGTTACTATTTTCAGAAAATACAGATATGTGGCATACAAACTGTTTGCCAGATGGATATGGCAAGGACTAGACAGAAGAACAAGACTGGTACTACCCGCCTGTGTGGTTAAAAAAAATAAGAAAAAATTTCCAAGCGAAGTGTACACTGGGTTTAAATTTAAATATCCTAGATGTTTAAGAATTTAAGTAAATGTCATTTATTTTCAAGCCAAGTTTCATTTCTTATATTTTTAAAATTACTATCTTTGCATGTAAATACACTACCCATTTTCATTAGATAAATGATGTTAATAAACATTTAAAAATAATTGTTGTGCTTTATGCATAACTTTAAATACAAAATTGTAATGTATTTGTAAGTTTAATGTATTTTTTAGTTTTACTCAATGCAATAGTCAAAAACAACTATATCATTACCATCATATAAAGTTAAAGCCAATCCCTTGTGTAAAAATACAAAGGTTTTTAAAATGTGACATATTTGCCATCAAGCTTAAGAAACATTTTAGAAACAAATTATTACATTAAACTATGAAATAGAATATAGGAAATCATTATCAAAATCTATTTGTTAAAAAGCTATGATAAATGACATTAATTTATAAGTTATCTGTAAATTAAAAATACTTTAATCAGAATAATTCAAGTCACAAGAGTTGTGTGAAGGAATTTTCTAAACTTAAAAAGCTATGATTAAAATCAGTAGCAATTTTACGCTTTTGTGGGTGTCGAACATTCTTGAGGTACAATTTCTGTCTTTGTGGATTTCAAGCTGTTCCCATTGGCTTTGTGAGGTGGTATGTTAACTGAAGTAATTCCACTTTTCTTGCATCATTTCTTACTTGTTTCCTATGACAAATTAAGAAGTATAATCATGAGTTCATAAATTTCCAAATGATTTAGATCAAACAGATAATTAACAATATAGCCAGTTTTAAAATTAGTAATTTACATTTACATTTTACTCATACAAAAAGGGCAAACATAAAATGAATTACCGGTATGTAGGGAAATTCAATACTATTTTGTCTTAGCAAGAAAAAATATATGCCTACCTTTAACTTTAACACCAAAGGCCCAGGTATCAATGTATCATTCTTCTCACCATCATTGGCAGGGTTCACACACTCCTCATCAACTTGAGAATTCTAAACAATATATTTTAAAAAATCATTTCTACACCTTCTACAAACTTCAAAATTTGTTACATTATTAATTATTATTCATTATATGTTTAAATATATTCCCTTCTTTTCAATACCAGTACTATATATTAAACCTTTTTATTTTAAAGTGCATCAGCTTTATAATTAAAACACCTCAACGTATCAATAATTTAACTGAAATGATTTGCGGTTGATGTAAATTACCATAATTTCAGGCGCATTGTTTTGTATGGCAGTAATGTCCTTAAAAGACAGACGTGAACCTATTTCTGTTAAAACCTGAAATTTAAAAAACAATATGATTATATTATTATAGTATTATAGGCCAAAAGAAAAATGATGTCCTAACTTCTCACTATCATTGCAATGATTAATATATTTCTCAATATAAGCCATTATATGCCTTCTATGTAGGGGTTCGGAACTCTTCATAAACAACAAAAAATGAAACCTATGTGCCCTCATACACAGAATTTCTAGATGATACATTTTTTTAATCCAATATTCCATACTTCTACAACCGACTCCAAAGTTTATTTAAGTATTATACATTTAACATTTAAAAAAATGTTCACTTAGTCATGATTAGGCCTACATATATATTATAATTAAATTGATTTTGTATTATCATTGTTATTTGTAGTTGATGTTACTACATACCACTTTAGTTTCAGAAGCATTGCTTTGTACAGCAGTATTAATAATATGTGCAATTGGCCGCCTTGAATCCAAGGTTCGGGAAAAATCAATTTCTGATAAAACCTGAAATTAAATTTTAGTGTTGTATATAAAAAAAAGCTTGAATTATTAATCATTGAACATTTTAAAACACTACAACCACCCAACAGGCACACAAGTACCATTCACATCCAAGCTTTTTCACTATTGGCTATTGATATAATGTGGTGTAGGGCCTACCTACTGGAAAGCAAGAATGCATTTAATAATAAAATATATAGGCCTATATTATAATAAAAAAATTAAATGTATTTTCCATTAACATCATTTATTGTTGATTTTAGCATACCATTTTAGTAACCGAGGCTTTGCTTGGTACAGCAGCGTTAATACATGCAGTGGCAGACTTGAGTTTGAGCCTGAGGCGCCAGAAAAATCCATTTCTGATAAAACCTGAAATTAAATTTTAGTTTAATAAATCTAATATAATATAATTGGGCTATTAGTTAAAATTTCTCCAATTTTTATACTATAATAATTATAATAACATAGCCTAACTTGATTTTTTTTAAAAACTAGGCCTAACGTTTAATAATAAATACTCAATACTAGGCCTACTGTCACTGTGTAGTGTGTAGGAGTGTAGTCTAGTACTAATCATAATTTGTAAAAAATACTACCAGTAGGCCTACAAATAAATAAAATAGCCTATGTTTAAAGTTTAATATTTTAAAGTAGTAGGCTTAGGCCTAATTATTAGTAGTAGGCTACAAGTACAAGTAAGTACAAGTTACAAGTAATAATAACTAGTTAGCCTAGTTAGTAATAAGCTATAAAACTTATTTAACTTAATAAAAGTCCTAGGCCTAATCAAATACTAATCTTAAAACTAATAGATAGTAGGCCTATATTTTTTTATTTTAAAAACTTACCTTTAATTTAAACTTAAATGCTCTATTTTCTGTACAGCTCCTCTTGTTTTGGTTGGTTTAGTGCTTAGATTTAGTAGATGATTTATCTAAACCGCTACCGGTAAATGCATTATATAGAAATATACTGGATACTGCACCAAGGAGTAATCTATAATAGGTCCAACAGATTGTACCGAATTTTCTCTTCAGGCATTGACAGAAACTTATTCCTGGTGAAAAACCACAGTATCGAACCATTTTCGAACAAAAAAACAACAGACTAGTTCCTAGTCAGAGAACTGTACACTATGAAGTTTTTCACCTTTGTGTGACGTCACGACAGTGTGTTGACAAGAAATTGCAAATCTCGAATGGCTACGAGATTTGTTTACTTCATCTCCCAAAAAAACACACATTTAAATGATAATATTGAGCTAATTACTTAAAATTTGAGTTTAATATTTTGTAAAAATGATTTTTTTAGCATTTGGATACTAAATACACACATTAAAATAGTTTGCGCGATTGACATGGAAACCTGTTCACTTGGTCTTTAAAAAACTGAGCATATTTTCAAAAATATTAGTATCTGCTTTTAAAAAATGAAAAAAAGGTCAGAAACGTTTAAGTATATAAACATGTTTGTTTGTTACTATGTTAATGAGAGATAGACGTGGAAGTAATGTAATATACAAAGCCGCAAGAAAAACTGTGAATGATTTCTTAAATGTTCGTTCTCATTATGTTAATGCTGTGCAGGTCTAATGAAAGTGATGTACCTGTATGTCTATGTTAGTTAGTAAAATGAGTTGTTGTTTTTTTCTTGTCCCCCCCCCCCCAAAATGTATTATAAGCTAAATTATCCCTCCTGAATTTTCTTTTAGGATACCTTTAATTAATAAATTTATTATTATCTTCATTTTTATTACTAATATTTGTATTACTATTATTGTTCAATTTATTCTGCACAAATGCTATAATTTTCTTATGTTTTTGACTATGCCTTTATTGTACCTATGTACTATGTGGCAAATAAAATATTGTTCATTGTTCATTGTTCATTGTGGAATGGGGTGGTTTGCCTCCTAGGTTATATTGCACTACCGAGAGGCACAAAGACGAAGTGGGGAGGAAGCAATAGTCTGGAGTTTGTGCTTCCGGGCGACAGTGCAGGTATGTGAGCAAGCCATCCCATTAATGAACAGGGGAAAATTCGCTGAGTAGTGCACGTGACTGCGGAGTCCGTAACCTTTGTTAGGCGCCCGACCTAACGGAGTGCCGCTTGGTTGATAGTCTCGGAAATTATCTTGGTGTTTTCGCCCTCCCCCCTCACTCCTTGATCCACCAGTGGACGTAAGAGCCAGAATGTTCGTTCCTTTTTTTTTAATGAGACATATTTGACTTACTAGCCAGCTGTAAGTGATGGTGGCCTCAGATGTTGTATCTATGTATGGAACATCAGGAGTTGGCACGCAATTCAAAGTGATTGTTTCATCTACTGTGTATACCTGTCCGTCCACTGCCGTTGATGATATCTTAGCAGCACTAATGTCACATGTAAGTAAATCATAAGATGATATTATCGTACATCTGTATGTAGTAAAAACCAGCTTATAGACATTTTCATAAACTGTTTGTCAATAGAGACATGTAATGAGCTACGATATTAGAATACTTAAGAAAACCTCAAGACCAGGCTGATTTCCCGTAACATTCCCGCATTAAAATTTCTCGTATATGCTAATGATGATCACTGTTTTAATAAAAGACCAAGAAAAGCGCTTTTCATCAAAATTGAGTAAACATTTGATTTTGATAGTAAATAGTGTATTCACCAACTGAATGTTAGAAAAAATCATTTTTACAAGATATCAAAGATACATTTTAAGTAATTAGTTCAATATTTGCACTGAAATGTGTGTGTTTTTTGGAGGAAAAGTCCGAATCTCGTAGCCATTTAAGACGTTTTTATTTCCGGCAACATAGGAAAGTGAAGTAAGAGAAAGGATTCCGACTCGGAAAAATGAATATTGTCACGTGTTTTGAATCTATTGCCACATGTTCTGAATCTTTTTCCAGTTTTTATTTTTACCAAAATGGTTAAATATAGATTGATAGCGTCAAGTTTTTTTTTATTTATTTCCTTTCTCTAACGTCACTGCCGTATAAGGCTATTCCAAATATCGTTCCTTTGAGAAAAACCTCTTCACTTAGTCTTTTTACAGAAGATTATTGCGTCATGCTTTAATCATTGGTTTGAGTCTTATTTTGCATTTTGATTAAAATTTGTAAAAACGATACATTTATTGTGTTTAATTAGAAATGTAAGTTTATTGGTAAACACTGAATAAGAATATTGAAATAGTTATATTTCAAGTTGTTAGAGGTTAAGTTAGTTATAATTTGTATCTAACGGGTTGAAAAAATGTAATGTTCATACAAAGAGATAGATTCTATATTCTTATAGTGATGATAATAAAGTTATTTAAACCTAGATAATAACATAAGTAATAATATTTGAAAGATTGATACAATGTTAGATAGGACGTAATAATCTTTTTTATAGAATGAGCGTCTGTAATGCATATGATAAGATATATATCTTTATCAACGAGTGTAATGCGGGCAAGGAATGGGTTGCAGGATCGAACTAGGAAAACCAGTATCTTCACGGCATTTAAAACACTAATCAAAATGAATAACTAAACTCAAACTGCGGAAAAGCGTGGGACACAAAATCTTCCTTTTAGAAAGGAACGTCTTAAACATTTTAGAACGATAATGTTGGAAAAAGTGCGTCTTTAAAATTTGTTTTGACTAGCCGCTAGGCCTCGTAAAAATGAAAGATAACGAAAATCTATTTTTTTTTATACATATATAAATATATTTTATTACATTGGTCTTATGTACTTTATTATATCAACTTTATATATTGTTACGTCCACAATCCCCTTGTGGCCAGAGCTATGTAGATCTTGCTGATAATTCTCGTTAGTCCTAGGGGAGACTTTAATTATTAGTATTTATGTTTCAGTATTACACGAACTCTTCTTATAGTCCTGGGCACAAATTCAGTATTTGTATTCCAACATTTCCTTTCTTGTACATTATGGTAGTAGATAAATCTTATAGTAATGTATTCAACACAATAGGATAATAACTTGACAAGGAAGCTTCAGTGTAACTGTTGTTGATAGTTTATTTCAGGTGGTATATTCAATATATACAATATATCTATTATGTACAATTAGAATAAAATAGTGCAAACACAAACGTTCTCAAAGGAACATATTTTGAAACTCTCTGTCTTTCAGACAAAACAAATCATTAAATACTATCCGAGTGGTGCAAGGGATAGACCCATTACCAGTAGGGGTGAAAATCATGGTATCATTACAAAACTCATAACAAAAACGATAGGAACTTCCCCTATTAAATAATGAGTCGTTCCCAGACTCTGAGAATTTGAGATCAACACAGAATCCCAACATTACCTAGAACCTTTTATTTTCCTACTAAACGTCCTAATATGGTGTGTAGTAGGAAAAGAGAGAGAGAGAGGAATAAACATTGCGTGTTCCAATTCTTGGAAAAACAATATACATGACACGCCCCCACCCAATGAAAGAAATAATGTACCATAATTACCCAAGTAATACTCAACATGGTACATTTTTCGTACTTAACACTATCGTTTTAACAACCATCAATAAATGGAAGATTATAAGACAATTTAAGCAAACATGGCTCACTGGCACAACTAAATTATAAAAAGTGTCACTACCCAATGGTAATTGTGATTATAACGTGATGGACAAATATTTCCCCGTTAATATTAATATTAACTAATGTCTCAACAAGTACAAATAATTCAAAAATATTCTAGTCATTCCTATTTTAACTATGTACAGTTGTGTGGATTTCCACCAAAAGTTTGCAAAAAGTCTTAATTTGTTTAAACAAATATAACATTGCTCAAGCTCTGTCAATTTTCAACAGTTTACTTCTAATATACAAACCAAAATATAAGTAATACGTAACTCTAATCAAACTATAGGTTACTTCCCCTTTAAATTACAGTGTCAACTTGACATTAACATGGTTCATACCTAAGATGATGATACTTCCCCTTTTCTCAAATATGAGGAGAAAATACGCTCTAGTTACGATTACTACAGTAATCTCAATATTAAAATGTAATCCACTATTATGCGTTTTTGGCAAATTTGAAAGTTCAATATAAAAGTTTGTTCAGGGTTGAATGAGTGTACACCTTTAGGTACCTTTGTTTCCCTCCGTTCCTGGATATATGGAATATATATAACCTATACAACATAGTGAATATCCACTAGTTTTTCCCATTCTATTACCATGATATAACAATTTAGCAATAGATTTCCAATATTATCTATTAATTTATACCAATTAAGATTACATCTCTTTCTAAGATAAAAATTGTACATATTATTATTTAGTTCCATTCATTAACTAAAATAAAACAAGATAATAAATCAACTAGCTCAAAGTTTTCCCACTTAATTGCATGTGATGACAATTACTTTTATCCATCCATATCAAGTAAATACGTGCATATTATATATTTATTGCATCATGCATCAACATTTAAATGGAATTTCTTTTCCATAATCAAATGAATTTAAAATATATCAGAACTTCAATATTATACATGATTATAAGAATTATTAATACTTTCAAAAGACTTGACTTCTGTATGATACAAGTATTCTATAGGTATTCCATAATCAAAATTCAAACGAATGATAGGTTATCATGACACATTCTTAATGAATAAGTGAGATGATCTGAAAAAGAAGTATGGGGTTATTCAGTCAATCATGTAGCACCCGAGATAGAGTATCAGCTGTGACGTTGTCCCTACCCCTCAGGTGTTTTATGTTTAAGTCATAGGCTTGGAGGAATAAGCTCCATCTAACAAGCCTCTGGTTTTGCTTGACCCTGGAGAGAAAAGTCAGAGGGTTGTGGTCGGTCAGTATTTCTATCGGGCACCCAGAGCTGTTTACATAGAAATCAAACTGTTTTAACGCTAGGATCAACCCTAAAAGTTCCTTCTCACTTGTATTATAATTACGTTCATGGATATTGAATTTCTGTGAGTGGTAGCACACCGGGTGCTCCTCTCCGTGGTCATCCTGCTGAGTCAGCACCGCTCCCATCCCAGTATCGCACGCGTCTACTGCAATTTTAAAGGGTCTATCAAAACGCGGGGTCACCAAAATAGGTGCCCTGGATAATCTTAACTTCAACTCATCAAACGCCTTTTGGCACTTGTCAGACCAAACAAAGCGATTGTTCTTCTTTAGTAGGTCAGTTAAGGGGCAAGCTACCGTAGAAAAGTCCTGGCAAAACTTACGATAATACCCGGCCATTCCAAGGTAACTACGGAGTTGTTTCCTTGTCTGTGGCACTGGGACATTCTGAATAGCTTCTATTTTAGCATTTACTGGTTTAACCTTTCCACCACCCACTACATGTCCAAGATACTCGATAGTGGCATGTCCAAACTGACTCTTAGCCAGGTTTATTGTCAAATTGGCGTCATTAAGTCGTTCAAACAAGTGTCGTAGTTGACTGACATGTGTCTTGAAATCTGTACTATACACCACTATGTCGTCGAGGTAGGCATTACACTGGAAGATACCGCGAGTGAGGGTGTTTATAAGCCTTTGAAACGTCGCAGGGGCATTACGGAGTCCGAATGGCATGACCTTATACCTGTAAAGTCCGTCAGGTGTCACAAAGGCGGATACTTCCTGTGCCCGTGGCGTCAAAGGAATCTGAAAGTACGCGGAGAGAAGATCAATTTTTGTCACATACGTCGCATCACCTATCTTATCAATGAGGTCATCAATACGAGGAATGGGATACGAGTCAGTCTTTGTCAAATTATTTAATTTCCTAAAGTCTGTACAAAACCGCAATGTGTTGTCGGCTTTTTGTACCAACACACAGGGTGAAGACCATTCGCTATCACATTCTTCCACTATGTCATTTTCTAACATATACTTCACCTCTGTTCTAATATGTTCCAGTCTGATGGGGTTAACTCTATATGGATGCTGTTTAATTGGCCTGGCACCCTCAGTTAATACTACATCGTGTTCTATTAGATGTGTCCTCCTGGGAACATCTGTAAACAGTGACTTAAATTCATGTACCAGCTCAATAATCTTCTCCTTATCTTCTACCGGAAGATTTCTAGCCTTGTATCTAAACTCTTAAGGGCATCTGTATTATTAAGTTTACTTTCTGCAAACTTATATTCTATCCTAGATAAATCCGTCGGGACTCTAGCTAATGAAATCATGGGGACCTCCCGTGGTTTACTCTTTTCCCTGGAAACATAGGGCTTAAGCAAATTAATATGGCATACCCTCTGCTTTTGTCTCCGGTCAGGAGTCTTTATCAAATAATTGACCTCGCCAAGCTTTGACTCTATCTCATAGGGTCCACTAAACTTTGCACTTAAAGGCTGATTTTGCAAAGGTAGAAACACAAGAACTTTGTCACCTGGTGCAAAAGTTCTAGCTGTAGCTTTACGGTCATAGTTCTGTCTCATACGCTCCTGCATCTGTAGAAAATGAATCTTCACATGGTTAAAAGCATGATAAAGCCTATTTTTAAATTTATCTACATATGACAAAAGTCCAATCGGTTCACTGTCCGTTAGCCAAGTTTCATGTAGAAGTTTCAACGGACCTCTGACTGAGTGTCCATACACAAGTTCGAATGGGCTAAACCCCAGGGATTCCTGAGTGGCCTCCCTTGCAGCGAACAGTACATAAGGCACACCCTTATCCCAGTCTTTCTCGTTTTCATAACAGTACTTTTTAAGCATCGATTTTAATGTCTGATGAAACCTTTCCAGAGCTCCCTGGCTCTCAGGATGATAGGCACTTGATAGCCTATGGCTTATCCCTAATTGTTCCATGACTTGTTTGAAAATGTTCGAAGTAAAGTTAGTCCCCTGGTCGGACTGTACTGTCTTCGGTAGGCCATAACGTGTGAAGAAATTTGTCAGGGCGTCTACCACCTTCACTGTTGTTATGTTCCGCAACGGAATGGCTTCCGGGAAGCGAGTGGATGAACACATGACTGTGAGCAGGTATTGAAAACCGGCTTTTGTTTTCGGCAACGGGCCCACGCTATCAATGAGTATATGACTGAATGGTTCGTCGAACGCTGGTATCGGCTGGAGTGGAGCGACAGGAATTCGTTGGTTAGGACGTCCTACCATTTGGCATACGTGGCAAGTCTTGCAGTATTGTTCGACATCTCTTCTCAGTCCTGGCCAGTAGAAGTAAGGGAGGATACGGTGGTGCGTTTTTCGGACTCCCATGTGACCAGCGAAAGGAAGATCATGCGCCATACGCAGTATATCTTGACGATAGCACTTAGGTATTACAATCTGGAGAATACTGTCCCACTCGTTTGTACCTGAGTTGAGCGGTTTCGACTTTCTCATCAACACTTCATCTTTCATGTAGAAACATTCCGCCATTGCATCTGCAGTCTTTTCATCAACAGCTTTCATTCTGAGTTGCATTATTACTTCGTCATTAAATTGTTCTTTCACCAATTTCTGCTTTGGTGACAAAATGTTATCGTTCTCTGTTGCATCACCAGTTGTTAGTTCAGCAAAGAACGTAGCACTTAAATCGATGTCAGGTGTTTCTGTTATCACTGTTTCATTCGCATGTGTGTCTTCAGAACAGACAAACACATCTTTCGTTGCACTACACGGTGTAGCAGGAGTCTTTACCGACTTCTTTTTCTGCATTGCTCTTGTCAGTGCACATGTTGGGCGTTCATTGGCAGGACGTAGGTTTTTGTCCTCCGCCATCTTTATCTCCAACACTTTAACCATGGGCTCGACAGTGACTCTGCCGCCCATAATGTCATTTCCTAAAATCATGGAAACGCCTTTGACGGGTAGTGCGCGCCACACTCCCACTACGATGTTACCTGTAAAAATATCCGACTCGAGTTTTATTCTGTGCAGTGGAGCTTCCACAGCCTCCATACTAGCACCTCTCAGCACAACAGACTCACCGGTACTGGTGGCATCCGTTAACGGCACACTGCCCTCCAGGATCACGCTGACAGCAGAACCCGTGTCACGTAATATCTGTATTTTCTTCTTGCTGAGTACATCGACTTCTGTCGACACTGTCCCCTCGTAGACAAAGGGTCGAAAATCGGATAGGTCGTCCTCTTCCGGGACTTCAGGAACCATCTGTTCCTCACGGCCTTCTGAAACTATAATAGATTGAGTACAGCTATTCTCTTTTACCTTAGATAGACTGTTCTCAAAAACCATCGACTCCACAACTATGGGCGATGCCGGCCGCATTTCTTTTGAGTTTCTTGACCCTGTGTTGCACACTTCTTCTGTCTGCTTGCTATCTTTCTGCACTCTGGCACAGTGTAGAATAGCACCTTGCTTCTTGGTAAGGATCCAACAATCTTTCTTCATGTGGCCCTCTTTCTTGCAATTGAAACATACCACCTTTGCTTTATTTACATCTGTCTGCTTCCTGAAATGAACTAAGTTACTATTATTATTTACACCACTGTTCTTATTATTGTTTTCACTTGTCTCTTTTGGTTTACTAGCCTCCTTGGGCTCTGGTTTGTGCACTTTGGGTTTGTCAGCATAATATGGCTTTATGCTGGCGTGAATTATGGCATAGTTATCTGCCAATCTAGCAGCTTCATGCACATCTTCAACCCCTCGGTCTGAGATGTGGGTTTTAATATCCACTCGAATACAATCATTGAATTCCTCAAACAATATTAGGTTCTTGAGTTTATCAAACTCACTTACATTCTGTGACCTTAGCCACTGTTCTAACATTTTTTCCTTTTGTCTCAAAAAGTCTACATGAGTTTGATCATATGCCTTCTTTCTGTCTCTAAATAGCTTTCTATATTTTTCTGGTGTCAGGGAATAACTTTTTAGCACCCTATCTTTGATCACTTCATAGTCATTTATTTCCTCGGGTGTTAAACTCAACACTACGTCCAATGCTTTTCCTTTGTTGAGAGTTGACCTTAACAATAAAGCCATCATATCATCAGGGAACTGATAATCTACAGCTATCCTCTCAAAAAGCAAAAAGAAATCTTGAACATCTTCTTCTCTGAATATAGGCAAGTGTTGCTTCATTGCGCTAATATCCATACCATTGCTGTCCCTACGATGGTCAGGTCTGTTCATGCGTGCCATCTCTATCCTTTCTCTGCTTTCAATACTAATTCTTTCATTTTCTATCCTAATTCTTTCCAATTCCATTCTCTTCATAGCTAATTGGAATTTTAGGTTTTCACTCAACCCTTCATCTTCATCATTGTTTGATGATCTAGATGACATATTTCTTACCTCGTCTCCGTGGGCAATTACCTCGCCCCCAATGGGAGCTACATAACCTTCATTGATATCGTTCTGTCCCACTTCAACTACATTAACAGTGTTCATGGCATTCTGCCCGTTCAAACATGTCATAATTTCTTTGGTCATACGATTACGATTAGGTCTTGCCTGTCCTGCCGCAATCCCAAAGGACTCAGCTAATTCTTTTAGTTCAGCAAATGACATGGCATTAAGTTCCTCACTTGATATATTCGAAGCCACAGTATAGCGTTCGAAATATTTGTGATAGTAGAGCAGTATATATTGTATAATAAAATATAAAGTTCCAACTTACGATTTGTCCAGAAATTTGCACAATATAATATTAAACACTTCGTGGAATCTTCACACTTCCCAAGGAATAAATGCGCAAACCAGTTCTCTCCTCTTTTAAAAAAAAGAATAGTTTCACAGTCCTAGAAAACGAAACACAAATATGCCGCTCTCAGTACTACTAATGTCACAAAATATTTCTAGGTCAGGAAAAATATAACTCAAATTTTCCAGACGAGATCAACAAATTTATTTTCAATCCTAGATCAGGAAAAGTAGAACTCAAATATATCGAACGAGACCACTAAATTTTGTTAATCCTAGGTCAGGAAAAGTAGAACTCAAATATACCGGGCGAGACCACCAAATTTTGTTACGTCCACAATCCCCTTGTGGCCAGAGCTGTGTAGATCTTGCTGATAATTCTCGTTAGTCCTAGGGGAGACTTTAATTATTAGTATTTATGTTTCAGTATTACACGAACTCTTCTTATAGTCCTGGGCACAAATTCAGTATTTGTATTCCAACATTTCCTTTCTTGTACATTATGGTAGTAGATAAATCTTATAGTAATGTATTCAACACAATAGGATAATAACTTGACAAGGAAGCTTCAGTGTAACTGTTGTTGATAGTTTATTTCAGGTGGTATGTTCAATATATACAATATATCTATTATGTACAGTTAGAATAAAATAGTGCAAACACAAACGTTCTCAAATGAACATATTTTGAAACTCTCTGTCTTTCAGACAAAACAAATCATTAAATACTATCCGAGTGGTGCAAGGGATAGACCCATTACCAGTAGGGGTGAAAATCATGGTATCATTACAAAACTCATAACAAAAACGATAGGAACTTCCCCTATTAAATAATGAGTCGTTCCCAGACTCTGAGAATTTGAGATCAACACAGAATCCCAACATTACCTAGAACCTTTTATTTTCCTACTAAACGTCCTAATATGGTGTGTAGTAAGAAAAGAGAGAGAGAGAGGAATAAACATTGCGTGTTCCAATTCTTGGAAAAACAATATACATGACAATATTTTCCTTATATAAACTTTAATTTAGACTAAAGCTTTCACTATATTGTTAAATTAATTGCAACTGTTGAAATGTTAGTTTTTGTTGTAAAGGAAACACTAAAATTGTGATTTCTGACAAAGAGAGGCATGGTTCATTCCTAGTGAATATTTACTACTCAGAAATGCTACTACACCGTTGAATAAATCACTATACCTAGACACACATTGGAATGAAGTGCGAAGAGCAAAGTAGTAAAAATGCAAAGAGAAATACATTCTATATTTTAAAAAAAAGAAAAAACAATGCGATAATCTATTACAATGCTCAGATAGATATGACATAGGAAAAAAATAATTTTTATTCCATATGAAAGAACAAAAGCATATATGAATACATTTTCTCTTTCTTCCAGAGAGGCATCCGGACACAGGATGATTTGCTTGTACTAATTTGGAAAACCAGCAACTAAATATTGTTTGAAACCCCCATCAATTAAAGACTAAATATTAAACCACTGATAGGAGGCAATGATATTCCGTAAAGAAGGAACGCATGTAAAATCATATCATATCATATATATAAATCTCAAAAGGTGTATGTATGTATGTGTGTGAAATGACATGAAACTTACTACAAATATTCTTTGTGTTACTGCGGTCAACACTGTCAAGGTTTTTAAAAAAAAAATTAATGACCGCGGTGGTCAATTTGGTAAAAAACGTGAATAAAAACACAAGTTTTGATTCACGTTCACATTGCCAGTACAACTTTTTATCATTATTCGATCGATCGCGCTAAAAATAAATAAGACAAAATTATGCGCGTGGTTGCACAGGAAAAGTAGGCTGGCTTTCTTTTTATGACGTCATCAAATTTTGCGAATTCATGTTTCAATATTTGCTAAAGTATTTTGTGAATGAATAGAACAAAATATATTCACGTTTTAATTTGGGTATTTATTTGAAGCGGGCCAATTTTAAATTGTTATTATAGGTAATGGTTTTAATGGGTAATTTATTTTGTAGCGGGCAAATAACAAATTCCTTCACGTTTAAATTCGTGTCGTATACGAAATATAAAATTTTTATTTGTTGCGGGCAATCTCATTATACTGCTTGAGTAATTAGAGTGTATGTAAACATAATTTTGAGCCGGTTCGGAGGACCGGGCACATACCTGCTAGTATAATATAATATTAAGTTAAGCCGCCATTGCTCTGACTAACCATCCACATATTTTTTTTAAACTTAATGTTTCTACACTATTGTTAATGGGTTATATTTTGTCTTTCCCATTATACAATAATTCCAGTCTCTTTGGATTAAATATTAATATTGAATAAAATAGTATGTTACCTTTTCTTTACTGCTGTCTGACATCGACAGATAAATACATAACACTTTCAATTTATAATTAAATGAAAGGAACACTCCTCTGCAGCGTATTATATTTAATTCACATAAATCACAATTAACGTTTCACATCAATGAAATAATATTACAAATCCAAGAAATATGTTGAATTATTCTGAGTCCATCCCAAATATAATTATACTTGTATACGTTACAAGATGCTGCGGGAGACTAAATTAAACCGCATGTTTGATCATGTACCATTTCCGTTTTACCAAGCGAGATTCTATGTTTTATTCAATACCCAATTCTAAATTTATCTATGTTGTATAACTCTTTCTTGTCTTAATATTACAATTGATATGCATGAGTCATTTCCCTTGCATAATATTACATATCATTACCCCCCTCTATAGAATAAAAATTAGCTCATTATTATTTTTTATACGAAAAATGTTTACAATCATCAAATGAGAAAAAAAATATATTAATGTTAATTAATGCATATAATAATTCATGTAAAATACATATAACAATTCATTTAAAAAATGTACAAACAACAACAAAAATTAATAGGTACAAAATAATCAAAAGACACAAAGAATGATGTCTAATGTTTATATTGACAATTAGCCATAGACAATTACCTTTTTGTATTGTCTAATCAACTTCAGTAATACTGAGATAATTTATTGTATGTCAGTGATGTGTATCGATAATTATTATGCTAAGTTTTTATCAAGGTTATCCAGACTATCTATCAGCAATATAAAATCTTTTTGATTTCTATAGGTATCCTTCTATTCTATGTATAATTTTATTGGTTATACCTGATTTCTCTGTTATAGTTCCTTAGTATTTCACAGCATTTATTTAATGTTATTTTTGTGTGTTCTGATTTGCTAAAATCATTTTCTGATTTATTTTCAATTATTTTTCTTTTATTTTACAAGATCTATATTGATTCCATGAAAATTTTATACAACCTTTATTACTTTTTTTTTAAAAAGAAAAACAAATAATAACATACCAATACAATAAGATTAATATGATACTAATCTCTGCTTCATCTCTTTACAATTGTCATTTTGGATTGATATATTGAACTATAGTCATTTTTAATAGATATTTTCATAATGGTTCTATTGGATTGATATCTTTATAATGATTATTATGGGTTGATATTCTCAATAACAGTACTTACAATGTAACATGATTATCTTTAATCTTAGTTTACAATACAATTTTACACCACTTATTCAAGCCTTTTTTCAAATATATAATTATATTACACTGCTCATCTTCCTGTGAGTCTTATATGTATCATTTATTTATTGGCTTCAATGCTACCTTCAACGACTTCTATGAATACCATACAATATTATCATCTAATGATCTGTCTTTAGAGTCTTACATAGGCATATTGGTGGCATAACAGTTTTGCTGTTCAGAGGCCCCCAAAATTTATGTGCTTAACAGAGGCTACGTAAAAAAAAATTGTCAACTGATAATTCTTATTTTCATCAGGCCAGCTGCTCTTTGGTCTTACAAATTGTCGCATTTTTCATAATTTTTCACATTCCTAATGCATTCTTCAATATTATTCAATTGATTATTATATATCTTCATTGCTCTCTGTGGAGTCATTCATAATTTAACCCTGTAAATTCTTCAGTTGTGAAACTGGTAATTATATTTTATCAATGCTCTCTTTGGAGTCTTATATGTGTAAATTATTCAATTATTCATCTCATTGTACATTGTTTGTTCTTTACAAATAAAAAAAAAACTGTTGTCATGTCATTATACATGTTACTGAAAATATCATATCCCATTCATAAATTTAGTTGCTCTTATCTATCTTGACTTTAATCTCAGTTATCTTTTTTTTTTTGATTATTTGTTTATCATACCTTATTGTTAATGCTTGAGCCTTATTATATACTATTTTTATTCTTGTGTCCATGTCTATTACAGTTAATGCAAACTTAGATTTAGAAGTCTTAGTTTGTTTCATTGGACCAATTATGTAAACTGCAATTTTATAAAATGGCTTGTCTATTGTATCAGTCATTTGTAAAGGAGCTTTATGTTTGGCATCCTTCTTATTGTGTTTCAGACATGTTGTACAACTTTTGATAAAAGTTTTAATATCTTTTTCTAATTTTGGCCACCAAAAATTGTTTTTAACTTTACAGCATGTTTTTCTAGTACTTAAATGACCTGATAAAGAATTGTTGTGAGAAATTAGCATAACTTTTATGGTTAATGATTTAGGTATAACAATTTGTGTTACATCTAATTTGCTATCTATTCTACAAAGAATAACATTTATTAGTTTCATGTTTTTGTTTTTAGAATGATTCTTGTCAATCTCTGATACTATTTTAACTATGTACTGATCTTCTTTTTGTTATCTTTTGAAAGTTTGCTCATCAAAAGGCATGTTTACTAAATTGATATTTTCACTTTTGTTCATTTGAGTTTCCTTTTTATGAGCACTATCAATGTATGCTAATATTTCAGTCTTCATTTTAGTAAAATCAGTTATTTGCTTTTTAGCAATGTTAAATATTTGTTTATGACCTTCTAAATGTTTACACAGTGAAATAGCATGTAATTGTTTTGGTACTTTATTTATTTCACATTGATCTTCAAATTTGTTCACATATTGTTCAAGTTTTTCTGTACCATTCCATTTGGGAATGAGACTATCCTTTTCATTGTTTATGGATATGTCTATGTTTGAAGTCTCATGGAGAATATTATTTTCTGATTTTCCTAGTGTTTGTAAAAAATTGAAAGTCTGTAGAGCAGTGTAAAATTCCTGTTCTGGTAAATCTACAAACTTTTCATTTTGTAACAAAATAGGTTTTAAATTTAAATCAGTGGGTTTTTGATCCATCCATTTCTGAAATATGTCAAAACTATTGTCTTGGTTGACATTAAAAGCATTACCAATTATAAGAGGGGCAAAACAGTTTTTTAATATAGCAGCCTCTGTTTTGCCTGTAAACCAAGGAGAATCAATTTCTATGATAGTGACAGGACAATTTACAGTAGAACCATTTCCTAATTTTATAGTGTCTACTCTTATGATATTTGTAGGTTTCTAATTGGGAATTATACTCTCATCAACACATATTATGGAACTACCCGTGTCCTTCAAACAATAAGTACCCTTTCGTTCTACATAAGCAGGAAAAAATATTAATTGACCCCTGTTTTCAAAGATTACATTATTTGTTTGAGATGTGGAATTATTTGTATTCCCTTTATTCCTTTTATTTTGGAAATTTGATTTAGGTCTATGTTGATCATTATGGAAATTTTGCCTTCCAAAATTTTGATTTGGAGTATTGTGGTTGGAAAAATTTTGATTTGGCAAATTTCTGTTATCAAAATTGGAAAATTTTTTATTTGGAAAATTTCTGTTATCAAAATTGGAAAAATGTTGATTTGGAAAATATCTGTTATCAAAATTGGAAAAATTTTGATTTGGACAATGTCTGTTATCAACATTTGATCTATTGAAGTTTGAATTAAAATTCCTACTTCTTGCATTGTTATTTCAATAACATTCTTCTGATGAATTGTTTGTTTTATTACAAAAAGTACATCTGTAATTATTTGATTTTGGTTGATTACCATATTTTTTTTCTATTTACAATCTGATTATTATGTCTTGATCTAGGAGGCGAATAACTCCTTATTCTATGTTGCATTGTATTTAATGTTTGATTTTGTTTAGTAAGTTCTACATTAGGGTGACTATCTTTAAAATTTGAGATAGCATCTATCAAATTTTCAACAGTCTTTACTTTTCTTTCCATAATGTAAGTAAACAATGGTTTAGAAGCTTGTTCTAATACTTTATCAACAACCATGATTTCTATAATTTCATTAGGATTTTTGGCATCTATTTTTATTAAGTCTAACCATGTTAGTAAAAATGTTTTCACTTCAGACACAAAAGCTCTAGGTTCTATTTTTATCTGTCAAGATAAAATTATGAAATTTTTGTCTATAGTAATCTTCTGAGTGGATAAAGAATTTAATTAACTGTTCTTTAATAATGGCATAGTCAGTTATTTCTTTATCAATATGAGCAAGAGCTTCTCTACCCTTATCTTTCAATTGTGGGATAAGGTGAGTGTAATATTCCGAAACAGAGATCCCATACCCTTTACAAGTTGCTTCAAAGAGATTACAAAAATCTACTATTTTTTCTTTGCCATCAAAAGGAGGCATTTAAAATCTAACACTATGTTTAGTTTTTTCATTATTTGTTTGTTCCACTTTATTACTTTGTAATTTAGCGAATTCTAATTCATGGTCTAATTTTAACTGAGTTTCTTCAATTCTTTTTCTGTATTCAATTCTAGTTCTAGTTGTTTTTGTTTCAATTCATTATCTAGTTCTTTCTCTTTTAATTGATTCTCTAGTTCTCTTTGTTTAATTTCATTATCTAGTTCTCTTCGTTTAATTTTATGAGCTCTTAACTCTGCACGCTCATCTCTTTCTTTATCTGCTAATTCTTTTTTCAATTGCTTAACTTTATTTTCAACAAATTCTTGATACTCCTTTTTATCTGTAATATCAATTTTTTTGCCAATAGTTCAGCTTCATCATAAAGTAATTTAACTTTTAAATCCATTGTTATTTATTATGTCAAAATTTATGACCTTATAGTACAGCACAATTTTATAAAGTAATGTCATAGTTAAACACTCTTATAATCCTATAATGAATGACAACATATATTAGGTACAGCCAGACATATTTGCACTTTCTATTATGACTTGTTTATCTTATTATTATTAGATAGGATGTATAATTATAATATTAAAATATTTCAATCTTGAATTGTGATTATAAATGTGAAATTATGGACTCAGATTTCAGTTATAAGAACTGGTATGCTTCTATGCCATGTGGTTTACACAATATATTATTTTTCGATAGATTTCGAAAAATTTGTAACTTTTTGAAGATAAATCAATTAGTTGTTATAGTTGTTAGCACTGCTTTCTGCCACCATATTTGTTAATGGGTTATATTTTGTCTTTCCCATTATACAATAATTCCAGTCTCTTCGGATTAAATTTTAATATTGAATAAAATGGTATTTTACCTTTTCTTTACTGCTGTCTGACATCGACAGATAAATACATAACACTTTGAATTTATAATTAAATGAAAGGAACACTCCTCTGCAGCATATTATATTTAATTCACATAAATCACAATTAACGTTTCACATCAATGAAATAATATTACAAATCCAAGAAATATGTTGAATTATTCTGAGTCCATCCCAAATATAATTATACGTCTATACGTTACAAGATGCTGCGGGAGACTAAATTAAACCGCATGTTTGATCATGTGACCACTTCCGTTTTACCAAGCGAGATTCTGTGTTTTATTTAATACCCAATTCTAGTTTTATCTATGTTGTATAACTCTTACTTGTCTTAATATTACAATTTATTTACATGAGTCATTTCCCTTGCATAATATTAAATATCAACTATTAATTCACCCCATTCTCATAATTCACCACATTCTCTCAAACATGCAATAATGTTAATGACTCTCTAAAATAAACAGGGATTACTCAGAAATATTTTATATGCAAAGAGACAAAGATAAATGAAAATTAAAGAACTCAAAGAAAAACATTGATAAAAAAAAAACTCTTTCTCTTTACTTACGGACGTGTGTAGGTAATTTATCCGTAGTACCAATAATGGTATTAACATGTGATGTCGGAGAATCAACCAAAATGCATTTCACTTCCGTCCCGATGTACAAGTTAGTTATTTGGACAGGTGAAACTGTGGGGTATCCAATGGAATCCTGTTCACAGTATTATAGGATATGTTGTCATAACATAATCCTTTATGGATCAGAAGTGTGCTATAAAAACTAGTGAAACAACAAGCGATGTAAAAACCAATTGTCGTATGCGCTAACATGTATTTGGTTTGTTTTTTATTGTTTTTAAATGGTGTACTCTAATGGTATCTGCACATTAAATGAGTTTCTGCCCCTTTACTTACGAATATTCGTCACTCTGTTTATTATCTATCTTTATATCTATCTGTGTTTCTATCTACATGGCTATGTCAGTCTTTAAAATCCTAAAATCCGAATGGTGCATCCGTTTGCGAGACAGATAGGAGCCATATATTTTTGTCTCTTTTCTTCGTAATACTGAGGAAAACCGTAGAGTCCACAATTTAAATACACATAAAAAAGATAGCAAACATAACCTAGCAAACAACAGTTATATACAGATAAAAGAGTGTCACTTTAGGTTTTTGGACCAGCAATTAAGTGACGATTTGAAGGCCGGAACTGTAGGGGCAGTGATGGAGGCCTGGTCCAGGGTGTATCACAGCATAATGGCTGACGGAAAAAAGAATGTTTATAGACGTCGGTGCGTGCATGTGGGACATGCAGCTTCAGCTGATGGCCTCGGGTAGAGCGGGATACTTTCTGCATTCTACTTGTTTGAGTGGAAAGGTCCACGTGGTCGTTGATGATTTTATAAATCATGGACACTTTGTCAATTGCTTTTCGTTGTTGTAGTGAATCTAGGTGGAGTTTTGCTACTAAGGCAGATACGCTTGATTTGGTGCTGTAGTCCTCTAGTATTCGACGTGCTGCGCGTCGCTGGGTCATCTCCAGTTTGTCAATCAGGTTTTGCTGGTGGGGGTCCCAAACTGGCGAGGCGTATTCTAGGATGGGGAGAGATAAGCTTTTATAAGAGTGGGTCTGAATTTTCGTGGAACACCCCTTTAGGTTTCTATGGATGAAGGCGCAGACTCTGTTAGACTTGGCAACAATGGATTGAACATGTATGCCCCAGTGGAGAATTTCTGTGATGTTCAAACCCAAATATTTGGCTTCTGACACCCTTGCAAGAGATTGGCCATTTAAAGTATAGCTAGTGGGTATCCTAGTTTTTTTTCTGGAGACAGATAGAAGGAGGCATTTATCGACGTTGAACTCCATTTGCCATTTCGATGCCAACGCCTCTATCTTTAGGAGGTCTTCCTGTAAGTGGACAGCATATATGTCAGTCTATACGTCTCTGTATAGAAGCATTCCGTCACAACTATGTATATATCCCACAAGCATTGGGAGAGGTGTGGACAAAGAACAGTAGAACAACAAATTATGAAAAGAGAATGGAGATGGATTGGACACACCCTCAGGAAAGATAAAAACAACAGAACTAGACAGGGCTTAGAGTGGAACCACCAGTGCAAGCGACATAGAGAAAGATCCGTAGCGAACATGGAGACGAAGCATATTGGATGAAGCTGGAAGAACTGGAAAGAGCTGGGAAGAGCTGGAAAGATATGAAGCGACTCAGCAAGAGACTTTGAAGAGTGGCGTGCTTTGACCGAGGCCCTATGTTCCACAAGGAACACAAAGAACAGATGATGTTTATGTATATTTAGCAGTATGAACTGGATGTTATAAAAAATACTATGGCTTTTATTTGACAATAGTATTATAATTCTCGCCCATCAACCCAGACATAGGCTCATATATTAATTTTGGTAATCAAATTAACGGCCCTGTAGACACGGTGTGCCAACTTGTCCTCGGTGAGATTTCAGCCCTACTTTCTCCTTTTTTAAATATTATATACAATACATAGTTAAAGTAGTGACATAGTCAGAACGACGGCTAGGCTGATACATGGGTTTATCTATAATGATTTTTTTTTCTCGCCGGATCCCCAGACTGACCATCAACCACTTCCTTTGTCCATCTCACCCAATGTCTGTTAAAAATAAATAAATACATTTGTAACTGCACATGAATGTTTGTCCGAATTTACGTGCCTTTCTGTCTGCACGTTCTATTTAATTTAACAAGAATGTCATTACATGTTCAATTGGTTGATATATCTTTTTATTAAAGTTAACTATTATTAAAAATGTATTTCTATATTTATACGTAATTGTATCACATAAAGAAAAACATTTCTTACCGTAAGTAGTACTTTGGCTGGGTCATAACCAATAGGGATGTTAATACAAGTTACATTTACATATTTATCAGGGAACAAAGTATCTGTTGGCAGAGATACAGTTGGACCATTGGTGAGGCTTGTATTTTTATCTGGGTTAATAAACAATAGTTTTAAATCGTTACGGACACATTGAAAATATAATTTGTTTAGTACGTATGAATTTATATTTATTATATATATATATATATATATATAGATATTGATATAAAGAAAGGAAAAAATCACAAGGACAAAAACGACTGACATATTGGGGACTAAAGTGCAACAATTATGCAAATGAAATTCATAATTTTCTATTAATTGAAAGTTATGATCATAATAAAATTAGGTTTCTGCTAAATGTTCATACATGACTAAAATCATTACATAAGACATATCCTTGTCTTATTGCTTCTTTATTTTCATTCCTTAAAATACTTATAATTTAGGGTCTATGTCAGTTATAATGTTCTATTTTATAAACTTTTTTATTGCAGTGTTCAAAACAACACATTTTGAGTACTGTATTGTTTTTATTTAATACATATTTACCTGAGCAAACACGATATTGTTATATAATAATATTAAAAGATACTAACTGGTTATTTTCTCCCAAAACAAACATAATTAGATCGCTAATTTGTGGGTGGGGCTTAAGACTTTGTCCTTCCTCTCCTTCATTGCGGCTGACATCACCAATTAAGGCAATCAAATTTTACTCGTTTCTTGGAAGAGTATGCAAATTTATAGGGTTATACCATTAAGTGGCATACAGAGGGTATCATGTTAAGAAAACATCCTTTGTAATGAATAGAGTAAGGAATACTTAAATTTCACCTCCCCCCAATATTGGACTAGTTCCCGCCATTCCGACTACGTTATAAACCAAAGCACGGGCGCGCTAGAGAGGTGTTTTTTTTCTGAATAAGTTTCATGTAGTCCATCTCATTAGGCTACCATAAAGATATGTAATTAACTACTTTGTATTGACTCGTTACTTTAGGTTTTCAACTGTATGTCTTGCATGTTTGATCAATATACAAATATCACCACGAGCTAGAATACTTTTCATCTTCAACTAATAATTTAAAATTGAATTACTATTGGAAAGAACTGCCGGAGTTCAATAATTGAGTTTGAACTCTGGGCAAGGAGCAGTGTACGGATGAAACAAAACTACCATTGAGTCAACCTTAGACGACTGACGAGTGCATCATGTGCATGTTCTGATAAACACGGGATAGTGGTTGCTACAATATTAAAATTCTTGTAAAGCAAATGCGTCGACACTATGGCCAAAATTAAATTTTACAAACAGGAAAAACGTGTGTGTGTGTGTGTGTGTGTGCTAGTTTGTTTGTTATCGTAGTGGGAGGAGGTGTAAAACAATGTACAGGCTGCAACAGGGGATTGGGTGGTATAAAAAGTATGACTGGTTTTGTGTACGGAACATATGAATGACCCTTATGTTTGGAATCAAAAGATCTTGTTCTGCTGAAATTTAAACAAGATATTTGTCTAGAGTCTAGAAGTAGTATTATCACACACGTTAAAAATTATCCTCAGGTAACCAATGCTTCAATGTTGCTTTTTTATCTAAGTAAGTGTTACATTTAAATATCCATATAAATATCCATATAAATATCCATATAAATATCCATATAAATATCCATATAAATATCCATATAAATATCCATATAAATATCCATATAAATATCCATATAAATATCCATGTACATATCTATAAAAATATCAATAATTAGCTCACTAGATTGTAGCAAGATCTCCAGTATAAGACCATCACTTGGATCTGAATCCAGATTGCTATTTCCAGAGAATTTCGCTTTGCATCTTTAAAAAAAAAAATAGTACAAGTTGTACATAAATTACTTTTTACTTTTTCCATTATTTTAATAAACAAAGGTAGTTGTAGTAAGCTCCGTTATAAATATTAGAACCTAACAATAAGAAATTATATTGAAGACTCTAAAAAAAGTTATTTAACACTAAACATTAAAACGAAAGCGTAGTATTTATATACTTGTTACTGTGCTACTGTGTTTACAGGTGTTCACTAGTTACTATAATTACGTCAAAGTGATGTATTCTATCAACTAGTCCAGGGATCGTCAACCTACGCGTGGTCGTTTTGGCAATTTACAATGGCACACAGAAGACTAAGAAAAAAGTGCAATTAAAGACGTTTCTTCTACAAGAAATTGATTGTTGGAGCAGGTTGGACCTTTAGGCGGATTAGGAGACTGATCTCTTCATTAGGGTCTTCTAAACAGATTCCACTAAACCCTTTCCCAATGGCATAGAACGACGGCATTGGAGGCATAACCAGGCAGGCTAAGTTGGCGGTACAACCAAACGCAGGAATTCATGCAGAGGTTCTCGTTAGAATGTTTGTTATCAAGGCCCTACGCCTGGCCAACGTTGAGTTTGGCCAAGTTTAGTTGAAGTTCCGGGCACCAAGAGAAGAACCTCTGCATCAGTCAATGGGAATTCAAGTATGGTATTACAATCTGTTACAACGCTCTGATAAACAAAATGACAAAAACATTTTTCTTATCTTATATGCATGGAGTGGCATACGGACATGGCATGGATTGTTCAAACAAACCTAGATAACCTAGATAACTTAACGTCATCTGAAACACTAATAAAACGCAAGACTAGACTCAAGCCACGGATAAGCGTAGGAAGCCAAAACGTTCTGTATAGAAGGCTAAGATAAGCACTTTTAATTGTTTCCATCCTAGTGTATACATTATTATATTAAGTTATTGAGATCGAAATATTTTACTGTGTTCAAATCTATCGTAAGTGCACATCAAGTCCAATAAATACTTTTATAAATGTACACATCTATTAAAAATCATAGCACTTCAATTACACAAGTGTTACTAAATTAAGTTCCTAGGTTCATAGAGCGACTATATCTCGCGTAGCTTACGTCGTGCTAAATTCACGATCTTCAACATTTTTGTTTTCGCTTTTATTTGTCCATTCCAGACAGTTTACTCCGCAACTTATTTCTAGTTGTTGTTTTTTTTCAAGGCCCTTTTTCTTGAAAGAAACCAACGTTTTATTCTTGAAAAGGTCCCACTTTTTATCATACAAAATGTCCCCATTTTTATTCTTATAAAGACCACAAAATGTTTAATTTAAATTGCTACCCTTTTTCTAGCTAAAAAAGCCCCGCTTTTCGTAAAATAAGCTTAGAGAAAGCGGTAGCTTTCCGCCCACAGGCCTCGCTATGGTCAAAAAAGAATGTACTTTAACATTTCCGTCTTCAATTTTCAATGTTGCACTATAATTTTAAAATTGTTATGTTTTGGAAGGAAACTGTAACGATTGTGTTTTTAGCGTTGTTTTCCATTTAAAGTTTTCCACTGGCATAAATCATTAGGTCTATCAAGTGTAAGTAAAGTAAGTACAATTCGGACCAAACTGATCATAGGGCCGGTAAAGCAGCTTTCACCAGTTTCTGTGGCCACGGCATACGAAGGGATGTGTGGCCAGCACACGCCTTTACTTTACCCCAACTAATGCCAGGTAACCATCAGAGCTGGGTAGACTGAGGAACACCCTGAAGTCCCGGGAAAAAATTATAGACTGCACCAGGATTGGAACCCAGAACCTTCAGATCGCCAGTCAAACGCGCTGCATTTTGGCCACCGCGTCCCATTAATAAGTGTAATATTTGAATTAAAATGTTACGATTTCTAAAGTTTAAACTGAAAAAAACACTTTTTCACGTGTAAGTTCCGGCATTTGAAGTTGTGTACGTGCTCTCTGTCGAACTTTGAACAATGTCATTGAAAGTCCATTCAAATAGTTTGGCGCCATCTGGCGAAGTGCAAGTCAGTGTGGCATTCTTTCCTTCCAACAGGACAGTACTGTAACCGGCCGGTGGTGCCAATGTAGGCTTGGCCAATTTACCTAATTAAGTAAAATATTTAGCAACAAATGAAGGCCAAGTAAATGAAATATATGAGATTTGAACAGTTTAAAATGTTTGGTATGAAATATAACACTAATCACTTGATGGCTTGTAAGTAATTAGATCTATATGGTTATTAAGTGCATTTAGGACATTGATATACGCCTATGATATATTGTTATAAATCCGGGTCTTTTGTTGTCTGTCTAGGATCTTCTTCGTTAACCAATAATAAACTCAAGCCACTCGATGTATGTTTAAAGAAGAATTTACTGATTTAACTTATGTACAATAATAACATTAAATTCACTAGTTACTAAGTAACTTCCTGCGTAGATAAGCGAAACATCAACACCAACCCTAATTTCTAAATGCGTGTTTTATATAGATTTTGATGCAGA
The DNA here is from genome assembly GCA_949126835.1 of Anisus vortex. NCBI lineage: Eukaryota > Metazoa > Mollusca > Gastropoda > Planorbidae > Anisus > Anisus vortex. Next base: position 11,277,091 of record OX421498.1, on the reverse strand, counting down.
AAGTACTAGAATATATTATCTTGAAGCTTGCCGAATGCAAAAGAAAAGGCATACTATTAATTGGCAGAGACTACGAAAAACAATATTGGTGATATTACGTTATAATAAATAAACATCTAGATATACACAAATACGTTCGACACCAAAATAAAATGTAAATAAACAACTCTGCACGCAATAGCGAGACAATCTCAAATACAATATTAAATACATGCAATACACGCTATACACACATAAGAATAACATATATTATTAGAGTGAACCCTCGTTTATCGCGGTAGATAGGTTTCGAGACGGGCCGTGATAGCTGAAATTCCGCGAAGTAGGGACACCACATTTACAGTATTTATGTAACGTGTATTAGGATTTTTAAAACTCTCTCTTTAAGTTCTGTTAAAGAAACACTCATTACAGTTACACATTCAAATACAAGGTAGATGTTTTATGTTATTTCAAGCTTGTTTTGTTGTTCATTGATGAGGAAATAATATTTGTTATAAATTTTTTAATAGACTTAACTCAATATTTTATGGAATTAAAGAAAAATTTTGAGAATCAAAAAAAATTCAGCAAAGTCGTAAATCCGCAAATCTCGAACCGCGAAGTAGCGAGGAATCAGTGTATAATCACCCTTTGTGCATAGCTATAAGAAATATCTCAATTAAGGAGGAAACGACATACTTCCACATCCTGTAGGTATAGGTGCAGTGGCTGCTGCACAAGTACAAATTTTCGTTGTTGAATCACACGCTCCAGTAGTGTAGGTCGAGGCTACACATGTAGCAGAATTCATACAAGTGGCTCCAAACACCAACTCGAAAACTAAATACAAGATATCATGTTTAATGTCAACGTTTTGTACACATTTTATTTTTACTAATACGAATGGCCAATGTGTGTAAAGCAATTACAATCTATGACACCATAAGTGAATTTTTTTTCTAAATGGCGTAGGTTTTTTCGATGTGCTAATAACATTTGGAAATCGCAATTTGAGAATGAGCGTAAAAAATCCTGGACGCGTCATTGTTGAGGACAACCAATTAAATATATGCCGCAGCTTAAACCCAGCGGGGATTTTTCAAATTAAGGGTTAAGGTGATCTGTAGTCTTCCATATATTACGCACGCAAAAAGAAAGTTTTATTTTTATATTATCTTCCTTCCATGTTGCACCTCGTAAATATTTTGGACGTTGTCCTTTATGAAAGTTTTGCTGCTTCCATTTAACTTGTTTTATTAATGGTTCTTTAACCCTATTCAAAAGTTATTTGTTTTACTACAGTTGGTTTTATATATTGTTTCTTCACCTTATAATTTATGAAAGAAATACACAATAATACATTTACATTTTATTGTTCTTAATACTTAAACTTATACAAAAGGAACTTCCTATTAATAAAAATGAAAATCAAAAAAGTGTTTTATTATTGAATATCAGTCTTCAGTCCCTTGGCCTCGAATACAATTCCCAGTAATTCTAACATCCGAATACATAAGTATTGCTTATTTATCAACAAACTTTCCTAACTTCGTCTGACCCTGACTAAACAAATTGTATTCCAATCCAAACTTTGTGATTTTAGCGAGTCTTCTAACTCAATTTTGTTAAAACTGTCATGCGGGCTACGGCTATTTTATTAAAACTTTCCTGCCGGCTACGGCTATGTTGTTAAAACTGCCATACAGGCTACTACTATTTTGTAAAAAATGTCATGCGGACTACGGCTATTTCGTTTTAAATGGCATGCGGGCTACGGCTATTTTGTTTAAACTGTCATGCGAATCGCGGCTTATGTGTTAACACTGTCATGCGGGCTAGGGCCATTTTGATAAAACTGTCATGCGGGCTACGGCCATTTTGATAAAAATGTTATGCGTGCTACGGCTATTTTGTTAAAACTGTCATGCGGGCCACGGCTATGTTGTTACACGTGTCATGCGGGCTACTGCTAATTTTGTTAAAACTGTAATGCGGGCCACGGCTATGTTGTTACACGTGTCATGCGGGCTAGGGATTTTTTTAAAACTGGCATTGGGTCCAGGGCTATTTTTAAAATGTTTGCTTCGAGCTAAGGCAATTCTATAAATTATTACTGCGAGCTAAGGCCATTCTATAAATGTTTTTTTTTTGTAGAAATCGACTTTTTAGGCCACAATGTAGCATCGTTTCATATTTTCTCTCAACTCTATATTGGAGTACTAAGTACTTTTATGAGATGGTACTAAAGAGCATCGTATAAGTAAACATATGATCTTAAAGAGCATCGTATAAGTAAACATATGATCTTTAAGAGCATCGTATAAGTAAACATATGATCTTAAAAAGCATCGTATAAGTAAACATATGATTTTAAAGGAATTGGTTATAATTATTATGTTTTTTTAAAAGAAAGGGACCTAGAACCTATTGATATGGTAAATAAAGTACCCGTCGAAACAAACTGATTATTTGGCCGGTGAAGCAGCATTCACCATTCTGTGTCCAGGGCATACTAAAGGATTGTGTGGCGAGCTTAACGTCCAGCCACCTTTACTCAACCCCAAATAACGTCTAGTACACAACAGAGCTAGGTAGACTTAGGAACAAACTCCAGTCTCGGGAACAAATCCTAGCCTTCACCAGGATTCCAACCCAGACCCTTCGATACGCGCACATATAATGCTTACCTGTAAAAAGTACGAAAGCTGACAAAAGACTTTTTGAAGAAATTCTCCGAGATACGTTATATATCTTTACTTCAATTCTAGGGGGACAGGTTAGTGGCGTGAAATGTTAACACTCCTAGCAGCTGTTGACTGTGATCCAACAAATGTATGAACGACTGTCATCTGCGGGCTCCTTTTTAAACGTTTGCATTGCGTCGTACGAAAAAACAAACAGATAAACGAGGGCCCTGTCTCCGCTGACAACCGCGTTGCTAGGCATAACAAAGCCTCCGCGCAAACATCGTTGTTAATTGAAAAACTTGCCCAAGCATAAACTAAAGCACTTTGCTGGCAAGAAATGCATGCTAATATCTTTGGAAAATAATGTTTATATTAATTGACTTGTATAGGAGAAAGACTTGGAATTATCTGGAGTAGTCCATGTATGCCATGATCAAAATCTATATTAACATAATGAACACAAGCCCAGACCATTGATCTATAGCGTGCAATCATACTTATTAAATATCACACACACACACACACATATATATATATATATATATATATACATACATACTCCCTTCCACTCCCGGTAATGTATGGGTTATGTCAGTGGTTCCCAAACTGTGTCTACTAGCTTCACGATCGATACAATTGTATAGTTTAAAAACAAGTGTTTACATTTTTATCAGATACATTTAGAACGACGGCTGCAACCAGTACATGAGTAGGCGAGTAGGTTGAAGTTATTAACATTTTTGGTAGGCTACATGAAAACACTTTTGTACCCATGGTTCTCATCGCCAGTGAAGGGTTGAAAGTTTCGGCTGAAACCGAAACCATATTAAAGTTATACATGAACTTTCGGTCGAAACCGCAACCGAACAGTTCCATAAACTTTTGTCCGAAACCGAAAGGTAAACCGAAATTGTCAAACAAAAGATTTTAAACGACTGCACATTCTTGTGTAATATTAACTACTTTATTGGTACATTATTTAAGTAAATACAGTTATAATATAACTATATATATATAGACATCTACTATACATTATTTTATTCAGAAGTGAATACTCTTTAAGATTTAACTAAAAGACAATAGATTTTAAACTTTATAATATAAGATTTTTCGAGCTTAAAACCACCGAATTTCAAATTGTTAAAAGTGGGCAGGAAATCATTCAAATATATTGTCCTACTATGTATTATTATTTAGACAATTTGTTTTTTTATCTCGAAACATTATTTTAAAATTGTGTTTAATTAGCACACAATAATTTCTTAACATTAAAATTAAATGACTTGCAAACACGAATTAGTCAAGGCGACTCATTTCCCTTTTTTTTCTTCAAATCCCTAATATTGCTTGCGATACAAGCACCGACAACAACAAATGTATCACGCTAGTTGTCGGTGCAGCTTTGTGATCGATGTCTGAGAGTACTTGAGACGCAAATATAAAAGAAAGATTTTCCCACTGATGTTGAACGTTTCCAATAGCAACAAAAAAAAAAGATGTCAAATTTAGTGTTTCCATTGTGTCTTTCGAATTAAAGTGACAATCAGTTTAGTTTTATTACAATAGCTGTCAATAAATGTCTAGTGGTACACCTGGTCTAAAAAAAGAGTCTTGTTTAAATTTAAACAGGCTTAATTTATATAGACTGAAAAGCATGTTGCATTTTCAAAACAACACAAACTAGATATTCGGCTGATTACAGAAAGTCAATACTCATTTTTGTCTAAAACCGAAATCAAACCGAACACTAACTTTTTGGCTTCGACCGAAACTACACCGAAAGAGGCAATTAACATAATTTCGGTATCGAAACTGAAACGGAAACCGAATTTCGGTCGACATCTACTTGATACCACCGATACTCTTGCATCCAGAGCCCACCGCTTGGGCTAACGCATGAGGGACAGCCGCTGCTGCGCGTCCTAGGTCTCACTGCACAGTCAAGAGGCTCCGAGCCTCATTGGATGTCCATACCTATAAGTATGGTATTGGTGCTACCGGGCGACCATGCAGGTACACGGGCGAGCCAACACGATAATGATCCGAGGAGAAATGCTACAGGTGAAGAAATGTGGAGTGTACATGTGACTGCGGAGACCTTACACTATGTTAGGCGGCACACCTTATCGTCGTGCCATGGGTGTGGGCGGCGGTTGGACAGTATCTCGGTGTACTCCCCCCCCACCACCACATTGTTACGTCCTGGACTTACTAGCGGGAAGGCTCGTCCAGTTTAAAGCAATAATAGTATGGTACATAGTGCTGGCCACACAATCACCTAGTATGCCTCGGTCACAGAAACTTGTGAACGCTGATTCATTGGACCTATGGATCAATTCGGTCGGACGGTTACTTTACTTATACTGAAACACTGCTTACATTTCTCTATGGGTCAAATCGGTCCTTAATGGATGTTAACATTTTTCTTGTATCTCAAATGTAGCAGTAAGCTATAATGAAATCTTTGGTTGCAGTATTCTATTATAAATGTGGTAAGTCAACATAGAATGACGCATGTCTAAATCCCTGGGTCGATCGTTTGAGTCACAGACGGATGCGTCCTTTTGGTGCGCGCAATTCAAAGGTTAATGAATACGCATACAATGCTTCCATTTGTTAAAAGACTTCTGAAATAGCAGGTTGATACATTTGACTGGATTCAAGAAATGCATTTTTGTTTTGTTTCTGAAAACACTTAATAATTGCGTCCGCAAGTGGTAGTTCGCTTTGCGGGTGTGTGTGTGTGCAGAGGGGGGGCTGCCAGTGACGGAAGGAAAGCAGCCGTCTACACATGTATTCTAAGGACCACTCAACCAGAAAGAAAACATTTACATTTTAAACATTAATAAGCCTTGTGTTGGGATTTCTTGGCAATTTTCCTCACCCCTTTCCTATGTCAACAACTAGCAATTTTTCAGTGACCCCCATCCGACGTAAAATAAAATTACATTTTGTCAAACAATTATCCACCCCCCCTCCCTTATATTCAAACTAACAACCTTTTCTATAAGGCGGGCTATGTCTAAGAGATTTAATGTTATCGGATTTTACAAAAATTGTTTAACATATTTTTTTTTTGATGTTTAAATTAACATAAGATACTGGGACCATGGTTGAGCATAGGACGCAATAATCATCTTTATAGAACGAGCGTCTGTATTGTATACGATTAGATAAGATTACTTTATGGATATAAATAAATGGAAATTTGACTTGATTACATAAATACCGTCTTTCTACTTTATAATTAAAACAATATTAAAGAACCATTTGTACTCAAGCACAATAGACATTCAAGCACTCTATCATACCATTGAACATAAAAAAAAATAAAAAAATCTATATTTAAAACGAACTTTTTTTTGTGACACAACATTTAAAAAACAGTATAAAAAAAATGTTAAAATACTCAATATAATTGATTTTGTAGTGTTTTAAAAGAAATTTTATATTTCATCCATAACAATCCACTATGCACAGCTCTAAGTGCATCCTGCATCTGGTTCAGTTAGCTCTATAAGTTATTAATTGTTGCCATTTACTAAAATAAGAACACAACTACTTTATGTATTCAATAGTATTTAAATAGGTGACAGGTCACTTCATCCCCAGTCAATTCATCCCCGTCACTTCATCCCCGTCTTTTCATCCTCGAGTCACTTCACCCTCGAGTCACTTCATCCCCAGTCAATTCATCCCCGTCACTTCATCCCCAGTCAATTCATCCCCGTCACTTCATCCCCGTCTTTTCATCCTCGAGTCACTTCACCCTCGAGTCACTTCATCACCAGACAATTAATCCTAAATCACTTCATCACCAGACAACACTGCAACCATTATCAAAAACTTTAAAGTTTAAATAAAATGTTTATGAAAAAGAATCTATCAGATGTTTTATAGAAATAGTTGACGTTTTAGCGGTGAAAGCAAACTTCTTTGATGTGGAATGTCATATGCGATCTAGAATTCAAGTCATTTGGTGATTATATGTGTATTGTAGATACTATGTTAAATAGACAGACATCGCTAGGTGATATAGCGTGAGTGTTATGTTGATAGAGTTAGACTACTTTGTATAGTTCTATTGCGCAATACACAACTGCATATTTTCAATGTATGTTTACCAAAAGAGAAATAAAAATCAACCTACTCTGTTTACCAATAATGTAACCTTTTCATATAATTATTATTGTAGACCTAAAGAAAGAAAAAAAACAGCCTGTAATAAGATTGGTCTATACTTGCACACGAACAAAGGGCTCAAGGCACGAACGTTGTAAACTGTTGCAGGTCGGGCTTACAGAAAGCTGATTAATTCCCCCTCCCCATGTAACTGAACGATACAACAACAGTCACGCATTGATACAGACGTAACAACATATACATCATATGACTTTGTATAAATGTCGCCTTGAACCACTGAAAATTATCGTGACAGTTGAATGCTTCAGTAGTTTGCCAAACATCCTGCACACACACACACACACAACTCGGGGTCATTCTTACCTCGCTACTGCGCTCCACAAATGCAACGATTGCTTGTATTACAATAGGACCAACATGCTGAGTTAGTCAATAGAATATAAAATAAATGATTACTGCATAAATAGATTTAAGATAATCAGGATAGTGCATTCGTTGGTTTTGCAAAAATAACGATTACATAGATCTAAATTGTAAATTGTAATGTGCTACTTTGGTGTGTGGCTGTGTGTGTTTGTTTTTAGTAGGGGGTTGCTAGAGACAATAAATAACCTTTAGCAACAAGTACCCATTGACGCTAAAAATAAATTCAACCAGCGAGACTATATCTTGTAGTCTTGCATAAAGCCTCTTTGCTCTAGTGAAATGCCACTTCATTAAAATACAATTTTAAAAGAACTTAATATACGTATTGTTACGAAACGGAGTTTCCTAGTATTAATACTCTCTTAAACTTCCTATTGAAATATTAAGCGAAACGCGAATGTAATGTTTAGGGGTTGTTGTTGTTAATATTTGCTCAATGGACAAGTCTTAACGTGTATGCATGCATAAAAGGTCACGTGCAAAAACATTTCCGTTCTTATTCGATCATTTTATTCGAAACAATGTATGTGTGCTACTTTACTGGTTGTACTCAAATTTGTTGGGGATTAAAATTTATTTAATTTCCAATAGATGTTTACAAAGCAAAACAATGTATTGTGAAAGTCAGAAGGGAATAATCACATTTTTAAAATATCAAACTTATTGCTTAATGCAAAATAATTTTTGTTATTCGTTTTTATGAATTTACGCATTTTGTTTTTCAATAACCAAGAAAACGCAACTTTTGACTCAGTTATTTTGTAATGAAATAAAAATTTAACGTCACGCGACTAACACTTGAGTATTAATGATCGCCTGTTCACTTTTGATGTTAAAAACGGATTCCTAATAACTAATATTGTACCCTTTGTACAATTCTAAAATACTAGTACTGGCCGTCGAGGTTAAAATCAATTGTCAAACACCAGCAAAAGCATGCTTTTTTTGTTATTAGTTTAAAAATAGAACAGGAAGTTCACGAACAATTGGGTTCAAAAGTTCACGGCTTATTAGGACTTGTGTCCATGAACGCCTCCCTAAGCAAATTATTTACTCAGTCGGATGCTCCCCTTTAGAAAAAAAATCTAGAACGTTGTATCGCTTTAAAAACTTCCGGTTGGAGTATCGTTAGTCGGGTAATAGTTAAATTACAATTGCATCACTATAGTCAATACTTCCGACAGGAAAATCGAATCTAAAAAGTAGCCGATATCTCGACAGTATTTAAGGCCGAGTTGGGCGGGATTCTCTCTATCTTTTCCATAATGTGTACTGAAGTACGAATATAGCTTCGTTTCCATATTGTCTCTACTGAAGAAGGCATATCCCCTTGCTCTCTGAACCACTGTAATTGTTTAAGAAACTGTTGATTCTTAAAATGGATTATGTGCATTTCGTACTTGGAATATGTGTCAAACATTCATAATTATTGAAGAGCATGTTCTCTTTACAATTTCATATCTTTCTCTATATTTCAGTCTGAATGGATTTGTAATTTATGTAAATATTGGGAAATTACCACCATCGTTCTAACATTTGAAGTTAATAAATATTCCTCGTTGTTCCATCTGGAGTTATTACATTACTCAACGTTGACTGTGTGTGCAGTTCATATTAACTTTACATAATTTTACAATCTACTTCAAAGTTTACACGTATACAACTGCTAAGAGCCATTATTTACTAGTATTGTATACAATATATTCTACACTACTTGTTATTTATGTTGAGACGCCTAGGAAACTGTACTGGGACCACCTAAGACAAAAACAATTAATAATCAATATATTCTACCCATGCTGTGCTTCATTTAAAGAACAATAATAATAAACAATTGGATACCAGCATAATTCAGCTGTAATCAAATATTTCATTGGGGCTCTGGGCTAAATACAATTTACATAATACTCACAGCATAATAAGTCATCTATTACGTCAATAATAATTATTTAATAAACTGGTAAATATATCATATCATTGGAAATAATATGTATAAAGGATTTAGCCAGGACAATCAATAGTATTTTCTATTTTCAGTATATACATAAGAGTTTGATGACCATTGGTATATGTCTGAAACAGCATCATTAAACTGATTGATAAATTAAAGAATTATCGTGTTGATGGTCAGTGATGTTGCAAACAAAGAAATACATGCTTTAATTAGCAGGTTACGTAATAGTATATAATTAAAGTACTTCTTAGTCTTAAAAACAAGTACTCACAGTTAATGTTACATTTAGTTTCGCTGATGGATAACACTTGTTCACTGGCTCCGATATCAGCTCAATAGAATGGGTGACATAGTTTTCTGAATAATATCAGCATTGTCAGTGTTCGAAAAAAAAAGAAGAAAAACATCGACTGGTCTGATGCCAACTTGCCTAAAATGACTGCCACCATTGCGGCGAAAAAAAGATGCCCTGGTAACATAAAAATTTACCCCACACAGAAAAATATATGAAGGCTAAGAACATGCAGAAACAACAGCCAGAAAACTGCTAGAAAATACGCCAACAACTTTTGGAAGGACCTCTGCCAGGAAAAACAGGCCTGTGCAGACAGCGGCAGTATAAGAGGAATATATGAGGGTATTAAAAATTCTTTGGTCCCACCATCGGTAGGGTTGCACCACTCAAATCAAAGGGTGGATCAACCTCCTAAAAGACCGTGCCGCACAGATGGAACGATGGGCGGAATAATATGAGATCCTGTACCAGACAGAAAACACAGTATCTCCAACTTCACTAGCCAGCATCTCAACTCTGACAGAAACGGAAGATTTGGATGTATCCCCTACTTAGAACGAACTTAACTCGGCCATTGATATGCTTGCCCGTGGAAACGACAGCATCCCTGCAGACGTTATTCAGTCAGGCAAATTTGCAATACTGGAACCTCTACACTCGCTGCTTTGTCGCTGCTGGGAATAAGAAACTGTCCCCCAAGACTTACAAGATGTAAGTATTGTGACTTTCGCTCCGACTGGAACAGCTTTAGATAAATTTCACTTTTGAGTATAGTGGGCAAGGCCTATGCCCGTATAATTCTCAAGAATTTACAGATACGCCGAGTCTCAAAGTGGTTTTCGGACAGGAAGATCTACCACTGATATGATATTCTCATTAAGACAACTATATCAGGCATGCTTCTTAATTCGTTGATTTAAATTTAAAACGAGCCAGATATGTAGTTCTTTATATTTATTAAAAAAAAAGGTAATATACATGCCCATAAACAGGCCATAAAAGAACATGACGTTTACAATAAAAAAAAAAAAAAAAAAAAAAAAAAAAATTAAATTGTTACTATTATTATCAAATATTGTTTTTACTTTTTTTTTGTATTAATAATAATTCATGAATTACTTTTTATAAGTACTTCTTGTTGTTTTTGATTTTTTTAAAGTATGAGATAGTTAACGTTAATTAAATCCAAGTAGCTATGGATGACTTTTTTTAAAATATACCTACACACACATATATATATATATATATATATATATATATATATATATATATGTATATATATATTATATAAATATAAACCAAACACGGCAAAACCAACACGGGAGGCAGCAGTTAAGAGTGATATGTCCAACCTGATTGGCGTAAGGCACGGACGCTACGGGTTGCCTCTGTCGGTGGTAGAGGTCATCGCGCCTCACTGATAAGCTACCGGCCGCCTCAACCTGGGCAGCCCCCATGCAATAAGGTGCTGATCCGCTACTGTGTGCTTGCTCCAAATGGTGCTTGGAGCTTAGACAAAATCGACAAGCAGATGGTAATCAACGCTCCAGTTAAACAAAAAATCAAAGTAACAAAGAAACCACCAGTCGACTGGCAACCTGGAATGTGAGAACGATTTGTCCTGGCATTACCTCCGATCCCCAATTTACCACAGACAGCAAGAAAACGGCAATCATAAACAATGAACTGATGAGATAAAAAAACTTTCGGACCCTCTGTCAGTAAGGTTGCACCCTTAAAAGCATTAGACGGCTCCATCATAAAAGACTGAGAAATGCAGATGATACGGTGGGCCGAACACTACAAAAGTCTTTTTGCAAAAGAAAACACTGTCACTGCAACTGCTCTCGCTAATATACCAACCATGGAGGTAATGGAGGACTTAGATACACTCCCGACAGAAATAGAGCTCAGTGAAACCTTCGATAAGCTTGCACCCAGGAAAGCCCCTGGCGGGGATGGCAGCCCAGCAGAAGCGATACAATATGGAAAACCAGCCCTACTAAAACACTTGCATGAGCCGCTCTGCCAGTGCTGGGAGGAAGGAAAAGTTCCCCAAGATATGCGAGATGCAAATATTATCACGCTGTACAAAAATAAAAGAGATCGCACAGACTGCAACAACTACATAGGCATTTCCCTTCTCAATATCATTGGCAAGGCTTTCGCCCGCTTGATCCTGAAGAGATTACAGCTACTAGCTGAACGCATATATCTAGAATCCCAATGCGGTGGTGGCTGAGAGATCTACAATAGACATGATCTTCTCTCTCAAGCAAATGCAAGAAAAGAGCAGAGGCAGCTATTGTGCATCGCCCTTGTTGACCTCACAAAGGCTTTCAATATAGTTAGTTGAAGTAGCCTTTTTGCTATCCTAGAGAAGATTGGTTGCCCCCCAAAACTGCTCATTTTTATCACCTCCTTCCACGACAATATGCAAGGCACAGTGCAATATGACGGCTCTGCGTCTCAACCATTTCCCATTAAAAATGGTGTAAAGCAGGGATGCGTACTTGCTCTAACATTATTTGGAATAAGTTTCTCTCTTGTGCTGTCAAGCTCCTTCGAGATATCTGAGGACGGTGTACTTATACGCACAAGATCTGACGGCAAACTATTTAACCTGGCACGTCTTAGGGCCAAAACCAAAGTACGCCATGTTCTAATACAAGAACTTCTCTTTGCTGATGACGCTGCTCTCATATCCCCCACACAGTCAGGTCTTCATAATTTGGTTAGCTCTCTGGCTCGTGCTTGTCAAGAGTTTGGGCTTACCATTAGCCTTAACAAGACAGAAGTAATGGGTCAAGATGCAACGGATGTCCCCACCATCAACATTGGAAGCCACACCCTGCAAGTGGTAAAAGAGTTCACCTACCTTGGATCAACTTTATCTAGCACCATGCCCCTTGAAAATGAGATAAACAAACGGATATGGAAAGCTTCTGCTGCCATGTCCAAGCTATCAAAGAGAGTGTGGGAAAATGGCAAGTTGTCACTGGCTACTAAATTATCCGTATACAGAGCTTGTATTTTAAGCACCTTGTTATACGGCAGTGAGAGCTGGACAACATATATGTCACAGGAACACCACTTAAATACGTTCCACTTACGCTGCTTGCGTCGAATTCTAGGCACCACCATGGAAGAACGCAAAACAAACCAGGAAATCCTAAGCCAGGCCAAAATACCAAGCATGTATGCATTGCTATCACAGCGTAGACTGCGTTGGCTTGGCCACACCAGGCACATGAATGACGGCCGAATACCAAAGGATATCCTTTATGGAGAAATGGCTGCAGGATCTCGAGCCACAGGTCGGCCTCTTCTTAGATACAAAATTGTGTTCAGGCGGGACCTCAGGGAAATGGACATAGTAGAGGACTCATGGGAGGAGATTGCAGCTGACCGAGGAGCCTGGCGACAGGCCGTCTACAATGGGGTGGCCTCCCTGGAAGTAAAAAGGGCCAGGGCTAACATTGACAGAAGGCAGAAAAGGAAGACAAATGTATCCTCCCTACAGCCGCCCTCAATGTTCAAATGCGAAGGATGCTTAAGGGACTGCCACTCGAGGATCGGGCTGTTCAGCCACAGCAAGCGCTGCCCCTCATTGAAATCCCAAAACTCCTAGGGCGCATCCATTGTCTTGCGAGACAGATAGGAGCTATATATCAATACACAATACATAATTTGTATGAAATAAGCATGTCAATAACAAAAGTGATGAAAATTATCATAAACTTAAAAATACACGATCGATAAAATTGTATTGTTTGAAAACAAGTGTTTACATTTTTATCAGATATATTTAGAACGACGGCTGCCACCAGTACATGACTGGGCGAGTAGATTGAAGTTAATGGTATAGAAAAACACTTTTGTTCCCATGGGCCTCATTGCCGGCGAAGTGTTGAAATCACCAATACTCTTTCATCAACTGCTCACCGGTGGGCTAACGCCAGTGACGTAGCCAGGTTTTGACGCTAAGGGGAGCGAAAGGTTAGGAAAAAGGCCCCATGTATGTCAGCATAATTAGTGGGTTCTGCATGGCAAACTACATGGGAATCACACTGGACGTCGACTGTTTTAGTTCAGTAATGTTTGTATGCAAAGCTCTCGTCATTGGACTTGCAAGCTGCGATTGAATCTGTAGTTAAGATAGTCGATTGTATAGTTTCTCAAGTCTCTTCTAGAAGAAAGTCATACTGAGTATAGGTAAAATCTTGCATATATTATTTTCTTGTCTGGAAGCATTTAAGTTGTATCTTAATGGAAAACAAAGTCTGTCATTAAATGAGGAGAACTGACTGTTGAAGCCAATGTTTCTGAATGACATGGCGACACGTTTTAGTGAGTTAAAATTATTCCATTTACAAGACTGGGTCCAAAAGCACTTGAAGTGTTGTGGGCAACTGGAATGGATTTGTATTGAAACTGGGCATATCTTTACGTGAAATCAATTTCAAAACATTTAACTCTTTCCCTAATTTAAGGCAAATTAAGATATATGAGCATTTTCAGAAGTACACTAGCTAGATCTATATTGGAACAATTAACTCGTTTGGTATCACTAGCATCAAATTCGGAGAATTTACTTGATGGGAGATAATTAAATAGTTTTTTTTTTACATTAATATTCCGAATATGTTTCTTTTTTGTTTCCTTTACAAAAAAATTCATGGCTTACAAATTATATGTGTAAAATGATCAAATTACACAAGATAGTTAAAAAATGTATAAATATTTTATGACTAAAAAATGTACCTGTACAATTTTTTAAAATTAAAATAACTACCCAGTTTGTATAATTCTTACGTATCTCTTCATTTTACTGCAATGTTATTGCACTTTCACCTCTTAGAGTTAAAATAAAAATGCATGTTTTAAGTATATCTCAGTTAGTTTGAGATGAAATATTTAAATAATTTTTATTTATTTAATAAATAATTTCTTGACAACTAAATTCAAATGTTGATAACTATTAATGTGTAAGTTGAGTAATGCAATTGTGTATTAGCTACGAATGGATTTTTTTTTAAAAGGCTGATATTAACAAACAGGTCAATTTTTTTATAAAAAATATAAAACGCTTTAATGATTTTCGCTATAAATAATATAGTTGAGCCGTTTGACTTTCACGCTGTTGGCACACCTGATATGATTCAAATTGACTGTAATAAATTAAATTGTTGAAATGCATCATAAAGTGTGCCTCGTGGCTGGTTCAAATTATTGATTAAATAGTATTTTTCCTGAAAAGGCCCTTTTTTTTCGAAAGTGGTCGTAGGGGAAGCGTCCGCTACCACTGCTTCCACTCTGTCTACTCTACTGGCTAACAAATGGGGGGACGACACCTGCTGCTCTTCCAAGGTCTTATTGCACCGCCAAGATGCACCGAGCCTCGATGGGGAGGAAGCAATGTGCGCAGCAATACGTCTCAACCCCGCCCTGGTGCCTGGATTTCCTGACCTATGGTCTGAAATTTGTGCTATCTGGGCGACAATGCAGGTATACGAAAGAGCAACCAGTGATAGTGACCTGGAGGGAGATTTTAAAGGGGGGAGAAATATATAAGTACATTTGACTGCGAAGACCGTACCCTATGTTACGCAGCACGCCTTATCGCCGTTCCACGGGGTGGTTAGCGCTTGGACAAAATATTGTGCCACTCCCCTCTAGATCCACCACTGGACATCGTTATGTTCTAGACTTACGATCAGGAAAGTTTAAAGCACTTATAGTATGATATACAGAAACACCGCTTCCGTTTCCATATGGGGGTCAAATCTGTCTGAAATGGATGCTTAAATTTTTTTCTTGTATCTCTCAATAAGCTGTAAGCTAAAATGAAATCTTTGGTTGCAGTGGGGGAGGATTTATTATTATGTTTAAGAACTGGTTGTTTCATAATAATAATTAATAATAATTGGTCATTTATATCGCGCCTCACTCCATGCTAATGCAAGCATGCTCAGCGCGCTCACAAAAACGAAACGAAAATAACACTCTAAAATAGTTTTAAACAAGGTTTTGGCCGATGGAGGCACGAATCGACAATAACATTTTAAAATAGTTTTAAACAAGTATTTTGCTGATGGATGTGTAATTCATCAACTTAGTTGAAAAGAAAAGTCGACAAATTCTTCTTGAATGCTTTTTTTGACACAAAGTTTTTAGTGTCTCCGGTAAGCCATTCCACAGTGTAGGCGCCACAGATTCAAACGAGCGTACACTAAGAGTCTTTTTTCTGTGACCTTTCAAACCTGGAATTTCCAGGAGAGATTGTGTTGAAGATCGCAGCAACCTTAACGGGACATGCTTCGGTATAAGCTCTTTGAGATATGCAGGTGATGTGCCTTCCACGCATCAATAGGTAAGGGACATAATCTTATGATCGATGCGCTTTGTCACAGGTAGCCAGTGGAGCTCTTTGAGAATTGGAGTGATATGATCATGCTTCTTTACTCGTGACACAATGCGTGCTGCAGTATTTTGAACTTTCTGAAGTATATCCAGTTGTTTCTGGGGTAAACCCCACAGGCAACTGTTACAATAGTCTAGTCTTGACTGTATTGTTGCAACAGCAAAAGCATTGGCTGTTTTTTTATTAATAAGAGGTCGCAGCTTACCCAGGGCACGAAGATGGAAGGAGCATGCCCTAACCACAGTACTGATGTGTGGACCCATTGTTAATTTACTGTCAATGATAAAGCCCAGGTCTCTGACAGTGTTGGACAACAAGATATCAGAGGCCACTACTTTAAAAGATGAAATATCGACTTTCCTAATATTGAAGTTTGAACCGCACAGAATTGTCTCAGTCTTGTCGTCATTTAGTTTTCATTCTCAAGTGTGGTAAGTCAACATGAAGTGACGCATCGATTTACTAATGTCCACAGACTTGAGTCGATCATTTGAGTCATAGACGGTGTACGTGCGCCTTTCTAAGGTGACGATCGCATGAACATTCACACAACGCCAACCTTTGTTAACATGCTTCTCAAATATTAGGTTGATACATGATAGTGGACTAAAAAAATGCATTGTTATGTATTACTTTCTAAAACTACTATATAGTTAGATCCGTAGGTGGTCGTTTGCTGTGCGGGTGTATGTAGGTTGGGGCTGCCTGTTTCGGAAGGACCGCATTCAAGCAGCAAGAAACCATTTAAGTGCAAAATATTTATAAACCTTGAGTTGGAATTCGTCAGTTGAAGCATATTTGTTACGCCAACAATTTCTTGACAATTTGCCTCCCCCCCATGTCATGTATTTAATAACGGCCAGCTCTCTCTCAACGCAAGTTTTGTGGGAGGTACTAAAGCCTAGACTGTTCTAGGAATCCACTCTCGTGCCGACCTCAAATTCTCGGATTGGATAGGAATAGTTTATTGTTTCTCGTACAGGGGAGTTTATGTTAAAACTATAATTTTTATTACGAGTTTTGTAATCATACAATTATTTTCACCCTTCCTAGTAATATGTCTGCTCCCCGCTCTTTTCCGCGAGTATTTAATAATTCTCGTTGTCTTTCAAGGCAATTAGTTTCCAGATATTTCTTTTGAGTCTGTTATGGACGCTTGTGTTGGAACTATTTTATTCTAACTGTATATATTCTTCATACTGCATATATTTGCACATATCACCTGAATTAAAATCTTTCTTGATAGAATCATTTACACTGAAGCTTCCTTGTCAAGTTACTATTGTATTGTATTGTTTACACCAGAATATTTATTTTTTTACAACTACAACGACAAGGAAAGGAACTGTTAGAACGCAAATCATGAGTTTGTGCCCAGGACAATAAGGAGAGTTCGTGTAGTACTAAAATATAAATAATAATAACCAAAGTCTACCCTAGGACTAACAAGAAATATCAACAACATTTACACGGCTCTGACCACAAGTAGATTGTGGTCGTAACACCCCTTTTTTCCCTATGCCAAAGTAGCAAACTTTTAGTGACCCTGTCCTCCCTGGGTTCTATTTTATCTGTCAACAAAAAATTATGAAATTTGTGCCTATAGTAATCTTCTGAGTGTATAAAAAATTTAATTAATTGTTCTTTAATTATTGCATAGTCTGTTATTTCATTATCAATATGTGCTAGAGCTTCTCCACCCTTATCTTTTAATTGTGGAATCAAATGAGTATACCATTCTGATACGGGGATACCATACCCCTTGCCAGTGGCTTCAAAGAGATTAAGAAAGTCTACTATTTTTTCTTTGCCATCAAATGGAGGCATTTTAAATCTGATACTATGTTTACTTTTTTCCTTTGTTGTATGTTCAACTTTATTACTTTGTAGTTTAGCTAATTCTAGTTCATGTGCTAGTTTTAACAGTGTTTTTTCTATCTCTAATTCTAGTTCTTTTTGCTTTAATTCATTATCTAGTTCTTTTTGTTTTAATTCATGAGCCCTTAACTCTGCACGTTCATTCTTTTCTCTATCTGCTAACTCTTTTTTTAATTGCTGCACTTTATTTTCAACAAATTCCTGATATTCTTTCTTATTTGTTATATCAAATTTTGTTGCTAATAATTCAGCTTCCTCATAAAGCAATTGTACTTTTGAGTCCATTGTTACTTATTATGTGAAAATGTATGACTTTATAGTACAGTACAATTTTGTAAAGGCAATTTTTCTATTTGATAATATGTTACAATGTACAACTAGTACAGCTAAATTTTGTAAGCACAATGTTATAGAGCAATGTTGCAGTAAGATACTAAAATACAATATTGCAATACAATGCTACAGCAGGACACTACAGTACAATGTTGAAATGCAATGTTGAAGTACAGTGTTGTTATTATTTATTAATATGCTACATGTATATAAATACATATATATATTGCATCATGACTTGTTTCATGAATGAATATTTATTTCAATAAGCTTAATTTATTTTACTGCTGCTCATTTGAGTCTTATGTGTAATTATCTTATTATTATGTAACCTTATCATGTAATGTTATTACTTTAGTAATGTTTATATTTACCTTGGAACTAGTATTAATGTAAACATTTAAACAACTAAATTAAAAAAAATAATTAAATTAATAATGACAACACAATAAAAATTAAATCAAACACAACACAATATCAATTATGTACATAAATGCTGCATGGACATACAATAATAGTAGGAAATGTCAACAAGAGATTTACAATATTTATGAACAGTGACGCCACAATAATAATGTTACTTCAATAAAACATCATCAAACAAAACCAACACATCTAACATAAATTTCCATAAAAAGAAACATTTAAAATGACATGTATAGTTAAGGAGAATCATTAGATAAAATTAATGAGAAGTAATTAAATGTTAACCAAAGATCCAGTATAGAAATACACAAGACTTATCTAATTATAAATCCGAATGTCAGAATTCACAGTTCTAATTATAGTCCCGCGTATGAATCTTAAGTAAATTCACAGAAAGTAATTAAATGTTAATAAATGTATATATATAGATAATATTCACAGTTAGTATTCAGTTTTTAATTGAGATTCGGTATAAGTTCATTTCGGTAAACAGATCAGTTTGGGCTGTACACATCGGTTCAGTAAAACGGTTCGGTTCCTTTTGGGCTGATCAATTTCAGTGTAGACAGGTCAGCGCATCAGACGAAAATAGGCTTCAACATGTAAGGGACATGTCAACAGGATCAGATTCCATGAGGTTAAGGAATATCAGCTTCTTTCTTGTAGAAATACGTTAATTCAATTACATTAATTTGTCTTTTCAATACTTTTATCTTTCAATGATGAAACAATATGCAAATGTTTAAAAAATGTTCAACGATGAAGTAATGTTTATATTAAAAAATTCAATGTCTGGCAACAAGTCATTTCATCAAATCACTTCCGTTTCCGAAATGTGGAATAATTGTTGCTGCTACTTTAGTTTATTTTACTCTTCAATCCACTTTATTATATTATGAATTTCATCATCTATGATTTATTCCTTCACGATTGTAGAGTTATTATACTGCTCAAACGTATTATATGTTTATTTTATACTTGAATTGCTTTAGGCGACATTTTATTTATGGACTTAGAGTTTAGTTGATATTGCTCGAAAATTGTTCGGAGCATGCTGCTCTGGTCTTTTCTGAAAGTCTATTTTGCTTTGCGACAAAAAATTATTCAATAACGGCATATTATGGTTCTGTCTACCTCCAACACACGTCTGCCACCAATATTGTTAATGTTTATTTATCTGTAACCATTAAACAACATAATACAATTGTCTTGCACCCGTCTCTTCATTTGGTAGTAATTATAATTCACAGTGTAAGTGTTGTAGCTACTTACTTTCAGTTCAATTTATATATATATATATTCAATGACACAGTTATTGCAGCACAAATAACTTTTAATTTACATTATAAAATCCATGTATATAGAATAAAACATTATTTCCAGTTTTACGAAAAACATTTTCATAACGTCCAAACGTTCCAACGCTCTAACAACTCTAAGTCCAGTTTATATTTCTTTCTTTCACATATCTCTTTCTCCGACCAGAGCTAACAGTAGACTGAAACTAGCTAACAGTAGACTAGCTAATAACATACAATTCTCGTGTAAAGCATGAATGAACATAATGTCGCACTACGACTTAGCAATACATAGCGGCAATAACTCGCGATATACATTTTGATTATATGAGTTATTTTCCTTAGACTATAACAGAAGGTAAGAAGTGAATTGAAATTTAAAGTGACAAGGAATCACAATGAAATGGAAAGAGAGATACAGAGCAAGGAACATGAGGAGTGAGAGAATTAGACAGAAAATGAACGTGAAATAGTGAGGAAGGCTCTTACAGACAAAAGAGAGAAAATTTCTGAGTAAGGGACATCCAACCACACCTTATGATACATAAACTATCTGCTTTAAATGTCAGTCAATGCATCCAAGCCTGGATCATGCAATTTCTGATAAACCGCCCTCAATTTGTCAGAGTAGAGGGATGTACCTCACAAATAAGAGAAATAAGCACTAGAGCGCCTCAAGGATGTGTCCTCTCTCCCGTTCTATACACAATTTACACCAATGACATTCAAAGTTCGGCAATCGATACAGTATCTGTAATCAAATACGCCGATGATACAGCCATTGTCGGCCTTGTTTCCAGTGACGACAGTCTCTATCACAGGACGACCTTAGATTTCTACAAATGGTGCGAAGAGAACTACCTGATATTGAACATCACAAAAACGAAAGAAATGATTGTAGACTTCCAGAAGGAGAAACACAAGATGGCTGATTTGCACATAAACAACCAAATAATAGATCAAGTCTCGCAATATAAATATCTTGGCGTCACAATTACTGACAAACTGACTTGGTCTGACCACTGCCAAAGCCTTTGTAAGAAAATGCACCAACGACTTTTCTGTCTTAATAAACTAAAAATATTTCACATAGAGAAAACCATTATGAATCTATTTTACTCGGCGACTGTTGGTAGCATCATAACCTTTGCAATCACCTGCTGGTATGGTAATACCACCACATTGAACCGGATAGACCGTCTAATAAACAAAGCCTCTCGTACTACACAGACAGAATTACCATCTCTTGCGGATATTTTACGTCAAAGGTGCCTGTCTATGATTGATAAAATCCTCCAAGATCATGCACACCCGCTTCATGATAGTTACATAATCTCTAGTCGAAGTGGTCGGCTTCTTTCAATAAAAGCAAGAACAGAGAGATTTAGGAACTCTTTTGTTCCACTGTCAGTGAGACTCTTTCAAAAGAACCATCTTTCAGCCAGGAAATACAATGGCTCAATAGCTGACTCCTAAATAATAGGCCTATTTTTTTCTTGTATGATAAATGGTATGATAGTGTGCGTGAATGTCTATCGTGTTTGAGTATAAATGGTTCTTTATTTTTGTTTTAGGTATGCTTAAAGACGGAATTTATGTAATCAAGTCAAATTTCCATTTATTTGGATCATTAAAGCAATCTTATCTTATCTTATCTTATATTGACCAAGACAGAGAGTATTAGAATTTAGAATATAAGAGTAAAAGTGTCAACCGGAGAGTGATAGGGAGTGAGAAAATAAGAAAGAGAGTGAGAAAAGGTCATACAATTAGTGGTATAGGGAATGAAAGAAAAAGAGAGAGAGAGAGAGAGAGAGAGAGAGAGAGAGAGAGAGGGGAAAGAAAGAGAGGGAGAGATAGATAGTTAGAGAGATAGACAGAGAGAGACAGAGAGGTAGACATACACACACAATGTACAGTTTTAAAGAACATTTATAATGCTTCATTCGAGTACTAGACATTAATATTATAAGGACCCAAATGCTATGGCCACATTTATTTGTACGCCTTTTAGAATTGAAGGAAAGCAATCCATGCAAAACTGCATTATACATAATTATCTCCCTTTTTTTTATACCTTAGATTTATACCATTTCATAAAATGTCTAAAAGTCTTCGATAAAGCTTTAGAATATTACTGCTTTAAATTACTTGTTGATCTTATTATATGTTTTCATCCTATTTTTGTATTTAAAAAAATTGCCTGTTCTATAAATCTACCAGTGTTTCGTTAAATAAATAAATACATTTCCATGCACACAAAAATACTGCCGTAAATGAACACACAGACTCATACAAAGTTTACAATTTTAAAAAAAGACAACAATTAATGAATAGAAAACTTCTTTTATATTTGTTTATTATATTTGTAATCACAGCACGCTTATCAATAATGCTATCACTGAGGAATATTATGTGTTTAAGGGGAGGAATTCGCATGAAATTGATCTAAATGTCACAAAATTCAAATGTTTAGTCGGCTAAAATTGTATTAATTTCTTTAATTTTAGAAACTATAGCATCTAAATTGGATTTACCGAATCAATAAGGCCTTGATGAGATCATAGGTTAACAACATCTTCTTGCCTATTCTTTTATAAAACCCGCCTATTGGCTATATTTGTTTTCAAACATTTAAAAGTGGTTTTAATCAATGCAGTAATATAATATTGCCCAGTGATTGTTATAAAAAAATATAAAAAAAAACTTTATTATGAAAATTAAAAGTCAAAATTTAATTTAAAAACAATATTTTTTCTTGATGCGAAAATGAAAAAAAAATGAAAACAATATTTTTCTTTTTGCATATAACGTCAACAAATTATTTTAAAACAAATTATTCTACTATAATACAGCCATGTACACTAAAACTATGATATGGTGTCAAATTGATTAATTGAGGCAAAAGGACATCATCATTTTTATGTCATCTGTAGCACACTGTATATCTAACACCAGAGACAGAGATACAAAAAATTCATTTCATACGTCACATCTAAAATGACATGATGTCAAATTTTCAAAGTGACAGTTCCAGTAACATTGGAACATTCATGATTTTCTTTATCTAAGTCTGACAAGATGCACATAGCTTCTTGTATAATCAATCCACACTCTAAACCATTATGTTTTCACTTACAGTAGGCCATTGTATATTATATTTAATTTTAAAAAAGTTGTTTCCTAAAATAGAAATGTAAAAAAAATAAAAAAATAAATCCAAATCAATGTTAACAATAATTATTTCTAAAAATGTGTATAAAAAATTGACAATCAAACAAAAAATATATGTTTAAATTTATTATAATATAATAAATTTAAACTTATATTTCGGGTTAAAAGGACGGAAAGTTGACAGCAAAAGAATTGAACTTAATCATTGCGATTAAATGAAAAGACATACAGAATTGATTCTATCCCAGTCTTATACTTATTAGCATACTTTCAAAAAATGAGATTTTAGAAAATAAATTAGTATATCTTAGAATACAATTATTTTCAAAAGGTGTACCTAAAAAAATATATTGTACAGCTAAATTACGCCATCGGTGTGTGAAATATATGTGTATACATTTTCGAAAATAGTTTAAAAGTTAGCGTTTTCTTATCTCAAATTTGTTTACATTTGTATCATTATTACAACATCTCTAATGTACCGGTTATATATAATGTCATAAAGATAAATATAGACACATTTTACTATTAAGAATTGTTATTTTGTTTTTAAGTTCAAGGGAGATAATTTTTTTATTGTCGTATTTTTTGTTTGTTGCCCTTTTTAAGCGAAGACTTTAGACATTAGAAGCGTCAGTCCCAACACAAGCATTGAAATTTTGACAATCTCTGGAGCAGCTGAAACGTAATAATAAAATCCATATTACACTTACACCGAGTATCATTTAAAAACAAAAAAACAAGTTTAATAACTATAATCAATTAATGAAATAGTTCTAGAAAGTAGGGGCATAACACGGTAGATGATTTCTAATGTGTTTGTGTGTGCGTCATTTAATGTGTTTGTGTGTGTGTGTGTTTTTTATGTGTTTCTGTGATTTCTTTAAATTTTTTTGTGTGTTTATGTGATGGTGTGTATTTTTGTCTATGTGTTTGCGTGTGTGTTCACGGCAAGTTGTTCTATGTAGTGACTCCCTTCAATACATTAACGTGTGGCACCATTTTTTTTCATATTGATAATATTGTCATCAGGTTTAAAACATTTCGCATGCCATGGGGTAGCTGGCGCCCAGACAGAACCTGGGTGTGCCTTCTCTCCTCCCCTGGTTCCCCATTAAACATTGTTACCTCCTTATTCCCCATTAAACATTGTTACCTCCTGATTCCCCATTAAACATTGTTACCTCTTAATTCCCTATTAAACATTGTTACCTCTTAATTCCCCATTATACATTGTTACCTCTTAATTCCCCAATAAACATTGTTACCTCTTAATTCCCCATTAAACATTGTTACCTTTTAATTCCCCATTAAACATTGTTACCTCCTGATTCCCCATTATACATTGTTAACCCCCTGGACACCATAGCCGGAAGGTTCGTCCGGTATTTTATTGACATTATAAATTCGTCTACTCACAGTTGAAACTGAGAGTAAAGGAGTCAGAGGTCCGAATGACCTTGCTTCTTTTAGCTGTACATTCGTACACGCCAACGTCACTGGTTGTTGCGTTATCGATCTGTATGATTTGCTCCAATTGTCGAGCTATTTCCGTGCCGTTTTTCTTCCAAGAGTACGTCGCCCCGTCCACTGCACTACCGCAGGCTAGTGTAAATTTACTGCCCAATACAGGAGTTGTAGGATCAGCTTTGATAACTGGTTTGGTCAAGTATGTGTTGTCTGTAGGGAAATAAATAAAATAGCTATTTTAAGATATTCTTTACTTCTATGCGACTGTTAAATGTATGCAGAAGTAATACATTTAGAAATATTTATAAAAATTTATAACTATATATAAAACTATATTTAGAAAACTTTAATATGAATAACACATTTGTTTTTCATAATTATATCAAATTTTTTTTTGTTTTATTTCTCAACTCTCTCTCTATTCATTGCTGCAAACAGCAAATTTATGCAAACTAAAAGATTTGTGGAACACTTTAAAAATATCTATTGTTGTTTTTCAAGTAACACCAACCATCTAAAGATACATTATGTAATATATTTTTGTATTGTTTATTTTTGTTTAAAGATCAACTGAAAAGGTTTTCATGTCAGACACGCATGTTAATTAAATATGTGTATTACCATTTATATAAAATGTTAAAAATAACTTTTCAATAATTACTACAAAATTATCACTTAAATGTTTGATATTTGTTTTGTAAAAAAAAAATAAAATCTCGTAGCCATTCAAAATGTATAATATCTGGCAACAAATGGACGTTACTGTTGCAGCTCAGTTTATTAACTGCAACATGATTTAAATAGTTGAATCAGTGAGTGAAGTTTTTATTTAAATAAATATAAACAGTAGTGAAGTGTGCAAAAGAAGAATGTAAGAAAAGCATGAATTGTATGAGTGGACAAGAGTTGACAAAGGAGAGAATGACAGTGTGAAAAGTTAGTACATGTTGGATCCTTCAGATAGAAGGTGGATTTTTTATAATGAGTTCTATTGGACTAAGTGTAATAAAAACTTTAATTATTCAGGTCCAAAGTGAGACTTGGAATATTGTTGTATAAGTAAATTATATTTTAAAGAGCTAGATACAGTCAGTGTTCTAGGGAGAAGTAATGTATGGATATTATTGAAGAAACATAAAAGTTAGGATTTGAAAGACTATTGAGAACTGTGTGTAATTATCTTATTTCGTCCAATGATGTTTTGTATACTATGTAATAAACTTTCATCTGAATCTGATCTAATGTGTGCTCAAGTCTGTGTTACTTAGTATTCAGTAATAATTAATACAATACATTAACAGTTACTTCAATAAATGGAAACGCGTGATGGAAAAAATTCATATTGCCACGTGTTTTGAATCTTAATTCGGTTCTCATTTTTTTTTTCGAAATAGTTAAATTTAAATGATATAGTTAAATATTCTGCACTTACCGAACCTATTCCATTGATATTTATTAATTGTTTAAATTTTAGCTTTGAATGTTAACTTTCATCGCATGACAATGTTTAACAGATTTTTATACGCCATATTGTTGAAATGATGATATTTAAAAATAAAACCTTTTATAAGCTTATCGTAATACGGCTGTCATTTGTCACAACTAGACAAAAGAAACAAACAGCACGTGCTTTTTGTACGTGATTGCAAATGCTCTGAAGGCTTTCACGTGACTTTCACTTACCTATAAACTTAGATTTTCTCAACACTGCCCTGTAAATACATTTTAAGAGACCTAAACTTCCTTTTTTTGTATAGGTTTGTTCTAATTATAGACGTCTATTTCTATAACTCGCTTAAATGGATAAAAGCATAGTGTAAATAGTGTAATCAATTATGGCTTCTATGTGAGAATACACATTTCTTTTTATGGGTCATTGGTTATCATGTTATCACTTTGCATGACATAAAAATCAACCTGTACAAGATGTATATGTTTAACAAAAGAAAAAGCAATACTTACTTCTTGTAATGGTAATCACCGCTGACTGAAAAGAAGCCGTGTAGGTGGCTTGACATTTAATTACATAGACACCTTCTGCCTTTGGTATATCATAGGTTTGTGAGGTTGCTCCACTAAGGATTTGATCATTATTCTGAAATTGCGTATTTTAAGCTATAGTGCCCAACAATTCAAATGTATATGATAAATAATAATCTTAGTTCGTATAAAACAGTATTGTAAACTTTAGTACATGTTCGTATAATAGTTTTTATGTGCACCATATTTTGCTTACATTTGCACCAGTGCTTGAGTTTTATATTTAAGTTTTAGATAATCTAGGAGTGGGATAGTGATAATCCTTAACTAGACTATTTGTTGGTCGTGCACATTATATTTATTACTCATACAACTTCACTCTTTTTTCACTTCCGTTCGGCGCATATGAATACTAGAAGGACCTCATAGAATATGGGAGGATCTCATACTCAACAACACGGTCTTGCAACTGGGAAAACATGCCTAGTATGGTAACTCTCCTCCGCGAATTATGTCTCAGAAAACTTAGCCATGCTTGCAGGACGGTGGATGGGCAACTCCTAAAAAGACATGCTCTTTGCAGAACTCGCTGAAGGAAAAAGCGCTATTGGCCGTCCCCAAACTCAAGTTCGACTACGTCTGCATGCGCAACCTAAAGGTTATAGATGTATAGTTAGGAAACTGTGAGAACTTTTATCAGAAGTAGATGGAGGAGTACCCTACACAGCGGAATAAATGCTGCAAGGGGCAAACTGCGAACCTCTCGACGAGGCTGAAAGGGCCACAAAGAAAAGAAAAGCAAAGAATATAGCCTGCCCCACGCCCAACTCTAGCGGACCCGCTTTCAAATGCCATCGATGTAACATAGTCTGTCTCAGTCACATAAAATACTGCAAAGCTGGTGAAAACACAAGGGCGTTAATCGGATCATCTTTCGAGATTATGCAACCAATTGACGAGTCTTAATGAGGCTTGACCTTTTCAAATGGAAAAGACCATGAAAGTCGGGTGCCATTTCCCGCCATTTACTTAAAACAAAAAGCATGCTTTTGCTGGTGTTTGACAATTGATTTCAACCCCGACGGTCAGCTGTTATAGTCTTTATGAGGAATCCGTTTTTTAACATCAGAAGTGAGTAAGTGATAATTGATACTCAAAGTATTAGTAGCAATAAGTTAAATTTAGCTTTGTTATAAAATAAATTTTTCAAGAGTTGCGTTTGTTGTTAATAAAAAAAAACACAATAGTATAAACAAATAACGAAAATTCTTTTGCATCAAGCAATTAGCTTGGGATTATAAATATGTGATGCTACACGTCTAATATTCACAATCCATCGTTTTCTTTTGGAAATGAACACAAATTAAATCCCCTACATTTTTTCGTACAACCAGAAATGTTTTACACTCCAACCTTTATGCATGTATACTTTTTAAGACTTTTCAATGATGACTAATTTACTCATTAAACAAATGTCACTTATAAATAGTTTTTAGAAAAATCACTTTTTGGTTTAGTTCAAATGGTGAATCAGTTTGCAAGGAATCAATGTTAGTGTTCGAATTAGCCCTTCACCTTTCTATATAGATCAACATAGTATTATATAGAATGAATGCTGAGGCTTACAACGCATTGATAATTAAATTTACTTTAAGTTTAAAAATAACGTTTTTATAACAAGAGTTACGTAACAGAATGGAGACTGACTTTATGGTCAAAAGATCAAAGAACTGATGGACTGTTCCATTTTCTTGAAAGGAATTAGAGAGGGGGATTTGACATTGATAACACTTTTAATTTGTTTCAATTAAGAGAAACACCGGTAGGCTAACGCATGGGTGAGGGGTTGCAGCAACTGATGTGCATCCGAAGTTTTATTGCATTGCCGAGAGGCACGGCGACACGGTGGGGGGGGGGGGGAAGCAACTTGCGAAACAGCCCGTCTCACCAAGCCCTGTGGCAAAGTCTGTAGTTTGTGCTGCCGGGCGACAGTGCAGATATGCTAGCGAGCCATCCTGTTTATGAACCGGGGAAAATCCACAGAGTAGTGCACGTGATTGGGGGGCCATAACCTTTGTTACGCGCACAACCTAAGGTCGTGCAGCGTGGTGGAAAGTCTCGGAAAGGATCTTGATGTGCATCACCCCCCTCCTTAATCCACCCGTGGACATAGGAGCCGAATGCTCGTTCATTTTTTATTGTATGAGACTTATTAGACTTACCATCCAGACGTAAGTGACGGCCTTAGTTGTTGAACCTATGAATGGAGCATCAGGAGTAGTTACACATTTCAAATTGATAGTTTCATCTACTGTGTATACCTCTCCGTTCACAGCCGTTGATGATATTGCAGCAGCAGTAATGTCAGCTGTAAGTAAATCATAAGCTGATATTATTGTACAGGTGTAAAGACCAGATTGTTGACACTTTTCATAAACTTTCCCTGTTGTCATTAGAGATATGTAATAAGACACAATTCTAGATTACAAAAGAAAACCCCCAGACCAGGCTGATATCCCGTAGCATTCCCGCATTAAATTTTTTCTCACATGCAAAAGACGATCCTTGTTTTAAAAAGATGATTATTGCGTTATACGGTAATGCGTGATTTGAGTCTTATTTTGCATTTTGATTAGATTAGTAAAATATATAGATTTGTTGTGTTTAAATAGAAATGTAAGTTTATAGGTAAACACTGAAATAGAATATTTAAATAGTTACATTTTAAGTAGTTAAAGGTTCGGTTAGTTATAATTTGTATCTGATGGGTTGATAGAATGTTAAGAATGTTAAGAACATACACAGAGATAATATTGTATATTCTTAAAGTGATGATAATAAAGTTTTTTAAACCTAGAGTAGGTTATAATATTAAACACTAGTGGTATACCCGTCAAAATGACGAATGGATACAATGGGATTTGTTAAGAGAGAAGGAAAAAATGACTAACACTATTACTATAAAAACTGTAGTGACAACGTATCTTTCGGTATTTATTTTTTTATATTTTTTGATTGAAATTATTTCAAAGATCATTCTGAAAACCCGATAAAATCTCGCGTTCAACATAGCAAATGAACTGTGTGAAATAATTTCAAACGGTTATTATTCTAAAATGGCGCTCCTTTTAGAACCTTAACAGACGGTGATTAGCAATAGGCCTACGTTTACTAAACATAATAAATTGACGAATTAAGCAATATTGTTTATATAATAAAAATTTATTTTGGAGGACGTTGCCAAAATATACATGTAACTTTTGACTCGATTAGTCAAACGTCTAAAGAGCACAAAGAAACATCCAAACACACAAACTCGCGATAATTATTTATATTGGACCTGGATCCAAGATCTGGAAGGCTCGTCCAGTATTTTATTTTTGAGACATTGTAAATTCAGCTACTTACCGAAACTAAAAGTAAAGGAGTCAGACGTCTGAGTAATCATGCTCCTTTTAGCCGTGCAGACGTAGACCATCTCAGCGTCACTGGTTGTTGCATTATCAATCTGTATGATCTGCTCAAATTCGCGGGCTATTTCCGTTCCGTTTTTCTTCCAAGAGTACGTCGCCCCGTCCACTACACTGCCGCAGGCTAGAGTAAAACGACGGCCCAGTACAGGAGTTGCAGGATCAACATTGATAACTGGTTTGGTCAGGTAAGTACTGTCTGTAGGGAAAAAAAAAAAAATAGAAATTAGAAGATATGCTATACCCCTATACGACTGTTAAATTAATGCAAAAGTAATACATTTTAGAAATATTTAGTTAACTTTAATATTAATACACATTCCTTTTTCATAATTATATCTAACGGTTGAATTGTTGTTGTTTTTATTTCTCATGGTTTCATTAATTGCTGCAAACAGCAAGTTTAGGCAAATGAAAGGATTTGTGGAACACTTAACAGAAATAAGGCACAGTGGCCGAGTGGTAGCGCGTTCGACTTGCGTAGCGAAGGTCCCAGGATAGAATCCAGGTAAATACTAGGATTTTTTTTCCCCGGTTCTGTAGGGTGTCCCTGAGTCTAACCAGCTCTGGTGTATGCCTGACCTTTGTTGAGGTAGAGGCGGCTGTGTATTGAGCTTGACCCACAATCACCAGTATGCCGTGTCACAGAAACTGGTGAACGCTGCTTCACAAGCCCTATACTCATTTTGGTCCGAAGGGTACTTTCTTTTACTAAAGGATTTGTAGAAAACTTTAAAAAAATATATATTGTTGATTTATTATATAATATCTATTTGTATCGTTTTTTTAAAAAAAGATTAACTGAAAAAGATTTCATGTCAAACACGCAGGCTATTTAAATATGTGTATTCGGTATCAGAATGGTAATAAAACCTTTTATACAAAATATATTAAACCTGAATAATGATTACAATATTAGCTCTTAAATGTGTGTTTTTGTTTAGATCATAGGTTCTCAACGGGGGCGTTATCGCCCGACAAGGGGCGGTGATGAGGTCTTGGGCGGGGAGCAAAGAAAAAATTGTAAAAGGAGGCGGTGAGCCGAAAAAGGTTGAGAACCTATGGTTTAGATGAAACAAAAATCCAAATCTCGTAGCCATTCAAAATGTATACTTTCTGGCAAAAAAAGAACGTGACGTTAATAATTGGAAACTCGTAAATGATGAATTTATTTTGCCACGTGTTTTAATCTTAACTCGGTTTTTATTTTAAACAAATAGTTAAATCAACTTTGTTCCCTTGTAAAACGTCACTTCGTTATTGGGGCTGATGGGATTGCTTTCCTTTGATATTCTAATTCTTGTCATTTCGGACTTGTTTAAAATTTAAAATACAAGACCTTTCTGTAATCTCAAAATGTTAACAACTAATTTTAATACTTTTTTTCATCTGATAACTCAATTTTGACAAACACCTCTTCAGCAACAGCACGCTCGACTAGAGATTTGAAGGTCGTGGATCCGATTCCTTGTGGAGGCTAGGATTTTTTCCCAGAACTTGAGCGTGATCATTAGTCTACCCAACTCTGAAGGGTACCTGACATTAGTTGGGGTAAAGTGAAGGCGGCTGGGCATTATGCTGGCCACACACCCCCTAGCAGTGCCGTTGCAAGGGATTTGGGGGCCCGGAGGGCTTGGCCTCATTAGGGGCCCCTGCATTTTGATATTCGACATTATGACATGAGAAAAAACAATTCGGACACTCCTTTGGGGCCCCCCCTCAAGTAGGGGCCAGGGGGGATTTTCGAATTTGGATCGCCTCCCCTAGCTACGCCACTGCCCCCTAGTATGCCATGGCCACATAAACTGGTGAACTTCACATGCTCACAAGCTTAGCATTCACTAATTAGACCCAAGGCTTTAAAATGCAATTTTAATAAGTGTTTAGCTTCGTAATACATTTACCACTGCAGAAAACTTTTTGAATCAATTGAGATAAGGTTTGTACGTACCTCAATGCTTTTTAAAAATATTTAATTAATTAATATGTATTTCAATCAGAGATTTGTGTTCTTCTTCTAAATTAGTGTTGCTAATATTTTTATTGATTTTTCTTTCGTCTAAAGGAACACAATTTAAATTGAATATATATACAATCTTGAACCTAGAGTTACGCGTATTTAACTTCACTTTAGCGATTTGTTGTCTCACCTATAGCCTACATTTGGGTTATTATGTTATCATTTTTTAATGTGATACAAACTTCAACAACTACTATATTTATTGGTTCAATAAACTAAAAAACAATACTTACTTCTTGTAATGGTTATCGCCATCGACTGAACAGAAGTGCTGTAGGTGGCTTCACATTTAATTACATAGACACCTTCTAACTTTGGTATATCATAGGTTTGTGAGGTTGATTCACTAAGGGTTTGATCATTATTCTGAAATTGCGCATTTCAAGCAATAGTACACGACAATGCAAATGGTTATTATATATACTAATCTTAGTTGGTATAAAACACTAATGTAAAATTTATTACATTTTCGTATAATAGACTTATTTGCAACATATTCTGCTTGCATTTTCACCAGTGCTTGAGTTTTATATTTAACTAGTAGATATATGCCCGACGGCTGTGCATAGAGCTGGCCACAAAATCACATGGTATGCCGTGGGCATGGAAACTAGTGAACGCCGCTTCACCGGCCTTATGATCAATTTGATCAATTTGTATTTTTAAATACACTTTAACTACCCATGTAGTTATAATGAGATTCCCCGCTACAATGTTTACATTTATGGCTTTTAACATTGCCCTCTACAAAGTTTATAATTCGTATACGATAAGAATTTAAACATGAACGAATTTTGTTCACTTTATTCACAAAGTTAAAGCGCAAAGTTTCGTGAGGTCATAAAAAATAACATCAGTGCATCCTTTTTTTCTAATTTTGTGAAGACAAATTATACAATGTTGGACCGGCAATTTCAAAGTAAAACAAAAGTTGCCTGTTTTTTATCCCTGCGGTCCTTTAAAAAATATATAATCCTTGACAGTGTTCACCGCAATAACACAATAAATATGTGTAGCAAAATTAATGTCATTATGTCTAATATTTAAAAAAAAACATTATGCGACATGTACACCCGTATTATACATACATGCAAACATAATGACATCTTTTGAGATTAATTTGCAACGGGCAAGCATGGTAACACTCCTCCGCCAGCGACGTCTCAAAAGGCTTGATCATGTTTACAGGATAGTGGATAGGTGAATTACAAAAAAAAAGCTCTATGCAGAACTTGCTGAAGGAAAAAAGAGCTATTGGCCGTTCCGAAATCAGGTTGAATGATGTCTTCAAGCGCAATCTAAAGGCTATAGTGTGAAGAGGTCGTAAACTGGGAGAACTTAGATCAGAACAGAAGTAGTTGGAGAGACACCCTAAACATCGGAATAATTGCTACAGGGAGCAAACTTTAAATTCTCACCAAGGCTAAAGGAGCAGCATAGAAAAGCAAAGAATGTCACCCCTCCCCCCACGCCCAACTTTAGCGAACCCGCTTTAAAGTACAAGCGATGTAAAAGAGTCTGTGTCAGTCACAGAAAATACTGCAAAGCTGGTGTAAACACAAGGGCGCTATTCGGATCGTCTTTCGAGATTATGGAGCCATTGATAACAACTTTACTCATTAAACAAAGATCACAGATAAATGGATTTTACATCAATCACGCTTTGGTTTTATTACAATGGTGATGGAGTTTGTTAGGACTTAATGTTTGTGTACTCTATACCTGTCGGACCATATAGATCTATAGGGTTGGTGAAGCAGCGTTAACCAGTTTGTGTGGCCACGGCATTCTAGGTTATGTGTGGCCAGTACTATGCACAGCCGCCTTTACATTAGCCAAACTAAGGTCAGGTACCCTTCAGTCCTGGGTAGACTCAAGAACACCCTCCGGACCCGAAGTAATATCCTAGCCTCCACTAGGAGGCGAACCCAGACCTTTGGTTCGGCAGCCGAACGCTCTGCCGCTCGGCAACCGTACCCCCTTGTGCACTCTATACGGTAAAGATATGACATTGTATTACTGATTCAACCTTTTAAATAAGAAAGTATTATATTTAACGATTGCTGAGGCTTACAATAATTATATTTTACATTTACTTTAAGTTTAGAAATAACATATTATTAAATTCAACAGTTAACTAACAGAATGCACTGAATGCACGCTGTCGAAAATGTAAGGTGGGGGATGACTCAAGCCAAGTTGTGATGGTCAAAAGATCAAAGGATTTTTCCGCATTTTTGATATGATTTAGAGGGGGTGGACGAGAGTTCGACATTGAGAAAAAAATGAATTCGTTCGAATACAGATAACACCGGTAAGCTAACACGTGGTGGAATGGGGTGGTCTGCCTCCAAGCTTTCATTGCACTACCGAGAGGCACAAAGACGAAGTGGGGAGGAAGCAATATTCGCAACAGACCATCTCACCAAGCAATATGCCAAAGTCTGGAGTTTGTGCTTCCTGGCGACAGTGCAGGTATGCGAGCGAGCCATCCCATTAATGAACCGGGGAAAATTTGCAGAGTAGTGCACGTGACTGCGGAGTCTGTAACCTTTGTTAGGCGCACGACCTAACGGAGTGCCGCTTGGTTGATAGTCACGGAAATTATGTTGGTGTTTTTCACCCCCCCCCCCTCACTACTTGATCCACCAGTGGACGTAAGAGCCGGAATGTTCGTTCCTTTTTTTTAATGAGACTTATTTGACTTACTAGCCAGCTGTAAGTGATGGTGGCCTCAGATGTTGTATCTATGTATGGAACATCAGGAGTTGTCACACAATTCAAAGTGATTGTTTCATCTACTGTGTATACCTGTCCGTCCACTGCCGTTGATAATATCTTAGCAGCACTAATGCCAGCTGTAAGTAAATTATAATACGATATTATCGTACATCTGTATGTAGTAAAGACCAGCTTATTGACATTTTCTTAAACTGTTTGTCAATAGAGACATGTAATGAGCTACGATACTAGAATACTTAAGACAACTTCAAGACCAGGCTGATTTCCCGTAGCATTCCCGCATTAAAATTTCTCGTATATGCCAATGACGAACACTGTTTTAATAAAAGACCAAGTGAAGAGCTTTTCATCAAAATGAGTAAACACTAATTGATTTCGATAGTAAATAGTGTATTCAGCAACTGAATGTTAATAAAAATCGTTTTTACAAATTATCAAAGATAAATTTTAAGTAATTAGTTCAATATTTGCACTGAAATGTGTGTGTTTTTCGGAGGAAAAGTCCAAATCTCGTAGCCATTTAAGAAGTTTTTATTTCCGGCAACATAGGAAAGTGAAGTAACAGAAAAGATTCCGACTCGGAAAAATGAATATTGTCACGTGTTTTGAATCTATTGCCACATGTTCTGAATCTTTTCCCGGTTCTTATTTTTACCAAAATGGTTAAATATAGATTGATAGCGTCGAGTTTTATTTAATGATTTCCTTTCTCTAACGTCACTGCCGTATGAGGCTATTCCAAATCTCGTTCCTTTGAGAAAAACCTATTCACTTGGTCTTTAAACGGAAGATTATTGCGTCATGCGTTAATCATTGGTTTGAGTCTTATTTTGCATTTTGATTAAAATTAGTAAAAACAATACATTTATTGTGTTTAATTAGAAATGTAAGTTCATAGGTAAACACTAAATAAGAATATTGAAATAATTACATTTCACGTTGTTAGAGGTTAAGTTAGTTATAATTTGTATCTAATGGGTAAAAAAAATGTATAAATGTACATACAAAGAGATAGATTCTATATTCTTAAAGTGATGATAATAAAGTTATATAAACCTAAATAATAACATAATTAATAATATTTGAAAGATTGATACATTGTTAGATAGGACGTAATAATCTTTTTTATAGAATGAGCGTCTGTAATGCATAGGATAAGATATATATCTTTGATCACGAGTGTCATGCGGGCAAGGAATGGGTTGCACGATCGAACCAGGAAAACCAGTACCTTCACGGCATTTAAAACACTAATCAAAATAAATAACTAAACTCAAAGTGAGGAAAATCGTAGGACACAAAATCTTCCTTTTAGAAAAAAACGTCTTAAACATTTAGAACGATAATGTATGAAATAGTGCGTCTTAAAAATTTGTTTTTACTAGCCGCTAGGCCTCGTAAAAATGAAAGAGAACAACAATCTATTTTTTTGGTAAATATATATATATATATATATAATGTCATGTATATTGGCTTCCAAGTAATGGAACACGCAATGTTTATTCTCCCCCCCCCCTCTCTTTTTCTCACTACACACGATTTTGTGGGCGGGGCTTAGTCTTTCCAATTGCCTGACGTTAAGTAAGAAGGCGCGCAGATTCTTGGTAATCTTGGTATTCAGTGTTGACCTCAAATTCTCGTAGTGTCTGGGAACGACTTATTATTTATGAATAGGGAAGTTCCGATCGTTTTTGTTATGAGTTTTGTATTGATACCATGATTTTCACCCCTACTAGTAATGGGTCTGTCCCTTGCACCACTTGAATAGTATTTAATGATTTGTTTGTCTGAAAGACAGTGAGTTTCGAGATATTTCTTTTTGAGGACGCTTGTGTTTGCACTATTTTATTCTAACTGTACATAATCGTCTTATTGTATATATTTGAAACATATCATCTGAATTAAATTATCAACAACATTTACACTGAACCTTCCTCGTCAAGTTACTATTCTATTGTGTTGTTTACAATACTATAATATTTATTTACTACTCTAACGTCAAGGAAAGGAACTGTTAGAACGCAAATCCTGAGTTTGTGCCCAGGACTATAAGGAGAGTTCGTGTAATACTGAAACATAAATAATATAACTAAAGTCTACCTAGGACTAACGAGAAATATCAACGATATCTACACGGCTCTGTCCACAAGGGGATTGTGGACGTAACAATATCTTTTATTACCTTGGTCTTATGTACTTTATTAATTAATTATTCTATCAACTTTAAGTATTTTCCTTGCATAGCCTAAACTTTAAGTTAGACTAAAGATTTCACTATATTGTTAAATGAATTGCAACTGTTTAAAATTAAATATTAGTTTTCGTTGTAAAGTAAACACTAAAAATTGTGATTTTTTACAAAGAGCGGCGAGGTTCATTACTAGTGAATATTTACTAGTCAAAAATGTTACTACACCGTTAAATAAATCACTAAACCAAGACACACATTGGAATGGAGTGCAAAGAGCAAAGTATTAAAAATGCAACGAGCAATACATTCTATATTAAAAAAAGAAAAAAAAGGCGATAATCTATTACAATGCTCAGATAGATATGACATAAGAAAAAATAATTTCTTATTCCATATGCAAGAACAAAAGCATTCATGAATACATTTTCTCTTTCTTCCAGAGAGGCATCCGGGCACAGGATGATTTGCTTGTACTAATTTGGAAAACCAGCAACTATAGATTGTTTGAAACCCCCATCAATTAAAGACTAAATGTTAAACCACTGATATACGTAGGAGGCAATGATATTCCGTAAAGAAGGAACGCATGTAAAATCATATCATATCATATATATAACTCTCAAAAGGTGTATGTATGTATGTGGATATGTGTGTGAAATGACGTGAAACCTGCTACAAATATTCTTAGCGTTACTGCGGTCAACACTGTTAAGGTTTTAAAAAAAAATTAAATGACCGCGGTGGTCAGTTTGGTCAAAAACGTGAATTAAAACACAAGTTTTGATTCACTTTGACATTGCCAGTAGCATTTTTTATCATTATTCGATCGATCGCGCTAAAAATAAATGAGACAAAATTATGCGCGAGGTTGCGCAGGAAACGCAGGCTGGCTTTCTTTTTATGGCGTCATCAAATTTTGCGTATTTATGTTTCAATGTTTGCTAAAGTACTTTATGAATGAATAGAACAAAATATATTGACGTTTTAATTTGTGTCCTTTTTTGTAACTAATTTGTGTTCTTATTTGTAGCAGGCAATTTTTAAATTGTTATTATGGGTAATGGTTTTAATGGGTAATTTATTTTGTAGCGGGCAAAGAAAAAATTCCTTCACTTTTAAATTCGTGTCGTATACTAAATATAAAATTTGTATTTGTTGCGGGCAATCTCATTATAACTGCTTGAGTAGTTAGAGTGTATGTAAACATAACTTTGAGCCGGTTCGGAGGACCGGGCACATACCTGCTAGTATAAAATAATATTAAGTTAAGCCGCCATGGCTTTGACTAACCATCCACATATATTTTACTTAATGTTTCTACACTATCAATTCACCCCATTCTCTCAAACATGTAATATTTATAATGCCTCTCTAAACTAAATATAGATTCCTCAGAAACATTTTTTATGCAAATAGACATAGATATATAGACACTACAGAACTCAAAGAAAAACATTGAAAAAAAATATAAATAACTCGTTCTCTTTACTTACTGACGATTGAAGGCAAATATGTAGGATAACCGGTAATCTTATTAATATGTGATGTCGGAAAATCAGTCAATTCACATTTCAATTCTGCCCCGTTGTTGCCGCCATTTATTTCGACAGGTGACACCATACTGTTTCCATTGAAATCCTGTTAATAGTATTATAGGATACGTTATCATAATATAACCCTTAATGGATCAGAAGTGTGCTTTAAAAACTATTCAAGCTACAAGCAATGTAAAAACCAATTGTCGTATGCGCTAACAGGTATTTTGTATGTTTGTTATTGTTTTTGAATGGTGTACTCTAATAGTATCTGCACATTAAATGCCTTTCTGCCCCTTTACGTACAAATTCGTCACCCTGTTTATTATATATCTTTCTATTGTTAGATTGCAGCTCTAACTTCAATCCTTTTTTGGCGGTTGCCTAGAGTATGATTATATAAGGCCAGCGAGAACCCGCGTCGTTCTGAGCGTGATAAATAGTCTGGAGCGATTCCTCAAGCTGGTTAATTTAGCCTGGCATTATCCAAATGATCTCAACAGTAATTCTTAATCAAAACAAACTACTTGACTTGTCATTTAAATGCAGAAACTTTTATTTAACATTGAATAAACTGTATTAGTTGAAAAATGAAAATGTAGACAATAAAGGTATCATCATCAGTCAAAACAAACAATATGTCTGTCCCGTCGAAAGCCTAGCTAGCAAAAGAGGCCCGCTCTTCGTTAGTTTAACCTTTTTATACCCTTTTGCCTCCCTAAATCAAGCGGCGCTAAGAAACAATGAATGAAAAACTAAATATGACGTCAGAGGCTACCCTTGCAGATGACCAATCAGAAGTTTGCATTTAACCAGACAGCTTGATTCTAGAAAAAATATTAATAACTTTCGCGGGCGATATTGGAGTATCTATTGGTTGTAAAATCCCAGACGATGTCTAGGATTTTACTCGTCTGGACTGGTTTAATGAATGAAGCGTTGATAGCCTAACTTAATGCACAAGTCAAAATCAGTCGTGTCATTAAAGAAAGCGTTGATAGCCTAACTTAATGCACAAGTCAAAGCAGTTGTGTTATTAAATAGAAAACCATGTCGAGGGGAAAATTAGTAAATGGGTGTTTTAAACTATTATTTTATACACCATAACATAACACTATATATCTGTGTTTCTATCTACATGGCTATGTCAGTCTTTAAAATCCTAAAATCCAAATGGTGCATCCATTGTCTTGCGAGACAGATAGGAGCCATATAATATGTCAGTCTATCAGTCTCTGTATAGAAGCATTACGTCACAACTATGTATATAGCCCACAAGCATTGGGAGAGGTGTGGACGAAGAACAGTAGAACAACAAATCATGGAAAGAAAATGGAGATGGATTGGACACACCCTCAGGAAAGTTAACAACAACAGAGCTAGACGGGCCTTAGAGTGGAACCACTAGGGCAAGCGACATAGAGGAAGACCCAAAGCGAACATGGAGACGAAGCATATTGGATGTGGCTAGAAAAAACTGGAAAGAGCTAAGAAGAGCTGGAAAGATATGAAGCGACTCAGCAAGAGACGTGAAGAGTGGCGTGCTTTGACAGAGGCGACAGAGGTGTTCAACGAGGAACACAAAGTTCAGATAATGTTATGTATATTTAGTAGGCTAAACTGGATGTTATTAAAAATACTATAGCTTTTTTTTGACAATAGTATTATAATTCTCGCCCATCAACCCAGACGTAAGCTCATATATTAATTTTGGTAATCAAATTAACGGCCCTGTAGACACGGTGTGCCAACTTGTCTCGGTGAGATTTAAGCCCCGGTTTCTCCTTTTTAAAATTATATACATTACATAGTTAAAGTAGTGACACAGACAGAACTACAGTTAGGCTGATACGTGGGATTATCTCTATTGATTTTTCTCTCCCACCCCCAGACTGCCCATCAACCATTCCCTTTGACCATCTCACTCAATCTCTGTTAAATATATATGTATATATACATTTGTAACTGCACATGAATGTTTGTCCGAATTTACGTGCCTTTCTGTCTGCACGTTCTGTTTAAATTAATAAGAATATCATTAATTTTTCAATTGGTTGATATATATATATATATTAATGTTAAGCATTATTTATACGTAATTTTATCACAGAAAGAAAAACATTTCTTACCGAAAGTTGTACCCTGGCTGGATCATAACCAATAGGAATGTTGATACAAGTGACATTTACAGATTTCTTATTGAACAAAGTTTTTGTTGGTAGAAATACAGTGGGGACATTGGTAAGGCTTGTATTTTTATCTGGGTTAATAAACAATAGTTTTAAATAGTTACGGACACATTGAAAATATAATGTGTTTAGTACGTATGTATATATAAAGATATATATATAAGCAACAGAATATTGTTTAAAATCGCACACATTAAATTTGAATTAGATTTCTTTCCCCTGGACAAGCAATGGGTCTAGAAATTACTTGACACGCTTGCACTTACTATAACAAGTCAAATTTTAAGGAGATATATATAACGAGAGGAAAAAATGACAAGGGCAAAAAAAAAAAAAAAAAAAAAGACTGACAGATTGCGGGACTAAAGTGCAACAATTAGTCAACATTTGCAAATGAATATCATAATTTTCTATTAATTAGAAGTAATGATCATAATTTGGTTTCGGCTAAATGTTTGTACATGACTTAAATAATTACTTAAAACTTTACCTTGGCTTATTGCTTCTTTATTTTCATTCCTTGAAATACTTATAATTAGGGTCTATGTCAGTTATATTGTTCTTTTTTATAAATTATTTTCATGCAGTGTTCAAAACAACACATTTTGAGTACTGTATTTTTTAAATTTAATACTTATTTACCTGAGCAAACACGAAATTGTTATATAATAATATCAAAACATACTAACTGGTTATTTTCTCCCAAAACAAACATAATTAGATCGGTAATTTGTGGGTGGGGCTTAAGACTGTCCTTCTCCTCCTTCATTGCGGCTGACATCACCGATTAAAGCGATCAAATTTTACTCGTTTCTTGGAAGAGTATGCACATTTATAGGGTTATACCATTAAGTGGTATACAGAGGGTATCATGTTAAGAAAACATCCTTTGTAATGAATAGAGAAGGGAAATACTTAAATTTCACCTCCCCCAATATTGGACTAGTTCCCGCCATTCCGACTACGTTATAAACCAAAGCACGGGCGCGCTAGAGAGCTGTTTTTTTCTGATGACGTTTCCTGTAATCCATCTCATTATTCTACTGTAAAGATATGTATTTATTAATTAACTACTTTGTATTGATTTGTTACTTTAAGTTTTCAACTGTATGTCTTTGCATGTTTGATCAATATACAAATATCACCACGAGCTAGAATACTTTTCATCTTCTACTAATTTAAAATTGAATTACTTTTGGAAAGAACTGCCGGATGTCAATGATTGAGTTTGAACTCTGGGCAAGGAGCAGTGTACGGATGAAACAAAACTACCATTGAGTCAACCTTAGACGACTGAAGAGTGCATCATGTGCATGCTCTGATAAACACGGGATAGTGGTTGCTACAATATTAAAATTATTGTAAAGCAAATGCGTCGACACTATGGCCAAAATTAAATTTTACAAACAGGAAAAACGTGTGTGTGTGTGTGCTAGTTTGTTCGTAATCGTAAGGGGGAGGAGGTGTAAAACAATGTACAGGCTGCAACAGGGGATTGGGAGGTATACAAAGTATGGCTGGTTTTGTGTACGGAACATATGGATGACCCTTATGTTTGGAATCAAAAGATCTTGTTCTGCTGAGATTTAAACATGATATTTGTCTAGAGTCTAGATGTGGTACTATCACACAAGTTCAAAATTCTCCTCAGGTAACTAATGCTTTATTGTTTGTTTTTTTTTCTCTTAGTAAGTGTTACATTTAAATATCCATATAAATATCCATATAAATAACCATATAAATATCCATGTACACATCTATATAAATATCAATAATTAGCTCACCAGATTTTAGCAAGATCTCCAGTATAAGACCATCACTTGGATCTGAATCCAGATTGCTATTTCCAGAGAATTTCGCTTTGCATCTTTAAAAAAAAAATAGTACAAGTTGTACATAAATTACTTGTTACTTTTTATATTATTTTAATAAACAAAGGTAGTTGTAGTAAGCTCCGTTATAAATATTAGAACCTAACAATAAGTAATTATATTGAAGACTCTAAAAATTTTTTTTAACACTAAACATTGAAACGGAAGCGTAGTACTTATATACTTGTTACTGTGCTACTGTGTTTACAGGTGTTCACTAGTTACTATAATTACGCCACAGTGATGTATTTTATCAACTAGTCCAGGGATCGTCGTCAACCTACGGCACGCGTGGTCGTTTTGGCAATTTACAATGGCACACAGAAGACTCAGAAAAAATGCAATTAAAGACGTTTCTTCTACAAGACATTGATTGCTGGAGCAGGTTGGACCTTTAGGCGGATTAGGAGAATAGGAGATTAGGAGACGAATTAGGAGATAAGGAGACTGATCTTTTCATTAGGGTCTTCTAAACAAATGCCACTAAACCCTTTCCCCATGGCATAGAACGACGGCATTGGAGGCATAACCAGTTAGGCTAAATTGGCGGTACAACGAATTGCAGGAATTCATGCAGAGGTTTTCGTTAGAATGGTTGTTATGAAGGCCCTACGCCTGGCCAACGTTGAGTTTGGCCATGTTTAGTTGAAGTTCCGGGCACCAAGAGAAGAACCTCTGCATCAGTCAATGGGAATTCAAGTCTGGTATTACAATCTGTTACAACGCTCAGATAAACAAAAGGCCAAAAACATTTTTCTTATCCTATTTGCATGGAGTGGCATACGGACATGGAATAGATTGTCCGAACAATCCTAGATAACCAATAACTTAACGTCATCTGAAACACTAATCAAACGCAAGACTAGACTCAAGCCACGGATTAGCGTAGGAAGCAAAAACTGTCTGTATAAAAGGATAAGATAAGCACTTTTAATTGTTTCCATCTTAGTGTATACATTATTATATTAAGTTATTGAGATCGAAATATTTTACTGTGTTCAAATCTATTGTTAGTGCACATCAAGTCCAATAAATACTTTGGTAAATGTACACATCTAGTAAAAATCATAGCACTTCAATTACATCAGTGTTACTAAATTAAGTTCCTAGGTTCATAGAGCGAAGCTGACGTCGTGCTAAATTCACGATCTTCAACATTTTTGTTTTTCGTTTTTATTTGTCCATTCCAGACAGTTTACTCCGCAACTTATTTCTAGTTGTTTTTTTTTTCCAAGACCCTTTTTTTCTTGATAGAAACCGACCTTTCATTCTTGAAAAGGTGTATGTTTTTATCATACAAAGTGTCCCCCTTTTTATTCTTATAAAGACCACAAAATGTTTAATTTAAAATTCTCTACTCTTTTATCGTTGAAATTGCTACCCTTTTTCTACTTAAAAAGACCCCGCTTTTCGTAAAATAAGCTTAGAAAAAGCGGTAGCTTTCCCGCCCACAGGCCTCGCTATGGTCAAGGAAGAATGTACTTAATCATTTCCGTCTTCAATTTTTAATGTTGCACTATAAATTTAAAATTGTTGTTTTGGAAGGAAACTGTAACGATTGTGTTTTTAGGGCTTAAGTACAGTTCAGACCAAACTGATCATAGGGCCGTTGAAGTAGCTTTCACCAGTTTGTGTGGCCACGGCATACGAGGGGATGTGTGGCCAGCACATGCCTTTACTTTAACCCAACTAATGCCAGGTAACCATCAGAGCTGGGTAGACTCAGGGACACCCTCAAGTCCCGGGAAAAAATTCTAGCCTGTACTAGGATTGGAACCCAGAACCTTCAGATCGCCAGTTAAACGCGCTGCATCTTGGCCACCGCGTCCTATTAATAAGTGTATTATTTGAATTGAATTGCTACGATTTTTAAAGTTTAAACTGAAAAAATGCACTTTTTTACGTGTA
Organism: Anisus vortex; assembly: GCA_949126835.1. Lineage (NCBI taxonomy): Eukaryota > Metazoa > Mollusca > Gastropoda > Planorbidae > Anisus > Anisus vortex. Next base: position 11,232,695 of record OX421498.1, on the reverse strand, counting down.
TGTTCCGGCTTTGTTAGTTGTGTACGTGCTCGCTGTACTAGTTTGAAGAACGCCATCCAAAGTCCATTCAAATAGCGTGGCGCCATCTGGCGAAGTGCAAGTCAGTGTGGCACTCTTTCCTTCCAACAGGACAGTACTGTAACCGGCCGGTTGTGCCACTGTAGGCTTGGCCAACTTACCTAATTAAGTAAAATATTTAGCAACAAATGACTGCCAAGTAAATGAAATATATGAGATTTGAACGGTTTAAAAAGTTTGGTATTGAAATATAACACTAATCACTTGATGGCTTGTAAGTAATTAGATCTATATGGTTATTAAGTGCATTTAGGACATTGATATACGCCTAAGATATATTGTTACAAATCCGGGTCTTTTGTTGTCTGTATATAATCTTGTTCGTTAACCAATAATAAACTCAAGCCACTCGATGTATGTTTAAAGAAGAATTTACTGATTCAACTTATGTACAATAATAACATTAAATTCACTGGTTACTACGTAACTTCCTGCGTAGATAAGCGAAAAATCAACACCAACCCTAATTTCTAAATGCGTGATTTATATAGATTTTGATGCAGAAAGTACTAGAATATATTTTCTTGAAGCTTGCCAAATGCAAAAGAAAAGGCATACTATAAATTGGCAGAGACTACGAGAAACAATATTGGTGATATTACGTCATAATAAATAAACATCTAGATATACACAAATACATTCTACACCAAAAAAATATATATAAATAAACAACTCTGCACACACTAACGAGACAATCTTAAATACAATATTAAATACTTGCAATACACGCTATACACACTTAAGAATAACATATATTATTAGAGTGAACCCTCGTTTATCGCGGTAGATAGGTTTAGAGATGGGCCGTGATAGATGAAAATCCGCGAAGTAGGGACATCACATTTACATTTAACGTGTATTAGGATTTTTAAAACTCTCTCTTTAAGTATTGTTAAAGAAACACTCATTACAGTTACACATTCAAATACAAGGTAGATGTTTTATGTTATTTCAAGCTTTGTTTTTTTGTTCATAGACGAGGACATAATATTTGTTATTAATTTTTTAATAGAATTAACTAAATATTTTATGGAATTCACGAACAATTGTGAGAATCAAAAAATTCAGCGAAGTCGTAAATCCGCGAATCTCGAACCGCGAAGTAGCGAGCAATCACTGTATAAGCAACCTTTGTGCATAGCTAAAAGAAATATCTCAATTAAGGAGGAAACGTCTTACTTCCACATCCTGTAGGTATAGGTGCAGATCCTGCCAAGCAAGCACAAACTTTCGTTGTTGAATCACACGTTCCAGTTGTGTAGGTCGAGGCTACACATGTAGTAGAACCAATACAAGTGGCTCCAAACACCAACTCGAAAACTATAGACAAGATATCATGTTTAATGTCAACATTTTTTACACATTTTATTTTTACTAATACGAATGGCCAATGTGTGTAAAGCAATTACAATCTATGACACCATACATGATTTTTTTCTAAATGGCGTAGGTTTTTTCGATGTGCTTATAACATTTGGAAATCGCAATTTGAGAATGGGAGTAAAAAATCCTGGACGCGTCATTGTTGAGGACAACCAATTAAATATATGACACAGCTAGAACCCAGCGGGGATTTTTCAAATTAAGGGTTAAGGTGATCTGTAGTCTTCCATACATTACGCACGCAAAAAGAAAGTTTTATTTTTATATTATTTTCCTTCTATGTTGAACCTCTTAAATATTTTGGACGTCCTCCTTTATGAAAGTTTTGCTGCGTCCATCCTTAACTTGTTTTATTAATGGCTCTTTAATCCTATTTAAAAGTTGTTAGTTTTACTACAGTTGGTTTTATATATTATTTGCTCACCTTATAATTTATGAAAGAAATACACAATAAAACATTCACATTTTATTGTTCTTAATACTGGATCAAATTTAGTGATAAAATGGAACAATAAAGCAAAAAATCGTAATAATTTTATAAAGTATAAATTTAAATCAATCAAGACATGGGTATGTTTAAAATACTATTTTTTTTAGTCATGTATGTAAACGCTGTTCCAAAAACAAAAGTAACTTCCTATTAATAAAATGGAAAATAAAAAAAATGTTTTATTATTAAATATCAGTCTTAAGTCCCTTGGCCTCGAATACAATTCCCAATAATTATAACATAAGAATACATTAGCATTGCTTATTTATCAACAAACTTTCCTAACTTCGTCTGACTAAACAAATTGTATTCCAATCCAAACTTTGTGATTTTAGCGAGTCGTCTGACACAACGGCTATTTTGTTAAAACTGTCATGCGGGCAACGGCTGTTTTGTTAAAACTGTCATGCGGGCTACGGTTATTTTGTTAAACTGTCCTGCGGGCTACGGCTATTTTGTTAAAACTGTCATGCGGGCTACGGCTATTTTGTTAAAACTGTCATGCGGGCTACGGATATGTTGTTAAAACTGTCCTGTGGACTACTTCTATTTTGTTAAAACTGTCAGTCGGGCTACGGCTATTTTGTTAATACTGTCATGCTGGCTACGGCTATTTTGTTAAAACTGTCCTGCGGGCTACGGCTATTTTGTTAAAACTGTCCTGCGGGCTACGGCTATGTTGTTAAAACTGTCATGCGGGCTACTGCTATTTTGTTAAAACTGTCCTACGGGCTATGGCTATTTTGTTAAAACTGTCACGCGGGCTACGGCTATTTTGTTAAAACTGTCATGCGGACTACAATTATGTTGTTAAAACTGTCCTGCGGACTACTTCTATTTTGTTAAAACTGTCATGCGGGCTACGGCTATTTTGTTAAAACTGTCATGCTTGCTACGGCTACTTTGTTAAAACTGTCCTGCGGGCCATGGCTATTTTGTTAAAACTGTCCTGCGGGCTACGGCTATGTTGTTAAAACTGCCATGCGGGCTACTACTATTTTGTAAAAACTGTCATGCGGACTACTGCTATTTCGTTTTAAATGGCATGCGGGCTACGGCTATTTTGTTAATACTGTCATGCGCGCTACGGATATTTTGTTAAAAATGTCATGCGGGCTACGGCTGTGTTTTTAAAACTGGCATGCGGGCTACGGCTTATTTGTTAAGACTGACATGCGGGCTACGGCTATTTTGTTTAAAATGTCATGCGAATCACGGCTTATTTGTTAAAACTGTCATGCTGGCCACGGCTTATTTGTAAAAAATCTTAGGTAGGCCACGGCTTATATGTTAACACTTTCATGCGGGCTAGGGCCATTTTGTTAAAACTGTCATTCGGGCTACGGCCATTTTGATAAAAATGTTATGCTTGCCACGGCTATTTTGTTAAAAATGTCATGCGGGCCACGGCTATGCTGTTACACGTGTCATGCGGGCTACAGCTAATTTTGTTAAAACTGTAATGCGGGCCACGGCTATGTCATGCGGGTTAGGGCTTTTTTTAACTGGCATGTGGGCTAGGGCTATTCTATAAATGTTTACTGCGAGCTACGGCCAGTCTATAAATGTTTACTGCGAGCTACGGCCATTCTATAAATGTTTACTTGATTACAGTCGATAGCTCTTCCCTTTTTTGCTTTCACCGTTTGAGTAGTTTATTTGCAAAATGTTCTATGTCAATGCAAAAAGTTTTTTTTTGTAGAAATCGACTTTTTAGGCCACAATTTAGCATTGTTTCATATTTTCTCTCAACTATATTATTGGAGTACTAAGTACTTTTATGAGATGGAACTAAAGAACATCGTATAAGTAAACATATGATCTTAAAGAGCATCGTATAAGTAAACATATGATCTTAAAGAGCATCGTATAAGTAAACATATGATCTTAAAGAACATCGTATAAGTAAACATATGATCTTAAAGAGCATCGTATAAGTAAACATATGATCTTAAAGAACATCGTATAAGTAAACATATGATCTTAAAGAACATCGTATAAGTAAACATATGATCTTAAAGAACATCGTATAAGTAAACATATGATCTTAAAGAACATCGTATAAGTAAACATATGATCTTAAAGAACATCGTATAAGTAAACATATGATCTTAAAGAACATCGTATAAGTAAACATATGATCTTAAAGCAATTGGTTATAACTATTTTTTTTTTAAAGAAACTGACCTAGAACCTATTGCTATTGTAAGTAAAGTACCCGTCGAAACAAACTGATTATTGGGCCGGTGAAGCAGCATTCACCATTCTGTGTCCAGGGCATACTAAGGGATTGTGTGGCGAGCTTAACGTCCAGCCACCTTTACTTAACCCCAAATAACGTCAGGTACACAACAGAGCTAGGTAGACTTAGGAACAAGCTCCAGTCTCGGGAACAAATCCTAACCTTCACCAGGATTCAAACCCAGACCCTTCGATACGCGCACATGTAATGCTTACCTGTAAAAAGTACGAAAGCTGACAAAAGACTTTTTGAAGACATTCTCCGAGATACGTTATAGATCTTTACTTCAATTGTAGGGAGACAGGAATGTGGCGTGAAATGTTAACACTCTTAGCAGCTGTTGACTGTCTGAACGACTGTCGTCTGCGGGTTCCTTTTCAAACGTTTGCATTGCGTCGTACGAAAAAACAAACAGATAAACGAGGGCCCTATCTCCGCTGACAACCGCGTTGCTAGGCATAACAAAGCCTCCGCGCAAACATCGTTGTTAACTGAAAAACTTGCCCAAGCATAAACTAAAGCACTTTGCTGGCAAGAAATGTATGCTATTACCTTTAGAAAATAATGTTTATATTTATTGACTTGTATAGGAGAAAGACTTGGAATTATCTGGAGTAGTACATGTATGGCATGATCAAAATCAATATTAACATAATGAACACAAGCCCAGACCATTGCTCTTTAGCGTGCAATCATACTTATGAAATATCACACACACACACACACATATATATATATATATATATATACATACTCCCATCCACTCCCGGTAATGTATGGGTTATGTCAGTGGTTCCCAAACTGTGTCTACTAGCTTCACGATCGATACAATTGTATAGTTTAAAAACAAGAGTTTACATTTTTATCAGATATATTTAGAACGACGGCTGCAACCAGTACATGAGTAGGCGAGTAGGTTGAAAATATTAACATTTTTGGTAGGCTACATGAAATCACTTTTGTACCCATGGTTCTCATCGCCAGTGAAGGGTTTAAAGTTTCGACTGAAACCGAAACCATATTAAAGTTATACATGGACTTTCGGTCGAAACCGCAACCGAACAGTTCCATAAACCTTTGGCCGAAACCGAAAGGAAAACCGAAATTGTCAAACAAAAGATTTTAAACCACTGCACATTCTTGTGTAATATTAACTACTTTATTGGTACACTATTTAAGTAAATACAGTTCTATATACATGTAATATACATCATTTTATTCAGAAATGAATACTCTGTAAGATTTAACTAAAAAGCAATAGCCTTTAAACTTTATATAAGATTTTTCGAGCTTAAAACCACAGAATTTCAAATTGTTGGAAGTTGGCAGGAAATCATTCAAATATATTGTCCTACTATGTATTATTATTTTGACAATTTTTTTTTATCTGGAAAAATTATTTTAAAATTGTGTTTAATTAGCACACAATAATTTATTAACATTAAAATTAAATGACTTGCAAACACAATTTAGTCAAGGTGACTCATTTCCCTTTTTTTTCTTCAAATCCCTAATATTGCTTGCGATACAAGCACCAACAACAACAAATGTATCACGCTAGTTGTCGGTGCAGCTTTGTGATCGATGTCTGAGAGTACTTGAAACGCAAATATAAAAGAAGGATTTTCCCACTGATGTTGAACGTTTCCAATAGCAACAAAAAAAAGATGTCAAATTTAGTGTTTCCATTGTGTCTTTCGAATTAAAGTGACAATCAGTTTAGTTTTATTACAATAGCTGCCAATAAATGTCTAGTGGTACAACTGGTCTAAAAAAAGAGTCTTGTTTAAATTTAAACAGGCTTAATTTATATAGACTGAAAAGCAACTTGCATTTGGGCAACTTAAGCAAATAACTTTACATCGCATGTATATTTTTAAAAAAAATGTTCAAAACAACACAAACTAGATATTTGGCTGATTACAGAAAGTCAATATTCATTTTTGTCTAAAACCGAAATCAAACCGAACACTAACTTTTTGGCTTCGACCGAAACTACACCGAAAGAGGCAATTAACATACTTTTGGTATCGAAACCGAAACGGAAACCGAATTTCGTTCGACATCTTCTTAAAACCAACGATACTCTTGTATCAAGAGCCCACCGCTTGGGCTAACGCATGACGGACAGCCCCTGCTGCGCGTCCGAGGTCTCACTGCACAGCAAAGAGGATACGAGCCACTTTGGGGAGGAAGCAATGTGTGCAGCGATCAGCCCTAACCCTTCCCTGGTGCCTGGATGTCCTGACCTATAAGTATGGTATTGGTGCTACCGGGCGACCATGCAGGTACACGGGCAAGCCACCACGATAATGATCCGAGGAAAAATGCCACAGATGAGAAAAAGTAGAGTAGTACATATGACTGCGGAGACCTACCCTATGTTACGCGGCACACCTTATCGTCGTGCTATGTGTGTGGAGGGCGCTCGGACAGTATCTTGTTGTGCTTCGCCCCCAGCTCCACCCTTTATTGTTACGTCCTGGACTTACGAGCGGGAAGGCCCGTCCAGTTTAATGCTATAATAGTATGGTACATAGTGCTGGCCACACAATCACATAGTATGCCGTGGCCACAGAAACTGGTGAACGCTGATTCATCGGACCTATGGATCGATTCGGTCCGACGGGTACTTTACTTATATTGAAACACTGCTTACATTTCTCTATGGGTCAAATCGGTCCGTAATGGATGCTGACATTCTTCTTGTATCTCAAATGTAGCAGTAAAATAGAATGAAATCTTTGGTTGCAGTATTCTATTATCAACGAAAATGTGGTAAGTCAACATGAAATGACGCATGTCCACATCTCTGGGTCGATCGTTTGAGTCACAGACGGATGCGTCCTTTTAGTGTGCGCAATTCAAAGTGAATGAATACGCATACAATGCTTTCATATGTTAAAAGGCTTCTGAAATAGCGGTTGATACATTTGACTGGATTCAAGAAATGCAGTTTTGTTTTGTTTCTGAAAACACTTAATAATTACGTCCGCAGGTGGTAGTTTGCTTTACGGGTGTGTGTGTTTGCGGAGGGGGGGGGGGGGGGGGGGCTACCAGTGACGGAAGGAAAGCAGCCGTCTACACTTGTATTCTAAGGACCACTCAACCAGAAAGAAAACATTTAAGTGTTAAACATTAATAACCCTTGTGTTTAAATTTCTTAGCAATTATACTTCCCCCTTTCCTATGTCAACAACTAGCAATTTTTCAGTGACCCCCATCCGACGTAAAATAAAATTACATTTTGTCAAACAATTATTCAACCCTTTCCCTTATATTCAAACTAACAACCTTTTTATAAGGCGGGCTATTATGTTTAAAATAGTATAGAAATTAAAATGTCTAAAAGAGTGAATTTTAGCGGATTAAAAAAAAATTGTTTAACATATTCTGTTTTTTTTTAATGTTTAAAATAACATAAGATACTGAGACCACGGTAGAGCGTAGGACGCAATAATCCTATTTATAGAAGGAGCGTCTGTATTGTATACGATTAGATAAAATAACTTTATGGATATAAATAAATGTAAATTTGACTTGATTACATAAATACCGTCTTTCAGAATATTTAAAACAATATTAAAGAACCATTTGTACTCAAGCACAATAGACAATCAAGCACTCTATCATACCATTGAACATATAAAATAAAAAGTAATCTAAATTTTAAACAAACCTATTTTGCGACACAACTTTGAAAAACAATTTTTAAAAAAGTTAACTAACTGAATTTAATTGATTTTGTAGTGTTTTAAAAGCAATTTTATATTTCATCCATAACAATCCACTATGCACAGCTCTAAGTGCATCCTGCATCTGGTTCAATTAGCTCTATATTTTCAAGTTATTAATTGTTGCCATGTACTGAAATGTGAATACAATTACTTTATGTATTAAATAGTATTTAAATAGTCTATATTAAGTTGTAGCTTGATTTCTATCTTTTTTTTAAATATATAATTTGAATGTTCATTTCAATAAGCACTATGAAAATTTAATTGAAATAAAATAGAGATGTCTTTTCTAACTTGCGGATAATAAAGTACATGTGTAAAATTATAAATAGGTTGGTCTGGTCCTAGCATAAACGGCCATTTCAAAATGTCTTATGTACTACCACCATTATAAACTTCTCTATAGAAGGAGTGTCTGTAACATATGAAATGAAAATATAAGATTAGAGTATGGCCTTTTGGAGACACTGTCACCGAGCGGCTGCGCCTTGGGCTGGCGTACCAAATGTCATGGGTTCGGATCCAGGGACATTGGATTTGTTTGTTCCTGGTACTGGAGTGCGTCACGGAGTCTACAAAAGCTCTAATGGGTACCTGACATAATCCTCTAGTGTGACGTGGACACAGAAACTGGCGAATGCGGCCTCACCGGCCCTATGATCAAATTGGTCCAAGTGGTACTTTACTGTGGGTCTTTGTTTTTAATTGAAGTGTTATTAAACAAACAAAAGAAAACTATCTTTTACAAATACAATTTTACAATGGCAGCTCCTTCCCTTCCCTTTGAATAGTATTAATGCCAAAGGGTTAAAGAATGTTCTTTCTAGGCTAAATAATTGACGTTATGTTATTGTGTTCCTTTGAAATGGAATTAAAGAAAATCCGGAGAGAAAGAAAGTGAAGACCGCAGAGTGAAAGAGTAAGCTGAGAGTGGGGTACATGTTTCAACTTGTACGTTTTAAGGTGTAGTACTTTGCATTAACGTCGCTTTTGTATATACTGTGTGTTTAGTATATATTGTATTTATTGATATATTTTGCGTGTTTTATATCTACCGTACGTTTTGTATCTACCGTACGTTTTGTATCTACTGAAAGTTTTATATCTACAGTGTGTTTTGTATCTACCGTGCGTTTTGTATATACTGTATGTTTTATATCTACAGTGTGTTTTGTATCTACTGTGTGTTTTGTATCTACTGTATTTTTGTTTCTAATGTGCGTTTTGTTTCTACTGTGTGTTTTTATCTAATGTGTCGTTTGTATCTAATGTGTGTTTTGTAATTTGTGTATTTTGTATCTACCGTGTGTTTATATCTACTATGTGTTTTGTATGTACCGTTTGTTATGTATCTACTGTATGTTTTGTATCTACAGTGTGTTTTGTATCTACTGTATGTTTTGTATCTACCGTGTTTTTATATCTACTATGTGTTTTGTATGTACCGTTTGTTAAGTATCTACTGTGCGATTTGTATATTGTCATGTATATTGTTTTTCCAAGAATTGGAACACGCAATGTTTATTCTCCTCTCTCTCTCTTTTCTTACTACACGCGATATTAGGACGTTTAGTAGGAAAACGAAAGGTTCTAGGTAATGCTGGGATTCTGTGTTGATCTCAAATTCTCAGAGTCTGGGAACGACTCATTATTTAATAGGGGAAGTTCATATCGTTTTGTTATGAGTTTTGTAATGTTACCATGATTTTCACCCCTACTGGTAGTGGGTCTGTCCCTTGCACCACTCGGATAGTATTTAATGATTTGTTTTGTCTGAAAGACAGAGAGTTTCAAAATATGTTCTTTTGAGAACGTTTGTGTTTGAACTATTTGATTCTAACTGTACATAATAGATATATTGTATATATTGAACATACCACCTGAAATAAACTATCAACAACAGTTACACTGAAGCTTCTTTGTCAAGTTACTATCCTATTGTGTTGTATACATTACTATAAGATTTATCTACTACCATAATTTACAAGAGAGGAAATGTTGGAATACAAATACTGAATTTGTGCCCAGGACTATAAGAAGAGTTCGTGTAATACTGAAACATAAATACTAATAATTAAAGTCTCCCCTAGGACTAACGAGAATTATCAGCAAGATCTACACAGCTCTGGCCACAAGGGGATTGTGGACGTAACAAAATTTGGTGGTCTCGCCCGGTATATTTGAGTTCTACTTTTCCTGACCTAGGATTGACAAGATTTGGTAGTCTCGTTCGGTAGATTTGAGTTCTACTTTTCTTGATCTAGGATTGAAAAAAAATTTGTTGATCTCGTCTGGAAAATTTGAGTTATATTTTTTCCTGACCTATAAATATTTTGTGACATTAGTAGTACTGAGAGCGGCATATTTGTGTTTCGTTTTCAGGACTGTGAAACTATTCTTTTTAAAAAGAGGAGAGAACTGGTTTGCGTTTTTATTCCTTGGGAAGTGTGAAGATTCCACGAAGTGTTTAATATTATATTGTGCAAATTTCTGGACAAATCGTAAGTTGGAACTTTATATTTTGTTATACAATATATACTACTCTACTATAACAAATATTTCGAACGCTATACTATGGCTTCGAATATATCAAGTGAGGAACTTAATGCCATGTCATTTGCTGAACTAAAAGAATTAGCTGAGTCCTTTGGGATTGAGGCAGGACAGGCAAGACCTAATCGTAATCGTTTGACCAAAGAAATTATGACATGTTTGAACGGGCAGAATGCCATGAACACTGGTAGTGTAGTTGAAGTGGGACAGAACGATATCAATGAAGGTTATGTAGCTCCCAGTGGGGGCGAGGTAATTGCCCACGGAGACGAGGTAAGAAATATGTCATCTAGATCATCAAACAATGATGAAGATGAAGGGTTGAGTGAAAACCTAAAATTCCAATTAGCTATGAAGAGAATGGAATTAGAAAGTATGGAAAGGAGAGAAAATGAAAGAATTAGGATTGAAAGCCGAGAAAGGATAGAGATGGCACGCATGAACAGACCTGACCATCGTAGGGACAGCAATGGTATGGATATTAGCGCAATGAAGCAACACTTGCCTATATTCAGAGAAGAAGATGTTCAAGATTTCTTTTTGCTTTTTGAGAGGATAGCTGTAGATTATCAGTTCCCTGATGATAAGATGGCTTTATTGTTAAGGTCAACTCTCAACAAAGGAAAAGCATTGGATGTAGTGTTGAGTTTAACACCCGAGGAAATAAATGACTATGAAGTAATCAAAGATAGGGTGCTAAAAAGTTATTCCCTGACACCAGAAAAATATAGAAAGCTATTTAGAGACAGAAAGAAGGCATATGATCAAACTCATGTAGACTTTCTGAGACAAAAGGAGAAAATGTTAGAACAGTGGCTAAGGTCACAGAATGTAAGTGAGTTTGATAAACTCAAGAACCTAATATTGTTTGAGGAATTCAATGATTGTATTCGAGTGGATATTAAAACCCACATCTCAGACCGAGGGGTTGAAGATGTGCATGAAGCTGCTAGATTGGCAGATAACTATGCCATAATTCACGCCAGCATAAAGCCATATTATGCTGACAAACCCAAAGTGCACAAACCAGAGCCCAAAGAGGCTAGTAAACCAAAAGAGACAAGTGAAAACAATAATAAGAACAGTGGTGTAAATAATAATAGTAACTTAGTTCATTTCAGGAAGCAGACAGATGTAAATAAAGCAAAGGTGGTATGTTTCAATTGCAAGAAAGAGGGCCACATGAAGAAAGATTGTTGGATCCTTACCAAGAAGCAAGGTGCTATTCTACACTGTGCCAGAGTGCAGAAAGATAGCAAGCAGACAGAAGAAGTGTGCAACACAGGGTCAAGAAACTCAAAAGAAATGCGGCCGGCATCGCCCATAGTTGTGGAGTCGATGGTTTTTGAGAACAGTCTATCTAAGGTAAAAGAGAATAGCTGTACTCAATCTATTATGCTTTCAGAAGGCCGTGAGGAACAGATGGTTCCTGAAGTCCCGGAAGAGGACGACCTATCCGATTTTCGACCCTTTGTCTACGAGGGGACAGTGTCGACAGAAGTCGATGTACTCAGCAAGAAGAAAATACAGATATTACGTGACACAGGTTCTGCTGTCAGCGTGATCCTGGAGGGCAGTGTGCCGTTAACAGATGCCACCAGTACCGGTGAGTCTGTTGTGCTGAGAGGTGCTAGTATGGAGGCTGTGGAAGCTCCACTGCACAGAATAAAACTCGAGTCGGATATTTTTACAGGTAACATCGTAGTGGGAGTGTGGCGCGCACTACCCGTCAAAGGCGTTTCCATGATATTAGGAAATGACATTATGGGCGGCAGAGTCACTGTCGAGCCCATGGTTAAAGTGTTGGAGACAAAGATGGCGGAGGACAAAAACCTACGTCCTGCCAATGAACGCCCAACATGTGCACTGACAAGAGCAATGCAGAAAAAGAAGTCGGTAAGGACTCCTGCTACGCCGTGTAGTGCAACGAAAGATGTGTTTGTCTGTTCTGAAGACACACATGCGAATGAAACAGTGATAACAGAAACACCTGACATCGATTTAAGTGCTACGTTCTTTGCTGAACTAACAACTGGTGATGCAACAGAGAACGATAACATTTTGTCACCAAAGCAGAAATTGGTGAAAGAACAATTGAATGACGAAGTAATAATGCAACTCAGAATGAAAGCTGTTGACGAAAAGACTGCAGATGCAATGGCGGAATGTTTCTACATGAAAGATGAAGTATTGATGAGAAAGTCGAAACCGCTCAACTCAGGTACAAACGAGTGGGACAGTATTCACCAGATTGTAATACCTAAGTGCTATCGTCAAGATATACTGCGTATGGCGCATGATCTTCCTTTCGCTGGTCACATGGGAGTCCGGAAAACGCACCACCGTATCCTCCCTTACTTCTACTGGCCAGGACTGAGAAGAGATGTCGAACAATACTGCAAGACTTGCCACGTATGCCAAATGGTAGGACGTCCTAACCAACGAATTCCTGTCGCTCCACTCCAGCCGATACCAGCGTTCGACGAACCATTCAGTCATATACTCATTGATTGCGTGGGCCCGTTGCCGAAAACAAAAGCCGGTTTTCAATACCTGCTCACAGTCATGTGTTCATCCACTCGCTTCCCGGAAGCCATTCCGTTGCGGAACATAACAACAGTGAAGGTGGTAGACGCCCTGACAAATTTCTTTACACGTTATGGCCTACCGAAGACAGTACAGTCCGACCAGGGGACTAACTTTACTTCGAACATTTTCAAACAAGTCATGGAACAATTAGGGATAAGCCATAGGCTATCAAGTGCCTATCATCCTGAGAGCCAGGGAGCTCTGGAAAGGTTTCATCAGACATTAAAATCGATGCTTAAAAAGTACTGTTATGAAAACGAGAAAGACTGGGATAAGGGTGTGCCTTATGTACTGTTCGCTGCAAGGGAGGCCACTCAGGAATCCCTGGGGTTTAGCCCATTCGAACTTGTGTATGGACACTCAGTCAGAGGTCCGTTGAAACTTCTACATGAAACTTGGCTAACGGACAGTGAACCGATTGGACTTTTGTCATATGTAGATAAATTTAAAAATAGGCTTTATCATGCTTTTAACCATGTGAAGATTCATTTTCCACAGATGCAGGAGCGTATGAGACAGAACTATGACCGTAAAGCTACAGCTAGAACTTTTGCACCAGGTGACAAAGTTCTTGTGTTTCTACCTTTGCAAAATCAGCCTTTAAGTGCAAAGTTTAGTGGACCCTATGAGATAGAGTCAAAGCTTGGCGAGGTCAATTATTTGATAAAAACTCCTGACCGGAGACAAAAGCAGAGGGTATGCCATATTAATTTGCTTAAGCCCTATGTTTCCAGGGAAAAGAGTAAACCACGGGAGGTCCCCATGATTTCATTAGCTAGGGTCCCGACGGATTTATCTAGGATAGAATATAAGTTTGCAGAAAGTAAACTTAATAATACAGATGCCCTTAAGAGTTTAGATACAAGGCTAGAACATCTTCCGGTAGAAGATAAGGAGAAGATTATTGAGCTGGTACATGAATATAAGTCACTGTTTACAGATGTTCCCAGGAGGACACATCTAATAGAACACGATGTAGTATTAACTGAGGGTGCCAGGCCAATTAAACAGCATCCATATAGAGTTAACCCCATCAGACTTGAACATATTAGAGCAGAGGTGAAGTATATGTTAGAAAATGACATAGTGGAAGAATGTGATAGCGAATGGTCTTCACCCTGTGTGTTGGTACCAAAAGCCGACAACACATTGCGGTTTTGTACAGACTTTAGGAAATTAAATAATTTGACAAAGACTGACTCGTATCCCATTCCTCGTATTGATGACCTCATTGATAAGATAGGTGATGCGACGTATGTGACAAAAATTGATCTTCTCTCCGCGTACTTTCAGATTCCTTTGACGCCACGGGCACAGGAAGTATCCGCGTTTGTGACACCTGACGGACTTTACAGGTATAAGGTCATGCCATTCGGACTCCGTAATGCCCCTGCGACGTTTCAAAAGCTTATAAACACCCTCACTCGCGGTATCTTCCAGTGTAATGCCTACCTCGACGACATAGTGGTGTATAGTACAGATTTCAAGACACATGTCAGTCAACTACGACACTTGTTTGAACGACTGAATGACGCCAATTTGACAATAAACCTGGCTAAGAGTCAGTTTGGACATGCCACTATCGAGTATCTTGGACATGTAGTGGGTGGTGGAAAGGTTAAACCAGTAAATGCTAAAATAGAAGCTATTCAGAATGTCCCAGTGCCACAGACAAGGAAACAACTCCGTAGTTACCTTGGAATGGCCGGGTATTATCGTAAGTTTTGCCAGGACTTTTCTACGGTAGCTTGCCCCTTAACTGACCTACTAAAGAAGAACAATCGCTTTGTTTGGTCTGACAAGTGCCAAAAGGCGTTTGATGAGTTGAAGTTAAGATTATCCAGGGCACCTATTTTGGTGACCCCGCGTTTTGATAGACCCTTTAAAATTGCAGTAGACGCGTGCGATACTGGGATGGGAGCGGTGCTGACTCAGCAGGATGACCACGGAGAGGAGCACCCGGTGTGCTACCACTCACAGAAATTCAATATCCATGAACGTAATTATAATACAAGTGAGAAGGAACTTTTAGGGTTGATCCTAGCGTTAAAACAGTTTGATTTCTATGTAAACAGCTCTGGGTACCCGATAGAAATACTGACCGACCACAACCCTCTGACTTTTCTCTCCAGGGTCAAGCAAAACCAGAGGCTTGTTAGATGGAGCTTATTCCTCCAAGCCTATGACTTAAACATAAAACACCTGAGGGGTAGGGACAACGTCACAGCTGATACTCTATCTCGGGTGCTACATGATTGACTGAATAACCCATACTTCTTTTTCAGATCATCTCACTTATTCATTAAGAATGTGTCATGATAACCTATCATTCGTTTGAATTTTGATTATGGAATACCTATAGAATACTTGTATCATACAGAAGTCAAGTCTTTTGAAAGTATTAATAATTCTTATAATCATGTATAATATTGATGTTCTGATATATTTTAAATTCATTTGATTATGGAAAAGAAATTCCATTTAAATGTTGATGCATGATGCAATAAATATATAATATGCACGTATTTACTTGATATGGATGGATAAAAGTAATTGTCATCACATGCAATTAAGTGGAAAAACTTTGAGATAGTTGATTTATTATCTTGTTTTATTTTAGTTAATGAATGGAACTAAATAATAATATGTACAATTTTTATCTTGGAAAGAGATGTAATCTTAATTGGTATAAATTAATAGATAATATTGGAAATCTATTGCTAAATTGTTATATCATGGTAATAGAATGGGAAAAACTAGTGGATATTCACTATGTTGTATATAGGTTGTTATATATTCCATATATCCGGGAATGGAGGGAAACAAAGGTACCTAAAGGTGGGCACTCATTCAACCCTGAACAATCTTTTATATTAAACTTTTAAATTTGCCAAAAACGCATAATAGTGGATTACATTTTAATATTTAGATTACTGTAGTAATCGTAACTAGAGTGTATTTTCTCCTCGTATTTGAGAAAAGGGGAAGTATCATCATCTTAGGTATGAACCCTGTTAATGTCAAGTTGACACTGTAATTTAAAGGGGAAGTAACCTATAGTTTGATTCGAGTTACGTATTACTTATCTTTTGGTTTGTATATTAGAAGTAAACTGTTGAAAATTGACAGAGTTTGAGCAATGTTATATTTGTTTAAATAGATTAAGACTTTTTGCAAATTTTTGGTGGAAATCCACACAACTGTACATAGTTAAAATAGGAATGACTAGAATATTTTTGAATTATTTGTACTTGTTGAGACATTAGTTAATATTAATACTAACGGTGAAATATTTGTCCATCACGTTATAATCACAATTACCATTGGGTAGTGACACTTTTTATAATTTAGTTGTGCTAGTGAGCCATGTTTGCTTAAATTGTCTAATAATCTTCCATTGATTGTTGGTTATTAAAACGATAGTGTTAAGTACGAAAAATGTACCATGTTGAGTATTACTTGGGTAATTATGGTACATTATTTCTTTCGTTGGGTGGGGGCGTGTCATGTATATTGTTTTTCCAAGAATTGGAACACGCAATGTTTATTCTCCTCTCTCTCTCTTTTCTTACTACACGCGATATTAGGACGTTTAGTAGGAAAACGAAAGGTTCTAGGTAATGCTGGGATTATGTGTTGATCTCAAATTCTCAGAGTCTGGGAACGACTCATTATTTAATAGGGGAAGTTCATATCGTTTTGTTAGAGTTTTGTAATGTTACCATGATTTTCACCCCTACTGGTAGTGGGTCTGTCCCTTGCACCACTCGGATAGTATTTAATGATTTGTTTTGTCTGAAAGACAGAGAGTTTCAAAATATGTTCTTTTGAGAACGTTTGTGTTTGCACTATTTGATTCTAACTGTACATAATAGATATATTGTATATATTGAACATACCACCTGAAATAAACTATCAACAACAGTTACACTGAAGCTTCTTTGTCAAGTTACTATCCTATTGTGTTGTATACATTACTATAAGATTTATCTACTACCATAATTTACAAGAGAGGAAATGTTGGAATACAAATACTGAATTTGTGCCCAGGACTATAAGAAGAGTTCGTGTAATACTGAAACATAAATACTAATAATTAAAGTCTCCCCTAGGACTAACGAGAATTATCAGCAAGATCTACACAGCTCTGGCCACAAGGGGATTGTGGACGTAACAATATACTCTGTGTTTTGTATCTAATGTGTGTTTTGTATATACTGTGAATTTTGTATCTACTATGTGTTTTGTATCTACTGTGTAATTTGTATCTACTGTGTGTTTTGTATCTACTGTGTGTTTTGTATCTACTGTGTGTTTTGTATCTAATGTGCGTTTTGTATCTACTGTGCGTTTTGTATATAATGTGTGTTTTTGTATATACTATGTGTTGTGTATCTACTGTGTGTTTTGTATCTACTGTGCGTTTTGTATATACTGTGCGTTTTGTATATACTCTGCGTTCTGTATCTATTAGCGTTTTGTATATATTACTTTTTTTTGTATATACAATGTGTTTTGTATCTACTGTGTGTTTCTTTTTTTCTGACAAGCGACCGTCCGGACATCAGAAGGTTATTAGTTCACTAAAATCCTATCGAGCTGAACCTTGGCACATAGACGTTAAGACGTTAACAACAAATTGTTTTAATGAAGGGTCTGTAAACTTTTGATAATAGTGAGCCAAACTAGGATTTCTAAGTCGTTTAGCGTGCCGACATAATGAAAGTCAACATGCTCTACTATAATTGTATTTATTTTTTAAGACACCTTATTTAGGACCGTAGCGAAACCAAGTCCAAAAGCTGTTAAAATTAAATGAAATATAAAAAAAAACATGATTGTGGTTTTCATCTTTCTTTTTTTCTTTTGCATTTATTGCGAATTCAAAATTGTATTACTAAAGTTTCTCATTACTAGTTTATATCTAGCAATGTAGGCCTAATAATGTAATTTTCAAGATCTAATCATAGACTATAATATACATGGACCGCTTGCTTTAGTTTTTTCGGCTATTATATTATTGTTTTGTAATTCCCGATTCTAATTAAAGTAGTTGCTATACAAGTTCCGATTTATAAAATCGCATTTTTTTCGACTTTAAATGAATACTTGTAGACCTATTATTCATATTATCATTAACTACAATAACATGGGCCGCTGGCTCTATTTTCATGCTCAGTTCAATAGTTCAATCAGCCAGGAGGGACTCATAGGACTAAAATAGGACTAGTCTCTATCTCAAGAGAATAAGACGTGGATACAAATTTATCTTATTTAATACCAGTGGCATTTTTAGGCATGTTCCACATGTTCCATTGGAACAGGGGCCCTCACATAAAAGGGGCCCCCGGACTTACCAAAAATATTTTTTTTATTGACAGCCTCATTGTTTCGTTGACGATTTGAAATTGAATTATTCCCCTACAATTTTGATTTTAAGCATCTCTCCAGTCCAACCAAGTTTAGCCACAACATACAATTTATTTATGTTTTTAACAGAATTTATCATGAATTAACTGCACTTTCCTTCTCAGGTAAGTGGAAGGCACGGGCGAGGCCAGGATGGGCCTTCCCACATACATATGGTAACTGGGCCCATACAATCGTAAATACGGCCCTGTTTATTGCAGATGGTAGACTTTGTATCTATGAATAAAAAAAGTGCCCAGAAACAAGTTGTAACACTGCGTATGCGCTGTTGTCTAACTTCAAGAACATTCTATGACAGATCAAAGAGCATTCTAATAACAACTACATTTATTGATTTCAGATATGTAATTGTATTCGTGATTAAATTACAAGCAATTCGTGTTGTACTGCAACCATTATCAAAAACTTTAAAGTTTAAATAAAATGTTTATCAAAAAGAATCTATTAGATGTTTTATAGAAATAGTTGACGTTTTAGCGGTGAAACCAAACTTCTTTGATGTGGAATATCATATGCGATCTAGAATTCTAGTGATTTGGTGATTATATGTGTAATGTAGAAACTATGTTAAATAGACAGACATCGCTAGGTGATATAGCGTGTGTGTTATGTTGATAAAGATAGACTGATTTGTGTAGTTCTATTGCACAATGCACATCTGCATATTTTTAATTAATGTTTAACAAAAGAGAAATAAAAATAACCCTCATTTGTTTACCAATAATGTAGCCTATTCATGCAATTATTATTGTAGACCTAAAGAAAGAAAAAAAGCAGCATGTAAGAAGATTTTTCCTGTTTCTATACTTGCAAATGAACAAAGGGCTCAAGGCACGAACGTTGTAAACTGTTGCAGTTTGATTAATCTCCCCCCCCCCATGTAACTGAACGATATACATCATATGACGTTGTATAAATGTCGCCGCGCGCCACCCACTGCAGTTTATCGTGACAGTTGAATGCTTCAGTAGGTCGCCAAACATTCGGCACACACACAACTCGGGGTCACACAAATCAAACGATTGCTTGCCTTTTTGCTCTAGTAAAATGCCACTTCATTAAAATAAAATTTCAAAAGAACATTATATACGTATATAATTAAAGTACTTCTTAGTCTTAAAAACAAGTACTCAGAATTAATGTTACATATAGTTTCGCTGATGGATAACACTTGTTCACTGGCTCCAATAACAGCTCAATAGAATGGGTGAAATAGTTTTCTGAATAATCTTAGCATTGTCAGTATTCGGAAGGAAAAAAAAGAAAAACATCGACTGGTCTGATGCCAACTTGCCTAAAATGATTGCCACCATCGAGGGTAAAAAAGATGCCCTGGTAACATAAAAATTGACCCAACACAGAAAAGTATATCAAGGCTAAGTACATGCAGAAACAACAGCCAGAAAACTGCTAGAAAATACGCCAACAGCTGTTGGAAGGACATCTGCCAGGCCTGTGCAGACAGCGGCAACATAAGAGGAATGTATGAGGGTATTAAACAAGCTTTCGGTCCCACCATCGGCAGGGTTCCACCACTCAAAATATGGATCAACCTAAAAGACCGTGCCGCACAGATGAAACGATGGGCGGAATACTATGCGATCCTGTACCAGACAGAAAACACCGTATCTCCAACTGCGCTGGCCAACATCTCAACTCTGACAGAAATGGAAGATACGGAATAACCCCGTACTCAGAACGAACTTAAATCGGCCATTAATATGCTTGCCAGTGGAAAGGCGCCTGAAAAACGACGGCATCCCTGCAGAAGTTATTCAGTTAGTGAAATTTGCAACACTGGAACCTCTACACTCGCTTTTTTGTTGCTGCTGGGAGTAAGAAACTGTCCTCCAGGACTTAGAGGATGTAAGTATTGTGACTTTCTACAAAAACTTGAGGGATCGCTCCGACTGTAACAGCTTTAGATAAATTTCACTTTTGAGTATAGTGGGCAAGGCCTATGCCCGTATAATTCTCAATAAGTTACAGATACGCCGAAACTCAAAGTGGTTTTCGGACAGGAAGATCTACTACTGATATGATATTCTCATTAAGACAACTATATCACGCATGCTTCTTAATTCTTTGATTTAAATTTAAGGTAAGCCAGATATGTAGGTCTTCATATTTATTTAAAAAAAGGTAATATGCATGCCCATAAACAGGCAACTAAATAAGAACATGACGTTTACAATAAAAAAATAAAACTACAAAAAAAAAATAATAATTTGTTACTATTATTAGGTACCCACTTCCGCCATTTTTTTTGTTTATCAAAAATCATTAAATTTGAATCACACATTTTTTGGACCTAATTTCACCTAGTCTATTAGATTTTATATTTCAGGGTTTTCTACAATATTTTAGCCCAGAAAAGTGCTTTATTTTTGTTTGTGACATTTTGAACATTATTAATATTATTTTTTGTTCACTTGGAACTACTTTGGATTTAATTCATTTATCGGAGAAAAAAATCGGTAGGTGGGCGAATTTGTAACTTTTTTATTATTAAGAGCAGCAAAATTTAATTAAGATATTCGTTTTCATCATGTAAAAATACCTCAAAATGTGAATTTTCATAAGAATCCATCGATTCAGAAGTTAATTTTTTTCTTTCCAAAGTGTATATATAACATATAGCAAAAAATGGTTTCGGTAAAAATTTTGATAGCCATATTTATCGCTCCGTAATTTAATTATAATTTTTCGATTTAGTATGTATACATATATTAGCTGATGTCAATTTGAATATTTTGTCTTGGATCAGATTTTAGATTATAATATTTTTAACTTTGATGATAAAATCTATTTTTAGCAAATTGCAAGCTTTTGTTACTCCCTTTATTTTAAGTTGCAATGTCTGCAATCGTCAATGGTGCAAAAATTGGCTTCGATTTTTCGACCACTTCCCGTGGTCCGATCGAGCTGAAATTTGGACAGCAAATTTGTGGCGCATAACAATACATCCTATCTAATTTTCAGTTAAAACAACTTAATAATACTACACTTATGACAATATTCATTTCTTAAAAGGAAAGTATAAGAAATATTTTGATTTCGCGTTAAAAATGCCTGTGAAACTTTTTATACTTTTTCGGCGCAAAGCTAGAAAAAAAAATATGCGCTAAGATTATTTTTAGAACAATTCATACTGAGTATGGAGATATTTTTGAGATTTGCGACACAGATATTTTTTTCTGTACGTTTCAATTGCAGTAGTCTATCAATTATTTAATTACATGATGGTAAACTTAGTTTGCAAATAAAGGGAGTATAATAAAAACTTCGTTTTTATGGTTTTCTTGTTTTTAGGTCATATCTTTTTTTAGAACATTTGACAAAAAACACTTGGTACTCTTAAAAAGTAGGATTACATTTTACAATATAAATAAACTGAAAAATACAACAAACCAGCAAAATCCGTGTTATTTTTTACTCAGTATTGTATATGTCTATTACAAAAACCATGGTTAGGACTAGTAATATAGGGTACAGGGTTATAGGCTTCAGGTATAGGCCATGATTTAATCTCTATTAAAAGCGGCAGAGTGTCATATGGGCTAGAGAACTATGCTATGGGCATGGGCTATAACTAGCCTGATTAGGCTTAAACTGCCTAAACTATAGACTATAGACTATAGCAATACTGTAGCCTATACTATATTACTATATAAAGCTAATATAGATAGGACATATGCCATTACTAGGCCTAGTCATTTTATAGCATTGCATAGGCATAGCCTAGGGTTATAGGCCTATAATACAATATTAGCATTATAATAGGACTGCAATATTGTAACTATCTATAAGTACTAGTAGGCTAGTATAACTATAGGCTATAGTAGGCCTATAGACTGCTATAGTCTATAGAGACTAGGCTATAGAGTATAGAGCCAATAATTCAACAATAGTGTATGGTCATGAATAGGCCTAGCATATAATATAGTCACTAGTAGGCAGATAAATAGGACATAATATGACTAAAGGTCTATTAAAATTTATAGGCCAATTATTTTCATAATAAAGTAAAGGTTCTTATATAGTATGACAATCTAATTACTATTTTTTTAAAATATTTACACAGGAACGCAAAATTAATATTGCAAGGGCCATGTCATATTATAAATTATGAATAATAAGTTACAGATATTTAAAAAAAAATATTTAAAATGAATGAACATTTTTTTTTTTTTCGTTTTTCAGATTTTTATATGGCTCTAGCATCCAAATTGAACATATTATAGAAATGAAAAGGGAATGGAAGAAACATTTTAAGATGAAAAGTTAAAAGAGCCTGTGTCACTGTGTTCTTTTTTTTTCAAGATAGTCTCAAAAAATAAATCACATGGTCCCTGTGAAAAAAATGACTAAGTAAGAATTATTATAGCCTATACATATGTAATCACATATGCTGAAAATTTGATAAGACATTTATTGTTTATTGTCCATGTGGAAAAAATAAAGATGAGCTCTGTCCATTACTTTAATAAAATAATGTAGGCCTACATTCTAAGAATGATGTATTAATATTTAATGAAATACAACATTAAAAAAATTTTGGAAAATAAATCATTAGAAAGTAAAAAAAATACATTAATATTATTAGACATATTGTACTTTAGCAACTGCATGCTCAAATTGCTCTTGAATCAACTTCAGAAAATGACAACTATTTAGGCTTTTTATAATTAATTATGTATATAAATTTACCATGATCTGACACTATTTTATGCCGGTAAAATTAAATTTAGATGGTCGAGGTAATTGTAATGGTCACAAAATCTTTTATATATTGTTGACACAGAAAATTGTCATTTAAATTCTGCTTCAATTTCCCCATTATGTGACAACCCTGTTAGGGTATTTTTATCATAAATATTAAATTAAGTGAATTTTTATGAATAAAGTAAAAAGATAAATAAAAAAAAAAATTTCATATTGTATTCTATATATACTCTTTTTTATCATTATGTGGCACGGTGGCCTAGCTGCAGCGTGTTCGACTGGCGATCCGAAGGTTCTGGGTACAAATCCTGGTGCAGACTAGATTAAAGGGTGCCCCTGAGTATACCCAGCTCTGATGGGTACCTGACACTAGTTGGGGTAAAGTAATGGCGGATGGGCATTATGCTGGCCACACATCTCGTATGCCCTGGCCACAGAAACTGGTGAACGCTGCTTCACTAGCCCTATGATCAGTTTGGTCCGAATTGTACTTTAATTACATTATTATCATTGGTAGGCCTAAAACTAATTATAAAACTTAAGATTTAAAGCATTTGAAATAGAAACTAGTTAATTATATTTTTTATATACCCCGGTATCATTTATAATCACGAAAAAACAAACATTCGAAGACATAAAATCTTTCTGCCTTTTGTCTTTTTATTGTAATATATTTTTTTCAATTTTAAACTAAAAATTGTGTTGACATAATTTTTGCCTTTAATAAAATCAGGAAGTAATACACAAATATATTGCCATGCATTTCATACATGGGCACAGTGGCGTATTTAAGCATGTTCCACATGATCCATTGGAACAGGGGCCCCCCACACAAAAAAGGCCCCCACACATCACAAAAAGATATTTGTAAGTGGTACCGGTAAGTGACATACCCATTCATTCGTTGAAAATGTAAAATAAATTCATGTATTCCCCTACAATTTTAATTGCTCCAGTCAAACCAAGCAAAGCGCAACATACAATTTATGATTTTACAGAATGTAACATGAATTAACTGCACTTTTCTGAGGTATGTGGAAGGCAGGTCGAGGCCAAAAGGGGCGCCCACATAAATTTGAGAACAGGGCTCCCACAATCCTAAATACGGTCATGCATGGGCATGTATAGAAATGTTGAGAATTTTCAAAAAGAGGTGGGGGTCTAAACAAAACATTTAATTCAATTATAAAACATTTGCAAATTTAATTGATTTTTTAAAAACTGCTAAATAATTATTATTATTTTTTTTTAAATGGGGGCCTGTCCCCCTTCCCTTCACTAAGTTCACAGTGGATCCCCCTCCCCACACAAACACACTGTGCTTAGATTTGGGATGAAGTTAGAATATTTGAGGAGTGTGTTTGATATGTGACGTTACAAACATTATTTAGATACATTTTGCCCAAATATAGGGAAAAATTGTAAATACTTTACACAAAAAAAAGATATTCAAAGACATTACAAGTCTCTCCCCCCCACACCCCCATGTCGCTACGCCCCTTGTCTAGAAAAGTATTTGCATCCAGTTCGGGGATCGAGGTCAAGATGCTTTGTGATGAGTTAATAAACTCAGATCAATGTTTATTATATATATATATAGGTCAGTGAGGTGAGCTTGTGTTTAATGGTAAAATACTAAATTCTGGAGAAAACGGGGTTCTGGGCCCCCTCCCCAATCGACACCTATGTAAATAGCTATTTTATTATAAAAATGATATATAGTGGAATAAGTGTTTCAAATTTCATACATTTATCTTTTACGGTTTTGAAGTTATAGCAATTTAAACAGCTCAGTTAATGTTTTTGGGTCACACTTTTTTTTGTTTACATGGGTAAAAAGTAAAGTATCCCGTCAGACCAAATTGGTCCATAGGGCCGGTGAAGCAGCGTTCACCAGTTTCCGTGGCCACGGCATACTAGGTGATTGTGTGGCCAGCACTATGTACAGCCGCCTTTACTTTACCCCAACTAAGGTCAGGTACCCATCAGAGCTGGGTAGACTCAGGGACACCATCAGATCCTGAGAAAAAATCCTAGCCTGCACCAGGATTCGAATCCAGGACCCTTGGATCGCCAGTTGAACGCGCTGCCGCTCGGCTACCGTGCCCCATACATGGGTCAAATAGGCTTAATTTTCGGACTCTTAAAAAATTCATAACTTCGTAAATATTTCACGTAGAAACTAAAACGTGGTGTCATTGGAAAGCCGTTACCAAAGTGCGTGCAACTAAATAGGTTTGGTTTCATTTGTATTTATTTTAACAATTTTGAAAATTTTATCGAAGTACCTACTATTATTATCTAATATTTTTTTACTTTCATTTTCTTCGTTTTAATAATAATTCATGAATTACTTCTTATAATTATAAGTAATTCTTGTTGTTTTTGATTTTTTTTAAATTATGAGATAGTTAACGTTAATTAAATCCAAGTAGCTATGGATGACTTTTTAAAATATACATATACACACAATATATAATTTTTATGAAATGTGCTTGTCAATAACAAAAGTGAAGAAAATTAACATAAACTTAAAAATACACGATCGATAAAATTGTATTGTTTGAAAACAAGTGTTTAAATTTTTATCAGATATATTTAGAACGACGGCTGCCACTAGTGCATGACTGGGCGAGTAGATTGAAGTTAATGGTATAGAGAAACACTTTTGTACCCATGGGCCTCATCGCCGGCGAAGTGTTGAAACTGAAACCACCAGAACTCTTGCATCAACAGCTCACCGGTGGGCTAACGCTAGTGACGTAGCCAGGTTTTGACGCTAGTTTAATTTAACTAGTAATTAGATGAATACAATTAATTTACATTAAAAAGTTGTAAATAAACATATCCTGCATTAGTTGTTAAATTAAATAAATTTAAAGAGTTTTTAAAAAACAATAATAGGCCTAATTACGACAAGTGTCTTATCTTATACATTACAGACGCTCCTTATATAAAGACTATGCTAGTAGGCTATATAAGTCATTTATATTTTTAAAAAATATATTTAAAAAGTTAACAAATGTTTTAGAATTAATTGTATTAATTAAAGAAGAGAATATACAAACTCTTTCGAATGTAATTATCATGTATCAATTAATGAGCGCCTCTTTTTTTAATGTTCTTCGCTAAATAATTGTTTAATATCAGCTACATATTTAGTCACATCTGAGTGGTCAAGTGTTAGTGACCTCTTTGTTAGCCCAAAACAGCTTTCAAATGCAATAAAATATGTTCACACGTTAAGTTGAACGAAAAATTGATAATAGAGTGAAGCTTAGCATTTGAGAATAATAGCTTCATTTCATTATTTTTTTTTGCAAATTGGTACATTTTGATGCCACTTTTAGATGTTTAAAATTAAACTAGCTGCATTTTAAAATAGCCAATTTACCTCTAAAAAAAATAAAGGATCCATATCTAAGATCAAGCCAGTCAGTTTAACTGTGTATGAAAACAAGAGTCCATGAATTTGAAAGTCTTGCCTTTGATTAGAAAGCTTTGCTTTGAATTATTCGTGGGAATTCTGAAAAAGCCATCTATCTAAGGGAAATAGTTAAAATGTTTTAAAAATGAGTTTACGGCAAGTTTCGATGCAAATTCATTCCAGTGGTCTAACAGTTTAAGTGCTGTTTGACCCAGTCCTTACAAATGCAAGTTCAACTCATTAAAATGTGTTGCTATGTCGTTTATAAACATTGGCTTCAACAGTCAGTTCTCCTCATTCAATACCAGACATATTTTAATATAAATTTCCATTAATTGCATCCAGACTATAAATAAATCTTTCTATGATTTAACCTTGTCTACGGCAAGGGACACTGTGTGTGACTGCGGATGTCTATATTCTATATCCCTTTTTTTATAGAGTAGACTTAAATTGCTTGTTAATCAATAAAAGGTGATAGGCTATACAATTGACTTTTTTAACAAAAGATTCAATCACAGATCACATGTCCAATTAAAAGATCTTAGCACACAAACGACCAGCATGATTTTTTTTTCATTTTTCATTAAAAAACAACAATTTCTTAAAGGTATCTGGCGTGCCGCTGAAAATCGCCCTGCGTCTGACACGCATGGCTTAGGTTGCCAACCCCTAGTTTACAATTGTCAGCCTCATCCCCAGCACAATTAATAAAAATATTTAAAAAAAAACATATTTTGCCATTACAATACATACATTCTTAGTGGGGGGGGGGACACGGTGGCCTAGCGGCAACGCCTACGACTGACGTACCGACGGTCTCAAGTTCGAATCCTGTATAAAGACAAGGATTATTTCCCGGGTCTGGAGGGTGTCTACCCAGCTCTGATGGGTACCTGACCTTAGTTAGAGAAAAGTAAAGGCAGCTTTGCATTGTGCTGGCCCCAGAATCACCTAGTATGCCGCACTCACAGAAAGTGGCGAACGCTGCTTCATCGACTCTAAGATCTATTTAGTCCGAAAGGTACTTTTTTTACTTTTTTTTAAATTTTAGGCACCGGACTGTCATATATTTCCCATCGTTGCAAAGTTATCTTAAAGACGTTTATCTCCCTTGTCTATTGTCAACCTTTTTTTAACTCTCAGTTTAATTTTTTTTTAATTTAGTCTAAAATTACATTTATGCAGAAGTTTTTATTTTATTTACTTTTATGTTTACGTATTTATTTTATTTTCTTTTATGTTTACATATTTATTTTATTTACTTTTATGTTTACATATTTATTTTATTTACTTTTATGTTTACATATTTATTTTATTTACCTTTAAGTTTACGTATTTATTTTATTTACTTTTATGTTTACATATTTATTTTATTTACTTTTATGTTTACATATTTATTTTATTTACCTTTAAGTTTACGTATTTATTTTATTTACTTTTATGTTTACATATTTATTTTATTTACCTTTAAGTTTACGTATTTATTTTATTTACTCTTATCTTTAAGTTTTTTTAAAATTTACTTTTATGTTTACGTTTTTTATTTTATGTACTCTATTTTATCCACCAGACCTGTTTTGTTTTCTAAAGATGTGAACCCCATATGACAGTCTTTATAAGGTGAAGACTCAAACTATAAAGAGAGGAGTAGGACGCAATGATTTTTTCTATAGGAGAAGGGTCTCTTACAAAAAAGATAAAAAGACGATTCCATGCTAACAGAAAGCAAGACACTCACAAACACAAAAAAAAACACTTTCAACAAAAAATAGGACAAGTTCTTTTGTTTGTTTATTTAAATTTTAGTCACAACAAACGTATCAATCGTATTATTTATGTCCTATAAGATATTATTGTAAATAAATAAAGTGTCGATAAATTATTGATCTCAAATTCGAGTTAATGAACGATTGAGGTTGGGTTGGGGTAGAGAACATTAGGCAGCAATATCGTTTTGCCTATTCTTATATATATCAGTGTAATAAAGCCGCCATTATGGTTATCAGTTATGTTATATAGCCCAGTGTTGATAATAAAAAGATGTATGAAAACAATTTGTGCACAAAAATCTCGAAAATTAAGTATTTTTAACAAAAAATCATTCTAAATGCCTGGGTTTGACTTAAAAAAAAATATTTCTCTATTTTATGTGATCTTTCGAAAGAAAACGTCTGTAACAAATGATTACTATGTATATTTTGTGTGTGTTGTTACAATAGTACATCACTAGGTTAATGTCATCTACCGCAAACTGTAAATCCAATACCAGAGACAGAGACACTAGAAAAACATTTCATAAGCCACATCAAAAATGACTTTATGTCAGATTTTCATAGTGACAGTTCCGGTAACTTTGAAACGACCATGAATTTCTTTTGTCTCTATCAATCTGGCGGTTGTACACATTATCTTCTTTCATAATCAATCGACACTCTAAAGCATGCTTATTTAACACTTATGTATACATGGCCGTATTTAGGATTTTGGGGGCCCTTTTCGTAAGGGCCAAATATATGTGGGGGCCCCTCGTGGCCTCGCCCATGCCTTTCGAAATTGCTGTGTTAGCCTGTGTTTTGGGATGTGTGTGGGACTTTTTTTTGTATGTTCCATGTGTCATGTATATTGTTTTTCCAAGTGTTGGAACACGCAATGTTTATTCTTCCCTCTCTCTCTCTTTTCTCACTTAACACGATTTTGTTGGCGGGGCTTAGGCTTTCCGATCGCCTGACGTTTAGTAAGAAAGCAAAAAGATTCTTGGTAATGTTCGGATT
This sequence comes from Anisus vortex, assembly GCA_949126835.1. Lineage (NCBI taxonomy): Eukaryota > Metazoa > Mollusca > Gastropoda > Planorbidae > Anisus > Anisus vortex. The sequence continues at coordinate 11,203,267 of OX421498.1, read as the reverse complement.
CAGTGTTGACCTAGAGTTCTCGGAGTGTCTGGGAACGGCTTATTTTCTGCATAGGGAAGTTCCTATCGTTTTTGTTATGAGTTTTGTAATGATACCATGATTTTCACCCCTACTAGTAATGGGTCTGTCCCTTCACCACTTGAATAGTATTTAATGATTTGTTTTGTCTGAAAGGCAGAGAGTTTCTAGATATGTTCCTTTAAGGACGCTTATGTTTGCACTATTTTATTCTTACTGTACATAATACATATATTGTATATATTGAACATATCACCTGAATTAAACTATCAACAACATTTACACTGAAGCTTCCTCGTCAAGTTACTAATCTATTGGTTTGTCTACAATACTATATTATTTATCTCTACTCTAATGTCAAGGAAAGGAACAGTTAGAACACAAATTCTGAGTTTGTACCCAGGACTATAAGAAGAGTTCGTGTAATACTGAAACACAAATAATAATAACTAAAGTCTCCTCTAGGACTAACGAGAATTATCAACAAGATCTACACAGCTCTGGCCACAAGGGGATTGTGGATGTAACAAAATTTGGGGGCTCGTCCGGGATAGTTGAGTTCTACTTTTCCTGACCTAGGTTTGATAAAATTGGTTGATCTCGTCTGGAATATTTGAGTTCTACTTTTCCTGACCTGGGATTGGAACAAGTTTGTTGGCTTGTACCGGAAAATTTGAGTTATATTTTTCCTGACCTAGGACTAGAAATATTTTGTGACATTGGTAGTACTGACAGCGGCATATTTGTGTTTAGTTTTCTAGGACTAATGAGGTTTGTAAACTAGTCAACAGACTGGTTTCGTTTTCTAGGACTGTGAAACTATTCTTTTAAAAAGAGGAAAGAACTGGTTTGCGTATTTATTCCTTTGGAAGTTTGAAGATTCCACGAAGTGTGTGATATTATATTGTGCAAATTTCTGGACAAATCGTAAGTGGGACCTTATATTTTACTATACTATATATATTACTCTACTATCACAAATATTACGAACGCTATACTATGGCTTTAAATATATCGAGTGAGGAACTTAATGCCATGTCATTGGCTGAACTAAAATAATTAGCTGAGTATTTTGCGATTGAGGCAGGACAGGCAAGACCTAATTGTAATAGTTGGATCAAAGAAATAATGACATGTTTGAACGGGCAGAATGCCATCAACACTGGTAATGTAGTTGAAGTGGTCCAGAACGATATCAATAAAGGTAATGTAACTCCCAGTGGGGGTGAGGTAGCCCACGGATACGAGGTACAAAATATGTCATCTAGATCATCAAACAATAATCAAGATGAAGGGTTGAGTGAAAACCGAAAATTCCAATTAGCTATGAAGAGAATGGAATAAGAAAGAATTAGGATAGAAACTGAAAGGGAAAATGAAAGAATTAGGATTGAAAGTAGAGAAAGGATAGAGATGGCTCGCATGAACAGACCTGACCATCGTAGGGACAGCAATGGTATGGATATTAGCGCAATGAAGCAACACTTGCCTATATTCAGAGAAGAAGATGTTCAAGACTTCTTTTTGCTTTTTGAGAGGATAGCTGTAGATTATCAGTTCCCTGATGATAAAATGGCCTTATTGTTAAGAGCAACTCTGAACAAATGAAAAGCATTGTAACGTAGTGTTGAGTTTAACACCCGAGGAAATAAATGACTATGAAGTGATCAAACATAGGGTGTTACAAAGTTATTCCCTGACACCAGAAAAATATAGAAAGCTATTTAGAGACAGAAAGAAGGCATATGATCAAACTCATGTAGACTTTTTGAGACAAAAGGAGAAAATGTTAGAACAGTGGCTAAGGTCACAGAATGTAAGTGAGTTTGATAAACTAAAAAACCTAATATTGTTTGAAGAATTCAATGATTGTATTCGAGTGGATATTAAAACTCACATCTCAGACCGAGGGGTTGAAGATGTGCATGAAGCTGCTAGATTGGCAGATAACTATGCCATTATTCACGCCAGCATAAAGCCATATTATGCTGAAATACCCAAAGTGCCAGAGGCCAAGGAGGCTAGTAAACCAAAAGTGACAAGTGAAAACAATAATAAGAACAGTAGTGTAAATAATAATAGTAACTTAGTTCACTTCAGGAAGCAGACAGATGTAAATAAAGCAAAGGTGGTATGTTTCAACTGCAAGAAAGAGGGCCACATGAAGAAAGAATTTTGGATCCTTACCAAGAAGCAAGGTGCTATTCTACACTGTGCCAGAGTGCAGAAAGACAGCATGCAGACAGAAGAAGTGTGCAACATAGGGTCAAGAAACTAAAAAGAAATGCGGCCTACATCGCCCATAGTCGTGGAGTCGATGGTTTTTGAGAACAGCCTAATTTAGGTAAAAGAGAATAGCTGTCCTCAATCTATTATGCTTTCAGAAGGCCGTTAGAAACAGATGGTTCCTGAAGTCCCGGAAGAGGACGACCTATCCGATTTTCGACCCTTTGTCTACGAGGGGACAGTGTCGACAGAAGTCGATGTACTCAGCAAGAAGAAAAGACAGATATTACGTGACACTGGTTCTGCTGTCAGCGTGATCCTGGAGGGCAGTGTGCCGTTAACAGATGCCACCATTACCGGTGAGTCTGTTGTGCTGACTGAGAGGTGCTAGTATGGAGGCTGTGAAAGCTCCACTGAACAGAATAAAACACGAGTCGGAGATTTTTACAGGTAACATTGTAGTGGGAGTGTGGCGCGCACTACCAGTCAAACGCGTTTCTATGATATTAGGAAATGACATTATGGGCGGCAGAGTCACTGTCGAGCCCATGGTTAAAGTGTTGGAGACGAAGATGGCGGAGGACAAAAACCTACGTCCTGCCAAAAGCACTAATAAGAGCAATGCAGAAAAAGAAGTCGGTAAAGACTCCTGCTACGCCGTGTAGTGCAACGAAAGATGTGTTTGTCTGTTCTGAAGACACACATGCGAATGAAACAGTGATAACAGAAACACCTGACATCGATTTAAGTGCTACGTTCTTTACTGAACTAACAACTGGTGATGCAACATAGAACGATAACGTTTTGTCACCAAAGCAGAAATTGGTGAAAGAACAATTGAATGGCGAAGTAATAATGCAACTCAGAATGAAAGCTGTTGATGAAAAGACTGCAGATGCAATGGCGGAATGTTTCTTCATGAAAGATGAAGTGTTGATGAGAAAGTCGAAACCGCTCAACTCGGGTACAAACGAGTGGGACAGTCTTCACCAAATTGTAATACCTAAGTGCTATCGTCAAGATATACTGCGTATGGCGCATGATCTTCCTTTCGCTGGTCACATGGGAGTCCGAAAAACGCACCACCGTATCTTCCCTTACTTCTACTGGCCAGGACTGAGAAGAGATGTCGAACAATACTGCAAGACTTGCAACGTATGCCAAATGGTAGGACGACCTAACCAACGAATTCCTGTCGCTCCACTCCAGCCGATACCAGCGTTCGATGAACCATTCAGTCATATACTCATTGACTGTGTTGGCCCGTTGCCGAAAACAAAAGCCGGTTTCCAATACCTGCTCACAATCATGTGTTCATCCACTCGCTTCCCGGAAGCCATTCCGTTGCGGAACATAATAACAGTGAAGGTGTTAGACGTCCTGACAAATTTCTTCACACGTTATGGCCTACCGAAGGCAGTACAGTCCGACCAGGGGACTAACTTTACTTCGAACATTTTCAAACAAGTCATGGAACAATTAGGGATAAGCCATAGGCTATCAAGTGCCTATCATCCTGAGAGCCAGGGAGCTCTAGAAAGGTTTCATCAGACATTAAAATCGATGCCTAAAAAGTACTGTTATGAAAACGAGAAAGACGGGGATAAGGGTGTACCTTATGTACTGTTCGCTGCAAGGGAGGCCACTCAGGAATCCCTGGGGCTTAGCCCATTCGAACTTGTGTATGGACACTCAGTCAGAGGTCCGTTGAAACTTCTACATGAAACTTGGCTAACGGACAGTGAACCGATTGGACTTCTGTCATATGTAGATAAATTTAAAAATAGGCTTTATCATGCTTTTAACCATGTGAAGATTCATTTTCCACAGATGCAGGAGCGTATGAGACAGAACTATGACCGGAAAGCTACAGCTAGAACTTTTGCACCAGGGGACAAAGTTCTTGTGTTTCTACCTTTGCAAAATCAGCCTTTAAGTGCAAAGTTTAGTGGACCCTACGAGATAGAGTGATAAAGACTCCTGACCGGAGACAAAAGCAGAGGGTATGCCATATTAATTTACTTAAGCCCTATGTTACAAGGGAAAAGAGTAAACCACGGGAGGCCCCCATTATTTCATTAGCTAGAATCCCGACGGACTTATCTAGGATAGATCATAAGTTTGCAGAAAGTAAACTTAATACTACAGAAGCCCTTAAGAGCAAAGATACAAGGCTAGAACATCTTCCGGTAGAACATAAAGAGAAAATTATTGAGCTGATACATGGAAATAAGTCAATGTTTACAGATGTTCCCAGTAAGACACATGTAATAGAGCACGATGTAGTGTTAACCGAGGCTGCCAGGTCTATTAAGCAGCATCCATATAGATTTGACCCCATCAGACCTGAGCATATTAGATCAGATGTAAAGTACATGTTAGAAGATGACATAGGAGAAAAAATGTGATAGCAAATGGTCTACACCCTGTGTGATGATACCAAAAGCCGACCACACACTGCGGTTTTATAGAGACTTCGGGAAATTAAGTAATTTGACAGAGACCGACTGGTATCCCATTCCCCGTATCATCGACGAAATAGAGACAAGGTCATAGCTGATACTCTATCTCGGGTGCTACATGATTGACTGAATAACCCAAAGCTTCTTTTTCGGATCATCTCACTTGTTCATTAAAAATGTGTCATGATATCCTATCATTCGTTTGAATTTCGATTATGGAATACCTATAGAATACTTGTATCAGACAGAAGTCAAGTCTTTTGAAAGTATTAATATTTTGTTATAATCATGTATTATATTGATGTTCTGATATATTTTAAATTCATTTGATTCATTTTATTATGGAAAAGAAATTCCATTTAAATTTTAATGCATTATGCAATAAATATATATTTGTATGTTTTTACTTGATATGGATGGATAAAAGTAATTGTCATCACATGCAATTAAGTGGGGAAACTTTGAGCTAATTGATTTATTATCTTGTTTCATTTTAGTTAATGAATAGAACTAAATAATAATATGTACAATTTTTATCTTAGGAAGAGATGTAAAAGCAATTGGCATAGATTAATAGATAATATTGGAAATATATTGCTAAATTGTTATATCTTGGTAATAGAATGGGAAAAACAAGTGGATACTCACTATATTGTATATACGTTGTTATATATTCCATATATCCGGGAATGGAGGGAAACAAAGGTACCTAAAGGTGTGCACTCATTCAAACCTGAACAAACTTTTATATTAAACTATTAAATTTGCCAAAAATGCATAATAGTAGATTACATTTTAATATTTAGATTACTATAGTAATTGTAACTGGAGCGGATTTCTCCTCATATTTGGGAAAATGGGAAGTAATCATCACCTTAAGTATGAACCCTGTTAATGTCAAGTTGACACTGTAATTTAAAGGGGAAGTAACCTATAGTTTGATTCGAGTGACGTATTACTTATCTTTTAGTTTATATATTAGAAGTAAACTGTTGAAAATTGCCAGAGTTTGAGCAATGTTATATTTGTTTAAATAGATTAAAACTTTTTGCTAATTTTTGGTGGAAATCCACACAACTGTACATAGTTAAAAAAGGAATGACTGGAATATTTTGTACTTGTTGAGACATTAGTTAATTTTAATGTGAACGGGGAAATATTTGTCCATCATGTTATAATCACAATTACCATTAAGTAATGACACTTTTTATAATTTAATTATGCCAATGAGCCATGTTTGCTTAAATTGTCTTATGATCTTCCATTGATTAATGGTTTTTAAAACGATAGTGTTAGGGACGAAAAATGTACCATGTTGGGTATTACTTTGGCAATTATGGTACATTATTTCTTTCATTGGGTGGGGGCGTGTCATTTATATTGTTTTTCCAAGTATTGGAACACGCAATGTTTATTCTTCCCTCTCTCTCTTTTCTCACTACACACGATTTTGTGGGCGGGGCTTAGGCTTTCCGATCGCCTGACGTTTAGTAAGAAAACAAAATATTCTAGGTAATGTTGGGATTCAGTGTTGACCTGTAGTTCTCGGAGTGTCTGGGAACGGCTTATTTTCTGCATAGGGAAGTTCCTATCGTTTTTGTTATGAGTTTTGTACTGATACCATGATTTTCACCCCTACTAGTAATGGGTCTGTCCCTTGCAGCACTTGAATAGTATTTAATTATTTGTTTTGTCTGAAAGGCAGAAAGTTTCTTGATATGTTCTTTTGAGGACGCTTGTGTTTGCACTATTTTATTCTAACAGTATATAATACATATATTGTATATATTGAACATATCATCTGAATTAAACTATCAACAACATTTACACTGAAGCTTCCTCGTCAAGTTACTATTGTATTGTGTTGTCTACAATACTATAATATTTATCTACTACTCGAATGTCAAGGAAAAAAACTGTTAGAACACAAATTCTGAGTTTGTACCCAGGACTATAAGAAGAGTTCGTGTAATACTGAAACATAAATGATAATAACTAAAGTCTCCCCTAGGACTAACGAGAATTATCAACAAGATCTACACAGCTCTGGCCACAAGGGGATTGTGGATGTAACAAATGGATCATGGAACATGCATGAATTCGCCTGTGGATGTATAGTATATTATTAATAAAAATATAAGGGGCGTTCTCCTTAAAAAAAATGTAAATACGTGTAAAAAAAAAGGGCACAAAAAAAAACAACTTCCAATGAAAAAATGGTAATGAGTCACAATGGAAAGTACTTGTAAATGAAACAATAAAGCTAACTTTAGTTAAATGGATGGAAAAATAACCAAATCGGAAAGTAAATTTGTCATTGGAATATATAAAAAGAAATATAAAAAAAGTCTTTATCACAGCCTTATATTTGTTGATTAAAAAATCGACTCTTGGATCTAAGAAAAATATTATTTTGGCAGTAATTTTTTTTTATTTCTGAAAAAAAATAAGAATAACGATGAGCATTTTTTCCAAAAAAGTTCACAAAATGTGTTTTCCAATCAATATAGTTATATAGGATAGATATAATTGAATAGTTATAAGATTATCAAGGGAATTAAGTCAGTGTTTTGTCGAATATGTTGTAGTGGTTGTTGCCCTTTTAAGCAACGACTTAAGACATCAGAAGCGTCAATCCCATCACGAGCATTGAAACTTTGAGCAGCTGAAATGGTAATAAAGTTAAATGATTAATTTGAAATCCGTTTAAAAACAACAACGTACTAAAATAAGAAAATAAAGTAACGTGTTTATTAATTGTTGAAACGACCCTTTACTTATATAATATGAGCAGACAAAAAACACATCTTTAAATGATTTTATGAGAGCAGTTTTAATTCAGCACTATGAATCAATTTGGTCCAATTACTTTATTACTTAATTTATGAGTAAAAATTACTATAAATGTACATACTGTTGGTTGCATTGGATGTATATTAAGTGAAGATAATAGTTGTATTCTACCTATATACATTGAAGTTAAAACGTTAAAATGATTTGAAATGGCTTGGTATCGAATAAATATTTTTTTTTTACATCACATAATTGAAATATGTAGGCCTATTATTCTATTAAACCAAAGACTAAAATGCTATATTTTTAGAGTTTAACGCTATTTTTTTCCGTGCGCAGCCAATAACACTGTACTCAGTGACTTCTAAATTTCCCTAAAGACTTCCGATGTATATAACTTTTGTATTTAATCCTAATTCTCCATTGAGAAAATCATAACGAATTACTGAACAGGAAGTCTAGAGGCCGTAATTCTATTGTAAAATTCGAAACTAAGTGTTTCAAGTTATCAAAAAGCGTAAATATCAAAGCAAGCTGTCCATCACATTATAGTCTTTGATTAAACCTGTATTTATTATTATTAGAGTGAAAACAAATAGGAAATGTACACACTATCGGAAAGCGTGATTCACAGGAAATTGAGGGAGCTTGTGTTTTGGCAAATTAATTTAATCTAACTTTACCCAATGCATAGTATCGTATTGTTGTCTTTACGGCTATCTTATTTCTAAGACTGGATTTATTATGTCTATCTGTGACTGAATTGGTATTTATTTATTGGGTAAATTGTTTATGTGATATAGGGCAGAACTTTTAAAATCAAAACCACACGCCCACCTCATAGAACTTAAGGGGGGGGGGGGCTGCAGATCGGACCTATTTTTGTTATTTACCAACAGATGTGCATAGAAATGCACACATAAGTAGAATCCAACACCCAATATATTAATTCATTTTTTTAATATTTTTTTTTGCGCTCGCTATGGAAATGGCGGCCATTTTGTTTTTTTCACTAGTCGTTAATTACATATTTTAAAAGCTAACTAACTTCTTTAGTTATTGATAGATTTTTATTAAAATTTGCTGAAATCTGCATTAGGATGTAATAAATTGAAACTTGTGATGAATGTTTTATAACTAGTATAGTTTTTTTTTTTACAAATTTTTTTTTTGGCCAATGGCGCAGAAGTAAATTTCAACAAAAATATCAACATTTTATAACAATAAAAACAAAAGTAATAATTTAAACATAATTCCTCACAACGTTTTATTGACAAATATACCATGAATGGTCAGTAAAAGTTTCATGCAAAAATATTAAGAAATAAATAAATGTGTTAAAAAATTGTATCAAAAAAAGACATTTTGACAAAAACGCAAAAAACAAGCGAAAATTGTATTTACTAAAAATATCTTCATGACTAGTACATTAAAGTTAGTTTCAATTATAAATATACATATAATCAGGAACTGCTGAAAATTTCAACAGTATTCATAAAAAAATAAAAAAAGTTATAAAATAAATACTGTTTCCGCCCAATGAGATATAAACAAGTCAAAAGTGACCAAAACCAAAAAAAATTATATTCTTTCAAAATTGATCAAAACCGGTTCAAAAAAAGAAAATACTATTAATTTACTATTTTAAAATACATTGCAATATTCTATTAAATGAATTATAAAATATTTTTTGATTATATATATAAATAATCCCATTATAAAAAACATGGCCTAAATATAGACAACAGTGTCAAAATGTTAGCATATGAGATAATTTCAACTATAGTTAGTTACAGATTATACCCCAGCACATTGAAAAATATACACCTGTTAAATCACTTATGTGGCCACACTTTCAAAGAAAAATAATAAAGAATTCTCACATATAAAATGTTAAAGTTTTCAAAAAAGTCCTGCTTGATATTCATATGTTCCATGAATTTTAAAGAACTCTTTATCCGTATTCTGAATCGCTAGTTTTTTATCACTGGTTCGTTTCTTTGCTTTCTGGCTCTAAACATCAGCACTTTTCCGACGACGTTTTCGTTGCCTTGCTGCGCACATTCTGTCTGTGTTATCACCCGCATCTACTCCTATATGCTGAACAAACAAGTATTTGGAAAATTCAGGTCCAAAGTTGAACTCAGCTATTGCCATCATTGCAGAAAATTCCACCCTTTCCTTGAAATGAAATTGGGCTTTGCTACATTTGGACCAAATAACACTATGTAGACTTTCATTTGCATTTTGCGTCGCATGGCGTTCACATCGCTCAAGGAGCTTTATGTCAGTAAGCCTTTCATAAATAGGCCCAATGTGTTTGTGAAGCCTGTCATAATCTAATGGATTATGTACTCGTTGAGCATGCCCGCCTGGATACTTTTTGATGGACACATCCCGCTTGTAAAAACACCAGGAATCTTTTCCTGGGGGGCAATATTGATGCTGCGGCGTCTGTGCTATAGTTGTGGTATAATGAGTTGAGAATAGCTTTACGCATTTCGGTGGCTGTTGGGTTAGCTCGAACAGCTTTGCTATAGTATGCTGACAGGAGCTTTATCTTGTTTGTGGTCAGGCTGCCATGTTTCTTGCCCCCAAGTGTTGTTCCTGTGAAAATAAAATGATAACAAAAAGTTATTTTTTATACCAAGTGTCAAGATAATTTGTTTAATAAACATTGCAAAATTAGAATCAATAATAATTTTTAGCATTGCTGTCAAAAAATAGAAGAAAATATAATTGTTGTGTGAAGCTCGGTATGGTCCAATTGACTATAGTCATGATATCATACAGACGTGTGTTCAAAATATAAATATTTCGTAATGAAAATTAACTATCTTTATAGCAATCATTATTATAATATAAATAAAAAAACTGTAAGCCCACTGTCTGAAAGGAAGAAATCACATTTGTTAATATATATGTTTACAACTTGAATCTGTCTAAAAGGATGAAAATACATTTGTTAATGTATGTTATGATTGCAAGTTGAATCTGAAAGGAAGCAAACATATTTGTTAATGTATATTATGTTTACAACTTGAATCTGAAAGGAAGCAAACACATGTGTTAGTGTATAGGCCTATTAAATGTGCAGATTCAATACCAACCTTGTTTGGAACAATTTTGTACAATATTCCGAAGCGCTGTTCCAAGTCTTTTTGCCACATGGTTGAGGCATTCCTCTTGCTTGATGATGATATCACCATACGGCTTGGATGCCACAATGCTGTCAAAGGCCTTGGAGTCGACGTCACTAACCATGGTTGTATACCTCATATTGTGCAGCTTGACAGATCTTTTCCAAAGTATTTTTTGCCGATTCTGGCTCCATCATAACAGATGAACCTAAAAGATGTAAAACAGAAATTTATTTTTAATAGCAATAAAGAGTAAACAATAAAATTGACTTACTACATAGAGCAGTGAGCACAATCAATATACCATAAAACCTCGCAACAACCTCCAGCTTCGGCTGAGCGCCTTAGACTTAGCATAGTAGTTATTACAATTTATATAGACCTATAATACCGAAACCGGTATGTGAATATAAAAGTAGCGACATGAATAAATAAAGAAACTGTATAATTTTTAAAACGAGACGGCAATTAAATAATGTTTGCAATAAAAAACAATTAGCTCTTTAAGCCAGGCCTATATTGTAAAATAAACAATATTGATGCATGTACTTACCAGATAAATTAATGCTGCAATCTTTTTCTTTATGGCCTTTGAGCCAAGCCGCATATTCGATAGAGCATTTCTTCTTCAAGGATTCTCCTGTAGTAGCACACACCTGACAATGGAGGCTGACAACATGAAAGTCCAATGTCAAACCAGTAATGACGTCAACGATGCAGCCTACATCTATTAATGACGAATGACCGCAGGTGAGCCAAGTGCCATCAAATGCAACCGCAACGTCTAAATGTGAATTCATTTGCTGATGTTGATAGGCATCTCTGACGGCAAGGGATGCTTTTCCAAGTAGAACATCTCTCAGAACATTAATGTTGTCATAAATAAGGCTTGCTTTTTTTGTAAATGTTGACTGATGTAGACTTGGCAAGTTAAGCACTTCACTGAATTTGTTCAGTTTATATGGTCCTAAGTCACACATCACTGATGCAACTACAATGTCCTTATTTACCTGAAAAGGTGCTTTTCTCTTGTTTTTAATGTCCTTTTCCTCTCTGTGTGATGTAAATAAAGTATTTACCACTTCATCACAAATGACACAGTAAACATCGATGTATTTAGCAAAGCCTTTACTTTTATTTTTATTGATGCTAACATCTATTTCACCGCAACAATTCGGACATTTAAATTTCGATATGAAGTCAATTAAGAGACTTATATCAATGATGGTACTTTCATGTTTTATGTGAGTGGCGTCGACGTCTGCAATAGCAGGACTATTAATTAATTCTAGAGAATCATCTCGTGTTACAATTGCACGTGTTGTTTGGGCTGCATTATCATTATTGGCTGGTAAACTGTCCGATTCCTCTAGAGATAATTCATTATTTTTATTCCAACGAAGTTGACGAGCTACTGAAAGGCTTTCAAGTCTTTTTAAACATCTGCGTGGCATTATGAAAAGGATAAATATAATGGTAGGCTTTTCAAAATGAACTGGTTAGAAAAATGGACACGCACAATGAACGCTGTAAGAATTTGTTTACTAAAGATGAAGGAAGTAGGAAGTAGTCTCGACTTGGTTACAAACAAAACCGACCAATCAGAAATTGGCATTTATGTTGGTAAGATTCATTCTCTATTTTTTTTCAACAAAGAGCGCCCCATGTCCCTATTTTTAGAAAAGATGTCACACTTTGAACTTTCAAAATAAATTAACAATAAGTTGGGAAATCTCATTGGTCAAATAAAAAAAAACATAAAATTAGAGTGTAAAGAACGCACTTTCTAATGACGTATTACACTATTATCATACGGCTTGGGTTCAATAAGTTACCAAGCGATAAAAATGGTCAATTTTCGAGATTTTATTAGTTTTAGACACATACACACCTCACTAAGACTAGATTTTTAGGATAAAACAATTTGATTTTTTAAAAACGATCACTCGATCCAACAAAACAAAAAAATAAACTATACAAATCAAGCAACAACAAAAAAGTGTCTTTTTAGTGATAATAGTCGATTAAATTTGCAGTCCCCCCCCCCCCCCCCCCCTTTAACAATAATAACATTAATTTATCAATTGGTTGACATATCTATATATTATAGGAATCATTTAACAATGTATTCTATATTTCAACGTACTTTTATCAGATAAAGAAAAACATTTCTTACCGTAATTACTACCTTGGCTGCGTCATAACCAATAAGTGCGTTAAAACAGGTGACAGTTACTGATTTCCCACTGAACACAGTAGTTGTAGGCAGATATATTTTTCTTCTGATACTTCCTCTGTGTAGTTTCCTACTTCCAGGTCTCCATCTGGCTCATTTCTTTTTTCTTTGTTCAGTACTTCTGGCTCTATGGGGGTTTCTTTTGCTGAGTCGCTCTCTGGTTCGTTACCTTTGTTATTTACTTCCTCATTGTTGGTTTCTAGATCTTTCTCGGTGCCGGTTTTTTCCTCTACAATTGCTTTCTTTTTCATTCTTAATGGAGCATGTGTAAACAGTATTGTCTTACTTGGAAGGTCCGTTTCTTCTATGTTATTACGGGCTCTTCCCCGCTCATTTGCGGTGACATTTGGGCCCCTATTCAAGCCGGTTTTTGAGGTCTCCTTCGGTGCATATCCGAGCTTGTAGTAGACGCCTATGTCTGGGTCTGGAGACGGGTCTATGCTTGGGGTAGTACTGGGACATTTATGTCCCTTTTCTATTGTCTAGTGGAGTTTGGGGCGTTTCCTTTTCAAGTGTGAACATGTATTATATTTTTTTCAGTCATATGTTACCATCTAAATAATTTTCAACTAATTTTGTTATTTTTAGTATTGTTTTATATTTTAAAGCTATTATTGTAGGCTACTTACTTTTGTTTATAATTATATTAATTAATTATCTCCTTTGAAATAAATTATCGTTTCTAAATTTAATTCTATAGTGATGCCAAACAAGTTAGGTTTTTGTAATATAATAATAATAATAATAATAATAATAATAATGTTTTTATAGCGCTGCAAACAAAGATAACGTAAGCTCAGAGCGCATTTACCATACAACTTAGAACATTACTCTAGACTAGGAGACAAAGCTAACTGATGATTTAAAAAATAATAATTAAATGTAGCATTAACTGACCCAACCTATAAGTAAGAGAGTAGGGGTCTAAAGCATGTTAAATGTTAACTAAGGTAAATCTTGAAATAATGAGTTTTTAAGTTATTTTTGAAAGTATCAATAGAGCTTGTTCGCCTGAGTTGAACGGGAAGTAGATTCCACACCTTCAGACCGGATACTGAGAAGGCTATAAAGACAGAGGTCGTCAGAGAGAAACGGGGTTATTCCAATAGCGATGAGTTGGCAGAACGAAGTGTTCTTTGTGGGACATATGGTGTAATTACGTTCTTGAGATAGGACGGCATCTCGTTATTAAAAAGGCACTGATGGCAAAGTAGCGCTACTTTATATTCAATTCTGGCTTTCACAGGGAGCCAATGGAGCAGACGCAGGATAACTGTCACAGAATCTCGCCTTGACTTACGAATGACCATGCGGGCGGCACTTTTTTGAATACGCAGTAATTTGGCGACTTTATCGTCAGGTATCCCGATTAGCAGAGCATTGCAGTAGTCGAGGCGTGAGAGTATAGATGCAGCGGCACGTTTCTTTGCTGAGTCAAATGACAAATGAGTTCGTATCTGACCAAGTCGAGGCAGCTGTAAATAAAGGCATATGCATAGGTTTCTAATGTGGGCATCGAAAGACAACTGTGAATCGATAACGACACCGATATTTTTTATATTTTCTGCAAAGGGAATATGGCAGTTCAAGATCATCAATGATTCCAAACCCTCAACTTTGGCGATTTTACTTTGAGTTCCAATTAGAAATACCTCGGTCTTGTCTTCATTAATCTTAAGTCTGTTATCCATCATCCTGGAGCAGACACTAGCAATAGCAAGACTGAGGTTGGCTGCTATACGAGAGACTTCAGCGGGAACAGCAGAATCATGTAACTGCGAATCATCCGCGTTGAGATGATATGAAATATTGAAAGGTCTGATAACATCGTCTAGCGGATAGGTGTACAGTGTAAACAATTCTAGGCCTAGAACTGATCCCTGTTGTACTCCGTATTTCAGAGTCGAGCACGTTGAGATAGACCCATTAATGACGACTTAATGTAGATAACAAAGTAAAAGAAAATTAGCCAGATGGACAAGTCTTATCGTGTATGCATGCATAAAAGGTCACGTGCCAAAACATTTCCGTTCTTATTCGATCATTTTCTTCGAAACAATGTCTGTGTGCTACTTTACTGGTTGTACTCAAATTTGTTGGGGATTAAAATTGATTTCATTTCCAATAGATGTTTACAAAACAAAACAAACAATGTATTGTGAAAGTCAGAAGTGAAAAATCACCTTTTTAAAATATCAAACATATTGCTTAATGATAAATAATTTTTGTTATTCGTTTTTATGAATTTACGCATTTTGTTTTTCAATAACCAAGAAAACGCAACTCTTGACTCATTTATTTTGTAAACAAATAAAACTTTTACGTCACGCGACTAACACTTGAGTATTAATGATCACCTTTTCACTTTTGATGTTAAAAACGGATTCCTCATAACTAATATTGTATCCTTTGTATAATTCTAAAAGACTAGAACTGGCCGTCGAGGTTGAAATCAATTGTCAAATACCAGCAAAAGCATGCTTTTTTTGTTTATTAGTTTAAAAATAGAACAGGAAGTTTACGAACATTCGGGTTCAAAAGTTCACGCCTCATTAAGACTTGTCAATGGAGATCTGGAAGAGAGAAACAACACAAAGGAAGAATTAGACGAAGAGTCAAAGGAAGAGGCAGGAAGTGACACAGGAACAGACACAGACAGCGAAAAGGGTATATAATATATCTCCCCGAAATGCACACCGGATTCTTAATTTCTTATTAATTATTATTTCTTTATTAAAAATAGCATTATGGTATTTATTTCAACTAGATGCATGAGATAAATTTACCTTAAACAGTTATAAATGAACATTTCCTGCATTAGTTGTTTAAAAGATTTATAAGATAGCTAGACAATTTAAGAGTCCCTTACGTTAAATAAAAGGAATTAAACAAGAAAGGGATTAAGAAAATGACAAATATATATAGATATGGAAAGCGAGTTTATAGAGGAAGTAAAACATGGACATAATTATAAAGATAATGTGTGAAAAGATGAAACTAAAGTGACTGAAAGATAAAAAGAAAAATAACTAAAAGATAACAAAAGTGACTGAAAGATAACAAAAGTGAGTAAAAGATAATAAAAGTAACTGAAAGATAACAAAAAAGACTGAAAGGTAAAAAAAATAGACTGAAAGATAACAAAAGTTACTGAAAGATAACAAAAGTGACTAAAAGATAACAAAAGTGACCGAAAGATACCAAAAGTGACTAAAAGATAACAAAAGTGACCGAAAGATAACAAAAGTGACTAAACGATAACCAAATTTACTGCAAGAAAACAAAAGTGACTTAAAAATAACAAAGGTGATTGAAAGATAATCAAAGTAACTAAAGATTTGAAAAGAAATTGACGAAATACAACAAAAGTGATTGAGAGATGCAGAGAAAAGAAGATAACGAGTTTAGAGAATTAATAAAAGAAAACCATATACTCCCTTTCTTTGTATACTAAGTTTACCATTTCCACTTCACTACAAAACTAAAATTTCGAATCGGTAATGTCGGTAAATACATATCTAATTATGACTATTCCGCATTTTGTTTTTTTTAAATGCGTGAAGCCACGATCGTCGCTTCGCTTTGTTTCGGCTACTTTTTGTCGTTTTCTTTCGTATTTTTTCGTAAAAACGAACATATCCGAAAAGTTTAGTTACTTCCGTCAAAGGCAGCCATGTTTTTTCGTAAAATTTGTTCTTCGATTAGTAATTTGGTGGAAGGTATTCCTGACTATTCCAAAGGCTACGATGCTGAAAATTTGAAAGAATGTATTGTTTGTCGGGACAAGTCTCTTGGCCAAGTTTCGGCTCGATCGGACGATGGGAAGTGGCCGAAAACTCGATGCAAAGTTTTGCGAGTAACCAACTAGACAATCAGACAGCGCAAGTTAATATAAAAGGAGTCAAAAGTGACAAAGAAGCACAGTTAAAGAGGGAGAAAGAGAAATAAAGAGCAAGGAACATGGATAGTGAGAGAATTAGACAGAAAATGAGCGTAAAATAGTGTGAAGGATCTTACAGACAAGAGAGAGAGAGAGAGCATTTCTGTGTAAGGGACAGCAGAGTCGTACAGAGATACAAAAAATATAAGTAGAGAGATATTGACCAAGACAGAGAGTATTAGAATTTAGAATTATAAAAGAGTGAAAGTGTCAACCGGAGAGTGATAGGGAGTGAGGAAAAAAATCATACAAACAGAGTTGTATAGGGAATGAAAGAAAAAGAGAGAGAAAGTGAGAGAGAGAGAGTGAGAGAGAGAGAGAGAGTGAGAGAGAGATAGAGAGAGACAGTGAGAGAGACGGAGAGGTACACACACACACAATTTACAGTTTTATAGAACATTTATAATGCTTTGTTCGAATACTAGATATTAATGTAAGGAAAGAAAAGGACACAATTATTTTTTACGCCTTTTAAAATGAAAGGGAAGCAATCCATGCAAAACTGCACTATTCATGTTTATCTCCCTTTTAAATGGTACCATTGATTTATAGCGTTTCGTAAAATGTCTAAAAGTCTAAGATAATACTTTAGAATATTTCTGCTTTAATTATTTGTTGATTTTATTATATGTTTTCATCTTGTTTTTACATTAAAAAGATTGCCTTTTGTATAAATCTGCCATTTCTTTTAATACTAAATAAATAAATTTCCATGCGAAAAAAAAAATACTACCGTAAATAAACACACAAGACACTTACAAAAAATAAAAATAAAAAAAAGACAAACATTGATTTTTTTTGTTTATTATATTTGTAATCACAACACGCTTATCAATATTGTTATCACTGAGTAGTATTATGTGTTTAAGCGGAGGAATTCGCATGAAATTGATCTAAATGTCACCAAATTCAAATATTTAGTTTCTGCCTAAGTTGACTAAAGTTGTATTAAGATATTTAATTTCATAAACTATAGGATCTAAATTGGATTTAATAAATCAATAGGGCAATGGTGAAATCATAGGGGCAACAGTATCTTCTTGCTTATTCTTTTATAATGTCACACTATAAAACCCGCCCATTTGGCTATAATTGATTTCAAACATTTAAGAGTGGTTTTAAGCGATGCAGTAATATAATAATGCCCATTGATTGTTATAAAAATGTTAATAAACTTGATTATGCAAATAAAAAGTCAAAATTTAATTTAAAATAAAAAAAATTTTTCTTGATGCAAAGTTTTACATTTAAGATTTTTGTTCCCATTTATGTAAACAATTTATTTTAATTACTATACTATAATCCATCTACGTACAATAAAACTATGATATGGCGTCTAATTGACTAATTTTGGCAAAAGGAGATTATCAGTTTGATGTCATCTGCAGCACACTGTTCATCCAATACCAGAGACAGAGACACAAGAAAAACATTTCACAAATCACATAAAAAAATGACATGATGTCAAGTTATCATAGTGACAATTCCAATAACATTGAAACAATCATGATTTTCTTTAGTCTCTCTCAATCTGTCAGATGCACATAGCTTCTTGTATAATCAATCCACACTCTTAACCATTGTGTTTTTACGTTAAGTATAGTATAGTATAGCATATTTAATTTTAAAGGGTTTTTTCCTAAAAAAAAAGTGTACACAAATAAAAATTTGAATTCGAATAAATTGTTAACAATAATTCTTTCAGAAAATTTGTATTAAAAAAATAGACAATCAAACAATATTTTTTTTTTTAATATGTCGGTTAAATGGACGGAAAGTTGACAACAAAAGAATTGAACTTGAACAATACGATGAAATAAAAAGACATAATGAAGTGTTTCTATCCCTTATACCTATTGGCGTACATTAAAAAATTTGCTGAGTAATATTGTACAGCTAAATTACGTTATCTTTGTTTAAAATTTTCGAAAAAAGTTTAAAAGTTAGCGTTTTCGTATCTCAAATTTGTTTACATTTGTCTCATTATTACAAAATCTCTAATGTACCGGTTATATAATAATCTCATAAATATAAACATAGACACATTTAACTATTAAGAATGCAACCCCACGAACCGGTACGGAAGTCGGTAAAACTTTTTTTTTTTTAATAAATGCAAAAAATGTGAAGAAAAGGGTCCTATGTCGTTTTTTTAGATTATTATTGATTAGTAATGTTGAATGCCTTAACTTATAGCTGTACAATTTTCAAGCTAGAATGATTTTTAGAAATTAATACAAAAAAACGGGTTTTTAAGCACCTGTGTATAAAATCACGTAAAATGTCCTCTAAACATTAAATTGTATAAAAATATAATAAATATTACCTAAAATAATTAAAACTTTAACATCTTGTGTATTCATTCATTATGATTATGTTTGTTAAATTTCATAACGATTGTTTGTCCTGGAAATAATTAATTATCTGTTGCAATGTTAAATTTTGAAAAAATCGATACTGTTTTATTTTTCATTTTTCTCCAAAATGACTTCCCTTACCTTTACTTATGTAAATTTGAATAACTTTTGAACTAATTAATGGATTTTTAAAGATTTTTCACCAATATGTAGATAAATGAAATAGCTTTAATTCAATACCTAAAACTAATTATCCTATTTTGCCGACTTCAGTACCATTCCGTGGGATTGCATCAAATTTGTGTTTTTTTTAAGTTCAAGTAGGATAATCCATTTTATTGTCGTATTTTTCGTTTGTAGCCCTTTTTAAGCGAAGACTTTAGACATCAGAAGCGTCAGTCCCAAAACAAACATTGAAACTTTGACGACCTCTGGAGCAGCTGAAATGTAATAATGAATTCATATTACACTTACATCGAGTATCATTTAAAAACGAAACAACCACTATAATAACAAAAGATGCATATTAGATAATGATCTTAATCAATTAGTGAAATAGTTCTTAGAAGTAGGGACCTAACAGAGTAGATGATTTATACAGTGTATGTGTGTTTACGTGTTTGTGTGTTTGTGTTTACGTGTTTGTGTATGTGAGTATGTATTTACGTGTTTGTCTGTGTGTTTATATGTTTATTTGTTGTCTATGTGTTTACGTGTTCTTTTTTTTAATGTGTTTGTGTTTGTGTGTGTGTTTATGTGTTTGTGTGTTTGTTTATGTGATGTCTGCATTTTTTTTCTATGTATTTGTGTGTGTGTGTTCACGGCAAGATGTTCTATTTAGAGTCTCATTTCAATACATTAGCGAGTGGCACCATTTTATTTTCATATTCATAATATTGTAATCAGGTCCTAACATTTCGCATCCCTTGGCATGGCTGGAGCCTGGACAGAACCTTGGTGTACCCCCCCCCCTGGTTCATCATTGCACATTGTTACGCCCTGGACCCAAGAGCCGGAAGGTTTGTCCAGTATTTTTAACCATTATACATTCATCTACTTACAGTTGAAACTGACAGTGTAGGAGTCAGAGGTCTGAATGACATTGCTTCTTTTAGCTGTACATCCATACACCCCAGCGTCACTGGTTGTTGCGTTATCGAGCTGTATGATCTGCTCCAATTGGCGAGCTATTTCCGTGCCGTCTTTCTTCCAAGAGTACGTCGCCCCGGCCACTGCGCTACCGCAGGCTAGTGTAAAACGACTGCCCAGTACAGGAGTTGCAGGATCAGTTTGGATAACTGGTTTAGTCAGGTAAGTACTGCCTGTGGGGAAATAAATAAAACAGAGATTTGAAGATATTCTATACTCCTATACGACTGTTAAATTAATTCAAAAGTAATACATTTTAGAAATATTTCGTTAACTTTAATTTTAATACACATTCGATTTTCATAATTATATCTAAGGGTTGCATTGTTGTTTTTATTTCTCCAGTTTCCATTGTTTGCTGCAAACAGCATTTTTAGGCAAACTAATATATTTGTGGAAGACTTTAACAAAATTTCTATTGTTGTTTTTCAAGTAACACCAAACATATAAAAAATCATGATATAATATCTTTTTGTATCGTTTTTTTTAAAGATCAACTGAAAATGTTTTCATGTCGTACACGCAAGTTATTTAAATTGTGTATTACCATTTAAATAAAATGTTAAAAATAACTTTTTAATAATTACTAAAATATTAGCACTTAAATGTGTGATATTTGTTTGGGAAAAAAATCAAAAATTTTTTAGCCATTCAAAATGTATAATATCCGTCAACAAAAGCACGTAACTTCAATAATTGGAAACTTGTGTTGGAAAAAATCATATTTCCACGTGTTTTGAATCTTTAACTCGGTTCTAAATTTTTAACGATATAGTTAAATTTAGCAGATCATGATTTATTGACTTTGTTCCCCTCTAAAACGTCACTTCGGTATTGGGCTGACCCGATGGCTTTTCTTAGCAGTTCCAAATCTTGTCAATTCGCACTTGTTTAAATTATTTTTGTTTTAAATACAGGACCTTTTTGCGTAATCTCAAAATCAGCTATTAACTTAATTTTAAGCTTAACATTTACCAATTAGACTTAAAGGCTTTGACATTCAATTATAATAATATGTGTTTTGCTTTGTAATACATTTATCACTGCAGAACACCTTGCACCACGGCAGGGGTTATTTCTTATGAATCAAATGAGATACAGTTTTTACGTCCCTAAATGCTTAAAAAAAATATGTCATTAATTAAAATGTAATTAAATATGCGATTTTAATTTTCTTCTAAACTTGTGCTTTAAAAACAAATTGAATTGTCATTGGACCAAACTAACACAATTTAAATGAACTTTATGCAAAATTGTAGAAAGGTTTACCATAGACTATAATATACATGGACCTCTTGCTTTAGTATTTCTCTTATATGATGACTTGAAACACTGATTTTCGGAATTCCCGATTCTAATTAAAGTATTTGCTATACAGTAAATAAAGTTATTGATATACTAGTTCCGTTTTATTTAATTGCTATGATTTTCTCAATGAAAAACGAAAGTTGTATAGAGCGGAAACATTTATAGATCAGTGTTGTATGCGCACGGAAAACGAACATAAGCTCTAAAAATAGAGCAGGCGGTCCATCTTATTATAGTTAATGATAATAAGATTAATAGGCCTACAAGTATTCATTTAAAGTCGAAAAAAATGCGATTTAATAAAACGGAACTTGTATGACAATTACTTTATTCAGAATCGGGAATTGCAAAAAAAAAGGAGATAATAGCATAAAAAACTAAAGCAAGCGGTCCATGTATATTATAGTCTCTGGGTTTACGCGTATTTCACTAAAGCAATCTGTTGTCGCACTTAACATTGATTTAACATAACTGATCGATAAAAAAAATCGATTGGGATCGGAAACTATATTCTTGATGCAAAAATCAATATAGTATTTTCATTAGGCCCTGGCTTAGGTTTCTAGATAACGTAACTAAGTAAAAAGCAGCCATTATGGTGATGATCTTGTATACATTTCTTATTTAACATGTCTATTTAAAACGCAAAATATATAGAAATTGTTTCCATAAATCTTGATATTTAACTGTAATACAAGTCCAGAGTAGTTCTTCCACGAAATAAATAAGATTTGAGGCTTTTATAGTTTTCAATAGCTCCTGTGAAACATTGCACAGCATGCCTTATGCTTTACTTTTAGATAGTAAGTTAAGATAGGCTAACTTTCGACCATCCACATGTTTAATTAAATACTCTGCACTTGCGGAACCTATTCCATTGATATTTAATGGTTTAAATTTTAGCTTTGAATGTTAATTTTCATCGTATGACAGTGTTTTATAGTTTTTTTTACGCCATATTGTTGAAATGATGATATTTACAAATAAATCCTTTATAAGCTTATAGCAATACGGCTGTCATTTGTCACAACTAGACAAAGTAAAAAACAGCACATGCTTTTTGTACGTGATTGCTAATGCTCTGTAGGCTTTCACGTGACTTTCACTTATCTATAAGCTAAGATTTCCTCAACACTGACCTGTAAATACATTTTAAGTGACTCAAACTTCATTTTATTTTTTTTTATAGATTTGTTCTATTTATAGGTGATTAATTCCTATTACTCGCTTAAATGGATAAGAGAATAGTGTAAATAGTGTAATCAATTATGGCTTCAATGTGCGCATACAAATTTCTTTTTATGGATCAGTGGTTATCATGTTATCACTTTGTATGAGTTAAAAACCTCAACCTGTACTAGATTTATATGTTTAATAAAAGAAATAGCAATACTTACTTCTTGTAATGGTAATCACCGCTGACTGAAAAGAAGCCGTGTAGGTGGCTTGACATTTAATTACATAGACACCTTCTGCCTTTGGTATATCATAAGTTTGTGAGGTTGCTCCACTAAGGGGTTGAGCGTTATTCTGTAATTGCATATTTCAAGCTATAGTGCGCAACAATTCAAATTATTATTATAAATACTAATCTTAGTTCGTATAAAAGAGTAAATGTAAAATTTAGTACATTTTCGTATAATAGTTTTTATGTGCACCATATTCTGCTCACATTTGCACCAGTGCTTGAGTTTTATATTTAAGTTTTAGATAATCTAGGAGTGGGATAGTGATAATCCTTAACTAGACAATTTGTTGGTCGTGCACATTATATTTATTACTAATACAACTTCGCTCTTCTTTCCACTTCCGCTGGGTCAGATACATACTAAGGATATCATAGACTATAGAAGGACCGCATAATCAACATCAAAGTTCTGCAACTGGGAAAACATGCCAAGCATGGTAAATTCCTCCGCGAACAATGTCTCAGAAAACTTGGCCAAGCTTGCAGGATGGTGGATGAGCAAATACTAAACAGACATGATCTTTGCAGAACTCGCTGAAGGCAAAAGCGCAAGTCTTAGTTCAAAGACGTCTGCAAGCGCGACCTAAACATTATAGATGTATAAACTTCAACTTCTCGCCGAGGCTAAAAGAGCAGCAAAGAAAAGCAAATAAATTACCCCCCCCCCCCCCCGCCCAACTCTAGCGGACCCGCTTTCAAGTTTCAAGTGGCAGCGATGCAACAGTCTGTCTGTCTGTCTCAGTCACAGAAAATACTGCAAAGCTGGTGAAAACACGGGGGCGCTAATCGGATCATCTTT
Source organism: Anisus vortex (assembly GCA_949126835.1). Classification (NCBI taxonomy): domain Eukaryota; kingdom Metazoa; phylum Mollusca; class Gastropoda; family Planorbidae; genus Anisus; species Anisus vortex. The sequence continues at coordinate 11,179,371 of OX421498.1, read as the reverse complement.
CGGGATTATGCAGCTAATTGACAAGTCTTAATGAGGCGTGACCTTTTCAAATGGCAGAGATCATGAACGTCAGGTGCCATTTCCCGCCATTTACTTAAACAAAAAACAGGCTTTTGCTGGTGTTTGACAATTGATTTCAACCTCGTCGGCCAGTTGTTATAGTCTTTATGAGGAATCCGTTATTAACATCAAAAGTGAGTAGGCGATAATTGATACTCAAAGTGTTAGTAACATCAAGTTAAATTTAGCTTTGTTATAAAATAAATTATTCAAGAGTTGCGTCCTTGGTTAGTAAATAACACAATCGTAAATACAAAAACAAAATTTTTTTGCATCAAGCAATTAGTTTGGGATTATAAATATGTTATACTTCACGTCTAACATTCACAATCCATCGTTTTCTTTTGGAAATGAAAAAAAATTAAATCCCTTACATCTTTTCGTACAACCGGCAATGTTTTACACTCCAACCTTTATGCATGCATACTATTTAAGACTTGCCAATGGTGACTACTTTACTCATTAAACAAAGGTCACTTATAAATAGTTTTTAGAAAAATCAGATTTTAGTTTAGTTCAAATGGTGAAGCAGTTTGCAAGGAATCAATGTTCGTGTTCGAATTAGCCCTTCATCTTTCTATATATATCAACATAGTGTTATATTTAACGAATCCTGAGGCTTACAACGCATTATTAATTATATTTACTTTAAGTTTAGAAAGAACGTGTTTATATCAAGAGTTAAGGAACAGAATGGAGGCTGACGGATAAGGAAGGGGGGGGGGATAACTCCGTCCAAGACGTTATGGTCAAAAGATCAAAGACCTGAAGGACTGTTCCACTGTCTTGAAAGGAATTGGAGAGGGGGGGGGGGGGGGAGATTCGACATTTTAAAAGTGTTTATTCGTTCCAATTAAGAGAAACACCGGTAGGCTAACACATGGGTGGGAGGGGGGGGGGGGGCAGCAACTGTTGTGCATCCGAGGTTTCATTGCTCTGCCGAGAGACACCAAGACACGATGGATGGGGGTGGAGCAATGTGCGCAATAGACCGTCTCACCAAGCCCTGTGCCGAAGTCTGTAGTTTGTACTGCCGGGCGACAGTGCAGGTATGCGAGCGAGCCATCCCGTTTATGAACCGGGTAAAAACCGCTGAGTAGTGCTGAGTAGTGCACGTGACTGCGGAGACCATAACCTTTGTTACCTAACGGAGAAACACGTGGTGGATAGTCTCTTGACCCACCCCTGGACGGAAGAGCCGAAATGTTAGTTTTTTTTTTATTGTATGAGACTTTTTAGACTTACCATCCAGACGTAAGTGATGGCTTTAGTTGTTGTATCTATGTATGGAACATCAGGAGTTGGCACACATTTCAAAGTGATAGTTTCATCTACTGTGTATACCTGATTGTCCACCGTCATTGGTGATATCGCAACAGCACTAATGTCAGCTATAAATAAATCATAAGATAATATTATCGTACATCTGTATGTAGTAAAGACATGCTTGTTGACACTTTTCATAAACATATTGTCAATAGAGAAATGTAGTAAGACACAAAACTAGAATACTCAAAACATCAACACCAGGATGATTTCCCGTAAGGCTTCGTAAAAATGGAAGATAACAAAACTCTATGTTTTAAAATCTGTTTAAATTCCTGTTAATACCTAGGAATTATATGTGCTTTATTATTAGTATGTTTTAATTCCTTACATCAACATTATTTTACACTAAACCTTTCACTATATTGTTAAATGAATAGAAACTTTTGAAATATTAGTTTTCATTGTAAAGCAAACACTAAAATTGTGATTTCTGACAAAGAGCGGCAAGATTCATTGCTATTGAATATTTACTACTCAGAAGTGCTACTACTTACTACACCGTTAAATAAATCACTAAACCTAGAAACACATTGGAACGGAGGGCAAAGTGCAAAATAGTAAAAATGCAAAGAGCAATACATTCTAATTTAAAAAGAAAACACAGCAATTATTTATTACAATGCTCAAATAGCCATAAGGACAAAAACAATTTCTTATTCCATATGCAAAACTAACAACTATAAATGGTTTAAAAAAATCTTCAAATGCAAGACTTAATGTCAATCCACTGATAAACGTAGGACGCAATGATCTTACGAAAAGAATGAACGTACTTAGAATATAATTTAATATTAAGTTAAGCTGTCATTGCTTGACTAACCACCTAAACATGTCTTTTAATCTTAATTTTCTACACTATCAATTCACCCCATTGTCAAACATGTAATAATGATAATGCCTCTCTACATACAGAAATTACCGAGAAATATTTTATAAGCAAAGAGATATAGATATACGGACACTAATGTACTAAAAAAAATATTGATACAAAATATGAATAACTCGTTTTCTTTACTTACTGACGATTGTAGGCAAATTTGTAGTAGCACCGATAATCATATTAGTATTTGATGTCGTATCAGTCAATTCACATTTCACTGCTGTCCCTTTGTTGCTGTCAGCTATTGTGACAGGTGAGGTGACGGGGGCTCCATTGGTATCCTGTTTATAGTATTATAGGTTACGTTATCAAAACACAACAATTTACGGATCAGAAGTGTGCTTTCAAAACTAGTAAAACTACAAGCACAGTGAAAACCAATTGTAGTATGCCCTAACAGTTATGTTGTTGGTTTGTCATTGTTTTTGAATGGTGTACTCTAATGTTATATGCATTTCCAATTTCTTTCTGCCTACTATTTATTTGTCACTATCTATTTATCTGTGTCTTATCTACATTGCTATGTCAGTCTATCAGTCTCTGTATAGCGGCAATAGGTCACAACTATGTATATATCCCAAAAGCTGTGGGAGAGGTGTGGACAAAGAACAGTAGAACAACAAATTTTGGAAAGAAAGTGCAGATAGATTGGACACACCCAACAACAACAGAGCTGGACAGTCCTTATAGTCCTCTCGACATAAAGGAAGACCCAAAGCGAGCATGGAGACGAAGCATATTGGATGAGGCTGGAAAAACTGGAAAGAGCTGGGAAGATATGAAGCGACTGGAGAGACCATGGAGAGTGGTGTGCTTTGATAGAGGCCATATTTTCCACAAGGAACCCATAGGACAGATGATGTATAAATATTATGCTAAGCTGGATGTTATAAAAAATAATTCAACTTTCATTTGGCAATATTATTCTTATTTTCGCTTAGCAAACCAGACGTAGGCTCATATATTAATTTTCGTAATCAAATTTACGACCTTTTGAGACAAACTGCCTCGCTGAGCTTCAAGCCACGGTTTCTCCATGTTAAAATTATATACACTACAAAGTTAAAGTATTGACTCAGGCAGAACGACGTCTAGGTTGATACATATGGTTATCTATAATGATGTGTCTCTCCCTACCCCCAGACTGCCCACTGAACACTCCATTTGTTCATTTCATTCAATCTTTGTAAAAATAAATAAATGTGTAACTGCAAATGAATGTTTGTCCGAATTTACCTGCCATTCTGTCTGTACATCCTATTTAAATTAACAATAATAGCATTAATTTGTCAATTGGTTGAGATATCTACATATTATAGTTAGGTATCATTTAACAATGTATTCTATATTTCAACGTACTTTTATCAGATAAAGAAAAACATTTCTTACCGTAATTAGTACCTTGGCTGGGTCATAACCAATAGGGATGTTGACACAAGTGACAGTTACTGATTTCCCAGTGAACACAGTAGTTGTAGGCAGAGATATTTTGGGGAGATTGGTAAGAGTTGTAGCTGGAGTTGGGTTAATAAACAATTATATTAAATCGTTACGGACACATTGAATATATAATTTGTTTAAAACGTATGATCATATATATATATATATATTTATATGCAAAAAAAAAAATGTAAGCAACCACTCAAGCAGCAGATTGTTGTTTGAAATCACACACATTAGATTTGAACTAGATTTCCTTCCCCAGGGCAAGCAATGGATCTAGAGAATAGTTGACACGCTTGCACTTACTAAAACAAAATTTTCAAGCGATTTAAAGTGGGGAAAAAAATCACAACGGGTTAAAAAAAAGACTGACAGATTGGGGACGCTAGTGCAACAATTTGTTATAATGGCAAATAAAATTTGAGAATTTTCTATTAATTGGAAGTAATTATCGTAATATGCTTCCCGCTAAATGTTTGTTATCCTTGTCGTATTGAATTTGTATTTTTATTCATTAAAACACTTATAATTAGGGTCTAAGTCGGTTATATTGTTCTATTTTATCAATTATTTGTATGTAGTGATCATAACAATACCTTTTTGAATGTTGTATTCATTTTTATTAAATACATTTATACTTGCGCTAACCTGATCTTAAAAGTCCTGTAAAGCAAATGCGTCGACACAATGGCCAAAAATGAATTTAACAAACAGGAAACACGGGGGAAGTAGGGGGATTAGAGAGGCTAATTTGTACGAAATCGTGGGGGGGGGGGAGGGGGGATGTGTCCAAAAAATGTACAGGGTTCAACAGGGGATTGGGAGGTATAAAACATATGACTGGTTGTGTGTACGTAACACACGGTTGACCCCTATGTTGGGAATCAAGAGATATTGTTCTGATGAGAATCAAGAAGACATTTGCTTAGATGTAGTATTTTCACACACGTTAAATTGTCTCCTCTGGTAACCAATATTCTTTTGTTACCTTTTCACTCAAAGGCAGTATTACATTTAAATATCTGAAACATCTACAATTAGCTTACAAGTTTTTAGCAAGATCTCGAGTACAAGTCCATCACTTGGATCAGAATCCAGGCTGCTATATCCAACGGCTTTGGCTTTGCATCTTAAAAAAATAAATACATTTTACATAAATTAGTTCTTACTTTTTTTTTTTCTTTTAATAAGAAAATGTAGTTTTATTAAGATCCGTTTTTAATATTAGACCCTAACAATAAGAAATTATGTTGTATATTATCGAACAAAAAAAAATAGTTATTAAACACTAAACTTTGAAACATGTACATGTCAAAGTGATCTAGACGACACAGTTGTTTACCATCTTGATGTCCATGCCAGGCGGTACACATTTTTATAATAATAGATCTATCTCCTGTTTTTTTGTTTGTTTTGTTTCGCAATTTAGTGCGTAGGTAATGGGGAGTTAAAAGAAAATAGAAGGGGGGGGGGGGGGCTGAAGGCGCTTCAATGCATATCTGAGGTTGCTTAGCTTGGGCCGTTCGATAGGTCTGATGCCCTGGTGGGGAGGAAGAAATGAGCGCAGCAGTCCCGCCTCAACCCCGCATTGGTTCGTGGATGCCCATACCTATATTATGGGATTTGCGATACCGGGTGACACTGCAGGTATACGGGCGAGCCACCACTCCGCAGTGGGAGAAGACAGTTTATGTGGCTGCGGAAACCGTACACGAAGTCACACGGTCCGCCCAATAGTGGGGTGGCTTGCTCTTCTCTCTCATACCCAACAACAGTTGCTGGAGAAAATACCAATGTTGCAGCCACCTCTGCACGTAATGGTCTTAATATACACAAAGGGAAGAGTAAGGTCCTCAAGGTCAATGCCACCAGTACTGCACCCATTATGCTGGAAGAGGAAGCACAAGAAGAAGTAGAGAGTTTTGTCTATCTTGGCCGCATTGTGGACAAGCAATTTGGTACAGATGCTGATGAAAAACAAGGGTTTTAAAGGCACGAGCGGCCTTTCAACAACCCAGGAATGTCTGGGTCTCCATACACCTGAAAAATAGCCTAAGGATTAGGATCTTCAACACCATGGTGAAACCTTTGCTGCTGTATGGAGCTGAAACCTGGAGAACCACGGCCTTGAATATAAAGAAACTCCAGTCCTTTATAAATAACTATTTAAGAATGATTTTTGGGATTCATTGGCCACAAAGGATCAGCAGCCTGCAGATGTGAACATCAGATCATAAACATAAAAAAAAATATTTTAAATGTAATTAGTCTGTATCGAATAATGAGAGTGTTGTCTTAAATGTTATTAGCTAATTGTATAATGTCCGGATACATATTTAGTCACTTCTGACTCTTGAGTGTACAAGCGTAAGTGACCTCTTTGTGTGCTTAAAACAGATTTCATGTGCGATAGAATATGTTCACAAGTATATATTGAACCAAAGGCTGAAAGTAGAGTGAATGCCTAGCAATTGAAAATAGCAGATCACTTTCCGAAGAACCTTCCTTCCAAAGTTTCGAAATTGATTTCAAAGCAAGATGTTCAATTTCAATGCAAATCCATAAAGTGGTCTAAAAGTTATCTTATCTTATCTTATACATTACAGATAAAGATGATTATTGCGTCCTGCGCTCATCCGTGGTTCGAGTCTAGTCTTGCATTTTATTAATGTTTTAAATGAAACTAAGTTACTGGTTTTCCTGTTTTTTTTTCAGGCAACCCAATCCATGCCCGAATGCCACTCAGGAAGAAAGAGTACTTATATGCATTTGTTCTCGCATAAGGGATAAGGAAAGTGTTTTTGTCTTTATGTTTATCTGAGCTTTGCAACAGGTTGTTATTGGGTTGTATTTCTAAATTAGAGTTTAATGCCTTATGTATTATAACTACTTTACTCTTTCCCCTTCTGTCCTCTAGTGTTTCTAGGTTTAGTGATTTGACTAATGGTATTACTCTTGTTATTTGGGAATATCACTAGATCTAGTTATAAACCTTGCAGCTTTTTTTTTTTTTTTGAATTTCTAATTTTTTAATGTTTTATTTAGTTGATGGGTCCCATACAGATGCTGCATATTCTAGTATAGGCCTAACTAAAGTGAGATAGCATTTTAGTTTTATATTCTTATTACATTTGTAAAAGTTCCTTTTTATTAATCCTAATTTTTTATTTGATTTTTTTACTTACTTCATCAAAATGAGAGTTCCAAGATAACTTATCATTTATTATTACTCCTAGATACGTAGCATTGTTAGTTTGAGTTACTTCTTTACCATGAATGAAATAGTTTGTTATTATTTGTTGAATTGCTTTTTTTACCTGACCTTGTAACTGCAAGTACAACTCATTAAAATCTGTTGCTGTGCCATTCAGAAACATCAGCTTTAGCAGTCAGTTCCCCTCAATCAATACCGAAAAAGTTCGTTCATCAAGAAACATCTAATGGAGGTCTGGCACCAGTGCCTTAGGTTACCAACCGCTGGTTTACACCACTATTTTTTTTTAGTTATTGTATTTTTTAAATGTCCCATTTTTACTTAAAGACATATAATTTATTCCTGAAAACTTCCCACTTTTTATCATATAAAATGCTTCCCCTTTTTTATTATTAAAAAGGGCTCACTTATTTTTATTCTTAAAAGGCCCCGCTTTTCAGAAAATAGTCTCAGAGGTAAATATAGCTCCCCTCTCCCACAAGCAACACTAATGGGAAAATGTACTGTATCAATTTCGACTTAAATTTTTAATGCTCTAATGCCATTTAAAAAATGTGAAATTGAAATATCAAACCACGATCATTATTTTTGTAGCATTTTTTTTATTCATTTAAAGAAAGCCACTGATATAAATCATTATCAAGTATAAATTTGAATTAAAATACTACCATTTCTAAAGTGCAAAATGAAAAAGAAAAAAAATAATTTACGTGTAAGTTCCGACATTTGAAGATGATGCCGCTGCAATAGTGTACGTGCTCGCTGTAGCCCCAGTTAAAACAACGCCACTCAAAGTCCATTCAAATAGCGTGGCGCCATCTGACGAAGTGCAAGTCAGTGTGGCACTCTTTCCATCCAGCACGACTGGGCTATAGCCGGACGGTGGTGCCAATGTAGGCTTGGCTAACTTACCTAATTAAGTAAAATATTTAGCACACAATGACTGTTAAGGAAACGTAATATAATAATCTTGAAGAGTGTAAAATGTTTGGCATGAAATGTAACACTAATCACTAGATGACTTGTCAGTAAGTGTACGATTATTATTTTCATACTAGGATATTGATACAATATATATTGTTACTAATCCGGATATTTTGTTGTCGGTCTAGGATCTTGTTCATTTTCAAATAATAAACTCAAGCCACTCGATGTATGTTGAAAGAAGAATTTACTGATTGAACTTGTGTACAATAATAACATTCAATTCACTGGTTAATAAGTAACCTTCTGTGTAGATAAGCATTATAACCAGCACCAACCCTTACTTCTAAATGTGTGCTTTGTATAAATGTTGATACAGAAAGTACTAGAATAGATTTTATTGAAGCTTTCCGAATGCAAAAGTAAAGGTGTACTAGAAAGTGTGGCAGAGACTACGAGAAACAAATTTGGTGTTATTACGTCATAATAAATAACCATCTACCTAATAATCCTCTACACCAAAAACAAATATAGGCCTAGATAAACAACTCTACATGAACTAGCGAGACAATCTCAAATATAATATATAAAAACTATTATTACATGCAATACATACATAACAATATTAATTATTAAATGCTTGCATTGTGCAAAGATCTAAGAAATATCTCAATTAAGGACCGAAATTCTAGAAATATCTTACTTCCACATCCTGTAGGTATAGGTGCAGATCCTGCCAAGCAAGCACAAACTTTCGTTGTTGAATCACAAGTTCCAGTTGTGTAGGTCGAGGCTACACATGTAGTAGAATTCTTACAAGTGGCTCCAAACACCAACTCGAAAACTATAGACAAGATATCACGTTTAATGTCAACATTCTTTACACATTTTATTTTGACTAATACGAATGGCCAATGTGTGTAAAGCAATTACAATCTATACCACCATGCGTGAATTAAAAAATAAATGGAGTAGGTGTTTTCGATTTGCTCATAACTTTTGGAAAACGCAATTTGAGAATGAACGTAAAAAATCCTGGAGGCGTTATTACTGAGAACAACCAGTTGAATATCTGCCGCAGATAAAAACCAGCGGGATTTTGAAAAGTATTGGTTGGGTGATCAGAGGTCGTCCATATATTACGCAGGCTAAAACAAAGTTTTATTTTTATATTCTTTATCTCCTCCATTTATGGGTAGTTAATAAAAGCTTTGCAGCTTCCATCCTTAACCTGTTTTATTAATGATTTTTAAAAAATACTTCTAAAAGTTATTTGTGTCAGGATGTGCTTACGATTAGGACATCAACCTGGCAGAAGTTGGGCGATGAGAGGGGTGCGGAGTCGTAGTTGAGGGGGTAGTAGTGGCAGGTCGTCGTGGGGTATGAATTACCGTGACTGTAATCGCCCTGGAATAATTATTATTTCTCTCTTGGCTCGTTAGATATTATGACGGACACAACAAATAGTTCTAAGCAGGCAAATAAATCGTTGGTTAAGTTCAGGTGTTTATTATCTTTTCAATTCTTCACTCAATGGCAAGATACATAGATGAATTTGCACAGGCTTCAGTTAACACTCAACACATGGTACTGCTAGGTTATCCAAAACATTAGGCAACCGTAGCTGTGTTCATGAAAGTACTTAGACTGACACAATATCTATCTATACACACGTAGGCGGTATATCCTATGGAACAACTGAATAAGTGGAGGCTAGAATCGAACAACCTTCGCCTCCTAACGTTTGAGCTGAAGTGTCCTAAAACTAGTTAAGCGCGCTTTCCTGGATTTTAGTCATGTGATCAGTGGTCAATTTGATTGGATAGCTACATTAGTTTAGAATTACATATGTTCTGGTTGGCTGGTTTGAAATATACTTGCATAGAAGATTGACTATTGGGGGGAAAATAAGGGGTGGGTGGGTAGACGTATACGGAGATACAAAGGATAAGATAATGACTTATTTCCCTTGATGTACCTGTGTCAATTGGTTCTGGTCGAGCTCAGCCCAAGGTGCTTACGTATGTGCGAGACGCTTCGCTCCAGATGTCACTACTTCGAGTAGATAAAGGGTTATGCCCACGGGCGCTGAGTAGGGGACGAAGAGGGGAGATAATGAAATAGGTGTAGCAGTGGGTGGGGGTGTCTACAGGTGGGTGGGGGTTTCTACAGGTGGGTGGGGGTTTTACGTGTATGCTGAGTTTAGCAAAATAAATGAGTATTTACTATCCAAATGCAACATGAATCATGATTGACAGCATAATACAATATATATATATATATACATACATTAAAGAATACACACACATACAATCACACATACAAATAGTGTAATACCAATTGGCTGAATCAGGTAGCAACTCTGAATTCGGGAATGAAAAAAATGTAGAGAGGGTTAAAGAGAGGTGAGGAGAAGGGTGGTTGGGGTGTTCCTATTGCGTGAGAAGAGGGAAAGAGGTAATGGCGTCAGGCTACTTTCTACTCCCTAATCTAACTCTACGCTAACCTATGTTTCTAGTTCTACACTACTTCTGCGCTATGATCTATCCATGAGTACTAATAAGGTTACGATTTAATCCAGAATCTTTACAATTTGTTTTACTACAGTTGGTTTTATATCTTGTTTGCTCACGTTGCAATATATTAAAGAAAGTCACAAAAGAACATATTCATATTTTATTGCTCTTAACCCTCCTGTATGGGTAGGCCTACTTAATAAAAGCTTTGCAGCTTCCATCATTACTCTGTTTTATTAATGATTTTTTAAATCATATTCAAAAATTATTTGTTTTACTACAGTTGGTTTTTATCTTTTTTGCTCACGTTGTAATTTATTAAAGAAATACACAATAGAACACTCACATTTTATTGTTCTTAACACAACATCACATTTAGTAATAAAATAAAACTTTGCGAGCTACGGCTATTTTGTTAAAACTGTCATGCGGGCTGCGGCTATTTTGTTAAAACTCTCAAGCGGGCAACGCTTATTTTGTTAAAACTCTCAAGCGGGCAACGGCTATTTTGTTAAAACTGTAATGCGGGCTACGGCTATTTTGTTAAAACTGTAATGCGGGCTACGGCTATTTTGTTAAAACTCTCAAGCGGGCAACGGCTATTTTGTTAAAACTGTAATGCGGGCTACGGCTATTTTGTTAAAACTCTCAAGCGGGCAACGGCTATTTTGTTAAAACTGTAATGCGGGCTACGGCTATTTTGTTAAAACTGTAATGCGGGCTACGGCTATTTTGTTAAAACTGTAATGCGGGCTACGGCTATTTTGTTAAAACTGTAATGCGGGCTACGGCTATTTTGTTAAAACTGTAATGCGGGCTACGGCTATTTTGTTAAAACTGTAATGCGGGCAACGGCTATTTTGTTAAAACTGTAATGCGGGCAACGGCTATTTTGTTAAAACTGTAATGCGGGCAACGGCTATTTTGTTAAAACTGTAATGCGGGCTACGGCTATTTTGTTAAAACGGTAATGCGGGCTACGGCTATTCTATAAATGTGTACGCACCACCATTTGACACTTGCAAGAGGTGTTAAGTCAATAAAATTGTCTTTGTATAAATCGACTTATTACGTCACAATTTAGCATCTTTTGACAAGCGTTTTTTTTCACTCAACTCAATCTATGTATATTGTTGGGGTGCTTAGAATCTTTTTTTTTTAAGTTGTGCTAAAGATCATCGTATATATATAAGTAAATAGATGATCTTGAAGACAATGGTTATTACTTCTCTTTGTTTTTCAAAAAAAGTGACATAGCACATTTTGCTATGAAACTATTTTTTTTTGTTTTGCTACATACAAATCTTGAATTTCTTGAATCTATTTATCTGATAGACAAGTTTCTCCAACCTCAATTTAGACCGAAATAGTTTTTTATTTAATAACAGAAAACGAGATGTGTTGCAAACAAAGATGAAATTTAAAATTGTTGTTAGCATCCTAACATGACGAATATCAAGTCGGACTTATTTTAAAGGAGGTGGGGCATGGAGGCCGAGCAGCAGCGCGTTCGACTGGCAATACGAAGGTTCTGGTTTCGAATCCTGGAGGCTGGGATTTTTTTTTTCTCGGGACTTGAGGGTGTCCCTGCGTTTAGCCAGCTCCCAGTTGGGCTAAAGTAAAGGCGGCTTTACATTGTGCTGGCCACGAAAACTGGTGAACGCTGCTTCACCGGACCTATGATCAGTTTTGTCCGAAGGATACTTTACTTTTTTTTAAAGCAGACGTCTCTTCGGCGACATAAACGCCCCATTGAAATAAAGAATTTTCACAAAACAATAGTATAAGAAAAACGTGAGTAAAGCACTCTTCTGACCAAATCAATCAGAGGGCCGATGAAGCAATGCTCATCTGTTTCTGTTTCCACGGAATACTAGGGAATTGTATGGCCAGCACAATGCCCAGCCGCCTGGACTTTCACCCCCAAATAATGTCAGGTACCCGTTAGAGCTGGGCAGACTCGGTATCATTCTCCTAACTCTGGAACGAATCCTAGCCTTCACCAGGATTCGAAACCAGAACCTTCGAAACGCGCACATTTAATGCTTACCTGTAAACAGTACGAAAGCTGACAAAAGATTTTTTGTAGACATTCTCCGAGATACGTTGTATATCTTTAGTTCAATTCTAGGGAGACTGTATAGTAACGTGAAATGTAAAAATCCAGGCAGCTGTTGACTGTGATCCAACAAATGTCTGAACGAATGTCGTCTGCGGGCTCCCTTTTAAACATTTGCATTGCGTGGTACGAAAAACAAAACAGATAAACAAGGGATCTGTCTCCGCTGACAACCGCGTTGCTATGCATAGCAACGCCTCCGCTCAAATAGAAAAACTTGCCCAAGCATATACCAAAGCTCTTTGCTGGCAAGAAAATCTATTACCTTTATAAAAGAACGTTTTTATTTTAATGTCTTGTGTAGGAGTAAGAGTTGGAATTACCTGGAGTCGTCCATGTATGACATGATCAAAATCTGTATTCATATAATGAACACAAGCCCGGACCTTTGTTCTATAGCACTGACTCATACTATTGAAATATTAGACATAGATGTATATATATATACAGACCCCCTTCCACTTCTGCTCATGTATGGGTTATGTCAGTGGTTCCCAAACTGTGTCTACAAGCTTCATCCTTGTTGAAGAAAGACATTCCCACGATCGCAAACTAAGACATGCGGAACCGGCGTTCTTGAGAATCGAAGTCTGGGTGAATTACTGGCATCATTTGGGTCATACCTCAGCCCTTCAAAGACCATATGTCACTATTAACGTTTGGCAAATATTTAAACATTAACAGTAAATCAGATATCTCCTGCTATGAATGCACAATGTACTAGCGATAGCTAGCTGGGATAACAGCGGTTACAGGTTCAATACATGGTGAAGGATACGATCGTAGTCTCTGTATCTATCCAGAGCTGTTGGGTATCTGATAGTAGTTCCGAATAAGGAAGACCAGTGTACATTCTCCTGGTCACACAACCCTTCCTATGCAACATGTGAACGCAAAATGTTAATTATATTTAATTGGAAACATTCTCCAAAATTATTTTTTAAAAATATTATATCACACATGCTTCTTAATAAGTTGATTTAAATTTAAAGTAAGTCAGATAATATTTAGGTCTTCATATTGGGATGAGTGAGAGTATGCATTAATTAACTCTCTTGGTTTTCTGTTAAGATTACCTCCCCCTATGAAAACTGGTATTCACATTCTTTTGGTGACCCTAGGTGACCTTGGTCCATCTGGCCACGAGAGGTTGAAGAGACGGTAGGTCTGAGTAGTTAATATAAATAGAGAGTCAGAGACTAGAGTGTGTAGTTGATAAAAATTGAGAGTCAGAGACGAGAGTGTGTAGTTGATAAAAATTGAGAGTCGGAGGCGAGAGTGTGTAGGTGATAGAAATAGAGAGTCAGAGACGAGAGTGTGTAGTTGATATAAATAGAGAGTCAGAGACGAGAGTGTGTAGTTGATATAAATAGAGAGTCAGAGACGAGAGTGTGTAGTTGATAAAAATTGAGAGTCAGAGACGAGAGTGTGTAGGTGATAGAAATAGAGAGTCAGAGACGAGAGTGTGTAGTTGATATAAATAGAGAGTCAGAGACGAGAGTGTGTAGTTGATATAAATAGAGAGTCAGAGACGAGAGTGTGTAGGTGATAGAAATAGAGAGTCAGAGACGAGAGTGTGTAGTTTATATAAATAGAGAGTCAGAGACGAGAGTGTGTTGTTGATAGAAATAGAGAGTTCGAGACGAGAGTGTTTAGTTGATAGAAATAGAGAGTCAGAGACGAGAGTGTGTAGTTGATATAAATAGAGAGTCAAAGACGAGAGTGTGCAGTTGATATAAATAGAGAGTCAGAGACGAGAGTGTGTTGTTGATAGAAATAGAGAGTTCGAGACGAGAGTGTTTAGTTGATAGAAATAGAGAGTCAGAGACGAGAGTGTGTAGTTGATAGAAATTGAGAGTCAGAGACGAGAGTGTGTAGTTGGTAGAAATAGAGAGTCAGAGGCGAGAGTGTATAGTTGATAGAAATAGAGAGTCAGAGACGAGAGTGTGTATTTGATATAAATAGAGAGTCAGAGACGAGAGTGTGTAGTTGATATAAATAGAGAGTCAGAGACGAGAATGTGTAGTTGATAGAAATAGAGAGTCAGAGACGAGATTGTGTAGTTGATATAAATAGATAGTCAGAAACGAGAGTGTGTAGTTGATATAAATAGAGATTCAGAGACGAGAGTGTGCAGTTGATAGAAATAGAGAGTCAGAGACGAGAGTGTGTAGTTGATATAAATAGAGAGTCAGAGACGAGAGTGTGTTGTTGATAGAAATAGAGAGTTCGAGACGAGAGTGTTTAGTTGATAGAAATAGAGAGTCAGAGACGAGAGTGTGTAGTTGATATAAATAGAGAGTCAGAGACGAGAGTGTGCAGTTGATATAAATAGAGAGTCAGAGACGAGAGTGTGTTGTTGATAGAAATAGAGAGTTCGAGACGAGAGTGTTTAGTTGATAGAAATAGAGAGTCAGAGACGAGAGTGTGTAGTTGATATAAATAGAGAGTCAGAGACGAGAGTGTGCAGTTGATATAAATAGAGAGTCAGAGACGAGAGTGTGTTGTTGATAGAAATAGAGAGTTCGAGACGAGAGTGTTTAGTTGATAGAAATAGAGAGTCAGAGACGAGAGTGTGTAGTTGATATAAATAGAGAGTCAGAGACGAGAGTGTGCAGTTGATATAAATAGAGAGTCAGAGACGAGAGTGTGTGTAGAGACTGATTAGGATTGTTTTAACGACTAGTTGTGTTTTTTTTCCGAAATCGTATTTTGTTTTGATAAACTAGTCTTGAGCTCAGTGTTAATGTTAACCCTTACAGTCCCGTGCGCGTATATAGCGGAACTGAAGGCAGCATAGATAGAAGTAGGTCGGTACGTGAAGGTTTAAATTAAAAGTTGTTGTTAATGTGCCTGCAGTCTTTGCTGATTACTTGGATGGAAGTTTGGGTGAAAG
The DNA here is from genome assembly GCA_949126835.1 of Anisus vortex. Lineage (NCBI taxonomy): Eukaryota > Metazoa > Mollusca > Gastropoda > Planorbidae > Anisus > Anisus vortex. The sequence goes on along the minus strand of OX421498.1, from coordinate 11,163,990 downwards.
AATAACGATTTCTTCAAGCGAAATAAGAAGTATGTGTGATAAAACCGCCCACCCTAGACATCGAAACATAACAATAATTATAAAATAAACTGTAATAAAAAATGCCAATGAAAAGGCAACTACATATTATTATGAATAGGACGTTTACAATTATAAAGCAAAAATAAAAATAATAATAATACGTATTTTTTTACTATCATCATTCTAATATTTTTTTATTTTTTTACTTCTTAAAAGTAAATAGTTGTTTTTGATTTTTTTTAGTTATGATATCTTCTTCTTCTCTTTTTCTTTTTCTTTTCTTCTTCTTCTGTCCCATAACCAGAGCTAGGGTCGTTAAGGCACCATTTTATGATAGTTGGATAATTTTACGTTATTTGTCTCGGTCCTGCGCCGCCCTCTGAGAGTCTGCAAGAGGCAAGCCGGTCCACTCCTTGATGTCATCATCCCATCGTCTTTTCTGCCCGCATCTCTTTCTCCCACCTTGCACCTGCAGGATGGTTTTCGCCAGGCCTTCGGATCTTGCCACATGCCCATACCATCGGAGTTTTCTGGATTTAATGGCACTGAGTAGATCCTCATGAGGGCCGATGACGTAGGTGATTCGCTCACGGACATCCTCATTTGTAACTCGATCTTTGTAGGAGATGTAAAAAATTTTACGTAGGCATCTCATTTCCATGGCTCTGATTCTTTTCTGGAGATCTGCTGTAAGTGTCCATGTTTCACAGCCGTACATAAAAACTGCCATCGCCAGAGAGCGCATCAGTCGAATCTTTGAGTAAAGTGAGATTGTCTTGCTTCGCCAGATGTTTTTTTAGCTTGCAAAGTGCAGCAGTTGTTTGGGCTATTCTTGCAAGAAATTCCGGCTTGCATCCTACATCAGATATTATGGATCCCAGATATTTGAAGGAGGAGACTTTCTCGAGTCTCTGACCGCCCACTAGTATTTCGGATTCAAGCTCCATGTTTGCCATAACTTTGGTCTTTTCAGCGTTTATTTCCATGCCATAGGCTAATGATGTTATCTCCAGTTTGGCTGTTAACTCCCTCAGTTCATCTTCACTGCCAGCTAAGCCATCTATGTCATCTGCAAAGCGAAGATTGGAGACTTGTCTCCCACCGATGCTGACTGTCCCGACAGGTCTTCCAGTGCATCGTCATGATCCTGTTCAGGTAAACGTTGAAGAGTGTCGGAGAGAGTAGGCACCCTTGACGCACGCCAATGGTTGTTTTGAACCATTAGCCAGTGACATCGTTGTGAAGGACTGCACTGGTAGCATTGCCATACAGACTTTTAATGACTGCAATAGTGTTGGGGGTGATGTTATATGCTCTCATGGTTGCCCATAGCGCTTCATGCCAGATTCTGTCAAAAGCTTTCTTATAGTCTACGAACACATGGTATAGGTGTTGTTGGTGCTGAAGGTATTTATCATATATTAGTCTCAGGTTAAAGATTTGTTCGGTGGTACTTCGCCCTGCCCTGAAACCTGCTTGTTCTTCGGCTATGATTTGTTCGGCTTGAGGTTTTAACCTGTATTATTTTCAAGAGGACTTTGCTGGGATGGCTGATGAGGCTGATAGTACGGTAGTTTTGACACTCTTGAAGGATACCTTTTTGGGAAAAGTGATTATAAGTGACTCGGTCCATGGTGTAGGCCACTCTCCACTCTGCCAGATCTTGTTGCAGATAATTGTATGGGCAAAAATCGTCGCATCTCCTCCTGCTTGAATCAGTTCTGCGGGTATGTAGTCTGCGCCTGCTGCTTTCCCTTTCTTCAGTGATTTCACTGCTTCCTCAACTTCATCTCGAAGAATGGGGAGAATTTCTTCCCCTTCTTTATTCTGTGGACATGCTAAAACTGAGGGGTCTCCATTAGATGTGTGGTTGTAAAGGTCAGAGCAGTATTCTGTCCATCTATCCAGGACGTCACGCGCTTCTGTTAAACACAGGCCTGATTTGCTTTGTATCGCAGAAATTTTGGGCTGTTTAACTCTTGTCAGCTGTTTCACTGTTTGGTAGGCCTTCTTGCTGTTGTTCTTATTCAGACTTTTCTCTATTTCCTGGCATTGATCCTCTATCCAGTTTTGCTTTGCTGAGCGCATGCCTTTTCTAATGTTGCTGTTGATTTCTCGATAGGCATCAGCTCCTTGAGGGTTGTTCTTTTTCATCTCCCTTCGTCGATCACACAGATCTAAAAGTTCAGGCGTGATCCAGTTTTTTTTCCTTGGGCGGTGTTTGACAAGTAGTTCAGAAGCAGCATCTGTCATTGCCGAGCTGAAGGTGTTGGTCAATGTGTTGACATCTACATCATCAGCTCCCAAAATGATTAGTGGTGCGAATTGTCCTCCCACTGTGGTTTGAAATATTTTTGCTACCTCTGGGTCATGCAGTTTGTTCAGGTCAAACTTTGTCCTGGTGCACTTTGTTTTGGTTATTCTCTTCAAGTGAAGTTGGAAGGACATCATCACTAGATCATGGTCACTTCCTATGTCTGCCCCTGGGAAATAGGGGCAGTTATGAGATAGTTAACTTTAATTAAATTCAAGTTGATATGGATGACATTTATAAATATACCAATATATACAATATATAAATTGTATGAAATATACATGTCAATAATAAAAGTGAACCAAACTATCTTAATCTTAAAAATATACGGTCGATAAAATTGTATAGTTTGAAATCAATTGTTTAAATATTTATCAGATATATTCAGAACAACGGCTGCCACCAGTAATATGATTAGGTGAGTATATTGAAGTTATTAACAATTTTGGTACATAGAAAAACGTGTGAGCCTATGGTCCTCATCGTCTTCGAAGTGTTGAAACCACCGATACACTTGCATCAATAGCCCACCGGTGGGCTATCGCATGGGGTACATCTACTACTGCGTGTCACAGGTCTCATTGCATGGCCAAGGGGCTCCAAGCCTCGATTGGGAGGAAGCAATGTGCGCAGAAAACGTTTCAACCCAGCACTGGTACATGGATGTCCAAACCTATTGTCTGAAATTCGTGCTACCAGGGCGACAGTGCAGGTATACGAGCGAGCCACATCTATTGACAAGTCTTAATGAGGTGTGACCTTTTCAAATGGAAGAGATGATGAACTTCCGGTGACATTTCCCGCCATTTTCGCAAGCAAAAACCATGTTTGACAATTGATTTCAACCTCGACGGCCAGTTCTGGTCTTTAGAAATATACAAAGGCTACAAGATTAGTTATGAGGAATCCTTTTTTGACAAAAAAAATAGTAGACGATAATTAATACTAAAATTGTTAGTCGCGTTAGGTTAAATTTAGCTTTGTGTATAAAATAAATTAGTCAAGAGTTGCGTTTCTTGGTTATTAAAAAAACACAATGCGTAGATTCTTAAAAACAAATAACGAAAATTATTTTGCATTAATTAAGCAATAAGTTAGATTTTATTATAAAATGGTGATTCTTCACTTCTGACTTTCACAATACATCGTTTTCTTTCGGAAACATTTTTGGGAAATGAAATACATTTTTATACCCTACAAGTTTTCGTACAACCAGTAATGCACCACGCAAAAATGTTTCGAATTAAATGATCGAATGGGACCGGAAATATTTTACTCCTGCATGCATAAGCGTCAAGACTTGTCAATAGTGATGCGGAGGGAAATTTCCCAGGTTAGTAGAAATAGATGAGTGCATTTGTCTGCGATGACAGTACCCTATGTTACGTAACACGCGTTATCGTCGTGCCATTGGGTGGCTGACACTCGAACAGGATCTTGCGCCCCACCCCCCGATCCACCCCTGTACATTGTTTCACCCTTGACTTACAAGCGGGAAGGCCCGACAAGTTATAAGCACTTATAGTATGGTCTACAGAAACACCGCTTCCGAATGATGTCAAGCAGGGGTCGCAACCTTTTGATATAAGTGTGCCAAAGTGGGATTTTTAATTCATTCAGCGTGCCAAAATCGTGCTCTAGCACTCAATTTCTCGTAGAAAAGACTTGAATTGCTATTTTGAGTGTTTTACGCGTGCAAATGAAAAGAAAGGCTCTGCGTGCCAAGTATGGCACACGTGCCGTAGGCTGCCGGCCCCTGATGTGAAGTTTGAAATGTTTGAGTATAAACCTTATTAAAAAAAAAAAATTTCACTGTGTTAATGCGAACTTGTAGTGAAAGTAATGTAATGTTAAAAGATGCTAGAAAAAGTGCGAGTTATCTCTTAAACAATTTATTATCATAATTAGTTGTATTTCTAGTTTATTTTGTGGCCTATTTTCTATTATTTAATTCTATATTAAATTGAATTATGCCCCTCGTAATTTCTTTTATGGTATATTATAATTAATTTACTATTTGTGTTATTATTATTATTTTGATATACTTGAATTATATCTACTAATGTTATAACTTTCTTGTCCTTAATTTTACTTAGGTACTGAGTGCTAATAAATATTGTTCATTGTTCGTTTCCCTATGGGTCAAATCGTTATGAAATGGATGCTTACATTTTTCTTGTATCTCTTGTGTAGCAGTAATATAAGCTAGAATAAAATCTTTGGTTGCAGTGAGTGTGGATTTAGTATTCTGTTTTAAAAACCTTGTTGTTTTATTTTATTAAGTGTTGTAAGTCAACATGTAGTGACGCATCGCTTTACAAATTTCTACAGCCTCAAGTCTATCGTTTGAGTCACAGGTAATGCATACTTAGATCCGTAGGTGGTGATTTGCTGTGCGAGTGTATGTGTTTGTGTGTGTGTGTGTGGGGGGGTGCTGACAGTGACAGAAGAAAAGCACTCAACCAGCAAGAAGACATTTAAGTGTTAAATATTAATGAGTTTTGAAGTTGGGATTCGTCAGTTGAAGCACAATACTTACGCCAACATTTGCTTGACAATTTGTCCCCTACCCCTATCTTCTTTATGCCAACAACTATCAAAATTTCAGTGACCCCCTGCACACGTAAAAAAAAATTGTCAAACAATTATCCCCATCCCCTCCAATATATTCAGACTAAGAACCTTTTATAAGGCGGGCTATTGTGTTTAAAATAAAATATAAATTTAAACATAATCTGTATTTGTTAAATGTTTAGTTAAACATCTATCATGTTTGCAACAAAAAAAAAAACGTAGTATAAATTTTTTTAAAGAACCCAGTTAGTGACACAACATTGAATAACAGTAAAAATATATAAATAAGTAAATTTAAAATTCTGAATTAATTTGATATTGTAGTGTTTTAAAATCAATTTTATATTTCATCAATGACAATCCATTTTTCAAAGCTTTAAGTGCATTCCGCATCTGGTTTTCTGTTCAATTAGCTCTAGATTTTCAAATTATTAATTGTTGCCATTTACTGAAACGAGAACAAAATTACTTCATGTATTAAATAATATTTAAATAGTTAATATTAAGATGTAGCTTGATATCTATCTTTAAAAAAAAAATTTAATTTGAATGCTCATTTCAATAATATAATATAATATAATATAATATAATATAATATAATATAATATAATATAATATAATATAAAATAATATAATATAATATAATATAATATAATATAATATAATATAATATAATATAATATAATATAATATAATATAATATAATATAATATAATATAATATAATATAATATAATATAATATAATATAATATAATATAATATAATATAATATAATATAATATAATATAATATAATATAATATAATATAATATAATATAATATAATATAATATAATATAATATAATATAATATAATATAATATAATATAATATAATATAATATAATATAATATAATATAATATAATATAATATAATATAATATAATATAATATAATATAATATAATATAATATAATATAATATAATATAATATAATATAATATAATAATAATGTGCACATGAAAAATTCATTTGAAAGAAAATAGCGATGCTTTTATAACTTGCGGGTAATAAATTCCATTGGTCTTTTTACCCATTTGTTTGTGGTCTTTATGAACAGATTCGGACCTGCTACGGTTATCGATAGTGTGTACTTTTGTTTAAAGCAGGTGGATGTTTATTACATATTGGTTATATTAGCTGATAAATACTTAAAACTAATACATTCAGTTTTAAGGAATATAAATATTGTGAAATATGTAATAATGTGAAAATACGAACCTTAAAATTTAGACTTGAGGAAACCTAGACAGACCCAATTAAGTTATCTAGCTTTGGTTAACACACGATAAAGAAAGGCAGACTTGTTTTTTTGCTGTATATGATCAAACTTATAATGTTTTAACGCAGAAAAAAAAAAGGTTTCTCTATCTTAAAGCAAGAAAATCTCACATTACTCGATGATTCTAATAATGCGCTCCTTTGCGACGGAAGTTCTTATGTACGGCTGTGAAACATGGACACTTACAGCAGATCTCCAGAAAAGAATCAAATGAGGCTGTCAGAGAGCGAATCACAAACGTCATCAGCCCTCACGCGGATCTACTCAGTGTCATTAAATGTAAAAAAAACAAAAAACAAAGCAACTTAGGTGGTACAGGCAAGTGGCAAAATACGAAGGTATGGCATAAACCGCCCTTCAGGGCACAATGCAGGGTGGAAGAAAGGGAGGCAGGCAGATGCGATGATGGTACGATTGACATCAGGGAGTGAACCAGTGGATTTCCAGTGGGCGGTGCAGGACCGAGACTAATGGCATGCAATCGTTCCACAGTCGAAAAATGATGTCCCAACGACCCTAACTCGGGTTATGGGATAGTTAAAGGTAAATTTTTCTTAGTTTAGACCAGTTAGCCTTATTACCCAAATGGACCTTAGTAGGCCTACCATCATTTTTACCACAAATAGTCAGTATTCAAACTATAATTTCTTTGCGCTCACGATTTAATTTTTTCTCACGGAATTCAAAATTAATTGTTGACTTATCTGTTAAACTAAATATTTGTAACGTTTTCGTATACTTAAAAAAGAAAATAAGACAATGTGGCCGAGCAACAACGCGTTCGTCTTGCCTACCGAAGGGCCTGGGTTCGAATCCTGGTGAAGGCTAGCTTTAGTTGCTGGGACTGGAGGGTGCCTCTGAGTTTACAAAAGTTCTGATGGGTATGTGACGTAACACCCTAGTCTATCGTGGGCACGGAAACAACTAGCGAATTCAGCGTCACCGGCCATAAGATCAATTTTGTCCAACCAGTACTTTACTATGGTTCTTTTTATAAAAATGCAGTGTTATTAAACAATCAACACACAGCATTCTTCCACAAATACAGTTTTACAATGGCATGGGCACGTCCACCCGTCCCCTTCCGAAATTCATGTAATAATGCTAAAGGGTTAATCCGTGTTCTTTCTAAGCTAAATAATTGACGTTACGTAACCAAAAATCTGGGTGAGAAAGAAAGTGAAGACTGCAGAGGGAGAGAGAAAGCTGAGGGAGGGAGAAATAATTCAACTTGCACATTTTAAAATGTAGTACTTTGCATTAATGTCCCTTTTGTATCTACTGTGTGTTTTGTATCTACTGTGTGTTTTGTATCTACTGTGTGTTTTTTTATCTACTGTGTGTTTTGTATCTACTGTGTGTTTTGTATCTACTGTGTGTTTTGTATCTACTGTGTGTTTTATATCTACTGTGTGTTTTGTATCTACTGTGTGTTTTGTATCTACTGTGTGTTTTGTATCTACTGTCTGTTTTGTATCTAGTGTGTGTTTTGTATATATAGTGTGTTTTGTATCTACCGCGTTTTTTGTATCTACTTTGTGTTTCTTTGTATCTGGTAACCGACAGACCGGACACCCGGAAGGTTATTGATTCACTTAAATCCTATCAAGCTGAACCTTGGCACATAGACGTTAAGACGATAACAAACACATTGTTTAAAACAATGGTCGGTAAATTTTTGATAATAGTAAGGCAAACTCGGATTTCTAAATCATGTAGCGTGCCAACATCATGAAAGTCAACCTGCTATACTATATTTTTTTATTTATTGTTATAAGACACCTTATTTAGGGCCGTAGCGAATCCAAGGCCAAAAGCAAAAAAAACCTTGTAGAGAAAATCGTTAAGCTTTAAAAATAAAATTATATATATATTTTTTTTTTTTACATGGTTGTGGTTTTCATTTTGTCCTTTTTTTTCTTTCGCATTTATAGCGAATTCAGAATTTGGTTACGGAAGTTTCTCATTAATAGTTTATATCTTGCAATGTAATAAAATAATGTAATTTTCAAGATCTAATACAAACACCTGCTAAAATTCATTTATTCATTATTTTATTAGATCTCATCCTGAAATCTTCTTTAATAATGTGAGTACTAGGTTGCAGTGATACAACTATAAAATTTTAGAAAATCCAAGTATAGCTCCTAAAAAATACCCAGAAAAGCCAAGGCTTAATAAAAATAGTATGTGACCTATTATGTGTCCCCCCCCCCCGCTCCTTTTTTTTTGCAACTTCCCCCATGTGCAACGCCCCCCACCCCCAACCAATATTTTTTAAAAATATTTAAATGTATTTTTTTGTTCAACATTTAAATTGTAATCAGATTATTCAACGATCTGTTTATTACCTTTCAACTTTTGGAACATAAAAAAAAAAAGTTTTCGAATCGTTTAGGGTGAAATCATGCACAGGTGCATAAAAAGCCTGACATATGATTGCCCCTCCCCAAACCGTGCTCTATTTTTTCTTTTGCAAAATTGTGCACACACCGCATCACTTTACAGGCCTACTATTTGTTATAACCCCGCCCCCTACCTCTACTAATAATTTACATTATTTGTCTCCTCTCCCACCTTGCATTCTTTTTTGTCTTAACTTCTTCCAGTTTATAACATATAATGTAGTCTTCACTGACAAAGTTAAGAAAATCAGGAAAAACTTTGAAGAGCGTGATTCTTTGCCCTTAGTGGATGATGTCTTCGCAGGTATCCCACTAGAGGAACTCATCCCTGTCTGTGAGGAAGGACTTAAACGTATTATTTTATCATCTAAACCTACTTATTCCACTGTTGACCCCATCCCTACCAAAATTGTGCTGACATGCATAGACATTCTACTTCCTGTGTTGGTACGTATTATAAACACCTGCCTACTGTCTGCCAAAATTCCACGCCCATTCAAGATGGCGATCATTAAGCCCCTCCTGAAGAAAAATGGCTTAGATATGAATGACTGCAAAACTATCGCCCGGTCACAAATCTCTCCTTTATTTCTAAAATACTTGAGATAGTTGTGTCGCAACAACTTGTGCAGCATCTTAATGCTAATAATCTACTTGACCCGTTCCAATCTGCCTATCGACATGGCCACAGTTGCGAAACAGCACTTCTGCGAGTCCTAAATGATGTACTTTGTAGTGCTGATCGTGGCGAACTATCACTATTAGTGTTGCTTGACTTAAGTGCAGCTTTCGACGTAATTGACCATGAGCTTCTTCTAGCCAGGCTTAAAAAGGAGATGGGCATCACGGGTAAGTAAATGCCTGTTGAACGGAATTGATACGTAGTAATCATACAAACTGGATCTATAATGGTATGTTTAAAAATATACAGATACATTCTTCAGTCATATATTATTAAAATATGTATAAAGTTCAAATAGTTGATTGTCGTAGTTGTATATTTTTTAAGTTATTGTTGTAAGCACTTATTTTTGTTTATAAAAAAAAAAGAAAATATTTAGAAACATAAATTTAAAAATAATAGGTTAATTATCTATTAAATTAATGTTTCCGAATTTAAATTTAAGTGATGCCAAAATGTTTTGTTTTGTAAAAACATTTACAATTCTTATTAATTATTATTTCTTTATATAAATCTAGTATTATGGTATACATGTCAACTAGTAATGAGATATATGAAATTAATTAACGTTAAACAGTTATAAATAAATATTTCCTGCATATATTATTACAATTACATAAAACAATGCTAGTGCATAAGTCTCTTATCTTTTTTTAAATATTAAAACAAATAAAAACATTCTTAAGAATTAATTATATTTATGTTTAAAGAAGACAGCATACACATTCTTGTGAGTTTAATTATCAATATCGGGGTGACCGATCTGAGATCGGTCTTTATAGGGTGAAATTAATAATACTGTTAGAATATTTGATACATATCTTTAACATCAAAGATCTTTAAAACAATAGAGAAATTGTAAACAATAAGAAACGAGCATATAATTTAGGCTACTATTTACAGGGAGTATATTTAATCAGGTATGGGCCTACAAATGTATTTTGTAGTCATCTCTTTTTTTTTCATTACAATATCTATTGTAATCTGCTTTAAGGGCTTTCAAAAGAACAATTACTTGGTGATATAATTTAATTAATGCCCATTGATAAGCTGTTATTAGTAGAACAACTCCATCTTCAATGAGATTCTTTATGACTAATCAAAATTGCAGAGCATAACAGCGAACAATAGCCACAGCATCTTCAAAGTGTTCACCGTAGTCTCTATTCAAGCCTGGAAACGATGATATCAGCATTATTCTTTTCTTCCAGATCTTGAAGAAAACGGGTGACTCCTATGTATTTGTCAACATGTATCTTCTTTTGATTGTTCTTGATCTACTGAATACGATAGCGTTCCAATCGAACGTACGTATCCACGAGATACTGCTGAAAAAGCCGGCCTCCAAAATGCAAGGCATTGAATTTAATTTCTCGCATATCAGGAACCACACACAGTCAGCTTGAGAATGTAGGTTTTTGGTAAGATGGGATGGAAAAGCAATACGGTACTGGGCCATTTCAAAGCGTGTAAGGTGCTGTCGGCTCACATAAGGCGTTTTTATAGGCATATCAAAAGAGAAGCCTAATCTCCCTTTAGAAAAAAACAGCGGGTAAGTAAAAGGCTCTACGCGGCTGTCTAAATTCTTCAAAGTAAAATTTTTTTGGACACGCTTATGAACCACCATTTCGTTATCTGGATTGCTTTGATCTGAATTTAATGTAACGTTAGTACATACTTCGCCGGATAAAGGTGCATTATTTTTTTTATACGGATCCTTCTGGCGATGTGAAAATAAGCCGCACATACGGTGGAGCATGTCATTCTGCAGTAGCATGACGGTTGACCTTTTTTTCCACTTCTCTCATCATCATAAAAGTTTGTGCAAGAGAGTTGCTTGATCTAATGATTTGTTCCAATGAATAAATTAGAGATTGACTGATTTCATAATTGAGTGGATGTTTCAGTTGCTCGGTGACGGCGTCATCTGAATCTAAGAAGTACATCTGTCCGTATTGTGGACTTTTAAATTCACCCTTAACATTTTGTGTTGGATTTACTGCCATATTCATCTTTTGGTAGACTTGTCCTGCTGCTAGGAAGCTGTAGATTCCGTGACTATTGATTTCCGATCGTCATCTACGTTAAACGAAGCCAATGCGAAACATGAATTTAAGTTCCTTATCTAGTTGTTTTATCCTCCGCTTTCTTTTTTCTTCCAATTGTCTTTCTCGTTCTTTTGCAGTTTCTTCCTCTAATTGTTTTGTCCTACGCTTTCTTTGATAATCCAATCTCGTTTCTGTCTCATCTATAGTTTCATTTTCTAGTTGTTGTAATCTACACATTTGTTTATTCTTTAATTGTTGTTAATGCACCTTAGGTAGGCTGCTCTGTTTGGTTTTATATTTGTATCCACTGAAATTAACGATATAAATATAAGTTTTAATGTATTCCACAACTTTAATAGTACCCTAATTGTTTGATGTATCGGTAAGGGTAAGGCCCTAAATCAATTTGGACTCTTTCAATCATAAATAAACTATCAAACTAATCTTACCCCATCTTATCTTATCTTATACATTATAGACGCTCCATCTATAAAGAAGATTATTGCGTCCTAGGCTCATCCGCGGTCCGAGTCTAGTCTGGCATTTTTGTATCTATTTATTTACAATTCAATCAACCAGTGCACAAAGAAATTAGTTTTGAACATAAATTAAATACACATTTAAACGATAGAAAAAAAGATATTGATAATAGCTTTAAATCTTACCCATCTCAGAAACATAAACTATTAAGTGTATCCGTGAATACAAAAAATAATATCTGTGTAGAAGAATGCATCGCCACAAATCGTAAACAGGTGGTGTATAGAGCATGTATTTAAAAATGTTTATAAAAGTTCACTTTCAGTTTAAAAGAAGCATATTAAAAACTAATTGGAGCGCAAAATACAAAGTTAAAACATATCTTAACTTTTTTTTTTTATTGATGATACAATGTCATGCTGATTTTATTTCATTGCGCGGCGAAAATGGTAACGATTTAAATGCTTTAAAACGGGAATTACCGAAACGCGGATACTAAATAAAAGTCGTCTTGGCTATGACGTCATAAGAGTTGTATTGAACGCGATCGCGCTATATGGGGAATCAAATGACTTGCTTTTTTTTTCTTTTAGCCCAATTTAAAAGCTATTTTTAGAAATGGTCAGTGGTTTTTCCAAAAATTGAGGGTCAAGCAGAGGTTCAAAAGAAATGAGATTGATCAAAAACGCATTTTCTCACCAGAATATATCAATAGGACAGTTTTCGCGAAAATCGTAGGGCCCGTTTTCGAGAACGCTGACACAAACACACAAACAAACAAACAAACAAACAAACAAACTCACAAACAAATATACCCCCAATTTTTTCTCGTTTAATATTATTAGAGTGTATCAATTAATCAGCGTCTTGTATTTGAATGTTCTTTGCTAATTAATTATTCAATGTCAGGTAGGCCTACATATTTAGCCACTTCAGAGTGGTCAAGTGTTAGTGACCTCTATGTGTGCTTATAACAGCTTTTATAAAATCTGTTCACATGTGTAAAATGAACCAAACGCTGAAAGTAGAGTGAAACCTGGCATTTGAGAGTAGCAGCTTCCTTCCAGATGTTTTCGCAAATTGGCACATTTTGATGCTTTTTTGGATGTATAAAATAAAATTGCTGCATTTTAAATTAGCGAATATGATTAAACCTCGCCTAAGAGAACGGCCACTGTATGTGGCAGCTGATGTCGATATTCTATATCCCTTTCTTGTATAATATACTTAAATTGCCTGTAACTCAATAAAAGGTGAGAGGTTATAAGATTGACTATTTTAACAATAGATTCAATCACAGATCACAAGTCCAACTATACGATCTTAACACACAAACGACCAACACGATTTTTAATGTAGTTTCAATTAAATAAAAACTCTTCTTAAAGGTCCCTGGCGTGCCACTGAAAATCACCCTGCTACTGACACGCATGCCTTAGGTTGTCAACTCCTGGTGCAGACTTAGTGAATAACTCAGCAGGTACACAGGTGATGGGGAGGGTAAAAATGGCAGGTTATCTAGGTGGTATGTGGTCCCAAAATGCTGATGATCTCTATGTGGTGCAAAGACAAATATTTATAAACAGGTTTCTGGCTCGTTAATACGTAGGATGAGTTAAATTGTCGACTAATTGACCCTCTTCACTGAACGTCACACAAACAGGTATTCTATCAATCGATAAGCAAGGCGTAAACAACGAATATTTTATTCACAAGAAAGTCCGTATTCAATCATTAATGACGTGAGCAAATAAATCATACAATCCAAATACAAGTGATGAATAGTGATATCATATATAGTGTAAATCTAACGGTAGGCTTAGACTATAAGTTAACCTGATTAGGGCCGAAGGTACGCCCTTCTTAGGCGTCCTTTCCGTAGCCCGGCTACAGGCGAACTGCCTATGGAACTAACTTACATTACATGTTAAAAGACAACAAGTTAGATTTGCAACACCTCGCGTGATTGTAAATGGGGGGGGGGGGGCGGGGAATGGTAAGATTGACGTGTAGATAACGTATCCTATTGGTCAACATGTCTCTTCAATTCAGCATTTGATTGACATGTGAAGTTGAGACCAAAAAGCGGGGTAGTGGGGAGGGGGTGCGGGGGGGGGGGACGCCGGCGGTAGGGAAACTTCGAAGGCCCTGTGTTGTTGGCCGGAGTTTTTCTCTCTTGTCCGTCGGGAGTCATGCATCAAAGATTCCCAGTCACCTGTTCCCCGACCAGGGGAAAAACCGTCATGGGGATGTGAATTTCCTGTGATCTGGTCGAAGAGACTGTGGAGTGGTGGGGGGGGGCAGCGGGGGTGTGGAGGTAGGGTCTTGGGTCGCTAGCTACGTGGGGATTGCATAATGACCACGTGAACAAAACATGCACTAACCTTGGCTTACTAGCCACATGTTCGAGGGAAGCACGCAAAATGATATACACTAGTGTAAATGTAAGCATAGTAATAAATGTAAGCATTAGCAATAGTAATAACAATATTATATGAGAATATTGATATAAATATAAGCATAAAATGAATACTGACAACGAATACGCAATGTAAAATTACATGAAATATGTTACATGTGCAAGAGCTAAATGATTAAGTTATTAAGTATAGATAATGATAGGTAGATATGTGCATTCAATCATTCACTCAGTAGTGGCTATAATTGTAAGCAAATTTGTACAGGCGATGGCTAAGCGAAGACTCCTCTTTATCAGAGTAGATTATATATGAAATGTTCCTTAATTTCATGTGGCGTTAATCTTTGTTAGAGACCCAAAACGCCACAACCACTAACCTCCTAAACGCCTCAGACAGAGGTCTCTTCTCTGCCCTTGTGAAGCTTGATTTGTCCCCTGCTTTCGATACGATTGACCATCACCGACTCATAGATCGCCTCAGCTCTACATTTGGCATTCAGGACATCGCCCTCTCTTGGTTCATGAGCTATCTTCAGAATCGCTCCCAGAATGTCATGACTTAGTCATTATCCTCCCAGCTTGTTCATGTCTGCTATGGTGTGCCACAGCGGTCTGTTCTCGGCCCAGTTCTTTTCACCCTTTACACCCAACCGCTCTCCTTTGTCATCGAACGCCACAGCCTTAAATATCATTCTTTCGCCGATGACACCCAGCTCTATAACAGTGCTGAGCCTGAAGACTTCGACGCACTTGTTGCTTCCATCTCCATCTGTTTCCTGGACATCAAGAACTAAATGACGGAAAACAAGTTGAAGTTGAACAGTGAGAAGACTGAAGCTCTTATCGTCGGTACGAGACAGAGGGTCGTGTCCCTCACAAGTCCAATCGTCAGCTAGCCGACGCAACAGTACCTTTCTCCCCGACTGTAAAGAGCCTTGGCGTCTATCTGGACTCCACTCTGTCCATGCAGCCCCACATCTACTGCCTCACCAAAATCTGCTTCTTCCACCTGCGTCAAATTGCCGCCATCCGTCGCTAGTGTCCCCTGGTCGACGAGCATTCTCGTGCGTGGGCCCGTCCGCCTGGAATGCCCTCTTACTACAGCATCGTCAGAGCCCTAGCTTCGACACCTCCAGGAGCCGGCTGAAGACGCACCTATTCAAGTAGCAGTTTATTATTTTTCATGTATACATTTTCGTCTTTTATTCGTTGTCTGTAATCTCTTCAGTGACTGTTGACAGTGCACAGAACTGTTCCCAACGGGATATTCACTATACACATTTTATTATTATTATTATACCTGAGTCTACCCATCTTTGATTGGTACCTGACTTTGGTTGGTGCAAATGAGAGGCGCTAAAGCATTGCACTGACCACTTTATACCCTATTATGCTTCTAAAGTCTGTTTCACCGGCCATTTAAATCAATATGGTCCGACGGGATACATTTAGTTTTTCTTTACTGTCTTTCTTTAGAAAATATTGTCAAAACCTTTGTTATTTTTTGCTTATAACTATTGATAAAAAACTATAGATAAGACGGGCAGCTTTCTCTTTTTTTTTTAGATCTTACAAGTCACTGTCGAAAAGATTTTCGCTGTATACACTTTTGATTTTAATCTTAATTTGAGTTCTAATCTTATATATTACATACGCTACCTCTGTAAATGCATTATTCTACAATTCTACTTGAAAAGTAACGACGAAATTAAAAAATAAAAAAATGCAAAAAAAAATGACACCAAATGGCAACTAGGATAGCTATAGTATTCAATTGATAAGAATCAAAGTGAATTACTAAACCGGAAGTCTATGATTCAGTTTGTGATCGGAAATTTCCGAAACAGGAGTTTTCGAGTCATCAACGGCATAATATATCAAAGCAAGCGTTCCATCTTATTATAGTCTTTGGTATTGACAGCATACCATCACAATGACAATGATGTTTTCAGACATGTTGTGTTTCATAAATATATGTGCCTTTATGTTCATTTCGCCTTTGTATTTTTCTCTCTGGGTGGCAAAGAACAAAATCTTCTGAGCGATAATGCATAAAAAAGGCATATACAAGATGTATTCGAATGACGCAGTGACATAGCATGTATATAGTATAATGCTTTCATTAATTATAATTAATATGTTGATGACTTGCGACGCAATGTGTAATTTCTTAAGAGGGAAGCGATCCTTGTAAAAGTATCTTAAAGGCGTTTATCTCCCTTGTCTGTTGTTAACCATTTTTAACTTTCAGTTTAATTTCTTATTAATTTTGTCTAAAATTACTTTAATGCAGAAGTTTTTATTTTATTGACCTTTATGTTTAAGGTTGTTTTTTTTATTAACTTTCATTTTAAAATTTAATATTTTTTTTATTTTCATTCATAATTTTTTTAATTTTTTTTTTTTTTAAGTTTTTATTTTATTTATTTTTTCGTTTAAGTTTTTATTTTATTTACTTTTATGTTAACTTTCTTATTCTATTTACTTTCATTTTAAAATTTTTATTTTATTTACTCTATTTTATCCACCAAAACTGTTTTGTTTTCTAAAGATTTGAACCCCATATGACAGTCTTTATGAGGTGAAGACTCAAACTATAAAGAGAGGAGTAGGACGCAATGATTTTTCCTATAGGAGAAGGGTCTCTAGCATTAAAGATAAAAAGACGATTCCGTGCTAAAAGAAAGCAAGACACTCACACACAAAAAAGACACACTTAAAGTAACAAGAGGACAAGTTTTGTTTGTTTATTTTATATTTGAATCACAACAAACGTGCAATCATATTATTTATGTGCTATGATATAATATTGTAAAGAAATAAAGTGTCGATAAATTATTGGTCTCAACTTCGAGTTAATGAATGAATGAATGAGGTTGGGTTGTAATAGAGAACATACGGCAGCCATAGCGCTTTGATATTCTTGTATATGTCAGTGTGATAAAGCCGCCATTATGGTTATCAAATATGTTATATAGCCCAGTGTTGATAATAAAAAGATGTTTGAAAACAATTTGTGCATAAAAATCTCGAAATCTAAGTATTTTTAACAAAATATCATTCTAAATGCCTGGGTTTGACTTTAAAAAAATGTATTTCTCTATTTTATGTGATCATTTGAAATAAAACATCGGTAACAAATGATTACTATGTATATGATGTGTGCGTTGTTACACTAGTACATCACCAGTTTAATGTCATCTACCGCACACTGTAAATCCAATACCAGAGACAGAGACACAAGAAAATCATTTCATAAGTCACATCAAAAATGACTTTATGTCAGATTTTCATAGTGACAGTTCCAGTAACATTGAAACAATCATGATTTTCTTTTGTCTCTATCAATCTGGTGGTTGTACATATTATCTTCTTTCATAATCAATCGACACTCTAAAACATACTTATTAACATAATGGCCGTATTTAGGATTGTGGGGGCCCTTTTCCTAAGAGCCAAATCTATGTGGGGGCCCCTCATGGTCTCGCCCATGCTTTCCGACATTGCTGTGTTAGCCTGTGTTTTGGGATGCGTGTGTGTGTGGGGCCCTTTTTGTGTGTTCCATGGATCATGTGGAACATACCTAAATACGTCTCTGAATGTATAGTATAGTGTTAATAAAAATATAAGGGGCGTGCCTCTAATAAAAAAAGTAAATAAATGTAAAAAAAAGGCACAAAATAAAAATAAAAAAATCCACTGAAATACTGATTAACAATAGAAAGTACTTGTAAATGAAACAATAAAGCAAACTTTAGTTTAAATGGACGGAAAGTAAATTGGCCATTTGAATATATCAAAATAAATATAAAAAAGGTTGTTATCACAGCCTTATATTTGTTGATAAAAAAATCGACTATTGGATCTAAAAAAAATATATATTTTTGGAGTGATTTTTTTTTTATTGCTGAAAAAAAACAACATTAACGATGAGCATTTTTTGTCCAAAAAAGTTCACAAAAGGTGTTTTCCAATCAATATAGTTATATAGGATAGATATAATTGAATAGTTATAAGATTATCAAGGGAATTAAGTCATTGCTTTGTCGAATATGTTATAGTGGTTGTCGCCCTTTTAAGCAACGACTTTAGACATCAGAAGCGTCAATCCCAACACTAGCATTGAAACTTTGACAATCTCTGGAGCAGCTGAAATGGTAATCAAGTTTAATGATTTATTTGAAATCCGTTCAAAAAACAACAATGTACTATAATAAGAAAAAAGTTACGTGTTTATTGATTGTTCAAACGACCCTTTACTTATATAATCTGAGCAGACAATCGAATAATTAATCTTTAAACTTATGAAAAGTTTCCATCCAGCTCTATATATCAATTAAGTACGATTACATTACTACTTAATTTATGAGTACAAATTACTATAAATGTATATAATGGTTGCATTGGATTTATACATAGTGAAGAAAAGAGTTGTATTCTACCAATATCCATTGAAGTTGGACATTGAAATGATTTGAAATTTCATACTTAGGCTTGGTAACGAATAATGATTTTTTTACATCACATAAATGAAATATGTATTATTCTATTAAACCAAAGACAATAATGTGTTGGGCAGCTTGCTCTATTTTTAGAGTTTGACACTTTTTTTGTCCGGGCTCTGCAAATAACAATGTCTTTAATGACTCCTAAACTTCCTTAAAGACTTCCTTGTATACAACTTTCGATTTTAGTCAAAATTCTCCATTGAGAAAAACATAGCGAATTACTGAACCGGAAGTCTAGAAGGCGTAATTCGATCGAAAAATCCGAATTTAAGTGTTTCAAGATATCAAATATCAAAGCAAGCTGTCTTTGATTAAACCTGTATTTATTATTCTGTGATTGAAAACCAACATAAAATGTATAAAAAATTGGAAAGCGTTGTTTACAGAAAATTGAAGAAGTTTGCGTTTTGTCGAAACAAGCAATTAATTTGAGCTAATTGTACCCAATGCGTATTAGCGTATTGTTGTCTTTACGGCTTTCGTATTTTTAACACTGGATTCAGTAAAAGTATCCGTGATTCAACTGACATTTTTTTATTATTCGATAATTGGTTTATGTGATCTATTGCAGACCTTTTTAAAATCAAAACCAAAAGCCCACCTCATAGTACTAAACATTCAATAAATATCCCTGTATTTTTTTATATATAAACACATATTATTAGTAAGAAGTAGTGTAGTGATAAAACTACGTAGATCAAATATTGGTAAATGCTACTAACCACTGACGCTGATAGAGTCGGAGGTCAGAGTGATTCCGCTTTTTGAGATTGTACAAGCGTAATCTCCAACATCACTGGATGTTACGTTATCAATCTGAATTTTATGCTCAAATTCACGTGCAATATCAGTGCTGCCTTTCTTCCAGGAGTAACTCGCCCCGTCTAAAAGGCTGCCGCAGGATAATGTGAGATGACCGCCCAGAACGTGATCTGTTGGATCCGCTGTGATAACTGGTTTTGTCAGGTAAGTACTACCTGTGGAAACAGTAAAGGTAAAATGTAAAGTACAGTTCGGACCCTGATCCATAGGGCCGGTGAAACAGCGTTTACCAGTTTCGTTGGCCACGGCATACTAGGGGATGTGTGGCCAGCTTAATGCCCAGCTGCGTGTACTTTACCGTCTTTACCCTAACTAATGTCAGGTACCCATCAGAGATGGATAGACTCAGGGACACCCTCAGGGTGAACAATTCTAGCCGTCACCAGGATTCGAACCCAGGACCCTCGGTACGCCAGTGGAACGCGCAGCCGCTAGGCCACCGTGTCCGATTGGAAAGAGTAAATGTACATTGAAAAAAAGATGCATTATATATTACTAAATATATTAATGGAGACAAGCTATGAATTAACAAATACATATAAAAATTATGTATGCCAGTGTTCGGCAACCTACGGTACGCATGCCAGACTTGGCACTCAGAGCGATTTTCAGTGGCACGAAGATGACCCCCCGAAAATGAAATTCAAGTCTATTCTAACAGAAATTGAGCGCTAGAGCAAAACGGTTATTAAGTTGTTGGCACGCTGAATGAATTAGAAATCTCACTCTGGCGCAATATTAACAAAAGGTTGCCGTCCCCTGCTGTATGCAATTACTTTTTGTAATTTAAACATTTCAAACCTTAACCATCTTTTACTTGTCCACTCTCTTTTCATCAACTTCTATCACATGTCTCGATTCCTTTAGGTGCACTGTTTCCTTCATACTATGTACTCCCTACCCCTCTTAGAATAGAGTGAGTTTGAATGCTAGAGCTGACGAAACATAGGGTTAGCACGTGCCGGCCACAGATGCGTTCACACAGGCTGGCCTGTCCAATACATACACCTTGCTAGTTAAGGCACAGCTTAAATTGTTTAGCCACGTAGTGAACATGAAAGATGAATGGCTGCCAAAGAAGATAATCTACGATGAGCAGAAAAAAGAAAAGCGCTTCTCAGGTGGCAAAATAAGAGGATCTAATCTTCTTTTCTATATAATATAGCCTAGATTACAGACGCTCCTTCTATAAAGTAGAAATTGCGTCGTACGCTGTTCCGTGGTCTGTGTAGTCTTGCATTTTGGATCAAGGCATTCTAAAGGCCTCCATGAATACTTTTGATTTCGGTACCAACAGTTGGGAGCAAGAGCCTGGCCACACATAGTTCTATATTAGGAGTCTAAATCGAGCAGCAAAATAAAAGATGGAGCTTTTGCTTACGAACAGAAAAGACCGCGAGATGCGGTACAAAAAAGGCATCAACTCCTTTAGTCCAGGGCCAGCAGCTCCCACTCGTCGAGTCAACATGCATGTTATAATTTCAAAATCTCAATATTAGTAAATACATTGGCAGCATAGAAAAAGTAATGTCTTTCACAAATAGGCAGTATTGACAAAGGACAAAATAATTCTAACATATTTGGGTTGAAGACGCCTTTAAAGTATTTTTAATAAAACTTAAGACGACCTTAGACCGAAGAACAAATTTAGTAGGACATTGTGTTGTAACAAGTTATTGTGTTGTAAAAAGTTATTGTGTTGTAACAAGTTATTGTGTTGTAACAAGTTATTGTGTTGTAACAAGTTATTGTGTTGTAACAAGTTATTGTGTTGTAACAAATTATTGTGTTGTAACAAGTTATTGTGTTGTAACAAAATATTGTGTTGTAAAAAGTTATTGTGTTGTAACAAGTTATTGTGTTGTATCAAGTTATTGTGTTGTAACAAGTTATTGTGTTGTAACAAGTTATTGTGTTGTAACAAGTTATTGTGTTGTAACAAGTTATTGTGTTGTAACAAGTTATTGTGTTGTAACAAGTTATTGTGTTGTAACAAGTTATTGTGTTGTAACAAATTATTGTGTTGTAACAAGTTATTGTGTTATAACAACATATTGTGTTGTAAAAAGTTATTGTGTTGTAACAAGTTATTGTGTTGTAACAAGTTATTGTGTTGTAACAAGTTATTGTGTTGTAACAAGTTATTGTGTTGTAACAAGTTATTGTGTTGTAACAAGTTATTGTGTTGTAAAAAGTTATTGTGTTGTAACAAGTTATTGTGTTGTAACAAGTTATTGTGTTGTAACAAGTTATTGTGTTGTAACAAGTTATTGTGTTGTAACAAGTTATTGTGTTGTAACAAGTTTTTGTGTTGTAACAAGTTATTGTGTTGTAACAAGTTATTGTGTTGTAACAAGTTTTTGTGTTGTAACAAGTTTTTGTGTTGTAACAAGTTATTGTGTTGTTACAAGTTAGAGCTTAGTTTTCTAGATAACCTTAGACTGTAAAAAGTGTGTCGTTGATTTGCAAACTTAAACGCCATACTCACTTCTAGTTATGTTTCTTTCTGTAGAGTTATATGCAACAGAGGCGTAATTCACTTGGCATTTAATTAAATAAGTTCCATCTGTCTTTTGTAGATCGTATTTTTGTGAAGTGGCTCCACTAATAACCGCATCGTTATTCTGAAATTAATTAATTAAAATGTTTTATTACACAAATTATTACACATGTGTATGTTGAATGGACAATTTTATCAACAGTGACAGCAAAAATATCGGCAAAAAAAAGTTTTAAAAAGCCCTAACATTTTTACATGCAATGGTCTAGTAAGGACTAATATCGTTTAAAAAAAACTTACTATCCAGGCGTAAGTAATGGCATTAGTTGATGTATCAATGTAGGCAATAGCAGGGTAAGTCAAACATGTTAAAGTAATAGTTCTATCTGTTAGGTATACCTGACCGTCAACCACATCGGTGTTTATAGTAACTGTAGTTATGGTAGCTGAAAAATATATATCAAAAATATATCATTACTCTACATAACTGTTTAGTACGTTTTTTTATATTGTTATTATGTTGTTGTTGTGGCTTTTTTTCAAAGAGAAAAGCACATATAGCACTCAACTCACACCTAAATAGAATAAACCCAACTCATCTACTTAACGGCAGACATTGCCCATGTTCACAAGAAACTGTGGACCACTTCCTGCTAACCTACCACATATACACTCTGCCCCCCCCCCTCCATCAACCAACACACTATTTAGCAATATCGAACAATGTTTTCACTTTTAATTGGCAAGCTGGTTGTTATGTTTCAATGTATTGTACCCAAATTCTTTTTATCCTTTTGTCTTTAATCAAAATATTTGTTTGATCATTGATTATGAGGTCTGTGAATATAAAACCGTTTCTATTTATGATAAATTAGTCCGTTTTAATGTTTAGCATTGTAGTATCTAGATATGCGTTTTGAGTCAAGATTTTCAAACGTGAGCTATAGCTAGCTATTACTTTACATCAATACAGTAAATTTATATTCTCAAAGTTTCGCAGACAATAGAAGCACGCACACCTTAATTGACAGTAGAGTGCAAACCTTTAACAAAAAACCGAATGGTAACCAATATAGGATATATTAAATAGATTAGATTAGAAAGATTAGATAGATTAGATAGATTAGATAGATTAGATAGATTAGATAGATTAGATAGATTATATTGATTAGATAGATTAGATAGATTAGATAGATTAGATAGATTAGATAGATTAGATAGATTAGATAGATTAGATAGATTAGATAGATTAGATAGATTAGATAGATTAGATAGATTAGATAGATTAGATAGATTAGATAGATTAGATAGATTAGATAGATTAGATAGATTAGATAGATTAGATAGATTAGATAGATTAGATAGATTAGATAGATTAGATAGATTAGATAGATTAGATAGATTAGATAGATTAGATAGATTAGATAGATTAGATAGATTAGATAGATTAGATAGATTAGATAGATTAGATAGATTAGATAGATTAGATAGATTAGATAGATTAGATAGATTAGATAGATTAGATAGATTAGATAGATTAGATAGATTAGATAGATTAGATAGATTAGATAGATTAGATAGATTAGATAGATTAGATAGATTAGATAGATTAGATAGATTAGATAGATTAGATAGATTAGATAGATTAGATAGATTAGATAGATTAGATGGATTAGATGGATTAGATGGATTAGATGGATTAGATGGATTAGATGGATTAGATGGATTAGATGGATTAGATGGATTAGATGGATTAGATGGATTAGATGGATTAGATGGATTAGATGGATTAGATGGATTAGATGGATTAGATGGATTAGATGGATTAGATGGATTAGAAAGATTAGATAGATTAGATAGATTAGATAGATTAGATAGATTAGATAGATTAGATAGATTAGATAGATTAGATAGATTAGATAGATTAGATAGATTAGATAGATTAGATAGATTAGATAGATTAGATAGATTAGATAGATTAGATAGATTAGATAGATTAGATAGATTAGATTAGATAGATTAGATAGATTAGATAGATTAGATAGATTAGATAGATTAGATAGATTAGATAGATTAGATAGATTAGATAGATTAGATAGATTAGATAGATTAGATAGATTAGATAGATTAGATAGATTAGATAGATAAGATAGATAAGATAGATTAGATAGATTAGATAGATTAGATAGATTAGACAGATTAGACAGATTAGACAGATTAGACAGATTAGACAGATTAGACAGATTAGACAGATTAGACAGATTAGACAGATTAGACAGATTAGACAGATTAGACAGATTAGACAGATTAGACAGATTAGACAGATTAGACAGATTAGACAGATTAGACAGATTAGACAGATTAGACAGATTAGACAGATTAGACAGATTAGACAGATTAGACAGATTAGACAGATTAGACAGATTAGACAGATTAGACAGATTAGACAGATTAGACAGATTAGACAGATTAGATAGATTAGATAGATTAGATAGATTAGATAGATTAGATAGATTAGATAGGCTAGATGGATTAGATGGATTAGATGGATTAGATGGATTAGATATATTAGATGGATTAGATGGATTAGATGGATTAGATGGATTAGATGGATTAGATGGATTAGATGGATTAGATGGATTAGATGGATTAGATGGATTAGATGGATTAGATAGATTAGATAGATTAGATAGATTAGATAGATTAGATAGATTAGATAGATTAGATAGATTAGATAGATCAGATAGATCAGATAGATCAGATAGATCAGATAGATCAGATAGATCAGATAGATCAGATAGATCAGATAGATCAGATAGATCAGATAGATTAGATAGATTAGATAGATTAGATAGATTAGATAGATTAGATAGATTAGATAGATTAGATAGAATAGATAGATAGATTAGATAGATTAGATAGATTAGATGGATTAGATGGATTAGATAGATTAGATAGATTAGATAGATTAGATAGATTAGATAGATTAGATAGATTAGATAGATTAGATAGATTAGATAGATTAGATAGATTAGATAGATTAGATAGATTAGATAGATTAGATAGATTAGATAGATTAGATAGATTAGATAGATTAGATAGATTAGATAGATTAGATAGATTAGATAGATTAGATAGATTAGATAGATTAGATAGATTAGATAGATTAGATAGATTAGATAGATTAGATAGATTAGATAGATTAGATAGATAAGATAGATAAGATAGATAAGATAGATTAGATAGATTAGATAGATTAGACAGATTAGACAGATTAGACAGATTAGACAGATTAGACAGATTAGACAGATTAGACAGATTAGACAGATTAGACAGATTAGACAGATTAGACAGATTAGACAGATTAGACAGATTAGACAGATTAGACAGATTAGACAGATTAGACAGATTAGACAGATTAGACAGATTAGACAGATTAGACAGATTAGACAGATTAGACAGATTAGACAGATTAGACAGATTAGACAGATTAGACAGATTAGACAGATTAGACAGATTAGACAGATTAGACAGATTAGACAGATTAGACAGATTAGACAGATTAGACAGATTAGACAGATTAGACAGATTAGATAGATTAGATAGATTAGATAGATTAGATAGATTAGATAGATTAGATAGGCTAGATAGATTAGATGGATTAGATGGATTAGATATATTAGATGGATTAGATGGATTAGATGGATTAGATGGATTAGATGGATTAGATGGATTAGATGGATTAGATGGATTAGATGGATTAGATGGATTAGATAGATTAGATAGATTAGATAGATTAGATAGATTAGATAGATTAGATAGATTAGATAGATTAGATAGATCAGATAGATCAGATAGATCAGATAGATCAGATAGATCAGATAGATCAGATAGATCAGATAGATCAGATAGATCAGATAGATCAGATAGATCAGATAGATCAGATAGATCAGATAGATTAGATAGATTAGATAGATTAGATAGATTAGATAGATTAGATAGATTAGATAGATTAGATAGATTAGATAGAATAGATAGATAGATTAGATAGATTAGATAGATTAGATAGATTAGATAGATTAGATAGATTAGATAGATTAGATAGATTAGATAGATTAGATAGATTAGATAGATTAGATTGATTAGATAGATTAGATAGATTAGATAGATTAGATAGATTAGATAGATTAGATAGATTAGGTAGATTAGATAGATTAGATAGATTAGATAGATTAGATAGATTAGATGGATTAGATGCATTAGATGGATTAGATAGATTAGATAGATTAGATAGATTAGATAGATTAGATAGATTAGATATATTAGATCGATTAGATAGATTAGATAGATTAGATAGATTAGATAGATTAGATAGATTAGATAGATTAGATAGATAAGATAGATTAGATAGATTAGATAGATTAGATAGATTAGATAGATTAGATAGATTAGATAGATTAGATAGATTAGATAGATAAGATAGATAAGATAGATTAGATAGATTAGATAGATTAGATAGATTAGATAGATTAGACAGATTAGACAGATTAGACAGATTAGACAGATTAGACAGATTAGACAGATTAGACAGATTAGACAGATTAGACAGATTAGACAGATTAGACAGATTAGACAGATTAGACAGATTAGACAGATTAGACAGATTAGACAGATTAGACAGATTAGACAGATTAGACAGATTAGACAGATTAGACAGATTAGACAGATTAGACAGATTAGACAGATTAGACAGATTAGACAGATTAGACAGATTAGACAGATTAGACAGATTAGACAGATTAGACAGATTAGACAGATTAGACAGATTAGACAGATTAGATAGATTAGACAGATTAGATGGATTAGATGGATTAGATGGATTAGATGGATTAGATGGATTAGATGGATTAGATGGATTAGATGGATTAGATGGGATTAGATGGATTAGATGGATTAGATGGATTAGATGGATTAGATGGATTAGATGGATTAGATGGATTAGATGGATTAGATGGATTAGATGGATTAGATGGATTAGATGGATTAGATGGATTAGATGGATTAGATGGATTAGATGGATTAGATGGATTAGATGGATTAGATGGATTAGATGGATTAGATGGATTAGATGGATTAGATGGATTAGATAGATTAGATAGATTAGATAGATTAGATAGATTAGATAGATTAGATAGATTAGATAGATTAGATAGATCAGATAGATCAGATAGATCAGATAGATCAGATAGATCAGATAGATCAGATAGATCAGATAGATCAGATAGATTAGATAGATTAGATAGATTAGATAGATTAGATAGATTAGATAGATTAGATAGATTAGATAGATTAGATAGATTAGATAGATTAGATAGATTATATAGATAGATTAGATAGATTAGATAGATTAGATAGATTAGATAGATTAGATATATTAGATAGATTAGATAGATTAGATAGATTAGATAGATTAGATAGATTAGATAGATTAGATAGATTAGATAGATTAGATAGATTAGATAGATTAGATAGATAAGATAGATAAGATAGATTAGATAGATTAGATAGATTAGATAGATTAGATAGATTAGATAGATTAGATAGATTAGATAGATTAGATAGATTAGATAGATTAGATAGATTAGATAGATTAGATAGATTAGATAGATTAGATAGATTAGATAGATTAGATAGATTAGATAGATTAGATAGATTAGATAGATTAGATAGATTAGATAGATTAGATAGATTAGATAGATTAGATAGATTAGATAGATTAGATAGATTAGATAGATAAGATAGATAAGATAGATTAGATAGATTAGATAGATTAGACAGATTAGACAGATTAGACAGATTAGACAGATTAGACAGATTAGACAGATTAGACAGATTAGACAGATTAGACAGATTAGACAGATTAGACAGATTAGACAGATTAGACAGATTAGACAGATTAGACAGATTAGACAGATTAGACAGATTAGACAGATTAGACAGATTAGACAGATTAGACAGATTAGACAGATTAGACAGATTAGACAGATTAGACAGATTAGACAGATTAGACAGATTAGACAGATTAGACAGATTAGACAGATTAGACAGATTAGACAGATTAGACAGATTAGACAGATTAGACAGATTAGACAGATTAGACAGATTAGGTAGATTAGATAGATTAGATAGATTAGATAGATTAGATAGATTAGATGGATTAGATGGATTAGATGGATTAGATGGATTAGATGGATTAGATGGATTAGATGGATTAGATGGATTAGATGGATTAGATGGATTAGATGGATTAGATGGATTAGATGGATTAGATGGATTAGATGGATTAGATGGATTAGATGGATTAGATGGATTAGATGGATTAGATGGATTAGATGGATTAGATGGATTAGATGTATTAGATGGATTAGATGCATTAGATGGATTAGATAGATTAGATAGATTAGATAGATTAGATAGATTAGATAGATTAGATAGATCAGATAGATCAGATAGATCAGATAGATCAGATAGATCAGATAGATCAGATAGATCAGATAGATCAGATAGATTAGATAGATTAGATAGATTAGATAGATTAGATACATTAGATAGATTAGATAGATAGATTAGATAGATTAGATAGATTAGATAGATTAGATAGATTAGATAGATTAGATAGATTAGATAGATTAGATAGATTAGATAGATTAGATAGATTAGATAGATTAGATAGATTAGATAGATTAGATAGATTAGATAGATTAGATAGATTAGATAGATTAGATAGATTAGATAGATAAGATAGATAAGATAGATTAGATAGATTAGATAGATTAGATATATTAGATAGATTAGATAGATTAGATAGATTAGATAGATTAGATAGATTAGATGGATTAGATGGATTAGATGGATTATATAGATTAGATAGATTAGATAGATTAGATAGATTAGATAGATTAGATAGATTAGATAGATTAGATAGATTAGATAGATTAGATAGATTAGATAGATTAGATAGATTAGATAGATTAGATAGATTAGATAGATTAGATAGATTAGATAGATTAGATAGATTAGATAGATTAGATAGATTAGATAGATTAGATAGATTAGATAGATTAGATAGATAAGATAGATTAGATAGATTAGATAGATTATATAGATTAGATAGATTAGATAGATTAGACAGATTAGACAGAATAGACAGATTAGACAGATTAGACAGATTAGACAGATTAGACAGATTAGACAGATTAGACAGATTAGACAGATTAGACAGATTAGACAGATTAGACAGATTAGACAGATTAGACAGATTAGACAGATTAGACAGATTAGACAGATTAGACAGATTAGACGGATTAGACGGATTAGATGGATTAGATGGATTAGATGGATTAGATGGATTAGATGGATTAGATAGATTAGATAGATTAGATAGATTAGATAGATTAGATAGATTAGATAGATTAGTTAGATTAGATAGATTAGATAGATCAGATAGATCAGATAGATCAGATAGATCAGATAGATCAGATAGATCAGATAGATCAGATAGATCAGATAGATCAGATAGATCAGATAGATCAGATAGATCAGATAGATTAGATAGATTAGATAGATTAGATAGATTAGATAGATTAGATAGATTAGATAGATTAGATAGATAGATTAGATAGATTAGATAGATTAGATAGATTAGATAGATTATATAGATTAGATATATTAGATAGATTAGATAGATTAGATAGATTAGATAGATTAGATAGATTAGATAGATTAGATAGATTAGATAGATTAGATAGATAAGATAGATAAGATAGATTAGATAGATTAGATAGATTAGATAGATTAGATAGATTAGATAGATTAGATAGATTAGATAGATTAGATGGATTAGATGGATTAGATGGATTAGATGGATTAGATAGATTAGATAGATTAGATAGATTAGATAGATTAGATAGATTAGATAGATTAGATAAATTAGATAGATTAGATAGATAAGATAGATTAGATAGATTAGATAGATTAGATAGATTAGATAGATTAGATAGATTAGATAGATTAGATAGATTAGATAGATTAGATAGATTAGATAGATTAGATAGATAAGATAGATTAGATAGATTAGATATATTAGATAGATTAGATAGATTAGATAGATTAGACAGATTAGACAGATTAGACAGATTAGACAGATTAGACAGATTAGACAGATTAGACAGATAAGACAGATTAGACAGATTAGACAGATTAGACAGATTAGACATATTAGACAGATTAGACAGATTAGACAGATTAGACAGATTAGACAGATTAGACAGATTAGACAGATTAGACAGATTAGACAGATTAGACAGATTAGACAGATTAGACAGATTAGATAGATTAGATAGATTAGATAGATTAGATAGATTAGATAGATTAGATAGATTAGATAGATTAGATAGATTAGATAGATTAGATAGATTAGATAGATTAGATAGATTAGATAGATTAGATAGGCTAGATGGATTAGATGGATTAGATGGATTAGATGGATTAGATGGATTAGATATATTAGATGGATTAGATGGATTAGATGGATTAGATGGATTAGATGGATTAGATGGATTAGATGGATTAGATGGATTAGATGGATTAGATGGATTAGATGGATTAGATGGATTAGATAGATTAGATAGATTAGATAGATTAGATAGATTAGATAGATTAGATAGATTAGATAGATTAGATAGATTAGATAGATTAGATAGATTAGATAGATTAGATAGATTAGATAGATTAGATAGATTAGATAGATTAGATAGATCAGATAGATCAGATAGATCAGATAGATCAGATAGATCAGATAGATCAGATAGATTAGATAGATTAGATAGATTAGATAGATTAGATAGATTAGATAGATTAGATAGATTAGATAGATTAGATAGATTAGATAGATTAGATAGATTAGATAGATTAGATAGATTAGATAGATTAGATAGATTAGATAGACTAGATAGATTAGATAGATTAGATAGATAGATTAGATAGATTAGATAGATTAGATAGATTAGATAGATTAGATAGATTAGATAGATTAGATAGATTAGATAGATTAGATAGATTAGATAGATTAGATAGATTAGATAGATTAGATAGATTAGATAGATTAGATAGATTAGATAGATTAGATAGATTAGATAGATTAGATAGATTAGATAGATTAGATAGATTAGATAGATTAGATAGATTAGATAGATTAGATAGATTAGATAGATTAGATAGATTAGATAGATTAGATAGATTAGATAGATTAGACAGATTAGACAGATTAGACAGATTAGACAGATTAGACAGATTAGACAGATTAGACAGATTAGACAGATTAGACAGATTAGACAGATTAGACAGATTAGACAGATTAGACAGATTAGACAGATTAGACAGATTAGACAGATTAGACAGATTAGACAGATTAGACAGATTAGACAGATTAGACAGATTAGACAGATTAGACAGATTAGACAGATTAGACAGATTAGACAGATTAGACAGATTAGACAGATTAGACAGATTAGACAGATTAGACAGATTAGACAGATTAGACAGATTAGACAGATTAGACAGATTAGACTGATTAGATAGATTAGATAGATTAGATAGATTAGATAGATTAGATAGATTAGATAGATTAGATAGATTAGATAGATTAGATAGATTAGATAGATTAGATAGATTAGATAGATTAGATAGATTAGATAGATTAGATAGATTTGATAGATTAGATAGATTAGATAGATTAGATAGATTAGATAGATTAGATAGATTAGATAGATTAGATAGATTAGATAGATTAGATAGATTAGATAGATTAGATAGATTAGATAGATTAGATAGATTAGATAGATTAGATAGATTAGATAGATTAGATAGATTAGATAGATGAGATAGATTAGATAGATTAGATAGATTAGATAGATTAGATAGATTAGATAGATTAGATAGATTAGATAGATTAGATAGATTAGATAGACTAGATAGATTAGATAGATTAGATAGATTAGATAGATTAGACAGATTAGATAGATTAGATAGATTAGATAGATTAGACAAATTAGACAAATTAGACAAATTAGACAGATTAGACAGATTAGACAGATTAGTCAGATTAGACAGATTAGACAAATTAGATAGATTAGACTGATAAGACAGATTAGACAGATTAGACAGATTAGACAGATCAGACAGATTAGACAGATTAGATAGATTAGATAGATTAGATAGATTAGATAGATTAGATAGATTAGATAGATTAGATAGATTAGATAGATTAGATAGATTAGATAGATTAGATAGATTAGATAGATTAGATAGATTAGATAGATTAGATAGATTAGATAGATTAGACAAATTAGACAAATTAGACAAATTAGACAGATTAGACAGATTAGACAGATTAGTCAGATTAGACAGATTAGACAAATTAGATAGATTAGACTGATAAGACAGATTAGACAGATTAGACAGATTAGACAGATTAGACAGATCAGACAGATTAGACAGATTAGACAGATTAGATAGATTAGATAGATTAGATAGATTAGATAGATTAGATAGATTAGATAGATTAGATAGATTAGATAGATTAGATAGATTAGATAGATTAGATAGATTAGATAGATTAGATAGATTAGATAGATTAGATAGATTAGATAGATTAGATAGATTAGATAGATTAGATAGATTAGATAGATTAGATAGATTAGATAGATTAGATAGATTAGATAGATTAGATAGATTAGATAGATTAGATAGATTAGATAGATTAGATAGATTAGATAGATTAGATAGATTAGATAGATTAGATAGATAAGATAGATTAGATAGATTAGATAGATTAGATAGATTAGATAGATTAGATAGATTAGATAGATTAGATAGATTAGATAGATTAGATAGATTAGATAGATTAGATAGATTAGATAGATTAGATAGATTAGATAGATTAGATAGATTAGATAGATTAGATAGATTAGATAGATTAGATAGATTAGATAGATTAGACAGATTAGACAGATTAGACAGATTAGACAGATTAGACAGATTAGACAGATTAGACAGATTAGACAGATTAGACAGATTAGACAGATTAGACAGATTAGACAGATTAGACAGATTAGACAGATTAGACAGATTAGACAGATTAGACAGATTAGACAGATTAGACAGATTAGACAGATTAGACAGATTAGACAGATTAGACAGATTAGACAGATTAGACAGATTAGACAGATTAGACAGATTAGCCAGATTAGACAGATTAGACAGATTAGACAGATTAGACAGATTAGACAGATTAGACAGATTAGATAGATTAGATAGATTAGATAGATTAGATAGATTAGATAGATTAGATAGATTAGATAGATTAGATAGATTAGATAGATTAGATAGATTAGATAGATTAGATAGATTAGATAGATTAGATAGATTAGATAGATTAGATAGATTAGATAGATTAGATAGATTAGATAGATTAGATAGATTAGATAGATTAGATAGATTAGATAGATTAGATAGATTAGATAGATTAGATAGATTAGATAGATTAGATAGATTAGATAGATTAGATAGATTAGATAGATTAGATAGATTAGATAGATTAGATAGATTAGATAGATTAGATAGATTAGATAGATTAGATAGATTAGATAGATTAGATAGATTAGATAGATTAGATAGATTAGATAGATTAGATAGATTAGATAGATTAGATAGATTAGATAGATTAGATAGATTAGATAGATTAGATAGATTAGATAGATTAGATAGATTAGATAGATTAGATAGATTAGATAGATTAGATAGATTAGATAGATTAGATAGATTAGATAGATTAGATAGATTAGATAGATTAGATAGATTAGATAGATTAGATAGATTAGATAGATTAGATAGATTAGATAGATTAGATAGATTAGATAGATTAGATAGATTAGATAGATTTGATAGATTAGATAGATTAGATATATTAGATAGATTAGATAGATTAGATAGATTAGATAGATTAGATAGATTAGATAAATTAGATAGATTAGATAGATTAGATAGATTAGATAGATTAGATAGATTAGATAGATTAGATAGATTAGATAGATTAGATAGATTAGATAGATTAGATAGAATAGATAGATTAGATAGATTAGATAGATTAGATAGATTAGATAGATTAGATAGATTAGATAGATTTGATAGATTAGATAGATTAGATAGATTTGATAGATTAGATAGATTAGATAGATTAGATAGATTAGATAGACTAGATAGATTAGATAGATTAGATAGATTAGATAGATTAGATAGATTAGATAGATTAGATAGATTAGATAGATTAGATAGATTAGATAGATTAGATAGATTAGATAGATTAGACAAATTAGACAAATTAGACAAATTAGACAAATTAGACAAATTAGACAGATTAGACAGATTAGACAGATTAGTCAGATTAGACAGATTAGACAAATTAGATAGATTAGACTGATAAGACAGATTAGACAGATTAGACAGATTAGACAGATCAGACAGATTAGACAGATTAGATAGATTAGATAGATTAGATAGATTAGATAGATTAGATAGATTAGATAGATTAGATAGATTAGATAGATTAGATAGATTAGATAGATTAGACACATTAGACATATTTCATAGATTAGATAGTTTAGATAGATTAGATATGTTAACTTACTGCCAATTGTTGAAAGTGTCAGTAGACTGCTGGCAGAAGCAGCAGCATGTGAATTTGTGTCAGTCAAAACACACTTCACTTTTAGGCCCACATAAGCGTTGGAGAAAGTGACAGAAGAAGTTGTGTCTGTATCATTTTCAAACTGTAAATAAAATATACAATGCACGTCTTACTATAGGTGTAATATGCACAAACAAATCAAATTAGTCTATCTGTTTGCATGTTTATTACAGTATGTAATATGTTATTTAAAAAGTATTATGTTGGACTGAATGGGTCCATTGGGCCGTTAAAGCAGCGTTCGCCAGTTGATGTGGCCACATCATATTAGGGGGGGGGGGGGTGGAGACAGTACGATGCCCAGCTGCCTTTACTTTACACCAACTAAAGTCGGGTACCCATCAGAGCTGGGTAGACTTAGGTACACCCTCCAGATTCGGGAACACATCCTTGTCTTCAACAGGATTCAAACCCAGGCCTTCGGTACGCCAGTCGTACGTGCTGCTGTACACATTTAACACTATAATTATGCATATCTTACTAATTAGACACTTAGTTGCTGTTATTTTACCCTGTATGCTATCTTGGCAGAATCGTAACCGATAGGAATGTCTCTACACTTGAATGTAACAGTCTTTCCATCTGTTGATATATCTAGTGTAGGTTGCAAGACGTTATCTGTGTAAAAGACAAATTAATGATGATAATCTTAAACCAAATCAATACAATGCGTACGTGTTCTAACCTCTAACAAACATTACGCCTCAATGTTTTTAAAATGTTTATTGTTTATAAAGCTTTTTTATAGCCAATAGTTCAATATAGTGCAAAAGTGATAGTTTAATACATTGTAAATAATAATTATTCAACATATTATATGCCTTATTCCACTTTCGGTGCACCTGGGGGTGTGTTTAAAGAATAATAATAATATCTTACCTGTTTTAGTTCTGAGCGTCAATGAGAAATCGCTACTGTAGGATGAATCTAAGTCGTTATCAGATGAGGCGCTTACTTTCGCTTTGCATCTTAAAATGTTTAAAATAATTGGATTTAAAATAAGGGAAAAAAAAATGACCATAACATTTTAATATCAATGTACATTAAATTGTTTTTTATTTGTTATGCAAGTGAAGTTTCGCTATTTGCCCTTTTCTTTTGACACATAGACAAAAGGCAGTCTATAGGCCCCTATGTGACCTGTTCTGAAGAAAATGTACCTAGATGCTTTTAGTTCTTGAGCTATATATAAAAGTTTATACGGTTCTTTGATCTGGCATTTATATAGCACAAAACTTAACAATATACTTAAATTCATTTCTTTTTTTAGGACATGCAAGTCACCGCTTGTGAAATTATGTGTATTATGTGACACAAATTCCATTCAATAATAACCACATGTTAATATTATATATAGCTGAGAGGGCTTTTAACCCTTCCTGTACCGACCTACTTCTATCTATGCTGCCTTCAGTTCCGCTATATGCGCGCCCGGGACTGTAAGGGTTAATTGTCATTTCAAGCGACATATTTTGATTGTTGTACGAGGCGGCTAAAGACTAATTTGAAAGAATTTTACTTGGATTCAATGTATTTTTCAATGAACTCTCTCAATGTAAAGAAGTAACGGACAATCGACTATCAAACACTACATAGATACGGAGCTGTAGCATAGATACACACATTTACGAATTTAAAAAAGTGATTGGTTTAGTATTGATTGCTCATGTGAACTAGGGATGTTAATATCTGTTTCTTATTTTCGGTTTGCTTCCTCCCCCCCCCACCCCATGCCTTTTTTTTGTTTTTGTTTTGTTTCTTTTCTTAGTATGTACGAAAAGATGGAAAAAAAAGCAATTATTCACTAGCAAAATGACTGAAGGAGCGATAAAAAACTGTGCCATATTGATTGGAATATCGCTACTGAAAGTCGTTCAATAAATGACACATTTTAAGATAAATTTAAATAAGATATACAATTGAATGGATGAGGCCTGGACGTTTATTATAACTTGGTGAAATGTATATAAAACAAAACAACAAAAACTTTCTAATTTTCATTGAGCGCACCCAATAACTGAATTATCATGAATTTAAAGTAAAACTCATAATTATCTCATCTTATACATTACAGACGCTCCTTCTATAAAGAAGATTAATGCGTCCTACTCTCATCCGTGGTCCGAGTCTAGTCTTGCATTTTGCATTTTTATTAATGTTTTAAATCATGTAAAATTACTGGTTTTCCTAATGTGTTCATGCAACCCATTCCATGCCCGAATGCCACTCAGGAAGAAAGTTTACTTCTATGCATTTGTTCTCGCATAAAGGATAAGGGAAGTGTTTTTTTTGGCTTTATGTTTATCTGAGCATTCCAACAGGTTGTTATTGGTTTGTATTTCTAAATTAGAGTTTAATGCCTTAGGTATTATTACTACTTTACTCTTTTTATATAGAATAGCGGACGTTGCATGTTGCACACTTGAATAGGATAAGCATAGAAAATGAATAAAAGTCTAGATCCGCCTTTCGGTCTGTTAGTCCGGTACGTTCAGTGTTAGTGGTGAAACAATAATTCACGGGACACCAAATTTGCATAAACCGGTTTTTTAGATTTAAACACCAATTTTTGATTTTTGAAACCCTAGCATGAACTAAACTTTATACTTTAAAATGTTATGAATATTTTTACAATTAAATGCTCCCGTTAAAAAATTACCACATTTTGCCCTTTAAAATAATGTATAACACTTTTGGGCGCTGCGAAGGATATAGTATTTAAAAGACAACATAAGATATCTAATTGTTTGTTATGCTATTCTGTCCTTATAGTTATACGTCATTACAGTTACGTCACAAGTTGTTTTTAACACTCCTTGGATCAAAAGTTTATTAGTTTTATTACTGTGGAGACCCGTTAGGACCGGTGAAAGAGTCCACTATTTAACTACACATAGAATAATTTAAAAAAAAAAAACATCACAAACAACATTTATAAACATATGACACAGATGTCACTTTATGTTTTTAGTCTAGCCTTTCAGTGTTGTCATAGATCCTATTTCTCCAGAGGTTTGTGTTTGCCTTATAAAGACTAAATGTGGACCATTTTCAGTTTTTTTATAATGTACTACAGTTAATAGTCTTGTTTTATCTCTGTAAATAAATATATTTTCTTATATGTTACATATGCTGCTTCTAAAAAGGGTATTATTGCGCTCTACGTTCATTTGCAATCGGAGTCTATTCGTGCATTTTAATTAGTTCTTTAAATGATGTTAAGTTACTGGTTTTCCAGGATATTTCAGGTAACCCATTGCATGAACGAATGCTACTCTGGAAGAAAGATAACTTATTTGTTAATGTTCTTTCATATTATTGGAAAAGAAAATAGTTTTTGCCCTAAGTTATGTGCTTTGTATTGATGCCTTAAGTATTATACTACATTACTCTTTGCCTCTGTCCTCTAATGCAGAGCTCGGCAACCTATGGAACGTGTGCCAGACTTGGAGAATTTCATCGGCACGCGGAACCACAAAAAGGCAATACAAGTTTCATCTTCAAGAAATTGAATGCTAGAGTATTTTGACTTTTAGGTTGTCGGCACGCTGAATAAATTAGAAGTCCTACTTTGTCACACTATAATTAAAAGTTGCCGATTCCTGCTCAAGTGTTAGTAGGTTTAAGGATTTAATTATTGCTATTGCTCATGTCAGCTGTGAACATTCCCTAGTACTAAATCTTGCTGCTCTTTTCGGAAATCATTATAATTGCTAATGTTCTTTAGTTGATGCGCCCACGCAGAAGATGTATTTTCTAGTATTGGCCTAACTAATGTGAGATAACATTTAAGTTTTATGTTCTTATTACATATGTAAAATCTCATTTTTATAAAGCCTAATGTTGTTGTTTCTATTGCTTCATAAATATGCGGATTACATGATAATTTCTCATTTAATATTACTCCTAAGTACTTTGCATTTTTAGTTTGTGATATGTCTTTCCAATGAATGAAGTAATTTGAAAACATTCGTTTCATTTTCGTTAAGCTGCATAAATCAACGTGTTCTTTCTGGCCATTCAAACAGTTACATTTAAAATATAAAATATGCTTTAAAAGCAGTTTAATTCTTTGTGTGTGTGTGGCCAATCTAAAGTTTAGAGTAAAAGTAAGAGCATATTAAATGTACTCAAATTGAGCTCCTAAATATCGGTGGCGTTTTATTTAGAAATAAGTATTGTGTATGCTGTTTTAATTGTATTTTACTTGTATGGTCCGACACTTGTAGCGTTAGCACTGGTTATATTGTAAGTGTTGCCAGTAGCTCCGGATATTGTTGCACCATTGAAACTCCATTCAAAAACTGTGGCCCCATTAGAAGTGCATGTAAGCACTGCACTCTTCCCATCCAGTACCTCAGCAGTGTAGCCAGTAGGTTGTGCCACATTAGGTGATAAATATTTCTCTATTAAAACAAACATACAACAATAAAACATACGAAATACGTTTGCGGTAAATGAATAATTAAAAATGAATTAAAAGAAAGTTGTAAACGTAATAATTATAAAACTTGTAAGAAAGTTAAACTTATTATACTTTCTAATGAATGAATTTATCACTTATAACTATTAGCTAGAAAATACGATTCTTTAAAAAAAAAAAAAATTCTAGGTGGTAAACAATCTACATAGTCATGAGTTATTTCCTACGTTTTAAAGACGTCTGCAAAAAAGACTTACAACTGGCACACATCGACTACAAAACGTAAGATTTCCCTGCTGAGGAACGCACATCCTGGCGGTCCAAAGTGCGCGAGGGCACTCAATCCGCAGAAGTTACCCTCACAAAAAGGAGTGAGGAATAGCGATCCAGTAGAACGGCGAGGGGTAGAGGATAAGGAGACTGTGCTATGATCCCTTTAAGATGGAAGGATGCCATACATACATACAATATTTCCATTAAAGCTTCCAATTTTTTTTTTTTAGATTTTAATATCCATTTCATTGTGATCAAGAATCGAAACTTGTTAAAATATTGTTCATATAAGTCAAGTCTGGAGGAAAATGAAATGTAAACAGCTAAATTGATCTTCTTGCCTGTATCTTTTATTTACAAGGTAATTGATACGTTTCATTAATTTGGTATCGCTTGGGAAGCTCATCAACCCATCAGTCTAATGGTATCGTCGACACTTTGTATGCCACCTAAACTTTCAATGTGTAATCATTATTTGAATTTAAATATTTTCTAAAGCCATTTGTTTTTTTGTTTTTCACTGAAACAAACATTTCTGGGAAAATCCGAATGAGACCCTTGGGCCAATTTAATCGGTGCACTTTAATCAGGTTTTCATGTTAGACCTTGAGCTGCGTACGTATGGAGTGGAGTCTTTGTTAGGGACATTAACTTCCATTGAACTTCTGGCTAGGGTTGCAGAAAAATCGATAATCCATACCGAAGTTAATCGATGGTAAAATTTCCAAGTGAGAGATTATGTAACCGTCAAGGAGACGGTTCAACGTGCATTTCCGATGTAAAGTCGATAACGACAGTCCTTATTCTACTGTGCACCCACCCTTATCATGTGCCAATCATTCTCAACTTCTCTTGCCAATCTTGGCAAAAAAAAAGCAAAAAAATAAATAAAAATTAAGAGATATAAAATGAAAAGGAAAGTCAAGTTAAAATAACAATATGGTGGTTTTTGAGTCAACACCGATTGATTAAAACATAAAATAACAATAGGGTGGTTTTTGAGTCAACACCGATTGATTAAAACATAAAATAACAATATGGTGGTTTTTGAGTCAACACCGATTGATTAAAACATAAAATAACAATAGGGTGGTTTTTGAGTCAACACCGATTGATTAAAACATAAAAAAACAATATGGTGGTTTTTGAGTCAACACCGATTGATTAAAACATAAAAAAACAATAGGGTGGTTTTTGAGTCAACACCGATTGATTAAAACATAATAACAATAGGGTGGTTTTTGAGTCAACACCGATTGATTAAAACATAAAATAACAATAGGGTTGTTTTTGAGTCAACACCGATTGATTAAAACATAAAAAAACAATAGGGTGGTTTTTGAGTCAACACCGATTGATTAAAACATAATAACAATAGGGTGGTTTTTGAGTCAACACCGATTGATTAAAACATAAAATAACAATAGGGTGGTTTTTGAGTCAACACCGATTGATTAAAACATAAAAAAACAATAGGGTGGTTTTTGAGTCAACACCGATTGATTAAAACATAATAACAATAGGGTGGTTTTTGAGTCAACACCGATTGATTAAAACATAAAATAACAATAGGGTGGTTTTTGAGTCAACACCGATTGATTAAAACATAAAAAAACAATAGGGTGGTTTTTGAGTCAACACCGATTGATTAAAACATAAAATAAAACATCAAAGTAAAAATATTTTCAAGAACAAAAAGTACATCGAGGTCTAAAAATAAAGTATCCCGTCGGATTAAATTGATCTTTGGCACCGGTGAAGCAGCGTTCCCCAGTTTCTAGGGCCTCGGCATACTTGAAGATTGTATGGCCAGAACAATGCCCATCTGCCTTTAATTTAACTCAGAGGGCACCCTTCAGACCCGAGAAAACCTAACTGAACCCTTCGAAATTTGGCAATATAGATGCGCACATCAACCTACTTCCACATCCAGTACGAATAGGTACAGCCGAACTATTGCAGACACATACTTTATCTGCTCCACACGTGGATTCTGTGAAGGTTGTAGCCGTACAGGTGTTGTTAGAAGTGTAGCATGTGGCTCCAAACACCAACTCTAGAACTAAGACAAAATTTTTAATGCAATATGTTAGAAGCATAATATCAATAATGTTGTTGTTATTTTTATTATTTTTTTTTGCTTACGTAAGTGTTCAGTCCGTTGTCAAAATATTTATTTTAATTAAGTCATACAGAAATTCCCATCTCTTCAGGTCCTAACGTTCCAGCTTAACATAAACAAATTCCATAAACGAATTCCAAAACGTCTTGAAGTTATAAATAGAAAAAATAAATAAAAAAGTATACATATTGAGTGTGCCTTGGTGTGATTAATATTGAAAGTTACAACATAAATAATAACAATCTATATGTTATCAATATACCAATATATCAATATATATATTAAAAATAATTACATTTGTAGAGTTTGTAATGGTAATTTTAAATCCTGATAAACCTTTCTACCACTATACAATCCTTATTAATCTTTCTGTCAATTTTATAAACAATCCTTTAAAGCATTTCCTAGGTCCTTAAAAGATGACCGTGCCGGTCTCAATTTGTTTAGTTTGGTAGAATGCAACATGAAGCTCCTCTGTACATCATTAAAGACATGGTGCTTGCTAACGCGCTCTTTTTTTACGTTATTTTGTGTGTGACTGTATTTATAATCATATATATATAATCTTATTTATAATCTTTAGAAAGTTTTAAAAAT
This sequence comes from Anisus vortex, assembly GCA_949126835.1. Taxonomy (NCBI): domain Eukaryota; kingdom Metazoa; phylum Mollusca; class Gastropoda; family Planorbidae; genus Anisus; species Anisus vortex. Next base: position 11,121,676 of record OX421498.1, on the reverse strand, counting down.
GAAAATACTTTATACTTATTGTAAATCTCGCGAAATATCTAAAATCTGCAAAAGTTTCAAAAAAAAAAAAAACGCGAAGTAGCCAGTCGGAAAATAACTGATCATGAAGTAGCGAAGGTTCAAATTATACACCCTTTGGTTTTGGAAACAAAATATATTTTTTTGCTTTGAATGTGACCCTTGTTTTCGAATAGGACTATTTTGTCAGAACTAAATGTTATAAATAAATTAAAATGGTGACACTGCATACTTCACTTGTAAACTTCACGCAAGACAAAGCCACATGAGCGTCAGTAAATTAGTTTCTGTATAAACATGAATTCCTCGCGCTAAAGATTTGAAAAGTGCTTATGTGCTGTTGTTAATGGCTTGTTATTTTGGCGTACATTGAATGAGGGGTCGGCAACCTATGGCACGAGTGTCATACTTGGCACGCATATGGATAATCAATGGCACACGGTAGAACATCCAAAAAACCAACAACACTATATGTCTCTTTTACAAGAAATGTATAGGTGGATCAGTTTGGCTTTTAGACTCTAAGCAAGTTGAATGAATAAGAAAATTTACTTTGGCAGAATCCCAAAGGACCTCCTATATGGAGAATTGGCATCTGGGAAGAGAAAGACAGGTCGCCCACGCCTCCGCTATAAAGATGTCTGTATGAGAGACATGAGAGCAGCCAGAATAAGTACAAGTGACTGGGAGGAGAAGGCAGAGGATCGGTCCACCTGGCGCACTGCTGTCAGGAAAGGGGTTAAAACGGCAGAGGAAAATAGAATGGAGGAGAGCATAAATAAAAGGGCTAAAAGAAAAGCGGAAAAAATAGGACCCACAGAACACGTGTGCAAAGGCTGTAAAAAAGACTGTCATTCAAGGATAGGCCTGCTCAGCCACACGAGGAAGTGCAACCTCGAATCACGGTGATGCACCATCGTCTCGCGAGACGGAAGGATGCCATTGATCAAACTGTTGCCACACCCTGCATAACATAACTTTTATATTTATATTGTTATATTTATTGTTATCGTATTGTTCTTTATTATTATTCTTACTTCTGAGGCGTGCAATATTATATACTGAATACTGATAACATAAAAACTTGAGCACACATTGGATACTTCAGACGAAAGTTTATTACATCAAATCATCAGTGGTCGAAGCACATGGTTCACAATAATTATTCTTATACACATATTGTCAATTGTACTATAAAATCTTTATTACAGATTTCTTTATATATCATCATCATCATATAATTATCATTTCTCGAGCATTATAACTAGCTCCTTATAAGACTCTTTATTTATTCAAAGAATATTCCGTCCACACTTTAGACTTGAATCAACTTAAGTTTAACACTTTTAGTTCAACAGAACTTATCATAAAAATCAACCTTCTATCTAAAGAATACAACATGTACTGAACTTTCACCTTACTAATCTCTCCCTTGTCAACTCATGATCACTCATACAAAGTCATGCTTTTCTTGCTGACTTAGTTTGCACACTGCACTACTATTTATTTATATAGGGAAAAATTTCACTCACTCATTTAATTATTTAACTGTTAAACATCATGTAGCAGTGACATCTAAACTGAACTTTAACAGTTATAGAATAATTAAGAAACAGAGTTAAAAAAAACAACAACAAAATGTCTTTAAAATGAAAACGAAGGTGGACAAAAAATTATTGTTGCGAAGAGTGAAGTTAATTTAAAAGGCCGTTTCGACCTTTGCAAAACTAGACCAAATAATCGGAGGTTGAAATAAAACAGCCATTAAAAAACAACAACTTTCTATTTAGCTAAGGAAATAAACGCGACCAATTTATTCTCAGCTCTTGCATGAATAGAATGCACAACGGTGCCCGGATGTGTTTTCGATGTACATTCGCCAACTAAAAGTTTAAAAAATGGTTGACTATTTTTTTCCTAGACTTTTTCCACAATTTAAAGAACATTTTGAAATAATTAATTGTACTATTAAGAGATAAATAGATAGAACAGACCTAGTAACCTAAAACCCAAACACAATATTAATTAGGGAGGCATGAAATGGGTTGCCTGAACAAACGGGAAAACCAGTAACCTAACGTCATTGAAAACACTGATCGAAATACAAGACTTAGACTCAGACCACGATTGGGCGTACGACGCAATAATCTTTTTTTTTAAGAAGGAGCGTTTGTAATACGTAAGATAAGATATGTTTAGTTAGATAAGGCTTTTAAAGAATTTTTATACAACGTTAGACGCACATAGACCGTAGAGAAGATATAACGTATTAGAGCAAGCTAATATTGTTGACGGAGTTGTTGATGTTATGTTATTTGTGAGGTTGATTATACTATGATTATTCTATTGGTGATTCAACGTTTGAATCTTGAACTTAATATTGGCTTATTATTAAACCGATCTCAGAGTGTAAGAATGCCATTTTTTTTAATTATTTTGTAATTGGGACATCCTTAAGTTGATGAACCACTTAAGATCCCATTTCAATGGCTGGTCCTGCGGTTAGTTCACCGGACTGTCAACCGACACGTCGCGGGTTCTATCCCTGCCGCACTGCAGGAGGATTTGGCCTAGTAAACGTAATAATCTTCTATCTAGAAGGAACGTCTGTAAAACGTATAGGTCACAACCAATTGTTAAATATTTAAAAGAAACAAACAACAAAGAAACCAAAAACTGCAAAGTTCTGTTTTCCTTAAGAATATACCTATAATTGTGCACTAAGTCAGTAAAACAAGATACCCGAATATCTGTGCATCTCAATTCGTACATAGGCTGTTTAGAATTATTGCGACATACACTTATTCGTAGTTTAATTATGAAATATATTATTAAATCAAATTTTGATTTTGCGATAGGAGTTTTAAATGACGTTTCTTAAACGTCCAGTGTGACACATACCAAAGTGAACCAGATGATTATTTATACAATAAGCAATACAATTATGCTAATTGCTATTTTCTCAACAACAACAAAAACACTATGTTAAATGAAATGTTTAAAAGAAACAAGCTGCAAACTTCTAAAGTTTATTTCAACTCTTGCCCCATTTTCACAATTGTTTTGTCTAAATTATCTTCATTAAAACACTTACCAGTAAAAAGTAAAGCAATTGTTAAAATAATCTTTGAAGACATTTTCTCTTGACCTTGATCTAGTTCACTTTTGGAAATTGTTGCAAAGATATGAACAGTAAAAATGATGGAAGCTAGTCTATGAAACGAAACCGAATGTCTGCGCAACTGCCGTCTGCGCGTTTCTTTTTAAACGATAGCGTTGCCAGGTAGAAAAATACAAAATGGTTGACACGAGATGTGTCGCTATTGACTACTGATATAACAGTTCGAACTCCTGGCCCGCTACGTCAACTCAATCTCTCTTGTGCAAAACAGACGGCCGAGCAATTCTATATTGAGCCCAACGACAAGTGCAAACACTGCGCATGTACTGTTGTCTAGATGCAAGAAAACCTCAACACCGCTTTACACCATTCTGTTAGCGTTTGTATTTAGCTGTTATATTATATTTGCCTTTGATTAATTAGAGATTAGTTATTGTATTACTAGATGACACATAACGCCAAGTGATTTGTTTAAAAACTATAAAGCGTAGATCTAATGTTTATCGAAAAGGATCTATTTGACGTTTTATAGAAATAGCAGACGTTTTATTGCATAAGCTAATGCTTATCTTGATGTGCAGGGAAATATACGGTCAAGCTTTATTGTCATTTATCTGGTTATTAGTGTAATGTCGAAATTATGTAGATAGATATACATCGTTTGGTGTAGTAGTGTGTATGTTATGTTTATATCCTGACAACGCCTAGTGTATTTTGTGTTATGTTGATAGAGAGTCATCGTTTGTGAAGTATATATATATATAGAGAGAGAGAGAGACACAGAGAGAGAGAGAGAGAGAGAGAGAGTGAGAGAGAGAGAGACAAATTATATAGGTCAATATAGATAGATAAGGAGCGGTTAGCTCACCTGACTGTCAACCAAAAAATCACCTGGCACGTCGCGGGTTCGATCCCCGCCACCGGCAGATCCCTGTCGCCCTACAGGAGTTTTGGGACTAGATGACGTTAATATTGAGTTGTTATCACGAGCGCTTAACCGGCAGCAGTGAAACCTCTCACAGATTAATAGTCTTCTAGAGCGCACTGAGCATGCTAAAATAGCATGGATAGAAGCGCTATATAAATTACCATTACCATTACCATTACCATATAGATAGAAATATATATATATAGATAGATATGGATAGAGATAAACATAGATATATATAGAAAGATATAGATATAGATAAACATTGATATATATATAGAGAGAGATAGATTGATGTAGATTGGTATAGATTGATGTAAATAGATGTGGATATATGTGGATAGATGTAGATATATGTAGATATAAATATATAGAGATAGATAGATAGATATAGATATATAGACATATATTGAAAGGCACAACTTTGTTAATGTACTGCTAGCCAAAAACCTGTTTACTACAAGACACACGAAGAGTACAAATGTATTTTTAATTTCAAAGAATCAAATTTCATAAAGTCTCAGCATGATAAGAGTTGTTTATGAAATGGCATTGTTGTCTAACAACAGGGAAGTAATAGACGTCACTGTTTACCGTTGAATGTGTCTATGCAACTACAGACGTACAAAAAGAAAAATAAATGTAACAGGATTTGTCAATACTTGCAAACGAACAAAGTGCGCATAGAACACAACAAAATATAAGACATTGTAGGCCCGGAGTATATCACTCGAATAGGCCTCAGTATAACTGTACAATACAAAAATCCAAATGCATTTAAATAACAAACTCATGATAAATTTCTTGTAAAGAAGTCACGTGCTATCTTTGAATGGGTGAGGTGGGTGAAGTGGAAAGGGTGTGTCCAGTTTTTAACGCTGAGGAAAATGTCGAGGACAAAGTGCAATGACAACTCCCTGTAAACATGTCACCGCGTCATCCCCCCCCCCCCTCTCTCTGCAGACGATCTATCGCCACAGTTGAATGCATCAGTAGCTTGCCAAACACCCTTTATACCGACACAAAACAAGTCTTCATCCTGCCCTCGCTACAGAACGATACATGAACGATACGAAAGATATGATTGACTGCACCAAAATAAAGCCCCCGTGGTGAGTTAGTCAATGGGATCTAAGAAAAAAATACGGATTTAAACATGGAGTGGCGTTAAGACAATCACAATTGTGCATTCATTGATTATGTTAAAATAATAAATACGTAAATGTTGACTGTAGATTGTAAGGTGCCAGTATATTGTGTGTATGTGTGTGATTGTGTCTGGACGATTGGGGCATGTGACAGAATATCAGCCTTAGCAACAAGCAGCCACGTTAGCTAAAAATAGTTTCACCATTCTGGAGCCAGTTAGTTCGAATAGAAAGCATCTACATTTAACTAAAATCTTCTCCTGCGCGCTGTCTATGAGGAGTCACTTTTTTAACCTGGGCTTCAAAGAATGGCGAAGTGTGTAAACCGCCGATACGATTCCAATAAGAATACACCGGCGGGCGAACGCATGTGGGACAGTTCCCGCAGCGCGTCCGAGACCCATTGCACTGCCGAGAGGCCACGGGGTCTTGGTGGGGGAGGAAGCAATGGACGATGCACCCCGTCTCGAGAACCACCCGGCGCCTGGATGTCTAAACTTATAGCATAGGATCTGTGTTACCGGGTGACAGTGCAGGTATACGGGCGAGCCACCCCGATAATGATCCTCAGGGGAACCGCAGTGGGAAAGCTAGCTGCGGTATCCTCACTGTTATACGGTAAGCAATGCCTTCGGCGTGTCGTAGGGTGGCTTGAGCCCGGACAGAGCCGTGTAGTGCCTAGCTCAAACATATCGTTATGCCCTGGACAAAAGGGCCCTTTGGGCTCGTTAGTTTGTTTTAAAGAGACCTTATAACTCGGCTATAGGGAGGGGATGGCTAGTGGTGCGTTACTTTTTTTATATTGTATTATAAGTTTCATTATTATTATGAATTCATGTATTACTATGTATTACTATTATTCATCACTATATTATTTACCAATTTTACCAAACTGCCTTGTAATGTGTTGACTATGCCTTTATTGTACCTATGTACTATGTGGCAAATAAACATTGTTCATTGTTATTCATTGTTCATTGTCAGGGTCTGATTATCTAATTTAAGAATCCCGACCAGATAGCGTCAATGTCTCGCTGAACAGGACTTTCGAAAAAGGATAAATCGACCTATAAATACGTTTCTCCCTTGTTCGCCCAGAACATCGCGAATTTCCCAAGCCGACATTTTGCTAATCATAATTACGAGTGATTATTGGACCATGTTCACTAAAGTGCACGCGGTTATTTAAATAATCAAAGTTAATGCGCATAGATAGTCCGTCATGAGTTTTTGATTTCTCGGAATGCGTTAAGTCTATGAAAGATTCGACCGTGTCTGCACCTTGATTTATGGATGCTATGCATCATTCAATCGAAAATTTTTGCGAATTAATTACAATCATTTACGTTAGCACGTGGTTTCTTTTATATAATAATAATAAGACTTGTATAGCGCCTATCCCGTTGGGAACAGTTCTAAGTGCTGTCAACAGTTACAAACATAGTACAGACAACGATTAAAAGACACAAATGTATATTTTGGATCAGTTTCACCTGGCCAAGAGATCAGGGCCAGAGAGGATGGCCCAACACCTGGGCATGAAACAGGGAGGGGATATTAACATATGAAAATAAATCAACCAATCAGACGTATGTTTATACTTCATCACAATAGACACATCTGGCCAACTAATGGAGAGACAGCTTAGAAACGCCTGGGCGCAAAGAGGCAAATTTAGATGTAAAATAAACTCGTTTTTTTATAATGCGAGGAGCTTAGAGTGTATTAATATGAATGTAGTTATAAGCGAGGAGCTTAGAGTTTATTTATATGAATGTAGTTATAAAATATATTTATAAAACACAATAGCAAAGGATTATAGACAGCGGAACTATAACTGTAAAACATCGACGTGACATGCTTTCCGCTTGGCTGATTGCTAGTGGGCGGAGTAGCTTAGGCTGTCAAGCAGTTTATGAATGGGACCAGGTAGGTGGAACTATATTATTGGCTATTCACATCTGGGTAAGCCTATCTATTCGCACGCTTGAGTCCCTCATGTACAATCGTTTTACGCGCAATGAAAACAATTACAGCAACGAAAAAGTAAGCGATTAAAAAAATTATTTTACTAGAGATTAAAAACGGAAATTGTTCAATAAGAGTTTTGCCCTTTCTGAACTTTCGACAGTATCATTACTATTTGCATACCCAAACTACAGTGTAAAAAATCTTTATTGCCCAATATTGAAGTGGTTTTTTGAAATTACCGAAAATTTCCGAGAAAAAAGAAAAAGGTGATAAGCCTACATTTTTATAGGTAATTCCCCAATACTTTACGCGTCATTTTTGTAGGTCTATTGTTCCAGATTAGTAATAATAATATATTTTGAAGTGGATTCTACTCACTTTATCTGGTCTACATGTAACGCGTCAAAATTCATATATATATATATAGGTTATTGCAAAATGATTTGTCAAAATTTATAGCTCAAAAGAATGGTTCCCCCTGGGGACAAGCTCATCGAAAATCTATAGCATCAACCGGAGAAGCCAAATTAAAGACCAAGTGAAGAGCTTTTTATCACAATTGAGTTAACATTTCATTTTGATATTAAATAGTGTATTCAGCATCTGAATGTTAATAAAAATCATTTATACAAGATATTAAAGATACTTTTTAAGTAATTAGTTAAATAGTTGCAGTAAAATGTGTGTGCTTTTCGGAGAAAAAATCCAAATCTCGTAGCCATTTGAGATGTTTTTATTTCCGGCAACATAGGAAAGTGACGTAGGAGACAGGATTCCGACAAGAAAAAATTAATATTGTCACGTGTTTTGAAACTATTACCACATGTTTTGAATCTTTTCCCGGTTCTTATTTATAACAAAATGGTTAAATATAGATTTAGTGCGTCGAGTTTTGTTTATTTATTTACTTTCTCTAAGGTCACTGCCGTATGAGGCTATTCCAAATCTCGTTCCTTTGAGAAAAACCTCTTCACTTGGTCTTTAAATGTCAGAAGACAAACAGCCTTCAAAAGAAAACTCAATTGGTAAGGTAACAAAGGAAGTTGAAAAAAGCTAAAATAAATTTAATTTTCGGCAGCTACCGAAAGCTAAGAAGCGTACATACAAACTACTATCATATGGAAATAAACTTAAACTACGAAAAAATTGATTTTATGAAATACTTATTATTAAAAAGAATAAAACAAAGTGGGTCGATCTTTGGGAAAAGTATAGTTCTAGAGTTGTTTTTAATAAAAAAAAAAAAAGTCGAATTTATCTTGAAATGCATATACTAATATTATTACGTATTTACTTTATTTGATTTACTACATAGTTTGACTCGTGAACGCAATATGGAAATAAAGTATCTGGTAAAGAAAACAAAAATCTAAACAAATTTGGTATTTCAAATGATTAACATATAAAAACTGAACAAAATAGATACTACGGAAGTCAAGGGTTACGATACCATGAGAAACAATTTTATGATTTGAGATAAAGTTAACAAATTACAATATCCAAAATAAGAACAGAAAATCTAACACAAAATCCACAAAGAGAATACGTGTACTGTTAATACAACGATACAATAATAACAACAACAATAGTAACAACAACAAATTACAAGGCCATGTAGTAGAATGTTACAATCACAATAGATCACAAACAAAAAATACCTACAATGATAAAAATGCACAGTCCGAAAATTAGTTAGAAACTGCAAATGCGAGTACAAAACTCAAAGGCGTGTACGAAAACTGAAAACTACTAGTTACTAGTCTTTTTATTTTATTTTCTTTAATGAAGGTATAATAATATTCGAGAAAAGAATTTCTCTAGAAAATAAACATATAACAAAACAACATTTTCTAGAATATAAAAGAAATGACCACAGGTCAAAACAAAAGAAATAAAAATTACTTTGCGCTGAAGCGTGACGTTAACCGGCGACAGCGTACAATAGACAAAAAAAAACAGTGAGAGGCGTTGAAGCGTAACAATAGAGTCTTCTAGTTGTACGTAACACTATAATAAGTTTATTTATAATGCGCTGCAAACAGACATACTGTAAGCTCAGAGCGCATTTAACTATGATTAACGAAAACATGTGTAGAGCCATTTTTTAAATGCAAGAACACGGATATTATTCTCTAGGTTAATAAGTATATAAATATTTTATTGATTACATCAACGTTTATAGTGCTAATTCATATTTTAAAAACTTTAAGAAAAAACATAGAGCTAATAATTGTAATATTTACCGACATTATATACAAATATAACAGTAAAACAGAAGGGGTCTAAATATTTTCGACGAAGATACACATTAAAAAAATGTGGTTTTTAAAAGTTCTTTTTAAAAGTGATAATAAAAGTGAAAGTGGTGACAGTAAAACTAATGGGGTGAAGTCCAAAATAAAAATTTTGTCCCGTTTAAATGTTTACACTGATTTAACTTCAAATATATATTTTTGAAGTCGAAATCGTTCATCCCTATAGCAAACAAACAACAATGCGTCTACATCTTATTATCGGCTCGTTTATTTGACAAGATCCAGAAATTGATATAATGGATTTTCCGAAGAACTGTCAGAATGCGAAATAAAATGAATATGAACCGCTTGCTCTATTTTTAGAACTACTTGTATGTTCTTTTTTTCCGTGCACATCCAATAACGCTGTCTTAAATTACTTCTACGCTCCTACGCCAGTCTAAAGGATTCCACTGTATACAACTTTCGATTTTAATTCTGATTTTTCATTGAGAAAATCATAGCTTTAAAGAAAACGGAAGTGTACATTGCAAGAGAGTATTGGGAATTCAGAAAAGAAGTCATTCGAGTATTCAAAAGCAGATATATTTAAAAAGTGGTCCATCTTCTAATAGCCTTTGAAAATATTTAGAGACCGATGGAACACATAATTCAGTACACAAAGAATCCCTAAGCCCTATTTAAATATTCATAAAATAATTTTGAAAAAAATAATATTTGCAATTCTAAATAGATTTATACAATATAAAAACTATCAAAACATGCTATACACATATACCGGGAAACAATAGTTTAATAACCAATGTGCCAAATGAAGTTACAATCTCCAATGTGCCAAAATAAATTTACAGTCTCCAATGTGCCAAAATAAATTTACAGTCTCCAATTGCAAAAAAAAATTTACAGTCTCCAATGTGCCAAAATAAATTTACAGTCTCCAATGTGCCAAAATGAATTTACAATCTCCAATTGCCAAAATGAATTTACAATCTCCAATCGCCAAAATGAATTTACAATCTCCAATTGCCAAAATGAATTTACAATCTCCAATTGCCAAAATGAATTTACAATCTCCAATTGCCAAAATGAATTTACAATCTCCACTGTGCCAAAATATAGTTAAATAATCTCCACTGTGCCAAAATATAGTTAAATAATCTCCACTGTGCCAAAATATAGTTAAATAATCTCTAAAGTGCCAAAATATACTTAAATAATCTCCACTGTGCCAAAATATAGTTAAATAATCTCCAAAGTGCCAAAATATAGTTAAATAATCTCTAAAGTGCCAAAATATACTTAAATAATCTCCACTGTGCCAAAAAATAGTTAAATAATCTCCACTGTGCCAAAATATAGTTAAATAATCTCCACTGTGCCAAAATATAGTTAAATAATCTCCACTGTGCCAAAATATAGTTAACAAATCTCCAAAGTGCCAAAATATAGTTAAATAATCTCCACTGTGCCAAAATATAGTTAAATAATCTCCAAAGTGCCAAAATATAGTTAAATAATCTCCACTGTGCCAAAATATAGTTAAATAATCTCCACTGTGCCAAAATATAGTTAAAAAATCTCCAAAGTGCCAAAATATAGTTCAATAATCTCCACTGTGCCAAAATATAGTTAAATAATCTCTAAAGTGCCAAAATATAGTTAAATAATCTCCACTGTGCCAAGATATAGTTAAATAATCTCCACTGTTCCAAAATATAGTTAAATAATCTCCACTGTTCCAAAATATAGTTAAATAATCTCCACTGTGCCAAAATATAGTTTAATCTTCACTGTGCCAAAATATAGTTAAATATTCTCCACTGTTCCAAAATATAGTCAAATAATCTCCATTGTTCCAAAATATAGTTAAATAATTTCCAAACTGCCAAAAATATAGTTAAATAATTTCCAAACTGCCAAAATATAGTTAAATAATTTCCAAACTGCCAAAATATAGTTAAATAATCTCCACTGTTCCAAAATATAGTTAAATAATTTCCAAACTGCCAAAATATAGTTAAATAATTTCCAAACTGCCAAAATATAGTTAAATAATCTCCACTGTTCCAAAATATAGTTAAATAATCTCCACTGTTTCAAAATATAGTTAAATAATCTCCACTGTTCCAAAATATAGTTAAATAATTTCCAAACTGCCAAAATATAGTTAAATAATTTCCAAACTGCCAAAATATAGTTAAATAATCTCCACTGTTCCAAAATATAGTTAAATAATCTCCACTGTGCCAAAATATAGTTAAATAATCTCCACTGTTCCAAAATATAGTTAAATAATCTTCACTGTTCCAAAATATAGTTAAATAATTTCCAAACTGCCAAAATATAGTTAAATAATTTCCAAACTGCCAAAATATAGTTAAATAATCTCCACTGTTCCAAAATATAGTTAAATAATCTCCACTGTTCCAAAATATAGTTAAATAATCTCCACTGTTCCAAAATATAGTTAAATAATTTCATAACTGCTAAAATATCGTTAAATAATTTCCAAATTGCAAAAATATAGTTAAATAATCTCCACTGTTCCAAAATATAGTTAAATAATCTCCACTGTGCCAAAATATAGTTAAATAATCTCCACTGTTTCAAAATATAGTTAAATAATCTCCACTGTTCCAAAATATAGTTAAATAATCTCCACTGTGCCAAAATATAGTTAAATAATCTCCACTGTTCCAAAATATAGTTAAATAATCTTCACTGTTCCAAAATATAGTTAAATAATTTCCAAACTGCCAAAATATAGTTAAATAATTTCCAAACTGCCAAAATATAGTTAAATAATCTCCACTGTTCCAAAATATAGTTAAATAATCTCCACTGTTCCAAAATATAGTTAAATAATCTCCACTGTTCCAAAATATAGTTAAATAATTTCATAACTGCTAAAATATCGTTAAATAATTTCCAAATTGCCAAAATATAGTTAAATAATCTCCACTGTTCCAAAATATAGTTAAATAATCTCCACTGTGCCAAAATATAGTTAAATAATCTCCACTGTTTCAAAATATAGTTAAATAATCTCCACTGTTCCAAAATATAGTTAAATAATCTCCACTGTGCCAAAATATAGTTAAATAATCTCCACTGTTCCAAAATATAGTTAAATAATCTCCACTGTTCCAAAATATAGTTAAATAATCTCCACTGTTCCAAAATATAGTTAAATAATCTTCACTGTGCCAAAATATAGTTAAATAATCTTTACTGTGCCAAAATATAGTTAAATAATCTCCACTGTTCCAAAATATAGTTAAATAATCTCCACTGTTCCAAAATATAGTTAAATAATCTCCACCGTTCCAAAATATAGTTAAATAATCTCCACTGTGCCAAAATATAGTTAAATAATCTCCACTGTTCCAAAATATAGTTAAATAATCTCCACTGTTCCAAAATATAGTTAAATAATCTCCACTGATCCAAAATATAGTTAAATAATCTCCACTGTTCCAAAATATAGTTAAATAATCTCCACTGTGCCAAAATATAGTTAAATAATCTCCACTGTTCCAAAATATAGTTAAATAATCTCCACTGTTCCAAAATATAGTTAAATAATCTCCACTGTTCCAAAATATAGTTAAATAATCTCCACTGTTCCAAAATATAGTTAAATAATCTCCACTGTGCCAAAATATAGTTAAATAATCTCCACTGTGCAAAAATATAGTTAAATAATCTCCACTGTTCCAAAATATAGTTAAATAATCTCCACTGTTCCAAAATATATTTAAATAATTTCCAAACTGCCAAAATATAGTTAAATAATTTCCAAACTGCCAAAATATAGTTAAATAAACTCCACTGTGCCGAAATATAGTTAAATAATCTCCACTGTTCCAAAATATAGTTAAAAAATTTCCAAACTGCTAAAATATAGTTAAATAATTTCCAAACTGCCAAAATATAGTTAAATAATCTCCACTGTTCCAAAATATAGTTAAATAATCTCCACTGTTCCAAAATATAGTTAAATAATCTCCACTGTTCCAAAATATAGTTAAATAATTTCCAAACTGCTAAAATATAGTTAAATAATTTCCAAACTGCCAAAATATAGTTAAATAATCTCCACTGTTCCAAAATATAGTTAAATAATCTCCACTGTGCCAAAATATAGTTAAATAATCTCCACTGTTCTAAAATATAGTTAAATAATCTTCACTGTTCCAAAATATAGTAAAATAATTTTCAAACTGTTAAAATATAGTTAAATAATTTCCAAACTGCCAAAATATAGTTAAATAATCTCCACTGTTCCAAAATATAGTTAAATAATCTCCACTGTTCCAAAAGATAGTTAAATAATCTCCACTGTTCCAAAATATAGTTAAATAATCTCCACTGTTCCAAAATATAGTTAAATAATCTCCACTGTTCCAAAATATAGTTAAATAATCTCCACTGTTCCAAAATATAGTTAAATAATCTCAACTGTGCCAAAATATAGTTAAATAATCTCCACTGTTCCAAAATATATTTAAATAATCTCCACTGTTCCAAAATATAGTTAAATAATCTCCACTGTGCCAAAATATAGTTAAATAATCTCCACTGTTCCAAAATATAGTTAAATAATCTCCACTGTTCCAAAATATAGTTAAATAATCTCCACTGTTCTAAAATATAGTTAAATAATCTCCACTGTTCCAAAATATAGTTAAATAATCTCCACTGTGCCAAAATATAGTTAAATAATCTTCACTGTGCCAAACTATAGTTAATTAATCTCCACTGTTCCAAAATATAGTTAAATAATCTCCACTGTTCCAAAATATAGTTAAATAATATCCACTGTTCCAAAATATAGTTAAATAATCTTCACTGTGCCAAAATATAGTGTTACGAAACGTAAATTCCCTACATTGTAATGTTAATAAACCAACTAAACCATTTAAGCGAATTGCGTTTAAACGATACAAAATATTTCTCAGCTCACGGTTTTCCCCGGGTTTTTCCTAACCTAATTAAAGCATTATTGTTTTTTTATTAACCTCGATAAAACATGAACTGTGCACGCGAATACAGCATGTCAAGGTCGTCCGGTCTCTCCTTATTTTGTTAGAGCATTATTGCTTCTTCTTAATAAAAAGTATCTGTTCACGCAGTCAGCACGCAGGCTTGATTAAAATTCTCGTGTCACTAGGCTGTCGGGTTTTTCCAACGATTGACCCGTAATATATTTCTACGCAATTCGACACTTTAGTCAGTTCTTGGCTTGCATTCGATCTAGTAACATCAAATATACTCCGCTCTGAGTATCATTTCTATTTGATTTGTATTATGGAAAATTTATTATTCTACTATTAACTACAATGCTATATGTTCATTGAGGATATTCATTACTAATTGGAATATGTGTATTTCTTGATTGTGTATATAATATTATTTGGATTCCTACTGGATTGATGTTGTAAATTAAACCAAATTTATCGTTGCTTTCTACACAACTTGGTTAACGTCAATATTTCAAAGTTATATACATGTGTGTATGTGTAATATTTATACAACTATTTTAATAATCTACACTACCACTCAACATCGAGGTTCTTGCTGTATAATATGAGCCACACCAATAATTATACATGAAGTAAATCAACTGAAAACTCTAAAGCCACGTTATGTGAATTGCCAGGGGATACTAAGAACCACGGAATACTCTAGACAACTACAAATAAACTTCAGAATGATATAATAAGATCTTCACTAATACAAGGATACTCACACTAATAATAACAATACTATAACTATTATTTTCATAAATTGAATGGGGGCTCTAGCCGTAATAACATTATAAATCATAATTATACTTGTGTGATATAAATAGAAGGTCTCATCCATAATTTATTATGGTGAATAAATTGCCTTGTAATAAAATGGGTTTTGCTCGTCAGTGATTTACTAACAAACGTTTAGAGGATTTACTTCAACTTCAAGAATCGTTATACTATTTACACAAACTATTTACAACTGCCGTAATACATACTCGTAACTTGGATGGATTGTGTTGGAAAATATGAACAATATACAATATACTAAAGATTGTGATTGAATTGAACATTGCTATTGAGAATCGGAAAACTTAACTATTCAGCCTGGAAAATTATCTTGTGTATTACCTTATCAAACAGAGTAACTCTAAGAAAGTATTATTTTTATGACCTTGTTGTGACAAATCTGAACTGTGTGGTGTAGTGAATTATTCAAAGGACAGAAAGTAAGTTGGACTCTTTATTGGATTATTAACAAGATTTATAGTAACTTTTAATAATATCTAAAATGGAAGCCACAAATAATCTTACATTGGATCCAGAGATATTTGATCTAACCTCAGAACAGCTTAATAAAATGTCGATGATACAACTAAAAGAATTGGCTAAATCATTGGGCATTTCTATCACAGAAACTAGGCCATCAAAAACTAAATTACTTCAAGAGGTAACTGAGTGTTTAAGAAAACAAGGTACACTAATTATTGAAGAAACTACTGCTAATGATAACATTAATGATGAATCAGATGATGAATTACCTTTTCCTATAAAACAAAGAGTAAAGCATACAACTGGTGACTTAAGTGAAGAATTGAAATTTAAACTTGAGTTAAGAAAGATGGAATTAGAGATGGAAAGAGAAAGAGAAAACAAGAGAATTGAGATGGAAAGAGAGAGAGAAAGCCAGAGAATTGAGATGGAAAGAGAAATAGCAAGAGAGAAAATAGCAAGCCAAGAAAGAATTGAGATAGCAAGGTCTCGTACGTCAAATCATTCGAATGCAAACTCTGAAGCAGATGCAGAACTGTATAAGTTTAAGAAACATATTCCAGTTTTTGAAGATAATTCGGTGGAAGAGTTCTTCATGATTTTCGAGAGAAACGCTAGAGACTATCAATTTCCCGAGGGCAAGAAAGCTATACTCCTACGCTCAGCTCTGAACAAAGGAAAGGCACTTGATGTTGTATTAAGTCTTACTGAAGAGGAATTGTATGATTATGAACTGATCAAGAATAGAGTACTGCTAAGTTATGCATTGACACCTGAAAAATATAGAAAAGTGTTTCGTGAGTCTAAGAAAGAACAGGAACAATCCCATGTTGATTTTCTAAGACAGAAAAAGAAATATTTTGAAAGATGGATTCGATCCAAAGGTGTAAACAAAGACTTTGATAAATTAGCTAATCTTATGCTAATGGAAGACTTTAACAATAACATCAGAGGTGATGTAAGAATACATTTAGCAGACAAAGGTGTAGAACAAGTAGAAACAGCAGCAGTGATGGCAGACGAATATGTTATTATCCATTCCAGCAATAAATTTACAACAGTAGATAAATCTAAATTCCAGAATCGAGATATGAAGGTAGAAAAGAAAACCATAAATCCAAATGAATCCTATCAATCAAAGAGACATCAGCAGAGCAATGAAGGTCCAACTAATTCCAAGCCAACCTGTAGCCATTGTAAACGAATTGGACATACTAAGGAAAAGTGCTGGATATTGAATGGGAACCCGAATAAAAAGAATGTTGTCTTATCGTATGTAGCAATGCCAAAACAAAGAACTCATGTAAATGTAAAGAAGGATGTTAGAACTCAAACAGAGATACCTAGTGCTAATGCAGATAACCTGACAAAACACACGTATCTAGGAAACTTGAAACCAGAAATAGTTCCTGAAATAGAGACAATGGTTTTCAATAATTCTAATTCTAATCATAGCTCCAAGGAGTCTATATCAGATAGAATCACCATGAGTACTAAACATACCTCTTACAAAAATAACTTGGATACAGATCTCATCGATACTGAGATACCAAGCAATTGTTTGCCATTCATTGAAGAAGGTACCGTGTCATCCATAATAAATGGTGTCACTAGTGAAAAGAACATCAGAATACTCCGTGATACAGGGGCTGAGGTTTCACTACTTTTAGAGAATACTGTTCCTACGTCACAATCGACATATACAGGACAGGATCTTACTATTCAAGGTGTATCAAGGAAAAATGTACAAGTTCCTTTGCATCAAATACAGCTGAAGAGTGCGTACTTCACTGGAAATGTAGTTGTGGGTGTGTACAAATCACTTCCGTTTAAAGGCGTTTCTTTAATACTGGGAAATGATATTGCTGGAGATGTGGTGCATTCCATATCCAAGAAAAAACAATACCTCAATAAAAGTGAGAGCTTTATCAAACCTATATGCATCGTCACGAGAGGTATGGCCCAACAACAAAAGTCTGTCGAAACCATGTCAAAGTCAAAAATAGAACCAGAAATTGACCTACAGGCAACTTTCCTGGCTGACATCTTGAGTGGTCCCTCAGTCAAGACTACTGAAAGTAATTTGTCACCTCGACAATTACTCCTATTAGAACAGAATAGAGATTCAGGAATTAAACACCTGAAGAAAAAGGTGATAACTGAACAGGAGGCAGAAATTAAAGGAAATGGATTTTTTCTGAAGGAGGGAATATTAATGCAAAAATGGAGAGATGTGAAATGTGATAATGACAATTGCAGAGAAGGAAGTCAGATTGTGGTACCAGCCATATATCGTAATGACATCTTACACATGGCTCATGACACGCCATATGCTGGTCATCTAGGAGTGAACAAGACTTACCGTCGAATTCTTCCGTACTTCTATTGGCCTGGACTACATCGTGACGTCACTAAATACTGCAAGTCATGCAATACATGCCAGATAGTTGGTAAACCTAACCAGACTATACCGGTAGCACCTCTAAAGCCAATACCTGCCTTTGCAGAACCATTTAGCCACTTGCTAATAGACTGTGTAGGTCCTCTGCCTAAAACAAAGACAGGACACCAGTACTTATTCACTATAATGTGCACTGCCACGAGATATCCTGAAGCTATTCCGCTACGCACCATTAACGCAGATAAGATATCTGACGCACTGATTGCATTTTGTTCAAGATACGGTCTTCCAAAGACTATACAGTCAGACCAAGGATCTAACTTTACATCAAAGCTGTTTAACCAGGTCTTAAAGAAACTAGGCATCCAACATGCAACTTCAACTGCGTACCATCCGCAAAGCCAAGGTGCCCTAGAAAGATATCATCAGACTCTGAAAACCATGCTCCGCACATACTGTTTTGAGAACACTGAAGACTGGGATCGCGGTATTCCATTCGCTCTTTTCGCGACTAGAGAAACTGTGCAGGAATCTCTTGGATTCAGTCCGTTCGAGTTAGTGTTTGGACATTCAGTTCGAGGACCTCTAAAACTGTTGCAGGAAACCTTGTTAAATTCTGATGAAGAGACTGGACTCGTAGCTTATGTGGAACAATTTAGCAATAGAATCTATCATGCTTTTAATCATGTTAAAGATAATCTTTTGCAGGCTCAGAAAAGAATGAAAGGGTACTATGATGTCAAGGCCAGATCCCGATGTTTCCATCCTGGTGATAAAGTCCTCATGTTGACCCAATTGTCTGGACAACCCCTGAGTGCAAAATATACAGGACCATATCAGGTTTTAGATAAAATCAGTGATGTAACATACATTGTAAAAACCCCTGATAGAAGGAAAACACAGAGACTGTGCCATATAAACATGCTAAAACCTTATGTTGTTAGGGAAGAACAAACTGACATTAGGCCAGTGAGTGCTATCAAAACTGTTGAAACACCCCCGCCTAAATTTAAAAAGACAATCATAGAAAGTAAACTTCAGAACACTGAAGCACTTAAAAACCTCAATGATAAACTGGCACATCTAGACTTAGGTGAACAGACTTCTATCAAGGGTTTAGTCTATGATCATGTAAATTTGTTTAGTGATATTCCTAACAAAACAACTTTGGTTACCCATGATGTAGTTTTAAAAGATGATAATGTTAAACCTGTCAAACAACATCCGTATAGGGTTAATCCCATACAACTTGAACACATCCGTAAAGAAATTGATTATATGCTGAGCAATGATATAATTACTCACAGTAACAGTGATTGGTCATCCCCATGTGTGTTGGTTCCCAAATCTGATGGTTCACTACGCTTTTGTG
Source organism: Anisus vortex (assembly GCA_949126835.1). Lineage (NCBI taxonomy): Eukaryota > Metazoa > Mollusca > Gastropoda > Planorbidae > Anisus > Anisus vortex. Next base: position 11,102,175 of record OX421498.1, on the reverse strand, counting down.
TAGACTATAGGAAATTAAACCAAGTGACAAAAACAGATTCGTATCCCATACCACGGATAGATGATTTAATCGATAGAGTAAGCACTGCAAACTATGTAACTAAGATTGACTTACTAACAGCTTATTTCCAAATCCCATTGACAGATAGGGCTCAGGAGGTATCAACTTTTGTCACTCCTGATGGATTATATAAGTTTAAAGTAATGCCATTCGGAATGGTCAATGCTCCAGCTAGTTTTCAAAGACTAATAAACACTATTATCCATGATATCCCACAATGCCATGCATATCTGGACGATATCGTAGTGTTCAGTAATAACTTTAATGATCATCTAGATCAGTTAAAACTATTATTCCAAAAACTAAAACAGGCTAATCTTACTATAAACCTAGTTAAAAGTCAATTTTGCCATGCAGAAATTGAATATTTAGGTCATGTAGTGGGTAATGGCAAAGTAAAACCAGTGAATGCCAAAGTCAAAGCTATACAGGAATTCCCTGTCCCTAAAACGCAGAAACAACTTCGAGGATTTCTGGGTATGGCCGGGTACTACAGGAAGTTTTGTAAAAACTTTTCTATTATCACTTGCCCTTTGACAAATCTCTTGAGAAAGAAAAATCAATTTAAGTGGACTCAGGAATGTGACCAAGCCTTTAATGATATAAAAGACATACTGACCAAGGCACCAGTATTAGTCTCACCTGATTATACTAAACCCTTCAGAATAACGGTAGACTCGTGTAATACAGGAATGGGCGCGGTAATCTCACAAATAGGAGATGATTCACTTGAACATCCCATTAGCTTTTGTTCAAAAAAATTTAACCCACATGAGGTAAATTATAGCACAATAGAGCAGGAATTACTAGGACTTATCCAAGCATTGAAACATTTCAATTACTATGTAAATGGTTCTCAGTTCCCAATCGAGATATTCACTGATCACAATCCACTAGTATTTCTTTCCCGCATCAAACAAAATCAGCGCATTCTAAGATGGAGTTTGTTTATTCAAGCTTACAACTTAAAAATAACTCACTTATCTGGAAAAGATAACATCGTCGCGGACACCCTATCGCGCATGTAACAAATGTATAAGGAAATAGATAACTTCATGTATATATTCTGATAATCCTAACTAAGAGAATTGGATCATTTAAAATATAAATGCATGAATACATGAATATGTTGTGATTATTTTATGCAATATCTTATGCCTTATTTTATGCCATGAATATTTCCATTTGCTCAAACAAATATTATTATTGTTGTAAGAAAAAAGAAAAAAACCTAATAAGTTACTTTTAAGTATTATTGATTTATGGACATAATTTTCTTTATTAGTAAGATAATGAATGAACAGAAATGTACATCCTTATTTTGAAACAATCAAACTATAGTTGTGATTATGTAAAAACCAAGATAGAGTAATGTGCATACACTTCACATGCTTACACACTTAAGATTAAATTCTTACTCTTAAGTTTATTTAAATATTAATTTCATTTAAGTTGAATTAATTAATGATTGAATTGTTTAATATGATAACATTAGTTATGTTGATTTTTACCTTATAAATAAGATGATGATGTTTATAAGGAATGATATCTCAGAGAGTATAATTTTAGAATAACGCGAACATGTGTTATGGTCTAAGGATAACTTAAGATCCTATATGATGAGGGTTTAATAGAATAAATTATTTCCCTTACTTGTCTTATTTAACGGACTACCCAGGTGGAGTCAGTTTTTTTTTGTATATTGTTTAGAACTAAAGTTAAGTGCAGGCGGTTCTAAAAGAAATTGCACACTTCTATTGTTTAGTATGCAATGTTCTTTTCCTTTTGGTATGGGCGACTGTTACGAAACGTAAATTCCCTACATTGTAATGTTAATAAACCAACTAAACCATTTAAGCGAATTGCGTTTAAACGATACAAAATATTTCTCAGCTCACGGTTTTCCCCGGGTTTTTCCTAACCTAATTAAAGCATTATTGTTTTTTTATTAACCTCGATAAAACATGAACTGTGCACGCGAATACAGCATGTCAAGGTCGTCCGGTCTCTCCTTATTTTGTTAGAGCATTATTGCTTCTTCTTAATAAAAAGTATCTGTTCACGCAGTCAGCACGCAGGCTTGATTAAAATTCTCGTGTCACTAGGCTGTCGGGTTTTTCCAACGATTGACCCGTAATATATTTCTACGCAATTCGACACTTTAGTCAGTTCTTGGCTTGCATTCGATCTAGTAACATCAAATATACTCCGCTCTGAGTATCATTTCTATTTGATTTGTATTATGGAAAATTTATTATTCTACTATTAACTACAATGCTATATGTTCATTGAGGATATTCATTACTAATTGGAATATGTGTATTTCTTGATTGTGTATATAATATTATTTGGATTCCTACTGGATTGATGTTGTAAATTAAACCAAATTTATCGTTGCTTTCTACACAACTTGGTTAACGTCAATATTTCAAAGTTATATACATGTGTGTATGTGTAATATTTATACAACTATTTTAATAATCTACACTACCACTCAACATCGAGGTTCTTGCTGTATAATATGAGCCACACCAATAATTATACATGAAGTAAATCAACTGAAAACTCTAAAGCCACGTTATGTGAATTGCCAGGGGATACTAAGAACCACGGAATACTCTAGACAACTACAAATAAACTTCAGAATGATATAATAAGATCTTCACTAATACAAGGATACTCACACTAATAATAACAATACTATAACTATTATTTTCATAAATTGAATGGGGGCTCTAGCCGTAATAACATTATAAATCATAATTATACTTGTGTGATATAAATAGAAGGTCTCATCCATAATTTATTATGGTGAATAAATTGCCTTGTAATAATAGTTAAATAATCTCCACTGTGCCAAAATATAGTTAAATAATCTCCACTGTTCCAAAATATAGTTAAATAATCTCCACTGTTCCAAAATATAGTTAAATAATCTCCAATGTTCCAAAATATAGTTAAATAATCTCCACTGTTCCAAAATATAGTTAAATAATCTCCACTGTTCCAAAATATTATTATAATCTGCATGTTCTAAAATATAGTTGTGTTCTTTAAAAATATAAATCTACTCTGTTACTACTGTTGGTAAATGTGAAGCCTCTAAAATTATATAACAAGGGATGTAATCCTAAAAAAAAATATATTGTAGTGATTTCTCTCCCTTGTCTATTCTTAAATTTAGCTACAATCTGAATAACATATATATTATATGGTTTATTTTAAGACACGTGATCTTATTGAATCATATTTTACTTTTGTTATCTCGCTTCTGGTATGTGTCCTCCTTAGCTGAGAGGTTAGCGTATCCGACTTCTATGCGTACGAGCTCTTTTCGATTACCCACTGAAGACTTCTTCTTTCTTTTCTACTTTTTTAAAAATTTCCATCAATATAATTTTTTTTAAAGATTGTTAAGAATTTCCGGATTTAAAATTTTCCTAATAAGTGTACAATACGTCAAATCTAATCATTTTATTTTAGACTCCTGTGTGAGACGGATGTTAGTTTACTCAACCATGGATTGTCCAAAGTCTTTGTTAAACCGATAACAATATAACATATCAAATTCCTTTCCTAATTGTTTTCAGGAGATAATCAATATATTTTTTATTCATTATTTTAGCTCTATGTTCATTGTTGTTTATTTTTCTATCTGTAGCTTGTATTGACCTATGCAATACTTTCCCCGGGCAACGTCAACAGGCCTGTTTAAGCGACAGATAAAAATGTTCTAAACTACAATGAACAGAAAGCAAGACATCTGATAATTCAGATTTTTACAGGCAAATTTAGGCGATATAGATTTATGCGGGTGTCGATCTTGGAGTAAAACAAATTAAGTGGGGTAGGAAAAGACAAATCAAAGCTGTGGCTGTTATCTATCCGGCTACGCTTTTATTAAGTGTAATATATTAGAAGGTTACCGGTTTATCAATAAATGAGTTCATTTACTGTTTATATCAATAAAAAACTTCAGTATCTTGTGGTATGACTTTGAATGACTTATTCGATGGGTTATGACATGACAAAAAGAACAACAAATAAAAAATTGTGTGTATAAAACAGAAAATAGTATTTTATTTTGTTATTATATTTTTATCTACATAAACTAATCACTAGAGTTATATTTGGACTACATATTATTCTTGCATGATTTTAATTTGATATGCTTTATGACTGAAAAAAAAAGTTAAAACTTCTATGTCATAACGATAAATGTCAGCCAGCCCTTTTTCTCTATTATGTTTACATGTTTTCAAGCATCTAAGGTATAATATATACTTTAATGATTGTAAGGTGCATGGTAATATTAATAAGCCAACATAAACAATAAAAAACACAAAATAACATGTTTTATTCAATACATTTTATATCCAACCACAGAGATAAAAGCAGACCATTTCATAAGTCACATAAAAAATGACAATGATGTCAGATTTTCAAAGTGTCAGTTCCAGTAACATGGAAACAATCATGATTTTCTTTTGTCTCTCTCAACCTGACAGGTGCACATAGCTATTTCCCTGTAAATCATCGCAGAACTCTAAAGCCGTGGTCTGATTTAATGTTGTATTTTTTTTTAAGTTAGGAAAATCAGTTTCATTAAAACATGAATCATAGAGCAAGACTTATTACAAAGAAAGTCATCAAAACTTTATAGTAGTTAAAATTGTTCCAACTTTTAGTTTAAATGTGGCGAAAAAAATGAATGATGTCCGAGTTTTAAAATTCTCAGAATGCATTTCTGACGGCAGAATATGAGTTTTATGACCGTACAATATGCAGTTTATGGTTGTGCAATATGCCTTTGATGGCCACATAATATGAATTTGATGGCAGCACTATATGGACTTTCGTTACTTGTTAACACCCTGCCTTTGGAGTACATTACAGTAAATACATTATTGTCAGGAATGTTTGTTTTGGCTAGAAACAATAACAAATAAAAAGAAAATGTTGTGAAAACTGAAAATATTATAATGAAAAGAAGCAATACTCCATTTAAAATGAACGGAATGTTATAGTAAATGTAATAAAATTTGTAATTATTATTTTATAACATTCTGGTTATGAAATAGTTTAGCTTGCAATTAGATTCGTGTTCATAATTTATTTGTGCTAATTAAGCTTTTTGCCCCCCCCCCCCCCCCCACGCATTACCCAATTATGCACTACGGTATTTTACACTACCTACCCACATACCTTGCATTATATACCACATATCCCCCCCCCAAATAAAAATAACAAAATTGTGCTTAATAGGTCCCCCCCCCCTCCTCAATCTTTTGCATATTTGTCCACTGGCCACGCTACTGAAAAGTAAAATTGTTTTTTGGACTCTTTATTTGATTAAGAGAAAAACAATGCTTTTAGCAGTTGTTAGATTTAAAAAAAAAAATTAAATGGCTGAATGACGTAAACGCAGAGCAGATATTTTACAAATCTTTAAAAGTTGGCGTTTGTTCATCAATTATTGCCTAGCATTGGTGTTAATAATACAGCAGCACTCTACATGTAACAATAAAAGAAATAGTATTTAAAAAACAGCAACGAATAACGGGGTAAAATCCATTCTATCGTCCACTGTTGTTATTGTCCATTTAAGGGAAGACTTTAGACACCAAGAGCGTCAATCCTAACACAATCATTGAAACTTTGACAATCTTTTGACCAGCTGAAATTTAATAAATATTTGGATATACTTGTTAATATACTTTACAAACAAAAACTATAATATTGATGATGCGAAAGAAAAAAAAATATATGAAGCATATATCATTACCTTTATAATGTTGCTTATAATTAAGTATAAGCTAAGAAAATGTTAGTAGATCAGTATACAGTAAACAGAAGTAGGCCTATAGAAATTTATCGAGCCATAAAAATAACGGTTTTGGAAAACTGAATTCGTCTCGAAACTGTGCTGGGTTTTTCTATTTTTTTTAAAATATATAATCTCTATCTGCGAACTAGTTGCTAATCTTTACAGACCTTATAATTGTTTTTCATTATCTGTGTTAGTAAACTGAATTACGGTACTGCAAATTTTTCTTTTTCTTGATCTTGGAGACACCGTTATACCCGAGGAAAAAATAATCCACAAGTTGATTTCGAAAGGTCTGCGTTCAAAAGTGTGCATTACTACACATAATATTTATAACATATAACAATAGTATTAAGCTTAAGCCGACGACGCAGTTTCATTTGCTAGTCCAACCCTTCAATGATGACTTGGAAGTCAGCACAGAAGGGGCTGTGATGGAGGCTTGGTCTGAGTTCCACCGAGGACATCAACGCCTTTACAACGGGCTAAGAAACACTTTTAGAAAAGAATCTTTTAAAAATAACTTAAAGACCTTTCTCTTTGGCCACTACATCTGCCAAGAGCGCACTGATCATGCTAATTTAATAGCATGTATAGACGCGCTATAAGAAGTGCCCATTCTTATCTTATCTTATACATTTACTTAGAAACTGTAAGCTGGAGGTGCGGGGGTGATGCAACTGCGTTGGCAAATATCTTAGCTACTAACCATTGACGCCGAAAGAATCAGAAGCCAGTCTGACAAGGCTTTTCGCGACTGTACAGATGTAGGCTCCAGCGTCACTGGTTGTTAAGTTATCGAGCTGTATAATTTGCTCGTATTCACCATCGATGAACGTGCCGTCTTTTTCCCAAATGTACTTTGCCTTGTCATCTAATGGGCCACAGGTTAAGGTAAGATGGCTGCCCAGCACTGGAGATGCAGGATCAGCTTTGATAACTGGTTTTGTAAGATAAGTACTACCTGTGGAAATAGTAAAATGAGACTGCGTAAAAACCAAAATCATATATAATTGTCTTACTTTATTATCTAATGTATATGCAGACCGAAACCTATTTTTTGGTTTCGGCTAAAAACGAAACCATACTGAAAGTTATAAATTGACTTTCGACCGAAGCCAAAAGTTTCGCTACACCTTCAGCCGAATCCGAAATCGAAAGATAAACCAAAATTACCAAACAACATTTTTTAAAAGACTACACTTTTTTGTATATTATTAGATCTAACTAGTTTACGGGCACTTTATTTCAGTAAACCATACAGTGTTACGAAACGTAAATTCCCTACATTGTAATGTTAATAAACCAACTAAACCATTTAAGCGAATTGCGTTTAAACGATACAAAATATTTCTCAGCTCACGGTTTTCCCCGGGTTTTTCCTAACCTAATTAAAGCATTATTGTTTTTTTATTAACCTCGATAAAAACATGAACTGTGCACGCGAATACAGCATGTCAAGGTCGTCCGGTCTCTCCTTATTTTGTTAGAGCATTATTGATTGTTCTTAATAAAAGGTATCTGATCACGCAGTCAACATGCAGGCTTGATTAAAATATTCGTGTCACTAGACTGTCTGGTTTTTCCTACGATTGACCCGTAATATATTTCTACGCAATTCGACACTTTTAGTCAGTTCTTGGCTTGCATTCGATCTAGTAACATCAAATATACTCCGCTCTGAGTATCATTTCTATTTGATTTGTATTATGGAAAATTTATTATTCTATTATTAACTACAATGCTATATGTTCATTGAGGATATTCATTACTAATTGGAATATGTGTATTTCTTGATTGTGTATATAATATTATTTGGATTCCTACTGGATTGATGTTGTAAATTAAACCAAATTTATCGTTGCTTTCTACACAACTTGGTTAACGTCGATATTTCAAAGTTATATACATGTGCGTATGTGTAATATTTATTCAACTATATTAATAATCTACACTACCACTCAACATCGAGGTTCTTGCTGTATAATATGAGCCACACAAATAATTATACATGAAGTAAATCAACTGAAAACTCTAAAGCTACGTTATGTGAATTGCCAGGGGATACTAAGAACCACGGAATACTCTAGACAACTACAAATAAACTTCAGAATGATATAATAAGATCTTCACTAATACAAGGATACTCACACTAATAATAACAATACTATAACTATTATTTTCACAAATTGAATGGGGGCTCTAGCCGTAATAACATTATAAATCATAATTATACTTGTGTGATATAAATAGAAGGTCTCATCCATAATTTATTATGGTGAATAAATTGCCTTGTAATAAAATGGGTTTTGCTCGTCAGTGATTTACTAACAAACGTTTGGAGGATTTGCTTCAACTTCAAGAATCGTTATACTATTTACACAAACTATTTACAACTGCCGTAATAAATACTCGTAACTTGGATGGATTGTGTTGGAAAATATGAACAATATACAATATACTAAAGATTGTGATTGAATTGAACATTGCTATTGAGAATCGGAAAACTTAACTATTCAGCCTGGAAAATTATCTTGTGTATTACCTTATCGAACAAAGTAACTCTAAGAAAGTATTATTTTTATGACCTTGTTGTGACAAATCTGAACTGTGTGGTGTAGTGAATTATTCAAAGGACAGAAAGTAAGTTGGACACTTTTATTGTATTATTAACAAGATTTACAGTAACTTTTAATAATATAAAATGGAAGCCACAAATAATCTTACATTGGATCCAGAGATATTTGATCTAACCTCAGAACAGCTTAATAAAATGTCAATGATACAATTAAAAGAATTGGCTAAATCATTGGGCATTTCTATCACAGAAACTAGGCCATCAAAAACTAAATTACTTCAAGAGGTAACTGAGTGTTTAAGAAAACAAGGTACACTAATTATTGAAGAAACTACTGCTAATGATAACATTAATGATGAATCAGATGATGAATTACCTTTTCCTATAAAACAAAGAGTAAAGCATACAACTGGTGACTTAAGTGAAGAATTGAAATTTAAACTTGAGTTAAGAAAGATGGAATTAGAGATGGAAAGAGAAATAGCAAGAGAGAAAATAGCAAGCCAAGAAAGAATTGAGATAGCAAGGTCTCGTACGTCAAATCATTCGAATGCAAGCTCTGAAGCAGATGCAGAACTGTATAAGTTTAAGAAACATATTCCAGTTTTTGAAGATAACTCGGTGGAAGAGTTCTTCATGATTTTCGAGAGAAACGCTAGAGACTATCAATTTCCCGAGGGCAAGAAAGCTATACTCCTACGCTCAGCTCTGAACAAAGGAAAGGCACTTGATGTTGTATTAAGTCTTACTGAAGAGGAATTGTATGATTATGAACTGATCAAGAATAGAGTACTGCTAAGTTATGCATTAACACCTGAAAAATATAGAAAAGTTTTTCGCGAGTCTAAGAAAGAACAGGAACAATCCCATGTTGATTTTCTAAGACAGAAAAAGAAATATTTTGAAAGATGGATTCGATCCAAAGGTGTAAACAAAGACTTTGATAAATTAGCTAATCTTATGCTAATGGAAGACTTTAACAATAACATCAGAGGTGATGTAAGAATACATTTAGCAGACAAAGGTGTAGAACAAGTAGAAACAGCAGCAGTGATGGCAGACGAATATGTTATTATCCATTCCAGCAATAAATTTACAACAGTTGATAAATCTAAATTCCAGAATCGAGATATGAAGGTAGAAAAGAAAACCATAAATCCAAATGAATCCTATCAATCAAAGAGACATCAGCAGAGCAATGAAGGTCCAACAAATTCCAAGCCAACCTGTAGCCATTGTAAACGAATTGGACATACTAAGGAAAAGTGCTGGATATTGAATGGGAACCCGAATAAAAAGAATGTTGTCTTATCGTATGTAGCAATGCCAAAACAAAGAACTCATGTAAATGTAAAGAAGGATGTTAGAACTCAAACAGAGATACCTAGTGCTAATGCAGATAACCTGACAAAACACACGTATCTAGGAAACTTGAAACCAGAAATAGTTCCTGAAATAGAGACAATGGTTTTCAATAATTCTAATTCTAATCATAGCTCCAAGGAGTCTATATCAGATAGAACCATCATGAGTACTAAACATACCTCTTACAAAAATAACTTGGATACAGATCTCATCGATACTGAGATACCAAGCAATTGTTTACCATTCATTGAAGAAGGTACCGTGTCATCCATAATAAATGGTGTCACTAGTGAAAAGAACATCAGAATACTCCGTGATACAGGGGCTGAGGTTTCACTACTTTTAGAGAATACTGTTCCTACGTCACAATCGACATATACAGGACAGGATCTCACTATTCAAGGTGTATCAAGGAAAAATGTACAAATTCCTTTGCATCAAATACAGCTGAAGAGTGCGTACTTCACTGGAAATGTAGTTGTGGGTGTATACAAATCACTTCCGTTTAAAGGTGTTTCTTTAATACTGGGAAATGATATTGCTGGAGATGTGGTGCATTCCATATCCAAGAAAAAACAATGCCTTAATAAAAGTGAGAGCTTTATCAAACCTATATGCATCGTCACTAGAGGTATGGCCCAACAACAAAAGTCTGTCGAAACCATGTCAAAGTCAAAAATAGAACCAGAAATTGACCTACAGGCAACTTTCCTGGCTGACATCTTGAGTGGTCCCTCAGTCAAGACTACTGAAAGTAATTTGTCACCTCGACAATTACTCCTATTAGAACAGAATAGAGATTCAGGAATTAAACACCTGAAGAAAAAGGTGATAACTGAACAGGAGGCAGAAATTAAAGGAAATGGATTTTTTCTGAAGGAGGGAATATTAATGCAAAAATGGAGAGATGTGAAATGTGATAATGACAATTGCAGAGAAGGAAGTCAGATTGTGGTACCAGCCATATATCGTAATGACATCTTACACATGGCTCATGATACGCCATATGCTGGTCATCTAGGAGTGAACAAGACTTACCGTCGAATTCTTCCGTACTTCTATTGGCCTGGACTACATCGTGACGTCACAAAATACTGCAAGTCATGCAATACATGCCAGATAGTTGGTAAACCTAACCAGACTATACCGGTAGCACCTCTAAAGCCAATACCTGCCTTTGCAGAACCATTTAGCCACTTGCTAATAGACTGTGTAGGTCCTCTGCCTAAAACAAAGACAGGACACCAGTACTTATTCACTATAATGTGCACTGCCACGAGATATCCTGAAGCTATTCCGCTACGCACCATTAACGCAGATAAGATATCTGACGCACTGATTGCATTTTGTTCAAGATACGGTCTTCCAAAGACTATACAGTCAGACCAAGGATCTAACTTTACATCAAAGCTGTTTAACCAGGTCTTAAAGAAACTAGGCATCCAACATGCAACTTCAACTGCGTACCATCCGCAAAGCCAAGGTGCCCTAGAAAGATATCATCAGACTCTGAAAACCATGCTCCGCACATACTGTTTTGAGAACACTGAAGACTGGGATCGCGGTATTCCATTCGCTCTTTTCGCGACTAGAGAAACTGTGCAGGAATCTCTTGGATTCAGTCCGTTCGAGTTAGTGTTTGGACATTCAGTTCGAGGACCTCTAAAACTGTTGCAGGAAACCTTGTTAAATTCTGATGAAGAGACTGGACTCGTAGCTTATGTGGAACAATTTAGCAATAGAATCTATCATGCTTTTAATCATGTTAAAGATAATCTTTTGCAGGCTCAGAAAAGAATGAAAGGGTACTATGATGTCAAGGCCAGATCCCGATGTTTCCATCCTGGTGATAAAGTCCTCATGTTGACCCAATTGTCTGGACAACCCCTGAGTGCAAAATATACAGGACCATATCAGGTTTTAGATAAAATCAGTGATGTAACATACATTGTAAAAACCCCTGATAGAAGGAAAACACAGAGACTGTGCCATATAAACATGCTAAAACCTTATGTTGTTAGGGAAGAACAAACTGACATTAGGCCAGTGAGTGCTATCAAAACTGTTGAAACACCCCCGCCTAAATTTAAAAAGACAATCATAGAAAGTAAACTTCAAAACACTGAAGCACTTAAAAACCTCAATGATAAACTGGCACATCTAGACTTAGGTGAACAGACTTCTATCAAGGGTTTAATCTATGATCATGTAAATTTGTTTAGTGATGTTCCTAACAAAACAACTTCGGTTACCCATGATGTAGTTTTTAAAGATGATAATGTTAAACCTGTCAAACAACATCCGTATAGGGTTAATACCATACAACTTAAGAATAACTTACGTATTGGTAAAAGATCACATCGTCGCGGACACCCTATCGCGCATGTAACAAATGTATGAAGGGATAACTTCATGTATATATTCTGATAATCCTAACTAAGAGAATTGGATCATTTAAAAATAAATGCATGAATATATGAATATGTTGTGATTATTTTATGCAATATCTTATGCCTTATTTTATGCCATGAATATTTCCATTTGCTAAAACAAATATTATTATTGTTGTAGAAAAAAAAAAAAAAGAACCTAATAAGTTACTTATAAATATTATGGATTTATGAACATAATTTTTCTTTATTAGTAAGATAATGAATGAACAGAAATGTACATCCTTATTTTGAAACAATCAAACTATAGTTGTGATTATGTAAAATCCAAAATAGAGTAATGTGCATACACTTCACATGCTTACACACTTAAGATTAAATTCTTACTCTTAAGTTTATTTAAATATTAATTTCATTTAAGTTGAATTAATTAATGATTGAATTGTTTAATATGATAACATTAGTTATGTTGATTTTTACCTTATAAATAAGATGATGATGTTTATAAGGAATGATATCTCAGAGTGTATAATTTTAGAATAACGCGAACATGTGTTATGGTCTAAGGATAACTTAAGATCCTATATGATGAGGGTTTAATAGAATAAATTATTTCCCTCACTTGTCTTATTCAACGGACTACCCAGGTGGAGTCAGTTTTTTTTGTATATTGTTTAGAACTAAAGTTAAGTGCAGGCGGTTCTAAAAGAAATTGCACACTTCTATTGTTTAGTATGCAATGTTCTTTTCCTTTTGGTATGGGCGACTGTTACGAAACGTAAATTCCCTACATTGTAATGTTAATAAACCAACTAAACCATTTAAGCGAATTGCGTTTAAACGATACAAAATATTTCTCAGCTCACGGTTTTCCCCGGGTTTTTCCTAACCTAATTAAAGCATTATTGTTTTTTTATTAACCTCGATAAAAACATGAACTGTGCACGCGAATACAGCATGTCAAGGTCGTCCGGTCTCTCCTTATTTTGTTAGAGCATTATTGATTGTTCTTAATAAAAGGTATCTGATCACGCAGTCAACATGCAGGCTTGATTAAAATATTCGTGTCACTAGACTGTCTGGTTTTTCCTACGATTGACCCGTAATATATTTCTACGCAATTCGACACTTTTAGTCAGTTCTTGGCTTGCATTCGATCTAGTAACATCAAATATACTCCGCTCTGAGTATCATTTCTATTTGATTTGTATTATGGAAAATTTATTATTCTATTATTAACTACAATGCTATATGTTCATTGAGGATATTCATTACTAATTGGAATATGTGTATTTCTTGATTGTGTATATAATATTATTTGGATTCCTACTGGATTGATGTTGTAAATTAAACCAAATTTATCGTTGCTTTCTACACAACTTGGTTAACGTCGATATTTCAAAGTTATATACATGTGCGTATGTGTAATATTTATTCAACTATATTAATAATCTACACTACCACTCAACATCGAGGTTCTTGCTGTATAATATGAGCCACACAAATAATTATACATGAAGTAAATCAACTGAAAACTCTAAAGCTACGTTATGTGAATTGCCAGGGGATACTAAGAACCACGGAATACTCTAGACAACTACAAATAAACTTCAGAATGATATAATAAGATCTTCACTAATACAAGGATACTCACACTAATAATAACAATACTATAACTATTATTTTCTCAAATTGAATGGGGGCTCTAGCCGTAATAACATTATAAATCATAATTATACTTGTGTGATATAAATAGAAGGTCTCATCCATAATTTATTATGGTGAATAAATTGCCTTGTAATAACAGCAAGTAATATATACTTGTCTATACATGTAATAATATGAATCATTTTATTTAGAATTGAATACTCTTTAAGATTTAATAACCTCAAAGGCAATATAAACTTTGATTTTTTTATCTAAGTATTATGAAATGTTTTTTTTCTATAAAACTAGACAAAACACAAAAATGACAAATGCAATGAAAAAGATAAGGAATAGCACAAAGTAAGTTTATTAATTCATCCCGTCGGTCCCAATTGATCCATAGGGCCGGTGAAGCAGCGTTTACCAGTTTCCATGACCACGGCATTCTAGATGATTGTGTAGCCAGCACTATGCACAGCCGCCTTTACTTTACCCCAACTAAGGTCAGGTACCCATCAGGGCTCAGAGGCACCCTCAAATCCTGGAAAAAAATCCTAGCCTGCACCAGGATTCGAACCTAGGACCCTTGGATCGCCAGTTGAACGCGCTGCCGCTAGGCTACCGCACCCCAAATTAATTTAAACTCCATATTATTATTTTTTTTCAATTATCTACTTCACACAGATTAATGCGGAAAAATTTTACTAAATAAAAATATCAATAAGCAGAGTAATACATGCAGCACTAACGTTGCAGTCTGAAAATTGAAAGTTAAAATAAATACTCAGCTGATGACCGAAAGACAATACCACTTTCGGCCTATACCGAAGGCTAACATTTTATCTTAGGCCGAAACGAAACTACGCTGTAAAAGTCAATTTGCCTATTTTCGGCTACGAAACCGAAATTGAATTTCGGTCGACATCTAATCCATTTTTTTTTTATAGAGACAGAATGTTTGAAAATGTTTTCTTCCCGCTAAATATATTTTGAATAATAATATATTACTTATGCTGCTTAATTCGTTCCATTCTGTTGAAAGAAACATCTATACACACATGTAAACTGTAATTGACACGCAAACAATAAACGTGGACCATTCACAGAAAAAACGAGGCGACTAAACAATTTAAGCGAGCTAATTCCCTTTGAAATGATTTCACTCACTGTGTTCAACAGGCTTTCGGGACCGTAACAATTTTAACAATGGGTTTAAATAAAACCAGACTAGCTATGGCAGCTCAGGTCTTCAACAAACTGAGAAAAATATGAAAGTCATCCTCTCTGAGACTTTACAAGTTCAATGTACGCTCAGTTCTTCTCTACACTGGCCTGGAAGACCAATATCGAAATAGAAGAGCCGCATCAGAGGGGTTGAGGGTGTTTGAAGATGTCTCGGACGTGTACAAAATATTAACTGGGAAGACCACATTTCCAACAGCACAATTCGGAGGAGAACAGGAATAAACTGCATCACTGAAGAAATTTAGAAAAGAAGATGGAGATGGCTTGGGTCACGTTCTTCGCGTGGATAGAAAGAGGCTTTCAAGCATTGCTTTGAAATGGACACCATCAGAAAAAAAGGCGAAGGGGAAGAGCAAAGGGAAACTGCAGGAGAACAATGAGCGATGAAGCCAAAGCCACCAATTAAACATGGCATGAAATCAGATGGATCGTACAGGATAGGGAGACATGGCGGAAATGTGTTTGTGCCTTAGCTTCACCGGAAGCGATAAAGATTAAGAAAGTTTAATAGAGCCCAGATTATGGTAGTCTGGTTTGCAGATTAACAAAGTAATCCCTGGGGTCATTTCACGTGACGTTCTGGTTTTAATGACTTATTCTTTATGGCTGTGCAGTCTGACATACTTTTTTTCTTTCTCCTAATTTTGATCTCGCTCTTCAAATAAACTTAGCTTTTTTTATCAAGATAACGATTTCACTGGTTAACAAGTCAATGATTAAATATTTTATCGTCTTCGTTAAAACACATCTTCCATATAATCACTTACCGACTGTGTGGTAAAGTGAGGCTTGTATTTATTTAAGTCTACATAGCATATCTTTCTTTACAATAGATTTACAAACGGAAACGCCATACTTACTTCTAGTTATGTTAATTTGAGAAGAGTTAAATACAACAGAGGCGTATTTCACTTGACATTTAATTAAATAAGTTCCATCTGTCTTTGGTAGATCGTATGTTTGTGAAGTGGCATCATTTTGAACTTCACCGTTTTTCTGAAATTAATAATTTAAATATAATGTAACGTAAGTCAAAGAAATGTTTATGATGCATGACCAGTGTTATAGCCCTTAGCCCTGTAAACAAACTTACCACCCAAACGTAATTAATGTTATTTGTTGACGTATCAATGTAGGCAAAGGCAGGTAAAGTCGCACACGTTAATGTTATGGTTTGATCTGCTAAGAAAACCGCTTCGTTGTACGATGTTGGTTCTACATTAACAGAAGTTATAGAGGCTGAAAGTTAAAAAAAAAAGGTGTCATCTCAGTGAATAATACTTGATAATCTTTTGATCTATCTATATATATATCTATCATTCTATCGATCCATCTATTTATCTATTTATCCATCAACCTACCTACCCAACACACCTACCTACCTACCTATTTACGTATCTATCTATCTATCTATCTATCTATCTATCTATCTATCTATCTATCTATCTATATTGCTTTATTCACCTTTAATCAATATTACAGTATGTGTCACTAAATATAATATAGACATCCTAGCCTTAAATGCGACGGTCACTAAGAACAGCAACTACATCCAACTAAAGTAAAAAACTTCTATTGCTAAATCTGGCTTCAGCTCTATCAATCAATTAGAATTATTGTGTTAACTAAATATTTAGATGCCATAAAAAGATTTTAAAAGGCAGGTTATAAACAAGTCTATAAATGTTAGCTATGTAAGACTAGATAGACTAATTAAACTAGTTAGACATCCTATATAGATTAGATGGATAGACCTGATAGTTTTTTTTATATATTTGATAGATTTAATAGATTTAATAGAAAGAAAGGTTAACTTACTGGCGATGGTAGGAATAGTTTGGAGATTGCTGGCGACACTAGTAGAATGTAAGGTATTGTCAGTTAAAACACATTTCACATTTTTGCCCCCGTAAGCGTTTGAGAATGTGATAGAAGGAGAGATGTCTGTATCATTTTCAAACTGTAAACAAGATACATATGTTATAAAATGTACTCTATAAATGTAATGTACGAAGATAAAGTACTTTTATGTACACACTATAAAACATTATTCTTAATCGTTTTCTGTGCAATAATGTCTATCCATCGATACTATTAGAAATTGAAAGTATTATCTGAATATAAATCAATTAGTATGTCTGCCAAACGTGCTCAGCCAATTAGCCTGTCTTAAATTACTCCGTTGGCTGCCTAAAAGTTTCCGCTCTAATACAAACTTTCGATTTTAATTTGAATTTTCCGTTAAGAAAATAATTTAAATTAAATAAAACTGAAGTGTACAATACAAAAAGGAATTGGGAATTCCGAAAAGAAGTCATTCAAGTCATCAAAATGCATAAATATTACTACACGCGGTCCATCTTATTATATTCTTTGCTAAAACATTTATCTTAATAATGTTTGTCTTGCAGTGTCTGCAAAACTTCCACTGCATAGTTAATATAATAAGAACAAAATACTTTTGTAATTTCTTTAATTAATCCCCATCTTATCATTTTATAGCTGTAGGTACTGACTATATTAACATTAACAAAAAAAATAAAAATAAACAACTTTTATTGTTGAGCATACATGTTTACAATGATCCAGTTTTGAATATAATGTGCTCACATATTTCTACTTTTGCTTTCGCCTCTTTGTTATTACCTTATATGTTATCTTGGCAACGCTGTAGCCGTTAGGAATGGAGGTACATGTAAATGTAACTATTTTACCAGCTGTGGTTATACCTAGATAAGGTTGGCTGACGTTATCTGCGTAAAAAGAAAATATTTTTTTATCCATAACCAAAAGATAAAAATAATTTGTTGTTTCTCCATCACATTTTATAAACTTTTTTTTGTTTGTTTATGAAATATCAAAACAAGTGCAAACCATTCACTGAAAACCCAAAGTAACTCAGTGTTCTGAAAAGAAGGGGTAGTGTTGATGGACCAGGCGAGCGATTCTGGGTAAGACCTAGGGCAGTGATGGCCAACCGTTTTGAGGCCGCGTGCCCAAAGTACAATACAAGACCAACTTATTTCTTTCAACGTGCCAACACTGCAATTATAACAAAGTATTGAGGTTTTACTTTAGAAAAAAAAAACAGCTCATTCAGTTGTCCGAACTAATTAACATCTTTTGTAAAAAAAAGAATGACAAATTAACAGATCTTTGAATGATGCAAACAGTCTTTTATATTAAAAGAAACACGAGCTGTAGTAAATGAACAAATTATTAATATGCATTACAATTACACAATTACAGTTATTGCAGTCAGCTGTATGCATGTGTCATGATTATGTATAGTTAATGTTATTTTGCTGTTGTGTGCATGCTGATAATTTGTCCAGCCTTGGCTCATACTCCGTAACTTTAAGAGTGACGTATGCAGCACTCAGGTCATCTGTCAGCCTGTTTCTGGTATCAGATTTGATATAATTTAAAGTTGAAAACAGCTGCTCACAAGGATAAGATGACCCAAACAAAGCATGAAGTGCAATCCCAAGTGCTTTCATCGACTTGAAAGTATTTGGCAGAGAATTCCACAATTTAAGGATTGCATCATCAGAGCTACCAACAGTGCTGTCCTATGCCATCCTTTCACACTCTATCTTCTCAAATGTTTCACGCAGATAATTTAATTTAATTTTTCCACATAGAGCTTTCTGAAATTCCAATAGCTCCATCTCCAGTTTTCCCAAAACTATCCACAATAAGCAGGAAAGATCAAGTTCTGCAAATTTGGCTTTATCTGTGGAAGTAAGAAAACAGAAGTTTGTCTCCATCTTACGGAACTGTACAAATTTATTACTGAAATTCTCCTTTGCAGCTGCTTCAATGCTAGAAAATTCCGTGTAGATTTCCTGTTGGTTTGTAGGATTATCGTCTGGAGGATGTCCCTGCGTCTACACAGCTCTGATGGGTACCTGACCTTAGTTGGGGTAAATTAAAGGCGGCTGTGCATAGTGCTGGCCACACAATCATCTAGTATGCTCTTGGCTACGGAAACTGGTAACGCTGCTTTATCGGCCTTTGGATCAAATTGGTCCGACGGGATACTCTACTTTTTTTTAGAATTTTTGTAATGCATTTTTACATTTGGAATATATTTCAACTGCCCACTTTGTAGGTCTCTTTTAAAAACCTGTAAATATTTTTCAAATGTTCTGATATCACAAAACATTATTCCTGCTGTTTTTTTTTCTGAAACTTGCAGACCATATCAGTGAGCTGTGGATAGGCCTAATCCTGCCCCTTTTAAATCATTAACAGCCTAATTTCATCCAAGCATGCTACAAAGCTCTCCAATACTCGTCCTCTGCTCAGCCACCTGACATTATTGTACATGAGTAAAGTATTATACTGCGCCTTGACCTCATCAAGAAGTACATGAAACTGTCGACAATTTAGCGCACGAGCCATGATGTAATTGACAATTATTGTGACATCTTTAAGGATATCATCTAACTGTTTGCTGCTATCCCTGGCACAAAGATCTTCTTGGTGTATAATACAGTGAAACTGAACTACTGGGTGTTTTGCTATTTTTAAAAAAGAATTGTATGAAACCAGATGCGTCCCCCACCATGCAAGGTCCCCCGTCACTAGTAACTGAAACAACTTTTTCTGGTTCCATCTCACTCCTAGTGGTGTGGCCATAACTAAGCTGTTCCATTTTTTGAAAATGCTCGCATGCCCACAGAAATGGCTCCTGGCACGCGTGCCATAGGTTCGCCATCGCTGATCTAGGGGGTCCATTAGGAAAGGCTTGGATTCATAAAATATTGGTTGAGTTTCTTATTTAATTTGTAATGCATGCCGATCGTACAGCTCGACTATGTTGATGAAGATTGTTACGTAGAAGTTGAATCCTGATGACCAGCGCATTGGACTTTGTTGTGTATTCGTAGACTGAGGTCACTGAGTCATCTTGTATGTTGGCGGAACGTCCGTCCCCATTGGTCGGATGTTGTGACTTACCCGACTGGTTTAAAGTGATAGAGACACGGAAGAGTATGTTGACAGCTTTGGTTCAATGCAGTTGTGTTTTTCATCGCTTGCACTTATTAAAGTTAGTTAACCGGACTGTCAACTGACACGTCGCGGGTTCTATCCCTGCCGCCGAGCGATCCCTGTTGCTCTGCATGAGTTTTGGACCTAGTGGACTTAGTACTCTTCTAGAGCGCACTGAAAATACTAAAATTGCATAGATAAAAGCTCTATATAAATAACCATTATCATTATTGTTTTCGTTGAAATAAAGCTTGTTATCGGATTCGTCTTTTAACGATGAAACATATTTTTTATTGTACTGCAATATATTGTTATGTTATCAATTATTGGTAATGTGTATAGGAAGGAACGTTTCTGAGAGACGACTATAATTATAGCAGTGAACATTGTATTCGAACGCGGTGGCCGAGCGGTACTGCGTTCGGCTGACGTACTGAAGGCTCTAGGTTTTAATTCAGCTAAAGGCTAGGATTGTTTTTGAAATAAAATGAGTCTCTGAGTCTATCCAACACTGATGTGTAACTGACATTAGTTGGGGCAAAGTAAAGGAGGAAGAGCAATGTTCTGGCCAGACAATCAGCTAGTATGCTGCAGAAACTGGTGAACTCTGATAAACCGGTCTTATGAATCAATTTAGTGGGACGGGTGCTTTACTCTTTACCCAACTATTTCAAATACTTTAAAACAAAAACATTACATCCATATTTTTTTTGCCTCTTTTGTCACCCTTGTGGGCTTATATGTATAATAATATGTCTTGTAAGAATTTATCTTACCATTTTTAGTTATAAGTCTCAATGTAAGTTCACTACCGAAGGACGAGTCCAAGACGTGAATAGATGAGGCGCTAACTTTACTTTTGCATCTGAAAAAATATATTTAATAAGATACTTTTTAGAATCATTAATGACATTAATATTAAGATAATACTTTTAATTAAATCAATATGAGTTTGCTAATCATTTACAGTTTAGTTATTTATTGGCCCTTCTTTTTGCCTTGCACTGAAGCCTCATAGCGGATATCTGTTTTTTACTGCAATAAATGTTATAATCTGTATTTGCTGTGAAAGACTGCAAAAGTTCTTCAGATCAGGGACCGGCAGCCTATAGAACGCATGCTAGACTTGGCACGCAGAGCAACTTTTTTTTTTCAATAGGCACGCAAAAAAAAAAAAAAAAAAAAAACTCCTAAAAGGCAATTCAAGAATCTTCTTGCCATTGGAGGAGTGACTGTTATGCTGTTGGCACGCTGAGTGAATTAGAAATCCTAATTTGGCACAGTAGTATCAAAACGTTTTCAACCCCTGATCTAGATGAGCTGTGTTCATGAGCTGTGTTCAGTAGCGTAACAAGTAGGAAGTGGGGTTGAAAAGAAGGACGCCGCAGGCGCCAAAATGTGCTAGGCGCCAAACTGGCACTTTCTTAACCTTAGCTTACTTATAAAATAAAACTAACATCCATCCAAAACATTTATAATAAGTACACAATTTCAATCCTCGCCACTCAGGCGCCACTTAGCCTAGTTACTTAACTACCTGTGTTAATTTACGTCGACCATACTTACGTCCAGAGTTTTTTAAATAGGAAATTGTATACTGCTATCCTTTAGCCTATAATTATACTTTAGTAGTCATATACACTCTGCCAGGTATAAACCTTTGCAGTAAAATGGGGAAAATATTCTAAAAAGCTATAAACCTGGACCAGCTCTAGGGTATTTGATGCCCTAGGTGAAAAGAAATTCTGCGCCCTCATTAAAGTGCTTCGGCGGGGAGAAGCTGAATAGTTTTTTAATGCATACTTTCCTATTTTCTAAGGCAACTTAAATAAAACACCCTTCGCCTTTCATTACCTAGTAATTCGTCTGCCTATGATAGTAGCGCACAGAAGTACTAAACTGTTATTTAGGCTTTATTTTTAAATCCCCACATAAAAAAAAAATCCTCCATTATCCGTGCCCCCCCCCCCCCCCCCCCCCCAAAACATTTTGCGCCCAAGACTTCGCCTAGGTTGCCTATAGGGACGAGCCGGCCCTGGTAAGTATACTTCTTGCAGTGCATACAATTCAACGTAATATTGTTGTTGTGTTACAAAAGGGGATATCCCAATGTATGAGAAAACTTTGCTAGACTTTTCCCTAGGCTGTATGAACCTGAATGATTTCATTCAATAATAATGTGTGTTTTCCTGTTAGCACGGACTTAGTGTTATTTATTTTAAAAGGCTTAACATAAAAAACCCCAGACGTCAAATAGTTGAAAATTACAAATCAGTATACATGTCGCCATTGTTACATGTTTCTATTGTCAAATATCAATAGGCCTACGTTTACACTTCAACAAGACTAGGCTTACTCAAAACACTTACGTCACAATCATTTACTTTTCTATGTTTCAATGGTTTTACTTCGACTTCTTGGATCTAGGATCTTACATCTCCAGAGTTGTTCAACTGAGTTAGTCATAAAGTAAACCTGTGTAGACTCTCTACCCTATTTGATTCTGAATATTATTAACTAAACTCTTTTATTTTCGTTCAAAAGACAGAATAATTGACAAATTGTTTAAAGCAATTATGGTTAGATTTTTACATTTTAAAATTTAAAATGCAATTTAAACTTAATTATACAAATATTTAATGTATTATTATATAAACTATACTTTTCAACATTCAGGCAAATCTTTCGCTAAGTAAATTGTAGGATATTAAAATTGTATTTTACCGGTATGTTCCAACATTTGTAGAATTAGCGCTGGTTATTGTGTAAGTGCTGCCTGTAGCTCCCCTTATAGTGTTGCCATTTAAACTCCATTCAAAAGCTGGGGCTGCTAGATTTACATGCAAGCACTGCACTCTTCCCTTCCAGTACCTCTGTACTGTACCCAGAAGTTGTGATCACAGAGGGCGCTTCATATTTGACTAAAACAATAAACAAACAAAATTACAAAAACAAATTAAAAGTGTTTCAGTATGTGCCTAAATGAACCGTTTTACTTAATAATCACTATGATTTTACTCAATGAAAAATTTAAATCGAAAATTGAAAACTGTATACATGGTACTGTTAAGGCAAGCCTAGTAGAGTAGAAGTAATTTAAGCAGCGTTGTTGGATGCGAACTGAAAATTAAAATATAAGCTCTAAAAATAGAGCAAGCGGTCCATCTCATAATAGTCTTTGGATAAACAGAAAACTAAACTAGATGAACCTACATCCACATCCAGTACGAATAGGTACAGCCGTACTCTTGCAAACACATATTTTGTCTGTTCTACACGTGGCTTCTGTGAAGGTTGTAGCCACACACGTATTGTTAGAAGTGTAACATGTGGCTCCATACACCGACTCTAGAACTATGAGAAAATGTAAATTTTATTATTACATGCATTAAGTGAGCGGCAATGTACTTAATACTTTTTTATATTCACATTATTTTACTTAGGTTGTCTTAAGGATGGTCTTTTATATTGTTCGACTGTCCATGCTATTTAACTCAGCATCCTCTGTGCGAAGTTTTCTATAATATTTATTGTGGATTTAATCTCAAAGTGGAATGGGATTCCAGCACCATTTTCCATGAATAGCTTAAACTTAACGCCATCTCGTTTCCGGGCGAGGTCAGTCGCTGAAAGTGTCGTCGAAATTAATATAAAGAATATCCAGAAAAGTGAGGCCCAGTAGATAAAACTAATATTTATTTACCTATAGTTTCACAAATTATTAAACGCTGGCATATAGAGAATTTAGAATCTTTACCGTAAAATCTAAGGTAAAAGCCGTACTTCTTTAGACCAAATTTGTATTCCCGAGACATGGCAAAAAGAAAAAAAAAAGGCAACGAAACGGAAATATAAGGCTTTGTTTATATTCAGTTTTTACAAGGTTTACACCACTATAAACAAAACGAAAACATTTTTTTTTCTAGGTTCGGATGTCAACTGAAATTGTCTTGTAGGTCAGGGGTCGGCATCCTATCCTACGCGTGCCACACTTGGCACGCGAGGCGATTTTCTATTGCACACAGAAGACGCAGAAGACTGCCCAAAAAGACAATTTGATAATCTTCTTCAAGAAAAGAGGAGCATAACTTTTAGGGCTTTTAGGCTTTTGGCACGCTGAGTGAATTAAAATTCCTATCAAAAGGTTGCCAACCCATGGTGTAGGCTACCGTAGGCAGTACTCTAAGACTACACTTGTAAATAATAAAACACATATATGTTATCGAATGTTACAATAAATCTATTTTATAACAATGAGTTTTATTTCAATAATTAAATTCAACAAATTAACGGTTATTTTAGACACATATCAACATGCTGTAGATTGTAGCTCTAGGTTTTTTTTTTCCGTCTAGGCCAGTGGTCTTCCAAATACGGCCCGCGCGCCGCATGCAGCCCGCGATGCCATTTCATGCGCCCGTGGAGTTCTTTTTATGTACGGAAAAAAAAACGGAATTTTACTTGTATCCTGTCAAGTTCACTCGCCGCTTACGTTGACATTATGTTTTTACCTAATTAAAATTTAGGCGCGCAGTACCTAGTTCTACTTTTCAACTGGACATGGTTAAGACAAATTTGCTAAATTACAAAATCAACTTACATCTCAGAGGACATAGTTCAGTAATTCCTCAAACGAAAACACAACTTTAACTAAGGCCAGTTATATAGTTGCTTGCGTCCTGGCTAAAAGCGGAAAACCGTTTACAGGTGGTGAAGTAATGAATGAATGTTGGTTAGAGGTGGCTGAGGAACTTTGCCCAGACAAGTCAAAACAAATTTAAAATGTAGCTTTGGGTGCAAATACCATTGCCCGCCGTGTTGCAGATATGGGTGAAAACATTGTGAATCAAATAGCGAAGAATGCATGCAAGTTTTGCCATTTTTCAATTCAAATGGAGGAATCGCGCGACAGCGGTTCCACCTCTCAAATGCTTGTATTCATTAGAGGTGTGGATGAAGACATGAACATAACATAAGGGCTGGCATCCCTACACATACACAACATGTGTGACACTGTTACCGGACAGGATAGATTCAATAAATTGAACAAAATATTCACTGGCTATATTCTTGGACTGGACTAAATCTCAGTTGCCTGACAGCTGATGGAGGAAAGTACATGAGTGGCATAAAGATAGGCTTGGTTGGACAAGTGAAGCAGATGTGTAGTGAAAAAAACATTCCACAATCGATGTTTCTGCATTTTATTATTCATCAGGTAGCGTTGTGTGCTAACTTTATAGACATTAGCAGTGTACTGAATCATGGGGTGAAGATGGTAAATTTAATAAGGTAACATGGGCTCAATCATAGACAGTTCAGATACATTGAAAGATACAGACACAAAATCGAAAGATTGACCATATTACACAGCAGTAAGATGGCCAAGTTGTAAGAAAGTGATGAGCAGAGTAGTTAAGTTAAGAAAGGAAATAGGTGAGTTCCTGGATAGTAAAGGCAAGCCACAGCCATTACTGTCTGATGAAGAGTGGGTATGGAAATTGGCCTTTGCTACAGACATAACTAGTCATTTAAATTTTATGAACTTAAAACTACAAGGAGAGAAAAATCTAGTTTCTGATCAATACACCCACGTAAAGGCCTTCAGATCCAAACTGACAACAGTCCCACAACAAGAAGGCACTTTCAGCAGTGCAAGGTATTCATGGCTAAAGCAACCGCTGAGTTTCCCACGTCATTTGCATGCGAGATCATCAAACACCTCCAGCTGCAGTTTCAGGATCGGTTATCTGATTTGGATTCAAAGGCAGAAAAATTGAGACTGTTTCAAAACCCATTTGAAGCAGACGTGGTCAGTTGCCCAGATGAACTACAGCTGGAGGTAATTGAGTTGCAAGCAAATGACCTCCTTAGGGATATGTTCAAAGAAGGACTGATGGGTTTGTACCATTTTTTTGTCCAAGAATGATTTTCCTAATATCAAAACGTTTGCATCAATGTAAATTTCAATTTTTGGAACAACATACCTGTGTGAACAAACATTTTCAAAAATTAAATACGTAAAGAACAATTTGAGAACAAACTTGTCCGATGATAAACTCAGGTCAATGTTGATGTTAGGGACATCAAATCTAAAGCCAGAAATGTCTGCTATTTTGGCATCCAGGAAACAATTTCACCATTCCCACTAATACAGGTGTTCATGTGTAGTGTACCAATGTGTTATTAAATAATAACAATACAATAATATTTAATGAATATTTAAAAACATTATACATGTTTTGATTCTTTTTATATGGACTTCGAGTGTGTAGTTGGCCCTGAGCTGCTGTTTGATAGTTAATGAGGCCCTCGGGCGAAAAGTTTGAAGACCCCTGGTCTAGGCTTACGGATACAAAATTGTCTTTAAATAAAAGATCAAAGCTCATTAACGTATGTTATGAGTTTAATGACATCTTTGTAATAAGAGTATCAAATTTATCAATCAAATATGATTTTTATGCTATATAGTTGTAGTTTAGTCTACAACTACGGTACTGAGTTTTTTTTTGTTTTTTTTTTTGTGCTACTTTTATTATTAAGTTACACATTACTTACTTAGTTATGCCTTTCGCCCCACCTGGGACATATACAGCCAACAAAGTCCTCCAGTTATCCCAATTACACTTTACATATTTTAAATGTTAGCGTTACATAAGATATTTTTCGTCTGTGTAAAAGAACTCTTTTTTTTTTTAATTTCGTTTCAATCTAGCGGAAGAAAAAAAAATTAATGGATGTCTTGTATAGACATAATTTAAAAAACCACGCCTTCATAAATCATGCTATTAAACTGTCGAATAAATTCTAAACACTCTCATACGATAACAATGATAATAATCCTATTGATAATAATGTGTCCAAGTAGGATTTCTAATTCATTCAGCGTGCCAAAAGCCTAAAATGTATCCTGTTCTAGCACTCAATATTTTGTAGAAAAGACTTTTAAAAGCCATTTTGGCGGTCTTCGCGTGCCATTGAAAATTGCACTGCGTGCCAAGTCTGGCAAGGGTCACGAAGGTTGCCGATCCCTGCTTTATATAATAGTGTGCCAATAAATAGCTTCTAAATCATTCAGCGTGCCAACAGCATTAGAAAGTCACCCTGCTCATTTCATGTAAAAGAGACTTGAATTTCCTGTTTGTTGGTGTTTCGCGTGCTCTGCTTCACAAGTCTGGCACGTGCGGCGTAGGTTGCCGATCCCTGCACTGAATACCTGTTTGAAACGTTTTTTTTAGTGTTAAATGTATATTTTAAGAGTTATACTTCGATGTTGGCGTCAAACAAGTATTGATCATTTCTTGCGTGATTGTTTTTTTAAATAAGTATATAGACCTCTCCTTATATATATATATGCATTTAAAGCTATGCGATGTTAAAATTTTATTATTGGAAAAAAGTACTCAACACGAGCTCTTTTTAAAAATGACATAATAAAATTGTCTTAAACATTTTAAAAGTATACAGTACATGTTTTATAGAAAGAGTGAACGATTTGAAAAGATGGAAGGCATACCTTTTTGGTTAAATTTGTTTAAATCACAAATATCAAGCCAGATTAATAATATGGTTAACAATTGTGAGTGTTATGTAATATGGTCTTTAAACACAATTAATTATATTTATTTTATTATCTCCCTTGAAATTTACGTAATTTATCCGTTATTATCTCCCCTGACTTGAAAATTAAGTCTTTTCTCTTTTTCTTTAATAAATTCTAAGTGAAAGAAAATGTACAAGTTACAAGAAAATGTTACAAGTGTGTCGATTGTATGCCATAAAGAAAATCCCATTCATTTGAATGCAGAAGCTTTTTCTTTTAAGCTTCCGGGAATAGACTAGATTTCCAACAGTTCCTGAACCGCACCTTTAGCAAACATTTAATATGAAAAGATCTCTACCCGTACATCCCCACCCCTTACGTTACATTTCAATTCTCAATGTATTTTGCGGGCACGTCACCTGCGCGAACAGTGAAGCTTGTACTTTCTTTTAAACATTATGTGTGTGTGGTTGCGTGAGAGGGTGGGTGGGGTGTCTTTAATTCAAACATAACTCATTGGAAAGATTTTATATGCTTGAAATCTTTATCCGGTTCTCATTAAAAAAAAATAGGGTAAAATTTGGATTTAGTAGGTCATGGTTTGTTTACTTTGTTCTACTGTTAAAAGGTCACGTTGGTATTAAGATCGTGGGATTGTTTACCTTAACAATTACAAATCTCGTCATTTATCAATTAATTGTTTTAATTTAAATTTTTTTTTTAATTTAAATACAAAGCCTTTTTTTTATCTCATAATTTAATGAAATAATTTTAATACAATTTATTACCAAAATGATCAATTCGTTAAATTTGGACTAAAAACCGCTTTAGTTGGCCTTTAAAGGTGGTCCGCAGCCCATAGATGCCTTCACGGAAAACCAAAGGTGTGCAACATTTCGGGTCATTCTGTCCGTATAAGGAATTTGATACGACTTCATGGGCTATATATTCTATAAAATATTTACCTAATTTATGCAATGTATTTTAACAATAAAAATGCTATTAGACGTTCTGTACGGACCTACACAAACGCCTAACGCCAGGGACGCCTGTTGCACATCCACACATGTTGGATCATTGAAATGTACAAACCGCGCCCTCCTGAGATAACTGTTCCGGTCTGCACTGAGTTTGAAAGTTTCAAGGCCTTCCAAATCGTATCTTGTATATTACAGGCTCTCCTTCTAGAAAGAAAATTATTGCGTCCTACGCTCATCCGAGGCCGAAGTCTAGACTTGCGTTTTGATTTCTGTTTTACAATGGTATTGTCTGTAAAGTTGGACACCTCCTGACACGGGACAACTTGCCATATCATCTCTGTTCATGCACTCGCCAGAGGGATTTTCAGCTGTGCCTCGGTGTTCGTCCCAAACAGTTTACGACATATTTCGAGAATGAAAATTTTTTTTCTTAGTTATCGACAATTTGTTTTCGAATCAGATTAACGTGCTTAAAACTAACATGTGGGTCAGCAAAATTAGTAATGCATTTTATGACTTTTTTTGGTAAATCTCGCTACAGAGAAAACCACAAATGCCAACAGTCGTCAGTGCAGTAGCTTTAGTTAAGTGAAAAATCTGTTCTATACGACTTCTTGATTTTTTAAGTGTTTTTTAAATGTCATGATAGAACAACGAATTGATTTGAAGATAAATGATAAATAGATACAAACAGAGCAATAACAAACAAACTTTTATAACAGACGACCGACTAAGGTTTCACAATTTTGAAGTTAGCAAAAAGAGACGTCATGATAATTTCTGTTTATATAGGCCTATATCTTATCTTACAGGGAAAAAAAGTTAACAAAATAGAAAAACAAATGCAGAAACCGATGCCTAAAACACATAATAGTTTTTATAATTTGTTCGTAACTCTCTTCTTTTCCGTGAAACTATAATAATATTAATGGTTAATTTATACGTTTTACAGCTGTTCTTTCTAGATGGAAAATTATTATGTCCACTAGGCCAAAAACTCCCGCAAGGCGGCAGGGATCGGTCGACGGCAGGGTTGGAACCCGCGACGTGTCAGTCGACAGGCCGCAGGACCATCTGGCCTTTCGCCCATAAGAGTTTCTCAATAACCCATATGTATGGAAACCTATTAGCGCAGTTACCCAATCAACTCGTTAGACTACCAACAGCTGTGTTTTTTTATTATTACATATTTTCCTTCTATAAAAAATAAATAAAATTACAGTGTTTCTTTTCCTTATCCGTAGTTTGAGTTTGACCCCGTATTGCAATAATTGATTTTTTTTTCTGTCTAGTTCAAACAATTTATTTCATATCTTAGACATGAATAATTAGAAAGGAAGTTCAAATTCTAAGAAATCATTGATAGATGTTCGCTGATTGACTTCTTTCAATTAAATATCGTAATTGGAAATTACGGCATAGCAGAATGATTTTTTTTTTTCAAAATGTAACTTTAATTGCTACTTTTAATCTTTTTTTGAAAAACACTTACCCGTTAAGGTTAAGAAAACTGTAAAAATGATTTTTGAATGCATTATGAGCTGCTGAGAAATAGTTTAGACTTTTAATGTAAAAAATCCTGGCAGGTTGTCGACTAGCAAGCAACGCATATGTCGTCTGCAGCGGTCCCTTTTATACACCCGCGTTGCGTGGCAGTGGAAACTCAAATAAATCGGTTGTCACATGACCTGCTGGTGAAAAGCAGCGCCTCCACCCTAACTCATAACAAAGCACCCAATGTCATAGCAAGGCGGCGACTCCTTAGATTATGCAGTTCATACGATGCAAGAAGATAAATAATGTCTTCCTTCCACTTTGTATTTTACTGAAGGAATAGACTCCCTACTGGTTTTGGTGTTTTGATGTAATTAGAGTTGTTTTCTAAATTTTTAAATAATTCGGAAAATTTAAATCCTAATACGACGGTTTACACATTTCGTCATCTGTCAAGGCCTATGAGTTCAGAAGTTCATCATTAAGCTTATATCATACTGCCAAGTCAGCCAGCTTAAAAACTTCACTCATATTTGTGGTTGCTGGTGAAATAAATTCGAATGCTCATCACAGGCACATTTAGCGAAAAAAAAGACAAACCTTAAGGTTATACACAATTTCGTTTATTTGATAATTATGTTATAGTCACAACAACCTTAACACTTAATACTATATGCGTATATATATATATGGTTTTAAAGGTTGTTATCGCCGGGGGTGGTAGTGGGGATAAGCTCCCACTTCCTATAAAATGCTCCCACTGGCATGCGTCTCAAATAGCCTCTGACAACTAAGTCCAGCTCCTGGCCTTCCCGAGTGGCTTAGCTACTAAGCCCGGCAAAACCGTTTCTACTAACAGGAGAAGGGGCATGGGCGTTCCACTGGCGCCTCAAAACCAGTCGCTTCGGGCAGATGGGGCTCGTTAACCTTGGATGGTAGCCTATCTAGGAGAAGGATACTCTGACTCCAAACCACCGCTGCCTTGCGGTTTACCCCTGCATGGGAAAGGCTAAGGGAGTAAACCCTGACAAAAAATCAGGAGCTGGAGTCCCTAAGGCGGTTTGACTTTGTATCGTCATCACCGGCAACTCCTGCAGCGCATCTGAAGCCAAGATGTATCGACTCTGTCGCTCCCTTGGATCCGTCAGCTGCGAGGAGAGGGGGGGGCCTGCTGCATGGGCACCAGCTGGCTCTCCATATTATTTTGCCCAGGCACTGTAGCTCAACTGGAGAGGACACTCCAGCGTCATCGCAAGATGCCGACCCAACACGGGAGGGGGCAGTTACCGGTTATAAGCTCGTCCGATTGGCGAAGGAAACGAGCGCCAGGGGTCCCCTTCGACGGTGGGAGAGGTCATCGTACCTCAATGGATGGCATTCCCATGTGTCAAGGTCAATTGAGCTCTCGTTCAGGTCTCTTTTGCAAAGGTCCTTGAATCGCAGTTTTGGGCGCCCTATCTTCCGGTGGCCTTCGACCAGTTCTCCATAGAGGAGGTCTTTAGGAATGCGACCTGCATTCATCCTTTTCACATGGCCGAGCCACCTGAGGCGTTTCTCACTGAGCACAGCGTGAAGGCTGCTCGTGTTGGCTCTCCCCAGCACTTCTGTGTTGGAGACCCTGTCCTGCCACTTGATCTGCAGTATTCTCCGTAGGCACCTCATATGGAAGCTGTTGAGTTTCTTCTCGTGCCTCGCGTAGGTGGTCCATGACTCACAGCCATACAGGAGAGTGCTGAGTACGCAGGCGTGGTAGACGCGCAGTCTGGTTCTCTCGGTGAGGCTGGAGTTGTCCCACACTCGCTGTTTTAATCGGGCCATGACTGTGGCTGCCCTGGCGATCCTGCTGTTTATCTCCAAATCGATGGACTGTGAACTCGAGATAATGGACCCGAGGTATGTGAAGCTCTCGACAACCTCCAAGGTGTGTCCATCGATGACGATGTTTGGAGGGGTCTCCGTGCCCTGAGCCATGACGTTTGTCTTTTTCAGGCTTACAGTCAGGCCGAACTCCTTGCATGCCTGAGAGAAGCAAGTGACGAGCTGCTGGAGTCCGTCTTCGGTGTGTGATGTCAACGCTGCATCATCAGCGAAGAGCATCTCACGAATGAGGACCTTTTTGACTTTGGTCTTGGCACGAAGACGCGCTATGTTGTAGAGCTTGCCATCAGACCTGGTGTGAATGAAAACACCCTCGCTGCAGTCCTTGAAGGCGTGTTGGAGGAGCATGGAGAAAAAGATGCCGAAGAGTGTAGGCGCGAGGACGCAGCCCTGCTTTACTCCGCTGCTGACTGGGAATTCCTTGGAGGTTGCGCCATTGTAGCAGACAGTGCTGTGCATGTTGTCGTGGAAGGACCTGACCACCGCAAGCAGGTGTGGGGGACATCCGATCTTCTGCAGCAAGCTGAATAGTCCGCCTCGGCTGACCAGATCAAATGCCTTTGTGAGGTCGATGAAGGCTATATAGAGTGGCATCTGCTGTTCCTGACACTTCTCCTGGAGCTGGCGTAGTGAGAAGATCATGTCAGCCGTTGATCGACCAGCCCTGAAGCCACACTGTGACTCTGGGTAGATGCGTGAAGCGAGGGTCTGCAGGCGGTTAAGGATGACGCGGGCGTACGCTTTACCAACGATACTGAGGAGGGAGATGCCCCGATAGTTGTTACAGTCACTCCTGTCACCTTTGTTTTTGTACAAAGTGATGATGTTAGCGTCTCTCATATCTTGTGGAATGTAACCCTGTTCCCAGCAAAGGCATAGGAGGTCGTGAAGTTGCTGTAGCAGGGCTGGTTTCCCGCACTTTAGTACTTCTGGTGGGATTCCGTCGCTCCCAGGTGCTTTACCGCAGGCGAGACGGTCGATGGCCTTGCTGAGCTCATCCAAAGTGGGTGGAGTGTCAAGCTCCTCCATGACCGGCAGGTCTGATATCGCTCTGAGAGCGGAGTCTGCTACAGTGTTCTGCGTTGCGTACAGTTCGAGGTAATGCTCTACCCACCTCTGCATCTGCCTTTCCGGATCGGTGATAACCTCGCCTGTTTTGGACTTGAGGGGGGCTGTCTTAGAGGGGGTTGGACCTATTGCCTTCTTGATGCCCTCGTACATCCCTCTTGCGTTGCCTGTATCGGCAGCTGTCTGAATGCTGTCACAGATATTCAGCCAGTAGGTGTTGGCACAGTGACGGGCAGTCTGCTGGGCTTTGCTCCTGGCAGTCCGTAGAGCTTGTAGTGTACTGGGGCTAGGCTTAGCCTTGTAGGCCAGAAGGGCTTTCCTCTTAGCCTCTGTCACGGGTTCCATTTCCTCCCAATGGGCCTCGTACCAGTCAGCATTCTTCCGCTCTTTCTTCCCGTAAACAGTGATGGCTGCGTTGTACATGGCGTCGCGGAGGCGTGGCCACTTGGAGTTGATGGTGTCATCAGCTGTTTCCACTTTGAGGGCGCCGTCGAGTATGCTAATGAGCTGTTGGGTTTTCTCGGGGTTTCTGACACAGCTGGTGTTGATGCGTGGGCGGCCCTTCTTCTTTGAGTGGTGCAACTTCTTCGGCGTTAGGCGCACCTTGCTCGCCACGAGGGCGTGGTCCGTGTCGCAGTCTGCACTATGGTAACTACGTGTGAGGAGGACGCTGCCAATGTCCGCTCTTCTAGTTAGGACAAGATCAAGTTGATGCCAGTGGCGAGAGCGAGGGTGTCTCCACGACACCTGGTGTATTTCTTTGCACTTGAAGTAGGTGTTGGTCACGCACAGACCGTGATGGCACGAGAGCTCAAGCAGTCTCTGACCATTTTCATTTATATTTCCCCTTCCAAAGTTTCCGAGGCATGTGGGCCAGGCTTTCTGGTCAGCTCCTACTCTTGCATTGAAGTCTCCAAGAAGGTAAAGGCTCTCAGTGCTGGATATCCTGGATATCGCTTCATCCAGGGCTTGGTAGAACTGATCTTTATCCTCATCGGTAGAGTGGAGGGTTGGGGCGTACACACTGAAGATATTGACTGGGCCAGAAGAGGTTGACAATCGGAGGGAGAGTAGTCTATCTGTGCCTGTTGTGGGAGGCTCTGTGGAGCTGACAAGCGTGTTTCTCACAGCAAAGCCGACTCCGTGCTGTCTTGGTTGGTCCGTAGGCTTCCCTTGCCAATAAAAGGTGTAGTTGGCTTCCCTGATGGTACCGTTGTCAGCCAGCCGGGTCTCCTGCAGAGCGGCAATGTCAACGTTGAGTCGCGAAAGTTCCCTATCAATAACGGCAGTCTTTCTTGCATCGTCTATTTGTTGGGGGTTTGGGGTGAGGCCGGGACACATGGTCCTGATGTTCCAGCTAGCAAAACGAAGAGCTGGATGCTTCTTTCTTGTTTTTGAGTTGCCTGGTGCGGTTGTTTTTTGGCCTACGTTTTGAGAGATGCCTCTCTGATCCCCACGCACCCAGTGGGGCAGGTAAGCCATGGCGAGACGACACCTAACTGGCTGGGGGCTGCCCAGCTTGAGGCGGGCGGTAGCCATCCATTGAGGTACGATGACCTCTCCCACCTTTGCCGTGAAGCTACACCATCGTCTCTTGGAGACGGACGGATGCCGACGATATATATATAAGAAAATGATGTGGATCCGAAATTTAAGCTCATTTTTGTATATATTTCTATATTAAAAGTATGGTAAAAAAGCATTGCGCGTTATATTTATTTTAAAACTTTGTTTTAAGCACATCCGTTATTTAAATAGCCCAGTGATTGTAATGAACTAATTCCTAAAACCTTATTATGCACACATGTTAAAGAATTTGTTTTTTTCACGTTTGAATTTTAGAAATAGTTTTGAACATTTTGTCAATATTTTTAAAAACACTAAATAACGGACATACTAAGCAGCGTACACTATATGAATATATGGTGTGTGTCTTTACTGAACTTATAATAGGACATCATCAGTTTGATGTCATCTTCAACACAATGTATATGAAACACCAGAGAAAGAAACACAAGAAAACCATATCATAAGACACATAAAAAATGACAAAGATGTCAGGTTTTCATAGTGACAGTTTCAGTAATATTGAAACAATTATGATTTTCTTAAGTCTCTATCAATCTGACAGTAAAGATTTTAAAAGCGAAAAAAAAAATAATAAAGAAAAAAAAATACAATGGACCATTTTTTTTTGCTTTTGTCAAATGGACGGAAAGTTGACGACAATTTCATGAAACATTTACATTAATCATTTGAATACTTAATGATACATAGAAGGTTTTTATCACAACCTTATAACTATTGGCTTACTTCCAAAATTATTTTCTACAAAAATCATTTCTTGAATGTCAGAATTACACAATTTTCAGCATAAAATAAATCTTTTATTTTTTTTAAAATTAGATTTTCTAAACGTGTCTTTGACAATTTTAATTGTCAAAATAGTACGAACACGTTTTGTCGTTCTCTTTAACGAGTGGTGTCGTTTTGGGTTTTAGTTGTTTTTATTGTTTTACGTCTAATCCATGTTTTTTAAAATAAAAATAACTTTCGTTTCCTTTTAAATAGAAACCAAAATAACATTTCGCATTTGATTTTCATTGTGAAAAGTGCTGTTTTATATACTTAAATTAATTTTTTTTTGTCGTGACTTTTTTTTCTCCTTTTTTTCTTGTTGTTGAATTTGTAATGGTGACAGATAAAGAAATGGCAAGTACTAGCAGAACAAGTACTAGATTATTATGTCTTATAATTATATTGTTATAAATATGGACAGTGTTTGATAATTTAATAGTTTTGTTTCATTTTGTTCTTTTTTCTTAATTAAACAAAAATTTTTAGCTAATTTTTTAATGCAAAATTATGTGTTTTTTTATATAAATAATTGTGGATTATTTTTTTTAAGTTTGTTATTTAAATTATTTCAAAGTAAAAGTTATACACTTTCATTAAGCATCTAATTACCTTTAATTTGGTATATGACACTTAAATATATTTACAAAATTTGATACAAAAAAAAATAATTATGGGATATACAATATAGGTTGAAAAAAAAACTCCGTCAAAACAGCTAAAAAAAAACTCCGGCCACAAAGTGTTAACAAAGATTGGTTTAGATGAATTTCAGTAATACAGAGGCTCTTAAGAATAAGATAATAAGAAACATGCAACATGCATTAAAAATAATTAAAAGCAAATTAATTGTAAGGGAGATAATTCATATTATCAATGTGTTTTTTTGTTAATTTAAGTTTAAGAGAAGACTTTAGACATCAGAAGCGCCAATCCCAACACATGCATTGAAACTTTGATAATCTCTTGACCAGCTGAAATGTAAAAAAAAAAATCATATTAGATTTAGATCGTAAGAATTGAAAGAAAACACGCTGTCTTGTTAAGTATACAAAATTTGTACCAGGGAGAAGAAAAAACAATTCTCGCTGCTCTAAACTTTCTAGTTTGAATAAAATGTAACACGAAATATTCTATAATAATTTGTTGCCACACTGCTCCATTCTTTGCAAAATGAGATTATTTTCTAGATGACCATCATTTTCTTGTGAGATCTGAACACGTTAATTGAAGGAGTCTACACCTTATTCCTATCTAGTGAGTATGTCAATGTTGACAATTTAAATTGATAAATGGAATAATAAATAATTAGGATCTTATGTTAATTCTTTAAGTTTATATTTAACTAAAGAAGGAAACTTAAAGATGGCCGTCTTTATTTCAGAGAAAAAATGCCACGCACTTCCAAACCAAAACCAGGGACAGAAAAGTTTGGCACCTGTTACGAAGACATACTAATGACCGTGTGTTCAATGTATATATATATATATATTAAATTAGAGTAGTTTGCCTTCGTAATGCATTTAGTCAAATTAAAATCAGTCAACCGTGGTCTAAGTCTAGTCTTTCATTTTTATTTGTGTTTTAAAAGATGTAAAGTTATTGGTTTTCCTGGCTTCTTCAAGGCAACCCATGCAATGTCCGGTAGCACTCGGAAAGAATGAGTATCTTTATGCAAAGGTTCTCGCATAAGGAATAAGGAAAGTCAATGTCCTTATGTTTATGTGAGCATTGTATCAGACTGCTCTTGTGTTGTATTTCTAAGTTAGAGTTTAATGCCTTATGTATTATTATTTTTTTACTATTTGCCCTTCTGTCCTCTAGTGTTTCTAGGTAAGTAATTTAACTATTGTTATTACTCTTGTCAGTTGTAAAGATACGCTATTAATAAAACTTGCAGTTCTTATCTGATTTGTGTACAATTTTTAAATATTTTTTTTAATTGATGGGTCTCATACAAGAGATGCATACTGCAGTTTGGGTCTAACATAAGTGAGATAGCTCGAATGTACCGACATTTACGCATTTTCTTTATGCAAATATTATTTTTAAAGACTGTGAAACACACTGGACCAAGCCTCCATTACTGCCCCCCTCAGTAACAGCTTTCAAATCTTGACTGAAAGGTTGGACTAAAAAACTCAAATGAAACTCCGTCATCTGTTTGAAATTCTTGTTTGTATGATATACAATTATGTATGTCGTTAAATTGTGGACTTTTTCCTCGGTCCTAACGGGGTCTCCACTGTAATATGAAGATAAGGAAGAAGAAAGAAAAGATAGCATTTTAGTTTAATGTGTTAATGTAGGCCTAGAGATCTTTGAGAATCAAATCAGATTTTGACGTCATAGCACAAAAACACAAGGAGCGGCTTTAATATTGTCCTTTTAAGTAAGATTCAACGCATATTAATGTTATGTGTACATAACATGTACAGCCACGCTAATACATATTCATAAGAATGCTACTTACAACTGACTCCGAAGGCTTCAGAAGTCAAAATGACCATGCTTTTTTGGACTGTACAGGTGTAGGCTCCAAAGTCAATTGATGTTAGTTTATCAAGCTGTATCTTATGCTCCACTTTGCCGGTAATGTCTGTGCCGTCTTTCTTCCAAGAGTAACTCGCTCCGTCCACTTTGGTGCCGCAGGCGAGGGTAAGATTACCGCCCAGCACGGGGGATGAAGGTTCGGAACTGATTACAGGTTTAGTCAGGTAAGTACCGTCTGTGGGATAAAGAGACACAGATGTAAAGGTAGAGTATATCTATTACATGCATTTAAGCTTGAATTAAGTTTCCATTCAAGACAACGAGATTTATCTTACAATGTTATATTTTCCATCAGGACAGGCATGAAAAATAAGAATTTATCTTTAACAATATAATCTATACATTATATTAACGAAACCTCAATATATTAATTTATCTCCAAACCAGCAGGAAAACGGGTATTGTTGGTTTTCCATCTCCTTTAGATGGGATTGAAATACCTTGGTTAACATTTCGCCTTGTCCAGGACAGAATATAGTCCCCACATATTAGCTTTGGAATATAAAATGCATTGCTCCACGTATTTTAACGATGCTTTCTTTAGTATTTTCGAATCTAAAATGGTGGCTGTTTTACCAGAGTTGTAAAAGCCTTGCAAGTGATAGCTTCAGATGTGCAACTGAAAATTGAGGAGTCCACAAGGTTGAAAGAACTTTGAGTACATAAAATTAACCCTTTAGAAACTAATGATATAGGTCTGGGCCGATCATATTTTAAATAAGCTTGCATTCTGAAGTGTATACAACAAGGATGCCTTTATTGGTATCGATACAGCAGTGACAAAGAATCTAGGGTTGACATTAAAACTACTTTCATATAAATTCTAAACAAATTGTGGAAAGGCAGCTGTTTAGTCTTATTAAAATTAATTAAAGTCATAAACATATTAATATCTTAAATAGTTAAGAAAAATATATCCATAAATTAATGAGCAAAACGTGTGTATTATGTTTAGAAAAACATTTCTAGATAAATTAGAAGTAAAAAAAAAAGTTTAATTAATTTTAACTTAAGCAAAGATTTCTCAGACAGTTGGAAGTAACTGTATGTAGACCTATGTATATATTAATGTGTTTGTGCGTGTGTTTACAACACAGTTTTGTACAATACGTATTATTGACCAGCACGATTTCAGCCACTGACCTCTAGTAATGGTTAACATCGAAGATGTCTTTGGCGTTTCAGTGTAGCTCGCTTGACATGTAATTTGGTAAGTTCCATCAATTTTTGGCAGAAAATAGGTTTGTGATTTGGCTGCAGTAATAACTAAACTATTATTCTGAAATTTTATCAATTGCAAATTGCATGTTACATGAAACAAGACAATACATATGATTAAGCTATATAGTCCATGTTGCATGAAGCAAGAATATACATATGTTTAAGCTATACATAAAAACAAATTATACGATGAAATCGTGACAAATGTTTTCATAATAATTAATTGAGATTATTTACTAAAACTTGATTAAATAATATTGAAATAAACTTACCAGCCAGGCGTACGAAAGGTTTTCATTACTGTAGGCAACATCAGGAGTAGGCAAACATTTCAATGTAATAGATTCATCTGTTGTGTACACCGTATTATTCATTTTGTCAGAATTATCTATAGCAACGCTCGAAATATCGGCTGAAAGTATTTAAGATAGGTATATTTGTAGTAAAAAATATACTATAATACGAGATAAAATTGTGTTTATAATGTGTATTTATATTTTTTTCTTAAAAAACGGTCTATAGATTTTCTTTATGTTTTCATGCTCTACTTGTTATGCATATAAAAAAATCCTATAGCTGATCTTCCACACAAATAAAAAAAGAAAATAAGCGCTACACATGAATAACCATTACAATTATCGTAATTTCATTCATTTGGTCTTAAAACCATTCCATTTTTGTTCCCCACGTGGTGTGTTGCTTTCAATAATGGTGTATTTTAGCGTCACAATTATGACGTTTCGGAAATACCCGGTCAACAAAAAGAAATAATTTAATTTACTGTTTAACTTCTTCACGTCTATATGCCAGGTCGATATAATGATGTGAGACTGCTGGCGTCATTTTTAAAGGACACTTCGTAAAATGCGATTTAATAAATAACATTATGTAAATAGTTTGTAATTTTTTCATTGAATGTAAAGAATATATTGTAATATGTCTTATTATTATCTTCATTTGTCTTCTTTTAGTCTTTTTAAGCGCTCAAAACAAATGTATATCGTGATTGGACAAATGGCGGAAAAAAAGACGTCTGTAAAAATAGATGAAACATTATTTAAATTAAAAGGATTAAAATTAGCTTATGCTCTAACATAACTTTGTTAAATGATGTTTAGTAAAGACATAAACATAGATATTTAGTTTAAAACAATAATAATAATTACAATGAGATGTTAAAATTATGTGCCCTTTAGAAGGATGCCTGCAACTAATGATAACTTGACCTAGAATTAAGCTTTTTGGGTTCTTTATTAGTTCTAAAACAAAGCATTTTTTAATATGTTATGGAGTCTTTACTTTAGCATTTGAAGCAACTTGAATATGAATGATATGTTGTTTGTCCATACTAACTAATTTTAAAACCACATTGAACATTGAAATACGTCTAGTATATATACATATTTATATATATATATATATATATATATATATATATATATATATAGAGAGAGAGAGAGAGATCGATTTTTTTCCTTATCTAGGTGCTCACGCCAAGTATAAAAATGTCTACATAATATTATGTAAAGAAAGAAATATATTATTATATATTGAACACATTATACAATTTTAAAAATTAAATATTATTTATATAATCTTATATTATATATTACACACGGTCCTTTTATAAAGAAGATCGTTGCGTCCTACGCTTACCCGTGGTTAGAGTTTAATCTTGCAGTTTTATTAGTTTTTTAAATGATGTTATTGGTTTTCCTGGTTTGTTCATATAACCCATTCCATGCCCGGACGCCACTCAAATGCATATGTTTTATTATGCTATTTTCTTATCTAATTGTTTAAAAAGCTATTAATTAAACATTCTAGCTTAAATTGTTAAAAAAATATGTATTTATCCTTGTGTTTTGGTTTCGGGAAGGGGAGGGTACACTAAAATATTTAAATGTATCTAAACGGAAAAGAAACAGAAAATACAAATGTATTTTTTTGGTCTGCAAATGCTGTATTTTTTTCAATTTAAGCAACTTTGTTTTATTAGCAAATCATGTTAAAGTCGATCTACATTCTACATGACCCATAGTCTGTTGGACCGTTGGGGTGCCACAGATGACATGTACACCAGCCTCCTCCATTCCTCTCGTCTCTCAACGTTTCTCAATGCGACGCACAGTTTTGTTCCTGTCAATGCCCTGGTGTTATCCTCCCATCGTTTCTTTTGTCTTCCCCTCTTGCTCCCTCCTCTGGTGGTACCCTGCAGAATGGTTTTGGCAAGCCGTTGGTTCTGGTTACGTGGCCATGCCATTCTAATTTTCTTTTCTTGACTATGGCTAGTAGGTCTTCATATTGCCAAACCTCCTGGACTATTCTTTTTCGAATCTTCTCATTCGAGATGTGGTCTTTATAGCAGATACCGAGCAGGTTTCTGAAGCATCTCATCTCCATAGCATTGATATTTTTTTCTAGTTCAGCTGTTAATGTCCATGACTCACAAGCATATAGGAAAATGGAGAGGAACAGTGAGCGCATCAGCCTCATTTGTGTCTGAGGGCTAAGTTCTGGTCTTTCCATTTTGTCTTGAGCCTCTTTAGTGATGCTGTTGTTTGGGCAATCCTAAACAATACTTCTAATTTGGAGCCCTCTTCGGATACAGTAGCTCTTTGGTATTTGAAGCTGCTTACTGTTTGTAGTTTGGGTCTAAGTAAAGTGAGGTAGCGTTTTAGTTGCCTGTGTT
Organism: Anisus vortex; assembly: GCA_949126835.1. Taxonomy (NCBI): domain Eukaryota; kingdom Metazoa; phylum Mollusca; class Gastropoda; family Planorbidae; genus Anisus; species Anisus vortex. The sequence goes on along the minus strand of OX421498.1, from coordinate 11,060,281 downwards.
AATGTAAAGATCTTTGAAAATCAAACCATATATTTACGTCATGACTAGGTATGTTAAAACTTTTTTTTTTCAAAACCGGTTTTCGGTTCTATAAAACCGGCATAAAACAAGATTTCGGTTTCTCCCTCCCCCACAATCTACACAGCGTCAAAGGCCTGACAACAGTGTGCCAGGTGGATTGATCCTCTGCTTTCCACTCCCAGTCATTTGTGTTTATGCTGGTTTCTCTCATGTCCCTCTGGCAGATATCTTTGTAACGTAGCCGTGGAAGACATGTTTTTTTTTCACTTTCCAGAAGCCAATTCTCCATTTAGGTGGTCCTTAGCGATTCTGCCCTAGCCATCTAAGCCTTTCGAAACAAAGGACTGCGAACATGCTTTGGGCGTTGGCACGCGTCAGTACCTCTCTATTAGGAACTTTGTCATGCCATTTAATGCCAAGGATGCGAAGCAGGCACCTCATGTAGAAGCTATTTAGCTTTCGCTCATGGGACATATAAGTGGTCTATGATTCACTTCCATAGAGCAGCGTGCTGATGATGTAGACCTGGTAGTCACACAGTTTGTTCCTCTTGGTCAGCTTGGTGTTTTCCCAAACCCGTTTATTAAGTTTAGCCATTGTGGCAGCTGCCTTGCCGATTCTACTATTTAATTTATCCTCTATGGACAGTGAGCTTGAAAGTTTTCACCCCAATGATGGTGATGCTGTCCAAAACCTCCAAATTTTCGTTTTTTTATGATAATGGTAGGATCGGAGTATGTGTCTTGGACCGTGATATTTATCTTCTTTATGATCACCTGCAGGCCAAACTCTTTGCATGCGTATGTACCTATGTACTATGTGGCAAAATAAATATTGTTATTGTTATTGTTGGCGAAGCTTGACACAAGCTGTTGTAGACCTGTCTCTGTGTATGATATCAGGGCCGCATCATCATCAAAAAAGTGTTGAAAAGTCCTCCATCAGCTCTGGTGTGTAACCAGATTCCATCTCTGCTATCATTGAAGGCATAACGGAGCAGTATGCAGAAAAATATTGCGAAAAAAGTTTGTGCAAGTACACATCCTTGCTTTACTCCGTTGCTGACTGGGAAGGCTTCAGAGGTGGCTCCAATGAAGTGCACTGTGCCCTGCAGGTTATCAGGGAATTATGAGGTGATGGCGAGTATGTGTGGGGGACAGCAATATTTTTCAAGGATTTGGAACAACCAACTGTGATCGACTAAATCAAGTATTTTGTCAGGTCTATGAAGGAAATGTAGAGTGGCATCTGCTACTCTCTGCATTTTCCTGCATCTGCCGTATGACGAACACCATGTATATCGTTGACGAACCCGCCCGAAAACAGCATTGTGTCTATGGATAGAATCGGGAGGCTAATCTCTGCAAACGTGTGAGAGTGACGCAGGCAAAAGTCTTTCCTACGATACTGAGTAGAGAGATGACGCGATATTTATTGTAGTGACTTCTATCGCCCTTATTCTTATAAAGCGTCACTGAGTTTGCGTCCTTCATGTCCTTGGGGATGTATCCCTGTTCCCAGCTCGTGCAAGGGCTGGAATAGAACTGTCTTGAAAATCAAAATTGGTTTTTGGTTTTAAAAACACAAGACGTTGCCTAATTATTGTTCCTTTACGTAAGATTAAGTGCATATTAATGGTATGTGGGGCTGGGGGACAACCACGCTAATAAATATTCATAAGTAAGCTACTTACGTTTGACTCTAAAGACTTCAGCAGTTAAAATCACCATGCTTTTTTGTACTGTACAGGTGTAGTCTCCAGCGTTAGTGGATGTTAAATTATCAAGCTGTATCTTATGCTCCAGTTTGCCGGTAATGCCTGTGCCATTTTTCTTCCAAGAGTAACTCGCTCCGTCCACTTTGGTGCCGCAGGCGAGGGTAAGATTACCGCCCAGCACGTGGGATGAAGGTTCGGCACTGATTTCAGGTTTAGTCAGGTAAGTACCGTCTGTGGGATAAAGAGACACAAATGTAAAAGTAGAGTGTGTATTGCTATCTATTCCATGCCTTTAAGCTTAAATCAAGATTCCTTAAAACCAACGAGATTTATCTTACAATGTTATATTTTCCATTAGGACAGGCATGAGAAAAATAATTTATCTTTAACACTATAATCTATAGAGCGATTGCAATCACGTGACAAAAAGCGCGTGCTGTTTGTTTACTTTGTCTACTGGTGACATATTGCAGCCGTATTACAATGGCCTTCATGACTATAGGACTTCCGGTTTGAGCTTGCGCTTTTCATTTACACTGATAAGTTTTCTATATATTTTCCATATTTAAATAACTAACAACCATTTAAACTTGATACTAACCCTTAATTAAGTTAATATTTGGTATATTTATATATTTTAAAATAGTATTAAATATAATAATTGATCGTAATTGTGAGCTTAGAATATTATTGCGCTTCGTAATCCGCCATTTTGTTTGTTTACAAAATTGGACTTTACTAAAAATAGGAATATGCCTACAGTATTGACGATTAGACTAGGTCTAGGCCAGTAATTTAAAATATTAATGCATGCCCAATTAAATTATAATAAATAATAAAGAAAATCAGACACATATTATAATAATAAACATAATTAATTATAAAAGAGACAAAATACAAAATAAAATTCAACATCAGTTAGGACTAGTTAGTCTAAGTTAGGACTAATATATTTAATTATAAAATAATTTAAACTATTAATTATTAAGTATTAAGTAAGGAAATGAAACTTTTAATCCTAATCCTAGCCCTATTTCTGGTAAGAGCACTAAAACTACCTAAACATGAAATTGTCCATAAACAGATAATAATTAACCATCACAGCATTAAAGATATTGACAATACACATGTTTATATCATCCTAAAAAAGATCTCCCTAAACCATTTTAAACACACATATTCAGGTACAGACAAAATCATTTAATATTATTGTTGCTATTGGCTGGTGGTGTAGAATCTAACCCAGGCCCAGTCAAGACAGCTAGAGTTAGATGTCAAATTTTCAGTAAGCCATGCACAACAAAACAACGAGCCATTCAATGTGACACCTGTGATGAGTGGTACCATGCTGCATGCTTGCATATGAACACCCCAGTTTATATAGCGCTAGGAAATAAAGAGGCCTCTTGGCACTTGGATTGCCACAATTTAGTTCAGGTCTGTTTGATGATCATGACCTGGATAACACTAACCCATACAGTGCATTGAGGAGCCCAGAAGTTAATAACTTAGACCTAAATAAACCCTTAACTAGATCAACACCAATTAAAATAATCAAAAAGACACTCTTTAACAATAAATCCCAAAAGACCCTGAATCAGCATAACCTTAAAACACTAAACTTCCAAAGCATTAAAAATAAAACTGCTGATTTGCAAATTTTAATAAATAAAGAAGAACCAGACCTAATTGCGGGTTCCGAAACATGGCTTAGCTCAGATATTTACAATACAGAGATATTCAATGATAATTATGAAATTTTTAGGAAAGATAGATAAGACAGGCATAGAGGAGTCTTACTAGCCATAAAATCTACCCTAATAGCTGAAGAAATTAAAATAGAATTTAAAAATAACATAGAGTCAGTATTTTATAAAATAAGTAGACCTAATTCAAAACCACTAATTGTAGGCAGTGTTTACATACCACCAAACTCAACATCAGAGTAGATGACTGATCTGTGTAATCAGCTGACAAGTATTGAAACTAGATATAAAAATGCTATAATTTGGATTATGGGGGACATCAACCGCTCTGATATAAATTGGAATAGCTACTCTATAGAAAAACACCAAAACATAAAAGAAATAAATGAAATGTTTATCAATACCATCCATAATCCAAACGTAGACCAAATTAATAAAAAAAAACAACAAGAAACCTTAATATACTAGATTTATTCTTAACGAACCGACCAGGACTAGTAATAGATTATGAAATAATCCGTAGACTTTCAGATCATGATATAGTCAGAGTAAATAACAAAAAAAAAAACCTAATAAGCAAGAAACCTAAAAGAATAATTTATCTCTGGAATAAATGTAACACAACTGAACTACATCAAGCAGCAATAAAATTACAAATCATTTTTCTTACTAAATACAATATATATAGTCCATTTGAAGATATTTGGCAATTCATAAAAACAAACTTAAAAGCAATAATTGTTGATTCTGTGCCAACAAAACAAACATGAAATAAAATTAACAAATGTTGGTTTAACACTAAACTAAAGAAACTGTGTAAACAAAAAGAAAATATATTCAAAAATTTAAGGCAACTAATTCAATTAGACTACATAAAAAATACCTAAAAATAAAAATTTTTACTCAGAAATTAAGCATACAGCTGCAGAATGAATATGTAAACAATGTAATTTCTAAAGTTAATAATAAAAACTTATGGTCCTACATTAAATCAAGAAAAATGGACCCTACAGGCATGGCTCCACTTAAAGGCCAAAACAATGAAACTTATAATGATAATGAAACTAAAGCTAATATTCTAAACACACACTTTGCATCATCTTTTTCAAATCCAGGTGACAAGAAAATCTTCATAAATTTAAACAAACTAGAAGAGATAGGAAATATAAATGTAGATGAAAAAGGCATTAAACATCTCCTAATCAACTTAAAAGTAAACAAAGCTTCTGGTCCAGATGAAATATTAGCAAGACTGCTTAAAGAAGTAACTAATGAAATATCTCCAATCTTTAAAATACTTTTTCAGGCCACTCTAAACCAGGGCAAAGTACCCAAAGATTGGAAATTAGCCAATGTTCAAAAAAGGAGATAAATCTGACCCCCGAAAATATAGACCTGTTTCCCTAACAAGCTTAACATGTAAATTACTTGACCATATAATATTAGATAGTAGTAAAGTAAATCATCTAGACAAACTTAATGCACTTTGCCCACACCAATATGGCTGCATGAAAAATAGATCATGTGAGACTCAATTAATAGGCTTAATAGACGATTTGTCTAAAGGATTAGATAATAACAATCAAATTGATGCTATATTACTAGACTTTTTAAAAGCATTCGATAAAGTTTATCATTCTTGTCTATAAAAAAAATTAAATATTTTGGCATCTCTAGTCCCTTACATCAGTGGATTCAGGACTTCCTTATAGGAAGAGAACAAAGTCATCACCAATAACTGTAAACTCGGGAGTTCCACAAGGAACTGTTCTAGGTCCCCTACTATTTCTAATGTACATTAATGATCTGCCAAATAGCATCAACACTGGAACAAAAGTAAGATTTTTTGCCGATGATTGCATAAATTATAGAATAATAAAGACAGGAAAAGATAGTGAATTTCTACAAAAAGATCTAGATGAACTACAAAAATGGGAATCAAACTGGATTATGTCTTTTCACCCAGAAAAATGCCAAGTATTAAGGGTATCCAAGAAAAAGAAACAAATAATGGCAAACTACTTCATTCATTGTAAAGAATTAACTCAAACTAACAATGCTAAGTATCTAGGAGTAATAATAAATGATAAGTTATATTGGAACCCTCATATTGGTGAAGTAATTAAAAAAATCAAACAAAACATTAGGATTCATAAAAAAGAACTTTTACAAATGTAATAAGAATATAGAATTAAAAAGCTCTATCACATTAGTTAGGCCTATACTAGAATATGCAGCATCTGTTTGGGACCCATCAACTAAAGAAGACATTAAAAAAATAGAACAAATTCAAAAAAGAGCTGCAAGGTTCAGAACTAGTGAATATTCCCAATTAACAAGAGTAACACCATTAGTAAAATCACTAAACCTAGAAACACTAGAGGACAGAAGGGCAAAGAGTAAAATATTAATAAAATGTGGTAAACTCACTAGAAGCGCCAGCGCTCAGCCTGGTGCCATGGCACTTATTCACTATGGCTCCAACCTATAAACTACAATTAATCCTGGCTCATTGCGGTGCTCACCAATGAATGAAGAATGTGTGACTGTATTTGTATCTTTATTTTGTATATATGAATGTACTTACTCTCTTCTATAACTGTTGTACATGCATCAATATATATATATTCCTTACAATATTATACAAGCTTAGTTATCTGCCCTTGTATATATTTAACATGTTTACACTCCCCTTGTATGTACAGTCTAAACACCCCCCCACCCTCGCCAACCCCCTTGTATGTACAGTCTAAACCCCCCCACCCTCGCCAAGCCCTCCCTTTGATCCCCTCTCGGCTACTGACCACTGGTCAAGATAAGCAAATTGCGTCTACACGCGAAATCTATTACTATTACAATCGGCCCAGGTGGCCAGGGAAACCCCCTCCCCCAAACTTTTCCCCCGCAACAGCTCTCGTCGGTGTGTATAGTATTAAAGAGCTTTTGTATTCCTCCCCCGACCGCCCTCTTCTTCCCTCTCCCCATTGCCCCTACCCCCACAGAGGGCATTTCTTGGTTTAAGATAGAAATAAAAAACAGGTATTGGGGCCTTAGACACGGAACGCAACAGTCCTGTCTTCGGTCGATCCAAATATATACTGTTTACACTGTAAATTTGTGTTGTGGATTAAATTCTGCCATCTATCGCTTTTGCCTAAATAAAAAGTATTTGAAATTCATCCCGGCATTGAATCAATCATTGTTCTTGTGTCTGCTCATGTATTAGCACTCGTGTCATACAGTAGTAGAAATTACTCTATTCAATAGGCTTACAGCAACCGCCAGCCAAGCGGGATAACGGACTAAAATATAAATAATTATAAGGCCCAAACTTCACTGTGACATCGCAATAATCAGCCTCTACACGAGCCAAATAACCACGTAGAGTACCCGCCACGCTACATAATACATAAGGCAAAGCTCAGATAAACATAAAGACAAAAATACTTTCCTTGTCCCTTATGTGAGAAAAAACGCATATAAGTACTCTTTCTTCCCGAGTGGCATTCGGGCATGGAATGGGTTGCCTGAACAAACCAGAAAAAACAGTAATTTAACATCATTTTAAACATTAATAAAAATGCAAGACTAGACTCAGACCACGGATGAGCGTAGGGCGCAGTAATCTTCTTTATAGAAGGAGTGTCTGTAATGAATAAGATAAGCCTTAAGAAGGTTTTATTATTAAATGTCATCATTTAAACAATATAACGTAAAAAATATATAAAACACTGTCATGCCATGAAAATTATTATTCAAATCTAAAATGTAAACCATTAAAAATAAAAGGAATAGGATCCGTAAGTGCGGAAAATTTAATTGAAGATGTCGATCTTAACTTACTATCTAGAACTAAAGCATAAGGTAGGCTGTGTAATGTTTTACAAAAGCTTTTGAAAATCTATAAAAGCCACAAATATATATTACTTCGTGGACGGACTACTAAGGACTAGTATGACAGTTAAATTTCAACATTTATGCAAACAAATTCCTTATATTTTGCGTGTAAAATTGACATATTAAAATAATGTTTTTCCCCATTATCACCATCATGGCCGCTATTTACATAATTAATTATGTCACCCGAAACGTAAGCCAAGTCTATTACATTCCATCATCCTCAATTCTCTGCAGTTTAACAGACTAACGAGGTTTGACGGCATACAGTTGCATCTAAATGGGATTGAAATAGCTTGGATAACATAGCGCCTTATCCAGGATAAATATAATGCCCAGTCATCAGCTTTGAATTACAAAATGCATTGCTCTCCGTATTTTAACAATACATTCTTTAGTATTTTCGAATCTAAAATGGCTTCTCTTTACCAGCCCTGTAAAAGCCTTGCATATGAAAGATTCAGATGTGCAACTGTCAATGGCAGAGTCTATGTGGTTTAAATAATTATGAGTAACTAAAAAAAAATCGATATAGCAGTGACATAGTATCTAGAGTTGACATTAAAACTATCTTCATATAAATTGTAAAAACTAATAATTGTGGAAAGTCTGCTGTTTTGTCTCCTTAGAAATAAAAAGTCATTGACATAATTATTAATATCGTATCTTGTTTTTTTTTTAAATGTAAAATCATTAGTGAATTGATGGACAAAAAGTGTGTTTTTTGTTTAGAAGTCAAACACGTTCATATTTATTTTTACTTAAGCAGAATATTTCTAACACAGTTGGAAGTAAATGCATGTAGACCTATGTATAAATTAATGTGTTTGTGCGTGTGTTTACAATACATTTTTGTCCAATAGGTATTATTTACCAACACGATTTCAGCCACTGACCTCTAGTAATGGTTAACATCGAAGATGTCTTTGGCGTTTCAGTGTAGTTAGCTTGACATGTAATTTGGTACGTTCCATCAATTTTCGGCAGATCATAGGTTTGTAAATTGGCTCCAGTGATAACTACACTATTATTCTGAAATTGTATAAATGGCATGTTGCATGAAGCAAGACAACACTCATGCTTACGCTATAATGCCCATGTTAAGTAAAATGTAAAAATCTAGTGGAATCAGTTCGATCCGTAGGACCTGTAAAGTTGCGTTCAGAAATGTATGTGACCATGGCATACCAAAAAGAATGTTCGGTCAGAACAACGCCAGGCCGCCATTACTTTTGTCTAGCCCTCCAGACAAGGTCAAAAAATTATAGCCTGCCTTCACCAGGATTCGAACCAAAGACTTTCGGCATGAAAAAAATATACGATATAATCGTGAAAAATGTTTTAACAATTGATACTATTCAATAAAACTTGATTAAATACTATTTATATAAACTTACTAGCCAGGAGTAAGAAAGGTCTTTGTCAATGTAGGCAACACCAGGAGTAGGCAAACATTTCAATGTAATTGATTCATCTGTTGTGTACACCATATTGTTCATTTTGTCATAATTCTCTATAGCAACGCTCAAAATGTCGGCTGAAAGTATTTAAGATAGGTATATTATTGCGGAATGAGTAAATCCTATATTATAATACGCTATAAAATTCATATTTTTATGCTCGACATGTTATTCCTAGAAAACAATATACAGCTATTCGGCCACATGCAAACAAGAACAATCACTAAAATTATCGTATTTTCATTCATTTGGCCTTAAAACCAGCAATTACAGGTTTCTTAGCAATGACACTGTGTATAGTTTATCTCTTTTACTGTTATATTTGTTGACTCATCAATCATGATATTGAAAAACGGTAGAGGGGCTGCAAGGAAGTAAAAAAAAAACAAATAAAACGTTGCAGATAAAGTAAGATATAATAATTAAACTTGAGAATAGTGTGCGTGTGGGTAGCATCTCTAATGCGTACGACATCATAAAGAACAAAAAATTGCTCAAATCAGTCGATGTGGCTAAAGACAGAAACAATGATCTCCAATTTAACAGAAAGTTGAAAATCTTCTTTTAATCTGGATCAATAAAAATCAACTCTCAGGAGACTGTGATAGTGAAGCAATAGTGAAGTAGACTACACTTATTATTTGCGTTTCGTCAAATTAACGGTCGGATGTTAATGAAAATTTAACAAAATTTATTTTTTTCACCTTCTAACGGATTGAGTTTATTGCATTGATGTCAATGTTTCATGTTACGAACGTTTCATGCTACGAACAGAGTTCATGAACGAATTAAAGTCGTAACCCGAGGTACTACTGTAATCTGTATTTTTTTTTTTTTTTTTTTTTTTTTTTTTTTTGTGTTTTTTTTCAGACACAATCTCAGCTATCTTGTAATGTCTAGAATTTAATTAAGATTACTCCCTTTTTATAATATTAATATCCCAGAAGGCATTAGAGCGTAAGTTAAGAAACCTAGCAAAGCAAGCCATATTGTTTATTTACTATACTTTGTATTTGTTAAAAATTATTATGATTCTTAAGTATATTTATTTAGGCTTAAGAATGTACGACAACAAAACAATAAACAAAAACATTACAGATCGTTTCTTTATTGGGATACCTGACGATAAAGTCGCCAAATTACGGCGTTTTCAAAAACAGTGCCGCCCGCCTGGTCATGCGTAAGTCAATGCGTGATTCTGTGACAGTTCTCCTGCATCTTAAGAACTTAAAAACTCATTATTTCAAGATTTACCTTAGTTAACATTTAACATGCTTTAGACCCCTACTGTCTTACTTATAGACAAAATGTAAGTCAGTAGACAGTGACCGGTCAGTGCTACCAGGACTGTGTTGTAGACAGTGACCGGTCAGTGCTACCAGGACTGTGTTATAGACAGTGACTGGTCAGTGCTACCAGGACTGTGTTGTAGACAGTGACCGGTCAGTGCTACCAGGACTGTATTGTAGACAGTGACCGGTCAGTGCTACCAGGACTGTGTTGTAGACAGTGACCGGTCAGTGCTACCAGGGCTGTGTTGTAGACAGTGACCGGTCAGTGCTACCAGGGATGTGTTGTAGACAGTGACCGGTCAGTGCTACCATGACTGTGTTGTAGACAGTGACTGGTCAGTGCTACCAGGACTGTGTTGTAGACAGTGACCGGTCAGTGCTACAGGACTGTGTTGTAGACAGTGACCGGTCAGTGCTACCAGGACTGTGTTGTAGACAGTGACCGGTCAGTGCTACCAGGACTGTGTTGTAGACAGTGACCGGTCAGTGCTACCAGGACTGTGTTGTAGACAGTGACCGGTCAGTGCTACCAGGACTGTGTTGTAGACAGTGACCGGTCAGTGCTACCAGGACTGTGTTGTAGACAGTCGTTTGACGAGTATTTTGTGTGGAACACGGGAATGAGAAGGGGGGGTGTGAGAAGGGAGAGAAAAAGAGAGTGTAATATCCAAGAAACAAGATGGTCGCTAGATACTTTATGATGTTAGTTGGAATGGATTTTTGGAGAAAGTCATGAAGAGATTGTATTTGTAATTCGTACTCCAAACTACGAATTTGGATTTGGATTAACTATTATCAAGTATTAACAACTACTTAAATAACCAATTTGTGTGTGTAGGAAATAAACTATATGTGTCTAAAATCGGAGTTGTTCTTTATATGAAGTAGGACATTAAGTTCAGGATGTTACACTCATTATTTCAAGATTTACCCTAGTTAACATAAAACATGCTTTAGACCCCTACTGTCTTACTTATAGGTTGGGTCAATTAATGCTACATTTATTTGATTTTTTAACTAGAGAAAGTTTCGAGTCCGGTAGTTTTTACTAACAGACATTGTCTTGATTCATTAAATTATTGATTGTAGTTTTCCTTAATTTGTTTTGAGGAGCTTCAATTATTTATATCCTACAATGGATTCGATAAAAGTCTTACAATCAACAATGGGCTTGTATAATATATATATATATATATATATATATTGTGGACTAGTTTATGTCGGCGTCAAACAGAATGGCCTGATTTGTTTTACTTAAAATATACCTTATGGACTGTAGCCCACAATACTATTTCGTTGGTCCACAGACCATTTGGATTAGGACATTTTGTCTTAACTGGTTCGGAATGGTTTTCATATCTGACTCTTGTCGGTGAATCATTATTTTAATGTATGGACTCATCACTTTATTTTGTTTTTCTTTTATTGCAGGATGATGATAACAATGTTAAACATCCTATAGCTTTTTTTTTTTCAAGTAACTGAATTCACATCAGGAAAATTATTCGACCATAGAAAAAGAAACTTTCATTGTGTTTTTATCCCTCCAACATTTTGAAATTTATGTAAACTCTGCAATAAACCCAGTTTTGGTTTATACACATCATAATCCCCTTATCTTTGTCAACAAATTGAGAACTAAAAACCAAATTAAATAATTTTGAGATGGTGCTTATTTTTCCAGAAATTTTAATTTAAGGATTCAACATCTGAGGAGTTCTGAGAATGTATTCCCTTTCGAGAATATGAGTCATTTCGCTTAATGTACATATGTAATTCATGACAGTTAGAAACGCTATATTGTTTATATTCTTAATCATTACTAATGTATGTTTTTTTTTTAAAGTGATAATATCACATTTCTGTTGTTAAACCTTACTAATGTGTTTTATTGAAGTGATATGATTACATTTTTGTTTTGTGTTTGTCACAACCCTAGAAGTTGATAATTGTATTATATTGGTTGACATAAATCATTGTCTTTTATTTGTAAAAAAAAAATGCCAAGATCGGTGTCAATTTTTTTCTTTCCCATGTGATGGTGTGTTACGAATATTGAGCCCCTGTATATTAAATTATATTTTTTAATAAATTTTATATCATAAACAGGAAGTGAGTCCTAGTTTTTAGTTAGTGAGATTACACTCAGGGATCCGATATAGACTTGTACCTCAGATTCCCTTCTTTATTTTATTAGTAAGTAGTTGGTTTATTGTTTTATAATTACCTACACTACGACAATGGATGTACTGTTAGTTCCTTTATCTATATTTCTATCTATTTAACTCGTATGTATTGCAGTTTCCTTAATTTGTTTCGAGGATCTTAAATTCATATCTATTGTGTGTTGTATCGCTTGTTAGTGTATTTCTTTTATCATATTTCTTCTTTGTGTGTATTATTTTCCTTATTGTAAATAAAGTTAATTGTTTTGTTTGTTAATAGGAGTTTTCTTCTTCCATCCAATATAATTTATAATCGTTTTTAGATAAGTGTTCTTTCATTCTTTTGTTACAATTTTCTACCAGCTTTCCTGCGATTCATACGCGAACCCATTAAAACCCTAGACAAAATTATTAATTAGAGCCAGTATTCCATTTAATCTTAATTAAAAAATCCAGTATGATCGCAGGGATGACCGTAAAATAAAACAGTTTAATGTAATATCACTAACGTAGACAAAAATAACAACCATTCAAGGAAATGGTCCTAACTTAGTACCTCCTACAAAACTCGCGTTGAGAGTGAGAGAGCTCTGGGCCTTATTAATATGTAACAATAGCCAATGCAATTATCTCAATAATTCATATCGACGTGTTCAAGAAATAACTCAGAACAAGCTTATTTTTAGACACCGCATTAGGGAGAGATGATTTAAGCGAACTTCAAAACACAATGCAGCGTAAATGCATGTCTTTGTTATAAGGGTTCACACTTTAAACTTTAAACTGTACAGTTAAAAGTTCAAGCGCTTGCTTCTATTACCGAACGAAGATCGGTCCACCTGGTACTAGGTGTATTATTGCAGAGCCTTAATAAATAAATAAGTATATTACGAATTGTCGCATGTTTGAAAAGTTTTAAATCATCAATTAGTTTTATTATAGTGGTTATTACTGACAAAATGACGGAGAAACGTATTATTACAATGTGTTTTGTTAAAAGAGAAGGGGAAAAATAACGAACACTATTACAATAAAAATGGTAGTGAGAACATTTCTTTCGGTATTTAGATTGTGCGTCAAAATGGCACAAATACGAATGACTACAAAGTGTTTTGTTAAGAGAGGAGAAAAAAATTACCATAAAAACTGCAGTGACAAACTTTCTTTGAGTATTAAGTGTTTTTTTTTCTTTTTTTTTCTTTGATTTAATTAAAGGATGTTCTAAACAGCGACTTAAATCCAGAAAATAATTAAAATATTTGGTTACGATTACTTAAAATTAATATAATAAGGCAAACATCTAGCATTAAAGAAAAAAAAAAGAATTGATAGACATTACGTCGTAAGCTAGTTTTTTTACAACATTAAATATATCCAATCCAGAACACCTCGTTAATAAACATCTGTAAGCAAAGAAGGCCTCGCGTTTAACATAGTAAACGAACGTTCAAGTGGAGATCATTCTGAAAATGTCGCTCAGTTTAGAACTTTAACATACGGTGATTATCAATAGGTCTAAGTTTATTTAATAAATAAATTAGCAAATTATGCAATATTGTTTATATATTAGACATTTTTTTTGAGGACGTTTCCAATTTATACATTTAACTTTTGACCCGATTAGTCAAACGTCTTAGGAGCCTAAAGAGCACAAACATATAAATAAACAAACTCACGGTAAATATGTATATTGATTTTCTTAGCCTATATATTTTATGTGTTCTTAGTTGTATTTAAATGCGCTCTGAGCTTTCATTTTGTTTGTTAAAAACGCTGTACAAATATTATTTATTTTATTAATTTTTGTTAAAATGTGTAAAACAACATTTTTTAGTGGATGTGTTTCATTCAGAAGATGCATAATGCATTTTGGATCTAAGTAAAGTGAGGTAGCGTTTTAGTTGTGTGTGTTAATGTAAAGATCTTTGAAAATCAAAACAGATTTTGACGTCATGACACAATAAAACTAGGATTGACCTTATTATTGTTCCTTTACCTAAGATTTAATGCATAATCATTTAATGTGAGGCAAGGGGGGCAACCACGCTACTTCATATTGATAAACATTCTACTTACGTCTGACTCCGAAGGGTTCAGAAGTCATAATAACCATGCTTTTTTGGATTGTACAGGTATAGTCTCCAGCGTCAGTTGATTTTAAGTTATCAAGTTGTATCTTATGCTCTACTTCGCCGGTAATGTCTGAGCTGTCTTTCTTCCAAGAGTAACTCGCTCCGTCCACTTCAGTGCCGCAGGCGAGGGTAATATGACCGCCAGGCACAGGTGATGAAGGCTCGGCACTGATTACAGGTAAAGTGAGGTATCTACCGTCTGTGGCAAGAACAGAAACGATGTAAAGATATCTTGTTACATATTTTATGCCTTTAAGTTGAATTAAGATTATTTAAACGCATTTTCTGCTGAGGTCGTGCTTTTTTTTCACTTTTGGATATTTTTTAGTTTTGGGCCACATTGGAAGGAATGAATTTTGATTGTTCTTTAAATTGAAAACTTTTTGAGATATTAACGTTTAAAAAAAAAGTCCCATAAGTGAGATGGTAGCAATAATTTCTCCCAATAAATTTATATTGGGTCAGTTCGTTTTTCGTGTTTTCCCGTTAAAGGTTTTGAATGGACTCAAATTTATTAGTGTTATACTGTATATTAAGTGTATCCACCAATCATTTCAGCTCTAAAAATCAATCAAGTGACACTTTTATGGTACTAGCCCAGGCCGGAAGTTTGAAAAAATACTATATTTTATAGATTTCAATGAAAAAAGTATTAGGTCATCTCCATACCCTTTCACCCACCATCCAGCAAATAATAAGCCTTCTAATATATTTATTATATTTTTATATAATGAAACATAATAAAGAAATTTAAGGAGAAATATATATGAATCATATTGGACATTTAAAAAAAAAAGAAATCTATAAAGCGAAGAGAATTATTTAAAAAAAATCATTTTTATTAAAATTTGTATCCAAAAGTTATGATATAGTTATTAAATTATAGCGTAGCTTCAATATTTAACACTCTAAACATCAAAGTTAAAAATTTTTTTTTCTAAAATAAGACTTTATTTTAAATTAAAATAAATGACCATGGTTCTAGTTACTGTTCCATAAATGGGACGATTTATATTGGGGCATTCGTTGCTACTGTCCCACTTGTTGGATGCTTGTTTGACACTTATTAATAAAATATAGTTAATGTGATTTATTTTATGATTTGTATTGTTATAATTGTTAGTATATAATAGACTATAATATAATATAGACAATATAGAGCCTTGTCCAGGACAGAATATAGTCCCCCCTCATTAGTTTTGGAATACAAATAGCCTTGCTCCACGTATTTTAACAAACATTGTTATTATATTTTCGAATCTAAAATGGTGGCTGTTTACCATTATTGTAAAAGCATTGCAGATGATAGCTTTAGATGTGCAACTGTCAATGGCGGAGTATATATGGTTTAACGGATTAAGAGTAACGAAATTTAACCCTTTCAAGACTAATAATATAGGTTTGGGTTTATCATAGTTTAGAGACTTCGCACAAATGGTGAAAGCCTAGCAAATGATAGCTTCAGATGTGCAACTGTAAATAGAGGAGGCTTTATGGTTTAAATTACTATGAGTAACTAAATTTAACCTTTTAGCAACTACTAATATAGGTTTGGGTTGATCATATTATTACTAAAATTTCTGAAAAGTATACAACATGGATGCCATTTTTGGTATCGATATAGCTGTGACATAGAATCTAGGGTTGACATTATAACATAAATTATAAAAAATAAATTTCGGAAATGTAGCTGTTTTGTATCATTATAAATAAAAAGTCATAAACATATTTATATATTAAATAGTTTTTTAATTTTCAATTAATTAGTGGGCGAAACGTGTGTTTTTTGTTTTAATGAAAATAATTATGGATAAATTAGCAGTAAAAAAATGTATCAATTTTGTTTTTCTTAAGCAAAATATTTCAAAGACAGTAGGAAGTAAATGTATGTAGACCTATGTATATAAATGTGTGCGTATGTGTGTATACAATACAGTTTTGTACAATAGGTATTAATTTAACCAACACGATTTCTGCCACTGACCTCTAGTAATGGTCAACATCGAAGATGTCTTTGGCGTTTGAGTGTAGTTCGCCTGACATGTAATTTGGTAAGTTCCATCTATTTTCGGAAGATCAAAGGTTTGTGATTTGGCTTCAGTGATAACTATACCATTATTCTGAAATTTTAAAAATTGCATGTTACATGAAGCAAGACAATACTCGTGCTTTAGCTATATGGCCCATGTTAAGTAAAAGTAACGTATTATGTAGTGCTTGTAAAATTGTTTGGCCAGCACAATGCCCAGCCGTCTTTTATTTTTCTTTAACCCTCCAGACCAGTGAACACCTTTTGGACAGTCATTTAAAAGAGTTAAAATATCCAAAATACAAACAATCACAATTTTAGAATTACCTTATTTGTGTAAATATTGCTTTGACCTTTTTAATTGTGTATCAGCACTTTTTGTCAGAAATGTTGTGTCAGAAATGATAAACAATCAGAACATGTGTCAGAAGTACAAAGAATCAGAACATGTGTCAGAAGTACAAAGAATCAGAACATGTGTCAGACGTACAAAGAATCAGAACATGTGTCAGAAGTACAAAGAATCAGAACATGTGTCAGAAGTACAAAGAATCAGAACATGTGTCAGAAGTACAAAGAATCAGAACATGTGTCAGACGTACAAAGAATCAGAACATGTGTCAGAAGTACAAAGAATCAGAACATGTGTCAGAAGTACAAAGAATCAGAACATGTGTCAGAAGTACAAAAAATCAGAACATGTGTCAGAAGTACAAAGAATCAGAACATGTGTCAGACGTACAAAAATTCAGAACATGTGTCAGAAGTACAAAGAATCAGAACATGTGTCAGAAGTACAAAGAATCAGAACATGTGTCAGAGGTACAAAGAATCAGAACATGTGTCAGAAGTACAAAGAATCAGAACATGTGTCAGAAGTACTAAGAATCAGAACATGTGTCAGAAGTACAAAGAATCAGAACATGTGTCAGAAGTACAAAGAAACAAGCGCTTGTTTGGTATGCGCATTTGATGGAACTCTAGCCTCGAATCTAGAATCAGAACTATCGCTTACAGTCGCTCAATCGAAACGAATATGCAACGTATTTGTGTTTAGAACATTAAATGTAGGCTACTGCAATACATTACTCAACTGACACTTGACAGTGTAGTCTTACAGACCCAATCACACCTAAAAACTGCTCCGATTCACATAAAACATTATACCACTTCCTACTTGAATGTCATGGGAATACTAATATCAGACATTTCCCCCTCCCCCCCACCTCCCTTTATTTACCATCAACAACATAATATAGCCTAACGATATTGTCACGTGCGAAATTAGCTACTGACGTATAATGATATTTTTAGAAATGTAATATTTATACATTCTTTTGATTCACATCCCTTTTGGATCTCACAAGGTTGTATAAGAATTAGTATTGATGTTATTGTAGTAGATTTGATATTTATTTGGCTCGTATGATGTGCTTTCTGTGTATGAAGTGAATTAGATAAACTGTACCTTAATATAGAAGAAATCCACAATCCTGTTTGAATGATTAAACACAATTTTATTCAAACAAGTTGAAATTATGAATATAACAGCAACACCGAATACAGGTACTAATATTATAAGATGAAACTTAATCAGTTGAGATTCTTCTATATCGTACTAAGCCGAGAAAACGTATCTTATAAGAAAGTGGTCAAGAACAGTCCTCACACAAAAGCGCCCAAGCTAGAACTCTCTCTAACTATCTTCAACCCTCGTGCATATGACGTATTTTAATGCTATGACGTAGTGTCTAGACATATACATGTTTTATTCCTAACACGGAAACATTTCGGGTTTAAGATTATTTCTTTTTAACTTTAGTTAATAATAATAGAATCAATATAATTATAGAAATAAAACTACTTTCGTAACACTCGCCCCCCCCTTAAGACACAAAGGAATTACAGACAGTGTTAAGTTTGGAATTCTTTGTAGAGTACCTATAAAATGAACCGAATTCCCAAACTATTCATAAGATTTAATTGACTATTGGACAATCTTTTTAAGATTAAAATGAAAGAATATATTACATATACCTTTAATAAAAAAAGTCGTTATTATGGAATCCCTTATCACATTATCTTATCAATGATTATTAATTAAACATTTATTTATCAATTAATATTTACAATTATGATTTTTGTGTGTACAACGTTGACCATAAAACCATTACCACCAATAACAATTTTCCCAAAGAATTGATATGAATTACCCAAATAAGTGGAACCGATTAATAATTGATAGATAATTCTTTAGAAAGTTTAATTTATTTATAACCGATCATAGTATCACTAACTAATGATTTACAGTATTAAATTATTATGATGTCTAAATTATAACATCAAGAATATTTAAAAATGTGATACTCTTAGCTGATTTAGCTTTTACATAGCATAAAATAAGACATCCAAATTATAACATGACGACATAGAAAAACAAACAATTTCCAAAACACATCAATAGAATTAATTGAACAAACACAAAAGTGGATGTATTCTAATTGACTACCTGTGTATGTGCAAATGGTGTATGCAATATTTACCTTTTACATTACAACGTATGATTGTTTCCAATAGAATTTGAAATTTAGGTTCTGTAATGTTTCATAGTGTAATATTTCAAAACATAGTTTATTTATTGTCATATTATATACATGTTAATTAATACAATGAATGACATAAAAGAAAACATTTTATGTGAAACTGACTTTTATCTTCAGGTTCACCAGTTATATGCGCGACAACGTGTCAGCGACCACATTTTGTTAACCTGGTAAATATACCACATTTAAATTATATGCTTGGAGGAATAAGCTCCAGCGAATAATTCTTTGGTTCTGTTTAACCCTGGAAAGGAAAACTAAAGGGTTATGATCAGTTAAAATATCAATTGGATATGGAGAACCATTGATATAAAAATCAAAATGTTTCAATGCCAGGATTAATCCCAAAAGTTCTTTTTCTATCACACTATAGTTTCTTTGGTGCTTATCAAATTTTTGAGAGTAAAAACTAATCGGGTGTTCCAGTGAATCACCACCCTTTTGAGAAATGACCGCTCCCATCCCTGTATCACTAGCGTCAAGAGTAATTTTAAAGGGTTTACTGTAATTGGGTGTCACTAATACAGGTGCCTCAGAAAGAACATCTTTTAATTTATCAAAGGCCTGGTGGCATTCATTAGACCATTTGAAAGTACAATTCTTCTTTAATAGATTTGTTAATGGACATGCAATGATTGAAAAGTTTTAACAGAACCGACGGTAGTATCCCGCCATCCCGAGAAAACTGCGAGTTGTTTACAGGTTTCAGGAACAGGGAACTCGCGAATAGCCTTCACCTTTGCATTTAATGGTTTTACCCAACCATTTCCCACTATGTGACCTAGATACTCTATGGTTGCATGACAGAACTGACTCTTAGTCAAGTTAATGGTGAGATTAGCATGAGTCAATTTCGTAAATAACAAATGCAGTTGATCTAAATGAGATTAAAAATCGTCACTAAAGACAACAATATCGTCGAGGTATGCATGACATTTAGGAATGTCCTGATTAATGGTATTTATTAACCGTTGAAAAGTAGAGGGTGCATTAACCATACCAAAGAGCATGACCTTAAATTTGTACAGTCCATCAGGGGTTACAAACGATGATATCTCCTGAGCCCTCTCCGTCAGTGGAATCTGACAATACGCCGTTAATAGGTCAATTTTCGTCACAAACTTAGCATTACTCACTTGATCTATTAGATCGTCGATTCTTGGTATTGGATAGGAATCAGTTTTTGTCACTTTGTTTACCTTACGGTAGTTCACACAAAACCTCATGGATCCGTCGGCTTTAGGTACCAATACGCAAGGGGAAGACCAGTCACTACTACTAGGTGTAATAATGTCATTGTCAAGCATGTAGCGAACCTTTTTACGGATGCATTCTAACTGGATAGGATTTGACCTGTATGGATGTTGTTTAATAGCTTTAGTATTTTCATTTAGAATAACATCATGTTTAACTACACTAGTTCTACTAGGTACATCTCCAAATAAATGGATATTTTCATTAATTAGACCTTTGATAGCGGATTGTTCGCAATCAGGTAAATGTGCCAATTTTTCATTTAGGTTTTTCAGAGCCTTTGTATTTTGCAGTTTGCTTTCTGCCACTTCACGCTCAATTTCGGGTGAATTTTTCCCGACTTTAATAACAGTATTTACCGAGGCAACAACTTTTTGTTCTTCTCTGGTAATGTATGGTTTCAACTTATTGATATGGCACACTCGTTGCGATTTCCGTCTATCAGGGGTCTTTACAAGATAGTTAACCTCACTAAGCTTAGCCATAACATCGTAGGGTCCTGTAAACTTGGCACTCAGGGGTTGACCAGACAGTGGCGTCAACATGAGAACTTTATCACCAGGTTGGAAGGTACGGGTTCTTGCGTTGATGTCATAATAGACCTTCATCTTGTCTTGTGCCTGCAAAAGATTAGATCTGACAACTTTTAATGCATTATACAGTCTATTTTTTAAATTTTCCACGTATGTCAGTAGACCAGTGTCTTCAGTGGATGATAACCATGTCTCTTGTAACAGCTTTAGTGGTCCACGAACTGTGTGTCCGAATACCAGTTCAAAGGGACTGAAACCAAGAGATTCTTGTACAGCCTCTCTGGTTGCGAAGAGTGCGAAGGGAATACCACGATCCCAGTCGTCGTTATGCTCGAAACAGAAAGTACGGAGCATATTTTTCAATGTTTGGTGGTATCGTTCCAATGCGCCCTGACTCTGTGGATGATATGCACTCGATACTGCATGACGAATACCCAGCCGTTCTAAGAGATGGCGCAATAACTTCGATGTAAAATTTGAACCTTGATCTGACTGCACGGTTCTCGGAAGTCCATATCGGGTGAAGAATCCGATAAGTGCATCAGAGATTTTGTCGGCATTGATGCTACGTAGAGGAATAGCCTCTGGAAATCTCGTTGCCGAACACATAATAGTGAACAGATACTTGTGGCCAGCCTTAGTTTTAGGCAACGGACCGACGCAGTCTAAAATGATGTGACTGAAGGGTTCTGAGACTGCTGGTATGGGTCGTAGAGGAGCTACCGGAATGGTCTGATTCGGTTTGCCGACCATCTGGCAGACTTGACATGATCTGCAAAACGATGTGACGTCACGACGTAGGGCCAGGCCAAAAGAAATATGGAAGAATCCTGTCCAGGTTTTCTGTATCCCTAGGTGACCAGCATACGGTGAATCATGGGCCATATGTAGTATGTCCTTGCGGTATACATTGGGTACCACGATTTGATGTACTTCGCTGCATGTTTCATCGTCGTTTTCTTTCCCTCTCCATTTCCTCATCAACAACTCGTCCCTCAGGTAATAACCTGCGGTCATTGTTTCTAACACTCCTTCATTCTTTGCTTCCTCTTTTAGCTTCTCGATCTCTGGATCTTTGCCTTGAGCAAGAATGAGTAGTTGTCTAGGCGACAAATTACTATGATCAGTATGACTTGAGTGACCACCTAGAACATCCGCCATGAAGGTTGCTTGTAAGTTAATCTCTGGTGTTGGTTCTGGTATCTTTGTCGATTCATCAGTCATCTGTTGTTTCTCCATAGCTCTGGTGATAACACATACTGAGTTTTTAGTATTCCTACACTGAACAGAGTCTTTGGTTTCTTTAAGTACAGGATGTACCTAATTCTTGGCAATGTCACTTCCTAAAAGTAATGAAATGCCTCTGTAGGGAAATTTCTTCACTATCCCAACAATAACAGATCCAGTAAAGTAATTACTCTTCAACTGTATACGATGTAACGGTGCCGTAAGTGTTCCAGCCATAGTACTGATTAAGGCATACTGGCCTGTATGAGTCAATTTCGACGTTGGTACAGTATTCTTCAACAGTAGAGATATATCAGCACCGGAGTCACGTTGAATTTTAATCTTCCGTTCTCTAGCTTGATTATCTATAGGTGACACATAGCCCTCGCTAACATCCGATAGCATACACTCGGGTAGTTCTCTGCCTACTGAGTTTCTTGCTACACTACTGCCTCCATAAGTAAACGTTTTATTTACTGATTGTTCATCTGTCACACTCCCTTTGGAGTTGAAACTAGAATGTTCAATAGCCTCGGTCTTCATTTCAAAGACTTTTTCCGACTTTGAGCAACTTGGACATGCGTGTTTCGCCATCTCTTCACGACTAACATCAGATGTCTTTCTTTTAGCTTTAATTCTTTTGTGGGCAGTTTTGTTTATTTGAGTTTCAGTTTGTACGGCGATGTGTGATAAAACCAAGTTGTTTTTGTTTTTAATGAGTCTTTTCTCTTTAATTAGACTCCAACAATTCTCTTTTATATTGTCCATCTTTCTTACAGAATGTACAGGTAATTCTCTTTTGTACAAAACTTAAATTCTCTTGTTTATCGGCTTTTTCTTTACTTTTATCCTCTGTCGATCTTAACTTCCTCTCTGTATTACTGTTTTGAGTCCTCAAACTTGTTCTGTCATTTTGAAAATAATGGCTATGCGGGTGAATAATGACGTATTCATCGGCTTTAACTGCTGCTTGTTCTGCTATTTAAATACCACAATCAGCCAAATGAACTTTTATATCAGTAAAATCCTCCATCAGTATGAGATTATATAGTTTTTCATAATCTTTATTCACATTCTTAGAACGTAACCATCGATCAAGATACTTTATCTCTAATCTCAGGAAGTCAACATGTGAAACTTCTTGTTCCTTCTTGTACTCTCAATATAACTTTCGATACTTTTCTGGAGTTAGAACATAACTCAATAGTACTCTGCTCTTTATTAGTTCATAATTATTGCATTCCTCTGGAGCCTTGCCTTTTGTTAGAGCTGAACGTAAAAGTACTGCTTTCTTATCTTCAGGAAAATTATAATCGATCGAGTTTCTATCGAAGACCATAAAGAACTCATCAATGTCCATGTTCTACATGCTTGGAACATGCTTTTTAAACTTATATAGCTCCACATTATTTGCTTCTGGAATCGTATGAGTTGACGAACGAGACCTTGCCAATTCAATCCTTTCATTACTAGCGATTCTCTCTTTTTCCAATTCTTTCTCTTTCAATTGTAATTGTACTTGAATTTCTAACTTCTTCATTTCTAACTGGAATTTCATGTCCGCACTTACTTCATTTCCATTCATTTTAATATCATGGTTTTGTTATATCTGTTTTCAAGGTTTCTGATACATTGAGAACCACTGATTCTTCATTATTCATAGTATTTTCTTAAAGCATTCTACCATGTCTTTTCAAACAGTCTTTAATATATTGAATCAATTTACTCCTTACTGGTGTAACTTTAGTAATGTCTATTCCCAGAGAATTTGCCATCTCTTTTAACTGGGTTAGTGACATGCTATTTAACTGTTCTGACGTGATAGCAAAAATATTCAATTGCTCCAACGTAAGATTAGCTTCCGCCATGTTTTTATATTAATGACATAAATAGAAGATACAAAATTCACCTTTACCTTTCATAAAGTCCTTTGAAATATTTTTACACCACTGTTAATTTGTAGAAAATAAATTTTAAAGATGATTGTGTACAAAGCTGAAAACAGTATGTCCGAACAAGGACAGTGCCTCCCACGTAGACAGACTTTTAATAAATACTTGTTGTAAAGCGTTTTCACTAAACAGTTGTATA
This sequence comes from Anisus vortex, assembly GCA_949126835.1. Lineage (NCBI taxonomy): Eukaryota > Metazoa > Mollusca > Gastropoda > Planorbidae > Anisus > Anisus vortex. Next base: position 11,036,154 of record OX421498.1, on the reverse strand, counting down.
TCCTCAATTTCTTATACATACAAACTTTAGATCCAAGGACACTAGCCCCCAATCTTTTGTCACGTGCGAAATCAGCTACTGACGTATAATGATATTTTTAGAAATGTAATATTTATACATTCTTTTGATTCACATCCCTTTTGGATCTCACAAGTTTGTATAAGAATTAGTATTGATGTTATTGTAGTAGATTTGATATTTATTTGGCTCGTATGATGTGCTTTCTGTGTATGAAGTGAATTAGATAAACTGTACCCTAATATAAAAGAAATCCACAATCCTGTTTGAATGATTAAACACAATTTTATTCCAACAAGTTAAAATTATGAATATAACAGCAGCACCGAATACGGGTACTAATATTATAGGATGAAACTTAATCAGTTGAGATTCTTCTATATCGTACTAAGCCGAGATAACGTATCTTATAAGAAAGTGGTCAAGAACAGTCCTCACCCAAAAGCGCCCAAGCTAGAACTCTCTCTAACTATCTTCAACCCTCGTGCATATGACGTATTTTAATGCTATGACGTAGTGTCTAGACATATACATGTTTTATTCCTAACACGGAAACATTTCGGGTTTAAGATTATTTCTTTTTAACTTTAGTTAATAATAATAGAACCAATATAATTATGGAAATAAAACTACTTTCGTAACGATATACGACAGCTATAAAGAAGCGCATATTGATAAACTTATTATCCGGCATCAACTGGAGCCTCCTGAAAGCAAAAGAAAGAGATTGATTGATAGCGCAACATTCGTTTGACGTGACGATCCAATTTTTAGAAAAAGTGTCTAAACAAGAATAAACCATAAAAACGAAGTTTTTATTATACTCCCTTTATTTGCAAACTAAGTTCACCATCATGTAATGAAATAATTGATTGACTACTGGAAAAGAAACGTACAGAAAAATATATGTGTCGCAAATCTCAAAAATATCTTCTTACTCCGTATGATTTGTTAGAAATTTAATAATCTTAGGGCATAATTTTTTTTTCTAGCTTTGCGCCGAAAAACTATTAAAAGTTGCACAACCATTTTTAAAGTGAAACCAAAATTTTTCTTATACTTTCCTTTTAAGAATGAATATTGTCATAAGTATAGTATAATTACGTTGTTTTCAATTAAAATTTGATAGTATGCATTGTTAGTTGCCTCAAGTCTGCTGGCTAAATTTCAGCTCGATGGGACCACGGGAAGTGGTCGAAAAATTGAAGCAAAGTTCTGCAAACAATAAGCATGACAAGAAGCACGATTGCAAGCGGACAGACAGAAATTGCAACTTACAATAAAGGGAGTAAAAAGATTCACAATTTCTTCTTTTGTGATCAACTACGATTGAACAAAATGCCTCAAGCGCATGAGTGTAAATTTTTAGTCAGTTAATTACGAATGCTTATTGACAGGACTTATGGGGCGTGACGCTTACGATAGGTCAGGGTTTTTATCGCCTTCATGCGCCTCCACTTTATTAGCGTCATTACTAATTAAATTATAATTTCGCCTTTTGCTAGTTTTTTGTTTTTTAACTATATTTCTTTAACATCGTTATCCAGTTGTGGTCTTTTAGAAATATAAACAAATGCTACAGTTATATTTATGAGTTAGTACGAATCCGATTTTAACGTAAAAAATGAGTATACGATAATTAACAGTCAACGTGTTATTCGTATGAGTTTAATTTAGCTTTGTTTATAAAATAAGAAGTCATGAATAGTGGTTCAAAGCTTCAAAAACAATAAAAACATGTTCTATTGACATTTCTTAACGATTATGCATGCATAAAAGGTCAAAGTGTAAAACATTTCCGGTCCCATTCGTTCATTTGATAAAAAAAAATCATGTATGTGTGCTGCGTTATTGGTATTACAAAAAGATGAAGAGAATAAATTGTCTTTCATTTTCAAAAGATGTTGCCAAAAAAAAAACGATGGAAGATGACTCTCAGACGTGAAGAATCATATATATATATATAATCTCAAACTTATTGCGTGATGCAGAATAATTTCCCGTTTTATGTTTTTATGAATCTACGCAGAGTGTCACATAATAACATCACCCAGTATTAGTGACAGCTCACTCTCAATTACTTTGTAAGAGGAACTAACAATTTTCCTTTTATTGCCATATAGGGCAATCGTTTTTTTTTATACTTTCGTAAGAAGTGCAATATTCTGGGATTTTACGTACGAGCCGCGTGTAAAATCTGGGAATAGTTCCTTATTTAATGTTCAGGGGCGATCAAATTAAAACTATCGTATTTTATTATGGGATAAGTAATAGGTATCAACATTCTACCCCTCTTATAAATTGGCCCCTCCCAAGCAGTATATAAGACATGTGCACGATGTTAATTTAGTCTTTGAGCCGTTTCTCCGAGTTAGTTCCTGAACTAGTTTAAGGCAGTTCGTTAGATGACGCTTGTGTTAGCCCTACTTTACTGTTGCTGTATATGACAATTATATTGTATATTGTCATGTATATTGTTTTTCCAAGAATTGGAACACGCAATGTTTATTCTTCTTCCCCCTCTTTTTCTCACTAAACAGGATTTTGTGGGCGGGGCTTAGGCTTCCGATCGCTTGACGTTTAGTAGGAAGACAAAAGATTCTACTTAATGTTGGGATTCTGTGTTGATCTCTTATTCTCAGGGTCTGGGAACGACTCATTATTTAATAGGGGAAGTTCCTATCTTTTTGTTATGAGTTTTGTAATGATACCATGATTTTCACCCCTACTGGTAATGGGTCTGTCCCTTGCACCACTCGGATAGTATTTAATGATTTGTTTGTCTGAAAGACAGAGAGTTTCAAAATATGTTCCTTTGAGAACGTTTGTGTTTGCACTATTTTTTTCTAACTGTACATAATAGATATATTGTATATATTGAACATATCACCTGAATTAAACTATCAACAACAGTTACACTGAAGCTTCCTTGTCAAGTTACTATTCTATTGTGTTGTATACATTACTATAAGATTTATCTACTACCATAATGTCCAGGAAAGGAACTGTTGGAACACAAATGCTGAGTTTGTGCCCAGGACTATAAGAAGAGTTCGTGTAATACTGAAACATAAATAATAATAATTAAAGTCTCCCCCAGGACTAACGAGAATTATCAGCAAGATCTACACAGCTCTGGCCACAAAGGGATTGTGGACGTAACAATATGTTTAAAAAAATTGGATTCATTTATGAATTAAATATATTACTAAATGAACAATTTACACTCTCGTTACTGTTATAAAGTTACTGTTTCATTGTTTGCAATACAATATATATTTATAACGCCAAGTTCGGAATATCAATATCTACCAGTGATGGTTTATAGAAGAACTGTCGGACTACGAATTATGAGTTTGCACCCAGGGCAGAAAGGAGAGAGTTTATCGATGAAGAATAAATAATAGTAAATACAACGTCAACCGTAGGACTAACGAGATTTTTGAACAAAACTTACACTACTCGGACCACTAGAAGATAATGGTTGTAACAATTGTGTTTTTTAATAACCAACGACGCAACTCTTTACTAATGCATTTTATAAACAAAGCTAAATTTAACTTAACGCGACTAACACTTTGAGTATTGATTATCACCTACTCACTTTTAATGTTAAAAACTGATTTATCATAATTAGTCTTGTAGCCTTTGTATATTTCTAAAAGACTAAAACTGGACGTAGAGGAGTAAATCAATTGTCAAATACCAGCAAAAGCATGTTGTTTTTTTGTGTTTACGGAAATGCCTAAAATAATTAAAAATGTAAAAATAGCACCCGAAGTTCATGATGTCTTCCATTTGAAAAGGTCAGGCCTAATTAAGACTTGTCAATAGATAGATAAAAACACAAAACCAAAGTATTGTGCAATTGGCAATACGTTTGGGGATAGAAATAGATGATTTTTCAAGTCTTTTGAAAATGAAATAAAATATAATCCTCTACTTCTTTTCTTACTCGCAATGCAACGCTTAATGCAGCACAAAGTCAAGTTTTGTTAGTATAAAATAAAAATGTAATAAAAAATATATTTTTGTATATGAACGAATAGGACCGGATAAATTGTTACATGATAAGCTTTTAGGCTCTCCATGCATTTATCAACATAAAGACTTGTCAATAATGTCTTTTTCCCGCTAAAAAGAGTGTTAGGCAAAAAAAATGACAATAGTTTAGAGCGTTCTTAGGGGCGTGGCTTAGGTTTTTAGTGACGTATTTGTATAAATAAAGAACCCACTTGAGGTACAAATGTAACGTGGTGAAAGTGAAGTACTTCTTTATCATGCAAAATTCACATCTGATCATTGGCTACCCTACTCAAAAATAAGGAGGTAAATAGTAGTACTGTAGATTAATTGATTAATGTGATTAGGCTAGGGCCGGCTAGCCCTATTTACACTTTCAATTTCACTTTATAGGCCTACACTTTTAATGTTTCGTAGGCTAGTCTACGATGTCTAGTGATAATCATTGATAATGTTGGTGAATAGGCTATCTAGTCAAATCACTATTAGGCTCACATCGTCTATGATCTATGTCTATGATAATAATAACATAGCCTTTTTTATTTAACATACATAATACAGCTTAAATCTTAATAAGACTTAAAACACAACACATCATTTAAAAAAAGCTCGAGCCTATATGAAACTTTATTAATGCATCGGCCATTATTAATTGTACACCATTGCAGAAAGTAAACACAAATCACGTGCTTTTTGTCACGTGATTGCAAACGCCCTATAGAGATTATTAACAAAACCCTTAATAAAAATTATTGACGTAAACAAACCTACCAGCCAGGCGTATGAAAGTTCTTTATCAATGTAGGCAACACCAGGTGTAGGCAAACAGGTCAAAATAATAGATTCATCTTTTGTGTACACCTTATTGTTCATTTCGGCAATATTCTCTATTTTAACGTCTGAAATGTCGGCTGAAAATATCAACAATAAATAAATAGGCTATATAATTGCACAGCCTTAGATAGTTAAAAAAAGGGGTTGAAAACAAAATTCAATGGTTCAATTTATAGGTCTGTTTACTTAGATCTCCTATAAAATAATATTGGCTTGCATCTTTCAAATAGTAAATAAAGCTAATACACTGTAGTATATAATTCATATACATTGTTCAAATAAAGACTGGTCAGTTGTAAACTATGTGTTCATATAATGTCAAATGAGTTTAACTAATTTTTTTACAATGAAAATATCATTATTTTTTTTGCTATTAAATATCTGTCCCGAGTCATCTAAGTTATGCATACTGAGCTGTCAAGTATCACAGTCTATCAATGAAAACATAGTGGACTAGTTCGACGTGGCATTTAGGATTATGCGAAATGTGGTTTTGGAAAGTGTCTGAAAAGTATTGGTTCTGATTTTTTTGTGATTCTTGGTGATATTAAACAACATATATTTGCAGACTTTCTAGTTCGTTTATTTACTTAGGCTGCGTTGACGTTGTTAAATATTTTAGCACTGTGATTGAACATCACACACTCAAAGATAATATCAAACCAATAAGTTATGCGTATTGTAACACTCTGTAGTTTTATTGACACGTAGAATCCACTGCATATAAGAAGTATTGAGATAATTCAATACAAGCGATGGTCAAGGGTTACGGGGTCAAGGTCAACTGAGTCAAGGGTTACGGGGTCAAGGTCAACTGAGGTCAAGGGTTTCGGGGTCAAGGTCAACTGAGGCGCAGAGGCGCGCGCCTCAGAGGTCAACTGAGACGCAGAGGCGCATGCTAACCCAATGGAACCTACTATTCTACTAGCGAGCTTTTTATGAGTATTTCAGTATAATCATTTTTGCATGAATTACTAGTCAATCGCTAGCCCAAAAAATACTTTCTGTAGCTGCCCATAACTTTATTTCTACTTTCAAACAGTTACATTACTCGACAATTCTACATTATTTTTCTTATACGTTTTATTCAAATCACCCCACGGGTGACTGGCAACTTGTATATCCTCTAACATGAACTTTTCGTGTGGGGAAGACAAGGGCTATTCTTTGTCCCTTCGTGCGGAGAAGTAAATAACCTAGTTATTGCCCCTTAGTTTGGGGAAGACAAATAATCTTGCCTTACCCGTTTTTTTTTATCCCTTGCTCCTTTTTTCCCGATGGAGATACAATATCTTAACCCATATCTTGCTCAGGTTTTATTTTTTCGTGATTTTTACATATGTAATAGAAAGTGATGATGCAATAAACAAATGAAATTGTTTTTGTAAAAATTTTACTTTCTTATTAAAATACTGAGATTTTTTTAATGTCCTTAAAAAAGGACGCAAGCAACAAATGATACCGTGACATTGCATGTTTGCAATAGAAATATTTCAAGGATAAATACATATTTTTTAACAATTTAAATTAGAATTTTCAATTTATAGCTTTACAAAACAAAAAGATAAGAAAATAGTGTAATAAAACATTGACGTTCGAGTGGCATCCGGGCACAGAATGGGTTGACAGAACAAACCAGAAAAACCAATATCATCATTAAAAAACACTAATAAAAATGCATGATTAGACTCTGACCACAGATAAGCGTAGGACGCAATAATATTTTTTACAGAAGTAGCGTGTGTAATATATAATATAATAATATATCAATCATATTTAATTTTCTAAAGTATGCTTTATATAATAATATCTTTGTTGTTAGCATAATATGATGTAGATATTGTGATACTCGACGTAAGCACCTAGATATATATAGATATATATATATATATATTAGGCAGCTGAGCCAACAGTATATATATAGTTGATATCACTCATTACTTATAACGATATCTGATTTTCTTTCCGATAATACATTATATCATACAAAGAAATATATTCTATGATGGCATCTCCTCGTATTGTTTGCATCATATTGCATTGTAAATATCTTATTTCGTATTGGTATTCTGGTTGTCGGATAGGTGTTCTGGGCAACCGATTGGTACTCTGGGCATCATATTTGTCTTTTGGGCATCGGATAGGTCTTCAGGGTAACGGATTGGTTAGATGGGCAACAAAGTGCTCTTCTGGGCACCAGACCTGAACCCCTCTTCTCGACAATAAAGCGTACCGAGATTTACTCTCTTAGGACCCGGAGAACGAAATTTGCAGTATCACGCAGTTGTGATAATCCCCATAAAGGGTCGGCATAAATGGTTGTCCTTTCCCCTGCACCCTGAGCCCCTGCAGAGCTCGACAAGCACATGTTCGACCGTCTCCAACGACTCCATGCAGTTTATACACCACAGATTAGTCTTCCATGTAGCAGACAAGTCTCCTCGGCAGCATCATATTTGTATTTTGGCCAGCTGATGTGTCTTCTTGGAAGAGAATTTGTGTTTAGGGCATTGGACATATTTTATGGGCAACAATTGTTCTTTTGTATGTTATATTGGTCTTATAGGTGGCGAATAATCTTATAAGCATCTTTTGTCTTTTAAGCAATGTATCGGAGCCAGCAAAAGAAAAAAAAAGTAAGAAAGGTTTGTGTCGATCCTATTGTAATAGAAAAAGAGTAACCAGTTTAAGAAAAGGGGAACCATTTCTTTGTCGGCTGTATGATGTTTTCTAGAATTTGGTCAACATAAATCTGCTTAAAACAATCTGCAAAGCTGAATAGTCTTACCCCAGATTCAACATTATTTGTATTTGTTTTTACATAATTAGGAGAGCTAGAATCTAGAATTCACTAGAATGTCTTTAGTTACATCATATTTATTACATACATACATGGCGGCTGAATCAATTTATTGAGTGTATTATATAATATTCGTCTTCTTTTAAGTAATAGTATGTTGAATTGAGTAAAGGTTGTGTCAGATTATGAGAATATAATTGAAATATATTCTAGAAGTAGTCTAATTATGTATATTTATGTATATAAATGTACAATGTGGTTTTAAAACTAGTTAATATGGACAAACATATTATCATTCCTACTCAACTTGCTTCAAATGTTAAAGACTCTCAAATATATTCCAAAAGAAATCCAAAAAAATAAAGTTTTTCTATGTTTTAGCAAAGAAAACACTAAAAACTAAATTTCATGTCACGGTATCATTTGTTGCTGGCGTCCTTAAAAATAGACAGTTTGTTTTAACATCTCTGTGTAATTATTATTATTGTTTTAAACTAAATATCTATGTTTATGCCTTCTACGAACATTAACTAACAAAGTTATGTTAAAGCTTAAGTAAATTTTTATCATTTTCTTTAAAAAAAGTCTAATTTTTTCAGACTCGACTTTTTTTCCTCAATTTTATCAAACTTGCAATATAAATTTGTTTCGAGCGCAAAAAAATCTAAAAGCAGACAAATAAAGATAATAATTAGATAGATCAGTATATATTCTTTATCATGTCTTAAATCGCATTTTACTAAGTGTCCTTAAATATGGACACCAGCAAGATAATTATGGGTTAAAATTCTCTAAGAATGTGTCATTTATTTCTATCAACACATCAAATATAATCTTCTGTAAAACCACATTGTACATTTATATACATAAATATACATTATTAGTACTTCCCCGACCCTCAACATTGATGACAGTCTAACTGCACGTCCAATATATAAAGTCAAAACGTACAAATCAAACTGTCTTGTTTGTAAATACTGCAATAACAAACTTTATACAATATATGACTGTCTTATTTGCAACATCCATCTCTGCATTGTGCCAGGTTGTTTTTGTCTGTATCATACATCAGTGAATTATATCATTGATGGACGCTACAGCAGTAAATTAGTATACTGTATTGTTTCAAAAATGTATAGTTCTGCACAATTGTTTCTATTTGTATTTTGATATTATATTGATTATATTATTTGTTTTCGAAGCAGTAAATTAATCTTTTCTTGGTGCTGTAATTACATTGCAAAAATGCATAATGTTGAGTCTTTCTTTGATATATAATCTAGGTTAATTTAAACACTAAATTTGTTCAATAAAAAGTTTTCATTTGAAATAGAATGTCAAGGACCAGTTCTTTCTTTTATAGGTTTATTACCATATTACTTAGAAACTGCACGAGAAAAACTATGCCTAAAAAATAGTAGATTTTTTAAAAATGTCACAAACTCAAGATGGCTACTTAAGCCAGATGGCGCTAATTTGAATAATAATTTAATTTTCCAAAATAGTCCTATGTTTTACATATATGGAAGAGCTATCGTTACTTGATATTGACTAATGACATATTTATAATTTCTCAAAGATGCTAACCACTTTTGGTGAAGTGAGAGACAATTGGGCAAAACCGTTTTACAAAACAAGAAACAAACTGACATGAAAACAATTTTTTATTTCTGCCTTTATTGATTTTTACGTCATTTTGTCTACTAACGATGTTTGTGTACTCTAACAATGCGATCATAACTGCTGCTGATTCTGATAAAACTCAAGTTGTGAGCTTGGCTGGATAATAATATATTATAATAAAACTGAAGATAAATGTTTAGCTGCCCATAGCCTACCACGCTGCCATAATAATAATAAACTATAATAATTATGGGCACTAACAATAGTAAACACAAATACATATTTTTCTATAAATGTGACAAATTAAGATGGCCGCTAAAGTCAGGTGACGCTAATTTGCATGATAATTAAATGTTCCAATGTGGTCTTCTATTCTACATATATGGTAGAGATTTCATTCCTCAGTAGTGACTAATGACATATTATCTTTAAATAGTCTAACCAGTTTTGGTGAAGTGACAAAAAATTGACAATAAAATCGTTTCACAATTCATTGGCAATACAAGGGGCAATATGAAATTAAAAATATGTTTTTATTGTCAAATTTTGATTTTAGATGTAGCATTGTCTACAGGCTATGTTTCAATGCTGTTGCAGTGCACTCATATTTGTCGATGGATCTCAAAGAAGAAAAAAAGTGGTCACAAGTACATATTTTTCTATAAATGTCACAATTTCAAGATGGCCGCCATAGTCACGTGACGCCAATTTGCCTGAAAACGTTATTTTTTAGTATGGTATTCTGTTTTACACATATGGTAGAGATTTCACAAGTCGATATTGAACTGTTACCGATTTATACCGATTCAAAGATACCTACAGGTTTTGGTAAACTAGCTGAAAATTGAGCAAAATCGTTTCAAAATTCATGGGCAAATCAAGGGGCAAATCGGAATAAAAACTACTTTTTTTATTTTGGAATTTGTTTTTTTGTTACTTAGTGTGGTCTACTAGCTATGTTGTTTTACTGTAAAAGTGCACTCATATCAAAGAAGAAAACAAGTGGACACAAGTACATATTTATCTATAAATGTCACAATTTCAAGATGGACGCCATGGTCACGTGACACAAATTTGCATGAAAACGTTATTTGTTAGTATGGTATTTTGGTTTACATAAATGGTAAAGATTTTATGCTTCCACATAAGTCCGTTAATTTTTATACATTTTTAAACTCCACACACACATTTTGTGAAATTACCCAAAAAACAAGATGTCAGTGCATCACATTTTGCATAAAAATCCTTTGGCATGTTAAGTGTTAAGTCGGCATTTGATTTGGTATATTCAGTTTAAGTGTGGTCTGCCCTGAGATTCATGTATTCAATACAAACATTTAAAACTAACGGCCACAATCATTAGCAAAATTAGAGTTAAAAAATATCACTTACTGACAACTGTCGGAAGTGCAGCACTGCTTGTCAAAACTTCGGACAAATAACATTTAACAGCGTTGATCACTTCACCAATTTTGAAAGTGATAGTTGACGAGTATACTGACTTTGTGTCTAACTGTAAAAAAAGGTAAAAGTAAACATTATAATATAATTATGCACATTAATATACCAAAATCAGTGTCTGTCTGTGAAGTGTTTCCGTCTTTTAAGTCGTGTATATACAGGCACTGGACTCAAAGGTTGACTAAAGCAGTAGTATTGGTGTCGAATAGATTTACAGATGCCTTTCTCGATCGTTGTCTAGAGCAGGGTTCGGACAATTTTTGATAACATTGTACCAAAGTACGATTTCTAATTCATTTACCTTGCAAACGTCCTAAAAGTAATCATGTTGTAGCACTAAATTTCTTGTAGAAATTAAAATTGGTTACTTATATAGCGCTTCTATCCATGCTATTTTGGCATGCTCAGTGCGCTCTGTAAACACACTGCTGCCTGCTGGCGCAAATATGTTTACAGGCCCAAAACTCCTGCAGGACGACAGGGATCCGCCGGTGGCCGGGCTAGAACCCGCGACGTGTCAGTTGGTTTTTGGTTGACAGTCCGGTGAACTAACCGCTGAACCAGCCGGTCTTGAGGCTAGAAGAGGCTTGAATATACTTTTAAGGCCCCTTCCGCGGGCCATTGAAAATCCCTCGGCGTACCAAGTCTGATACGCGTGCCGTAGGTAGCCGATATCTGGTCTAGTGCTTGAGTCGGAAACCTATGTACGCGTGCCAGGCTTAACATGAAGAGTGCTCCCAAACGTGCATTTTAGGTTCTTTACTTTTTCTACAACTAATCGAGCACTGGAGCGGAATGACATTTTGCTATTGGCACATTTAATGTATTAGATATCCCACTTTGACACACTATTATGAAAATGTTGCTTACCCCTGGTCTAGAGCAGAGTTTTGGGGTCGTGTAGCTGTTGATGTCCTTATTATTATTGGTACATCAATTTATACAATCAGTCTCTTCAGAGTGTTTTTATTATAGTTGCTGAAAATATTGGTCTCCAGCTATCAGACATTGAACAGACGAATTCACCACAATATATTTTAACTTGTAATCAAATAAAAGAACGCCTTGTTGCAGCACATATCATTTAATTATTATTATTCACAGTTTACACTTTACATCCATGAAATAATACTTGTAGTTATAGTAGCGATATAATACATTTTAATAATTGTCTATGAGTCTATATATATTTATACGTCCTTTCATTACAAGATCGTGAGTTAGACTAAAGAATAAGCATGGTCGATCATGTGACTATCTACTTCCTATCTATTAAGCAAGACCCTAGGTTTTTATTTTTTTTTAATATACAAATATGGGTTTTATTCTAAGTTTTATAATTCTTACTTAATATTATAATTGATTTACATGCGTCATTTCCCTTGTATTATTACTTGCATTATAGCAGTAGCTTTACGGATACTCAGATCAAGCGCTGTCAAGTGTAGGTTGGAAAACCTTGATAATAGCCAGATTTATAACTTACTATGCAAAGTTTGATGACGTCAAAAAAATAATCGCAGCGCATCCTTTTTTACTCCCTTTATTTTAACTCGTACCGTCTGTCTGTCTGTCTGTCTGCTTGCTTGGTTGTTAGGAAAACTTTGCATCGATTTTTTTATTACTTCCCGTCGTCCAATCGAGCTGAAACTTGGGCAGCAGACTTGTCCAGACTAACAATACAATTCTGCATCATAGCCTTTGGAATAGTCACTAATACATTCAATCCATTTGCGAATCGAAGAAAAAAACACGGCTGCCTCTACAGGAAAAGACGGAAGTAATTAAAATTTTCGGATATGTTCGTTTTTACGATATAAATAGAATGAAAACGACACAATATAGCTGAAACAAAGCGAGTTTTCTTTTTATGATTTTTGCGGTCCAAAGCTAGAACAAAAAAAAGGTGGGCACAATTTTAGTGTGGAAATTCATAAGGTATGATATCACTTATATTTATTTCAATCTATCAAAATATAAATTAAATATAAACTTAGTTTACAAAGAAAGGGAGCATAATAAAAACTGTGTTTTTATGGGTAAGTCTATTTTCTAATACTGTTAATGCAAATGATAAAAATTTAGAAAGTTGCGATTTTATTTTATTTTTTTTTTTTTTTAACCCAAATAATTTGTCTGTGCTTTGCTTGGCTATTTAACCTGGCACGTCTCAGGGCCAAAACCAAAGTACGCCATGTTCTAATTTAAGAACTTCTCTTTGCTGATGAAGCTGCTCTTATATCCCACACACAGTCAGGTCTTCAGAACTTGGTTAGCTCTCTGGCTCGTGCTTGTCAAGAATTTGGACTTACCACCAGCCTCAACAAGACAGAAGTAATGGGTCAAGATGTAACGGATGTCCCCACCATCAACATTGGAAACCACACCCTGCAAGTGGTAAAAGAGTTCACCTACCTTGGATCCACTATATCCAGCACCATGTCCCTTGAAAATGAGTTAAATAAAGGGATAGGGAAAGCTTCTGCTGCCATGTCCAACTATCAAAGAGAGTGGGGGGAAATGGCAAGTTGTCATTGGCTACTAAACTGACGTATACAGAGCTTGTATTTTAAGCACCTTGTTATACGGCAGTGAGAGCTGGCCAACATATATGTCACAGGAACACCGCTTAAACACGTTCCACCTACGCTGCTTGCGTCGAATTCTAGGCACCACCTAGGAAGAACGCAAATCAAACCAGGAAATCATAAGCCAGGCCAATGTACCAAGCATGTATGCATTGCTATCACAGCGTAGACTGCGTTGGCTTGGCTACACCAGGCGCATGAATGATGGCCGAATACCAAAGGATATCCTGTATGGAGAAATGGCCGCAGGATCTCGAGCCACAGGTTGGCCTCTTCTTCGATACAAAGATGTGTGCAGGCGGGACCTCAAAGAAATGGACATAGTAGAGGACTCATGGGAGGAGGTTGCAGCTGACCGAGGAGTCTGGCGACAGGCCGTCTACAATGGGATGGCCTCCCAAGAAGCAAAAAGCGCCAGGGCTGACATTGACAGAAGGCAGAAAAGGAAGGCAAAAGCATCCTCCATACAGCCACCCTCAATGTATAAATGCGAGGGATGCTTAAGGGACTGCCACTCGAGGATAGGACTGTTCAGTCACAGCAAGCGCTGCCCCTCATTGAAATCACAAAACCCCTAGGGCGCATCCATTGTCTTGCGAGACAGATAGGAGCCATATAGCTTTGTTTTAACCAAATGTGTCCTGTATTATAATTATAACTTGTGCTCATATCTAATATATCGATTACTGTGATTATTGTTGTTGAAATAATACTGCCCTCTCCACTGCATCATTCAAACAATCTATAGATCTATTTATTTACGTAAGCACTTGAAACAAAAAGTTTAACATTTCCCGTAAAAAAAGGCTGCCAACAGCGATACATCATTCGGTAATACATTTCACATGACAACGCTATCAACACAATCTGCTTGACGGCTGGGTAGAGACAATTTACTCTTATCAAGAGTTTTTTTAGATACACGGTAATTCATAGTAAGGTTGTTTCTCATCTACAATGTTTCCTTTTTATTTGTTTATAATTGACGCTGTTACAAAGCTACACCCCCGACTGAAAATGTGTACCAGGTAGAATGTTTTCCATTGCAGTGTTTTCCTTGTTATTGCGTTTACCTAAAGTTAATTAAATATGAGAATAACAAAAAGTAAACTAACAAATGTATCTACCTATTAATTGCTGAAAGTAATTTTTCTTTTTTTAAATAAAATGTTTACTTAATAAGGTATTTGTTACTGTATTGTATTAATTATTATTACTGAATACTAAGTAGAACAGACTTGAGCACACTTTAGAGCAGGTTCAGATGAAAGTGTATTACTTATTATACAAAACATCATTGGACGAAATAAGATAATTACACACAGTTCTCAATAGTCTTTCAAATCTTCACTTGTATGTTTCTTCAATAATATCCATACATTACTTCTCACTAGAACACTGACTATATTTTGCTCTTTACGATATAATTTACTTATACAACAATATTCTAAGTCTCACTTTGGACTTCAATCACTTAAGTTTTTATTACACTTAGTCCAATATAACTTATTATAAAAAATCCACCTTATATCTGAAGGATCCAACATGTACTAACTTTTCACACTGTCATTCTCTCCCTTGTCAACTCTTGACCTCTCATACAATTCATGCTTTTCTTACATTCTTCTTTTGCACACTTCACTACTGTTTATATTTATTTAAAGAAAAACTTCACTCACTGATTCAACCATTCAAATCATGTTGCAGTGAATAAACTGAGCTGTAACAGTATTGTAAAAAGTTGTTGATGTTATAGGCATGTGTTTTGTTGTCGTTCTTCATAGGAATAAAAGGTATATATCAATCAGCCCGTCTACTTGTCAATAAGAAAATTGAAAAAAAAACATTCATGTATATCCGCATATCAAATTGACACTACGATCTACATATTTGTCAACATATTTGAATTTTTTCTACTGAGTATTTTTTATTTATTTTTTTGTAATATTTTGTTGATTTTTGATATTAATTATGTACAAATTATGTCATTTTATATAAATTAAAGTATCAATTTAAATGGGACATTATGTATCTATATTATATAAGCTTATGTATTGTCTTTATCGAATATCAGAAAAGTAATTTAGAGCAAAGAGTCCAAGACAAAGAATTTTGTTTTTCATTTTTGAACAATATTAGACCTATATTCTTGAGCTACTCAATAATCATCTTGATTTAGAAGGAGCGTCTGTAATATATATGACAAGATACAATGTCTACAAAGACCATAATTTTCCTAAGATATTTCTACTTTTTTAGGTAAACTACTATATATAGAAATTAACTTTTTCTTTTTACCGTGTATAGTATCTTGGAAGTGTTGTATCCAATAGGTAAATTATTACACGTAAAGGTGACATCTTTTCCAGCGAAAATAGTCTCTGTCGATTTAGTCAAAACAGGTTTGCTGATATCTGCGTAGAAGGCAAATGATTTTTTTTTAATAAGTACATTATTATTTTATCTGTCTACTACATACAATTTTTATGTTTCCCTTTTCATTAATTTCTGTTAAGAAGTGCCCTCAGATTTATGAACCTTATAACTCAATGTATTTTTTTTTTAAGGCTAACAATGTTTTTCTTCTAAATTTTGCGCACATGTGCTTGTAGATGTATATAATTATGTATATATATATAAAATTCGTACCTTTTGGAAGTATATGTGTCAGTGTAAGAGGGGCACTGTAGTCAGAGTCTAAGTTGCTTGAGGAGAGTGCTTTCGCTTTGCATCTTAAAATATGTTAAACAATAATAATATACTTCCCAAATGGAGGCAGACAAACGACGTTTATGCATTATTAAAATACGAAATTTATTCTTGTTATTTGTTGTTGATGTTTATCCAATGGTATTTGCTTTAGTAGAGTTTTTCTCCTTTATTCATATCTAGGTATCAAACATGCGGCCTGCGGTCCTGTTTAGTTCAGCCCGCGACGCATTTCGTGATTTTTTTTTTTAAAATATGGATGTATTTAGTTCTTGGAGCAGCTTGACTATAATGTTAGAGCCGATCTGATTACTAAAAAAATTTGCTAATTCATTAAAAAAACAAACAACAAATTCAATTTTTACTGCGAATTCGATATCGTCAATTGATAAACCTTTTCCACAACCTTCTCCACAACCTTTTCTACAATCTTCTCCACAACCTTCTCCACAAATGAGTGAGTAAGGTATCCTATGTACCAAACTGATCATAGGGCTGGTGAAGAAGCGTTCACCAGTTTCTGTGGTCATGGCATACTAGTGTGTGTGTGGCCTGCACAATGTCCAACCGCCTTTACTTCACCCCAACTAATGTCAGGTACCCATCATAGCTGGATAGACTTAGGGACACCCTCAAGACCTGTGAAAAAAATCTTTGCCTCTAGGATTCGAACCCAGGACTAAGCCCAATTCTCAACAAATAAAGTAAGTTTTTATTAATTGCATTGTATGCCCCTACCCCCCCCCCCATTGACCCACTTAATTTCATATAATTTTCGGTATATTTGAGAGACTTATAAGCTAAGTGAGTCGTCTCACTTCTGCCTCAAAGCTGACAAACTGGATAAATCAGGCTAACTCATTGCACTGCGGTCGTCGTATTTCCTCCACACCCCCCCCCATCTTGAGTTACCGAGACGGGACAGTCCCACCATGTGCCCGAGTAGCTAAAATTACTTGTCATATGTTCATGGTACCCCGCGACTATTTTTGTTGCCCCCCTCCCCCCAAGAAAACTCGATGGATGTATATCAATTTTCGATTTAAATGTTTTTTCATGCTTCAAAAAGAAGCCTAAAGAAAAAAATTATAATAATAATTTTTGTTTGAATAAAACAGTGTTTACGGTTGTATGTTGTTTACAAAAAAAAGAAATTCGGATGTAACATCCATAAAATAAATAAAAAAACTATTTTCTAATTTATCTTTTTATTATGTTTTTTTTTCCATGAATACAGAAATAATTTATTCAATACGTTTAATAGCAAGCATGTGATGCAGTTATCATTAGAAAACTCAGTATCCCATTCATGTCCTTTGCACTCCCCTGCAATGCATCTCAACAAAACTACACGTAGGCATCCGTATCCCTGCTCTCTCCCATAGTAACCCCATATAAAAACAAAAAGCAATCAAAGCACATGTACATACCCACTTTTTTTATACAGTCTAACTATGAAACGCGCAAAAAACACATAAATAGTAATTAGGATATACACTGGGCATTAATGGGTTAAGGTACACAGTACTTATTTTATCTCTCTCTCAAAAGCGAGTATTGTTGGAGGTACAAAGCTTAGACTATTCTAGGAATCCACTCTTGTACCGTCCTCAAATACTCGGAATAGCTATGACTAGTTTATTATTTTACGTACAGGGGAGTTCATGTTAAAGTTATCGTTTTTATGTTGAGTTTTGTAAATGATACCATTATTTTCTACCTCTCTATTAATGGGTATATACCCCGCAATCTCTTGACGTATTTAAGAAGTTTTTCGCACATTTTGGGACAGAACAAAGAGAGCTATACTGGATGCTTGTGTTGGCACTATTTATTCTAATTGTATATAATCTTCATATTGTATAAATATTTGAACATACTGGATTTATCACCTGAATTAAAATATCTTTTTGATTGAATTATTTACACTGAAGCTTCCTCGTCAAGAAACTGTTCTATTTAATTGTTTACAATATCATAATATATATTTATTTACAACTACGACGTCAAGGAAAGGAACTGCTAGAACGCAAATCCTGAATGTCTTCCCAGGACGATAAGGAGTTATTGTCATACTGAAATATAAATAATAATAACCAAAGTCTACCCTAGGACGAACGAGAATTATCAACAACATCTACACGGCTCTGACCACAAGGGGATTGTGGTTGTAACAGTACTAAATCTTAGAAAAATCGGTCATAACAATGTGTTTTTTTTAATATAGGTAAATTATGTTTTTAAGATATATACTAATTGGACTAAAATCATATAACTAAGCCTTACGATATGAAAAAATGCATAATGATTCCTTTTCAATTACTATAATCTATATATATAAAAAGACAGTGTTAAGCCCCGCGAGGATCCCCATTGGTCAATTTGAAAACACGTGTGTCACTGACCTATCTAGGCCTAGCCCAATATACCGTCTAATAATTTTTCACATCGGACATGTGTCTTCGATAGCTCAGTGGTAAACGTAGTGGACTGCTATACGGGCGACCAGGGTTCGTTTCTCCAGTTAGACTATAGGCTACTTTTTTTTTTCGACAATTAATTTTTCAAACTTTTAAAAACAAAAGACATTGTAAATCTATAGGCAATATAGATTTTGTTAAATAAAAAAATTTGACTATTTTTTTTACCCTATTACAATATTTATTTACTTTCCTAAAAGTATTCAGTAAGTGTAGTTTATAAATTTGTTATCTGCACCCCAGACAGTCCTTTTTTTTTTCACCCGGGCAACGCCGGGCAATGTAGCTTGTATTTAATAAACTTAGAAGCAATGGAAAACTTCTAAATGACGATGAAATATTGTAATCGATTTTAAAATAGATTGTATTTTTATTACAGACGAAAAGTTATCCCTTGCTGGTAATCGAATTCTCGTCTCCTGCGTTGGTAAAATATAATCATTTTTTTACTTGCTCCTGAACATATCTCGACAATCGAAAAAAACAAATATTACGTTTAAAAATGAAAGACTATCTCTCGAGTAGTCAAACACAAAATACTTGTACGTCAGGCGATAATTCTAATCACTACCTCAAAGAGGACACTCTGTATATGAATTCAAATTGCAAACGTGAAATGCAATCCAGTTGGACCGAATCGTTCCAAAGGGCTGGTAAAGCAGCATAACCAAGGGTATGGAATTGTGGGGGTCTCACAATTACCGGCGCGGTCAAGAGAACCGGACGAAATCTTTGCCTTACCTGGATTGGAACCAACGACATTTGATATGCCAGCAGAATATAATTGACAATATAGTCAAGTGTCTTTATATTAACCAATGGGCATTGAAATTGACACATACATAATATTTTACACATACAGATTAAACACAAATATAATATAGTCATATCAATTACGTTTTTTTATTTTCTTTTAAATATAACGTTATATGGTATATTTTAAAATATTATTTTACTTGTATGGTCCGACACTTGTAGAATTTGCGCTGGTTATTGTGTAAGTGCTACCATTAGCGCCAAATATAGTGTTGTCATTTAAACTCCATTCATAAACTGTGGCGCCACTAGAACCGCATGTCAAGACTGCACTTGACCCTGATATTATTTGATTAGTATATCTATCGCCCTCGCCATGCATCAGAGTTGGCTGGCCAAACTTGACTATAAGAAAAACATACAAATTGGTTTTTAATTACTAGATCTAAATAATAAAAAATATATTTTTTAAAAAGGTGTTAGAATTGTCTTTAGTAAAATTGCCTTTAAATTTAACATATTTTTTTCAGCTAAGCAAAATTCGTAAGTTTGATCAAATATATTTTTTAAGAGCTTTGTGAAATATAGAAAATTAAAATTTTGCTATGTTTTTTAGATCGTGTATTCAATACATAATTGAAATAATAATTCGATTGTTTTCGTCACCAAGCAATAAAGATATCATCCTCACAATTTACTTAACTAATTCTACATTCTTGTGTTTCGGTTATATTTAATATGCAGCTTTGTAAAAAAAAATAATTGGTTCAGACTTGTTTGCGGAAAACACATTGAGACGTCGAGGTCCCAACTGAGTCTTTTACCCTACGCACCAACTAACTAACCACCATTGAATGACTTGTCTCTGGTTTATTGACACTAATGCTATGAAGCTTAAGGGGATGAATTCATATGAAATTGATCTAAAGGTCAGAAAATTCACATTTTTACTTTTTGCTTAAGTTTTATAATTTAACTATTCCTGGATCTAAAATATTCAGTTCGGGAACTTTAGTAACATGATTTTAATGTAAAAATTTCATTTGAAATGGGTATACATCAGAACTTTTTATATTTTTAAAACATAGGGGAGATGATACACATTTTACATTTAATTACATTTTTTGCAAACCATTATATTTACAGTGGATATAAATACTTTTATTTGTTCCCCTAGGTATCCAGCACCCTTTTATCTACAAATTGTATTCATTAGAATATATTTATATAGCTCTAAAAGCAATGTAAAATAATTTGTATCAACTTGCCCCGTGCAGGGGCAAGATGATACACACTATGGGGCAAATGGATACATTGAATAAGATTAAATAATAACACTAATACAATGACAATTTAACAAAGTAAACAACCCAAAATTATTATTTTATTGTTTATTTTATTACTTAGAACAATTCTGATCAATAAAATTTATCTCGTAACCACATGTTAAGGCTGTCTTTTACATCTTTGCACCATCGGAAATTACAAACAATGAACAAAATTAATATTACTAGTAATTTAATACTTGTAAATTAAATTTTAAAATCACAATAGTCGTAAAATAATATGATAAATAATAGTTAAATAGTAATGTATTTAATTAAACATTTTATTATTAGCCTTTATAAGGCCTAAGCATTAAACTTAAACACATAGGCTAAGTTCTAAATAGGAATAACCCTAGCTAGACATTATAAAAGGTAAATCAAAAATAAATGAAAATGATTTAACTGTAAGCTAAAGTCAATGAACCTAAGTCTCTAATTAAATATAAATACATTTTTGTAAAAAAAAAAAGATTCTTCTATGTTTCATTGCTTTTCCAAAGGGATAAATAGGTAAACCGGATATTGTATGCGTGTGCCCCGAGTCGTCTATATCAACTTGTCCTACTATACCTCATTGCATTAATTCCACTACATTAAAAACAAGACGCAAATAACACAATCGTAATATAAATAAAAGTATTCAGGATTCCCTATTTAACCTAAATAAAAAGGTGATAAAATAAAAGTACTTACCGTGTCTGTGAAATCTCTTACGTAATAGCAAGTCAATATTTTTCTAAAGTTTTTTTCAATTTTCCTCACAGTATTATCATTTTTGATACGAGCGAAGCCATTTTTATATCGAAAGTAAGGGAAGTAGAAAGATATTTCCCGTACTAACTGTTCTGCGCATACGTAGTATAAAAGCTGTAAAAAACAATTAATTTGTATCAACTTTTCCCTGTATCAACCTGCCCCTATCTCCCCTATTTACATTACACTAATATGAAAATGAGTCTTTATTATTATACATCAAATTAAAGGTTAACATCTTGAATGTGTGAGGAAAAATATTATAGCAAACCATTACGAATTAGATGAAAAAATTATGTTTTCAAAATTTTGTTACAAATTATTTTTTTCTAGCATTGTCAGTTTTATCCCTCAGAACTTGTTTTTTATTTACTAAGCCATTATTTATGCAACTTTGAACATATAAACATTAAATTTGGAACCTAAATCTGCAAAGAGGAATTTTGCAAAAACAAATAGTTTGTTTTAAATTAATCTTTAAGTAACGTATTAAGTTTTTGTCATGTTTGCATAATATGACATACCAAAAAAAAAAAAAAAAAAAATCATTTTTTTATTTATTAAAAATTCTTTTATCCAATTTGCACAAATGTAGTCAATGTCCATTTATGGTAATTTTTTATACATTTTATTGATAAATAAAAAAGAAGTGTCGGTCAAGTTAAAAGTACTAATTGAAAAATGGCCGCCATCTTAATGATATCCAATGTGTTTCCAAATTTGTTTGCATTTTTATCAGTTTTGCCATTATTACTATATATGTTCCAAATATCATACATAGTGGATAAGTAATTTTAAAAAATCCCTCTCTGATCAACTGTTATACTAGTGGACCAAGCTTGAAGGTTGAGTGCATGGATAAAGGATGAGTACGTCAGACCGCCTCACAATAATTTAAAGCGAACTAACATGACCAATTAGTTTATTGTAGGAATTGGCAACCGTTAGCTATAGTTTGCCAAATACGGGTTTTTTATTTATGTATCATGCAAAGAGTCTAAAAGCCACCCTGATTTAGTACTAAATTTATTGTATAAATGACTTGAATTACCTTTTTGGGTTTGGGAGTCTTACGCGAGCCATTGAAAATCGCTCATTGTGTCTAGTAAGCAAGAGTACCGTTAGTTAGAAACCCCTGGTTTACTGCACCATTATCACACGCTCGCATTTCTGATGATAATGTAGGCATTATATTGAAAGGAGTTCGTCGTTCCAAAGAGTGAAAACTGCTTTTTCAGAATTGGGGTCGTAAAAACCAAAGGAAAATGGTGATCACACTTAAAGTTCCGTTTTATTCAAATCTATAAGTTGTCTTTAAAAATCCTTAACTTTATAATGAACGTAAACAAGAACGTAACATTATTTACAATTTAATTTGGCGAGCAACAAGAAAAGAAAAAAAAATATAAGAAAAACATACTTCCACATCCAGTACGAATCGCCAAAGCTGGACTCTTGCATACACACACTTTATCTTCTCCACAGATGGCCAGTGTGTTGGTTGTAGCCACACATGTATTGTTATTATTGTAACATGTGGCTCCAAAAACAGACTCCAGAACTGGGAACAAAGACATTTACAATATAATAATATGTTAGATAAATTGGCCTACATTTTATAAGCAGCATAATAAGGTGAGCACATATTTATATGTTAATTTAATACACATCGTAAACAGCATAAGGTGGACACTTACGTTATTTTGCATAGGTAAGACCTGGGCCGTCGAGATGATTATACTATACTGGAACAAGGCTGACATTTAGTCCCTTTAAAGCTTAAAGATGAGATTGATATACGCTACGTCCCTATTTACGGGGGCTCTTGAACTTGTTAGGGCCCCGGAGCAACGTACCGGGTTCAACATTTCTTTCATCAGCCTTATGTAAGAATCATGTCGTTAACCGTTAACATATGGTCTTAGCTGTAAGCGGGGCAATTGGAAACTGTCATATGCGGTGCCAAAAGCCCGTTTGTGTATGTTCTATACATTAAGACCCACGTTACCTTTTTCTAATTATATTTTTGTGCGTTTTTTTTAAAGTCCTACAAATGAAAGTACTTTATGGGGGTTTCATTGGTGGTTTTTTTTTTTTTTAGCAATGTTAATTGTTCGTATATTGATTTATAGTACTTTGGAGATGGAAGTTGAACAAAATAAATTTTTACGTCTTTCGCATAGTTATCGATAGTTGTCTAAATTCTGACGATGTTTAAGTCGTTTTTTTTTTCTCGAAACATGACATTATTGTGTTATTTTAAAAGAAAGGAATAAAACAAAATTGTAAAAAAGTAAGTAGTCTTGTCGGACACATTTGATTCATAGGGCCGGTAAAGCAGAGTGCATTAGGTTCCTTGGCCACGGCTTACTATGGAATTGTGTGGCACAATGTCTGGACACCTTTACACTGGCCCAACTCATGTCAGGTAACAACAAGAACTGGATGGACTCTTTATCTCTATCATGTCCTTTTTAAAATACTTAATTTAAACTTTGAAAACTTGTGTATACACAAGTTCCACACGAATGAAACATTGTCCATTATTTTAACATTATTTCTGAATCAAACCATTACAATATGTATTGCATTCGCCTTTCTTCTTAAATTCCATGTAGATGGTAATATCGTCGACAAAAGAAAAATGCATGTAAAAAACAATAGTATGTTTAGTTACGGTTTTCTCCGTGCTACTCTTTGTTTTTATAATAGTCAATAAGTTTTTTTTGTTTTATAACTATTGGCAGGTTTATATGTTTTTTTTTTACAGTGACATCTTCATTATTAAGCCTAAATATGAGATTTTTTAATAGCTTGGTTAATTTCTTTTATTTGTATTATTTAACTTGCGGTTAGCAAAGTGAAGACTTGTGCATAACAAAATATGCTTAATTACTTAAAAATAAAAATATGATTGTATCCAGTTTGATTTAATCGCAAGTTTCTATTTTGACACAATATATATAATAGGTTTGTTTTGGTTTTCAAATTATTTGCCTTTATATTACTTTTGTATTTGTATTTTATTTTACTATTTGGCTTGAAAAATCCTTTAAAGGCTAAATAAAAATGTATATTATATTACGAAATATATTTTTAGTGATTTAGTGATAGAAACGTTTGGTATTAAATTTGCAAAAGTTTTATGTCTGCCTAGTCGGCGACGACCCAATCTTCCAAATAATAATTAATATACGAGTTTCGGTTTTCAGTGATATAATTCCTATTAAAAGCCTTTATTGCAACTTTCATTCTAAGAGGGTGTGGTATAACAGAGTGCATTTAAATAATGTATATAAACAAATTGTTTCTTTATTGTTTCTTTTAAATTAAATGTGTGTTCTATGTTACACTGATTTAAGAAATAAATCACGTTTTGATGTGAGATCCGAATAAGTTGTGAAGTATACATATACTACATAATCTTTTAAATATTTTATTTCTAAGACATTCTTATCCGTTTTAATTTCTCAATTTCAGCGTTTATTGCGGAGAATAAACTCTCAAAACTAAAACTCTTATAATCTATCTCTATCTGCGAAATTATATGAGCCAGAAGCGACTAGCCTCTGTCTTAACAGAGTATGTTATGGAAACACCTGCACATTTTTATTATTAAAGATGGCAGATTATGAATACAATTTTTGCACCATTAACTTCTTCATAGTTTAAATTTAATCTTGTTTTAACATATGTGTTTGTTTCAAATGATGCTACTAGTCCATTACACGTCCAAAAACTATTTTAATTTATTACAAAAGTGAGTCGCGAATAGTTGAATACTAAATAGTACATTTTAAAGAAAAGTATACTAAATATTGTTTTGCTAGTAAGTAATAATGAATTAAATTATTTTTGGAAAATGAAAATACGAAATGTCCAATATGTGGCGAAACTCTTTGTCCATACGTTTTATAGGGATCTAAAGAAACATTTACACTTACCAGTAAAAAGTACAAAGACTGTTATGGAATTTTTCAAAGACATTTTTCCTGGAATCAAGGTCTCATATGAGAAAAATGACAAACACTTGTTACAAATCTTGGCAGCCAGGTCTCGAAACAAAACCTCAAAACGAGGGTTTGCACAAATGTCATCTGCACGCCCCTTTTTAAACGATTGCGCTGCTAGGAGGGAGTATAATACAACAATTAATAAACACGTGACTTGTTTGCTGCTGACAACCAAAACAACAACAACACCTCGCCAACGTCGTTGCTTGTGGAAAACTGACAAATGCGCAGAGCGTAATACTTTTCGTGTGCTGACCAGTTTACACCGTCTGCAAAATAGTACCCCCAACAATAAGTTCAAACACTACGCATGCGCTGCTGTCAAAGTACAAGAACATTTTAACACATATCATAGAGCATTCTAATAACAACTACATTTATTGATTTCAGATTTGTGATTCTATTTGTGAATACATTTCAAGCAATATGTGTAGTAAAGCATGGCCAAGCCCCCGTTATCAAAACTGTAAAATGTAGATCTAATGTTTAACAAAAAGAATTGTTTAGACGTTTTAAAGAAATAGTTGACGTTTCAGCGGTGAAACAAATACTTCTCTTGGTGTGCAATGTCTTATACGATCTGAAATTCTAGTCATTTGTTGTTTATAAGTGTAATGTAGAAACTATGTTAATAGACATACATCGCTAGGTTATATAATGTGCATGTTATGTTGATATAGATATGGTTCACGATCCCCGACACTTAATCCGTAGCCACTTAATCCCCAGTCACTTAATCCTAAAAATACAATAATAGGTATAGAATTATCAAATTAGATCGGAATATAATTCATATCGAACACAAAAAGCTAATAGTCCGATACTCACAGATAAATTCGTCATCTTGAGTCGGAATAAAAATGGTGTACTTTTTGTATCCACAGTTCTATATAACCGTGGTGCTTATTATTATCAAAGCGAGCCCGGCGCACGTCCGTATCAAACAAAAGTAGAGCCGATTGCGAGTTACCGCCGGTGGCCAAGTTAAAAAAAAACATTATCGAGCAATCAAGCCAGGGGCAATACTGACGACGAAACCTTATCCCCTTGACAGTTTTATTTTTTATTTATTTTTTTATCTTCAATCGTAGAAATCATCAATTGAAATATCACAGACTAATTAATATTCTGCTAATTACTTTAAAATACAGGAGAGGAGCGCTTAAGTCTACCATAAGACAACTGCCAAAATTGACAGCCGTGCACTACATATTGCTTTTAAAAATGATTAAGTGTATTGGGATTAAGTGTCGGGGGATTAAGTGAGCTGCCACCCTAGAGATAAATTGATTTGTGTAATCCTATTGCACAAAACACTTCTGCGTATTATCAATTTATGTTTGCCAATGGAGAAAAAATAGCACCCTGTTATGTTTACCAATGAATGTATTCATGCACTTATTATTGTAGACCTACAGAAAAAAACAACATGTTACAAAATTGGTCTATACTTGCAATGTGAACAATGTAAACTAGGCACACAAATTGTAAGCTGTTGCATGTCTGGCGTACACAAATCGTATTACCCCCTCACGTGTAACTGAAATACAACAATTCTTAGGCATTTATACATATGTAACAACACCACATGCCATGTATTTCTTGTATAGAATTAACCTATTATGTTATGTTAAATGCAGTGGAAAGACAGATCCCGTTTAAAGGTAATGAAATTGTGGACGACAGAATGGCGCCACGCGACACACACTGCAAGTCTATCGTGACAGTTGAATGCTTCAGTAGATAGCCTAACATCCTGCACACATATACACGCACACACAACTCGGGTTCATTCTGACGTCGCTACTGCATTCCACAAATGCAACGATTGCTTGCATTGCAATAGGACCGACATGCTGAGTGAGTCAATAGAATATAAAATAAATTATTACTGCATATAATATATTATATCTAAGATAATCAGGATAGTGCATTCGTTGGTTTTGTACAAATAACGACTACTTAGATCTACATTTTAAATTTTAAAGTGCTACTTTGGCGCGTGTGGTTGTTTGTGTTTGTGGAAGGGGGTTTATAGAGACGGGAAATAACTTTTAGCAACATGTACCACTGGAAGCTAAAAATATTTCAACCAGTGAGACTATATCTTGTAGTCTTGCATGGAGCCTGTTTGTTCTAGTAAAATGCCTCATCATCAAAATATAATTAAAAAAAAAAAAACTACTTTATATGCCTTTATAATGTATTTGATATTTTCACACGTAAAGGAATAATCTAGTTAATAATATTTGTGTAAATATTATCATAAACAATACTTAGTCGATTTTGATATAAACGCTTATGATTAAAATACATCTTAGTTTTAAAAACAAACTCTCACATACAATTTTACATATTGATTGTGCTTATGGATAACATTTATGCCCTTGCTCCAATAGTATGGGTGACAGTATTTTCTGTCAGTAATCACAAATAGATAATTCTTAAATGATTGAAATAGATGAACCGGATTCTATGAAACTTTAGTACATAAATAATGGTCTTTATATATTTTTGTTCAATATTTATTACATTAATGGCTATCCGTAAGTTATTTCCATAAAGAAAAATTTTCTATAGAATTAAAAAAGTATATTTATGTGCTTGGGTACAAAAAATTCTTTTATATTGTTTAAAATATGCTGAAAGTCAAAATATCTGTAACCAAGACACATTTCTATTTGTTTCAATCAATAAAGAAATCTTAGGGTATATCTACCTAAAATTATCGATATATCTACCACCAACATTCAGATAACTAAAATCCATATCCATATACCTAGAACCCATATCCAGATAACTGCCATCCATTTACATATACCTCGAACCCATAACCAGATAACTGCCATCCATATCCATATACATAGAGCCTATAACCAGATAACTGCCATCCATATCCAGATATCACGTTTTCAAAGTAAGTACGAGTTATATTTGGATACTCGAAATAGCCCTTGGGGAAACCACGGGGTGAAATCATTTTGTTTAAACTATATGTGTGATTATTGCAACTGTATTTATATAGTCTATATGGCATGCGTTTTCTAAAGTCGGAAAATAATTGTAATAAATTCAAAGATAAAACATTTCCTTACAAGCAATATTGAGTGTAATTTATTGATCACCTTGCAGTAGTTCTCTGTTCTGTGTTTATTTTCTACATGCTTGGGACATTTTGACCTTAAAAAATCGACAACAGTTTTCACAAACACCAGAATAAATGGAAATTGTAGACGTCATTGGCAATAAAGGAAGGTCTTAGACGCAAATAATTGGAAAGGGAATTTAAATTCTAAGAAATGCGTTTCATTTTATTAAAGCTACGCTTGATAGCTTTTCGTTGATTCACTTAATGCAATCAAATATTGAACGTGGGAATTACGGAATAGCAGAATGATTTTTTTTTCAAAATTTAATGTTAATTGCTACTTTTATTCTCCTTGAAAAACACTTACCCGTTAAGGCTCAGAAAACAAAAAAAATGATTTTTGAAGACATTATGGACTGCTGAAAAATACTTTAGACTTTTAATGTAAAAAATCCTGGCAACTTGTAGACAAACAACCAACGCGTATGTCTGCGCAGCTATCGTCTGCAGCTGTCCTTTTTATACACTCGCGTTGCGTGCCAGTGGAAAATCAAATAAATCGGTTGTCACATGACCTGCTGGTGAAAAGCTGCGCAGCCAAAGGCAACTCATGACATTAACCTAACAAACAATGTCCTAGCAACGATACGACGCCCTACTTTATGCAGTTAATACAATACAAGAAAATAGAAACATTTTTCTTTTCACTTAGTATTTTACTATGGGACATGGTGGTTAAGCGGCAGCGCGTTCGACAGGCGATCCAAAGGTTCTGGGTTCAAATCCAGGAGCAGGCTAGGATGTGTTTTTTTCCGGAACTTGAGGGCGTCCTTGAGTCTACCCAGCTTTGATAAGTACATGACATTGGTTTGGGTAAGGTGGAAGTGGCTGATCATATAGTTTATTTCTACTCACATTTAAAATAATATGTATACATAAAAGTCCAGTACATCCAAGATATATATATATGAAAATCCAAATAACACAAGTTCATGTCACTAGTATAGTAGAATAAAACTTCGACTACTTTACCATACAACCTTCTACTTTGATATCCTGGCTCTAACTAACTTTGCCGCCAAGACCACCTGACCATCCCACCCCCTGTAATCATGTAACCATGTAACCTTTAATTAATTTAGTGAGCTTAGTTCATAAGGTAAACAAAATATTCTAGTAATAAATGTTGGTCTGATACTTTTCTATTGTTTCAGTTATGTCCCTTTGACTATACCCTTATAAATCCGTCTTTAACAGTTGAAGGAGGTGACTTTCGACAGACTCTTCAAGTGGTGATAAGAAGCACATGAGCTGACATAACTGAATGTTGTATCAAGTCAAGTATTTTGTGGAGGTGTTTCAAACATAACTATCATTGACGACAAATAAGCGCAGCAAAGGTCAAAGCGAGCACAATGATTGGCTTCTTCGTGTCGGAAATAGAAATCTGGAACCAGTTACAGGAATAGATTGCGACGATACAATATAAATTCCTCCAAAAAATGATAGTTTTCAATAATATTATTGAATCTATAGTTTGATCAAATATTCATCAGCTGTCTGTCAAGAAGTTATCAAAACGATTAATCGTTGCGCTCGAGATAAATCAAAAGATCATTGAGTTGCTACCATATGATTCAGCCGTTTATTACAGCAAAGATTCGATCATATCAGAAGATCCAAATGAGGCAGTAAACTATCCAGTGGAACGAGCAGACTTCTTCAGGGATGCCTCGTCATATTCTGATTCTCAAGAGAGGTACAATCATTATGCTTCTGAGAAACCTAAATCCGAAGAAAGGATTGTGCAACGGCACTAGAATGATTGTGAGTGACCTCCAGCGAAACTTAATCACGGCAGAAATCATCTCTGAATGTAATCGTAATGATACTGTTTTTATCCCAAGAATTGATTTGGCGCTTTGTGATACTACTCTACCTTATATTATAAGACGTCGACAATTCCACAATATTCCGGCTTTTGTAATAACAATCAACAAGTCGCTGGGACAGCTCATGTTGGAGTGGATCTAAAGACTACCGTCTTTTCACATGAGCAGCTATATGTCCCAATAATTTGAAAGTGAGAGTTCAACCAATTCCTCAACAAGGAAAACTATTGTATGTATTATGTAGCTAATCCAATTTTTTTTTTTTAATTCATTTATAACGTATTTGTTGTGTTTTAAAACAATAGCTATTGTTTAAGTCGCTCAAGTGACAGTCGCTGTTTTGACAGTCGCTGTTTTGACAGTCGCTGTTTTGACAGTCGCTGTTTTGACAGTCGCTGTTTTGACAGTCGCTGTTTTGACAGTCGCTGTTTTGACAGTCGCTGTTTTGACAGTCGCTGTTTTGACAGTCGCTGTTTTGACAGTCGCTGTTTTGACAGTCGCTGTTTTGACAGTCGCTGTTTTGACAGTCGCTATTTTGACAGTCGCTATTTTTACAGTCGCTATTTTGCTCGGATGCCAGTCACATTATATTATGTTTCAAACACATTAAGGACATCTCGGTAAAACTGAAATCAAAATATCAATAACATTAGCAGATAATAGGGCGACAGTGATCAGTCAGCGAGATTGGTAGTAGTGCTGGGTCAGGATCTACATCATTGGTGAATTGTAAGATGCAATACTCAGAATTCCCGAGTGTTGCACACCGATCTACATCCTACATCGCCTACATAAGGACGTATGTGCGATATATCTAGGAATCTGCTTTGTAGGGTCCATCGTACATCAAATGACAATTAGTATTAATGAGAAATTCAAAGGGAAATGATTATTTAATTATGTGTAGGTTTATGAACGAAAAATGAATACAAAGTCAACGTTAAAGGACCCAAGATTCTGAAAAAAGAAAGTATTTATTTAGAAAACGCAGTTTATTTTCTTCATAAACTTAATTACAGTTTACCAATGAGGACAGCGCTATACAAAAAAAATTATTATTAATAAAGCATGTTGTAAGAAATACACTCTGGTATTTAAATACAATTCAATTACTTTATGAGAAGCCAAACTACATGTTTATAAAAAAAGATCGCGCGATGCTGTGAGACTGTGGAATAAGTAATAAGTGGAATAATTAGGCTAATAAGCGGTGTAAACCATCAAATCAAGTTAATAAACTGATGCGCAACACATTGAATCGCGTTTTATACAGACATGTAGATAATGTAGAACAGTTAAGCTTACAAGACTATACAAGACCCATAGATCTACATCATTTCAACACTCTGCCGGTAATTTGGCGTGGAGAGCTATGGCGTGTGCTGTCAGCCATCAGCGCTGGAACTGGCGTTGTAGATCATGTAGAACAGTTAGGCTTACAAAACTAATACAAGACCCATACATAATTATATTGCAACACTATGCCGGTAGATTAGCGAAGCGAGCTATCGCTAATCGCTTGTGCTGTCAGCCGTCAGCGCTGGAACTGGCGATGAAAAAGAGAGCAAGGGGAAGCAACTCTGTGTTTGTATGTCTAAGGTCTATGATGTAGAACTCAATACAGATCTACATTATTGATCTGCATCATGCATCCTACATCATTGTGATGTAGATATATAGAACGTTTTCAATCAACGACCCAGCTCTAGTTGGTAGTCCAGTGAACCAAATCAGGACCAGCCGGCATTACACCATACTCTTATTTGCCAAACACTGACCCCTACTTCATCGAAAGTCATTGCGATTCCTATTTCTTATTAGTAAAATAATATGTAGGCCTACAGTTGAGGGACATTAGATATTTAGCAGTACTTGCGTTTAAATCAAATTTCATCCAAAAGTAATCGATTCAAATAGCTGAGGTGTTCAAATGATATATGTTAGTTTGTACTGACCACTTGCCCTTCACTGCCCCCAATCGCCACCGGGAATGTCAGCGTCCCCCTAAAGCTTCTCATCGCCCACCAGGGGGCGATATCACCCCGTTAAGAACATATCATTTAGATCAATGCTGTCTAGTAATTTTGACTCCACTGACATTAAAGCCATGCTGCTAAGTCTTTCTTGCGTCATTGTGCTCCTGAGATAGTTTTTGATTAACTTGGGTTTTGAGAATGATCTCTCATATGATGCAATGAAAGTGGCCTGAGTTAGCAGTATTCGGATGGAGATTGCAAGGCTTGAGCACACATGAAGCCAGCTTCCTCAATATGTCAATTGGTGATTGTTGTACTGATTTGTTGATGAAAAGTGCTCACGCATCAATGACATCATTGAACAAGCGATTTGCCTGTATTTCATCATACAAACAGGAAAAAGTAACACAGTTTTTCATCAGCGTGTCATCACCCATAGACACCAACAGGTGTCTTGGTTCAAGAAGAAACCCAATGGTGTCCACATGGTTTTCAAGCTTTTGGAATGTGTCCTTCATCTCCACATGATGTCTGTCCAGCACTTCTGTCGCAACACGTTTGAATTGCTGATATATTGACAGTCCTACATCATAACTCAACTCCCCATCAAGTCTTTTCTTTCATTTGGTTGTTTTGCATAGCATTCGCTAACTTCTTTTGCTCTTTCGATGGATTGAGTGATCAGTTTCGTCCGTTTCTCGTCATTTTGCAAAAAGCATGAAATGTTCTTTATCTCTTCAGCAGCTTTCCACATGGCTGTGCTACGTAGTACAAGTGTGTTTGTCCTCCGAATCCTAAGAGATTAGTCTCGATTCGATCACTCCGGTGAAGTTAGGTTTAAAGTCTGGTGCCCAGAAGACCAATGTGTTGCCCAGAAAACCAACACGTTGCCCTGAAGACTTATCCGATGCCCAGAATACAAATCCGCTGCCCATAATACCAATCCGTTGCCCAGAAGACTTATATGATGCCCAAAATACCAATACGAAATAATATATTTACATTGCAATAAGATGAAAACAATACAAGGAGATGACATCATAGACTATATTTCTTTGGACCCATATAGTATAATATCGGAAAGAATATCATATTTTGTTATAAGTAATAAGTGATATCATCTACAGTTGATTTAGCTGCCTATATTTATATATATATATATATATATATATATATATATATATATATATATATATATATATATATTTATATATATAATATATATAGGCCTATTTACCTAGGCGCTTACGCCGAGTATTACAATATCTACAGCATATGATGCAAACAAACAAAGATATTATTATATAAAGCATACTTTTAAAAATTAAATATGATTGATATAATCATATATATTACACACGCTCCTACTGTAAAGAAGATTATTGTGTCATACGTTTATCTGTGGACAGAGTCTAGTCTTGCATTTTTATTAGTTTTTTAAATGCTGTTATTAATTTTTCTGGTTGGTTCAGTGTGCCCGGATGCCATTCAAATGTTTCATTACGTTATTTTCTTATCTTATTTTTTTGAAAAGCTATAAATAAACAGTCTAACTTAAATTGTTTAAAAAATATGTATTTATCTTTGAGATAAGAGGGTCTGTTTCTCTTTCTAACATGCAATGTCATGGTATCATTTCTTGCTGGCGTCTTTTTTTGAGGCCATTTTGAAAAATCTCAATATTTCACTAACAATTTTTTTTAATTTAAATAATTATTATCATTTTTTTTATTACATCATGACCTTATATTACATATGTAAAAATCACGAAAAAAAAAACCTCAGCAAGATATGGGTTAATAATTGTAAGCCTGCATGTTTGGATGAGTAGATTGGTCAATTCATTAGGTTAACATAAAATATCCAATATCTTGGAAAACTCACCTGATAATTTATGCCGCTTGAAGTTTGTTTTATTACAGTTGTTCGGCCTGGGTTCAGTAGTTAGTAAGCGTCCTTAGGTTTTGTTTTGTTAAGGGATCAGTGTAGACAGGAAATACCGGCGAAGATGTGGATAGGGCAGGGAGAGTTGGTTTTTGACAGAGAGGCTGCAATTTTGTTTTTGTGTACTCTGAGTTTTTTCGCAAGATATTCATAGTACGTTTCATTCTATTATCATTCAAATTTGGTTTATTATATTAAAAGTTTCTTGTTTTGCAACTGAAAGAGTTTATTCGCTGTATAAAACTAGCGTTTTTGAGAACTGTTACTATATCTTTAAGAACTTGCACGCAACACTAAGTACCGCGTCTTAATTCCATTCGCTCACACTGACATAGATTTCACAACTAAAACACGACAATGGATGGCCATGGATTTTACTAGAGTTCAACGAATATTTCCACATCAAACGAATAAATGAATGATTTTATAGATGTATTATGTGTAAACAGTGTTACGAGTAGTTTATTTCCATAATTAGATTGGTTCTGTTATTATTAACTAAAGTTAAAATGAAATAATCTTAAACCCGAAATGTTTCCGTGTTAGGAATAAAACATGTATATGTCTAGACACTACGTCATAGCAATAAAATACGTCATATGCACGAGGGTTGAATACCGTTGTTTAGTTCTAGTTTGGGCGCTAATGTGTGAGGACTGTTTTTGACCACTTTCTTAAAGATAGGATTACAGCTTAATTCATTATAGAAGAATCTCAACTGATTAAGTTTTATTATATAATACTGGTACATGTATTCTGTGGTATTGTTATATTTTATCATCTCAACTTGTTGGAATAAAATTGTGTTCAATTTCTAACAGGATTGTGGATTTCCTATATATTAAGGTACAGTTTATCGAAATCACTTTATACACAAAAGATTCATATCGTGACGAGTCAAATAAACATCCAATCTAATTGAATAACATCAATATAAATTCTTATACAACCTTGTGAGATCCAAGATGGATATGAATCAAAATAATATATAATAATACATTACTAAAAATATCATCTAACGTCAGTAGCTGATTTCGCACGTGACAAAAGATTGGGGGCTCAAGTCCTGGATCTAAAGTTTGTATGTATAAGAAATTAAGAATATACAACTGTTTTAGTGAAAACGATTTACAACAAATATTTATTCAAATTCTGTCTACGTGGGAGGCACTGTCTGTGTTCGGACATACTGTTTTCAGCTTTGTACACAACCATCCTTAAAATTTATCTTCTACAAATTAACAGTGGTGTAAAAATATTTCAAAGGACTTTATAAAAGGTAAAGTTGAAATTTTTTATCTTCTATTTACGTCATTAATATAAAACATGGCGGAAGCTAATCTTACGTTGGAGCAATTGAATATTTTTGCTATCACGTCAGAACAGTTAACTAGCATGTCACTAACCCAGTTAAAAGAGATGGCAAACTCTCTGGGAATAGACATTACTGAAGTTACACCAGTAAGGAGTAAATTGATTCAAGATATTAAGGACTGTTTGAAAAGACATGGTAGAATGCTTGAAGAAAATACTATGAATAATGAAGAATCAGTGGTTCTCAATGTATCAGAAACCATGAAAACAGACATAAATAACCATGAATTTAAAATGAATGTAAATGAACTAAGTGCGGACATGAAATTCCAGTTAGAAATGAAGAAGTTAGAATTACAGGTACAATTACAATTAGAGGGTAAAAGAATAGAAGTACAATTGAAAGAGAAAGAATTGGAAAAAGAAAGAATCGCTAGTAATGAAAGGATTGAATTGGCAAAGTCTCGTTCGTCAACTCATACGATTCAGGAAACAAATAATGTGGAACTATATAAGTTTAAAAAGCATGTCCCAAGCATGGAGAACATGGACATTGATGAGTTCTTTATGGTCTTTGATAGAAACTCGATCGATTATAAATTTCCGGAAGATAAGAAAGCAGTACTTTTACGTTCAGCTCTAACAATAGGCAAGGCTCTAGATGTTGTATTGAATTTGACTCCAGAGGAATGCAATGATTATGAACTAATAAAGAGCAGAGTACTATTGAGTTATGTTCTAACTCCAGAAAAGTATCGAAAGTTATATCGTGAGTACAAGAAGGAACCAGAAGTTTCACATGTTGACTTCCTGAGATTAGAGAAAAAGTATTTTGATCGATGGTTACGTTCTAAGAATGTGAAAAAAGATTATGAGAAACTATATAATCTCATACTGATGGAGGATTTTACTGAGAAGATTCGCACTGATATAAAAGTTCATTTGGCTGATCGTGGTATTGAAATAGCAGAACAAGCAGCAGTTAAAGCCGATGAATATGTCATTATTCACCCGCATAGCCATTATTTTCAAAATGACAGAACAAGTTTGAGGACTCAAAACAGTAATACAGAGAGGAAGTTAAGATCGACAGAGGATAAAAGTAAACAAAAAGCCGATAAACAAGAGAATTCAAGTTTTGTACAAAAGAGAATTACCTGTACATTCTGTAAGAAAGATGGACATATAAAAGAGAATTGTTGGAGTCTACATAAAGAGAAAAGACCCATTAAAAACAAGAACAACGTGGTTTTATCACACATCGCCGTACAAACTGAAACTCACATAAATAAAACTGCCCACAAAAGAATTAAAGCTGATAGAAAGACATTTGATGTTAGTCATGAGGAGATGGCGAAACACGCATGTCCAAGTTGCTCAAAGTCGGAAAAAGTCTTTGAAATGAAGACCGAGGCTATTGAACATTCTAGTTTCAACTCCAAAGGGAGTGTGACAGATGAACAATCAGTAAATAAAACGTTTACTTATGGAGGCAGTAGTGTAGCGAGAAACTCAGTAGGCAGAGAACTACCCGAGTGCATGCTATCGGATGTTAGCGAGGGCTATGTGTCACCTATAGATAATCAAGCTAGAGAACGGAAGATTAAAATTCTACGTGACTCCGGTGCTGATATATAATTCTCTACTGTTGAAGAATACTATACCAACGTCGAAATTGACTCATACAGGCCAGTATGCCTTGATCAGTACTATGGCTGGAACACTTACGGCACCGTTACATCGTATACAGTTGAAGAGTAATTACTTCACTGGATCTGTTATTGTTGGGATAGTGAAGAAATTTCCCTACAGAGGCATTTCATTACTTTTAGGAAGTGACATTGCCAAGAATCAGGTACATCCTGTACTTAAAGAAACCAAAGACTCTGTTCAGTGTAGGAATACTGAAAATTCAGTATGCGTTATCACCAGAGCTATGGAGAAACAGCAGATGGCTAATGAATCGACAAAGAAACCGGAACCAACACCAGAGATTGACTTGCAAGCAACCTTCATGGCGGATGTTCTAGGTGGTCACTCAAGTCATACTGATCAAAATAATTTGTCGCCTAGACAACTACTCATTCTTGCTCAAGGCAAAGATCCAGAGAATGGGAAGCTAAAAGAGGAAGCAAAGAATGAAGGAGAGTTAGAAACAATGGCCGCAGGTTATTACCTGAGGGACGAGTTGTTGATGAGGAAATGGAGAGGGAAAGAAAACGACGATTTCAAACAGGATTGTGGATTTCCTATATATTAAGGTACAGTTTATCGAAATCACTTTATACACAAAAGATTCATATCGTGACGAGTCAAATAAACATCCAATCTAATTGAATAACATCAATATAAATTCTTATACCACCTTGTGAGATCCAAGATGGATATGAATCAAAATAATATATAATAATACATTACTAAAAATATCATCTAACGTCAGTAGCTGATTTCGCACGTGACAACAGAAATACTGGAATACAAACAGCATATTGACTGATCTTCAATCACATGGTGAGCTTCTCACAGGCAAAACTTGCGACTTGTATTCCCATAGTCTCGACTCCCGTTTAACCCTATACACCCCGAAATCCGGTCTACTACAGACTCCACTCGTCCTATTTCCATTCTATTCCGACACATTTAGGTACGAAAGGCTATATTTTAGAAGTCAATGAGTGCTATAGATGAGGCAGCACTTGGCACATCTGCTATTGGTAATTACATTCAATGTAAGCGTACTAGTTTTTCTTTTGTTTACCTGTATCGAAAATATTTGCACTTGATATGTGCTATTGGTAATTACATAAATAAGAGTGTGGGCTTGTACAGCCACAGCAGAAGCTTTAAGGCCAGGAGCGTACATTCCCCAAGGACACACTAAATTCCGTCGTCTAACGAGACTAGTAGAAGCCAAAAAATAAGAGGAACATTGCTCATTCATACATTACAGCCACATCCCATAATTTCCTTGTCGCCCATGACACCAATTAAAATAATAAAATTGTTAACAAAAATATATCTAAATATCAGTGGAAAGCAGTTTGATAACAATATATAGATATAAATATGAAGAACCTCCAATTTGACCCAAACAGTTGGAAGATCATGGCACAGGATAGGCCCACCTGGAGGGCAGGATTAAAAGAAGGTTCCAGGCTTGCGGGAGAGGAGCGTGTCAGGAACAAGACGGTGGAGAAAAATGTGGTACCCTCACCCTCCGCTGCATTCATCTGAAACCAGTGTGACCGCGTGAGAGCCTAAAAGGGAAATAGATCATCTCTTGAGACGTAAAATGCCGGCGATATATATATATATATTGTTACGAATATCGGTCATAGATGAATGACGTACTAAGGCATTGACCTATTAACAAGTGCGTATTAGAGTCCAAGGTTTGACCTTTCTGTTCTGAGGGCAGTTTTAATAAAATAATTCGTCCAACCCCGTGGAAATTGAAGGTTAATCTAGATCGCAGTATCTTATAGAGCATTGATTTGAAATGCGTATTAGGATCCTGTAGAGTCTTCGATAATAGTTTTCTACCTCCTTAAAGTTAGTTCAGTTTGAAAGTTTGTAGAGAGAAGTCGCTATATTGATACTTGTATATTTTATGCCATTTAATGAAACTCTTATGTTGCCATCAGTTGATGTATTTATTTAACGTTTATATTGAGTCTACAATTTAAATAAAATTGTTTATTCAACAACTGGAGTTGTTTGATCTATCACTGTTGAAAGAAAGGTGTTGAAGATAATTATACTGAATATAACTACATTACAGCATAGACCTGTTAGTCAAGGAACCCCTAGCTTGGACTTCAGATCAGTAGAATCTAGAGACTTCTAATAAAGATACAATTATACATTGAATCCGATTTAACGAGTCGTAATAATAGTCATCATAGAAATAGTTCATAACAATATCTATATATAAATATATATTTATCTCTCTCTCTCTCTCTCTATGTATATATATATATATATATAGATCTTACTATTTATCTCTCCCCGCGGAGCATAAGGCAGCAACAAAGTTTCACCAGGCCTCCCTATCCAGGAAGAGCCATCTGATTTTATGCCATGTTTTGATGTTGGCCTTGGCTTCCTTGTCCATTGTCCTCCTACACGTTCCCATTGGTCTTTCCCTTCGCCTTTACCCTGCTGGTGTCCACTTCAGTAGACTACTTGGGAGCCTCTTTTTGTCCATGCGGAGAATGTGACATAGCCATCTCCATCCTCTTTTATTGATTTCCTCGATGATGAAGTTTATTTCAGTTGTATTGCGAGCTTTACTGTTGGAGATGTGGTCTCCCCAGTTAATCTTTACGTCGGAGACATCTTCCTTGAAACCCTTCAAGGCGGCTTTTGATTTTGGTATTGGTCTTCCAGGTCTCTGCAGCTGAGAGAAGGACTGATCGGACATTTGACTTGTATAGTTTCAGTTTTGTTTTTAGTTGCAGAGAAAATAAATTCCATATTTTTACAAGTTTGTTGACGACCTGAGCTGCCATAGCTAGTCTGGTGGAGATTTTTATGTCTATTCTTCCTTTAGCTGAAATGTAGCTGCCAATCACAATTGTGCATTCATTGATTATGTTAAAATAACAAATACGTAAATGTAGACTGTAGATTGTAAGGTGCCAGTTTATTGTGTGTATGTGTGTGATTGTGTCTGGAAGATTGGAGCATGTGACATAAATCAGCTTTAGCAACAAACAGCCACGTTAGCTAAAAATAGTTTCACCATTCTGGAGCCAGTTAGTTCAAATAGAAAGCATCTATATTTAACTAAAATTTAAAAAAATACACATAATAAGCTTATAATAAGTTTAATTTGCCTGCTGCTTTCGATACGATTGACCACCACCGACTAATTGATCGCCTCAGTTCTACATTTGGCATTCATGACATATACATACATACATGTTGGAACATTGATATGTACGAACAACGCCCTCCTGAGATAAATGTTCCGGTCTGCATTGAGATTCAAAGTCGTTAGGCCCTCCATATCGTATCTTGTATATTATAGGCTCTCCTTCTATAAAGAAAATTTTTGCGTCCTACGCTCATCCGAGGCCGAAATCTAGTATTGCGTTTTGATTTCTGTTTTAAAATGTTATTGCCTGTAAAGTGTGACACCTCCTGTCACAGGGACACCTTGCCATATCCTCTCTGTTCATGCACTCGTCAGAGCGATTTTCAGCTGTACCTCGGTGTTCGTCCTTTTTGTAAAAAGTGCCAAACAGTTTACATCATTTTTCGAGTATTAAACTTTTTTTTTTTCTTAGTTATCGACAATTTGTTTTTGAATCAGATTAACGTGCTTAAAACTAACATTTGGGTCAGCAGAATTAGTAACGGCATTGCATGGCTTCTTGTGGTTAATCTCGCTACAGAAAAAACCACAAATGCCAACAGTCGTCAGTACAGTAGCTTTAGTTAAGTGAAAAATATGTTCTATGCGACTTCGTGTTTTTTTTAAGTGTTTTTATGGTATAATAGAATAACCAATTGGTTTTATAATAAATAATAAATAGATACAAACAGCACAACAACAACAAACAGCTTGTATAATCTTTGTTTGTTTCAATTCAAGACCAGACGGCCGACTAAGGTTACACACTTTTGAAGTTAGCATAAGAGAAACCATGATAATTGTGTTTTTATATAGGTCATTCTCCTATCTTATAAGACAAAGTTAACAAAATGTCCT
Organism: Anisus vortex; assembly: GCA_949126835.1. Taxonomy (NCBI): domain Eukaryota; kingdom Metazoa; phylum Mollusca; class Gastropoda; family Planorbidae; genus Anisus; species Anisus vortex. The sequence goes on along the minus strand of OX421498.1, from coordinate 10,994,838 downwards.
CTAGGCCCAACACTCCCGCAGCAGGGATCGGTTGGCGGCTGGGATGGAACCCGCGACGTGTCCGGTTAACTAACCGCAGGATCAACTGGCCTCTGGCCCAGAAGAGTTTCTCAAAACTCATATGTATGGAAACCTACTTTCGCAGTTGCCCAGAATCAACTCGTTAGACTACCAAAAGTTGTATTTTTTTATTATTATATATTTTCCTTCTATACAAAAAAAATCACAGTGTTTCTTTTCCTTATCCGTAGTTTGAGTTTGACCCCGTATTGCAATATTTTTTTTTTCTGTCTAGTTCAAACAATTTATTTCATTTCTTAGACATGAATAATTAGAAAGGAAGTTCAAATTCTAAGAAATGCATTGATAGTTTTTCGATGATTGACTTCTTTCATTTAAATATCGAAAGTGGAAATTACGGCATACAATTTTTTATGTTTTTTCAAAAATTTAATTGTATTTGCTACTGTTATTATTTTTGAAAAACACTTAGGCCTACCCGTTAAAACTAAGAAAACTGTAATAATGATTTTTGAATACATTATAAACTGCTGAGAAATACTTTAGACTTTTAATGTCAAAAATCCTGGCAGCTTGTCGACTAGCAAACAGCTCGTATGTCTGCGCAGGTGTCGTCTGCAGCGGTCCGTTTTATACACCCGCGTTGCGTGGCAGTGGAAACTCAAATAAATCGGTTGTCACATGACCTGCTGGTGAAAAGCAGCGCAGCCATACCAACTCATAACAAAGCACGCAATGTTCTAGCATCGAGGCGACGCCCTACTTCATGAAGTTCATACGATGCAAGAAGATAAATAATGTTTTTTTTTCACTTTGTATTTTACTGAAGGAAAGTGGTTTTGGTTTTTTAATGTAATTATATTTTTTTTGCTTCTAAATTTTAAAATAATTTGGAAAATGTAAAATTTTAATACGACGGTTAACACATTTCGCCATGTCTCAAGGCCAATGAGTTCAGAAGTTCATCATTATATCATACTGCCAGGTCAGCCAGCCGAGTGTTACTTAAAAACTTTGCTCATATTTGTGGTTGATTGTGAAATAAATTCGAATGCTCATCACACGCACATTTAACATTTAGTGAAAAAAAACACAAACCTTTCGTTTATTTGATTAATATATTTTAGTCACAACAACATTAACACTTAACACTATATATATATATATATATATATGTATATAAGAACAAAATATGGATCCAAAATTTAAACTCCTTTTTTAATATATCTCTATACAAATAATTAGGATTATGGTAAAAAGAATCATAGGGCATTATATTTTTTTTTAAATTTGTTTTAAGCACACCCATTATTTAAATAGCCCAGTTATTGTAATGAACTAATTACTAAAACCTTTTTATGCACACTACTGAGGAGCGCCAGCGCCCAAAGCATGTTCGCAGCCCTTAGTGAAAGACGCCTAAGATGGATAGGCCATGTAAGAAGAATGAGTCCAGGCAGAATCTCTAAAGACATCCTATATGGAGAATCGGCATCTGGAAAGAGAAAAACAGGTCGCCCACGCCTCCGTTACAAAAATGTCTGCCAAAAGGGCATGAGAGCAAACACAATAATCACAAACGACTGGGAGCGGAAGGCAGAGGATCGGTCCACCTGGCGCACTGCTGTCAGGGAAGGGATAAAAAATAGCAGAGGAAAGTAGAATGGAGGACACCATAGATTAAAGAGCTAGAAGAAAGGCGAAGAAAATAGAATTCACGGAACACGTGTGCAAAGGCTGTAAAAAAGACTGTCACTCAAGGATAGGCCTGCTCAGCCACACGAGGAAGTGCAACCTCGAACCACGATGATGCACGAATGTCTCGCGAGACGGAAGGATGCCGAATAATTATGCAAAAATGTTAAAGAATTTTTTTTTCACGTTTGAATTTTATAAATAGTTTTGAACATGTGGTCAATATATTTAAAAACACTAAATAACAGACTTACTAAGCAGCGTACAAAATATGAATATATGGTGTGTGTCTTGTACTGAACTTATAATAAGACATCACCAGTTTGATGTCATCTTCAACACACTGTATATGAAACATCAGAGAAAGAGACCAAAGAAAACCATATCATAAGTCACATAAAAAATGACAATGATGTCAGATTTTCATAGTAACAGTTTCAGTAACATTGAAACAATCATAATTTTCTTTAGTCTCTATCATTCTGACAGTAAAAATTTAAAAAGCGAAAAAATAAATAATTATATTAATAAAAATTTAGAAAAAAAAATACAATGGACCATTTTTTTAGCCTTTGTCAAATGGACGGAAAGTTGACGACAATTTGATGAAACATGGACATAAGCCATTTGAATACTTAAAGATACACATAAGGTTTTTATCACAGCTTTATAACTATTGGCTTACTTCCATAATTAGTTTCTACAAAAATCCTTTCTTCAATATCAGAATTAAAACATTTTCAGCATGAAATATATATATATTTTTTGTTTCAAAATTAGATGGCTTAAATATGTGAAACAGGTTAATATTGTCCAAAAAGTACGTACAAGTTTTATCGCTCTCTTAAACAAAGATTGGTTTGGATTAATTTCAGTAATACAGAGGATCTTAAGAATAAGATAATAAGAAACATACGACATGCATTACAAATAATTAAAAAAATAATTGTTCGAGGAATAATTCATTCTATCATTGTGTTTTTTTTTGTTTTTGTTGTTAATATAAGTTTAAGCAAAGACTTTCGACATCAGAAGCGCCAATCCCAACACAAGCATTGAAACTTTGACAATCTCTTGACCAGCTGAAATGTAATAATGAATTCATATTAGATTTAAATTGTATGAATTGAAAGAAAAAACGCTGTCGTGTTAAGAATAAAAAATAATTAAATGTATTAAATCATGTTTATGTTAGAAGAAAGTTAACAATCAATTTTTTAGCTTAAGGGGGTAATGCTACCAGGAAATACTTAAACAATATTTTTGTTGTTGTTGCATTTGTATTTATTATATTTTTTAGACTAATATTATCTAAAAGACCATTTAATTGTGCACATTTCTATGTTTGCAATTTCTGTAACAGATAATTAGTTGTTGTTTTCTTAAGAATTTTCGAACAATGTAGGGCTATATTGGTTTGGCTTACAAAATGTAAGGATTAAAATTTCTTCTGTTCATTAGTAAAAAACCGTGCGATTTTCTAGACTTCTGCAGCCATAACTTTTTAAAATATTAATCTATTCGCTTGTAATTTTCTCTACTGATTTGTTATATAAGTATATATGGCAGGACTAAAATGATTTACATAAGTTACAGTGCCCTCACATGGGGGAGGGCAGAGGGGAAGCATATGCAATTCTAGGGAGGGGGGGGGCGGCACATTTAGCCTAAGTTCATAGCAGAAATGTTAGGAGAAAAAGAGGAAATAAAATTTGAAACACAAATTGTAAACAAAAGGAATAATGAATAAATATAGTAGAAGTGAACTTCTTGTCTATTTATACAAATGTGTCACTTTTTAATAGGCTCATAAAGGTTTTATAATAGATTGGCTAATCTAAAATATTCTTATTAAAAAATTGCATTTTAAAATGTCTTGAATCAAAATTATTAACTAAGCGCAGGCACTTAAGTACCACAGGTTCTCAAAGGGGGCGTTATCGCCCCACAGGGGGCGGTGAGAAGCTCTGGGGGGGGGCGCTGATGTTCCCGGGAACAGTAGGGAGCGGTGAAGGGCCAGAGGGCGGTACAAAAGTAGCCTACTTAAAATAGATTCAACACCACTGTTAGTGCCCATAATTATTCTAGCTTATTATTATTATGGTTGCGTGGTAGCCTATAGGCAATTAAACATTTATCTTCAGCTTTATTATAATCAAATATTATCCAGCCAAAATCACAACTAAAGTTTATCACAATTCATAAACTTGAAATGACGAAGTAAAAATATTTCTTTCACTTTTTTAAATTATTTATTTTCAAAGCATAAAACACAGACATATATATTGTCACTGTTATAGATATTATAGAACGTACGCATGTTATTAGATGAGGAATAAGAATGGTGTGCATGTTATTATTATGTACGAGATTGCACCATTATATGAAAGGGAAGTACGCATGTTATTTGTGTGAGATAGCAACGCTGGATCCTAGATACAAGTCAGTTGAGATTTGGACTTTACGCAAACAAGACGTATATGAGATGGGTCTTCGTACAAGTCTATTGTTCAAGTACAGAAAGTATTGTTGTGCTGATCTAGTGCATACCAGTGTTACAGCGACTAATTGATTAAAGAATTGAGTATTATATTGAGTAGCCTTCGTTGATATCATTTTATGAAGTAACTGTGAGTCTTAGTCCTGTGACAGATTTGGTGGCAGTTTCGACGGTATGCAAGGTCATCTACAACACTCAACTCAAGTAGCTCTGAAGTAACGCCTGCCGTGAAAGTAGGGAACAGAGTTGGTGATTCTACCTGATGTGGAGATCACTGTTTGATCTGGTCCGTTGGAAAGCTGTGAAGCTGTGTACTCTGATGTAACGCCTGCCTGTGAGAGGAGGGAGCGGAGTTGGTGAACCTGCCTGTTTTTGGAGGTTAGTCCCGGACCGTTGAAGGACAGTAGCTGTGGAAGACTGTCGTAATTGAAGCCAGAAGCTGTCGGAACCAGTAACTGTCGAAGCCTGTAGCTGTTGAAGTCAGAAGTTGCCGAAGCCAGAAGTTATCGGAACCAGGAGCTGTCAGACGTTGCCGAAGCCAGACTTATCATGTATCAAGTCAGCTGCTAGTTGAAACTGAAGCAAGTGGAACTTGTTGTTGCTGTAGAGCTGGTAGTGAGAAGAACCTGTCGTCGTGTCGCTGTTGCTATTGGAGCCGGTTGGAACCTTTGTTGTGAAGCTGTCTCAAGTCTGAGGAATCCTGAACAGTCGTGAATCAAGTCCTACATCCGATCATCTAATTTTCAAGCTGCTGAGGGTCATCGATACGCGTCTGCCACTGTCCGATTTGCCGAGTCCATATAGATTCTATATCTATCTGCCTATAAGTCAGGTCGTAATTGCTCGCGTGAGCTTTCTGGCGCTAGAAAATAGGCAGGTCGTCTGCGCCCTGGCACAAGGGTCAGAATTGGGCGGCGGATAGTGCAGCGTGATTTACAGATGTAATTGAAGACAACGGTAGAAGGACAAGGTCGGCGGAAAGGATATCCGTTGGAACAGATTTATCAACGGAAAGTGGAAGGACATTCAGGTCAACTGAAGGTTGAAGGACTATCAAGACAACGGACATTTGAGGGTGAACTTTCCTAGTAACGGCAATGCAGTAAGCTGTGTAAGGGATTGACGACTGCAGGATTGGAGCAGCTCAACTGAATTAAGTTAAGTTGAACTTTATTTAATTCTTTGTAGTGAATGATATGGTGTAATATTTGATAAAATATTACTGTTACATCCTGTGGAGGTATAATTCATTGTGTACAATTGGGTGCGCAGGGATTGGCGCTTATATAACACTATAATTCATATTTCATTATATATTGCATTGTATGTATAGATAGTGGGTGGTTGGAAGGGCTCCTGCATTACCATCCAGTTGATCGTTTATTGGATGATAGTGTAGGATGATAGTCTTTTTAGGGCAGATGTATGATAATTGCGAAGTGTTATCGATTTTAACTTTCTTCCCTTTTATCATAGATCGGTAAATGTTTAGATTGTTTTGTTTGGTCTGCGTTAGTTAAGGATTTTGTAATTTTATAGAAAAGCGGATCTTTTTAGATTGCGATAGAAGGCTTGGTGCCTTGGGTTTCTTATAATTTGAAAAATCTTGTATTTATGCTGTATTGTTATATACGTGCTATCTTGTCTTATCTTCTCTTGAGTAGTAAATGTTAGTAGGACATCATTTCAATTGTATTTATATTCATATGCATTTATACGAGTATGTCATAATAGTGTAAGGTATGTGATAAAAATGGAATGTAAAGCATGATGTAAAACATTATAAGATCACTTGAAAGTGATTCTGCATGTAAGTATATTTACGGGGTTTTGTATTGTTACGTCCACAATCCCCATGTGGCCAGAGCTGTGTAGATCTTGCTGATAATTCTCGTTAGTCCTAGGGGAGACTTTAATTATTAGTATTTATGTTTCAGTATTACACGAACTCTTCTTATAGTCCTGGGCACAAATTCAGTATTTGTATTCCAACATTTCTTTTCTTGGACATTAGAGTAGTAGATCAATCTTATTGTAATGTATACAACACAATATAATAGGAACTTGACAAGGAAGCTTCAGTGTAACTGTTGTTGATAGTTTATTTCAGGTAGTATGTTCAATATATACAATATATCTATTATGTACAGTTAGAATAAAATAGTGCAAACACAAACGTTCTCAAACGAACATATTTTGAAACTCTCTGTCTTTCAGACAAAACAAATCATTAAATACTATTCGAGTGGTGCAAGGGATAGACCCATTACCAGTAGGGGTGAAAATCATGGTATCATTACAAAACTCATAACAAAAACGATAGGAACTTCCCCTATTAAATAATGAGTCGTTCCCAGACTCTGAGAATTTGAGATCAACACAGAATCCCAGCATTACCTAAAACCTTTCGTTTTCCTACTAAACGTCCTAATATTGTGTGTAGTAAGAAAAGAGAGAGAGAGGAGAATAAACATTGCGTGTTCCAATTCTTGGAAAAACAACATACATGACACGCCCCCACCCAATGAAAGAAAAAATGTACCATAATTACCCAAGTAATACTCAACATGGTACATTTTTCGTACTTAACACTATCGTTTTAACAACCATCAATCAATGGAAGATTATAAGACAATTTAAGCAAACATTGCTCACTGGCACAACTAAATTATAAAAAGTGTCACTACCCAATGGTAATTGTGATTAAAACGTGATGGACAAATATTTCCCCGTTAATATTAATATTAACTAATGTCTCAACAAGTACAAATAATTCAAAAATATTCTAGTCATTCTTATTTTAACTATGTACAGTTGTGTGGATTTCCACCAAAAATTTGCAAAAAGTCTTAATCTATTTAAACAAATATAACATTGCTCAAACTCTGTCAATTTTCAACAGTTTACTTCTAATATACAAACCAAAATATAAGTAATACGTAACTCGAATCAAACTATAGGTTACTTCCCCTTTAAATTACAGTGTCAACTTGACATTAACAGGGTTCATACCTAAGATGATGATACTTCCCCTTTTCTCAAATATGAGGAGAAAATACGCTCTAGTTACGATTACTACAGTAATCTCAATATTAAAATGTAATCCACTATTATGCGTTTTTGGCAATTTTGAAAGTTTAATATAAAGGTTTGTTCAGGGTTGAATGAGTGCACACCTTTAGGTACCTTTGTTTCACTCCATTCCCGGATATATGGAATATATAACCTATACAACATAGTGAATATCCACTAGTTTTTCCCATTCTATTACCATGATATAACAATTTAGCAATAGATTTCCAATATTATCTATTAATTTATACCAATTGATATTACATCTCTTTCTAAGATAAAAATTGTACATATTATTATTTAGTTCCATTCATTAACTAAAATAAAACAAGATAATAAATCAACTAGCTCAAAGTTTTCCCACTTAATTGCATGTGATGACAATTACTTTTATCCATCCATATCAAGTAAATACGTGCATATTATATATTTATTGCATCATGCATCAACATTTAAATGGAATTTCTTTTCCATAATCAAATGAATTTAAAATATATCAGAACATCAATATTATACATGATTATAAGAATTATTAATACTTTCAAAAGACTTGACTTCTGTATGATACAAGTATTCTATAGGTATTCCATAATCAAAATTGAAACGAATGATAGGTTATCATGACACATTCTTAATGAATAAATGAGATGATCTGAAAAAGAAGTATGGGGTTATTCAGTCAATCATGTAGCACCCGAGATAGAGTATCAGCTATGACCTTGTCTCTATCTTGTCGATGATACGGGGAATGGGATACCAGTCGGTTTCTGTCAAATTACTTAATTTCCCAAAGTCTCTATAAAACTGCAGTGCGTGGTCGGCTTTTGGTACCATCACACAGGGTGTAGACCATTTGCTATCACATTTTCCTCCTATGTCATCTTCTAACATACACTTTACATCTAATTTAATATGCTCAGGTCTGATGGGGTCAAATGGATGCTGTTTAATAGACCTGGCACTATTGGTTAACACTACATCGTGCTCTATGACATGTGTCCTACTGGGAACATTTGTAAACATTGACTTATTTTCATGTACCAGCTCAATAATCTTCTCCTTATCTTCTACCGGAAGATGTTCTAGCCTTGTATCTAAACTCTTAAGGGCATCTGTATTATTAAGTTTACTTTCTGCAAACTTATATTCTATCCTAGATAAATCCGTCGGGACTCTAGCTAACGAAATCATGGGGACCTCCCGTGGTTTACTCTTTTCCCTGGAAACATAGGGCTTAAGTAAATTAATATGGCATACCCTCTGTTTTTGTCTCCGGTCAGGAGTCTTTATCAAATAATTGACCTCGCCAAGCTTTGACTCTATCTCATAGGGTCCACTAAACTTTGCACTTAAAGGCTGATTTTGCAAAGGTAGAAACACAAGAACTTTGTCACCTGGTGCAAAAGTTCTAGCTGTAGCTTTACGGTCATAGTTCTGTCTCATACGCTCCTGCATCTGTGGAAAATGAATCTTCACATGGTTAAAAGCATGATAAAGCCTATTTTTAAATTTATCTACATATGACAAAAGTCCAATCGGTTCACTGTCCGTTAGCCAAGTTTCATGTAGAAGTTTCAACGGACCTCTGACTGAGTGTCCATACACAAGTTCGAATGGGCTAAACCCCAGGGATTCCTGAGTAGCCTCCCTTGCAGCGAACAGTACATAAGGCACACCCTTATCCCAGTCTTTCTCGTTTTCATAACAGTACTTTTTAAGCATCGATTTTAATGTCTGATGAAACCTTTCCAGAGCTTCCTGGCTCTCAGGATGATAGGAACTTGATAGCCTATGGCTTATCCCTAATTGTTCCATGACTTGTTTGAAAATGTTCGAAGTAAAGTTAGTCCCCTGGTCGGACTGTACTGTCTTCGGTAGGCCATAACGTGTGAAGAAATTTGTCAGGGCGTCTACCACCTTCACTGTTGTTATGTTCCGCAACGGAATGGCTTCCGGGAAGCGAGTGGATGAACACATGACTGTGAGCAGGTATTGAAAACCGGCTTTTGTTTTCGGCAACGGGCACACGCAATCAATGAGTATATGACTGAATGGTTCGTCGAACGCTGGTATCGGCTGGAGTGGAGCGACAGGAATTCGTTGGTTAGGACGTCCTACCATTTGGCATACGTGGCAAGTCTTGCAGTATTGTTCGACATCTCTTCTCAGTCCTGGCCAGTAGAAGTAAGGGAGGATACGGTGGTGCGTTTTTCGGACTCCCATGTGACCAGCGAAAGGAAGATCATGCGCCATACGCAGTATATCTTGACGATAGCACTTAGGTATTACAATCTGGTGAATACTGTCCCACTCGTTTGTACCTGAGTTGAGCGGTTTCGACTTTCTCATCAACACTTCATCTTTCATGTAGAAACATTCCGCCATTGCATCTGCAGTCTTTTCATCGACAGCTTTCATTCTGAGTTGCATTATTACTTCGTCATTCAATTGTTCTTTCACCAATTTCTGCTTTGGTGACAAAATGTTATCGTTCTCTGTTGCATCACCAGTTGTTAGTTCAGCAAAGAACGTAGCACTTAAATCGATGTCAGGTGTTTCAGTTATCACTGTTTCATTCGCATGTGTGTCTTCAGAACAGACAAACACATCTTTCGTTGCACTACACGGCGTAGCAGGAGTCTTTACCGACTTCTTTTTCTGCATTGCTCTTGTCAGTGCACATGTTGGGCGTTCATTGGCAGGACGTAGGTTTTTGTCCTCCGCCATCTTTGTCTCCAACACTTTAACCATGGGCTCGACAGTGACTCTGCCGCCCATAATGTCATTTCCTAATATCATGGAAACGCCTTTGACGGGTAGTGCGCGCCACACTCCCACTACGATGTTACCTGTAAAAATATCCGACTCGAGTTTTATTCTGTGCAGTGGAGCTTCCACAGCCTCCATACTAGCACCTCTTAGCACAACAGACTCACCGGTACTGGTGGCATCTGTTAACGGCACACTGCCCTCCAGGATCACGCTGACAGCAGAACCTGTGTCACGTAATATCTGTATTTTCTTCTTGCTGAGTACATCGACTTCTGTCGACACTGTCCCCTCGTAGACAAAGGGTCGAAAATCGGATAGGTCGTCCTCTTCCGGGACTTCAGGAACCATCTGTTCCTCACGGCCTTCTGAAAGCATAATAGATTGAGTACAGCTATTCTCTTTTACCTTAGATAGACTGTTCTCAAAAACCATCGACTCCACAACTATGGGCGATGCCGGCCGCATTTCTTTTGAGTTTCTTGACCCTGTGTTGCACACTTCTTCTGTCTGCTTGCTGTCTTTCTGCACTCTGGCACAGTGTAGAATAGCACCTTTCTTCTTGGTAAGGATCCAACAATCTTTCTTCATGTGGCCCTCTTTCTTGCAATTGAAACATACCACCTTTGCTTTATTTACATCTGTCTGCTTCCTGAAATGAACTAAGTTACTATTATTATTTACACCACTGTTCTTATTAATGATTTCACTTGTCTCTTTTGGTTTACTAGCCTCCTTGGGCTCTGGTTTGTGCACTTTGGGTTTGTCAGCATAATATGGCTTTATGCTGGCGTGAATTATGGCATAGTTATCTGCCAATCTAGCAGCTTCATGCACATCTTCAACCCCTCGGTCTGAGATGTGGGTTTTAATATCCACTCGAATACAATCATTGAATTCCTCAAACAATATTAGGTTCTTGAGTTTATCAAACTCACTTACATTCTGTGACCTTAGCCACTGTTCTAACATTTTCTCCTTTTGTCTCAAAAAGTCTAAATGAGTTTGATCATACGCCTTCTTTCTGTCTCTAAATAGCTTTCTATATTTTTCTGGTGTCAGGGAATAACTTTTTAGCACCCTATCTTTGATTACTTCATAGTCATTTATTTCCTCGGGTGTTAAACTCAACACTACGTCCAATGCTTTTCCTTTGTTGAGAGTTGACCTTAACAATAAAGCCATCTTATCATCAGGGAACTGATAATCTACAGCTATCCTCTCAAAAAGCAAAAAGAAATCTTGAACATCTTCTTCTCTGAATATAGGCAAGTGTTGCTTCATTGCGCTAATATCCATACTATTGCTGTCCTTACGATGGTCAGGTCTGTTCATGCGTGCCATCTCTATCCTTTCTCTGCTTTCAATCCTAATTCTTTCATTTTCCCTTTCAGTTTCTATCCTAATTCTTTCCAATTCCATTCTCTTCATAGCTAATTGGAATTTTAGGTTTTCACTCAATCCTTTATCTTCATCATTGTTTGATGATCTAGATGACATATTTCTTACCTCGTCTCCGTGGGCAATTACCTCGCCCCCACTGGGAGCTACATAACCTTCATTGATATCGTTCTGTCCCACTTCAACTACACTACCAGTGTTCATGGCATTCTGCCCGTTCAAACATGTCATAATTTCTTTGGTCAAACGATTACGATTAGGTCTTGCCTGTCCTGCCTCAATCCCAAAGGACTCAGCTAATTCTTTTAGTTCAGCAAATGACATGGCATTAAGTTCCTCACTTGATATATTCGAAGCCATAGTATAGCGTTCGAAATATTTGTGATAGTAGAGTAGTATATATTGTATAATAAAATATAAGGTTCCAACTTACGATTTGTCCAGAAATTTGCACAATATAATATTACACACTTCGTGGAATCTTCACACTTCCCCAGGCATAAATACGCAAACCAGTTCTCTCCTATTTTTTAAAAAGAATAGTTTCACAGTCCTAGAAAACGAAACACAAATATGCCGCTCTCAGTACTACTAATGCCACAAATTATTTATAGGTCAGGAAAAATATAACTCAAATTTTCCAGACGAGATCAACAAATTTTTTTCCAATCCTAGATCAGGAAAAGTAGAACTCCAATATACCGATCGAGACCACTAAATTTTGTTAATCCTAGGTCAGGAAAAGTAGAACTCAAATATACCGGGCGAGACCACCAAATTTTGTTACGTCCACAATCCCCTTGTGGCCAGAGCTGTGTAGATCTTGCTGATAATTCTCGTTAGTCCTAGGGGAGACTTTAATTATTAGTATTTATGTTTCAGTATTACACGAACTCTTCTTATAGTCCTGGGCACAAATTTAGTATTTGTATTCCAACATTTCTTTTCTTGGACATTAGAGTAGTAGATCAATCTTATTGTAATGTATACAACACAATATAATAGGAACTTGACAAGGAAGCTTCAGTGTAACTGTTGTTGATAGTTTATTTCAGGTGGTATGTTCAATATATACAATATATCTATTATGTACAGTTAGAATAAAATAGTGCAAACACAAACGTTCTCAAACGAACATATTTTGAAACTCTCTGTCTTTCAGACAAAACAAATCATTAAATACTATCCGAGTGGTGCAAGGGATAGACCCATTACCAGTAGGGGTGAAAATCATGGTATCATTACAAAACTCATAACAAAAACGATAGGAACTTCCCCTATTAAATAATGAGTCGTTCCCAGACTCTGAGAATTTGAGATCAACACAGAATCCCAGCATTACCTAGAACCTTTCGTTTTCCTACTAAACGTCCTAATATTGTGTGTAGTAAGAAAAGAGAGAGAGAGGAGAATAAACATTGCGTGTTCCAATTCTTGGAAAAACAACATACATGACAGTATGGTGTGTTGATAGTTTCAACAGTAGTGCCGTGTAGTGCGCAAAAGTGCGTATCTTATATATGGTATAAGACATTTATATACATTTGTCTATTTTACAATAAAAGGTAAGAGGGTATTATCCTATGTGCTGTAAGGATAATTTGATTGAATTAACTGAGATTCAGGTGGTGGTTAGAAACACGTTGTTACTATTGCATGGGTGTATAAAAAGTAAAGTTAAAGGGTATAGGGCCTACATGTAACATGATATCATAAAATAGTATTTGGTGCATTCTAAGGTATTATTAGTTAGCAGAGAGAGACATTGCATTCTTAAATTGGTGTTTGAACTAGCTTATAGAACCATTGCGGTACTGTTCTATAGTGGTAAACCTTAAAAAGGATTTGTACGCATAAAAGTAAACGAAGATAGAAGTACATTAGATATCTAGAAAGGGTGATTATGGAGGACAAAATGGATATTTGGATTTGTAGGGGAAAGGAATTTGGGATTCCGAAAGCAGATTTAATGGAGTTTGTAGAAAAAAGAATGGCAGAAGAAAGAATACGAGAAGATGAAATAAGAAAAAAGGAAAAAAAATTAGAAAGGAGAAAGAAAGAGAAAGAGAAAGGATTATAATGGAGAAAGAAAGAGAAAGGGATAAGAAAATTCATAAATTAAAAATGGAAAATTTTAATTTAAAAACTGAAAGAATCAGAGCAGAAATGAACTTTAAAAGTCTGATAGGTGAGAAGAAACATGAATTATGGAGATGTAATTTATATAATGTAAAAGTTGAACAAGATTTAGAATTTCAAATAGATACTCTTGAGAAAGAAGAATTAGAAAAAGAAAAGGTTTTTCAAATGAAGATAATGAATATTGAGATGTTAATCATGGATTTAATAAAGAAAGCTGAAATAGGTGATATTGATGATATTAGTAAGGAAGATGATTTTAAGGTGATAGTTTCAGAACCGAACATAACAATTAAAGAGACAGAGGGCATTAATGAACAAGTGAAGATGGAAATAGACTCATGTGAGGTAGTAAATGAAACAGTTGCAGTGGTGACTAGGGAAATGAATACGGATGATGTATTTGTATCAGATGATAAACTAGTTAATTGTCAGGAAAACAATTTTGAAATAGTAGAGTGTCGGGTGAACACTATAGTAGTTAGTTGTCAGGAGAAGATGAGTGATGTCGTGATGTTGAGTAGAGGTGGTGAGGACACAGTGGTGAAGTTTGAGGACAAAGTGGTGAAGTTTGAGGACAAAGTGGTGAAGTTTGAGGACAACGTGGTGAAGTTTGAGGACAAAGTGGTGAAGTTTGAGGACAAAGGGGTGAAGTTTGAGGACAAAGTGGTGATGTTTGAGGACAAAGTGGTGGAGTTAAAGGTAATGGAAACTAGTAGTGTAGTGGAGAAGAGAGAACCAAAGAGAGTGGTGGAGTTTGCTGGAGAAGAAAAGAATGGGGAGATATTTAGGTTAGAAACTCATGTTATGAACGTGATAAAATATGGGAGTCATTTAGATCGAGGTTTGCATATGATTTCAAAAGAAGAACTGAGGGGCGGTACGGGGTTAAAAAGAAAACGTCCCAGAGTTTTTGTAAAGAAAAAGATAGTAGTTTTTGGAAGGTTTATATCCAAGTGTTGACTTGGAACTATTTACTTTAAGTTTTTTGTTATTTTGCTGATGTTTAACAATATATTTTTTTGTTGTTCCAGAAACAAAGAAGTTAGAGTTTGACTGTTATGAGTGAAAGGGTAATAAAGTTTGAGATGAAGTAAGATAGTTGTAGTTTGGGATGAAAGTATGCATGAGATATTATATTATGTATTAGATGAGGAATAATATTGTTGTTAGTTGTAGTTTATATATATATATATATATAGTTATAATTAGTTAGTTTACTATAAATATTATTAAAAAAAATTATTTTATTAAATTTTTTAAATGTGGGTGGATGGTGTCACTGTTATAGATATTATAGAACGTACGCATGTTATTAGATGAGGAATAAGAATGGTGTGCATGTTATTATTATGTACGAGATTGCACCATTATATGAAAGGGAAGTACACATGTTATTTGTGTGAGATAGCAACGCTGGATCCTAGATACAAGTCAGTTGAGATTTGAACTTTACGCAAACAAGACGTATATGAGATGGGTCTTCGTACAAGTCTATTGTTCAAGTACAGAAAGTATTGTTGTGCTGATCTAGTGCATACCAGTGTTACAGCAACTAATTGATTAAAGAATTGAGTATTATATTGAGTAGCCTTCGTTGATATCATTTTATGAAGTAACTGTGAGTCTTAGTCCTGTCACATATATATATTCTACTATGAATCAAAATGTAAGAATTGTAGGCACATATGATATACTTTAATTAAACATTTTTACAATGGATATATTAAATCAGCACCCATCTGGGGCTTCCATAAGCAGACTATCTTTATCCACAGTGACCATTTTCTTACAAAAACGTAATCTTTTTCTATAGAAGATTTCCCAACATATATTGGGTGCACTGACCTATACAACTTAAATAAGGGATACTAAATAATTAATGTAATAAAATGCAAATGTCTTAACATAATTATCAACTCAATTAACTCATTAATATAATAATTATTTTGGAAAGGCAATATCTACAACCAATGATTTTTAATACCAATATTAAGATCTGCTTCACTTATAATAAGGGTAATCTTGAGCTTTGGCAAAGGCTTTATCGAATTATGTCTTTTACAACGTAAAAGTCATATAAAGCCCATTCTGTACTTAATCTTGATCTATTGCTATATTTAGACTGTATCTGAGAAATGCAGTTGGGGCAGTGATTCGAATTTTAGAAGAGGAAGTGGGGGCTAGGGTGAGTATAAATTAAATATCTGGCTCAGCTCGTTAGAAAACGAAGTTCGGTGTTTTTGCTCATTATCAAAGTTTCATTCAGATTGTTTTGGTTTTAATTTGAATACATTATATTTATATAACCATTGATTTATAAAAACCAGTTTTAATATCGACTTATTAAAGAAATATAAGTTGAGCAAAAGCCCTATGCAGAGACGAATTAATGAAATGGCACGTGATGAAGTGAGAATATATTGTGTGAGTACCTAAAAACTTTCCACATTTTTAAAACTTAATGGGAGTCCACGCTACCTGACAATAATTAAACGTTATGTATTTTTATTATAGAAGAGAACATTTTGCTAATTTTGCTAAAGAAAAAAAATAAGGACACTAAAGGCAAATTATATTACTTTAACTCTAATACTTTTGAGGGAAAAAAAATTCTTCTATTTACGATGGTATGGATTCTATCATAGCTTGATGTCGTAATTAAAGACATTTCTGCCAGGTGTATTAGCTGTGTTTAATTAATCGACAACATTAATTTGCTAAAAATATCGCTTGCATCACTCACTACAATACGTAATTACTGCAGATAACTAAACAGAAGCAACGCATGCAAAGATAGATTGTTCAGAGAATTTTGAAGATTTTTTTTAGACTAATGATTGTTACTACCAGTAAGGTACGCTAGTTATCTAAAGTTGAAATATATTGTATGGATATTTGTTTCGATGCTAAATTTGTTGGAAACCAAAGACAATTATTTGAGAAAAAATCTCATACATGTGAAAATTGATATCACTTATTTAATTGAATTAATGATTTCAGGGAATTGACCTTAATTAAAAGAATACAAAGAGTTTTTGTTTATTTTGCACTTATGTCAAAACTTCTATTGTACAAGCACAACTTTGCACGCAGAAATCTTGAGGTTTCAAAAAAAAAGTAACTGACGAAGACATGCTTACTTCAATACATTAAAACAATTAATTATTACTTCAACAGAGGATTTGAAGATAATATTATAAACATGAAAATTCCTGATTGGTTATTAGAGCTTTGTTTCTAATTGTGAAGTATTAAAATCAGCCCTACCTTTACAACTGTAGGAATAAACTACAAAAAACCAGGTGACCGATCATTCGATCGGTAATAAAGAGCAGGCGCTTGTACCTTAACATCATGTGTATGTAAAACAACAGTGCATACATTTTAAAAATACTTCTTTACCAGACCAATAAATTGTATTTGTCTCTTTAATTTTCTACTATGAATAACATGGGCTTTAAATTCTAACAGTCTAAACATATATTTATTTGTGCAGTCTAATATCTATATTTTTCCCTATACCCCCCCCCCAAAAAAAAAAATATATAAATAAATAAATAAATAAAACAGCTTAATCTCATATCAAACCCTAAAAAAACATGTAGGCTAGAGTTGTCAGTTTTAAATCCAACATAAATATATGTCATTTATGTCATTATGTATTGTATTTAAAAGACTGAAAATGAAAAGTTTAAATTTAAATATTTTTTTTAGGTAAAACAAGTCGTGCATTAAATCATGAAGATAATCGTTACAGCGCTTTTGAAGAAAATTTCCAGACATATACACACACGCATATATATATATATATATATATATATATATATATATATATATACAATTTTGACTCGTATTATAGTATAGGATACAATTGTTATGGCCCTCTATAATGATGACTATTATTACGACTCGTTAAATCGGATTCAATGAATATAGTTGTATCTTTATTAGAAGTCTCTAGATTCTGCTAATCTGTAGCCCAAGCTAGGGGTTCCTTGACTGACAGGTCTATGCAGTAATGTAGTTATATTCGTGATAATTATCTTCAACACCTTTCTCAACAATGATAGATCAAACAACTCCAGTTGTTGAATAAACAATTTTATTTAAATTGTAGACTCAATATAAACGATCAATAAACTTCATCAACTGATGGCAACATAAGTTTCAATACAATGGCATACAATATACAAATGAATATAGCGACTTCACTCGACAAACTTCCGAACTGAACTGACTTTAAGGAGGTCGGGACTTTCCAAAGAAAACGATCATCGAAGATTCTACAGGGTCTTAATACGCATTTTAACCTCTTTCTCTATAATTACTACGATCCAGAATTATCCTCCAATTTCCACGGGATTTGAACGAATTATTTTATTTAAACTGCCCTCAGGGCATAAAGGTCAAACCTTGGTCGCCTTGGACTCTGATACGCACTTGTTAAGAGGTCAATGCCTTACTACGTCATTCATTTATGACCGATATTCGTAACATCCCCCTCCTTCTAAAGTTTTATAATTATTTCTTTTACATTTTAACCATACGAAAAATGTTAATTTTAAGGAATAATTATAAAAGAAAATATTCCGGGGAAAACAATACAGTTCAATTGGCTATCCCAATAATTCAATCGAACTGATAACAATAACATATAATATATGCAATATAAGTCCATCTTATCAAATGGCTTAACTACAGTCATTCAATCATTCAATTTTTAATTCAAAACAATGGACAATTAAATTGTTTATCTAAATCTTGTATACAAGAAAAATACATAATCATTCTTAATAGATATAATATAATACAAGTTAATAATTTCTATTACATTGAACATTCCCAGTAATAAAAACTCTCTCGTCCATTTAATTATAAACTAATATCTTTTACAATTTGTAATTATACAACAAAAGAAAAAATCACTTAATGTCTATTCAGACACGACTTATTTTTTTCCATAAGGAGAAAAAACCAAACCCTCTGATAGAACACATGCTAGGCCTAACTCAATTACAAAACAAAAAAAATACTAGCCCTGACCTAATTTCACTTTACAACAAAAAATATTATTGCTTCGACAGTATTTTTTTTCATGTTTGTAGGCTGGCTAACACATTAAACCTTAAACAATACTGTCTGTGTCAAAACCCAAAATGTAGGTCAATTCCGCATTTCTCTCTCTCTCTCTCTCTTTTTCCTCTCTCATTCCCAATTGATTCTAACAATATTGACATCGCTATGCAAATTTTTACCTCATCACAGCCTAGGTAAAAAAAATATTGCTACGCGATTAAATAGTTATCGTAACTAAATGAGCATTATTTAACAACCATTATCTCAATATGACATTCATTTATGTTATTTTGAGAACATTAAACATAGTCTGTTCACGAATTAAAATAGTTTATAGACAATTTCATTAAAAATATTTCAATCTTTCATTTTACCATGACCTTTCGACGTCATTATTTTCTTTTTAAAAGAGTTCACATTGAAACATTCTATCTTTCATGCAGACATGGATTTACTTGAAACAAATTTGGTTAATTTACTTAATTAACTATCAATCAAAGCAGATTATATTATCTTCATACAATCTTAGTACTAAATAGTAAGTACTTATTTTCTTTTAATTACATTAAAGACATTTCAAATACAATATTATTGAAGTAGAAAAGAGTTAAGCATAGGCTACTATTAATTTTTTTCAGAGCGAAATCAATGTAACAATTTATGTACAAAACAAACTGCTAGTTTGACTGGTGTGGTAAAACATTCCATTTCCAATCTTTTCAGTGGTGTACATTGCTCTTTTCCATTTTCCATAAAGGTTTTATTCATCGGTTCTAGGTTCTCCTGTTACTTTCACAGTGTTCAGGTCTACCCAATCTTTTGATTGTCAGTACAATTCATTCAATCTATTTTAACTCATACAGAAAAAAAAATAGATTAGTTTTACAATCTTGACATGAAATCCTTAATTAATAATACATTAGTTGAACATTGGTGTGTCAACATTATAAATTCTCAACCATGACATTCTCAACCATTCTGGTTTACAGTGTCAAGTCAGTGGCACATATCCTAAATTTATACAAAACAAGGATAAGTTTTATTTTACATTAGTTTCACTTCTGGTCTGCTTTTCATGTAACAGTATCCTAAAAGTGAAAAATCATATATAATACATTTCTTGGAATTCTTGTTAGTCATAGTTCTGCCTTGCTGCAACTATTTTTACCCTACATTATCATACATTCAATGATAATAGAACAAATGAATAAATTCACATAGAAGAAATTTGCATCCTGACTCAGTGCAATATTTCAACAACAGTACATGATAAAATAAATTTCCATAGTACAATCATAAAACATTTCTCAATACTTTAGTGATAGAAAATTCTCTTTTCTTAAAACCATTTACATCTTTTTCAATCAAATTATCCTCTCTGCCAAATGTTTCAATTATCATTTCCAGAGATTCTCAAACATATCTAATAATCAGTCCACATTTATAATGTCCTCTGATTTAGAAACCAATTCTGCGGATAAAACTGATCTTTTTCTCTTATAGCAATTATTTTAAATGCTCAACCTAACAAGTTTGTTTAGAAATATCACACTATAATGATATTTACTCTAACAATACTTTTACTTATTCCTTTTTCTTCACAAGTAAGGGATTTAGTTTTAAAATAGTAAGTTTGGTAACTAACTATCAGTGAATTTGTCATTCAATTCATCCTGTACTCCAGGCATAAATTTTACAAATAAGAGTAACAATGTTAACAACATCAAGCTTATTCCAATTGTTTTCAGAAGGTAAGGCTTTATCATTTTCAAATGATATAATTTCTTTGCCTTGCTTTCATCACACAACAATGGCATCTGCATGTGAGCAGTGTACAATTTTTTTCTAACAAACACAGCTATGTCAGACAAAAAATGTATGTACTTATCTAGGTACTTGCTCAGCCCAAGGAGATCCAATTCGGTCTGCCATTCCTCTTGAAGTAGTTTGAGTGGTCCTCGGACAGTGGGTCCAAAGATTGGTCCATAGGCTCCTCGACTTTCCGGATAGGATTCAGTTGACATCTCCAGCTCCAGGCATAAGTTCTTTAGGACTGGATTGAAGAGTTCCGGGGCGAAGTTGGTCCCTCGATCTGTCGGTATGGATTGTGGTAACCCATAGCTTTTGATAGTTTCGGTCCAGCTCTCCGCACTCGTTTCTTCAGTGATGCTCCTCAAATCTTCATCTGTACCGGCAACTGCAGGTTTGCATTGTTGTTTGAGCATGCTGTGGTCTATCTGTTCATAGACATCAGTAGTAGGATTTTCTTTCTCGTCGACAGCTTTCTCATGCAACTGTAGCAACTCTGGGTCTACTTTCTGCTCAGCAATCAATTCATTTTGTGATGACTTCTTTGATTGATCATTTCCTTTCGGACAATCTTCAATCATGGAGAAAATAGTAGCATCCAGTTCCACTTCTTCTTCCTCTTTCTTCTCTCGTGGGAGAATTTCTTCTTTCTTTTCCTTTTCTTGTGAGATAATTTTTTCTTTCTTTTTCTGTGGTGTCATACCATTTATGACATCACCTACAGGATAAAGTTCTTTTTCTTTTTTTGTCTCCACGATAGGACTAGGGTCTGGATTTTCCTTCACAATCAGTTCAGGTCTCACCCTCCCTTTCGCCAAATCATTTGCTAGGATAACAGATATGCCCTCAACAGGAAGTTTTGATATTACTCCAACTGTCACATATCCTGTCACCAAGTCAGATGTGAGGTATATCCTATGTAGAGGTATTTCTTCTTTCCATTCAAAACCTCTCAATAGGACAGTCTGTCCTGTCAATGTATTCACATTCAATGGTAATACATCTTTAAGCAGCAGTGTTAATGATGCTCCTGTGTCTCGTAATATTTTTACGGACTTCAGTGGTCCTTCCTTTTGTAAGGCCACACAACCTTCACTAATGAACGGTTGAAAACTGCACAGGGTCTCTGTGTCAATTTTATTCTTCCCTTGACCATGACTTACGGGTGTTGTTTCATCTTTCGATGACTTCAGACTCTTGTTCGAGTCAAAAATACTTTGGTCTACTTTCTCGTCTCTGTGGACTTGGACAATTAATCCAATAGTAGCCATTCTCTATTTATAATCAGGATATTTATCCTCATTATCTTCAGTTGTAGATTTCTCTACCTTCTGACTTTTGCTCTCAGGCAAATCCACCCTCAGTGTTTCTGGTTTAGAATAATCTTTCTTAGAATTCAGTTCGTTTGTATCTTCGCTTTCTTGTACATTTTGTATTGGTTTATGGCTTGCACACATGACCACTTTGTTAGGTCTTTTGTCGCTTCGTATACTCCAACAGTCTTCAATGCTATGTCCTGTTCTCTTACAAAAAGTACATTGGACGTTTCTGTTGACAGGCTTTTTATGAACATCATTTTGTTTCACAAAATGCTCTTTTTCCCGATGTTTTTGTGGTGTGTTTTCTGCTTGCCGTTGTGACCTATTAACATTCTTTTCACCAGCTGTCCTATGACACAGTGCATACTGTTCAGCTAAATCAGCAGCCTTATGTGGGTTAGTGATGTCACGCTCGGATAAATACATTCTTATATCCGGCCTCACTTTGTTAATAAAATCCTCTAACAGAATGATATCTTTCATTTCTTTTAATGTGGAGATATTTCTGGATTTTATCCACTGATCCATTAACTTTTCTTCTGCTCGAAGGAAGTCTAAGTGTGTTTGGTAAGGGGACATTGTGTACTGACGGAACCTTTTCCGATAACTTTCCGGTATCTGGTTATAGGCTTTAAGTACAGTGTCTTTAATGACTTCATAATCATTTAAATGCTCCTCTTTTAACAATAGAACACAATCTCTTGCCCTTCCCTGAGTAAAAGCTGTTCTGACTAATATTCTCCATTTATCTTCTGGGAACTTAAAATCTCTGCAAGAAATTTCAAAGGTCTGGAAGAAATTAGCTATTTCACTTTCTTTATCAATGTAGGTAGGGACTAGCTTTTTCCATCTGGCCATCTCTACATCATTATGAGATTCTTTTTTAGTAGCGCCTATCTTCGCCAGTTCTATTCTTTCCTGACTTTCTCTTTGACTTTTCTTATCTCTTTCCTGACTTTCTAGACGTCTTTGTTCCATCTCCATTTCCATCCGTTTCATTTCTAGTTGAAATCGGAACTGTTCAGACATCTGACCTTCAACTTGATATCCCTCCGCGCTTGATTCTACTTTCATTTTTCCACTCGCAATCAACACATCTTTTATCTGCTGTGTCAACACAGTTCTGGATGGTGTAGTTTCAGTAACTTCTATCTTTAAGATCTCAGCGATCTCTTTTAACTTCTTTATTGATACAGTTTTCAGAACCTCTTCTTCTGGATTTTCAATAAATTCCATTCTTTAGTTAAGAGATTTATAAAGTGGTAAATTTCCAACTTACGTTTTTCCAATGGGAAAAATACTTCAGCGTTATTAGACTTGCTCAGTAGGTCACGGCTTTACACACAACACAACACATTTTGAATATATGCTTCACTATACAACTATATCGGACGCAAGCCCGCAAATTGTTATGGCCCTCTATAATGATGACTATTATTACGACTCGTTAAATCGGATTCAATGAATATAGTTGTATCTTTATTAGAAGTCTCTAGATTCTGCTAATCTGTAGCCCAAGCTAGGGGTTCCTTGACTGACAGGTCTATGCAGTAATGTAGTTATATTCGTGATAATTATCTTCAACACCTTTCTCAACAATGATAGATCAAACAACTCCAGTTGTTGAATAAACAATTTTATTTAAATTGTAGACTCAATATAAACGATCAATAAACTTCATCAACTGATGGCAACATAAGTTTCAATACAATGGCATACAATATACAAATGAATATAGCGACTTCACTCGACAAACTTCCGAACTGAACTGACTTTAAGGAGGTCGGGACTTTCCAAAGAAAACGATCATCGAAGATTCTACAGGGTCTTAATACGCATTTTAACCTCTTTCTCTATAATTACTACGATCCAGAATTATCCTCCAATTTCCACGGGATTTGAACGAATTATTTTATTTAAACTGCCCTCAGGGCATAAAGGTCAAACCTTGGTCGCCTTGGACTCTGATACGCACTTGTTAAGAGGTCAATGCCTTACTACGTCATTCATTTATGACCGATATTCGTAACACAATTTTAACTCGTATTATAGTATAGGATACATACAATTATAACTCATATTATAGTATAGGATATACATATATATATACATATAATATAACATTTTTGCTCGTATTATAGTATAGGATAAAGAATAAAAATTGAATGCATAAATGGGCTATAATCACGACTTTTGTTTGCAAAATTACATCCATCAATTTATCTAGTTCTTTTGGTTTCGGCAACAATTTTGTGTATTGCATTTCCACACCCTATTTATTGGCATGTAGACGAACTACTAGCAACATATTAGGAACAAGCTTCACTTTAAAATTGTTTTTTTTTTCAAAACCTCTTTTTCAGTATATTTTATTATGATTTTTTTTATTAATTAACAACAATTAAACAAATGTATTCATTTCAGCATTTTACTATGATAATAATGCATACAAATCTAGTCGACCTATACAAATTGTATGCGGCAAATTTGACTCATTAGTTCAACTTTGGATTTTGGGGTGGGGGTGGAAGCAGTGAAAGATAAACATTTGAAAAAGGGGACGAAGAGCCGAAAAAGGTTGAGAAACTATGCACTAAACAAAGCAATTACAGTATGCAGGGGGGCGGCGCTGAAACTTTTACCCTAGGGCGCTACATAGTCTTGTGAGGGCCATGCATAAGTATTCATTTTAAAGTTTTATAAAGTCCTAAATTGACAAAAATTACCGAAAGTATGAATATTGTTACATCCATAATCCCCTAAGGGTCTGAGTAGCGTACTCCTTATTGTCCTGGAAACAACTCATGATTTGCGGCCTAAACAGTTCCTTCCTTGACGTTGTAGTTGTTAATATAATATATGGTATTGTAAATAATCAAATAGTAAATTGACACATAAGCTTCAGCGTAAATGGTTCAATCAGGAAGATATTTATTTCAGATAATAAATCCAATACTTGTAAGTATGTACAGCTGAATCATTATATACAATAACAGAGAAACAGAGCCAACACAAGTGTCAACCAACAGACTCAAGAGAAATTATATAGCTAACTGCTCAGAAATACGACGCAAAGCGACTTAAATACTCTCGTGGAAGAGCGGGGAACAGACCTATTAAAGAGGGAAAAAAATAGTGGCACCCCTTACAAAACTCATAATAAAAACGATAGTTTTAACATGAACTCCCTTGTAGGTAAAATAATAAACTATTCCTAGCTATTCATACATTATTTTAGTTCCGACCATACATTAACTGTTTTAGTGCATACTGAAAAAAAAAAAAGGAATTGACCTAAGAAATGTAACATAATCAATGCTTAAGTACTGTCAATATTTTAAAACTGAAATTTTGTAATGTGATACTCAGTATCACTATACAGTGGCGTACAGAGGGGGGTGCGGACCGCACCGTGTGACACCCTCTCAGGGGGTGACACCCGATTAAAAAAAAAACAATATTAAAAAAAAATAATGATAATTTTACAAAGCACGCACTGCTAGTCTACTCCGATAACAGGCTGGATGGCATATCATAATCAAATAAATGAAAATGACTAGCAGCACGGTGTACCATCACCATTCAGCATGCAGTCTGGTGCTTATTTGAATGAGACTGCTAGACTATATCGATTATCTCAATATACCGTAAATGCGATTCCAAAGTATGGGTCCTAGATGACATCGAGGAAAAACTTTTGTGAATGTATTGGTGTGTTGCTATCAGGGTACTATTAACTGCTATGGTTTTATAATTTGCAATTTCGACTGAAAAATATGCACACACATATTAAACGCAAACAAAGACCTTATATTAAAGTATTCCTTACATTTTTTGCATTTTAAAATTTAAACACAACAATTGGTTATTAGGCTACTCCGGTAAGCTGCAGATTCTGTCATAACCACTCTGCGATGGATAATAATGTTTCCCATCCTAGCAGTATGCATTCTTTAGAAGAGCAAATAGTGCCGAAAATGAAAGAGGATGCCTGGATGCTTTGGAAAAAGAAGTTGATGCTGATAATGTTGATTCGAAACAAGTTAAGGCTAATGTCATTATGAGTGACTTTAAAGAGAAAAATTGGAATACTCAATCATTTGTTTTTACTGGAATATACCGGTTCCAGATTTTTTTCGGGTTGTTATAATCAAGAGAGGTATTTCTTTGTTTAAGAACAAAAACGGTCATTTCAGTCTTGTGACAAGAAAAAATGCATAAGCTAAAGGAGATGTGCGCCATCTAACAAAACAATGATTCTACAAGGTAATGCCCAATGGCGAAAAAAAAAATGCTTTCATGGATGGTTTACTCACTTGTCAGTAAGAAATTATACTGTTTTTGCTGCAGATTGTTTGCTGTTGATGTTACCGAAACCATATCTAAAATTAATTTGTTACTGGGTTTGATAGTGGTGGAAACTGAGTCGAAAACTACATAATCATGAGACATCTGTACAGTATCTTTGTTGCCTTTAAAAATGGAAAACACAGGCAGCTACATAAAACAATTGATAACGGAAGTATTGCCATAATGGATAGGAATACGAAAAAGTGGTGGAATAACCTACACAGGATGCTAGATATTACATTGTTTCTTGAGAAGCAAAACCTGTCATTTGGTGTCCACAGAGATGATGAATCATCATTGAATAAAAAAAACTTTCTTGAGATGCTTTCCAAATATGACCCAGTGCTGAAAGAGCACCTAATGAGACTAAAGATAAGTACATGTACAGAAAAAGCATCTGTATTTTATATTTCACCAAAAATTCAAAATTAATTTATAAATGTACTGGCCAAGCATGCAAAGAAAAATATTGTTATGGATATAAAGGCCGCAAGGTATTTTGTAAATGTGTTTGACAGCACGCCTGATATATCACACACTGATCAAATGTCTGAAATTATCAGATATGTGAAAATCTAGAGTGGAAATGTTAAAGTGAGAGACGTGTTTCTTGGATTTTTTTACTATATATGGGTGAAAAAAGCTGACGACCTCAGTTCTAACATTCTAAAAAATCTAAAAAGTGACGGACTTGATATAATGATGTGCAGAGCTCAAGGTTACGACAATGCTGCCACAATGTCTGGATTCCATGGAGGTGTTTAAGCCATTTTGAAAAGAAAGAACAAGAAAGGTGATATTGACCTAAAAAAAAGCATGGACTGGTCAGTATTAGATATTTTGAAATTCATAGCAAAATTGGACTTCATATAATCTCTTCCAACACTCTCGTCAGGCCTACAATTTTTTTCTAACGGTATGTGTGTCTGTGGCTTAATGTGAACGTAGCTTTTCAAAACTAAAACTTATAAAAAGCTATATACGCTCCACCATGGGACAATCAAGACTTTCTGATCTGGCTATGTTATCGATTGAAAGGGATACTGTAAATAATATAGATTTTGATGAGGTGATTGACAAGTTTGCAGTTTTGAAGAGCAGGAAAGGAAACATTTTAAAAAGTACTTTTAATGTAAAAATGACTAATCGTACGGTTGTTTCAGTTGTTTATTGCTTTTACTTTCTAACACTAAATTAATATTGTTATTGATTTTGTTATATTTGAACTGGGCTTAGTTTAAGGAGACGAAAACTATGTTGAAAGTCGTTGGGGGGGGGAGCGGGGTGACACTAAAAGTTTACTGCACCGGTGACACCAGCCCTCGGTACGCCACTGCCACTATAATACAACTTTTTTTAAATTTTTATCACAATCGCTATTTATTTTAGTGATAAAGTGAATATCATAGTATCTTGTCTGAAAATATGAATTCATTATCTCTAATAGTTTTTTTTCTTTACACATGTTTAAGTAACAAGACCCATTTCCTGGTGATACTGCCCCCAGCTTAACTAAATTAAATTGTGCAATAAAGACATGGGCACAAAATATTAAGTAGGCAGTATAGACAATAATACTTAGTAAATGTAATGCTAACTAATTAGAGGCTCTTTTTTTTAAAGGCTACTATTAATTTGTTTAACTTGTAGGTCGGTTCTATTTTTGTTTATGTTAGCTTTCATTGTATGCATGCTTTAACTAGTAACTTTAAAAAGTAACACACAATACTACTAAGAAAAGGCACTCATTTAGCAAATCAAATCTTGTATTAACTCTTTATTTATTTATTAGGAAATGGCTATACTATTAAAAAGCGTAAATTATATCTGGTATACAATTTTTTGGGACAAATTAGCCTAGTATCTTTTCATTAAACATATTATTGGAGATGATTATTTTTTTATAAATTTATAACCGTTACAGTCCTGCGCATTTGGCGTCAGTTTTAATATTTTGTTAACTGTTTAATTTAGTTCGTTTTCCTTACTAGTTCAGAAAAAACATTTCTCATCAAATGTCAATCACGAAGAAAAGCTGCTTTTCAGAATTAGTTTTAGAATATAGAAGTAAAGGCTTTTTTTTATATTTCCATGTCTATATCAGTATTTTCTAACATAATTAAATAAGCTTTTATTTTAACGTTAGCATGTAATATTATATGGCGTATTACCAGGCCCCACGAGAGGGGGGTACAGCCAGTACGCCGTACCGGGGCCCATAAGAGCTTAGGGGGCCCATGAATATTAAATTTTAAAATTGAATTGGCAATTACTTCAGTAATAGCTTTAAAATCTTTATTATTTGATCTCAGAATAATTGAGATTTATGTTAATATATTATTTTATCCCAAATGAAAATCAGAGATGTCTTTGTAATGACGTTAAGAGGAAGTGATACGTAGTAAACATACAAACTGGGTAGTTATTGTAATGTTTTAAAATATACATATACATTCTTTAGTCATAAAATATTTATATAATTTTTATCTATCTTGTGTAATTTGATCATTTTAGAGTTGTAAGCCATTTTATTTCCAAAAGGAAACAAATAAGAAACATATTATAAATATTAATGTAAAGAAAATGGGTTAATTATCTCCCTTCAATTAAATTATCCAAAATTGATGATAATAATACCAAACGAGTTAATTGTTTTAATATAACTATTTTACTTCTGAAAATGCTCATCTATCTTAATTGGCCTTAAATTAGGGAAAGAGTTTAATGTTTTGAAATTGATTTCACGGAAAGATATGTCCAGTTTCAATGCAAATCCATTCCAGTGGCCCAACACTTCAAGTGCTTTTGGACCAAGTCCTGTAAATGTAAGTTTACCTCACTAAAACGTTGTCGCCATGTCATTCAGAAAAATTGGCTTCACCAGTCAGTTCTCCTCATTCAATAATGGATTTTTTCTTTCTTTAATATACATCTTAATTGACGAAACGAATCTATCCAAGACTTTACCTATACTCCGTGTGACTTTATTCTAGAAGGGACTTGAGAAACAATACAATTGACAATCTAAACTTAAACAATAGATTCAATCACAGATCGCAATTCCAATGATGGGAGCTTTGCATACAAACATTCCTGAACTAAAACAGTTGACGTCCAGTGTGATTCCCATGTAGTTCGCCATGCAGCACCCACTTAATTACGCTGACATACGTTGTTTTTACAATATTCTTGGAGGTCTCTCGCGTGCCACTGAAAATCGTTCTGCCTGCCAAGTCTGGCACGCGTGCCTTAGGTTGCCGACCCCTAGTGTACTTGAACAATTAGTTAAATATTCAAATAAGCCTCTAGTTGTAATATACGGCCTAATTATTTTCGATAGCATTTAGGATATATTTTTATTATTTTTCTTATCTTATCTTGTCTCCATAGACACTTACAAATATAGACCTATGAGCCTTACAGGCTTACAGTTCTCCCTGTTAGCTTAGTAGCATAGACCTAAATACTCTATGTCGCTGCATACTGTATACTAGTATGGCAGTCAAAGCTAGTTAGTCGATCCTTTTACACTTTAATGATTTCCTATGCGGTAGCCAAGACGGGAGATTGAAGGTATCATAATTTTAGACAAATGTATTGAACTGTACACTCTGTACGAGGATCCAACGGTGGTAGCTGAGATAAAGAAGGGCAGATTGAGGTGAGCAGGCCACTTGGAAAGAATGACAGACGACAGAGCAGCCAGAACAAGTACATCACCAGAGACCAAGAGGCTTAGGGGCAGATCAAGACAAAGATGGCTCGAAGCTATAGTCAGATCTACAAAATCTTGGTGTGCGGGCTTGTCGAAGGAAAGCCCGGGATAGGCCCGAATGGAAGGAGGTGGTGGAGCAGGCGAAGGCCCTGCATGGGCTGTAGCGCCTTAGGGATGGATGGATGGTATTGAAAATTTAAAACACATTTTTCTTTGTAATTTAATAAAATGTATTTCGGGAAGAGTCTGTAAAAAAAAAATAATTATGTCTCAACTGTATTGCCACATCAGATCTAACCTTACATTTGACTACACAACATACATTACTGGTGAATGTTTACAACTGACAAGAGTAACACCAATAGTAAAATCACTAAACCTAGAAACACTAGAGGACATAAATTATATCTTTGTAATATTTTTTGCAAGATCAATAGGCTTACTGAAGCGGGGGAACAATTACAATAATTTAAACTAAGAACTATAATATGTACTTGATTAAAGTATTTTCGTAAAAGACCTGTAAGGCTGTGATTGAAATGATTACTCTAATGGTAAATGGTAACACTAATGACAGTTTCACAAAATGGTCGCCAGACCTTTTAAAAAGATTCCTGATGTTTCAAACGTATGTAATACAAATACATCATCTAGATATGACTAGTGTTAGAAAAAAAAAGTGGGGCGGGGGTGGGGGCCCAGAAAAGATCTTGTACCGGCATCTATTTTTTCTCTCGAGGGCCCTGCGTATTACTACTTAGCTTTTATAATCGTCTTTACTGGAGTATTTCTAAACTGACTAATTTGACTTGTGTTGTTACACTTGTTGGATATATTTTTTATTATTGATGAAGAGATATACCTGGTCATTTTTTATATGTTTGCTATAAGTCTGCTTAGAACTGCTTTTTATGTGATCGAGGGAAGAAATATTGTAAATATTTATTGTCACATTAAGTGTCACATTTAGTGTCACATTTAGTATCACATACTTACCACTGACGTTGATAGTGAAGGCGTCAGAGATTTGCGTGACATTGTTTCTTTTAACTGTGCACACGTATGCTCCATTATCACAGGTTGTTAAGTTATCGAACTGTATGATTTGCTCAAACTGACGGGCAATGTTCGTGCTGTATTTCTTCCAAGAGTACGTGGCTCCGTTCACTGCGCTACCACAGGCTAGTGTAAGAAGACTGCCCAGTACAGGAGTTGCCGGATCGGCTATGATAACTGGTTTGGTCAGGCTAGGATTGTCTATTAGAGATTTAAAGTTGATTGCAGATTACGGTTACCCAGTTTAATGTATTAATAAAATTCATTGTCAAGTATTATATTTATGAATTCGTAGTAGAGCATGAGAGAAAATTACAGTATTGTCGAACATAATATTATATTGAAATTTCAATGTTCAAGAATGTTTCAAATGCTTTCTGCAAATATCGTATAAATTCAAAATAAAGCATAATATGAGTTTGCTGTTGTGTTTGTGTGTGTAAATATTCAATATCGGGAAGATAGGGTTACTTTGTGCCATCCGGGTATTTTTGTACGAGGAAAAAGAAAAATAAAATATCGCACTTAGTGTTAACTTTCTAATTTGAATAAAATGTAACACGAAATATTCTATAATCATTTGTAGCCACACTGCTCCATTCTTTGCAAAATGAACTTCTTTTCACGATGACCACTATTTGCTTGTGAGATTTGAACACGTCAATGCCAGGAGTTTACACATTCATCAAATCTAGTAAGTATGTCAATGTTTACATTTTTAAATTAATAAATCGAATAGTTGGTACCTTATGTAAATTCTTCTTTAATGTTTTATTTAACTTAAGAAAAAACTTAGGGTTACCGTATTTATTTCAGAGTTAAAATTGTCACCCAGTTACAAACTAAAACCAGGGGCAAAAGAGTTTGGCACCTGTTACGAAGACATACTAACTATGTTCCCAGTTTGTTGAAGGCTTGAGCTGACATTTCTATGATTCCATTATTGGAGATGTAGCTGCCAAGTTATTTACAGTTTTCAATCGCTTCTATTTCTACCCCGTTGGCATGTGCCCTTTGAGAGTTTATTGTCTTCACTTTCATGAGTTTGGTTTTGCCGGGGTTAATATTTAGTCCAACCCTTTTGGCTATTTGTTCTACTATTGTTGTCTTCTCTTGGATATATGATTGAGAATAAGAGAGCAGAGCTATGTCAACTGCAAAATCGCAGTCTTCTAGATTGTAAGTTAGTTCCCATACTATGTCTTAGGGTTTGTCAGCCGTAGCTTCCCTCATATATATATATATATATATATATATGTTTTATATGTCGTATATATGTCTTCCAGTGTGACAATGATATTCTCTGGGAATCCATATAAATACAAAATTGTCCATAGCATTAGGTGGTGGATGCTATCAAATGCCTTTTCAAAATCTATGTAGTTGATGTACAAAAAGGAGTTTCATACCAATGACTGTTCCACCATGGTACGCAGGACAAAGATTTGATCATAGCATTATCTTCCAGGACTCTCTCTATTTCTGTTCTCATTCTCATCAGTAGGATTCTACAAAAGATTTTCTGTTGCAGACAATAAATGTATGCCTCTCCATTTATCACATAAGGTTAGGTCGTCTTTCTTGGGGATTCTCGTTTCCATGAGGTAGGCTCCTGCTCTTTGTCCTATACTTTTTTTAAAGAGTCCTACCAGTGTTCTTGCACACAGTTATGGGTTGGACTTGAGCATTTCTGCTGTAACTCTATACTCTACTGGCGCACTGTTTCCTTTGGTATTTTAGATGGCTGCTACTATTTCTTGTTCTATAATGCCCACCTCTGAAGCTGGTCTTTCTCTGTCGTTAGATTATTTCCATTTTTATCTCTAACAGTCGTCGATTTGCTTCTTTAAACCTCCCGTAAGGGACTTAACAATTGTGAAGACTGGATATCGCCTTTGTCAGCTGCTACTTGTGCCTCTAAAGTCAAATTGTCTACATATAATCTCTTTTTTATTGTATTGCACTTCGCTTTACGTCAATGTTGAGTCTTTCGTAATCCTGTCTAGCTTGTGCATTTCTTTCTCTATTTTTTGTGAGCATTTTCTGCTTTGCCTCTTTTCTTTGTTCTATGAGGCTCTATGTGGCATCTGTGATCCGTTTCTCTCTTGTTTTGTGCCCTAGTGTTGTTTTACTGGTCTCAGTGTATACATTTAAAATCGGATCGCAGTTTGTGTTGATGTCGTCTTCTAAAAGATTTTCTAGTAGGCTGAACCTATTCTGTAGTTCTAACACAAAACTGATTTTTTTATAATGTGTCTTTTAATTTTGAAGAGTCATAGAGTTGGTAACTATGTGTTTTGTTGGCTTTGTTTAGTTTAAGTTTGCAAAAGACAAGGTTATGGTCACTACCAACCACCACCTTTTATCGCTTTGACATCTTGCATGCTTCCTCTCCGTTTCTGGTTGATAGCAATGTGGTCAATCTGATTCATTGTCCTATTGTCATGAGAGGTTCAGGTAACTTTGTGAATATTATTGCACTGGAAAACACTACCTCCTATCGCCGGACCATTCTCTAGACATATATCAATGAGACGTTGGCCATTGTCGTTTCTTTCTCCAATAGCTTCCTTGCCTATGCAAGGCTCATTACCACTGTTTGTCACATCTTATATTTGCATTTAGGTTTCCCATGATTATCATGATATAATGTTGGGGAGATTTATCTATCCGACTTTGCAGGTTAGGATAGGACATGTATTTTTCATCTTCTGTTGCTTGTTCTGTGGGCGCATACAATTGTATGACAGTAAACTTAGCATATGTCGATAAGTATCTTACTCTGATGGTTTGGGCATCAATTGCCTCCCAGCTCAGTAGACTTTTCCTTGCCTGCTTGTCCATAATAAGACCTACACCTTCCTGATGCTGACCGTCAGATCTTCCAGAGTAAACTACGGTTAGACCTGATGCCTGAGTTACCATTTCCGAGTCTATCCACCGCATTTCAGTTACATCGAAGATGTTGACTTTGTAGTGTTTCTTTGATTAATTGGAAATTATTTCCTAATTGTGCGTACATACCACGCTTCGAGTCTAATTTATTTTCGGGAGGTCGCCAAGGATTGTGTCGGAGGATAGATTCCTTTCGGTTTTCATCTCGCCTCGTCATCTCAGGACTCGCATCTTCAACCCTCAGCTGATCTCTAATAATAGTTTGGCTTTTGGATATTTATGTTGCTGTTTCTGTAGCCTTATGTTCATTTTAAATGTCAGGTTGCTAGCATAACCGTCTAGGGAGAAGTTTCTCTCTCAGCTCTCGGAATAGATGCCTTTTTTCGGTTTATGTTCGCTAGCCTTTGTGGATCCCTACACTTCCTGCAAGGCCGCATGTACTAATATTGGTTGGCCCTGGATATATGAATTCCACGGTACCTACCATATCTGGTGGGCTTTCCCCAGTCCGCCAACTGGGGTGGTGCTCTATGGAAGATCGTAACTCTAAACGAGTTATACAAAATGGATGCCTTTATTGGTATCAAAATAGCTGTGACATAGAATCTAAGGTTGACATTAAAACTACGTTCATAGAAATTCTAAACAAATAGTAGAAATTCAGCTGTTTCGTCTCCTTAGAAAAACAAAAGTCATAAACATATTGATATCTGAAATAGTTTAGTAATTTCAAATTATCAATTAATTAATGGGCAAAACGTGTGTATTTTGCTTAGAAAAAAAAATCTTGATAATTTAGAAGTCGAAAAATGTTCAATTGTTTTTTACTTAAGCAAAATACAGTTGGAAGTAATTGTATGTAGACCTATGTATATAAATGTGTGCGTGCGTGTGTTTATAATACAATATTGTACAATTGGTATTTTTTACAAACACCATTTTTGACACTGACCTCTAGTAATGGTTAACACCGAAGATGTCTTTGGCGTTTCTGTGTACTTCGCTTGACATGTAATTTGGTAAGTTCCATCAATTTTCGGCAGAACATAGGTTTGTGAATTGGCTCCAGTGATAACTACGCTATTATTCTGAAATTA
Source organism: Anisus vortex (assembly GCA_949126835.1). Lineage (NCBI taxonomy): Eukaryota > Metazoa > Mollusca > Gastropoda > Planorbidae > Anisus > Anisus vortex. The sequence continues at coordinate 10,959,921 of OX421498.1, read as the reverse complement.
TATAAATTGCAAATTGGATGTTGCATGACGCAATACAATACTCATGCTTAAGCTATATAGCTCCTGTTAAGTAAAAGTAACGTATCCCTTCCGATCAGTTTGTTACACAGGGCCTGTATTTCTGCGTTCAGAAGTTTCTGTGACCACGGCATACCAAAATAATGTTCTGCTAGTACAATGCCCAGCCGCCATTACTTTCGCCTAACCCTGCAGACCAGGGATACAATTATGGCCTGCCTTCACCAGGATTCGAACCAAAGAACATCGGCAAAGAAAAATAACTATACGATGAAATCGTGACAAATGTTTTAATAATTGAGATTATTCACTAAAACTTGATAAAATACTATTGAAATAAATTTACCAGCCAGGCGTAAGAAATGTTTTTATCAATATAGTAATCAGGTGTAGGCGAACATTTCAACGTAATTGATTCATCCATAGTATACACCATATTGTTCATTTTGTCAGAATTCTCTATCACAACGCCTGTAATGTCGACTGAAAGTATTTAAGATATGTATATTATTGCAGAGTCGTAATAAGTAAATCATATACTATAATTCGAGATAAAATTGTGTATATAAATATGTATTTGAGCCCAAGTCAAAAGGTGCTCTTTCAAGGGAAACAATTTCTTATTCACAGAGAGGTGTAAAAATGCACTTAAGTATTGTCAGAATCTTCCTACACATGATTTGAACGGTACATGACGTTTTGGCGCAGCCGTTTTGGCGCGACCGTTTTGGCGCAGCCGTTTGGGTGCGGGACTTTTTGGCGCGAGCCGTTTTGGCGCGGGACGTTTTGGCGCGAGGAAATAATTGAGGAAAACATTTTTTTTTTTTTATAATAAATTAAACTAATAATAAATAATAATAATTTAAAACGATGTAGGCCTACTTTATTGAATTTATTGGACTAACTTTTAAAACTTTGTTTTTTTTTATATATGCATAAAGATTAAAGTATCTATTTATGGACATACAATGCTTATCTATTTATCTATTTATATATATATGTCCTCTTAATAAAGAAGTTGTTGTTTTTTTTTCCAACCCTTAGAACGTTAGGCCTAGATCTATATTCGAAAATTACGCGTTCAACAAAATTCTAATAACTACACATGTTCATGAAGTAACTCAGTGCCCACACCTTTCAAATAACTTGACTGTTGTAAAATAGTTGGGAGTGATTAAAACCAGGGTCAATCGTAGACAAGATAGTCAGAGATTTAATGATAAAAATGGATATTTTAGAATACTGGACGTGACTTAGTATATAAACAATTCGTTCGTGGAGACCAGCCAACAGTGAAACGCAAAAAGTATGTGGACTCTGATAAAAGAATCAGTAAGATCGTTCAAACGTATAGAAGCAGAAACGTAATGGAATACTTAAGAGGACTAGCCAATAATTTTTTAATGCAGCCATAAAAGCGTGTTCATTCAGGATATTGTTAAAGTACATTGTTTTAAACTGTCATTATTTAATATTATAACATTATTTGTCATTATTTAATATTATAACATTATTTGTCATTATTTAGGCTACATTATTTATTATTCAATCAGTTTATAAAAAACTAAGTTATTAAATTGTATTAATCCAAAATATACATGGTATTAACATGTTTTCATTTCATATTTGTTTCATTTATTATACAAAAAATGTTGTTATCATCAAATGAAGTTAATAAGTTAATTTGATTAAATGATGTGATGTGTTTTTAGTCCATCGCGCCAAAACGTCCTGCGCCAAAACGGCTGCGCCAAAACGTCCGTCGCGCCAAAACGGCTGCGCCCAAACGTCCTGCTTCGTGATTTGAATAGTGGGAAGATAAGTTTTACACTGGAAAAGACACAGTGACGAAAAACGCGAAACAAAAGCAGTGGCTACTATAGACATCTTGGTGTCACTTAGGACAAATGACAACAAAAAATTGACTTCAGAAAAAAACATACTAATTCTTGATGGATGTCTTCAAGAATTTAACACACATATCTCCATAGCCTATATTTATGATATTCCAGAGTATTACAAGCATAGGAGTTGCAAAAGAGGGGGGTTTAGGAGCATAAACTCCACTCACTTGAAATGACAACAACTGTCCTAAACCTTGTAAAAAAGTATCCCTGCATCAATTTGAGCAAACTTTGTGGAAAATAGTTTTTTAAAGGCTTCTTGTATTCACCATATGAGTTTGAGATACATATAAAGCTCATTGGTTATTGAAATAAAGTATAGAAACATTGCATGTAATTAGTCACTTAGAGTTATCGGCGAAAAACCGTAACATTCTCATAAAAAAATGCGTTTTGAGACACGTTTTAATCATCCTAGGTCAAAATGCTATCTCATGATATCTCGTCGTCCATGTTTGGTGTTAACTAAGTCCAAGTTTTAACTATTTAATTGCATTTTGACCCTTTAATAGCGATTTTAAAAATATCAGTTTTGAGGCACGACCTTTGGACTTGGGCTCATTTATACATTTTTTCTTCAAAAACGCTCTAAAGATTTTGTTCATGTTTTTATACTCGATTTTTTGTTAAATTATGTTCAGTGAAGGCATAAACATATATATTTACTTTAAACAATCATAATAATTACACAGAGCTGTTAAAATTATCTTCCTTTTTTAAGGACGCCAGCAAGAAATAAAACCATGACCTAGAATTTAGCTTTTAAGTTCTTTATTGGTTAAAATATAGGAAAACGTTCTTTTTTAAGAGATATTTTTAAATATATTATGAAGTCTTTAGCATTTAAAGCAACTTAAGTAGGAATTATATTGTGTTTGTCCATATTAACTAATTTTAAAACCACATTATTCATTTATATACATACATTAAATATACATTATTAGACTACTTCTAGTATATATTTCTATTTCATTCTCAACTTCTGTTACAAACTATACTCAATTCAACATCCTATTAGTTAAATAGAAGAGAAAGATGATATTATGCACTCAATATATTGATGTTATGTAATGAAGAGGATTTAACTAAAGACATTCTAGTGATTTTAGATCATCTAATTATCTTAAAACAAATACAAATAATGTTGAATCTAAGATGAGGCGAATCAGCTTTACAGTTTGTTTGAGCAAATTTATGTTGACTAAATCCTAGAATACATCCTTTAGCCGAAAAAGACAGAGTTCTCCTTTTCTGGCTACTCTTTTTATATTACATTAGGATCGACGCAAACGTTTCTTGCTATTTTTGTCTTTTGCTGGCTCCGATACATTGCCCAAAAGACAAACCTGATGCCCGTAAGACTATCCGCTACACATAAGTCCAATATGGTGCCCATAAGACAAATATGGTCGAGCTACACACATCAGAGAAAAGAGGACTGCGTTTAAACAAAATCCATATACAGCTCAAGGTACCAAGCGTAAAAAGAGAAACATTTGCAGGTCGTACAGCATCGTAGCACCTCTTTGGTGGAATGAACTTCCGAACACAGATAAACAAGCCGATAATATAGACATTTTTAAAACAAAATTAAAAAACACATTTTAAACAAATGTATTTTAATAAAATATCACATAATAACACTATGAGTGACAATCTTTCAAATGAATCCTCAGTCAGCCAGGAAAAACAATGGCTAAATAGCTGACTCCAAAATGATATTTTTTTCTTGTACAATAAATGGTATGATAGTGAGCGCAAATGTCTATTATAATTGAGTACAAATGGTTCTTTAATATTGTTTTAATTACAAGTATGCTAAAAGACGGCATTTATGCAATAAAGTCAAATTTCAATTTATTTGGATCAATAAAGCATTCTTATCTTATCTTATCTTAACGGTAAAGATCATTCGAATACTTTGTTATGAATAGTGCTATATAAATATGTAATTTGCAATTTGTTTATTGTCCAAAAAAAAAAAAAATTGGTTGCCCAAAAATCTGTCCAATGCCCAGAAGACACATCAGCAGTCCTAAATATAAATCTGCTGCTATAAAGACGAATGTGTTGCCCATAAAACCTATCCACTACACATAAGACCAATCCAAAATCCATAAGACATATAATGTGTCCATAAGATCAATATGCTGCCCAAAGACGAATCCTTTCCCCAAACAATGAATCTAATCTGCTACACATAAGACTATATAAATATATATATAATTGCCGTGAATTTGCTTGCATGTTTGATTATATATTTTTATATATTTATATTCTTATATATTATATATATGTTTGTCCCCTATAGGGTCCTAAGCCGTTTGACTAATTGGGCCAAAAATTAAATGTATAAATCAGAAACTTCCTCCAAAAGAGATTTTAATGTATCACTTACAATAAATAATAAACGTGTTGATTTAAAAATCCAAAATTTTAGATCCAAATATGCAAACAAATAGAGCCGTGCATAGCAAATTGAGATTTCCGTTCATTTACTATGTTGAACGCAAGATTTGCAATGTTGAACACGAGGGTCTTATCGGGTTTTCCCCATTCTGGATTCGCACCAAGATGGCAATGATGTTATGACTTCAATGTTACGTCCTTGAGAGCTTGATTGGAAAATACTTAGTTATTTAAAGTTTGAAACATATTCGGAAGTAGCATTGTGATTTTAATGTATATATTTTTTTTTGTAAATATAACTAACAACTAAATAAACTAAAACTAGCTACTAAAATTTAGAAAGCGGCTAGAGCCGCGGGTATATAAAAACCCAAACACTTGAACAAATGGAGAGCAGAGAGACAAAATGAAAAACAGGTGAAGATTCGACCACCTACGAAAATACAGAAATATGGCCAAGATTTAAAACAATTACATCTATAGAAACTGAAAAGCCCCTTACAAAATTATCACCGTTTGTCATAGAAAAGGCCATAACTGGGATGGCCGGACCAGCCAAATGTGTTAAAAAATAAAGATCAGGACAAATTCTGGTAGAATGTGAACAAAATCACACTCAAACAATTTATTGATAACAACCAGTATGACATGAATAGCGATAGAAACAAAACCTCATACCTTCCTCAACAGCTTAAAGGGAATTATAAAATCAAAATAATTAGAATGATGTGCGGAAGATGAAATAGCACTGGAACTTAAGAGTCAAGGAGTTATCTCAGCTTATAGAATCAAAATAAAAATATCAAAATTAACTCTTTCATTACGGTATGGTTTATGAACCCAACGGAGAGAAAAATAAGAGTAAAAAAAAACGTATACCTGATGCATTAAACCTGTCATAGACAAAATATTTCAATAATAAACCTGTCATGTCTTATATTATTCTTTAGCAAAATGAAAGGATAATTTAAATAGATCAATTTTAACATGATTGGAAATTATCTGGAGTTTTTATTACGGATAATATAACGAATATTGTAAATGAAATCATAAAAATAAAAAGGGTAGGATTTCTAAACATTAAAATTGAATACTTTATAACAAACCCTATGAGGTGCTATACTGGTAAAAAATTTGGTCATTTGAAAAAACACTGCAAAATAAATGCTGTCTGCCCACGTTGCGGTAATGAAAAACACATCATGGAAACATGCAGTGCAGAAAGGAAATGTATAAACTGCGAAGGACAACATGTGTCATTCTCAAAAATATGTCCAAGATGGATCGAAGAAAAAAAAATACCTTATCAAGATGCAAAAGAATATATTCTAGCACAAAAATCTTTGATAAGTGAAAAGAAGTATGCTGGAGCTCTTAAAATAGCCATGACGAAAATGAAACACGCTAAAACACAGACACCCACTTTACCAGAATTGTACTATAAAGATCAAGATGGAGGGTTACAAAAATGGGAAATAAATGCAATAAAATGCACTAAAGAAAAATAAACAAAATCAAATACAGAAGAAATGCTCCCAGGGAAAGTTAACCCGGACAATATACCAAATAAGGATTATATTATGAAAAACAAGATGAAAGAAATATATCAGGGTAAGGACTTAAAATCTAAGGTAATTAAAACTATGGACATTTTGGAACAAGTATGCGAAAAGGGTGATTCAATAACTGACTTACAAATACAAAAAGAAACAATGTCTCAACCTTTAAATTCAGAAACTAGGACACAACAAGAAACGGATAGTAGTACACGGGAGAATGACATTGAAATTATAGAAGAAAAAGAAATAGAAAATGACACATTTTCAAAAAACAGTAATCGGAAAACAAACAAGTCTCCACATCCAGCTCAGTCTAATATTATTATAAAAACCCTCCAAAAACCAAAGAAAAAAAAAGAAAAAAATATAAAGAAATTAATATTACAAATATACATTCTTGGATATGAATTAAGAATATAAGAACATTCTAAAATGGAAATGCAGATGACTGAAACATAATTTTCCAGAACTTCATTGTATTATAACCGAGACAAATCCTATACAAATTTGTCTACAATAAATAAAATTAAATACATAATCATTTGAATTGCGTGGCTATACCGCTTATCACCAAATACATTCTAAAAAAATTGCATGTGGAGGTACTTCTATTTTTATAGCAACTAATATTCTACATAGAAAATATAATATAAATACCTTCATGCAAGCCGTGGCTATACGATTTACATTAAGAAGACCTTTTACTATATGTTCAATTTATATCCCACCAGATCAAACAATAACATATTCACAATTAGATGATCTCATTATAAAGAAACCACCTCCAATAATACTTATGGGAGACTTTAATGCCAACAACCCTATATGGGGAAATTATCATACAAACGTAAGAGAAAAAGAAATTGAAAGATTACTCGAATACTACAACTCACCAATATCAATAAACGAGTTTACACGATGTATTAATGAAACCAAAAATACTGCACCAGGCCCACATACAATTCAAAATTAGATTAAAAGACATCTGCCAACGTTAGCACTGAAAACTCTATTAAAAATGTTTAATGATCTTTGTCAACAAAACATATTTCCTACGGAATGGAGCAAAGCAATTACCATTCCAATACCTAAAGAGAAAAAAGATCACACAGATCCAATAAATTACAGACCAATAGCCGTTGTTTATGTAAAATTATGGAAAAAATTGTTAATAAACGCTTAAAGGGTAAGTCCTGCCTAAATAGTAACTTAATTTCATATTAAAGCCTTTGAAATATCATTTTCAAATATACAAGTCTTTCTTTTGAGAGTGGACGATAAATGTGTTAATTTAATTAAATTACATTGCCAATTACGGAAACTGTCGACCACGGGCCGGAAACTCACGAACAGGTAGTGACGTCACAAGTTTCCAAGATTTTTGTTTACAATCTATCGACTATGCTATAATCGACATGGCTTCACGCGAAGTAGAACCATAAATGTATTACATGTTTGAACAATAAAAAAAAATCTATCAGACAACGAGGACGAAAGGAATTTTAACGCTGAATTCAGCATATATCAATCAATCGAGAAAAATGGATCACGCATCGGACATATCAAATGGTAGGTTGGCCTACTTGATTAGCCTCCTACAGTCCTACTAGGCTAGGTCTATGGCGCTATGCCATAGACTATGGCTATGCAGTTTCTCGACACTTTAGTAGGCTTAGCCTTAGCATCATAGCCTTAGGGTTTGACTTTATCAATTTTTTAGTTTCTGACTTACGTTAAAGATAGGCCTATGTAGGTAATCTTCACACTAGTCTACATAAAACGACTTTTAAATTCACTTTTACTACCGGAACTTTTAAGCTATATGAATAGTATATGCTAGCTATTGCCTACTATATTAATTACTATGACTGTGACTGTATGACTACCCGGTATACTATAGGCTATAGACTATAGGAGGCTTACTTGTGCGATTTAGTTTAGAATGAATACGCTACTAAGTAGTTATTATGAATTGTGACTGACTAATAATTATACTTGTAAAAAAAGCTACATATCGGTAAAGGTAGACTATTGACTATTGACATAGGAATACCGGCCGTAACAGGCATAATAGGGGCTAGATGTTTCCTGGTCCTCTTCTTAGGGTGTGATCAATCCTCTTATCTTTACCACCAGTGATTATTACCTATCTGTTCAATGTTTAAAGCTACTTAGGATTAATTTTATTTAAAGACCAAGTGAAGAGCTTTTTTATCAAAATTGAGTTAACATTTGATTTTGATAGTAAATAGTGTATTCAGTATCTGAATGTTAAAAAAAACATTTATACAAAATATCAAAGATACATTTTAAGTAATTAGTTCAATATTTGCACTTAAATGTGTGTGTTTTTCGGAAGATTACTCCAAATCTCGTAGCCATTTGAGATGTTTTTATTTCCGGCAATATAGGAAAGTGACGTAACATAAAGGATTCCGACTAGGAAAAATTAATATTGTCACGTGTTTTGAATCTATTGCCACATGTTTTGAATCTTTTCCCGGTTCTTATTTTTAACAAAATGGTTAAATATAGATTTATAGCGTCTATTTTTATTTATTTATTTCCCTTGTGATACGTCACTGCCGTATGAGGCTATTCCAAATCTCGTTCCTTTGAGAAAAACCTCTTCACTTGGTCTTTAAAAGATTACATTGGCAACAGTTTTTAGATAAAATAATGAAAATTAGCCCAATTTATAGTTAGGCTATATAAGCTCAAGCTTGAAACAAAACAAAAAAACACTTTTTGCATTTCAACCTTTAATTGAATCAATTGCTCTATACTATAAAAATATTTCATAAACCGAAGAAGGGTTTTAAAAAATATAGTTGTAGGCCTATATATATGATTTATATAAAAATACATCAAATAGTGATATATGTTAAAAAAACAGCTGAATTATGAAAAGTATTGACTAAAACCTAAACAGTAATTATTCTTTTTTTTTTTAGGACAATGTGATACACAGCTTAGCCTACAGTTACAGGAACTCAGTTTATTGGTGTTTTGGCATACTTGGTCATGAAATTCACACACCGCTGCCTGCTTGTGCTTTAAACAAAATAATGTTGGCCTATCCAGAAGGCAGACTAACTGGTTTCAAATGGGCCGATATTGATAAAGAATAAGCTGTACAGGCTTAGTGCTAAAGTATTAGTATATTTCTTTGAACAGTTATAAAATAAAAGGATTAAATTTGAATGAAATGTCTTTATTGCTTTCAATATACTTGCTAATTTAAACAAATATGCCCATGTATTATATACATTTTTAAACACAGTATAAACAAAATAACATGATTGATAATTAATAGGTAGTGCATTTGGAAAACAGTCGTTCATCCTCTGTTCACTTTTTTGCAGTCATTTCCTTGGATTTATGAGCATTAGGCACTTTTAAAAGAGTATTCTTAACACAGGATATCCCACCTACCCTCCATGGCAGCAAACCAGTTGGTCCACGGCAGCTTATTCAGTATTCACAACTGACCTCTATACATAAAGACCATTTCCTTATTCGCCACCTGGGGACGCCCTTGGTAGGAGATGGTAGCTCCCCCAAGAAAAATTTCAACTTTTTGTACTTCCAACTCCGACTCCAGGTACTTTAAATTTCCTCAGACTCTTCGACTCCACAGCCCTAGTTTTCACTGATAAAAAAAAGTTATTTAAAGGAATTATTATATCAATGTTGAACAAAATGTTTCAAGACTTCTAATACCAGTGTATGAAATATTTGTTCTTAAATAGGATTAAAATTAAAGCAAAGTTTAGCAATATTCATTATATGTGACAAATATTGCAGATATTTAATAAGACTGATTAGTTAACTAATTTAAAATGTCTATCTTATAAGATACCTTTCGCTAATATCAGATTCATCGTCTTCATATTCACCTTTATCCTGGAACTTAGTTGTTGGTGTAGGTCACTGAAGACTTGCCTCGGCTATGGCTCACAGGTCTGAACTTCTACAGACTTGCATGTTTTAATCCCAGTTTGTACTCCTTAAAAAGTATTGTTAGATAGGTTGTAATGTAATATATGTAGGCCTACAAAATAAATGGCATGAGTAAAAGTGAAATAAAAAAAAAGTATTTATATATTATAGTCCTTATATAGCTATAAAAGGTTTAGTCAAAATATTAAATATATTATATATATATAAATTATCATTTTTTATCATGTATTTTTGAATGCTTACCCTTGCTTCTGATTCATTCTGAATATGAGATTTGTCTGTATCATTTTGTCCTCTTTGGAACTGTGATCCACATAAGGTCTGAAGATCTACAGACATAAATTATGGCTTCGCAATTGTTGGTTCTCACAAGTCAAAGCTTCACTCAGTGGTGGCGGTGGCATTGGGTCCATTGAAAGAGATTCTCTATTTGTGGATTATATTTCCTGATTATAAAATGATTACAAATTTTACTATCACCTAGTATATTTTACATTTTTACAACCACATAATTTTTTTATATATTGTTATTTACAACAATTACAATAATATAACATCTTAAGCAAATTATAGCAAAGTATAGCTAACAATATATGGCATGTAATGGATATTTAGTAGACCTTTAAAGAAAGCATAGGCTCTACTCAGAATTTTAGTATTTACCATTAGGCATTTGGCTTTTAGCCTATAGATTAAATAGGCCTTTGCATTATTTATATGAGCCATCTATGCCTACAACATGGTTTTTTAGCTATGATACAGTTTATTACAAGTAAACTTTAGGCCTATAGATTTTGTAAACTAATAGGTCCTATAATAAAGCCCTATGCCTATACATTTATTGTCTGTGACTGTAGTCTAATATAGGCTACTGCATGACTATATAATAGGTTAATAGGCTATAATCTTTAATATAGGCTAGGCCTAAAGCCACTTAAAGTACTTAGACTTACAGTAGTAGTTAGATCTATAGTAGTCTATACCTATAAGCCTATATTTATACTATAGGCCTACTATAGCCTACTCTATAGACAATATAATATAGTGAGTCTATAGTTATAGACTAGGTCATAAGTCATAACATTTAGGTAGGTCATAGGCAGGTATAGGCCTAAGTCAAAAGTCTATTAACTTTTTTTTAAATGTAGTTGCTTAGCCAAAGAGTAGAGTAATAAGAGTCTTATGAATTTTTAAAAAATTTACCTTTGATAATAATTCTTTTTTCAAATCTCTTATGAGTAGGCCTATGCTTTTTTTTTTCTCCGATCGTCTGTCTTGTTTGAGGGTGCTTCCGAATCAGTCTTAGATTTAGGCCTGCATTGTAATTGTTTTGCCACCTAACTTTGCTTTTTAAGGAACAGATATCCTTGTGAATGGACGGAATGCTTTAGGCATTCAAGATTTCTTCTTTTGAAAGCCCTTCTCGACTGCAAGAATGTTTACAAAATCCTCTCGCACAAAATGTTTACGGCAAATAGTAGGCTATATAAGACTTCACCCTGTCTGACACTTGTGACGTCACAAGGAAGGGAAGTCACTGCATGGTCGTTTTTTAGGTCAATCAATAATTACACGATTTATTAATTAATTAAACACATTTTTCAAAAGAATAAAAATAAATAAAATATTTGATAAATCTTATTTTTAAACAAGCTTTCAGAAAATATATACTTTACGTATTTGATTTTCAGGCAGGACTTACCCTTTAATATTTTTTCTGGAAAAAATAACTTAATAGCAAAGACTCAATGTGGATTTAGAATAAATCATTCAACAACAGATCATCTTATTAGATTAAAAAAACATTTATTAGAGAAGCTTTTGCTAGGAGATAAACATGTGATAGCTGTTTTATTTCGATTTAGAAAAGGCGTTTGACACTACAAATGGAATTTTTAAATATCTATATTCCTTAGGTGAAAGAGGAAACTTACCAAAAATTATATCTAACTTTCTAAGCAACCGAACATTCCAAGTAAGAATTGGAGACTATTTATCAGATACATTTATTCAAGAAGAAGGTGTCCCTCAAGGAAGCGTATTATCGCCTGCGCTATTTAATATAAAAATAAACAAGAGCACTGAATGCTTATTACAGAATACAAAATGTTCTCTATACGTCGATGACTTTGTGATCTATTATAAAGCTAATTGTATGATAGAAATACAGAATCATCTACAACTTCAAATCAATAAAATACAAGAATGGACCGAAAAGAATGGATTTAAATTTTCTGCTCAAAATACTAATGTAGTGCATTTCTGTCAGATAAACAAAAAGCACCCCGACCCTGAACTATACCTTTATAAAAAACAGATTCCTGTAGCTACTAACGTCAAATTTCTCAGAGTAACATTTGATAGTAAATTAAATTTCCTGCTACATATAAAAGAATGATAATTCAAGTGTCAAGAATCCCAAAATCTACTGAAAACCTTAGCAAATTCAGATTGGTGAGGAGAGAAAAAAGTCTACTGAACATATAATGAGCACACATTAGATAAAAATTAGATTACGGATGTTTAGTATACGGATTAACAAGAACATCATATCTAAAAATGCTTGATCCTGTACAAAATCATTGCATACTTCTATGCCTAGGAGCATTTAGAACTACTCCATGTATCAGTTTACAAATAAAAGCAAATAAGCCACCACTACAAAATAGAAAAATTCAAGCTATCATCACAATATGCACTAAAACTAAAATCCTTACCGAATAATCCAACGTATTTATGTGTTTTTCACCCACAAGAAAAAACAGCTTTACTAAAAACATAAAATGTATACCAACTTTTGGACTTAGAAATGAATAAGAAATGATCGAAAGTAAAATTGAATTTAGATTTATAAAAAGATATTTTATACCAGAACTCCATTATGGCTTTTTTGAAATCCCGCCTATAAACTTAGAATTAAACCATAGAAAGAAAAAGGATTCTTGCGTGAATATGTTTCAAGAAGTGATAAAAAAAATACCCAAATTATGAACAAATATACACAGATGGATCGAAAAATGATACAGCGACATCTTCAGTTGCTCTTACATCAGATAAAAGTAAAAAAAAGAAAACATTATTCCAATATCTCAATAAATTATGCAGAGGCTTTAGCCATAAGCCTAGCGTTAGACATTGCAGAAGAATTAGAAAACAAATATTTTGTTATTATACCCAATTCGTTATCTTGTCTTACTGCTGTGGGAAACAGTCATACCAGAAATATATCTGTATTGGACATTCTGACAAAATACCAATCGATACATAAAAGGGGCAAACGTGTCGTAAACTTTTGGGTTCCTGGTCACGCAGGGATAGAGGGAAATGAAAAAGCTGACAGAGAGTCAAAAGACGCCCTGTTGTTATCAGAGAGTATTATCCCAATACCATATCGAGACTTAAAACCTTTGATAATTACACACATAAGACAAAAATGGACTAACTTCTTGAGAATCGAATGCAATAAACTGCAATATTTGGAAAACTCATGTCATGATACGGGCCAACTTGTTCGAAAAGACGCAGTTATTCTCTGGAGACTGCATACAGGAAATACAAAAGTAACACATTCGTTTCTCTTAAAACGAGAAGCGGCCCCAATGTGTGCTTTTTGCAATGTCAACTTAACAGTTTCTCAGATTTTGTTGAAGTGTAATACATTTGATAAAATTCGACGTAAGTTCTATCACTGTAGAACTCTTCATGAATTTTTCAACGAAATTAAACCAAAACATATAATAAACTATATCAGTGGTTCCCAAATTGTTTTAGACCGCGACCCCTTTATACAGTTTCTCATGCTTTTGCGACCCCCCCCCAAAAAAAAAAATTAAAAAAAAAAAAAAAAAAAAAAAAATTAAAAAAAGAAATATTAAAAATAATAAATAGTTTCGTCCCTAGTTTGTTACTGTTATGAATTGTAATGTAAATATATAATGTGCAGGATGTATTTTTATTGTCACAAAGTGAACCTACTTAAAGCATAGCGATTAATCATATCAAAAAAGAAAACATAGAAAACATATAATTAAATATTGCAAGATACCGGTATAGGCTTATGCCTATAATAATATCTAATTACAACACGAACGTCAGCTATTGTGATGGTTGACATTGCGTATTTCTTTTCGGTTCAAACATTCTCGGGACAATCTTTGCAAGCAGAGCATCTCCAACATGAAGTCTACTGTGTTTAGACTTGATAACCAACAAGGTGGAAGAGCATGTTTACTAAGATATTTTGTTGCAAATGGAAGAAAATGGCGCAACACAACCTCAGCCAAAATAGTTTATGACTGCAAACATTTGATCCAGAATTTTGTACCTGGCATTATAGAGAAATCAGTTCTCTTTGCAGCGTTGTTAACCCTTCCTGTACCGACCTACGCCTATCTATGCTGCCTTCAGTTCCGCTATATACGCGGCCGGGACTGTAAGGGTTAATACGCTCAATGAACTCCTTTGTGCTTTCACAGGAACATCTTTGAATGCGAATGGGCTTCTGGCAAGTACATAGATATGTGGTGTCAGGTAGATTTGGAAAGTACCATGATAATGAAATTTCGGCTGCTAGCATGTGAACGTGATATTTTACAGAATTTATCACCGTAATCATTTTGTCTGCTTAAATGTAATATTTGCCAAAATATTGAATGCAGAGCCGTAATGAGAAAATAGGTATATTTTGATTTGTCTTATGTTTGTAAAGTTTGAAATCATCAATTGGTCTTATATTTTCTTAGCCTATATATTTGATCCATGTTCTTAGTTTTATATTAAAAGCGCTCTAAGCTTACATTTTATTTGTTGGCAGCGCTATACACATATATTTTTTATATATTATTTTGTTATAATTTTTAAATGTATTTTTTAGTTAATAGGTATCTTACAGAAGATGCATAATATTGTTTGGGTCTAAGTTAAGTGAGGTAGCGTTTTAGTTTTATGTGCTAATATAAAGATCTTTGAAAATCAATCATAACACAATAACACAAGGTATGGCTTATTATTATTTATTTACATAAGATTAAAATCATAATAATGTCACGCTAATAAATATTCATAAGAATGCTACTTACAAAGAACGCTAAAGGCTTCAGAAGTCAAAATGGCCATGCGTTTTTGGATTGTACAGGTGTAAGCTCCAGCATCAGAGGAGGTTAAGTTATCAAGCTGAATCTTATGCTCTTCTTCACTGGTTATGACCGAGCTGTCTTTCTTCCAAGAGTAACTCGTTCCGACATCTTCGGTGCCACAGGTTAAGGTAAGATGACCGCCCAGTATGTGGAATGAAGGTTCGCCACTGATTACAGGTTTAGTCAGGTAAGTACCGTCTGTGGGGAGAATAGACACAGATGTAAAGTTATATTATAGCTTACTATATATTCCATACTTTTAAGCCTGAATCAATATTTCATTTAAGTCAAAGAGATTTATCTTTATAATAATTTTTCTTTAAGAATATACACTTGATTAACCGAATATCAATGTCTTCAATGCTCTGCAGACCCGCAGGATAAAGGGTGTTGGCGGCTTTCCGTCTCCGCTAGATGGGATTGAAATACCTTGGATAACATGGCTTTAAAAAGGTGGCTGTTTAACAGTGGGCGGACAAAAACGTATTATTCTCACAATTTTGGGCCCTTGCAAAAATGGTAGAAGTCTTGCAGATGATAGCTTCAGATGGGAAACTGTCAATGGCGGAGTCTGTATGGTTTAAGGGATTATTAGCACTTAAAATTAACACTTTAGAGACTATTAATATAGATTTGGGCCGATCATAATATTTTAACCAAGGTTACATTCTGAAATACAACAAGCATTCCTTTTTATAGATCGCTATTGTTGTGACATAGAATCTAAGGTTGACATTAAAGTTACGTTAACCCTTACAGTCCCGGGCGCGTATATAGCGGAACTGAAGGCAGCATAGATAGAAGTAGGTCGGTACAGGAAGGGTTCATATTAATTATATGGGTCTTGGTGGTCTAGCAGCAGCACGTTTGACTGGCGATCCGAGAGTTCTGGGTTCGAATCCTGGTGCAGTCTATGAATTTTTTCCAGGGATTTTAGGGTGCTCCTGAGTCTACCCAGCTTTGATGGGTATCTGACTTTATTTGAGGTAAAGTAAAGGCGGTTAGGCGTTGGGCTGGCCAACACATCCCCTCGTATGCCGTGGCCACATAAACTGGTCAACGCTGCTTCACCAGCCCTATGATCAGTTTGGTTCGAAGGGTACTTTACTGATACAAATTATAATCTTTATATTGTGGAAAAGCAGTTGTTTCTTTGCTTAGAAAAAAATTCATAAACATATTAATATCTTAAATAGTTATTAACCCATTTACAGCTGGCGTCCTTTTGTAAGGACACCTCGTAAAATGCGATTTAAGACATAAAATTCAGTTAATTGTTTGCAATGTTTTTTCATTGAATGTAAAGCATATATACTGATCTATCTAATTATTATCTTCATTTGTCTACTTTTAGTTTTTTTTTGGGCTCGAAACAAATTTATGTCGTGAGTTTGATAAAATTGCGGAAAAAAAGTCAAGTCAGAAAAAGTGAAACTTTTAAAAATTAAAATGATAAAAATTGACTTAAGCTTTAACATAACTTTGTTAATTAATGTTCTTAGAAGGCATAAACATAGATATTTAGTTTAAAACAATAATAATAATTACACAGGGGTGTTAAAACCATCTGTCTTTTTTTAAGGACGCCAGCAACAAATGATACCGTGGCATGAAATTTATTTTTAAAGTGTTTTCTTTGTTAAAAAATAGAAAAACGTATTTTTTTTATATTTTGTTTTGAATATATTATGGATTCTATAACATTCGAAGATAGTTGAGTAGGAATGATTTGTTGTTTGTACATATTAACTAGTTTTAAAACCATATTGCATATTTATATACATAAATATACATTATTAGACTACTTCTAGTATATATTTTTATTTTATTCTCAACATATGTCACAAACTTTACTCAATTCAACATGCTATTAATTAAATAGAAGAAGAATATTATATAATGCACTCAATATATTGATTCAGCCGCCATGTATTGTAATGAAGAGGATGTAACCAAAGACATTCTAGTGAATTTCTAGATTCTAGGTCTCTTAATTATCTAAAATCAAATACAAATGATGTTGAATTTGAGATGAGACTATTCAGCTTTACAGATTGTTTGAGCTAATTTGTGTTGATTAAATCCTAGAATACATTTTACAGCCGATAAAGACACGAGTTCTCTAAAGCTGACTACTCTTTTTCTATTACAATAGGATCGACGCAAACCTTTCTTGTTATATTTTGACTTTTGCTGGCTCCGATACATTGCCCAAAAGACAAACCCGATGCCTGTAATCCGCTACCCAAAAGAACAATATCATGCCCAAAACAACAATTTGTTGCCCACAAAATATGTCCGTTACCCTGAAGACCAATCCTCTGCCCATATGTCACATCAGATACCCAAAATACAAATCTGATGCCCTAAAGACGAACGCGCTGATCATAAAACCTATTCGTTACACATAAGACCGATCCAGTACCTATAAGACCTTTTTGATGCCTATAAGATCAATATATTGCCCAGAAGACACATCTGCTGCCCAGAAGATTAATTAGCTCCCCAAACAATGAAGCTGCTACACAGAAGACTAATCTGGCGCCCATAAGACCAAATTGTTGCCAAGAAAACCCATCCGTTGCCTGGAAGACCTATACGATGCCTTGAAGACCTAGCCGATGTCCAGAATACAAATTCACTGCCCAGAATACAAAGACGCTGCCCAGAATACCAATCCGCTGCCCAGAAGACTTATCCGCTGCCCAGAAGACTTATCCGATGCCCAGAAAACCAATACGAAATAAGATATTTACAATGCAGTATGATGAAAACAATACGAGGAGACGCTATCATAGAACCTATATAATCATTTGACCTATATAATGTATTTAAGGAAAGAATATCATATTTCGTTAAAAGCAATATTTAACCTGCCTATATATACATATGTATCTTTATCTAGGTGATCACGCCAAGTATCACAATATCTACATCATATTATGCAAAAAAACACATATTATTATATAAATCATACTTTAAAAAAAATATTTATGATTTATATAATCTTATATTATAAATTTCATACGCTCCTTCTGTAAAGAAGACTATTGCACCTAGGTTTATCTGTGGTCAGAGTCTAATCTTGCATTTTCATTAGTGTTTTAAATGATGTTATTGGTTTTCCTGGTTTGTTCAGTTAACCCATTCAGTAACAGGGTGCCACTTGAATGTTAATGTTTTATTACGCTATTTTCTTATCTTATTGTTTTAAAAAACTATACATTATTCATTCCAACTTAAATTGTTTAAAATTATTTATTTTTCCTTGAGATAAAAGGGCCTGTTTCTCATTTAAACAGGCAAATGTCACGGTATCATTTCTTGCTGGCATCCTTTTTTAAGGACATTCTTAAAAATCTAAATATTTCTTTCAAAAATAAAAAAATTCAAAAACTAACTTTCTTTCGTTTATCACACTATGACTTTCTATAACATATGTAAAAATGAAGAAAAAATAAGACCTCAGCAAGATATGGATTAATTAAAAAATACCTATGAATTAATGGGCGAAACGTGTGATTTTTGTTTAGAAAAAGTTTCTCGATAAATTAGAAGTTAAAAGAAAAACCACTTTCTATTTATTATTACTTAATCAAAATATTTGAATGTAAAAGTTTGTAGACATATGTATATACAGGTGTGTGTGCGTGTGTTTATAATACCGTTTTGTACAATAAGTATTATTTACCAACAATATTTCTGCCACTGACCTCTAGTAATGGTTAACACCGGAGATGTCTTTGGCGTTTCAGTGTAGTTCGCTTGGCATGTAATTTGGTAAGCTCCATCAATTTTTGGCAGAACGTAGGTTTGTGAATTGGCTCCAGTGATAACTACACTATTATTCTGAAATTTTACAAATCGCAAATTACATTAAGCAAGACAATACTCATGCTTAAGCTACATAGCCCATGTTAAGTAAAAGTAAAATATCCCGGTTGATCAGTTTGATCCATAGGGCCCGTAAAGCACCATTCAGACGTTTCTGTGTTTCACGGCATACCAAGAGATTATTCGGCCAACACAACGCCCAGACGCCTTTACTTTTGCCTAACCCTTCAGCCCGGGGAGAAAAATTATGTCATTCACCGGGATTTGACCCAAAGACCATCGATGCGTCATTTGAACGCGCAGTCACGGCTTAAAAAAAACAATGTGTCGTTTAAAGCATTTAGTAAAAAAAAAAAAAAAAAAAAAAAAAAAAAAAAAAAAAAAAAAAAAAAAAAAAAAAAAAATCACAGTTTCGATTATGTCTCGTGTGTACATACGCTTTACTTTTTTGTTTTTGTTTTTGTACCAGCACTTAAAGTCAGAAAGTGTATCAGAAGTGACCAGGAGTCAGAAAGTGTATCAGAAGTGACCAGGAGTCAGAAAGTGTATCAGAATTGACAAGGAGTCAGAAAGTGTATCAGAAGTGACCAGGAGTCAGAAAGTGTATCAGAAGTGACCAGGAGTCAGAAAGTGTATCAGAAGTGACCATGAATCAGAAAGTGTATCAGAAGTGACAAGGAGTCAGAAAGTGTATCAGAAGTGACCAGGAGTCAGAAAGTGTATCAGAAGTGACCAGGAGTCAGAAAGTGTATCAGAAGTAACCAGGAGTCAGAAAGTGTATCAGAAGTGACAAGGAGTCAGAAAGTGTATCAGAAGTGACCAGGAGTCAGAAAGTGTATCAAAAGTGACCAGGAGTCAGAAAGTGTATCAGAAGTGACCAGGAGTCAGAAAGTGTATCAGAAGTGACCAGGAGTCAGAAAGTGTATCAGAAGTGACCAGGAGTCAGAAAGTGTATCAGAAGTGACCAGGAGTCAGAAAGTGTATCAGAAGTGACCAGGAGTCAGAAAGTGTATCAGAAGTGACCAGGAGTCAGAAAGTGTATCAGAAGTGACCAGGAGTCAGAAAGTGTATCAGAAGTGACCAGGAGTCAGAAAGTGTATAGAGGTGTCAACGAGTAACGATTTACACAATGGGCACACACACACAAAACGAGACTCTCTTTCAAAGATATAATCATGTCCAACAAGCTCGATCATGTTGACATCTATTTTTAATGTAATAACATGCATTCAAACAAAATGCCTTAGTGTTTCAGTGGAAATATTGAATATGTTATTTCAAATTCTTATACTCTTTTAGTTTCCGTAAAAAAGTGTTTACCGAAGAAATAGTGACAATTGTTTTGATTGAGATGATTCCCTAAAATTTAAGTAATAAGTTTTGAGGTAATCTAACTTACCAGCCAGGCGTAAGAAAGGGCTTTATCAATGTAGGCCACATCAGGTGTAGGCAAACAGGTCAAAGTAATAGATACATCTGTTGGGTACACCATACTGTTCATATATTCAATATTCTCAATAGTAACGGCCGAAATATCCGCTGAAAGTATTTTTATTATGTATACTATTGCACAACATGAATGGGTTAAGAAACACAAATCATTGGCTCAAAGTTATTTGTCTGTATACCTAGGTCTATCATCATTAGGTACCAGGTCTAGAACATGCATCGGCGATCATGACTCTCCATTTCTCTCAGTTGTTGTTTCAAGGAAGTCTTAGGTCTATAATAAGATTTTACTAGCTTGCATATTTCAAATAACAAATATCGCTTTTATAATATCCCACAGAAGTGTATCTGTGATGTATTGGGCAAGATTAACGTCACACGCAACTAAGAAAGGTTTTAAATGTAATCGGCTCTTATAATATAACTAGCCGATTATGTGCCCGGTCCTCCGAACCGGCTAAAAGTTATGTTTACATACACTCTAACTATTCAGGCAGTTATAATGAGATTGCCCGCATGACCTACGACACGAATTTAAACGTGAGGTAATTTTTTATTTGCCCGCTAAAACACGAATTACCCGTTAAAATCATTACTCATTACCCATTATAACAATTACAAAATTGCCCGCTATAAATTACGACGCAAATTAAAACATGAAAATATTTTGTTCTATTCATTGATAAAGAACATTCGACAGTAGCCTACTTTTTTTTTTTTTTTAATGATTGTGTGATATATTTTTTTACGACAAATATTAAGTCGCAGACCTATGTTGTGTTGTTTTTGTTATTTGCTATTTATTTTTTTATTGTTGCTTTGGAAGCAAACTTAGAATTAATTTTTCTATTCAACATGTAAAACAACAACAAATGAAACCAATAAGAAACAAAGAAGAAACATTTTTTTTTAAATTGTGTTCAATGTAATCGCATAATGATATTTTACATACACTTTATCTAACCATGGAGTTATAATGAGATTGCCCGCTACACAGTTAATATATAAGGCAATTAATAAAACTTTGCCCGTTAAATAGTTTATCGATGTATACGTCACAAATTTAAATGTGAATGACATTTTTTACGCCCGCTACAACCGAATTGAACTGAAACGTTAAATATTTCCCTCTTGAAACGAATTGAAACGTGAAATATTGCCATCTAGAAAGATTTTAATGCGTATAGGCTCGCTACAAACGAATTGAAAAAGCTAAAAGTTATGTTTACATACACTCTAACTACTCAAGCAGTTATAATGAGATTGCACACAACAACTACAAAGTTTATATTTCGTATACGACACGAATTAAAACGTGAATATATTTTGTTCTATTCATTCATAAAATACATTAGCAAACATTGAAGCAAAGTTAATTTTAAATGAATACGCAAAATTTGATGACGTCATACAATATACATAGGGCCTACATTATTTTTCATTATAGGCTTACTTTTATATAAATTTGACTTAATTACCCATTTTGTTTTGAACATTATATGATTAGGCCAATATGATGTAAAAATATTTATTACCCGGTACTTATTTGAAAAAAAAATGGCTTAGACGTAGCTCGGTACCGGTAACTAAATAGCTACGGCTACCGGTACGTAAATATATATACTTTTTAAACCGAAATAAACTTTTAAAATTATGAAGGCAAATAGGCATATAATTTATAATGAGTTAATATGAGGTTGTTTATGCTGTTGTTTATCCTTTATGGAGTCAGGAAAGCCATGCAGTTTGACATGGTCTTTTTTACGATAATCAGTCGTTTTCGCATCATTGTTGTAGTTTATTACACAACTGTTCGTGCACATTTTGCCTGAAATATTAGCTTTGGGTGTTCGAACTTGTAGATTTGAAAAAAAGGACGTTGTAGGCTAAATAAGCATAAATATAGTGTGTAACCAGGACCACTGCGTTTAAATAGGCTTAGTATGGCGTCGGTATTACTGCCCAAAACAGAAATAAAATGCGATTGCGTATTCTGTTTTATACCTATTCTGTGGACATATACAACACGAATAAAAAACGTGATGGAATTTTGTATTTGCCAGATACAACGTAAGATACCCATTAAAACCATTAATCATTACCCATTATAACAATTTAAAAATATCCCGCTATAAATTACGACGCAAATTAAAACGTGAATATATTTTGTTCTATTCATTCATAAAGTACATTAGCAAAGGTTGAAACAAAGTTAATTTTAAATGAATACGCAAAATTTGATGACGTCATAACGAAAAGCCGGCTAGCTATCTCTGCGCAAACTTTGATGACGTCATCCTGAAAAAAATCTCAACGCCATCCTTTTTTTTATTTTTTTAGCGCGATCGATCGAAAAACTATAAAAAGTTGGAACGGCAAATTCAACATGAACGCAAAATATGTGGTTTTTTTCGCGTTTTTTGACCAAACTGACCACTGCGGTCATTTTATTTTTTTTAAAACCTTGACAGTGTTCACCGCCGTAACGCAAAGAATTTTTGTAGAAAATTTCACGTTTTTATGTCCAGTATTTAAAAAGATTATGCGGTATGTACATACCCAGCCAGCCAGCCAGCCACATACATATTCCTTTTGAGATTTATATATATACAAGCCGTTATGTGCCCGGTCCTCCGAACCGGCTAAACGTTATGTTTACATACACTCTAACTACTCAGGCAGTTATAATGAGATTGCCCGAATGACCTACGACACGAATTTTAACGTGAGGTTATTTTTTATTTGCCCGCTACAACATGAATTACCCGTTAAAATCATTACTCATCACCCATTATAACAATTACAAAATTGCCCGCTATAAATTACGACGCAAATTAAAACATGAATATATTTTGTTCTATTCATTGATTAAGAACATTCGACCGTACTTTTATTTTTTTGTAATGATTGTTTGATATATTTTTTTACGACAAACATTAAGTCGCAGACCTATGTTGTGTTGTTTTTGTTTATTTGCTATTTATTTATTTATTGTTGCTTTGGAAGCAAACTTAGAATTAAATTTTCTATTCAACATGTAAAACGATAACAAATGAAACCCATATGAAATAATGTTTATAAAACGTATACGACACGAATTAAAACTTTAAAAAGTTAGTTCCAGCAATTTGAACATTGCCCGGCAAATTAAACATTGCCCGGTAATATAAACATTGTCCGGTAATTTAAACATTGCCCGGTAATTTAAACATTGCCCGGTAATTTAAACATTGCCCGGTATTATAAACATTGCCCGGTAATTTAAACATTGCCCGGTAATTTAAACAATGGCCGTTACCAAGGCAATAAGCCTAAAGGTGCCCAGTTCTCGGAACTGTATAAAATAACCCATGGAGTTATAAGCAATAGTCTTTTCCGGTAACTTAAACCATTTAAATATTGCATTCTACAAATTACGACGCAAATTAAAACAAAATTTGGTTCCCTTCTTAAACGCATAAATACGCAAAATTTGATGACGCCATATAATTATAAGCTTAAATATAGAGTGTAACCAGGACCACTGCGTTTAAATAAGCTTAGTAATGTGTCGGTATTACTTCCCGAAACAGAAAAAAAATGCTAAATCTATTTGCTTTGTCATATGTTTGTAAAGTTTTAAATTATTAATTAGCTTTAAGTCATGTATTCACAGTGTAAAGTATTAAAGTAGTGATAGATTAAGAAAATCAACTACAGTATTGGTAGTGTAAAGTATTTATGTTGTTTACGGCAGGTAGGCAATTTAAACATGAAGAAAATTTGTTCCCATCATTGAGATAAAAATCCGTGCACATAGTTTGATGACGTCAATTTAAACATGAATGAAAAATGTCCCTTCATCGCTAAAAAATCCATGCGCAAAGATTGATGACGTCATAAAAATAATCTCAGGGCATCCTTTTTTTTCTAACTTTGTGACGAAAAACTATAAAAAGTTGTACTGGCAAAGACAATGTGAATCAAAAGTTGTGTTTTTTTCGCTTTTTTTGACCAAACTGACCACTGCGGTCATTTTAATTTTTTTAAAACCTTGACAGTGTTCACCGCCGTAACGCAAAGAATATTTGTAGCAAATTTCACGTTTTTATGTCCAGTATTTAAAAAGATTATGCGGTATGTACATACCCAGCCAGCCAGCCAGCCACATACATATTCCTTTTGAGATTTATATATATACAAGCCGTTATGTGCCCGGTCCTCCGAACCGGCTAAAAGTTATGTTTACATACACTCTAACTACTCAGGCAGTTATAATGAGATTGCCCGCATGACCTACGACACGAATTTAAACGTGAGGTAATTTTTATTTGCCCGCTACAACATGAATTACCCGTTAAAATCATCACTCATCACCCATTATAACAATTACAAAATTGCCCGCTATAAATTACGACGCAAATTAAAACATGAATATATTTTGTTCTATTCATTGATTAAGAACATTCGACAGTACTTTTATTTTTTTAATGATTGTTTGATATATTTTTTTTACGACAAACATTAAGTCGCAGACCTATGTTGTGTTGTTTTTGTTTATTTGCTATTTATTTATTTATTGTTGCTTTGGAAGCAAACTTAGAATTAAATTTTCTATTCAACATGTAAAACGATAACAAATGAAACCCATATGAAATAATGTTTATAAAACGTATACGACACGAATTAAAACTTTAAAAAGTTAGTTCCAGCAATTTGAACATTGCCCGGCAAATTAAACATTGCCCGGTAATATAAACATTGTCCGGTAATTTAAACATTGCCCGGTAATTTAAACATTGCCCGGTAATTTAAACATTGCCCGGTATTATAAACATTGCCCGGTAATTTAAACATTGCCCGGTAATTTAAACAATGGCCGTTACCAAGGCAATAAGCCTAAAGGTGCCCAGTTCTCGGAACTGTATAAAATAACCCATGGAGTTATAAGCAATAGTCTTTTCCGGTAACTTAAACCATTTAAATATTGCATTCTACAAATTACGACGCAAATTAAAACAAAATTTGGTTCCCTTCTTAAACGCATAAATACGCAAAATTTGATGACGCCATATAATTATAAGCTTAAATATAGAGTGTAACCAGGACCACTGCGTTTAAATAAGCTTAGTAATGTGTCGGTATTACTTCCCGAAACAGAAAAAAAATGCTAAATCTATTTGCTTTGTCATATGTTTGTAAAGTTTTAAATTATTAATTAGCTTTAAGTCATGTATTCACAGTGTAAAGTATTAAAGTAGTGATAGATTAAGAAAATCAACTACAGTATTGGTAGTGTAAAGTATTTATGTTGTTTACGGCAGGTAGGCAATTTAAACATGAAGAAAATTTGTTCCCATCATTGAGATAAAAATCCGTGCACATAGTTTGATGACGTCAATTTAAACATGAATGAAAAATGTCCCTTCATCGCTAAAAAATCCATGCGCAAAGATTGATGACGTCATAAAAATAATCTCAGGGCATCCTTTTTTTTCTAACTTTGTGACGAAAAACTATAAAAAGTTGTACTGGCAAAGACAATGTGAATCAAAAGTTGTGTTTTTTTCGCTTTTTTTGACCAAACTGACCACTGCGGTCATTTTAATTTTTTTAAAACCTTGACAGTGTTCACCGCCGTAACGCAAAGAATATTTGTAGCAAATTTCACGTTTTTATGTCCAGTATTTAAAAAGATTATGCGGTATGTACATACCCAGCCAGCCAGCCAGCCACATACATATTCCTTTTGAGATTTATATATATACAAGCCGTTATGTGCCCGGTCCTCCGAACCGGCTAAAAGTTATGTTTACATACACTCTAACTACTCAGGCAGTTATAATGAGATTGCCCGCATGACCTACGACACGAATTTAAACGTGAGGTAATTTTTATTTGCCCGCTACAACATGAATTACCCGTTAAAATCATCACTCATCACCCATTATAACAATTACAAAATTGCCCGCTATAAATTACGACGCAAATTAAAACATGAATATATTTTGTTCTATTCATTGATTAAGAAAATTCGACAGTACTTTTATTTTTTTAATGATTGTTTGATATATTTTTTTTACGACAAACATTAAGTCGCAGACCTATGTTGTGTTGTTTTTGTTTATTTGCTATTTATTTATTTATTGTTGCTTTGGAAGCAAACTTAGAATTAAATTTTCTATTCAACATGTAAAACGATAACAAATGAAACCCATATGAAATAATGTTTATAAAACGTATACGACACGAATTAAAACTTTAAAAAGTTAGTTCCAGCAATTTGAACATTGCCCGGCAAATTAAACATTGCCCGGTAATATAAACATTGTCCGGTAATTTAAACATTGCCCGGTAATTTAAACATTGCCCGGTAATTTAAACATTGCCCGGTATTATAAACAATGCCCGGTAATTTAAACATTGCCCGGTAATTAAACATTGCCCGGTAATTTAAACATTGCCCGGTAATTTAAACATTGCCCGGTAATTTAAACATTGCCCGGTATTATAAACATTGCCCGGTAATTTAAACATTGCCCGGTAATTAAACATTGCCCGGTAATTTAAACATTGCCCGGTAATTTAAACATTGCCCGGTAATTTAAACATTGCCCGGTATTATAAACATTGCCCGGTAATTTAAACATTTCCCGGTAATTTAAACATTTCCCGGTAATTTAAACAATGGCCGTTACCAAGGCGATAAGCCTAAAGGTGCCCAGTTCTCGGAACTGTATAAAATAACCCAGGGAGTTATAAGCAATAGTCTTTTCCGGTAACTTAAACCATTTAAATATTGCATTCTACAAATTACGACGCAAATTAAAACAAAATTTGGTTCCCTTCTTAAACGCATAAATACGCAAAATTTGATGACGCCATATAATTATAAGCTTAAATATAGAGTGTAACCAGGACCACTGCGTTTAAATAAGCTTAGTAATGCGTCGGTATTACTTCCCGAAACAGAAAAAAAAATGCTAAATCTATTTGCTTTGTCCTATGTTTGTAAATTTTTAAATTATTAATTAGCTTTAAGTCATGTATTCACAGTGTAAAGTATTAAAGTAGTGATAAATTAAGAAAATCAACTACAGTATTGGTAGTGTAAAGAATTTATGTTGTTTACGGCACGTAGACAATTTAAACATGAAGAAAATTTGTTCCCGTCATTGAGTTGAGATAATAAAATCCATGCACATAGTTTGATGACGTCAATTTAAACATGAATGAAAAATGTCCCTTCATTGCTATAAAATCCATGCGCAAAGATTGATGACGTCATAAAAATAATCTCAGCGCATCCTTTTTTTTCTAACTTTGTGACGAAAAACTATAAAAAGTTGGAACGGCAAATTCAACATGAACCCAAAATATGTCGTTTTTTTCGCGTTTTTTGACCAAACTGACCACTGCGGTCATTTTAATTTTTTTTAAACCTTGACAGTGTTCACCGCCGTAACGCAAAGAATATTTGTAGCAAATTTCACGTTTTTATGTCCAGTATTTAAAAAGATTATGCGGTATGTACATACCCAGCCAGCCAGCCAGCCAGCCAGCCAGCCACATACATACATATTCCTTTTGAGATTTATATATATATATATGATATGATATGATATAATCATATCATCTGTACGTACAAACCAATGACATTATGTGCCACGATCTTGAGGTCTGATTGGAGTAAGAATGAGTCTTTTCTTTCCCTCTTCTACATTTAAAACTTAATGTATTTAGTTTGCTTTGAATTTTATTTACATATATATATATATATATATATATATATATATATATATATATATATATATATATATATATATATATATATATATATGTTATGCATGCTTATAAGTATATTACTTATGGTTATATGAATAGTTATTGATATTGATTTATATCATGTGTTACGTGACATAGAAACAGTCACTAATATAAACCCTATTATCCCCATTGTATGCTACTATAGAACATCGCATTGAAATATTAATATGATTATACCATTTAAACTATCACGTATCAGTATTTCTACTATGCAATCTTTCCTCCTTCGTATTGCATTGGATTTTATTAATACAAGTTAGGTTTCAACCGTTTAAAACTGGATTCATTGTTGTCGAGTATGAAGGTTATTTCCCCCTCTTCACCGCGCCACTCTAAATAATTAGTTCCTCCGCTGAACCTTTTTACCGCGGTTGAGATAATTTATGCGGGTTGGGTCACAGATTCCAGATTTTTCATTGGCTCCTCCAAGATTTCTGGAACCACCTAGTTCCTTCCCTCGCAGACACTAATTAGTTCTGAAGACGACTCGAGAGTGACTGATGGCATATTTTATTGTTCTCTTTAAACGTACTTAATCTGATGTTAAAAGATTTTACACTTCAAATGGAGTTGTTACATGTATGATGTTGAATTAATAAACAAGTTTGATATTTACTACTGAAAGATTTTCGTCATTCATTTATATTCATCATTCTGTCGTTGTCTACATTGAAGGAGATAATTAATAATTCACTGTCGGAGATAGTGATGGATCTATGTACTCTTTGAATTATCACCCAAACACTAGATTAACGAAGCTTTATCGAGGAACAAACCACGATGAAAGTTGTCCCCTTGTAATACATGTATATTGTCATTGTTACTATGTCTACTTTATGCATACCATTCCAAATGCTAAAAAACGTGTGTGCTTCTCGCCCCCCCCTCCCCCGTTCCTGGACGTTTAGAAAACAAATAAAGATCATGTGCCACGCAATCATCCCTGAGCCCACCAGCCCTGGCCTTCGACCCGTCCCTCCTTACGTCCTCGACCAGCGAGAAATAGCATGTATATGAAAATAGACATCGAAAGATGTCCAGCTGGTCAAGTTAACCTCTGTAACTTGTAGCGCAATGAGCTGACCGCAAAGACAGCGAAGCCTGGCCGCGGACAGTTTAGATGTCGTCCAGTGCCGCCATACACCCCCACCTCCACCCTCTATGGTCCGAGGCGTGAGAGAACACCACCCTTTTTCAAAATCATGAATCAAAGTTTCCCTACTTTTGTCAATCAGACTAAGAGAGCGTGTACATTTACTCCCATCTTCTATCGGATACGCTATCTACATGCCAATCTTAGCAATCCCCACCTTTACAATCACGTGAGGAGTTGTAACCTAATTCCAGAGTGTCTTTGTAATATATAAGTTAGTTTTACGCCAGTCGGACTCACGGAGCCGATGTGGCTGGGCGCCCTAGGCCCAATAGGACCACGCAAATTGTTAGTTCTCTTTAGGACTATCTACTATGTATAGTTTCTGCCTACTGATAGATCTACAACTCATTTCATTGTATTGGATTATAATTGTTTAGCTATTGATTCATTTGCCCATGACATTCATCCTTGAATACATACTTTCATGTTAATGAAATCTTCAGTGTTTTACAATATGCCTTACTTATTGATTATTATAATAATCGTGAAACCTTTTTATAAATATGTCGTTGCACCACAAAGAGATTATCAGCCCTTCGGGACCAACATACTACTAGAAAACCTGCTAAAGAATTACCTTCCAACTACCCTGTATGCCGTGTTGATTTTCTATGCTAATTAAAGTGTCGATGAAGCAACAACTTAGATCAGCATGATATAGTGTCTAAAGAAAGCATAGCCCGTTCTACATGATGTGTACATATAATGTACACAGGACTTTAACTATAGATTTTACCAAGAAAATATACATCTTTTGTTTTGTTCGGCAATGAAATTGATTTAGATATCCGCTTGGTAACAATAAGTCATCTCCTTAGTCCACTAACTTCTAACTTGTCTCCGGTAAAGTTGATGTCGCAAGACAAAACCATGCCTTCTAGAAAGTATATATATATATATAATATATATATATATACTTTTTGAATGAATGACAGCTGTGTTATTTAAAGTTTATTTCTTTTGAAAATCTAAATTTTCATTTGACATTTTTTCGTCCGAATAATATTTTTAATGAAATATAGGCCTATATAAATTAGTAGATTCTAGTCCACTTGCACAATTTGTTCAGTTATCAAAAACTGATTTTACAGAATTTAATTTTATACTTCGTAATTTAGGATATTTGGATAAGCGTGTCATATTCTTTTATATTAAATCAATTTATATATAATTACGGTAAGTCTGATTATATGTTTGTTTATATATTTGTATATTTATAAATGTATATATTTATATATTTATATATATGTATGTTTGTCCTCTATAGGCTCATAAGCCGTTTGACTTATCGGAGCAAAAGTTAATTGTATAAATTGTAAACGTCCTCCAAAAGATAATTTTATTTTCTTACTTAAAATCATAAATGTGTTGATTTAAAAAATCTAAAATGTTAGATCCAACTATGCAAATAAATATAACCTTACATAGCAAATGGTCATTTCCCTTCATTTACTATGTTGAACGCGAGGGTCTTATCGGATTTTTTCCTATTCTGCTTTTTTTTTTTAATGTGGCGAGACCGTTTTTAAAAGTTACGTACCGCTATTTGGCTTGGAAAGTTTAAAAAAAAAAATACTAGCATATGACGTAATATCTATTAAATCATTTCTTGTTTCATTATACATGTTTGCATTATCCTTTTAAGTAAAAGTAACCAAATGTTTTAATTATTTTATGGATTCACGTCGCTATTGATAACATCCTTTATATACACTCTATAAATTAAATGATACGAATTATAAAGGACAAGTTATAAATACTTACTTTTAAATATCAGAAGCTTGACAGAAACAATTTTATGCATGTTTAGTATTTTTTTTTTTTTTATAGTATATTTTTGTTAATTGAATATTATTAATAACAAGTCAAGTCAACACAACTGTTTGCTACTTTTTAATACCAGAAGCTTGATAGCAACAATTATTATGCAAATGCCAGGGTCAGGGCGACCAGAAACAATTAAAAAAAACAACTAAAGAAAGAAACGTTATCACTCCAATTTTTATTGTAATATTGTCATCTTTTTCTTTCTCTTTTAACAAAACACATTGTATTCATTCGTTTCTCCGTCATTTTGACGGGCATAACCACTAGTTTATAATAGAGTTCTAATAACTGGTTGAGCTAAAGATCAAAATAATAATAAATAAAAATACTCTTAAGTGGGGAGTGGGGATAACTCATGTTTTCTTAAAAAATAATGTGATTACCCCCCCCCCCCCCTTTGAAATGTGCAAAGCGGGTATGAAGTGTGTCATGCGCGAGAAATAGAGCGATCAGAAACGTCTGTGATTTATTCAGAATCATAATAGGCAGCAACTTTCAAAATAATAGATAATTGAAATTAATAAATAAATATCGGCTAAAATTAATAGTATAAATATCAAGCGTTATCATACTAATATTGTTAGTATATAAGATATATTTCTTTAATATCAAAGATCTTTAAAACAATAGAGAAATTGTAAACAATAAGATACATGTATAATATAATTTACTATTTACAGGGGGGCATATTTAATCAGGTGTAAGCCTAAAAATGTATTTTGCAGTCATCTCTTCGTTTGAATTTCATTTATATTTGCTTAATATATTGTAGCCTAGTGTGCTTTAAGGGCTTTCAAAAGAACAATTACTTAGTGATATCATTTAATAAATGCCGGTAGTTACGCTGTTGGATAAAGGTGCATTAAATTAAAGCCGCACGTACGGTGGTGCATTTCTTTCGTTAGTAGCACAAAGGTTAATCTCTTCTTCCAATTCTTTCCTCATCATTAAAGCTTGTGCAAAATGGTTGCTTGATCTAATGATTTGTTACAATAAATTGATTAGAGATTGACTGATTTCATGATTTAAAGGATGTTTACGTTGCTCGGTGACGGCGTCATCGGAATCTAAGAAGTGCATATGTCCGTATTGTGGACTTTCAAATTCACACTTAACATTTTGTGTTGGATGTACACATAAAAAGGAAAGAAAAATATCTTGGTAATAGCTTTAAGATCTTACCAATCTCAGAAACATAAACTATCGAGTTAACCAATTTGTTTTCTTTTAGCCCAAATTATATTATATTTTTAGAAATGGTCAGTGTTTTTTCCAAAACTTGAGGGTCAAGCAGAGGTTTATAAGAAATTATATTGATTTAAAACACATTTTGTCACCAGAATACAACAATAAGACATTTTTCGAGAAAATCGTTGGGCCCGTTTTCGAGAACGCTGCCACAAACAAACAAACACATAAACAAATATATACCTACAATTTGTTATCGTTTAGTATTATTAGAATTTAGCTTGACATGCAAGACAATCAATATCAAAACACACATCGTAAGAGAATAGGAAATAGACGTAGATCCTGCTTGATTTTGCATAAGTTAGTTAATTAACCAATAACAAAATTAAATTTGAAATAATATCACTTACCGACTATTGTCGGAAGGGAAACAGCAATGCTGTCAGTGATAATCAAGTGTGATGAAGTGTCGGTCAAAGAACAGATTACCTTTACTGCGGTATCAGCACTCGTGAAAGTGATAGTAGACGTTGTTACTGTTGAGTTATCAAACTGTAAAATACAAGGTAAACGTATACGGTATAAGTCTAGTCCTGGTTACATAAACATATTGAAAACTTTTCAATCAGTGTCTAATCTGTAAAGTCTTTCCGTCTGTGTGCTAGGATTGTGGAGACTTGCAGACACACAGCTCAGGCTTTTGGTCTTGATCAGAGTTTCCCAAATTTAGCGGAACTCAATACACATAAGCAAAATGTATCGGGTCGGTAAAAGTAGGAATAAGTAAAAAATGTATTTCAGTCTATAATTAGAAATGATGTAGGCCCATCATGCGTTATCTATATTTTGAACGAATGAAATATTATTTTAGCTACAGACATTAACTATAGGCCTATACATAAACTTAGTGGGTCCAATTATTATATAAAAATAGTGTAGAAATTCGTATCTAAAAGATGTTACTTGTAGGCTAGTATAGATGATTAAAGTGTTTGTGGCAGATAGTAAAATGTATAAATGTAAGTATACCATGAAAAAAATAACGTTGCGCAGCGCTTACGGCTCCATAACATTTAATCACACGACACTTAAACATACGGACAGTTAATTAAAGCAACATAGCACTACTTTTTACTAAAACATTACCTGCTAGCTACCATAACTGTCCTAGTGATGGGGAAAAGAAAAGTAGGGTGAGAAAGGGTTAGGAATATCTTTTGCTCGTGTATTTTTTTTTAGATCGTATCTTCTAAATTATTGACAGGGTCTAAGAAATATATAGAGACTGAAGAATGTGTAATAAAAGGAGAAGAAACGAGGAACAGAGTGAGACCTTAACGTTTGTGTCTGTATACATCCACCAAAAAGACCAAGACATTAAATCAAGCATGAAAATTGTAATACCGGTACCTATAAACCCCCAAAAAGTATTAGTGACAGCGTAAACGTTTTATATGTATGTTATTTTAGGAAATTAAATTACACAAAAATATTGACGAAGAAAGAAATGAAAGAGATAGAGAGAGTGAAGTAGGTAATACTTGTGTCCATATAATATTAGCATAGCATTATGTCCGTTAAAATTTAAAGAAAAATGTGAGAAATGGAAAAAGAGAGAGAGAGAGAGAGAAAGAAAAGAAGACGAAGAGGGAATGGGAGTTATATTTTTCGTCTATATTCTATATTATATTATTATGGTTCTTATATCAGGCAAAATGACATTGAAATGAAAGAGAAAAAGAGATTGCAGCAAAGAGTTATAGTTTTATTTTTATATAGAAGTATTTTTAAATAGGGGAAAAAAGAAAATTATTATTTGTTTAATTTTTTTTTATTTTTTTTATTTAGCAAATAACGAAAAGGTGAAGGGGAGAAAGAAAACTTCAGGGCATCACTGGGCATCACTGGGCATCACTGGGCATCACTGGGCATCACTGGGCATCACTGGGCATCACTGGGCATCACTGGACATCACTGGGCATCACTGGGCATCACAGGGCATCAATGGGCATCACTGGGCATCACTGGGCATCACTGGGCATCACTGGGCATCACTAGGCATCACTGTGTATCACTTTGCATCACTGGGCATTACTACTGGGCATCAAAGGGCATCACTGGGCATCACTGGGCATCACTGGGCATCACTGGGCATCACTGGGCATCACTGGGCATCACTGGGCATCACTAGACATCACTGGGCATCACTGGGCATTACTAGACATCACTAGGCATTACTGGACATCACTGGGCATCACTGGGCATTACTGGACATCACTGGGCATCACTGGGCATTACTGGACATCACTGGGCATTACTAGACATCACTGGGCATCACTGTGTGCCCGACTCACCACTGAATACACTTAAAAAGATTGTCATTGGATAGAAAGTTTTTCTTTTGTGTAATGGTATTTTTTATCTATATATATATACACATGTGTGTGTGTTTGACTGTCGTTGATTGTTGGGGGGGGGAGGTGTTTCGTGCAGCACCACCGTTCTTCTTAGCTGCTGTCTGGTACATCTCGAACATAAAGGGATGAAACATCACGCTTGACTACAAAAGGCTGTGATTTATGAATCTCAATTGCCCTGCTCATAGAAAGTATGCAAGACTTCTAAGGAACAAAGTGTAGGGATAACGCTTTATTTTTTTTTTAATCTTTGCATTATTAATTATAGATTTTAAAAGTAATGAAAAAACATCTCAATAACAATATATTTGAAGAACATGTTGATAAATTCATTAAAAATAGGAATGAATTGTGAATGTAGAAAACCATGGATGGGTATAGTGCACGGGCATCCAACCATAGGCCATAGGGTAACAACATATATATTATTTTCCTATGTAAAATAACAAGGTTTGTTTATATGTCGCTGTTATAAACTGTACGCATGTCTATCATTAGAAATGATTACATTTTTTATTCACAGGAGTAAACGTTTGTTGAAATATAGAGCGAGCAGTCAAAATTTTTTTTAACACTACTAATCTTAAATTGTTGAGATTACATTTCTATAATGACCAAATTTTCGTATAAATATCAATTATTTTAGGGCAAATTACTTCAAGGACTCCAACGTATCCAAAACTGCGCAGCCCGACTAGTTCTCAAGAAGAAGAAGTCAAATAATATCAATCCTCTGCTCCGATCTCTGCACTGGCTACCCATTAACAACCGGATCTTATATAAGCTGGCTTCCCTCTGTTATAGACCTTTTTAGTTTGACCCCGGAAAAGAGGCGTGGTCTTGAGACTCACTGACATATATTTCTTTTGGGGGCACAAAGATTTTTGTTTCTTCTTTCCATATAGTATTTTACTAAAGGTGTTGGGGGGTTTTAATTTTTTATAGTTGTTTTTGAACTTTAAACCATAAAAACACATGGAGACCTTAAACTAAGAACCTAGGAAAGGGAATTGTTAAAAAATAACGTTTAGAGCTTTTTTCTTCTTTAAGAAAATTTTTTTTTAGACCTGGACTCTATGCTTTGGACCTTAATATTATGGTCGATTCTATCGTGATCACTGTGTCATTACTTTTTGTTGAGTTTCTTTAATGTAAAAAAAAAATTACGTTGAGAACTAGTTTTGTATCGAAAAAATAATAATTAGGCCTATAGGCCCCTAATGCTTTTATTACTGTCGGTTATTCAAGCTTTTGCTTAACTTAGCCCTAGACCTAGATCACTCGTTTTGATTAATAAAAAGGCAAATATAATTCTAGATATATTTTATGTTGAATGTTTGATAGAGACAGAGGCAATTAAGAGCCGATGCATCTTCACGAATATAAAAGGCATAGCCATAGCCATAGCAAATATTATGTTAAATTTTAAAAATATATAATATATTGTTCGTAGGAAGAGGCTAATATAATAATATATATAGGCCCATGTCGTATAGTCGGGCCTATGACCGTATGTCGGCGTAGGCCTAAGGCCTATATTTTCCATATTGAATAAGATCGACCTATAGATATATAGGCGTATTCATATATTGTCATTTCATTAGTCCTATGCATGAAATATTATTCAATAACAGGCCTATAACTAAAAATTCATGAAGAAAACACGCACCAGTTTGCAAATATCAAATATATAGTATAGCCTACCTTCATATTCGCTTCATTATTTCATGCAATCGCAATCGGTTAATCAACACTTTTCTATAGTAGGCCTAAATAGTAAATAGTTTCAATTGTTTAATAGTTTAAACTGTTTAAGCTTATAACCTTTAGATTAAGGCTACTATAATAGGCTAATAGGCTAATAGTAATAGGCCTAGGCCTATAGGCAGCCTAATAATTAGGCCTATTATAGTAAACTATATATGATAGGCCGATTCGATATGCTATATTATATTAAAAAATAGCTATTATAGGCCTATCCTATAAGCCTATAAGCCATAAGCCTATATTTATAATTTATATAGGCATTTAGGCTACTTTAGCTTAGCCTATTAGGGCCTATATTATATAGCCTATAGCTAGATCTAAGCCTACTAATATGTTACAATCCCGCTTAACTACTTCTACATACAATATTTTAACGATAAAACCCCAGAACAAGTCAAACAATAGCATAGGCCTATGGGACATAGACCTAGGCCTTTTCAGAATCAAACTGTGATGAGCTTAACTTTGGCTTTTCAAGGTTCTTTTGTGACATCGAAATCGAACGATAAAAAAAAATAAAAAATAATTAAAAGTTACGATTTCTATTGCTACAAATAATAACTTAATACAATATAGCCTACGCGTTGATACTTCAACACAAACAAAGCTTTATAAATATAGAACTATGTGCATAGAACTGTCACCAACGGGATATGCGCTATATAAGCACCGTTATTATTATTATTATTATTATTATTATTATGTGCCAATGTAAGATTTATGTTATTTTACCTTATACACTATTGTGGAAGTGTTGTATCCGATGGGAATGTATTCACACTTAAAGGTAACACTTTTTCCAGCGAACAAACTGTCTGTAGATCGTTTCAAAACCGGTTTGCTGATAGTATCTATGTAGAAGACATAACAATTACAAAATGAACGCATTAAAGTTGATTAATTACTGTTTCTGTTTCGTTTTGTTTATGTTTCATATTTTTAATACTTTTAATCAATGTATTCTAATAAGTTCTCTGATTATTATAAACCGTTTAAGTAAATATGTTTACATTTGTACGTTTACAATACTGTACGTGCACATGTATTTGTAGAGGTATTTATAATTATGTACAAATATCCTACTGACCAGTTTTAACTTTCAATGTCAGTGTACGTCCGATGCTGTATTCAGAGTCTAAGTTGCCTTCTTTCGCTTTGCAACTTAAAAAAAACATATATTAAGTAATAATATACTTAAATTGAAAATGACAATTGACGTATATACTTTATTATAACACGACATTTTATTGAAGTTATTTTTTTTTCTTGTTTTTTTCCCCATGGACGATGCCTTTGTAAAGTTATTTTCTCATTTACTCAGGGCATTAGTCTCGAACGTACCGCTTGTATCTTAGTTTAGTACGGCCTGCATATTATTTTATGATTAAAAAATTAGAATGATGAATTTATTTCATGGCGTTGTTCGAACTTAACTTTAGAGCAGATTTGAATTCTAGGGAATTTCGTAAATTCACAATTCTGTCAAAAATATCCTAAGTTGGACTGCTTATTCGTAATCAAATATTAATAGTCCAAAAAACTAAATAAGTCTATATTAACTACATGCTGTATCAATTTTTTACTTTATTTCGTCTTAATGTTTATAAACTTTACTTTTTTTTCAAGGAAAGTTGTTTCGATTAAAATAATATTTTATTCAATTTAACAAGTCTATACAGTTGTGTGTCTGATTTTTTTATTTATTTTTGTTTTTTTTATTTTTAACCTGGGGTTACT
This sequence comes from Anisus vortex, assembly GCA_949126835.1. Lineage (NCBI taxonomy): Eukaryota > Metazoa > Mollusca > Gastropoda > Planorbidae > Anisus > Anisus vortex. The sequence goes on along the minus strand of OX421498.1, from coordinate 10,921,749 downwards.
ATTCGTATGCTGATTGTACTTGAAGAGACATGTTGTCTTGCCATTTATAGTCACACCAAAATCGGAAACTTCTTGGGTGATCGAGTTGATGTTTACTTATGAATTTTATTTTTATGCATTTTATATACGTACAAATGTTAATGGTATAGTAAAGTATATGAAAATCTATGAACAAAAAGATAGTTTAAATGTAAAAAAACACATTTATCTTACCCATAGGGCTAGTGAAGCATAATAAAATAGCGTCAGTGTTTTAAAAAAAGAGATACAAAATAAAATAGTGCGTATTAAACAAGAAAACCATAAAAACGAAGTTTTTATTATACTCCCTTTATTTGCAAACTAAGTTTACCATCATGTAATTAAATAATTGATTGACTACTGCAAATGAAACGTACAGAAAAAATATCTGTGTCGCAAATCTCAAAAATATCTCCTTACTCCGTATGAATTGTTCTAAAAATAATCGTAGCGCATAATTTTTTTTTTCTAGCTTTGCGCCGAAAAACTATAAAAAGTTGCACAGGCATTTTTAACGCAAAATTAAAATATTTCTTATACTTTCCTTTTAAGAAATGAATATTGTCATAAGTGTAGTATTATTAAGTTGTTTAAACTGAAAATTTGATAGGATGTATTGTTAGGCGCCCCATATCTGCTGTCCAAATTTCAGCTCGATCGAACCACGGGAAGTGGTCGCAAAATCGTAGCCAATTCTTGCACGACGATTGACGATTGCAGACATTGCAACTTAAAATAAAGGGAGTAACAAGAAAACCGTAAAAACGAAGTTTTTATTATACTCCCTTTATTTGCAAACTAAGTTTACCATCATGTAATTAAATAATTGATTGACTACTGGAAATGAAACGTACAGAAAAAATATCTGTGTCGCAAATCTCAAAAATTTCTCCTTACTCCGTATGAATTGTTCTAAAAATAATCGTAGCGCATAAATATTTTTTTTTCTAGCTTTGCGCCGAAAAAGTATAAAAAGTTGCACAGGCATTTTTAACGCGAAATCAAAATATTTCTAATACTTTTTTTTTAAGAAATGAATATTGTCATAAGTGTAGTATTATTAAGTTGTTTAAACTGAAAATTTGATAGGATGTATTGTTAGGCGCCCCATATCTGCTGTCCAAATTTCAGCTCGATCGGACCACGGGAAGTGGTCGCAAAATCGTAGCCAATTCTTGCACGACGCACGATTGACGGACGATTGCAGACATTGCAACTTAAAATAAAGGGAGTAAAAAGACTATCTCGTGGGGTATTTCAACCTAGGACGCGATAATGTCAGGCATGGAATTCTAACAACTCTAAGAAGGACACTTGAGCTATTAAAGAAATTCAAATAGCAAAAGTGAAATTAAGGACCAAATTGTTTAATAGTGCCGGTGAAGCAGCGATGACTAGTTTTCATGAACACTGCAAAATACGGGATTGTATAGCCCTAACAATTCCTGGCTGGGTCAAGAGTATCCGGGCAAAATCATTACCTCACCAGGATTTGAACCCATGCCATTTGATTTGCTATCAGAATGCATAGCCGCTCGGCTACCGTTTTCATAAAAGTGAATTCTAGACATTATAATCAAGTGCCATTAGGCATTGAAATTGATACACACATTGTACTTTATGAATATATTCTACTGAAAAAGATAATAATAATAGTCAAATATAAATATGCAAGTTAAGCTTTTGTTTTCTTTAAAAAGAAGTAATACTGTATGTTTTTAAAATAGCATCATTTTACATGTATGGTCCGACACTTGTATCTCTAGCACTGGTTATTGTGTAAGTGTTGCCAGTAGCTTCTGGTATTGTTGTACCACTTAAACTCCATTCATAAACTGTGGCAAAATCACTTTTGCATGTCAACACTCCACTCTTCCCAGCTAGTATTTCAGTACTATATCCTACGCTTTGCATCAGACTTGGTTTGCCAAACTTGACTATAAACAAAAACATACAAATGTGTCTTAAATGACTATATCTAAATAAAGAAATATATTTTTAAAAAGGTAATATAATTTTCTTTGGTAAAATTGTCTTAAAATAAAACGTATTTATTTAAAGTTAGCAAAACTCGTAAGCTATTGACGATTACTATTAGTTTAACAGCTTAGTTTATTTCCTGAGGAGTGGGTGATATCAAAATATATTTAAAATGTGATTGATATTTTCAATAATATTTCAAATTTTGATAAAATATTTTTTGAAGAGATACGTGAAAAAATATATAAAAAATCTAAGTAGACGACACCAAAAATTTTGCTATATATTAGCTTGAAGGTTGAACAGAGTGGAGGGATGTAGGAGGGATACGTCAGACCACCTCAAAGTAAATGGCTGCTAACATGGCCAATTAGTTTTTGTAGGGGGTGGCAACCGTTTGCTAATTGTCTGTCAAATTTGGATTTCTCATTTATGCCAGCCTGCTCAGTTTCTTGTAGAAGAGGCTTTAATTGCTTTTTCGGGAGTCTTAGGCGACCCATTGAACATCACTCATAGTGCCAGCAAGGCACGCGTATCGTTCGTTTAATGTACCATCACCATATGCTTGCATTTCCGATGAATATTTGGGCATAACATTCAATGAGTTCGTCTTTCCACAGAGTGAAAAATGCTCTTTCAGAATTGGGGTCGTAAAATACCAAAGAAAATTGGTAATCAAACTTCGTTTTAGCCAACTCTGTAAATTTTTGTTTAGAATCATTTACCTAAAATAAACGTAAAGAAGAATACGTGCAACTGATCGTAACATTATTTGAAATTTGCTTGGTGAAAAGTAAGAAGATATATTTAAAGAAACATACATCCACATCCAGTATGAATTGGTACAGTTGGACTTCGGCAATCACACACTTTATTTGTGCAGGTTGCCAGTGTCCATGTTGTAGCAACACACGTATTGTTGTAAGTGTAGCACGTGGCTCCAAACACAGACACCAGAACTGGGAACAAAAAACATATTTATATGTTAATTTAATACATATTGTAAACAGGTGAATTTTTGCGTTGTTTTGCATAGAGACGATCATGATATCCTAGAAAAGGGCTGACATTTATCCCCTTTTATTAAAGCTAAAAGATTATCAATACGCCCTGTTACTATTTATTGATTGGGCCCCGGAGCATCGTACCGGGTGCAACATTTCTCTCTTCAGTCCTTTGTAAGAATTATGTTGTTAATCCTTCAGAGATGGTCTTAGCGGTAAGCGGGGCATTTGGAAACGGTCACATGCCGGGCCTACATTGCAATAAGACGCCAGACGTGTCTTATTATAATGATATGCACTTTCTTAAAAAAGTATACAAAACAAGGAAACAATGTACTTTATTGGTGGTTTGGGTTTCATTAGTTATTATAATGGTTCTCTTATCGATTTAGAGTCACTTTGTAGTTGGAGATGAAAAATAAAAATAATATTTTTTGTCATATATTTCTCCGAATTCTAACGAGGTTTAAGTCATAATTTTGTACTTCCTGGATCGTGTATTTCTTGTGTAACTTTAAAGAAAATGCGTAAAACAAACTAGAAAAAAGTTAGTATTTCTGTTGGACCAAATTGATCCAAAGTGCCCGCGAAGCAGATTTCATTAGTTTATTTGACCATGGCATAATAAGGGATTGTGTGGCGCACAATTTGGACACCTTTATAATGCCCCAACTCATGTCTGGTAACAAACAACAAGAGCTCTATCTTTTCTCTGGTCATTTTTAATACTTTATTTAAACTTTGAAAACTTTGTATGTATACATGTATGGTTCTGGTGTGCCAACTCTTCGGAAGGCTGATTAAACCCCAACATCAATAATCATTTTTTTTTTTTTTTTTTTACCCTTTCTGGTGCGTAAATAAAATTCTTATTGAATGCACACAAATGACACATTGAATCATTGTCCATTTTTTGAACCTTAATCCTGGATTAAGCCATTACAATATCTATTGTATTCACTTTATTTCTGAGTAAATTGCCTTGGGCAATATCGTCGACAATAGAAAAATGCATATACAATTTTATATTATGTTTAGTTACGATTTACTTTGTGCTCCCTTTTGATTTTATAATAGTCAATAAGTTTGTTTTGTTTAAAAACTATTGACAGGTTTATATAAATTATTTTCTAGTGATATTTTCACTAATAAGCCTAAAATGCTTTTACAATAGCCTTGTTAATTTCTTTTTTTTCTTCTTATTATGCGGTTAGCTAAGCGCTGATACTTCGGAAGACTAGTGCACAACTAAAATGCTTAAAGTCTAAAATACCATAATTATTATTGTTCACATTGATTTAATCGCACGTTTATATTTTACGATATATATATATATATATATATATATAAAGACTGGCGTAGTGTGTAAACCGCCGATACATTTCCATTAAGAATACACCGGCGGGCGAACGCATAGGGGACAGCCCTCGCAGCAGGTCCGAGATCCATTACATTGCCGAGAGGCCACTGGTCTCGATGGGGAGGAAGCAATGGACGATGCAATCCCATCTCGAGAACCACCCGGTGCCTGGATTCATGTACCTATAGTTTATGATTTGTGCTACTGGGTGACAGTGCAGGTTTACTGGCGAGCCACCACGATAATAATCCTTGCTGAATCCTAAGTGTTACGCCCTGGGATGGCTTGAGCCCGGACAGAGATTGCTCAATCCTAAGCGTTACGCCCTGGACACAAGAGCCGAAAGGCTCGTCCGGTTTTTTTTTAAAGTTACGTTTGAATTCTATATTAAAATGTAGCGAACAGTTGTGTTGACTTGATTTGTTATTAATAATATTAAACTAACAATAATATAATATCTTAAAGAAAAAAACACAAATACAAAACAATAAAAAAGGAAAATAATTAGAATATAATATTTCAATGCAATAAAAACTATAGTGATAACGATTTTTTTTTTGGTATTTAATTTGTGTTCTTGCTTATTGTATCAATAAAACAGTATGGATAATGTTTCTTTCAGTATTTATTTTGTTTATATTGTGTCCGGTCGCCCTGGCACATGCATAAAAATTGTTTCTGTCAGGCTTCTGCTATTTATAAGTAATCATTTATAACGTGTCACTTGTCCTTTATAATTAGTATAATTTTATTTATAGAGTGTAGAAAGTCGCCTATTAAAGGATGCTCTCAATAGCGACGTGCATCCATTAAATAATTGAAACATGTGATTACTTTTGCTTAAAAGATAATGCAAACATCTATAATGAAAAAATAAATGATTTGATAGACATTACGTCATACGCTAGTATTTTTTTTTTAAGTAGCCTACACCATTTAAACTCTCCAAGCCAAATTGCGGTGCGCAACTTTTGAAAAAAGGTGTAGCCACATTTAAAAAAGAACAGCAGAATTGGGAAAATCCGATAAGACCCTCGCGTTCAACATAGTAAATGAACGGAAATGGCCATTTGATTTGTAAGGTTATTTTTATTTGCATAGTTTGATTAAACATTTTTTATTTTTTTTAATCAACACATTCATGAATATAAGTCATAAAATAAAATTTTCTTTTGGAGGACGTTTCCAATTTATACATTTAACTTTTGTCCCGTTAAGTCAAACGACTTAGGTGCCTATAGCGAACACACACATATATATAAAAATATATATATAAACATATAAACAAACTCACGGTAATTATATAGATTGATTGATAAATCAGATTCGAGTGATAGAATTTAAAGCCTATGTTTTTCATCTCAAATTTTTATATTTCACATAGAAACTAGTGTTTTTATTTAACCCAATTTTAAAGGTGAAATTTCAATGTGCTGCTGTGCATAGTGCTTGCAACACAATCACCTAGTAAGTCGTGGCCACAAAAACTGGCGAACGCTGCTTCCTCGGACCAATGGATCGATTCTGTCCGACGGGTACTTTACTTTACTACTTTACTATATATATATAATGTTATAAATGCTTTACATGTATAAGAAAACTCCCAAATTTACTTTATGCTTCTTCTCAAGAAATCTTGATGATAAAGCAAAACCAATGGTACCACTGAAATCAGTATACCAACAAAAAAAAAATTAACGATTTTCTAACATTATACTTAGCTTTGTTAGTCAATAACTTTAATTGGGATTTAAAGAAAAATAACACTTACCAGTGAAAAGTACTAATACTGTTATGAAACAATTCAAATACATTTTTCTTGATAGACCTAATGGTAGATCGAGCTCGTTTCTGAGAAAAATGACCAAGACTTGTTAAAAATCTAAGCAGCCAGTAGACGAAACCAAATCTCAAAACGAGTGTCAGCACAAATGTCGTCTGCTTACCCCACTTTAAACGTCAGCCGTTGCGAAGCGGGAGTAAAACAAAACACTTTATGAACACTTGACTTGTCGTTGCTGACTACCAAAACAACATTGTCAACTCGCCAACGTCGTTGTTTGTGGAAAAATGACATGTCAGAGTGCAATAATTTCCGTATGCATACCAGTTTTCACGTCTGAAAAATAATTCCACTTAGCAACAAGTTCAAACACTGCGTATGCGCTGTAGTCTAACTTCAAGAACATTTTATCACAGATCAAAGAACATTATAATAACAACTACACGTATTGGTTTCAGATATGTGATTCTATTCGTGATTAAATTTAAAGCAATTAGTGTAGTGAAGCATGAGAAGCGATCGATATCAAAAACTGTAACGTGTAGATCTAATGTATGTCAAACAGAATATATTAGACGTTTTAAAGAAATAGATAACGTTTCAGCGGTGAAACAAATGCTTCTCTTGATGTTGAATGTTATATGCGATCTAGAAATCTAGTCATTTGGTAATTATACGTATAATGTAGATACTATGTTAATAGACAAATATTGCTAGGTAATATATCGTGTATGTTATGTTAATAGAGATACATTGCTTTGTGTAGTCATAATGAACAATACACTTGTGCATATTTTCAATTTATGTTTGCCGATAGAAAAAAAAATCACCCTTTTATGTTTACCAATGAATATATTCATACACTTATTATTGTTGACCTACAGAAAGAAAAAAAAAGAACATGTTACAGGATTGGTCCATAATTGCAATATGAACAAAGAGCATACGGCTTGAAAATTGTAAACAGGTTTGGAGTACGCAAATCTGATTAACATTACCCCATATCCCACCCTGTTTAACTGAACGATACACCATTTATCACGCACTGATAGAGATGTGACAGCATACACATTTCATGTATAAAGGTAAAATATTATGATATTTTGTTTGGTTGAGTGCATTTGAAAGGTGCATTCCGTTTGAAGATAAGGAAATTGTGGACGTTGGAATGGAATCATGTGTCGTTGAACAATTGTCACCACGCGCCACTCACTACAGCTTATCGTGACAGTTGAATGCTGCAGCAGATTGCCAAACATCCTGCACACACGCACACACACACACACAACTCGGGGTCATTCTGACCTCGCTACTGCGCTCCACAAATGCAACAATTGATTGCATTACAATAGGACCGACATGCTTAGTTAGTCAATAGAATATAACATAAATGTTTACTGCATATAATATATTTAATATAATCAGGATAGTGCATTCGTTGGTTTTGTAAAAAAAAACGAATACGTAGATTTGAATTGCCAATTGTAATGTGCTACTTTGGCATGTGTGGCTGTGTGTGTGTGGCTGTGTGTGTGTGGCTGTGTGTGTTTGTTTGTTGAATGAGGTTGGCTAGAGACGGGAAATAACTTTAAGCAACAATGTCAACCAACGAAACTATATCTTGTAGTCTTGCAAAAAATATGTTTGGTCTAGTAAAATGCCTCTTTATCAAACTAAAAATTCAAAAGAACTTAATCGTCGGCATCCGTATATCTCGAGAGACGATGGTGTAGCTTCAAGGGTGAGGTATGCAACTGCACCACTGAGAAGAGCTGTGTAGACCCAATCCCTGCCACACTTGAGGCATTTAAAGGCGGATGGCTGTTGTAGCAGGTATTTACCGCCTCGCTCTTTTCTGGAAATGAACTTAATATGCTTATATAAATAAAGTACTTCTTAGTCTTAAAAACAAGTACTCACAGTTAATGTTACATAGTTTTTTGCTTATGGATAACGCTTTTGCACTGGCTCGAATAGTATGGGTGACATTATTTTCTGACAGTAATCTCAGCTCTCTCTGTGTTCGGAAAAAAGAAGAAGACATAACAGAAAAATGACCCCACACATAAAAAACATATCAAGGCTAAGGATATGCAAAAGCAACAGCCAGAAAACTGCTAGAAAATGCGCCAAAAACTTATAGAAGGACCTCTGCCAGGACATATAGGCCAGTGCATGCAGACAGCGGCAACATACGAGGAATGTATGGGGGTCATAAGAATAATTTTGTCCCACCATCGGTAGAGTTGCACAACTCAAATCAAAGGAGGAAATTATCCTCAATAACCGTGCCACACAGATTGAATGATGGGCGGATTACTACGATAACTGTCGAGAACCTGTACAAGACAGAAAACACAGTACCTTCATCTGGGTTGGCAAGCACCCCAACTCTGTTAGAAATGGTAGATTTTGATGAACCTCTTACTCAGAACGATCATAGTTTGGCCACTGACATGCTTGCCCGCGGAAAGGCGCTTGGAAATGACGGCGTCGTTGCAGAAGTTATTCTACACAAACAGAGGGGATCGCTTCCACTGTAACAGCTATAGAGGAATTTCTTTTTGAGTATAGTGGGCCACGCCTATGCCCGCATAATCCTCAAGAAATTACAGATACTTGCCGAACGGGTATACCCCGAGTCTCAATGCCAATGTTAACGTTCGGGATCAATGTATGAATTTATGAGTGGTCAAGTGTAAGTGACCTCTTTGTAAGCTTAAAACAGTTTTCATGTGCAATAAAATATTTTCACAAGTGTAAGTTGAATCAAAAGCTGAAAGTAAAAGAGCGAATGCTTAGAAGTTGAGAAAAGCAGATGACTATCCTAAGCAGATTCATTCAAGATTTTTTCCCAAAACAGGCACACTTGGATGTTCATATTTTAAATGTTTAAAATTCAACTTGCTGCATTTTAAAATCGCCAATATCCCTTTAGTAAAAAAAAAATATATATATATCTTAGAAGGTTATAATAATATCAATCCAGTTTTGCTCGATGTGGTATGGTAAAATGAAGTCTTTGAGTGCTTCTGTGTACTTCTGAAAAAGAAAAAAATATATATCTTAATATATGGATATAGGGATGTACATGTTTTAAATGATTTGAAATTGATTTCACGGCAAGATATTTACAGTTTCAATGCAATTCCATGCCATTGGTCCTTGGGGGACGTCCATTAATTACTCCACGACAAAAGAGGGGGTAGGGAGGGGCTGAAATTGTTTGACAATTGTTGACATGGGGGAGGGGGGAGGTCAAGAAAAGTTGACGTCAACAGTGTTACTTATTATAAAATAAATAATGATAAAAATGTATTAAAAATTCTACATTTGTCCTGTGCCACTTACATAGCAAACATGTAAATACATGGTTTTACGTTAATACAAATCTATCAATTATGGAAACTACATATGACACGTCCTTTTTGTGTTCACCTTGTTAGTTTGTAGATCTATGTATGGGTGGAAACTAATGCAATTGACCAATTGTTAGCAAGGCAAATTGACCGACCAATATATTGTAGCAAGATGTGGTGGATGAAATAACATATGAACACTAACACACCAACAAACACACCTACGCGATAGCTGGGATTGGCAATATAACTAAAAATAACAAAAGGCCATCTCTGAATTTAATTAATGCTTGAAAGCATTGAATGAAGTGGATTGTATGAATCCAACATGGTTATTTTAAAATATTTCCTTCATAAAAATAATTCGTGACCCACCACACGAAGTCATGAAGTCCAAAATACTTATATACCTTTCCTATTTTAACATCCCTAATTCTGATAAATAGACCAATATATTGTTACTGTCTACGTAATAATATGTGAATAATTTAAATTAGATCAATTAGGCTACATAAATCTTTTTAGTAATTTTTTAATTTTATTATTTTATTTCTAAATTTCTGGAAAAACTGTATGAAATAAAAATGTATTAGCATCAAAGGCGTCCCCAGGATTGCAAGTATGAGTGACAAACAGTGCAAGGTAGGAGAGGCAGGAGACAGGGATAGGGTTGCCAGTTACATGGGTGTCAAAAGGAGGACATTGAGAGACAGAAAGGAGGACAAAGGACGACATTATGTTTCAATTGAATAGTTTCGCAATAAACCTGTTATCAGTAGAATTTTATTTCAAGAGCTGCCAATAAGGTAAACTGAACAAGAATCATTTTGTTAAAAACATATACACTCACTGTTGGCTGAAAGGCAGCTTGATTAATTTTGAGCAACTTTGAACATTTTTTGTTTACAGCTCATACAGGAGTCTTTAAGAAAACGAATCATTTTGTTTCTTGTACAAATGAGCATGCATTTGCTTATGAATTATATTCTTAAGAGGTCAATACTAGCCTATGTTTAATACTCTACGCTTACAAAACATAAAATACTACAAAAGCCGGACATTTTAAAGTCTTTTAGCTTTGCCTACGGGACGGATGACAATAGTCTAAAAACAGAGGCATCGTCCTCCTTTTGTCGGAAGTCTAGCAACCATAGACAGGGAAGGCAACTATACCGTGTGTATATTGTGTGTGTGCAAGAAGGCAACTATACCGTGTGTATATTGTGTGTGTGCAAGAAGGCAACTATACCGTGTGTATATTGTGTGTGTGCAAGAAGGCAACTATACCGTGTGTATATTGTGTGTGTGCAAGAAGGCAACTATACCGTGTTTATATTGTGTGTGTGCAAGAAGGCAACTATACCGTGTGTATATTGTGTGTGTGCAAGAAGGCAACTATACCGTGTTTATATTGTGTGTGTGCAAGAAGGCAACTATACCGTGTTTATATTGTGTGTGTGCAGGAAGGCAACTATACCGTGTTTATATTGTGTGTGTGCAAGAAGGCAACTATACCGTGTTTATATTGTGTGTGTGCAAGAAGGCAACTATACCGTGTGTATATTGTGTGTGTGCAAGAAGGCAACTATACCGTGTGTATATTGTGTGTGTGCAAGAAGGCAACTATACCGTGTGTATATTGTGTGTGTGCAAGAAGGCAACTATACCGTGTGTATATTGTGTGTGTGCAAGAAGGCAACTATACCGTGTTTATATTGTGTGTGTGCAAGAAGGCAACTATACCGTGTTTATATTGTGTGTGTGCAAGAAGGCAACTATACCGTCTTTATATTGTGTGTGTGCAAGAAGGCAACTATACCGTGTTTATATTGTGTGTGTGCAAGAAGGCAACTATACCGTGTTTATATTGTGTGTGTGCAAGAAGGCAACTATACCGTGTGTATATTGTGTGTGTGCAAGAAGGCAACTATACCGTGTTTATATTGTGTGTGTGCAAGAAGGCAACTATACCGTGTGTATATTGTGTGTGTGCAAGAAGGCAACTATACCGTGTTTATATTGTGTGTGTGCAAGAAGGCAACTATACCGTGTTTATATTGTGTGTGTGCAAGAAGGCAACTATACCGTGTTTATATTGTGTGTGTGCAAGAAGGCAACTATACCTTGTTTATATTGTGTGTGTGCAAGAAGGCAATTATACCGTGTTTATATTGTGTGTGTGCAAGAAGGCAACTATACCGTGTTTATATTGTGTGTGTGCAAGAAGGCAACTATACCGTGTTTATATTGTGTGTGTGCAAGAAGGCAACTATACCGTGTTTATATTGTGTGTGTGCAAGAAGGCAACTATACCGTGTTTATATTGTGTGTGTGCAAGAAGGCAATTATACCGTGTGTATATTGTGTGTGTGCAAGAAGGCAATTATACCGTGTGTATATTGTGTGTGTGCAAGAAGGCAATTATACCGTGTGTATATTGTGTGTGTGCAAGAAGGCAATTATACCGTGTGTATATTGTGTGTGTGCAAGAAGGCAATTATACCGTGTGTATATTGTGTGTGTGCAAGAAGGCAATTATACCGTGTGTATATTGTGTGTGTGCAAGAAGGCAATTATACCGTGTGTATATTGTGTGTGTGCAAGAAGGCAATTATACCGTGTGTATATTGTGTGTGTGCAAGAAGGCAATTATACCGTGTGTATATTGTGTGTGTGCAAGAAGGCAATTATACCGTGTGTATATTGTGTGTGTGCAAGAAGGCAATTATACCGTGTGTATATTGTGTGTGTGCAAGAAGGCAATTATACCGTGTGTATATTGTGCGTGTGCAAGAAGGCAATTATACCGTGTGTATATTGTGCGTGTGCAAGAAGGCAATTATACCGTGTGTATATTGTGCGTGTGCAAGAAGGCAATTATACCGTGTGTATATTGTGCGTGTGCAAGAAGGCAATTATACCGTGTGTATATTGTGCGTGTGCAAGAAGGCAATTATACCGTGTGTATATTGTGCGTGTGCAAGAAGGCAATTATACCGTGTGTATATTGTGCGTGTGCAAGAAGGCAATTATACCGTGTGTATATTGTGTGTGTGCAAGAAGGCAATTATACCGTGTGTATATTGTGCGTGTGCAAGAAGGCAATTATACCGTGTGTATATTGTGCGTGTGCAAGAAGGCAATTATACCGTGTGTATATTGTGCGTGTGCAAGAAGGCAATTATACCGTGTGTATATTGTGCGTGTGCAAGAAGGCAATTATACCGTGTGTATATTGTGCGTGTGCAAGAAGGCAATTATACCGTGTGTATATTGTGCGTGTGCAAGAAGGCAATTATACCGTGTGTATATTGTGCGTGTGCAAGAAGGCAATTATACCGTGTGTATATTGTGCGTGTGCAAGAAGGCAATTATACCGTGTGTATATTGTGTGTGTGCAAGAAGGCAATTATACCGTGTGTATATTGTGCGTGTGCAAGAAGGCAATTATACCGTGTGTATATTGTGCGTGTGCAAGAAGGCAATTATACCGTGTGTATATTGTGTGTGTGCAAGAAGGCAATTATACCGTGTGTATATTGTGCGTGTGCAAGAAGGCAATTATACCGTGTGTATATTGTGCGTGTGCAAGAAGGCAATTATACCGTGTGTATATTGTGCGTGTGCAAGAAGGCAATTATACCGTGTGTATATTGTGTGTGTGCAAGAAGGCAATTATACCGTGTGTATATTGTGTGTGTGCAAGAAGGCAATTATACCGTGTGTATATTGTGTGTGTGCAAGAAGGCAATTATACCGTGTGTATATTGTGTGTGTGCAAGAAGGCAATTATACCGTGTGTATATTGTGCGTGTGCAAGAAGGCAATTATACCGTGTGTATATTGTGTGTGTGCAAGAAGGCAATTATACCGTGTGTATATTGTGTGTGTGCAAGAAGGCAATTATACCGTGTGTATATTGTGCGTGTGCAAGAAGGCAACTATACCGTGTGTAAATTGTGTGTGTGCAAGAAGGCAACTATACCGTGTGTATAATGTGTGTGTGCAAGAAGGCAACTATACCGTGTGTATAATGTGTGTGTGCAAGAAGGCAACTATACCGTGTGTATATTGTGTGTGTGCAAGAAGGCAACTATACCGTGTGTATAATGTGTGTGTGCAAGAAGGCAACTATACCGTGTGTATAATGTGTGTGTGCAAGAAGGCAACTATACCGTGTGTATAATGTGTGCATGCAAGAAGGCAACTATACCGTGTGTATAATGTGTGTGTGCAAGAAGGAATAGTGAAAATATGGTTAAAATAGAGGGCTAATTTACATCTGCTGCACAATAGTCCCCTAAACTACGGTAGTTAAAAATTAACAATATACCAAAAGCTCATATGTGAAACGTAAAATTAGAAAAGATTAGGCCTAAATAGTTCTATGAAAAGAACAGTAGCAGGCTACACAAAAAGAAATATTGTTGAAATCCTCGGATTTGAAAAACAACGTGGAAGGGGCAGGTGGGGAGAGGTAGGAATCATGTTTCACCCCCTCGGGGTTACGCCTATGAGAGTTATAGTCAATTGAAAATATTTTAAACAAGTTTTAAAATGTATTACAATTAACTATAGTATAGACCTTTCCGTTTAAAATCTATTACATACATTAAAGCCAGCGTCTAAAATATTGTTACTTGTTATAGGGGGGGGGGGTAACAAATTGTTGACGAAATTATATAGGGGGAGGTCTCTGAAAGTTTGATAGTTGTTGACAAGGGGAATAGGGGGAGGTAAAAAATTGCCTAAAAATTAATGAACGTCCCCTTGTAAATGCAATTCACTGAAATGTGTCACTATATTATTCAGAAACATCGGCTTCAACAGTCAGTTTTCCTCATTCAGATCCGAAAAATCGTTTTATTTTTTTTTTAAATAAAAAACACCTCTTTTAAAAATACTAAGGGTACAAAAATAATAATAATTTTGGTTGTCATGTCAACCATAAAAATGGCAAATAAACACCTTTATAAATAGACTGTTTAAAGACTGGTTAATAGCGTTAAATAGAAACATTGAAGGTTTTAGAGAGATATGGTCAAAGATGAATAACTTGTGTAACATTTAAATCGCCATGAAAATATATTCAAATTAATTCCCTTTCTAGACATGACTGTGTTCAAAACATAATTGATCAAAAACTCAGAATAAAAAGAAAAAGCATTTGCAGCTCGCTCGCAATAGCGTTGTAGCACCAATTGGCCAACACATTTTCCAAGCACAGATAAACTGGTGAGTAATATTGACAATTTTTTTAAAGAAGTTAAAATTAAGGAAAATCAATAATTTTAAAGCGTGTTTCAAATAAAATAAAACGAAAAACAACAAAAATCCACACACACACACACACACAAATTGTAAAAAAAATATGTATTTATCCTTGAGATAAGAGGGTCTGTTTCTCTTGCAAACATGCAATGTCACGGTATCATTTCTTGCTGGCGTCTTTTTTTAAGGACATTTTGAACAATCTAAATATTACATTAATTTTTTTATAACAAAAAAACTATCATTTGTTTATTACATCATGACTTTCTATTACATATGTAACAATCACGAAAAACTAAAACCTCAGCAGGATATGGGTTAATAATTGTAAGCCTGCATGTTTGGATGAGTAGATTGGTCAATTCATTAGGTTAACATAAAATATCCAATATCTTAGAAAACTCACCTGATAATTTATGCCGCTTTAAGTTTGTTTTATTACATTAGTTAGGCATTGTTTCAGTAGTGAGTAAGAGTCCTTAGGTTTTGTTTTGTTAAGGGATCAGTGTAGACAGGAAAGACCGGCGAAGATGTGGATAGGGCAGGGAGAGTTGGTTTTTGACAGAGAGGCTACAATGTTGTTCTTGTGTACTCTGAGTGTTTTCGCATGATATTCATAGTACGTTTCATTTTATTATCTTTCAAATTTGGTTTATTATTAAAAAGTTTCTTGTTTTGGAACTGAAAGAGTTTATTCGGCGTGTAAAACTAGCGTTTTTTAAGAACTTTTTATATATCTTTAAGAACTTGCACGCGACACTAAGTACCGCGTCTTAATTCCCATCGCTCACACTATCATATATTTCACTTAAAACTAAAATACGACAACTACTAACTTTCTTATAAGTATTAATGAATGTCCATAATGTGCGGTGCCAAAAATAGTATTGATTGAGAAAATCATTACAATCTAACCTCAAGAATTAATCATGTAAGTACGAAATGCTAAGGCCATGGATTTTATTAGAGTTCAACGAATATATACACAGCAAACGAATAAATGAATGATTGTATAGATGTATTATGTGTAAACAGAAATACTGGAATACAAACAGCATATTGACTGATCTCCAATCACATGATGAGCTTCTCACAGCCAAAACTTCCGACTTTTACTTCCATAGTCTCGACTCCTGTTTAACCCTATACACCCCAACTTCCGGTCTACTACAGACTCCACTCGTCCTCTTTCCATTCTATTCCGACACATTTAGGTACGAAAGGCTATATTTTAGAAGTCAAGCAGTGCTGTAGATGAGGCAGCACTTGGCACATCTGCTAATGGTAATTACATTCAATGTAAGCGTACTACTTTTTCTTTTGTTTACCTGTATCGAAAATATTTGCACTTGAGATGTGCTATTGGTAATTACATAAATAAGAGTGTGGGCTTGTACAACCACAGCAGAAGCTCAAGGCCAGGAGCACACATTCCACAAGGACACACTAAATTCCGTCGTCTCATGAGACTAGTGGAAGCCAACAAATAAGAGGAACATTGCTCATTCATACATTACAGCCTCAGCTAACCTCATAGCTGCCTACACATAATTAATTTCATTGTTAGTCACATTATATCCATATGGTCAACCCTTTATTGACAATGTTCCTGGACAGATATACTACTGGGCATGCCCGATTAAGAAATCCACATCCCATAATTTCCTTGTCGCCCATGACACCAATTAAAATAATAAAATTGTTAACAAAAATATATCTAAATATCAGTGGAACGCAGTTTGATAACAATATATAGATATAAATATGAAGAACCTTCAATTTGACCCAAACAGTAGGAAGATCATGGCGCAGGATAGGCCCACCTGGAGTGAAGGATTAAAAGAAAGTTCCAGGCTTGCGGGAGAGGAGCGTGTCAGGAACAAGACGGTGGAGAAAAATGTGGTACACTCACCCTCCGCTACATTCATCTGAAGCCAGTGTGACCGTGTAAGAGGTTAAAAGGGAAATAGATCATTTCTTGAGACGTAAAATGCCGTCGATATATATATATATCTATATCTATATATATAAATATATATTTATCTAAATATAAATATATATATATATATATCTTATTATTAATCGCTCCACGTGGAGTATAAGGCAGCAACAAAGTTCCACCAGGCCTCCCTATCCAGAGCGAGCCATCTGATTTCATTCCATGTTTGATGGTGACCTTGGCTTCCTCGTCCATTGTACTCCTCTACGTTCCCATTGGTCTTCCCCTTCGTCTTTACCCTGCTGATGTCCACTTCAGTAGACTACTTGGGAGCCTCTATTTGTCCATGCGGAGAATGTGACCTAGCCATCTCCATCATCTTTTCTTGATCTCCTCTATGATGAAGTTTATTCCAGTTGTCTTGCGAGCTTTACTGTTGAAGATTTGGTCTCCCCAGTTAATCTTGACGTCGGAGACATCTTCATTGAAACCCTTTAAAGCGGCTTTTGATTTTGGTATTGGTCTTCCAGGTCTCTGCAGCAGAGAGAAGGACTGATCGTACATTTGACTTGTATAGTTTCAGTTTTGTTTTTAGTTGCAGAGAAAATGACTTCCATATTTTTCCCAGTTTGTTGACGACCTGAGCTGCCATAGCTAGTCTGGTGGAGATTTCCATGTCTATTTTTCCTTTAGCTGAGATGTAGCTGCCAAGTTATTGAACGTTTTCAATCTCTACTATTTCTACACCATTGGCATTTGTCTTTTTATAGCTCCTTGTCTTCACTTACATGATTTTTGTTTTGCCTGAGTTTAATTTTTAGACCACCACTTTTGGCTATAAATGTGTTCTACTCTTGTTGTCTTCACCTAGATATATGATTGAGAATGATAGAGCAGAGCTATGTCATCTGCAAAATCGCAGTCTTCTAGATAGGAAGTTAGTCCCCATACTAAGCCTCGCTGATTGTCTACAGTAGCTCTCCTCATGAGCCGATCCATTACTATTAAGATAACAGGTGAGATCACACATCCTTATCGGACACCGGTTTTCACTTGAAACCATTCACTCTGTTGGTTTTCATGACGTACACAGCACTGGTTACCAGTATAGATGTATTTCATGATGTTAATGACTTTGCTTGGCAATCCATAATAATGATTCCAAAATTGTCCATAGCGTTGGGTGGTGAATGCTATTGAAAGCTTTTTCAAAATCAATGTAGTTGATGTACAAAGAGGAGTTCTAATCCAATGACTCTTCCAATATGGTACGCAGGACAAATATTTGATTATTGCATGATCTTCCAGCTCTGAATCCAGCTTGTTCTTCACGTATGGCTCTCTCCATTCTTGTTCTCATTCTCATCAGTAAAATTATACAAAACATGTTCCTGTTGCAGACGATAGCTTTATGCCCCTCCAATTCTCACATATGATTAGGTCGCCTTTCATGGGGACTTTGATAATAATCCCTCATTTCCATGAGGTAGGTACAGGCTCTTTGTCCCATATTTTATTAAAGATTCCTACCAGTGTTATTACACACAGTGTTGGGCTTGACTTGAGCATGTCTGCCGTAACTCTATCCTCGACTGGCGCCTTGTTTCCTTTGGTCTGTTTGATGGCTTCTATTATTTCCTGTTCCATAATTGGCACTTTTGACACTTAAATCTCAAAACCCATGTCTGTGATGTCAGCCTCTGTTTCTGGGTCCGGTCTATTTAGGATATCTTCAAAATGTTCTGCCCACCTCAGGGCTGGTCTTTCTCTGTCGTCAGATTATTTCCTATTTGATCTTTAACAGTCGTAAATTTGCTCCTTAGACCTCACGTAAGGTACTTAACAATTTTGTAGGCTGTTTGGTTATCGCCTTTATCAGCTGCTACAATTGCCACTAGTGCCATGTTGTCTAAAAAATGTCTTTTGTCTTGTCTTGCACTTCGCTTTACTTCAATCTGAAGTCCTTGTAATCCTATCTAGCTTATGCATTTAATTATCCATATTTTGTGAGCATTTTCCGCTTCGCCTCTTTCCTTTGTTCTATGAGGCTCCATGTGGAATGTGAAATCCTGTCCTTTATCTGTCTTGTTTTGTGTCTTTATGTTGTGTATTTGTTACGACCAAAGCCCGAAGAGCGGCCAGATCGCGATCTGGCCGATGCGCTTGGACAATGTCCGATGTGCTTGAAATTGCCAGTGTTTACGCTACTTTGGTCGGCCACTTTGCGTAATGTCGGCTTGCATAAGGTAGCAAGGACAGTGATACATACGCTGTGATGATAATTTTCTGTTCATCTTCTGCTTTTCAGAGAATGTCCTGCCGAAGTGGTCACTAATTATCAAGGAAATTAATTATCACACGATTTAGTAAACTATCTACCTGGATAAAAACACCATTTGCGTCATAAATTGACTGGATGGTGCCTGTCAGTAGAGGATTGACTTTTGATAATCCACAAATGTACTATATGGTCTCTGATGTATTTGTTGGAAAGTTTACTGTGTTGCGATACAGCTGTATATAGCTGCGCCTTTGAGATAACACAACTGCACCAATAAACTGAGGCATTTGACTTACACATATACCGATCATCGTTTGTGAAGAGGAGAGGACCTGGTGGCTTTGTGAATGTTCTTGTGCTGGAAAACACTACCTCCTATAACCAGGCCATTCTCTAGACATATATCAATGAGGCGTTGGCTATTGTCGTTTCTTTTCCTCATGGCTTCCTTGCCCATGCAAGGCTCATAATTACTATTGTCACATCCTATCCTTGAATTTAGGTATTACATGATTATCATAATATCATGTCGAGGAGTTTTATCTATCGACTTTGCAGGTTATGATATAACATGTATTTTTCATCTTCTGTTGCTTGTTCTGTATATATATATATTTCTGGAAAGGTGTGTTATTAATATGTATATGGTTGGTATAATGGTAGATATCTTGACATTGGTGGTCGATATATCGATATTTGAGGTAGATATTTAATATCAAAGTAAACTTTTGTTTGTGGCAATAACTAAATAACTCACGGTAGGCCATTAAAGGAATAAACATGTATATATAATATATATAAATTCTGAACTAACGTTTCAGATAATCCGATTCATCCGTTTGAACAATTCCTATTTGTAATTACTTTCATGTTGGAAAATAATGTCACCCATACAAATTGAGCTGTTATTGGAACAAGTGCACTAGAGTTATTCCAATAGCACAAAAAACGTTATACAAAGTTGTTTGATAGTCCAATAATAATAATAGGACATCAACAGGTTTGGTGGCAGCTAACGGAGAGAGAAGCTGAAGGATATAATATTATGTTCAAATTCGAAACTTTTTGAACTTTTTGAAGACGTACTACAAACCACATGGAAAATTATGTGAGTACCAGTTTTTGAACAAAACTGAAGCCTGAGTCAATTATTTCAAATACATATACTATTTATATGATTGAGCACTATAATAGCTCTAAGAAAATATAACATTTGTACACCGATGACAAATATTTCATCATTGGAAAATTCGATACAAAAAATCGAAAAAAAGTGACTATACGCAGATCATTATTTAATATTTGCAACCGGAAAAAGTTTCGTTCCCACATGTTATCAACAAGGAACCTAAACTATATACATATGTTCAAGTCCGATGTTCAAAACCGATGTGACACAACCATGTGTTGAATTTTATGTAGCCTACATAACCATATGTTCAAATCCGATGTGACACAACGATGTGTTGAATTTTATGTAGAATAACCACATGTTCAAATCCGATGTGACACGACCAGGTGTTGAAATCTGATGTGTTGAAGTCCGATGTGCTTATCGGAAGATAAATAAATAACATTAAATAACTTTAAATATAATTAATATTTAATCTGTATACCAAAGACTTTGACATTAATTTTAATTAATGGTATACATTTTTTTCTTGTGTTCATTCTAAAATTGGATTATACCATACTGAAGTGGAAACTTGAAGCAACTCAACTTGATACAGTGTGAACATTCATTGGATTATTAAATAATTAATTAAGTTTCTTCTGGATTTCTACTCTGGATTTACATTGCAGTAATTTCATACAGTGAATGTGTTTTCATTTGGATTATTAAGTAATCTTTAATTTAATCATATTTTTTACATTCATTAGTATGAATTATATATATATATATGTATTATTTATGTATAAAGCGGGCTCTGGTTGGCGGGACTTTCTAAAATAAATCTCTTGTCTATTCTTATTCTGTCTATAATCTCTTTCTGTTTCTTAAAAGAGATTGATTAGAAATGATTCTTTGTTAGGGTTATTTCTGTTAGTTGTCTTGACTTTGTTTGTTATTGTTAAGAATTATTAAAGTAAAATTACTATAGTCTTGTCAATGTTATACATGTTGTGATTCTTTGTCAAAAATTCCACTATCATTTGTGGTCCAAGCAGCATTAGTGTATTGTGATTGTGTTTTTTTTCTATTGTTACTTGATATAATTTTTTTTGTTGTGTATTTTTTGAGATATCATTAATATGCATTGGTTAGTTTTTGCTCTCTGAGTATAATGGTCTATGGTAAGAACATTAACAATAATAAGTTCACCTAGATAATAATAATATGAATATTCAGATTCATAACTATATAATTTAAGTAGTGCCCAATTACATGTAATTACAATTAACAAAATAATAATTGATATCTAATACATGTAACTACAAATGTACAAAATATTCACAATATAACAGGTAAAATAACCTAAATAAAAATAATATTGTGCTTTGCAGTGCTACTGTAATAATATTATCTAGAATTTACATTGCTATTAATTATAGTAAAATTATTGTGTATTGGCATTAATGAAAATGTACTTCCAGTAATCACAATGAAAATGTACTTCCAATACTGATAATAATTACATCCATTTCAATTGCTCATAAGAATAATATCATAGTGGCCTATGATAACATTAATCTAATTGTTATATGCCATCCTCAATAATAATAATAATATTGTATATGTGCTACCATTGGTAATAATAAGATTGTACATTGCTTTGCGGAAAATAATTGTGCAACCTATATAGTAATAATAAGTCACAATAGTAAAAAGTGACTTGCACTTGCTTTAAACTCTACTATAAAATTGCTAATAATAATAAAATAAACAAGCCATAATAGAAAATGTGTCTTGGCTTAGCATACTTGTTGACATTCTAGCATTTTGCATTCTGAATTATAAACATTTTACTACAGCATAGGATTAAAAAAAAAAAAAGTTGCTGTGATATTATATGACTGCTCATTCTGTATTTAATAAATATTGTCATTCAGTAATATAAAAATGCTCATTCAGTAATTAATAAATATTGCCATCCAGTATAGGAATAAAACATTGCTGTACTATAAAATAGTGCATTATAATAATTGTACTGTACTATAATATAATAAATCTTGACATTCATAATAAATAATAATGGAGTCAAAGGTTCAATTACTCTATGATGAAGCTAAATTGTTAGCAAAAGAATATGGTATTACTGATAAGAAAGAATATCAGGAATTTGTTGAAAATAAAGTTAAACAATTGAAAAAAGAATTAGCAGATAAGGAAAGAGATGAGCGAGCAGAATTAAGGGCTCATGAAATTAAACAAAAAGAACTTGATAATGAAATTAAACAAAAAGAACTTGATAATGAAATTAAACAAAAAGAAATAGAAATGAATAAAGAAAAAGAATTGAAAGAACTCGAAATGAATAAAGAAAAAGAATTGAAAGCACTAGAAATGAATAGAGAAACTCAGTTGAAAGAAACTCAACTAAAATTAGCTCATGAATTGGAGTTGGCTAAGTTGCAAAATACTAAAGTTGAGCAAACAAATAATGAAAAATCAAAACATAGTGTAAGATTCAAAATGCCTCCTTTTGATGGGAAAGAGAAAATTGTTGATTTTCTAAATTTATTTGAAGCAACATGTAAAGGATATGGGATTCCCATTTCAGAATATTACATTCACCTTATCCCACAATTGAAAGATAAGGGTAGGGAAGCACTATCACATATTGATAAAGAAATAACTGATTATGCCATTATCAAAGAACAGTTAATTAAATTCTTTATCCACTCTGAGGATTATTACAGACAAAAGTTTCATAACTTTATCTTAACAGACAAGATAGAACCGAGAGCTTTTGTGTCTGAAGTGAAAACATTTTTACTTACCTGGTTAGACTTAGTAAAAATAGATACCAAAAATCCTAATGAGATTATAGAAATCATGGTTGTTGATAAAGTATTAGAACAAGCTTCTAAACCATTGTTTACTCACATTATGGAAAGAAAAGTTAAGACAGTAGAAAATTTGATAGATGCAATTTCAAATTTTAAGGATAGTCATCCTAATGTAGAACTGACTAAACAAAATCAAACAGTAAATACAATTCAACATAGAAGAAGGAGCTATTCACCTCCTAGGTCTAGACATAATCAATTTGGCAATAGAAAAAAATTTGGTAATCAACCAAAATCTAATAATTATAGATGTATTTTTTGCAATGGTACAAACCATTCATCAGAATATTGTTACAGAAATAACAATGCAAGAGGTAGAAATTTCAATCCAAACTTCAATAGATCAAATGTTGATCATAGAGGTTTTTCAAATCAAAATTTTTCTAATTTTGATAATAGAAACTTTCCAAATCAGAATTTTTCAAATTTTGGAAACAGAAATATGCCAAATCAGAATTTTTCCAATAACAATGTGCCAAATCAACATGTTGGAAGACAAGATTTTCCTAATACTCAAAACAGACCTCAATCAATAAATAGAGGAAAACTTAACAATTCCACATCTCAATCTAATAATGTCATATTTGAAAACAGGGGTCAGTTAATACTTTTTCCTGCTTATGTGGAAGGAAAGACCACTTACTGTCTAAGAGACACCGGAAGTAGTATGATATACATAGATGAAAGTATCATTCCTAATCAGAAACCCACCAATATAATAAGAGTGGATACAATAAAACTTGCAAATGGTTCCACAATAAATTGTCCTGTCACTATAATAGACATTGATTGTCCTTGGCTCACTGGAAAAGCAGAGGCAGCCATAATGAAAAACTGTGTTGCACCTTTAATTATTGGTAATTCTTTCAATGTCAAACATGATAATAGTTTTGACATTTTTCAAAAATGGATGAATGAAAAATCCAATGACTTGAATTTGAAACCTGTTCTATTGCAAAATGAGAAGTTAGTAGATTTACCAGAACAAGAATTTTACCCTGCTCTACAAACTTTTAATTTCTTAAAAACCATAGGAAAGTCAGAAAATAATGTTCTCAATGAGACACCTAATATTGACTTATCCATAAATAATGAAAAGGATAATCCTATTCCCAAATGGAATGGAACAGAAAAACTAGAACAGTATGTAAGCAAATTTGAAAGTCAATGTGAAATAAACAATGTACCAAAAGAATTACATGCTATTTCATTATGTAGACATTTAGAAGGTCATAAACAAATATTCAACATTGCTAAAAATCAAATATCTGATTTTACTAAAATGAAGAGTGAGATATTATCATACATTGATAGTCCTCATAAAAAGGAAACCCAAATGAAAAAAACAGAAAATATCAGTTTAATAAACATGCCTTTTGATGAGCTAACTCTAAAACAAGAACAGAAAGAAGATCCATACATAATTAAAATGGTATCAGAAATTGAAAAAGGTCAGGTTAAAAATAAAAACATTGAAATAATAAATGGAATTCTCTGTAGAAAGGACACTAAATTAGATGTAACTCAAATAGTTATACCTAAAACATTAACTGTCAAAGTAATGCAAATTTCGCATAACAATGCATTGTCAGGTCATTTGAGTAGCAAGAAAACAGTTTGTAAACTCAAAAAGAATTTCTGGTGGCCTAAAATGGAAAAAGATTTGAAAACATTTATTAAAAGCTGTGATACCTGTCTTAGACATAATAAAAAAGATTCTAAACATAAGGCTCCAATACAAATGACCGATACCATAAATAAACCTTTTTACAAGATAGCAGTTGATATCAAAGAAAATATTCATAAGAACATGAGAAAACTAGAAGTTGGTAATAAAGTACTTGTTTATTTGCCAATTGGCAGTGGCAATACTATGGAATGGAGAGGACCTTTTGAAATAATATTTAAGCTGTCTGATGTATTTTACAAGGTTAACATTAATAATAAAGAGAAAATTGTTCATTTAAACAATTTGAGAACTTATGAAGAAAACAAAGTAATTGAAAATAAATCAGAAGATGATATGATAATTGAAAATAAATCAGAAGCTGATATAAATAAATCAGAACATGCAAAAATGACATTAAATAAATGTTGTTCAATATTAAAAAGCTATAATAGGGAAAATAAAAGCAAAATAATTGAAATTGAAAATAAACCAGACAATGATATTAGTAAATCTGAACATAGAAAAATAACATTGAGAAAATGCTGTGAAATTCTAAGGAATTTTAGCAGAGAACTCAGGTATAATCAATAAAATTATATATAGGAATAACTAAATTTATGAAAAAGATATGATATTTTCAGTAACAAGTATAATGACATGATAACAATTTTTTTTTCTTTTGTAAAGAACAAATATGTAAATATGGATACTGGTATAAAATAATCTAATTGATGAAAATAATGATTATCAGTTGGAAATTTTTTTTTATGTAGCCTCTGAACAGTTTGGTAAGACTGTTAAGCACATAAATTTTGTGGCCTCTGAACAGTGAATCTGTTATGCCATATGTTGATATTAATATGCCTATGTAAGTCTTTAAAAAAGCATTAGAGGAATTGAAATAAGAATGATATAATAATGTAATGCCTATGTAAGACTCTAAAGTCAGAGCATTAGATGATAATATTGTATTGTATTCATGTAAGACTAAAGATAGCATTGAAGCCAATAAATAAATGATACATATAAGACTCATAGGAAGATGAGCAGTGTAATATAAATATATAATTGAAGGAAAGACTTGAATAATTTGTGTAATATTTTATTGTAAACTAAGATGGAAGATAATCATGTTACATTGTAAGTAATGTTATTGAGAATATCAATCAATAATAATCTATATCAATCAATAATAATCTATAACAATCAATAATAATCAATAATAATCAAGAATATCAATTAAAAATAAATATTATGAAGATATATATTCATAATAACCATTATGAGAATATCAATACAAAATGACAATTAAAAAAAACCGACATTAGTATTATATTAATTTTGTTGTATAAAATAATAAATGTTGTAAAAAAAAAAAAATTTTTTTTCATGGAATCTATTTAGATTTTGTGAGATAAAGATAATAGATAATCTCGACAGCCTTGATGAGTATTTAGTATAATAATTATCCATACACATCACTGATATCCAATAGTTTATCTCAGTATTACTGAAATTGATTAGACAATACCTAAAGATAGTTGTCTATGACTAATTGTCATATAAACATTAGACATTATTCTTTGTGTCATATTTCTGCTTATAAATATGTTTTTTGATTGTTTGTACATATATTAAATGAAATTTTTTTCTCTATGTATTATTAAATGAATGATTATATGCATTAATTAAGATTAAGATAATTTTTTTTTCATTATTGTAAACATTTTTCGTATCAAAAATAATAATAAATTATTATTTTTTCTCTGTGGTTGGGGGGTATGCTATGAAGCCATAAAATAATATATAGGTAGTAACTATATTAATAATTAAAAAGTCGAAATAAAACCCATTTTTGGATATTAAGAAAACCTATATCGGAAGTAGATATAGTCAAGTGACTGTCCATGCGGTCGGCAGTCTTTTCTCATAACTCACAAGGAACGCAGGCATTATTTTAGACTCAGGAAAAATAAATAAAATTGTGTATTATGTTGATACTATAAAGCTATATTTGTTCATTGGATGTGAAGTGTCAACTGTTAATGAATTGTTATTAAATAATATGCTGCAATAAGTCGTTCTTTTATTATTTACTAGTTTGGAATTTATATTGTGGTGATGTCGTCCATTTTGATGTTCAAATCAATCAAATAATTCAGCTACTGCAACTCAAATACTCTGAGAAGACTGGTGGTAATGTTTGATAGTCCAATAATAATAATAGGACATCAACAAAAGTGTAAGTACTTGTTTTTTTAAATTAAGATGTGCTTTAATTATAAGCGTTAATATCAAAATCGTCCAAGTATTTATTATGATAATATTAATACAAATATCATTAACTAGAGTATTCATTTACAAGTAAACATATAACTTAAATTATATAAGCATATTAAGTCATTTTAAAATTTTATTTTGATGAAGAGGCATTTTACTAGAACAAACAGGCTCCATGCAACATACAGGATATAGTATCGCTAATTAAAATATGTTTAATTTCCAGGGGTACTTGTTGCTAAATGTTATTTCCGTCTCTAGCTACCTTCGTCCACAAACACACCAAAGTAGCACATTACTATTTAAAATTTCGATCTACGTAACCATTGTTTCTTTTACAAAACCAGCGAATGGACTATCCTGATTAACCTAAATCTATTATATGCATATATCCTTAATTTTTTATTCTATTGATTAACTCAGCATTGCGGTCCTATTGTGATGCAGGCAATTGTATCATTCGTGGAGCGGCGCAGTAGCGAGGTGAGAATTAACTTGAGATGTATGTGTGTGAGTGTGTTTGATGTTAGACAATCTACTGAAGCATTCAACAGTCACGATATACTTCAAAGAGTGACGTCACGACATTTCTACTGCGACTTGAGGTTCCATTTCGTCGTCCACAATTTCCTTAGCTTAAAACGGGATCTACTTTTCCACTGCACTCAACCAAACATAGCATAATAGGTTTCGTCTGTACAAGAAAGTGCATGTTGTCATTAGTTCTGCATAAATGCGTGAGAATTGTTGTTTTAGGCCTACCTACAACAGTTTTCATTTTGCGTGCCGCGTGCACTTTGTTCATAATGCAAGTATAGACCAATCTTGTTACATGACCTTCCTTTTTTCTTTATGTACGTCTATATTAATAAGTGCATGAATACATTTATTGGAAAAAAGAAAAAAAATCGTGTTTTTTTTTCGTTATTGTCAAGCATGAATTGAAAATATGCGGAAGTGTATTGTGCAATAGGATTACACAAAGCAGTGTATCTCTATCAACATAACATACACACTATATTACCTAGTGATGTCTGTCTATTAATATAGTATATACATTACAATTTTAATCACCAAAATAACTATAATTTTTTATATATTCTAGATGTGCCGTTCCACATCAAGAGAAATATTTGTTTCACCGATTTCTATAAAACGTGTAATAGAGTCTTTTTGATAAATATTTGATCTAAACTTTACAGTTTTTTATAACGTTATGCTTGGGCATGCAGCACTTCATAAATTACTTGTAATTTAAACAGAATACAATGACATATCTGAAACTAATAAATGTAATTATTATTAGAATGCTCTTAGATCTGTGATAAAATGTTCTTGCAGTTAGACAACAGCGCATGCGTAGCATCTGAACTTGTTGATGAGCGGAATTATTTTTTCAGACGGTGTAAACTTGTCTGCACACGAAATTTTTTGCACTCTGCGCGCTTGTCTGTTTTTCACGAACAACGAAGGTTGCGAGATATCAGTATTGTTTCGGTTGTCATTGGCGACACGTCACGTGTACATACATAATTTTATTTATACTCCCGCCTCGCAAGAGTTAGCGTTTAAAAAGGAGAGCGCAGACGACATTTATGCAGACACTCATTTTGAGATAATTTGGTTTCGTCATCTGGCAGGCTATATATGTAAAAAGTATTTGCTATCTTTCACAGAAGGGACCTCAATCTACCAGTAGGCCTATATGGAAATATGGCTTTGAAACATTACATAACAGTAATATTTATTTTCACTGGTAAGTGTAAATTTTTCTTTAAATACCCCAAAACAGAAAAACTTATCGATAAAAAAGTTATGCCACATGTTGGGAAATTCGTATTTTCATTAAAAAAAATATTATTGATTGAAACTCTTTAGCAAAACAATTTATTACACTTTTCTTTTAAATCTATTATTTGGTATGCAATTATTCTCATCTCTCTTTCGCAATAAATTACAATAGGTTTTCTGACTTAAAATGACGTATTAGCCCCCCCGCCCCCTGGAATTAAAAAAAAAAAATCTTTTTCAACTTTTTTTTTTTTTAATATGTATTAAATTTGCTAAACATTTGGTAAATCTTTTTCACGCGAAAGTTAAGCCCCCCCCCCCTGGAAAAAATTTCTGGCTTCGCCCCTGATTAGGTAAACCATTTTTTTAATTTGTCTTTCGTATAGATATAATTTATAACATATTTATTCATATCTCACATCAAAACGTGATTTTCTTTCTCAAAACATTGTAACATAGAACACAAATTTAAGTTAAAAACAAAGAAACACTTTTTTATTAGTATAAATTATTTAAATGCACGTTGTTATGCCACACCCGCTTAAAATTAAAGTTGCAAAGGTAAAATTATATTAATTGATTTAATTTCTTTTCAAAAACATATTATTGAAAACCCAAAAAATCCTATTAATTATTATTTGGAGGATTTGGTAGTCGCCAGCCAGCCAGCCAGCCTGAAACCTTTACAAATTTAATATCAAATAATTATATAAAACATCAATAAAAAAAGGTTTTCGTATAATCTGTTAAAATACATTTTTATTTTCTTTTAATGATTTTGTCACCCAAATAGTAAACAAAAATATACAAATGCTAAAGAAATATAAAGGCAAATTATATATATAATATATATATTTTCTGAAATTAGAAACGTGCCATTAAAAAAATAGATACAATAATAATTATGATATTTAAATATTTAAGCAGTTTATATATGCACTAGCCTTCTGAGGAATCAACACTTTGCTTACCGCATAGTACATTTGTAGGCTTTAAAATCCCGTTTTCTTCTAGCGTCCTACTTATGGGACACTTAGTATAGTAAAAAAAAAGCCATTACATGCTTAAATTTCTTATAAAAACAAAAAAAAATTACCTTATTGCATTTTACGGTAATTGAACTTTACCTATAACTTTGCAATGCAAACAAAATGTTAATTTTAATAACATTTACATGACCTTGAACTTTCAACTTTTAAACATTAATGAACAAATAAACATGCTCAAAAGTAAGTACACCTTTATAAGACTTGATTATATTTTTACATAAAACAAAATATGTACCGTAATTTTAATATTTATTTATCAAATATAACATTAGAAATTATAAAATAAAATCACAAACAAGCGTCAAACAAGTGGGACAGTAGCAACGAGTGCCTCAATGTAAAACGTCCCACTTATGGGACAGTAGCTAGAAGCTTTCTTAGTTGCCTATTTATATTTTTTATTTTATTTTTATAAAATAAATGTATTTGTTTGTTTAACTTTTTATGTTTAGAGTGTTAAAAAATAGTGAAGCTAGGCTACACATTTTTTAAGAACGAGATCGTAGCTTTTGGTTAACATTTTTAAAAAAATGAGCTTCTACAGAGGGTTCCTTTCGCTATAAATATATATTATTTTAAATTTCCATGTTTTTTTTTAAGGAATTCTCATTACATTTTATACGAAGTTTAGTCTTAGAAAGAAAACTATGTTGTAATGTTGAGTTTAAATAACACGTTTATCATTATTTTATCAATATTCCAACTATGGTAAATGTAAGAATAAGGATACTTTAAGTAAACCGATCTCATTTGAAAATCAAACTGCATAAAAAAAATATATATATTTGTGAAGCTTATCGCGAACAAACTAAACAGAGGCCTGTGGAAGAGGAAATTTCCCAAAAGAAATGGAAATGGATTAACCACACCCTCAGAAAACCGGCATACAGTGTCGTTCGGCAAGCGCTCACTTGGAACCCCAAGGCTAAAGGAAAATAGGTCGGCCGAGAAACACCTAAAGGCGCGACATAGAAACCGATGTTAAAAAGCTAGGGCTAAACTTGGGTCAGATAGAGACATCGGCCCAGGATAGGGATACCTGGAGGACTCTTGTTGGCTGCCTATGTCACAGGTGGGGCGAAAGGCATAAGTAAGAAGCTTATTGCATAGAAACATTTTTATTTGTTTATCTGCATGAATACCCAGATGTTATACTTGCCACTGTTTGCATTTCCAAATGAGGCATATTTACGATTTGTTCTCTTTGATCTAGCCATTCAATGTCTTGGAGCCCTTGGAGTTGTCTGGATTCAAATGGTCAGTTCCCCATCACACATCAATTAAATCCTAGGTTGGTCGCTGGGAGGACATTTGTTGACTGCTGTGTCATTCCTCGTCACTCTTCACAGTCGTGTGCTGCTATTTGGGAGCCAATAAAGGACAGCCTGGGCCTTTATTTTATTTCCTTCTCCCACCTTTTCTTCTCATGGCCACTTCTTCTTCTTACATGTTCTGTGCGGTGCGGGATGGGCTGTGCAAGGCATTCCAATGTTATTTGTCTATTCAACCACAGTTACTTGATCTGGGAGGTGCTGCGTGGATTCTTGTATGCGCTGTTATTTGATAAATTAATGGTTTGCGGACATATTCCTTTGTGATAATAAAAATCTTGTTGATATAGCGCAGTTCTAGGACCAGGAACCTTCTCTGGAAATTATACCTGAAAACCGATATTACCTCTTATAAATGTAATATTAACATTTTTAAATGTTATTTCCTATCAAATCTTTAACGGGAAAATATGCATTACGAACTGACCCTGTATATATATATAAATCAAATTACAGGAGACTATGGAGCCAACGAAGATGATATATATATATATATATATATATACGATGCCACTTGTTGTTACTGTCCCACTTTTTGGAAGTTTTTTTTTATAATGCCAATATCTAAAAAAGTTTTCAATAAAAAAAAATCGTTTAGTGCATAGAATATCTGTTCCCAGCACTCTGGGTGCGTTTGAAAAAAAAACAAGTATTAGAGCTTTTAGACATTAAAATACTAAATACATTTAGTCACTATTAGACTCATACCATTATTCATAAGTTTACTCGAAAAGAAAAGAAAATAAGAGTATATATAAAAGTCATAAAAATATCATATATATTGAATTTGCTTCTGTATTTAATTTTACTATGTGGGAGGATAGGAGACCATTTTTTCGCCAGGCTTAAAAATGCAAGGCAATGATTTATACGTAAAACTATAATAGCAGACACCCCTTTGGTTACCGTTAGCAGTAGGCCTAACATAGACATGATTTTATAACTTTAATATTTAAATAAAGGCGTTTTGGAAAATTGTTCCAAACAAAAACGACATAAAATTGGAGATTCACATTTTTATGTAACTAATGATTTTAGTTAACCCTTCCCGTACCGACCGACTTCTATCTATGCTGCCTTCAGTTCCGCTATATACGCGCCCGGGACTGTAAGGGTTAAGACATAATGATTTGAAAATGTGATTTTGTCTCAGTTTTAGAGTCGGTGTTTGGAGCCACTTGTTCCAATTCTGCTACATGTGTCGTCTCGACTCACACAACTGGAGCTTGCGATTCAGCATCAAAAGTTTGTACTTGTGATAGTTCTTCTGCAGCTATACGTACTGGATGTGGAAGTAAGACGTTTCTTTCATGCTGCTCCTACTTTACATATTACTTAGATCTCTGTATAAAGTATATATATATATTATTATATACATAATATATATATATATATATATATATATATATATATATATATATATATATATATATATATATATATATATATATATATATATATACATATATTATATTGTAGATTGTATTTAGACTGTAGTTTATCGCAATTAGATTGTATTCCTAGTTCTTGAATTATTATTTTTTATCATTTTATATTGGTATAAAGAGTTAGTGTAAATGTATTAATTATGACGTGATACAACATACTTTTGCTTTCTCATAGTTTCTTCGACTTTCTAGTACG
The DNA here is from genome assembly GCA_949126835.1 of Anisus vortex. Lineage (NCBI taxonomy): Eukaryota > Metazoa > Mollusca > Gastropoda > Planorbidae > Anisus > Anisus vortex. The sequence goes on along the minus strand of OX421498.1, from coordinate 10,888,976 downwards.
TCTTTTCTATTGTATTCGGAAATCTCCTGGACATTATATTCTAGTAATTGATTGTTACACCAAAATCTATATAATGACTTATTAGGGCGGTTTGTGTTGTTGTTGATTTTTGCTTAGCTCACAGTGAAGTTGAGGTATTGTATGTAAGACTTTTTCTTCTTCATATTACTGTGGACACCTCGTTAGGACCGAGGAAGCAGTCCACAAATTGAATTCAAATAAAGTAAAAAGACATCACAATTAACAATTATTTACAGATAAAAGAGTGTCACTTTAGGTTTTTAGAGCAGCCCTTCATTGACGATTTGAAAGCCGGCACAGTAGGGGCAGTGATGGAGGCCCGATCCAGGGTATTCCTAATGGCTGACGGGGAAAAAAAAGAATATTTGTAGACGTCGGTACATGCAGCTTGAACTGATGGCCTCGGGTAGAGCTGGTCACCTGTTGGATTAGACCTGGCTGCGTGTACATTTACATATATACATATATATATATATATATATATATAATATATATACATATATATATATATATATATATAATATATATATATATATATTAAAATAAAATAAAAAACCAATTATATATATATATATATATATTAAAATAAAATAAAAAACCAATTATGCTTACTTTCATATCATAACGAGGTTAGTTAGAGTTGCATTTGATTTCACACGTTTTACACAGTTAAAAAAAATAGTTTAAATATTTCATTTCCTTAACAGTTATTGTTTGCTAAATGTTTTGCTTAATTAGGTAAGTTGACCAAGCCTACACTGGCACAGCCGGCCGGTTACAGTACTGTCGTGTTGGAAGGAAAGAGTGCCACACTGACATGTTCTTCGCCAGAGAGCGCTGCACAATTTGAGTGGACTTTCAAAGGCAGTGTTATAAATGGGGCTACAGCGAGCACGTTCACTATTTCAGCTGCGTCAACTTCAGATGCCGGAATATACAAGTAAAATACTTTTATTTGTATTTTAAAGAAGATAAATAGTAACATTTTTATTAAAATTTACATTCGATAATGATTTATGTCAGTGACTTACTACACATGTATAACTATTCTCAAAAAATTTTAATCGTAATCATTAATAGATAAAACCATTTTAAAATAGCAGTTGAACATGAACATTTTAGACAAAATTAAAACAGTACCCTTTCCCAGATGTCAAAACTAATAGAGCAGGGAATATAACCGCTCATTTCAAGATATGTTCCTAAAATATGGGACATTGTAGTTAATATATGTTGCATTTTTAAAGATAAAAAGTAGGGCAATTTCAAAAACTAAAAGTATTGCTTTTCCAGATAAAACATTAGGCCTCTTTAACAATGGAAAGGGGGATATTTTAAATGATAATAAATGTGACAATTTAAAGTATAGCTTACAAATTGGGTCTCTTTCAAGAATTAAAAGTGATCTAGACTAAACGGAATGGATATAAAAACAACATCAATAAGTTGATAAAGTATACGAAATTTTAATGGAAACTATACATGGAGGGTCAATATTATAGTAGATATTGTAGTTCAAATAAATGACAAGTTTTTGTAACTGGGCGTAACAAATATTATTATATTTCTTGTGAAATACAAAATTATTAATGTAAAAACATAAAATTTAATTTAAAATATTAAAACATAATGTTCTGTATTGAAGTGATGTAATATTTACTAAATGTGTAAATAACCATATCGTGTGATTGATGCAAACTTTTACAAATGTAATAAGTACATAAAGCTAAAATGTTATTTAACATTACAAAGATCTATACTAGAATGTGTGTATGCAGTATGGACACATCAACTAAGAAAACATTTTTAAAAACTATAACAAATCTAGAAAAGAGATGTGAGGTTCTGTGTACTAGTTAATATTTACAATTACAAAGTAGTAAGCCTTTATGATAAGCATTATTTTCTTGTTCATAAACATAAATAATTAAGCTGTCTATAAAATTTAGTTTTGTTTACACCTTAACAAGTATTGCTATGCTTAAAAATTAATTTGTTGTTTTCATTTTTAAACTGCTTAAAGTTAAAATTTGAAAGGACCAGGCCAGTTTATTTTATATTTAATTGTTAAACACTTTTAATAATATATTTATACAGATACTATAATCTTAATAGGTATGCTATATAAAAAAGCTGTAATTTAGACCTTTATAGCGTTACAGTTGTCATAATGGTATTAGTAGCCCACAGTATGTAAAGGGGATAACGAATAAAGACATTAGGCTACATGGACATGGCGACAGGTGAAAATAATGTCATGGCGACATTATAGTCATCTCCAGAGACTCCTAAATAAAATTTCTAAACAATAGTTAGCAAGCCTTTACTAGAACATGCAATAGATTACCTAATTAATAGGCTACATGCATCAACATGGTGACCAGGACATATTAACATACTTGGGAACGCAAAAGCAGACAAGTTGACCAAACTGAAAAAAGCTGTCAGCGTCAACAGAGTAAGAAGTATGCTCTAAAACAATCAACTTTAAAGGAGACTTGCTAAATCAATAGGCAACAGGTAAAAAATGAAATACCAATGCACAAAGAAATAAACATACCGAACAAGCAAGTCGACGCTAAACTCTATTCCCTAAATGTGCAATGCGTCATAGTTTAGTTAAATAACAGGCTTTTGTACCAGTAATTAGCACCTAAACAGGATGAAGCCAATACACTCAACTAACTGTACATAATAAACAAAAACAGAGAAAACAGTATACCACTTCCTACCAGAATATGCAAAGGTAACCAACTTTAGACACGCATAATTTCACCCTTCCACCCTCAACCAATAATAACATACACACTATACTGAACACATACAAAAACTATATATTTATAAACATGTTTGGCTGACTTCAAATGCAATGCAAAAAAGTGACCTTACTACAACTACCTTTGTTTATTAAAACAAGAGAGAGAGAGAGAGGGAGAGAGAAAGAGAGAGAGCGTAATAACTAATGTATGTAAAACGTGTACTATTAATTTTAAGATGCAAGGCGAAATTCTTTGGAAATAACAACCTTGATTCAGATCTAAGTGATTCACTTCAAATTGACATTTTTGAGAAAAATGGTAAGCTATATATGGATTGATATTAAATTATATTAAATTTTTAAAGTCCTTTGAAAAAAAAAGCAAAATAGGAATATTGGTTACCTTATTGAACGTGTGTGGAATTTTTAATTCTAGACAAATGTCTCATTTGACTCCCAGCAGAACTATATCTTTCTATAGCCAACATAATGGTCACCAACATATTGCGTACAAACAACTAATCATATTTTTATATTTGTATACACCCTCACCCTGCTGTACCAGTACATTGGTGGACAACCCCTTCCTTGCTTACGTACACATTTAAATTAGCATACATCTCTCTCTCCCCATCTCCAATCATGTTTGTACAATTTAGTTTAAGCCTTAGTCGCGAAGTATTTCGTTTACTATTTACTTTTTTTTTTTAATATCGAGTTTGTTTACGTTAAAACTAATAAAAGAAATATTATAGAACATTCATAATATATATTGTCTAGAATCTAGAACATTGCATCAAAATAATCGATAAAATATAAAAATGTCATTGACATGAAACATAATTATTTTTTCAAGATATGAATATATAGGTCCACCAGACATGGGTATTTCTTACTAATTTTAGTAATATATGCACATTATGGTCAGAGGCAAATGTTAATTCTTTCCATTTAAAAAATGAATCAGAATTTCGTTTGTCATTATAACTAACTGTTGGACATTCGTCCGCAATCTGTCGGTTCCTTTGGCCGTTACGTATCTTACTTTAATTAATTTATAATAACTACTCGATTTGTCTCAGTAACGGCAACCATGTTAACATCTCTCGTCAGCCATTGCCTGCCCGTTGGAAAAATGTGTTAGTTTTTTTTACATCTAGTGTGTGTAATTTTAACGAGTCTTTTTCTGGAGTTGTTGGTTTATTGTTTATTGTTGCGTATAGCATACATATACATATTATACACATTTGTTTATCTGCCCTTTGGTGCGTGATATATTATCTTTCAATGCGCCCATAATGAATTAAAATAACTCTCTATTAAATCAGCTGCCACCCTTGTCAACGGCCCCAAAATATCTTTGCCTACAACTACTGTGTTTGATGGTAAATATGTTACCATCAGTTGTATTAACATCCCTATGGGTTACAACACAGCCAATGTACAAATTACGGTAAGAAATGTGTTTCGTCATCTGATAAAAATAACATAATTTATAATATGTAATAATAATATGTTGAAACAGATAATAAACCATCAATATATATATATATATATATATATATATTTACAGTGCTTTTTTTGTGCCGGTACGCATCGGTACGACGTGTCGGCACCTTTATCAATGTGGGGAAACAATTATTATTTTTCTTGTATTTTAACGTTTATTATTGATTTATTATATTATTAATTTGATAAAATTGAATTATTTTTACATTGCGCGCAATAAGAGTTAAAATATAAAATGCGAAACTGCTTCAAAAGTTAGGCACTCCATCACTGAGTACCGGCACCTATTTTTTTACAAGAAAAGCACTGTATATATATATATATTTACCGTGAGTTGGTTTGTTTATATGTTTGTTTTTATTTAGGGTCTATTTTTATATTTGTCTTCTATAGACTCAAAGGCCTTGTAGCAAAATATTTAAACTGGAAACTTAATCCAATATTTTTTTTACTAAATAAACTATATTGCGTTATTTATTTTTTGTTTTAATTGACGTAAAGAGCATTAGCTATAGGCGTGGCTAAGGTTTCTAGGTCACGTAACTATGTAAATAGAAGCCAATAGGGAGACATGGTGAAATAAAATTGTTCTTTACCATGACACCCAAAATATAAATAATGTGCTTCCATTAAACTTGATATTTAACTGTGATACAAGTCCTTAGTAGTCCGTCCATGAAGATTTAATACTTTTTTAGTTTTTCAATAACTGTTGTGAAACATTCTCATCCTGCCTTATGCTTTACTATTAGATAGTAAGCTAAGTTAAGCTATAACTTTCGACAATCGACAACTTAAATTAAATATTCTGCACTTACGGAACCTGTTCCATTGATTTTTAATGGTTTAAATTTTTGCTTTCAGTTTTAATTTTCATCGCATGACAGTGTTTTATATATTTTAACGTCATAATGTTGAAATGATGATATTTAAAAAAAAAACACTTTATAAGACTGTAGTTATACGGTTGTCATTGTTCACCACTACACGAAGTAAACAAACAACACGTGCATTTTGTCACGTGATTGCAAACGCTCTGTTACCAATTATGTTAAAAACTATAAATTGGAGCGCCATTTACTAAATATTCAGAATGATGTCCCTTTGAAAATGCTTTTATTTTGGAACTTCCTGGTTTTCACTTGTTGTAAAAGCTTTTAGTTGTTATTGTTTCGTATTTTTTCTTTGTTTTTCCCCCCTATTTTTAATTTTTGAAAAATTATTTTAACAAAACATATTGTTGGCTAATCATATTTTTCTCCGTCTTTTTGGCGGCCGCATTGCTAGTTGGTTAATAATACGCAAGTAGTTGACGATGCCTTCGTAATATTTAAATTAAATTTATTAAAGCAATTCACAAATAATTGCTATTCTTGTTAATTGTCGAGATACTAATCAAAAAGAATGTGCATAGGTAGATATACTATGTTATTTACATATCAATGCAAAGATTGAGTGAGATGTACAAAGGAAGTGATCAAAGGGGCAGTTAGGAGGATTAAAATAAAACCAATATAAATCCATGTATTAGCCTAACTGTCGTTCTGTGTCACTGATTAAAACAACGCATACAATTTAGTATTAGAAACCTGAACTTACAGTCACTGGAACCAATTGTCACGGTGTCTATATGACCCTATATATTTGATTACCCAAAAGTAAAATGAGTGTATGAACTCACGTCTGGGTTACTTGACAAAAGTTATAATTGTATTGTGAAAGAAAAGTTGTATTTCCTTTTAACATCCAGCCTAACTAATATACATAGTTTTGACCTAATGCCCGTATACAGAGTCAGACTGATGAACATAGCTATATAAATAGAAACACAGAAAGATACATAGATAATAGACATACTGACGAGACGCTAAGTAGAGAGGCAGAAAGATAAATTGTAGGCCGATGACATACCTTTATACAATCATTAGATACATTTAACATTATTGGAAACACAATTATTTGTTGTATTTTACAATTTTTTTTTTGTTTTTGTTTTTTTTTACGAATAGTTTTACGAGTTTCTAATGTGCCTATTTCATCTATAAGTGAGATAAATTCACTTGTAATATGTTTAATTATCGCGAATATATTTATATATAATACTGCGTGCAGGACGGCACTTCAACCACCGTTGCGTCACCTCTCACAATAAATAGCAAGAACGAAGGGAAACCAGTGAAATGTGAATTGACTGATACTCCGACATCACATGATAATAAGATTACCGGTACTGTTACAAATTTACCTTCACTCGTCAGTAAGTAATAAAAACTTGTTAAATTTTTTATTTTTTTTAGAATGTTCATTAAGTATACATATGTCTATGTTTTTTTTGCATATAAAATATATCTAGATAACCCTTTATAAAGAGGTATTATCAATAATGAAGTCCTTGTTCATTTTATATAATGTGTTACAAAATGCTTATTTTTTTACAGAAGATTATTGCATCCAAGGCTTATCTTGTGTACCGACATCTACACACGCGACAGAAGGACTCGCGACAATGAAACACATACATTTAACCACACGACAGATAAAAATGCGGACACAAACACACGACACTTAAACACACGACACTTAAACACACAACAACTTGATCACAAAGACACTTATTCACACGACATATAAACATACGGCCCCTTAATTGCACGACACTTAAACATACTAACACTTAATTACACGACATATACACACAGGGACACCTAATCACACGAAACTTAGACATACGGACAGTTAACAACAGCGACAGATTCAAACACTTTAAAAAAAATTATAACATTAAAATACATTTGAACATAAAATAGATTATGTTACCATAAGTAAAAAACATACAGGTGTTTAAAATACCTTTTTATGATTACTTACAGCGGACATATCTGACCCCGTCTCAATAAGCACTACGGCTACGAACACAGAGGTATACACAAAAGATACACCAATTACTTTGAAATGTGTGTCTACACCAGATGTTAATTACGTAGATATAACTACTAAACCCATTACTTGGGCCTGGTTGGTAAGTTGGGCCTGGTTGGTAAGTTGGGCCTGGTTGGTAAGTTGGGCCTGGTTAGTAAGTTTTAATGTTGTTTTTTTATCGTTAATGTTTTATCTAGGGATGTTAAACGAAAATATTACATCCCAAAGACTTATTTTTGTTTCAAGTTGGAAAAAATAACCCTAACCCTAACCCAAAAAATGATTTAAATGTGGTGTCTCATGATTTGTTATCCAGGAAGAAATATTTATAAGAACAATATTTGATTCAAATAAACCAATGAAATATTAAAAAAAAAACAAAATGTTTGATTCAAATAAAGCAATGAAATATTTTATTTTAAATGGTTGATTCAAATAAACCAATGAAATATTTAAAAGAACAATGTTTGATTCAAACAAACCAATGAAATATTTAAAAGAACAATGTTTGATTCAAACAAACCAATGAAATATTTAAAAGAACAATGTTTGATTCAAACAAACCAATGAAATATTTAAAAGAACAATGTTTGATTCAAACAAACCAATGAAATATTTAAAAGAACAATGTTTGATTCAAACAAACCAATGAACTAATTAAAAGACCAATGTTTGATTCAAATAAACCAATACCTTTGTATATTTATTATATGTATTTGTACAACATGCAACATCCACCGATTTGTATAAATATATGTAAGTTAAAATTATAACTGTATAATAATTCATTTCTGGAGTACAACTTTTAAACTTTTCACACCGTTATAATTTACTTTTAGGTCTCTTTTATATACTTGTAAATTTTACTTAAATTTCTCTAGGAATTTTTCGTTTTTTTATATCGACATACCAAATATAACTTCCGGTAGCGCATGTGTATTTATTTTTATTGCATTCTAGTCACCATGGCTAAAGGCCTGAAAATCGAGTTACTAGAACCAAATCAGTTTTGAAAGAAAACAAAAATGATTTATTGATTAATGTTTTAAATCTAAATTTTCCTATAAGTTTACAATTTAAGTAACGTAAATACGCATACTACATATTTATATATTTATTTTTTTGAGAGTTAAAATGTACATGCATGAAAAATAGCTATAAGATATGAACTCTCTCGGAACAGTACTGAAAAACTTATTTATATGGCATTAGCTATGTGAAATTTCAATTTTTATCATAAGTCGATTTATGGAACATGGCGAAACATAGTGGTTTGTATGTGGTTGTCGTTTTAAAAGTTTGAATTCTGACCAAAACAAAATGTTTACCCAATAAAGTTCAGTATACTGAAATGTGACTACCTGAAATTAATTGTGGACTTTGAGGGTGGACTGTATGCCACTGAATACTAGCTAGACCTGTTTCGGCCTGTGGTGCAGCGTACACATGTTTTACATTATTCTGCAACATTGTGAATATCACAACACGAGCAGTTTAGTTGTAAGAATGCAACACAAGCAAAATGTGTGTATACATATATGATTGTATAGATAGAATACAAGGAAAAGGTAATATCTAAGAATGGCTCGACAATACAAAAATTATCTAATTTCGGTCACTATTAACTAGTATTAGGTTGTCATTCTAATTTGTCCCGCTGGCCATCTCTTAAATGCACTCTCTAATGACGAATGCTGGTAGGTCTATAGAGGATAAAAGTCAACACATTTTTATCATAACAAACAATAATGCTAACATGATTTATATTAAAAGAAAATATTTGCATTTTTATTTAAATATTCCATACCATCCAGTATATTTTTTCTTAATAAATAATTTTGGTCAATGTGCATTCTAAGTTAAACATTCACAATTTCAGAAAGACACCACAATTATTACTGGAGCCAATACACAAACCTATGTGTTACCGCAGGAAGAAGGAAGTTTTACAATTAAATGTCGAGCCACCACCACAACTCCTTCTTATGAATCAGCGGCGATAACTATTGTACGAAGTAAGTATTTCTCTTTTATGTGTAGATCTAACTCATAAATCTGTGTTGCTATCATAAACAGATAAAAACCCACATGCTACTCGATAGGTGGAAACCTTAATATATAAATTCGCAGTCGGATTAATTCTATGCATATAATTACATATAAATTGTGCTAATCGGGACTAGGGGACCAAGTATTTAAGTGCGTTGATGAAATAAATTAGTGTCACAACATTTGCTTTTTTTTTTTTATAAATATAACCAAATTTAAACATGGCAATAAATGTCCACACGATTTGAACGATATCTCTCATCATATACTAGGTTAGGGGTCGGCAATGTATGGAACGCGTGACAGATTTGTTACACAGGACGATTTTTAATTGCGCGCAGTAGGATTGCAAAAAAAGACGACACGTTTTTTTTTTTTTCTCCAAGAAATTTAGTTTCAAAGAACTTTAAATTTCAATTTCTTGGCACTCTGAAAAAAAAATAGAAATCCTAATTATCAAAAAAATTGCGACCCCTGTACTAGGTGACAATCAAACCACACAAACCACAATTTACTGCTTTGTCAATCCCGAAAATAAGTATGAAAACGTTTACACGCCGATAATTTTTTTTTTAAATTTGTTCAAGATAAAATTATACAACTCGAGTGGTGGCACATATGGTTTGGCGACCTTTCCGCCTAGTGGGCATTTAGATAGACCCCCCTCCCCATGCAGCAAGACCACATTTACAACATTAAATATCACTTAGAGTATTTAAAAAAACAAAAGCATTTCACATGACAAACTTTGTGCTTATTGCATAATGACATATAACAGTGTTAAATAAAGGAGATAAAGCTACATTTAAAGAATAAGCTCACAAGTCTGACTCTAAATACCAGAAAAAATGAAATCAAGGTACAGAAAAACTGCTCAATACAATTTATAATTAAATGCAGACAAAGACATTGCGATTCATTGTGATGGATGATGTGCAAAATCATTTTATATAGCTTAACCATAAGTATGCATTCTAAGATTTCCTGATAAAATCGACCTGTTGGCCGGGAGCAACAAAGATCTACAAGAGCTTACAGACAAGCTTGCAAAAAGAGCAAGAGCATGCGAAATGGAAAGCAACTCAGAAGAAAATCATAATAACGCTCAACACCACAGATGCCAGAATTGCAAACATCATAAAGAACCAACACAACTGGATAAAGTCAAGAATTTCAAATATCTAGAAGCAATCCTATCGTAGATGGAGTCTGTGAGTCAGAAATTTGAGCAAATAGGGGCCATGGTTTACCTAAACATAATCTGGACCAGCAAAAGCAATGGTCTCCCACCAAAGCGCAGACTTTGTCAAAACAATTGTTCTGTATAAATGTGAGACCTGATGTCGTAGGTGGTTTGAATTTTGGCCTTACAGACACGTCAGGGTGCAGTAATTTGTACTCACACCCCCGGCTGGTCTAGTCAAGGAGTATGGCGCTATTGCAGTAATTGGTTATATATCGCAAAATTTATATTTCCATCAACTATTATTGAGATAAGTAGGGCGGATTCACCAGCTTGCTACTTTCTTTAATATATCATCAGCCACACAGAACACATAGACTAATAGAACTATAAAACAGTTAATAACTTGTGGTGAATTACATATATCTCCAGTTTATTTAATGAAAACAAAAGTACTAATGTCAAATATCGGATGATCTGATGTAACAAATGCCAACTAAATCACTAAGTTGTGCAGGTGAAAATAGTGGAAATACTTAGTGAAGTTAAACTAGACTGGCTATACTAGCAGGGTATCATCTCCCCGCACCAATACCGAGAGATGTTTCCTATAAGGAGTCTCTCAGATGCACTGTTGAAATTCCAGTGTAAAATTCCTATTTTCTAGCTCGAATAATTCTGGTTGGACATCCCAAACACGTGACTATACTGGACCTTTTGATTGGCCAACATTGAACCGTTCCCTTAAAGACACAGGGGGGGGGGAGAATATCAATGGCCAGCCTAACAATAACAGACTGAGTTTCCAAACTATAATTATGGAAAGGAACATTCCGGGGCGTTTGACACTATCCGAAATCTATAGCCGTGGTCACTTTGCATGGCAATTATGTCATAAACCTGCCAGGAAAAAGGGGAAGGACAGGTGCAGTAGGAATGAATGGGTCAGTTTAGTCTCTGGGTGTGGTCTTATCTAAAAACTGAACAAAGACGGGGCTTTCCTTTACTGACTATCTGAAAGGACAATGTCACTTCTAAACACAATACAACATCCAAGGGCTGGAGGGGAAGGAAAGGGAGGGGCATTGAGGTTGGGCCTCCAATCTCAGTTATCTTACACCACCTAGAGGGTCAAGGAGACAGTAAAATCTCGACCTATAATTTTAAAAATCTTCAAACATCGAATTCCTTAGTTTAAAAATAAATGTGACGAGCGTCACATATCTCCCCTCTTTTGAGATTTCGCTACGCATGTAACGAAATCGAATAGGACTAATTATAAAACTCAACATGTATTGCGAACCTATAACTGCATGGGAAGTGCAGGGGTAGTAGGGAAATAGATTACATAAATTTAACAATCTACAGTAGTTTACATATCTCAATAGTAAATATAGAAAAATCAAAACAGAGAAATGCATGCAAAAGTAAAGGCAAAAAAATAAAAAAATACAAAGAATCATGCATTTATATACACGCTCACACATTCTTGCAATATTTGAGTGCCCGATCATATCAACGGATAAGCCGTGGCCAAGAATCAGAGATCAGTCCATAATATTACACAACTATTATAATATCGACGAGTATTATATATCTTTAAGAATTCACTGTTAAACTTAACCTCAGATATTGTTTGTTTTTAAATGAACTATTAAACTATTAAAAGTAACAGCGAGTAAATGACTCAAAAAGAAAACTAAATAAAATGTATTTCTTATGACTTTCCTGGTCGTAAGTTACGCGTATTAAGGACAACATAAGCTTATCCAAATCAAAGTTAGCGGTAGATAATTGAGCTATATTTTATTACTTTGAGTTTTCAATCGGACCTCGATTATTGTGAGACTTTAGGGGGGGGGGGGGCGTAAGCAGTGAGCATTAGACTCAATTAGAGTTGCGCTAAACACAACAGACAAGTTATTTACAGCAGCATGGGGCGCGAATTTTCGTTACTTTTATCTCCCTACTTTGGAGAGTGTATAGACCTTCAAACTATTGAACTAGAGACTAAGTGTTAAACTGACAGATGGTTTTCTCTTCTTGTATGATTGACTAATACCTTTCAAGTAAATAGATCTAGGTTTAGCGAAATTATTAGATAGGCATATTATACGTTTATTTTTCTAGTAACGAAATTCTTGCACAGTATATCATACTATTATCTCCGTAGAGGCGGTACCTGGCTAATGGCATGCTATTTTTCTTTTCTAAGAAAGGTCCTACTTGTTTGCCAAACAAGTTAGGGGCGAAGGGGGTCGGCGAATTTAGTTTAAATTCCTCTGTGACCGACTGCAAAATACTGGACGCGAAACCGAGTAGCTATAGTAAGCGTACATTTCAATGTGTTGATTATTCTTAATCATGACCGGCGTTTGCTTAATACGAGCACGTTTTAGTTCAGTGACGTAAGCATAAATAAATTTCCTTAGAAATTTCTGGGGCACTATGAGCATTACATACGTAAATTCGGCCAAGTCTCGTGTAAGACATAACATTCTGAGATAATTGCCAATTGTGGCGATTTCTGAACAGCGGCGGTAATTACGGTACACCATAGGCAAAGGTTACACTATGCGGGCCATACAAACTGCAATTGACGTATGGTTGGAGCTTAAACAGACCTGGAAAGTGATATATGCTTGGTTTTTTTTTTAAAGTGAATTCGCAGTCTTATATCCCGTTTCACTGACTAGCACTCAAGTTATATCCCAAGGTATCCCGATAAACTCGCTATGCACCTACATTTCTGTGAGGGGGAATTCCCACATAGTCAATAAAGGGGAGGGGTCTATTTCCGTTTCAGGTGACAATGCCATGTCTTCACAACAGTGGCGTCTGGCCTAAATACATCATATAGACAATGGGATACAGTGTGGTCCCTTCAATGGCTACGGCAATTGTAAACTTCCTTGGAAGCGGCGGATAGGCGATGCGGATAATTGCTCATTTTACTTTCCGTTAGCGAGTTTTCTTTCTACGGAGGGCGTTAAATATAGCCACCTGTGTGGACTCAGATTAAAATATCCAGCCGAAGCTTGGACGCGAATAACTGGGCGAGTTATAATAGTCTCTCCTGTGTTTCGGAGGGCGGGGACAGCAGGTAGCTGCCCGGGGCTGAGTGCGATTTGGTGCGGGGGGTGATACGAAGTTAATTATTGTTCTTGTCCTAACATGCGGTGCCCTTGGTCGTCCGCCTCCGAGTGTACCCGATTAGTTACAGGGTCAGCGATAAAATATTTACTAGTTTGCTTGGTCCTAAAACATTCCTTACCTAAACCAAAACAACATATAATTCTTCCCCACCGATTTGAACTTACAACCTGGCTATAAGGCTGCCCATTTGCTTACACCGTGTTCATTACACTGGGCTATGGTAGGCCACTTGGTAAGGGGTTTGGCCCGATTAACAGGTGCCAATATGGGGCCGACTATGCTAAGTTAGTGTGGACACCAATGTAGGTCTCACTCCTATCATTGACGACCACGGGAAGGTGTTTTTTATGGGTCGGTGTTAAGGGAAATGTTGACTTACATGGTCGGTGAGTGTTTAGGGTTGCCCTGTCGGGGCGCTATTGTTGATGGGGAGGCGAGTGGGCTGTACATTTGCATTTTATATGTTGCGTCCTGTTGAGGACAATTTCTATGCCAGATTAATGGTTCTTTACATTTCTTGTTCTCGGTACTTCCTCTTCTAATGTTAATTTACATTTTAAAACCTGTGACGCGTTTCCTATCGTTTTACGGAAAATTATCTCCTACCTTTTTAATGAATGTAAATACTAATAACTCACTGTCAATAAGTCTTAATAGCTATGTCTTTTATTAAAGACTAAAATTATGTAACTCGTACAACATGATAATAGCTAACTGATTGACTGATCACTGGAAATTGGACACTGATCCACCAAGATACAAAAACGAACACTCACCTTGCGTTTTATTGAGACTTTCATTCAAAACCATACACTCTTGATACAGCTGGCCTGTGGTCCAGTGGAGTTAAGACTGCGGGCGTTGTATCTTGGGAGGTGAGGTAAGCAGAAAGATGTCTCTACGGCTTGTGACAGGCAGTGAACATGCGAATGTAGGTTAAAAGTGTCGCCTATGGTGTCAGGCACATACAGGTGATGTCTGTGTTGAAAAGTGCAGGCAGGTGCTGTCCACGGTGCCAAGTGCAGGCAGGTTCTGTCCACGGTGCCAAGTGCAGGCAGGTGCTGTCCACGGTGCCACGTGCAGGCAGGTGATGTCCACGGTGCCAAGTGCAGGCAGGTGATGTCCACGGTGCCAAGTGCAGGCAGATGACGTCTGACTTGATCTGTACTGGCAGAAGACAGGTGTAGGCTAGGCAGTTTATATGCTGTCAGGTGAGGGCTTTGTGATCTAAGGTGACAGGTGCAGGCGGGTGACGAGTACAATCAGGTGTTGACAGGAGTAGCGGCTATCAGGAACGATGTGATGCTGTTTGTAGTGGTTGACGAAGTTGATGTTTGGTGAGCCCCCAGCGATATCTAAGCGTCGATTGTAATATTCATAGCTCCAGAGCGTTCTTTATGTAAGATGTGCATATCTGGCGCTCTTCGGGTATAATCCGCGGCACGAGCCCACATATATGTCGTAGGTGGTTTGAATTTTGGCCTTACAGACACGTCAGGGTGCAGTAATTTGTACTCACACCCCCGGCTGGTCTAGTCAAGGAGTATGGCGCTATTGCAGTAATTGGTTATATATCGCAAAATTTATATTTCCATCAACTATTATTGAGATAAGTAGGGCGGATTCACCAGCTTGCTACTTTCTTTAATATATCATCAGCCACACAGAACACATAGACTAATAGAACTATAAAACAGTTAATAACTTGTGGTGAATTACATATATCTCCAGTTTATTTAATGAAAACAAAAGTACTAATGTCAAATATCGGATGATCTGATGTAACAAATGCCAACTAAATCACTAAGTTGTGCAGGTGAAAATAGTGGAAATACTTAGTGAAGGTAAACTAGACTGGCTATACTAGCAGGGTATCTTCTCCCCGCACCAATACCGAGAGATGTTTCCTATAAGGAGTCTCTTAGATGCACTGTTGAAATTCCAGTGTAAAATTCCTATTTTCTAGCTCGAATAATTCTGGTTGGACATCCCAAACACGTGACTATACTGGACCTTTTGATTGGCCAACATTGAACTGTTCCCTAAAAGACACAGGGGGGGAGAATATCAATGGCCAGCCTAACAATAACAGACTGAGTTTCCAAACTACAATTATGGAAAGGAACATTCCGGGGCGTTTGACACTATCCGAAATCTATAGCCGTGGTCACTTTACATGGCAATTATGTCATAAACCTGCCAGGAAAAAGGGGAAGGACAGGTGCAGTAGGAATGAATGGGTCAGTTTAGTCTCTGGGTGTGGTCTTATCTAAAAACTGAACAAAGACGGGGCTTTCCTTTACTGACTATCTGAAAGGACAATGTCACTTCTAAACACAATACAACATCCAAGGGCTGGAGGGGAAGGAAAGGGAGGGGCATTGAGGTTGGGCCTCCAATCTCAGTTATCTTACACCACCTAGAGGGTCAAGGAGACAGTAAAATCTCGACCTATAATTTTAAAAATCTTCAAACATCGAATTCCTTAGTTTAAAAATAAATGTGACGAGCGTCACACCTGATCGCTGCTATCAGCCACTGAAAACAAAATGCATGAATTCGAAAATAAATGCATGAGAACAATACTTTGAATTTCCTACGCAGAACACAGAACTAATGAGTATATATGTGACAAAGTATCGTCATTTGCAGGCCCACAAGATAACATTATGACAACAATCAAATGGCGCAAACTGACATGGTTCGGTCATGTGTTGCTGCAGCCAAAAACAATCCTCTGTAAGCACTGTAGAAGGTGGACGTTAGCGGAGTTGCTGGTTCGACAACATAAAATAATGACGGGGCTGTAGTTGACTCAACTATTGAAAATTAATGTGGAAATTGACTGCTATGGTGTCAATTTGCTCCCAACAACTACCACAACGGTCAAGAGATTGCTGAACATCATTAAACATTTAAAGTTAAAAGCAATTATAAAAGACAATATACTAAGTTTCTAAAATAGTTTTTTACGTATTCATACATGCATTACTTGAGAAGAAATTGGTATACATACTTTCAACATGATTATCCTAATTTAAAATCTACATAAATCTTTATCTATAATTCCACAGACAGTGCTTATGTGACTAAACCAGTTATCACAGGCGATTCTACAACTCCTGTTGTGGGCAGTCGTCTTTCATTAGCCTGTGGAAGCGCAGTGGATGGGGCGACGTACTCTTGGAAGAAAGACAACACCGCTATTGCCCGTCAATTTGAGCATATCATACAGCTGGATAATCTAACAGCCAGTGACAATGGAACATACCAGTGTACAGTTCAACGAAGCATGGTCATTCAGACCTCTAACTCCTTCACTGTCAACGTCAGTGGTAAGTATGTGACACTAAATGTGACACTACATTTGACACCAAATATTTACAACGTTTTCTTTGCCAATCACATAAAAAACAACATTTCTAAGCAGTGGAATAAAAAGCTCATTCATAGCAAACAAAGTATGTCCAGGTCTAGCTCTGCACCACTACTAGGTAAAAATCTAACAACACAAGTTAAATTTCTAGATTTAGAAACACTCATTAAGACGATTTTAAAATCAAAGTAGATAAGATATACAACATAAAGTATTTGATTTCAACCCCAAAAATATAAGCTTTTATGTTATAATAATAGAGATTTAAAAAATATAGCTTTTTTTAATTCCATAAAGAAAAACAAATGGTTTCTTAAATTCCTCATTGGTATTTGATATGAAATTTTTTGACTAAACTAGTAAGGAAAACGAATAAATATAAACCCTTAACAAATTGCTAGACCAGACGCAAAAAGCTGATAAATGTATCGAATATATTATAAAAAGCTAAAGAATCTTCAGTAATAAAATAAGATCACATATATTAGGTAAGACACCATGCCAATTGTCAAAAAGTAATTTAAGAGATTTTCTTTTTTTTCTTTTTTTTTTACTATAGCCGAAAGTAGACTAAAGATAAAATAATTATCAATACAAGATTTTAATTACTAAATGTACTCATTTTTTTGTGTTTAATGTTAGTTTCAAAGCTAGTTAAAATGTGCATGTCATGAAAGCTAGTATACATTTATAGAAAAAAAACTACAACACAAAAACAAACTCTATTTGCTGTAAAAACATAAAAGTTGCCTTTTCAAAAAAGTTGTTTATTGGGCATTTTTATTGTTGCCATAATAAATAAAAATGACATTTTTTTATACCCAAAAATCTCAATGCCAAATCTAATAAAGTTCATTGATTTTATCAGAAAAGTCTTTTACCAAAAAATAATTAAAAATGAAGTCATGTGTCACTTCAAAGTGTTATTGTGAAGTTAAAGTCATTGAAACAAAGTCACGATTTTTTTTTTCAAACATAAAACATGAATTAAAAGGCAAGTTAAAAACTTGAGCTGTAATTAAACCGAAGCAATAAAGCTACAATTATAATTATTAGTTATGTCAAAGCTTTGATTGGACAGCGGGCACGGTGGTGGATCGACGACAGCGTGTACGGCTAGCGTACCAAAGGTCCTGAGTTCAAGTTCTGGTGACGGTTAGTTTAGACGGTAACCCTGAGTCTATCTAGCTTTGATGTGTACCTGTCTTTAGTTAAGGTAAAGTAAAGGCGGCTGGCATTGTGCTGGCCACACAATCCCCTCGTATGCCGTAGTCACATAAACTGGTGAACGCTGCTTCATCGGCCCCATTGATCAATTCGGTCCGTCGGAATACTTTACTTTTTTTGTCAGATTGGACCAATTACCATTTGTTGAACAATAAATAAAACTTGGAAATTTCAAAACATAAACGTGACAGCAGACATTCCACCACTTACAGAAAATAGTTGATCACTTCTTGTTAATATATGTCCAGAAAAAAAAAATCAGACATGCATTAATACCACCCAAGTCTACCATAACCTACTACAGCAACACAGAACAGATAAAATATATTTTAATATAATTTATGTTTGGAACCAAAACACAAAAACAAACACCAATACAAATATATAAGCCTACTCTTACATTTACTAATTCTCTAAGCCCCCTATTTTGTATTTTTTGGCCATGTCTTTATAACATACTTTAACTAACTTTTACGTACTAAATTAAGTTGGAAATATGCTCGATAGCGATTAAGTAACATAAAATATGCTTTAATTTATTTCATTATTTTTTTTGTATACTAATGCATTTGACATTATTTTACACACTAAATACAATATAAATTCATTAATACATTTTCAGCTGGTCAAGAGATTGTCAAAGTTTCAATGTTTGTGTTGGGTTTGACGCTTCTGATGTCTAAAGTATTCGCTTAAATGGACAACAAAAGATGCAATGATGGAATGATTTATCTCCCTTAAGTTTATTTTCAAACATTGTTTTTAAGTGTGTGTATTTTAAATTATCATCATATTCTATTTACATTGAAGCTTCTAAGATTGATGTACCTCATAACAGAAATTCGATTCTTGTATAGATATCGATTTCTTTAAGAAAATTTATTTCAAAATAAAGTATTTAAGCCTTTTAAAGCTTTAAAAAAATATGTACTGTTCTTAAACTATTAAAAGTCTGAGATTCAATACTATTGATTCTTAATACTCATCTTGAAAGTATGTCATTACTTATAAACATGTGATAAACAATTTTGTATGTCTTTTTAAATATTCAAATGGTTAATTTAACATTTCCATCAATTTGTTGTAAACTTTTTGCACATTTATGCAAGCCAAAAAAAAAATGATATTTTGTCTTTTTTTCTAAATTTTACTAAATGTTTTTTAATTATAATAAATTTGTGTGGTTTTATTCATTTTTGCATTATTATAAAGGAATTTCTTTCTAACTTTATACTATTACTATGTTATACTTTACGTAAAATAAACATGTTTTAGAGGTTAGAGGTGATTAATTGTGAAATAACTGTGTTCATCTCTCGGATTGATAAAGAAAAAGAAAATCATGATTGTTTCAATGTTACTGGAACTTTCACTATGCAAATATGACATGTAATTTTTTATGTGAATTATAAAATGATTTTCACCGGTCATTGTTTCTGGTGTCTGATATACAGTTTTTTGAAGATAACATCAAACTGATAATGTCATATTTTACAACAACTTCAAAACAATATTGATATCATCAAACGTTAATATAGTGCACGTTTTTTAATTAGTCTATTACTGAGTGATTTAAAAAAAAGACAAGGTATAGAAAGGAAGTTTTAAAATTTTAACTTTGCTTCTAGAATGAAACAAATGGTAGATTTCGACAAATTTAGAGCACAATAAAGTTTTAGTAATATCTTCATTACGATTACTGAGTCATATAACATATCTGGTGTGCTGACAAGTAAGTCTTATATCAATATTTTAAAAGTCAACCGAAATAGACAAACTGTTTAGCCCACTGTTTTTAAAAGTATGTGTTTAGAAATGTATTGAAAATGCCATCAATTTCGGACATAGAATTACAAGAATGTTATTTTTATTATGCATCATACGTTTTCACACAAGGTAAAAAGCGTTAGTTTTTTTCCCTCCCAGGAATACGTCTATCATGTCTTAATGACGTACAGCTGGGTACTCAAAACGTATGTTCGGTAGACTAACGATTTAGTGGAGCAAGTAGTGGAGCAGCTGATTCATCCAGACTCGCTTTTTCAAGCTTGCCATAGAGCGCGTGGTCTTAGTTATCCGTCTATTGATTTCCCCGTCTAGAATCACATCTCTTTCTAAGATCTTTGCCCCAATGTATCAGAACTCGTCAACTAATTCTAGTTGTTGGCAACCAAAAGTGATGCGTGGCGCAAATGCATTATTTTGAGTCAGTATAAGTAAGATATATAAAATATGTACTGGAATACAACATGCCCGTACAAACAACAGCAAATAAGACATCACAAAATATACTCACGGCAACCTGCGAAATACTAATTGACTCAAACATTGAGCCCCTAAAACTAAGGCAAGACAGGGCTGCATTAAAAGCAGTCTAAATGTAAAAAAGATAAACAAATTGAAACGTCCAACAAACAAGGCAACATAAAGTCCCTCCACAGCAAAGAACAATGCACAAGTGTGGCGAAAGGCATACGTAAGTAAGTAGATAGATAGATATATAGATAGAATGATAGACAGATAGATAGATAGATAGACAGATATATAGATAGATAGACTGATATATATTTGTATATATATATATATATATATATATATATATATATATATAAAGAGAGATAAATATATAGATAATTAGATAGTTAGATAGATAGATAGATAGCCAAGAAGAAAATAAAAAGACACCTTCTCAAACTAGTTACTCTGTATAACTTACTGTTCTACTACATTATAATTAAATAGTCGTTTAGGTTACCTGTACATATTATGCCAAATGTCATTTATCGGATTGACTGCTTATTAGAGTCGTTTCTCTGATTGCCGACCTGTAAAAAAGTTTGACACTAATGCATTTAATATAACAACCTTCAAGTGACAAAAATGATTAGGTGAGGCCCCCCAAGATATTGAATGTTTTATGTTAACCTAATGAATTAAACAAACCTAGTCATTCAACCATGCAGGCTTAACATTATTAAAGCGGCCTTGCTGCACTAAAACTACCGTCCATATATTATTACATACCCCCCAAAAATAAATTGTGTATGCCCACCTTCCCGCCCCATATACATTGAAATAGATTATTTAGAACGTCCCTCTCCCTCCCCTTCTCCTTAAGTGTACGTACAAATTAGTTTCTTTAACCAAACCCGACGCTCTCCCTCGTTCGTCACGCTTTGCTGAGAGTGTTGAGCTGCAGTGCGTACAATTTAAGTAAACCAAGCGATCGAACACACGATCATCAAAGATTTTCATTGGACTGAAGACAGCTCTATTTGGGTGGAACAATTAACATTATTCATAACCAATTTAATACATAAGTACAATAAATGCATATAAAATTATGACATTTATTGACAACGTTATTGGGTGTAGGACGTAGAACATAGGGGGACGAGGGGGGGGGGGGGTAGAAGAATGGTAACAGGAATACAGCTGACTGCAATATACGTGCTTTTAACTACTGTCTTAGGTAATCATCGTTTTAAATCCTATACATTAGTGCAAGCAAACTTAAACACGTTTTAACATCAATATACATTACTATCAATATACATTAGTAAGATATATTTACAGATGTGTATATATCCTCTAGTGACGTTAGCGGATTGGGACAAACATTAAAGAAAGAAATTGGAATGCGCTCTTTCCAGAAGACATTTTTATTATATCAACTGTATTGCACAATTAGTTTATTATTATTTGTTAATACTTATTAATGTTAAAAGTATAAATTTGAGAGCCATTCAAAAATATTCAGAGTAATGTTTCTTTTAAAATACTTTCGAATTATGTATTCTTCCTGGGGCTATCCTTGCTGCCAAAGTCTTTGATTGACTATGTTTTTGTTTGGGTATGTTTCTTTTCGTTTTAATTTCTTTTTTATTGTATTTTTTTAAAAGCAGTTTAGAGATTCAACGTTTTATTGTCGGGGAATACTCAAAAAGAAATAATTTGAAAGATGGTCTGAGCTGCAACAAAAAAAACCAAAGACTGATGCTTACTACAAACTCTCCCGCCAATTTCAACACATCGTCTTCAGACTAAGGACTGGTCACAACAGGCTAAAGCAACACATGTTCCGCAAACTACGAATCGGAGCAAGCGAAATGTGCCCCTGCGGAACTGCTTTAGAAAATGCGGATCATGCCCTTCAGACCTGACCTCTGTATCTTTCTACCCGGTCAGCCATTTGGCCCCAGGAGGCTACTTTCAACGACAAACTGTTTGGTGGACTAGAGCAACTGACAGCCACGGCGCAGTTCATTACGGCTATTGGACTTTTTGTCAGAATCCTCCCAATCATAACATTTGGGAAACGAAGAAGAAGAAGAAGAACAGTTGTCAATTTAAGTTTGTAAATAGTTTTTCTTTTTTTTTTCTTTATTCAAAAATGAATAATCAAAGTAAACGTATTACATCGGACCAAATTAATCCATAAGGCTAGTGAAACAACGTTCAAAAGTTTCTTTGTCCGCGTTATACTAGATAATTGTGTGACCAGTACTACGCACAGCCGCCTTTACTTCACCCCAACCAAGTTCAAGATTTTGTGGCTCGTTTTATTTATTTGTAACACGCTTTTAAATTATTGATTTAAAAAAAATCCAAACTATCTTTTATATTAGAACAATTTTATTGTCAATGTAAGCGCTGACGCTATGTAAGTAGTATTTATTATTTGTTTTCAATTTAATTTGAATATAACCAATATTCAGAGAACAAAAGTGGTGTAATGAAACTCACAAGTAAGAATGATCCTCTTATCTTATATATTAGATCTTATTTACAGGAGCGTCTATAATGTATACGATAAGATATTACAGTCGTTAAATTCATAAAGAAGATTATTGTGCCATGCGTTCATCCGTATTCAGAGTCTAGTCTTGCAATTACATTTTTCTTTTTCTAGTCGAAGACTTGCATCCACTTGTTCGGCCATTGTTTTATTATTTTTAGAGATAACGAAACAAGAAAAATGATTGGCCCAAGGGACTTAAGAACTTTTAGCGCCGAAACGTTGGACTTAAATACTTTTAGCACTAACAATGAGACGACTTTTAAAAACCAGTTGTAGAAAAAAAGGACTTAGAATTTTTGTTAAGCAATAATATTTACACAGTACATAGATAAAAACCAGACAAATACGGAACACCGTTTATTTTCATTTTGACAAAAATGTGACTTAGGCACTGTTCGCACTAGACCCTTCAATTTTATTAGTGTTTTAAATAATGCCAGGCTGCTAGTTATCCCTGGTTTGTTCAGGCAACCTGTTTCATGTCCGGCTGCCTCTCATGAAGTCCTTCAGCCTTTTAGTTTTTGTAGGTTTAGTGATTCAACTATCATTGTTACTTTTGTCAATTGGGAATATTCCTTAGTAATGAACTGTGCAGCTTATTGTTTTGTTTTCCCAAAAAGAAGATGTATATATTATTAAAGATCTAACGAATGTGAGATAGCATTTTAGTTTTATGTTTTTATAACATATGAAAAATTTCCTTGTATAAGCCTAATGTATAGTTACATTGCTTTTGACTTAAAATATTATGTGTTTCATGGGGTGAAATTAATTGTAGCGTAATAGTTTAGTTCTCTATAATACATCACAATGGTTAAGTAATTTCCATTTAAGGGCGACACCTTTCCCCCTTCGCCACCCACCCTGACCACTTTGGCTTGACCATGATTGCAACCCATGTGACTTAGTGGGTGACAATTCTTTTTGTTTTCGCCGTCTCGTCCTGTTTCACATGAAAAGTGACCTTCTTATCACAGGAGGGACGGCCCCCGATCCCCGCCATCAATGGCCTTGGTTTAAGCCGAAGGACGGGTCGACATAGCGACTTAAAAATAACAACAACTTGATCTGTTTATTGATTAGGGACTTACAGTTGGTCCCGTGGTTAGTTCACCCATCTGTCAACCTACACGTCGTGGGTTCTTTCCCTGCCATCGTCCGAGCCCTGTCGCCCTGCAGGAATTTTGGGCCTATTGGACGTAACAAACTTCTATCTAGAAGGAACGTATGTAAGACTTATAACATAATGTTTTTCTTTCTCATTAAGTAGGCTACTTGCGATGGTTTTTTGGACTTCCGACAGACAAACCCGATCCACACTCCTTTCAACTAAACCCAACCCCCTTCGTCTTTTAGAAGGACAAAGGACCGGATAAAACAAGTTGACACTAGCCACACCTCCGGACGAGACAGTCTACCGGTGGAAAGCAATCCAGATGGCCATAAGAATTTTGTATTTACCATTGGATGACATTATGACTTCGACCGCCTTCTTTCAGCGTATCTGGTTCAGGTCGGACCGGCTACAAACTGACGATGTGTTGTGTATCATTTCTCTTCCTTTCACATGTACGCTACCTGGGAGATGACTGTGTTTGGATTTTATCGTATTGTTTTGTAGATACCTGTCTATTTATTTTATTGTTCATAAACTATGTTTATAAATGTGTTTTGGGTAGACTTGCATTCTGGACAGATACCACTGCACATTAGTTTGCATCTTCTTCAGAAGACTTTTTAGGACCAGAGCACTTGATACGCACATAGAAGCTTATATCAAAACACCGTAGAAGAACTGGTTCGATCTAATCATTTGTGTATATGTATGAGACAGGAGAAGGTGAACTATGTCAGCAATAGTACATGAAATAAAAATAACGTGAGTTGTCACAAATTGCAGCCTGGTGTTTGCTGGGCATATTGTGTCCATAGTAAGAGTGCCAGCTGTTTGATTTAGTATCTAGGCTAACTGAAAGCTTGTAATTTGGTGTTGCATTCGATCTTCTTTAAAGACCATTTTTTTGAAGAAAAATACCAACCTGTTCTTTTTTTTATCCCCTATAGTTATTTCAATTTTATTAAACATATTAATTATCTGTCCCTTTTTTTCCTGAAGCTCTGTTTGTGTGTAAACAGTGCGTTATGTTCTTCTAGGTGAAATAATATTTTTTATATATAAATATATATATATATATATACATAATTTCAACATTACACTAATAACCAGTTTAGTTTCCACATCATTAGCTTCATCTATAAAAGGCCTACTATTTCTATAAAACGTCAAACAGATTTACTTCGAAAACATTAGATCTACACTTTACAGGTTTTGAAGAAACCACTTGGCGATATGTTTCATCGATTAACACATTTACTAATCCTATACCTTAATACGAGCAAAAATGTACGAATATATATATATATATATATGTATATATATATATATATATATATATATATATATATATATATATATATATATATATATATAGATATATATATATAGATATAGATATAGATATATAGTACCAGTTGGACCGATCTTCGTTCGGTACATCTTAACACAGTGTGCATGTAAAACAACGACGCACACAATTTAAAATATGTCTATGCCAGACCAATAAATTGCATTTGTATTTTTCTTTTTTCCCCGTCTTCACATATTCAAGTTATATAATTAAACATGTGTAGTTTATTCATTTCTCTATTGTTCTCATTGGAATAGTATAAATTATAGTTATTATACTATTGTATGCAACCTTCTTTTCAACTCCAATATTTCATTTCTCATATCGGTTGTAAATTCCTCTCCAAAGCAACATTTTATGTGTGAATTATATAAGCTGCCTGAAAATAGACAGTCGTTAAAATAGCATCGATCTGTCACTCTAAACATAGGAAACCGACTCCGACAAACTGTAAAGTTGAACGTTTGGACCTTTATAATAAATGCATGTACAAAATAGTGACGCTTCATTGTGTTTTAAATCTCGCGAAAATCATCTCTTCCAAAAAAGGTGTCCAAAAGTAAGCTTTTTCTGAAATATTACTATGCATATTGATCTCATTTATTAACACCATTGCATTTGCTTTTCATCAATTAACAAATAATCCTCTTTAGAATACTGTTAAGCCTATTTTTTTTTTAAAGCTTTAAGCCTGGTTTAATGTTGACTCTGGTAATATTTTTTTTTAATAAAGTAGACCTATTCTAAACTCCGTAGGTGCCTAACTAACACCGACCAGCTATTCACTACTGATCATTGCTGGCGAGTCATCAGTTCAAGTTAGTTTGCATATAGCTTTCATACCTGCTACAGGCATGATTAACGTAAAATATTTTCCCATAAAACCAACGTTTATTGCAATACCTTTAATAGTGATTACTTTTACAAATATTGAGTTATTTACTTATTTATTGCGCCACGCGCTTAGAGTTAAATCATCTTGCTATTTTCTAAACAGCCAATGAATAAAAAGAAAGTTTGCTTTTGAAACAAGCTGCTGCAAAACGGCTAAAAACTGACATTTTCGAAGTCTTAATGTAGCAAATTTATGATGATATTAAATTTGGCTATTTTCTCTCTTAAACCTTTTCTGCTACAATTTAGATAAACTTACACCCCTTCCCACCCTAAAAAAAATGATTTATATTCAATATACGGTAAAATCGGTTGTGTGTTAATATAATAATAATAATTATAGTATTTATAAAGCGCTATCAACAAACATAGTGTAGGGTCAAAGCGCACCAAAAACCGGATAACAAACCATACATACAATTAATTACATATAACGGCTAAAGTTTTTAATGGATTCTAAAAGTATATATAAATATGTAATATAGGCTATATATCAGCAAAAGCCATTACTTTCTCCTGGTTGGTAATTTAAAAAAAAATCGTCAATAGTAAAAAAAAATGCTCAATCCAAATTGTTAAGTCATCTTACACATTGCTAGAAAAACAAGCATTAGATTATCTATTTTGTTTTGTAGCTGGACAAAAAAAAAGCTCGAATACAGATATTAGCTATAAACTCAATCAAACATCTCGGTGCCCTAGTGTGCTGAGATGAAAGCTTACTTGAATAGATGTTGCTCCTTAGCCTCGCCAGAATATGTGTAAATAAGAGTATCTGCTTTTGGGTGGGCCATCAACCGACTCTTGCCAGCCCACATTGACTGGCTTGTTCGTTTAGGGCAGCGGTCCTCAACCTGTAGGTCATAACCCCTTTGGTGGGTCTAAGGATCCTTTCTCATAGCGATCGTTTAGATCGTTATAGTTTACATCGATATTGATAAATAAAAGCTTATTTGTTAATCTGCACTACAAATTTAAAAAAAAATCCTAATTTCAGAGAGACTTAAATGTTATTACTGGAACCAATGCACAGACATATGATTTACCAAGGAAAGAAGGCAAAGTCAAAATAAAAATACTATTTTAAGAAGAACCCAAGAAGCATTAAAACGCAGCCTAACCAGCCTCTCAATACACTCTACTCTCTACTATAACTACTAACCCTCTTACTGCACACCACATGTTCCGGAAACTCCCCCCTCCCTCCGTGTTTGCTCATGCCACACGAACGAGGGTCAGCGATGGTCATACAAATAAATGTGACCATAAGTTACAAAGGTAGGTAATCACAACTAAACAAAATAAGGAAGTTGATTAATTATAGCATAATACATGACAATACTTTCTGAGATCAACACAGTCAATTGTCACGATGTACATTTTACCCGTTCAGTACCGTGCATATGAAATTTCACTAGATAGGAGAAATTCACAAAGACGTTAAGCAAAATATCTCTTTCAATGGGCCATATGGGAGACAGAAACGGTACCACAGAACCTCAAAGATGCTTCCATAATTCACCTCTACAAACGCAAAGGAAACCGACAGGCCTGTGACAACCACCTCGGAATCTCACTGTTGTCCATTGCTGGCAAGATCTTGGCTAGAATTCTACTTAATCGCTTAAATGTACATCTGGAGCAAGGTCTGCTACCAGAAAGCCAGTGCGTATGTTATTTTCTGGATATGATTATGGAATTTGTTGTTTGCTATAATATGAGTCTGTGTATTTATTTCTGGTCTCGCTTTAAGTGGAGTATGTTCTAATGGGCCGTATTGCTGCTGAGAGTTTAACACCCTTGCCCCTTATACAAGTCAATCTTATATACCGTAATTGTAAAGATTGCTGCTAAGAGTTAACACCCTTGCCCCTTATACAAGTCAACCTTATATACCGTAATGGGAACGATAATTATCACCTTTGACACCTGTTTAAGAAATGTAATATATTAAATTTGTATGTCTATTATTGTTTAAATCTATATCAGAGCTATTGTATAAAATCGACCAATCATAGCTTCGGAAGCGAATACGTTTCATAACTCTTCGTAAACAAATATCTAATCGTTAATGCTTTTCAGCCATGTAAAAAAAAACAAAAAAAAAAAACCACTGGTAATATATTTACAGCTAAAAGGGCTTTACCTTATTTTGAATATCTATCAATGTGTCTTTTGAATCTTAATTTGTGTGTGGTGTAGCCAAGATTGGTAGAAAGGGAGGCGGGGGGAAAGTTGTGCAACGTAGACAGTGGCAAATATTGCAAGGTAGTCGATGGGTAAAAGTGGGAATTGTATTTGTAGAAAACAAGTCAAAACAATAAAGTAACATGTTCAACAACATTGGGTAATAAGTAAAAAAATAGCACAGTTTATATCAGAAACAAAGGGTTAAATATTACAAGAAATAAATATAGCATGGAACATTTTTTTGTTGTTTAAGCGAGTGATAATATAACTGTCAATAAAAAAAAAAAAACTTTTATTAACTCTTTCTAACTTACTTTCCCCTGCACATAAAAAAAAAAAAAATGTGGGTCGCCTACTTTTCGCCCCTCCCTCTTGACTACGCCACAGCTCATTTTAAACGTTGACCAGTGTCATGTATCGTTAAGGTTGAACAGGAAAGAAAAACACTACACGCTCTGTTGGTTACGATCGTCTAACTGACGCTTTAATGCTTTTCTCGTCCCACGTGATCAGCTGGTATCGGGGTCCGAGCGTTCCAAAACAATACACAAATCATGACGTAACACACACAGACCATGACGTAACAAACACAAACCATGACGTAACAAACACAAACCATGACGTAACAAACACAAACCATGACGTAACAAACACAAACTGATACACTACAATCAGTAAGGATAAGGCTGTGATAAATAATTTGTATATGTCAATTCTCTTATACCAAGTGGTCAATGGTCAATATCCAAGTTTCATCCTTTTGTTGTTAACTCTCCGTCCATTTAAAAATAGTTAATTTTTTCGTTTCATTTTTAATTGTTCTATCTTTACTATAGTTTATTCCTTGGCTTTTTTCTAACATGTTTACATTTTATTAAACGATCATTAAAATGTATTTCAAATAGCATAACAAGAGCAGAGTGCGGCTCCTCGTAGATTCAAGTACTGCTCACATTTGTGTGTTCTTTTATGATAAGTTTGAATTTTTTTTGTATTTTCATTCTTTTCTTTATATTTGTCTCATATTATTTGTACTCTGACTGTACTTAATTTTCTTTGGAATATGTACACATATTTATGAAACACAATTTGTATACGTGAATTTGTAGCTATTTAACTCTAGTGTGGCTATTTATACGATATAAAAACGGAAGGCCGTTTTAATTGATATCCTGCATGCCGAAATTAGTATTAAACATTACGTAAAACTAATATGCTATAGTGCAATGATGGCGAACTGTTTTGGGGCCGCGTGCCCAACGTGCAATACAAGACCAACTTATTTCTTTCAACGTGCCAACACAGCAATTAAAACAACATATTGAGGTCTTACTTTAGAAAAAAACAATAGCTCAAACAGTTGTCCGAAATAATTAACATTTTTGGTCCAATAAGAATAACATATTAACATATCTTTAAATGATACAAATAGTATTTTATATAAAAAAAACAACTTTGAACTCTAGTAAATGACAAAAATTATTAATCTATTATAATTACACAATTACAGTTAATACAGTTAACTGTATTTATTTGGCATGAATTTACATAGTTTCACTGTTGAGTGCATGCTGATAATTTGTCAATCTTGGACCATACTCCGTAACTTTAAGAACAACTGTTACGTGCCGGAGCACATAAGGATCGATTTATCTGGGGGGGGGGGGGGGGGAATATCCACTTTGTTATTGCTTGATTTCTGCTGGACACTAAATGAGAACGACCTAACTTTCAACTAGTTAAATGAGCAGGCTCCGGTTGTAGAACACAAAATAAGGAAGTTTATTTCACTATAATCAACATAGAATAGACTTGATACGATATTTACAAGTAAAATCAAAGACAGTAATAATGCGACCGGTCGGTACGACTCTTAAGATGGGACTGCCCAAGCATGGTATCGAAACCACGGGGTCTTAAAAAGGGTTCGTTTCCAGTGGTCCTTACGAACCTACGCGAAACAACTTCACGGGGATATCGGGGCCCATGATTACTTGTTAGATTCATAGAAACCGTCAATCTCCAAGCATGGTGTAACAACCATGCCGTACCCTTCCCACATTGGGAAAAAATAAAACTTATTCTTAACACAACACATGCCATTATGTTTCCGATATCAGATTTGATATAATTTAAAGTTGAAAACAGCTGCTTACAAGAATAAGATGACCCAAATAAAGTAAGAAGAGAAATCGCAAGTGCTTTCATCGACTTGAAATTATTTGGCAGAGAATTCTACACTTTAAGATTTCATCACTGGAGCTACCTGTACCAACTCTGCTATCCTTTGTCATCCTTTCACACTCTATCTTCTCATGCAGATAATATAATTCAGTTATCCAGATAGAGCTTTATTGACACGCCAATAGCTCCATTTCCAGATTTCCTAAATCTAACAACAATAAGCAGAAAAAAATCAAATTTTTCAAATTTGACTTTAGACTATCTGGGGTAGTAAGAAAAAGAGCGTTGTCTCCGTCTTACAAAACTGTACTAATCTATTTTGCAGCTGCTACAATGCTGGACAATTTCTTTTGGATTTCCTGATGGCTTGTTGGATTGTCGGTTAATGTTATAGAAATGTGTAAATGTATATTTATATTTGGAAACTATTTTAGCTGCCTACTTTGTAGGTCTTTTTCTAAAACCTATAGTTTTTCAAATGTTCTGATATTACAAAACATCATTTCTGAAGATTTTTCATGAAACTTGCAGTTTTTTATTCAGTTTTAAAGCCAGACCATATCAATGAGATGCGGATAATCATGTCCTTTTTGAATAATAAACAACCTAATTTCATCCAAGCATGCTACACATTTCTCTAATACGCAACCTCTGCTCAATCACCTGACAATATTGTACATACGTAAATTATTTTACTGTGCCTTGACCTTATCAAGGAGTGCTTGAAACTGTCAACAATTAAGAGCACGAGCCATAATGTAATTGACCATTTTTGTGACATCTTTGAGGATATCATCTTCTTTCTTGCTGCTCTCCCTGGCACAAAGAGCGGTGAAACTGAACGACTGAGTGTTTTTGCTACCTTAACAAAGAACTGTATGAAAACAGATGCGTCCCCACCATGCAAGGTGCCCCGTCACTAGTCATGAAACAACTTTTTCTGATTTTATATATTGTGCCAAAAAAACTTCCATAACAGAAATGTGGATATCTATTCCTTGTGTTCTTTCAGCCAAAGATAACAATTTTACCAGCTCTTCTCTCATAATGTCACCAGCTGCATAACGAAAAATTACCTCAAGCCGTGAATGGTTATTTACATGTGTGCTTTTATCCAAGCACAATGAGTAGCAGGCAGACTTTTGTAAGTCAGTAGTGACTAACATCACTTGTCTTGCGCACGACTCGATCCTTAACAGTATTTCTATTAAGTGGTATCTCAGAGATGCCTTGCATAACTTTATCCTTGTTTGGAAAATCTTTAAAAATGAAATTACTACCAGTAGAAGCCAAATATTATTTGTTAGTGTTCCCATTATTATAATGCTAATTGACACTCTTGTATGTCTTGGCTACAGACGCAAGTGAACACTGCTTCACTTGCCCTATAGATCAAACTTTTCTGAAAGGTATAACTTTTTTTAGTTCTTTTGGACGGTATTTTAGCATATAGATTCTAAGTCGTAGCTTTCTTTTTATTCCATTCTAGATTCATGTTCTGTTTTTTGTTGATAATAATTACTGGAAGCCCCCTCATCCCTATTTTCTGTATTCTATAAGATATGTTTTATACTTATGATTCCTCATTTGTAGATTTTAAATTTAAATGGTTACAAGTGGAGCACAGTAGCGAGGGCATATTAAACCCGAGTTGCGTGTGTGTGTGAAGGATGTGTGGCAATCAATTGATCATTCAACTGTGACGATAGACTAAATGGGGTTGCATGGCGTCATTTTTACTTGAGAACATGTCTTCCATAACATTACTTGAGAACATGTCTTCCATAACATTACTTGAGAACATGTCTTCCATAACATTACTTGAGAACATGTCTTCCATAACATTACTTGAGAACATGTCTTCCATAACATTACTTGAGAACATGTCTTCCATAACATTACTTGAGAACATGTCTTCCATAACATTACTTGAGAACATGTCTTCCATAACATTACTTGAGAACATGTCTTCCATAACATTACTTGAGAACATGTCTTCCATAACATTACTTGAGAACATGTCTTCCATAACATTATTTCCTTAGCTTCAAAGCGGCTCCACCTTGCCAATCCAGTTTTTGATAACGATGACTTGGTCATGCTGTACTACACTTAATGCTTGAAATGTATTTCACTCAAAGATTCAATAATATGTTGCTTCTATACAAGAAATGTACACGTTTTTCTTTTTGTTTCAATGTTTGAAAAATGTTGAATAGTTCAGTTACACCTGGTTGGTGGCGGTGGTTGTGTGTGTTTGTGTGTGTGGGGGGGGGGGAGGTACCGGAGCTTTCTAGGCCAGGCCTACAAAAGATGACATAGTTTGAGTGCCAAGTGCACTTAGTTCATTTGCAACCATTGACTGCGTTTATTTTTGTTACATTTATTTTTTCTTTCTGCGGGCCTATAATAGTATGGAGACATTAATTGGCAAACAGATATGGTGTGTTGTTCGCTCTATTGTCAACAGTGCCGTTGCTAGGGATTTGGGGGCCCGGGGGATAGAACAATTACAATAGCTAATAAAACCCACACCAGCAATAAAACATCCATAAAGTACCAATGCGTTGCCAGGTTTTGACGCTTGGGGGGAGGGGAACTTTTAAGAAAAAGGCCCCACTTTTGTAATTTTTTTCACATTAATATCAAGTCTTACAATAATAATCTGTGCCTCAGGGTACACTCACTGTATAATATTGCATTTTTCTTTACCTTTCGCGATTATTTTCCTAACAACTAAGCTTATTAAACTATTATATATGGAAAAATTATTCAAAATGTATTGCATCTATTGCTCGTTTTTAGGATGAACATCTAGTATCGAAAAGTATTTATATAATCAACGCATCGTTCATCTTTTAATATTAGAAGACGAGATAAATCGCCAGTATATACATTTGTTATGGGATACATAACAATTGAGTTTCAAAATTTTAATTTACCGTGTCTATATTGTCCCAATTAAAAAACACCGATTTTATATTACGTTTTGAGAACGCTCTTTTCTTTTCTTATTTTTTCTTCTCAGCTTTTGAAACACCAGCTCCGACGATTATATAATTAACAAATGAATTTTATAGCAAAACGTATTATTATTATTATACAATTATTATTCTTTTGGTATCATTAGTAGAGAAGTTCAAGTAACCGGGGTTCGGATCACTACATGTATAAGAACGAGAATCAGAAAACCAGCGTTCTTTGAGTCATATTATGACTTTTCTGCAATTAAAATACATTTTTAAGTCTTAAAAAACACCGGACAAGCCTAAAGGGCTATATAATCGAGGGCTTAAAGAATTACGAGTGAGCTCTAGAGGGGGGGGGGGGGAATACCAAATCTTGCTCCGGGCCCCAGACATACCACGACAGGCCGAAGGCGTAGTTCAGCCTATTATTCACTGTGGATCCCCTAAGATCATTATCGTGGTGGCTCGCCCGTATACCTGCAATGTCCCCTGCTGGCACAAATCATATACCATAGGCACAGGCATCCAGGCACCGGGAGGGTCTGCAATGGATAGCGGGATTCCCGGCTAGTAAACCAGATTTGAACATTATGAGAATGCCAGCGACAATTACTCTTTTGTTAGAAAGAACTCTGCTGTATTACGCATTATAAATACATCACCGTAAACGTTCGTCACTAATGGTGACGTTTCTGTCCACTCTAAGATCCTGTTACGCAGGCTAATCAATTAGCACATACTCGACCGTCTTTTCTGCGTCCCTACAGTTTCGACACCTATAATCAAGATGGTGCCAAAACTACTCAAGTAGGCCTCTATCCCACAATTTCCGATTCGAAATGTTGCACTCCTAGACTGTTCCATTCAATCGCTACTCGTTGTTATACAATTGCATTTTGGTAACCTCATGATGCATTCATCTGTGACAAGACACAACCGATAGCAGGCAGACAGCAACATTTAAAAGCTTTCGTGTGTGTCTTCAAAACGTGACTTTCCACGCCTCATGTCACATTTACAGATCCCGAGGTTAAAAAGAAAAATACATAATAACATACACACACATACACAGAGATACAAAATATTAACAAAACATTAAAATAACTATAAGCAACTTCTACACATTCTGGCCATTATAAACGTTTAGCTGATCAAAAAAAATATTGCGTTTCGGGGGTTGCCCATGTCTGTTCTACAAAAGTTTTCAAAGTTATGCTACATATAAATTGTATCACGTACAACATTTTCTTCTTCGATTCATTTATGTCTTTTATGTTGATATTTTCAATAAAGAGATTGTAATATATTCAGAGTGTTGTTAATGTGTACGAATACACATATGTAGTTAAGTGTTATTTTCTCTTATATGCGACCCTTATAGCCTAGTTACATGGAGAAATTCAAAAGTAAACAATAAAATTAATTTACTCTATATTGTAACGAATAAATATGACACTGAAATGAAAAATATGAAACACGAATGCCATGTAAACATTTTATTAAAAATTTAGTGTTTCATAGGCTGAATACTTTGGCTTTTCTTGATTCCACATCAAATCATCGGTAAATATTCTTAATCAACACTATTCGTACACTAATCTAATAATAATAATACATTTTCGCGGAGTTTTCGATTGAATGAGGCTAAATGCAATTTCAAGGGTTTCGATTTCGGCTCGGGGGGGGGGGGGGCACTGGAAAGCCATAATTTAAGAAGGGCGCCGTGAGTTAAATAGTTTGGGAACCCCTTAAGACGGACCATTTTTTGAAAAGGGGGAAAAGGAAGGGAGGGGGGCGGGAAGGATTAGTTAGTTAATTTACTAATGCAGTTCTCTCTCGTAATGTTTGACTTCAAAAGTTTTTGCATGGGGTTAATAGGTTAGGTTATGACAGATTTAGACTTGCAAGCAATAATGATAACAATACTTTTTCAATATAATAGACAGAGCCCTACGGGAGGAGTGAAATAGAGAAATAGAGAAATAGAGACAGAAAGAAAGAGAGAAAGAGAGAAATAGAGACAGAGAGAAAGAGAGAAATAGAGAAATAGAGACAGAGAGAAAGAGAGAAATAGAGAAATAGAGAAATAGAGACAGAGAGAAATAGAGACAGACAGAAATAGAGACATAGAGAAATAGAGACATAGAGAAATAGAAACAGAGAGAAAGAGAGAAAGAGAGTTAGAGAGACAGAGAGAAATAGAGAAATAAAGAAATAGAGAAATATAGACAGATAGAAATAGAGACGGAGAGAAAAAGAGACAGAGAAAAAAAGAGAAATAGAGAAATAGAGAAATAGAGAA
Source organism: Anisus vortex (assembly GCA_949126835.1). Lineage (NCBI taxonomy): Eukaryota > Metazoa > Mollusca > Gastropoda > Planorbidae > Anisus > Anisus vortex. The sequence continues at coordinate 10,852,970 of OX421498.1, read as the reverse complement.
ATAGACACAGATAGAAATAGAGACGGAGAGAAATAGAGACAGAGAGAAATAGAGACACAGAGAAAAAGAGAAATGGAGACATAGAGAAATAGAGAAATATAGACAAATAGGAGACGGAGAGAAATAGAGAAATAGAGACAGATAGAAATAGAGACATAGAGACAGATAGAAATAGAGACGGAGAGAAAAAGAGACAGAGAGAAAAAGAGAAATAGAGAAATAGACAAATAGAGAAATAGACACAGATAGAAATAGAGACGGAGAGAAATAGAGACAGAGAGAAATAGAGACACAGAGAAAAAGAGAAATGGAGACATAGAGAAATAGAGAAATATAGACAAATAGGAGACGGAGAGAAATAGAGAAATAGAGACAGATAGAAATAGAGACATAGAGACAGATAGAAAAAGAGACGGAGAGAAATAGAGACAGGGAGAAATAGAGACAGAGAGAAATAGAGACAGAGAGAAATAGAGACAGAGAGAAATAGAGAAATGGAGACAGAGAGAAATAGAAACATAGAGAAATAGAGAAATAGAGACAGAGAGAGAAAGAGAGAGAGAGAGAGAGAGAGAGAGAGAGAGAGAGGGAAGGGTTAAAAGGCAGTTGCTGAATATGTTACGCTTGGGCAAGTTTTAAAAGGACAGACATGTTTACGTCTAAGACTTGATATTGAGCGGTTGCCACAGGCTATAAGTCACCTGTGAAGTGGCGGCGTTAATTAAAGAAAAGTCCCGCAGACAGCAGATGCCCAGACACTCGTTCAGTCGCCGTCGTCAGCTGACAGGATTATAACATCACCTTGTCTCCCAGGAGTCAAATAGTTCTACAAACTATCTGGAAGAATGTCGTCAACAATTATTTTTACATTTTGTTTACTTTTTACTGGTAAGCATTTTTTTTTAGCCTTCAAAGAAAAGTGATTAAAAAATAGAAATTTTTTTTTTTGAAAAGTCTAATATTTCATTAAAGCTACTATTTCAAAACATATAAATTCTACTTAATTATGCATTTGGAATCGAACCATGCAGTTCTTATAGTAGTTATAATTTGTCTTTGGGATTTACAGAGAAGCCACTATCTGTTCATATTGTAATATGTTTGAAAAAAATAAAATGGACTTGAAACTATTTAGCGTCAGATGAAAACTATTTTGTTTATATAAGATTACAAAACATCAAGTTTCATCGATTACGGTGTTGTCTTTCAAGTATTACCAAATAATATTAACAATTTCTTAGTATCAGAAATATGTGTAGCTGTTTTTATAAATTGCTTAAAAAACAACAACCTTAACACTTAACATGCCAAAGGTTTTTTACGCAAAATGTGCTGCACTGCCACTAGTTTTTTTGGTAATTTCACAAAATTAGTGTGTGGAGTTTAAAAATTAATAAAAAAATTAATGGACATTTGTGGAAGCATACAATCTTTACCATATATGTAAAACATAATAACATACAAAAAAAAAGTTTTCATGCAAATTAATGTCACGTGACCATGGAGGCCATCTTGTTATTGTGAGATTTTCCTGAAAAATATGTACTTGTGTCCACTTTTTTTCTTCTTTGAGAACCATCGGCAAATATGAGTGAACTGTTCCAGTATAAAACATAGCTAGTAGACCACATTAAGTAAAAAAAAACACATTCAACAATTAAAAGGTAGTTTTTATTCCTATTCGCCCCTTGCTTTGCCCATGAATTTTGAAACGATTTTGCTCAATTTTCAGCTAGTTAACCAAAACTGGTTAGTATCTTTGAATATGTACAAATCGTTAACAAATCAATATCGACTTGTGAAATCTCTACCATAAATGTAAAACAGAATACCATACCAAAATATAACGTTTTCATGCAAATTAGTGTCACGTGACCATTGCGGCCATCTTGAAATTGTGAGATTTATGGAAAAATATGTACTTGTGACCACTTTTTTTCTTCGTTGAGAACCATCGGCAAATATGAGTGCACTGCAACAGCATTGAAACATAGCCAGTAGATCAAGCTAAATCTAGAAACGAAATTCGACAATAAAAAAATATTTTTTATTTCATTTTGCCCCTTGTTTTGCCAATGAATTGTGAAACGATTTTTGTCAATTTTCTGTCACTTGACCAAAACTGGATAGACTATTTAAACGTATATAAATATGTAATTAGTCACTACTGAGTAATGAAATCTTACCATATATGTAGAATATAAGACCACATTGGAAAATTGAACTCTCATGCAAATTAGCGCCACGTGACCTAAGCAGCCATCTTGAGTTTGTGACATTTTTAGTCAAAATCTACTATTTTTTAGGCATTATTTTTCTCGTGCAGTTTCTAAGCAATATGGTAATAAACCTATAAAAGAAAGAACTGGTCCTTGAGTGTCTATTTCAAAGGAAAACTTTTTATTGAACAAATTTAGTGTGTAACTTAACCTAGATTATATATCAAAGAAAAACTAAACATTATACATTTATACAATTTAATTACAGCACCTACAAAAGATTAATTTACTGCTTCGAAAACAAATAATAGAATCAATATATAATCAAAATACAAATAGAGACAATTGTGCAGAACTATACATTTTTTAAACAATACATTATACTAATTTACTGCTGTAGCGTCCATCCATGATATAATTCACTGACGTATGATACAGATAAAAACAACCTGGCACAATGCAGAGATGGACGTTGTAAATATAAAGGCACATATTGTTTGAATTTTTTTATTGCAGGATTTACAAACAAGACAGTTTGGTTTGTAAGTTTAGACTTTATATATTGGGAACTGAACATGCAGTTAGAATCTCATCAATGTTAAGGGTCGCGGTAGTAGCAGTGCTCTTTCGTCACGGCCTAGTTACTTGGTTCTGAATAAGGGATTCAAGTATCCGTTCGCTAATTTTTTTTTAGCTGTCATGGAAGCGTCCTTGTTTATCTATAACCAATAAGTCCATTTATTTATCAAAGTTACGTATGTGTATAATGAAAGATTGATTGAAACGACCTGATTGATTTGTGAGGATAGCAATAGCTAACCTTCATTTTGTCAAACTGATCAACACCACCCTTGTGATCATTGTAATTCTGGTAGTTTTTTATTTATTTTTCTGTAACCCTCTGGTAGTTTTCTGTCTCGAACACGCTTTACTGTAGTTGTATTGCCTCCCACAGTTGTTAGAAACATGTAATACTGAGACGCTTGCGATCTTGAAACGTTGTGACATCAAGTAATTCGATTCAGCAAAGATAGGAGGATCACCTGTTTACCTTTTTTTTTCCTTTGAGTTCTTTTGGATAATACTTTGAATTTTCAAGAATTTTGTGCCTAGCTTTTTCACATTTGATCTAGCATAAATCTGATGATGTAATTATCTGTGTAAATGATGTGGCCTTTTCACTTTTATCTGCAAATCAGATCAAATTATTGCCTTCTTCTTATGAAAGTCTTTTTCCCTGTGTAAATTATAAACCACAATAGTAGAATAACTTGAAATCAGAGAACATGAATGCCTTTACGCCCCATTTAGTTGTCATAGATGGGATGCACTGTTTGAACAAACAACGTCCTTTGACTGTCACCACAGACTAAACAATTGAAAGAGCTTGCCCTGGTCCATAAACGTGTCGGTATAGTGGAGGCTTATTGTCCCATGACGATCGTAGTTTGATAAGCGGATCAAATCCATTGAAATGAAGACACGAGTTTATAATTTGGTATCTATTTCTCCCCATCACTGAAGTAAAATGGCATGTGAGCCAAAGTCCTGTAGCCCAATAACCATCTATTGATGATTTGATGCACACGCCCATCGCTACATGAAGAGCAAGAAATGCGGTGGGATCCATCATTCACAACACATTTTTCTCTTTTGACATTCATTCATAACTTGTTCATTATGCGTTTCATTAGAGCCTAGGTCAGGAACCTTTTTGTCTGAGAGAGCCATAGTCACCACATATTTTGAAAAGTAATTTTGTGAGAGCCATACATTATGTTTAAAACTGAAAAGTAAATATGTGCAATTTGTGTAATTTCAACACTAAAAGTACAATAATTATGTCTCTGAATTCTTCTGATGCTGAGCTGCAGTAGACTTAACTAATTTGTAGAATGAAATATTGATATGCAATTAATTTGTAGCTCAAAAAGTCTTTAAAAAACATTTTTTAAATAATCGAACATTTGTCTGCGAGCCAGATGCAGCCATCAAAAGAGCCACATCTGGCTCGCGAGCCATGGGTTCCCGACCCCTGCATTAGAGTATCAGAAAAAATCAATAGCCTCAAAATGTGTTAACATCTGCTAGAACAAATTGTCTACTGTTGAATGAGGACAGCTATTCATTTTGAGGTCAACAAAATCATTCCTAACATTCCCAGTCAGAATAAGCTGTTTTGTTGCAATGCTACCTTTACGCCTCTCAACCGTTTTGTCATAAATGCGAGCAGGTACATTGGAGCTAGAAATAGCACTGATTTCTCAGGCTAAATCAATGTTCACGAATAAACATGCATTGTAATGTGAAGTTTAGACAAATTATAAAAAACATTAATTAATTATAATAAAAAGAAAGTCAAATTTAAATAAAGCAGCCACAAATAAGAAGCTGCATATTTACATATCAATTGTACAGACAGGCTTCAACAATATGTGAATATAAAGTGAATACAAATTAAACCATATACAGAATATATTGTTTGATGTACGTCAATATCATAAATACATTATAATAGTAGTATGTACTATTTAAAATTAATAATCATGATTTCATGATTGAGTGGATATTTAAGTCGCTCGATGACGGCGTCACCGCAATCTAAGAAGTACATATTATGTACGTATTGTGGACTTTCAAATTCACCCTTAACATTTTGTCTTGGATGTACTGCAATATCCATCTTATAGTAGACTTGTCCTGCTGCTATGAAGCTGTAGACTCCGTGACTATTGATTGTCTGATCGTCATCTACCTTTAGCGAAGCCAGTGCGAAACATTAATTTAAGTTCCTCATACTCTTGAGGAATTCTGCGAGCAAATGACGTTTTAAATAAGAGGCAGGCCAACTCATTTGTAAAGACTGATGACACTATGTTTACTTGACCAGATAAACATCAGTCACCATAAGAGTCGCGGTTGATTCTTTTCGACACCCGTTCTTCTGGAAAATGAAAAGCATGACAGTGAATACATGCTATGTTGAAAGGTCCGAAACTTGTGTAGGTAACGTCGGAATTGGTTGCGCAAATGTAGATTGGCAATAGATTTTGTTTCATAAGTAATTGTTGCCTTACATTATGGCGACGTTGCTCTTCCAAGCGTTGTTCACGTTGATCAATGGTCTCTATTGATAGTCCTTGAATGGCTTTCTGTCGTTTATCTAGTGTTTTATTTTTTAATTGCTCTGCCTTGCTACGTCTCAGATTGTCTAATGGTCTTTTCTCTTACATCTGCAGTTTCCTCCTCTAGTTGTTTTGTCATACATTTTCTTTGATAATCCAATATCGTTTCTGTAATCTACAAATTTGTTTATTCTTTAATTATTGATCGCGTGTTTCTGCTATTTCTTTGTAAATAAATTTTGAAATTATTCCCACGCACCTGAGCTTGGCTGATCTGTCTGGCCTTATAGTTGTATCTACTGAATCATTTATATCTGAAGACATGCAAGAAATCATTTTAAAAATAGTCTTCTTCTGCACTATCATCAGTCCGTGCCTTTCTCTTTTTCTAGTTTAAAATAGGATTATTCTTTTTTCGTCCGCCAGGCATTTTCATAAAGTTGTAAATGTTATAACTTTAAAGACTATATAAAATACTTACCATCACAACTATGCAATTAACGATATTATATATTTTAATGTAGGCCTATTCCACAGCTTTAATAGCACCCTAATTGTTTAATGTATTGGTAAGAGCCTAATCAACATTGATTCTTTGAAACATATAAACTATCAAACTGTATCATTCCTTTTTTTTTAAATTGTAGACACATTTTCACGCTGATTATATTTAATTGCGCGGCGAATCGGAAAATGGTAACGATTTAAATTCTTTAAAACGGGAATTACCGAAACGCGGATAATAAATAAAAGTCGTCTCGACTATGACGTCAAAAGAGTTGTATTGAACGTGATCGCTTTAGATGGAGAATCCAATGACATGTTTTTTTTTCTTTTGGCTCAATTTAAAAGCTATTTTTAGAAATGGTCAGTGGTTTTTCCAAAAATTGAGGGTCAAGCAGAGGTTCATTAGAAATTAGATTGATCTAAAACGCATTTTCTCACCAGAATACATCAATAGGACAATTTTCGCGAAAATCGTTGGGCCCGTTTTCGAGAACGCTGACACAAACACACAAACAAACTAAACCCACAAACAAATATACTCCCAATTTTTTCTCGTTTAGTATTATTAGATATAGTCCATTAGTTGTGTTTTACTGATATTTGTTAGAAACACGCATTTTGAAATGACGGAAGTATGTATGAGAAAGAGAGCAAAAGTGAGATATCATTTCTGCACTAATAATACTTTATTTACACTGGTATTAGCCCTAGATCTGCACTAATAATACTTTATTTACACTGGTGTTAGACCTAGATCTGCACTAATAATACTTTATTTACACAGGTATTAGCCCTAGATCTGCACTAATAATACTTTATTTACACTGGTATTAGCCCTAGATCTGCACTAATAATACTTTATTTACACTGGTATTAGCCCTAGATCTGCACTAATATTACTTTATTTACACTGGTATTAACCCTAGATCGTCTAAAATTATATTGTTTTAACTGTTTACTGTCCAGATCTACTAGAAGCAACTAAATATTATGAAATTGATGCATTAGACAAAGAAACTGATAATAAGCTAACGATTATTCCTTTACTTGTTTATTTGTATCATACCGATTGCACATAACTCAATTGCTAATTACCATCAGCGTAGTAAACATAAACTCAATAATAACTAGTCTTTATGCCCGTCAAAATGACGGAGAAACGAATGACTACGGCTTGTTTTATATTGTTTATAATTTAATTTTTAATATCTTTATTTTATCCTAGTATATTTTTATATCCCTACTAAAGTATAAATACTGGTAATCCAAATTGTACTGGAACTAAGAATATGACTATAGAAATGTATGTAAATTTGATTCGGTCATCCTTGAAGAGCTGTTGGTAATATAGTAAACATTTCTTATCAAACTATTGGTCTACAAGCTACTCGAAATAATCCCTCGTTTACCTAGATCAGCGGTTCCAACCTGTGGGTTGCAACCCATTTGGGGGTCGAATGACCATTTCACGGGGGTCGCCAAAATCCTTAGGAAAAAAAATATTTTCGATGGTCTTAGATATCGAGACACCGCTCATCTATCCAGGTGGGTCCGTCCGCGTGCATATACATTCACATACAAGTACCCAGAGTGATATCATCGTGCCAACCTCATCACATACTCCCCATACAAATACAAGTGTATGTGTACGTCCACAGTCACACATGTGTACTTTGTTGCTATGTTAAAAGCATCTTATCTGTTAAAAGCAGCGGCTGTGTTGAAAGCAGCAATATTATTGGCCGTAAAACCAGACTTAATGAATATATAGTAACTTACATTTAGTGTGGTCTGGATTTTAACGTTTGGTACTGAATGAATCACCAATAGTAATCGGAACTCACTGTTCATCGGAAAAAAAATATTAACAAAGACGTTGCGACAAGAAGTAATTATAAGTAAAAGCTTCATAAGTTGTGTGACTTTTGTAAATGTGAGCACATAAAACCGTCGACCTTTTTTACAACTGTCCAAGGAGCTGATGCGCTGGATAAACTCTTTTATTTCACAATGAAGGAAAATGGTTGTCGAGAGTGAAAGTTTTACAATTGGATTTTGAGCTTTATGGTGAATTACAACCGTTTTAAAATCAGAAAGCTAACCGCAATTTGAACTTTTTTGCGATAAAAGTAAACTGCAGTAAATAACTTACTTGGTTGACATCATTACAATCTCTTTAACGATATTAATTTATTACTAAAAGGACCAAATTTAACATCTATTAATTATATCTTTCTAAAGAGATTATATCATTCTAAATATAATTTCTGCTTTGGCGTAAAACATTGGATGAAAATAAAATGTAGGCTACAAGTTGCCTATGGCTAATCTGCTTTCTTTGAAAAACATGACATTGAACCAGGCAAACGGGTTACAATAGAAATTTACGTGATAGAACACATGCTTACATACGAATTTTTATCGTACTTTTCAAATCTACCTGACACTCCATTCGCACTTGCCAGAAGCCCATGCATTGTCAAAGTTGAAGATGTTATTGAAACAACAAAAAGAGAAGTTCATTGAACTTATTAGCTACGAACTGGATCAAGTGTTCGTAGTAATATACTATTTTGATTGAGATTGTTGCGTTTTCTTCTTCCATTGCCAACAAAATACATTTGCGAAACATGTATTTTTCGTCTTGTTGGTTATCAAGATTAAATACAGAAGTGGACTTGCGGTAAGAATGATCATATTCGTGCTCATGCTAAGACTGCTGTTAGTGCCCATATTATTTTATTTTTGTAGCGTGTTATAGGCTATGGGCATCTTAACATATTTGATTTTATTATTATTCAGAGCTGATCAAGAAACTGCCACTCACTTCTTTCAGCATATGCATTCTTGAAAATGATTTGGAAACAATCTTTTTTCTACTTACTTCAATATTTATTTAATCAACACAATCACATAGATGAATAATCATATACTTTGTTTTAGGACATTGTAACACATGTCCATATAAAAATAATAACTTCTTTGTACTTTAATTTAATTTAATTTAACTGAATGTTTTACACCTCTCTGTCGGGCGGAAATTATCAACTTAACTTCACTTTTAAAGCCTAACTCAGCAGACGATCACCCACAGTTTTTTTAGTCACTGACATATATATTATCTCCAACTGGAAACAACCGACGATGAATACCAAACATTACAATGCGATTAAATGCAAACAATTAAATATAAATATCACATCAATTAAATGAGTGATCTAATAATTATTTTAGGGAAAGGCAATATCCACAACTGCCCTAAGAATGTGCCATCCGATGAGAACGAATAAATTTCAATATTAGGACTGACTTTTTTTTTTTACTAGTTAGAAATATATAACTCACAATATATAATTACAATGTTTAATTAATCACTATGCTTTAATTATGTTCAATTTATAAAAATATTCACACTAAAATTTTTAACAGTAGAGCAAAAGTAGCTAATAAGATACCCTTAGCGAGAAATAATTTTATGCTTGGGTTTGCCCCAACATGAAAAGCTGTATTTAGGGGTCGCGGCTTTAAAAAAGGTTAGGAACCATTGACCTAGATGAATTCGTTTTAGTTTTATCCGGCAAAAGTGAATTGCAGCGAAACAGGATTATTATTATTATTGTTTTTTAGATAAATGAAACATTTTCGCATATAGGGCATAGAAAATTTGTTCACGACAGTCTGTATTAGTTTTAAAAAAAACTATTGGCTATTCAAATAACCAATAATTTCAATTATAAGATGTTGAATTGAAAAATGTGATTTTGTCTCAGTTTTAGAGTCGGTGTTTGGAGCCACTTGTACCAATTCTGCTACATGTGTAGTCTCGACTCACACTACTGGAGCTTGCGATAGCACTACAAAAGTTTGTACTTGTGATAGTTCTTCTGCAGCTATACGTACTGGATGTGGAAGTAAGACGTTTCTTTCATTCTGCTGTTACTTTACTTATTACTTAGCTCTCTGCACAGATCATTTGTATGTATTTACGTATAAGTATGTATATTTAATATATATTGTTATATTTGTATTGCAACATATAATATTTTTTCATATTGTATTTTTGAGATTGTATGGACAAGTCTTATTGATTATACATGTATGGCGAACTGATAAGTTCAAAGCGTACCAACACTTACGGTCATATTCCTTCATTTCCTAAAAAAAAATGCAAGTGTGCTGCGTTATTGGATGTACTGCGAGTAAGAAAAGGTGTAGGAGATTAAATTTTATTTCGTTTTTTAAAAAAGATATTACCGAAAGTAAACGATGGATTGTGAATGTCAGACGTTAAGAATCACCTATTTTTATTCCCAAAAATCTTGCTTGTTACGAGAATATTTTTTATTTTGTGTTCTTATGTATCGGAGTGATTATACGGCGCATGCGCCGTATAACGCCTAGCGTTATTCGGCGGATTTTTGCGTAAACTTGAGACCTATAATTATACACACTGATATTAGCGCATGCGCATTGTTGTTTATCTGGCCCTCTAAGCTCAATAAGAATTTTTGAATTGTCTTCAACAAGGTTTCGTGGTCCAGTGGTTAGTAGCGTGTGCTGATAACAGGGCTAACTCCGGTTCAATCCCATCCATCTCCACCTTTTTTTTTTATTATTTTAATTCAATTATAGTAAAACGATACATTTTTAGTTACTTACGTGAATCGTTTGTAACTATTTGTCATTGTTTATAATTTATTCAAACAAAAAGGTTATTTAGCCTAGGTCACTTAATCACAATTAGAAATTGATTATTAATGTTACGGTTAGGTCTAGGCTCAGATAGGGTTAGGACTGAACTTGAAATATAATCCTAAATAAAAATAAAATCTTATATACTATAGAATAGTATAGATTAGTTGGCCTATAAAGTCATAAAGTTATAAGTCATAAGTATAGGCTAACTGTAATTTTTTTTCTTAAATTCGGGTCTGCCGATGACGCTCGTCATTATACACATATTCGTTATACACCGGATCCGCCGCATAACGCTGAACGTTATACACCGGATCCGCCGTATAACGCCTCCCTTTATGTATCTATGGATCATGCTTTTTTTTCTTTAAACCGCTACTCCGGACTACTTTATTTATTTTTAGAGCAAACTAAATTTAACTTAACCCAACTTACACTTTAAGTACTAATTCTAGCATACTCAATTTCAATGTTCAAATCGAATTCTTGTCTATCGACAAGTCTTAATGAGGCGTGAACTTTTAAACTTGAGTGATCGTGAACTTTCGGTTCTATTTTAAACTAATAAACAAAAGAAAGCATGCTTTTGCTGGTGTTTGACAATTGATTTCAACATCGACGGCCAGTACTAGTCTTTTAGAATTATACAAAGGATACAATATTAGTTAGGAGGAATCCGTTTTAACGTCAAAAGTGAGTAGGCAATAATTAATACTCAAGCATTAGTCGCGTGACGTTAAACGTTTCTTTGTTTACAAAATAAATTAGTCAAGAGTTGCGTTTTCTTGGTTATTGAAAAACAAAATGCGTAAATTCATAAAAACGAATAAAGAAAATTCCTTTGCTTTAACCAATACGTTTAATATTATAAAAATGTGATTATTCCCTTCTGACTTTCACAATACATTTTTTGTGTTTTGTAAACCTCTTTTGGAAATTAAATAAATTTAAATCCCCAACAAATTTGAGCACAACCAGTAACCAAGCACACAGACATGTTTCAAAACAAATGTGTTTTTTTGTCGACCTTTTATGCATGCATACACGTTAAGACTTGTCAATTGCTAGTTGATGTAGAGTTATTAATTTACAATTGATTTTGTTGAAGAGAGTAAGTGTAGATTCATTTATTTTGACGTAAAAGAATTATGCTTCCTCGTATTTTTTTTATTTCCTTTCTAGCACGCCTTTTCTTTTGCTCTCAGAAAGCTTCGGAAAAATCCTTTTCTAGTTCTTTATTTCAATAAAAACGGACACACTATAGAGGCACGTAATAGCGCGGTCTATATTGTTGTTTTTTTTATCTCTGCTAAGCAACTATTGACTTTGAATTATTGTACATGAGTTTAAGCATTATATTCTTATATCAAGATTCATCATTTGGATTGAAGTTATTATTATATTGAACAAGTGCATAAATATACACTAGAGGATCGATGAAGTCGTAACAATATATATGTATATATATATATAAATATATATATATATATGTGTGTGTGTCTTCCAAAATACAATTATTAACCAATCATACGTACATATCATAACTTGGCTACTGAGTGTTACATTTGATATCAACAGTTTTACACAGCTCAAAATGTCTACATTCCATTTCTTTGGCTGTCATTGTTTTACTTAATTACTAGGTAAGTTGTCAACACCTACATTGACGCAACCGTCTGGTTACAGTACCGTAGTACTGGAGGGAAAGAGTGCCACACTGACATGCTCTTCGCCAGAGGGCGCCACACTATTTGAGTGGACTTTCAAGGGCAGTGTTATAAATGGGGTTACAGCGAAAACGTACACTATTGCAGCTGCATCATCTTCAGATGTCGGCATTTACAAGTAAAACTTTTTTTTTCATTTTTAACTTTTGAAATAGTAACATTTTCATTCAAAGTTACACTTGATAATAAATCATGTCAGTAACTTATTATAAATGCATAACAATGATAAAAAAAAGTTATAGTCTTAATCCTATACTATAATACGAGCAAAAATTGAATGTATGTATGTATATATGTATGTATATATGTATGCATATATATATAGTACCAGGTGACCGATCATTCGATCGGTAATAAAGAGCAGGGGCTTGTACCTTAACATCATGTGTATGTAAAACAACAGTGCATACATTTTAAAAATACGTCTTTACCAGACCAATAAATTGTATTTGTCTTTTTCTTTTTTCTACTATGAATAACATGGGCTTTAAATTCTAACAGTCGAAGCAGATTTTTATTTGTGCAGTCTAATATGTAGATTTTGCCCGATAACACCCCCACCCCCCAAAAAAAACAGCTTAATCTCATTTTAACCCCCCCCCCCCAAAAAAAAAAAAAAAAAAAAAAAAAAAAAAAAAAAAAAAAAAAAAAACATGTAGGCTAGAGTTGTCTGTTTTAAATCCAACAGAAATCTATGTCAGTTATGTAATAATGTTATGTATTTTAAAAACTGAAAATGAAAAGTTTAAATTTAAAATATCGTGAATTACGTTACCATTTTTAGTTCTTCTACCCCTTCCCCGATTGGTGTACGTTCGTTTGAACATGTGGCGCCTTCACTGTGGAACGGCTTACCTGAGACACTGAAAAACTCTGTGTCAAAAAAGGCATTCAAGAACAATTTGAAGACTTTTCTTTTCAACTAAGTTGATCAAGTACACATCCATCAGCAAAAAAACTTGTTTGAAACTATTTTAAAATGTTATTGTCGTTTCGTGCCTCCAAAGGCCGAAACCTTGTTTAAAACTATTTTAGAGTGTTATTGTCGTTTCGTTTTTGTGAGCGCGCTGAGCATGCTTTTATTAGCATGGAGTGAGGCGCTAAAAAAATAACCAATTAATTAATTAATTAATTAACTTTAACAACTGTCAAACTTTCCTATAAAATTATGTCAATTTTTTTAACTCCGTCCCTCAACCCATTTAAGCTAACAATGAGTTACGGCCGGCAAATATGTTTGATATGAATTTAAAAGGTCTACAAATAAATGTAAATCGGGTAAAAAAAATAAGCATAGTCTAACTGGAGAATCGAACCCGGGTCGCCCGCACAGCAGTCCTCTACGTTAACAACTTAGCTAGAGAAGGCACAAGTCAGATGTGAAAAGCTATTAGACAGTATATAGGACTAGGCCTAAATAAGTCAGTGACACAAACTCACAAATTGACCAATGGGGATCCGTGGGGACACAAACACGATCTTTTTATATAGAGATATTTTTAATGTTTTCAATGTATTATTCCAAACATTGTTTAACAAAAAAGTAAAAAAATATAGTTTGGTGTTAACATTATCTAATGTCCTCCATTTGTGTTACTATTTAAAATAAACTATCGCGGCAAAATATAATATTGATAAATTAAAACAATGGCATGATAAACATTTAAATTTTTTTTATTATTTTGAGCATTAAACTTAAATATTAAATAATTTACGGTGAAATTATGTTATTCATTGAAAAGACTGCAAATGAAAAGATTATAATATATATAGGCTACGTTAGATGTTGTGTTTAATTCGTTCCCCCCTCCCCCGCCCCTCAATAAAACTAACAGTATATTACACTTAATTTTGACTATTGTTATAAGGAAAATACGAATATACTGAATACATCTTTTCTAGTTTACCAGATTTCGAATTGACAATGTTAACATATTCTAATATATCTTACTTTGGTAGGCCTTAAAAAGCAAATCATATATATTTTTAATGAAACATTTGTAAACATATGCATTGAATTTTTAAAAAAATGGATACTAATACAGTGTTTATTATTTACAGTGTAGAGTATTGTTACGTCCACAATCCCCTTGTGGCCAGAGCTGTGTAGATTTTGCTGATAATTCTCGTTGATCCTAGGGGAGACTTTAATTATTAGTATTTATGTTTCAGTATTACACGAACTCTTCTTATAGTCCTGGGCACAAATTCAGTATTTGTATTCCAACATTTCCTTTCTTGTACATTAGAGTAGTAGATAAATCTTATTGTAATGTATACAACACAATTGAATAGTAACTTGACCAGGAAGCTTCAGTGTAACTGTTGTTGATAGTTTATTTCAGGTGGTATGTTCAATATATATACAATATATCTATTATGTACAGTTAGAATAAAATAGTGCAAACACAAACGTTCTCAAAGGAACATATTTTGAAACTCCCTGTCGTTCACACAAAACAAATCATTAAATACTATCCGAGTGGTGCAAGGGATAGACCCATTACCACTAGGGGTGAAAATCATGGTATCATTACAAAACTCATAACAAAAACGATAGGAACTTCCCCTATTAAATAATGAGTCGTTCCCAGACTCTGAGAATTTGAAATCAACACAGAATCCCAACATTACCTAGAACCTTTTGTTTTCCTACTAAACGTCCTAATATTGTGTGTAGTAAGAAAAGAGAGAGAGAGAGGAATAAACATTGCGTGTTCCAATTCTTGGAAAAACAATATACATGACACGCCCCCACCCAATGAAAGAAATAATGTACCATAATTACCCAAGTAATACTCAACATGGTACATTTTTCGTACTTAACACTATTGTTTTAACAACCATCAATCAATGGAAGATTATAAGACAATTTAAGCAAACATGGCTCACTGGCAAAACTAAATTATAAAAAGTGTCACTACCCAATGGTAATTGTGATTATAACGTGATGGACAAATATTTCCCCGTTAATATTAATATTAACTAATGTCTCAACAAGTACAAATAATTCAAAAATATTCTAGTCATTCTTATTTTAACTATGTACAGTTGTGTGGATTTCCACCAAAAATTTGCAAAAAGTCTTAATCTATTTAAACAAATATAACATTGCTCAAACTCTGTCAATTTTCAACAGTTTACTTCTAATATACCAACCAAAAGATAAGTAATACATAACTCGAATCAAACTATAGGTTACTTCCCCTTAAAATTGCAGTGTCAACTTGACATTAACAGGGTTCATACCTAAGATGATGATACTTCCCCTTTTCTCAAATATGAGGAGAAAATACGCTCTAGTTACGATTACTACAGTAATCTCAATATTAAAATGTAATCCACTATTATGCGTTTTTGGCAAATTTGAAAGTTTAATATAAAAGATTGTTCAGGGTTGAATGAGTGCCCACCTTTAGGTACCTTTGTTTCCCTCCATTCCCGGATATATAGAATATATAACAACCTATATACAACATAGTGAATATCCACTAGTTTTTCCCATTCTATTACCATGATATAACAATTTAGCAATAGATTTCCAATATTATCTATTAATTTATACCAATTGATATTACATCTCTTTCTAAGATAAAAATTGTACATATTATTATTTAGTTCCATTCATTAACTAAAATAATACAAGATAATAAATCAACTAGCTCAAAGTTTTCCCACTTAATTGCATGTGATAACAATTACTTTTATCCATCCATATCAAGTAAATACGTGCATATTATATATTTATTGCATCTTGCATCAACATTTAAATGGAATTTCTTTTCCATAATCAAATGAATTTAAAATATATCAGAACATCAATATTATACATGATTATAAAAGTTATTAATACTTTCAAAAGACTTGACTTTTGTATGATACAAGTATTCTATAGGTATTCCATAATCAAAATTCAAACGAATGATAGGTTATCATGACACATTCTTAATGAATAAATGAGATGATCTGAAAAAGAAGTATGGGGTTATTCAGTCAATCATGTAGCACCCGAGATAGAGTATCAGCTGTGACGTTGTCTCTAGTCTCTATCTTGTCGATGATACGGGAATGGGATACCAGTCGGTCTTTGTAATAAATGAGATGATCTGAAAAAGAAGTATGGGGTTATTCAGTCAATCATGTAGCACCCGAGATAGAGTATCAGCTGTGACGTTGTCTCTAGTCTCTATCTTGTCGATGATACGGGAATGGGATACCAGTCGGTCTTTGTAAAATTACTTTATTTCCCAAGGTCTCTATAAAACTGCAGTGTGTGGTCGGCTTTTGGTACCATCACAAAGGGTGTAGCCCATTTGCTATCACATTTTTCTCCTATGTCATCTTCTAACATATACTTTACATCTAATTTAATATGCTCAGGTCTGATGGGGTCAAATGGATGCTGTTTAATAGACCTGGCAATATTGGTTAACACTACATCGTGCTCTATGACATGTGTCCTACTGGGAACATTTGTAAACATTGACTTATTTTCATGTACCAGCTCAATAATCTTCTCCTTATCTTCTACCGGAGGATGTTCTAGCCTTGTATCTAAACTCTTAAGGGCATCTGTATTATTAAGTTTACTTTCTGCAAACTTATATTTTATCCTAGATAAATCCGTCGGGACTCTAGCTAATGAAATCATGGGGACCTCCCGTGGTTTACTCTTTTCCCTGGAAACATAAGGCTTAAGCAAATTAATGTGGCATACCCTCTGCTTTTGTCTCCGGTCAGGAGTCTTTATCAAATAATTGACCTCGCCAAGCTTTGACTCTATCTCATAGGGTCCACTAAACTTTGCTCTTAAAGGCTGATTTTGCAAAGGTAGAAACACAAGAACTTTGTCACCTGGTGCAAAAGTTCTAGCTGTAGCTTTACGGTCATAGTTCTGTCTCATACGCTCCTGCATCTGTGGAAAATGAATCTTCACATGGTTAAAAGCATGATAAAGCCTATTTTTAAATTTATCTACATATGACAAAAGTCCAATCGGTTCACTGTCCGTTAGCCAAGTTTCATGTAGAAGTTTCAACGGACCTCTGACTGAGTGTCCATACACAAGTTCGAATGGGCTAAACCCCAGGGATTCCTGAGTGGCCTTCCTTGCAGTGAACAGTACATAAGCCACACCCTTATCCCAGTCTTTCTCGTTTTCATAACAGTACTTTTTAAGCATCGATTTTAATGTCTGATGAAACCTTTCCAGAGCTCCCTGGCTCTCAGGATGATAGGAACTTGATAGCCTATGGCTTATCCCTAATTGTTCCATGACTTGTTTGAAAATGTTCGAAGTAAAGTTAGTCCCCTGGTCGGACTGTACTGTCTTCGGTAGGCCATAAAGTGTAAAGAAATTTGTCAGGGCGTCTACCACCTTCACTGTTGTTATGTTCCGCAACGGAATAGCTTCCGGGAAGCGAGTGGATGAACACATGACTGTGAGCAGGTATTGAAAACCGGCTTTTGTTTTCGGCAACGGGCCCACGCAATCAATGAGTATATGACTGAATGGTTCGTCGAACGCTGGTATCGGCTGGAGTGGAGCGACAGGAATTCGTTGGTTAGGACGTCCTACCATTTGGCATACGTGGCAAGTCTTGCAGTATTTTTCGACATCACTTCTCAGTCCTGGCCAGTAGAAGTAAGGGAGGATACGGTGGTGCGTTTTTCGGACTCCCATGTGACCAGCGAAAGGAAGATCATGCGCCATACGCAGTATATCTTGACGATAGCACTTAGGTATTACAATCTGATGAATACTGTCCCACTCGTTTGTACCTGAGTTGAGCGGTTTCGACTTTCTCATCAACACTTCATCTTTCATGTAGAAACATTCCGCCATTGCATCTGCAGTCTTTTCATCAACAGCTTTCATTCTGAGTTGCATTATTACTTCCTCATTAAATTGTTCTTTCACCAATTTCTGCTTTGGTGACAAAATGTTATCGTTCTCTGTTGCATCACCAGTTGTTAGTTCAGCAAAGAACGTAGCACTTAAATCGATGTCAGGTGTTTCTGTTATCACTGTTTCATTCGCATGTGTGTCTTCAGAACAGACAAACGCATCTTTCGTTGCACTACACGGCGTAGCAGGGGTCTTTACCGACTTCTTTTTCTGCATTGCTCTTGTCAGTGCACATGTTGGGCGTTCATTGGCAGGACGTTGGTTTTTGTCCTCCGCCATCTTTGTCTCCAACACTTTAACCATGGGCTCGACAGTGACTCTGCCGCCCATAATGTCATTTCCTAATATCATGGAAACGCCTTTGACGGGTAGTGCGCGCCACACTCCCACTACGATGTTACCTGTAAAAATATCCGAGTCGAGTTTTATTCTGTGCAGTGGAGCTTCCACAGCCTCCATACTAGCACCTCTCAGCACAACAGACTCACCGGTACTGGTGGCATCCGTTAACGGCACACCGCCCTCCAGGATCACGCTGACAGCAGAACCCGTGTCACGTAATATCTGTATTTTCTTCTTGCTGAGTACATCGACTTCTGTCGACACTGTCCCCTCGTAGACAAAGGGTCGAAAATCGGATAGGTCGTCCTCTTCCGGGACTTCAGGAACCATCTGTTCCTCACGGCCTTCTGAAAGCATAATAGATTGAGTACAGCTATTCTCTATTACCTTAGATAGACTGTTCTCAAAAACCATCGACTCCACAACTATGGGCGATGCCGGCCGCATTTCTTTTGAGTTTCTTGACCCTGTGTTGCACACTTCTTCTGTCTGCTTGCTATCTTTCTGCACTCTGGCACAGTGTAGAATAGCACCTTGCTTCTTGGTAAGGATCCAACAATCTTTCTTCATGTGGCCCTCTTTCTTGCAATTGAAACATACCACCTTTGCTTTATTTACATCTGTCTGCTTCCTGAAATGAACTAAGTTACTATTATTATTTACACCACTGTTCTTATTATGGTTTTCACTTGTCTCTTTTGGTTTACTAGCCTCCTTGGGCTCTGGTTTGTGCACTTTGGGTTTGTCAGCATAATATGGCTTTATGCTGGCGTGAATTATGGCATAGTTATCTGCCAATCTAGCAGCTTCATGCACATCTTCAACCCCTCGGTCTGAGATGTGGGTTTTAATATCCACTCGAATACAATCATTGAATTTCTCAAACAATATTAGGTTCTTGAGTTTATCAAACTCACTTACATTCTGTGACCTTAGCCACTGTTCTAACATTTTCTCCTTTTGTCTCAAAAAGTCTACATGAGTTTGATCATATGCCTTCTTTCTGTCTCTAAATAGCTTTCTATATTTTTCTGGTGTCAGGGAATAACTTTTTAGCACCCTATCTTTGATTACTTCATAGTCATTTATTTCCTCGGGTGTTAAACTCAACACTACGTCCAATGCTTTTCCTTTGTTGAGAGTTGACCTTAACAATAAAGCCATCTTATCATCAGGGAACTAATAATCTACACCTATCCTCTCAAAAAGCAAAAAGAAATCTTGAACATCTTCTTCTCTGAATATAGGCAAGTGTTGCTTCATTGCGCTAACATCCATACCATTGCTGTCCCTACGATGGTCAGGTCTGTTCATGCGTGCCATCTCTATCCTTTCTCTGCTTTCAATCCTAATTCTTTCATTTTCTCTCCTTTCCATACTTTCTAATCCCATTCTCTTCATAGCTAATTGGAATTTTAGGTTTTCACTCAACCCTTCATCTTCATCATTGTTTGATGATCTAGATGACATATTTCTTACCTCGTCTCCGTGGGCAATTACCTCGCCCCCACTAAGAGCTACATAACCTTCATTGATATCGTTCTGTCCCACTTCAACTACATTACCAGTGTTCATGGCATTCTGCCCGTTCAAACATGTCATATTTTCTTTGATCAAACGATTACGATTAGGTCTTGCCTGTCCTGCCTCAATCCCAAAAGACTCAGCTAATTCTTTTAGTTCAGCAAATGACATGGCATTAAGTTCCTCACTTGATATATTCGAAGCCATAGTATAGCGTTCGAAATATTTGTGATAGTAGAGTAGTATATATTGTATAATAAAATATAAAGTTCCAACTTACGATTTGTCCAGAAATTTGCACAATATAATATTACACACTTCGTGAAATCTTCACACTTCCCAAGGAATAAATACGCAAACCAGTTCTCTCCTCTTTTTAAAAAGAATAGTTTCACAGTCCTAGAAAACGAAACACAAATATGCCGCTCTCAGTACTACTAATGTCACAAAATATTTATAGGTCAGGAAAAAATATAACTCAAATTTTCCAGACGAGATCAACAATTTTTTCCAATTCTAGATCAGGAAAAGTAGAACTCAAATATATCGAACGAGACCACTAAATTTTGTTAATCCTAGGTCAGGAAAAGTAGAACTCAAATATACCGGGCGAGACCACCAAATTTTGTTACGTTCACAATCCCATTGTGGCCAGAGCTGTGTAGATCTTGCTGATAATTCTCGTTAGTCCTAGGGGAGACTTTAATTATTAGTATCTATGTTTCAGTATTACACGAACTCTTCTTATAGTCCTGGTCACAAATTCAGTATTTGTATTCCAACATTTCCTTTCTTGTACATTAGAGTAGTAGATAAATCTTATTGTAATGTATACAACACAATTGAATAGTAACTTGACCAGGAAGCTTCAGTGTAACTGTTGTTGATAGTTTATTTCAGGTGGTATGTTCAATATATATACAATATATCTATTATGTACAGTTAGAATAAAATAGTGCAAACACAAACGTTCTCAAAGGAACATATTTTGAAACTCCCTGTCGTTCAGACAAAACAAATCATTAAATACTATCCGAGTGGTGCAAGGGATAGACCCATTACCAGTAGGGGTGAAAATCATGGTATCATTACAAAACTCATAACAAAAACGATAGGAACTTCCCCTATTAAATAATGAGTCGTTCCCAGACTCTGAGAATTTGAGATCAACACAGAATCCCAACATTACCTAGAACCTTTTGTTTTCCTACTAAACGTCCTAATATTGTGTGTAGTAAGAAAAGAGAGAGAGAGAGGAATAAACATTGCGTGTTCCAATTCTTGGAAAAACAATATACATGACAGTATACTGCTACATTGTATGTTATATACAGCGTAGTGTATACCGCTACAGTGAACACTATATACAGTATAGTGTAATATTCTACAGTGTATACTATATACAGAGGTGTTTTTTTTCAAAAAAATGTCAGATAAAAGAAAGTTAAAAAAAGACCTTTAGTTTGGTGAAACTTCATGTAATTCTGTTATTATTTAAACGGCAAACTATTATCTGACTATTAATTAATACCTAAATATTTATTTGTTTTTGTTTTTTTTTTATTTAATCTAAAATATATTGAAGTTTAATCTAAAATATATTGAAGACGTTCTAATCTAAATAAGCGCGAGGGCCGCATACTATCATTTGTCCGCCCGCGCGTTACCCACTGGCTGTAGTTTGGACACCCCTGCATTACATAAATTAGACTTGGTCTTGCTTTAAATTATTTCTATCATCGGTGCGCAACAGTAGTCTAAACAAGAAATTAAACTTCTTTCTGCTGTAGTAGGCCTACGGGTATTCCCGAAACGTCATAACTGCGACGCAACAAAACACCGCTTTTGAAAGCCGCACTACACGTGGGTCGAGCAATGGCATGTTTTCACGGCCAAAATCAATTATCTACGATAAATCTAATGGGTATTTTTGTCTAACGATCATTTCCGATTTGTATTTGTGGGGCCGAAAAGCTGTAGATTTTTTTTAGGTAAAACAAGTCGTGCATAAAAACATGAAGAAAATCGTTAGAGCGCTTTTAAAGAAAATTTCCAGACATATATGCATTTAAAACAATATATATATATATATATATACATACAATTTTAACTCGTATTATAGTATAGGATGTATGTATTTCTGGAC
Source organism: Anisus vortex (assembly GCA_949126835.1). Classification (NCBI taxonomy): domain Eukaryota; kingdom Metazoa; phylum Mollusca; class Gastropoda; family Planorbidae; genus Anisus; species Anisus vortex. Next base: position 10,830,777 of record OX421498.1, on the reverse strand, counting down.
ATTTTCCTCAAAAGCACTCTAACGATTTTCTTCATGTTGAAGTATAAATCTAAGCTTTCTAATAAAACTTTAAAAAAAAATATAAAAAAATAACTATTGTATTGAAGTGACGTAATATTTATTAAATGTGTAAATGATCATATCGGCAAGGTGTTAATATTGTCACGGCGACAATGTAATAATAATATCATGGCAAGAGTATAATTATGTCACCACGACATGTGATAATAATGTTACAGGGACAGGTGATAATAATGTCACGACGACAGGTGATACTTATGTCATGGCAAAAGGTGATAATAATGTTACAGGTACAGTTCATAATAATGTCACGGCGACAGGTGATATAAATGCACCGTATTTCAGTTGAACAACATATCACTTTACCAGCTACTAGCACCTAAACATGATCAATCCAATACACTTAATACTTAACCGTAGATAATACCCTAAAACAGATGAAACAGAATAACATATCCTACCAGAATATGCAAAGCTAACCAACTTTAGACAGGCTTTATTGCCTCCTTCCATCCTCAACCAACCATTACAAACACACTATACTGATTAAATCAAAAGACATATAAACATGGTTGGCTAACTTAAAATTCAAGGCAAAAATGTGATCTCTCTACGAATACATTTGCTTATTAAAACTAGAGAGAAAGAGAGATAGAGAGAGAGAGAGAGAGCAATAACTAATTAATGCAAAACGTGTACTATTTTTGTTTTAAGTTGCAAGGCGAAAGTCTCTGAAAATAGCAACCTGGACTCAGATCTAAGTAATGACCTTCAGATTGATATTTTTCTGAAAACTGGTAAGCTTTTTATGGTAATTTATATGGATATTTAAATTTAAAAATCCTTTGAGATAAAAAGCAAGATAGGAATATTGGTTTTCTTATTCAACATTTGTGGAATTACTACTTCTACACAAATGTCTCATTTGACTCTCAGCAGAACAAGATCTTTCTATAGCCAACATAAGGGCCATACATATATTACGTACAAGTAATCATATTTTTATATTTGTACACACCGCTCACTCTGCTGCACCAGTCCATTTTATGACAACCCCCTCCTTGCTTACTTACACATTTTAATTAGCGTCTCTCTCCCCATCTCCAATTATGCTTGTAAAATGTATTTTTAGCCATAGTGACGAAGTATTTACTTTACTATTTACATGTTTATTAACATAGAGTTTGTTTAAGTTAAAAGTGTATTAAAGAAATAGAATAGAACATTCAGCATATATATTGTATAGAACACGGCATCAAAATAATTGACACAATATAATAATATAAGTGACATGAAAACTAATTATTACTATTCCAAGAAATAAAAGTATGAATGAATCAGATATGGATATTGTCACGACATAACTTGCACCAGGTCGGACACAGGATGTAATGAACTAAAATTATTATAAAATATTATATATCTTATTTATTAACATATAATTCAGAAATAAAGAAATATAACTGATTTGGTTTAAATATTATATATCTTGTTTATTTACATAAACTTCAGAAATAAAGAAATATAACTTAGGTCAGTTGATAACATTTACATATTATAACAGTTATCACATTGTATCATCACATTACACAATTCTCATCTCCTTCCTTAACACACTATCAATGTCAGCTTGCAGGTGAGTTCTGGTCAACACACATAACACTCATCATAGTCCGATCAAAGGGATCTCCGGTCGACACACATAACATACTGATACATCTACTTTCTTCTAGTTGTCCAAGTAGTGTAGATGTTGATATAAATTATATTTAGTCCTATGGTTGACGTCGTATTTAATATTATTTATTATTCATCAATACACTCACTTCTTTCTGCCCTGGGTGCAAACTCAGACTTTGAAATCCAACAGTCGAATACTAAACCAGCACTGGTAGATATTGGTATTCCGAACTTGGTAGCGTTATAAATTCATATTGTATTGCAAATAATGAAACAATAACTTGATAACACTAACGAAGATGTAAATTGTTCATTTAGTAGAATATGTAATCCATAAATAAATCCAATTCTTCTAAACATATAGCCTACAATACAATTATTAAATACAGCAACAGTAAATTAGGGCTAACACACGCGTCATCTAACAGACTGCCTAAAACCAGTTCAGGAACTAGCTCGGAAAAACGGCTCGAAAGACAGCAATTGCATCGCACACTCATCTTATAGACTGCTTGGGAAGGGCCAATTTATGAGAAGGGTAAAATTTTGATACCTATTACTTAGCCCATAATAAAATACGATAGTTTTAATGTGATATCCCCTGTACGTTAAATAATGAACCATTCCCAGATTTTATAAGGGGCTCGTATGTAACATCCCATAATGTTGCACTCCTTACGAAAGTAAACATAAATGCTTGCCCTATAGGGCATTAACGAAAGAGAGATTTTTAGTCCCTCCCACAAAATAAGCGAGATTGAGGTGTCAATAATAATGGGTGCTATTAATATATGACAATACATCAATGTCCAATTCACTAGACCACGGCGACGTCTAATTCAAGAACACACCCTAGCATCTCGCATCAACCACCTACTCAACACTTCGTCGAGGAATGTGAAAAATAATAACTAACAATTGACTTGAAAAAGAGACTACAAAGCATGGAAATACATTTGAAGTGGAACATTAAATCTATAAAAGGAATTTACCTAGAAACAAGGTTTAGAATTATTATACATAAAATGCATACAATAATATGTGAAAACACAATTAATACATAACAATTAAATACAATTTTATAATTGGTAAATCATTATAATCTACTAAACCTTACCCCATATGTACTCCGATCACAATAAAACGGTGAATCACTAAAACACACTAAAACTGTTGACCAAAAAGGAAAGTAGCCCCATACACACAATACAAACAGTGAACACACTTCACTTTGCCCCGTATTGGGGCATTGCCCGGGCTGCTAAACGGGAGACTGGGAGTGCGAATTAGGGCACGGCAGGGGATGGGGAGGGGAAGCACAATTGCCACTAATAAAATAGTGAATCAAAACTCACTATTGGACAGAATATGTCTTACTGATTTGAGTAATATATGTACATTATGGTAAAAAAAAAATGTTAATTCCTTCGAATTAAAAACATAAATCTGAATTAACTTCACCATTATAACTGATTGTTGCACATTTGCCCGCAATCTGTCGGTCTCTTAATGCCATTATGATTCGTACGGGACATCAAATCTAATAAAAAAGTGGATTTGTTTTAGTAAGTTCAAAAACGTGAATATCTCTCGTCAGCCGTTGCATGTCCGTGTAAAAGTAATTTATTTGGAATCTAATGTTAGTGATTTAAATAAGTATTTTGCTCAAATAGTTTCTTTATTTTTCACTGGTTACGTAGAGTGACATATACACACACCGGTTTATATGTTGTTACGTACGCGATATATTATCTTTTTGATGCGCCCATACTGATTTAAAAAAAAATAATTCTTCATTAACACAGATACAACCATTTCCAATGGCCCTACAGTATATCTGCCTACATCTACTGTGTTCGATGGGAAATCTGTTACTGTCAGTTGTATTAACATCCCTATGGGTTACGACCCAGCTAAGGTGATAATTACGGTAAGAACTGTGTTTCATCATCCGATATAATTAAAATATTTCTCTTAGAATATTATAATATAGAAATAGATAATGCATTTTGTATTAATAATACGTAAACAGTTGATGATGCGTTCGTAATAATATATATATATATATACAAGCTACATTGCCCGGTGTTGCACGGGTGAAAAAAAAAAGGACTGTCCGGGGTGCAGATAACAAATTTATAAACTACACTTACTGAATACTTTTAGGAAAGTAAATAAATATTGTAAATAGTCAAATATTTTTATTTAACAAAATCTATATTGCCTATAGATTTACAATGTCTTTTGTTTTTAAAAGTTTGAAAAATTAATTGTCGAAAAAAAAAGTAGAGTCTAACTGGAGAATCGAACCCTGTCGTCCGTATAGCAGTCCACTACGTTTACCACTGAGTTATCGAAGACACATGTCCGATGTGAAAAATTATTAGACGGTATATTATGGGCTAGGCCTAGATAGGTCAGTGACACACGTGTTTTCAAATTGACCAATGGGGATCCTCGTGGGGCTTAACACTGTCTTTATATATATATATATATATATATATATATATACAAGCTACATTGCCCGGCGTTGCCCGGGTGAAAAAAAAAAGGACTGTCTGGGGTGCAGATAACAAATTTATAAACTACACTTTTAGGAAAGTAAATAAATATTGTAATAGGGTAAAAAAAAATAGTCAAATATTTTTCTTTAACAAAATCTATATTGCCTATAGATTTACAATGTCTTTTGTTTTTAAAAGTTTGAAAAGTTAATTGTCGAAAAAAAAAAGTATAGTCTAACTGGAGAATCGAACCATGGTCGCCCAATAAGCAGTCCACTACGTTTACATACCACTGAGCTATCGAAGACACATGTCAGATGTGAAAAATTATTAGACGGTATATTGGGCTAGGCCTAGATAGGTCAGTGACACACGTGTTTTCAAATTGACCAATGGGGATCCTCGCGGGGCTTAACACTGTCTTTTTATATATATATATATATATATATATAAATAAATATATAAATAAATCTCAAAACATATAGACAAAAGAACGCTATTCTTGTTAAATGTCAATAAACTAAGTTCATAGAATGTGCAGACATCAACCCACTCAGACAAACATTAATAGGTAAATTCACTACGTTTTTTTACATATCAATGCATAAATTGAGTGAGCTGGACAGAGGGAGTAATGGATAATCAGTCAGGAGGACAAACATTAAATACAGATAAACACATGTATTAGCCTAACCGTCGTTCTGTGTCACTGCTTAAAACAGAGCATATAATATAGTATTGGAAACCTGGACTTAAAGTTAACGGAACAAGTTGTCACAGTGTCTATATGACCATAAATATTTGACTACTCAAATTAAAAAAAAAAATCAATATAAACCCACGCCTGTGTTGCTTGGCAAAAGTTTGAAAATTATTTTCAAAGTAAAGTTGTATTTGCTTTTAACATTCACCCTAACATAACTAATATACATAGTTTTGACCTAATGTCCCTATACAGATTCAGACAGACGGACATAGCTATATAGATACACAGATAGACAGATACATAGATAATAAAAAGACAGAGTGACGAGACAGTAGGTAAAGAGGTTAAAAGCCAGCTGGCATGCAGATGACATAGTTTTATACAATCATAAAAAAATAATATGTAATTATGGCAACACATTTATTGGTTTTATTTCATAAATAGTTTTATCAATTTTCAAAGTGGATATTATTATTTTTAAGTAGGGTATTTTAACTTGTATTTTATTAACTTCTAATGTATATATATATAATACTGTGTGCAGAACGCCACTTCAACCATTACGTCACCTCTCACAATGGTTAGCTCGAACAAAGGGAAGCCAGTGAAATGTGAATTGACTGATACTCCGACATCACATGTTAATAAGATTACCGGTTCTACTACAAATTTACCTACATTTATCTGTAAGTAATGAAAACTTGTTATTCATATTTTTTTTTAATTTAAAATCTTCCTTTACTCCTTGAGTGTGCATATATCAAGTCTCTTTGCGTGTACAATGTATCTAGGTAACCATGTACAATTATTTAATTTGATGTGTTACAGATATTCCATCTTTACAGAATATTATTGCGTCCTTCGCTTATTTGTTACTCAAAACGTATCTAGCATTCTGATGATGTTTTTTTAAAATACCAATAATAATCTTAAGGCAACAGTTTTATTAATTACATAAAATAAGTGTTTTAAATCTTGGTATCCTATATCTTAGACTAATGCGGTAGATTTTATCAGTATGATGCAATTCTTCAAAAGTGTATCTAGCCTACCTTTTGCTGCTTAAGCCACTACATTAATATTAATATTAATAATAATAATAGTGCTTGTTTAGCGCATATCCCGTTGAGGACAGTTAGACTATATGCGCTAACATCAGTTAGATAGTTCTAACAACGAAGAACAGACGAAAATGTATATATGTACAGGTAAATACTGGTACTGGAGTAGGTGACTCTTCAGTCGGTTCCTGAAAGTGTCGAAGCAATGGCTCTGGGGAAGGTGTAGTGGGAGGTGATTCCAGGCGAACGGGCTCGCAAAGGAGAATGCACGTTGACCAGTGGACACTAGCTTCGCACGAGGGATCCGAATAGTCAGTCAGTCAGAAGCCGAGCGAAGTGGACGGGATTGGGTGTAGAGCTCAAGACAGGAGCGTGGGTAGTTTGAGGCAGAGTCATTCAAACACGTGTAACAGAGAGAAGCCATCTTGTAGGAGATCCGGTGGTTAATGGGTAGCCAGTGCAGAGATCGGAGCAAAGGAGTAGTATGAGTCGATGTTCTTCTTCTTAAGGACCAGTCGGGAAGCACAGTTCTGGACACAATGGAGGGCCTGATGGGAGGAGGCGGAAGGCCAGCCAAGAGCGAATTGCAATAATCCGAGCGGGAAAAGAGGAGAAAGATGACAAGCGTAACACAAGCTTCCTTGGTAAGATAGCGACAATACGACGCAGGTGGAAAAAGCTGATTTTTTTGTGAGGCGAGCTTACATAATGTTTCTTGGCAGCGCTTAACAAATATTATTATATTTAACAGATGTTCCTTCTAAAAATAAGATTATATATGTATACATTTAGTAAGATTTATTTAGATTTGTTAGGCCGAGGCGGTTTGGTTAATTCCGCATCGCTGCAGCAAAATGTTAGATTCCATGGTAATGCGTGAAATTCACCGGGTAGCGGTCAATCGTGGGCCTTGCTTATTACATGGGCATCTGTAAAAACGGGCAAGTGAATGTAATGTGCCAACAAACCTTTCTTTACAGGTGTACAATAAAACCATTTTATGATTACTTACAGATTATTTAAGTCAATCACCCACCATAAGCACCTCGGCCGTGAACAATGGGGTATACACAAAAGATGCATCTATTTCTTTCAATTGTGATACTTCACCAAAAGTTGATTACCTAGATACAGAGCGTATACCCATTACTTGGTCCTGGTTGGTAAGTCAATTAATGCCAATATGTTGTCATCAATGTTTCATCAGGGAATGTCAAACGAAAATTAGAAATACCATGTTTGTTCTTGAAAACTTTAAAACCAATTTTTTGGCTTTGTTGGAAGTTTGAAGGAAATAAATTAAATGTTGTGTCTTATATTGTTTTTCAGGGAAGAAATATTTAAAAAAAAAAAAACATGTTTGATTAAAAAACATCACTATTTTATATAATTATTATATCTTTATTATTGTTAAATTGTAGTTTTCACTCCAATTCTTTTTGCGGTTGACTAGGGCTTGATTTTTAAAGGCCAGCGGGAACTCACTTCGTTCTGAGAGTGATAAATAGTCTGCAGCAGTGTTCCAAGTTTGGTTAACCTGTCCTGTTATTATTCAAATGTTCTCAACAATATTAGTAATTCAAAAACCAACTCCTTGACTGTTTAGTAAATAAAGAAACTTTATTATAACTTGCAAATCAAACGGTGTTAGTGAAAATACAAATGTCGATAATAGGTGTACCCTGATAAGTGCAAAACAATGCGTCCTTACTGTCAGAGCTACAAGCAAAAAGAGACGGAATATTCTGCGCGTCTACCGTATATAGTATCCCAAAACAGCGCGAAGTGACGTCAGAGGCTAATTAGTATTCGTCCAATTAGGAGCCTGTATATTCTTCCGCGTTAGCGTCTAGCCCTAACTGCTTCACACTAGTTTCAAGAGTGAGGCGTTTACATCCCCTGTTATAAGTGATTATATTTAATGTACAATTATAAATGTATGATATTCGAGTTTCGGATTACAACTTTTAAACATTTCACCACGTTATAATTATCGTTCAGGTCTCACTCCTATACTTGTAAAACTTACTTAAATTTCTCTAAGAATATGTAATTTATTTTGTTACGACCACAATCACACTCGTGGTCAGAGCCGTGTAAATGTTGTTGATAAATTTGTAATATCGTTCGTCCTATGGTAGACTTTGGTTATTGTTATTTATATTTCAGTATTACACAAACTCCTTATCTCCTGGGAACAAACTCATGATTTTCGTTCTAACAGTTCCTTTCCTTGACGTTGTAGTTGTAAATAAATATATTATGGTATTGTAGACAATAAAATACAATAGTAACTTGACAAGGAAGCTTCAGTGTAAATGGTTCAATCAAGAAGATATTTTAATTCACTTGATAACTCCCATAGGTGCAAATATATACAATATGAAGATTACTTACAGTTAGAATAAAATAGTGCCAGCACAAGCGTCAAAACCGGCTCAAAAGAAATTATCTACGAAAAACTGACTGCCTAGCTAGGCGCCTAGCCTTAAATACTCGCGGGGAAGAGCGGGGAACAGACCTATTAAGATAGGGGTAAAAATAAAGGTATTGTTTACAAAACTTATAATAACAACGATAATTTTAACATGAACTCCCCTGTACGTAAAATAATAAACTATTCCTTGCCATTCCGAGAATTTAAGGTCGGTACAAGAGTGGATTCCTAGAATAGTCTAAGCCTAGTACCTCCCACAAAACTTGCGTTGAGAGAGAGTTGTCGGCGCTCTTAATATGTGACAATTTCTATCGACAAATCAAATAAATATAACCTTCTGTCGCGCGTGTTTTGCTGTTGTTATTTTGCAGACTAGTCACCAAGGCTTTTTAAACGTCATGAAAATCGGTTTTCTAGTACCGAATATTTGTTATAAAAGAAAACCGATATTTAACATCACTGTTTTCCCCCTTACAAAAAAATGGTGGATTCATTAATGTTTTATATCCAAATTGTCTCATAAGTTTACAAATTTAGTAACGTAAAAATAAAAAAAAAATACTACAACATATTTATAAACTTAAATCATTTGTTTGATTCGGATTCTAAATGTACCAGACGCAACCTAGCTATTAGATATGAACTCTCGAAACAGTACGGCAAAAAACTATTAATTTGACATTACTTACTTATTTACGTTCGCCCCACCTGGGACATAGGTCACTAACAAGAGTCCCCCAGGTATGCCGATCCTGGGCCAATTTCTCTATCTGACCCCAGTTAAGCCCTAGCTTTTTAACATCAGTTTCCATACCGCGCCTCCAGGTGCTTCTTGGCCGACCTCTTATCTGACAAAAGCTATGTGAAATGTCCGTTTTATTACAAGCTGATTCATGGAACATGGTGTTCTATGGTTTTGCATGTGATTTTCATTTCAAAAGTTCGAATCTTGATAAAAGAAAAACAACACAAATTTTATCTAATTCAGTGAGTCTACCCAGAGGTAAATACCTGAAATTATTTGAGGACTGTTAAGGTTGACAGTATGCCAGCCTTACATTCCCTTATATGACGTGAACACGGAAATATGTGTACGCCGCTTCAATTTCAGGTTCTGTATGAACTCAAGAGCTTATTAAGTTGCTCTAATAGCTAGCCCCGTAAGATCAAAACAATCTTTACGGTCTGTGGAGCAGCGTTCAAAAGATTATTTGCCCACAGCATTATGGGTCATTGCATGACCACTTTTACTTTGCAATAGGTCAAGGGCATCGGCTACCCATGATTGATTAGGGGATTGTCTGGCCGTAGCATACTCTGAGTGTGCATGAGGAGGAATGTGGAAACTCACATTTGCGACACTCTACGTCCACTAGTAAAGTAAAAGTAATTACCTGATCATAAAGTCCACCAACCACTGGCTTATTTATCTAATGTTTATGATGGCAGAAGTTTTATCTTGGGTTTGGTCGGAGTTATGGCAAGATATTTTTATTTAATGCCAAGACACAGATTTCGCTAGATATATAGGTTGGCACATATAGAAATAGGCTCATACCGAAGTGACGTTTTACAGAGGAACAAAATAAACAAAGAATGACCCACTGAAACTATATTCAACCACCTTATTAAAAAAAAAAGACCAGCCTACACATTCAAAACACGTGGCAATACATTCTAAACACGTGACAATACATTCAAAACACGTGGCAATACATTCAAAAGACGGGATTATACATTTAAAACACGTGACAATTCATTCAAAACACATAGGAATACATTCAAACTTTCCACGTACAAGTTGCCAATTCATTATGTTACATCTATTTGTTGCTGGAAATTTAACATCTCAAAAGGTTACAAGATTTGTTACTCCCAAAAAAACATACAAAAGCTAACAACAACAGCAAAATAACAACAAAAGACAAACAAACAAAAACACACACTATTAAGTGCTATATTGAGCTAGTTATTTAAAATTTATGTTTCACATTTCATGTAAATGATTATATTCGGGTACTGAATACACTATTTACTATCAAAATCAAAAGTTAATTTAAAGTTAATAAAGATTTCTTTTCTTGGCCTTTAAATTAGCATTCGCTTATAAGCTTATAGGCCTACGTTTTTGTGTCAATTATCAAACATATGAAATTCAATAAATTTATATCGCTTCGTTTCAGAGAAACTCATTGTTAGTTAAAATTCATTTCTTATATATTATGAGTAAATGAACATACACGAAACTGTTCACAATTCATATATGAACTCAAGGATAAATGTATGAACTTTACTTAAAAAAAATCATTGCTTTATCAATGCATAGATATATATTGAGTCTACATGTAGAATAAACAGGCATTAGTAATTCACACTCAATGTTTAAACAGATTAAAGCTAGTCCAAAGCTAATGTTGAAAATACGACCCAGGTTAAAATATATTTATTGTAATTTTAACGACTCCGTGGTTGCTGCAAGGCTAATTTACTCGGCAAAACCTAGCTTTCTATGATTAAATTAACTCAACCATTGGTCAACTAAGTGGTGTTATGTAAAAGTTTAATTAAAAATGTTGACTTTGGCTGCAGGTAATTAATTGCCTTTTAATAGTCACGCCCAAAAGATAGGAAATACTCACAAGAGTCAAGACACAATCTAACGGCGTATTGTTGTTTAGGGCTCGAAAGACTTTACATTATTGTATTATTCCATAACAGTGTGAACTACATAACACCAGCAGTATAATTATATGAATGCGATACAGAGTTGTGTGATATACATATAACTGCATGGATTCGCTACAAGCAAGCATTGTGTAATATATATATATATAATTGCATTAAAACGTTATAAACAATTGTTGTCTTATATAAATATAATTGTTTGAGTGCAATACAAGAAAAAGGTTATATCATATATTTTCTTAGAATAGCACGATTATACGAAACGTCTCTAATTTCGATCATTATTAGCTAAAACTGGCTTTCCATATTAATTTGTCCTGCTGGCCGTCTTAAATGCCCTCTCTGATGACGAATGTTGGTATGTCTATAGAGGATAAAAGTCAACACCTTTTCAACATAATAAAAAAATGCAACAATAATTGTATTATAAGAACATATTTTTTTTTTTTTTTAATGTTTCATTCCGACTAAGATTGTCAGACTATTCATAATAAACATTTAAGTCAATTTGCACTATAAATTAAACATTAACAATTTCAGAGAGACACCACAGTTATTTCTGGGGCCAATACACAAACCTATGAGTTACAACAGGAAGAAGGAAGTTATACAATTAAATGTCAGACCGAAACCCCATCGGGTACTTCAATGTCACTTCCGATAACCATTGTACGAAGTAAGTATAGCTTTCCTTTATGTCGATCTAATAAATCTGTTTTACTATCATAAACAGAGGAAACCCCTAGCTAAAACATATGTGGAACCCTTAAAATACATTCTCATTCGGCAGACGTCTTTGCATATTGTTAAATATAAGTTGTGCTCATTGGGTCCAGGGACTAACACAAAAATAATAATTAGAATAACACAAATTAATTTTTAAAAAAAGATTGTACTGTAAATCAATATAATGTATTGAAAATGTCAGAATGTAATGTAAATCAGTAGAATGTATTGAAAAGGTCAGTGATTTTCGAATACAATTTTTTTAAATGTGTTAATGAAATAAATCAGTGTGGCGACATAAAGCTTTCTGTTTTAAATAGTATTCCACACAATAAATTTACTCACGCCTTGAACAAAACCTCTCATCATATTGTTACGTCCACAATCCCCTTGTGGCCAGAGCTGTGTAGATCTTGCTGATAATTCTCGTTAGTCCTAGGGGAGACTTTAATTATTAGTATTTATGTTTCAGTATTACACGAACTCTTCTTATAGTCCTGGGCACAAACTCAGTATTTGTATTCCAACATTTCCTTTCTTGGGCATTAGAGTAGTAGATAAATCTTATAGTAATGTATACAACACAATAGAATAGTAACTTGACAAGGAAGCTTCAGTGTAACTGTTGTTGATAGTTTATTTCAGGTGATATGTTCAATATATACAATATATCTATTATGTACAGTTAGAATAAAATAGTGCAAACACAAACGTTCTCAAAGGAACATATTTTGAAACTCCCTGTCTTTCAGACAAAACAAATCATTAAATACTATCCGAGTGGTGCAAGGGACAGACCCATTACCAGTAGGGGTGAAAATCATGGTATCATTACAAAACTCATAACAAAAACGATAGGAACTTCCCCTATTAAATAATGAGTCGTTCCCAGACCCTGAGAATTTGAGATCAACACAGAATACCAACATTACCTAGAATCTTTCGTTTTCCTACTAAACGTCCTAATATTGTGTGTAGTGAGAAAAGAGAGAGAGAGAAGAATAAACATTGCGTGTTCCAATTCTTGGAAAAACAATATACATGACAATATACTAGGTCAGATGTTAGCAAAGTATAGCAAGCGTGCTAGATTAGTTACTCTGAGCAATATTATTTTTAATAGCACGCAGCAGACCACCAAAAAGAGCACAATTTTTTTTTTCTCCAATAAATTGAGTAAATTAGATTTTTTTAATTTTTCACATATTTTTCAAAAGGTTGACAATCCCTGTACTAGGTGACAATCAAACAATGCAAACTACAGACCTAAGCTTTGAATTTAGGTGTGGTGGGGCCCATGGCCTTGGCTATCCCACTTGTGAATCATTTACAACCCACACGATCCCCAAAAATACGAAAATAGGATTGATGTGTTAATAATACAATATACAATATAGGCCTAGCCTAATACAATAAAAATATTTGTGGTAAAAATAAACGAAATAGAAATTGAAATATAAAATTATTACAATTTGTAGTATGTATTGGGTAAAACTATAGAAAACTTGCTTGAAAATAAAGTTCAAAATGTTGCGAAAGGCATAAAAATATTTGAAAAACGAGTTGGATATTAGCTTGCTGCCGTTGCCCAGGACAAATGTATAACATTATTAACTAGTAGGAAATAGAAATATATAATGTGACCTTGCAATAAAACAGTGTATATACTGCCTTCGTCAATCCCGAAAATGTGGATGAGAACTTGTACACCTTTTCTTAATTTTTTACATTTTTTTTTGTATAAAATTATACAACTCGAGTGTTGGCACATATGATTTTGACGACCTTCTGCCTAGTGGGCGCTTAGGTTGCTTCCCCTATAAAGCATGATCACATTTGCACCATTAGAAATCTCTTATAGTATTTAAAAACAAAGACATAGCACTTGATAAACTATGTGCTTACTACATATATGTATATAACAGTGTTAAACAAGTAAAGGAGTTTGAAGTGCATTTAAAGAAAAAAACAACTCACAAGGTTGATACTAGATACCAGAAAAACTAAAATCAAGGTAAAGACAAACTACTCTTACTATTTAGAATTTAATGTAGATAAAAAGTTGGATGCTGTGCTAAATCATTTTAGATAGCTTAATTAGAAGTATGCAATCTAAGATTTGCTGATGATATTGACCTGTTCACCGGGAGCAATAAAGTACTACAAGAGCTTACAGACAAACTTTAAGATATAACAATGGCATTTGAAATGGAAATCAGCTCAGAAAAAAACAACTAAATAATGCTTAACACCGCAGATTAGATGGCAAAAGTGCAAACATCAGAATGAACCAGCAACAACTGGAAGAAGTAAAGATTTTCAAATAATTAGTACCAATTATATCCGTAAATGGGAACTGTGAGTCAGAAATTCGAGCAAGAATTGGGACAGCAATAATGGCAAAGGCTCGCATAAACATAATCTAAACCAGCAAAGTATTGTCTCTCAAAAACACTCAGACACTCAGAGAGCTTTCTCTCAGCGCGAGTTAAGTGGGAGGTAATAAGCTTGGACTATTTCCCTTTACGGTTGTCATTGTCTACTTTAGTGACGAATTGCAAAAGTTATAGAAATCCACTCTTTTATCGACTGCAAATTCTAGGAATAGCTAGGAATAGCTTATTATTTTACGTACAGGAGAGTTCATGTTAAAACTATCGTTTTTATTATGAGTTTTGAAAATGGTAGCATTATTTTTACCCCTCATTTAATAGGTCTGTTCGCCGCTCTTCCCCGCGAGTATTTAAGGCGATTAGCGTCGTCTTTCTGGAGTTAACTAGATAATTTATCTTGAGTCGGTTAGTTGACGCTTGTGTTGGCTTTGCTTCACTGTTGACGTATATAATGTTTCTATTGTACCTACTTACAGATCTTGGACTTATTATATAAGATACATATATTCCTGATTGAGCCATTTACACTAGAGCTTCTGTGTCAAATTACTATTTTATTATTTACAATATCATATATTTATTTACAACTACAACGTCGAGGAAGGAACTGTCAGACGTCAAATCCTGAGTTTGTTCCTAGGACAATAAGGAGTAAGCGTAATACTGAAGTATAAATAATATTAACTAAAGTCTACCCTATAACGAACGAGAACTAACAACAACATTTACGCTACTAAGACCACTAGGGAATTGTGGTCATAACACCTTGTTAAAACCATTGAAGTGAGACCTTGACGCTGTTATTAGCAATTGACAACAAGTTGCTGGCATTCAAAATCAAATGCATGAGAAAAGTACTTCGAATCTCCAACGTAGAAATTAGGACTAATGAGTATGTCCTCAATTGCAGGCCCTAAAGAAACAAAAACATTATGGCAACATTCAAACGGTGCAAACTGACATGGTTCGGTCATGTGTTGTGGCATAATGCCCTGCCAAAAACAATCCCCCACAGTACTGAATAAGTTTGACGTCGGAGAGACCTTCAGCGGAGATGCTGCTTCGACAACATAAAATATTGGACATGGCTGCAGTTGACTCAATTATTTACAACCGATCAAGATATGAACAATTGGAAAAAAAAAATGCTGGGGTGTCTGTTCTCTCTCCCCAACGACCACAACGGTCAAAGGATTGGGGATGAATCAGAAGTATTCAAAAACAAATTACAAGACGTTTAATGGCATAGCCGGTTTACAGCACAACCAACCAATAAGCATAACTGGTGAACCACAGGAACATACAATAAGCAGAACTGGTGAACCGCACAGCCATTCAAAGGGGAGAAACGGTGAACCGCCCAAACAACCAATGAGTATAAACGCTGAGCCGCAGAACCGATCAATAAGAATACTCTACAGCACACACTAGAACACATGTTTAAAAAAAAAGTTTTTATTGGATATTAACAAGTGACGAGTGTAACACATACAATTGAATCACTAAATTAAAAAAATTGTTCATGGTAAGAAGGTTGAAAAGCCAGATACCTCTAGCGTTTTGAATTCTAAATTACACATAAAAACACAATTATCTATTACAATACTCTTACAAATAGTTAAAACACGTTTCTTATTTCGTAAGCAGGAACAGAAGATATAAATTATCAGGTGAATTTCATTCATGTAGGCTAAAGGCTCAGTGGAACATCAAAAATATCTGATCAGTCCGGTTCTGATGCATTAGTGACTGCTAACTATTATTCGTAGATAAGACACATTCCGAGGTGTTAGGCCTAACTGTCATGGCCTTCGGACGTGTTTTTGTTTCACAGTGTCTAGTTATTTCAGTGTTCTCTAATTTTGTGATGTGGTTCTCAAGTTTTTTATTTCGAATTTAATGTCAAAAGATTAACTATCATCTCAACTATGGACTGGTATGAGTTTAGCTCTGACATTTTTTAATCTAATTATAAAATTTGAACTTAATAGAACTTAATAGTTGATTTATCATTAGTAATACCAACCCAAATCGTGAATTTCCTATTTTCACACGAGATGTAATACTAGTGATATAACTGTATTTCCTGTTTACGTTTACATTTGTTTACGTTTACATTTGTTTACGTTTGAAGACCGTCACGCTAGTGAGCACGACGATCAACACAGTAGACTTTTTGTGTTGTGTGTGTGCTTTGGCTGACAAGGTAATAACAGAGTGGTGAAATGGCTTGTGCACAGTCACAATCACAGTCTCAGGCAGCTATAAATAGTAACAATAGTATCAATAGTGTCAATATACAAGTTAGACAGAATATACATGATATACAGGATTACTTCTGCCTGCTATTAGTGAAAGGAAAAGATTGCGCCACGCTTCGTAATAAAAAGATGGTTGTTTTTCTGTCCACCAAAAATACCATAGTGGGTATCTGCAAGCCTTTAAGTGGAATGCAAGCTTTATTGGCAGACAACAGCTTGAAAATGGGGGCAATGTCTGATCAACTAATGAAGATATCTGCGCTTCAGACAACATTCTAAGTATCTTTAGATACGTTGAATGGCAAAGTAGAAAATATTAACAAGGAGATGGAGGAGATCTTACAGCTTAATGACCGGGTGGCTAAACTGGTGGATCAGGCCGAGATGGGGGATTGTAAAGTAATATCTATTGAAAAAGGGTGTTAAACTCAAGCAAAAGGTGTATCCTATTAATGGGGATCAATGGGAGTGATAAAGCAGAGAAATGCGAAAAACTAGTTCAAGACTTTGTATATGAACACTTACAGTTGCACAACCCTATCGAAATCGACATATGCTATAGGTTTGGCAAATTTAACAAAGACATCTGCCGCACAATACTGGTTTTTTGTTTGAAGTTATCTGACAAAGAAAACATTATAAAAAACGCCTATAAACTACAAGAAAAAACCATTTGGTATAAGGGAATTCTATCCTAAGCTCATATACCAGAAAAGAAAAAAACAACCTTGCTCCCTAAACTGAGGGAGGCAGAAGCGAAATTTGGTAAACAAGCATACCTACGTATCGATACTCTAGTGACGCCGGAAGGGTCTTGGACAGTGAGTGATCAGGGTGTCATAGTCGTCTCTGGCCCACACAGTAGACCCCAGGGTCAAGAGGTACCCGGAGGTTTGGAGCAGGGATGGAAGCAAAGATCCTGGCGACAGCAGCCCAATCAGCATCGCGGACGGTACCAATCACAGCAGCAAAACCAACAACAACCTCAATACAAATAGCTACAACGCCAACACTTGCAGCTAAAAACTCAACAGCAGCAAAAATCTAAACAGCACCAGACTGAGCAGTAGCAGCAACAACAACAGATTCAGCAGCAGCAGTAAGGACAGCTGCAACAACATCAGCAGTACCATCAGCAACTGCAGCAGCAACTATAATCCCAGCTTTCCCATCTACAGCCTCAACATCAGTAGAAAGTTCAACAATACCAGCAACAACAGATGCATCAGGATGGTGGTACGACCTCGGAAGACTGCGTAACGCTCACGGTGCTGTAGGACAGTGGCATTAGCATAGGTGAACAAAAGCTTTTTAAAGTTAGCCTATGTAAATATATGTGGCCTGGTGAGGAGAATGATGTATCCAGAGTTTGTGGAGAAGATAAATATGTTTGATGTTATAGGTCTTTCGAAAACAAAGCTTAACAAGGACAAGGTGGAATATATCGATACTATAAGTACAGAACACTTTACCCTTTTCCACAAATGTAGATACTATAATAACAATAGTAGATCGAAGGGATTGAGTGCAGCCATAAAAAATGACCTAGTTATTTGCTCCACCAATCTCATATTCACATGATATTAAACAATGGATATTTTAAAATAGGTGATCAAAGTCGTGGATTATTATTGTTAGGTTACAGTGCATACATAGTTTAAAACACCCTTTTAATAATCCCTCGAGAGAGTTTATATTTTAAAATACTTTTAATTGTCGGGACACAACTGTTTATTTTTCTTCGATGACTAAAATCTAATTAGGCTATAAACGCATCACTCTTGAAACCAGCGTAAACCAGTTAGAGCTAACGCGGGGGGATATGCAATTTCGCGGGCTTTATAGGTACTATAAAAGATAGAGACGCGGACTATTCTTTCTTTTTCCGTATAGGCACGTCTGACAGTAGGACGCTACGCCTTGTACACCAATTATCGCCATGTGCATTCTTTTCACTAACATCGTTTGATTTGCAAGTTATAATAAAGTTTCTTCATTTATTACACAGTCAAGGAGTTGGTTTTTGAATTCATATTATTATTGAGAACTTTTGAATGGTATCAGGACAGGTTAACCAAATTTGGAAAACTGCTGCAGACTGTTTATCACTCTCAGAACGAAGTGAGTTCCCGCTGGCCTTAAAAATCAAACCCTAGTCAACCGCCAAAAGAATTGGAGTGAAAGCTACAATTTAACATTATATTCCTAATTATGTGAAAAAGGCCATTGTCTACTAGTATGCAATCGATTACTGTACAAAATGTAGTCGTAGGTTTGTGTGACAATAATCCCTTCCTTCCATTCATTATTAATATGTTTGTGTTTTAACATGTTTCGATTAGTTTGCGTCCCTAGTTAAATACATAACTTAGATACGACAAGACTTAATGGTGAAATAACATATAATGAAGTGTTATCAGCCATCAATAAAAAAGTAATAATAAAAGCTGCAGACACTATAAAAAATGTTTATGAATATATAAATGCACAAAGGTTATAGTGATACCACATCCGTAAAATTATTTAATGTTATCCTAAAAGATGGAATTTTCCCCAAAAGCTGGACACTAGGGATGACATGTACAATATTTAAAAATAAAGGCAGCAAGACAAAGCCCAAAAACTTTCGACCAATTACCTTATTATCATGCTTAGATAAACTATTCTCATCCATTCTTAATGTACGAATGGAGATGTTCATTGAAGAGCACAACTTATTAAACGAGGATCAAATGAGTTTTAGAGAACGTTATTTTACAACAGAAGGATCATTTATATTATTTGCGCTGAGCTTTTTAATAAAAAAATAAAGGTGGTTTACTGTTCTGTGAATTCATTGATCTAAAAAGAGCTTTCCCGTCTATCAAAAGAAAATTACACTGGGCGAAAATGTTAGATATAGGCATATATGTAATTTTTCTTAAATGTATTCAGGGGCTATATGGAGATATTAAATCGACAGTAAAAATAAATACAAAACTGTCACCGTTATTTAACTGCCAATCAGGACTAAGAGAGGGAGAACACCTAAGCCTTCTATTATTTTCTATCTTTATTAATGACTTATATTCCTATTTAGAACAAAAAGGCTCAAGTAGCTTAAATATCAGCTACGATTACAACGCAGATATATTAAAAAATATTCACACTATTATATGCTGACGACACTACAATCCTAGCTAAAACCGCAAAAGAATTACAGAAAAACTTAAACATTTACAATAACCACTGCAATGAGAGCCACTTAAACATAAATGAAGATAAGACCTAAATAATGATATTCGGTAGAAAGGGAAAGGTAGGAAATAAAACATTTGCACTAAATAATAATACAATAGAAATAGTATCTACATTTAAATACCTAGGAATAATCTTCTCAGCAAACGGATCCTTCTCAAAACATAGAAAATATTGCAAGATAAAAGGTACAAATGCTATTTTCAACCTACTCAGAAAATGCCATACTCTAAGCTTGCCCATAGATAGTCAAATGGTTTGTTCGACCAAACAGTACTACCGTACTTACCTTCGGATGCGAACTAAAGGGTATGGAAAATTGTGACACATTAGTAAATATTAGATTAATATATTTTAAGATGATTTTAAAAATGAACACAAAAACACCAATTTATGTAGTCCTAGGCGAAACAGGCAAACTTTATATGAGATCATTATTAAAAAAAAAGAATGTTACACTTTTGGATCAAAATAGCGACCGGCAAAACAAAGCAGAATTTCTAAAATAATTTATAACATTTTACTTAAAGAAAATCTGGTTGAAAAATGCAACTGGTCCGCTTATATAAAGTTACATCTGGACCAATTAGGATTAGGATAAATATGGTCAGAACAAGACACATCGAATACCAAATTTTCAAAATCAAAAATTAACCTACGTATAAATGATCAAAGTAAACAAGAGCAGTATAAAGGTTTGCACAATAGCAACAAAGGTAAACTATACAGCGCTCTTAAATATAAATTAGACTGGGAAAATATTCCACCTTTAAAAAAAAAATTAAATCATAAAAAAAGCTTACTATATTGTCACATATTAATAGCACCCACAGCTCTCTCTCAACGCAAGTTTTGTGGGCGGTACTAAGAAGCCTAGACTGTTCTAAGAATCCACTCTCGTGCCGACCTAAAATTCTCGGAATGACTAGGAATAGTCTATTATTTCTCGTACAGGAGAGTTTAGGTTAAAACTATTAATTTTATTATAAGTTTTGTAATGATACCATTATATTCACACTTCCTAGTAATAGGTATGTTTCCCGCTCTCCTGCGCTAGTAGTTTGTACAGAGTCTTGTGCATAGTTTTGTACAGAGTGGACGCTTGTGTTGGCACTATTTTCTTCTAACTGTATATAATCTTCATTTTGTGTATATTTGCACACATAAATTGAATTAAATTATCAGAAACATTTACACTGAAGCTTTCTCGTCAAGTTACTATTGTGTTTTATTGTTTACAATATGATGATATATACATGTATATATTTATTTACAACTACAACGTCAAGGAAAGGAACTGTTAGAACGCAAATCCTGAGTTTGTGCACAGGACAATAAGGAGAGTTCATGTAATACTGAAATATATAAGTAATAATAATCAAAGTCTACCCTAGGACGAACGAGAATTATCAACAACATTTACACGGCTTACAATATGCTAAAAATACGAACAAGTAATAATAATTTCCCTGTTGAACTGGGTCGCTACTAAAAAATATAGTATAATTTAATTGTATGTCCCCTTTGCCTAAAATATATAGAAGATGGTTTTCACTACTTACTCCAATGTGAGCATTTCCATGCCAAACGGAGAATATATATAAACAAATATTATTTTAACAGACAAAATGTAGACAAAATGTCCGAACTGCTCAATACCAGTTCTCTGAAAGAACTTATGAAAATAAGCATATTTGCAAAAGTAGTATTATCTGTTTTAAAAAGAAAAATGAAAAAAATAAAATAAACGGTTAAATATATTAACATGTATTAACATTTTTGCTTTTAGAAAACCTTTTATTAAATTATAATTGTTTTCATGTACAATGTTACTATGCCTATAAAGTATTTCTATGTTAGTATTCTCTTTTCTTGATATCTTAAAATGAATCTATTATTATTAATTTTATTATTTCGGTAATTTTTACTATTATTTACTAATGTTGTAATATTCTAATTATGTTTTTGATTATGCCTTTATGGCACTGATGTACTTTGTGGCAAAATAAATATTGTTTATTGTTCATTGAAATGACATTTCCGGATGTTGTCGAATCCGCCTGTATTGTAACAATTGCGTTTTTCAATCAGGTTGTCTACAGTGTGTTTGTTTACATTTCTTGCATGTAGTCTTTTTCACTTGGAGAAAAAATAATCCATTTATTTATTACATTTTAATGTTGTAGGTTTTTATTAAATACAAAAACATAGTGCCTGTGTAACTTTTATATAGTTTGCCATTTATACTTTAGTTTGCATTAGCTCGATGCAGAAAACATAAAAAGTTATTAAACATTTAAAATTAATCATAATTATAAAAGACTCTCTTTTTTTTTTCTATTATGGTTTACTACGTATTTATACATCTATTACTTGAGGAGGAATATAAATAATTTAGACTTGAATATCCTAATCAGCAACCTTAATAAATCTCTGTTTGCTAATTCCACAGACAGTTCTTATGTGACTAAGCCAGTTATCATAGCCGATACTACAACTCCTGTTGTGGGCAGTCGTCTTACTTTAGCCTGTGGTAGCGCAGTGGACGGGGCGACGTACTCTTGGAAGAAAGATAGCACCGACATTGCCCGTCAATTAGAGCATATCATACAGCTCGATAATCTAACAATCAGTGACCATGGAGCATACGAGTGTACAGTTCAACGAAGCATGGTCATTCAGACCTCTGAATCCTTCACTGTCAACGTCATTGGTAAGTATGTGACACTAAATGTAACACTAAATGTGACACTAAATTTGACACTTAATTTGACACTGAAAATTTACAACGTTCTTTTTGCCAATCACATAAAAAACAACATTTCTAAGCAGTGGAATAAAAAGTCAATTCATAGCAAACAAAGTATGTCCAGGTCTAGCTCTGCACCACCAATATAAAGACTTGAAACAAGTGTAAGGGCACAAGTCAAATTATTAGATTTAAAAACACTCCAGTAAAGACATTTTAAAAGCAAACTAGTACGTTAAAATTTACAACATACAATATTCGATTCCAACCTAAAAATATAAGCTATCATGGTTTACTAGTTATTCATACATCTATTTCTTAAGAAGGAATGTTATATATACTTTTGACTTAGGTGTCTTAATCTGCAATCCACATACTTCTATGTTTGCTAATTTCACAGACCTGACGAAACCAGTTATCATAGCCAATCCTACAACTCCTGTTCTGGGCAGTGATCTTTCACTCGAGTGCGGTAGCACAGTGGACGGGGTGACGTACTCTTGGAAGAAAGGCAACAGAGACATCGGCCGTCCATTTGAGCAAATCCTACAGCTCAAGAATCTAACAACCTGTGACAATGGAGCATACCAGTGTACAGTGGAACTAAACATGTTCAATCGGACCTCTGACTCCTTCACTTTCTACGTAGGTGGTGAGTATGCGACACTAAATGTGACACTTAATTTGACACCACATATTTACAA
Organism: Anisus vortex; assembly: GCA_949126835.1. NCBI lineage: Eukaryota > Metazoa > Mollusca > Gastropoda > Planorbidae > Anisus > Anisus vortex. The sequence continues at coordinate 10,807,613 of OX421498.1, read as the reverse complement.
CGTTTTCTAGGCCGATCACATATAAAGCAGTTTTAATCGGTGGAATAAAAAGTCCATTCATAGAAACAAAGAATGTCCAGGTATAACTCCACACCACCAATATAGAGACTTAAAACAGGTGTTAGAGTACAAGTCAAATAAGTAACTTAAGATATACTCATTTAAAGACAATTTTAAAAGTAAATTATTATTATAAGTTATACACAATAAATTATTCGATTGCAACCTAAAAATGTAAGGTTTTTATGTTATAATTATACAGATATAGAAAATAAACCTTTCTTTTATTATTTAAGGAAAAACAACTTATTTCTTAATTCCTGACTTGTTTTGAGAAAAGGTTTTTCTGAACAAGTAAGGAAAACGGCTAAATCTAAACCATAGGTTCTCAAAGTGGGCGTTATCGCCTCCCAGGAGACGGTGAGAAGATTCAGGGGGGCGTTGACGTTCTCCGAGGCTATTGGGGGGGGGGGGGGAAAGGCACTGAAGGCCAATGGGCGGTACGAACATTTTTGAATTATTTTGAACACCTCTGCTTTTTAGATTACCAAAATGCCAAAATATTTTTTTTTAATTATAAAACGGTAAATTTGAACTTTAACCCCTAAAAATTGATTATTTAACTGTTGACATGTATGTCTACTGTGCGCTTGTAACGTAAAAGACTTTTAAAGCCTTCATCTTGATCTATTGCTATATTTAGACCGTTTATGAGAAAGGCATATTGGTAGTGGGGCGGAGATTAGATTATCAATTACATCTGACGAAATTTGCAATTAAGTGCTGCTGCTAAATATCAGCTATCATCCAACAGCACAAATACAAATAATCGCACTTATTTTTAGAAGAAAACTTAAGGACTGTAGTCAAATTAAATATCTGGATTGGATCGGTTAAAAACGAAGTTCAATGCTTTCGTTAATTATCGCATTTTCAGACCGTTTTGTTTTTAAATTTGAATACAATATGTTTTACAATGATTTATAAAAACAAGCTATGATATCGACATGCACTAAAAGAATAATATATTTACTTATCATGGTACACCTGAACTTGTGTATAATTAAAAATATAAGTTGAGTAAAAGCATTGTACACAGTCGAATTGATGACAAGGCAGGTGATAAAGAGAGTGCAGTGGAATATTACTGTTGATGTCCTATTATTATTGTTGGACCATCAAACAGTACTACCAGTCTCTTCAGAGTATTTGAGTTGCAGTAGCTGAATTATTTGCTATTAAACATCAAAATAGACGACATCACCACAATATAAATTCCAACTTGTAATCAATAAAAGAACGCCTTGTTGCAGCATATTATTTAATAACAATTCATTAACAGTTCACACTTTTACATTCAGGAAATAGTCTTTAATACTTATGGTTATAGTATTAATATAAAATAGTTTCATAGTGATCACTGAGTCTACACATTTTTATGTGTGATGATTACAAGAACAAGAGGTCGACTGAAGAATAAGCATGGGCAATCACATGACTATTTACTTCCTATATAGGTTTTCTTAATATCCAAAAATGGGTTTTATTTCGACTTTTTAATTATTAATTTAGTCACAACCTATATATATTATTTGGTTACTCCATAGCATACCCCCCAACCACAGAGAAAAAATAATAATTTATTATTATTTTTGATACGAAAAATGTTTACAATAAATGAGAAAAAATTATCTTAATCTTAATTAATGTATGTAATCATTCATTTAATAATACATAGAGAAAAAAAATTTATTTAATATATGTACAAACAACAAAAAAAAATTCATAGGCATAAATATAACCAAAAGACACAAAGAATAATGTCTAATGTTTATATGACAATTAGTCATAGACAATTATCTTTTAGTATTGTCTAATCAACTTCAGTAATACTGAGATAAACTATTGGATGTCAGTGATGTGTATCGATAATCTCGACAGCACATCAGGTAAATGGTTATCTTTTCCTACAATACTTTTTATCTGAAATTTGTAATCTGATAAAAGTAAAGCATATTTGTTTATTCTTTTGTTATTGACATTAGAGACATTAAAATTCACAAGCGGTTTGTGGTCTGTGAGAATTGTGAACTGACGACCCAACAAATAGTATTGAAACTTAAGTACAGCATAGACTATACATAAACCCTCTAATTCTATGACACTAAAATTCCTTTCACTTTTAGTTAGTGCACGACTCACATAATAGGCAGGTTTATAAACTATTTCAGAGTCCACAATGACCTTTTTGTAAATACAAGCCCCTAAACCGGACTTTGAGGCATCACAAGCTATAATGATGTCATCATCTTTTTGAATTGTTTCTAGTATTGGTTCCTTAGAAAATGCATCTATTAGGATTTTAAATGATTTTTCACATTGGTCAGTCCAATTTACAATATTGGGTTGAAATTTTTTTGTGAGATCTATAATAGGTCTAACTATTTGACTATAGTTTGGAATGAATTTACTGTAATAGTTAAACAATCCAAGTAATGCCCTTACATGTTTCTTTGTTTTAGGCGTTTGTATTTCTAGAATTTTTTTATGTAAGTGCTGTGTTGGTTTTACTTGGCCATTTTCAAATTTATGTCCTAGAAATTCAATCTCAGTTTTTCCTATTTTTAATTTTGAAGGAGATACTGTTAGGTTATTGTCCTTCAATATTTGCAACACTTCTTCTAATAGAATTAAGTGTTCATCCCAAGTATTCGTGAAAATACAAATATCATCCACATAGTGAACTATATTTTTATTGTGAGGTAAAATATGTCTCATTAGTTTAGTGAATGTAGCAGTACTATTGACCAAACCGAAGGGCATGACGTTCCAATTAAATACGCCTTTATGTGTAATAAAAGCTGTATAATCCTTTGATTTCTCATCAAGAGGCACTTGCCAAAATCCTCTTGTTAAATCTATGGTAGTAAATATTTTACCTGTGGCCATAGTGTTAATGATATGTTCTATATTGGGCAAACCCTCTTGATCAAGTTTTGTTACTTTATTGAGCTTGCGATAATCACAACATAATCTGATAGAACCATTTTTTTTTATAACAATCACCATGGGTGATGAGTACTGAGACATATATTTTTCTATTATCTTACTTTCTATGAGTTGATCTAATTCCTTATCTACCTTTTCAACAAGCATTTGAGGAATATTATATGCTTTTGATCTAAATTGTTTTTGATCAGTCAGTTCTATTTTATGTTCAATGACATTTGTTAATCCTGGTTTCTCTGTTATTGTTGTTTTAAATTTATTCAATAAATTTAAAATATTTTGTTTAACCATTTCATTTTCAATATGGTTTAACTGTATTTGATCTATTTCATCATTGGCTGGTGTGGTTATACCACAAAAATAGTCAATGTTTGGAATGTTCTGAACATTATTATCTTCAAAAATTATGACATTGTTATTTTGAATTTTGCTTTTATTATCTGACTGACTGTCATTTATTTGGTTTTCCTCATAAACTCTTAAATTGTTTAAATGGACAATTTTTTCTTTGTTATTAATGTTAACTTTGTAAGTTACATCAGATAACTTATGCATAATTTCAAAAGGTCCTTTCCACTCCATAGTATTGCCACTGCCAATTGGCAAATAAACAAGTACTTTATTACCAACTTCTAGTTTTCTCATATTCTTATGGATATTTTCTCTGATTAAAGTTTTAGATTTGATTTCTTGATTTTTTTGTACAACAAATTCATAAGCTGTTTTCATATGTTCTTCAGTTTTATTGACTAAGTCAAATGGAGACATTTTTTTTTCTTTAATTCCTAATAATTCTGATTTGAAATTATCCAATGGTCCATTGGGATTTTTGCCAAGCACTAATTCAAATGGTGAAAAACCTGTGCTTTCATGAACCGATTGTCTATAAGCAAACAAAATAGCCCGAAGGTAATCATCCCATTCAAATGGATGGTCTTAACACACTTTTGTTATCATTTGTTTTATTGTTTGATTAGCCCTTTCTATCATACCATTTGATTCAGGATGGTATATAGAACTAAAAATTTGAGTGATTTTGAACATTTGTGTAAAAGCTTGAGTAAGGTTTGATTTGAATTGAGTTCCATTGTCACTCAATATGAACTTTGGAAAACCGAAACGACAAAAGATAGGTAAAAGAGCATTACAGACCCTTTCTGCAGTTATTTCCCTTAATGGAACTACCTCTATCCATCTACTTCCCATGTCTATTATGGTTAAGGCAAACTTTTCTTTGGTAGTTTTAGTCTGCTTCATGGGCCCAATTATATCAACTGCTATTTTGTAAAAAGGTTTATTTATTGTATCGGTCATTTGTATTGGAGCCTTATGTTTAGAATCTTTTTTATTATGTCTAAGACAGGTATCACAGCTTTTAATAAATGTTTTCAAATCATTTTCCATTTTAGGCCACCATAAATTCGTTTTGAGTTTACAAACTGTTTTCTTGCTACTCAAATGACCTGACAATGCATTGTTGTGCGAAATTTGCATTACTTTGACAGTTAATGTTTTAGGTATAACTATTTGAGTTATATCTAATTTAGTGTCCTTTTTACAGAGAATGCCATTTATTATTTCCATGTTTTTATTTTTAACCTGACCTTTTTCAATTTCTGATACCATTTTAATTATGTATGGATCTTCTTTCTGTTCTTTTTTTAGAGTTAGCTCATCAAAAGGCATGTTTATTAAACTGATATTTTCTGTTTTTTTTTCATTTGAGTTTCCTTTTTATGAGGACTATCAATGTATGCTAATATCTCTGTTTTCATTTTAGTGAAATCAGATATTTGATTTTTAGCAATGTTGAATATTTGTTTATGACCTTCTAAATGTCTACATAGTGAAATAGCATGTAATTCTTTTGGTACATTGTTTATTTCACATTGACTTTCAAATTTGTTTACATTCTGTTCTAGTTTTTCTGTTCCATTCCATTTGGGAATAGGATTATCCTTTTCATTATTTATGGATAAGTTTATGTTTGGTGTCTCATTGAGAATATTATTTTCTGACTTTCCTATGGTTTGTAAAAAATTAAAAGTTTGTAGAGCAGGGTAAAATTCTTGTTGTGGTATATCTACTAACTTTTTATTTTGCAATAGAACAGGTTTCAAATTTAAATCATTGGATTTTTCATTCATCCATTTTTGAAATATGTCAAAACTATTATCATGTTTGACATTGAAAGAATTACCAATAATTAAAGGTGCAACACAGTTTTTCATTATGGCTGCCTCTGTTTTTCCTGTAAGCCAAGGACAATCAATGTCTATTATAGTGACAGGACAATTTACAGTGGAACCATTTCCAAGTTTTATTGTATCCACTCTTATTATATTGGTGGGTTTCTGATTTGGAATGATACTTTCATCTATGCATATTATACTACTTCCGGTGTCTCTTAGACAGTATGTAGTTTTTCCTTCCACATAAGCAGGAAAAAGTATTAATTGACCCCTGTTTTCAAATATCACATTATTTGTTTGAGATGTGGAATTGTTTTGTTTTCCTCTATTTCTTCTATTTTGGAAATTTGATTGAGGTCTATTTTGAGTATTAGGAAAATCTTGTCTTCCAAAATGTTGATTTGGCACATTGTTATTGGAAAAATTCTGATTTGGCAAATTTCTGTTTTCAAAATTTGAAAAATTCTGATTTGGAAAGTTTCTATTATCAAAATTAGAAAAATTTTGATTGGAAAAATTTCTATGATCAATATTTGATCTATTGAAGTTTGGATTAAAATTTCTACCTCTTGCATTGTTATTCCTGTAACAATATTCAGATGAATGGTTTGTACCATTGCAAAAAATACATCTGTAATTATTAGATATTGATTGATTAACAAACTTTTTTCTATTGCCAAATTGATTATGCCTAGACCTAGAAGGTGAATAGCTCCTTCTTCTATGCTGAATTGTGTTTACTGTTTGATTTTGTTTAGTCAGTTCTACATTAGGGTGACTATCTTTAAAATTTGAGATGGCATCTATCAAATTTTCAACTGTCTTAACTTTTCTTTCCATAATGTGAGTAAACAATGGTTTAGAAGCTTGTTCTAATACTTTATCAACAACCATGATTTCTATAATCTCATTAGGATTTTTGGTATCTATTTTTACTAAGTCTAACCAGGTAAGTAAAAATGTTTTCACTTCAGACACAAAAGCTCTCGGTTCTATCTTGTCAGTTAAGATAAAATTATGAAACTTTTGTCTGTAATAATCCTCAGAGTGGATAAAGAATTTAATTAACTGTTCTTTGATAATGGCATAATCAGTTATTTCTTTATCAATATGTGATAGTGCTTCCCTACCCTTATCTTTCAATTGTGGGATAAGGTAAATGTAATATTCTGAAATGGGAATCCCATATCCCTTACATGCGGCTTCAAATAAATTTAGAAAATCAACAATTTTTTCTTTTCCATCAAAAGGAGGCATTTTGAATCTTACACCATGTTTTGATTTTTCATTTGTTTGCTCAACTTTAGCATTTTGTAATTTAGCCAACTCCAATTGATGGTCTAATTTTATTTGGGTTTCTTTTAACTCTTTTTCTTTATTCAATTCTAGTTCTAGTTGCTTTTGTTTCAATTCATTATCAAGTTCTTTTTGTTTAATTTCATGAGCTCTTAATTCTGCTCGCTCATCTCTCTCCTTATCTGCTAGTTCTTTTTTCAATTGCTTAACTTTATTTTCAACAAATTCCTGATATTCCTTCTTATCAGTAATACCATATTCCTTTGCTAACAATTTAGCCTCATCATAGAGTAATTGAACCTTTGACTCCATTATTATTTATTATTGAATGTCAAGATTTATGATCTTATAGTACAGTACAATTTTTTATAATGCACTATTTTATAGTACAGCAATGTTTTATTCCTATACTGGATGGCAATATTTATTAACTACAGTATGAGCATTTTTATATTACAGCAACTTATAATGCTTATAATTGAGAATGCAAGAATCATGAAATATTAGCCAAGCCAAGACACATTTTCTATTATGGCTTGTTTATTTATTATTATTAGCAACTTTTTATAGTAGAGTTGAAAGCAAGTGCAAGTCACTTTTGATATTATGACTTATTATTACTATATAGGTTGCAACAATTATTTTCCGCAAAGCAACATATAATCTTATTATTACTAATGGTAGCACATATACAATCTTATTAACAGGAATGAGGGCACATACCAATTAGATTAATGTTATTATAAGCAAGTATTCTGTTATTGTTAATTGCAATATATATTAGCAAGTATTTTATTTTATTAGCATTGCAAAGCACAATATTATTGTCATATAGACTATGTCATTTGTTATATTGTGTATATTATATATATTTGTAGTTACATGTATTAGATATCAATTATTATTTTGTTAATTGTAGTTACATGTATTTGGGCACTACTTAAATCATATAGTTGCACTGCTGATTATTCATATTATTATTATATTGGTGAATAACTTATTATTGTTATTATTCTTACCATAGACCATTATACTCAGAGATCATATTGAATATTTCAAAAACTAACCAATGCATATCAATGATATTTCAAAAAATACACACAAAAAATTTTGTTTATCAAGTAACAATAAAAAAACAATGACAATACTTTAACACACTAATGCTGCTTGGACCACAAATGATAGAGGAATTTTTGACAAAGAATCACAACATGTATAACATCGACAAGACTATAGTAATTGTACTTTAATAATTCTTAACAAAAACAAACAAAATCAAAACAACTAACAGAAATAACCCTAACAAAGAATCATTTCTAATCAGTCTCTTTTAAGAAATAGAAATATATTATAGACAGAATAAGAATAGACAAGAGATTTATTTTAGAAATTCCCGCCAACCAGAGCCCGCTTTATACATGTAAATATATAATTCATACACATGAATGTAAAGAATATGATTAAATTAAAGATTACTTAATAATCCAAATGAATACACATTCACTGTATGAAATCACTGTAATGTAAATCCAGAGTAGAAATCCAGAAGAAACTTAATTAATTATTTAATAATCCAATGAATGTTTACACTGTTTCAAGTTGAGTTGCTTCAAGTTTCCACTTCAGTATGGTATAATCCAATTTTAGAATTAACACAAGAAAAAAATGTATACCATTACTTAAAATTAATGTCAAATGTCTTTGGTATACTTTAGTATATTTAATTTATTTAAAGTTATTTAATGTTATTTATGTATCTTCCGGTAAGCACATCGGAATTGAACATATGGTTATTTAGGCTACATCAGATTTCAACACATGGTTGTGTCACATCGGATTTGAATATATGTATATAGTTTAGGTTCCTTGATGATAACATGTGGTGACGAAACTTTTTCCGGTTGTAAAAAATGATCTATGTACAGTCACTTTTTTTCGATTTTATGTATCGAATTTTCCAATGATGAAATATTTGTCATCGGTGGACAAACGTTATATTTTCTTAGAGCTTTTATAGTGCTCAATCAGATAAATAGTATATGTATTTAAAATAATAGACTCAGGCTTCAGTTTTGTTCAAAAACTGGTACTCACATAATATTCCATGTGGTTTATAGTACGTCTTCAAAAAGTTCAAAAAGTTTCGAATTTCAACATATTATATTTTTCAGCTTTTCTCTCCGTTAGCACAGAACTTGCCACCAAACCTGTTGATGTCCTATTATTATTGTTGGACCATCAAACAGTACTACCAGTCTCTTCAGAGTATTTGAGTTGCAGTAGCTGAATTATTTGCTATTAAACATCAAAATAGACGACATCACCACAATATAAATTCCAACTTGTAATCAATAAAAGAACGCCTTGTTGCAGCATATTATTTAATAACAATTCATTAACAGTTCACACTTTTACATTCAGGAAATAGTCTTTAATACTTATGGTTATAGTATTAATATAAAATAGTTTCATAGTGATCACTGAGTCTACACATTTTTATGTGTGATGATTACAAGAACAAGAGGTCGACTGAAGAATAAGCATGGGCAATCACATGACTATTTACTTCCTATATAGGTTTTCTTAATATCCAAAAATGGGTTTTATTTCGACTTTTTAATTATTAATTTAGTCACTACCTATATATATTATTTGGTTACTCCATAGCATACCCCCCAACCACAGAGAAAAAATAATAATTTATTATTATTTTTGATACGAAAAATGTTTACAATAAATGAGAAAAAATTATCTTAATCTTAATTAATGTATGTAATCATTCATTTAATAATACATAGAGAAAAAAAAATTTTTTAATATATGTACAAACAACAAAAAAAAATTCATAGGCATAAATATAACCAAAAGACACAAAGAATAATGTCTAATGTTTATATGACAATTAGTCATAGACAATTATCTTTTAGTATTGTCTAATCAACTTCAGTAATACTGAGATAAACTATTGGATGTCAGTGATGTGTATCGATAATCTCGACAGCACATCAGGTAAATGGTTATCTTTTCCTACAATACTTTTTATCTGAAATTTGTAATCTGATAAAAGTAAAGCATATTTGTTTATTCTTTTGTTATTGACATTAGAGACATTAAAATTCACAAGCGGTTTGTGGTCTGTGAGAATTGTGAACTGACGACCCAACAAATAGTATTGAAACTTAAGTACAGCATAGACTATACATAAACCCTCTAATTCTATGACACTAAAATTCCTTTCACTTTTAGTTAGTGCACGACTCACATAATAGGCAGGTTTATAAACTATTTCAGAGTCCACAATGACCTTTTTGTAAATACAAGCCCCTAAACCGGACTTTGAGGCATCACAAGCTATAATGATGTCATCATCTTTTTGAATTGTTTCTAGTATTGGTTCCTTAGAAAATGCATCTATTAGGATTTTAAATGATTTTTCACATTGGTCAGTCCAATTTACAATATTGGGTTGAAATTTTTTTGTGAGATCTATAATAGGTCTAACTATTTGACTATAGTTTGGAATGAATTTACTGTAATAGTTAAACAATCCAAGTAATGCCCTTACATGTTTCTTTGTTTTAGGCGTTTGTATTTCTAGAATTTTTTTATGTAAGTGCTGTGTTGGTTTTACTTGGCCATTTTCAAATTTATGTCCTAGAAATTCAATCTCAGTTTTTCCTATTTTTAATTTTGAAGGAGATACTGTTAGGTTATTGTCCTTCAATATTTGCAACACTTCTTCTAATAGAATTAAGTGTTCATCCCAAGTATTCGTGAAAATACAAATATCATCCACATAGTGAACTATATTTTTATTGTGAGGTAAAATATGTCTCATTAGTTTAGTGAATGTAGCAGTACTATTGACCAAACCGAAGGGCATGACGTTCCATTAAATACGCCTTTATGTGTAATAAAAGCTGTATAATCCTTTGATTTCTCATCAAGAGGCACTTGCCAAAATCCTCTTGTTAAATCTATGGTAGTAAATATTTTACCTGTGGCCATAGTGTTAATGATATGTTCTATATTGGGCAAACCCTCTTGATCAAGTTTTGTTACTTTATTGAGCTTGCGATAATCACAACATAATCTGATAGAACCATTTTTTTTATAACAATCACCATGGGTGATGAGTACTGAGACATATATTTTTCTATTATCTTACTTTCTATGAGTTGATCTAATTCCTTATCTACCTTTTCAACAAGCATTTGAGGAATATTATATGCTTTTGATCTAAATTGTTTTTGATCAGTCAGTTCTATTTTATGTTCAATGACATTTGTTAATCCTGGTTTCTCTGTTATTGTTGTTTTAAATTTATTCAATAAATTTAAAATATTTTGTTTAACCATTTCATTTTCAATATGGTTTAACTGTATTTGATCTATTTCATCATTGGCTGGTGTGGTTATACCACAAAAATAGTCAATGTTTGGAATGTTCTGAACATTATTATCTTCAAAAATTATGACATTGTTATTTTGAATTTTGCTTTTATTATCTGACTGACTGTCATTTATTTGGTTTTCCTCATAAACTCTTAAATTGTTTAAATGGACAATTTTTTCTTTGTTATTAATGTTAACTTTGTAAGTTACATCAGATAACTTATGCATAATTTCAAAAGGTCCTTTCCACTCCATAGTATTGCCACTGCCAATTGGCAAATAAACAAGTACTTTATTACCAACTTCTAGTTTTCTCATATTCTTATGGATATTTTCTCTGATTAAAGTTTTAGATTTGATTTCTTGATTTTTTTGTACAACAAATTCATAAGCTGTTTTCATATGTTCTTCAGTTTTATTGACTAAGTCAAATGGAGACATTTTTTTTTCTTTAATTCCTAATAATTCTGATTTGAAATTATCCAATGGTCCATTGGGATTTTTGCCAAGCACTAATTCAAATGGTGAAAAACCTGTGCTTTCATGAACCGATTGTCTATAAGCAAACAAAATAGCCGGAAGGTAATCATCCCATTCAAATGGATGGTCTTAACACACTTTTGTTATCATTTGTTTTATTGTTTGATTAGCCCTTTCTATCATACCATTTGATTCAGGATGGTATATAGAACTAAAAATTTGAGTGATTTTGAACATTTGTGTAAAAGCTTGAGTAAGGTTTGATTTGAATTGAGTTCCATTGTCACTCAATATGAACTTTGGAAAACCGAAACGACAAAAGATAGGTAAAAGAGCATTACAGACCCTTTCTGCAGTTATTTCCCTTAATGGAACTACCTCTATCCATCTACTTCCCATGTCTATTATGGTTAAGGCAAACTTTTCTTTGGTAGTTTTAGTCTGCTTCATGGGCCCAATTATATCAACTGCTATTTTGCAAAAAGGTTTATTTATTGTATCGGTCATTTGTATTGGAGCCTTATGTTTAGAATCTTTTTTATTATGTCTAAGACAGGTATCACAGCTTTTAATAAATGTTTTCAAATCATTTTCCATTTTAGGCCACCATAAATTCGTTTTGAGTTTACAAACTGTTTTCTTGCTACTCAAATGACCTGACAATGCATTGTTGTGCGAAATTTGCATTACTTTGACAGTTAATGTTTTAGGTATAACTATTTGAGTTATATCTAATTTAGTGTCCTTTTTACAGAGAATGCCATTTATTATTTCCATGTTTTTATTTTTAACCTGACCTTTTTCAATTTCTGATACCATTTTAATTATGTATGGATCTTCTTTCTGTTCTTTTTTTAGAGTTAGCTCATCAAAAGGCATGTTTATTAAACTGATATTTTCTGTTTTTTTTTCATTTGAGTTTCCTTTTTATGAGGACTATCAATGTATGCTAATATCTCTGTTTTCATTTTAGTGAAATCAGATATTTGATTTTTAGCAATGTTGAATATTTGTTTATGACCTTCTAAATGTCTACATAGTGAAATAGCATGTAATTCTTTTGGTACATTGTTTATTTCACATTGACTTTCAAATTTGTTTACATTCTGTTCTAGTTTTTCTGTTCCATTCCATTTGGGAATAGGATTATCCTTTTCATTATTTATGGATAAGTTTATGTTTGGTGTCTCATTGAGAATATTATTTTCTGACTTTCCTATGGTTTGTAAAAAATTAAAAGTTTGTAGAGCAGGGTAAAATTCTTGTTGTGGTATATCTACTAACTTTTTATTTTGCAATAGAACAGGTTTCAAATTTAAATCATTGGATTTTTCATTCATCCATTTTTGAAATATGTCAAAACTATTATCATGTTTGACATTGAAAGAATTACCAATAATTAAAGGTGCAACACAGTTTTTCATTATGGCTGCCTCTGTTTTTCCTGTAAGCCAAGGACAATCAATGTCTATTATAGTGACAGGACAATTTACAGTGGAACCATTTCCAAGTTTTATTGTATCCACTCTTATTATATTGGTGGGTTTCTGATTTGGAATGATACTTTCATCTATGCATATTATACTACTTCCGGTGTCTCTTAGACAGTATGTAGTTTTTCCTTCCACATAAGCAGGAAAAAGTATTAATTGACCCCTGTTTTCAAATATCACATTATTTGTTTGAGATGTGGAATTGTTTTGTTTTCCTCTATTTCTTCTATTTTGGAAATTTGATTGAGGTCTATTTTGAGTATTAGGAAAATCTTGTCTTCCAAAATGTTGATTTGGCACATTGTTATTGGAAAAATTCTGATTTTGCAAATTTCTGTTTTCAAAATTTGAAAAATTCTGATTTGGAAAGTTTCTATTATCAAAATTAGAAAAATTTTGATTGGAAAAATTTCTATGATCAATATTTGATCTATTGAAGTTTGGATTAAAATTTCTACCTCTTGCATTGTTATTCCTGTAACAATATTCAGATGAATGGTTTGTACCATTGCAAAAAATACATCTGTAATTATTAGATATTGATTGATTAACAAACTTTTTTCTATTGCCAAATTGATTATGCCTAGACCTAGAAGGTGAATAGCTCCTTCTTCTATGCTGAATTGTGTTTACTGTTTGATTTTGTTTAGTCAGTTCTACATTAGGGTGACTATCTTTAAAATTTGAGATGGCATCTATCAAATTTTCAACTGTCTTAACTTTTCTTTCCATAATGTGAGTAAACAATGGTTTAGAAGCTTGTTCTAATACTTTATCAACAACCATGATTTCTATAATCTCATTAGGATTTTTGGTATCTATTTTTACTAAGTCTAACCAGGTAAGTAAAAATGTTTTCACTTCAGACACAAAAGCTCTCGGTTCTATCTTGTCAGTTAAGATAAAATTATGAAACTTTTGTCTGTAATAATCCTCAGAGTGGATAAAGAATTTAATTAACTGTTCTTTGATAATGGCATAATCAGTTATTTCTTTATCAATATGTGATAGTGCTTCCCTACCCTTATCTTTCAATTGTGGGATAAGGTAAATGTAATATTCTGAAATGGGAATCCCATATCCCTTACATGCGGCTTCAAATAAATTTAGAAAATCAACAATTTTTTCTTTTCCATCAAAAGGAGGCATTTTGAATCTTACACCATGTTTTGATTTTTCATTTGTTTGCTCAACTTTAGCATTTTGTAATTTAGCCAACTCCAATTGATGGTCTAATTTTATTTGGGTTTCTTTTAACTCTTTTTCTTTATTCAATTCTAGTTCTAGTTGCTTTTGTTTCAATTCATTATCAAGTTCTTTTTGTTTAATTTCATGAGCTCTTAATTCTGCTCGCTCATCTCTCTCCTTATCTGCTAGTTCTTTTTTCAATTGCTTAACTTTATTTTCAACAAATTCCTGATATTCCTTCTTATCAGTAATACCATATTCCTTTGCTAACAATTTAGCCTCATCATAGAGTAATTGAACCTTTGACTCCATTATTATTTATTATTGAATGTCAAGATTTATGATCTTATAGTACAGTACAATTTTTTATAATGCACTATTTTATAGTACAGCAATGTTTTATTCCTATACTGGATGGCAATATTTATTAACTACAGTATGAGCATTTTTATATTACAGCAACTTATAATGCTTATAATTGAGAATGCAAGAATCATGAAATATTAGCCAAGCCAAGACACATTTTCTATTATGGCTTGTTTATTTATTATTATTAGCAACTTTTTATAGTAGAGTTGAAAGCAAGTGCAAGTCACTTTTGATATTATGACTTATTATTACTATATAGGTTGCAACAATTATTTTCCGCAAAGCAACATATAATCTTATTATTACTAATGGTAGCACATATACAATCTTATTAACAGGAATGAGGGCACATACCAATTAGATTAATGTTATTATAAGCAAGTATTCTGTTATTGTTAATTGCAATATATATTAGCAAGTATTTTATTTTATTAGCATTGCAAAGCACAATATTATTGTCATATAGACTATGTCATTTGTTATATTGTGTATATTATATATATTTGTAGTTACATGTATTAGATATCAATTATTATTTTGTTAATTGTAGTTACATGTATTTGGGCACTACTTAAATCATATAGTTGCACTGCTGATTATTCATATTATTATTATATTGGTGAATAACTTATTATTGTTATTATTCTTACCATAGACCATTATACTCAGAGATCATATTGAATATTTCAAAAACTAACCAATGCATATCAATGATATTTCAAAAAATACACACAAAAAATTTTGTTTATCAAGTAACAATAAAAAAACAATGACAATACTTTAACACACTAATGCTGCTTGGACCACAAATGATAGAGGAATTTTTGACAAAGAATCACAACATGTATAACATCGACAAGACTATAGTAATTGTACTTTAATAATTCTTAACAAAAACAAACAAAATCAAAACAACTAACAGAAATAACCCTAACAAAGAATCATTTCTAATCAGTCTCTTTTAAGAAATAGAAATATATTATAGACAGAATAAGAATAGACAAGAGATTTATTTTAGAAATTCCCGCCAACCAGAGCCCGCTTTATACATGTAAATATATAATTCATACACATGAATGTAAAGAATATGATTAAATTAAAGATTACTTAATAATCCAAATGAATACACATTCACTGTATGAAATCACTGTAATGTAAATCCAGAGTAGAAATCCAGAAGAAACTTAATTAATTATTTAATAATCCAATGAATGTTTACACTGTTTCAAGTTGAGTTGCTTCAAGTTTCCACTTCAGTA
Source organism: Anisus vortex (assembly GCA_949126835.1). Classification (NCBI taxonomy): domain Eukaryota; kingdom Metazoa; phylum Mollusca; class Gastropoda; family Planorbidae; genus Anisus; species Anisus vortex. The sequence goes on along the minus strand of OX421498.1, from coordinate 10,791,933 downwards.
TGGTATAATCCAATTTTAGAATTAACACAAGAAAAAAATGTATACCATTACTTAAAATTAATGTCAAATGTCTTTGGTATACTTTAGTATATTTAATTTATTTAAAGTTATTTAATGTTATTTATGTATCTTCCGGTAAGCACATCGGAATTGAACATATGGTTATTTAGGCTACATCAGATTTCAACACATGGTTGTGTCACATCGGATTTGAATATATGTATATAGTTTAGGTTCCTTGATGATAACATGTGGTGACGAAACTTTTTCCGGTTGTAAAAAATGATCTATGTACAGTCACTTTTTTTCGATTTTATGTATCGAATTTTCCAATGATGAAATATTTGTCATCGGTGGACAAACGTTATATTTTCTTAGAGCTTTTATAGTGCTCAATCAGATAAATAGTATATGTATTTGAAATAATCGACTCAGGCTTCAGTTTTGTTCAAAAACTGGTACTCACATAATATTCCATGTGGTTTATAGTACGTCTTCAAAAAGTTCAAAAAGTTTCGAATTTCAACATATTATATTTTTCAGCTTTTCTCTCCGTTAGCACAGAACTTGCCACCAAACCTGTTGATGTCATATTATTATTGTTGGACCATCAAACAGTACTACCAGTCTCTTCAGAGTATTTGAGTTGCAGTAGCTGAATTATTTGCTATTAAACATCAAAATAGACGACATCACCACAATATAAATTCCAACTTGTAATCAATAAAAGAACGCCTTGTTGCAGCATATTATTTAATAACAATTCATTAACAGTTCACACTTTTACATTCAGGAAATAGTCTTTAATACTTATGGTTATAGTATTAATATAAAATAGTTTCATAGTGATCACTGAGTCTACACATTTTTATGTGTGATGATTACAAGAACAAGAAGTCGACTGAAGAATAAGCATGGGCAATCACATGACTATTTACTTCCTATATAGGTTTTCTTAATATCCAAAAATGGGTTTTATTTCGACTTTTTAATTATTAATTTAGTCACTACCTATATATATTATTTGGTTACTCCATAGCAATTACCTAAAAACATTTAAATTTTCTGTATAACTTGATGAGTTCACGCTACCAGACGCTCTATGTCTACTTTTATCTTACGAAGGGAACATTTGACAATTGGTTCACAAAAAAATAAAGGACACTATTTGTAAATTTATAATATTATTACTTGAACTAAAACATTGTTTAGGGAAAAATCAATTTCATTTTATTATTTATGTATCGCTTGCATCCATGTGATCTTGGTATAAATCGTTGCGGCTGATAAGATAAGATAACTGTATTGATCCAAACAAATAGAAAATCGACTTGATTACATAAATTCCGTCTTTACGCATATTTAAAACAATATTAAAGAACCATTTGTACTCAAACACAATAGACATTGACGCACACTATCATACCATTTATCATACAATAAAAAGTATGGGTAATGAGTACGTAAGACACAGAGCCACTAGATAATTCACAACCGTCTTTATATTCTTTTTAAAGACTCTTTTGTCTTAGAATCTCTCAGTGTCTGAGGTAAGCTGTTCCATATAGAAGGCGCCACAGATTCAAACAAGCGCACAACAAATGACTTTTTTTGTGCGTCTACCACACTGGGAATTCTCAGAAGATATAGTGATGTGGAGTGCGTTGTACCTTTGATTGTGCCTGCTTTGATCGGAGTTCCTGAAAATACAAAGCTGCATTGTCATTTATGTTTAGACGTTAAGGGACATATAACTACGTTTGCGATTAATGCGCTTCATCACATGTAACCAGTGAAGATATTTTAGAACTGGAGAGATATGATCCTGCTTCTTTGTCCGTGACACAATACGTGCTGCAGTGTTTTCTACCTTATGGAGTCTTTGCAGCTGTTTCATGAGCTAACCCCACATGTAACTGTTGCAGTTAACCAACCTTGACTTTATTAGGCATACTGCTACAACATTGGCCGTTCTCCCATTAAGTTGAGGTCACAGCTGATACATGGCGCGTAGATAAAAATGAACAAGCCTTGACCACAGTAATGATATGCGGAACCATTGTCAGTTTACTATCAATAAAAAGGTCAAAGTCTCTAACCGTGTTAGAAAATGGGATCTCGGAAGCCCAAACTTTGATTGATGTAGTAGCGACCTTCTGAAGACTATCGTCTAAACTACATATAATTGCCTTTATTTTGTCCTCATTAATTTTAGATTATTTCAATCATTGGCGATGGTAATATGATATCGTGGAAACAAATCGTTTGTGTTGTTGTTGTTTTTTTATTTGCGAAAGTTGTATTAGCTATGTGTTTGTAAAAAATGGGCGTTTATCAAACTTTCGAATGCAAACGAACAACCATCAATTTGTCTAGGTCGTATGATTTTTGCAACGCAATAAAAAAAAGAATGCATTTCCATTGCCCTGTTTTGTGGAATCTGCATTTAGTGTTGTTATCATTGAAAAGAAGCAAATTGACTGTAATGCAGCATCGAAACCGAATGTTTTAGTCACCGAAATTGAACCAAATATATTGTTAGATACATACCAGTAAAAATCTTCACTTTAATATATTATTTTTAAACCAATCTTGCAATATATTTGTTTGTATTATTTATTTTAAAAACATAATCAAGCATACTTTTCTTCTCGGGAATTTTAGGATCGTAAAACGCACACAAATCTATTGGCCTATAGAAATTTTATGAAGCAAATTTACTTCTTTAATTTAATTTCGAGGGTGGGAGGAGGGGGCGGTGAAGATATTAAATTGAAATATAGGGCGGTGTGCCTAAAAGATTGAGAACCTATGTTCTAATTACCTAACAAATTGTCAGACCAGACACAAAACGCTGACAAATGTATCAAATATAGTAAAAAAAAGCTCAAGAAGCTTCTAAAATAAGATAATATCTCATTGTTACAGGCATACACTGTGCCATATTGTAAAACAAATGTATTTGCGATATTTTTACTATTTATTTATTTTTATATGGTGACTTCAGCAATACACAGACTAAAGATAAAATAATTATTAATACAATTCATTTGGACAAAATAGATACTGTGTAACTTTATAAAAGTATATTTTAATACTTTAGTTAGCATTAGATCGTTGTTTGAAGAAAGCATAGCAAATATTAAACATTTAAACTTAATAAAATTTAAAAAAAAAAACTGTCTTTTTTTTTTCTAGCTTGGTTTACTGGGTATTTATAAATCTATTACTTAAGAAGGGAATTGTATACATAATTTCGATTTGATTATCTAAATCTGCAATCTACATACATTCATTTTTGATAATTCCACAGACCTGACTAAACCTGTTATTATAGCCGATCCTACAACTCCTGTTCTGGGTAGTCGTCTTTCACTAGCCTGTGGTAGCGCAGTGGACGGGGCGATGTACTCCTGGAAGAAAAACAACACAGACATCGCCAGTCAATTAGCTCAAATCCTACAGATCAATAATGTAACAAACAGTGACAATGGAGCTTACCAGTGTACAGTTAAACGAGGCATGGCCAATCAGACCTCTGACTCATTCACTTTCTACGTCGGTGGTAAGTATGCGACACTAAATGTGACACTAAATTTGACACCAAATATAGAGATTTGGAATATGTGTAAGTGTAAAAGTCAAATTAGTAAATTTAGAAACACTCCAGTAAAAACGATGTTAAAGGAAAGTAGTAAGATAAGATATACGACTAAAAGTATTCGATTCTAACATAACAATATAATATTTTAATGTTATCATAATAGAGATATAGCAAATAAAGCTTTATTTTATTATATAAGTAAACACATATTATTTCTTACTTCCTGGCTTGTATTTAGGAATGGTTTACCTTAACCAGTACGGAAAAGGAATAAATCCAAACACTTAACAGATTGCTAGACCAGACACACGACGCTGACAAATGTATCAAATATAGGTGAAAAAGCTCAAGAAGCTTCTGAAATAAAATAAGATCTCATTTTAAAGAACAGGCATCGTGCCAATTAGTAAAATTAAAATGTTTTCTAAATTGTTTATATTTTTATGTATTATTATATGGAAACCTTATGAATACATAGACTAAGGATAAAATAATTATTCATATAAGATTTGAGTTGCAAATGCATGCAATTTTTTTTTATAACTTTTGTTTCAAAGCTTTTACCTTTGTTACATACTTCGCATGTAATGAAAGCTAGTATAAACTTACAGAAAATAACACACAAAAAGAACAACACAACAGAACTAACCAACAAATACAAAAATAGAAGTAGCCTTTTCATTAAAGTTGTTTATTGGCCATTATTATGGTTTCTAATAAAATAAAATGTTTATTTTATTTCATTTTCTTCCATCAATCTCAATGCCTAATCTAAAAGAGTAATTTGATTTTTTAAGAAAAACAAATTACAAAAAAAAATAAAAAAAAAAAAATAGATATGTGTCAATTTAAAGTGTCATTCAGAAGTTAGTTAAAGTCATTTGGACAAAAAATATCATGTGTAATTTTTTTAAAGTGGTCATTAATACTTTAGTTTGCATTATCCTGATGTTTGCAGAAAGCATAAAAATTATTGAACATTTAAACTTAAACATAATTATAAAAGACTATATTTTTGTTTCTATCATGGTTTACATCTATTACATCTATTACTGAAGTGAGAATTGTGTAAATACTTTAGATTTCATAAACTTATTCTGTAGTCTACAGACATCTATATTGGCTAATTCCACAGACCTGACTAAACCAAATATCATAGCTGATCCTACAACTCCTGTTCTGGGCAGTCGTCTTTCACTAACCTGTGGTAGCACAGTGGACGGGGCGACGTACTCTTGGAAGAAAGACAACACATACATTGGCCGTCATTTTGAGCGAATCCTACATCTCAATAATGTAACGACCAGTGAAAATGGAGCATACTATTGTACAGTTGAACGAAGCATGGCCGATCAGACCTCTGACTCCTTCACTGTCAACGTCAGTTGTAAGTATGTGACAATAAATTTGACACTAAATAATTTCAACGTTTTTTTCGCCGATCACATAAAAAACAATAGTTCTAAGCAGTGTAATAAAATGTCAATTAATAGCAAACAAAGAATATCCAGATATAAATCTGCACCACTAATATAGAGACTTGGAACAAGTGTAAGAGCACAAGTCAAGATAAGTAAACTTAGAAACACTACATTAAAGACGATTTTAAAAGCAAAGTAGTAAAATAAAATACAGATATAAATCTGCACCACTAATATAGAGACTTGGAACAAGTGTAAGAGCACAATTCAAGATTAGTAAACTTAGAAACACTACATTAAAGACGATTTTAAAAGCAAAGTAGTAAAATAAAATACACGACATAAAGTATTCGATTCCAACCTAAAAATATAAGCTTATAATGTTATAATAATAGAGATAAAAAAGTAACATATATTTTACTTTTTAAATAAAAACAATTGTTTCTTACTTCCTGACTAGCATATTATGAGAAATGTGTTGAATATAGTAGGATAATCTTAAGACGTTTCTGAAATAATATCTCATTAGTAAGGACAGACACCGTGTCAATTGGTCAAAATAAAATGTTTGCCATATTTTTTCTCTTTTGTTTATTTTAATATTAAGATATTTAAGAAATAAAACATAAAGATTTTGTTGGAAAATCCAATCACATACAATAAAAAATAGTTACGATTTGTCAATTTCATAATTTTGTTCCGACGTTAAAGTCATTTGGACATAATCTAGAAAGGTTTTTTTTTTGCAAACATGAATCATTAATTAATAGGCAACTTAAACCAAAATTAATTAAGCTACATTAATTATTAGTTATTATCATTAATTATTAGTTATTATCATTAATTATTAGTTATTATCATTAATTTTTATTTATTATCATTAATTATTATTTATTATCATCAATTATTAGTTATTATCATTAATTATTAGTTATTATCATTAATTATTAGTTATTATCATTAATTATTAGTTATTATCATCAATTATTATTTATTATCATTAATTATTAGTTATTATCGTCAATTATTACTTATTATCATTAATTATTAGTTATTATCATTAATTATTAGTTATTATCATTAATTATTAGTTATTATCATTAATTATTAGTTATTCAGATTGAACAGGGGGCATGGTGGCCTAGCGACAGCGTTTTCGGCTGGCGTACCGAAGCGTCTAAGTTCGATTTCTGGTGAAAGTTAAATTTGTTACTGGATCCGGAGGGTGTCCCTGTGTCTACCCAGCTCTGATGGGTGCCTGTCTTTAGCTGGGGTAAAGCAAAGGCGGCGCGGCTGGGAAATGGGCTGGCAACACAATCTTCTTGTATGCCGTAGTTGTAGAAACGTGTGAACGCTGCTTCACTCGCCCCATTGATCAATTTGGTCCGACGGGTTTCTTTACTTTTTTTGTCAGATTGGACAGATCTTTTGTTGAACAATAGAAATTAATACCGAACATACACTTAACTGCACACATTACAGCACTTACAGAAAACATTTGATCAATTCTTCACTCAAACAACGGTTAACAAAGATATGGTACTCTGGTGCACCATGAAATAAACACATATAAAATGAACTTTAAAATCATTATTTTTTGTACCAAACATCTTTTTTATATAATTAAATAGCATTTTAACATGTTTTGATAAAAAAATATAACGTTTTAGTGAAATTTTAATTAAAATTGCGTTAAAAATAAATACATGATATTGAGGGCGAGCCATCGACGCCATATTGTCTTCTTGCCAACAACGCGTTTCAACACACTCGGTAATTTTACGCTAAAATGGACTCCCAATCCGATTTTCAACCTGATATTCAACTAATTATGAGTGCTGGATTCCAACTATTATTCTGGTCATTCGGAAGATAAAAATGATACTTTGCAGACTGATTGGAATGAATCAAGTACTGACGTGTAAGTATGGCTTGTGACCTAGATTACTTTCTTTGTGTGTGGCTTTACGAAATTTATTTGTAAAGGCCTTTTTACAAGTATTTTTTATGTTATGTTAGGTAAACATTGTTTTTATATTTAGACCTATTTTCTATGTAACCAATTAGTTATTAGAAAGTGTTTTCACTATCGATAAAAGCGTGTTAGGCCTAAGTAAACAATATAGGCCGGATCAGCTGTTTTTTGTTTACATAAAGCAGATGAGAGAAAATTTCAATTTGGCTACAGTTGAATCCTATTTATATTATTTAAATGGCTCAGGAGAATTTAGAATAATTACACTATTAATAATACATAAATTAAAATTGCATTTTTTAGTTATTTGTAACTTATTGTGTGTGTTACTTTGACTGTTGCTATTATATAAATACTTATACTATTTTCTACTCTATTACAGTTCCTATGGCCTATGGACCTATGGACAATGTGGACACTATGCCTGAGCAGCCTGACCCATTTCTTCATGTGATTGTTCCTCGAATACAACTGATGTTAGAACATGGGATGAAGCCTGTAATTTTACAATGGCCATGGTTTTTTTTTAAGCTTTATTTCCCTTTAGATTTGGTAACTAAAGTGTGTGAGTTTACTATTCCACATGAGAACATGTAGGCCCTACTCCCAAAACCTAAAGGTTGGTTGGACCCAACTGTGGAGAGTTTTATACGTTTTGTGGTCTAATTATGTATGCAGATATTGTCCCTTTCTCCAAATGTGGTTAGGTTCTGGTAAAAAAAGTAGACACAAGTGACCAATTAATTAGTAAATATAATGTTTACGGAAAAGCAATAAGCATTGGAATACCATACTTTTTCATTTATTAGATATAGCTAGGGTAAATTCTTATATTTTGTTTCAAACTTGAAGGGATAAAAATCCAGATTGGGTAGAATTAAAGAGACTCATTAACTTATTAAATTTGGCCAATTGAGTTAACAATACTGGATGGATTTGGGAAATATTGGCATTTTTTATCAAATACCTAGCACTGCTAAACCACCCGTTTTATTTTAAGCATGCCATTGATCCAGAATTTATGGCTAAACCGGGCAACTGTAGAGTATATTATGACAGTGAAAAGGTTGTGAGAAGAACAAGTGTGAAATGTAAGGTGTGTGAAATATTTTGTTTCCAAAAAGGTAGGTATTGTTTGTTTGTTTACAATAAATTGCTATAAATCAATACATATCAATGAATCTTGTTTTTTTTTTAAATAAAATGTTACGGTAAAAAAAAATTAATTTTCCTTTGTGTATTTACTAGTATTCATAATTAAAAAATATCTGTACTTTTTTTTTATATTTAAAAAAATCCGGTAACAATGCCCCCCCCCCCCCCGCGTAATTGCTAAAATTAACTGATATTAAAAGAAGAGCCATAAAAAATTTATTTCTGTACATATTTACTTCAAATTTGTTTTATCTTGTGTAAAATAGATTTTACTTTAATAAAATCTACATTTTGTTGACTTATGGAAGCCTAATTTGTTTTAATTATAATTGTAAATGTTGAAACTTTTTATTTTTACTATCTAAATATAATTTTTTTACCAAAATTTTCTTTCATAAATTTTTTATTCTAAAACAAATAGTTTTTTTTGCCTTATAGCATTTAAGTAAATTAATTTACAAACAAAATAAGACCAAATAATTATATTTTATTCTTATATAACTTATAAAAAACAAGTCTCAATTGCCCCCCTCCCCTACTAATCGCTCAAACACATAAAATCTGATAATATTACACAAAAATTCATAAAAAAATTATTTCTGTACATATTTACTTCAAATTTGCTTTGTCTTGTGTGAAAATGATTTGACTTTAATAAAATCTACATTTAATTTACTTATGTGTTCATACTTTTTTTTTCTTATATTTGTGAATGTTGAATATTGTAATTTTTTTTTCCTAAATTTTCATTCAACATTTTTTTTCTACTAAAATTTATTAAATATTTTTTCTAATAACATAAAGGTTGATTCATTTTGAAACAAAATGATACCAAATACTTATATATTTAGCCAAATACAACTTAAAAATTTAGTCACAAAGATAAAACATTAGTTCTTCTTCTTCTTCTTCTTCTTCTTGTCCCATAACCTTGGCGGTCGTTGGGGGGAGCTAATGGACACTGGGTGTCCATTAGTCCTCTCTTGGGCTTGGTAGACTTGGCGGCGCCCATCTCCTCTCCAAGTCGGCGGTGGATTTTTATGGCTGCCTGCACCGAGGGTCGAACCCTTGATGCGGCGCTTGGGAGTCGAGCTCGCTGTCGACTTTGCTAACCAGCCGCCAAAAAAACATTAGTTACAAAGAAAAAAATTGAAAAAAACTGCAGTTGTTTGAGAGTTATATATGTCCCTCCAAAATTAACTAACTTCAGACATGCATTTATGCCAACAAAATTACTATAACATTCTCACTCTACAGCAACACAGAAAATATTCAAATATATTTCAATAAAATTATGTTTGGAATTAACTATTATAGACCAACGGGAGATAAAAAAAGGATTACGATTTATTGAAAAAAAAAGTATGTGTGATATCATTACTGGAAATTAATTACAGTTTCAGGGTAAGATCAATTAATAATATAAATTAAGTTGCCAATGTTTAACCATTTCAAAGAAATTAAAAAAACAACAACATACAATACACAGATATACTCTTACTTTTACTAATTCTATAAGCTACCTATTTTGTATTTTATTACCCATGTCGTTAAAACACTTTTTAACTAGCTTTTACGTATTAAGTTGTGATAGAAAATTGCTCTATAGCGTTTACCTAACATAAATTTGATCTTACTTTTCTTTTATTATTATTTTGTAAAATAAATACGACATCATTTTTCTTTAGGTGTAACACACTAAATGCAATATAAACTCATTATTACCTTTTCAGCTGGCCAAGAGATTGTCAAAGTTTCAATGTTTGTGTTGGGATTGACGCTTCTGATGTCTAAAGTTTTCGCTTAAATGGACACCAAAATATACAACCATATAATGATTTAACTCCATTATTTTTTTTATTTTTTTTATATTTTAAAGTATGTATTTTTATTACTATCATATTATATTTACATTAAAGCTTCTAAATTATTAAACTAATGTTACCCATAATATAAACCAATAATTTATTAGACAACGAGAACTTAAAAACATAAAAATCAATTTTACACATAACGTAGTAAAGCCATCTAAAACCTTTAAAAAAATCTTTACCGAGCGTAAACTATTAAGGTTCGACACCTGTGTAGAATTTTTATTTATTTCGCATACTTAAACAATTTTACTTGCCCTGTCACATTCAGCTGTGTGTTTTATGTATACTAGGGGTGAACAATATTTTATGTATAGATTTTTTTTGCCATAGCAACCATAAAAATGGCCGACAAACAGTTTTCTAAAATTTCGTATAACTTTTTGTACAAAGCAGAAAATTCAATTCTGTTTTATGTTATTGCTTTGAATTTACATTATCAATCTTTCCATGCATGATTATGCCGATAGCTGTATTATTATTTAAAAAAATTGATTTTTCTACAAAAAATGTATATAAAATTTGCTTATTGACATGGAAATTCAAAAATAAAGAAAAGAAAGTTATCAACGAATCTTCAAAATCATGCATGGGATTAAAGATAACATAGTGATAAATAAAACTGCCAAGTTTTAACCTTATGCAATGATTCTTTACAGAGGAGTAGCAAAATAACGGATGAAAAATGAGAAAAAATACAAAATTGAGAAAAACCGGAAAAAGAAAGAAAACTGTGCTCTGAAATGAACTAAACATGCATGTTTGAATGTGTTATATCACGATTTTGAAGTTCAAGTCTTGTGTAACAACTGTATTTTATTATTAAAGCTATGGTTAAACTGTCTCAATATGTAAAAATCTCAAATACGCTAATAATAATTGTTTTACTCATAATTAGACAGGTGTCTATCCTTAAAAGTCAGAGAATCATTTTTTGTTAACTCATGTTGAATATACGTCAATATTTATAAACCTTTGACTAAAATATTTTTAACTATTCAATTGGTTATTTTCACATTTCCAACTTTATGCTGTAAACTTTCTGTCCATTAATGCATGACAAAAATTGGTCTATTGTCTTTTTCTATATTCAATTAATATATAAAATTTTAATAAATGTGTGTGACAATATACATTTTTACATTATTAGGATGGAACTTATATTTATTTGAACTTTGTATTATGAATGTGTTATACATTACCTAATGTTTCAATGTTACTGGAAATGTTACTGTGAAAATATGACATTATATCATTTTTTATGTGAATTATGAAATGATTTTTTTCGGTCTCTGGTGTCTGATATACAGTGTGTTGAAGAAATCAAACGGATGATGGCATATTGCAACAAGTTCAATAAAATACGGAACTATAATATATATATTTATTTAATATAGTGTACAATGTTTAATAAGTCCATTATTGAGTGATTTAAAAATAATGGCAAGATATAGAACACACAAATTCAAGTTAAATCTGTGCTTTTAGAATGAAAAAAAAAATATTTGTAGATTTCGACATTTTTTGGGCACAATTAAGTTTTTTTCTAATTTCTTCATTACAATCACTGGGCTATATAACATCAAGTGTTCTTACAACTAAGTTTTATATACATATTTTTAAAGCCAGCTAAAATAGACAAAATATATTGCCCTATATTTTTAACCAAATTATAACTATAATTATAGAAATGTATAGAAAATGTCATCAATTTTGCACCTAGAATGTCATTTGTATAATTCATCGCTCAGTGATCATAAAATTGTTAAGTTTTTTTGAGTAAATTATAATAAACTAATAAAATATATTGTCTTTAACTTTAAGGGTTGTGTTAATTTTTGCAAGTTGTGTTTGCCATAATGAGTTAAATTAACTGTTCCAGCGATTACATATAATATTAGAGAAGTTATAACACTCGGCTGGCTGACCTGGTATGATTATGCACTTATATACTCACGGGCCTCACAATCAGCCAAGTGGTAAATCGCCGATATAAAAATTAGGATTAAAAGTCTAGCGTTAGGTAAACGCATGGAGAATGTCCACTGCTGTGCACCCGAGGATCAGTTGAATGGAAATGGCGCCAGTGTGCCCGTCTGGCAATTTACTACCAGGGGAAATTAAAAGTATCCCGTCGGACCGAATTGATCCCTAGGGCCGGTGAAGCAGCGTTCACCAGTTTGTGTGGCCGCGGCATACTAGGTGATTATGTGGCCAGCACTATGCACAGCCGACTTTACTTTACCCCAAATAAGGTCAGGTACCCATCAGAGCTGGGTAACTCAGGGACGCCCTCCAGACCCGGGAAAAAATCCTAGATGCACCATGATTCGAACCCGGGTCCTTTGGTTCGTTAGCTGCCGCTCGACCACCCTGTCCCATACCGGGGGAAATAGCAGATAAATAATGAATGCCGCCTCGTTAGTGACCTGCGGGATTTCCGTACGGGGGGGGGGATAATGTAGTGGATGTCTATGGTCCACCATACGCTGTCTCTGACATTTTTCACTTTATTTGATTTAGTGTTGGCATATTTAGCCATTGAGTGTAAGGACAGAAGAATCGCCACGACCTGGGCCATTTGCGCGTGCAAGAACTTGCATGATCATGTAGTCAATGTATAAAACGTCTAGCCAGCCAGTCAATGGGATTTAGTTCTCAACATTCTGACAGTGGCTCGGTCATTGAGGTCAGGCCGACTCTAAATCGTCCACAAGGGCAGCATTTAGAGTTAACGAAATCGGGCATCTATTCCATAGAGAGCCAGGAACAAATAACGACAAAACATTTAATTCTACTTAACACATACTATCGAAGCTGAACAAGTCAATAAAAATCTTATTACGTAGTATTAGTGCATGGGCAAGGGGCAATTTCATGAGAAAGGTTGAACAATTCAAGAGAAGACGAACATTATATTTCAGTCAAGTATTGCGACGTCATTTTGCAAAACTATTTTGTACAGTTGAGTGAAAAGAAAATAAGACTAAACAAAATATCCAAGTGGTCATCTTATTCCTTACTGACACCATACTATAAGTCTCTTAAAACCCGGACGAGCCGAAGCTCTTACTCTGGGGCGTAACGCATTAGAATTGAGTTTACAACTCTGTCCGGGCTCCAGCCACCCTGGTTTGGATTAAATTGTCAAAAATATATCGAAAACCAAACAACGCCAGCCGCGTTAAATTTGGCGGAATGGTAATGACCGACCAACGCAGTCTGCGTTTTTATCAATAGAAAGGGTTGATATTATGCAAGCTATTTGCACCAAAGATAAGTGTACTAAACTCCATCCAATCCCTACCCTCTTCTTAACTTCCAAGCGCTTACTTCAATAAGCTATATCATACACTGTAACCGGGTCATGTCACAGTCTTAAATGCTTTTTTGTCTAGCTCTATCCAATTACAACGACAATTGATTTTGACTTATCTCGCTTGGGTTAATAAACAACTACAAAAAAACCTTTTTATTATTGGCAAATAATCTCCTTTAGATTAATTTAATCTGTATCCACGTAGGAAATAAGAGCTGTTTCACTGTAAAGAATTTCATATCTGATTCTGTTTACCTAATCAGACGCGTTTATTTTTTAGTTTATATTATGCTCAACCGCGAAGGTTTTTTTTTGGCTACAGTCAATACTATTGACGATTAGTGTATTACAGAATTATTGTCTTTATTCTGACGAAATTACCCTTATATAATTTTTTTTATTACTTTTGCTATCTTCATTTGATTTTCATAAGACGATATCATATTTGAAATTATGCGTAACTTATATTATATATTTTTTTTTTTTTTTTTATTTAAAAAAAAAATTACTCATCAAAGTCTTAAGTAACACTTTTCAAGGCCGACAAAAAAAAAAAAAAAAATAAATCCTAAGTGAATTGTCTACGTTGTTTTTGTTTCTTTAAATGATAACAAGTATTATAACAACCCACCACATAATGCCGCAAACAATTTTGAAAAAAATCCATTCAAATGTCAATAAAAACACTATGTAAACACATACATCCGGTTGTTATTCAACTGAAATCGTTATAGTTTTTTTTTCAAAGCTAGAAAATATACCAGGTAAAAAAATACAACTAACTTATATATTATAAGATACAAAAATAATGATAATAATGAATGTGCGCTCTTGACTGAATTGATATAGCCAAATTAATATGCTACTCAGATGAATAACTTTCAAATTATTCACAAACTCTAGTAAAAATCACGATGGTTGCTAAATCTGTGGATGGAGTTATAAAGTTATACACACTAATTGTTTATGTAACTGCTGACGATAATGAGTTTAGTAAATGTCAGTAATGTACAGTGCCGTTGCAAGGGATTTGGGGGCTTGGCCTCTTTATGGGCCCCTGCATTTTGACATTCAACATTATGATATGAGAAACAATAAATTCGTACACTCCTTTGTGGGGCCCCTCAAGTAGGGGCCCGGGAGGACTTTCGAATTTGAACAACCCACCCCCTCCCCTAGCTACGCCACTGGTAATGTAGCAAGGACAGTTTTTATGTAGTAAGGGAATTAAGGAAGAGATGAAAAGTACATTTTAGAAATACCTCATTATTTCCCTTTAATTACCTTATTTTGTTTATTTTAGTTGACCTCTTGTTTTGTAATTACATAAAATAGGCTAGTTCGTGTGAAAAAGTCCGAGTTATTTTTTTTGTATAAATAAATATTTAATTTATATTTGTCTTATTCAACCGGTATAGGTCACATAGGCAAGAGGAAGATCGTATGTTAGGGAGAAAAGTCCAATTGTGTGTTAGAAGAAATGTATAATATACTAGACGAGTTAAGTTCTACAAGAAATAATATATACTGTTGGATGTTTCATTCTGTTTATGGAAAAACATTCATGACATTTTAAGTAGAAGAAAAACTGTTAACTATTTTTAAAGCTTCCTAAAGAGAGTACTGTAAAGGATGTACGCTTCAAAATAAAACTTTTAGGACTAAACAAGTTATAACAAAACAACAACAACAAGGAAATAATAACAATACATAATATATTACAGTTAACTTAAAGGTTATCAAATAGATTGAAGGTCATCCATATCTCAAGACAGATTACAGTCTTTGAAATTTGTATCTGTATGAAAATGGTTTTGCCAGGTGTATACATACAGAGCAAGACAGAAAATAATGTGCGTGTCTTTCAATAGTTTTTATTTACTACTTTAATAAGTACTGTCTAAATGTTGGTCTAGAGAAACATAATTGTTCATTGTTTGGATTAAAAACAAAAGAACAGATGAAACAATTCATTTCTTTATTTGTTCTCTAGAGAAAGTTTGTATATGTATCAACAAATAGGAGGTGGGGCGCTGTGGCCGAGCTGCAGCGAGTTCGCTTGGTATACCAAAGGTCCTGGGTTTGGATCCTGGTGAACTCTGCGATATTTTCCCTGGTCTCGACGGTGTCCCTAGGTCTACCCAGCTCTGGTGGGTACCTGACATTAAAGTAAAGTAAAGGCGGCTTGGCATTGTGGTGTCAACACACATCAACTAGTATGTTGTGGTCTCTGAAACTGGTGAACTCTGATTGATTTGGTCCGACGTGTATTCTACTTGTAAACAAATAGAAAATTAAAGTTCAGTTTTGGACGGGGCGCTGTAAACCACAATGCCGGCCCTGCTTCAAAAAAATGTTGCTGATAGGCTAAACTTTTTAAAAATGTAATACTTACCCATAGTCATTTATGTAATGTTGAAGAGAATGATCGATCAATATGGTGGGAAATATAGAAAATGAGATAGAAAAGACATTGGGAGGATAGAGAGAAAAGAAAGAGAGATAATAGATATACAAATGTAAATTATAGCAAAAAGAAAGAATTACATTGAGAGAAAAAAAAAACATTTCACTGGTATTATTGTCTTGCAAGATGTGACATATTTTATTTGACATAATATTATTATTATCATGAGTGCGTGTCGACTTTCCTTCTCTCTCTCTCACAAACAATAAATCTAGGAAGACGAATTCAATATTTAATACAACACAATTCATTATACATCACTTCTCCACATTTTCTTAACATATCTACTCAATTGATATCAACGTCCATTTCTATATTTTTTATTTAACACTATCTATCTAACCAACACCGGTCCTGACTTCGACCTGTGTTTCCTTCTGTCTCTTAATCACACTCTGGCCATCCCTTCTGACTGTGTCAATGAATAATGTTTTTTTGGTGTTGCCAGCTTACTCAATTTCATTGATAGTGATAAAACAGAAATAGAGAAAAGAGAGATAAATAGAAGAAAAAAGAGTAAAATTTGTCAGTTTTGGTAGCATCTAGCGGCAGTAAATTGACATCTATACAATAACAATATCATTTAAATAATAGAAAAACACTTTAATTTTTATCACTTGTTTTTTTATCAAAACAAGTAAACACACCAATACCGCTATCATTATATAATATATGCACATTTAAAGAAATTAAAAATGTATATTTTTTTTAAAATACGAAGCCACGGTTTCATTATATATATAATATAATAATGTCAGATTTTCATAGTGACAGTTTCAGTAACATGGAAACTATCATGATTTTCTTTCATCTCTTTATATTTGACAAAATTATTAAACAAGCAATCGATCAAACTTAAAATTGTGTTAGTTTTTCATAATATATGGCATATTAAAGATACACATTGTAAATTGACGTTCTCTTAATTTTACAAAGTCAAAAATATAAATTGTAAAAAGAACG
Source organism: Anisus vortex (assembly GCA_949126835.1). NCBI lineage: Eukaryota > Metazoa > Mollusca > Gastropoda > Planorbidae > Anisus > Anisus vortex. Next base: position 10,775,158 of record OX421498.1, on the reverse strand, counting down.
AAAATATATTTTAAAAATAAAAGAAACAAAAAATTGTTCAAGTTAAATGGGCGGCAATTTGACAGTAAAAAGATTTAAAAATGGACAGTCGATCATTTAAAAAAGTAAATGTACATATACAAATGTTGCATTATCACAGACTTTAGTGTATTTAAATACATTCGTTTAAAAAAAAAAAATTAGCTTCTGGGATAACAATAATTTCAACAGTTAATATATTAAAAAAAAAAATTAAAAAAATAATAACAAATTGCCTATCTTAAATGGCTGAAATTTGTTACCGGTGAGCAAAATTTCCCAAAAGAGTTAAAAGCTGGCATCGCTAATGTACGATGGCCTATGTGTGGTGTTACTAATACTGTAACTCAAACATTAATAACTATAAAGGACATATATTTATATAATCACTAAATAGTATATTAAGCATCAAGGGAGATAAATCATCAAATTAACAATTGTTGTTGTTGTTAGTGCCCATTATATATTATTCTTACGGTAGCGTGTATGGGTATCTAAACATGTATTTGTTTAGTTTCATTTATTATCAGCATCATCATGTAGCCTATGGCATATGCACACTTGAAATATCAAAGTAACGAACTTGTGTTTACATACATTCATTTATTTATTCAACACAAAATACAATTTTAAGAATGCTGAAAAAGTTGTATTCTTGTTAGATACTTTAAGTAATTCTCTCCTAAATATAATTACTCAATATATTTAAGATGTATATATCAAAAGAGTGATCAGTTCATCTAGCCCACTGGACTTACTAGTCTTAGATTCCCTTTGTCTTATTTAATTTTTGTTCTTCCATTTGTAATAACATTTCTTCTCTTTCAATATCCTCTATTTCTTTCTGTTCAGTTTACTTTTGTTTGAACTTTTTTCAATAAATGTTTGCATTTCTTTTTTAGGGATTTCATATTTAATAGCAAGCTTTTTAGCTTATTCAGTTAATTCAATACTAGTCCATTTTTGAAAAGATGCCATTCTATTTATTTTTGTAGAATATATGAGTATAAAATGTATTGTATTGTGGTTAAAATTGTATCACAATAAGAGTGGAATATGCTACTTTGGTATTTAATAGTACAGTTTATACAAGTTTATTGAACTTGTTAAAATTATAGTTTAAATCAATGTTTGTATGTACCGGTATAAAGTACTGTGAAATTTGTACTGGTCAAAATGTGAATGTGACCAAAATGTTAAAAATGAATGTTTGAAAAATGGACTTATGTACAAGTTATATACAATTCATAATATTTATAATAAAAAATTGTTAAAGTAAATACATAAAATGAAATTATCAATCAGAAAAGATACAGTTTGTTACAAAATAATACAATAAATTAGTATTTATATAATATAATTTTGTAAAGAAGACAATACAAAAACAATTAAAGCAATTATATTTTTTTTTAAACAATGATAGCAGGAAAAATTTCACAAGAGAATTGCAAATAAATATAATAAATGACATAGACTGGACACAATTTTTTATTTTTACAACAAATAATCAACAAATTACAATTCGAACAGATACAACTAACAAATATATTTGTGAATATTCTGTGGGATACCTCTCAATGTATTATTTAGAACAACGCTATCCCATACAATACAAACAAATTACCTAACAGAATTTATATGAATGCAGCATTTAAAACAAGAAACAGAAAGTATGAATAGACAGAATTAAGAAGAGATTATCAAATGATACAAGAGATTTGCCTCCAACCTAACCCGCTAATCAAAATGCAATATAAAACATGTAAGATAAATGAGTCATATTTTTACTAATCAATGTATATACATTATAATACTATATTGTTTTTCCAATCGGTGAAATTTCTTCAGAAAAGATTAACACACAGTTCTATTGTGTAATTATAATTAGTCTAGTTGATTAGAGTTCAGCACACAGGGATGTTTTAAATAGCTTATAAATGTCCTTTTGGTTCATCATATTCTTAAATACCTGTTTAATTCATCTTTTTAAATTTCATTGAATATTGAAATCCTGAGAATATCTTGTAATTTAAAAGTAATCTAAAATGTTCAAACTTTATATATTATAAGAAAGTTCATATTAATAATCACCAACAGTCAGGTATTAAAGTAATAGAATGTCCAAATGTCACAAATTTTAATATGGGCCGGCACGAAATGTCAATTTAAATTTCCAATAAAGATTAACAAAATTGAAAGTCAACAATAAATTTCATTGTTATTATAAATTCTACAATTAAACGCTTGCATATTGATTATGATTTAAATTTACTATAGTGTTCTTGTAGTATTAGGCAATGCCTATGCAATCAGACGTATGCTAGTCAACCATCTTGATTTTCATTAATACTGGTAATGATGTCCATATATGATAGGCCTAAGTTTTAGTAAAACTTACACTATATACTGATCAACATGATCCATATACAAGTTGAAATGATAGTTCTTCAATATAATATAGGCCTGGCAATTCTGGTTCACCATCGAATCATTCTTTTACATTTATATTAGTATTAGTTCATTTTCATATGAAATGAGTAAAACTTCCAAAGGCAAGTTTCAAGAAATGTCGAAATAATTACAAATTTCACTTATGGTTTTCCTTCCAACGCTGCCAAACTATTTTATGTTAGTGCCCTTTATATATTATTCTCAGCATCATCATGCATTGCGTAGGCACACTTGAAATATCTAAGTAACGCACTTGTGTTTACTTACATTAAATTATTTATTTAACACAAAATACAATTTAAAAAATGATGAACAATTGCATAAACAAGTTGTATTCTTGTTAGATACTTCAAGTAATTCTCTCCTAAATATAATTACTCCATATATTATGATGTATATATCAAAAGAGTGATCAGTTCATCTAACCCACTGGACTTGCTAATCTTAGCTTAGTCAAAAGTATCTCTAACAAAAACTTACTATTTTTCTATAAAAGATTTCCCAAAATATACTGGGTGCACTGACCTATACAACTAAAATAAAGGATATCAAATAATTAGTGTTATAAAATGCAATTGTCTTAATATAATTATCAAACCAATTAAATTATTTATTTAATCGTTATTTTGGGAAAGGCAATATCTACATTAGTCCATGTTTAGCGAAGACTTTAGACATCAGAAGTGTCAATCCCAACACAAGCATTGAAACTTTGACAATCTCTTAACCAGCTGAATTGGTTATAAAAAAATTCATTTTATATTTTGCTACTATAATTTCAGAAAATAATATTATATTATTAAACAAATTAATTAAAATAAATAAATAAATGACTTATATGGTTCGGCTACGTTCTTCGCATGGATAAGAAAAAGCTTCCGATCATTGCATTGAAATAGACACCATCGGAAAAAAGAAAAGAGGATGATACAGTATGGCATGGAATGGGTTGCCTAAACAAACCAGGAAATCCAGAAACGTTACATCATTTAAGACATTAACTAAAATGCAAGACTAGACTCGAACCACGGATGAGCGTAGGACGCACAATTTTCTATAGATAAGGAGCGTCTGTATTGTATAAGATAAGATAAAGATCTTTAAAAATCAAACCAGATTTTGACGTCATAACACAGTAACACATAAAGTGGCCTTAATGTTTTCCCTTTACGTAAGACTTAACGCATATTAATGTTATATGGTGGAGTGAAGAGGGGGGTACAACCACGTTAAGAAATATTCATAAGAATGATACTTACAACTTACAACAGAAGTCAATAATAAAAATAAATGGTCATATTATGACCATTTATTTTGGACTGTACAGGTATAGTCGACACCGTCATTGGCTGTTAACTTGTCAAGATGAATCGTCTGCTCCACTTCGCCGGCGATGATCGAGGTGTCTTTATTCCAAGAGCAACTGCCTTCGACATCTTCGGTACCACAGGTTAGGGTAAGGTAACCTCACAGCACGGGAAGTAAAGGTTCTTCACTGATTTTTTGTTTTACAGGTAAGTAACCTTTGTGGGAGGAAAGTTTCTATTTATTTTTACTGAAGCAAAATATTTCTAAGACAGTTAAGAAGTAAATGTATGTAGACCTATGTATAAACATGCATGCGTTTTTTATTATACAGTTTTGTACAATAGGTATCATTTACACACACAATTTCTACCACTGATTTCTAGTAATGGTTAACACCAAAGATGTATTTGGCTACTCAGTGTAGTTCGCTTGACTTGTAATTTGGTTAGTTATTTCAATTTTCGACAGAACCTATGTTTGTGAATTGTCTCCCTTATTATTTGCTGTCAAGGGAAAAAAAATACCAAACAATAAAAAAAGTAAATACTAAAAAAAAGTATTCAGCAACTCAGTTTCTAAACACACTTATAAATTTGCAAGCATTTGAAAAGGAATACCATTCTAAAATGATGTACAGTTAAAAACTTTAACATACGTTGATTATTAAAAGGTCTAAGTTTATTATTAAAAATAATAATAATAATAATAATAACGGTGCTTATATAGCGCATATCCCGTTGGTGAAAGTTTCTAATAAAAAAAAAAAATCAACGACTTAAGCAATATTGTTTATATAATAAATAATTCTTGTAGAGGACGTTTCCAATTTATACATTTAACTTTTGACCCGATTAGTCAAACGGATTAGGAGCCTATAGAGCACAAACATATAAATAAACAAACTCACGGTAATTATGTATATTAATTGGTATATTATTACACAACAATAATGATTAAATAAGCACATTACTCCACGACCGTAGTGAGTAAATAGGTATATTATTGCACAACTATAATAAACAGGGCCGTATTTAGGATTTTGGGCGCATTGTTCCCAAATTTACGTGAGGGCGCCTTGTGGACTCGCCCTGTCTTCCTTATACCTCAGAAAATTGATGTTAATTCATGAAATATTCTCTAAAATCATAAATTTTATGTTGCGCTTAACATGTTTGGCCTGGAGAGCTTAAAATTGTAGGTGATTAAATGAATTATCTATTAACATTTTTTTTTCAACAAAAGAATGGAGATTTCACAAAAAAAAATGTGTGATTTGTGGGGGCCCCTTTGTAAGGGGTCTCTGTTCCATTAGAACATGTTGAACATGCCTAAATAAGCTATTGTTAATGATAAAATAGTTTTATTACTACACAGCCGTAATGATAAAATAGGTATATTACTGCACAGCCGTAATGATAAAAAAAGATATATTACTGCACAGCCGTAATGATAAAATAAGTATATTACTGCACAGCCGTAATGAGTTTATTGTTTATTGACACAGTTCATTGGCTTAAAATTATTGGTCTGTAAACTTTAATCTATGGTCATTCGTTAATGTTTCTAAGAGCTGTTGTATAGATCTAAGTAGGATTTTTAATATATCCTCAAATATGTGTTTAAAGATATAATTGCCCGTTCGTAAACAACGTGATTATTTTAAGTACAATTGACTTTGACTACTTCTTTTACTATGAAAATAAGATGTAATTGTTTTATTTGGCTATTAAATATACATTTCTAATTTGTGACACTAAGTCAACTCATTAGACCATTAATATGACTACGGTAAATTGAACGTCGCATGACGAAACTATGCTTTCTGATAAGTAGTTTATATATTTTATGTATATATATATATATATATATATATATATATATATATATATATATATATATATATATATATATATATAAATATATATATACTTTTATATGTAATTGTCAAGTCTTAATTAAGTGTGACCTTTTAAACTGCTATGATCGTGAACTTCCAGTGAAATTTACCGCCATTTTCTTAAACAAAAAACATGCTTTTGGCTTTGTTTGACAATTGATTTCAACATCGACAGCCATTTCTTGTCTTTTAGAAATAATTAACGGCTACAAGATTAGTTATGAGGTATCCGTTTTTAACATCAAAAGTGAGTAGGCGATAATTAATGCTCAAAGTGTTAGTCACGTTAGGCTGAATGTAGCATTTGTTTATACAATAAGTTAGTCAAGAGTTGCGTCCTTGGTAATTAAAAAACACAATGCGGAGATTAATAAAAAACAACAACACGAAAATTCTTTTGCATCAAGCAATTAGTTTGGGATTATAAATAGGTGATTCAACAAATCTGACATTAACAATTCATCTTTTTCTTTTGGCACCATCTTTTGGAAATGAAATACAATTTTATTATATACATATTGTTACGAATATTGATCCTCTAATAAATGTTATTAAAGTTTTTAATACATTTTATAAATAAACAGGAGATTGATCCTAGTTTTTAGAGTAGATTAGACAGTAGGACGGTTAGGATTTGTTTTGTTTTCTCCTCCCCCTTTTTATTTTAAATAGTAAGTTGTTGGATATTATTATATACATTACACTACGACAATATCTTTTAGAATATCTTTTACAATATCCTCTAATATATCTTCTAGAATAAATCTTATATTAGATTGTTGTTTTATTGATTGGATTCGATAAGCATCAATTTACATTCTTACGGATTCTTACGCCTATGATTTCTATTGTAGTTTAGTTTCCATTCGTAACAACTAAACATATATTAATACCTTCTTTAGTATCTTTTTTCCTATATATATTTAAGTCTTCTTAATTGTAGTTATCCTTTATTTGAATAGAGGAACTTCAATAATTCATAGACTTTATACTACTTTATAGTTATAGCCTAATAGTTATCACTTTTCTTGCCAGGGTTATTGGCACTATTTTCTATTGTAACCGTTAATAATCTAGATTAGGATTTCCTTTTTATGAATGATATTTGATTGTCTTATTTTCCTTTTATGTAAATAAAGTTAATTGTTTAGTTTAGTAATAGGAGTTTTGTTCGTCTATTTAATATAGTTTTTGTAATCATTTTAGATAAGTGTTCATTCATTCTTTATCTATTAGATTCTAACGGATATTCTTGAGTTCATACGCCATCCATTAACCCCTAGACAAGTTTATATTTAATTGAGCCATTTCGCTATTTCATCTTAATTAAAATATCCAGTATGAACTCAGGGATAACCGTAACTTGATTTAAAACACTTCAACGTAATATGGGGTCTCATGTCATTGGATTAATTTGAATTAGGGACTTAGAATTTGATTATTTTACACATTTCTAGAACTAATTTTCCTAACGTTGTAATTTTTCTTGTCGGTGCGCGGGAGTGATTCGGTTTGGTTTTCGTTAACAGCTGTGTTGTTGACTTACATTTGTAGTTTTTAGTCTTATTGTTTTCTCTTCATTCTTCGAGATGGAGTTTACTGATTTTATTAAAAATCCTACCTTAGAGAGTTTAGATTCTTTGAAAAGAAAGGATTTCTATAAGATAATTAAGGAATTGAAGATAGTTCATAGTGCTACTAGTCCCACCCAGATTTTTAAAGAGCAAATAATTTTCTATTATATAAATAAGGGTATTTTTGATAAGAAATATCTGAGTTTAGTGACACCAGAAGTAGATGGGAGTCAAGCTGAGAATTTGTTAAAGCAGAGAGAGATAGAATTAAAGGAGAAAGAGAGAGAATTAAAGGAGAAAGAGATCGAATTTAAGGAGAGGCAAATAGAAAAAGATAGAGAATTTAAGGAGAGGCAAATTGAAAAAGATAGAGAATTTAAGGAGTGGGAAATAGAAAAAGATAGACAATTACAGATATAATTAAAAGAGATGGAGTTACAGTATAAGTTAAAAATGGAACAGTTAGAAGAGGAGTATGCTAGTTTCATGTCTTGTCCTATTCCTAAGTCTACTACTCCTGTGTCAGAAAGGTCTGCTTTCTACACAGATTCATATTGTCGTAGTGTACCAACACTCAATGATCAAAGTTCTAATAATACTAGTAATACAATTACTATTATTAATACTAAAAGCCTTCAAGCGGCATCACCAGTTAATCCTGGTAATTCAAACCAAAACAAGTCCATTAGTCCGCTGAAGAATCTCCTAAGTCTTAAAAATGACAGTGGTGTTGTCAAGACTCAGTCTCATGTTTCTTGCAAATATTGTAAGAGATTCGGCCACACTATTGATCAGTGTCGAAACTGCCCCATTCGACATTCTAAAGACTCCAGGCCTATAGGCCATATCAAACCTAAAGAACTTTTTGATCATTCTAATTTTATACAAAGTGATGAGACCACATCACATCAAAATGTTAAAGACTTACGTTTGGTTGCTGAGATGGCAGACACATATAACCCTGTGCATAGATGTTCATCCTATGTCACTGCTAGCCATAAAAATCAGAGTCCTAATAGTAATACAATTACTAATACAAGCCTTCATGCGGCAACACCAGTGAACACTGGTATTTCACCTCAAAACAAGTCCCTTAGCCCGCGGAAGAATTACCTTAATCAAAGTCTAAATCAAGAGGATAGTTTTGCCAAGACACGTTTAAATGTTTTCTGCAATTATTGTAAGAAACCCGGCCACTCTATTACTCAATGTCGAAAATGCCCCAGTCGACCTTTTCAAGACTTCAAGGACTCAAAGCCCATATGTAATGTTAAAGCCACTGGACATAGTGGTCATTCACTTCAAAGTGATAAGATTACATCACTTTGCAATCTAACAAAGTTCAAAGGGAATGAACTATTGTCTTCAATGTCAATGGAGGAAATATAGCCACAAGTTAAAACGCAATCACATGATTGTATTCAATCCTCCGCATCAAATACCGCCTCTATTTTCATCATTGTTACAGAGATATCTTTTACAAATAAGACCAGTACATCTAGAAAGCCAACAGTGTCACGAGATACTAAATTATCACCTTTACTGGACAATGTCTTAGCCTTATCAGATCCCACTGATACAGGTGGACCTATCTTGAAGCAAGAAGTTGGGTCAGTTAAAATTCTGGAGCTTCCACATGAAACTCAGTCAGACCTTAATTTGTTTAATGCTGAGATGACACTCAACATGGTTACAAAGCCTCCAGTCAAAGATTTCCAGTTGTTACGAAATGACCTAGCCGGAGATCAAGTGTTTCCACAGGTTATTATTCAGCCATCATTGCTGTATGTTGATTCCAGTAGAGATCAATCTGACTTTGGTCCAGACTGTTTGATTACCATAGAGATGAACAAGGAACAAAACCATAAAGTATCTTCACATACAGATGGTCCTTCTGACATTTCTTTGTTGAATATTCTGCAGTTTTCTTCTTGTATGTCTCAAGTAGATTTTTTTCCTACATAACCTGATCCAGAGATGCCAAAAATTGTGACAAATTTGAACTCAGTGGACTGTGGGGATGAAACTTTCTCAGATTGCTGCTTACAGGAAGATTTGTTGTTTGGATGGTACACAGCTCTGATCTGTTTTCTTTTGGTGGCGAAGACAGAGCCAGTTTACAATACTTTCAATCCTTTCAGTGAGCCATTCAAGGAGTTGAACATTCATGCTACATTCAAGTTGAACATTCATAATTATTGTTGTAAATGTTCAAGGGATATTCATATTGACTTGTGTTAAATTTTTTTCAATTGAACATAATGACTTGTTTATCAATTTATTTAAGTTAATTATCCTGAATTACTAAATTAATTAAATCATTCTAAGGACTTCAAGGATTTTTAGTGAAAATACACCATGTTTTGAAATGGGCCTATACTAATCTAGAGAAAGCCCAAAGTAACATGAACATTTATTAGTGGACGATTTTTCTCAAATGTGATTTTTCTCATGAACTATTTTAAATTAATGGGTGTATCTAATTCTTGACAGTTGGGGATGTGTTTATATTCTTAAGAATTTATTGACAGTTGGTGACTTGATGTTGCGTTTATATTCTTAAGTGTTAATAATATGTTTTCTTTAATTGATCACATCACATGATTTTTAAAACTTATTAATCTGTTTCATTGAAGTGATTGTATCACAATTATTTTTTTTGTTTGTTACAAACCCTAGAGGTTAATAATTTTATTCTATTGGTTAACATAAATTATTTTCTTTTGTTTGTTACAAATCGTAGAGGATGATATTTTTCTTATTTTGAGTAACATAAATGATTATTTTATATTTGAAAAAAAATTGCCATTATCATTGTCAATTTTTTCTTTTCTAAGTGTAGGTGTGTTACGAATATTGATCCTCTAATAAATGTAATTAAAGTTTTTAATACATTTTATAAATAAACAGGAGATTTATCCTTGTTTTTAGAGTAGATTAGACAGTAGGACGGTTAGGATTTGTTTTGTTTTCTCCTCCCCCTTTTTATTTTAAATAGTAAGTTGTTGGATATTATTATATACATTACACTACGACAATATCTTTTAGAATATCTTTTACAATATCCTCTAATATATCTTCTAGAATAAATCTTATATTAGATTGTTGTTTTATTGATTGGATTCGATAAGCATCAATTTACATTCTTACGGATTCTTACGCCTATGATTTCTATTGTAGTTTAGTTTCCATTCGTAACAACTAAACATATATTAATACCTTCTTTAGTATCTTTTTTCCTATATATATTTAAGTCTTCTTAATTGTAGTTATCCTTTATTTGATTAGAGGAACTTCAATAATTCATAGACTTTATACTACTTTATAGTTATAGCCTAATAGTTATCACTTTTCTTGCCAGGGTTATTGGCACTATTTTCTATTGTAACCGTTAATAATCTAGATTAGGATTTCTTTATTATGAATGATATTTGATTGTCTTATTTTCCTTTTATGTAAATAAAGTTAATTGTTTAGTTTAGTAATAGGAGTTTTGTTCGTCTATTTAATATAGTTTTTGTAATCATTTTAGATAAGTGTTCATTCATTCTTTATCTATTAGATTCTAACGGATATTCTTGAGTTCATACGCCATCCATTAACCCCTAGACAAGTTTATATTTAATTGAGCCATTTCGCTATTTCATCTTAATTAAAATATCCAGTATGAACTCAGGGATAACCGTAACTAGATTTAAAACACTTCAACGTAATAATATTTTCGTGCAACTAGTAACGTAGCATACAGACATCTTTCGGAGAAAATGATCGAATAAGACTGGAAATGTTGTGCACTTTTATGCATGCATAATCGTTAAGACTTGTCAATTATAGTTCATAATCGCTTTGAATGAATAATTTAGCCCCCTTTGAAACTTGCAATGTGTGTATAAAATGTGTCATGCGAGAGAATTAAAGCGTTCAGAAACTTTTGTGATTTATCTACAATAATAATACTATTAACTTTATATATAATAGATAAGAAACTAGAATGCCCGTCGGACCAAAATGATCATATGGCTGGAGAACCAACGTTGACCAGTTTCTGTGGCCACATCATACGAGGAAATGTGTGGACTGCACAATGCACAGCCGTTTTTAATTTGCCCCGACTAGTGTACCCATCAGAGCTGGGTAGACTCAGCGTCTCCCTCAATTCACGGGTAAAAAATCATAGCCTGCACCATGATTCGAACCTTAAACCTTCGGATTGCCAGTTGAAATCAGTGCCGCTCAATTACGATTAAATTTACCTTATTCATTGTTGTGGAAGTGTTGTATCCGATAGGAATGTAGTCACACGTATAGGTAACATTTTTTCCTGTCTGTAGATCGTTTCAAATCCGGTACGCTGATAGTATCTGCGTAGAAAACATAGCATTTACAAAATGAATGAATCACATTGAGTACTGTTTATGTTATTTGTTATATGTTTCAAATGTGTGCTATTTTTAATTAATTTCTACCAATAAGTGCCCTGAGTTTTATAAACTATATATTGCTAATTTGTTTAGAAAATTAGTTGTTGTTTTTTTCATTCTGCTGTACGTGCACATGTATTTATATAGGTATTTAATTATGTATAAATATATTGCTGACTAGTTTTAGCTTTCAATATCAGTGTCAGTACGGCACTGAAGTCAGAGCCTAAGTTGCTTGAGGAGCTATGTTTTAAATGTGTATCTTAAAACAAATAATTAATATTAATCTATATTATACTTCTTATTGACAAATACAATTGAAGTTTATTATTTATTATGATACGAAATTTTATTTAAGTTAGTTGATTTTTTTTTTGTCCCATGGACGATGCGTTTGAAAAAATATTTTCTCAATTACTCAGGGATTGAGCCTCGAATATACCACCTGCATCTCAGTTTAGTAGAGCCTGCATAGTATTCTGTGATTAAAAAATAAGAATGATGTATTTTGTTTATGGCGTTGTTCAATCTTAACTTTAGAGCAAATCTGATTTGAGCACTTACAATTTCGTAAAATCATAATACCATAAAAAACCAATTTTCATTCTACTGCCTATTCGAAATCACACATTGTTAGTCCAAAAATTAAGTAAGCTTATATTAACTATATACTTTTTGTCTCAATGTGTTTAAACATTTACTCGTTTTTTTATTGAATTTATTTTAGAGTAAAAACTATTGTCATCAATTTAACAAGCCAATAAAGTTGTATATGTTTTTATTTTTAACCTTGACCTTCTATCTAAATGGTAAGTTTGATTAAAGAGACAAGTTGACTTTTACATTTGACATTTGACATTTATTACTTACTTACGCCTACTAACCCTCTTGGGGCAAAGTCCACCAACAAGGGCTCTCCATCCATCCCGGTCGTGAGCGATTCTTTCATACTTTCCTCTTTCCTTGGGGGTTCCACGAAAGGGAATGCCTGGTGATGTTTGATGCTGGTTTTAGGAGTGTGTACCCAAATTATACCCATCTTTTTTGCATGATCTCCAGATTGGCTGACTGTTTACCTGTGCGACTCCAGAACTCATCGTTACTGATCATGTCCGGTCAGTGAATATGCAAAATTCTCCTGAGACATGTTATTGGTGTTAGTAGCTGTGGTCGTCCATGTTTCAGCACCACTGAGTAAGACAAACTTCACGTTTGAGTTGTAGATCTTGACATTTATAGTCGCATCGAAATCGAAAATATGTTGGTTGATCGAGTTGATGTTGAATTTAGAAGTTTATTTTTATAAAATGTATATAAGTAAATGCACGTAAAAATGTATATGGTTTAATAAAGTATATGAACTCCTATGGACAAAAAGATAGTTTTAATGTGAAAACAAAATTCTTATCCCTGGGGCTAGTGAAGCATGTTACACTAGCGTCCATGTTTAATAGAAAGTGATAACAAATAAAACATCCCTATACAAAAGACCATAGCCTGGTGTAATTGAACCCAGGTCACAAGAATGTCAGGCAGGTAACTCTGACCACTAAACTAAGAAGGACACTTAAGATATTAAAGGAATTCAAATAGCAAAAGTGAAATTAGAGACCAAATTGATGCATAGTGCAGATGAACCAACGTTCACTGGTTTCCACGGCCAACTAAAAATGCATTGCTTCATCAAGATTCGAACCCATGTCATTTGATTTGCCAGCCAAATGCGCTGACGCTCGGCTACCGTTTTCATAAAAGAGTTTTATAGAAATTGTAATCACGTGTCTTGATATTAACCATTGGGCAATGAATTTGACACACACATTGTCCTTTATGAATATATTTTAATGAAATAGATAATAAAAATAGTCAAATATAAATATGTCAGTTAAAGTTTTATTTTCTTTAAAAAGAAGTAAAAGTGTATGTTATTAAAATACAAATTTTACTTGTATGGTCCGACACTTGTAGCGTTAGCGCTTGTTATTGTGTAAGTACTGTCAGTAGCTCCAGATGTTCTTATACCACTTAAACTCCATTCATAAAATGTGGCACCACTAGAACTGCATGTCAACACTCCATTCATCCCTGTCAAGATTTTAGTAGTATATCTAATGACTTGCTTCAGAGTTGGCTGGCCAAACTTGACAATAACAAAAGCAAACAAATGTGATTGTTATTACCAGATCTAAATAAAGAAATATTTTTTTTAAAAGGTGTCATAATTTTCTTTGGGAAAAGTGTCTTAAAACCAAAGCTTATTGTTTTAAAGTAAGCTATTGTCGATTACTGTTAGTTTAACAGTTTATATCATTTTTTAAGCAGTGGGCGATAGAAATATATATGTACCATAAGATGGGGTGAACTTGGCCATCTGGGATGAATTTTGGCCATTGAGGAAAACATTAGAGTGCCATAAATCCCAAAAAATATAATCATTGCAGGTCTTCAATTGTATATAATACAAAATAAACATATTGGTAACTATTTAGCAGTTTGTCACGGTGAACAGAGTATTTTCTGAGGTACAGACATCTTTTCAAGATGGCTGTCTGACATGCAATTTTAAGCATAGCTAAGTCTTCCTGTACAATTCTTACGACTGTCATATATATTGTTTTTCCAAGAATTGGAACACGCGATGTTTATTCTTCTTCCCCCTCTTTTTCTCATTAAAACAGGATTTTTTGGGCGGGGCTTAGGCTTCCGATCGACTGGCGTTTAGTGTGAAGACAAATGATTCTACTTAATGCTGGGATTCTGTGTTGATCTCAAATTCTCAGGGTCTGGGAACGACTCATTATTTAATAGGGGACGTTCCTATCGTTTTGTTATGAGTTTTGTAATGTTACCATGATTTTCACCCCTGCTGGTAGTGGGTCTGTCCCTTGCACCACTCGGATAGTATTTAATGATTTGTTTTGTCTGAAGGACGGAGAGTTTCAAAATATGTTCCTTTGAGACCGTTTGTGTTTGCACTATTTTATTCTAACTGTACATAATATATATATTGTATATATTGAACATATCACCTGAAATAAACTATCAACAACAGTTACACTGAAGCTTTCTTGTCAAGTTACTATTCTATTGTGTTGTATACATTACTATACGATTTATCTACTACTCTAATGCCCAAGAAAGGAAATGTTGGAATACAAATACTGAGTTTGTGCCCAGGACATAAAGAGGAGTTCGTGTAATACTGAAACATAAATACTAATAATTAAAGTCTCCCCTAGGACTAACGAGAATTATCAGCAAGATCTACACAGCTCTGGCCACATGGGGATTGTGGACGTAACACGACCCAGAACTTTTTAAGGTGATTATATTTATTTAACTTATGTTTTCTATCTTTCTAAAACCTACTTAACGGGAACTATCATTAAAATAAAAAAAAATATCACCGCTATTTTTCTTTGACTAAGGGTGGCCGTTGTCACCGTTTATAATGGCAGCGTTTATGGGGTGACTTTGGCCATGGTGAGAAGTTGTTTTGTTCTTGGATTTATGCACACAATTAATAGTTTTGGTTTATTATTCATTTTTGTCTTCACTTAAACAGATTTGCATTGAGAAAGAATAACGCATAAAATTTATAAAGCAACAAATGAATTGTTTATTTTAGAAAACAATGTCTGTGAAATGTTGGCAATGACATTTTTTTTCACACAGTAAAACATTTTTTTAGAACCATTATAAATACCAGACCATTGAATGTACTTAATTAAACCAATTTTGTTTAATTTAACTCACAGAACAAGTCACCATGTTCAGTACTTACCAATCGACGCTACAATTAAACATCCATTGAGACTTGCATTAGTAGATCATAATAAAATAAACATTTGTGAACTTTTTCAATTTTTTTTTATGATTTAAGTTTTCTTTTTAAATGTGCAATACCATATTTTCAATATTAGTTTTTTCAACTGCATTTTATTTGTCTAGATACTAAACAGATTTTGCCAAGTAACTGTTATATACTATTGTTTTATGCTCTATACGGCACAGTCAAAAGGTTATCAATAAGTTCTAAATACATGCATTGACACATGTGTGTAATTAATTCCTGCACCAATAATACCCGTCAAAATCAACCCTGTAAGAATTAGAAATTGGTTAAATTATGAAAAAAATAATGACTGGCCACAGTCACCCCAGGCCAGGGTGACTCGGGCCACCCTACAAAATATGTCTAAATTAAACTAAAAAAAATTCAATATGAAATATATTCAAGTTTTTATCTTGAGTACTTGCCAGTCCCCTGGATTTACTCCTAAATTTAGGTTTATACGCTGACGTCTGTTTCAGATATATAAGACATATATTATATGTATAATATATATATATATATATATATATATATATATATATATATATATATATATATATATATATATATATATATATATATATATATATATATATATATATATATATGCATTTTAGATTTCATTGGTATTTCAAAGTTTGATAAAAGTTTTTGAAGAGCTCCGAGAAAAATAAAAAAATCTAAGTAAAAATTTCATCACATTTTTCTATGTTTATAGAACGTGTATTCAAAACTTAATCGAAATAATTCGATTGCTATCGTAACATAGCAATACATATATCATCCTCACAATTTAGTTAACTTATTCTAAATTCTTGTGTTTTGTATTATTTTAATTTGCAGCTTTAAAAACAATCAATAAATTGGAAGAGACATAAATGTGGAAAACCCACTGAGACGTCTGGGCCTCAACTTGTTCTGTTCCCTCTACCCACCAACAACCGTTGAATGACTAGTCACTCGTTTAATGAATTGACACTACTGTTATGAGGCTCAACTGTGATGTCTCAATTTTAATGGCGAGCCAAGCATGAAGGTTGAACGAAGTAGAAAGATGTAGTAGGGATACTCAGACCACCTCAAAGTAAAGCCCTGCTTACATGACCTATTAATTTACTGTAAGGGTTGGCAACCGTTTGCTAATAGTGTGCCAAAGTTGCAAATATAATTTCTGTATCATGCTAAATGCCAAGAGCCTAAAAGCCACCATGATTTAGCACTCAATTTCTTGTAGAACATACTTCAATTGCCTTTTAAGGAGTCTTACGTTAGCCTTTGAACATCGTTCACAGTGCCTAGTAAGGCACGCGTACCTTTAGTTACAGACCCCTGACTTACTGTATCCTTACCCTACGTTTGCATTTCTGATCAAAATTTGGGTGTCAACATTGAAAAAAGTTCGTTGTTCCAAAGAGTTAAAAATGCTCTTTCAGAATAATTTGGAGTCGTAAAAACCGAAGAAAATTGGTGATAAAATTTAAAACTTCGTTTTAGTCAACTCTGTAAATTGTAGTTACAAATATTTTACATAAAATAAAGGTAAAGAAGAGCACGTGTAACTGGTCGTAACATTGTTTAAAATTTGCTTTGGCGAAAAGCAAGAAAAGTAAAGATACAAAACATACTTCCAAATCCAGTACGAATTTGCTCAGCACTTTCTTAAAAGTGTTACAAAACAAGAAAACTAGGTAGGCCTACTTTATGGAGGGTTAATTGCTGGTTTGGGTTGTATTAGCTATTGTTGATGGAGTTTAAAAATACAAAAAAATAATTGTACGTCTTTTGCATGTTATTTTGTAAATTTCTCTGAATTCTAACGATGTTTAAGTCTCTTTTAGTTTTTCTTACAACATGATATTCTTGTGTTATTTTAAAAGAACTCCCCAAAAACAAACTTGTAAAATAGAAAGTAATCATGTCGGACAAATGTGATCCATAGGGCCGGTGAAAAAGAATACACAGGATACAAGGGGATTGTGTGGCACAATGTCTGAATTTCTTTACATTGCCCCAACTCATGTCATGTAAAAACGAGAGTTAAGTCGACGATATTTATTCTCTGGTCCTTTTTAAATACTTTGAAAATTTTGGATGCAAGTATGTATGGTTCTGGTGGATCACATCTTCGGAAGGCTAACTTACCTCTTACCATCATCCTATCACAATGAAATTCGTCCAAACCAACATTATAATTAGTTTTTACCTTTTTTATACACTTTTTGGTGCGCATTTAAAATCCTGATTGAACCCACACGAATGACACATTTTTCTAATATTTTAACATTGTAAGACGAGAATACAACTGTAGGCCTATCTTATTTATTGCAGATGGTAGACATTCTTTTGATCAATAAAATGATAACACTATACAAATCAAGATAATATGTTATAAATGTAATCTTGATTTGCGAAAAGTGGTTCAAATGATCATAAAAATCCATTACACGTCTAAAAGCTTTTTGTAGTGTATTACGAAAGAGTGACGCAAAAAAATGCATTTCAAATAATTCATTAATATGTATACTCAACATTTTCTTTAAAAGTCTTAGAGTTTATTGTATTACATGATTTAAAAAAAAAAAAGTAACACACTCTGCAACATGTTTTTTCCATAGTTTTTTTTTTGGAGGGGAAGGGGAAAGATATTTAAAGGAAAATTGACACTTACCAATAAAATGTACAAAGACTGTTATGAAAATTTTCAATAACATTTTTCCTGATACTGGTAGATGGGTTTACTTCTGGGATGAAATGACAATAACTTGTGACAAATCCAGGCAGCTAGTTTACAAATCCAAATCGCAAAACGAGGGTCTGCACAAATGTCGTCTGCGCGCCCCATTTTAAACATTCGCGTTGCGAGGTGGGTGAATAAAAAATAGATATTTTGATGAACACGTGACTTGTCTCTGCTGACTATCAAAACAACAATGCTACTTCAACAACGTCGTTGTTTGTGGAAAACAGAAAAGTGCGCAGAGCGCAGTAATTTCTGTGTGCAGGCCAATTTACTATGTAGTAAAACAATGTTCTGCACAAAAACAAGTTCAAGCTCTAAGCATGCGCTACTGTCTAGCTACAAGAAAATGTCATCATATATACAAAGGGATTATTTTAAAAACTAAATTTATATGTTTCAAGAATATAAATGTTTTCGTATTTAAATTTCAAGCAATAAGTGAAGTACTGATATTGTTATAAAAAAAAATAATTAAAGTTTAGATCAAATGTTTATCAAAATGTATCTGTTAATTGTTTTATATAAATAGCAGACACCATGATGATGTGTTATGATCCTTAAGCGATGTATAATAAAAGTAGCATTCTAGGTTCGAAATTAATGAAATTTTCTATACTTTATAAACATATAATTATAATTTGGGTAAAAAAATGGAGCAATCTATTTGTCTATTTTAGTTGCCTTTTAAAATATTGATATAAAACTTACTATAAGCACACCTGAATTAATATATAGCGCAGTGAATGTAATGAAGACATTACTAAAACTTTATTGTGACATAAAATAGTCAAAATAAAAAATAATTTATTTTTTTTCATCCTAAAAGCAAAGTTTAAATTGTGTCTTAACAATTTAAAACTTAAAAATCACGTTGTAATATACTAATTTGTTGGTTTCGGTTAGATGGGATAAAGAGGCACTAATTATGCAACGTACACTGTATTAATATATTGTGGTTTGGTATATATTACAGTAGAACCATAATAGTTACAGTAGAACACAATCAGTTTGATGTACTTTTAACATCAGAGACAGAGAAAAACAAAGAAAACCATTTTATAAGTCACATAAAAAATGACGATGTCAAATTTTACGTAATGAATAACATATTAGTTTTAGTATTAGTATTATTAGTACAAAGTAATACAATTATATTGAAATTTATATTTTAGCAGTTCTCTGTTACTTTAGAGTCAGTGTAGAGTGAGAATGTTGTGGTAGATTTGGGTGGCATGAATGCATGTCTAAAGTAAAATAATTTTTGGAGGGACATATATAAGCTAGAAGTGATCAACTGTTTTTTTGTAAGTGGTGGAATGAATGCAGTCAGGATTTTGTTTAAAAAAAAGTATCCATTAGGAGCAAATTAATCCATGGGGCCAGTGAAGCAGGGTTCACCAGTTTTCATGGCTGCGGCCAATGCAAAGCCGCATTTACTTTACCCCAACTAGAATCAGGTGCCCTCCAGACCCAGAAACAAATTCCAGTCTTCAATAGGACTCGAACCCAGGGCATTCGGTACAACAGACGAACACGCTGTCGCTCGGCGACCGCACCCCCTGTTCAATATGATTATTGACGTAACTAATAATTTCTGTAGCTTAATTTTTTAGGTTTAATTATAGCTTTGTTTAAGTTGCTTTTTAAATAATATTTCATGTTTGCAAAGAAACTTTCTAGATTGTGTCAAAATGACTTTAACTTCGGAAGTGACACTTTAAATTGACACATGTCGTCAATTATATTTGTTGGTAATTGGCTTTACTGACACAATCTATTTGGCATTGAGATTTATGAATGAAACAATTACAAAAAATTTTTTAAGGCAACTATTAACAAATTTTTTGAAAAGGCTTTTTTTATTAAGTTTACTGTTAGGTAAGTTCTGTTCTTGAAATTTTTACTGTAAATTTATACTACCTTTCATTGCATGCAATTGTTCAATAGTCTAAAAGCTTTGAATCAAATATTCTACTAGAAAATACATGCATTTTAAATTCAAATATCGTATTGATAATTATTATATTTTTAGAACTAGTATGGCTATAGTTGCTAAAAAATAATTTATTTTTATATTCGGCACGTCGTATGTCCTTAAAAATTTGATCTTATCTTTTTTGCAGAAGCTTATTCTACTATATACGATACATTTATCCGCGTTTTAACTATGGTCTAGTAATGTGTTGAGTGTTTAAATGTATTCGTTTTCCTTACTATTTAAGGAAAACTATTTCTCATCAAATATCAGCCAGGAAGTAAGAAATATGTTTTTTTATTGTTTATATCCCTATTATTATAACATTAAAAGATTATATTTTTAGGTTGGAATTGAATAATTTATGTCGTATATCTTATCTTACTACTTTGCTTTTAAAATCTCTTTACTGGATTTTTTCTAAATCAACTAATTTGACTTGTGCTCTTACACTTGTTCCATGTCTTTATATTGGTGTCGCAGAGCTGGACCTGGACATACTTTGTTTGCTATGAATTGACTTTTTATTCCACTGCTTAGAACTGTTGTTTTTTTATGTTATCGGCGAAGAAAACGTTGTAAATATTTTGTGTCAAATTAAGTGTCAAATTTAGTGTCACATACTTACCAATGACGTTGACAGTGAAGGAGTCAGAGGTCTGAGTGACCATGCTTCGTTGAACTGTACACTCGTATGTTCCATTGTCACTGATTGTTAGATTATCGAGCTGTATGATATGCTCAAACTGACGGATAATGTCGGTGTTGTCTTTCTTCCAAGTATACGTCGTCCCGTCCACCGCGCTACCGCAGGCTAGTGAAAGACGACTGCCCACAACATGAGTTGAAGAATCGGCTATGATAACTGGTTTAGTCACATAACTACTGTCTGTGGAATTAGCAAACATAGATTGATGTAGATTGCAGATTATTTTATTCAAGTTGAAATTATGTATAAAATTAATTCTTAAGTAATAGATGTATGATTGCGTAGTAATAAACCATGAGATAAAATAAAAATCGAGTATTATACTGTTCAATAATTGTTATGCTTTCGGTAATTCTGATACTAATGCAAACATAATTATTAATGACCACTTTAGAAAAAGTTACACAGGCTTTCTTACTTTACTTTTTTTTTTTTTTGTATTTAAGAATAATCTTTAATTTTAAAATGTAATACATAAATGGACTATTTTTTTTCTTCAAATGAAAAAGACTTCAGGCTAGAAATGTAAACAAACACAATATAGGCAACCTGATCGAAAAAAAAGTAATTGGTACAACACAGACAAAAGCAACAACTCGCGGAGATTTCATTAACGGAAGGTGCCTTATCTACGAATGTTAATATCCTACAGGATAGTTAGCAACATATCACTAATGCATCCGAAACGGACAGATCAGATCTTTGTTGTTAAGGGAAGAGAATGGACACCTGAGCAATCATCATTCTCCACTTCTCTTGAGCGGTTGTATATAGTCAACTGCAGCCCTGTCATGTTGTCAAACCACCGTCTTGGCTGACGGCCTCTCCGACATCCACCTTCTTCAATGTCTTGGAGGATTGTTTTTGGCAAAATAATTATGCTGCAACACATGACCGAACCATTTCAGTTTGCGTCGTTTGAGTGTTTTCATAATGTTTTCTTGAGGGCCTGCAATTGAGAATGTCCTGTTCCTGATAAACTCATTAGTACTGTGTTCAACGTAAGAGATTTGAAGTGCATTTATTTTTGAATGCCTGCAAATTGTTTTATGTTGGTGATAGCAGCGTCCAAGTCTCACATTCATACACAGCATTGGTTTTAACAAGGACTCTGTAAAATATGATCTTTGTTAGGGAGAATAATACTTCTGCTGGTCCAGACTCTGTTTAGGCGAGCCATTACCGCTATTGCTGTCCTAATCCTTTGTTTGAATTTCTTACTTACAATTTCGGTCTATGGATGGAATTGCTCTTAGATTTTGAAAATCTTTACTTCTTCTAGTAATTACTGTTTTATTATGATGTTTACAATTCTGGCATATGTTCTGTGCCTTTGAGCAATATTTTTTGCTTCTTTCTGAGCTGATTTCCATTGCGTATGAACTTGCTCTCTCTCTTTTTAAGTTTGTCTGTAAGCTCTTGCAGTTCTTTGTTTCTCCCGCCAACAAGTCGATATAATCAGCAAATCTTAGATTGCATACTTCTGATTAAACTATCCAAAATGATTGTGCACAATTTTCCAAATCAATGAATCTCACTGTTTTTGTTTACATTTTATTCTAAATTGTCTGAGTAATTGATTTTAGTTTTTCTGGTATTTAGTATTAGCCATGTTAGTTTTTTCTTTAAATGCTCTTTAAAATTCTTTACTTGTTTAACATTGTTATATCTCTATATATTGTAAGCGAATAGTTTATCAAGTGCTATGTCTTTGTTTTAAATACTTAAACAGATTTCTGATGTTGTAAATGCGGTCTTGCTTTATAGGCGGAGCTACCTAAAAACCAAATGGGCGGAGATACCTCAAAATCACATGTGCCTATACGACCAAGAGAAATTATACGCGTGACTTGACCAAGACAACTTGGGTCGCAGGAAAGTTATTTATGACCATTTCGTGGTCTGACCGTGCCTTCACCTTGATCACAAAAACCAACATTCCTTGCCACGTTCTAATTAGTAGGGGGGTGACATTTGGCGGTTTTTGGGGAGGGAAGGGCTTTTGTTTAAATAAGTAAGTCCATAAGTAGACCGTGTATCCATCCTAGACTCTTTGTCATGCCTCGAGAGATATGCAGATCTCTAATTCGTTCTCGTTTTGCTTTAAAGGGTACCTCTCCTATATCAATAACACTACAGGCCAAAAACTTTGTGTCTTTATTATTAGTTGGGTCAGGGTGATGTGCCTCGTCGCCATCTTGCAATGCACTGCACCGGCTTGACCTCACTTTACCCTGTCTCATTATTTTTATCTTCTCAACTGTTCAGCTTGTAGTGGGTTTTGTGGGTTCGCCAGCTCTATCAATTGATTGTCTGTCTAGCTTTGGCTCTTCATCGACAATCCTCTTTAAGCCCCACTTTGAAAGCAGTGTCCTACCCTCCCCTGCTTCATTAAACGATGGGTTGGCCCCTTGGGAGTCACAAAATTCATCGGTGTTGGTCACGGCAAATAAACAGATTGGCGCCGCCCCTGGTTTAACAGTTGCCATTCCCCTCTGCTTATGGCCGCAAGTAACCGATGCCTCTACCTTCATGTGCGAGTTAACATGGTGGCATTTTCAGCCTCATTATTACGCTGTAACGCGTTTGCGCCTTTTTTTCCCGTTATAACGGATGTCCCTCCTATTTTCTTAACCCAGTTTGGATTTGGTGAAAAAGGATGGTGTGCACCCTCAATATTCCTTATAATCACATCAAACAGGGGTTCCTGGGGTACTTGGGCTCCACTTGCCCCTGAAAATACGGAGAATATATGCTAACTATAGCCGTGGGACCTGCTCTGGTGATTACTAGGGTGGAACAAGGGGCGTGTGTACGCGTCACGTTTCTGACATCCTGCGACCAAGGAAGATTATACGCGTGACTTGACCAAGACAACTTGGGTCGCGGGAAAGTTATTTATGACCATTTCAAGGTCTGAACGTACCTTCACCTTTATCACAAAACCAACATTTCTTGCCACGTTTTTAATTAATAGGTGTGGGGGATGACGTTTGGCGGTTTTTGGGGAGGGAAGGGCTTTTGTATAAATAGCTTTAAGTCCATAAATGGACCCTTAACATCGCCAAACTGATTTATTCCATCAACACATTTAAATAAATTGTGTTCGAAAATCACAGACATTTTATATACATTCTATTGATTTACATTACCTTCGGACATTTTCAATACATTATACTGATTTGCACTACAATCTGTTTTTCATATTAATTTTTTTTTCTATTTTTTATTGTTAATCCCTGGACCCAATCAGCACAATTTATATGTAACTACATGCAAAGACGTAGTCTTTACCGAATGGAAATTTATTTTCAGGGTTCCAAATATCGAGTAACTTGGGTTTTTCTTTGTCCATGATAGGAAAACAGATTTATTAGTTAGGTCGACATAAAAGAAAGCAATACTTACTCCGTACAATGGTTATGGCATCTGAAGCAAAAGAAGACGGGGTGGTACTGGCAGCTCGACATTTAATTGTATAACTTCCTTCTTCCTGTGGTAAATCATATACATGTATATCAAACAACGCTGTATCGCATTCATATAATTATACTGCTGGTGTTATGGGGTTCACATTGTTATGGAATATTACAATAATGTAAAAATGTTTGAGCCCTAAACAACAAACTTACTTTATAACTTGCACGACGTTATATTTGTCTTGTCTCTTGTGAGCGTTTTCTATATTTTGGGCGCGATAATTAAAAAGTAATTACCGGCGGCCGAGGTAAACAATGAAGTTGGCCTATTTTTCATAACACCACTTAGTTGACTAACGGTTGAACTGATTTTATTGTAGAAGGCTAGGCTTTGCCGAGCTAATCAGTCTTACAGAAACGGCAGAGTCGTTAAAATTACAATAAATATATTTCAATCTAGATCGCATTCTCAACATTCGCTTTGGACTAGATTTAATCTGTTTAAACATTGAGTGTGAATTACTAATGCCTGTTTATTCTACTTGTAGACTCTATATATCTATGTTTTGATAAAATAATGATTTCTTTTTAGTGAAGTTGATACATTTATATATGCATGTTCATTAACTCTTATATATGAAATCAAGTTTAACTAACACGGAGTTTCTCTGAAACGAAACGATAGAAAATTATTGAATTGTATACGTTTAATTAATAATTTACAAAAAAATTTGTATAAGCGTAAGTTACTTATAAGTCCAAGAGAAAAGATCTTTGTTAAAAGTAAATTATCACTTGGTTTTGATAGAAAATAATATATTCAGTTCCCAGGCTAATAAATTCATTTACATAAAATAGGAAACATAACAATCATATAACTATCTCAATATTAGCACTTACACGTGTTTTATTGTTTGTTTGTGTTTCTTTATTTGTTGTTGTTTTTTCTTTGTTTTTTGTTGTGCTTTTTTTAGGGGGGGGGGGGGCAATATCTCGCAGCCTACAGAGATTTTAAATATAAGCAACAAATGGGTGTAACCTCATGAATAGGCAACTTGTACAGGAAAAATCATTTTGCCATGGGTTTTGAATGTATTGACAGGTGTTTTTAATTGTATTGATTGTATTGCCACGTGTTTTTAATGTGTCGCCACATGTTTTGAATATTGCCACGTGTTTTAATTGCATTGCCAGGTGTTTTATATGTAATGCCATGTGTTTTAAATGTATTTCCACGTGTTTTGAATGCATGGCCACGTGTTTTTAATCGTATTGACTCGTGTTTTGAATGTATTGCTTCGTGTTTTGAATGATAGAGAAATTGGCCCACGATTCGGATACATGGAGGACTCTAGTTGGCGGTTTATGTCCCAGGTGGGGCGAAAGGCATACGTAAGTAAGTAATGTTAGATAAATGTAATTTTCCGTACTGTTCCTAGAGAGTTCATAACTAATATCTAAGTTTCATAAATCCAAAACAAACTAATGATTTATGTTTGTAAATATGTTGTAGTTTTTATTTTTATTTACGTTACTTAAGTTGTAGCCTTATAAGAAAATGTTGATTTAAAACATTAATGAAAACATCATTTTTGTATGGGTGACAACTGTGATGTTGAATATCGTTTTTCTTTCGAAACAAATAATCAGTTCTAGAAACCCTATTTTCATACCGTTTAACGAGCCATGGTAACACGAATGTAAAAAAAAACAACAGCGAAAACACGCGGTATAGACGATTATATTTGATTTGTTGATATAAATAAATGACACATTCTTAGAGAAATTTAAGTAAGTTTTACAAGTGTATGAGTGAGACCAAAAAGTTAAATATAACGTGGTGAAATGTTTAAAAGTTGAAATATAATCATTTAGAGCATAGGATGTTACATTTTGTACAAAAAAAATAGAAAAAATATATAATAAATACAAAACGTAGTAATGGTTTTGAATGAAACATATTGTGTTTTTTAATATTTTTTCATAAAAAATATAACACAAAATTTAATTTATTTCCTTCAAACTTTCAACAAAACCAAAAATCTTTTCTGAAGCTTTCACTGAAGGGCTGGTCTATAAACCTAAAGTGACACTCTGTCATCTGTATATAATTGTTGTTTTTGATGATTTGTATTTCATGTTTAGTTAAATTGTGGACTCTTCCATCGGTCGTAACGGGGTCGCCAAAGTAAGATAAAGAAGTATAAGAAGGACGAAAATGATATTTCTGATTTTCGTTTAACATCCCCAGATGAAACATTAATGAAAACCTATTGGCGTTAATTGACTTACCAACCAGCTCCAAGTAATTGTTACACGACTTGTATCTACGTAATCAATGTTTGGTGTAGTCATACATTTCAAAGTAATAGGTGCATCTTTTGTGTATACCCCATTGTTCAAGGCAGTAGTGCTTATTGTCGCAGCACTTATGTCAGCTGTAAGTAATCATACAATGGTTTTTTTTTACACCTGTTTTTATAAAATAAAGGTTTGTTGGCATATTACATTTACTAGCCTGTTGTTACATATGACCATGCAACAAGCAGGCCCATGATTAATTGCTGCGGCACGGATAATTTCACGCTATACCAGGGAATCTAACGTTTTGCTGCGGTGATGCGGAATTAATGGAACTGCCTTGACCTTCAAAATCTAAATAAATCTTACTAAATCTATCTATAGATAATCTTCTTATTAGAAGGAAAATCTGTAACATATAAGAATAGTTAATAAATAGCGATGCCAAGAAACATTATGTTAGCTTAGAGCGCAATTAACATTGAGCAACAAACAACTAAGAACACATATATAAACTCTAAGACTAATATTTATATTTTTTTTAAATAAAGCAAAATATTAAGAGACATTATTAGTTTGTGAGTTAACGGCATTAGACGATTAGTTATTGGTAATTAAATTACGTTAAACAAGGTGATATAATTCATAGAGACCATGTTTTATAGTCTATCGTATTTTGGTCTTATAAGAATAGTATTACGTAGCTTGCCAATTTAAGCGAGCTCTACTCTGATTACAACACCACTGACCATCATCGTGATAAATCTTTACCTTATCAATTAGCTTTTCGATGTCGCCTCAGTGATTTACCAGTGTTACGAATATTGATCCTTTGTATGTGATGTTAGAGTTTTAAATAAGTTTTATAGAGTAAACAGGAGATCGATCCTAGTTTTTTAGTAGATTAGACAGTAGGTCGTTAGGATTTGTTTTGATTCTCTCCTCCCCTTTTTTATTTTACTAGTAAGTCACTATTTATATAATACACTACGACAATATATTTTCTAATATAATAATAACTTCTTTATTAGATTTGCTACTTTTTCTACATATTTAAATCTTATAGATTGTTGTTTTATTGATTGGATTCGATAAGCATCAATTTACATTACTAGTCCTAAGAGTAATATTTTATTTGGTACTACTTTCGGTTATAACAGTTATTGACAATATATTTTCTAATATAATAATAACTTCTTTATTAGATTTCCTACTATTTCTATATATTAAAATTTAAGTCTTCTTGATTGTAGTTAAAACCTTAATTTGTTTTGAGGAACTTCAATTCACAGACTTTATAGCCTTGTAGTTTCACTTTTCTTGACAGGGTTATTGGCACTATTTTTCTATCTAGACTATAGTGCCGTTAATAATTTTGATTAGGATTTCTTTAGTATAATTCTTACTTGTTTGTCTTAATTTCATACTTGCAAATAAAGTTAATTGTTTAGTTTAGCAATAGGAGTTTTATTTGTCTATTTAGTGTAATTTGTAATTCGTTTTAGAGTAGATTTTATTCTTAGGATATTAATAATTTCTAACGGCTTTCCTGCGATTAATACGCCACCCATTAAACCCCTAGACATAATAAATTAGAGCCAGTATATTAAATTAGATAATCCAGTATAGTCGCAGGGATGACCTTTTAAATTTAAACACTTCAACGTAATACCAGTGGTCATCCAACACTGTTGTATATACTGAATTGTATAGTTATTATTTAATATCCTGACTATATCATTAGAATGTAGTGTTACACATATTATTATAGATTAGCCAGTTCATCAAATATATTATTATTATTGAAGCAGATGACTTACTAAGCCATAGTTATTATATAGGAAGTAATTAGCTCAGAACCCCCAATATATTTCTGAATAGAGCTAAATTATGCTGTTATTCGATATTTAATGTATTGTTCTTTATAGATGTTACAGCATTAGTAAACAGATGTTGATTTAGTAATTATTGTGCCTAAGGGTGGTCCTAGTTCAGCTTCCTGTGTGAGTCGACATGAGTAACAAGCAGTGTAGAATGTATTCCACACAATGCCGGTAAATAATGACTCTTGGCAGTTGTATATGTGTAAATACTGACGTATATTGCTAATTATTTATAAATAATATGCACTACACAACATGTTTTTCCAAGAAAGCAATAATACAGGTGTTAAACAAATGATGATAAAGTTTAATAATGCTGAATATTAAATGCTGTTGATACTATTCATATGGTAATATATTTACAGAATAGTTCAACAGAAAAATTACTACACAAGGCTATTAACTTGATTCAATAAACATGCGCATTCAAATGACAGTTAGATCCATTGAAAATATATTCATAGGCTATATAGAAATAACATAATTTTAAATTAAGAAGTTAGAGTCACAATGTAAACGAAATTCCAGAGTACGAGGGACGATGCAAGCTAGGTGAGGTAAGAGGCAAGTTCCCGCACGATTTTGGCTTTAATACCCGTCAGATGTCGACTCTTTTTCCGGATTCAACCTCATAAGGAAGCATTGATCACGAATGATGCAAATAAAGATACATAGTAAAATATTAAACCCGTCATCGATTACTAAATTATAGTTTTTAATTCGAGTAACGTCAGGGATCCACTATTGTTTGTCTTAACAAAGGATACGTACATTGATCTTGTTTAATATCCTTCCGACAATGCATTCGCGTTTCGTTTTAATATTTCAATAAGGAGTTTAAGAGATTATTAATATTATGAAATCCGTTCCGTAACAATAGCTTCCATTATATGTTGTCTCTCAATGATTTTTATGTTAGTTTTTCACTATATGCAAAATCTCTTAATGTTTAACTTCTATGATAAAGGTTTGACTATTACTAATGTTTAAATGTTTCCTACTTTCTGTCTTTGTAAATTGCAATAGCCCCTACCAAACGACAAATAGATCAGTTAAAAAAGCAGCCATCCTCAGAAACTTGCATAGCCTATACAAAAGACCTTACTATAATAATACAAAAAAGTTAGGTTACTGATTCATCAAGTTGACGAAAAGTTAGTAACTTTTTTCACTTATAATTTTTATAATTTTTTTTTTAAATCATTGCCTTAATACAAAGCGACGGCTGAGTCCGATGGCATTGTAAAGTAGTAGCTTAAGCTGCAAAAGATAGATACCATCATACTGATAAAATATACAGCATCTTTCTAAGATAATAATATAGGCTAACAAGTTTTAATTCACTTATTATATGTAATAAATAAAGCTGTTGCCTTGAAATAATTACTTGTATTTTATTTTTTTTATTTTTTTTCAAAAAAAATAAATTACTCATTGAAAACTGTAGTTTTATAAGGCTACCTCCCTATGATAACACATGCAATATTGAACAAGTTATTAGGTTAATCTGGTACAACAGAAATGCCTAAACGTTTTTGTTTTATTTTAATTGATAATTCGGTGTAATTGAATGTTCTTTTTTTATTATACTATTATTTAATGCTGTACCAAGATATGATATCACTTTGGCTTTTTTATAATTTCACATGTTACGCCATTTGCTTTGACTAGTCGCAAGGCACCTAAAAGAAGTCATAAAACAAACATCTTAACAAAATATGTTTTTTTAGGTTTTATAAACCTTTTTAACCTGACTTTTAAGATGATTATATTTAACAATGACGTACGGAAGTTTCTGAGTATGAAACATGAAAAAAGGCTAGGGTTTGTTCCCGGCTCTGAAGGGTGTCTCTAAGCCTACCGAGCTCTGATGGGTACCCGATATTCGTTAGGGAAAATAGTAATATTCATTTTTATCTAGCGCTAGAGAGCAATATTTAGAGATTTTACTATTAGACGTTTTAAATTTTCTAAAAAAGTATGTTTTTTTTACGAATCCTGCATATATGTTGGTTAGACAAAAGAGGGAAATGGTCTATTTAGGCAGAGACCTATTTAAAATGCAAAGTTGAACGTCATATGCTATATTTTTTTTTACAGCAGGATTTACATACTCATAAAACCTAATTGCTATGCAATTTAAAATTTAAAAAAGCAGAACAAGACATATTTATGAGGCCTTATAGACCTAGCGTTAAGTAATTTGCTTTGATTTTATGAACGAAAAACTATAAACTATACTTATCTAAGTTGCCAGTTATTGTCGGAGAATTTAAAGAAAAATTAGAGACGTAAAATGCGATTCTTGAGCGCTAAATTAGCGACAGAGGTCTTCTTATTTAAAGTCATTGATATTACGTCATCTGACAATACTCTCGAAACGAAGATGCTAAGCGTTCCGATACATAGACAGGCTGACATATTTTTGTTTAGTATTATTATATAGAGACTAGTTGTTAAGGAAAAGAGACTATATTACAATAAAGACAATGAACGTTTCTTTTTGGTATTTAGTTTTTGTTCTTTTTAATTGTTTCTGGTCGCCCTGACCTTCGCATATGCATAATAATTGTTACTGTCAAGCTTCTGGTATTAAAACGTAGCGAACATTTGTGATGACTTGACTTGTTATTAATAATAACCTATTAAATAACAATAATAATATACTTTCTAAAAAAAACACAATATCAAACAATAAAAAAGGTAAATAATAAAAAAAGCGTAGAAAATAAAATTTCAATACCATACCAACTAATGTGAGAACTAATTTTTTCGGTATCTAATTTTTTTCTTGCTTTTTGTATTAATAAAACAGTGTTGAGAATGTTTCTTTCGGTATTTAGTTTTGGTTATTTTTAATTGTTTCTGGTCGACATGACCCTTGCATATGCATAAGAATTGTGGCCTCAAGGTTTGGCGTAGTGTGTAAACCGCCAATACATTAACATTAAGAATACACTCCCGGGCGAACGCATGGAAAGGCCCCCGCAGCCGGTCCGAGGTCCATTACACTGCCATTATAGTGTTGCTGCCAAGCTTATAGTACCGGTATTTGAAAGTAATCATTTCTAGGCCTAACTTTTTTTTTGTTAAAATTCGTATCATTTAATTTATAGAGTGTATACAGTCGCCTATTAAAGGATATTCTCAATAGCGACGTAAACCCCTTAAATAATTAAAACATTTGTGTTTTTTTACTTAAAAAGATAATGCAAATATCAATAATGAAAAAAGAAATAATTTAAAATACATTACGTCATACGCTAGTATTTTTTTTTAAAGTAAACCATTGAAACTCTATAAGCCAAATTGCGGTGCGTAACTTTTGAAAAAAGTTCTCGCAACAATAAAAAAAAAAAATAAACACCATAATTTGGAAAACCCGAAAAGACCATCGCGATCAACATAGTGAATCTCGCGTTCAATATAGTAAAGAACGGAAATGGCCATTTGCTATGTACGGTTATATTTATTTGTATAGCTGGATATACTTTTTTTGATTTATAAAATCAACACATTCTTGATCATAAGTCATAAAATAAAATTTTCTTTGGAGAACGTTTCCAATTTAAACATTTATATTTTGTCCCGTTTAGTCAAACGACTTAGGAGCTTATAGCGAACAAACATATATATATCGTCACGCTCATAAGATAATTGCGTAAGTCATTTTTTTGCCATTTTGAGAAAACGTGAAAAAACTGTTTCATTCCTAGTTAATGCACCTGAAAACTCTAGTTTGTTGTATACTTGTGTGATTTCATGTTTGTATCAATATTATCAACAAAATAATTTTAATTATCTGTGGATTACTACAGTACGAGACTTAATATGACTTATGCAAAATTTTTAGAGCACTTAGGCATCTTTCATTCTGTGACTTAGGCAATCTTGCTGTAGGAAGGCAATTTTATAGGATATTTAATGACTTAGGCATTTTTTCATCCAGAGAGTTAAGCTCTTTATTTTATTATGCCCTACATGTTGACACCACTACAAGAGCCATCACCAGTCATACCACTACCACCACCACCAACACAACAACAGCAGCATAAGGACAACAATAACAACAACAATAAACAAAACAACAACAGCAACGACTACGACAACAGCAATTGTCAAATTTCAATAAAACCAAACTTCATGTTTTTCGAAGCCAATTTTTGCACCATTACAGACAGACAGAAAATGCAAACCGTAAAAACCAAGTTTTTATTATACTCCCTTTTTTTGCAAACTAAGTTTACCATCATGTAATTAAATAATTGATTGACTACTGCAAATAAAACGTACAGAAAAAATATCTGCGTCACAAATCTCAAAAATATATCCTTACTCCGTATGAATTGTTCTAATAATAATGTTAGCGCATAATTTTTTTTTCTAGCTTTGCGCCGAAAAAGTATAAAAAGTTGCACAGGCATTTATAACGCGAAATCAGAATATTTCTTATACTTTCCATTTAAGAAATGAATATTGTCAAAAGTGTAGTATTATTAAGTCGTTTTAATTGAAAATTTGATATGTTGTATTGTTAGGCGCCCCAAATCTGCTGTCTAAATTTTAACTTGACCGGACCACATAAAGTGGTCGAAAAATCGAAGCAAAGTTTTGCTCTCACGACGCACGCATGATTGCAATCAGACAGACAGACAGACAGAAATTGCAACTTAAAATAAAGGAAGTAAAAATAAGATATGACTTCATTATAGATAATACCTCTTTATAAAGGTTAACCTAAATAAAGTTTATATTCATAGAGATATAGACAAATACACACTTAAGGAATAAAGGAACATTTTAATAAAAAAAAAAATGAATAACAAGTTTTCATTACTTACCGACGATTGTAGGTAAAACTGCCATTTGACCGTAAATCACTTTATCATGTAATGTCGGAGTATCAAACAAATCACATGACACTTCTGCCCCTTTGTTCCTGCTATCTATTTTGAGGGGCGACGTAATGGGGTAATAGTCGCCCTGCATATATATATATATATATATATATATATATATATATATATATATATATTATTGAGAGAGAGAGAGAAAGAGAGACATACATGAGAAATTAACAAAAAACAATTTAAAATACCCCATTTATAGATAAGAATATGCACATTAAAAAGTGGTGCGTTTATAGTTACTTAAAAAAATATTTAAAAAAAACAACAACTACATATTATTTTCAAAATCGATCTGGGGCTTTTGAAAACATTATAGTATTGAACATCTAGGCGAAATTGCAAGATAATTGGTTGGTAAATATAAAAAAAAGTTGGGAATAATATAATATATGGAAACAAGGTTTTGAGAAAAGCCGGAAAAACTGACGATATTAGAATTTTTTATTATTTTTCAGGCAAATGGTAAAATTCAATTTTTTAATCTATTTCTTAATGGTTTGTTGTAAGATTTTTCCCACAAAAAGATAAGATGTTAACCTTTAATTTGATGTATATAAATATATAATTAAACCAATTTTTTTTTATATTACTGTAGTGTAAATATGTTTAAAAAAAATACAAAATTATAACGTTTACCCATTTCAAATGCAATTTTTACATTGAAATTGTTAAATAATGCTACCCAAAATATTCATTTTATATTTGGGGATAGTTAAAGTATACAAATTAATCAAAAACTGAAAATGCCATGTTTTTGTCATTTTTTCACTGAAATTCCTCCCCTTAAGCATTGACACAAAACGACAGTTAGTCTAATATATGTGTTTATCTATATGTTTGTCCTACAGACCGATTATACACTACTTCATCTGTTCAGCTCACTCAATCTATACTTTGATATATAAAACCCGGTACGTGACGTTTTTAAGTGCCGTTTTAGCGCGTACGTTTTGGCGCGGGACGTTTTTGCGCGAGCCGTTTTGGCGCGAGGAAATAATTGAGGAAAACTTTTTTTTTTTGTTGTATAATAAATGAAACTAATAAATAATAATATTTCAAAACTATGTATTTTAATGCATATAATATAATCATCTTGGACTTGTGTATTTATCTAATTATGGGCATAAAGTGCTTATCGATCTATTTATCTATTTATACACATGTCGTCTTAATATGAAAGTTGTTTGTTGTTTTTTTGCTCCACACATAAAACGTTAGGCCCATATGCGAAAATTACGCGTGCTAGTTTTTCTTTAATATTCTAATAACTACACAAGTTCATGAAGTAACTCAGTGGCCACATCTTTCAAATAACTTGACTGTTGTACAAAAATTGGGATTGATTAAAACCAAGGTCAATCGTAGACAAGATGGTCAGATAATTAATTAACATTGGATGTTTTAGAATACGGGGTGGGTAGTAAAAAGATAAACGTTCGTACAAATCATGAATAGTTAATTATTTGGTTAACGTTATCTAGATTGGTAGCGGCAAATAAGCAGTTTCAGTTGAAACAACTGTACATAAGTCACTAATAAAGGTTTAGTCCTCATTTCAATAAATACACATTAGCACACATTAAGTGATTTTATATTCATTGTATTACTGTTACCATATTTATTTAAGTGTTACTGTGCAGCGATTCCTAAGTTGGAATATAATTGTATCAAAATCTTAAAAAGGATACTAATTGTTTCATTTAATATACAAAAAAATATTGTTTTCCTAAAATGAAGTTATTAAATTACTTTTATTTAATGATGTGATATGTTTTTATTCCATCGCGTTAAAACGTCCCGCGCCATAACGGCGGCAAAAAAAAACGGTCGCGCCAAAAAATCGTGCCAAAATGGTTTAGCCCAAACGTCCTGCTTATGTAAAAAACATCGTCAATTTACCTATTAATGTTTGTCTGAGTTGCTTAATGTCATTGTCCAGGTAGCGTTTCATTCTAGGCTTGGTCTCATGGCATCACAATAACATAGCAGAAAAAAAAAATCCAGCATGCTAATAAATCTAGCTAGACACTGTCAGGAGCTGGACCTGGTAGGTTCGATGCAAATTTATTTAACGTAGCGAAACTAGACAATGGACACATATATTGAGCTTAATGTCTGATGTTTGGATCACACCCAAGCCAAGTCAACTGTCCACAGACATGTGAGTGCGTTTAAATTCTGACAAAGGTGCGTTGAGTTTTGCATTAATACGTACTAATAGACAATATAATATATTTATATATAGTTTAGAACAACCTTATGGGCTTTTATTGACTATTATTTAGGTGATGGCCCGTACCCGTGCCCATGGATTGTGGCATTTCCCATAACCCATGTCTAGGGCCCGTTACTCGTGACCGGTGGCCGTAGAAACATGTCCTAGAGCAGTGGCCAGCCACTAATTGCAAATTGGTTGATTACTGGTGGCAAAAGGTCGATGCCTGGAGGTGGTTCACGAGACAGTGGCCAGTTTGAGAAGACAGTCAATAGCTTGGTAGTGACTTGTAGACGGCCGCGGTGTAGACTTGTTGTTGAGGGCAGTTTGGTGTATCAGTACGTCATTTGTGCATCGGGTTGTGCGTCCGTGAGAGGCAGTGTGATGCCATAGCGGACCAAGCAAGTGGAGAAGGGTTGTCTTAAGAAATGTAACTGTAACGGTCGTATAATTGATACCTTTGCTTTAAATAATACAATTCTAATGATCTAATACAAATTAAATGTTTCTTAAGTGTTTGTTTCAACTTATTGAATTGATTAGTGTCTTATAACGCCATGCATTTTCTGTTAGTTGCAATTATCTTTGTTTAATTTGTTTTGATATAAGTGTATTTTTTAATACAATATTGTTAGTCGTCCTCATTTACTATCAATAAACCTAGAATAGTATAAAGTTCTTAGATTCAAACAGTGGGTGTTTGTTCATTCCTTTAAATGTTTTAATTGTATTGTATTTATATGCAATAATAAAGATATGTAACCTAATTAAGCGAGCCATGACTATAAAAGTAAGTAGTCATATCATCTAATTAAATATAGGAGGTCCTGACAGTCTTCACATTTTATTAACTTAGTTTCTGTGTTGATTCGGGATAGTGTGGTCAGTACGATGCTCTCGTGACTGTACTGCGCACACGCTATAGCCCCAACTAACTTGGTTCGTTGTCTACGGGCAATGTAGGCTGCTGGCTGAAATAAACGTATTGCTCCCGCAATGCTTGATATTGATATTTAGTGCGTATTGACTCTGGCGGTCTACCTTCATTGCTTCACGTATTCTCATACACAATAAATCGGAACAAACGAGTTCAGGTTAAATAATTATATAAGTTGAACGTTTATTGCTGGTATCAATGTGGTTATTTTACATAGTCACACTTATATTTAGGGATAATACGGTGTCCACAACACATCAATTATATCCAAGCACGTAAACGTCAATACATGGAAAAGAATAATGAATAAGCACAACTTCACAGTACAGTAATTCCAAGCGAACAATTTATTCAAATTATCCAATATGGAAAAACGCCATGTAACATCATAAGAAAAAATATCCAGTCCCCCTAACAACATAAAACCTGCCCCTTATATCTGTCCACTGGTCAGTCTAAAAATGGCAACCCAGTGCAAAACGTCAACTAATGGGAAAAAGGTCTACACAAAAGTCAGTTCAACCATTTTTCAAGGGGCGTGGCCAGTGTCAAACGGATTAGTCCTTACACCCGGGCTAGCCAGGTACGATAGAAGGGGGGAGAGTTGGTCTGTCACCACATTTACTATCTTCCACAACTTTGTACATCTCGTGTTTTAAACAAAAGACCCTAACTATGCGCGGCGCGTGACTCGCGAGAACAAATAATAGGCCCAAATTGTATCGCAACCAAGATTCGGCTCAACGACCAGCGGCGCCCTGGTGTGTAACACTAGCCACGATAGCCCTCCCCAGCTACAAACAATAGATGACGAGGGTGGGGTAAAACAGGTGCTGGCGGCGACAAAGATTATCTAGGTGTCATGGCCTGACCAAGCGGTTAAGACAGAGGGGTAGGGGTGTGGGGAAGGGGAATATGTGTGTAGAGGAAACGATTTCTCTCAAACACGCACATTATAATTAAACTTACGTGTAACTCATTATAATGCACTACTCTTTGCATAATAAATTTCACATCATGACGGTATCAGTGTTTTTTTTTTGTAAACAAATAAGTACCGGTACACATTGATGAATTGCCTAACTTTTAATTACCAGTTCGCACCTCGATGCAAGCTAAATTTAATCACAAATGCTAAGATACTAAATGTCTAAAACAACTTTATTTTATAATTAACCAACTTAAATTGTTTTATTATTACTTTATTATTATGCCGTATACATTTGTTCTGATTTGTACAATTTAACTAACAACCTATTCAAGTTATTCTTGATTTACTTTAAAAAAAATTGTGCTAAGTTCTCTTCTGTTTTATAGGAAAGAACCCTGCTGAAAATGAAAATGAAATATAAATGTGGAATAAATTATTCATAATAAATTCCAAAGTTTGATCAAGTTCTCTTATGACGTGTAATGCCGACTGCGTTATTTGCTGTTGGTATCTGTGGCTGAATGTCTGCTGCTAAGATACCATGAATCAGCGTATCTGGTGGGGTCAAAACGTACGAGTGGTAGTCCAACCGATTTGATAACAGTGAAGATACAGTTGTTGTCATCAATGAACTTATTGTCGGAGTTATGATAAAATTAATTTGAGAAAATCCTCTTTAGGCTTCTTTTGAAGATATTAAGTGGAACTGACAGCAATTTGCAACGGAAGTAGTTTACCGGAATGTTTTTTCGATGAGATATTCACAAAATCCGCGAATCATTATTCTTTCGTTTAATTGCAATCTTGTTGCAAATTTCTCATTTCTGCTTCGCTAAATGTTGAGTACCAATGTTGTCTGGCCATTGCTTTGTATCGAGCACTCGAGCCCAATATGTAAACTCAGCGTCTTCACTAGAAAGCAAGCTATGTTAAATTGATTCCTGTAGTGTTTTTTTTTAAAGCTTTTACGTCAACTGGTGGGTCACTGGTTACAGTTTTTAGTGTGAAGTGAAACTCCTTTAAAATAGTTACGATCTGCAGCAGTAGCCACAATTTTATAATAAGGGCCTGGAATAATTTGCCCTTCTTCAAAAATCTGTCTAACAACCTTGATTTTTTGTTATCTGCTTTGTAGATGTCTATGTTGCGATCTTGCAAATCCAAACTTAACTCTGCCAATTCTTAGAGCGCATCGCTCATCAATCCGATGTCTAGTACACATTCAGTAGAAGTAATCTTTCGTTGCAAACCTTCATACATGCATTGATCATTTTTGTCTCGGTTTGAGTCAAGTTTTGCTTCTTCAAAATATTGTACCGAAACTTCATAATTTCCCCAAACTGCTAAAACATAACGGAATATGAATACCACCCATCGCTTGCTTAACATTCTTCCAATTTTTAACAACTCAGCTTTTAACAAACGAGCACATAATTGCAAATATCTGCAATTTTTGGGCGAAGAATGATAAACTACATACAGTTTATCAATGAATGCCTTAAATATGTTGATCCCTGAAACTTGTTTTACGACATCACCAACGGAGAGTACCAGTCGGTGATTTGCACAATGCCACAATGTCTTGACGGCACTTTTGCTTCCCAACATCACAGCTGCTCCATCACATGCAAGAGAAACTAAGTTTCTTCTTAGAAAGTCTTCTGTTAAACCATATAAATAAAAGCAGTGTAGTAAAGAAGCAAAAACTATATTTGCGGTTACACTTTTGAGTTCTACCAAATTCAAGAATAAAGTTAGTGGTGAGATCATTCATCTGTTTGTAAGACAAACACGAATATACACAATTAAATTCGATGTTTGGCTAAGCGTAGTTGATTCGTCGATGATCAATGAAATTTTATGTTTGACCGTACAATTTCTTGGAACAAGTATGTGATTCTTTATATTTATGCAAGCATTGGTTGAATGAAGAATACGACCCATTACAACTTCGTTTAGGTCTTGCAAATCTTTTTTAGATTCAAAATTATGAAACGATTGTTGTTGTTTTTATTGGGCTACCTTATATGATGTACGAACGATCTTTGCAGTTACGATTTTCTCACAAGTCAATGCCTTTAACAACACGTTCTCAATAGGTGCTGCCTCGGCTTCTGTTGGGATCTTAAGCGCAGCTTTGTGGGCCGCAGGTTCTTTATGATCGAATAATTTCTTTCTTAAAGACGTAAGTCAACCCATTTGTTCGATACCTTTATTCCCAACTTTGCCTTGACTCTGAGGTTGCCAACTTTTTGGCAAGGGATACAACCAAGTTTTTTATTATGGATATATAGCCTATCCTTTTTCACAAGGAAACAATTTATTTGATGTAAAGTTGTTGATGTCCTAAATTACTGTTGGACAATCAATCAGAATAATCAGTCTCTTCAGAGAGTATTAGCTACAGTGGCTGAATTATTGTCTATCAAACATTGAACAGACGACTTCACAATATATAAATGTTTGAACTTGTAAATTAATAAAGGAACTCCTTGTTGCAGCATATGTAATTTATTAATATTATTAACTGGTTACTACACATCCAATGAAAACAATCACATATTATAATAACCACATAATACACATTTTTATTAATAGTCTCTGAGTCTATATTTATGCGTGCGTTCCTTACAAGTTAAGAGAAAAGACTGCTGACAGCATGGACAGTCACTTGACTATATACTTCCGATATATTTAGCAATACTCTAGGTTTCTCTTTTATTTTATATTCAAAGATGGGTTTTAATTCGACTTTTTAATATTTACTTTAGTCACGACCCATATATTATTTACTTACTCCATAGCATACCCCCCAACCACAGAGAAAAAATAATAATTTATTATTATTTTTGATACGAAAAATGTTTACAATAATGAAAAAAAAAATTAGCTTAATCTTAATTAATGCATATAATCATTCATTTAATAATACATATAGAAAAAATTCATTTAATATATGTACAAACAATCAAAAACAATTTTATAGGCAGAAATATAATCAAAAGACACAAAGAATAATGTCTAATGTTTATATGACAATTAGTCATAGACAATTATCTTTTGGTATTGTCTAATCAACTTCAGTAATACTGAGATAAACTATTGAATGTCATTGATGTGTATCGATAATCTCGACAGCACATCAGGTAAATGGTTATCTTTTCCTACAATACTTTTTATCTGAAATTTGTAATCTGATATAATTAAAGCATATTTATTTATTCTTTTGTTATTGACATTAGATACATTAAAATTCACAAGCGGTTTGTGGTCTGTGAGAATTGTGAATTGACGACCCAACAAATAGTATTGAAATTTAAGTACAGCATAGACTATACACAAACCCTCTAATTCTATGACACTAAAATTCCTTTCACTTTTAGTTAGTGCACGACTTACATAAAAGGCAGGTTTATATACTATTTCAGAGTCCACAATGACCTTTTTGTAAATACAAGCCCCTAATCCTGACTTTGAGGCATCACAAGCTATAATGATGTCATCTTCTTTTTGAATTGTTTCTAATATTGGTTCCTTAGAAAATGCATCTATTAGAATTTTAAATGATTTTTCACATTGGTCAGTCCAATTTACAATATTGGGTTGATATTTTTTTGTGAGATCTATAATAGGTCTGACTATTTGAGTATAGTTTGGAATAAATTTACTGTAATAGTTAAACAATCCAAGTAATGCCCTTACATGCTTTTTTGTTTTAGGCGTTTGTATTTCTAGAATTTTCTTATGTAAGTGCTGTGTTGGTTTTACTTGGCCATTTTCAAATTTATGTCCTAGAAATTCAATCTCAGTTTTTCCTTTTTTTAATTTTGAAGGAGATACTGTTAAGTTATTGTCCTTCAATATTTGCAACACTTCTTCTAATAGAATTAAGTGTTCATCCCAAGTATTTGTGAAAATACAAATATCATCCACATAGTGAACTGTATTTTTATTGTGGGGTAAAATATGTCTCATTAGTTTAGTGAATGTAGCAGTACTATTGACCAAACCGAAGGGCATGACGTTCCAATTAAATACGCCTTTATGTGTAATAAAAGCTGTATAATCCTTTGATTTCTCATCAAGAGGCACTTGCCAAAATCCTCTTGTTAAGTCTACGGTAGTAAATATTTTACCTGTGGCCATAGTATTAATGATATGTTCTATATTAGACAAACCCTCTTGATCAAGTTTTGTTACTTTATTGAGTTTGCGATAATCACAACATAATCTGATAGAACCATTTTTTTTTCTCACAATCACCATGGGTGATGAGTACTGAGACATAGATTTTTCTATTATCTTACTTTCAATGAGTTGGTCTAATTCCTTATCTACCTTTTCAACAAGCATTTGAGAAATATTATATGCTTTTGATCTAAATTGTTTTTGATCAGTCAGTTCTATTTTATGTTCAATGACATTTGTTAATCCTGGTTTCTCTGTTATTGTTGGTTTAAATTTATTCAATAAATTTAAAATATTGTTTTTCACCATTTCATTTTCAATATGGTCTAACTGTATTTGATCTATTTCATCATTGGTTATACCACAAAAATAGTCAATGTTTGGTATGTTTTGAACATTGTTATCTTCAAAAATTATGATATTGTTATTTTGAATTTTGCTTTCATTATCTGATTGACTGTCATTTATTTGGTTTTCCTCATAAGCTCTTAAATTGTTTAAATGAACAATTTTTTCTTTGTTATTAATGTTAACTTTGTAAGTTACATCAGATAACTTATGTATAATTTCAAAAGGTCGTTTCCATTCCATAGTATTGCCACTGCCAATTGGCAAATAAACAAGTACTTTATTACCAACTTCTAATTTTCTCATATTCTTATGAATATTTTCTCTGATTAAAGTTTTAGATTTGATTTCTTGATTTTTTTATACAGCAAATTCATAAGCTGTTTTCATATGTTCTTCAGTTTTATTGACTAAGTCAAATGGAGACATTTTTTTTTCTTTAAATCCTAATAATTCTGATTTGAAATTATCCAATGGTCCATTGGGATTTTTGCCAAGCACTATTTCAAATGGTGAAAAACCTGTGCTTTCATGAACCGATTGTCTATAAGCAAACAAAATAGCAGGAAGGTAATCATCCCATTGAAATGGATGCTCTTCACACACTTTTGTGATCATTTGTTTTATTGTTTGATTAGCCCTTTCAATCATACCATTTGATTCAGGATGGTATATAGAACTAAAAATTTGAGTGATTTTAAACATTTGTGCAAATCCTTGAGTAAGGTTTGATTTGAATTGAGTTCCATTGTCACTCAATATGAACTTTGGAAATCCGAAACGACAAAAGATAGGTAAAAGAGCATTACAGACCCTTTCTGCAGTTATTTCCCTTAAAGGAACTACCTCAATCCATCTACTTCCCATGTCTATTATGGTTAAGGCAAACTTTGCTTTGGTAGTTTTAGTTTGTTTCATGGGCCCAATTATATCAATTGCAATTTTATAAAAAGGTTTATTTATTGTATCAGTCATTTGTAATGGAGCCTTATGTTTATAATCTTTTTTATTATGTCTAAGACAGGTAGCACAGCTTTTAATAAATGTTTTCAAATCTTTTTCTAGTTTAGGCCACCAGAAATTCT
This sequence comes from Anisus vortex, assembly GCA_949126835.1. Lineage (NCBI taxonomy): Eukaryota > Metazoa > Mollusca > Gastropoda > Planorbidae > Anisus > Anisus vortex. The sequence continues at coordinate 10,732,013 of OX421498.1, read as the reverse complement.
TTTTGAGTTTACAAACTGTTTTCTTACTACTCAAATGACCTGACAATGCATTGTTATGCGAAATTTGCATTACTTTGACAGTTAATGTTTTAGGTATAACTATTTGAGTTACATCTAATTTATTGTCCTTTCTACAGAGAATGCCATTTATTATTTCCATGTTTTTATTTTTAACCTGACCTTTTTCAATTTCTGATACCATTTTAATTATGTATGGATCTTCTTTCTGTTCTTTTTTTTAGAGTTAGCTCATCAAAAGGCATGTTTACTAAACTGATATTTTATGTTTTTTTCATTTGAGTTTCCATTTTATGAGAACTATCAATATATGCTAATATCTCAGTCTTCATTTTAGTAAAATCAGATATTTGATTTTTAGCAATGTTGAATATTTGTTTATGACCTTTCTAAATGTCTTCATAGTGAAATAGCATGTAATTCTTTTGGTACATTGTTTATTTCACATTGACTTTCAAATTTGTTTACATACTGTTCTAGTTTTTCTGTTCCATTCCATTTGTGAATAGGATTATCCTTTTCAATATTTATGGATAAGTCTATGTTTGGTGTCTCATTAAGAATATTATTTTCTGACTTTCCTATGGTTTGTAAAAAATTAAAAGTTTGTAGAGCAGGGTAAAATTCTTGTTCTGGTAAATCTACTAACTTTTCATTTTGCAATAGAACAGGTTTCAAATTTAAATCATTGGATTTTTCATTCATCCATTTTTGAAAAATGTCAAAACTATTATCATGTTTGACATTGAAAGAATTACCAATAATTAAAGGTGCAACACAGTTTTTCATTATGGCTGCCTCTGTTTTTCCTGTAAGCCAAGGACAATCAATGTCTATTATAGTGACAGGACAATTTACAGTGGAACCATTTCCAAGTTTTATAGTATCCACTCTTATAATATTGGTGGGTTTTTTATTAGGAATGATACTTTCATCTACACATATTATACTACTTCCCGTGTCCCTTAGACAGTATGTAGTTTTTCCTTCCACATAAGCAGGAAAAAGTATTAATTGACCCCTGTTTTCAAATATCACATTATTTGTTTGAGATGTGGAATTGTTAGGTTTTTCTCTATTTCTTCTATTTTGAAAATTTGATTGAGGTCTATTTTGAGTATTAGGAAAATCTTGCCTTCCAAAATTTTGATTTGGCACATTGTTATTGGAAAAATTCTGATTTGGCAAATTTCTGTTTTCAAAATTTGAAAATTTCTGATTTGGAAAATTTCTATTATCAAAATTAGAAAAATTTTGATTGGAAAAATTTCTATGATCAATATTTGATCTATTGAAGTTTGGATTGAAATTTCTACCTCTTGTATTATTATTCCTGTAACAATATTCTGATGAATGGTTTGTACCATTGCAAAAAATACATCTGTAATTATTAGATTTTGGTTGATTTCCAAACTTTTTTCTATTGCCAAATTAATTATGCCAAACCTAGGAGGTGAATAGCTCCTTCTTCTATGCTGAATTGTATTTACTGTTTGATTTTGTTTAGTCAGTTCTACATTAGGATGACTATCTTTAAAATTTGAGATGGCATCTATCAAATTTTCAACTGTCTTAACTTTTCTTTCCATAATGTGAGTAAACAATGGTTTAGAAGCTCGTTCTAATACTTTATCAACAACCATGATTTCTATAATCTCATTAGGATTTTTGGTATCTATTTTTACTAAGTCTAACCATGTAAGTAAAAATGTTTTCACTTCAGACACAAAAGCTCTCGGTTCTATCTTGTCAGTTAAGATAAAGTTATGAAACTTTTGTCTATAATAATCCTCAGAGTGGATAAAGAATTTAATTAACTGTTCTTTGATAATGGCATAATCAGTTATTTCTTTATCAATGTGAGATAGAGCTTCCCTACCCTTATCTTTCAATTGTGGAATAAGGTGAATGTAATATTCTGAAATGGGAATCCCATATCCCTTACATGTGGCTTCAAATAAATTTAGACAATCAACAATTTTCTCTTTTCCATCAAAAGGAGGCATTTTGAATCTAACACCAAGTTTTGATTTTTCATTATTTGTTTGCTCAACTTTAGTATTTTGTAATTTAGCCAACTCCAATTCATGGTCCTATTTTAATTGAGTTTCTTTCAACTCTTTTTCTTTATTCAATTCTAGTTCTTTCTCTTTTAATTCTAGTGCTTTCAATTCTTTTTCTTTGTTTATTTCTAGTTCTTTTTGTTTAATTTCATGAGCTCTTAATTCTGCTCGCTCATCTCTTTCCTTATCTGCTAATTCTTTTTTCAATTTTTTTACTTTATTTTCAACAAATTCCTGATATTCCTTTTTATCAGTAATACCATATTCTTTTGCTAACAATTTAGCCTCATCATAAAGTAATTGAACCTTTGACTCCATTATTGTTTATTGTGAATGTCAAGATTTATGATATTATAGTACAGTACAATTATTATAATGCACTATTTTATAGTACAGCAATCTTTTATTCCTATACTGAATGACAATATTTATTAACTACAGAATGAGCCTTTTTTTTTTTTTTTTTTTTTGTTTTTTTTTACAGCAACTCTTTTAATCCTATGCTATAGTAAGATGCTTATAATTCAGAATGCAAGATGCTAGAATCATGAAATATTAGCTAAGCCAAGACACATTTTTATATTATGGCTTGTTTATTTATTATTATTAGCAATTTTATAGTAGAGTTAAAAGCAAGTGCAAGTCTTTTTTGCTATTATGACTTATTATTTCTTATTATTACTATATAGGTTGCAGCAATTATTTTCCGCAAAGCAACGTATAATTTTATTATTACTAATATTAGCACATATACAATATTATTAGCAGGAATGATGGCACATACCAATTAGATTAATGTTATTATAAGCAAGTATTCTATTATTGTTTATTGCAATATCAATCGTAAACAGTACTATTTTATTAGCACTGCACAACACAATATTATTGTTATATAGGCTATGTCATTTGTTATATTGTGTATATTATATACATTTGTAGTTACATGTATTAGATATGAATTATTATTTTGTTAATTGTAGTTACATGTATTTGGGCACTACTTAAATCATATAGTTGTACTACTGATTATTCATATTATTATTATATTGGTAAATAACCTATTATTGTTATTGTTTTTACCATATACCATTATACTCAGAGATCAAAAACTAACCAATGCATATTAATGATATTTCAAAAAATACACAACAACAAAAAAAGTATATCAAGTAACAATAAAAAAAAACACAATCACAATACACTAATGCTGCTTGGACCACAAATGATAGAGGAATTTTTGACAAAGAATCACAACATGTATAACATTGACAAGACTATAGTAATTGTACTTTAATAATTCTTAACAAAAACAAACAAAGTCAAGACAACTAACAGAAATAACCCTAACAAATAATCATTTCTAATCAATCTCTTTTAAGAAACAGAAATAGATTATAGACAGAATAAGAATAGACAAGAGATTTGATTAAAAACTACCGCCAACCTAAGCCTGCTTTATACATATATATATATATAATTCATACTCATGAATGTAAAGAATATGATTAAAATTAAAGACTAATTAATAATCCAAATGAATACACATTCACTGTATGAAATCACTGCAATGTAAATCCAGAGTAGAAATCCAGGAGAAACTTAATTAATTATTTAATAATCCAAAGAATGTTTACACTGTTTCAAGTTGAGTAGCTTCAAGTTTCCACTTCAGTATGGTATAATCGAATTTTAGAATTAACACAAGAAAAAAAATGTATAACATTAATTAATATTAATGTCAAATGTCTTTGGTATAAACATTAAATATTTAATTAATTAAAATGTCAATATTGTTATTTATTATCTTCCGGTAAGCACATCGGACTTCAACATATGGGCAGGTCACATCAGACTTGAATATATATAGTGCAGGTTACTTGTTGACAATATGCGGTAACGAAACTTTTTCCGGTTGCAAACAATGACCATGGACAGTCACTTTATTCGATTTTTTGTATCGAATTTTATAATAATGAAATTTTTGTCATCGGCGGACAAATTATACATATTCTGAGAGCTAGTATGTTGCTCAATCAGATTATTAGTATATGGATGTGAAATAATAGACTCAGACTTCAGTTTTGAAACGTTCAAAAACTGGTATACTCACATAATATTCCATGTGGTTTTTAGAATGTCTCGTTATTCGAAAAATCTTGAAAATCAATATATTATATATTTCAGCTTCTTTTTCTGTTAGCACCGAACTTGCAACCAAATCTGTTGATGTCCTAAATTACTGTTGGACCATCAATCAGAATAATCAGTCTCTTCAGAGAGTATTTGCTACAGTGGCTGAATTATTGTCTATCAAACATTGAACAGACGACTTCACAATATATAAATGTTTGAACTTGTAAATTAATAAAGGAACTCCTTGTTGCAGCATATGTAATTTATTAATATTATTAACTGGTTACTACACATCCAATGAAAACAATCACATATTATAATAACCACATAATACACATTTTTATTAATAGTCTCTGAGTCTATATTTATGCGTGCGTTCCTTACAAGTTAAGAGAAAAGACTGCTGACAGCATGGACAGTCACTTGACTATATACTTCCGATATATTTAGCAATACTCTAGGTTTCTCTTTTATTTTATATTCAAAGATGGGTTTTAATTCGACTTTTTAATATTTACTTTAGTCACGACCCATATATTATTTACTTACTCCATAGCAAAAGTCCATCAAGTTAGGCAAGTCGACATCTGCAGGCTGCAGTTTTTCAAAAGTAACAGAGGAACCAAGAACGATATCTGACGTCTTTGGTTCCGATAGTTCCATTAAGGTTTTTTAAGTGACATTGGCTTCTGCCGTTATTTCTTCAGTCAGTCTGGTTTTCTTTTTAACCGGCAAAGTCCCAGTCGAAACATCATTCAATCGCGAAAGAAATCAGAAATTTTCTTCATTGCCAAAGTGGGCTCAGAAATAATTATTACTAAAATTATCAATTTCTAACTACGCTCGTTTTAATTATTTTAAGGCTTAATTATTACATTCAAATTATTTTGAAATTTTAAAAGCATTAAGCCTACGTCTTAAAAACAAGCATGATCGGAAATGGGTTAAAAACCATTGACGTAACATTACGAGTGTGTGCGGAAAGCAGTTTCGCATTTTATATTTTAATTCTTATTGCGCGCAATTTTAAAATAATTCAATTTAAACAAATTAGATCTAATTATAATGAAACAAATTAATAATAAACGTTAAAATACAAGAAAAGAAATACATTTTCCCCACATGGAAAAAGGTGCTGGTACGCCGTACCAGTACGTACCGGCACAAAAAAACACAGCTTAGTATATTGACATTTAACAAGAATAGCTCTAGTTTGTCAATTTGTTTATATATATATTATCCACTTTTTTATATTATTAAAAAATGCAATATCTATTTCAATATAATATTCTAAGAGAATTATTTTAATTTTATCAGATGATGAAACACATTTCTTACCATCATTACTACCTTGGATGTGTTGTAACCCATAGGGATGTTAATACAACTGATGGTAACAGATTTCCCAGTGAACAAAGTTTTTGTAGACATATATAATATGGGGCCATTGTAAATCCTTTTATCTGTATTAATATATAATTAGTTGAAATCATTATAGGTGCATTGAAAATATAATATATCGCGTACGTGAGGTCAGATTAACCGGTGTATATATATAATATACATGAACAATGAAAAATAAACAAACTAATCGAGATAAATACTAATTTATATTATATTTCAAAAAAAATTACTTTTCCACGGACAGGCAATAGCTAACAAGAGATATTCACTTGGTTTCACTTACTAAAACAAATCGAGTATTTATTAGATTTGAAGTCACGTAAGAATCCTAACGGAATTGAGAAACCGACATAATGCGGACAAACGTGTAACGATTGGTTATAATGGCAAAACAAATTATGTTGTTTAGTTTTTTTTAATTCGAAGGAATGAACATTTGATTCTGACCAGAATGTGCATATATTACTAAATTCAGTAAGACATATCCATATCTGACTGATTCATACATTCATTTTTTTGAAATAATAAATAAAAAATGTAAATAATAAAGAAAATAGCAAATACGCCGCGACTATAGCTAAAAATAAATTTTACAAACAGGATTGGAGTTGGTGAGAAAGAGATAAATGCTAAATATGTAAGTTAGCTACGAGGGGGTTGTCCCTAAATGTATCCGTGATGCATAATGAGAAGTGTATACAAATATAAAAATATGATTAGCTATGCGTACGTAGTATGTGGATGCCCCTTATCTTGGCTATAGAACGATCTTGTTATACTAAAAGTCAAATGATACATTTGTCTAGAAGTAGTATTTTCCAAAACGTTCAATAAGGTATACCATATTCCTTTGTTCCTTTTTTTCTCAAAGGATTTTTTACATTTAGATATTCATAAAAATCTATAAATAGCTTACCGCCTTTCAGAAAAATGTCAATTTGAAGGGGATCACTTAGATCTGAATCCAGGTTGCTATATTCAGAGACTTTTGCCTTGCATCTTAAAAAACATATAGAACACGTTTTACATTAATGAGTTAATATTCTCTCTCTCTCTCTCTCTCTCTCTCTCTCTCTCTCTCTCTTTCTCTCTCTTCATCTCTCTCTCTCTCTCTCTCTCTCTCTCTCTCTCTCTATATATATATATATATATATATATATATATATATATATATATATATATATATATATATATATATATATATATATTCTTTTAATAAGCAAAGTTAGTTGTAGTGACATCACATATTTGCTTTGAATGCGAAGGCAGCCAAATATTTTATACGACTTTTGTTCAGCTTAGTGTGTTTGTAATGGTTTGTTGAGATTGGAAGGGTGCAATAATGCATGTCTAAAGTTGGTGAGCTTCGCATATTCTGGTAGATAGTGGTATACTGTTTTCTTTGTTTTAGGGCGTTACCTACAGTTATGTGAGTATATTAGCTTTATCCTGTTTTGGTACTAGTTAGGGGTAAATTGGATTTTTAAAAAAAATTGAAATATGGTGCATTGCACTTTTAGAGGAAGGAGTTAAGCGTCAACTTGTTTGCTCAGCATGTTTATTTTGTTGTTTATTGATATTTTAGTTTTTCAGGTGTCCATTGATTTAACAAGTGTCCTTTCAAGTTGTTTGATTTAGAGCATACTTTGTACTCTGTTGAAGCTTACATCTTTTTTTTCAGTACTGTCAACTTGTCTGGTTTTTTGTTGCCTTTTATGCTAATGTGCTCTGGTCACCATGTTGATGTATTGTTACGACCACAACCCCCTTAGTGGTCTAAATAGCGTAAATGTTGCTGATAATAATCGTTCGTCCAAGGGTATCTCTCTCTCTCTCACTCTTATTCTTTATCGCTCACCGTGGAGCATAAGGCAGCAACATAGTTCTGCCTGGCCTCCCTATCCTGGGCGAACCATCTGATTTCATGCCATGTTTTGTTGGTGGCCTTGGCTTCCTCGTCCATTGTCCTCCTTTACCTTCCCATTGGTCCTCCCTTTCGCCTTTTTCCTGGTGGTGTCCATTTCAATGCACTGCTTGGGAGCCTCTTTTTGTCCATGCGGAGAATTTGACCCAGCCATCTCCATCTTCTTTCTTTGATTTCCTCGATGTTGAAGTTTATTCAAGGTTTATTGCGAACTTCACTGTTAAAGATGTGGTCTTCCCAGTTAATCTTTAGTATGCGTCGGAGACATCTTTCTTCAAACCGTCTAAAGCGGCTTTCGATTTTGATATTGGTCTTCCAGGTCTCTGCTGCATAGAGAAGTACTGATTGTACATTTGACTTGTAAGTTTCAATTTTGATTTAGTTGCAGAGAGGATGACTTCCATATTTTTCCCAGTTTGTTGAAGGCTTGAGCTGCCATAGCTTGTCTGGTGGATATTTCCTTGTCTATGCTTCCATTAGCAGAGATGCATAGCTGCCAAGGTATTTGAAGTTTTCGATTTCTTCTATTTCTACACCATTGGCATTTGTCTTCCTAGAGCTCTTTGCTTTCACTTTCATGAGTTTTCTTTTCTCTGAGTTGATCATTAGGCCCACACTTTTGGCTATTTGTTCTACTCTTGTTGTCTCCTGGATATCTGGTTAAGAATGAGAGAGCAGGACTATGTCATCTGCAAAATCGCAGTCTTCTATATCTGAAGTTAGCCCCTATACTAAGCCTCGGGGTTTGTCTGCAGTAGCTCTCCTCATGACCCAGTCCATTACTATTGTTATGGCCCTCTATATGATGATGAATATTATTACGACTCGTTAATTCGGATTCAATGAATATAGTTGTATCTTTATTAGAAGTCTCTAGATTCTGCTAATCTGTAGCCCAAGCTAGGGGTTCCTTGACTGACAGGTCTATGCAGTAATGTAGTTATATTCGTGATAATTATCTTCAACACCTTTCTCAACAATGATAGATCAAACAACTCCAGTTGTTGAATAAACAATTTTATTTAAATTGTAGACTCAATATAAACGATCAATAAATTTCATCAACTGATGGTAACATAAGTATTTCAACAAAATGACATTATATGTACAAGTATTAATATAGCGACTTCACTCTACAAACGTTTAAACTGAACTAACTTTAAGGAGGTCGGGACTTTCCAAAGAAAACTATCATCGAAGATTCTACAGGGTCTTAATACGCATTTTAACCTCTTTCTCTATAAAATACTACGCTCCAGAATTATCCTCCAATTTCCACGGGATTTGAACGAATTATTTTATTTAAACTGCCCTTAGGGCATAAAGGTCAAACCTTGGTCGCTTTGGACTCTGATACGCACTTGTTAAGAGGTCAATGCCTTACTACGTCATTCATTTATGACCGAGATTCGTAACACGACCGCCCTTAAAAAATTTTATAATTATTTCTTTTACATTTTACAATACAAAACAAATGTTAATTTTAAGGAATAATTATAAAAGAAAAAATTCCGGGGAAAACAATACCATTCAATTGGCTATCCCAATAATTCAATCGAACTGATAACAATAACATATAATATATGCAATCTAAGTTCATCTTATCAAATGGCTTAACTACAGTCATTCAATCATTCAATTTTTAATTCAAAACAATGGACAATTAAATTGTTTATCTAAATCTTGTATACAAGAAAAATACATAATCATTCTTAATAGATATAATATAATACAAGTTAATAATTTCTATTACATTGAACATTCCACTGAAATAAAAACTCTCTCGTCCATTTAATTATAAACTAATATCTTTTACAATTTGTAATTATACAACAAAAGAAAAAATCACTTAATGTCTATTCAGACACGACTTATTTTTTCATAAGGAGAAAAAAAACCAAACGCTCTGATAGAACACATGCTAGACCTGACCTAATTACACGTTACAAAAATTATTGCTCGTGTAGACAGTATTTTTTTTTTTTTTACATGCTGGTAGGCCGACTAACACATTAGACAACTGTCTGTAACGCGACCCAAAATGTAGGTCAATTCCGCACTCTCTCTCTCTATTCCTTTTTTCACCCTCTCATTCTCAATTGATTCTAATAATGTTGACATCGCTATGCAAATTTTCCCAATTACCGCTTAGGAAAAAAAAAATTGCTACGCGATTAAATAGTTATCGTACTAAATGAGCATTATTTAACAACCATTATCTCAAAATTAAATTCATTCATGTTAGTTTAAGGAAATTAAACATAGTCTGTTCCAGAATTAAAATAGTTTATAGACAATTTCATTAAAAATATTTCAATTTCTCATTTTACCATGACCTTTCGACGTCATTATTTTCTTTTTAAAAGAGTTCACATTGAAACATTCTATCTTTCATGCAGACATGGATTTACTTGAAACAAATTTGGTTAATGTACTTAATTAACTATCAATCAAAGCAGATTATATTATCTTCATACAATCTTAGTACTACACAGTAAGTACTTATTTTCTTTAGATTACATCAAAGACATTTCAAATACAATATTATTTACGTACAAAAGATAAAAGATTAGAAGTTAAAGAGCATAGACTATATTTTTTTCAGACAGAAATCAATTTAACAATTTTTACAAAACAATTTCTGGTCTGAATGGTTCCATCTCCCAGCTTTTCAGTTATGGTAAGGTTGGAATCCATTGCTCTTTTCCATGTTCCACAAAGGTTTTATTCATTATTCATAGATTCTAGGTTCTCCTGTTCCTCACAGTGTTCAGGTCTACCCAATCTTTTGCTTGTCAGTACAATTCATTCAATCTATTTTAACTAATACAAAAAAATAGATTAGTTTTACAATCTTGACATGAAATCCTTAATTAATAATGCATTTGTTGAACATTGGTATGTCAACATTATAAATTCTCAACCATGAAATTCTCAATCATTCTGGTTTACAGTGTCAAGTCAGTGGCACATATCCTAAATTTATACAAAACAAGGATAAGTTTTATTTTACATTAGTTTCACTTCTGGTCTGCTTTTCATGTAACAGTATCCTAAAAGTGAAAAATCATATATAATACATTTCTTGGAATTCTTGTTAGTCATAGTTCTGCCTTGCTGCAACTATTTTTTTTATTTTTTTTACCCTTCTTTATCATACATTCAATGATAATAGAACAAATGAATAAATTCACATAGAAGAAATTTGCATCTTGACTCAGTGCCATATTTCAACAACAGTACATGATAATATAAATCCATAGTACAATCATAAAACATTTCTCAATACTTTAGTGATAGAAAAATTCTCTTTTCTCAAAACCATTTACATCTTTTTCAATCAAATTATCCTCTCTGCCAAATGTTTCAATTATCATTTCCAGAGATTCTCAAACATATCTTATAATCAGTCCACATTTATAATGTCCTCTGATTTAGAAACCAATTCTGCGGATAAAACTGATCTTTTTCTCTTATAGCAATTATTTTAAATGCTCAACCTAACAAGTTTGTTTAGAAATATCACACTATAATGATATTTACTCTAACAATACTTTTACTCATTCCTTTTTCATCACAAGTAAGGGATTTAGTTTTAACATAGTAAGTTTGGTAACTAACTATCAGTGAATTTGTCATTCAATTCATCGTGTACTCCAGGCATAAATTTTACAAATAAGAGTAACAATGTTAACAACATCAAGCTTATTCCAATTGTTTTCAGAAGGTAAGGCTTTATCATTTTCAAATGATATAATATTTTTGCCTTTCTTTCATCACACAACAATGGCATCTGCATGTGAGCAGTGTACAATTTTTTTTTAACAAACACAGTTATGTCAGACAAAAATTTTATGTACTTATCTAGGTACTTGATCAGCCCAAGGAGGTCCAATTCGGTCTGCCATTCCTCTTGAAGTAGTTTGAGTGGTCCTCGGACAGTGGGTCCAAAGATTGGTCCATAGGCTCCTCGACTTTCCGGATGGGATTCAGTTGTCACCTCATGCTCCAGGCATAAGTTATTTAGGACTGGATTGAAGAGTTCCGAGGTGAAGTTGGTCCTTCGATCTGTCGGTATGGATTGTGGTAACCCATAGCTTTTGGTAGTTTCGGTCCAGTTCTCAGCACTCGTTTCTTCAGTGATGCTCCTCAAATCTTCATCTGTACCGGCAACTGTAGGTTTGCATTGTTGTTTGTTTATGCTGTGGTCTATCTGTTCATAGACATCAGTAGTAGGAGTTTCTTTTTCGTCGACAGCTTTCTCATGCAACTGTAGCAACTCTGGGTCTACTTTCTGCTCAGCAATCAATTCATTTTGTGATGACTTCTTTGATTGATCATTTCCTTTCGGACAATCCTCAATCATGGAGAAAATAGTAGTATCAAGTTCCACTTCTTCTTCCTCTTTCTTCTCTCGTGGGAGAATTTCTTCTTTCTTTTTCTTTTCTTGTGAGATAGTTTCTTCTTTCTTTTTCTGTGGTGTCATACCATTTATGACATCACCTACAGGATAAAGTTCTTTTTCTTTTCCTGTCTCCACCATAGGACTAGGGTCGGGATTTTCCTTCACAATCAGTTCAGGTCTCACCCTCCCTTTCGCCAAATCATTTGCTAGGATAACAGATATGCCCTCAACAGGAAGTTTTGATATTACTCCAACTGTCACATATCCTGTCACCAAGTCAGATGCGAGGTATATCCTATGTAGAGGTATTTCTTCTTTCCATTCAAAACCTCTCAATAGGACAGTCTGTCCTGTCAATGTATTCACATTCAATGGTAATACATCTTTAAGCAGCAGGGTTAATGATGCTCCTGTGTCTCGTAATATGTTTACGGACTTCAGTGGTCCTTCCTTTTGTAAGGCCACACAACCTTCTTTAATGAACGGTTGAAAACTGCACAGGGTCTCTGTGTCAATTTTATTCTTCCCTTGACCATGACTTACGGGTGTTGTTTCATCTTTCGATGACTTCAGACTCTTGTTCGAGTCAAAAATACTTTGGTCTACTTTCTCGTCTCTGTGGACTTGGACAATTAATCCAATAGTAGCCATTCTGTATTTATAATCAGGATATTTATCCTCATTATCTTCAGTTGTAGATTTCTCTACCTTCTGACTTTTGCTCTCAGGCAAATCCACCCTCAGTGTTTCTGGTTTAGAAGAATCTTTCTTCGAATTCAGTTCGTTTGTATCTTCGCTTTCTTGTACATTCTTTATTTGTGCATGGCTGACGCACATTACCACTTTATTAGGTCCGTTTTCTTTCCTTATGCTCCAACAGTCTTCGATGCTATGTCCTGTTCTTTTACAAAAAGTACATTGGACGTTTTTGTTGATAGGTCTTTTATTAACATCATTTTGTTTCACAAAATGCTCTTTTTCACGATGTTTTTGTGGTGTGTTTTCTGCTTGCCGTTGTGCCCTATTAAAAGTCTTTTCACCAGCTGTCCTATGACACAGTGTATACTGTTCCGCTAAATCAGCAGCCTTATGTGGGTCAGTGATATCACGCTCGGATAAATACATTCTTATATCCGGCCTCACTTTGTTAATAAAATCCTCTAACAGAATGATATCTTTCATTTCTTTTAATGTGGAGATATTTCTGGATTTTATCCACTGATCCATTAACTTTTCTTCTGCTCTAAGGAAGTCTAAGTGTGTTTGGTAAGGGGACATTGTGTACTGACGGAACCTTTTCCGATAACTTTCAGGTATTTGGTTATAGGCTTTTAGTACAGTGTCTTTAATGACTTCATAATCATTTAAATGCTCCTCTTTTAACAATAGAACACAATCTCTTGCCCTTCCCTGAGTAAAAGCTGTTCTGACTAATATTCCCCATTTATCTTCTGGGAACTTAAAATCTCTGCAATAAATTTCAAAGGTCTGGAAGAAATTAGCTATTTCACTTTCTTTATCAATGTAGGTAGGGACTAGCTTTTTCCATCTGGCCATCTCTACATCATTATGAGATTCTTTTTTAGTAGCTCCTATCTTCGCCAGTTCTATTCTTTCTTGACTTTCTGTTTCTCTTTGACTTTTCTTATCTCTTTCCTGACTTTCTATTTCTAGACGTCTTTCTTCTATCTCAAGACGTTTCATTTCTAGTTGAAATCGGAACTGTTCAGACATCTGACCTTCAACTTGATATCCCTCCGCGCTTGATTCTACTTTCAACTTGCCACTCGCAATCAACACATCTTTTATCTGCTGTGTCAACACAGTCCTCGATGGTGTAGTTTCAGTAACTTCTATCTTCAAGATCTCAGCGATCTCTTTTAACTTCTTTATTGATAAAGTTTTCAGAACTTCTTCTTCTGGATTTTCAATAAATTCCATTCTTTAGTTAAGAGATTTATAAAGTGGTAAATTTTTCCAACTTACGTTTTTCCAATCGGAAGAATACTTCAGCGTTATTAGACTTGCTCAGTAGGTCACGGCTTCAACACACAACACAACACAACTTGAATATATGCTTCACTATACAACTATCCCGGACGAGCCCCCAAATTGTTATGGCCCTCTATATGATGATGAATATTATTACGACTCGTTAAATCGGATTCAATGAATATAGTTGTATCGTTATTAGAAGTCTCTAGATTCTGCTAATCTGTAGCCCAAGCTAGGGGTTCCTTTACTGACAGGTCTATGCAGTAATGTAGTTATATTCGTGATAATTATCTTCAACACCTTTCTCAACAATGATAGATCAAACTACTCCAGTTGTTGAATAAACAATTTTATTTAAATTGTAGACTCAATATAAACGATCAATAAATTTCATCAACTGATGGTAACATAAGTATTTCAACAAAATGACATTATATGTACAAGTATTAATATAGCGACTTCACTCTACAAACGTTTAAACTGAACTAACTTTAAGGAGGTCGGGACTTTCCAAAGAAAACTATCATCGAAGATTCTACAGGGTCTTAATACGCATTTTAACCTCTTTCTCTATAAAATACTACGCTCCAGAATTATCCTCCAATTTCCACGGGATTTGAACGAATTATTTTATTTAAACTGCCCTCAGGGCATAAAGGTCAAACCTTGGTCGCTTTGGACTCTGATACGCACTTGTTAAGAGGTCAATGCCTTACTACGTCATTCATTTATGACCGAGATTCGTAACACTATTAAGAAGAAAACAGATGAGACCACGCATCCTTGTCGGGCACCTGTTTTCACTTGAAACCATTCCCTCTGTTGGTTTTCATAGAGTAAACAGCACTGAATACCAGTACAGATGCCTTTCAGGATGTTACTGACTTTGCCTGGGAATCCATATGATTCCAAAATTGTCCATAGCGTAGGGTCGTTGATGCTATTGAAAGCCTTTTCAAAATCTGTCTAGTCCTAGGGCTGACTTTAGTTAATATTTTTTATACTTCAGTATTACACGTATTCCTTATTGTCCTGAGAACAAACTCATGATTTGTCGTCTGACAGTTCCGTGCTTGAAGTTAAAAAGCAGTTAAAAATGAATTTTGAAATATATCATATTTATTGTTAAGGTGTACACGTAACTAAATTTGTAAACAGCTCAAATTACTTACGTTTTAGAACAAGAAAATATTGTTCATCATAAAGGCTTACAATTGTGTAATTGTCATATTAACTAGCTTACAGCTCTTTTTCTAGATTTGTATGTATTTTTTTCTCAATCTTTTAGCAGCATATGCATATTCTAATAATATAGGTCTAAATAATGTTAGGTAGCATTTTAGCTTTATTTTCCTATTACATTTGTAAATGTTTACATCACGCATATATATGATTATTAACACATTTAATAAATATTGCATGGATTCTATAGAGCAGTTTTACTTTAACAGAAAACATTTTTACACTTTTGCTTAGAAATATTATATTTATTTTGGATTATTAAATTAATTTTATTACATTGTTAGTAAGTACATTAATATTATATTAGCTTACTTTTGCTTTAATTTATATAGTTTTTTAACATTACCTGTATACAACGTTTGGTTGCTTGAATTTATAACATTACTTTTTTCCGTTTTAAATGTATTATTATTTTTTTACATTAACATTTTTTTTGTTGAACACAAAATAATATTTGTTATGCCCAGTTTAAAAAAAAAATTGATTTTTCTTTTTTACTCAAAGTAGAGTAGAGAATCGAGGCACAGTTTCATCTTTTGGGACATGTTATTTCAATGTTGTGTCAATGAATGCATAAAGTCTTACTCTAACAGTGCACGCCTGTGTTTTCCATGTGAGATCTCTTGAAGTAATATGTTTTCTGTAGAAGACAACTTCTTTTTTAGAGCAGTCTGAGCAACAGGAGAAGGCGTGATGTTATAGCTTCAAAGTTCATTGAGCGTATTTTGTCTGACATAGACGACTCCGTGATAAATGAAAATTTTGCATCCTATTTCGTATACTTGATGACATTTTTTTGCATACCTTCAACTTCTTGTTCTTCTTTTATGTCCATTCCATTCAGTTTAGACCACTGTTTTTTTCTTGAAAGAGACCTATTTTTTATACTTGTACAGGTCCCATGTCTTATCATTTAAAATGTCCGCCTTTTTCATTGTTAAAGGGCCTCACATTTTATCTTGAAAAGGTCATATTTTTTTTAGTTATAGGAAATGCCCTACCGTTTATCTTTAAAAATGCAACATAGTCTATATTATTTTGTTTAAATGCCCCATATTTAAAAAAAAAAAAATTCTTAGAGTGAGCGGCTGAACTCCTTGTTTCATCAGGCTAGCCATCTGAGAAAGGATACTGTATTAATTTCGTGGAACGTTTTCATTCTCAACTGCCATTTTAAATTTGTTATGTCTTGTACAAACTAAGATAATACTTTTTTTAAGAATTTTTTTTTACATTTATAGTGAGTCATTAATATTTAATCATTATCACTTGTAAATTTTAATGAAAATGTTAAAACGTCTTTTCTTTGAAATGAAAATAAACTTAATTTACTTGTAAATGCCGACATCTGAGGTAGATGCAGCTGCAATAGTGTATGTGCTCGCATTGGCTCCACCTATAAGATTGCCGTTGAAAGTCCATTCAAATAGTGCCGTGCGAAATAGCGAGGAGCATGTCAGTGTGGCACTCTTTCCTTCCAACACGACAGTACTGTAACCGGCCGGTTGTGCCAGTGTAGGCTTGGCCAACTTACCTAATTAAGTAAAATGTTTAGCAAACAATGACTGATAAGGAAATGAAATATGTATATTATTTATTTTGAGTGCGTAAAACGTTTTGAATCAAATGTAACACTCACTAACCTCCTATGATATGAATGTAAACATAATTGGTTTTTACTTGTAATTTAGGATATATATATATAAATATATATACATATTCTCCCAGCCTAATCTTGTCTGCTATAGTGTGCCACAGGGGTCTGTCCTCGTCCCAGTTTGTTTCACCCTTTACACCCAACCACTCTCCTATGTCATCGAACGCCGCAACCTAAAATATCATTATTTCGCCGATGACACCCAGCTCTATAACAGCGTTGAGCCTAATGACTTTGATGGGCTCCTTTCTTCCATTTCCATTTGTTTCTTGGACATCAAGAACTGGATGACTAAGAAAAATTTAAATTTGAATAGTGAGAAGACTGAAGCTTTTGTCGTTGGTACGACGCAGAGGGTCGTGTCCCTCACCGCGTCCGATCTTCAGCTGGCTGACGCAACTGTGCCTTCTCCCTGACTGTCAAGAGCCTAGGCGTCTATCTTGACTCCACGCTGTCCATACAGCCCCGCGTCTTCTTCCTCACCAAAATATACTTCTTCCGTCTGCGTTGTATTGCCGCCTTACGTCGTTATCTCACCAAGGAAAGCTTGTATTAATCTTTCTCCTCTTCTCCCGCATTGACTATTGCAATTTGCTCTTAGCTGGTCTCTCGGCCTTCTCTCTTTAGGGCCTCCAACGTATCCAGAACTGCGCAGCCCTACTAGTCCTCAAGACGGTGAAGTCAAATAATATCACTCCTCTGCTCCGATCTCTGCACTGGCTACCCATCAATAACCGAATATAATATACTAGAAACTCTCTTTTTAAAAACCCGGACGAGCCGAAGCTCTTGGGTCCGGGGCGTAACGCATTAGAAGTGAGTATAACTCTGTCAGGGCTCCAGCCACCCCACGGCACGCCAAAGGCGTGGCGTGTCATATAAAATGGAAGGTTTCCGCAGGCCAGCGACCGTTCGCTGCGGTTCCCCTAAGGATCATTATCGTGGTGGCTCGTTCGTATATCTGCATTGTCACCCGGTACCACAAATCCTATGCTATAGGTAAATAGTAATATAGTATAAGCTGGCTTCCATCTGCTATAAATGTCTGATTAAGTCTGCCCCGGCTTACCTTCGCTCCTGTCTTGAGCTCTACACCCAGTCCCGCCCACTCTGCTTCTGATGCGCTTACTCTGCGGATCCCTCGTGTGAGGCTAGTGTCCGCTGGCGAAACTGCTTTCTCCTACGCGGGACCGTCCGCTTGGAATCACCTCCCACTACATCTTCGCAAGAGCCCCCCTTTCGACACCTTCAGAAGCCGACTGTAGCCTCACTTATTTCGTTAGCAATATTTGCGTGTACATATATTCATTTTCTTCTGTTGCTCGTTGGCTGTATTATGTAACTGTCTATTCTGCGCATAGAACTGTTATCAACGGGATAAGCGCCATAAAAGCACCATTGTTATTTATATACACATGTATATATATATATATATATATATATATATATATATTATTTATATCAATGCTTTGTACAGTGATCTAAGTAATATGTATAGTAAGAACAGAATAAAAGAAACGTCTTACTTCCACATCCAGTACGTATAGCTGCAGAAGAACTATCACAAGTACAAACTTTTGATGATGAATCACAAGCTCCAGTTGTGTGAGTTGAGATTACACATGTAGCAGAATTGATACAAGTTGCTCCAAACACCGACTCTAAAACAGAGACGAAATTTCATTAGCTTTGAATTCAACATTTTCTAGTCATTTCACTAGTAACATAAAATAGCCAATCTGTATTTGTGCCACCCTTAATAAAGTTTATGTTTCGAGGTATTTTCCGATGCGCTGCTTTCCTTTCAGAAACGCCATTAAAGAAAAAAGTAATGGTAACTAAGCAGGAGTCTGCAGCAGCTGACAATCTGCGGGATAAACAATTAAACACAATTTTGTTTAAATCCTTTACATGCATTTTACGCCTTACGAAGAATTCGCCCTTTTTACCTATGTAGTAAAATAAAATGCAATGGTATATATATATTGTTACGAAACGTAAACTTATACATTATACAATATACATTAACAACAGCCATGATGCAATGTATTTTCTTGTATTCGGTTATAGTATCGTATCTACACATATTATAGACTCATGCGAATCAGTAGAAAAGTTCCGTCAGTTCTTTGGCAGCTCTCGTCGAGTAAACATGTTAGCTTGTGCTCTGAGATAAAATTCCTTCATTTTTATACTATATTGTTTACATATTGTTTTACCAGTAGTTTCAATTCTATTCATATTCTATTGAATATATTCCTTATTGATTCCATGGACATGTGCTATTCTTAATTACTTGTGTTAACATCATTCGGACTGTAATTAAGATTTATGTGATTAAACCAGTAATTAGTTTTTGATTTACAAAACTCGATTTATATCAGTTTCTTCACGTTCCAATATTGTGTGTGTTTTATTTATACTGCTATAGTAATTGCCAACACTACACAATAACAACACGATGCTTGCTGTGTATTTGAGCCAACATAAATATACACCTGAAGAAATCAAATAAAACTATAATCAATGTTATTAAGATTACCAGGGGATATTTTGAATCAGGACCAACCTAGACTACACTAAACTAATATCAAAATGAACTAATAATGACAGTACCAATTGAAGCAGTAACTATAATAAATACAAGACAACATAATCAATAAATATTTCATCAACTAAATGGAGGCTCTAGCCAAATAAATAATACAGTCTACAATTCGGTTCTCATTTTTCTACAGTCATCTACTACTTAATAATATCTACAAAAGGTAATACAAGCAGGCTTGTCATTTAACATTGTTATTGAATTAATACTTGAAAAGCATATCAAGCGACTTGACCAGTGAGATAATAAACTTATCTATTGCGGCATATTATATGACATTGCATAGATGACCACTGATAAAACACCTTTGTAATAAGAATTGATAACTCAACTTGAAGATTTCTTATGAAGAAAAGGGTTGTCGTAGTAATATATACATATATATATATAATATTTAATGATATATAATATATATATATATATATATATATATATATATATATATATATATATATATATAAATATATATAGTGTTTACGTTCCCACGTATACCCATTGGTCAATTTGATAACACTTGAGTTTGTGCCACTGACCAATTTAGGCCTAGACCTATATTCTGTCAAATAATAATTCAAATCAGATATGTGACTAGCTCAGTGGTTAAAGTAGCGGACTGCTATGCGGACGATCCGGTTTCGATTCTCCAGTTAGACTCTACCTTTTTTTTATAATATTTTTTTAAAAACTTTTATAAACATTGTAGATCTAAGGTCAATTTAGATTTTTGTTAAATTAATATACTTAGCTTCTTTTTTAACCGATTACAATATTTATTTTAAAATATTGTCCTAAAGGTCTTCAGTACAAAAATAATCATTTTAATATTAGATTTATAACTTTCTTTTAATAGTTTTATAGTTTATACATTTTTTATCTGCACCTTATACAATCCTGTTTTTTCTTCACCAGGACAACGGCGGGCAATGTAAATAACTAAAAAAAAGCCTCGAGGAAACTTCAGCCCATTGATAAATCACTCAAGGTTAAGCTGGACACGCCTAGACATGTAGACAAGTATGACAATTTAAACGTATCATGTTTTAAAAGTAGCATCCTAAATGCATACATTTTTTTCTCTAATATGCATTTTATATTTCATGTCGCTATTACTTGTACATACATTTTTATTTTTATGTATACATCTAATTTTGAACCAGACATATTTCAAGTAAATTAGGTTCTTCTTTATAATACAACTTGAAAAGAAAAACTGTTGTTTTATCCTGTTTAACTGTAAATGGCCATTTTCTACATGTTTATTTATCTTATCTTATATATCATAGACGCTCCTTCCATAAAAAAGAATATATATATATATATATATATATATATATATATATAATGCGTCCTACGCTCATCCACTCAAACATATATACGGGATTGAGTCAAGAAACATATTATTTTATTTAAACATAATCTTTGTTACAACTTAATGAGGCCAACTGCAAAGATGGATTCTGGCAAATATACGGGATAGAACCTGATTTTTATTTGTTTATCGCATGTATATTTCACTTGGAAATTATACAATCTAAAGTAAATCGACATCACGTTAAGTTTATACTAAATGATATACTCTTACGCCGACTAAAAACTGTAGGCACGCGTCGAATGTAATAATAATAATAATAATATATATATATACATATATATATACAGAGATAGAGAGAGAGAGAGAGAGATAAAGAGAGAGAGAGAGAGATTATTTACTGATCACATTTTGGATTTTACACTATCAGAATTAACTATTTTTACTTTCCATTTGGAAAATTTGATAGTACTTGCTTATGCTACTTTGTGGTCCTTATAATTTAATAAATGCTATACAAAACCATATTGCTGTTACTTAGTGAATTATGACTGTTGTGACTTTCATGATTTTACAAGGTGTAAGCCAGAGCAATAATCTCGCTTCTGTGATTAGCAATAAATATAAACCGGACTACAAAAAGAATATTAATTTGTAAACGTGGGTGCGTGCGTGTGCAACACGCAGTTTAAGCTGGTGACCTCTGATAGAGCTGGGCACTTGTTGTGTGAGACCTGACTGTGTGGGCATATCTACGTGGCCATTCATGATATTTTACATTAAGGTTACTTTGTCTACCGCTCCGCGGTGTCGTGGGGTTTCAAGATTGAGTTTGGCCTCGAAATCAGAGGCGCTTGTTTTGAGGTTTTAGTCCTTGAGGATACGGCGTACTGCACATCGTTGGGTCATTTCCAAAATGTGTACAACTATTAAATCTGAGAGGGTTGAATTTGATTAGTGAAAGTTTTTTTTTTTAAATTTATATAAACAATACAGTTTTCATTTGACTATAACCATGCAAAATTATTAATGAATTTAACAGTCTATATTTTATTTTCTAAGCTTTTTCGTCTTATTAAAAAACATGAGTGACTATTCTGTAAATGCCAAATAAAAATTGTTCATAAAACAATTAGAAATTCGGATTTAAATTCCATTTTGAAAGACATTTTTATTGACTAGACTGTATGTGTAGCCTATTAGAATTTTCAAAGTGTAAGCTAAACAAATAGTGCTTACCTGTAAAAAGTAAACAAAATATAACCAACAATTTCGAAGACATTCTTCCAGATATTATCGAGACCGATTTGACTCCTAGGAGACACTGTGCTATTAAACTTCTGACAGCTTATGACAACGACCGAGCAAGTGTCTGTGCAAATGCAGTCTGCGGTACTTTTCTTAACGCCGCCACTTTGCTCGTGATGAGAAAACTGGTATAATAATAACATATCAGTAACTGCATCATTACCCCCTCTCTCTCTCTCTCTTTTTCTCCACCCCCCCACCCCTCGCCTTCTTCAGAAAGGATTGGTCTATTATATTACAAAATTGTTGTTATGTTTTATATTATAATAAGTATTGTCTACAAGTCTGAATCTGTCATGACCATACCTACTGACCCAAAGTAAATAGCTTTGACATTAAACATTGCATAAGACTATTGAAATATTAAATACTTTCACTGATACTCCCCACCCCTTCCATTTCTCCTTAAGAAATAATGGTTCGTCTTAAGTGGTTTCAACAAATGTTTTACTCTCTTCGTCCTTCTTTAAGTAAGTCTTCTTTGGCCCCCGAGCTTAAGTCAAAAACCCATGATATTGCATTTAACCTCATTAAATCGAAAACTGAAACAATTAGTATGAAACGTTTTGCAATAATGGAACTGCTCTCCTGTACAGTTTCCGCAATATATTACTTTTCAGTGTACATTTTATTTGTAACAATTAAATAAAAATTCGTCCTTAATGTTTGAATTTCTGCAAGTAACTATAGAATCGCAGATACAGCAAAAAAAAAAAAACAAGCACATGTAACAAAATATGTCTATACTTATAAATAAACCTAGCTATAAATATATTACAATCCTACTACTTTGAATTGAAAGTATAAAAACAAAATAATTGACAACACAATGAATCGAATAGTAAAATGGTGTGAGTGATAAAATGTGTAGGACGCATAACTGTTAGTTTTCTATTAATGTTGTAGTAGCTTTATGATTCTTTGTTTAACATTTATTCATTGTTTTTTTAATTCATTATTTGATGGAGCACACATGAATTCTTACATAACAATTTCTTTTTAAAGAATGCTAAAATCAGCAAAATAGCCAAGTTTATTCACTTCATATTTTTAGCACTTTAACACAAACTAATAAATATATAAATATATATATATTGTAACATTTGATCAAAGGATATAATAACTTTTTTCTGCCCTATGGATTCTAGCTGTATCTAGCTGTATCTTTTGATCAAAACCCGAATTTATCATAACACAATTTTATTTTACTATCCAAAATAACAAATAAAAAACAACAACAGAAGAATTTACGATCTAAACGACGACATAAAAAGTTTTCGAGCGAACACAGGTGAAAAACACACAAAGTCAATCACTGTCCCCAACTAATGAGAATAAAAGTCATCTATAGAAATAAGTTGGGAAAGTAGGGCATAATAGGGACCTGCGCAAGAACTTTGTGTCCGCGTGAAATATTTTTGTTAACTAAATATTTTTTTAACAAAAGTCGTAAGGTATGAGAACAATAAAAACTATTCAAATTGTTTAAGAAAGATAAACCTATTAAAGTATAATTACCAAAAGTATGTGACAATGACATGGGTTACATTTATAAGAACATATTGAAGAAAATGTATTGGTTACATATTAAATTTCAGTGTTAAAAATTAAAAAAAATGACAGTATCAACTAAAAAAAGCAATAAATCTATATAATTACCGTGAGTTTGTTTATATGTTTGTTTATAAATTATATATATATATATGTTTGTCCTCTATAGGCTACTAAGCCTTTTGACTAATCAAGACAAAAGTTAAACGTATAAATTGAAAACGTCAAACAAAATAAATTTTTATTTTATGACTTATAATCACAAATGTGTTGATTTTATAAATTCAAAAAAAGTATATCCAGATATACAAATACATAAAACCTTACGGAACAAATGGCCTTTTCCGTTCATTTACTATGTTGAACGCGAGATTCACTATGATGATCTCGAGGGTCTTATCGGATTTTCCCAATTCTGCTGTTGTAGTTTTTTTCATGTGGCTAGACCTTTTTTTTAAAACGTTACGCCCCGCAATTTGGCTTAGAGAGTTTGAATGGTGTAGGCTACTTAAAAAAAAATTACTAGCTTATTACGTAATGTCTATCAAATCATATTTTTTTCATTATATATGTTTGCATTATCTTTTAAGTAAAAGTAACCACATGTTTCAATTATTTTATGGATGCACGTCGCTATTGAAAGCATCCTTTAACAGGCGACTTTCTACACTCTTTAAATCAAATTATACTAATTATAAAGGACAATGGATAATTTATAAATGATTACTTTTAAATAGCACAAGCCTGAAAGCTAAAATTTGTATGCATGTGCAAGGGCTACCGGACACAATATTACAAAAAGAAAAATACCGAAAGAAACATTCTCAATTCTGTTTTATTGATACAATAAGCAAGAGCAAAAATTAAATCCCGAAAATAATCGTTATATCTATAGTTTTTATTGCATTTAAAATTATTTTCTAATTTTGTTTTTATTATTTACCTTTTTTTTTTATTGTTTTGTATTTGTGTTGTTTTTTTTTGTTCTTTTAGATAGTATATTATTGTTAATGTAATATTATTAATAACAAGTCAAGTCGATACAACTGTTCGCTATATTTTAATTTCGAATTAAAAAGTATCTTTAAAAAACCCGGACTTTTGTCTTTGTCTTTTGTCTCTTGTGCCCAGGGCGTAACGTTTAGGATTGAGCAATCTATGCCCGGGCTCCAGCCACACCAGGGCGTAACGTTTAGGATTGAGCAATCTATGTCCGGGCTTCAGCCACCCTAAGGGCGTAACGTTTAGGATTGGACAATCTATGTCCGGGCTCCAGCCACCCAAAGGGCGTATCGTTTAGGATTGAGCAATCTTTGTCCGGGCTCCAGCCACCCTAAGGGCGTAACGTTTAGGATTGGACAATCTATGTCCGGGCTCCAGCCACCCAAAGGGCGTATCGTTTAGGATTGAGCAATCTTTGTCCGGGCTCCAGCCACCCTAAGGGCGTAACGTTTAGGATTGGACAATCTATGTCCGGGCTCCAGCCACCCCAAGGGCGTATCGTTTAGGATTGAGCAATAAACGTCCAGGCTCCAGCCACCCGAAGGGCGTAACGCTTATGAGTTGAGCAATCTATGTCCGGGTTCCAGCCACCCCAAGGGCGTAACGTTTAGGATTGAGAAATCTATGTCCGGGCTCCAGCCGAACCATGGCTGTCCCCATGCATTCGCCCGCCGGTGTATTCTTAATGGGAATGTTTAGGCTGTTTACACACTACGCCAGTCTTGTAGGCCAGAAGCTTGGCATCAACAATTCATATGCATGTACCAGGGCTACCGGACACAATATAAAAAAAAAACAACTAAATACCGAAAGAAACATTCTCATTACTGTTTTATTGATACAATAAGAAAGAACAAAATTTAAATACCGAAAAAAAATTATTATCACTATAGTTTTTATTGCATCGAAATATAATTTTCTAATTTTGTTTATATTATTTACCTTTTTTAATTATTTTGTATTTGTATTTTTTGTTCTTTTAGAAAGTATATTTTTGTTAATTTAATATTAATAATAATAAGTCAAGTCAACACAACTGTTCGCTACATTTTAATATATAATTAAAAAGTATCTGAAAAAACCCGGACGAGCCTTTCGGCTCTTGTGTCCAGGGCGCAACTCTTAGGATTGAGCAATCTCTGTCCGGGCTCCAGCCAGCCCACGGCACGCTTAATGCGTGCCGTGCCGTGTAACAGTGAAGGTTTTCGCACACCAGTGATCGTTCACTGCGGTTGTCCTAAGGATTATTATCGTAGTGGCTCGCCAGTAAACCTGCACTGCCACCCAGTAGCACAAATCCTATACTATAGGTACATGCATCCAAGCACCGGGTGTTTCTCGAGACGGGATTGATGGGTAGCCAGTGCAGAGATCGGAGCAGAGGAGTGATATTATTTGTTTCCTCTCCACCGAGACCAGTGACCTCTCGGCAGTATAATGGATTTCGGACCCGCTGCGGGGGCTGTCCCCCATGCGTTCGCCCGCCGGTGTATTCTTAATGGGAATGTATCGGCGGTTTACACACCACGCCAGTCTTTTAGGCCAGAAGCTTGACAGCGGCAATTTTTATATATATGCCAGGGTCAGGGCCACCAGAAACAATTAAAAAAGAACAAAAACTAAATACCGAAAATAAACGGTCTCACTCCAGTTTTTAATGTAATGTCGTCTTTTGTCTCTTTCTCTCTTAACAAAACACATTGTAGTCATTTTTTTTTTATCCGTCATTTTGACGGGCATAAATATAGTGTAAATATAACTCTCAAAAGCATAGTATAGTAGAAATGAGCTTAAAACATATATAGAAAAGATTCCAAAAGAAAGGAAAAACTAATGTCAACCTAACCACAAAGGTTTACTAAAAGGGACATATTTGTACAAGTTACAAGTATTCTCCCTTGTCATTGTAGAATAGTAAACTCAGTGTTGCATATCCTAGCTCTCTGAATAACTGGTCTGCCACCCCATTGTCTTTTCCTTTAATATAAAGGATCTTTATATTATAAGATTGCAGAAACAAACTCTATCTAACCAAACGTTGGTTAGTTTGTAACATTTGTAGCAATGGGGTTTTGATCTGTATAAATGACAATGTTATGGGGTGAGCCTGTTATATAATAGGCAAACTGTTTTAGAGTAATAATAATTGCAAATATCTCTTATTCAATCGTACTAAAATGTTTTTTTAGAAGGTTTGAACTTTTTTGAATGATAGACGATTTGGTATTCTACACTGTTTTGGTCGATATGAAACAACACTTACCCAGTACCGACGTCACTGGAGTCCGTGGCAATACAAAAGGGTTCTGTGAAAATGGGATTAATTGGTACAGGTGGGTTGCAAAAGAGGCTTTTCAGCTAGTTGAACGACTTAGTGCATTCCTCGGTCCACTTAAACGGAACGTTTTTCATCAATAACTCCGTTAAAGGATATGCAGTAGAAGAAAAATAAGGGCAAAACTTTCTAAAAAATCCCATCATGCCAAGATACTGCGAACTTGTTTTCTATAGTAAAGAATGTGAATTTGTTGTATTTGCAGAAATGTTCACATCCAAGGGTTTAATGCAACCACTACCAACAATGTAAACTAGATACTCAACTGTAGTTATTCCTAAACTACGTTTAGCTAAGTTTATAATGAGGTTAGCTACAGATAGCATAGAGAATAACTTTCTTCGTTGTTCGGCATGGGTGACAAAATTCTGGCTATAGATAACTATTTGTCTAGATAATAATATGCATCACAGCATGGGATGTCACTAATAATTTAGTTTATCAAACGTTTGAAACTTCGATGAGGCGTTTTTAAATGCCGAAGGGCATCAGCTTGTACTTGAATAAACCAAGAGGGGTGGCAAAGGATGATATTTCTTGATCTCTTAGATCAGGGGTCAGGAACCTTTTTGTCTGAGAGAGACATGGACGCCACATATTTTGAAAAGTATTCTGTGAGAGCCAAACATTATGTAAAAAATTTAAGTAAATGTGTGAATTTTGTGTAATTTCAACACTAAAAGTTCAATATTTTTGTCTCTGAATTCTTCTGATGCTGAGCTGCAGTAGACTTTAGCTCATTTGTAGAAAGAAATATTTATATGCAATTAATATGTAGATCACAAAGTGTAAAAAAACATTTTTTTTAATAATCTAAAGTTTGTTTGAGAGCCAGATGCAGCCATCAAAAGAGACACATCTGGCTCGCGTTCCATGGATTCCCGACCCCTGTCTTAGATCGAGTTGTACTTGAAAATTACCTGATACGAGGTATATTTTTGTGATATATTTGGCATCACCGACTCAGCCTATTAAGTCGTTTACTCTTTCAAGGGGATATCAATCAGTTTTAGTTACTGCATTTAGTTTTCAGAATCAGTACAATCGGGCTGTTTTATCTGCTTTTGAAACTATGAGACATGGTGACCTCCAATCGCTACAGCTTTGGGTGATGATATCTAACATGTGTATTGTAGGTATGTGACAAGAACATTTTAAAATGACTGTATAATAACATGTCCTATGTCATTGGAAAGGGCTTGGGGAGAGGATTTTATTAATTAAAATCGAATCAAAAAAAAAAAAGGTCTGGAATTTGTAATTGATGAAATTTCTGTAACAAAAAGAATACTGAAGCTCAATCAGTTGTATTTTTGCATTGAAACAGTCATAACTTTGTCAATTTTGTACCAAAAGGCACACAATGGCTACCTAATTGAAGGCCGCACAAAGGCCTACGTATACAAAGTTAGATCAGTTAATAATGCATATTATAGTTTTGCATAGCCTGAAATTTGGATGAAATTGGAAATTTCAAGACTCGTACATTGTTCACTCAAATACACACTATGAGTATTAAATTAAAGGCCATTCAAAGGTTCATATCTATATACATGGATCAGTGAACAAGGCATTCTTATTTTTTTTAAACATGAAATTTGAATAAAGTTGGATATTTCATAATACAAGTTTTGTTCATTGAAAGAGAAACATAACTTTTTAGTTTTAGACCGAATTGCAAAAAATGAGTATCAAATTAATTTCCGTACAAAAGGGTCATACATGAATAGATGCATTGGTTAACAAGTTTGTTTTTGTGTTTCTTTTAATTTGAAAGAAATTGGAAAAAAAAAGATGCATGCCATACATTTTTCAGTTTTGTGCCTACTTGCACACAATGTGTATTAAATTATTGGCACTACAAATGGCCGTACATGTATAGACAAATCAGTTTTAAAAAAAAGGATATAACAAGGTAAGTAGGCCTATTTGTAAATATTTCTTTAAACATTCAAAATTTGAGTAGCCTACATATTTCAACTACTCCCCCTTACCTTTTTTTTTCAACCCTAATTACAAATCCCTTGGTAAGTTTACAAATGTGTTTATTATAATTTATTGTCAAACCAGAATAATAATTTTAAATGAAATAAGATTTTACAATTATAAGGTATGCAAATATGAAATGAAACAGTCAAAACCTTATACATATTTCTTTATCAAATTAAAACAAAAACAAATTGGCGCACTTAGACTAGAGTCTGTGAGAGAATT
This sequence comes from Anisus vortex, assembly GCA_949126835.1. NCBI lineage: Eukaryota > Metazoa > Mollusca > Gastropoda > Planorbidae > Anisus > Anisus vortex. The sequence continues at coordinate 10,702,848 of OX421498.1, read as the reverse complement.
TAAAAATGAGTTAATTCCCCTTTTCACCAGCCATCCCTCTCCTCATTTTATTTTTTACTGATATTCCATTGCATAGCACCCCCTCTACCTCGCCCCCCCCCCACGAATATTTTCGTCAACAACAGACCCTTGTAATATTAACCCTTCCCGTACCGACCTACTTCTATCTATGCTGCCCGGGACTGTAAGGGTTAAAAATTGATTTTAAAAGAGCTCCCTCTCCATCCCCTCCCTGACTGTTCCCCTTTTCACTTATATTCGTATAGCCTCCACCCACCCCCGCTTAGCCTCCATTCGCATTAAACTATTACAGTCAAAGAAAAAATAAATGGCCCGCCCACTTCATCCCTCCTTTTCTGCTTTTAGAAACCATATGCCCTCATCCACCACCACCCTCCCCGCTTAAAATATTACAAGTCCATAAAAAATCCCAGGTAGAAACAAATGCCCTCCTCCCTTCACCTTTCCTTCTATTAGCTAATTCCTTGCCATTGCTGAAGCCCCCCCCCCCCTCCTTTTCTGGCTTGGACGGTCTTGGTCCGTCAAAATATATAATAATATATATATTGAAAAAATCAAATGAATGTAGCATTAACTTTTTTAACCTATAAGTACGAGAGTAGGGGTCTAAAGCATTTTAAATGTTTAACTAAGGTAAATCTTGAAATAATGAGTTTTTAAGGTCTTTTTGAAAGTATCAATAAAGCATGTTCCCATGAGCTGACCGGGAACTAGATTCCACGCCTTCGGACCGGATACTTAGAAGGCTCTAAGGCCAACGGTTGCAAGAGAGAAACGGGGCTCTTCGGAAAGAAATGAGTTGGCAGAACAAAGTGTTATTTGCGGGACGTATGGTTGTAATATGTTGTAAATTATATGTTACAAAAAACGAAAGACAAGTTAAAAAAATGGTATCCTTTAAGCATGTTCTTAATTGCCCGAACTAGTTTCGGTCGAATCAGGTATCGTTCAATTCGCAAGAGCTACTGTTTGCTCTTAAATGGGCTCGTGCACTTTCGCCGACATTAGGGCGAGCTCGGAAGCTCTGCGAAATGGTGCTCTTGTTTTTAACTGGCCTATTTTTAGCGCTGAGGCGAACTGCCGGATGTTGTTATTGCTGCAAAATGGCTGCGCTCACAGACGAAGAAGCTTTGGGTGTTGCGATTACATTGCACACAGATTTTGGGCAATATTGTTCAAGGCCTTGGTTTTGTTCACCCTTATTTTTATAGTCCCGTTGGGGTGAGTTCCGCAGGCATGGAACATTTTCCCATGCATCTATGAATATTACTAGACTGTCTTCTGACTGTCTTGTAAGACGCCATTTTTTTTCATTAAGACTAGGCAATTTTGGTGCCTTTTCGCATAATGAACGTGATAAATTCAGCCAATCAATACGCGGCTTCGTCAACATGTCGACGAAGCAATCGTTCGCCCGAATTTGGTTCGCCGATACCCCCCGATATGTCGTTCGTCGAGCAATAGATCGCCCTGTTAAGCGCGAAAACGACGAAAGGCGAGCAATTTACGAAGCGAACCCTTGCTCGGGCTGTTCGGCGAAGTACAATTCGGGCAATTAAGAACATGCTTTATACATTCATATCCTTTAAAATTCCCCATTTTTCAGCCAGTAATGCATAGAGCAGTTGCTCAAAACCTCTAGAACTGAAATCTATATTTATATAATAATATGCGCACTTATTTAAGCTAGAAGCGACTCTTGCGACTAGTAACAAGGAATGCCCCCGGGAAAACGTCTCATATATGGGACAGTAGCTATAAGTATTCACATTTTTTTTTTCTTTAAATAAGGTCTTTTTTTAATAATAAATGTATTTTTTTTTTTAACTTTGATGTTTGGAGTGTTAAATATTGAAGTTACGCTATAAGTTTAGAACTAGATCATAGTTTTTGCATACGATTTGCAATAAAAATGATTTTGTTAAATAATTATATAAAATGATTTTTTTAAATAATTATATTCCCTTTTTATTGCCTTTCTTTGGCAATTTGGCTTGAATAGCAGCAGAGGTTCCCCGAAGTGCTTGGTTAATGATAACAGACGGAATTTATGTTGTTTTGGTTCCCTTTATAGATATTTATTTTAATTTTTCATGTAATTTTTTTCTGGGTTCAATTTGTCAGTTCATCATCACCCATTTCGTGGGTTGGTCGCTGAGAGGACCATTGTTAACTGCTGTGTCACGACATGCCACTGGCCACAATTTTCTGCTGGTGTTTGGGCGTCAATTAAGAACAGCCTGAACCATACTTTTTTTTTACTCTTACATTTGAGTCTGTCGGACGCTATTTAGGAGGGCAAACGCATGGGGGACAGCTCCCGCTGCGAGTCCGAGATCCATTGCATTGCCGAAAGGTCATGGGGTCTCGGTGGGGAGGAAGGAATGGACGTAGCAACTCCGTCTCGAGAACCACCCGGTGCCTGGATATCTGTATCTAGGGTGTATAATTTATTTGGTTGACAGTGCATGTAAACGGGCGAGCCACCACTATAATGATCCTTAAGGGAACCGCAGTGGGTAGCATAGCTGTGGAATCCTCACACGCCAGGCATTTGGCGTGTCGTGGGTTGGCTTGAGCCCGGACAGAGCTTGGGAATGTCCCCCTGAGCTCAAGCCTATCGTTACGAGCTGGAGCCGTTCGGGCTAGTCCGTTTTTTTTTAAGAGTGATTATAACTGTGTAGACCGCTTCTTCTTTTTACCTATTCTGTGCCGAGCGAGATGGACTGTGCAAGACCTATCACTGCTTCATGTCCATTACACAACAGTTACTTGCACTAGCAGGTGCTTAGTAGATTCTTGTATGCGCATATTTTTTATAAATTGTTTGTGGACGTCTTCGTTTGTGATAATCAAAATCGTGTTGAAATATCTCATTTCTAGGACCCTGACCATTCTCTGGAGATTATACCTGAAATCCCATATCATCAGAGTGCACATTAATCAAATATTTGAACATAGGCATATTATTTCGTATTGCCAAGTGATTTTTAGCTTGTTTAGAGCTTCGATTGTCTGCGCTATTCTGGTTAGAATGTATGGCTTTGAGCGTTCGTCTCATAAGTGGTCAATATCTGAAATCTTATCCAGGTTTATATTTGCATATATACAGATACTAAAGCATTGAATCTCTAATAAGGAAACAGAAACAGGTCTGAAGAAACATAGTCTTGATGGGCAACTGTATCATGTAAACTTCTGTTCTAATCAAAGAAACAGGTCTGAGAATACATAGTCTTGATGGGCAACTGTATCATGTAAGCTTCTGTTCTAATCAAAGAAGCAGGTCTGAGGATACATAGTCTTGATGGGCAACTGTATCATGTAAACTTCTGTTCTAATCAAAGAAACAGGTGTGAAGAAACATAGTCTTGATGGGCAACTGTATCATGTAAACTTCTGTTATAATCAAAGAAACAGGTCTGAAGAAACATAGTCTTGATGGGCAACTGTATCATGTAAACTTCTGTTATAATCAAAGAAACCGGTCTGAGGAAACATAGACTTGATGGGCAACTGTATCATGTAAACTTCTGTTATAATCAAAGAAACAGGTCTGAGGATACATAGTCTTGATGGGTAACTGTATCATGTAAACTTCTGTTCTAATCAAAGAAACAGGTCTGAGGATACATAGTCTTGATGGGCAACTGTATCATGTAAACTTCTGTTATAATCAAAGAAACAGGTCTGATGATACATAGTCTTGATAGGCAACTGTATCATGTAAACTTCTGTTATAATCAAAGAAACAGGTCTGAGAATACATAGTCTTGATGGGCAACTGTATCATGTAAACTTCTGTTATAATCAAAGAAACAGGTCTGAGGAAGCATAGTCTTGATGGGCAACTGTATCATGTAAACTTCTATTCTAATCAAAGAAACAGGTATGATGATACATAGTCTTGATGGTCAACTGTATTATGTAAACTTCTGTTCTAATCAAAGAAACAGGTCTGAGGATACATAGTCTTGATGGGCAACTGTATTATGTAAACTTCTGTTCTAATCAAAGAAACAGGTATGAGGATACATAGTCTTGATGGGCAACTGTATCATGTAAACTTCTGTTATAATCAAAGAAACAGGTCTGAGAATACATAGTCTTGATGGGCAACTGTATCATGTAAACTTCTGTTCTAATCAAAGAAACTGGTCTGAGAATACATATTATTGATGGGCAACTGTATCATGTAAACTTCCATTCTATTCAAAGAAAAATGTCTGAGAATACATAGTCTTGATGGGCAACTGTATCATGTAAACTTCTGTTATAATCAAAGAAACAGGTCTGAGGAAACATAGTCTTGATGAGCAACTGTATCATGTAAACTTCTGTTATAATCAAAGAAACAGGTCTGAGAAAACATAGTCTTGATAAGCAACTGTATCATGTAAACTTCTGTTCTAATCAAATAATGCGCCAACATTGTGGCTAAACAAAAATACATACCAAAAGTGTGATGGTCCATGGGTACTCCCATGTTTAGCGCCCATTTATAGTTTATTTGTTCATAGTAATATCTTTAACATAGCGTAACATTTAATTATTTAAGTTACAACTTAAGTTATTGTATACAATCAGTATTTATTGTTGCATCTAATTTCATGTAAAAAAAAGCATGGAAAACAAATGTTCATTAATAAACGTATTGTTAACGTTTTTTTCTTCATAATTGTAAACAACGATCAATATGATTCATATATATTTCTCATTAAATTTATTTATTATGTTTTAGTGTGTAGAAAATAAATAAATAGTATGTGAGCAGGCTTATTATCTGCTGGTTGGTGGGTGAAAGGGTAAGGGGAGGAGCTAATATTTTTCATCAAAGAGATCTATGAAATATAGTATTTTTTCAAACTTCCGGCCTGAGCTAGTATTATAAAATTTTCAATTGATTGGTTTTTACAGCATATATGATTGGTGAAAGAACTTAACTTGAAGCAGGACGTTTGGGCGCAGCCGTTTTAGCGCGACCATTTTAGCGCGACGGACGTTTTGGCGCAGCCGTGTTGGCGCAGGACGTTTTGGCGCGATGGACTAAAAACACGTCACGTCATTTAATCAAATTAAGTTAATAACTTCATTTGATGAAAACAATATTTTGTGTATAATAAATGAAACAAATATGAAATAAAAACATATTAAAACCATGTATGAATTGGATTATTAAATTGTAATGACTTAGTTTTTTATATACTGATTGAATAACACATAATGTAAATAATGACAAATAATGTAATAATATTTAAAAAAAACAGTTTAAAACAATGCATTTTAACAATTTCCTGAATGAACAAGCTTTTATGGCTTGTCCTCTCAAGTATTATATTACGTTTCTACTCCTATACGTTTCAACGATCTTACTGATTCTGTTATAAGCATACACATACTTTTTGCGTTTCACTGTTGGCAGGTCTCCACGAACGAATTGTTCATATACTGAGTCACGTCCTTTCTGAACAACACGAATCCCATCAATGAATTTCCAAATATGTGGGTGATCCATCCCGAATTCAGCCCTTAACCTTTGATGGGCTGCTTCAACATAATTGTTGGTGCGATCATGGCCATTTAGGGTCCTCTCATACACAGACCACATTGGATGAGAAAATAATGCACGACGTTTTGTTATAATTCGATTTTGACGTCCCACATAGACGTCCTCAAACAATTTGAGTATAGGAGTGAGTTAATCCATAATCTCATTGCCCAGTGACTCCAAAGCAACATCTAAGTTTTCGATTGGAATGAAAGAGATCGCCGCAATCATTCTCGCCACCATTGCAAATTCCGGATCCGCATTGAATCTGGAAAGTAATCCTATTTCTGCCAATTTCTTTCGCATGTTTTTTGTTAAATGAAATAAACATCCATGAAGTGCACAGTTTGGAAATATTGATTGAACAGCTCCAATTGCGGCCTGTTCAAAGTCAATCGAAACGAATGACGGATTTAAATGTGGCCACATTTCTTTGATGGCTTCAAAAATTCGTCGGTAAGTCTCATCTTCTTTATTTGGTAGCAAAGCCTATGAGGTAGGCAGCACGAATCCTCCTGTCTGCCATGATGACGTAAATTTGTGAAAAAAGAGCAGGAGCCAGCTTAAAGATTCGTCTACGTCTAATTTTTTTCATTTGGTTACTCCAATCACCAATTTATTGACGACCAAATATAAGAATTATTTTTTCAGCTTGTTCTCCTGAATACAACAAAATAAATTATTCCATCTGATTTGATGCAACTTCCTAAATACGATATTCACGTGGTATTACTATTGATGCTCGATCCACGGGTTGTGGAGGAGCTGCTTGCACGTCGTTTCTACTCCGCTGAATAACCTTACGAATGGCATCTTTCTTTTGCAATTTGGCTTGAATAGCAGCAGAGTTTCCCCAAAGTGCTTGGTTAATGATAACAGACGAAACTTATGTTGTTATGGTTGCCTTTCTCTTAATACCAGACATGATCACGACAGCCTGAAAAAGAGCTTCATCTCTTCCATGGCTATGCTGGTTGACATGCATTACAATTTGAGCATTATTGACTGCCGTTTGTAGGCGGGATTTACATTCGTTCTTCAACTCACACCGCCATAACTTTTTGGAATTATCAGCAGTGAACCTATCATACACGTACAGGTATCCGTCGTGTTCAATCTTTTCTTGACCACGTTTAGATTAAACAGTATCCATTATAAGGTTTTGATTCAATTATATTCCAACTTAGCAATCACTGCACAGTAACACTTGAATACATATTGAAAGGGTAACATCCAATGAATTTTCAAAATCACTTAATGTCCGCTTGGCAACTCACATTATATTTATTGAAATAAGGACCCGACCTTTCTTAGTGACTTATATACGTACAGTTGACGCAACTGAAACTAATTATTTGCCGCTCCCAATCTTGATAACCACAACCAAATAATTGTATCTGCCGTGTAACAGGGAAAGTGTCCGCAGCCCAGCGATCGTTCACTGCGGTTCCCAAAAGGATTATTATCGTGGTGGCTCGCCAGTAAACCTTCTCTGCCACCCAGTAGCACAAATCCTATACTATAGGTACATGCATCTAGGCACCGGGTGTTTTTCGAGACGGGATTGCAGCGTCCATTGTTTCCTCCCCACCGAGACCAGTGACTCTCGGCAGTGAAATGGACCTCGGACCCACTGCGGGGGCTGTGCCCCATGCGTTTGCCCGCCAGTGTATTCTTAGTGGGAATGTATCGGCGGTTTATACACTACGCCAGTCCTTAAGGCCACAATTCTTATGCATATGCCAGGGTCAGGTCGACCAGAAACAATTAACAATAACAAAAGCTAAATACCGAAAGAAACATTCTCAACACTGTTTCATTAATACAATATGCAATAACACATATTACATACCGAAAAAAATCATTCTCACTTTAGTTTTTATGGTATTGAAATATTATTGTCTACGCTTTTTTTTTATTATTTACCTTTTTATTGTTTGGTATTGTGGTTTCTTTTTCTTTTAGATATTATATTATTGTTCATTTAATAGGCTTTTATTAATAACAAGTCAAATCAACACAACTGTTTGCTACGTTTTAATACCAGAAGCTTATCAGTAACAATTATGCATATGCCAGGGTCAGGGCGATCAGAAACATTTAAAAAGAACAAAAACTAAATACCGAAAAGAAACGTTCATTGTCTTTATTGTAATAGTCTCTTTTCTTTCTCTCTTAACAAAACACATATAGTCATTCGTTTCTCCGTCATTTTGACGGGCATAACCACTAGTATATATATATATATTTATGTATGTATTTATTTATTTATATATATATGTATATATATATATATAAGTGTTTGTTCGCTATAGGCACCTAAGCCGTTTCATTAAAAGGGGACAAAAGTTAAATGTATAAAATGGAAACTTCCTCCGAAAGATAATTTTATTTTTTATATATATTAATGAATGTGTTGATATAAAAAAAATCCAAAATGTTATATCAAACTTTGCAAATAAATATAACCGTACAAATCAAATGGCCATTTCCGTTCATTTACTATGTTGAACGCGAGATTCACTATGTTGAACACGAGGGTCTTATCGGATTTTCCCAATTCTGCAGTTGTTTTTCTAATGTGGCGAGACCTTTTTTCAAAAGTTACGCAACGCAATTTGGCTTTGAGAGTTTGAATGGTGTAGGCAGGGGCGAAGACACAGGGGGGGGGGGGCTTAGGGGGGCTAAGCCCCCCCCCCCCCCTGGAATTTTTGAAAAATGTGTTTTTCAACAGTTTTTTGTTTAAATTTGCAAACAATTTAGTAAATATTTATCACGGAAAAGTTCAGCCCCCCTTGGAATTTAGTAAATTTTTGCCAAGCGAAAGTTCAGCCCCCCCTGGAAAAAAATTCTGGCTTCGCCCCTGGGTGTAGGCTACTTTAAAAAAAACTACTAGCGTATGACGTAGTGCCTATCAAATCATTTCTGTTTTAATTATAGATGTTTGCATTATCTTTTAAGTAAAAGTAACAACTTTGCTTGAGGTCAATAGATATGGTCTTGACAAATTTAGACTTGTAAACAATATTGATTATATTATAAAACATAACAACAATATTTAAATATAATAGACCTATCCTTTCTGGAGGAGGCCGGGGAGGGTAGAAAAAAGAAAGAGAGGGTTATTGTCAATGAAGTAGTTGCTGATATGTTATTCTTGGGCAAGTTTTCTCATGATACTATGTTTACCTGGCAGTCTTGCCAATGAGCGGTTGCCAGCTGCGACAAGTCACGAGCGGAGTGGCGGCGTTAAAAAAAGCGCCGCAGACTGCAGTTGCACAGACACGTGCTCAGTCGTTGTGGCCAGCTGTCACGATTTTATTAGCACAGTGTCTCCTAAGAGTCAAATAGGTCTACAAAATATCTGGAAGAATGTCTCCAAAAATTGTAGTTATATTATATTTACTTTTTACAGGTAGGCATTTTTTGTTTAGCTTATACTTTGAAAATTCTCAATTTCATTAAAGCATGTATTTTACTTAAAGTAATACACATACATTCTTGTCAATAAAAATATCTTATAAAATGGAATATAAATCTCAATTTCAAATTGTTTTATGGCCATTTTTTTTTAACATTTACAGAATAGTCGTTCATATATGTTAATAAGGAAAAAGCTTAAAAAATAAAATATACACTGTTCAAGTGATTGATAATTTTGCAATGTTATAGTCAAATGAAAACTCTTTTGTTTATATAAATTTACAAAACAAGTTTCATTGATCAAAGTCACCCCTCTCAGATCTGAAAGTTGCACACATTTTCGGAAATGGCCCAACGACGTGTAGCACGATGTATTCTACAGGACTACGACCTCAAAAAGAGCGCCTCTGATTTCGTGGCCAAATTCGATCTTGAACCCTACAACACCGCCGAGTGTAGACAAAAAAAACTTGATGTTAATGATCACGAATGGCCACGTGAACATGTCCACACAGTCAGGTCTTACACAACAAGTGTCCCGCTCTACCAGTGGTCATCAGCTCAAACTGCGTGTTGCAAACACTCGCACGCACTTACGTTTACAAATTAATATTATTTTTGTGTTCCGGTGAATATGTCTTGCTAATCACAGTAGCTGGATGGATGTATTAATCTGGCTAACACCTTGTAAAATCATGAAAGTCACAATAATTATAATTGACTAAGGAACAGCAATATGGTTTCAGATAGCTTTTATTAAACTATAAGGACCACAAAAATAAATAGGGAAAATATTTTCTAGTAACAAAAATGTGTCATTTAGCTTATTCTTTTGATCTCTCTTGCACTCTCTCTCTCTTTCTCTCGCTCTCTTTCTCTCGCTCTCTCTAGCTCTCTCTCTTGTTCTATATATATATATATATATCTAGCTCTCTCTCTCTATATATATATATATATCTAGCTCTCTATCCCTCGCTCTCTCTAGCTCTCTCGCTCTTTCTCTCGCTCTCTATATCTCGCTCTCTCTCTCTTGCACTCTATCTCTCGCTCTGTCTCTCTTGCACTCTATCTCTCGCTCTCTCTCTCTTTCTAGCTCTCTTGCTCTCTCTCTTGCTATCTCGTTTTCTCTCTTGCTCTCTCTCTCTCTCTCTCTAGCTCTCTATCTTGATCTCTATTTCTCGCTCTCTCTCTCTAGCTCTCTCTCTTGCACTCTATCTCTCGCTCTCTCTCTCTTTCTAGCTCTCTTGCTCTCTCTCTTGCTAGCTCGCTTTCTCTCTTGCTCTCTATCTCTCGCTCTCTCTCTCTCTAGCTCTCTCTCTTGCACTCTATCTTGCTATCTCGTTTTCTCTCTTGCTCTCTCTCTCTCTCTCTCTCTAACTCTCTATCTTGATCTCTATTTCTCGCTCTCTCTCTCTAGCTCTCTCTCTTGCACTCTATCTCTCGCTCTTTCTCTCTTTCTAGCTCTCTTGCTCTCTCTCTTGCTAGCTCGCTTTCTCTCTTGCTCTCTATCTCTCGCTCTCTCTCGCTCTCTCTCTTGCTCTCTTTCTCTCGCTCTCTCTCTCTCTCGCTCTCTTTCTTGCTCTCTTTCTCTCGCTCTCTCTCTCTAGCTCTCTTTCTTGCTCTCTTTCTCTCGCTCTCTCTCTCTAGCTCTCTTTCTTGCTCTCTTTCTCTAGCTCTCTCTCTCTAGCTCTCTTTCTTGCTCTCTTTCTCTCGCTCTCTCTCTCTAGCTCTCTCTCTTGCTCTCTATCCTTCGCTCTGTCTCTCTCCCTAGCTCTATCGCTCTCTCTCTTGCTCTCTATCTCTCGCTCTCTCTCTCTTTCTAACTCTCTTGCTCTCTCTCTTGCTATCTCTCTCTAGCTCTCTCTATTGCTCTCTTTTTCTCGCTATCTCTCTCTCTAGATGTCTCTCTTTCGCTCTCTTTCTCTCTCTCTCGATCTCTCTCTTGCTCTCTATCTTTCGTTCTCTCTCTCTCTCTCTTGCTCTCCATCTATCGCTCTCTCTCTCTAGCTCTCTCTCTCGCTCTCTCTCTCTCTCGATCTCTCTCTGTCTCTCTCTGTCGCTCTCTCTCTTTCTCTCATTTTCTATCTGTCTCTCGCTCTCTCTCTCTTTCTCTTTCTCGTTCTATATCTTGCTCACTGCTTCTCTCATTATCTTTCTTTATCTCTCTATCTCTATCTCTCTCTCTCTTGCTCTCTATCTCTCGCTCTCTATCTCACTCTCTCTCTCTCGCTCTCTCTCTCTCGCCTACTCTCTCTCTCGCTCTCTCGCTCTCTCTCGCTCTCTCTCGCTCTCTCTCGCTCTCTGTCGCTCTCTCTCTCGCTCTCTCTCTCTCTCTCTCTCTCGCTCTTTCTCTCTCTTTCTCTCGCTCTCTTACGCTCTCATTCTCTCTGCATGTAGATCTAAGATCAAATGTATATTTTATGCATTCAGGATGCTACTTTTAAAACATGACACGTTTAAAGTGTCATACTTGTCTAGATGTATAGGCGTGTCTAACGTAACCTTGAGTGATTTATGACTGGGCTGAAGGTTCCTTGAGGTTATTATAATATTTTTTTTAAATTTAATTAAATATCATTCCTTAACACTTAATTAAAGGGTCGTTCCTGTTATGTTGTGACAGGGGATAGCGTGGCCAACAGGGTGCAATATGTCGCAAGACAAACCAAGCGTGGACCGGCTTCGTGTAATGGTACTGCCCTAAGGTCACTACGCCCGAACACAACTATTGGCTTGTTTGTCTAAGGGCGTGATAGCCGAGTTACTCTTCAGCACTATTGTATTCGCTGCCCGATATTTATATTTGACGGACATCTGCTTTTTATCTATGTGTCTTAGGATACAAAATTGCACACCAGGAAAACACTTCACAAAACACTCTGTTTATTAAGGCTGATGATTCTGTTTATTGGCACGAGCAAGTTTCTTTGAATGATTTGGCTAAACTCTCATCACACAAAGTATATTGTCCTAAATTCTGACTACTCACCGATACATTTGGCGGAACACAAATAATGGTCTCATAACGATTATTACTCAGTGTCGAACATCAAAGAACATCCACTAATAGCAAGAAATCTTAACATCTAACAATAGAGGGTTAATCATGTAAGTCAACGTACTTAATGCCCAAGTCCTAAATAGTATAATTGTCCCACATAAACAGTCAATTAAAAAATCCAGTGTCTAAGTGGCGTTGCAGCGTCTTGTCAACTCGGTAGTACTATTTTTTTTGTTTTCAACAAAGTTTATTCAGTGATATGTACATAAACAATTTCAATTTTAATTTTTCATAGAGGAAATGTAGATAGAAGAGATAATTTATTCACATTACAGTGGATAGAAGACAAAATGTTTTGTAACAAGGAGAGTTTCTAAATAATCCAATTGAACTTTTCATTCATTCTGTTTATTTTACATAGTGGTTTTTATCCATTCGTTCATAACTTCCATACTTAATGTAACAAAAATTATCATATTGGGATTATACATTCATTTGTACCATATTTTGTAGGTGTACAATGGTATTAAAATTAAGTTCGGTTCAATAATTACATTCAAGTAATAAAAGGGTAAGAGACACAAATTTTAACAAATCAAAGGGAAAAAAAGATAAATCAGAAAATTTTAATATCAGTCGTTTATATAGTTATGTCCCTTTCCTGGAGACCGTAGAAAAGCGGTTAATTAAAGTAATATTTATTTACAACATCAGTCTATGTCTCACATAATATATGTATGACACCGTACATGGTGAACTATCTTTTGTTCCACATTATGTATTTAAGCTATTTCCCTTTCTTCCGTTAATTGTTAGACGGAAGAGCTAGAAGTAATAAGTTTAAAAAATTTACAAGTTTATGAGAATGGGGAAGAGGACAGTTTTATAATTTTACAATTTGCGAGGCTGTATAACGTGTGGCCAAACTTGTTCACGTGAATTAGGTGGTTCAACGACTTGCTTTGTTTGTCCCTCTCTTTGGCTGGAGGGAGCTGAGTCGGGCACTGACTTTCGCCTGTGACCTCCTCCCCTCCGCTCCGCAGTAGAGGGCGGCTGTTATTATGTCGTTGGTGAGTGCCCAACTGTTCCCCTTACAGTTGGAATGTATTTAAAATTGTCGTGAGGTGATGATATGGTCACAATAGGCATGGTTAAAGTGTAAAAGGTTTAACGTTTGTCCAAAGTGGAAAGTACATGAGAGCTTTCAAGCGTACATTAAAAATATTGTTCATTAATAACAAATTCAAATATGGCATGGAATAGTTATGCAAAGTATAAATGAAAAAAAGGGGATGAACAAATTACATAGTTTTTATGGGGGCAGTATAGGAGGGCTCAGTGTGCTACCAAGTTTCTCTCCCCTGCACGACGTATGGCAACCGATACTGTCTGTATCAGCGTGAAACAGAATCGTTGGACTGGTTTTTAGTCGAGGTGAGCTCGTGACTGGTGTGTTAGTTGGTCGTATTAAGTCACTGTGTTGCAATGTTAGATCATGCATGGATGGTAATAGTAAAATTTTAGGTGGGTCTTAAAATAGCTATTAAAGGGTTGTTTTAATTTTGTATTTACTGTTTGTTCTTTCTTTAATAAGTTATTTTGTGTGGGAAAATCGTTTCATGGTTCATAAGAGGTATGGGTTAACTTAATCTTTACTTATCTATATCTATTTCTAAGGGGGGAGGAGTTTTGTTGAGGTCTATCTATGCCTCTTCTTCCTCTGTCTCCTCGGCCCACGAAACACGTCTATGGTGTGATGTGTCTCCATGAGTCTGTTCGCGTTCTTTCAGTGGCTCCCTGATTGGCCGTTGCTCATAACAAGTTATGTTCCTTGTATTGTACGGTTCTGGATTTTCTGTTGGTATCACTTCGGGCGCGAGTTCGCCACGTAGGGCCCAACATATCCTCAGGGGTGTCCCTGGTGGGGTTATCTTTTCTGGTGTTGTAGTCTGTCCAATAAATATTGATTCTGTGTCTTTAATTGACTCTGTAAGAGGGTCAGTTGAGGGTGTGGTGCTTGGGCATATCGGTCCATTTTGGGTGGACTTATTTAGTCTTGGCCGCTTTTTCTTAGGTGGCCGTGAGCTCAGGGGGGTTCCGGAGGTTACTTGTGGAGAAAAGGGGGTCATTCTGTTGATTGGGAATTACCGGTGCGGGTTCGTTTTGCTCATAAGGGGGGTGGGTATCTTCCTGTTGGCTTGGGGGTCTGAGCGTAGTATTTATGTCCATCAAGGGACGAGGAGACTCTCTGGGTCGAGCTTCCGCCGTTGCATAAGACCTTCTCCGTGGGCATTGGTTTGGCCAATGAGTGTCTTCTTGGCAGCGGGGACCGTCACCAAAAGGCGGTAGTGGCGCGGGTCTCCCTCATATTCAATAGATACATAATGAGGGATCCCGCGATCTTTTCTTGGTCGTATTTCAGCCGTCCACTTGTCGGCCGGGGAGTTTGGGGGCTGTTTTACATGGACGTCTAAGTTTGGCTCTGCGAGATCCTGGAATATTTTTCTGACAAAGTCTTCCTTAATCTCGGCGGTAAGCCAGTGTACAGTTATTTTTACTAAGTCCTGCTGGTATGGTTTTACTCTTATTAGAAAGATTTCTGTATCGACAAATTCGTGATTACTTATTTGGTTCTTTACCTCGAAGGTGGTTTTTAAATACCATATGGTGGGGCTTTCCAGTCTGTACAGGGCCTTCACATCTTCGGCCTTTAGACCAATGGTGGAAAGTATGCGTTGCATGTTACTGAGTCGCGCAGCAATGGGTCCTGTTAGCTCTAGGACTAACGTGTCTGGGTCGTGGGTGTAACCTACATCTAGGTATTTTTTGGTCGCTTTATAGTGCGTCGGGAGGGGAGCTATTGCCATGGTCGAGCACGGGGAAAAAAGAACAAAACAAAGGGTAGCACACTTACCCCTCAACTAAGGTTGAGGAAAAAAAAAACAAGGTCACTCTGCGTGCTGGAGTACTGTTGTTATGTAGATAAAGGGGTAGTTCACTCTGTTTTGCCGTGTGTTGCCGTCTGCTCCTGTTGGTAGAAAGCGTGCTGGTCTTCGGTGTCAGGCTAGCTATAGGTGCCGTTGGTTACCGGGTGGTTACCGGGTGGTACAGCACGCCTTTAAGGAGGTAGCTCTGTAAGGACGGGCCCGGAATGGCCTTGGAATGCCGTTCACCGGACTTCTGGCGCTGCAAACTGGAGGTGGTCGGCGGTGCCTTTTATTGGGGACGGCCAGGGATGGCCACTGGTAGTTGTTTGATTATAAAGTTCAGTGGTTCAGTTTGTGGTGCTGTAGATACATCTGATCGTCTACGTGACTAAGAGTACCTTAGTACTCATCTGTACTCCTCGCCACACAACGAAAAACGGAAAAATCTATATAACATATTATTTTCAATTTATTTTAAGGGAAAATGAAGTGTTGTCGTAGTACTCTCGATTCGCGCACAGTCGTCGAGCTCGTGTCAGACCAGTAGAAGACTGAGGTAGACTCTTGTCGGAAATTTAGACTTGGAAGACTTAGGTTAACTAAACTAAAAAGATAATCTGTATACTTAAATCTGCTGTCAGAAGAGGCGGGACTAAGGAAAAAATGGCATGCCCATTTAACCAATGAAAATCAAAGCCCAGTGCTGACGTCAGCGGTCAGGTGGTTTGGACAATGTTGCGTGAGAACACGTGTCATAAGAGGGGTGGGTTCGGGGTGGAGACTCTGGTCACTACGGTCAGTCGGGGGAACAAAGGGCTGTACAGCATGGTAACACATCGGCTAATTCTCCATTGTTCTAACATATCATAAGGAAGTTCGGTGAGATCTATGTTTGCACTAGCCCACAATAGTGATAATGACATGACCGCGGCCTTTCCATGTGGATTATCGAGAAGGGATACCACAAAGGCTTATAGGTCAACATGGCGATGCATGTATGAGCAACTTAACATTTTATTCAGATCCAACTCAGTCAACTGACATTTATTATATCCAGCACTTTACACGATCACACGTAGGCTTGAGAAATGATCAAGTGACAATTGCATTTTCTACTTACTTCAAATTTTATTAAAACGTAAGATACAGATATATGTATATTTTTGTATGAATTAAAATGTAGGAATTGTAGGCACATATGATATACTTTAAATTACACAATTTTACAACGAATATATTAAATCAGTACCAATTTTACTTGGGGCAAGCAGACGTGTGTTCTCCTAGTCTAACAAAAACTTAATCTTTTATTATTCAAGATTTTCTAAAGGTACATTGGGTGCACTGATCTATGCAACTTTAATATGGGATACTAAATAATTTATGTAATAAAATGTAAATGTCTTAATATATTTATTCAATCCATTAACTTATTAAAATAATTATTATCTTGGAAAAGGTAATATCTACATTACCCTCCCCCTTGCAAAAATAAAATCTAGATATAGATTTTATGGAAAATTATATGTACAAAAATGTAACATTTGTTTAAAGAAAACTAAAAATACATCATTAAAAGGAAGTTAATATGACATTAACATACAATTTATATTTTCATTTACAAAAATATTGTATTATGTTGATATTGACTTTCTCAATAACAAATGTGTATTGTTAGTAGCATTATTCTGGTATTTCAGTAGATAAATGCGAAAGAGCATCAGGGATATGATTGTCTTGGCCACGTAGATATTTTATGTCAAAATTGTAATCACTAAGGAACATCGCATATTTGTTGATGCGATTGTTGTTTATGTTGTTAATGTTGAATTTCAACAAAGGTTTGTGGTCTATTAATATTGTGAATCTCCTACCTAGCAAATATCTTTGTAGTTTGCGTACAGCCCATGTTCAACCCAAACATTCCAATTCTATGATTGGGTACCGTTTTTCAGCATTAGATAAAGCACCGCTTAGATAAAGAGCCGGCTTTAAAATGGTTTAGTTATCATCAGATTTACATTCCTTCATCAGAAATCCATCTAGACCTACCTTTGAGGCATCTGTAGCTAAAATGACCTTATCATTTTCATTTATTGTAGTAAGAATAGGTTGTTGTGAAAGAAGTTTTTTTTTTTAAGGTTTGTAATGATTTTTCACAATCTGAATTCCATTTTATTTGAGTGGTCTCACTACGTTTGAATAGTCCTTTATGAACTTCCTATAGTAATTAAACAGACCTATTAAAGCTCTAACATGTTTTTTCATTACGGGAGTTTTTATGTGAATAATTTTTTCATTGAAATGGTCTGTATTCCTTGATTATTAAATTTGTGTCCCCGAAATTCAATTTCTGACTGACAAAGTATCATTTTATCTTGGGACACAGTTAGACCATATGTTTTTAATACTTGAAATAAATAATTAAGGGTTTGAAAATGTTCATCCCATGTGTTGGTAAACACTCAAATATCATGTACCTTTATGACAAATGCATGTACCAAAGGGTGACGCTGTATTGTGTTTAAAAATTCTCGTAAATCATCTCTTTCATAAAAGGTGTCTAAAAGTAAGCCTTTTCTCAATTCTTACTGTAGCCTACATGTTGATCTGAGTTATTAAGACCATTGCATTGGATATTCATCAACTAGTAAAATATCATCTTCAGCATAGTCCTACTGAAAAAAAAAATGACCAGTCGGACCGAATTTGATCCATAAGTCCGATGAAGCAGCGTTCATCAGTTTTTGTGGCCTCGGTATACTAGCTGATTAACTACCATGAGCCGCTCACAGCGGCTCATGCGATTCATTCACTTTGTACCGCAAGCCGCTGACAGCGCCAAGATTATTTCGCCGAGTTTAAAGCTTAATATTTGCATTATTTCGTTAAATTTTGTTCCGAAATTTGTAGTTACCGACAGGAAGTATATTTACGAACCTATTTTCGATTTTAAAGCGTAAACATTTTTAGTTTCTGTGCTAAATTTCGGTAAAAATAAGCGGACAAAAAAACACTTTCTTCCCGTTTTCGGAACATGTTTCCATTGTAAAACCTTATCCTGTTTGTGTAAATACCACTCAATTAACTTCATCTTGGATTTATTATGTTCGATTTTGGATATACTTTATAATAATTATGATTGAAAGCTATAAATTCAATTAAGAAAAAACTAAATATTAGGTAAAAGGAATTTTTTTATTTTTCCGACTACTTTTTTGTAACTAATCACATGTCAACATAAATTATTGTTTAAACTAACACGTTAACTAAATTTTGTTTATGTTTATCTTATACACAATTTTATTCCCTACAAAATGGTATAGTTCGTTTTAAAAAAATATATTAATGGATAAGAGAACAACACACACATATGTACACACACCCACATGTAAAAAAACGGGACATAAATTTAATTCGGCCACAGCTTGATTTTTTTCTGCTTTTAATACGGTAGTTAATCAGCTAGGTGATTGTGTGGCCAGCACTATGCACAGCCGCCTTTACTTTACCCCAGCTATTGTCAGGTAACCATCAGAGCTGGGTAGACTCAGGGATATCCTCCAGACCCGGTAAAAATATCCTGGCCTGCACCAGGTTTCGAACCCGGGACCTTCGGCGCTCCAGTCGAACGCGCTGCCGCTCGGCTACCGTGCCCCCATAGGCCTACTGCTAAGCCAAATTTTTTAAAGCTTTAAGCCTGGTTTAATGTTGACTATAGTGTTAATTTTGTTTAAAATAAAGTAGGCATATTATAATCTCGGTAGGCGTCTATATATGATATAGCTAACACAGAACAGCTATTCAGTACTGATCATTATAGGCGAGTCATCAGTCCAGGTTAGCTTGCTTATAGCTGTCATACCTGCTACGGACATGACTAACGTAACATAATTATCATGAAATGTTTAAAAACTGACGTTTATTGCAAATATTGCAATACCTTTAATAGTGATTATTTTTATAAATATGGAACTGTTAAATTATTTATAGCGCCGCGCGTTTATAGTTAAATTATCTTTCTTTTTAATATGCAGCCAATGAATGAAAATAAAGTTTGTTTTTTTAACCAGCTGCTGCCAAACGGCTAGAAAAAAAGCAAACACCAAACAGCTTAATCTAATTTCGAACCATAAAAAAAAAAAAAAAAATTAGACTAGCGTTGTCAGTTTTAAATCCAACAGAAATATATATAATTTATGTCAGTACGTTATGAATTTAAAAGACTGAAAATGAAAAGTTTAAATTTAAAATATCGTGAATTACGTTACAATTTTTATTTCTTCTTTACCCCTTGACCTACTTTCACAGCTGTGAAACTTTCTAGTGACCCCTCTTATAAAATTATGTCAATTTTTTCAACTCCCTCCCTCACCCAATTCAAGCTAACAAGCGGCCGGCTAGTGTGTTTAATATTGAATAGAAAATAAAAAGGTCTACGAATAAATGTAATATATTTTTACTAGTTTACCAGATTTCAAATTGACTTAACATTGTCTAATATTTCTTACTTGGGCACATATATAAATCATAAGTATAGTTTGTAAATCACTTGTAAAAAATATATCTTTTACAAAAAAGTATTTATTTATTATTTTCAATGTACTATTCCAAACAATGTTTGACCAAAAAAAAAAGTAAAAATATATTGTTTGGTGTAAACCTTATCCAATATCCTACATAATTGTTATTATTTAAAATAAACTATCTCGGCAAAATATAATATCAATTACAACAATGGTTTAATATAAATTTTAAAAAATTGTTTCATTTGTTAGCATTACACCAGTTAAATACTAAATTTTTAAAGGTGAAATTATGTTATTCATTGAAAATACTGCACACGAAATGATTAAAATATACGTTGGATGAATTGTTTAATTTTCCCTCCACCTCAATAAAACTAAAAGTATATTACACGTCTGACTATTGTATAAGGAAAATACGAATGACTGGAATACATCTTTTCTAGTTTGCCAGATTTCAAATTGACAATGTTAACATATTCTAATAATATATCTTACTTGGGTAGGCCTATATAAGCAAATCATAAATATATTTAATAAAAAAATAGTAAACATATGTCTTGTATAAAAAAAAGTAGTTCCTATTATTATTTTCGACGTTTTTTTTTTTTTTTCCCAAATAATGTTTAATAAACAAAATTTACAAATACGCATAAAGTTTGGAGAAATCTCATCTAATTCTGTTATTATTTAAACGGCAAACTATTATCTCACTAGTAATTAATACATACATATTTTATTTTTTTATTTTATTTTTAATTTGATCTAAAATATATTGAGGACGTTACAATATAAATAAGCCTCAAGGGCCGCATACTATTATTTGTCAGCCCGCGAGTCAACCACTGGCTGTAGTTTGCACACACTGCATTTCATAAATTAGTACACTTGGTCTTGCTTTAAATTATATCTATCATCGGTGCGCAAAACAGCCAGCATAAACAATAAATTAAACTTCTTGTTACTGTCAAACGGGTATTTCCGCAACGTCATAAATGCGACGCAACAAAACACCGCTCTTGAATGTCGCGCTACATGTGGATCGTGCAATGGCATGTTTTCACGGCCAAAATCAATTATCTACGATATATCTTATTTGTATTTTTGTCTAACGATCATTTCCGATATTTATTTATGTAGCCGAAAAGCTGTATATTTTTTTTAGGTAAAACAAGTCGTGCATTAAAACATGAAGAAAATCGTTAGAGCGCTTTTGAAGAAAATTTCCATATTTATATTTATATATATATCATATCATATATATATATAAATCTCAAAAGGAATATGTATGTATGTATGTATGTATGTATGTGGCTGGCTGGGTATGTACATACCGCATAATCTTTTTAAATACTGGACATAAAAACGTGAAATTTGCTACAAATATTCTTTGCGTTACGGCGGTGAACACTGTCAAGGTTTTAAAAAAATTTAAATGACCGCAGTGGTCAGTTTGGTCAAAAAACGCGAATAAAACGACATATTTTGGGTTCATGTTGAATTTGCCGTTCCAACTTTTTATAGTTTTTCGATCGATCGCGCTAAGAAAATAAGACAAAAGGACGCGCAGAGATTATTTTTATATGACGTCGTCAAAGTTTGCGCAGAGATAGCTGGCTGTCTTTTTTTGTATGGCGTCATCGAGTTTTGCGTATTCATTTTAATTAATTTCGCTTCAACGTTTGCTAATGTACTTTATGAATGAATAGAAAAAAATATATTCACGTTTTAATTTGCGTCGTAATTTATAGCCGGATATTTTAAAATTGTTATAATGGGTAATGATTAATGGTTTTAATGGGTAACTTACGTTGTATCTGGCAAATAAAAAAATCCTTCACGTTTTTATTCGTGTTGTATATGTCCACAGAATAGGTATAAAACAGAATGCGCAATCGCATTTTATTTCTGTTTTGGGCAGTAATACCGACGCCATACTAAGCTTATTTAAACGCAGCGGTCCTGGTTACACTCTATATATATACTTATTTAGCCTACAACATCCTTTTCTTCAAATCTACAAGTTTGTCAAGGAGTTGTTTTATTCGAGGCTTGGTCTCACGGCATCACAATAACATAACAGAAACATAGTTCGACTTAGGATTGTTTGGCAAGGACGATCTATAGGTTTAGAGACAAGTTTAGTGTGTAGGTGTAGGCTAGTACGGACTGTAAACACCGAGACTGGAGCTAGTGTTACTTGATACTGGTGCGACAGTAAGGGGGACTCTGCATGGACAAAGAGAGACAGAATCCAGCACGCCAATAAATCTAGTTAGACACTGACAGGTGTGGGACTTGGTGGGTTCGATGCAAAACTATTTAATGCAGAGACACTGAGGGTTTGGGTACAGAACTTGGACTTGTGGTCTGATGTTTGGATCACACCCAAGCCAAGTCAACTGTCCACAGACATATGAGTGTTTTCTGACACGGGTGAGTTGAGTTTTGCATCGATACCTTCCAATAGACAATATATAATATATAGATATAGTTTAGGACAACATTAAGGTTTTTTTTTATTGAATATTATGTAGGTGACGGCCCGTACCCAGGCCCGTACCCAGGACCTTGCTGAGGCTGGGGACCCATAGTTTGATAGCGTTGGTGACCGTAGCAACATGGCCGAGAGTGGTGGTTAGCTGGTGGCAAAGTGGCTGACTACTGGTGGCAAAATGCCGGTGGCTGGCGGTGGTTGACGTGACAGTGGCTTAGTAGTGACGTGTAGACGGCCGCGGTGTAGACTGGTTGCTGATGGCAGTTTGGTGCATCAGTACGTCAGTAGTGCGTCCGGTGGTGCGTCAGAGGAGAGGCAGTGTGATGCCGTTGAGGACCAAGCCAGTGGAGACGTGTGGCGTAGGCTATGATAATGTAACGGTTGTGTTTTGATAACATTATTTTATATATTACGTTTCATATGCTTGTAATAACCATTTAGTATAGATAGAATGTTTTCCTTTGTGTTTACTATATATATCAATTTGATATTATTTACTGTTATATTATCTCTATCCTTAAAATCACTATTAATAAAATTAGAATAGTTTATAGTTCTCTTAATCAAACATCATGTGTTTGTTGTTTCATTTACGTATGTGTAAATGTTTTAATTACATTGTTTTTCTATGTAATTATTAATATCTGGGACCTTCCTAATTAAGCGAGCCCATGACTATAGAAGTAAAGTAGTCATTTAAATGTAATTGTAATTAGTACATAGGAAGGTATTGACAAAGTTCAAACACCCAAAGCTAATATTTCAGGCAAAATGTGCATAAACGGCTGTGTAATAAACTACAACAATGATGCGAAAACGACTGATTATCGTAAAAAAGAGCATGTCAAACTGCATGGCTTTCCTGACTCCATAAAGGATAAACAACAGCATAAACAACCTCATATTAACTCATTATGAATTATATGCCTATTTCCCTTCATAATTTTAAAAGTTTATTTTGGTTTAAAAAGTATATATTTATGTACCGGTAGCCGTAGCAATTTAGTTACCGGTGCCGAGCTACGTCTAAGCCATTTTTTTTTCAAATCAGTACCGGGTAATAAATATTTTTACATCATATTGGCCTAATCCTATAATGTTCAAAACAAAATGGGTAATTAAGTCAAATTTAAATAAAAGTAAGCCTATAATGAAAGATAATGTAGGCCCTATATATATTGTATATATTTTTGGCAGACGTAGATATCCTTTCTCATTTTATTATAGTAGCGTCTCTATCGACC
The DNA here is from genome assembly GCA_949126835.1 of Anisus vortex. Lineage (NCBI taxonomy): Eukaryota > Metazoa > Mollusca > Gastropoda > Planorbidae > Anisus > Anisus vortex. The sequence goes on along the minus strand of OX421498.1, from coordinate 10,679,661 downwards.
GCTGCATTGCGGAAAATGGTAACTTTCAGTGACTGCGTATATAGGGATTGTGCATTCTGTTCTATACCTATTCTGTGTATACGTCTTATAAACTTTGTAGCGGGAAATTTTTCAATTGCCAGGCAATGTTAAAATTGCCCAGCTCAACGTTTTAAAGTTTTAATTTGTATCGTATACGTCTTATAAACTATGTAGCGGGAAATTTTTATATTGCCGGGCAATGTTTGAATTTGCCGGACCAACTTTTTAAAGTTTTAATTCATGTCGTATACGTTGTATAAACTATGATTCATATCGGTTTCAGTTGTTATTGTTTTTCCTGTTGAATTTAAAATTTAATTCTAAGTTTGCTTCCAAAGCAACAATAAATAAATAGCAAATAACACAAACAAAAACAAAAAAAAAATAAAAAAATATTGATCTACGACTAATGTTGTAGCAAAAAATATATCAAACAATAATTTTCGAATTAACAGTACTTTTTAAAAGACATGTGAGTTCTGTTTTACAGAAAGAGTTTAATTACCCAATAAACTCACAAAATTCGATCATAGTGGTCATGCTTTGAGCAAGAAATAAAAAAAAATTATTATTATTTGTTTTTCCTTTTTAGTTGTATATTGAATTGGTGTATAATAAAGTGTGCAAAACAAAAATAAATATTGACCACAAAAAAATACTACTTTATTTATGTTGCAAAAACAAAACTAAAAAACTATAATGTGTCAAGCATATTCTAAAAAAAAGCCCGTTCGAAGAATCGGGCACATATCGGCTTGTATATATATAAATCTCAAAAGGAATATGTATGTGGCTGGCTGGCTGGGTATGTACATACCGCATAATCTTTTTAAATACTGGACATAAAAACGTGAAATTTGCTACAAATATTCTTTACGTTACGGCGGTGAACACTGTCAAGGTTTTAAAAAAATTAAAATGACCGCAGTGGTCAGTTTGGTCAAAAAACGCGAATAAAACGACATATTTTGGGTTCATGTTGAATTTGCCGTTCCAACTTTTTATAGTTTTTCGATCAATCGCGCTAAAAAAATAAGACAAAAGGACGCGTAGAGATTATTTTTAAATGACGTCATCAAAGTTTGCGCAGGGATAGCTGGTTGTCTTTTTTTTTTATGGCGTCATCGAATTTTGCGTATTTATTTTAATTAACTTCGCTTCAACCTTTACTAATGTACTTTATGAATGAATAGAACAAAATATATTCACGTTTTAATTTGCGTCGTAATTTATAGCGGGATATTTTTAAATTGTTATAATGGGTAATGATTAATGGTTTTAATGGGTATCTTACGTTGTATCTGGCAAAAAAAAAATTCCTTCACGTTTTTATTCGTGTTGTATATGTCCACAGAATAGGTATAAAACAGAATGCGCAATCTTCAAATCTACAAGTTCGAACACCCAAAGCTAATATTTCAGGCAAAATGTGCATAAACGGTTGTGTAATAAACTACAACAATGATGCGAAAACGACTGATTATCGTAAAATAGAGCATGTCAAACTGCATGGCTTTCATGACTCCATAAAGGATAAACAACAGCATAAACAACCTCATATTAACTCATTATGAATTATATGCCTATTTCCCTTCATAATTTTAAAAGTTTATTTTGGTTTAAAAAGTATATATATTTATGTACCGGTAGCCGCAGCAATTTAGTTACCGGTACCGTGCTACGTCTAAGCCATTTTTTTTTTCAAATCAGTACCGGGTAATAAATATTTTTACATCATATTGGCCTAATCATATAATGTTCAAAACAAAATGGGTAATTAAGTCAAATTTATATAAAAGTAAGACTATAATGAAAGATAATGTAGGCCCTATATATATTGTATATATTTATGGCAGACGTAGATATCATTTCTCATTTTACTATAGTAGCGTCTCTAGCGACCGCTGCATTGCGGAAAATGGTAACTTTTAGTGAGTGCGTATATAGGGATTGTGCATTCTGTTCTATACCTATTCTGTGTATACGTCTTATAAACTTTGTAGCGGGAAATTTTTCAATTGCCAGGCAATGTTTAAATTGCCGAGCTCAACGTTTTAAAGTTTTAATTTGTATCGTATACGTCTTATAAACTATGTAGCGGGAAATTTTTATATTGCCGGGCAATGTTTAAATTTGACGGACCAACTTTTTAAAGTTTTAATTCATGTCGTATACGTTGTATAAACTATGATTCATATCGGTTTCAGTTGTTATTGTTTTTCCTGTTGAATTTAAAATTTAATTCTAAGTTTGCTTCCAAAGCAACAATAAATAAATAGCAAATAACACCGAAAAAAAAAAAAAAAAAAAAAAAAATATTGATCTACGACTAATGTTGTAGCAAAAAATATATCAAACAATCATTTTCGAATTAACAGTACTTTTTAAAAGACATGTGAGTTCTGTTTTACAGAAAGAGTTTAATTACCCAATAAACTCACAAAATTCGATCATAGTGGTCATGCTTTGAGCAAGAAATAAAAAAAAATTATTATTATTTGTTTTTCCTTTTTAGTTGTATATTGAATTGGTGTATAATAAAGTGTGCAAAACAAAAATAAATAATGACCACAAAAAAATACTACTTTATTTATGTTGCAAAAACAAAACTAAAAAACTATAATGTGTCAAGCATATTCTAAAAAAAAGCCCGTTCGAAGAATCGGGCACATATCGGCTTGTATATATATAAATCTCAAAAGGAATATGTATGTGGCTGGCTGGCTGGGTATGTACATACCGCATAATCTTTTTAAATACTGGACATAAAAACGTGAAATTTGCTACAAATATTCTTTACGTTACGGCGGTGAACACTGTCAAGGTTTTAAAAAAATTAAAATGACCGCAGTGGTCAGTTTGGTCAAAAAACGCGAATAAAACGACATATTTTGGGTTCATGTTGAATTTGCCGTTCCAACTTTTTATAGTTTTTCGATCAATCGCGCTAAAAAAATAAGACAAAAGGACGCGTAGAGATTATTTTTAAATGACGTCATCAAAGTTTGCGCAGGGATAGCTGGTTGTCTTTTTTTTTTATGGCGTCATCGAATTTTGCGTATTCATTTTAATTAACTTCGCTTCAACTATTGCTAATGTACTTTATGAATGAATAGAACAAAATATATTCACGTTTTAATTTGCGTCGTAATTTATAGCGGGATATTTTTAAATTGTTATAATGGGTAATGATTAATGGTTTTAATGGGTATCTTACGTTGTATCTGGCAAAAAAAAAATTCCTTCACGTTTTTATTCGTGTTGTATATGTCCACAAAATAGGTATAAAACAGAATGCGCAATCTTCAAATCTACAAGTTCGAACACCCAAAGCTAATATTTCAGGCAAAATGTGCATAAACGGTTGTGTAATAAACTACAACAATAATGCGAAAACGACTGATTATCGTAAAATAGAGCATGTCAAACTGCATGGCTTTCATGACTCCATAAAGGATAAACAACAGCATAAACAACCTCATATTAACTCATTATGAATTATATGCCTATTTCCCTTCATAATTTTAAAAGTTTATTTTGGTTTAAAAAGTATATATATTTATGTACCGGTAGCCGCAGCAATTTAGTTACCGGTACCGTGCTACGTCTAAGCCATTTTTTTTTTCAAATCAGTACCGGGTAATAAATATTTTTACATCATATTGGCCTAATCATATAATGTTCTAAACAAAATGGGTAATTAAGTCAAATTTATATAAAAGTAAGACTATAATGAAAGATAATGTAGGCCCTATATATATTGTATATATTTATGGCAGACGTAGATATCATTTCTCATTTTACTATAGTAGCGTCTCTAGCGACCGCTGCATTGCGGAAAATGGTAACTTTTAGTGAGTGCGTATATAGGGATTGTGCATTCTGTTCTATACCTATTCTGTGTATACGTCTTATAAACTTTGTAGCGGGAAATTTTTCAATTGCCAGGCAATGTTTAAATTGCCGAGCTCAACGTTTTAAAGTTTTAATTTGTATCGTATACGTCTTATAAACTATGTAGCGGGAAATTTTTATATTGCCGGGCAATGTTTAAATTTGACGGACCAACTTTTTAAAGTTTTAATTCATGTCGTATACGTTGTATAAACTATGATTCATATCGGTTTCAGTTGTTATTGTTTTTCCTGTTGAATTTAAAATTTAATTCTAAGTTTGCTTCCAAAGCAACAATAAATAAATAGCAAATAACACCGAAAAAAAAAAATAAAAATAAAATAAATATTGATCTACGACTAATGTTGTAGCAAAAAATATATCAAACAATCATTTTCGAATTAACAGTACTTTTTAAAAGACATGTGAGTTCTGTTTTACAGAAAGAGTTTAATTACCCAATAAACTCACAAAATTCGATCATAGTGGTCATGCTTTGAGCAAGAAATAAAAAAAAAATTATTATTATTTGTTTTTCCTTTTTAGTTGTATATTGAATTGGTGTATAATAAAGTGTGCAAAACAAAAATAAATATTGACCACAAAAAAATACTTCTTTATTTATGTTGCAAAAACAAAACTAAAAAACTATAATGTGTCAAGCATATTCTAAAAAAAAGCCCGTTCGAAGAATCGGGCACATATCGGCTTGTATATATATAAATCTCAAAAGGAATATGTATGTGGCTGGCTGGCTGGGTATGTACATACCGCATAATCTTTTTAAATACTGGACATAAAAACGTGAAATTTGCTACAAATATTCTTTACGTTACGGCGGTGAACACTGTCAAGGTTTTAAAAAAATTAAAATGACCGCAGTGGTCAGTTTGGTCAAAAAACGCGAATAAAACGACATATTTTGGGTTCATGTTGAATTTGCCGTTCCAACTTTTTATAGTTTTTCGATCAATCGCGCTAAAAAAATAAGACAAAAGGACGCGTAGAGATTATTTTTAAATGACGTCATCAAAGTTTGCGCAGGGATAGCTGGTTGTCTTTTTTTTTATGGCGTCATCGAATTTTGCGTATTCATTTTAATTAACTTCGCTTCAACCTTTGCTAATGTACTTTATGAATGAATAGAACAAAATATATTTACGTTTTAATTTGCGTCGTAATTTATAGCGGGATATTTTTAAATTGTTATAATGGGTAATGATTAATGGTTTTAATGGGTATCTTACGTTGTATCTGGCAAAAAAAAAATTCCTTCACGTTTTTATTTGTGTTGTATATGTCCACAGAATAGGTATAAAACAGAATGCGCAATCTTCAAATCTACAAGTTCGAACACCCAAAGCTAATATTTCAGGCAAAATGTGCATAAACGGTTGTGTAATAAACTACAACAATGATGCGAAAACGACTGATTATCGAAAAATAGAGCATGTCAAACTGCATGGCTTTCATGACTCCATAAAGGATAAACAACAGCATAAACAACCTCATATTAACTCATTATGAATTATATGCCTATTTCCCTTCAAAATTTTAAAAGTTTATTTTGGTTTAAAAAGTATATATATTTATGTACCGGTAGCCGCAGCAATTTAGTTACCGGTACCGTGCTACGTCTAAGCCATTTTTTTTTTCAAATCAGTACCGGGTAATAAATATTTTTACATCATATTGGCCTAATCATATAATGTTCAAAACAAAATGGGTAATTAAGTCAAATTTATATAAAAGTAAGACTATAATGAAAGATAATGTAGGCCCTATATATATTGTATATATTTATGGCAGACGTAGATATCATTTCTCATTTTACTATAGTAGCGTCTCTAGCGACCGCTGCATTGCGGAAAATGGTAACTTTTAGTGAGTGCGTATATAGGGATTGTGCATTCTGTTCTATACCTATTCTGTGTATACGTCTTATAAACTTTGTAGCGGGAAATTTTTCAATTGCCAGGCAATGTTTAAATTGCCGAGCTCAACGTTTTAAAGTTTTAATTTGTATCGTATACGTCTTATAAACTATGTAGCGGGAAATTTTTATATTGCCGGGCAATGTTTAAATTTGACGGACCAACTTTTTAAAGTTTTAATTCATGTCGTATACGTTGTATAAACTATGATTCATATCGGTTTCAGTTGTTATTGTTTTTCCTGTTGAATTTAAAATTTAATTCTAAGTTTGCTTCCAAAGCAACAATAAATAAATAGCAAATAACACCAAAAAACAAAAAAAAAACAAAAAAAAAAATATTGATCTACGACTAATGTTGTAGCAAAAAAATATATCAAACAATCATTTTCGAATTAACAGTACTTTTTAAAAGACATGTGAGTTCTGTTTTACAGAAAGAGTTTAATTACCCAATAAACTCACAAAATTCGATCATAGTGGTCATACTTTGAGCAAGAAATAAATAAAAAATTATTATTATTTGTTTTTCCTTTTTAGTTGTATTTGTAATTGGTGTATAATAAAGTGTGCAATACAAAAATAAATTTAAAAAATACTGACTACAAAAAAAAAACATACTACTTTATGTATGTTGCAAAAACAAAACTAAAAAACTATAATGTGTCAAGCATATTCTAAAAAAAGCCCGTTCGAAGAATCGGGCACATAACGTCTTGTATATATATATACATACAATTTTAACTCGTATTATAGTATAGGATATATACATACAATTTTAACTCTAATTATACTATAGGATATTCTCAGTTTTAGAGTCGGTGTTTGGAGCCACTTGTACTAATTCTGCTACATGTGTAGTCTCGACACACACAACTGGAGCTTGTGAATCAACATCAAAAGTTTGTACTTGTGATAGTTCTTCTTCACCTATACGTACTGGATGTGGAAGTAAGACGTTTCTTTCATGCTGCTCCTACTTTACATATCACATAGATCTCTATACAAAGCATATATATATATATAATTGGTTATTTATATAAATATATATATATATATCCTAAAATACAATTAATAACCAATTATGCTTACTTTCATATCATAAAAAGGTTAAATCAAAACGTTTTACACAGTTCAAAGTAAATAATTTGTATATTTCATTTCCTTAGCTGTCATTGTTTGCTAAATGTTTTACTTAATTAGGTAAGTTGGCCAAGCCTACACTGGCACAACCGCCCGGCTACAGTACTGTCATGTTGGAAGGAAAGAGTGCCACACTGACATGCTCTTCGCCAGATGGCGCCGCATTATTTGAATGGACTTTTAACGGCACTGTTATAGCTGGAGCCAATGCGAGCACGTACACTATTGCAGCTGCATCAACTTCAGATGTCGGCATTTACAAGTAAAATACGTTTATTTTTTTTTTCAAAGATAAGAAATTTTAACTATTTTCATCAAATGGTATTTTTAATAATGATTAAATGTCAGTTACTCACTATACATGTAACAAGTTTTATATTAATTTCTAAGATATATAACAAATCTAAAATGCAAGTTGAGCATAAAAAAGACGAAATTAATACACTATCCTCGCTCAGATGCATAACCTGATGGAGCAAGGGGTACAACCACTCACTCTAAGAACTTATTCTAAAATATGAAGCCTTTAAATAAAATAATATATGTTGCATTTTTAAAGATAAAAAGTAGGGCATTTCCTATAACTAAAAAAAGTATGTCCTTTTCGAGATAAAACGTGAGGCCCTTTCAACAATGAAAAAGGCGGACATTTTAAATGATAAGACGCGGGACCTTTACACGTATAAAAAAAAGTGATCTTTTTCAAGAATTAAAAGTGGTCTAAACTGAATGGAATCGACATAAAAAGAACAACAAGAAGTTGGAGGTATGCAAAAAAAAAAATCATCAAGTATGCGAAATAGGATGAATAATTGTTATTTAGCAGACGTCATCTACGTGGAAAATACAGGCGTGCACAGTCAGCGTAATACTTCATGCATTCATTGACACAGCATTGAAAGAAAATCTCAAATAATGAAACTGGACATCGATTTCATACTCTTCTATGAGGACAAAAGAAAAATTAACTTTTTTTTTTTTTTTGTAACTGAACGTAAAAATTTTTTATTTTGTGTGCAACACAAAAATGTTAATTTTAAAAAATAATCATAAATTTAAAACGGTAAAACATAATGTTATGAATAAAAGCAATCAAACTTTGTTTACAGGTAATTTTAAACGATACAAATTGAAGCACAAGTTAGCTAAGATAATATTAGTGTACTTACTAACAATGTAATAAACCTAATATAATCGTCGGCATCCTTCCGTCTCGAGAGACGATTGTGTAGCGTCATGGTTGAGGTAACCAGCTGCACCGCCGAGAATGGCTGTGTAGACCAACTCGGGAGTGGCAATCCCTGCCGCACTTGAGGCATTTGAAGGCGAATGGCTGTTGTAGCAGGTTTTTTAGCCTCGTTCTTTTCTGGGTGGCAGTCTCGTTGCGCCCGGTTTCTGCGCGGGATGTGCCATGCCTGACTGCGATCCTCCAGGTTGGTCGGTCAGAAGCCTGACATTCCTATGTGTCGAGGTCGATGGAGTTCTGGATCAAGACCTTTTACATAGGTATATGAAGCACTGTTTCGGGCGCCCTGTCCTCCTACGATCTTCAACCTAATATAATAATCCAAAATAAACGTAGAGATGCAATATTTCTAAGCAAAAGTGTAAACATGTTTTTTTTAAGTAAAACTGTTGTATAGAAGTAATGCAATAATAATTGAATGTGTAAAAAATCATATATTGTGCGTTTCGTGATCATTTACAAATATAATAGGCACATAAATCTAAAATTCTACTTAACATTACTTAGACCTATATTAGAATATGCGTATCCTGTTTGAGACATACAAACTACTAAAATATTTTACAAAATAGCACATACAAATCCAGAAAAATATTTGAAAGGCTTATTACTATTTAATAGTGACAATTAAAAAGTTTTAATCCTTTATGATGAACAATATTTTCTTGTTCCAAATCATAAGTTTTTGAGCTGCTTATAAATTTAGTTATGTTTACACCTTAACAAATATGCTATGCTTCAAAATTCATTTTTTAAACTGCTTTAAGCTAAATTTTAAAAGGGCCAGGCCAGTTTTTATTTCCTTTCTATTAACTTGCATTGTCTGGTTGCTTGGTTGTAAAACTTTGCACCGATTTTTCGACCACTTTCCGTCGTCTAATCGAGCTGAAACTTTGGTAGCAGACTTGTGGCGATCAAACACTTCATCTATAAATGGTCTATGATTTGGTTTCAGTTTAAAAATGCCGGTGTAACTTTTTATGTTTTTTTACGGGCCAAAGCTAGAAAAAAAAGGATGCGCAACATTTTAGTGTGGAAATTCATAAGGTATGATATCACTTATATTTATTTTAAAATATATAAAAAAAAAACACAATAGGATGCGTTTTGTGACTGAAGGGAAAAAAATAATTCATGTTTACAATCGTGTCTTGTTTTTGTTAAAGCCGTGCAAATGTTCTCGGAAATCAGAATCCGGTACTTTTTTTTTTTAAATGCGGAATCGTTATAATAAGATATGTATTTGCCGTCATACAAGGAAGGGAGTAAAATAAAAACTTAGTTTTAATGTTGTTTTTTTTTACTATTTTATTGTTTATCTCTTTTAATTATAGATTTATTTTTATACTATAACCTCAATAGGTCTGCTTTATCGTGTAAGCTGTAATGTAGGCCTTTACAACGTTAGTGTCATAATGGTAAGAGAATGTAAAGAGGATGACAATAAAAAACACCGTATACAAATAAACTAAATAAACACTCAAAACAACAGCTAGCCAATCTAAAAGAAATCACTTTACTATAACATTCAATAGACTACCTAATTAATAAGCTACATACATCAACATGGTGACCAGAACGATTTAGCATACTAGGCAACAAAAAAGCAGACAAGCTGACAGTACTGAAAAGAGCTGCAAGCTTCAACAGAGTACGAAGTATGCTCTAAAACATAGGTTCTCAACCTTTTTCGGCTCACCGCCCTCTTTTACAATTTGTTTTCGCTCACCGCCCCCCCCCCAACTTTTTTTTAGCGCCCACTTCCACCCACCATTTTCGCCCGTCTGGACTATAGTTTCCGCAATTTTTTAGGCGGACTAGGCTTTTTGTGTGATTAATTATCTTTATAAACAACTAAAAAGGAAACAAACATATTGTAAGAAATAATGGATAAAAAAATAGCCTAAACAAAATGTTTAAATAAATAAATATTATTGTGACTCGTTTGCCTGTTGTGTTGCTAGCACTGATTGCTAGCAATTTGTCTATTTTTGTTTTAATTTCGGTTGCAAAAGCATTAGGTCTAATAATTAGTAATATTTGTTATATTACAAAACATAACTTGTCCGGCATAACTATGAAATCAAATTTGGAAACATTTTTATTAAAGGGAGATAATTAGCCCGTTTTATTTGAGCTAATATTTTTGTTTTTGTTTTTATTTTATAAAACACAATTGATCTACAACTTATAACTTTGAAATGATCAAACTGTAAAAAATTTTTTGAAAATTATCTTAATATTATATGACTAAAAAATGTATATGTTTATTTTCAAGCATTACAAGAACTACCCAGAATGTATGATTACTACTTATCTATACCGCTTTATTTCAGTGACGTACAATCTTAAAAGTTTGAAACATATTTAAGACATCTCGTAAAACAGATCAAAATATCATTAATATTAGTAGATGTTAGGGCGACAGTGATCGGTCAGCAGAGTTGGCAGTCCGGTAAACCAACCACTGGACCAGACGGCCGAACATCATATTTGCCAAATACTGATCCCTACTTCATCGAAAAGTAAAGTCACTGCGATTCCTATTTCTTATTAATAAGCATACAATACAATGTAGGCCTACTTTTGGGAGATATCAGATATTTAGCAGCACTAGCGTTTACATCACATTCCATCCCTAAACTAATCGATTCAAATAGCTGAGGTGTTCAAATTATATCAGGTACGTTTGTACTGCCCACATGCCTTCACCGCCCCCCCAATCGTCCCCGGGGACGTCAGCGCCCCCTTAAACTTCTCACCGTCCCCCGGTGGGCGATATCGCCCCCGTTGAGAACCTATGCTCTAAAACAATCAACTTTAAAGGAAACTAGCTAAATCAATTGGCACCTGAAAAACGGAAATATCAATGTACGAAGAAATAAACATGATGAACAAGCAAGTCGACGCTAAACTCCTTCCACTAAAAGTACAATGTACCATATTTCAATTTAAAAACAAGCCATTTTACCTGCAACTAGCACCTAAACAGGCTACAGTCAATACACTCATCTAACTGTAGATAATGACATAAAACAGAAAAAACAGTATACCACTTCCTACCAGAATATGCAAAACTAACCAACTTTAGACATGCATTATTGCACCCTTCCATCCTCTTCCAACCAATACAAACACACTATACTGAACAAATAAAAAGTAATAAAAACGTATTTGGCAGCCTTCGAATTCAAGGCAAAAATGTGATCTTACTACAACTACCGTTGCTATTTATATATATATATATTGTTACGAATATCGGTCATAAATGAATGACATAGTAAGGCATTGACCTCTTAACAAGTGCGTATCAGAGTCCAAGGCGACCAAGGTTTGACCTTTGTGCCCTGAGGGCAGTTTAAATAAAATAATTCGTCCAACCCCGTGGAAATTGGAGGATAATTCTGGATGTTATAGAGAAAGAGGTTAAAATGCGTATTAAGACCCTGTAGAATCTTCGATGATAGTTTTCTTTGTAAAGTCCCCACCTCCTTAAAGTTAGTTCAGTTTGAAAGTTTGTAGAGTGAAGTCGCTATATCGACACTTGTATATTTCATGTCATTTTATTGATACTTATGTTGCCATCCGTTGATGCATTTATTGATCGTTTATATTGAGTCTACAATTTAAATAAAATTGTTTATTCAACAACTGGAGTTGTTTGATCTATCATTGTTGAGAAAGGTGTTGAAGATAATTATCACGAATATAACTACATTACTGCATAGACCTGTCAGTCAAGGAACCCCTAGCTTGGGCTACAGATTAGCAGAATCTAGAGACTTCTAATAAAGATACAACTATATTCATTGAATCCGATTTAACGAGTCGTAATAATAGTCATCATAGAGACGTCCATAACAATTTGAGGGCTTGCGTCCGATATAAGTTTTATAGTGAAGCATATATTCAAGTTGTGTTGTGTTGTGTGTAAAGCCGTGACCTACTGAGCAAGCCTAATAACGCTGAATTCATTCTTCCGATTGGAAAAACGTAAGTTGGAAAAATTTACTACTTTAAAAATCTTTTAACTAAAGAGTGGAATTTATTGAAAATCCACAAGAAGAAGTTTTGAAAACTTTATCAATAAAGAAGTTAAAAGAGATCGCTTAGATCTTGAAGATAGAAGTTACTGAGACTACACCATCCAGAATTGTGTTGACACAGCAGATAAAAGATGTGTTGATTGCGAGTGGAAAAATGATAGTAGAATCAAGCGCGGAGGGATATCAAGTTGAAGGTCAGATGTCTGAACAGTTACGGTTTCAGCTAGAAATTAAACGGATGGAAATGGAAGATAAACGAGAACAAAAACGTCTTGAGTTTGAGATGGAAGATAAGAAAAGTCAAAGAGAGAGTCAGGAAAGAATAGAACTAGCGAAGATAGGAGCTACTAAAAAAAGAATCTCATAATGATGTAGAGATGGCCAGATGGAAAAAGCTAGTCCCTACCTACATTGATAAAGAAAGTGAGATAGCTAATTTCTCCTAGATCTTTGAGATTTCTTGCAGAGATTTTAAGTTCCCAGAAGATAAATGGGGAATATTAGTTAGAACAGCTTTTACTCAGGGACGGGCAAGAGATTGTGTTCTATTGTTAAAAGAGGAGCATTTAAATGATTATGAAATCATCAAAGATTCTGTACTGAAAGCGTACAACCAAATACCGGAAAGTTATCGGAAAAGGTTCCGTCAGTACACAATGTCCCCTTACCAAACACACTTAGACTTCTTTCGAGCAGAAGAAAAGTTAATGGATCAGTGGATAAAATCCAGAAATATCTCCACATTAAAAGAAATGAAAGATATCATTCTTTTAGAGGATTTTATTAACAAAGTGAGACGGATGTAAGAATGTATTTATCCGAGCGTGACATCACTGACCCACATAAGGCTGCTGATTTAGCGGAGCAATACACACTGTGTCATAGAACCGCTGGTGAAAAGAATTTTAATAGGACGCAACGGCCAGCAGAAAACACACAACAACAACATCGTGAAAAGTAGCATTTTGTGAAACAAAATGATGTTCATAAGAAACCTGTCAACAAAAACGTCCAATTTACTTTTTGTAAGAGAACAGGACATAGCATTGAAGACTGTTGGAATATAAGGAAAGATAAAGGAACTAATAAAGTGGTACTGTGTGCAAGCCATGCACCAATACAGAATGTACAAGGAAGCGAAAATACAAACGAACTGAATTCGAAGAGAGATTCTTCTAAACCAGAAACACTGAGGGTGGATTTACCTGAGAGCAAAAGTCAGAAGGTAGAGAAATCTACAACTGAAGACAATGAGGATAAATATCCTGATTATAAATACAGAATGGCTACTATTGGATTGGTTGTCCAAGTCCACAGAGACGAAAAAGTAGACCAAAGTTTTTTTGACTCGAACAAGAGTCTGAAGTCATCGAAAGATGAAAAAAACACCCGAAAGTCATGGTCAAGGGAAGAATAAAATTGACACAGAGACCCTGTGCAGTTTTCAACCGTTCATTAGTGAAGGTTGTGTGGCCTTACAAAAGGAAGGACCACTGAAGTCCGTAAAAATATTACGAGACACAGGGGCATCATTAACCCTGCTGCTTAAAGATGTATTACCATTAAATGTTAATACATTGACAGGACAGACTGTCCTATTGAGAGGTTTTGAATGGAAAGAAGAAATACCTCTACATCGGATATACCTCGCATCTGACTTGGTGACAGGATATGTGACAGTTGGAGTAATATCAAAACTTCCTGTTGAGGGCATATCTGTTATCCTAGCAAATGATTTGGCGAAAGGGAGGGTGAGACCTGAACTGATTGTGAAGGAAAATATAGACCCTAGTCCTATTGTGGAGACAGGAAAAGAAAAAGAACTTTATCCTGTAGATGATTTCATAAAGGGTATGACACCACAGAAAAAGAAAGAAGAAACTATCTCACAAGAAAAGAAAAAGAAAGAAGAAATTCTCCCACGAGAGAAGAAAGAGGAAGAAGAAGTGGAACTTGATACTACTTTTTTATCCATGATTCATGATTGTCCGAAAGGAAATGAACAATCAAAGAAGTCATCACAAAATGAAATGATTGCTGAGCAGAAAGTAGACCCAGAGTTGCTACAGCTACATGAGAAAGCTGTCGACGAGGATGAAACTCCTACTAATGATGTCTATGAACATATAGACCACAGCATGCTCAAACAACAATGCAAACCTGCAGTTGCCGGTACAGATGAAGATTTGAGGAGCATCACTGAAGAAACGAGTGCGGAGATCTGGACCGAAACTATCAAAAGCTATGGGTTACCACAATCCATACCGACAGATCGAAGGACCAACTTCGCCCCGGAACTCTTCAATCCAGTCCTAAAGAAATTATGCCTGGAGCAGGAGATGTCAACTGAATCCTATCCGGAAAGTCGAGGAGCCTATGGACCAATCTTTGGACCCACTGTCCGAGGACCACTCAAACTACTTCAAGAGGAATGGCAGACCGAATTGGATCTCCTTGGGCTGAGCAAGTACCTAGATAAGTACATAAATTTTTTGTCTGACATAACTGCTCACATGCAGATGCCATTGTTGTGTGATGAAAGAAAGGCAAAAATATTATATCAGTTGAAAATGATAAAGCCTTACCTTCTGAAAACAATTGGAATAAGCTTGATGTTGTTAACATTGTAACTCTTATTTGTAAAATTCATGCCTGGAGTACAGGATGAATTGAATGACAAATTCACTGATAGTTAGTTACCAAACTTACTATTGTAAAACTAAATCCCTTACTTGTGATGAAAAAGGACTGAGTAAAAGTATTGTTAGAGTAAATATCATTATAGTGTGATATTTCTAAACAAACTTGTTAGGTTGAGCATTTAAAATAATTGCTATAAGAGAAAAAGATCAGTTTTATCCGCAGAATTGGTTTCTAAATCAGAGGACATTATAAATGTGGACTGATTATAAGATATGTTTGAGAATCTCTGGAAATGATAATTGAAACATTTGGCAGAGATGATAATTTGATTGAAAAAGATGTAAATTGTTTTGAGAAAAGAGAAAGTCTTGAGAAATGTTTTTTATTGTACTATGGAAATTCATTGTATCATGTACTGTTGTTGAAATAATTGCACTGAGTCAAGATGCAAATTTCTTCTATGTGAATTTATTCATTTGTAATATTATCATTGAATGTATTATAATGTAGGGTAAAAATAGTTGCTGAAAGACAGAACTTTGACTAAAAAGAATTCCAAGAATTGTATTATATATGATTTTTCACTTTTAGGATACTGTTACAGGAAAAGCAGACCAGAAGTGAAACTAATGTAAAATAAAACGTATCCTTGTTTTGTATAAATTTAGGATATGTGTCACTGACTTGACACTGTAAACCAGAATGGTTGAAAATTCATGGTTGAGAATTTATAATGTTGACATACCAATGTTCAACTAATGTATTATTAATTAAGGATTTCATGTCAAGATTGTAAAAGTAATCTATTTTTTTCTGTATTAGTTAAAATAGATTGAATGAATTGTACTGACAATCAAAAGACTGGGTAGACCTGAACACTGTGAAAGTAACAGGAACCTAGAACCTATGAATAAAACCTTTATGGAATGGACAAGAGCAATGGATTCCAACCTTACCATAAATGAAAAGATTGGATATGGAACCATTCAGACCAGCAATTGTTTTGTAAAAATTGTTAAATTGATTTCTGTCTGAAAAAAAAATAGGCCTATAGTCTATGCTCTTTAATCTTTTGTATGTCAATAATATTGTATTTGAAATGTCTTTAATGTAATCTAAAGAAAATAAGTACTTACTGTTTAGTACTAAGATTGTATGAAGATGATAACTTGCTTTAATTGATAGTTAATTAAGTAAATTAACCAATTTGTTTAAGTAAATCCATGTTGTCTGAATATTGTCAAGTGAAAACTATTGTGCACTCTTTTAAAAAGAAAATAATTACACCAAAAAGAAACTTATGACCTAGGAATGTCAGGGTTATATGAAAGATTGAAATATTTTTAATGATTTTTGCTATAAACTATCTTAATTCTGTAACATACTATGTTTGATTTTCTTAGTATAACATAAATAAATGTAATTTTGAGATAATAGTTGTGAAATAATGATCATTAAAAAGATAACTTTTTAATCGCGTAGAGATGTTTGACCTAAAGCTGTGATGAGGTAAAAATTGCATAGCGATGTCAACATTGTTAGAATCAATTGGGAATGAGAGAGAAAAAAAAAAGAGGGAGAGAAAGAAAAAAGAATACTGACCTAGAAATCTTTTGTTTCGACAAAGAATGTGTTAGTCAGCCTACAGGCTTGAAAAAAAAATACTGTCTAAAACGAGCAATGACCATTGTTGTAAGGTGAAATTAGGTCAGGGCTAGTATTTTTTTTGTTTTGTAATTGAGTTAGGCCTAGTATGTGTTCTATCAGAGCATTTGGTTTTTTCTCCTTATGAAAAATAAGTCGTGTCTGAATAGACATTAAGTGATTTTTTTTCTTTTGTTGTTTGATAACAAATGTAAAAGATATAAGTTTATAATTAAATGGACGCGAGAGATTTTATTACAGTGGAATGTTCATGTAATAGAAATTATTAAATTGTATAATATTTATCCCTATGTATTTTTCTTGTATACAAGATTTAGATAAACAATTTAATTGTCCATTGTTTTGAATTAAAAATTGAATGATTGAATGACTGTAGTTAAGCCATTTTGATAACATTAACTTATATTTCATATATTATATGTTATTGTTATCAGTTCGATTGAATTAGTGGAATAGCCAATTGAACTGTATGTATTGTTTTCCCCGGAATATTTTCTTTTATAATTATTCCTTAAAATTAACATTTTAGTATTGTTAAAATATAAAAGAAATAATTATAAAATTTTGAAGGGTGGTCGTGTTACGAATATCGGTCATAAATGAATGACGTAGTAAGGCATTGACCTCTTAACAAGTGCGTATCAGAGTCTAAGGCGACCAAGGTTTGACCTTTGTGCCCTGAGGGCAGTTTAAATGAAATAATTCGTCCAACCCCGTGGAAATTGGAGGATAATTCTGGATGTTATAGAGAAAGAGGTTAAAATGCGTATTAAGACCCTGTAGAATCTTCGATGATAGTTTTCTTTGTAAAGTCCCCACCTCCTTAAAGATAGTTCAGTTTGAAAGTTTGTAGAGTGAAGTCGCTATATCGACACTTGTATATTTCATGTCATTTTATTGATACTTATGTTGCCATCCGTTGATGCATTTATTGATCGTTTATATTGAGTCTACAATTTAAATAAAATTGTTTATTCAACAACTGGAGTTGTTTGATCTATCATTGTTGAGAAAGGTGTTGAAGATAATTATCACGAATATAACTAACTACATTACTGCATAGACCTGTCAGTCAAGGAACCCCTAGCTTGGCCTACAGATGAGCAGAATCTAGAGACTTCTAATAAAGATACAACTATATTCATTGAATCCGATTTAACGAGTCGTAATAATAGTCATCATAGAGACGTCCATAACAATATCAATAAATATCAACATATATACATGCCGTGTGTTTAATTGTTTGTTTATATATATGTATATATATGTTTATATATATGTTTGTTCGCTATAGGCTCCTAAGCCGTTTGTCTCATCGAGGCAAAAGTTAAATGTATAAATCGGAAACGACATCCAAAAGAAAAAAAAATATTGACTTATAATCAAGAATGAGTTAATTTTTATAACAAAAAAAGTATATCCAGCTATACAAATAAATATAACCGTACATAGCAAATGGCCGTTTCCGTTCATTTACTATTTTGAACGCGAGTTTCACTATGTTGAACGCGAGGGTCTTTTCGGATTTTCCAAATTCTGATGTTGCTTTTTAATGTGGCGGGACCTTTTTTAAAAGTTACGCACCGCAATTTGGCTTGGAGAGTTTGAGTGGTGTAGGCTACTTTAACAAAAATACTATCGTGTGACGTAATGTCTAACAAATTATTTCTTTTTTTATTATTGATGTTTGCATTATCTTTTAAGTAAAAGTAACCAAATGTTTCAATTATTTCATGGATTTACATCGCTATTGAGAATATCCGTTAATAGGCTACTAAATACACTCTTTAAATTAAACTATACGAATTATAAAAAAAACAAGTTAGGCCTAAAAATAATACTTTTCAAAACCCGGGTACCATAAGCTTGACAGCAACACTATAAAATAAAAACTAAATACCAAAAGAAACAACATTCTCAATACTGTTTTATTGATACAATAAGCAAGAACAAAAATTAAATACCGAAAAAATCTTTCTCACATTAGTCTAGTTTTTATTGCATTGAAATATTATTTTCTATTTTTTTTAATAATATTATTTACCTTTTTTATTGTTTTGTATTTATGTTTTGTTTAGATAGCATATTACTGTTAATTTAATATTATTAATAACAAGTCAAGTCATCACAACTGTTCGCTACATTTTAATATCGCATTTAAAAGTCTCTTAATAAAACCTGGACGAGCCTTTCGGCTCTTGTGTCCGGGGCGTAACGCTTAGGATTGAGCATTCTCTGTCCGGGCTCCAGCCACCCAACGACACGCCGAAGGAAAAGGTTTCCGCAGCCCAGCGATCGTTCACTGCGGTTCCCCTAAGAATCATTATCGTAGTGGCTCGCTAGTATACCTGCACTGTCACCCGGTAGCACAAAACCTATACTATAGGTACATGCATCCAGGCACCGGGTGGTTCTCGAGACGGGATTGCAGCGTCCATTGCTTCCCCCCCCCGAGACCAGTGGCCTCTCGGCAGTGTAATGGACCTCAGACCCGCTGCGGGGGCTTTGCCCCATTCGTTCGCCTGCCAGTGTATTCTTAATGGGAATGTATCGGCGGTTTAAACACTACGCCAGTCCTTGAGGCCACAATTCTTATGCATATGCCAGGGTCAGGTCGACAGGAAACAAAAAAAAATAACAAAAACTAAATACCGAAAGAAACATTATCAATACTGTTTTATTGATACACATTAAGTACTGAAAAAATCGTTTTCACTTTAGTTTTTATTGTATTGAAATATTATTTTCTACGCTTTTTTTATTATTTACCTTTTTATTGTTTGGTATTGTGTTTTTTTTTCTTTTAGATAGTATATTATTGTTATTTTAATAGGGTATTTTTAATAACAAGTCAAGTCAACACAACTGTTCGCTACGTTATAATACCAGACGCTCGACAGTAACAATTATTTTGCATATTCCAGGGTCAGAAACAATTAAAAAGAACAAAAACTAAATTCCGAAAAGAAAGGTTCATTGTATTTATTGTAAGAGTCTCTTTTCTTTCTCTCTTAACATTTATATTAACTTAACTTAACTAATATTGTAATAGTGTAGTCGTTCGTTTCTCCGTTATTTTGACGGGCATAACCACTAGTATATACATATTTAGAGAGAGAGAGAGTATTAACTCATTAATGTAAAACGTGTACTATATGTTTTTTTTTAAGATGCAAGGCGAAAGTCTCTGAAAATAGCAACATGGATTCAGATCTAAGTGATTCCCTTCAAATTGATATATTTCTGAAAACTGGTAAGCTATTTACGAATTTATATGGATATTTAAATGTAGAACATCCATTGAGAAAATAAGCAACATAGGATTATTAGTTACCCAATTGAATGTGTGTATAATTACTACTTCTAGACAAAATGTTTTCTTTGACTTTCAGCAGAACAAGATATTTCTATAGCCAACATAAGGGCTATCCACATATTACGTACACACATCTAATCACTTTTTTATATTTTTATACACACCTCACTCTGCTGCACCGCTACATTTTGGGACAATCCCTCTTTCCTTGCTGACGTACACATTTTAATTAGCATATATCTCTCTGCCCATCTCCAATCCTGTTTGTAATTTATGTTTAGCCAAAGTCATGGCGTATTTGCTTTACAATTTACATTTTCTTTATATCGATTATGCTTAAGTTAAAATGTATTAAATAAACTACCCTAGAACATTTAAAATATATTGTCTAGAATACTGCACCAAAATAATTGATAAAATATAATAATATAAGTTACATTATTGTTTTTTCAAGAAAGGAAAGTATGAATCAATCAGATATGGATATGTTTTACTGAATTTAGTAATATATGCACATTCTGGTCAGAATCAAATGTTAATTCCTTCGAGTTAAAAGAAAAACTAAACAAAAACATAATTTGCTTTGCCATTATAACCAATCGTTGCACTTTTGTCCGCAATGTGTCGGTCTCTTAATGCCGTTATGATTCTTACGTGACTTCAAATCTAAGAAATACTCGATTTGTTTTAGTAAGTGCAACTATGTGAATATCTCTCGTAAGCTATTGCCTGTCCTTGGAAAAGTAATTTATCAGACATCTTATGTGAATGATGAAATAAGTAGGTCCTTTTCTGCTCGAATAGTTTGTTTTGTTTTTCATTGTTAACGTATAATATACATATATACACCGGTTTGCTTAGGTTTATATGTCCTTACGTACGCGGTATATTATATTTTCAATGCACCCATAATGATTTCAAATAATTATCTATTAACACAGATAGAGACATTCCCAATGGCCCCAGAGTATCTCTGTCTACAACAACTTTGTACACTGGGAAATCTGTTACCTTCAGTTGTATTAACATCCCTATGGGTTACAACCCAGCCATGGTGATGATTACGGTAAGAAATGTGTTTCATCATCCGATAAAATTAAAATAATAATCTTAGAATATTATATAGAAAGAGATATTGCACGGCCTGTGACTCGCAAGAACAAAAATAGGCCCAAAATGTTCTCACGACCGAGCGACGGCCAAAAAGACCAGAGGCGCCCACAAGCTATGATAGATAATCCCAAATCACAAGCAAACGATGACGAGGGTGTGGTAAAAAGGTGCCGGTGACGACAAAGTTAGATTATCTGTGTATGTCATGGCCTGACCCAGCGGTTGAGAGAGGGTAGGGGTGTGGGGGAAGGTGGGGAAAAGGTATTTTTGGGAAAATATTTCTCCCAAACACCAACATCATACATACAATTATGGGTTACACATTACATTACACTAAACTTTGCATAAGAAACTACACATCAAGACACCTACGTGAAATAATTTTGCATCGAACCTACCGCTCTTGTCAGTGTCTAGCTAGATTTATTAGCATGCTTGATTGTATCTCGCTTTGTCCCTGCAAGTCCCCCTTTAAGTTCGCACACGTATCAACTAGCTATCAACTAGCTCTAGTCTGTGTGTTTACCGTCCCCACCATACACTAAACTGTTCTCCAAGCTTATAAGTTGTCCATGCCAAAGTGGAACTATTTTTTTCTGCCATGTTATTTTGATGCAGTGAGACCAAGCCTATAATTAAATGCCACCTTGACAAAGACAATAAGCCACTCAGACAAACATTAATGGGTAAACTGATTATGTTGTTACATAGTAATGAGTAGATTGAGTGAGCTGGACAGAGGTAGTAGTGGATAATCAGTCAGGAGGACAAACATTAAAAAATATAAACACATTCTAGCCGTCGTTCTGTGTCACTACTAAAAACAGCGCATACAATTTAGTATTGGAAACCTGAACTTATAGTCACCGGAACCAATTGTCACAGTGTCTATATGACCCTATATATTTAATTACCCAAAAGTAAAATTTGTGTATGAACCCAAGTCTTGGTTACTTGGCAAAAGCTAGAATAGTATTGTGAAAGTAAAGTTTAATTTCCTTATAAAAACCAACCTAACCTAACCAATATGCATAGCTTTAACCTAATGTCCCTATACAGAGTAAGACAGACGCACATAGCTATGTAAATAGAAACATAGATAGACAGATACATAGATAATAAAGAGACAGAGTGACGAGAATGTAGGTAAAGCGGCTGAAAGGCAGCTGGTAGGCAGATAACATTGTTTTATACAATCATCAATTAATTATAACAATATTGGTAACATATTTAATTGGTTTTATTTCAATAATAAATTTACCAATTTCCAATGTGCATTTTCTTATCAATATATGTGGTATTTTCTTTTTTTTTTGTGTTAACTTATCATGTATATTAATATATATTATATATATGCAGGACGAACTGAATAGGCCTATGAGGTCACCTCTCAAATTAAATGGCGGGAACGAAGGGAAAAAAATGCAATGTAATTTGATTGATGTTCCGACATCACATGATAGACAGATTTTAGGTTATGATACCTCTACAGATTTTCCTACAATCGTCGGTAAGAAATGAGAACTTGTTATTTTATATTTTTTTATTAAAATGTTCCTTTCCTTCTGAAGTGTGTATTTGTCTATACCTCTTTGCATAAAAAATATATCTAGGTAACCTGTATAAAAAGGTATTATCAATAATAAAGTCATATCTTATTTTATATAATGTAATACAGATGCTCCTTTTTTTACAGAAGATTATTGCGTCCTTCGCTTATTTGTTAATTAATACTTATCTATCATTCCGATTACTTTTTAAAATGATGTTAAGTTGTTGGTTTTCCTAATTAGTTTATGCAACCCATTCCATGTCCAATTGCCACATGGGAGGAATAAGAACGTGTATGCTTTTATTATTACATAAGTTTTCATATGATAGTGAATATCGCAGTGAAGTCAGTCAGCATATATTTGTTGTTAACTTTATAATTAAATGCGTATACTTTATTAGAGTTTACGAATAAGATTATGACTGCAGTTTATTTTTTACAGCCAATTAAGTATCGGTATGTTATATTGGATATTAGTTTAATTGTAATAAGGATTTTCTGGTAGTGAAAAATAGCCTTTTTTTTTCGCAAAAGGGTATCCGATTCGTAAAATGAACGAAAATGTTAGGGACTATTCCAAAAGCTACGATGGAATCGATGCATAAATTGAATTATATTTTATTGATTCTGATGAAATTCTACAAAGTAAGAAGTGTATTGATTTCATATATGTTATTTTTTAATGTTTTCGTTTTCAAAATACTAAAATAGGTAAAAAAGGCGATGAAATGGTTCAATAAATTAGCTTAGCCTTTGTTGTTAGCAAGATCGTAGTTTTCGAAAGATGGGCGTGGCTAATGATCGTCTTTATTGTAGTTCTTTTTTAAATAAATGTGTACATAAATGTGTTTATTTTGTGGGCCTAGGTTGTTATAACTAGTATATTTTCATCATAATTTAATAAAAATGTGATAGTTAAACAACATTTAATTATTTTTTTTCATTTTTTTTAACTGGGTGGGTGCGCACTAGGTTTACTGAGTCCTATATCGGACTGTACCCTGACTATTTTCTAAATATTATAGGAGACAAATACTTTCTAATTTACTTTTTCTATATACATTTCTTTAATTTAATACATATATGTCTAAAATATAAGTTTTTTTTTTATATTTTAATTAGATGTTTACTACTTAGATGGGTGTACAATTAATGAAAATATTTTTTCGAATTTTTTGTGAAAAAAAATGCCCTGTATTTAATTTTTACATTTTATATTTTAGATATTTAACAAATAATATGTTTTTCCAGTTCCCCAAACTATTAGCTTTAATAAAATATATAGGTTTTCATATATATTCTAAAAAGATCATAAAAGAAAACAAAATAAAAGCAAGAGGTTTTGAATGCTTAATGCACGTCAGTTTTAGCTACACTTTCTTAATACATTTTTCTAAAAATAGGTCAGCGCTTTGGGGGTTTTAATGAAAAAGGTAGCAAAATTACAGTGTATTTAAAACAGTTCCGCCCGTTCGATCATACGTGAGCAAAGGCGCGATTCTGTGACAGTTCTACTGCTTCGGCTCCATTGGCTCCTTGTGAAAGCCAGAATTGAAAATAAAGGGGCGCAACTTTGCCAACACTGAGATGCCGTCATATCTCAAGGAACTAATTAAACCATATATTCTACAAAGAACACTTCGTTCTGCCGACTCCTCGCTTCTGGAAGTGCACCTTTCTCTCTGACGACCGTTAGCCTTAGTGCCTTCTCAATATCCGGTCCGAAGGTGTGGAATCTACTTCCTATTCAACTCAGACGAAACAGCTATATTGATACTTTCAAACAGAACTTAGAAATTAATTATTTCATTATTTACTTTATATAACATGCTTTAAACCCCTACTGTCTTACTTATATGATAGTTGGTTATTGCTTCATTTATATGATTTGTCCTATGTTTGTAAAGTTTTAAATCAACAATTAGTTATATATTTCTTAGCCTAAATATTATATCCGTGTTCTTAGTTGTTTAATGCTTAATGTTAAATGCGCTCTGAGCTTACATAATGTTTTTTGGCAGCGTTTAACAAATATTATTATATGGTACATATTTCCTTCTAAAAAGAAGATTATCTATGGATAGATTTAGTAAACATTTTTTAGATTTGATAGGTCAAGGCAGTTTAATTAATTCCGCATCACCGCAGCAAAGCGTTATATTCTGTGGTATGGCGTGAAATTCTCCGGACAGCAGCGGTTAATCATGGGCCCTGCTTATTACATGGTCATATGTAACAACAGGTAAGTGAATGTAATGTGTCAAAAAACCTTTCTTTCATAAATACAGGTGTACAATAAAACCATTTTATCATTACTTACAGCTGCCATATCTGCCGTCACCTTAAGCACTACGGCCTTGGACAATGGGGTATACACACAAGATGCACCAATTACTTTCAATTGTGATACTTCACCTACAAGTGTTTACGTAGGTGAACCATTTACTTGGAAGTGGATGGTAAGTCAATTGTTGCCAATAGTCTGTCTTCAAAGTTTCATCTGGCGATGTTAAACGAAAATCAGAAATCCCATTTTCTTTCTTGAAAGCTTTAAAACGAATTTGGCTTTGTTGGAAGTTTGAAGGAAATCTATTAAATGTGGTGTCTCATATTTTGTTCAGGAAAGAAATATTTAAAAAAAAAACATGTTTGATTCAAACACATCACTACATTATATAATTATAATATATGTATTTATTTATTTGTACACAATGTAAATTCCCCTGCTTTGAATGATTTTATTTAATTTAAAATTATAAATGTATGATAATTCAGTTTTAGAGTACAACATTTAAATATTACATCACGTTATAATTAACTTTTTGGTCTCACTCATGTACTTATAAAACTTACTTTAATTCTTTTAAGAATATGTCATTTATTAATTTATATAAACAAATCAAATATAATCTTCTGTAGGGCGTGTTTTGCTGTTGTTATTTTCCAATCCAGTTACCACGGCTCGTTAAACGGCATGAAAATCGGGTTTCTAGAACTGAATATTTATTTCAAAAGATAACATATATTTAAAATCACTGTTTTAACTCTTACAAAAATGATGTATTTATTAATGTTTTAAATCAAAATTTTCTCATAAGTTTACAATTTAAGTAACGTAAATAGAAAAAAAAAATATATATATATTTACAAACATAAATCATTTGTTTGTTTTGGATTTAAAATGTACCAGCATGCAACCTAGATATTGTTGACTACAAAAATCCAGTTAATTATTTTACAAATAGAACATAAACTAAGTAAAATAAATCTAATAACTATTCAATAAGACATCAAGATCACTCAAAAACTGTCACAGCGCACCTTTTACGCACTTCCTTTCAAAATTGGCACAAACAAACGATATGCCTTTAGAGATTAAATACAAAAGAAAACTAACAATGGTGCATACTTGACATTACTATCTTATGTGTTTCACTCCCACCTGGGACATAGGCCGCCAAGAAGAGTCATCCAGGTATCCCGATCGTGGGCCAATTACTCTATCTGACCCCAGTTAAGCCCTAATTTTTTTATCCTTTTCAGTGAGTCTAACCAGAGGTATATACCTGAAATTATTTGAGGCCTGTAAAGTTGGACAGAATGCCGGCCTCCCTGTCAGTGATTGAAATAGAACATAATAAATAGTCTATGGTCAAAGAGAGATAACCAATGAAAAGAAGAGTAGACCTTGACCTTGGATAGCAAAGGCAGACGGAGACTATAATAATTACGCAGTTGTGTTGTTAATTCACGTGTTAGGTTAGAAAAGATCGGAGGAAAGGTTACGAGACTTGACATTGGTAGGGTGGTGGGCATTCAGCTTTTGTAGAGAGAGAGGAGCTGTATTTTTATGTGGAGATTTTGTAATGGACATAATATTAGAGATCTCTGTGAATCTATTATGTAAATTCTAGGATATAAATTGCAATGCTATTGAGTGAATATATATATATAGATATCATTGTGCATGGATTTTCATATGAATTGTGAGGACATAAAAATATATGTGTGTGAATAAACTTATATATTTTACTGTTCCTGGAGTGTTAAGTATTTTTATGAACGCCTCGTGTGAGTGAATGATACAAGTTGTTTATCTTGTTTGTTTATCTAGTGTCCGCCATCTTGTGTGACGTCATTGCTTCCTTTCATAGCATATTGTAAAATGTTACAGAGAGTAGATTCAGAAGCTTTTTGTTTAAAAATGTTCCTTGCGTGATAATTCAATTTTTCATGATCAACGATTGATCACAAAGAAATTCATACGACAGCTCTCCACGTTCCACGTAATCCAAATATAATCTTGAAAAAAATTTATTAATTCCAGCGTCGGCACCTTTTAAAAATGCAATGTGGGTTGAGATGTAGAGCGCCACGTGCACCCACCTTTTTGTTGCTTGTTGTGCCGCCTATGTATCTACTGACTTTTACAAGTCTTACTGCAGTGTCTTCGTTTCCTGTTATCCTGAATATGGCTTTATTCAGTGTTGATTAAATCTTGATTACTATCTTTAGAAATCGTCCATTAAAGTCTGCCATCCAACAGCAAATCATATATTTTCTGAGAGATGTTTTAGCGTTCTCTCTAACGATTTTATGACCAGGTTGACTGGTTGAATAGTTTGCTAAATAGTTTGCTTGAGAGAGTTGACAATTTGAAAATCAGACTTTACCTTCTAAGATTTGTTCTTGTGGAAGCATTTCATTATGTTGTAGCGTAGTAGTTTAGTAGTTGCCGTTCACCGCTGCGACCAGTTGTAAGTTGTATATTTACACTTGTATCATTCACTCACACGAGGCGTTCATAAAAATACTTAACACTCCAGGAACAGTAAAATATATAAGTTTATTCACACACATATATTTTTATGTTCTCACAATTCATATGAATATCCATGCACAATGATATCTATATATATATATTCACTCAATAGCATTGCAATTTATATCCTCGAATTTACAGAATAGATTCACAGAGATCTCTCATATTATGTCCATTACAAAATCTCCACATAAAAATACAGCTCCTCTCTCTACAAAAGCTGAATGCCCACCACCCTACCAATGTCAAGTCTCGTAACCTTTCCTCCGATCTTTTCTAACCTAACACGTGAATTAACAACACAACTGCGTAATTATTATAGTCTCCGTTTGCCTTTGCTATCCAAGGTCAAGGTCTACTCTTCTTTTCATTGGTTATCTCTCTTTGACCATAGACTATTTATTATGTTCTATTTCAATCACTGACACTCCCATTCACTTATATGACGTAATCACAGTGTTATGGCCCTCTATTATGATGACTATTATTACGACTCGTTAAATCGGATTCAATGAATATAGTTGTATCTTTATTAGAAGTCTCTAGATTCTGCTAATCTGTAGCCCAAGCTAGGGGTTCCTTGACTGACAGGTCTATGCAGTAATGTAGTTATATTCGTGATAATTATCTTCAACACATTTCTCAACAATGATAGATCAAACAACTCCAGTTGTTGAATAAACAATTTTATTTAAATTGTAGACTCAATATAAATGATCAATAAACTTCATCAACTGATGGCAACATAAGTATTAATACAATGGCATACAATATATAAATGAATATAGCGACTTCACTCGACAAACTTCCGAACTGAACTAACTTTAAGGAGGTCGGGACTTTACAAAGAAAACTATCATCGAAGATTCTACAGGGTCTTAATACGCATTTTAACCTCTTTCTCTATAATTACTACGATCCAGAATTATCCTCCAATTTCCACGGGATTTGAACGAATTATTTTATTTAAACTGCCCTCAGGGCATAAAGGTCAAACCTTGGTCGCTTTGGACTCTGATACGCACTTGTTAAGAGGTCAATGCCTTACTACGTCATTCATTTATGACCGAGATTCGTAACATCCCCCTCCTTCTAAAGTTTTATAATTATTTCTTTTACATTTTACAGATACCAAAAATGTTAATTTTAAGGAATAATTATAAAAGAAAATATTCCGGGGAAACAATACCATTCAATTGGCTATCCCAATAATTCAATCGAACTGATAACAATAACATATAATATATGCAATATAAATTCATCTTATCAAATGGCTTAACTACAGTCATTCAATCATTCAATTTTTAATTCAAAACAATGGACAATTAAATTGTTTATCGAAATCTTGTATATAAGAAAAATACATAGGGTTAAACATTATACAATCTAATAATTTCCATTCCATTAACATTCCACGTTAATAAAAACTCTCTCGTTCATTTAATTATAAAATTAGCTTTTACATTTGTAATCAAACAACAAAAGAAAAATCACTTAATGTCTATTCAGACACGACTTATTTTTTCATAAGGAGAAAAAAAACCAAACGCTCTGATAGAACACATACTAGACCTGACCTAATTACACGTTACAACAAAAAATATTATTGCTTCGACAGTAATTTTTTTTTCATGTTTGTAGGCTGGCTAACACATTAAACTTTAAACAATACTGTCTGTGTCAAAACCCAAAATGTAGGTCAATTCCGCACTCTCTCTCTCTATTCCTTTTTTCACCCTCTCTCATTCCCAATTGATTCTAATAATGTTGACATCGCTATGCAAATTTTTACCTCATCACAGCCGAGGTCAAATAAAATTGCTACGCGATTAAATAGTTATCGTATTAAATGAGCATTCTTTAACATCTATCATCTCAAAATCAAATTCATTTATATTATTTTGAGAACATTAAACATAGTCTGTTCACGAATTAAAATAGTTTATAGACAATTTCATTAAAAATATTTCAATTTCTCATTTTACCATGACCTTTCGACGTCATTATTTTCTTTTTAAAAGAGTTCACATTGACACATTCTATCTTTCATGCAGACATGGATTTACTTGAAATAAATTTGGTTAATTTACTTAATTAACTATCAATCAAAGCAGATTATATTATCTTCATACAATCTTAGTACTAAATAGTAAGTACTTATTTTCTTTTAATTACATTAAAGACATTTCAAATACAATATTATTGAAGTAGAAAAGAGTTAAGCATAGGCTACTATTAATTTTTTTCAGAGCGAAATCAATGTAACAATTTATGTACAAAACAAACATCTAGTTTGACTGGTGTGGTAAAACATTCCATTTCCAATCTTTTCAGTGGTGTACATTGCTCTTTTCCATTTTCCACAAAAGGTTTTATTCATTATTCATAGATTCTAGGTTCTCCTGTTACTTTCACAGTGTTCAGGTCTACCCAGTCTTTTGCTT
Organism: Anisus vortex; assembly: GCA_949126835.1. Classification (NCBI taxonomy): domain Eukaryota; kingdom Metazoa; phylum Mollusca; class Gastropoda; family Planorbidae; genus Anisus; species Anisus vortex. The sequence goes on along the minus strand of OX421498.1, from coordinate 10,649,823 downwards.
GTCAATACAATTCATTCAATCTATTTTAACTAATACAAAAAAAAATAGATTAGTTTTACAATCTTGACATGAAATCCTTAATTAATAATACATTTGTTGAACATTGGTATGTCAACATTATAAATTCTCAACCATGAAATTCTCAACCATTCTGGTTTACAGTGTCAAGTCAGTGGCACATATCCTAAATTTATACAAACAAGGATACAAAGTTTTATTAGTTTCTACTTTTGGTCTGCTTTTCATGTAACAGTATCCTAAAAGTGAAAAATCATATATAATACATTTCTTGGAATTCTTGTTAGTCATAGTTCTGTCTTGCAGCAACTATTTTTACCCTACATTATCATACATTCAATGATAATATAATAAATGAAAAAATTCACATAGAAGAAATTTGCATCTTGACTCAGTGCAATTATTTCAACAACAGTACATGATAAAATAAATCCATAGTACAATCATAAAACATTTCTCAATACTTTAGTGATAGAAAAATTCTCTTTTCTTAAAACCATTTACATCTTTTTCAATCAAATTATCCTCTCTGCCAAATGTTTCAATTATCATTTCCAGAGATTCTCAAACACATCCTATAATCAGTCCACATTTATAATGTCCTCTGATTTAGAAACCAATTCTGCGGATAAAACTGATCTTTTTCTCTTATAGCAATTATTTTAAATGCTCAACCTAACAAGTTTGTTTAGAAATATCACACTATAATGATATTTACTCTAACAATACTTTTACTCATTCCTTTTTCATCACAAGTAAGGGATTTAGTTTAAAAATAGTAAGTTTGGTAACTAGCTATCAGTGAATTTGTCATTCAATTCATCCTGTACTCCAGGCATAAATTTTACAAATAAGAGTAACAATGTTAACAACATCAAGCTTATTCCAATTGTTTTCAGAAGGTAAGGCTTTATCATTTTCAAATGATATAATATTTTTGCCTTTCTTTCATCACACAACAATGGCATCTGCATGTGAGCAGTGTACAATTTTTTCCTAACAAAAACAGTTATGTCAGACAAAAATTTTATGTACTTATCTAGGTACTTGCTCAGCCCAAGGAGGTCCAATTCGGTCGGCCATTCCTCTGGAAGTAGTTTGAGTGGTCCTCGGACAGTGGGTCCAAAGATTGGTCCATAGGCTCCTCGACTTTCCGGATAGGATTCAGTTGTCACCTCATGCTCCAGGCATAAGTTCTTTAGGACTGGATTGAAGAGTTCCGGGGCGAAGTTGGTCCTTCGATCTGTTGGTATGGATTGTGGTAACCCATAGCTTTTGGTAGTTTCGGTCCAGTTCTCCGCACTCGTTTCTTCAGTGATGCTCCTCAAATCTTCATCTGTACCGGCAACTGCAGGTTTGCATTGTTGTTTGTTCATGCTGTGGTCTATCTGTTCATAGACATCAGTAGTAGGATTTTCTTTCTCGTCGACAGCTTTCTCATGCAACTGTAGCAACTCTGGGTCTACTTTCTGCTCAGCAATAAATTCATTTTGTGATGACTTCTTTGATTGTTCATTTCCTTTCGGACAATCATCAATTTTGGAGAAAATAGTAGTATCAAGTTCCACTTCTTCTTCCTCTATCTTCTCTCGTGGGAGAATTTCTTCTTTCTTTTTCTTTTCTTGTGAGAGAATTTCTTCTTTCTTTTTCTGTGGTGTCATACCCTTTATGACATCACCTACAGGATAAAGTTCTTTTTCTTTTCCTGTCTCCACCATAGGACTAGGGTCGGGATTTTCCTTCACAATCAGTTCAGGTCTCACCCTCCATTTCGCCAAATCATTTGCTAGGATAACAGATATGCCCGCAACAGAAAGTTTTGATATTACTCCAACTGTCACATATCCTGTCACCAAGTCAGATGCGAGGTATATCCTATGTAGAGGTATTTCTTCTTTCCATTCAAAACCTCTCAATAGGACAGTCTGTCCTGTCAATGTATTATCATTCAATGGTAATACATCTTTAAGCAGCAGTGTTAATGATGCTCCTGTGTCTCGTAATATGTTTACGGACTTCAGTGGTCCTTCCTTTTGTAAGGCCACACAACCTTCACTAATGAACGGTTGAAAACTGCACAGGGTCTCTGTGTCAATTTTATTCTTCCCTTGACCATGACTTTCGGGTGTTGTTTCATCTTTCGATGACTTCAGACTCTTGTTCGAGTCAAAAATACTTTGGTCTACTTTTTCGTCTCTGTGGACTTGGACAATTAATCCAATAGTAGCCATTCTGTATTTATAATCAGGATATTTATCCTCATTATCTTCAGTTGTAGATTTCTCTACCTTCTGACTTTTGCTCTCAGGCAAATCCACCCTCAGTGTTTCTGGTTTAGAAGAATCTTTCTTCGAATTCAGTTCGTTTGTATTTTCGCTTTCTTGTACATTTTGTATTGGTGCATGTCTGACGCACATTACTACTTTATTAGGTCTTTTGTCGCTTCTTATACTCCAACAGTCTTCGATGCTATGTCCTGTCCTTTTACAAAAAGTACATTGGACGGTTTTGTTGATAGGTTTTTTATTCACATCATTTTGTTTCACAAAATGCTCTTTTTCACGATGTTGTTTTTGTGTGTTTTCTCCTTGGCGTTGTGATCTATTAAAATTCTTTCCATCAGCTGTTCTATGACACAGTGTATACTGTTCAGCTAAATCAGCAGCCTTATGTGGGTCAGTGATATCACGCTCGGATAAATACATTCTTATATCCGGCCTCACTTTGTTAATAAAATCCTCTATGAGAATGATATCTTTCATTTCTTTTAATGTGGAGATATTTCTGGATTTTATCCACTGATCCATTAACTTTTCTTCTGCTCTAAGGAAGTCTAAGTGTGTTTGGTAAGGGGACATTGTGTACTGACGGAACCTTTTCCGATAACTTTCCGGTATTCGGTTATAGGCTTTAAGTACAGTGTCTTTAATGATTTCATAATCATTTAAATTCTCCTCTTTTAACAATAGAACACAATCTCTTGCCCTTCCCTGAGTAAAAGCTGTTCTGACTAATATTCCATATTTATCTTCTGGGAACTTAAAATCTCTGCAAGAAATTTCAAAGGTCTGGAAGAAATTAGCTATTTCACTTTCTTTATCAATGTAGGTAGGGACTAGCTTTTTCCATCTGGCCATCTCTACATCACTATGAGATTCTTTTTTAGTAGCTCCTATCTTCGCCAGTTCTATTCTTTCCTGACTTTCTGTTTCTCTTCGACTTTTCTTATCTTCCATCTCAAGCTCAAGACGTTTTTGTTCTATCTCCATCCGTTTCATTTCTAGCTGAAATCGCAACTGTTCAGACATAGTCTGACCTTCAACTTGATATCCCTCCGCGCTTGATTCTACTTTCAACTTGCCACTCGCAATCAACACATCTTTTTTCTGCTGTGTCAACACAGTCCTCGATGGTGTAGTTTCAGTAACTTCTATCTTCAAGATCTCAGCGATCTCTTTTAACTTCTTTATTGATAAAGTTTTCAAAACTTCTTCTTCTGGATTTTCAATAAATTCCATTCTTTAGTTAAGAGATTTATAAAGTGGTAAATTTTTCCAACTTACGTTTTTCCAATCGGAAGAATGAATTCAGCGTTATCAGGCTTGCTCAGTAGGTCACGGCTTTACACACAACACAACTTGAATATATGCTTCACTATACAACTATCCCGGACGAGCCCCCAAACTGTTATGGCCCTCTATTATGATGACTATTATTACGACTCGTTAAATCGGATTCAATGAATATAGTTGTATCTTTATTAGAAGTCTCTAGATTCTGCTAATCTGTAGCCCAAGCTAGGGGTTCCTTGACTGACAGGTCTATGCAGTAATGTAGTTATATTCGTGATAATTATCTTCAACACATTTCTCAACAATGATAGATCAAACAACTCCAGTTGTTGAATAAACAATTTTATTTAAATTGTAGACTCAATATAAATGATCAATAAACTTCATCAACTGATGGCAACATAAGTTTCAATACAATGGCATACAATATATAAATGAATATAGCGACTTCACTCGACAAACTTCCGAACTGAACTAACTTTAAGGAGGTCGGGACTTTACAAAGAAAACTATCATCGAAGATTCTACAGGGTCTTAATACGCATTTTAACCTCTTTCTCTATAATTACTACTATCCAGAATTATCCTCCAATTTCCACGGGATTTGAACGAATTATTTTATTTAAACTGCCCTCAGGGCATAAAGGTCAAACCTTGGTCGCTTTGGACTCTGATACGCACTTGTTAAGAGGTCAATGCCTTACTACGTCATTCATTTATGACCGAGATTCGTAACAACAGAAAGTTGTGCATGTCGCTTCACTCTATGGTGTGGCATGGACTAAAGGGGATACTTAGTTGCTCTAATAGCTAGCCCCGTAATACCAATTTAATCCTTACGGTCTGTGGAGCAGCGCTCAAAAGATTATGTAGATCTCGGGAATGTGTGGCCAGAAAAATACTATAAGTGTGCATGTCGAGGAATGTGGAAACTCGCATTAGGGACACTCTCTGTCCACCAGTAAAGCAAAAGTAAAGTACCTGGTTATATGGTCCACCAACCACTGGATTATCTGTCTAGTGTTTATGAATGCAGAAGTTTTACATTGGGTTTCATGGCAATATATTTTTATTGAATGCCAAGAGACAGCTTTCTCTCAATAACTAGGTTGCACACACATAAAAAATATGTTTAAAATTTAACGTATTAATAAAATAAATGAGTCAGTTTATTATTAAAAAAGAGGTTTTATTTATGACATAATTGAACAATATCTCACTTCAGTTTCACTGTTTAAATATTATATTAACCAAACTGACGCACATGTAATGTTCTTACAATGAGAACATGATATTAAATTTATTATGCAAAGTTTATTGTATTGTAATGAGCTACGCAAAAGTTTAATTTATAATGTGCGTGTTGGGGAGAAATCGTTTATCCTACACACATATACCCCCTCCCCGTTCCCCCACACCCCTACACCTTCCTCTTAACCGCTTGGTCAGGCCATGACACCTAGATAATATATGTGTGACGCCGCCGGCACCTGTTTACACCACCCTCGTCATCTATTGTGTGTATCTGGGATTGGCTCTTGGGGCTAGTGGTACATACGAGAGCGCCGCTGGTCATTCAGCCGTTCTTGATAACAATTTAAACATATTGTTTGGTCTCGCGAGTCACGCGCCGTGCTTCGTTTGGTTCCTTTGTTTATAACACTAGGTGTACAAAGTTGTGAAAGATAGTAAATGTGGTGACAGAACAACTCCCCACCCCTCCTTTTCTCTCGTACCCCACCCTTCTGGCTAGTCAAGGTGTTATGACTAATCCTATAGTCTCATAGACCTTTGACACTGGCCACGCCTCTTGACCAATCGTTGTGTATACAATTATGTATACCTTTTCCCTTTGGTTGACGTTTGCACGGGGTCGCCATTTTAGACTGACCAGCGGACAGATATAAGGGGCAAGTCTTTGTGTTATTACGAACTGAACACTGCTTCTTAAAATGTTACATGAGGTTATTCCAGATTGTTATATTTAAATAAATTGTTCGCTTGGAATTGATGTATTGTGAAGTTGTGCTTATATATTATTATTGTCCATGTATTGACATTTATGACAGGATATAATTGACGTGTTGTGGGACACCTTTTTATCCCTACGCTATATGTAAGTGTGAATATGTAAAAAAAACACGTTAATACCGGCCAAAAAAGTTCGACTTATATAATTTCTTTACCTGAACTCTTTTGTTCTGATTGAGTGTACATGGAATACGTGAAGCAAGGAAGGTAGACCGCCGGAGAAACTGCACGCTAAATATAAAAATCAAGCACTGCTAATGCAACAATTCTAGTTCAGCCAGCAGCCGTCACTGCCCATAGACAACGAACCTAGTGAGGTTAGGATATATCGTGTGAGCGTCACAGTCACGAGAGCATCGTACTGGCCACAATATCCCCTCATCACAACTACAAATATTATTTCAAACTCTAAAAAACTTTCACTTATTATACATATTATTTAGTTGGGTATTTACTACTTTGTTAACTAGGAGAATTGACAATGTTCATGACTTAGTAAATAATATATGTAGCCTAGCTTATAAATGGCCACCTGAAGGGGATTTTCTCAAAGTGACCAGATTTGAAATAGCCTCATACCGAAGTGACGTTTTGCAGAGGAACACAATAAACAAGGAATGACCCACTAAACCATATTTAACCACCTATTAAAAAAATACCCGTGTACAGATTCAAAACACGAGGCAATACATTTAAAACAAGAGGCAATACATTCAAAACACGTGGCAGTAAATTCAAAACAAGTGGCAATACATTCACAACATGTGGCAAAAGAGCGTTCTCAGTGGGCGTGGCTTAGGTTTTTAGTGACGTATTTGAGTAAATATAAGAACCCACTTGAGGTACAAATGTAACGTGGTGAAGTTGTTCTTTATCATGCTAAATTCACATATGAATATTGGCTATCCTACTCAAAAAAAAAGAAGGTAAATAGTAGTACTGTAGATTAATTGATTAATGTGATTAGGCTAGGGCCGGCTAGACCTATTTACACTTTCAATTTCACTTTATACGCCTACACTTTTAATGTTTCGTAGACTCGGCGAATGGCTAAGTTATAAGTAGGACAGCTACGATTTCAAGTGATAGTGATGGTGAATAGGCTATCTAGTCAAGTCACTAATAGGCTCACATCGTCTATGATCTATGTCTATGATAATAATAAAATAGCCTATTTTATTTAACAGACATAATACAGCTTAAATCTTAATAAGACTTAAAACACAACACATCATTTTAAAAATGCTCGAACCTATATAAAACTGTATTAATACAGCGGCCATTGTTACTTGTACACCATTACTCAAAGTTAACAAAAATCACGTGCTTTTTGTCACGTGATTACAAACGCCCTATACATTCAAAACACGTGGCAGTAAATTCTAAACACGTGACAATACATTCAATATACGTGGGAATACATTCAAAACACCTGGCAAGATGAAATATGCATGTACTTGTTGCCAACTAATGGCGTTACATCCATTTGTTTTTGGAAATTAAACATCTCAAAAGGTTACGATAATCAATCACTAAAGATAGGAAATACTCGCAATATAAGACAAACAAACTTAGACAGTGTACAAGTAATAAACTGAGTGCAAAGTCTAGGGCTAGGATTATTATATATTATTATATTATTCTGAAACGGTTGGAGAATCACAACACCAGCAGTATAATTGTAAGAATACGATACCAGCAAGTGGTGTGTATATAATATATAAATATAATTATATGAAAAAAATACAAGCATTCGAAAAAGTTCATCATTCCAGTCTACTAAAAAAACTTAAATATGTTGGCATCTCTGGTCCCTTACATCAGTGGAATAAGGACTTTCTTATAGGCAGATAACAGTGTTTGTTATAGAACAAACAGTGATAATAAATTATGGCTCTAAGTCATCATAAATAACTGTAAACTCAGGAATTCCACAAGGAACTGTGCTAGGGCCCCTTCTATTTCTAATTTTTATTAATGATCTATTAAATTGCATCAACACAGGAACAAAAGTAAGATTATTCGCCAATGATTGGATAATTAATATATGATAAGTGACAAGATAAGATAGTGAACTTTTACAAAAAGACCTAGATAAACTAAAAATGGGAATCTAACTGGAGAATGTCTTTTCACCCACAAAAATGCCTAATTAGGGTATCCAAGAAAAAGAAACAAGTATAACAAACTACTTTATTCATGCTAATTAACTAACTCAAATTAATAATGCTAAGAATCTTGGAGCACTAATAAATGATAAGTTATCTTGGAAACCTCATATTGATGAAGTAATGAAAAAATTAAACAAACATTAGGATTTATAAAAAGGAATTTTCACAAATGTAATAAGAATATGAAACTAAAATGATATATAACATTAGTTAGGCCTATACTAGAATATGCAGCTTCTGTAGGAGACCCCATCAACTAAAGAAAACATTAAAAAATTAGAACAAATTCAAAAAAGAGCTGCAAGTTTCATAACTAGCGAATATTCCCAATTAACAAGAGTAACACCATTAGACAAATCACTAAACCTAGAAACACTAGAGGACAGAAGGGCAAACAATAAAGTAGTAATAATACATAATGTATTCAACTCTAATTTAGAAATACAACCTGTTACAAAGCGCAAATAAACATAAAGACAAAAACACTTTTCTTATCCTTTACACGAGAACAAATGCATAATACTGTTTCTTCCCGAGTGGCATTCTGGCACGGAATGGGTTGCCTGAACAAACCAGGAAAGCCAGTAACTTAACATCATTTAAAACAATCAAAATGCAATACTAGACTTGGGCCACGGATGAGCATAGAACGCATTACTCTTCTTTATAGAAGGAGCGTCTGTAATGTATACGATAAGGTATTATCATTCAGTTTCTAAGAATAGCTCGATAATACGAAACATGTCTAATTTCGGTCATTATTTGCTAAAACTGGATTGCCATTCTAATTTGTCCTGCTGGCCGTCTTAAACGCCCGCTCCGATGACGAATGCTAGTTGGTCTATAGAGGATAAAAGTTAACATCGTTTCACTATAATAAACGATAATGCGAAAACAAATTGTATTATATGAAAATATTAAAACTGGATTGCCATTCTAATTTGTCCTGCTGGCCGTCTTAAACGCCCGCTCCGATGACGAATGCTAGTTGGTCTATAGAGGATAAAAGTTAACATCGTTTCACTATAATAAACGATAATGCGAAAAATTGTATTATATGAAAATATTTGTAATGTCATTTAAATGTTTCATAAAAACAAAGATTATTATTCATAATAAACATTTTTGTAAATGTGTACTGTAATTTAAACATCCACAATTTCAGAGAGACTCTTCACCTATTTCAGGGGTCAATACACAAACCTATGAGTTACCACAGGAAGAAGGAAATTATACAATTAAATGTTTGGCCTCCTTTCTCACGACTAATTTTGCTTCAGATCAGATAACCATTGTACGAAGTAAGTATTGCTTTTCTTTATGTCGAGCTAACTCATAAATCTGTGTTGCTATCATAAACAGAAAAAAAAAACACCAAGCTACTCGATATTTGGAACCCATAAAAAAAATTCTCATTCGGCATTCGGCCAGAATTGAGTATAAAGTAGCGCTACTTTGCAATCAGTGCCTTTTTAATAACGAGTCTCTGTCCTATCTCAAGAAACTCATTACACCATATGTCCCGCAAAGAACACTTCGTTCTGACAACTAATCGCTTCTGGAAGAGCCCATTTCTCTCTGACGATTGTTGGCCTTAGAGCCGTCTCAGTATCTGGTTCGAAAGAAGTGGAATCTACTTTCCATTCAACTAAGGCGAACAAGCTCTATTGTTACTTTCAAAAAGAACGTGAAAACGCAATATTTCAATATTTACCTTAGATAACATTTAACATGCTTTAGATCCCTCATGTCTTACTTATGGGTTGGGTCGGTTAATGCTACATTTATTTGATTTGTCTTATTTAAATTCCTCAATTAGCTCTGTCACCTAGCCAATAGTAATATCCGTGTTCTTAATTGTATGTTAAGTGCGCTCTGAGCTTACATTATGTTTGTTGGCAGCGCTATACAAATATTATTATTATTATTTTTATACGTATTTACATATAATTACATATAAAATGTGCTGATTGGGACCAGGAACTAAAAAAAAAATTGAATTAAAAAAAAATTAGTACGAGAACAGATTGTAGTGTAAATCATTAGAATGTATTGGAATGTCACAATGTAATTTAAATGTATTAAAAATATCAGTGATTTTCTAACACAATTAATTTAAATGTGTTGATGGAATATATCAGTTTGGCTTTCTTTTTTTTTTTTTTAAAGTATTCCACACAATACATTTACTCATTGTTGAACAAAACCTCTTATCATATACTAGGTCAGGCGTCGTCAACGTATGGCACGCATGCCAGATTTGTTAGGCTAGGCGATTTTTAATGGAACGCAGTAGACCACCCAAAAAGAAAGGATTATATTTTTCTCCAAGAAACTGAGTGTCAAAGCAATGTAAATTTTAGGCTCTTGGCACGCTGACTAAATTAGAAATCCTAATTTGAAACATTGTTATCAAAAGGTTACCGACCCCTGTACTAGGTGACAATCACGGAGCGTTGTCCGGCAAAAGCGTGTTTATGTTTTTGATGTCATTTCCTTTATATGATAGATGCATTGTTCATTCGTGTATCATTTTCTTGTTATATATTTTAGTGTTTTGTTTGAAGTAATCTCTAAACGATATGTCCCGAGGTATGACGTGTTGTGAGTTGAGGAAGTGAGTTTTTTTTGTTGTCGGCTGTGGGATAAATGGCAGAAGGTAGTCCATTATAACGGAAGGTTGTGTTGGTGTACTGTGTGATTTCAAAGGATAATATTTACTATTGTGAATTGTCATTCTTTCATTCTTTTATTAGTTACGTTCAATTCATTCTTATTAAAGCTCGACTGAGTTTAGTCTGTGTATAAAGCGTTTATTTGGTATATTCTAGCGTGCTGAGTACTGTCGCCTGCTTTCCATAATTTACCCTAAAAAAACAACTTGCACGTCACACAAACCACAAACCCAAGCGTCGAATTAGGTGTGTGGTGGGGGCCCATGGTCTAGGCTATGCCACTTGTGAGCCATTTCCAACACACACGATCCCAAAAACACAAAACAAACATGAAATGGATATGTTATTAATACAATATATAAAATAGGCATATCGTACTAATTAATACAATAATGACATTAGTCGTAAAATTAAACGAAATAGAAATTGATTTTTTTTTTTTGTATTGGATAAATCTATAGAAGTATTGCTTGCAAATAAAGTTCAAAATGTTGCGAATGGCATAACAACTTTTAGGTGACGACTTTGTTATTAACATGAACATTAGCATGCGACCGTGGCCCAAGACGACGGTAAAACATCATTAACTAGTAGGAAATATAAATATCCAATGTGACCTTGCCATAAAACAGTGTATATACTGCTTCGTCAATCCCGAACATGTGGATGAGAGCTTGAACACATTTCTTTTTTATTACATTAATTTTCTTTGTATACAATTATATAAATCGAGTATAGGCACACATGATTTTGAGGCACCTCCGCCTTTTTGGACTTTAGGTAGCTCCGCCTATAATACAATACCACATTTACAAAATCATAAATATCTTATAGTATTTAAAAACAAAGACATAGCACTTGATAAACTATGTGCTGACAACATATAGGGATATATCAGTGTTAAACAAGTAAAATATTTTAAATAGCATTTAAAAAAAAAATCACAAGACTGATACTAAATACCAGAAAAAATAAAATCAAGGTACAGACAAACTACTCATACAATTTAGAATTAAATGTAGACAAAAAACATTGAGATTCATTGATTTGGATGTTGTGCACAATCGTTTTAGATAGTTTAACCAGAAGAATACAATCTAAGATTTGCTGATTATATGGACCTGTTGGCCGGGAGCAACACAAAACTGCAAGAGCTTAAAGACAAATTTGACGAGAGAGAGAGAGCAAGGTCATAAGGAATGGAAATCGGTTAAGAAAGAAACAAAATATTGCTCAACAATACAGAACAGATGCCAGAAGTGCAAACATCATAATTAACCAACAATAACAAGTAAAAATGTTCAAAATCTAGGAGCAATTATAACAATAAAAATAAACTGTAAGTAAAAAATTCGAGCAACGATTGGGACAGCAATAACTGTAATGGCTCGCCTTAAAATAATCTGGACCAGCAAAAATATTATTCTCTCTAACAAAATTTTTTTTACCGAATCCTTGTCGAAACCATTGTTCTGTATAAATGTGAGACTTGGACGCTGCTATCACCAATATAAAACAAGTTGCAGCCATTCGAAAATAAATGCATGAGAAAATTACTAAAAATCTCCTACGTTGAACACAGGACTAATGAGTTTGTCTGCAACAGGATATTTCCAATTGCAGGCCCTCAAGAAAACATTTTGACAACACTCAAACGGCGCAAACTGACATGGTTTGGTCATGTGTTGCGGCATAATAAACTGCCAAAAACAATCATCCAAGGCACTGAAGAAGGTGGACGTCGGAGAGGCCGTCAGCGAAGATGCTGGTTCGACAACATAAAATATTGGACAGGGCTGCAGTTGACTATATATAACCGCTCAAGAGAAGTTAAGAAAGTTTATTGCTGTGGTGTCGAGTCTCTTCCCCGAACAACAAAGATCTGATCTGTCCGTTTTCAATGCACTAGTGCTAACTATCCTGCATGATTTTATTCTTCGTAGATAAGACACCTTCCGTTAATGAAAAGTCCGCGAGTTATTTATTCTGTCTGTGTTGTACCAATTACTTTTGTTTTCAATCAGGTGGTCTATAGTGTGTTTGTTTAAATTTCTTTCCTGCAGCCAGTCTTTTTCACTTGGGGAGTTTAGTCCGTCTATGTATTACATTTGAATATTGTAGGTTTTTCTTAACTTTTTTTTTTAAGTGGTTGTTAAATATTAATTTTCTATTAGTTTTAGGTTAGCGGACAGCATATAAACTATTGGACATTGTATAAATACTTTCGACTTGAATATCTTAATCTGCAACCTATATACATATATGTTTGCTAATTCCACAGACAATACTTATGTGAGTAAACCAGTTATCATAGCCGATTCTACAATTCCTGTTGTTGGCAGTCGTCTTACACTAGCTTGCGGTAACGCAGTGGACGGGGCGACGTACTCTTGGAAGAAAGATAGCACCGACATTGCCCGTCAATTTGAGTATATCATACAGCTCGATAATCTAACAATCAGTGACAATGGAACATACGAGTGTACGGTTCAACGAAGCATGGTCATTCAGACCTCTGACTCCTTCACTGTCAACGTAGTTGGTAAGTATGTGACACTAAATGTGACACTTAATTTGACACCAAATATAAGCTTATACAAAGTTTTCTTCGCCGACCACATAAAAAAAAAACAACAGTTCTAATCACTGGAATAAAAATTCAATTGATAACAAATTAAAAATGTCCAGGTCTAGCTCTGCACCGCCAATGTAGAGACTTGGAACAAGTGTAAGTGCACAAGTCTAATTAGTAGATTTAGAAACACTCCAGTAAAGACGATTTTAAAAGCAAAGTAGTAAGATAAGAAATACGACATAAAGTATTCGATTCCAACCTAAAAATATAAGCTTTTTATGTTATATATAATAGGGATACACAAAAAAAAGAAATTTCTTACTTCCTGTCTGATATTTGATGAGAAATGTTTTTCCTAAGGTAGTAAGGAAACGAATAAAACTAAACACTTAACACATTACTAGACCAGACACAAAACGCAGATAAATGCATCGAATATAGTAGAAAAAGCATCTGCAAAAAATATAAGACATAGTTTTTAAGGACATACAATGTGCCGATTTTATCAAAACAAAATGTTAGCGACATTTTTACCTTTTTTTTAATCAAATATAGCTAAACATAGACTAAAGTTACAATACTTATCAAAGCAAGATTTGAGTTGCTAAATGCATGCATTTTATAGTATAATTTTTGTTTCAAATATATTAGACTATTGAAAACTTGCATGCAATGTAAGCTAGTATAAATTTACAGAAAAAAAGATCAAGAACAGAACTGACATAACAGTAAACAACATAAAAGTTGCCTTTTCAAAATATGTGTTTACAATTGCCAAAAACAAGATATTGTATTATATTTTTACCCATAAATCTCAATGCCAAATCTAATAGAGTAATTTGATTTTGTCGATTACCAAAAAACCATAAATTAAAACATGTGTCAATTTAAAGTGTCACTTCCGAAGTTAAAGTCATTTGGACACAATCTAGAATTTTTTTTTGCGAACATGAAATATTATTTAAAAGGCAACTTAAACTTAAGCTATAATGAAACCAAAATAATTAAGCTACAGTAATTGTTAGTTACGTCAAAGATCCCATTGAACGGTCAACGAGCGGCAGCGTGTTCGTCTGTCTTACCGAAGGTCCTGAGTTAAAATCCTGTTAAAGACTAGAATTTGTTCCCGGGTCTGGAGGGTGCCTGACTTTAGTTGGGGTAAAGTAAATGCAGCTTTGCAATGGCCGCAGCCACGAAAACTGGTGAACGCTACTTAACCGGCCCCACGGATCAATTCGGTCCTACTGGATATTTAAAAAAAAAAAAATCCTGACTGCATTCATTCCACCACATACATAAAACAGTTGATCAATTCTTGCTTATAAATGTCCCCCCCCCCCCCAAAAAAAAAAAAAAATAATTAAAAAATATTTAAATAAAATATAACTTACATCAGACATGCATTCATGCCACCCAAATCTACCATAACATTCTCACTCTACACTGACTCTAAAGCAACAGATAACTGCTAAAATATATTTCAATACAATTGTATTACTTTGTACTAATAATACTAATACTAAAACTAATATGTTATAAATTACGTAAAATTTAACTTGCTTTAGAGTTGGGAGTTGATTGATTGTGTATATCTATGTGTATCTGTCAGATTGATAGAGACCAATGAAAATCATGATTGTTTCCATGTTACTGGAACTGTCTCTATGAAAACTTGACATCGTCATTTTTGATGTGACTTGCATTTATGGTTTTCTTTGTTCTCTGTCTCTGATGTTAATATGATTGTGTTCTACTGTAACAATTATGGTTCTAATGTAATATATACCATGCCATAATATATTAATCTAGTATACGTTGCTTAACTAGTCTTTTATAAAGTGTTTTTTTATTTTTAAATTGACTAGACACAATGTAAAATTTGCGTTTAGAATGAAAAAAAGAAGTTTTTTTTTATTTTGACATTTTTCGGTCACAATAAAGTTTTAGTAATGTCTTTATTACATTCACTGGGTTATATAACAATTCAGGTGTGCTTACTAGTAAGTTTTATGTCAATATTTTAAACGAAAACCAAAATAGACAAATAGATTGCCCTATGTTTTCACCCAAATTATAATTATATGTTTAGAAATGGATAGAAAATGCCATCAATTTGGAACCTAGTATGATATTTGTATTATACATAGCTCAGACACATCGTCTTGTGCTTCATTACTAACGGCAGTATTAAATATACATTCTTTTGATTGGTGCTACGCATCCCTTTCAATACATTATTTATTACAAGTCTAAGTCCACCGTATACAAATTATTACTATTGAAAGCTATCAATTAGCCCAGATTTTTTTTAGTTCTAAAGAATGTTATGTTAAAGTATACAAAATCAAATTATATTGTATTCGCCTAATTCAAACTATTAAATGCCATGCAAACACTAATTAAGTTCGAACTATTTTTCAAATATTCCCACACAACTACGCACATTTGTCTTTTCCGGCTTATGACTTGTGACATTGCGCGGGGGACCGAAATCCGTTTTTAAACTGGCTTTAAAGAACCGAAAACCGGTTTTGAAAACAAACTGGTTTAAACATCCCTAATCCTAAAAGATCATCTTTTTTTTTTCTATTTCTATAGAACAATTAACAAATACTTTTTGATAAACATTTGATCTAAACTTTACAGTTATTTATAAAGATGGCAGTACTTCACTTATTGCTTGAAATTTAAACAAAAAGAAATATTTTTGAAACCAATAAATGTAGTTGTTAAAATAATCCTCTTTTATTAGTGATGACCTTTTCTTGTAACTAGACAACAGCGCATGCCTAATGGTTGAACTTGTTTTTGTGCAGAACTTTATCTTACTACTAAGTAAATTGGTCTGCACACGAAAATTACTGCGCTCTGCGCACTTTTCGTTTTTTTTTATACGAACAACGACGTTGGTGAGGTGCCAGTGTTGTTTCAGTAGTCAGCAGAGACAAGTCACATGGTCTTCAAGTGTTGTTTTTTTATACTCCCGCTTCGCAACGCGAACGTTTAAAAATGGGCGCGCAGACGACATTTGTACAGACCCTCGTTTTGCGATTTGGATTCGCCACATAGCTGCCTGAATTTTTCACAAGTCTTTGTTTTTTAATCACAGAAGTGAACTCGATCTAACAGTATCAGGAAAAATGTTATTGAAAAATTTCATAACACTCTTTGTACTTTTTACTGGTAAGTGTCAATTTTTATTTAAATACCCCCCCCCCAACCATTCCGAAAAAAATAATGGAAAGAACATGGTGCAAAATTGTTTACATATTTATTAAAATTATTTAATTGAATATACTCTAAGACTTTTAAAGAAAATTTTGCGTAGGCCTATACATATAATGAATTATTTGGAATGCAATTGTTTTTCCTCCCTCTTTCGTAATACACTACAATAGGCTTTAAGGCGTGTAAAGGATTGTCATGATCGTTTGAACCACTTATCGCAAATCAAGATTACATTAAATATTTTATTTGGATTTGTTTAGTGTAATAATTGTATTCATAGAATCAACGTTTTCAAAGTTTATAAAAAGTATTTAAAAATGACCAGGGAATAGATAGCGTCCACCCACCTCTGGTTGTTACGCGACATGAGTTGGGGCAATGTAAAGGCGTCCAAACATTGTGCCACACAATCCCCTTGTATGCCATGGCAAAAAAAATATATTTAATTCTGCTTCACCGACCCGGTGGATCACTTTTGTCCGAAATGATTACTTTCTTTTTTACTAGTTTGTTTTACGCAGTTCTTTTAAAATTACACAAGAATGTCATGTTTTAAGGGACAAAAAAACGGACTTAAACATCGTTAGAATTCAGAGAACGTAAAAATTATGCCAAAAACGTACAATTAGTTTTTATTTTTTAACTCAATCTACAATAGCTAATACAACCCTACCTAGTTTTCTTGTTTTGTAACACTTTTAATAAAGTACAGATCCTTATGTGCAGACAAAGCTCGAGTACTGATTTACTGTATAGAGCCCACAGGAACGAACTTTTGGCCCAGCATATGACAGTTTCCAGATGTCCCGCTTACCGCTAAGACCAAATCTTAACGATTAACAACATAATTCTTACATAGGGCTGATGAAAAAAAGATTGAGCGCAGTATATTTATCCGGGGTCAAACCAAGTTCACGAGAGCCCGTAGATAGTAACAGAGCCTATAATCATCTCATCTTTTCGCTTATATTAAAGGGTATAATTGTCAGCATTGCTTCAGGATATCATAATAGCCCAGACGACCTTGCTCTTGCGTACGCAAAACAACGCAGGTATTCACCTTGTGTTGTTTACGTTATGTATAATATTATCGTATAAATATGTTTTTGTTGCCAGTGCTGCAGTCTGTGTTTGGAGCCACGTACTACACTTACAACAATACATGCGTTGTTACCAACAACACACTGACAGCCTGTACAAATAAAGTCTAATTTAAAAAATTGAGCTGTAAGAATCCGTACTGGATGTGGAAGTATGTTTTTATATCTTTTTTTTCTTACTTTTGCCTTAAGCAAATTTTAAACGATGCTACGACCAGTTACACGTGATCTTCTTTACGTTTATCATTGGTAAAATATTTTTGACTAGTATTTACAGAGTTGACTAAAACAAAATTTTAAGTTTGATCACCAATTTTGTTTATTATTTTTTACGACCCCAAATTATTCTCAATGAACATTTTTTACTCTTTGGAAGGACGAACTCCAATGTTGGTACCCAGATTTTGATTGGAAATGCAAGCATAGAGTAATGATACAGTAAACCAGGGGTCTGAAACTAACGGTATGCGTGCCTTACTAGGAACTATGAGTGATGTTCAATGGCTAGCATAAGACTCCCAAAAAGACAGTTCAAGTCTATTCTACAAGAAATTGAGTGCTAAAACAGGGTGTCTTTTAGTCTCTTGGCGTCATACATAAATTAGAAATGAAACTTTGGCACGCTATTAGCAAACAATTGCCAACCCCTACAGTAAACTAATAGGCCCTTAGCGAAGTAAAGCAGCGCTTTACTTTGAGGCGATCTGACGTATCCCTTCTTCATCCCTTTATTTCGTTCAACCTTCAAGCTTGGTCCACAAATAGAATTGAGACATCACAGTTGAGCATAATAACAGTAGTGTCAATAAACGAGTGACAAGTGTTCAATGGTGGTTGGTGGGTGGGAGGGGGGAACAGAACAAGTCTAGGCCCAGACGTCTCAGTGGGTTTTCCACAAATTTGTCTCAACCAATTTTTCTTTTTGAAAGCTGAAAATTAAAATAACACAAATCACCAGAATGTAGAATAAGTTAACTAAATTGTGAGGATGATATTTTTATTGCTTCGTTACGATACCGATCGAATTATTATTTCGATTATGTTTTCAATACACCATCTAAAATCATATAAAATTTGAGTAGTTTTTTTACTTAGATTTTTCGATATTATTCACGAAGATCTTCAAAAACTATTTATCGAACTTTGAAATAACAATGATAATTATATTTATATATATATATATTGCTATCGCCCATTGCTTAAGAAATGAACTAAGCTGTTAAAATAATAGTAATCGTCTATTGCTTACGAGTTTTGCTTACTTTAAAAAATACGTTTGGTTTTAATACAATTTTACCAAAGAAAATTATTACACCTTTTTAAAAGACTACTTGTTATTTAGATCTAGTCATTAAAAACACATGTGTATGCTTTTGTCAGGTAGGCCGGCCAAGTCTGAAGCAAGGCATTGGATATACTATTGAAATACTGGCAGGGAATAGTGCAGTTCTAGTGGTGCCACAGATTATTAATGGAGTTTAAGTGGTATAACAATATATTGAGCTACTTACAGTATTTATACAATAGCAAGCGCTGGCGCTGCAAGTGTCGGATCAAACAAGTAAAATGCTATTTTTATAATATACGTTATTACAACTTTTTAAAGAAAATAAAAGATAATCTGGCATATTAATATTTTACTATTAATATTATCTTTTTCATTAAAATATATTCATAAAGCACAATGTGTGTGTCAAGTTCATTGCCCAAAAATTAATATTAAGACACGTAATTTTTATGTCTATAAAACTATTTTATGAAAATGTTAAACAACCATCATTTTGGAGTTGAAAATACTAACGTTAAAATACGTTGAGCAAGGCATTTTGTATTCCAAAGCTAATGAGTGGGGGCTATATTCTGTCCTGGACAAGGAGCCATGCTATGCAAGGTATTTCAATCCCATCAGAGACGGAAAGCCGCTGACACTTGTTGTCCTGCTGGTCTGCAGCGTATTGAAGACATTGAGGTTTGGTTAATGGAGTGTATAGATTTTATTGTTAAAGATAACTTATTTTACTTATCATGCCTGTCATGTCGGACAAAATAAATTTATAAGATAAATCTTTTTGGCTTTAATGGAATCTTAATTCAAGCATAAAGGCATGGAATATATAGTAATACTCTACCTTTACATCTGTGTCTATTTATCCCACAGACGGAAGTTACCTGACTAAACCTGTAATCAGTGCCAAAACCTCGTGATTAGCCAAAAACAGATGGGACTTACCAAATTATATGTCAGGCGAGCTACACTGAAACGCCAAAGACATCTTCGATGTTAACCATTACTAGAGGTCAGTGGCAGAAATCGTGTTGGTAAATAATACATATTGTACAAAACTGTATTGTAACTACACGCACGCACACATTTATATACATATGACTACATACATTTACTTTCAACTGTCTTAGACATATTTTGCATAAGTAAAAAAAAATATATAATATGTCTTCCCACAGACGGTACTCACCTGACTAAACCAGTAATCAGTGCCGACCCTTCATCCCCCGTGGTGGGCGGTCATCTTACCTTAACATGTGGCACCGAAGTGGACTGAGCAAATAAAATACAAAATATAACAAAATCAGATAGCGAATATTCACGACAGACAAAAGTTACACCAATAGTTAAATCACTAAACCTAGAAAAACTAAACGACTGATGGGCAAAAATTAAAGTAGTAATAATACATAATGCTTTAAATTTTAACTTAGAAATACAACACAGGAGCAGTATGTTACAATGCTCACATAGACATAAGGACACACATTCCATATACATGAGCAAATTCATTTAAGTACTCTTTATTCCCAAATGCTACCGAGCTTTGCACGGGTTGCCTTGAACAAACGAGGAAAAACAACTTAGCATCATTTGAAAACAAATAAAAATGCAACACTATACTCATACCACGGTATTTTTTATTTTAAATTTGCTAAAGGCTTTACGAAGGGAAACTAATTTAATAATATATATATAATGTGAACCCTCGTTTTTTGCGGTAGATAGGTTCTGAGACAGGCCGCGATAGCCTAAATCCGAGAAGTAGGGCCCACCATATTTACAGTATTTATTTAACAAATATTAGGATATTCTAAACCCTCCCATTATGCTATTGCACGCTTGTTTTGCTGTTCGTAGACTAGAAAATAATATTTTTATTAAGGTTTTAATAGAATAAACTAAATATTTTGGCTCTTCATGTATCGCGACTTTCTCGAAATTTCAGGAAAATCCGCAATATATATTTTTTTTTCATAT
Organism: Anisus vortex; assembly: GCA_949126835.1. Taxonomy (NCBI): domain Eukaryota; kingdom Metazoa; phylum Mollusca; class Gastropoda; family Planorbidae; genus Anisus; species Anisus vortex. Next base: position 10,629,188 of record OX421498.1, on the reverse strand, counting down.
ATTTTAGGCATAATGAAAAAAAAAATCCGCGAGGTTGTGAATAAACAAATGTCGATATTCGAAGTAGGGAGTAATCACTGTATTTACAGTTGTTATTATTAACATATGAAACGTACTTTTTATCAATTTTAAATTATTTTTTAGAATAACTAATATTAATAAAAAAAAAAATAGGAGGATTTGACAAAAAAAATGATTTTTTTGTTGTTTTTTTTACAATCAACAAACAGCCTTAAAGTATGTGGCGAAAAAATTAAATTGACTTTCATAAATATAACCACTCGTTCAATATATATGTTGTTATTATATTTTTTTCTAACTTTTTAAGACCATTGACAATTTTTGCTTGAATACTTTGAAAAAAATATTCTAATTAATTATTATTCTTTATCGCATAAGGCAGCTAAAAAGCTCCGCCACGCCTCTATTCTGTGCCAGCCATCTGATCTCACACAATGTTTTATTAATGGCCTTCGATACCTCATATATTTTTATTTTTCATGTTCCTAATGTTATTGTATTCCCCTCTTTTCATTTTCATGAGGGTGTCCATTTCAATGCAATGCTCGGAAGAATCTTCCTATGAAAAAAAAACGTAGCCTAACGATCTAAGTCCTTTCTTTATTTCTTTTTATTTTATCACTTATATAATATTATTTTCTGAAATGATAGTATCAAAGTGTAATATGAATTCATTATTACAGTTCAGCATGTCAATAGATTGTCAAAGTTTCCATGCTTGTGTTGGGATTGGCGCTTCTGATGTCTAAAGTCTTGGCTTAAATAAACGACAAGAACAAATAGGCTGATGATTTATCTCCCTTGATACTTTATATATATTTACTCAATAAATGTATTTTATTTATAGATTTTAATGTTTGAGCAACAGTATTAATAACACCACACCTAGCCTATCATACATTAGCGATTCATACTTTCAACTCTTTTGATAATTTTGCTCACCCATAACGTATTGTCAGGCATATAAGAAAGGCCAATTTTATTTTTTTTAAATCTATTAACTGTTGAAAGTATTGTTATCCTAGGAACTATTACTCGTTTCTTTTATAAACGCATGTATGTAAATAATAAAAATATGTCATACTACAACATTTTTATATGTAAAATTACTATTTTTTTAAATTATCAATTATCTCATTTTTGAATCCTTTTTCTGTCAACTTTCCATCTATCTAACGAAAACAAGATATTGTTTCCATTTATTAGTTTATATTTTCGTTCCTTATACATTGTACATTTTTTGGCTTTGTAAAATTATGAGAACGTCAATTTACAATGTGTATCTTTAATATAAAAATATATGTACTATAAAAAACGAACACAATTTTAAGTTTGATTTGATTGATTGTTTGATAACTTTGTCAAATTTAGAGAGACGAAAAACAAATCATGATCGTTTTCAAGTTACTTGGAACTGTCACTATGAAAACCTGACATCATGTCATTTTTGATGTGCCTTATGAAAAGGTTTTCGGTACATGACATCAAAATTATGATTTGCTGGTGTAACTAATCGCAATGCACACACATACATACGCACTATATATATACATATAATTATATATATATATATATATATATATATTTATATATAATGAAACCATGGCTTCTTATTGAATAAATATACATTTTTATTATCACTATCTGCAAACGTAGCCTAATGATTTATTAAAATTGCATATCTTTAAATAAGCATATACTATATAATGATAAAGAAATTAGTGTGTTTACTCTTTTTTGAGCAAAAACAAATGATACAAATAAAAGTGTTTTTCTATAATTGAAATGTTATTGTTATTGTTTACATCTCAATTTACTGCCGCTAGATGCTATCAAAACTGACAAAGCTCACTCTTTTTGCTGTTTCTCTTTTGCTATTTTCTCTATTTCTGTTTTGTCACTACCAAATACATTGAGTAAGTTAGCAACACCCATATCCAATGTCCATCAACACGTAAGGGGTCAAGTGGTCAGCAATTCTTATTGTGGGGTAAATATGTCTCATCAGTTCTGTGAATGTTGCAGTACTATTTACTAAACCGAAGGGCATCACTTTCCAATTAAATATGCCTTTGTGTGTAATAAAAGCTGTATAATCTTTTGATTTTTATTAAGAGACACTTGCCAAAATTCTCTTGTTAAATCTATGTTAGTAAAATTTTTACCTTGGCCATAGTGTTATTGATATGGTCTATTATTAGGCAAACCTTCCTGATCAATTTTAATTACTTTATTTAGTTTACGAGAATCACAACACAATCTAATAGAACCATTTTTTTTTCTAACAATCACCATTGGTGATGAGTACTGAGACATAGATTTTTCTATAATCTTACTTTCTATGAGTTGGTCTAATTCTTTTTCTACTTTTTCAACTAGCATTTGAGGAATATTATATGCTTTTGAGCTAAATTGTTTTAAATCAGTTAGCTCTATTTTATGTTCAATGACATTTGTTAAACCTGGTTTGTCTGTTATTGTTGTTTTAAATTTATTTAATAAATTTGCAATGTTGTTTTTAACCTCTACATTTTCAATATGATCTAACTGAATTTGATCTATTTCATTATTGGATGGTGCGGTTATACCACAAAAATAGTCAATGTTTAGAATGTTTTTTAACATTTTGATCTTCAAACATTATGATATTGTTATTTTCTACTTTGCTTCTATTTTCTGACTCAGTTTCAAGTATTTGGTTTTCATCATAAGCTCTTAAATTGTTTATATGAACAATTTTTTCTTTACCATTTATGTTTATTTGTAAGTTACATCAGATAACATTTGTACTATTTCAAAAGGAACTTTCCATTCCATAGTATTCCCAGTACCAACTGGTAAATAAACAAGTACTGTATTACCAACTTCTAATTTTCTTATGTTCTTATGAATATTTTCTCTGTTTAAAGTTTTAGACTTTATTTCTTGATTCTTTTTGACAGCAAATTTATAAGCTGTTTGTATGTGTTTTTCTGTTTGATTGATTAAGTCAAATGGTGACATTTTTTTTCTTGAATGCCTAACAATAATTGTGATTTAAAATTTTCCAATGGTCCATTGGGATTTTTACCAAGAACTAATTCAAATGGTGAAAAACCTGTGCTTTCATGTATAGATTGTCTATAAGCAAACAAAATAGCAGGTAGGTAATCATCCCATTCAAATGAATGTTCCTCACATACTTTAGCTATCATTTGTTTAATTGTTTGGTTAGCCTTCTCAATCATTCCATTAGATTCTGGATGGTATATGGAACTAAAAATTTGGGTGATATTAAACATTTGAGTACAAGCTTGAGTTAGGTTTTCTTTGAATTGAGTTCCATTGTCACTGAAGATGACCTTAGGAAACCCGAATCTACAAAAGATAGGTAACAAAGCATTGCAGACCCTTTCAGCAGTTATTTCTCTCAAAAGTACAACTTCAATCCATCTACTGCCCATGTCTTTAGAGTCTTACATAGGCATATTGGTGGCATAACAGTTTTACTGTTCAGAGGCCCCAAAAATTTGACATAATAAATAACAAGGATTCAAAAGTTAAATTACTTTATGATGAAGCTGAACTATTAGCACAAAAAATTTATATTACGATAAAAAGGAATATCAAGAATTTGTTGAAAATAAAGTTAAGCAATTGAAAAAAGAATTAGCAGATAAAGAAAGAGATGAGCGTGCAGAGTTAAGAGCTCATGAAATTAAACAAAGAGAACTATATAATGAATTAAAACAAAGACAACTAGATAATGAATTGAAACAAAAACAACTAGAACTAGAATTGAAAAAATGGAAAAGAAACAGAGTTAAGAGAAACTCAGCTAAAAGAAACTCAGTTAAAATTAGACCATGAATTGGAATTGGCTAAACTACAAAGTAATAAAGTTGAGCAAACAAATAATGAAAAAACTAAACATAGTGTTAGATTTAAAATGCCTCCTTTTGATGGAAAAGAGAAAATAGTAGATTTTCTTAATCTCTACGAAGCAACTTGTAAAGGATATGGGATCCCCATGTCAGAATATTACATTCAACTTATCCAACCGCTGCCACCATATTATGTTAATGGGTTATTATGTTATCTTGCGCATTATATATTTTTACTACAGTCTCTTCGGATTATTTATTATGGTTTATGAAGTATTATTACCTTGCTTAGGTTGTCTGACATCGATATATGCAATAATACACTACTTTCAATTTTAATATAATGAAAAAAACGCTCCTTTGCAGCATATAATATTTAATTCACATTAAGTCACAATTTACGTTTCACGTCAACGAAACACTGTTAGAATTTTAAGAATTATATATTGAATTATTCTGAGTCCATTTTAAAATACAATCACACGTCTATCCTTTACAAGGCACTGCATGAGACTGCCTAAACCAGCGTGTTTGATCATGTGACCCCTTCCAATCTACCAAGCAAGATTCTATGTTTTATTCAATACCAAAATCTGAGTTTATCTAAGTTGTATAACTCTTACTTAATATTACAATTGATTTACATGAGTCATTTCCCCTGCATGGCATTACGTTACATTACATTACACTTAGAGACACCCTCACCAGGATGCGAACTACTGTAAAGGACAGGGCGACCTTTAACCTCGTGACCCAAACCGACGATCAGGAAAAAAGTATCCCACCGCCACTCCCTTGACGGACCTTCAAAGCCACAAGCGACCGGAATGTTTGACAATGGGTTGGGAGACAGACATGTGACTTTGAGTCAATCCACTCCTTTCTCATTGGTCCATGTGATATTTCATGGGTAGATATTCCTTGTGTAAAAAACCGCCCCACACACGACTGTACGCACTTCCTTCCTATTGGATTTTAGTTTTGTAAGATCGTTTTTTGACTTTTAGTATTCCTGGACCTTTGACTTTATCTTGTTGTAACAAGTGATGATGGAGATTGAGAATTTACTATACTAAATTATTTTGACTTATTTTGTAATTTATTATAATTATTAATAATTAATATATTATTAATGTGATAATAACAGTATACCAACGCTCAAAATCTGCTCACGACCTTTTTCTTGCAACTTTGGCCGATCGCCCTTGGCCATTTCGTATACTGGCTGGCCAAAGACCAAAGTCAAGAAGAGATCGGGCATTGGCCTGTCAAATGTGAGGTGATATTAGCCATTTCGCAATTGGCCGGCCAGATGTTCGGGCTTTGGCCACTTTTATACAGATAAAATTGCGAAATAATTAAATTTGTATTGAGATATGGATGACATTCAATATGATTGATAAACTTAAGTTTACTTTCATTCATTATACTGTGGCTTTCCTTGTTTGTTTGTTTTGTTATAAAATGTTTAGTTCCATAAGTTTTATTTCGAAGCGTACATCCATTACACAATCTCTCTTTGAAGCTTTAATAATAGTTAACAGTTATTCTGGTACTTAAAGTGTCACGAATTTAGTTCCATAAACAGAACATATAGAAATATGAAATATCCAACAGTATATAATACAGCTTGTAGAACTTAACTCGTCTAGTACGTGCATTTCTTCTACCACAAATTGAACTAACTGTCTTCACTAACATACGACCTTGCTCAACCGTCAATGTACCCTAACTGACCACTACCGGTTGAATAAATCCATGTATGTTAACCTAATAAAACTATAAATTAATTATTCATTTATTAAAAACTTGGACTTTTTCACATGAACTATTTCATGTAAATACAAAACAAGAAGTCAACTGAAATAAACTGTAAAAAGTAATTAAAGGGAGATAATGAGGTAATTCCAAAATATACATTTTATCTCTTTATTAATTCGCTTACTTCATAAATATTTTCCTTGCTTCATATATAGATTACTGACAATTATTAAACTCATTCTCGTCAGCAGTTACACAAATATAATTAGTAGGCATAACTTTATAACTCAATCTTGTTGTGAGCTATTTTATTGTTCTTTTATATATGATTTTATTCTTAGTTATTGTTGGTATTTTATGTATATAATAATCTCTTAGTCTAAGCGATATGTCCCTAGGTATGACGTGTTGCGAGTTAAGAAAATGACGCCACAGTCTGGTTGTTGTGTCTGGAAGGATGAATGGCGGTTTTATTCTCCCTTGTAATTGTAATCTTTGTTGTTCGGACTAAAAAAAATATATATATATATTAGTTCAAGTAATTTGTCTGTTGCATTTAATTAATTAGACTCCAACACATCTACAGATTTGGCAGACATCGTGATTTTTTCTAGTGTTTGTTAAAGTATTGGAACATATTCATCTGCGTGGCATATTACTTTGGTTATATCAAGATCAGTCAAGAGTAGAGCGCACATTTATTGCTATCAATAATTTTGGTATCTTATAATATATTATCCAACTCTTGACATGCTAGTTGCATTTTTTACCTGTTATATTTTCTAGGGCAGGTCTAGGTAACTGGGACATTCTTCTTATTTTAGTACCAGTTCAATAATAATTGGTGAATTTAATTTTTAATATATTTCTGCATCATTTTTCCATCCATATTGACATGTTTAAACTTTTTTTTTTTAATTTAGTCTCTTTCATGTATGAGGCGTAAAAAGTTCAATGAAATAGTTTTTTTTTACTCACATTATTTAATAAGTTATATAACATATATTAATTTCAGAACATCGAATAAATCTTGATAATGCCATATTTAACAAGTGCATACATAATACATTAGTCTACACATGAGTAATCCACTTTTCTAGAAATGAAATAAATTTGACCATGAAAATTACATAATAATTTGCATAACATGCAAAATACTTAATCAAATAGAATATATAGTATATATAGCAGTACTAGCTGAATTCCACGGCGTTAACCGGGGAAAAAAATTACATTAATATAATTATTTACTTAAAACATATTGGAAAGTAATTTAAAATATAGACTGTAATCGAGTTAAAAATAAGCATATTTTTTTCTAGCACTATCCCTGAATGAGCACTATAGACCGAGTGAATAAGCACACATGTATACCGAAAGTATATCATATAACAAAAACAACTTGATTCCGTCAATTGACCTTGACCTCGTGAATCATGTGATTCCCAATAAATGACACTGCAATATTTCACCTGACACTGCAATATTTTACCTGGCACTGCAATATTTCTCCTAGCACTGCAATATTTCACCTTACACTGCAATATTTTTCCTGGCACTGCAATATTTCACCTGACACTGCAATATTTCACTTACATATCATGTATATTTCGAGAGTACATCTATAGTGATATATTTTGCCCTTCTCACCATGCTAAGTTTAACTTGTAAGGAAAGTAAACTGGATCTCAATGTAGAATACAGAGAAATTTTATATTATCTTCGTTAAACGATTTCAAAAATGTATTGAATATTTGCCGTTTGTTGATCTATCTGTATTGCGCTGTGTTTCAAGACCATAGCTGTCAACATAATTTTCACTGGCATTCTTGTCTTGCCAGATGTGAGATATTTGATTTTAGATTATTATAATTATTATGCTATCATGAGTTCGTGCTGACTTCCTTTCTCTCTCTCACAAACAATGAATATAGGATGGCGAGTTTCTGACAGCGTATTAAATATGTAGTTATTATAAAGTAACCCTAGGACTAGGTTGATCATAGGAAAAATTAATAGCATGCAACTGAATTCGAGCCCATAACCTTCGGAACGCCAGTCGAACGCTAGGCAACTCGGCATATTGGTGTAGGTAATATATTTATTGTACATACTCGCAAATACTGGATTTACCACCTGAATAAAATATCTTCTAGAATGAATCATTAACACTGAAGCTTCCTTGTCAAGTTACTATTCTACTTTATTGTTTCCAATACCATTATATCTATTTATTTACAACTACAGCGTCAAGGAAAGGAACTGTTAGAACGCAAATCCTGAATTTCTTCTCAGGATAATAAGGAGTACGTGTAATGCTAAAGCATAAGTAATATAAACCAAAGTCTACCCTAGGACTAACGAGAATTAACAATATTTACACGACTCTCACCACAAGGGAATTGTGGTCGTAACAACATCAAAAATGACATGATGCCAGATTCTCATAGTGACAGTTCTAGTAACATGAAAACGATCATGATTATATTTCGTCTCTCTAAATCTGACAAAGTTAATAAACAATCAATCGATTCAAACTTTAAATTGTGTTCGTTTTTCATAATATATGTTATAGTAAAGATTCAAATTGTAAATGAACGTTTTCATAATTTTGCAAAGCCAAAAATGAACAGTGTAAAAAGAACGACAATATATTAAAAAAAAAAAAGAAAAGATTAATTGTTAAAGTAAAATGGACGGGAAGTTGACATAAATAAGATTTAAAAATGGACACTTGATCTTTTAAAAAAAAGTAAATTTACATATACAAATTTTGTAGTATCACAGACTTTAATGTATTTAAATACATGCGTTTATAAAAATCGATTATTAGTTACTGGGATAACAATACTTTCAACAGTAAATAGATTTTAAAATAAATTTAGCCTTTCTTAAATGGCTGAAATTCGTTAACGGTGAGTTAAATTTCCCAAAACAGTTCAAAGTTTTCATCGCTAATGTACGATGGGCTAGCTGTGGTGTTATTAATACTGTAGCCCAAACATTAAAAACTATAAAGGACATACATTTATAGAATCACTACAAAGTACATAAATTATCAAGGGAAATAAATCATCAAATTAACATGTGTTGTTGTTGTCCATGTTAGACATCATAAGTGTATATCCCAGTACAAGCAATGAAACTTTGACAATCTCTTGACCAGCTGAAATGGTAATAATGAATTCATATTATAGTTTGATACTTTAATTTCATAAAATAATATAATATTAGTGATACAAAAGAAAATCAATAAAGGACATATATGGTTCGGCTACGTTCTTCGCATGGATAGGAAGAAGCTTCCGATCATTGCATTGAAATGGACACTATCGGGAAAAAGAAAAGTGGGGAAAACAATATGGCATTTGGGCAGGAAATGGGTTTCCTGAACAAACCATGAAAACCAGTAACTTAACATTATTTAAAACATTAATAAAATGGAAGACTACACTCAGACCACGGATAAGCGTAGGACGCAATAATCATCTTTAATAGAAGGGGCGTCGGTAATGAATAAGATACGTTTACGAACTTGGAGAAGTACCATATATGGAGAATTGAAGTCAATGGGTTAAGATCCCTTCTGGATGGGGGTGATGGGTGGGGGCATGTCGAATTTTTGTTGCAGCTTTATTCGAAGAAGAATAATAATTAAAATATTTTGTTTAGAGCTGTCATGATGTGAAATTAGTTATGCAAAGTTTAGTCCTTTGTAATTAGTTACGAATACGTTTAGGTATAATGTGCGTGTTTGGGGGAAATAATTTCCCCTACACATATCCACCACCCCTTCCCCCTCACCTCTACGTCTCTCTCAACCGCTTGGTTAGGCCGTGACGTACCTAGACTATTTCTCTTTGTTGTCACTAGCACCTTTTACCCCACCATTATAATCTATTGTTTGTAATTGGGAAGGGCTATGGTGTCCAGTATTGCACGCCAGGGGTGTAGGGTCGTCTCAACCGTCGATCGGTCATGATAGCAATTTGGGCCTATTGTTCGTTGTCGCGCGTCACGCGCCGCACCTAGTTAGGGACATTTGTTTAAGACACGAGATCTACCAAGTGGTGAAAGATAGTAAATGTGGTGACAGACTGACTCCCCCCCCTCTCTGACACCCACCCATTCTGGCTAGACCAGGTATTATGACTAATCCCTTTGACACTGGACACGCCTCTTGACCAATCGTTGTGTAGACAATTATGTGGACCTTTTTTGTCATTGTTTGACGTTCTGCACTGGGTCGCCATTTTTAGACTGACCGGTAAACAGATATAAGAGGCAGGTTTTACGTTATTACAGAGACCTAGGAGACTTGACACTTCTTCTAAAAATGTTGCATGACGTTATTCCATATTGGATTTGTACATAAATTATTCACTTGGAATTACTGTATTGTGAAGTCGTGTTTATATATTATTATTTTCCATGCATTGACGTTTATGTGCTTGGATATCATTGATGTGTTGTGGACACCTTATCATCCCTATATGTAAGAGTGACTATGTAAAATAACCACGTTAATACCGGAAATAAACGTTCGACTCATGTAACTGCTTCACTTGAATTCGTTTGTTCTGATTGAGTGTGCATGAGAATACGTGAAGCAAGGAAGGTAGACTGCCAGAGAAACGGCCCGTTAAATAAAAAATATCATGCGTTGTTGATGCAACAAGCCTAGTTCAGCCAGTAGCCGTCATAGCCCATAGACAACGAACCAAGTGAGGTGGGATTATAGCGTGTGAGAAGCACAGTAACGAGTGCATCGTACTGGCCACACAATCCCCTAATCACAAGAGCATTCAATCAAACATTTTCAATGATCTTAAAGTGTAAGAAAAAATATAATAAATATATATTATATATATATTTAACGTGCTGTTACATTTATGAATGTCAGTTTAATTTTTTTCGCCACAAACTCTTAGGCCGTTTGTCTAATTGTAAAAAATCAAATCCTCCAAATATTTCTATTAATATTAAGTATTCTGAAAAAAAAAAATTTGCTAAAAAGTCTGATATGTTAATAATAAAAACTGAGAGAAGAATAACAGAGAGAAGCCAGCTTATATGAGATCCGGTTTTTGATGGGTAGCCAGTGCAGAGATCAAAGCAGAGGAGTGATATTATTTGACTTCTTCTTCTTCAGAACTAGTCGAGCTGCGCAGTTCTGGATACGTTGGATTCCTTGATGGGAGGAAGCCGAGAGACCAACCAAAAGCAAATTGTAATAGTCCAAGCGGGAAAAGAGGAGAGAGATGATAAGCAGTAGATGAATTGTCTCACAAAAACAGATAGCCTGTAAAATAATACAGTGCCTAAGTGGCGTTGCAGCGTCCTAAAATCTCGAAAGTACTTTCGGACGCGCACAGTTGTATGTCCGCTTGTCGAAAGCGTAGAATCCCGCCCAACTTAACCAATGAAAATCAAAGTCCAGTGCTGACGTTAACGGTCAGGTGGTTTTGACAATGTTGTGTGAGAACACTCGCCATGAGAGGAAAGGGCTGAGTAGGGGTGTGGTTCGGGTGGGGCATTCGGTCACCACGGTCAGTCGGAAAAACAAAGGGAGGTCCAGCATTGCAACACATTGGCTAATTCTCTATTGTTCTTTCAAATTACAAGAAAGCTCTGTGAGACATATGTTTAAGCTAGCTCACAATAAGAGATAACGAGACGACCGCGGCCTACCCAGGTGGTTTATCATCAAGGGGAGATTATCGGGGTAGTCGTACAAAGGCGTTTAGGTCAACAAGGAGATTCAAGCGGGTATCCCCCCCCCATTCCCATGCAAAAGGGAGTGATGGGTAGGAACCGGTCATTAATGACGATAAAATGGGAATTAACAAACCCCCTGTACTACTAAGGTCACCCACTAATTTATTACCTAGTTAATAAGGACATGTTCAAACATATTTTTTTTTACATTCAGTCTCTTTACATTCACATTCATTATCTTAATCCACACGAGAATAAAAGAAAAAAAATGAAATACAATAAACGTAAGGCATAAAAAAAACGAATAACTAACTTAGAAGCAAACGAAGCGTCTGGTGCAGAGAATATACCAGAAAGAATGTTTAAATAATATCTAAATAATAAACAAATTTAATTTAACATAATTTTACAGGCCCCTGTCGTGAGTTGGGTTTATTGGACGTGCAAAACTCGTTTCCCTACACCAAGCCCGTTATAACAGGTATTTGACTGCAGGCTAATTATGCAACAGTCCTAACTCTACATAGGGAAACGGGAAGGAGGGATTTGGCTTTCGTTGTCTAAAAAGGATATGATGATGGTCCCCAAAGTGTGTTGTTAAAATCCTCAGTGACGACTTCTCGCACAATATTTATAAGTTGAGTCCTGCTCGTGACAAGTAATCAGGACTGGTAACTATTTTTACACTAAACATGTTACGCACATAAAACCTAGATTACATAAATCACTGGATAAAGCTGGCATAGTTTATATATAAATATATCTATTTGAGTACAACAGTTACTATACTGTGTTCGGCGCGGCTCGCAGGCCGGCCAATAATACACGACCTATCTCTCACATGTTTATTGTGTTAAATTAAAAAGATAATCTTAACTCTAAACATAAAATAACATAAAGAAAGAGAGGGGGAGGGGAGGGGGGAAACTGGTGTGGAAGAGAAGCCAGAGAGGGGGGGAGCGGAAGCGCTCTAACAAAGGAATGTCATGAAGGAGGGGAGAGAGAAAGAGAGAGGCGAGCTGTAGAGGGGGGGGGAACTGATTTACAAGATCGTTAAAGCCAAGTAGAAAGGGGTGGGGGGCGGGAAGTTGCCTGGCTGGCCGTTCGTTCTCCACTCTAGTGTTCCGCTTGGGCAGAGAAAGGGTGTAGGGGTTGAACATTTGTGTATTGGAAGAGGGCTAGTTGACACGTAATTTAATAGCCGTGGGGTACAAGTTGCTTATAGGAGGTAGAGGTGGGAGGAGGAAGGATGTATAATAATATGGAAAATGTTTAACAGTTTAAAAACAAAATTGAACATATAGCAAAATGGTGGAAGCAAAAAAATAGATACATTTTATACATATATGCAATCACTCCACACACTCAATGCTACTAAGTCTATTGTCTTAATTAAAGAAGTCCAGATAATTATATCAATGCTACTGAGTTCGTGACAGCCCCTCTAAATCAGACAGTGTGTCCAAAGTTTGGAAACTACCAAAAGTAATCCACTTTTCTAGAAATGAAATAAATCTGATCATGAAAATTACATAATAGTTTGCTTAACATGCAAAATACATAAACATATTTAATATAAAGTATATAAAGTATTAAACGCTTAATTTCACGGCGTTGCCCGGAGAAAAAAAACAACATTAATATAATTATTTTTTCTTAAAACATTTAGATAATAAATTTTAAATATATATTGTACTCGGGTTAAAGATAGTCATGTTTTTATTTTTTTTAAAGTTAGCACTGTCCCTAAATAAGCACTATAGACCGAGTGAATATGTACACAGAAAGTATATTATATAACTAAAACAACTTAATTCCGTCAATTGACCTTAACCTCCTAAATTATGTGAATCCCGATACCTGATACTGCAATATTTCAGTGTCAATTAGGCAACACAGTAACCTCTGTATATATATTTCATTCTAATCACATAAAGTGATATGATACGCGTTACTATATCAATTAGGTACTAAGTGATACCCTTCACCTTTAATATTTACAATTTTAAAATAAACAGTGTATTTACTAATATATTTGTTCTTCCTCTAAATCAGTGGTTCCCAAACTTGCCTATGCCGTGGTCCCTTAATACAACTCCTAAAGCGATGGTGACCCCCTAACCATACAATTATTTTCGTCGCTAACTTCCCATTGTAAGAGTTTTTTTCACATAATTTATCCCCGTCATCAATTTGTGAAGCCGGATGGCCGTGTGGTTAGTTCACCAGACTGTCAACCAAAAACCACCTGACACGTCACGGGTTCGATCCCCGCCACCGGCAGATCCCTGTCGCCCTACAGGAGTTTTGGGACTAGATGACGTTAGTACTGGGTTGTTATCACGAGCGCTTAACCGGCAGCAGTGAAACCACTCACAGATTAATAGTCTTCTAGAGCGCACTGAGCATGCTAAAATAGCATGGATAGAAGCGCTATATAAATCACCATTATTATTATTATTATAATGTATCTAGTTCAATGTCATATTTCTCAAAGAAAGTAGATTGAGTTGGTGTCTCGGTTCCTAAAACCAGCAAAAAATGTGTTTTCCAGTGGTCTTAGGCGACCCCCGTGAAATGATCTCTCGACGCCCAGGTTGGGAACCGCTGTTCTAAATGAAGGTAATATGTAGCAGGCATCTAGGTAACACAGAAAAAGATTTTAGGATACATTTAAATTACTGAAGTTTATTTTAATGAAAATCCATTGCATATAAGATACTGATGACGTGAGTGCCATAAATCATGTATATCTCGAATTCTACGATAGTACTATCTACTGTCCTTCTCAGCAAGCTAAGTTTAGCTTGTAAAGTGAGTAAACTGGATCTCAATGTAGCATAAAAAATAAATGTTCTATTATCGTAGATTGGCGTTGATCAACAACTTCAAAAATTTATTGAATATTTATCATTTATTGATCTATGTGTATTGCGCTGTGTTTCAAGGCCGTAGCTGTCACCATAAATACTGGTATTCTTGTCTTGCCAGATGTGACATATTTGGTTTGACATTACTATTATTAATATCTGTCATGATTGTGTGGCCAATACTTTTCTCTCTCTCACAAACAATGAATCTAGGAAGGCGAGTTTTATGGCAAACATAGTTATAGTAAAGTATTATTAGGACCAAAGTGATCATATGGACAAATAATAGCCTGTGTCACTGTTATAGATATTATAGAACGTACGCATGTTATTAGATGAGGAATAAGAATGGTGTGCATGTTATTATTATGTACGAGATTGCACCATTATATGAAAAGGAAGTACGCATGTTATTGGTGTGATATAGCAACGCTGGATCCTAGATACAAGTCAGTTGAGATTTGGACTTTACGCAAACAAGACGTATATGAGATGGGTCTTCGTACAAGTCTATTGTTCAAGTACAGAAAGTATTGTTGTGCTGATCTAGTGCATACCAGTGTTACAGCGACTAATTGATTAAAGAATTGAGTATTATATTGAGTAGCCTTCGTTGATATCATTTTATGAAGTAACTGTGAGTCTTAGTCCTGTGACAGCCTGCAACATGATTCGAACCCAGAACCTTTAAAACGGCAGTCAAACGTGCTGCCACTCGGCTACGTGCCCCATATTGTGTACTTATAATACAACACAATTCAACATACATCACTTCAACTATTGTTATAATACAACACAATTCAACATGCATCACTTCACCTCATGTTATAATACAACAAAATTCAACATACATCACTTCACCTCATGCTATAATACAACACAATTCAACATACATCACTTCACCTCATGTTATAATACAACACAATTCAACATACATCACTTCACCTCTTGTTATAATACAACACAATTCAACACACATCACTTCACCTCATGTTCTCCACCTATCTATTAAATTGAGATCAATGTTTATTTCTATATATTTATTTAACACTATCTAATCAACACCGGTCCTGACTTCGACCATGTTCCCTTCTGTCTCTTACACACACTCTGGCCATCCGTGATGACCTCTTGACCCCTTACTTGTCGATGTATATATTGTATATAATGTTTATGGAAGTTGCCAGATTACTCTTTATTTTGGTAGTGACAAAACAGAAATAGAGAAAAGAAAAACAGAAAAAAAAAGAGTAAGATTTGTCAGTTTTGATAGTATCTAGCAGCAGTAAATTGACATGTATACAATAACAATATCATTTCAATTATAGAAAAAAACACATTTATTTAACCATTTACTTTTGATTAAAAAAAACCACCAATATCTTTATCATTATATAATAAATGCTTATTTAAATATATGCAATGTTATTAAAGTAGTAGGCTAAGTTAACAGATAGTGAAATTAACAATGTATATTTATTAAATAAGAAGCCGTTGTTTCATTTTTTTTTATATATATTTATATATAGCGCGTGTGTATGTGTGCGCATTGCATTGCTATTAGTTACACTAGAAAATCTTAAGTTTGATGTCATGTACCGCACACTGTAGATCCGACACTTGAGCAAGAGACAGAAGAAAACCATTTCATAAGTCGCATAAAAAATGATATGATGTCAGATTTTCATAGTGACAGTTCCAGTTACATGGAAACGATCATGATTTTATTTCATCTCTCTAAAGCTGACAAAGTCAGATCGATTCAAACTTTAAATTGTGTTAGTTTTTTCTTAAAATATTGTTATATTAAAGATACAAATTGTAAATGGACTTTCTCTTAATTTTACAAAGCTAATAATGTACAATATAAAAAGAACGCAAATAAAAATAAATAATAAATAAAATGAAACAATAACTTGTTTAATTTAAAGTTTAATAGGCGGAAAGTTGACAGAAATAAGATTTAAAAATTGACTAATGATGATTTTAAAAAAGTAAATTTACATATACAAATGTTGTATTTTCACAAACTTTAATGTATTTAAATACATTGTTATATAAAAACCGATTATTAGTTCATAAGATAACAATACTTTTGACAGTTAATAGATTTTAAAATAAAAATAGCCTTTCTTAAATGGCTGAAATACGTTAACTGTGAGCGAAATTTCTGAAAAGAATTCAAAGTTGACATCGCTAATGTATGATGGGCTAGATGTGGTTTTTTTAATACTGTAACTAAAACATTTTTAATTCTAAAGGGCATATATTTATTGAATCAATATATATAAAGTATCAAGGGTGATACATTATTAAATTATCATTTGTTGATGTCCATGTCAAGCGAAGATTTTAGACATAAGAAATGTCAATTCCAACACAAGCATTGAAACTTTGACAATCTTTTGTGCAGCTGAAATGTAATAAATTCACATTGCATTTTGATAATATCATTTCAGAAAATACTATTATATTATTGATACAATAAAAAAAAAGAACTAAATAAAGGACTTATATGGTTTGGCTACGTTCTTCACAAGGATATAGGCAAAAGCTTCCGAGCATTGCATTGAAATTGACAACATCGGGAAAAATAAAAGAGGCGGAATACAATATGGCATTTGGGCATGGAATGGGCTGACTGAACAAACCTGGGAAAACAGTAGCTTAACACTTAACATGCCAAATTCGACTAAAGTCGAATTTACAAAAGTCTTTCTGTATGCCAAATTCGACTTTAGTCGAAAATCATGGTGGTCTTTAAAAAATGGTTCAAAATCTTAACCTAATAGTCCATGGTACAGAGTTTGGATCTTGTACCATTACTGGCATGACTATCTTGACCTCAATCACCAGTCTTTTCGGTATTATTATTTGTAGGGGTCACATCGCGAAGCGTCCGTTACAACTTTACATGACAGTACTAATATACGAATGAAGGATTAACTTTGACTAGAAGAAAAAAAAATTCTCACTATTTACTTGAGAGACAAACGTAAAGTTGATATCTGCTTTGTGAATAACGTAAAAGCACTCTTTCCTTCAACGGATGAATTATGTGACGTCACAGACTTTGATGACGCGTTATGGCTATGATGTACAATATATAGAATGGCGTCTATGTTACATGTACTGTATTATATTGTTAATGATTGTTGATGTTGATCTTGGTACTGAAATCGTTTCTGTGTCCTGTTAGGTTCAGTCTACGGCTTGTTCTTATGTACATGTGTTTTTATGTGCCCTTATATAATTACAACGTGTTCTTGTGTAAATGTGTTTATATGTCCCCTGTTGTGTTTACAGCGTGTTCTTGTGTGAATGTGTTTTATGTGCCCAGTTTTATTTACAGAGTGTTCTTGTGTGAATTTGAAATATATTTTTTCTATTATCATTACATGTATTGACTTTTACTCTAAATTAAATTGAGCTATGGATGATTCGATTGTCTCTCGTTATGATTCCGATTCGGGTGAGGAATATAATTATGACAGTTGTGATTTAGAGGATAATAATAATTTAGATTTAGAAAGTGATTCAGATGGTGAGATTGATTTTGCCTAAGAAATCAGTGCTATTTCTAGCTCCAATGTACCTGCTCGCATTGATGACAAAACGGTTGAGAGACGTAAAGGTAGCATTGCAACAAAACAGCTTATTCTGACTGGGAAGTGTTAGGAATGATTTTGTTGACCTCAAAACGAATAGCTGTCCTCATTCAACAGTAGACAATGTGTTCTTGCAGATGTTAACAAATTTTGAGGCTGTACATTTTTTCCCGATACTCTAATGAAACACATTATGAACAAGTTATAAATGAATGTCAAATGAGAAAAATGTGAATGATGAATCCCACCGCATTTCTTGCTCTTCATGTAGCGATGGGCTTGTGCAGCATATCATCAATAGATGGTTATTGGGCTACATGACTTTGGCTCACATGCCATTTTACTTCAGTGATGGGGAGAAATAGATACCAAATTATAAACTCATGTCTTCATTAAAATGGATATGATCCGCTCTTCAAGCTGCGACTGTCATTGGACAATAAGCCTAAACTATAACGACAAGTTTATGGACCAGGACAAGCTCTTTCAATTTATGAGTATATGGTGACAGTCAAAGGACGTTGTTTGTTCAAACAGTGCATCTCATCTATGACAACTAAATGGGGCGTAAAGGCATTCCTGTTCTCTGATTCCAAGTTATTCTACTATTGTGGTTTATAATTTACACAGGGGAAAAGACTTTCATAGGAAGAAGGCAATAATTTGATCAGATTTCCAGATAAGAGTGAAAAGGCCACATCATCTACACAGACAATTACATCATCATATTTATGCTAGTTCAAAGGTGAAAAACTAGGCACAAAATTCTTGAAAATTCACAGTCTTATCCAAAAGAACTCAAGGGAAAAAAAGGTAAACAGGTGATCCTCCTATCTTTGCTGAATCGAAATACTTGATGTCACAAAGTTTCAAGATGACAAACGTCTGTTTTAAGATAAGATAAGATAAGATTGCTTTATTGATCCAAATGAATGGAAAATTGACTTGATTACATAAATTCCGTTTTTTCAGCATACCTAAAACAATATTAAAGAACCATTTGTACTCAAACACAATAGACATTCACGCACACTATCATACCATTTATCATACAAGAAAAAAAAAAGTAGGCCTATTATTTAGGAGTCAGCTATTGAGCCATCGTATTTCCTGGCTGAAAGGTGATTCTTTTGAAAGAGTCTTACTGACAGTGGAACAAAAGAGTTCTTAAATCTCTCTGTTCTTGCCCTTATAGAAAGAAGCCGACCACTTCGACTAGATATTATGTAGCTATCATGAAGCGGGTGTGCATGATCTTGGAGGATTTTATCAATCATAGACAGGCACCTTGAACTGAAAATATCCGCAAGAGATGGTAATTCTGTCTGTGTAGTACGAGAGGCTTTGTTTATTAGGCGGTCTATCCGATGTTTGTTCAATGTGGTGGTATTACCATACCAGCAGGTGATTGCAAAGGTTATGATGCTACCAACAGTCGCCGAGTAAAATAGATTCATAATGGTTTTCTCTATGTGAAATATTTTTAGTTTATTAAGACAGAAAAGTCGTTGGTGCATTTTCTTACAAAGGATTTGGCAGTGGTCAGACCAAGTCAGTTTGTCAGTAATTGTGACGCCAAGATATTTATATTGCGAGACTTGATCTATTATTTGGTTGTTTATGTGCAAATCAGTCAGCTTGCGTTTTTCTTTCCGGAAGTCTACAATCATTTCTTTCGTTTTTGTGATGTTCAATATCAGGTAGTTCTCTTCGCACCATTTGTAGAAATCTGAGGTCGTACTGTGATAGAGACTGTCGTCACTGGAAACAAGGCCGACAATGGCTGTATCATCGGCGTATTTGATTACAGATACTGTATCGATTGCTGAACTTTGAATGTCATTGGTGTAAATTGTGTATACATGTTTCTATCAACTGTGGGAGGCAATACAACTACAGTAAAGCGTGTTCGAGGCAAAAAACTACCGGAGGGTTACAGAACAATAAAAAAAACTACCATAATTACAATGATCACAAGGGTGGTGTTGATCAGTTTGACCAAATGAGGTTAGCTATTGCTATCCTCACAAATCAATCAGGTCGTTCCACTCAATCTTTGATTATACAAAGAAGTAACTTTGATAAATAAATGGACTTATTGGTTATAGATAAACAAGAACGCTTCCATGACAGCTAAAAAAAATTTAGCGAACTGGTACTTGAATCCCTTATTCAGAACCAAGTAACTAGGCCGTGACGAAAGAGCACTGCTACTGCCCCGACCCTTAACATTGATGAGAGTCTAACCGCACGTCCATTTCTCAAAATATAAAGTCAAAACTTACAAACCATACTGTCTTGTTTGAAAATCCTGCAATAAAAAAATTCAAACAATATATGCCTTTATATTTGCAACGTCCTTCTCTGCATTGTGCCAGGTTGTTTTTATCTGTACCATACAGCAGTGAATTATATCATTGATGGACGCTACAGCAGTAAATTAGTATAATGTATTGTTTAAAAACTGTGTAGTTCTGCACAATTGTTTCTATTTTTATTTAGATTTTATATTAATTCTTATATTTGTTTTCGAAGCAGTAAATAAATCTTTTGTTGGTGCTCTAATTAAATTGTATAAATGTATAATGTTTAGTTTATCTTTGATATATAATCTAGGTTAAGTTACACACTAAATTTGTTTAATAAAAAATTTTCACTTGAAATAGACCTTCAAGGACCAGTTCTTTCTTTTATAGGTTTATTACCATATTGCTTAAAAACTGCACGAGAAAAACAATGCCTAAAAAATAATAGATTTTTCTAAAAATGTCACAAACTCAAGATGGCTGCTTAAGTCACGTGGCGCAAATTTGCATGAGAATTCAATTTTCCAATGTGGTATTATATTCTACATATATGGTAAGATTTCATTCCTCAGTAGTGACTAATTGCATATTTATATTATTACAAGGCAATTTATTCACCATAATAAATTATGGATGAGACCTTCTATTTAGATCACACAAGTATAATTATGATTTATAATGTTATTACGGCTAGAGCCCCCATTCAATTTATGAAAATAATAGTTATAGTATTGTTATTATTAGTGTGAGTATCCTTGTATTAGTGAAGATCTTATTATATTATTCTGAAGTTTATTTGTAGTTGTCTAGAGTATTCCTGGTTCTTATAATCCCCTGGCAATTCACATAGCGTAGTTTTAGAGTTTTCAGTTGATTTACTTCATGTATAATTATTTATGTGGCTCATATTATACAGCAAGAACCTAGATGTCGAGTGGTAGTGTAGATTATTAATATAGTTGAATAAATATTACACATACACACATGTATATAACTTTGAAATATTGACGCTAACCAAGTTGTGTAGAAAGCAACGATAAATTTGGTTTAATTTACAACATCAATCCAGTAGGAATCCAAATAATATTATATACACAATCAAGAACTACACATATTCCAATTAGTAATGAATATCCTCAATGAACATATAGCATTGTAGTTAATAGTAGAATAATAAATTTTCCATAATACAACTCAAATAGAAACGATACTCAGAGACTCAGAATCTTAGATGTTATCTGATCGAATGTACGCCAAGAACTGACTAAAAGTGTCGAATCGCGTAGAAATATATTACGGGTCAATCGTTGGAAAAACCAGACAGCCTAGTGACACGAATATTTAAATCAAGCCTGCATGTTGACTGCGTGATCAGAATGTCAAGCAATAATGCTCTAACAAAATAAGGAGAGACCGGACGACCTTGACACGCTGTGTTTACGTGAACAGTTCATGTTTTTATCGAGGTTAATAAAAAAAACAATAATGCTCTCATTAGGTTAGGAAAAACCCGGGGGGAAACCTTGAGCTGAGAAATATTTTATATCGTTTAAACGCAATTCGCTTAAATGATTTAGTTGGTTTATTAACATTACAATGTAGGGAATTTACGTTTCGTAACAATATATGTTTAAATAGTCTAACCAGTTTTGGTGAAGTGAAAGAAAATTGACAAAAATCGTTTCACAATTCATTGGCAAAACAAGGGGCAAAATGAAATAAAAAATATTTTTTTATTGATTTTTTATTGTCGAATTTTGTTTTTAGATTTAGCATTATCTACTGGCTATGTTTCTATGCTGTAGCAGTGCACTCATATTTGTCGAGGGTTCTAAAAGACGAAAAAAAGTGGACATAGGTTCAAATTTTTCTATAAATCTCACAATTTCAAGATGGCCGCCATGGTCACGTGACACCAATTTGCATGGAAACGTTATTTTTTAGTATGTTCAACTGTTTTACATATATGGTAGAAATTTCACAAGTCGATATTGAACTGTTACCGATTTGTACATATTCAAAGATACTAACCAGTTTTGGTAAACTTGCTGAAAATTGAACAAAATCGATTCGAAATGCATGGGCAAAACAAGGGGCAAATTGGAATAAAAACTACTTTTTTATTGTTGAATTTGATTTTTTTACTTAGTGTGGTCTACTAGCTATGTTGTAATGCTGTAATAGTGCACTCATATTTGCCGATGGTTCTCAGAGAATAAAAAAAGTGGACACAAGTACATATTTTTATATAAATCTCACAAATTCAAGATGGCCGCCATGGTCACGTGACACTAATTTGCATGAAAACTTTATTTTTAAGTATGGTATTATGTTTTACATATATGGTAAAGATTTCATGCTTCCACATAAGTCCATTAATTTTTTATTAATTTTTAAACACCACACTCTAATTTTGTGAAATTACCCAAAAAACAAGTTGGCAGTGGAGCACATTTTGCGTAAAAAACCTTTGGCATGTTAAGTGTTAATATCATATAAAACATTAATAAAAATGCAAGACTATACTCAAACCACTAATGAGCGTAGGACGCAATAATTTTCTATACAGAAGGAGCAACTGTAATGTATAAGATAAGATAAAGATCTTTAAAAATCAAACCAGATTTCGACGTCATAACACAATAAAAAAAGGAGTGGCTTTATTATTTTTTCTTTATGTAAGATTATAACGCATATTAAAATTATGAGGAGGAAAGGGGGAGGGGGTACAACCACGTTAAGAAATATTCATAAGAATGCTACTTACAACTGACTCCGATGACTTCGGAAGTCAAAATTACTATGTTTGTTTGGACTGTAAAGTTGTAATCCACACCGTTAGTGGAGGTTAAGTTGTCGAGCTGTATCTTATGCACCACTTTGCCGGCGATGACCGAGCTGTTATTCTTCCAAGAGCAACTCGCTCCCACATCTTCGGTGCCACAGGTTAGGGTATGATAACCTCAAAGAATGGGGGTTGATGGTTCGGCACTGATTACAGGATTAGTCAGGTAGGTACCGTCTGTAGGATAAATAGACACAGAATTAAAGGTAAAGTATATTTTACTATATATTCCAAACCTTTAAACTTGAATCAAGTTTCCATTAAAGCCAACGAGATTTATAGTACAATATCATATTGTCCATCAGGACAGGCATAAGTAATAAAAAAAAATAAGGTATCTTTAACAATATAATCTATACACTCTATTAACCAAACCTCAATATATCCAATTATCTACATACCAGCAGGATAACATATTATTATTTTGTTTGAAATTTATTTTTTAGGTGATGGGTATCATACAGAATATGCATACTGTAGTTTAGGTCTTAGTTAAGTGAAGTAGCATTTTAGTTTTTTGTGTTAATGTAAAGATATTTAATTTCAAGCAAGATTTTGACCTTACAGTGGCATAGCTAGGGTCATCTGTGCCCGGGGACATGACACAAAGTCTGCGCCCCTTGTCGGACCGACAGAGTCTGTGGGCTCACTGTGCCCCAAAGAAAATTTTGAAATTTTACGGTTTATATGGTTCTTTTTTGAAGCATCTGGTATTTTAATGAAATAGAATACGATTGTAAACAATGTATTTGAAAACAAATATTCTACTAATTATACATGACTTGGAAAGACATAGTCTACAGCAAATTGATCCTCATTGATTTGACTGTCGCAAACTCGTCAATCACGTTGTCAAAATTAATATTCTCAAGGATTTCTCTTTCGATGCTGAGGAGAGCAAGATCACTCTGACCAGGGGTCAGCAACCTTTTGCTAATTGTGTGCCAATCTAGGATTTCTAAACCATTCAGCGTGCCAACAGCCTAAAAGTCAACCTGCTTTATTATACTAGTTTTTTTTTTTTTTTTGTTTGTTGTTTTTTATAAGACAATTTAACTGCGTAGCAAGACCAAGGCCAAAAGCAAAGGAAAGTTATAGAAAAAAAATCGTTAAAGCGTTTTTTATTTAATAACAATAATTAACGCGTTTGTGATTATCAATCTTTTTATTTGCATTTATACCAAAAATATAATATTACCAAATTTTCACATTTTCGGTAATGATTTTATGAACTTTATCATTTGGTTGTCCAGATAAGGATCTAGCATCTGGTAATATTGTTTATAGTTTAGTATCAGTTTAACTGAGATTGTCTTTAATTTGCTCAGCGCTTAAGAAACGCGGAACGAAACGATTGATGAGCGGAATTCATATTTATTAATCAAACAAAATGTTACATATCCTTTAACGGAGTTATGGAAGAAAAACGTTCCGTTTAAGTGGACCGAGGAATGCACTCTTTCGACCCGCTCAAAAGCCTCTTTTGCAACCCACCTGTACTAGCTACCCCCAAGTTCAGAGAATCCTTTTGTATTGCCACGGACTCTGGTGACGTCGGTATTGGGTCGGCGCTATTTTAGATCGACCAAAAAAAAAAAATTAAGGCTCTCTGAAAAACATTTTAGTACGATTGAAAATCATTATTGCTCTAAAACAGGTTTATTATTATATAACTGGCTACCCCATGACATTATCATTTATACAGATCAAAACCCCTTCAAATGCTTGGCAATGTTACAAACTAACCAACGTTTGGTTATATTGAGTTTGTTTCTGCAATCCTATAATTTATAGATCCTTCAAATTAGAGAAAAAGACAATAGGGTTACGGACCTGTTACCTAGAGAGATAGGATATTCAATAGAACTAGACAAGTCATTTTTTTGCATTCACATTTTATTCTGAATTTAATTTATATATGTATTTTTTTTCTTTTTAATAATATGTATCTAAAAATTACATGATAAATTAAGCTTCCATCTTTGAGTATCTAAAATACGTTATTTGCTTTAAGGTTAAAAGATATATATATCCTGCATCTGAGTCATTAATTGAATTTTGTTAATTTTATTTGTACACAGTGATAAGCTATGATATTTTTTTTGGTCTTGCAAGAGTCAACCTTAAGAAATTATTGTATTTTTATTTAAAGACTTCGTTCATTTAGAGCGTGTGTAAAAAAAATTGTATTTTCATGCTACACTGAGTTTACTAATGTACAGTGACAAGGGAGAATACTGGTAACTTGTAAAGTTATGTCCCTTTTATTAAACCTTTTTGATTAGGTTGACCAAAGTTTTTCCTCTCTTTTGGAGACATGTATATATATTTGTACTCCCTTTCTTTTAACTCGTACTGTCTGTCTGTTTGCTGGCTTGGTTGATTGGTAGCTTTCTTGCGTCAAAAACTTTGCATCGATTGTTCGACCATTTCCCGTCGTCCAATGGAGCTGAAACTTGGGCAGCAGACTTGCCCGACTAACAATACATTATTTCAAATTTTCAGCATCATAGCCTCTGGAATAGTCACGATATCATTAGTTTGTGTTAAAGTGCTAAACAGTGGCGTCGCTAGGGAAGGGGAGGGAAGGTCCAAATTCGAAAGTCCCTCTGGGCCCTACTTGAGGGGGGAGCCCAAAGGAGTATCCGAATTTTTTGTTTCTCATGTCATAATGTCGACTGTCAAAATGAATGGGCACCTAAAGAAGCCTCCAAATCCCTAGCAACTGCACTGGTGCTAAATATATGAAGTAAGCAAACTTGCTGATTTTGGCATCCTTTAAAAAGAAATTGTTATAAATGAATGCATGTGTACTCCATATAATAATACATTAAAACACAATGAGTAAGGGTTAAATAAACAATCAGAAAGCTACTACACCATTAAAAAGAAAACTGACAAATATGCTTCCTTTTATGCAAATATTTCTACATCATTTCAACAGATAATAAATTATATAAATTTAGTTAAATTCCAATTACATACACATATGGCCAAAAATGTTACCCTTAGTTGTACACGGCACCCTGTTTCAATACGGTTTTACTTAGACACAAATGGAAAGTTCCTAAATATGATTGTATCGTTGGTTCGTAAGCATTGAGGTCCAATGGTACAGAAGTGATTCAATCGCACAAATTCATTGTATAGCTCAAGTTCTCAGTTTTAAATGAACATTGGCATTAGGGAAGACCACTTGACACATTGAGAAGAATCAAAGAAGCAGAAATGTAGGTCATGAACAAGGCATTGTAGAGTAATTTTGAGGCCTTATGAAGCCTAAGGAAGGAAGGAAAGAAAAAACAAAATACGTGTACAAAATGTGCATTCCAGGATCGGACTGCCCAGCCAAATGAAGAAGTGCAACCCCGACCTACAGTGATAGACCATCGTCAGTCGAGACGGTAGCACGATGCCGACGAAAGAAAACTATTATTTTTGTTATATTCTTGTTATTGACATATTGTATAAGTACATATTTCTTTTAGATTTCTTCACGAGTGGCATTCGGGTATGGTTATGGGTTGCCTGAACAAACCAGGAAAACCAGTAACTTAACTTCATTTAAAACATTAATAAAAATGCAAGACTAGACTTGGATCACGGATGAGCGAGGGCAAAAAACTTCCTTATTGAAGAAGCATCTGTAATGTATAAGATTAGAAGAAGATAAGACATAAGATTCCGTTTGTTGCAAGTAAGAATTTTCATGAAAGCTTGATATTTTCATTTTTAGTTTTATTGGGCTGTATTTCAAATATTTTTTTTTAATTTTTTTTTTTTGTTTTTTTTTGTTGTTTTTTTTGTATTACAAAGGTATAACAGTCGACATAATCTTCTTCTTCCAAACAAGTATGCACTATTATCTTATCCTTACCATTTTAGTAGTTAGCTTATGTATATATTGTATTATTGTTTAATGTAAAAACATTTTGATAAGTTTCTTTACTAAATATTTAATAAATAAATAATATAAAAAAATATGCAATTAGTTTTATTTATTTTAAATCTATGAATTCGAGTTTTTTTTTGTTTTTTAAATTCACATTAAGTTCTTATTCAGCTTTCAAAAGGGGATGATCACCTCATGTGTTGGAATACATCGGTTCAAATTATTAACATATAATCGGCTTTTTAATCTTCAATGAGCATTTTGAATAAATAATATAATAAATGATAATTCAAAGTCTCATCAATTAAATTAAAAAAGGTAATATAAATTAGACAATACATTGTGGAAATGACTGAATTATTTATTTTTATTAAAAGGAATAATATCTTAATGTCATTTGTCATTATGTGAGAACAATGTATAAAGGTAATGTTAATAGTGATAAATTATATGTATCAGTGATTGTTCAAAAACTACGGAAGCTTGCCTCAACTATTTTACTTCAGAGGATAATCCATTCTTTTTATAGATCAGTGGGCTGACAACATAGGTGTTCTTGGTGTTAGATATTATAAGTAAATCTTCTTAATCAACATTTTTCATACACTAATCTAAGAAATATTATTCATTTATTGCAGAGTCTGTACATGAGATTAGTTCCATTATTGCAAAACGTTTCATACTAATTGTTTCTGTTTTCGATTCAATGAGGTCAAATGCAATATCATGGGTTTTGACCTAAGCTCGGGGGCCATAGGGAAGACTTACTTTAAGAAGGGCGCCGTGAGTGAAACGTTTTGTGAACCACTTAAGACGGACCATTTTTTTCAAAAGGAGAAAAGGAAGGGGTGGGGTATCAGTTAGTGTATTTAATAATGCAATAATCTCGTGTAATGTGTTATGTCAAAGCTCTTTGCTTGGGGTCATTAGATATGGATATGACAGTTTCATTATTGCGGACAATACTGATTATAATAAAAAAAACATACCCACACTTTTTTTCAATATAATAGACCGATCCTTTCTGAAGGAGGCGGGGGGGGGGAGAAAAAAAAAGAGAGAGGGGAGGGTTAGTGTAGCAGTTATTGATATGTCATTCTTGGGCGAGTTTTCTCATGACAACTATGTTTACCTGGCAGTCTTGCCAATGACCGGTCGCCAACGGCGACAAGTCACGTGTGAAGGAGCGGCGTTAATAAAAAGAGCGCCTCAGACTGCAGTTGCACAGACACTTGCTCGGTCGTTGTCATCAGCTGTGAGGATTTAAATATCACAGTGTCCCCTAGGAGTCAAACAGGTCTACAGAATATCTGGAAGAATGTCTTCAAAAATGTTGGTTTTATTTTGTTTACTTTTTACAGGTAAGCTTTATTTGTTTAGCTTACACTTTGAAAGTTCTCAATTTCATTAAAACGTTTATTTTACTTTAAGTAATACAACTACAGTCTAGTCAATAAAAATACCTTACATAATGGAATTTAAATCCGAATTTCTATTTGTTTTATGGCCAATTTTTTTTGGCATTTTCAGAATAGTCACTCATAAATATATATTATGTTAATAAGTAAAAAGCTTAAAAAATAAAATATACACTATTCAAGTGATTACTATATTTGCGTGGTTATTTGTCAAATGAAAACTGTTTTATTTAGATCTATATAAATTTACAAAACAAGTTTATAAATCAAACTCACCCCTCTCATATTTAATAGTTGCACATATTTTTGGAGATGACCCAACGATGTACAGCAGGTCGTATCCTACATGACTACGACCTCAAAACAAGCGCTTCTGGTTTCGTGGTCAAACGCGATCTTGAACCCCTACAACACCACCGGGCGGTAAACAAAAAAAAACGATGTAAAAGATCATGAATGGCCACGTGGACATGTCCACACAATCAGGTTTCACACAACAAGTGTCCTGCTCTACCAGTGGTCACCAGCGCAAACCACATAATAGGTATAGAACAGAATTCGCAATCCCTATATGCGCAGTCACTAAAAGTGAAGCTTGATTCCGCCATTTTTTTCGACGCAAGGAAGCGGTCGCTAGAGACTCTACTATAATAAAATTAGAAAGGATAACTAGGCGTACCATAAATATATACAATATCCTATGTATAGGGTCTATGTTATATTTTATTATAGGCTTACTTTTATATAAATTTGACTTAATTATATATTTTCTTTTCAACATTATAGGATTAGGCCAATATGATGTATAATTGTATTACCCGGTAATGATATTTGAAAAGATAGCTTAGGCCTAAGTTTAGCTCGGTACGATAATCAATCGTTATTGCATCATTGTTGCAGTTTATTACACAACAGTTTTTTAACCTTTGCCTGAATCATTAGTTTTGGGCTTTCGAACTTGTAGATTTGAAGAAAAAGACATTGTAAATAAGCATCAATATATAGATTAACCAGGACCGCTGCGTTTAAACAGTATGACGTCGGTATTACTTCTGAAACATAAAAATATGCGATGGCGCATTCTGTTCTATACCTATTATGTGGCTCAAACTGCGTGCTGCACACGCACGCATCGACGTTTAAAAAATAATATTATTTTTGTGGTCCGGTATATATGTGCTGCTATTCACAGAAGCTAAATGGATGTATTGCTCTGGCTTACATCTTGTAAAATCATGAAAGTCACAAAAGTTCGAATTCACTAAGGAACAACAACATGGTTTCAGATATCTTTTATAAAACTAGAAGGACCACAAAGTGGCCTCTAGCAAGTACTATCACATTTTACTAATGGAAAGGAAATAATAGTTATTTCTGATAGCGTATAATCCAAAATGTCTTCCGTAAATAATCCTTTAGAAAAGAAAAAATATGTCATTACACTTACGTTTCTCTCTCTTTATCTCTCCCTCCCCCTCTCTCTATCTTTCTCTCTCTCTCTCTCTATATATATATATATATTTATACGACCCATGCCTACAGTTTTTAGTCAATGGAAACGAGTCTATAATTTAGTATAAACTTAACTTGATGTCGATTTACTTTAGATTGTATAGATATGTCCAGGTGATATATATATATATGCTGTACAAAAATAAGTTCAGGTTCTATCCCATTTGTTTGCCAGAATCCATCCTTGCAGTTGGCTCATTAAGATGTAAAGAAGATTCTGTATAAATAATATCATATCTTTCTTCACTCAATCCCGTATATGTGTTTGAGTGGATGAGCGTAGGACGCAATATTCCTCTTTTAAAAAAAGAATATGTAATAGATAAGAAAAGATAAGTAAACATGTAGAAAATGGACATTTAAAGTTGAACATAATAAAACAACAGTCTATCTTTTCATGTTGTAAAACAAAGAATAACTTTATTTTCTTGAAATATGTATAGTTTAGATCAAGTGCAGAAATAAAAATAAATAAACAAGTATTAGCGACATGTAGCCAGAGCCTTTACAAACTTATGTAGCGCCCCAGGGCAAAAGCGTAAGCACTGCCCCTTTTATACTGTAACCGCTTGTTTAGTGCTACATTTGCTATTTTTATACTACATTTTCGCCCCCCTACCCTGGAAGTATCGCCTCGGCATATGCCCCCCTCTGCCCCACCCTATGTGAGGGCACTGCAAGTAGATCTAATACAAAATGCATAATTTATACATTCATGATGTTTATTTTAACCCATTTTCTGCTGGCGTCTCACTTATGGGACACATCGTAAAAAAATAATTGCTATTAAGTACGTATATGTCTTATAAAAATATTTTTTTTTTCTTGCATTGTACGATAAATAGACTTTAATTGTAACTTTACTTTACGAACACAATTTTACTTTTAATAAGATTTACCTTACCTTGACCTTTCAACTTGTAAAAGTTGATGAAAAAAATAAACATTGTAAAAAATAAGTACACATTTATCGCATGATAAAATTGTGATATAAAACCACATGAAATATGTAATTTCATCATTTATCTATCAATTATAACAATATAAATCATAAAAAAATAACATTGACTTCGTTTTATCACGTGTCAAACAAGTGTCCCACAAGTGGGACAGTAGCAACGAATGCCCCCGTGTATAACGTCCCATATATGGGACAGTAGCTAGAAGCATGTTCAGTTAGTGTTTTTTTTTATAAATAAAGTCGTTTTTTATTACATAAAATGTATTTTTTGTTTAACTTTGATGCTTAGAGTGTTGAATATTGAAGCTACGCTAAAAATTAAGAACTAGATCATAGTTTTTGGATACGATTTTGAACAGAAATGATTTTTTTTTTAAATAATTATATTCGCTTTTGAAGTTTTTCCGAGGTTATTCCGCTGCGGGTCCGAGACCTATTGCACTGCCAAAAGGCCACGGGGTCTTGGTGGGGAGGGAGCAATGGGCGCAGCTACCCCGTATCGAGAAACACCCGGTGCCTGGATGCCTGTACCTATAGTATAGGAGTTTTTCTACCGGGTGACAGTGCAGGTATATGGGCGAGCCACCACGATAATGATCCTTAGGGGAACCGCAATGGGTAACCTAGCTGCGTAATCCTAACTGTTACACAGTTCGCTACGCCTTTGGCGTGTCGTGGGGAGGCTTGAGCCCCGTCAGAGCTTGGAAGTGCCCCCCCCCCCCGAGCTCAAACCTATCGTTACGCCCTGGACAAAAGAACCCTTAGGGGTCGTCCGTTTCTTTTAGAGAGACCGTATACTCTGTCGGCCGCTTCTTCTTTCTACCCAGAGCCTCTACAGGCTTACGTAGCGCACTAGGGCAAAAGTTTCAGCACCGCCCGCTTGCATTAACTGCTTGTTTAGTGCTATATTTGCATTACTTAGACTACGTTGGCCGCCCCCCCCCCCTGGAAGTGTTATCCCCGGGCATATGTTTCCCTCTGCCCTCCTCTATGTGAGGGCACTGTTTCTACTTCTTCTGTGCCGAGCGGGAAAGGCTGTGACCTTCCACTGGTTCCTTGATGGGCAGCCTGTTTCATGTAAACTTATGTTCTAATTAAAGAATGTGCCACCAATGTGGCCATGTTTAGCGCTCATTTATAGTTTATTTGTTTATAGATCATCTTTTTAACGTGGCGTAACAATTAATTATTTAAGTTACAACTTAAGTTATTGTATAAAATCAGAATTTATTGTTGCATTTAATTTCATTAAAAAGACAACATGGAAAACAATTTTCATATGTAAACGTGTTTTTAAAGGTTTTTTTCTTCATAATTGTAAACCACGATCAATATGATTTATGTATATTACTCAATAAATTTCATTATTATTTTTCGTTGTATGAAAATATAATACATATTTGAGCTGGCTTATTATTTGCTGGATGGTGGGTGAAAGGTTAAGGGGAGGAGCTAATATTTTTCTTCAAAGAAATCTATAAAATATAAATCATATTATTTTTTCAAACTTCCGGCCTGTGCTAGTACATTAAAAGTGTCAGTTAACTGATTTTTTTAGTTTAAATGATTGGTGGAAGCACTTAACTTACACTATAACACTAATAAATGTGATTTTGTTCAAAACCTTTAACGAGAAAACATGAAAAACGAACTGACCCAATATAAGTTTACACGGGGCCACTTGTTGCTACCGTCCCACTTATGGGACGTTTTTTAAAACGTCAATATCTCACTAAAGTTTTCAATTTAAAGAAAAATCAAAAGTCATTCCTTCCATTGTGGCCTAAAAACTAAATAATATCTAAAAAATGAAAAAAATTCTCGACCTCAGCGGAATATGGGTTAAACTAGATGTCTAGGCGTGTCTAGCTTAACCTTGAGTGATTTATGACCGGGCTGAACTTTCCTCGAGGTTATTAATTTTTTTTGTCTTACATTTTATTAAGGGTCCTTCCTTAACACATAATTAGTTTAATGGGCGTTCCTGTAATGTTGTGACAGGAGATGGCGTGGCCAAGAGGGTGCAAGATGTCGCAAGCCCAATCTGTCTGTGGACCGGCTTCGTATAATGGTACTAACCCTAAGTTCACTACGTCCAAACAACACTATTTGCTTGTTTGTCTAAGGGCGTGATAGCTGAGTTACTTTTCAGCACTATTGTATTCGCTGCCCTTTGTTTATATTTGACGGACAGCAGCTTTTTATCTATATCATCTAGCATACAAACTTGCACACAGGGAAAACACTTCACCAAAAACTATGTTTATTTAGGCTGATGTAACGTGGCGGGGGAGATTAGCTTTCTTAATCACCGCGTAAACTTTATAAGTTGGGATTATATTTGCGTCCGAGCCTCAGATGTGTCGTACCTTCTGTATGATTGAGCAAGGTGATTGTATTATGTGACACTGTGAAGCAGGCAGGCTCGTATGTGTATTATTTCCTTCTTATAAGAGTGATCTACATCTATGGATAAGAGATGAATTATTCTCTTTCTATCGTTGTTGGCTGCGTTTTGTCTTAAGGGAAGAGCCGGAGTACTGTGCTACAGATTTACGTATTGATTATCAAATTAATATTTATGTGTTGAATTCCATTGCTTGACTCGTCTGAAGTAATTATGCAGGGATTTGGCTATACTTAACACATATAGACTTCACAACATCGATTATACAGTCACTAAAGAACACGAGCAAAAAACACTATTCTGAAGTTTTTTTACTTTAAGACTTAGTATGGACGTAGGGTCGGAGCCTTAACAAAGGCCCGGAGGGGCCCAGACGGGACCCACTCCGCTGTACGACCTTCTAGCTAGACTAAAACTGTAAAACTAAAATTACATTACAACGAAGCATTCATCACGTGGTGTAAGGGAGGAAGGAGGGGGGTCAGTAAGGTTGACATGCACAATACTTGTGCTATTGGTCAATCTCAATGTTGTCTTTAATATTTGATTGACATTGAGTCACAACAACCTCACTTTGGGGAGGGGGTAGATGCACATAATTCCTTACTCTGATTGACAAGATTAGGGAAAGCATGGGGAGAGGGGTGGGGGATGGTGGGATCGAGGGGCGGTGAGGGGGGAAGGGGCAAAGAGGCAGTCAGCCATCCAAGGTAATTCTTATCTTCCGGCGGCCCCTTTGTTTAAGCAACAAAGGGGATTTTGACCAGGAAAACGAACGCTTTGAAGTCTATTCTCAAATACATGTTATAAGTGAGGAGAAAGCGAAGGTCAGAGATGGTGGGCTCAGTGATGACTGCGTAACACATGACCCTGACTTGTTTCTCGATCGTCCGTAGTACGAGGAGGGGGGGTTGAGAAGCACAAAATTGTTACAGCATTTAGAATGGTATGCTTAAAGTAAACTTAGTAACAATGACAATATACATGAATGGAAACAAATGTCAAAAACTGTGATATAACAATAAGTAATATACTTATAGGCATGCAGAATATATACATATATGTAAAAAAAAATTCAATAAACATTTAAATACTTTCATGTTAAATATAGGAGATAGAAAGGAAAGACACATTCTTACTCCAATCAGGCATTCAATAGTGGCACATAGTGTCAGTGGTTTGTACGTACAGATGACATGTTTATAGTATAGTAGAGCGGATTGCATTTAAAACATTCCTTAGTTGCGTGGGACGTTACTCTTGCCTAATACGTCACAGCTGCTGATTCTGTTTATTAGCACGAACAAGTGTCTTTTAATGATATGACTAAATTATAATCACACAAAGTATATTGTCCTAAATTCTGACTACTCACAGAGACATGTGGTGGAACACTAATAATGGTCTCATAACGATTTTGACTCAGTGTCGAACATGAAAGAACATCCACTAATAGCGGGGAATCTTCACATCTAACAATAGAGGGTTAATAATGTGAGTCCACTTACCAAATGTCCAAGTTCTAAATAGTAGAATAATTGTCTCACATAAACAGCAAATGAAAAAATTCAGTGTCTAAGTGGCGTTGCAGCGGCTTGACAGTTCGGTAGTACTATCAAGACGTGCACAGTCGTCGGTCTCGTGTCGGACCAGTAGAAGACTGAGGTAGATTCTTGTCGAAAAGTTAGACTTGGTAAACTTCGGTCGAATAAACTAAAAAAATAATCTTTAGACTCAAATCTGCTGTCAGATGAGGCGGGACAAAGGAAGAAGGGCTTGCCCATTTAACCAATGAAAATCAGAGTCCAGTGCTGACGTCAGCGGTCAGGTGGTTTGGACAATGTTGCGTGAGAACACGTGTCATAGGAGGAAAGGGGTGAGAAGGAGTGTAGTTCGGGGTGTGGCCTCTGGTCACTACTGTCAGTCGGGGGAACAAAAGGCTGTACAGCGTTGTAACACATTGGCTAATTCTCCTTGTTCCAACATATCATAAGCAAGCTCGGTGAAGTCTATGTTGACACAAGCTCACAATAGTGATAATGAGATGACCGCGGCCTTCCCTGGAGGCTTATCGAGAAGGGGGAGCACAAAGGCTTAAAGGTTAACACGGTGATGCAATGGGCATGCCGCCCCCCCCCCCATTCAAAATGGGGTGGTGGGGGAGGAACCGGCCATGTAAGACGATCGAAGGGAGTTTTAAAAAGCGCCTATACTACTAAGGTTGCAGACCAATTAATTTTAGAATTGTGTACTAATTAATTTATTGCTTCATTAGAAAAGACGTCTTGACAGTTCCGTAACAATATATATTATATATAAAGATACCGTTTGTGCCCCCGTGGATCCCCATTGGTCAATTCGAAAACACGTGTGTCACTGACCTATCTAAGCCTATATAGTGTCTAATAATATTCCTGAATAATATTTGTCATAATGTATGAAATGATTACAAAATATTCATTGTTTAATTCGTGTTTTTTTTTTATCAATAATATCGAAAATAAATTAATATTGTTTTTTAAGTTTTGTTTTCATTACTTTGTAAATTAAATGCATTCAATTCAGTTTGGCTTGATATTTATTATTATCTTGCAAGCCATTAATTATATCATGCTAATTTGGACATTCCTTCCGGCCACTTTTAAGCTTCGGCTGATTGTTAAACACGTTGTCCAACATTGTCCGAATACTTCTAATACCTCTCAGTAAGTAAAAAATTATATTTTACATTTTATTATGATCTTCGTTTCTATTGTATTGACTAAATTTATACGACCATTTTTTAATTCAAAAGCAGAGTCTACGAATAGTTATAATAAAAGGGCTTATCAAAAATAGATAAATGTTAAAAGATTATAGGCAGGCCTATCTTATTTTGGGAAAGCCTATTCATTATTATCTCACTTTTTGGCTACTACTATTCACTTATAGTAAGTTATAGCTTTTATACTATAAGTAGGCTATAAGTTATCATAGCCTAAAAAATTAGTACAGGCCAATATGATATATACTATGCCTATTTCATAATCATATCAATGTGGGCTCTTATATTGGGCAGGCCTATTCTTTAGATTTAGTCTTTACTACTTTAGTCTTTAGTCACTTTAGTGGCTTGCTTTATAATTGATATTGTTTTCTTTTTCTTTTTAGTGCATTTTACGTGGCAACTTTATACCTTCACCACTGCTGTTTCTACCAATTTATTGTTGGCAGGAATTGCCACTCCCAGGTTGGCTTACACAGCCATTCTCGACGGTGCAGTTGGATACCTCACCTCCCATTAAGCTACACCATCGTCTCTCGAGACGGGCGGATGCCGATGACAATGACATATTTTTGGCTATTAATAATACCTCTCAGTAAGTATAATAAAATGCAAATTATATTTTGCATTTTATGAATATCTTCGTTTTAATTGTTTTCACTAAATTTACTCTGCGTCTAAGACAATAGTACAATTTTTAGTATTCATTATTATCTCACTTTTTCCTTTTTCTTTCCTTTACTTCCAGGTTAGTTATTGATTTTACGTGCAAACTTTATACCTTCACCACTGCTGTGTCTTTTATTTCTTTGGGCCAATACCGCTCAGTAAGTACCGGTAAATAAATTAAAATGTGTCCTATATTTTACATTTTATTAAGATCTGTATTTTAATTGTTTTGACTATAAATTTCCTCGGTGTCTACGACCGCAGTACATTTTTGTGTATTCATTATTTCACTTTTCGCCAGGTTAGTTAGCGTAGATCTACCCAACACTCATTATATTATTTTAAACTGATGTGTTTTAAGCAATAAATTTTTGTTTGGCATTTCTATATGTTTATTATAGTCTAATTCTTTTATTTTATTTTAATTTCTGTCAAGAAGTCGTTTAATTCTAGGCTTGGAATCACGGTATCACAATAACATAACAGAAACATAATTCGACTTAGGAATGTTTGGCAAGGACGATCTACAATCTACAGGTTTAGAGACAAGTTTAGTGTGTAGGTGTTGGCTAGTACGGACTGTAAACACCGAGACTGGAGCTAGTAATAGTTGATACTGGTGCGACAGTGAGGGGGACTCTGCATGGACAAAGAGAGACATAATCCAGCACGCTAATAAATCTAGCTAGACACTGACAGGAGCGGGACTTGGTAGGTTTCGATGCAAAACTATTTAACGCAGAGACACTCAGGGTTTGGGTACAGAACTTGGACATGTGGTCTGATGTTTGGATCACACCCAAGTCAAGTCAACTGTCTACAGACAGATAGTTGTTTTCTGACACGGGTGACGGCCCGTACCCAGGCCCGTGCTGAGGCTCATGACCCATAGTTCGATAGCGGTGGTGACCGTAGCAATATGGCCGAGAGCGGTGGCCAGCTGGTGGCAAAAAGGCTGACTACTGGTGGCAAAAGGCCGGTAGCTTGCGGTGGTTGACGTGGCAGTGGCTTAGTAGTGACGTGTAGACGGCCGCGGTGTAGACTGGTTGTTGATGGCAGTTTTGGTGTATCAGTGCTTCAGTAGTGCGTCGGGTGGTGCGTCAGTGGAGAGGCAGTGTGATGCCGTAGAGGACCAAGCTAGTGGAGACGTGTGGCGTAGGCTATGATATTGTAACAGTTGTGTTTTGATAACATTCTTTTATATATTACATTTTCATATTCTAGAAATAATCATTTAGTATAGACATAATGTTTTCCTTTGTGTTTACTATATAACAGTTTGATATTAGTTAATGTAATCTTATCTCTATCCTTAAAACACTATTAATAAAATAAGAATAGTTTATAGTTTCTCAATCAAACATCATGTGTTTGTTGTTTCATTTACGTATGTGTAAATGTTTTAATTATATGGTATTTCTATGCAATAATTAAGATCTGGAACCTGCCTAATTAAGCGAGCCCATGACTATAGAAGTAAATTAGTCATTTAAGTGTTTTTGTAATTAATTAGAGGAGGTTCTTGACAATTTCTATAGACATTTTACTTGATGTTTATTTCATACACATTTTAATAAAATTTGCATTTGTTGGAAAGTTTTTACTTTGTTAAAAAAATTATGTTACAGCAGGTATATGTTTAAACCTCTTTAGTGTTGTCTGAATCATTTTGTATTTATTGTTATTTGTTTATATGTTGAAATCACAAGCTAAATTCCTCTGCGTTGTCCGGAAATAAATTAAATAGGCCTGTAAAAAGGTTTTCAATTAGGCCTACTTTTAGCTTTCCAACTGTAGTTAGCTTAATTTTTAGGCTTGGAAGTAAACAACATAAATTTGAAAACAAATTCTATTTACCGAGGTCCATTGTAACTAAATCAATAATTAGGTCATCATGTTCTTAAAAAAAAAATTGTATTTAAAGCTGAGTCTATGTCATTTTCATCCCGGGCAACGCCGGGTAAATTAGCTAGTTATATATAATATATATATACAGGGCTGGCCTTAACAATTGCGAGGCCATATACGAAACCGATTGTTCGGCTCCCAATTTGAATAGGGATTAGAATAATAAGTGAGTATTTTGACATTTTAATATAAAAGAAATTTTACTTGCATTCTATTAATACTTTACTAATTTCAAAATCACAATCACAGCTTAACTTAACGAGCTTTGCGTGTAGCGAACTCAAACTCAAACATGTTATCATCAAAATGATCTTTTCTACATAGAATACTCTTAATATATATATATATATATATATATGTATATTTCAAAAGAAGTATTTGGGTATGTGTGTATGTGGATATATATAAATATATATATAATATATTATAAGGGTGTACAAACCATCTAGTTTTTTTTTTTTTAATACTGAACAGAATGGCGCAAAACTTGCAAGAACTATTATTTGTGTTAGTGCGTTTAACATTGTAAAATTTTACATTTGACCAAAGTGCTCAGTTCCATAAAAAAAACGGAAATAACAACTTTTGTTTCACGTAGAAATTGTCATTCCAAACTTGTACCACTATTCGATCGAACGCGCTAAAAATAGATAAGAAAAAAGATGCGGCGAGATCATTTTTAAGACTTTATCAATATTTGTGAATGGTTAAAAATTGTGTTCATGTTTAATATTATTACGTGTCGTCAATTTATTAAATTTACTTTGTAGCGGGAAATGTTTAAGAAGGGAACATAATTTCGTTTGAATTTGTGTCTTAAGTTGTCGCGGACATTATTTAAATGTTTTAAATTACCGAGAAATATCACAACTAAGACTATAGGAAAAAATTCATTCGTGTTAAATTAACTTTGTAGCTGGTAATGTTTAAGTTGCATGGATCAACGTTATTAATGCATGGGTAGATGCATTGCATTTGAAATTAATTTTAACGGTTCGGAGAACCAGGTACACATATGCTAGTATATATCTTATCTTATCTTATACATTACAGACGCTCCTTCTATAAAGAAGATTATTGCGTCCTACGCTCATCCGTGGTCCGAGTCTAGTCTTGCATTTTTATTAATGTTTTAAATGATGTTAAGTTACTGGTTTTCCTGGTTTGTTCAGGCAACCCATTCCATGCCCGAATGCCACTCGGGAAGAAAGAGTACTTATATGCATTTGTTCTCGCATAAGGGACAAGGAAAGTGTTTTTATCTATGTTTATCTGAGCTTTGCAACAGGTTGTTATTGTGTTGTATTTCTAAATTAGAATTTAATGTATTATGTATTATTACTACTTTAGTCTTTGCCCTTCTGCCTTCTAGTGTTTCTAGGTTTAATGATTTGATTAATGGTGTTACTCTTGTTAATTGGGAATATTCGCTAGTTATAAACCTTGCAGCTCTTTTTTGAATTTGTTCTAATTGTTTAATGTTTTCTTTAGTTGATGGGTCCCATACAGATGCTGCATATTCTAGTATAGACCTAACTAATGTGAGATACCATTTTAGTTTTATGTTCTTATTATATTTGAAATTGTTCCTTTTTTATGAATCCTAAAGTTTTGTTTGATTTTTTTATTACTTCATCAATATGAGGGTTCCAAGATAACTTATCATTTATTATTA
The DNA here is from genome assembly GCA_949126835.1 of Anisus vortex. Classification (NCBI taxonomy): domain Eukaryota; kingdom Metazoa; phylum Mollusca; class Gastropoda; family Planorbidae; genus Anisus; species Anisus vortex. Next base: position 10,588,990 of record OX421498.1, on the reverse strand, counting down.
CTCCTAGATACTTAGCATTGTTAGTTTGAGTTAGTTCTTTACCATGAATGAAGTAGTTTGCTATTATTTGTTTCTTTTTTTTGGATACCCTTATTAGATGGCATATATATATATTAAAAGACCCACTTACATTTCCCTAAGCCTAATGATTACGACTAGGTCTACACTGTTTTAGTTCTCCGATAGCATAGGCCTAGACTAGGCCTAGGCTATAACAATCTATAAAAAAGCCTAAGGAAACATTTTATGACAGTGTTTGAAACAACCCAACAATCAAAACTTACTTATAAGGCTAGTTACAATTATTCAAGATAACTAACACTGATTTTAAATATTCATAAACAAGTTGCATTCGCTGTTCCATTATGATGTAGGGTAGGACTAGACTAGATCTTATTATTTGAGTAACATATGACTATAAAATCTAGTTTTATCATTATTAATTTTAATTTTATATTTTCTTAATTCTAAATGTTAACCCAATAATGAGGGTATGTGTGGGTGAGGGGTGGGGTTGGATAGAATTATCCAAATGTTTAGAAAAAGATATATTAGCATGTAGGCCTTCAATATACTTCTTCTTAATTATATTTATCTCTGTATAAATCTGGTTTATATTCTTTAATTTCTTTTAATATTAGTATATAAAACTGCTTCAAATTTATTTCATTCTTTACAAACGTTTTATGAAAGGACTGGAATGTTTTAAAGCAATGTCACATGAAGAAGAAAGGTTGCCAATTTATGTCAAATTAGCAAAAAATGAAAAGTGAAAAAATAAGATTTTAACAACAAGCTTTCTACTTTTTTACATTTTAAAATACTGAAGCAAGGTATTAAAAATAACCTTTAGACTTATTTGGGAAATATTTATTGTTATTTGACAAAAAAACTATAATATTTCTGAATACTTTGGAAGAACGCACGTGGTCAAATTTAGGGTGTGTTCCGAAAATTTGACCATACAATTTGTATTTGTACATAAAAATCATTGATTTTCTGTTTTCTAATTCACAAATGAATGACCTTTAAGAAAATATAAAATTTATTTTAAAATTTCTATAAATGTTTCTTTAATAAGTCTACAAACTTTGAAATTCAATTTTCTCAAAAGTGAAAATCTGTGACTACGTGCGTTCTTTTAGTGGAGTCTTCACATATATATTTGCTTCTGTGTTTTATTTTACTATATGGGTAAAAAGGAAAATTCTTAGCAAGGCTTAAAATGCATGCAACGGATTTATACGAAACATTTTTATTTTTTTTCAAAGCAGATTGACAGCTGCTGCAGACACCCGCTTAGTTACCGTTTGCAATTTTTTGGCAGGATTTTAAAACTTCTTTATTCAATGGCGTTTCTGAAAGGGAAGCAGGGCATCGGAAAATTGCTTCCCACATAAACTTCATTGAGAGTGGCACAAATACAGATTGGATTTTCTAACATTGAAATTTATTTTAGTATTATATTATTATATTCTCAGTTTTAGAGTTGGTGTTTGGAGCCACTTGTTTTAATTCTGTGACATGTGTAGTCTCGACTCACACAATTGGAGCTTGTGATTCAACATCAAAAGTTTGTACTTGTGACAAATCTTCTGCAGCTATACGTACTGGATGTGGAAGTAAGAAGTTTCTTTCATGCTGCTCCTTTTTTAACCCATTAATGCCCAAGAGTATATCCGAATGACTTTTTTCTGTTGTTTTTTTTGCGAGTTTCCTAGTTTAAATGCATCAAAACCTTTTTATATACATGTGCTTTGATTGGTTTTTGTTTTCTTCGAAAGTTACCGGGGGTACTCTGGGAGAGTGCAGTGACACGAATGGGTACGTGTAGTTTTGTTGCGATGCACTCCAGAGGAGTGCAATGGACACGAGAGGGGTGCGTTGTTTTCTAATGATACATTCATTACATGATTGCTATTGAACGTATTTAATAAGTTATTGTTGTATTGGAAGAGTAAAACATAAGAAATAGATAAATCAGAACAGAGTCATTTATGTATTTTATGGATGTTACTTCCTATTTTCTTTTATTGAAAACAACATTTGACCGAAAGCACTATTGTTGTGTTCTTCTAAAAATATTAGGCTTCTTCTTCAAGCATGAGAAAACATTTAAATTAAAAAGTAATATGCATCCATCGAGTTTTCTCTTATAACTTAGTATTTGTGTATGGGAAATAGACAACTCCATGATAAAGGTTGAAACAATGCAGGAGTAGACGAACATTATATTTAAGACATATTTTTCTAGTATTGCGACGTCAATTCACAAACAATTTTTGTACAATGGAGTCAAAAGGAAAGTGTCCATTCAAATCTAACCTGACCCTGACGTTGACCCTAGAAAACTGTGGTGTAGGTGTGGTGTAGGTGTGGTGTAGGTGTGGTGTAGGTGTGGTGTAGGTGTGGTGTAGGTGTGGTGTAGGTGTGGTGTAGGTGTGGTGTAGGTGTGGTGTAGGTTTGGTGTAGGTGTGGTGTAGGTGTGGTGTAGGTGTGGTGTAGGTGTGGTGTAGGTGTGGTGTAGGTGTGGTGTAGGTGTGGTGTAGGTGTGGTGTAGGTGTGGTGTAGGTGTGGTGTAGGTGTGGTGTAGGTGTGGTGTAGGTGTGGTGTAGGTGTGGTGTAGGTGTGGTGTAGGTGTGGTGTAGGTGTGGTGTAGGTGTGGTGTAGGTGTGGTGTAGGTGTGGTGTAGGTGTGGTGTAGGTGTGGTGTAGGTGTGGTGTAGGTGTGGTGTAGGTGTGGTGTAGGTGTGGTGTAGGTGTGGTGTAGGTGTGGTGTAGGTGTGGTGTAGGTGTGGTGTAGGTGTGGTGTAGGTGTGGTGTAGGTGTGGTGTAGGTGTGGTGTAGGTGTGGTGTAGGTGTGGTGTAGGTGTGGTGTAGGTGTGGTGTAGGTGTGGTGTAGGTGTGGTGTAGGTGGTGGATTGCTTGGAATACCGTTCATCATGCTGACACTCAGACACTATTGGATACTTTGAGCCAAAAGCTAAATAACTTCAGCAGCATGCCCTATCCTGCGTAGTAACCAGGCAGTCTACAAAGCAATCTCTAAGGTATGAAAGACAAAAGTCCAACACCACTTTTTAGTTCTCACAGAAATGTGTACTTTTTGATGTTTTGGTTATCCCTATTCACGCCTCCCTTTGTGGCATCGCACTGTCTTTTTAGGTCAGGTTGATAATTCATGATGTGTTGTCATTGTTGGCGAGACTATCTCCAGTTTTTTGGCATAAGCAAGTTGTGCTTGGCGTGAAGTTAAAACTTAATTGAACCTCGATACCTTTACCAAAACTAGACGCATCTTGTAAGGGGCATTTCTGTTTTATAGTCCTAGTGGCTCCAACTTCCTTGACAGCCATGCAATGCAAGTGAGAAAGGATTTATCAAATGTCAAGTGGAAAGAAAGCTCAGCTATTTAGAAGATCAGGTCCATCACAACAGTACCGCCTAGTCCAAGGAATCCTAACCGCTCAGCAGTACATACATAAGACTGGACAAAATATCCAAGTGGTCATCTTATTCCTTACTGTCATCATCATTACCGATCTATCATTAGGTGGTGTTATATAAACAGTGACATTTATCATCTATTCAACTATTTCCAGCATTGTTAACCTATTGTTTATTGTATAACACTTTTGTATACTGCAAAAGATAATTAGTCTATATGATTTATCATATTTAAGTGTAATTTAATTATGTATTATGTTACATAGTACAAGAGTCAAACTTTTTTTTTTTAAATAAAAATGTGAAGAAATATAAGCATATTTTGATACTGTATTAGACATGTGCACTCCCCCAGAGTGCATTTCTTTAAATGTACACGTACCCCTCTCGTGTCCCAGCACTCTCCAGGAGTGTAGTTGTATTTTGATCTGAAGTTCAATGGAACTTTTCTAGTCAAGTAACAATTTTATATTCGTGGGATTCAGAATAGATTAAAGTATCTAAAAACATATCATTTTTAAGTAAGAATTTTTTTTACACATACCTATTTAAAGTAGAAGAAAATGTTTTTAGGATGTTTTTTTAAAAGGCGAGCTACAAAAACCTACGCAATTAAAATGACTTTTAAGATGATAAAAAACATAAAGAAATATGTCCAGAATAGAAAAAAAACACTATTTTAAATATATAATAAAAAGGCTTTCTGCAAGCTCACAAAAATGGAAGCAAGTCATTGCACTCTGAGATAGTGCAAATGTCAAATATGGTTTAAATATTACTTAGATCTCTGTAGATACCATTTATATATATTTATATAATATATATATATATATATATATATATTGTCACTTAATGGTATTTCCAATTACTGGGACACACATTACTTATTACTATCTCTCCCCAACGCAAGTTTTGAAGGAAGGTCTAAGTTTTCTAATTCCTTGTTCACTTTTTAGTAACGTGTGTAAAAGATTCTTAGAAATCCACTTTTGTAACGTGTGCGACATTATGAAATAGTTTATTATTACCTACATGGGAGATCATGTTAAAACTACCGTTTTTATTACGGGCTAAAGAAAATGGTACCAATATTTTCTACTTCTCTATTAATGGGTCTCCCCCAAGGGTATTTAAGATGTTTCCTGCACAGTTTGTGATAGAGCGTAGAACGAATTTCATTTGAGCCTGGGTTGACGATTGTGTTGGAACTATTGTATTACTGTACATAATCTTCATATTGTAAATACTTGCACATATTGGAGTTATCACCAGATTTAAAATATCTTCTTGATTGAATCATTTACACTGAAGCTTCCTTGTCAAGTTCCTATTCTTTTTTATTGTTTACAATACCATACTATTCATTCATTTACTACTACAACGTCAAAGAAAGGAACTGTTAGAACGCAAATCCTGAGTTTGTTCCCAAAACAATAAGGAGTTCGTGTACTACTGAAATTATAAATAGTATAAACCAAAGTCTACCCAAGGACTAACAAAAATTATTAACAGCATTTACACTGCTCTGACCACAAGGGAAGTGTGGTCGTAACAATATATATATATATAAATATATTTATATATATACTAATAAAAATAAAAATCAATTATGCTTACATTCATTAAACAAAGAGGTTAGAAAGTGTTACATTTGATACAAACGTTTTACACAGTTCAAAATAAATAATGTGTATATTTCATTTTCTTATCAGTCATTGTTTACTAAATGTTTTACTTAATTAGGTAAGTTGGCCAAGCCTACACTGGCACAACCACCCGGCTACAGTACTGTCGTGTTGGAAGGAAAGAGTGCCACACTGACATGCTCTTCGCCTGATGGTTCCACACTATTCGAATGGTCTTTTAACGACATGTTTATAGCTGGAGCCAATGCGAGCACGTACACTATTGCAGCTGCATCAACTTCAGATGTCGGCATTTACAAGTAAAATACGTTTATTTTCATTTCAAAGATACGAAATTTTAACATGTTCCTTCAAATTTACATTTGATAATGATTTAATGTCAGGGACTCACTATACATGTTAAAAGATGCTAAAAAAAAGTATAATCTTAATTTCTAAGAGATAGAAAAAAAATGTAAATGGCAGATGGGCATAAAAATGTTAGACGAAATTAATACAGTATCCTTCCTCAGATGCCTTATCTGATGGAGCAAGGGTACAACCGCTCACTCTAAAAACTTTTTCTTAAATATGGTACATATAAAAAAAAATAATGTATGTTGCATTTTTAAGATAAAATGTAGGGCATTTCTAGTAACTACAAAAAGGTTTTTTTTGGAGACTTGAGGCCTTCTAACAATGAAAAAGGCGGACATTTTAAATGATAAGACACGGGACCTTTAAAAGTATAAAAATGGGTATCTTTGAAGAATAAAAAGTGGTCTAAACTGAATGGAATGTACATACAAAGAACAACAAAAGTTGAAGGTATGCAAACAAATTAATCAAAATATGCGAAATTGGATTCTTAATTTTCATTTCGCACGATGTCACCTAAGTCATACAAAAAAAAGCTCAATAAATCTTGAAGCTATAACATTACGCCTTCTCCAGCTGCTGGGACTGCTCTGGAAGTGAAGTTGTCTTCTACAGAAACATATTACTTCAAGAGACTCTTATATGGAAGACACATGCGTGCACAGTCAAAGAAAGACTTCATGCATTCATTGACACAACATTTGAAGATATTTTTGTCCCAAAAAATGAAACTGGGCCTCGATTCCATACTCTACTTTGAGTACAAAAGACAAATCAACTTTTATTGTAACTGGACGTAACACATGTTATTTTGCGTGTAACACAAAAATGTTAATGTAAAAAAATAATAATACATTTAAAATGGTAAAACATAATGTTATAAATTCAAGCAATCAAACGTTGTATAAAGATAATTTTGAAAACTATACAAATTAAAGAAAATGTTAGCTAATATAATATTAATGTACTTACTAACAAAGTAGTAAACCTAATATAATAATTTTAAAAAAGTATAGAAATAATATTTCTAAGTAAATGTGTAAAAATATTTGTATAAAGTAAAAGTGTTACATAGAAGTACTGCAATATTTATTAAATGTGTAAATAATCATATATTGTGCTTGATGTGAACGTTTAGAAATGTAATAGTAACATAAAGTTAAAATGATACCTATGATTACTTAGACCTATATTAGAATATGCGTATGCTATAATAATATGGGACCCATCAACTAAGAAAATATTTTAAACAAAAAAAAAACTAACTACAAATCCAGAAAAAGAGCTTATCTTATCTTATCTTATACATTACAGACGCTCCTTCTATAAAGAAGATTATTGCGTCCTACGCTCATCCGTGGTCCGAGTCTAGTCTTGCATTTTTATTAATGTTTTAAATGATGTTAGGTTATTGGTTTTCCTGGTTTGTTCAGGCAACCCATTCCATGCCCGAATGCCACTCGGGAAGAAAGAGTACTTATATGCATTTGTTCTCGCATAAGGGACAAGGAAGGTGTTTTTGTCTCTATGTTTATCTGAGCTTTGCAACAGATTGTTATTGGGTTGTATTTCTAAATTAGAGTTTAATGCCGTATGTATTATTACTACTTTACTCTTTGCCCTTCTGTCCTCTAGTGTTTCTAGGTTTAGTGATTTGACTAATGGTGTTACTCTTGTCAATGGGGAATATTCACTAGTTATAAACCTTGCAGCTCTTTTTTGAATTTGTTCTAATTTTTTCATGTTTTCTTTAGTTGATGGGTCCCATACAGATCCTGCATATTCTAGTATAGGCCTAACTAATGTGAGATATCATTTTAGTTTTATATTCTTATTACATTTGTAAAAATTCCTTTTTATGAATCCTAATGTTTTGTTTGATTTTTTAATTACTTCATCAATGTGAGGGTTCCAAGATAACTTATCATTTATTATTACTCCTAGATACTTAGCATTGCTAGTTTGAGTTAGTTCTTTACCATGAATGAAGTAGTTTGTTATTATTTGTTTCTTTTTCATGGATACCCTTATTAGTTGGCATTTTTCTGGGTGAAAAGACATACTCCAGTTTGATTCCCATTTTTGTAGTTCACCTAGGTCTTTTTGTAAAAGTTCACTATCTTTTCCTGTCTTTATTATTCTATAAATTATGCAATCATCGGCAAATAATCTTACTTTTGTGCCTGTGTTGATGCAATTAGGCAGATCATTAATGTAAATTAGAAATAGTAGGGGCCCTAGAACAGTTCCTTGTGGAACTCCTGAGTTTACTGTTATTGGTGATGACTTAGAGCCATTTATTATCACTGTTTGTTCTCTGCCTATAAGAAAGTCCTGAATCCACTGATGTAAGGGACCAGAGATGCCAAAGTATTTAAGTTTTTTAAGAAAACTAGAATGATGGACTTTATCAAATGCTTTTGAAAAATCTAGTAATATAGCATCAATTTGGTTGTTATTATCTAATCCCTTAGACAAGTCATCTATTAAGCCTATCAATTGAGTCTCACATGATCTATTTTTCCTGAAGCCATGTTGGTGTGGGCACAGTGCATTTAGTTTGTCTAGATGATTTACTATACTACTATATATTATATGTTCAAGTAATTTACATGTTATGCTTGTTAGAGAAACAGGTCTATAATTTCCGGGGTCAGATTTATCTCCTTTTTTGAAAAGGGGGGTTACATTGGCTAATTTCCAATCTTTGGGCACTTTGCCCTGGTTTAGAGAGGCCTGAAAAAGTATTTTAAAGATTGGAGATATTTCATTAGTTAGTTCTTTAAGCAGTCTTGCTGGTATTTCATCTGGACCAGAAGCTTTGTTTACTTTTAAGTTGGTTAGGAGTTGTTTAATGCCTTTTTCATCTACATTTATATTTCCTATCTCTTCTAGTTTGTTTAAATTTATGAATATTTCTTTGTCACCTGGATTTGAAAAAGATGATGCAAAGTGTGTGTTTAGGATATTAGCTTTAGTTTCATTATCATTATAAGTTTCATTGTTTTGGCCTTTTAGTGGAGCTATGCCTGTAGTGTCCATTTTTCTTGATTTAATGTAGGACCATAAGTTTTTATTATTATCTTTAGAAATTACATTGTTTACATATTCATTCTGCAGCTGTCTGCTTAGTTTCTGAGTTAAATGTTTAGGTATTTTTTATGTAGTCTAATTGAATTAGTTGCCTTAAACTTTTTGAAAAGATTTTCTTTTTGTTTACACAGTTTCTTTAGTTTAGTGTTAAACCAACATTTGTTAATTTTATTTGATGTTTGTTTTGTTGGCACAGAGTCAGCCATTATTGCTTTTAAGTTAGTTTTTATAAATTGCCAAATATCTTCAACTGGACTATCTATATTGTATTTAGTAAGAAAATTGGTTTGGAATTTTATTGCTGCTTGATGTAGTTCTGTTGTGTTACATTTATTCCAGAGATAAATTATTCTTTTAAGTTTCTTGCTAATTTGGATTTTTATTTTGTTATTTACTCTGACAATATCATGATCTGAAAGTCCAGGGATTATTTCATAATCTAATACTAGTCCTGGTCTGTTCGTTAAAAATAAATCTAGTATATTATGGTTTCTTGTTGGTTTTTTATTATTTTGGTCTAAGTTTAGATTTTGGATGGTATTGATAAACATTTCATTTATTTCTTTTGTGTTTTGGTGCTTTTCTATACAGTAGCTATTCCAATTTATATCAGGGAGTCCCCCATTATCCAAATTATAGCATTTTTATATTTAGTTTCAATACTTGTCAGCTGATTACACAGATCAGACATGTACTCTGATGTTGAGTTTGGTGGTCTGTAAACACTGCCTACAATTATTGGTTTGGAATTAGGTCTGCTTATTTTACAAAATACTGACTCTATGTTATTTTGAGGTTCTAATTTAATTTCTTCAGCTATTAGGATAGATTTTATGGCTAGTAAGACTCCTCCATGCCTGTCTGACCTATCTTTCCTAAAAATTTCATAATTATTATTGAATATCTCTGTGTTGTAAATATCTGGGCTAAGCCATGTTTCGGAACCTGCAATTATGTCTGGTTCTTCATTATTTATTAAAAGTTCCAAATCAGCTTTTTTATTTTTAATGCTTTGGAAATTTATTGTAAGAGTTTTGAGGTGATGCTGATTTGGGGTTTTATGGGATTTAGTGTTAAAGAGTGTCTTTTTACTTTTTTTTATTGGTGTTGATCTAGCTAAGGGTTTATTTAGGTCTAAATTATTAACTTCTGGGCTTGTCAAGGCACTGTAGGGGTTTGTGGTATCCAGGTCATGAGAATTAAACAGACCTGAACTAAATTGTGGCAACCCACACTGTACACATTGCCAAGAGGCATCTTTATTTCCTAATGCTATATAAATTGGGGTGTTCATATGCAAGCATGCAGCATGGTACCATTCATCACAGGTGTCACATTGAATGGCTCGTTGTTTTGCTGTGCATGACTTACTGCAAATGTTACATCTATCTCTAACTGTCTTGACTGGGCCTGGGTTGGATTCTACATCGCCAGCCAAGAGCAACAATAGTACTAAATGATTTTGTCTGTACCTGCAAATTTTGTGTTTAAAATGGTTTAGGGAGATCTTTTTTAGGAGGATATAAGCATGAGTGTTGTCAATATCTTTAATGTTGTGGTGATTAATTATTATCTGCTTATGGACAATTTCATGTTTGGGTAGTTTTAGTGCCCTTACCAGAACTAGGGCTAAGACTAGGATTACAAGTTTCATTTCCTTTTTTAATACTTTTATTTAAAATAGTTTGGTGTATTTTATAATTAAATATAGTAGTTATAATTGATGTTTATTGTTTTGTAAATAGGCTATAGCCTAGGGACTATAGGCTATAGGCCTGTTACTACTTAGAATTTAGATTTAGGCTAAGATTTAATAATTTGGTAACCTTATATTCTTATATAGGTCTAGTGGCGATTGTAGGCCTATTGTTTAAATACTAATAAAACGAATGTTATTATTTGTCTCTTATATAATTAATTATGTTTTTTTACTATAATATGTATTTATTTGTCTGAGTTTCTTTATTATTTATTATAATTGTGCTTAAGTTATTATTTTAAGCCTGGCCTAGACCAGTAATTGTAAACAAACAATTCGAATATGGGGTCAATATGGCGGCCTTCGAAGCGCCAAGTATAAATAATACTTTAAGCTCACTGTTACGAGCAATTATTCTATTTAATAGTATTTGCAATATACATATACTAAGTATTAACTTAATTAAAGGTTAGTATAAAGATTAAATGGGTGTTAGTTATATAAATATAGAAAATATATTGAAAAACTTATCCGTGATATGAAAAGCGTACTAGCCCGAACCGGAAGTCGTGACCAACGAGCTGTTAGGCTTATTACTAGTTAATATTGACAATTGAAGGGTCTAGTGCGAAAAGTGCCTAAGTCACATTTTTGTCAAAATGAAACTAAACGGTGTTCCGTATTTGTCTGGTTTTTATCTATGTACTGTGTAAATATTATTGCTTAAAAAAATTTCCAAGTCCCCTTTTCCTACAACTGGTTTTTAAAAGTCATCACATTTTTAGTGCTAAAAGTATTTAAGTCCAACGTTTCGCGCTAAAAGTTCTTAAGTCCCTTGGGCCAATCATTTTTCTAGTTTCGCTATCTCTAAAAATACTAAAACAATGGCCGAACAAGTGGATGCAAGTCTTCGACTAAAGCTAGAAAAAGAAAATTAACACCAGATAAATGAAAAAAAATGTTATTGAAGCAACTAAAGTTAAAGGTAAGAATATTTTGTTTAATTGTATTATTTATTGTAGCGTTAAAACTAGTTATATTAAACATATTACTGTTGAACTATATTTTAACATGTTGCCAATAAGACAATCTAGGTCAAATTAAAAACCGATCGATAAATGCTTATTTATTCATACCTTTGTGTTAATATTTATTATTTACTGTGTGCAGTTAATTGTAGGCCTAGGCTTAATATTCACAGCTAATCATTAGGATCAGTGTTACGATTTTTTCCCTTTCTGTATAATATAGGGGCATACACTATAGGCTTACTATTTACTATTAATATATTAATATTATTACTAATCTTTGAAAACGTTTTTTTTTTCTTAGGAGAAGCACACACCTCCTATGGTGATAAACAAAAACCAGTCAGAGAAGCCTATATAGTAGATTGCCGATGTAAATGCTTGGCGATGTTTAAAGAAAAGGAAAAATAACATATTTTTGCTTCTTTTGCTGATCTAAAAGATCACGAGGCTCATGTCTACTTGCGTGGCTGTGTATCTGTTAAATCTGACAACGATATTTGCTGAAGGCCCTAAAAACAAGATGCTAAAATACGTAGCAGCTTTTCTTATTCTGTTACATGTAAAGACAAAACCATTTCTCTATATCAGGCAGCATTTATTACTATTTGTTTCTTTTTCTATTGCGTTCTTTTATTTTTCATTGAAGTTTTTATTTTCTTATACTGTAACAGAAGACTAATCAATTTAAATTTTTAAAAAATGCTTATAAAAAATAAAAACTCAGTTTTCTTGAGCAAGTGTTTTTTGTTTCCTTTTAGATTTCGGTGCTAAAAGTACATAAGTCAAAACCGAAAGTTGTCAATATCTCTGAAAAGAAAAATATTCAAAAGCCCAAAACTGTATGGTTTAGATATCATTCCATTGTAGATGTATCTCAGCAACCAAACATAGAATACAATGTTTTACCCGATTCCAGGACCACTTTGAATTTTCAAACTCAATTTTCTCAAAACGGACATTTTGTGACTTAGGCACTTTTCGATCTAGACCCTTCAATTACAAAGTTGTAAACCTTTATGATGAACACTATTTTCTTGTTCAAAAACATAAGTAATTTAGTTAGATGTTTATAAATGTGGTTATGTTTACACCTTAAAAAATATGATATGCTTCAAAATTCATTTTTTTTTATCTGCTTTAAGCACAATTTTAAAAGGACCAGGCCAGTTTATTTACTATTTTATTGTTTATCACATTTAATTATATATTTATATTTAGACTATAATCTCAATAGGTCTGCTTTATCAAGTAAGCTGTTATGTAGGCCTTTATAGCGTTAGTGTCATAATGGTAACAAAATATAAAGAGGATAAAAAAAACCCACAGTATATGGACACGGCGACAGGTGTAAATAATGTCACGGCGACAGGTGATACTAAGGTCAAGGCGACAATGCTAGAAAAGCTAGCAAGATAGTCAGAAGCGGCCACTCATATCTACACACTTAGTTCAGCTTTAAAATCAGGGTTAAACGCTTCCCTCATCTACTATGACAACAAAATGTCTAGAGACAAGTGATCTATATGGAAAATAATGCACATAGGTCTATTACATGGGTCGGGAACCTATGGCTCGCGAGCCAGATGTGGCTCTATTGATGGTTGCGTCTGGCTCGCTGACAAATGTTCGATTATTTAAAAAATGTTTCTTTAGACACATGTGATCTACATATTAATTGCATATCAATATTTCATTCTACAAATGAGCTAAAGTCTACTGCAGCTTAGCATCAAAAGTTATGAAGGAGATAATATCCGCTGACCTAAAAGACAGAAAAATATCAACCCTGCATTCATTGTAATTAAAGGTGAAATAACTATTCTAATGCAGCAAAAATGGACGGGTGACTCTGCCTTTTTGTAGAGAACGGGTTCTGCAGTGTGCCTAATATGCGGTGATAAAATTGCATCTATGAAACGGTCAAATGTAAAGCGACATTTGGAGACACATCATTTTACATTTGCATTGAAATATCATGCGGTATACAGCATGAAGAAAGCATGTCAAGAACTAATACCAATATTGAAATTTAGTCAGCTCAAATTCTTGTTGGATCCAACAACGTCACTGGAATTCGGCTAGCTTTGCTGGCGCTTTAGCTATTGTGAGAAACGGAAAGCCATTCACAGATGGGGTGTATGCCAAAGCATTCATGCGTAATGTTGCCAATGATCGTTTTGATGACTTTTCGGATATGGACAAAATAATTAAACAAATAAAAGGCATGCCTCTGTCGGCAAGAACTTTTCACTATCGTAGCATCATGATATCAAATCTAATTGAGGCAATGCAAGTGAAGGATATAACTGCGGCAGCGTTTTTTCTCTCACTTTGGGTGAGTCACCAGACGTCAGTAATTTATGCCAGTTCAGCGTGGTTGCAAGGTATGTTGTCGGTGATACACTACATAAAGAAAGTCTTGCTGTTTTGTGTATGAAAGGCACAACAAGAGGGCATGATTTATTTGATTTCTTCACTTAGTTCGTTAAAGAAAAGTATCTGAAGATGGATAAATTTGTTTTGGTTTGCACTGATGGTGCTCCGTGCATGTCGTCATCTATTGTTTGTAATAAGGATTGGCTATCGTAGCCGCTGGTCTTTCAGTGAGATAACAAATTGTGCCTGTTGTTCGTTATTGCGAATCACATGCCATGTCGTGTTAGGTTTCTTTGTTTAAAACACGAGATGTACAAAGTTGTGGAAAATAGGAAATGTGTTGACATACCAACTCCCCTCCCATTCTCTCGTACCCCACCTTTCTGGCTAAGTCCAGGTGGTATGACTAATCCCTTTGACACTGGCCCCGCCTCTTGACTAATGGTTGACGTTTTGCACGGGATCGCTATTTTACAATGACCAGTGGACAGATATAACGGACAGTTTTTGTGTTATTAGGGGACTGGATACTTCTTTTTAAAATGTTACCTGGGACGTTATGCCATATTTGATTATTTAAATTGTTCACTCGGAATTACTGTATTGTAAAGTTGTGCCTATATGCTTCTTTTCCTTGCATGGACGTTTTATGTGCTTGAGTATTATTGATGTTATGTGTACGTGATCGCAGGTTAGTCTTAATGTTCTTTAGATGTAAGCTGATGACCTGAATGCATCAGACATGTGGGCGAATAAGTTCAAGTCACTGAATGAAGATTTGGAAATAATTGCACGACCGCAAGCAGAGTTATCAAGCCAACACAAGGTGGCCGAAATGATAAAAACTTCATCACGCAGATCAGCTGATTGTCAAATCTTGGAACGCGCTTCCCGTAACATATCACACAATGTTGCGTGTGAATATTGATGTACTGACAATGTTTGGCTCTATATATGCATGCAAAAATCTCTCTTACATCTAAAGAACATTAAGACTAACCTGCGATCACGTTTAACGGATGGAAATCCCAATGCCTACCTGAAGATTAACGTCGCCACGTATCAACCAGACTACAAAGCCATCATCAAAGCCATGCAGCACCAGAAGTCGCATTAATGGTAATAAATACTCATTATTGATAAGCAGCAGCATAACAATGCTATTTAAAATAATTTAGAGACATAATTATTGTACTTTTAGTGTTGAAATTACACAAAATGCACACATTCACTTTTATGTTTAGTTTTAAACATAATGTACGGCTCACACATAATTACTTTTCAAAATATTGGTGTCCATGGCTCTATCAGACAAAAATGTTCCCGACCCCTGGTCTATTATGTTTCCAAGTAGAAATCGATGTTACGAACAATGCGCTTGAGACAGTAGAACATAAGTAAAACACCCCATCTAACAGATATAGTCATCCGAACAGACTCCTAAATAAACACTCAAAGCAACCGCTAGCAACCCTACAAAAAATATGTTTCTAGAACATGCAATAGACTACCTAATTAATAAACTACACTCATTAACATGGTGACCAGAACACATTACTAGGCAACGAAAAGCACACAAGTTGACAGTACTGAAAAAGCTGTCAGCTTCAACAGAGTTCGAATTATGCTATAAAACAATCAACTTCAAAGGATATTTGCTAAATCAATTAAAAACGGAAATACCAATGTGCAAAGCAATAAACATGCTGAAAACGTAATTCGACGCTAAACTCCTTCCTCTAAATGTGCATGCACTATATTTCAATTTTACAAAATGTCATTCTACCCGTAACTAGCACCTAATTAGGATAAACTAATACACTCAACTAACTGTAGATAATTCCTACGAGAATATGCAAAGCTAACACATTTTAGACATGCATTATTGACCCCTTCCATCTTCAACCAACCATTTCAAACACACTATACTGAACAAATAAAAAGTCATATAAACATCTTTTGCTGCTTTCGAATTCAAAGCAAAAATGTGATCTTACTACAATTACCTTTGCTTAGTAAAATAATATATATAAATATATATATATATATCAATTTGTGGTCAGAGCCGTGTAAATGTTGTTGATAATTCTCGTTAGTCCTAGGGTAGACTTTGGTTATTATTATTTATATTTTAGTATTACACAAACTCTCTTTATTGTCCTGGGCACAAACTCAGGATTTGCGTTCTAACAGTTCCTTTCCTTGACGTTGTAATTGTAAATAAAAATAATATCGTATTGTAAACAATGAAAAACAAAATAAAATAGTAACTTGTCGAGGAAGCTTCAGTGTAAATGTTATTAATAATTTAACGCAGGTGATAATTTGCTAATATATATAATTAATGTAGAATTTACAGCAATAATAGAATAAAGCCCACACAAGCGTTGGTCCAGCGGTTAGATCACCGGACTGTCAACCAAAAACCAACAGGTCGCGGGTTCTAGCCCTGCTACCGGCGGATCCCTGTCGCCCTGCAGGAGTTTTGGGCATAGTGGACGTAATAATCTTCTATCTAGAAGGAACGTCTGTAAACTATAAGATAACTCTGTACAAAACTCTGTACAAACTACTCTGCACAGAACTGACTGCCTAGCCTTAAATATTAGCGGAGGAGAGCGGGGATCAGACATATCACTAGGAGGGGTGAAAATAATAGTACAAAACTCATAATAAAAATGATAGTTTTAACATAAACTTCCCTGTGCGAGAAATAAAATAATAGACTATTCCTAGCCATTCCGAGAATTAATTTTAGGTCGGCACGAGAGTGGATTCTTAAAACAGACCCAGCTCCGCCCAAAAAACTGGCGTTGGAGAGATAGAGGAAGTAAGTAATTTGTGTTCTAACATTTGGAACCACCAATATGTGACAATATATATATATATATATATAGAGAGAGAGAGAGAGAGAGAGAGAAAGAGAAAGAAAGAGAGAAGGATATATATATATATAGAGAGAGATAGAGTATTAACTCATCATTAATGTTTAACGTGTACTATATGTTTTTAAGGTGTAAGGCGAAAGACTCTGAAAAAAGAAACCTGGATTCAGATCTAAGTGATCCCCTTCAAATTAATCTTTTTCGGAAATCTGGTAAGCTATTTACGATTTATATGGATATTTAAATGTAGAATTTCCATTGAGAAAATAAGCAACATAGGATTATTGGTTATCTTATGGAATTACTACTTCTAAAAAAATTATATCTTTTGACTGTCAGCAGAACAAGATCTTTCTATCGCCAACCTAAGGGTCATCCACATATTACGTAGGTACAACTAATGCACAAATACATGATAGGACCATCCCCTCGCTTCTTACCTAGAAATTTTAATTATCATATATATCTCTCTTTCGCCTTCTCCGAATCCTGTTTGTAAAAAGTACTTTTAGCCATAGTCACGGCGTATTTGCTTTACTATTTACATTTTCTTTATATCGAGTATGCTTAAGTTAAAATGTAATAAATAAACTACCATAGAACATTTAAATCATATTGTCTAGAAAACTGCACCAAAATAATTGATTAAATATAATAATATAAGTGGCATTATTATTATTTCAAGAAATGAAAGTATGAATCAGTCAGATGTGGATATGTTTTACCGATTTTTTTAATATATGCACATTCAGGTCAGACTCCCCCCCTTTTCAAAAAAGGAGATAAATCTGACCCCGGAAATTATAGACCTGTTTCTCTAACAAGCATAACATGTAAATTACTTGAACATATAATATATAGTAGTATAGTAAATCATCTAGACAAACTAAATGCACTGTGCCCACACCAACATGGCTTCAGGAAAAATAGATCATGTGAGACTCAATTGATAGGCTTAATAGATGACTTGTCTAAGGGATTAGATAATAACAACCAAATTGATGCTATATTACTAGATTTTTCAAAAGCATTTGATAAAGTTCATCATTCTAGTCTTCTTAAAAAACTTAAATACTTTGGCATCTCTGGTCCCTTACATCAGTGGATTCAGGACTTTCTTATAGGCAGAGAACAAACAGTGATAATAAATGGCTCTAAGTCATCACCAATAACAGTAAACTCAGGAGTTCCACAAGGAACTGTTCTAGGGCCCCTACTATTTCTAATTTACATTAATGATCTGCCTAATTGCATCAACACAGGCACAAAAGTAAGATTATTTGCCGATGATTGCATAATTTATAGAATAATAAAGACAGGAAAAGATAGTGAACTTTTACAAAAAGACCTAGATGAACTACAAAAATGGGAATCAAACTGGAGTATGTCTTTTCACCCAGAAAAATGCCAACTAATAAGGGTATCCAAGAAAAAGAAACAAATAATAACAAACTACTTTATTCATGGTAAAGAACTAACTCAAACTAGCAATGCTAAGTATCTAGGAGTAATAATAAATGATAAGTTATCTTGGAACCCTCACATTGATGAAGTAATTAAAAAATCAAACAAAACATTAGGATTCATAAAAAGGAATTTTTACAAATGTAATAAGAATATAAAACTAAAATGCTATCTCACATTAGTTAGGCCTATACTAGAATATGCAGGATCTGTATGGGACCCATCAACTAAAGAAAACATTAAAAAATTAGAACAAATTCAAAAAAGAGCTGCAAGGTTTATAACTAGTGAATATTCCCCATTGACAAGAGTAACACCATTAGTCAAATCACTAATCCTAGAAACACTAGAGGACAGAAGGGCAAAGAGTAAAGTAGTAATAATACATAAGGCATTAAACTCTAATTTAGAAATACAACCCAATAACAATCTGTTGAAAAGCTCAGATAAACATAGAGACAAAAACACCTTCCTTGTCCCTTATGCGAGAACAAATGCATATAAGTACTCTTTCTTCCCGAGTGGCATTCGGGCATGGAATGGGTTGCCTGAACAAACCAGGCAAAACCAATAACCTAACATCATTTAAAACATTAATAAAAATGCAAGACTAGACTCGGACCACGGATGAGCGTAGGACGCAATAATCTTCTTTATAGAAGGAGCGTCTGTAATGTATAAGATAAGATAAGACTCAAATTCCTTCGAATTCAAAAGAAAAACAAAACAACATAATTTGCTTTGCCATTAAAATCAATCGTTGCACGTTCGTCCACAATCTGTCGGTCTCATAATGCCGTTATGATTCTTACGTGACTGCAAATATAATAAATACTCGACTTGTTCTAGTGATTTATCTGACATCTAATGTGAGAGATTAAATAAGTATTCTGCACGAATAGTTTGTTTTGTTTTTCATTGTTTACGTATAATATATGTATATAGTCAAGGACTATCGCTAGAGACCATTGATCAACGTGAACAACGCTTGGAAGAGCAACGTCGCCTTAATGTAAGGCTACAATTACTTATGAAACAAAATATATTGCCAACCTTCAAGTGCGCAACCAATGCCGACGTTACCTACAAAAGTTTCGGACCATTTAATATAGCATGTATTTACTGTCATGCTGTTCATTTTTCCGAAGAACGGTGTCGAACAGAATCAACCGCGACTCTTTTGTCACGGTTGTTTACATGGTAAAGTAAACATTGAGCCATCAGTGTTTCTAAATGATTTGGCGAGCTTCTTTTTAAAACTTTATTTACTCGTAGAAGAATACCACAAGAGAATCAGGAACTTAAATTCATGTTTCGCACTGGCTTCGTTTAAACGTAGATGACGATCGGACAATCAATAGTCTTCATAACAGCAGGGCAAGTCTACAATAAGAAGAATATGGAAGTACATTCAACACTAAATGTTAATGATGAATCTGTGTACAATGTGTACAGTTACAGTTACACTTCTTATATTCCGACGACGCCGTCACCGAGCTACTTAAATATCCATATATAGCAAGTTAATGGATGCGCCCTAAGAGTTTTGGAATATTTAAATAGTTAAAACTTAAATATCCACTTAATCATTACATCATGATTATTAATGTTATTTTAAAGAGTGCATGCTACTTTTATAACGTATTTATGATATTTACGTACATCAAACTATATATTATGTATATAGTTTAATTTGTATTCAATTTATATACACATTTCTAATATTGTTGAAGCCTGTCTGAACAAATCTGAATTGATATGTAAATATGCAGCTTCTTATTTGTGGCTGCTTTATGTAAATTTACTTACTTTTTTATATTTTTAGTTTTTATAATTTATCTACAATTCACACTTCAATGTATGTTTATTCGTGAACAATCCCCTCGATACACTAACCTACACTATATGATATAGTCGTTCAATTTACAGGTTACATTGATGACCGTTATAAAGTCATTGATAAGTAGGACATGCAATCTTGATTAGTCATAAATAATCTCATTGGAGATAAATTTGTTCAATTAATAACAGCTTATCAACCGGCATTTATTAAATGCTATCACTAGCTTAATTGTTCTTTTGAAAGCCCTTAAAGCAGATTACAATATATTGAAGCAAAATATTTTGTAATGAAAAGAAGAGGTGACTGCAAAATACATTTGTAGGCCTAAACCAAATTAAATATGCCTCCTGCAAATAGTAAAGTATATACATTCCCCCATGTAACTTATTGTTTACAATTTCTCTATTATTTTAAAGATATTTGATATGAAAGAAATGTATAATATATTCTAATAATATTACAGTACGATAATGCTTGACATTCTGTCATTACTTTTAGCCTATAAAGACCGATCTCAGAGCGGTCACCCCGATATTTATATTTTCAACGCACCCATACTGATTTCAAATAATTATCTATTAACACAGATACAACCATTTCCAATCGCCCCAAAGTATTTATGTCTACAACAACTTTGTTCACTGGGAAATCTGTTACCATCAGTTGTATTAACATCCCTATGGGTTACAACACAGCCAAGGTAGTAATTACGGTAAGAAATGTGTTTCATCATATCATATTATATCGTATCATCATCCTCATTAGCTCCATAGTCTCGAAAGACGATTAGATTTGCGCTCCTTTAATTTGGCCAGCCCTGCAAAATTGACTGTGTCGACGCCAAACAGCAAAGCTGGCGTTACGGCGGTGAACACTGTCAAGGTTTTATTTAAAAAAATTAAAATGACCGCAGTGGTCAGTTTGGTCAAAAACCGCGAATAAAACGACACATTTTGGTTTCATGTTAAAATTGCCGTTCCAACTTTTTATAGTTTTTCGATCGATCGCGTTAAAACAAAGAAGAAAAAAGGACGCGCTGAGATTATTTCTGTATTGCATCATCAAACTTATCGCAGAGATAGCTAGCGGTCTTATTATTAATGACGTCATCAAACTTTGCGTATTCATTTTAAATTAACTTTGCTTCAATGTTTGCTAATGTACAATATGAATGAATAGAACAAAATATATTCACGTTTTAATTTATTTCACGTATTTTATAGCGGGCAATTTTTAAATTGGTATAAGGGGTAGTGGTTTTAATGGGTAATTTTTTTTGTAGCGGGCAAATAACAAATTCCTTCACGTTTTAATTTATTTCGTTTACGAAATATATAATTTTTATTTTTTGCAGTGAATTGATTATTTTTTGTTTTTCCTCTTTAGTTGTATATTGAATTAGTGAATATTAAAGTGTGCAAAACAACAATAAATAAAAAAAAATACTAACCTCAAAAAAACATACTGCTTTATGTATGTTGCAAACACAAAACTAAAAAACTATAATGTGTCAAGCATATTCTACACAAAGACGGTTCGAAGAATCTGCTAGTCATTCGATCAAATTAGAATCATTCTCTTAGAATATAATATATAAATAGATATTGCATTTTTATTAATAATACGTAAATAGTTGATAATATATATCAAAACAAATTGACAAATTAATGCTATTCTTGTTAAGTGTCAATATAATAAGTAAATAGAATGTGAAAACTGTTGGGACCTACTATTATAAATTAGATGATATGAATACTTACTTCTATAGTCATGGATTGCTTAATTATGTCCCAGATCTAAATTATTGCATAGAAAATATAATACAAATAAAACATTAACACATACGTAAAGGAATCAACAAAACCTGTTATTTGATAATAATAACTATATACTATTCTATGTTTATTGGTAGTAAATTTAAGAAGGCTAATAATATTGTTATAAATTTACACTTTTATCAAATAAAATTAAACAAAGAGAATTGCAACAAGTACAAAATGCATGGCGTTTTAAGACACTATAATATATCGTCTCCTTGCTAAAAGCCGTAAACTGAAAGGAAAATGTAACCGCACAATTTTTTTTATGAAAGAACACAAAAGTAATACAACTAAAACAATCAAAATAATTATGAAGATATTTCTTATACGTTACAGACGCTCTTTCTATAAAGAAGATTATGGCGTCCTACGCTGTTCCGTTGTCTTAGTTTAGTTTTGCATTTTTATTAGTGTTTTAAATGGTGTTACATTACTGGTTTTCCTAATTTGTTCAGGCAACCCATTCCTTAGCCCTTAAAGAACTAATTAATGAAATATATCCAATCTTTAAAATATTTTTTCAGACCTCTCTACACCAGGGCAAATTTTCCAAGGTTTGGACATTAGCTAATGTAACCCCTTTTTTTCCAAAAAAAGGAGATAAAATTTGACCCCGGAAATTAGAGACCTGTTTCTCTAACAAGCATAACATGTAAAATACTTGAACATATAATACATAGTAGTATAGTAAATCATTTAGACAAACTTAATGCCCTGTATCCACACCAATATGGCTTAAGGAAAAATAGATCCCGTGAGACTCAATTAATAGGCTTAATAGATGACTTGTCTAAGGGATTAGATAAAAACAACCAAATTGATGCTATATTACTAGATTTTTTCCAAAGCATTCGATAAAGTTCATCAATCTAGTCTACTAAAAAAAGCTTAAATATTTTGGCATCTCTGGTCCCTTACATCAGTGGATTAAGGACTTTCTTTTAGGCAGATAACAAACTGTGGTAATAAATGGCTCTAAGTCATCACCAATAACTGTAAACTCAGGAGTTTCACAAGGAACTGTTTTAGGACCCCTGCTATCTTATCTTATCTTATCTTATTTCTAATTTAAATAAACGATCTGCCAAAGAGCATCAACACAGGAACAAAGTAAGATTATTTGCCGATGATTGCATACTTTATAAAATAATAAAGAACGGAAAATATAGTGAACTTTTACAAATTGACCTAGATGAACTACAAAAATGGAACTCAAACTGGAATATTTATTTTCACCCTAAAAAATGCCAATTAATACGGGTATCCTAGAAAAAGAAACAAATAACAGCAAACTACTTCATTCATGGTAAAGAACTAACTCTAACTAACAATGCTAAGTATCTAGGAGTAATAATAAATTATAAGTTATCTTGGAACCCTTATATTGATGAAGTAATTAAATAATCAAACTAAACATTAGGATTCATAAAATGAACTTTTACAAATGTAATAAAAATATAAAACTAAGATGCTATCTCACATAAGTTAGACCCAGTGCTTTTTTCGTGACGGTACGCACCGGTATTAAGTACCGGCACCTTTTTCAATGTCGAGAAAAATTATTACTTTTCTTGTATTTTAACGTTTATTATTAATATAAAATGCGAAACTGCTTTAAAAGTTAGGCAATCCATCACTGAGTACCGGCAACTATTTTTTTACAAAAAAATCACTGGTTATATACTAGAATATGCAGCACCTGTGTGGGACCCATCAACTAAAGAAAACATTAAACAATTATAACAAATCCAACAAGAGTAAAATAAAGGTTAGGGAACCAAATGTCACATTGTCTATATGACCCTATATATTTGATTGCCCAAAAGTAAAGTTTGTGTATGAACCCAAGTCTTGGTTACTTATCTTATACATTACAGACGCTCCTTCTATAAAGAAGATTATTGCGTCCTACGCTCATCCGTGGTCCGAGTCTAGTCTTGCATTTTTATTAATGTTTTAAATGATGTTAGGTTATTGGTTTTCCTGGTTTGTTCAGGCAACCCATTCCATGCCCGAATGCCACTCGGGAAGAAAGAGTACTTATATGCATTTGTTCTCGCATAAGGGACAAGGAAGGTGTTTTTGTCTTTATGTTTATCTGAGCTTTGCAACAGATTGTTATTGGGTTGTATTTCTAAATTAGAGTTTAATGCCTTATGTATTATTACTACTTTACTCTTTGCCCTTCTGTCCTCTAGTGTTTCTAGGTTTAGTGATTTGATTAATGGTGTTACTCTTGTCAATGGGGAATATTCACTAGTTATAAACCTTGCAGCTCTTTTTTGAATTTGTTCTAATTTTTTAATGTTTTCTTTAGTTGATGGGTCCCATACAGATCCTGCATATTCTAGTATAGGCCTAACTAATGTGAGATAGCATTTTAGTTTTATATTCTTATTACATTTGTAAAAGTTCCTTTTCATGAATCCTAATGTTTTGTTTGATTTTTTAATTACTTCATCAATTTGAGGGTTCCAAGATAACTTATCATTTATTATTACTCCTAGATACTTAGCATTGCTAGTTTGAGTTAGTTCTTTACCATGAATGAAGTAGTTTGTTATTATTTGTTTCTTTTTCTTGGATACCCTTATTAGTTGGCATTTTTCTGGGTGAAAAGACATACTCCAGTTTGATTCCCATTTTTGTAGTTCATCTAGGTCTTTTTGTAAAAGTTCATTATCTTTTCCTGTCTTTATTATTCTATAAATTATGCAATCATCTGCAAATAATCTTACTTTTGTGCCTGTGTTGATGCAATTTGGCAGATCATTAATGTAAATTAGAAATAGTAGGGGCCCTAGAACAGTTCCTTGTGGAACTCCTGAGTTTACTGTTATTGGTGATGACTTAGAGCCATTTATTATCACTGTTTGTTCTCTGCCTATAAGAAAGTCCTGAATCCACTGATGTAAGGGACCAGAGATGCCAAAGTATTTAAGTTTTTTAAGAAGACTAGAATGATGAACTTTATCAAATGCTTTTGAAAAATCTAGTAATATAGCATCAATTTGGTTGTTATTATCTAATCCCTTAGACAAGTCATCTATTAAGCCTATTAATTGAGTCTCACATGATCTATTTTTCCTGAACCCATTTTGGTGTGGGCACAGTGCATTTAGTTTGTCTAGGTGATTTACTATACTACTATATATTATATGTTCAAGTAATTTACATGTTATGTTTGTTAGAGAAACAGGTCTATAATTTCCGGGGTCAGATTTATCTCCTTTTTTGAAAAGGGGGGTTTTATTGGCTAATTTCCAATCTTTGGGCACTTTGCCCTGGTTTTGAGAGGCCTGGAAAAGTATTTTAAAGATTGGAGATATTTCATTAGTTAGTTCTTTAAGCAGTCTTGCTGGTATTTCATCTGGACCAGAAGCTTTGTTTACTTTTAAGTTGGTTAGGAGTTGTTTAATGCCTTTTTCATCTACATTTATATTTCCTATCTCTTCTAGTTTGTTAAAATTTATGAATATTTCTTTGTCACCTGGATTTGAAAAAGATGATGCAAAGTGTGTGTTTAGGATATTAGCTTTAGTTTCATTATCATTATAAGTTTCATTGTTTTGGCCTTTTAGTGGAGCTATGCCTGTAGTGTCCATTTTTCTTGATTTAATGTAGGACCATAAGTTTTTATTATTATCTTTAGAAATTACATTGTTTACATATTCATTCTGCAGCTGTCTGCTTAGTTTCTGAGTTAAATGTTTAATTTTTAGGTATTTTTTATGTAGTCTAATTGAATTAGTTGCCTTAAACTTTTTGAATAGATTTTCTTTTTGTTTACACAGTTTCTTTAGTTTAGTGTTAAACCAACATTTGTTAATTTTATTTGATGTTTGTTTTGTTGGCACAGAGTCAGCCATTATTGCTTTTAAGTTGGTTTTTATAAATTGCCAAATATCTTCAACTGGACTATCTATATTGTATTTAGTAAGAAAATTGGTTTGGAATTTTATTGCTGCTTGATGTAGTTCTGTTGTGTTACATTTATTCCAGAGATAAATTATTCTTTTAGGTTTCTTGCTAATTTGGATTTTTATTTTGTTATTTACTTTGACAATATCATGATCTGAAAGTCCAGGGATTATTTCATAATCTAATACTAGTCCTGGTCTGTTCGTTAAAAATAAATCTAGTATATTATGGTTTCTTGTTGGTTTTTTATTAATTTGGTCTAAGTTTAGATTTTGGATGGTATTGATAAACATTTCATTTATTTCTTTTGTGTTTTGGTGCTTTTCTATAGAGTAGCTATTCCAATTTATATCAGGGAGGTTGAAGTCCCCCATTATCCAAATTATAGCATTTTTATATTTAGTTTCAATACTTGTCAGCTGATTACACAGATCAGACATGTACTCTGATGTTGAGTTTGGTGGTCTGTAAACACTGCCTACAATTAGTGGTTTGGAATTAGGTCTGCTGATTTTACAAAATACTGACTCTATGTTTTTTTGAGGTTCTAATTTAATTTCTTCAGCTATTAGGGTAGATTTTATGGCTAGTAAGACTCCTCCATGCCTGTCTGACCTATCTTTCCTAAAAATTTCATAATTATTATTGAATATCTCTGTGTTGTAAATATCTGGGCTAAGCCATGTTTCGGAACCTGCAATTATGTCTGGTTCTTCATTATTTATTAAAAGTTCCAAATCAGCTTTTTTATTTTTAATGCTTTGGAAATTTATTGTAAGAGTTTTGAGGTGATACTGATTTGGGGTTTTATGGGATTTAGTGTTAAAAAGTGTCTTTTTACTTTTTTTTATTGGTGTTGATCTAGCTAAGGGTTTATTTAGGTCTAAATTATTAACTTCTGGGCTTGTCAAGGCACTGTAGGGGTTAGTGGTATCCAGGTCATGAGAATTAAACAGACCTGAACTAAATTGTGGCAACCCACACTGTACACAGTGCCAAGAGGCATCTTTATTTCCTAATGCTATATAAATTGGGGTGTTCATATGCAAGCATGCAGCATGGTACCATTCATCACAGGTGTCACATTGAATGGCTCGTTGTTTTGCTGTGCATGGCTTACTGCAAATGTTACATCTATCTCTAACTGTCTTGACTGGGCCTGGGTTGGATTCTACATCGCCAGCCAAGAGCAACAATAGTACTAAATGATTTTGTCTGTACCTGCAAATTTTGTGTTTAAAATGGTTTAGGGAGATCTTTTTTAGGAGGATATAAGCATGAGTGTTGTCAATATCTTTAATGTTGTGGTGATTAATTATTATCTGCTTATGGACAATTTCATGTTTGGGTAGTTTTAGTGCCCTTACCAGAACTAGGGCTAAGACTAGGATTACAAGTTTCATTTCCTTTTTTAATACTTTTATTTAATAGTTTGGTGTATTTTATAATTAAATATAGTAGTTCTAATTGATGTTTAATGTTTTGTAAATAGGCTATAGCCTAGGGACTATAGGCTATAGGCCTGTTACTACTTAGAATTTAGATTTAGGCTAAGATTTAATAATTTGGTAACCTTATATTCTTATATAGGTCTAGTGGCGATTGTATTGTTTAAATACTAATAAAACGAATGTTATTATTTGTCTCTTATATAATTAATTATGTTTTATTACTATAATATGTGTTTATTTGTCTGAGTTTCTTTATTATTTATTATAATTGTGCTTAAGTTATATTATTTTAAACCTGGCCTAGACTCCTAGACCAGTAATTGTAAACAAACAATTCGAATATGGGGTCAATATGGCGGCCTCCGAAGCGCCAAGTATAAATAATACTTTAAGCTCACTGTTACGAGCAATTATTCTATTTAATAGTATTTGCAATATACATATACTAAGTATTAACTTAATTAAAGGTTAGTATAAAGTTTAAATGGGTGTTAGTTATATAAATATAGAAAATATATTGAAAAACTTATCCGTGATATGAATTAAGCGTACTAGCCCGAACCGGAAGTCGTATCTCGTGCCGGTTACTTGGCAAAAGTTAGAATATTATTGTGAAAGTAAAGTTGTATTTCCTTATAACATCTTGCCTAACCTAACTTATATGCATAGTTTTGACCTAATGTCCCTATACAGATTCAGACAATCTCAGATATCTATATAGATAAAAACACAGATAGACAGATACATATATAATAAAGAGACAGAGTGACGAGAATGTAGGTAAAGAGGCTGAAAGGCAGCTGGTAGGCAGATGACAAACTTTTATACAATCAACAAATAATTAAAACATTATTAGTAAAACATATATTGGTTTTATTTCATAGATAGATTTACCAAATTGCAATGTGCATTTTCTTATCCATAAATGGATCCATTTATACATACACATATATATATATATATACAGGACTCAGGTTTATCGCCCATTACGTCACCTCTCACAATACATAGTAGGAACGAAAGGGAACAAGTTTCGTGTGATTTGATTGATGCTCCAACATCACATGATAATAAGATTTTCGGTACCAATAAAAAATTACCTACAGCCGTCGGTAAGTAATGAAATCGTGTTATTCATATTAAATTTGTTTTTATTAAAATGTTCCTTTTCTACTAAAGTGTGTATTTGTCTATATCTCTTTGCATATAACATATATCTAGGTAACCCTTTATTAAGAGGTATCAATAATGATGTCATATCTTGTTTTATATAAAGTGCTACAGATGCTCCTTTTTTTACAGACGATTATTGCATCGTTCGCTTATTTGTTAATTAATACTATTTTATCATTCTGATGATGTTTTTAAATGATGTTAAGTTGTTAGTTTTCCTAATTAGTAAATGCAACCCATTCCATGCCCGGATGCAACTCGGGAGTAAAGAGAACGTGTATGCTTTTTTTTATTGCATATGAAATAAGAAAGTATTTTTGTCCTTATGTCTGTCTGAACACTTTAATAGATTCTAAGTTGGAATCTCTATATAATAATTTTTTTTTAAAAATCTGCCAGTCAGTCTGTGTATCGGAATGCTTAGCGACTTTGTTTTGAGAGTAAAGACAGATGACTTAATATCAATGACTATAAATAAGAAGACCGCTTGCGTTTTTTTTAAAGCTCAAGAATCGTGTCTTCGATGCGCCTCAAATAACTTTCGAAAAGGCTTCCACTGTATGCTTCTTTTTATCTTAATCTTAATTATAGTTCTTAGTTCTAAATAGTCCGTGGAAAACCACGTAAAAGATCCCACATCTCCTTCCTCACCAAAATCAGCTTCTTGCATCTGCGTCGTATTGCCACCATCCGCCGTTATCTCACCAAGGAAGCTTGTGTTAAGCTCATTATCTCTCTCCTCTTTTCCCGCTTGGACTATTGCAATTCGCTTTTGGCTGGTCTCTCGGCCTCCTCCCTTCAAGGACTCCAACGTATCCAGAACTGCGCAGCCCGACTAGTTCTCAAGAAGAAGAAGTCAAATAATATCACTCCTCTGTTCCGATCTCTGCACTGGCTACCCGTCAACAAGCGGATCTCATATAAGCTGGCTTCTCTCTGTTATAAGTGCCTGAATAGCTGTGCCCCGGATTACCTTCGCTCTCTTTCTGGAGCCCTACACCCAGTCCCGCCCACTTCTTTCGGCTTCTGACGCGCTTACTTTGTGGATCCCTCGTGTTAGGCTATTGTCCGCTGGCGAACGTTCATTTTCCTAGGACCGTCTGCTTGGAATCACCTCCCACTACAGCTTCGTCAGAGCCCTAGCTATGACACCTTCAGGAGCCGGCTGAAGACTCACCTATGTCGTCAGCAGAATTAGCTTATTACTACATATTTCGTTGTCTATCTGTATTCTGTAACTGTCGTCTGCGCATAGAACGGTCAGCAATGGGATATGCGCTATATAAGCACCGTTATTATTTATTTATTTAAGATTTTTGCTTTTATTTTTGGTAAGCTTTTGGGAAAAGTGGGTCATAAGTATAGCATTTAATGAGGTCATATTAGGCAAGATCATTTCTACAAATCACATAAAAATTAAAATCCTTTTTCTGTCATTGAAAAATAATTTAATTAATTATTTAATTGGTTATTTATATAGCGCCTCACTCCATGCTAATGCAAGCATGTTCAGCGAGCTCTCAAAAACGAAACGAAAATAACACTCTAAAATAGTTTTAAACACGGTTTCGGCCGATGAAGGCACGAAACGACAATAACATTGTAAAATTATTTTAAGCAAGTTTAGTTGAAAAGAAAAGTCATCAAATTCTTCTTGAATGCCTTTTTTGACACAGAGTTTTTCAGTGTCTTAGGTAAGCCGTTCCACAATGAAGGCGCCACTGATTCAAACGAGCGTACACCAAGAGTATTTTTCCTGTGACCTTCCAAACATGGAATTTCCAGGAGAGATTGAGTAGAAAATCGGAGCACCCTTAACGGGACATGCTTCGGTATAAGCTCTTTGAGATAAGCAGGTGCTGTGCCTTCCACGCATCCATAGGTAAGGGACATAATATTATTATCGATGCGCTTCGTCACAGGGAGCCAGTGGAGGTCTTTGAGAATTGGGGTGATATGGTCATACTTCTTTACTCGTGACACAATGCGTGCTGCGGTATTTTGAACTTTTCTAAGTCTATCCAGTTGTTTCTGGGGTAAATCCCACAGGCAACTGTTACAATAGTCTAGTCTTGACTATATTGTTGCAACAGCAAAAGGATTGGCTGTTTTTTTGATTAGTCAAAGTTCGCAGCTGACCCAGGGCACGAAGATGGAAGGAACATGCCCTAACCACAGTACTGATTTGTGGACCCATTTTAATTTATTGTCAATGATAAAGCCGATGTCCCTGACAGTGTTGGACAAAAAGATATCAGCGGCCCCTACTTTAAATAGATGGAATATCGACTTTCCTAAGATTGAAGTTTGAACCGCACAGAATTGCCTCAGTCTTGTCGTCATTTAGTTTGATTGTTGGCAGTCATCCACGCTTTCACCGCTAGACAGCAGTCTTCCACTGCATTAACAGCGGCAGCACAAGCATTATGATCAGGATGGAAGCTTATGTACAGCTGGGTATCATCCGCATATATTTCGCGAGATAATCCTAGGCTATCAATTATTCTGCCAAGCTGGCTAGTGTAAACATCAAAAAGGATAGGCCCTAAAACTGAACCTTGGGGTACGCCACAGATGAGAGAAGTGGCTTTTGATAAGGTCTGATTGATAGAAACTCTCTGGGTCATGTCTGCCAAGTAGGATTTAAACCAATTAAGTGCAATACCAGTGATGTCCATCTCGTATTGAAGTCTTGATAAAAGTAAGTCATGGTTGATAACATCAAAGGCAGCACTGAGGTCCAACAGAACTAAGATAGTCAGATCACCACGGTCAATAATACATAGAACATCATTCAGACCACGTAATATTATCGTCTCACACCTCTGCCCAGGACGATAGGCAGATTGAAATGTATCAATCAGGCCATGTGTGGTTAGATGTTGTAAAATCTGCTGAGAGACTACCCTCTCAAGAAGCTTCGATACATAGAGATGGTTAGATACTGGGCGAAAACTCGTGCAGTCACTAGGATCGAGCCCCTTTTTTCTTTAATAAAGGCTTGTTGACAGTAGTCTTAAACATTTGTGGGACTGTGGCTGACTCCAGGCTACCATTTATGATACGTCATTGGCTCCTTGTAAAAGCCATAATTGAATATAAAGTGGTGCAACTTTGCCAACAAAGAGATGCCATCCTATCTCGAGAAACTAATCAAACCATATGTACGGCAAGGAAAACTTCGTTCTGCAAACTCCTCGCTTCTGGAAGTGCACCTTTCTCTCTGACGATCGTTGGCCTTAGAGCCTTCTCAATATCCGGTCCGAAGGTGTGGAATCTACTTCCTAATCAACTCAGGCAATAATGCTATATTTATACTTTAAAAAAGAACCTAAAAACTCATTATTTCAATATTTAACTTAGATAACATGCTTTAAACTCCTACTGTCTTACTTATATGTTAGGTTGGTTATTGCTTCATTTATATAATTTGTCCTATGTTTGTGAAGTTTTAAATCATAAATTAGTAATACATTTCTTAACATAAAGATTATATCCGTTTTCTTATTTGTTTGTTGCTCATTGGTAAATGCCCTTTGATCTTAAATAATGTTTTTTTGCAGCGTTATGCATATATTATTATATGTTACAGATATTTTTCTAAAAAGAAGATTACCTCCCGCATGGACTATTGCAATTCGCTCTTAGCTGGTCTCTCGGCCTCCTCCCTTCAAGGATTCTACCGTATTTAGAACTGTGCAGCCCGACTAGTCCTCAAGAAGAAGATCTCAAATAATATCACTCCTCTGCTTCGTTCTCTGCACTGGCTTCCCATCAACAACTGGATCTCGTATAAGCTGGCTTCACTCTGCTATAAGTGTCTTAATAAATCTTCCCCGGATTACTTTTGCTCCTTTCTTTAGCTCTACACCCAATTTCGCCCACTTCGCTCAGCTTCTGGTGCGCTTACTCTGCGGATTCCTCGTGTGAGGCTAGTGTCTGCTTTCTTCTACGCGGGACCGTCCGCTTGGAATCACCTCCCACTACAGCTTCGCCAGAGCCCTAGCTTCGACACCTTCAGAAGCCGACTGAAGACTCACCTATTTCGTTAGCAATATTTGCTACATATTTTCATTTTCGTCTGTTGTTGTCGTTTCAGCGCACATAACCGTTATTATTGTTATTTCTTTTTATTATTATTATCTATGGATATATTTAGTAAGATTTATTTAGATTTGGTAGGTCAAGGCAGTTCGATTAATTCCGCATCACCGCAGCAAAATGTTAGATTCCGTGGTTTGGCGTTAAATTCTCCGAGCCGCAGCGGTTAATCATGGGCCCTTCTTGTTACATGGTCATATGTAACAAAAAGCTAGTAATTCAATATGCCAACAAACCTTTCTTTCATATATACAGGTGTACAAAAAAAACATTTTATGATTACTTACAGATGACATATCTGCCCCCACCACCTTAAGCACTACTGCCTTGAACAATGGGGTATACACAAAAGATGCACCAATTACTTTGAAATGTGATACTACACCGAACATCGATTACGTAGACACAAGTCGTGTAGCCATTACTTGGAGCTGGTTGGTAAGTCAATTAACGCCAATAGGTTTTCATCAATGCTTCATCTGGGGATGTTAAACGCAAAACAACGATCCATTCAATGTGACACATGTGATGAATGGTACCATGCTTTATGCTTGCATATTAACACCACAATTTATATAGCGTTAGGAATTAAAGATGACTCTTGGCACTGTGTACAGTGTTGGTTGACACAATTTAGTTTAGGTATGTTTAATTATCATGACCTGGATAGCACTAGCCCCTACAGTACCTGACTAGCCCAGAAGTTAATAATTTAGACCTAAATAAACCCGTAGATAAATCAACACCAATAAAAAAATAAGTAAAAAGACACTCTTTAACACTAAATCCCGTAAAACCCCAAATCAGCATAACCTCAAAACTCTAACAATAAACTTCCAAAGCATTAAAAATAAACAGCTGATTTGGAACTTTTAATAAATAATGAAGAACCAGACATATGTGCAGGTTCCGAAACATGGCTTAGCCCAGATATATATAACACAGAGATATTCAATAATAATTATGAAATTTTTAGGAAAGATAGGTCAGACAGGCATGGAGAAGTCTTACTAGCCATAAAATCTACCCTAATAGCTGAAGAAATTAAAATAGAATATCAAAATAACATAGAGTCAGTCTTTTGTAAAATAAGCAGACCTAATTCAAAACCACTAATTGTAGGCAGTGTTTACAGACCACCAAACTCAACATCAGAGTACATGACTGATCTGTGTAATCAGCTGAGAAGTATTGAAACTTAATATAAAAATGATATAATTTGGATAATGGGGGACTTCAACCTCCCTGATATAAACGGCATATAAACTGATAAATGAAATGTTTATCAATACCATCCAAAATCTAAACTTAGATCAAATTAATAAAAAAAACAACAACAACCATAATAAACTAGATTTATTTTTAACGAACAGACCATGACTAGTAATATATTATATAATAATCCCTGGACTTTCAGATAATGATATTGTCAGAGTAAATAAAAAAAAAACCCAAATAGGAAAGAAACGTAAAAGAATAATTTATCTCTGGAATAAATGTAACACAACATAACTACATCAAGCTGTAATAAAATTCCAAACCAACTTTCTTACTAAATACAATATAAAGAGTCCAGTTGAAGATATTTGGCAGATCATAAAAACCAACTTAAAAGCAATAATGGCTGATTCTGTGCCAACAAAACAAACATCAAATAAAAATAACAAATGTCGGTTTAACACTAAACTAAAGAAACTGTGTAAACAAAAAGAAAATCTAATTAAATTAGACTACATAAAAAGTATCTAAAAAATAAACATTTAACTCAGAAACTAAGCAGACAGCTGCAGAATGAATATGTAACAATGTATTTTCTAAAGATAATAATAAAAACTTATGGTCCTACATTAAATAAAGAAAAATAGACACTACAGGCATAGCTCCACCGAAAAAGGCTTCCGTACCAACAGATCATGTACTGACCAGATTGCAACACTGCGCATCATCCTAGAACAGTCACTGGAGTGGAACTCACCCCTCTATGTCAACTTAGTGGCCAACGGCCAACAGGTGACAGATGCTTTTCAGGTGAAGACCGGTGTGAGACAAGGATGCTTGCTTTCGCCTTTCCTGTTTCTCCTGGCCATTGACTGGGTGATGAAAACATCCACACACCAGAGGCGGAATGGTATCCCATGGACCTTGTGGGACCAACTCGATGATCTTGACTTTGCTGATGATTTTGCCCTTTTCTCTCATACCCAACAGCAGATGCAGGAGAAATCTAGCAATGTTGCAGCCACTTCGACAAGCATTGGTCTTAATATACGCAAAAGGAAGAGTAGGTTCCTCAAAGTCAATGCCACCAGTAATACACCCATTATGCTGGAAGAAGAAGCACTAGAGGAAGTTGAGAGTTGTGTCTATCTTGACAGCGTTGTGGACAAGCAAGGTGGGACAGATGCTGATGTAAAAACAAGTGTTGGAAAGGCACGAACGGCCTTCCAACAACTCAGGATTGTCTGGGTCTCCAGACACCTGAGAAACAGTCTAAATATCAGGATCTTCAACCCCATGGTAAAACCTGTGCTGCTGTATGGAGCTGAAACCTGGAGAACCACGGCCAAGAATATAAAGAAACTACAGGCCTTTATAAATAACTGATTCATTGGCCAGACAGGATTAGCAACCCGAAGCTGTGGCAGCGGACCAAGCAAAAACCAGTAGAACAGGAGATCCTCCAGAGAAGATGGCGATGGATTGGCCATACACTCCGAAAACCTGCTTCCAGCACAACAAGGCATGCCCTGAACTGGAACCCTCAGGGAAAACGGAAAAGAGGTCGACCGAGGAACGCCTGGCGCAGAGATGTAGAAGCAGATACCAAAGAATTTGGCCTTACTTGGGGGAAGCTGGAGAGACTGGCCCAGGATAGAGATGCCTGGAGGTCCCTTGTTGGCGGCCTATGTCATAGGAAGGACCACAGACGTCGATAATCAATTTTGACTAGTCTATATACTTTAATATGCGACTTTATACATTCTATACATTAAATTTTATGAATTATAGACTCTAAATGATTTCTTTTAAATGCCATAAGCTAGGGTCAGGGCAACCGGACACAATATAAAAGAACAAAAACTAAATACCGAAAGAAACATTCTCAATACTGATTTAGTACGAGAAGCTTGACAGCAACACATATGCCAGGGTCAGGGCGACCGAATTAAAAAGTCTCTTAGTAAACCCGGACGAGACTTTTGGCTCTTGTGTCCAGGGCGTAACTTTTAGGATTGAGCCGAAGGCGTGACGTATCGTGTAACAGGGAAGGTTTCCGCAGGCCAGCGACCGTTCACTGCGGTTCCCTTAAGGATCAATATCGTGGTGGATCGCTCGTATACCTGCACTGTCACCCGGTAGTGCAAATCCTATACTATAAATACTGGTTTCCAGGCACCAGGTGGTTATCGAGACGGGAATACAACGTCCATTGCTTCCTCCCCACCAAGACCCCGTGGCCTCTCGGCAGTGCAATGGATTTCGGATCCAAACATATAAACAAACTCATGGTAATTATTTAGATTGATACTGGCTTTCTAATGTAATTACTCATGCTGGCCATCTTAAATGCCATATCGGATGACGTATACTGGTAGTTATATAGAGGATAAAAGTCAACACCTTTTCGCCATAATAAAAAAATGCGAATTAATTGTATTATAAGAAAATATTTTATTGTTATTGAAATGTTTCATTTCGACCAAGAATATGAGACTAATAAACATTTGTCTAAAATTGCACTATAAATTAAAAATCCACAATTTCAGAGAGACACCGAAGTTATTTCTGGGGCCAATACACAAACCTATGATTTACCACAGGAAGAGGAAAGTTATACAATTACATGTCGAGCTGCCACTACTACGTCTTCTTTTGCTTCAGATAAGATAACCATTGTAAGAAGTAAGTATTGCTTTCCTTTATGTTGATCTAACTAATAAATCTGTTTTGCTATCATGGACAAAGAAAACACCAAGTTACTCTATATTTGGAACCCATACAATTAATTTTCACTAGGCATAGACTACCTCTTTGCATATAGTTACATATAACTTGTGCTGATTGGGTCCAGGGACTAACAAAAAAAAAAAAAAAAAGAATACAAAAATACATTAATTCGAAAACAGATTGTAGTGTAAATCAGTAAAATATATTGAAAATGTCTGAATGTAGTGTAAATCAGTATAATGTATTGAAAATATCAGTGATTTTCGAACACAATTTATGTTAATGTGTTGAAGGATTAAATCAGTTTGGCGACAAAGAGATTTCTGTTTTAAAAAGTATTCCACACAATACATTTACTCACGGCTTGAACAAAACCTCTCATCATATACTAGGTAAGGGGACGACAACGTATGGCACACGTGTCAGATTTTTAACGCTAAGCGATTTTGAATGGAACGCAGTAGACCAGAAAAAAAACGGATTATTTTTTCTCCAAGAAATGGAGTGTCAATGCAATTGGCAAACTGAGTAAATTATAAATCCTAAATTGGCACATTGTTATCAAAATGTTGCCGACCCCTGTACTAGGTGACAATCACGGAGCGTTGTCCGGCAAAAGCGTGTTTATGTGTTTGTTGTGAGCTCCTTTAGCTGATAGATGTATTGTTCATTTGTATATTATTTTGTTGTTAGATATTTTAGTGTTTTGTTGGTAGTAAACTCTAAACGATATGTCCCGCATTATGACGTGTTACGAGTTGAGGAAGTGATTCACGTTTTTTGTTGTTGTCAGCTGTGGGATAAATGGCATATGGTAGTCCATTAAAAAGGAAGGTTGTGTTGGTGTGCGTGTTTAATTTCACAGGATATTATTTACTATTAGGTTTGTCATTATTTCATTATTTTATAAGTTACTTTCAATTTATTCTTATTAAGGCTTGACAGGGTTTATTATGTATAGTTGACATGCGTTTATTTGGTGTATACTAGCATGTTGAGTACTGTTGCAGTCTTTCCATACATTATTCTAAAATAAAGAACTCGCACGTCACACAGACCCAACCGCCGAATTCAGCTTTGGTGGGGGCCCCATGACCTAGGCTATCCCACTTGTGAAAAATTTCTAGCTCACACAATTTGTAAAAATACCAAAATGTGATGGAGGTGTAAATAATGCAATATACAAGATAGGCCTAGCCTACTAATTAATACAATAATGACATTAGTCGTAAAAATAAACGAAAATAAATTGAAAAAAGAATTAAATAAAATTAATTTTGTTTTGGGTAAAATTATAATAATATATGCTAGCAAATAAAGTTAAAAATGTTGCGAATGACATAGAAACATTTGGAAGACGAGTTTTATATTAGCATTTACAAATAGCATGCGAACGTTGCCCAGGATATACAATATGACCTTGCCATAAAACAGTGTATATACTGCTTCGTCAATCTTGAAAATGTTGATGTGAACTTTTTAAGCAAGACCACATTTACAACATCAGAAATCTCTTATAGTATTTAAAAACAAAGACATATCACTTGATAAACTATGTGCTTACAACATATAGAGATATAACAGTGTTAAACAAATAAAGAAGTTTAAAGAGCATGTAAAGAAAAAAACTCACAAGGCTGATACTAAATACCAGAATTACTTAAATCAAAGTCCAGACAAACTACTCATACAATTTAGAATTAAATGTTGACATAAACAATGAGATTCATTGATTTGGATGCACAATCATTTTAGATAGTTTAATCAGAAGGATGCAATCTAAGATTTTCTGATTAGATTGACCTGTTGGTTGGGAGCAACAAAAAACTGCAAGAACTTACAGACAAACTTGAAAAGAGAGAGAGAGCAAGGGCATACGAATGGAATTCAGCTCAGAAAGAAGCAAAATAACGCTCAACACTACATAACAGATGTCATAAGTGCAAACATCATAATGAACCAACAATTACTAGAAGAAGTAATGATTTTCAAAATCTAGGAGCCATTCCACACATATATAATATAGTAAGTAAGAAATTCGAGCAAGGATTGGAACAGCAATAGCGGTAATGGTTCACCTAAACAGAGTATGGACCAGCAAAAGAATCAGATTTTACAGAGTCCTTGTTAAAACTGTCACGTGCGAAATCAGCTACTGACGTATGATGATATTTTTAGTAATGTATTATTATATATTCTTTTGATTCATTTCCATCTTGGATTTCACAAGGTTGTATAAGAATTTATATTGATATTATTGAATTAGATTTGATGTTTATTTTACTCGTTTGATATGAATCTTTTGTGTATGAAATGATTTAGATAAACTGTACCTTAATATATAGGAAATCCACAATCCTGTTTGAAATTGAACACAATTTTATTCCAACAAGTTAAGATGATAAAATATAACAATACCACAGAATACATGTACCAGTATTATATAATGAAACTTAATCAGTTGAGATTCTTCTATAACGAACTAAGCCGTAATCCTATCTTTAAGAAAGTGGTCAAAAACAGTCCTCACACATTAGCGCCCAAGCTAGAACTAAACTAACGATATTCAACCCTCGTGCATATGACGTATTTTAATGCTATGACGTAGTGTCTAG
Organism: Anisus vortex; assembly: GCA_949126835.1. NCBI lineage: Eukaryota > Metazoa > Mollusca > Gastropoda > Planorbidae > Anisus > Anisus vortex. Next base: position 10,550,121 of record OX421498.1, on the reverse strand, counting down.
ACATATGCATGTTTTATTCCTAACACGGAAACATTTCGGGTTTAAGATTATTTCATTTTAACTTTAGTTAATAATAACAGAACCAATATAATATGGAAATAAATCTACTCGTAACAAAACCAATGTTCTGAATGAATGTGAGACTTGGACGCTGTTATCACCAACAGAAAACAAAATGTATACATTAAAAAAAAAAAACGCATTAGAAATCTACTGCAAATCTCTTACGTTGAACACATGACTTCTGAGTATATCTGGGACAGGACATTCTCAATTGCAGGCCCTCAAGAAAACATTATGAAAACACTCAAACGACGCAAACTGACATGGTTCGGTCATGTGTTGCGGCATATTAACCTGCCAAAAACAATCCTCCAAGGCATTGAAGAAGGTGGACGTCGGAGAGGCCGTCAGCGGAGATGCTGGTTTGACAACATTAAATAATGGAATGGGCTGCAGTTGACTATATATAACTGCTCAATGGAAGTGGATAAAGTTGATTGCTCAGGTGTCCATTATCTTCCCTTAACAACAAAGATCAGATCTGTCCGTTTCGGATGTATTAGTGATATGTTGATAACTATTCTGTATGATATTAACATTTTTAGATAAGGCACCTTCCGTTAATGAAATCTCCGCGAGTTGTTGCTTCTGTCTATGTTGTACCAATTATTTTTTTTTCATGGACGTGGACTATATTGTGTTTGTTTACATTTCTTGCTTGCAGTATTTTTCACTTCGGGTAATGTTAGTCCATTTATTTATTACATTTTAAATATTGTAGGTTATTCTTAAATACACAAAAAAGGATGTGTGACTTTTTTCTAAGGTGGTCATTAAGAATTATGTTTGCATTAGTATCAGGTTTACCAAAAGCATACACATTATTGAACAGTATAAATTAAACATCATTATATAATACTCTATTTTTATTTTATCTCATGCTTTATTACTACGCACTCATACATCTAATACTTGATAATTAATTTTATAAATATTTCAACTTGATCATCCTTATCGACAATCTACATAAATCTCTATGTGCTAATTCCACAGATAGTACTTATGTGACTAAACCAGTTATCATAGCCGATTCTACAACTCATGTTGTCGGCAATCGTCTTACACTAACCTGCGGTAGCTCAGTGGACGGGGCGACGTACTCTTGGAAGAAAGACAACACCAACATTGCCCGTCAATTTGAGCATATCATACAGCTCGATAATCTAACAATCACTGACAATGGAACATACGAGTGTACAGTTCAACGAAGCATGGTCACTCAGACCTCTGACTCCTTCACTGTCAACGTCACTAGTAAGTATCTGACACTAAATGTGACATTCACTTTGACACCAAATATTTACAACGTTTTCTTCGCCGATCAAATAAAACAACAACAGTTCTAAGCAGTGGAATAAAAAGGCAATTCATAGCAAACAAAGTATGTCCATGTCTAGCTCTGCACCACCAATATAGATACTTAGAACAAGTGTAAGAGCCCAAGTCAAATTAGTAGATTTAGAAACATTATAGTAAAGACGATTTTAAAAGCAAAGTTATAAGATAAGATATACGACATAAATTATTCAATTCCAACCTCAAATAGTAGCTTTTAATGTTATAAGAATAGGGATACAAACAATACAAACAATATTTCTTACTTCCTGGCTGATATTTGATGAGAAATAGTTTTCCTAAACTAGAAAGGAAAACGAATACATTTAAACACTCAACACATTACTAGACCATAGTTAAAACGCGGATAAATGTATCGTATATAGTAGAATAAGCGTCTGCAAAAAAAAGATAATATCAAATTTTTAAGGACATTCGACGTGCCGAATATAAAAATAAATTATTTTTTTAGCAACGATAGCCAAAATAGTACTAAAAATATAATAAGTATCAATTCAATATTTGAATCTAAAATGCATGCATTTTCTAGTAGAATATTTGATTCAAAGCTATTAGACTATTAAAAAATTGCATGCACTAAAAGGTAGTAAAAATGTACAGAAAAAGATCAAGAACAGAACTGACCTAACAGTCACAAAATTAAAGTAGCATTTTCAAAAATGTGTTTATATTTTCCTAAAAAAAAAATATTTTTGTTTTCACCCAAAAATCTCAATGCCAAATCTAATAAAGTAATTGGATTTTGTCAGTAAAGCCAATTACTACAAAATATAATTGAAGACATGTGTCAATTTACAATGTCACTTCCGAAGTTAAAGTCATTTTGACACAATCTAGAAAGTTTTTTTTGCAAACATGAAATATTATTTAAAAAGCAACTTAAACAATAGCTATAATTAAACCAAAATAATTAAGCTACAGAAATTATTAGTTACGTCAATAATCCTATTGAACAGGGGGTACGGTCACCGAGCGACAGCGTGTTCGTCTCTTGTACCGAACGTCCTGGGCTCGAGTCCTGTTGAAGACTAGAATTTGTTCCCGGGTCTGGAGGGAACCTGATTTTAGTAGGGGTAAAGTAAATGCGGCTTTGCATTGGCCGCAGCCACGAAAACTGGTGAACGTTGCTTCACCGGCCCCACGGATTAATTTGCTCCTAATGGATACTTTTTTTAAAAACAAAATCCTGACTGCATTCATTCAACCACTTACATAAAACAGTTGATCACTTCTTGCTTATATATGTTCCCACAAAACATAACTTATTTTAGACATGCATTAATGCCACCCAAATCTACCATAATATTCTCACTTTTACACTGACTCTAAAGCAACAGCAAACGGCTAAAAATATATTTCAATATAATTGTATTACATGTACTAATAATACTTATACTAATACTAATATGTTATACATTACGTAAAATTTTACATCGTCATTTTTTATGTGACTTATGAAATGGTTTTCTTTGTTCTCTGATGTTAAAAGTACATTAAACTGATTGTGTTCTACTGTAACAATTATGGTTCTACTGTAATATATAACAAACCACAATATATTAATACAGTGTACGTTGCTTAATTTGTATATTACAAAGTGATTTTAAATTTTTAAATTGACAAGACACAATTTAAACCTTGCATTTAGGATGAAAACATTTTTTTGTTATTTTGTCAATTTTATGTCACAATAAAGTTTTAGTAATTTCTTCATTACATTCACTGGGCTATATATTAATTCAGGTGTGCTTATAGTAAGTTTTACATCAATATTTTGAAAGCCAACTAAAAAAGACAAAATAGATTGCCTCACGATTTACCCGAATTATAATTATTCGTTCATAAATGTATAGAAAATGCCATTAATTTCGAACCTAGAATATTATTTTTATTATACATCGTTCAGTGATCATAACACATCATCGTGTTGTCTGCTATTTCTATAAAACTATTAACAGATACATTTTGATAAACATTTGCTTTAAATTTTACAGTTTTTGATAACGATATCAGTACTTCACTTATTGCTTGAAATTTAAACACGAAAACCTTTATATTTTTGAAACAAATAAATGTAGTTGTTAAAATAATCCCTTTTTATATGTGATGACATTTTCTTGTAACTAGACAACAGCGCATGCTCAGTGATTGAACTTGTTTTTGCTCAGAACATTGTTTTAAAACTTAGTAAATTGGTCTGCACACAAAAATTACTGCGCTCTGCGCACTCTTCTGTTTTCCACAAACAACGACGTTGGTGAGGTGCCAGTGTTGTTTCGGTAGTCAGCAGAGACAAGTCACGTGTTCATCAAGTTTTCTTTTTGTTTTGTATACACCCGCCTCGTAACGCGAACGTTTAAAATGGGGCGTGCAGACGACATTTGTGCAGACCGTCGTATTGCGATTTTGATTCGTCACCTAGCTGCCTGGATTTGTCACAAGTGTTTGTCATTTTATCCCAGAAGTAGACTCAATCTACCAGTATCAGGAAAAATGTAATTGAAACATTTCATAACATTCTTTGTACTTTTTACTGGTAAGTGTAAATTTTCTTTTAAATATCTTTCCCCTCCCCCTCCAAAAAAACTATGGTAAAAATGTGTTACTTATTTTTTTAAATTATTTAATATAATAAACTCTAAGACTTTTAAAGAATATGTTGAGTATACATATTAATGAATTTTTTGGAATGCAATTTTTTTGCGTCCCTCTTTAGTAATACACTACAATAGGCTTTTAGACGTGTAAAGGATTGTTATGATCATTTGAACTACTTATTGCAAATAAAGATTGCATTAAATATATTTTTCTGGATTTGTATAGTGTAATAATTTTATTCATAAAAAGTATGTCTACCATCTGCTATAAATAAGATAGTCCTACAGTTATATTATCGTCTTATAATGTTAAAATATTGTAAATTGTTTCATTCGCTTTGGTTCAATCTTGATTTTAAATGAGCACATGAAAGTGTATAAAAAAGGTAAAAACGAATTATGGATGTTGGTTTTGAGGAATTTCATCTAGATAGGATGACGGAAAGAGGTCAGTTCAACCTCTGAAGATATGGCCCACCAGAACTATACATACTTACATGCAACATTTTCAAAGTTTTCAAAGCATTTAAAAAGGACCATAGAATAGATAGCGTCCACATAACTCTCGTTTTTATATGACGTGAGTTGGAGCAATGTAAAAAAATCAAGATATTGTGCAACACAATCCCTTTGTATGCCGTGGCCAAAAAATCTAGTGAATTCTGCTTCACCGGTCACATTTGTCCGACATGATTACTTTCTATTTTACAAGTTTGTTTAACGGGAGTTCTTTTAAAATTACACAAGAATGTCATGTTTTAAGAATAACAAAATTAGACTTAAACATCGTTAGAATTCAGAGAAATTTACACAAAAATAAGCAAAAGGTTTGCAATTAATTTTTATTTTTAAACTCAATCTACAATAGCTAATACAACCCAAACCATCAATTAAACCTCCATAAAGTTGGCCTACCTAGTTTTCTTATTTTGTAACACTTTAAAAAAAAGTTCAGATCATTATGTGAAGACAAAGTTCGCGTCTTGATTCACTGTATAGATCCTACAGGAACGAGCTTTTGGTCCGGTATATGACAGTTTCCAAATGTCCCGCTTACCGCTAAGATCATATCTTAACAATTAACAAAATAATTATTACATAGGGCTAATAAAAGAAAGGTTGCGCCCAGTATATTTCTCCGGGGTCAAACCAAGTTCAAACGAGGCGTAGATAGTAACAGAGCGTATAATCATCTCATCTATTTGCTTTAATTAAAGGGTATTATTGTCAGCCTTGTTCCAGGATATCACAAAAGTCTGTACGGCCGTGTTCTTGCATACGCAAAACACCGCAAGTATTCACCTTATGTTGTTTATGATCAGTATTAAATTAACGTTTACATTTGTTTTTGTTGCCAGATCTGGAGTCACGTGCTACACTTACAACAATGCATGTGTTGTTACGACTAACACACAGGCAGCCTGTCCAAATAACGTGTGTGGTTGCAAAAGCCCAACTGTAGCAGATTGGTCCCGGATGTAGAAGTATATTTTTATATAATTACTTTTCTTACTTTTCGCCAAAGCAAATTGTAAACAGTGTTAAGACCAGTTACACGCGCTCTTTTTTACATTTATTTTAGCTAAACTATTTTAACTACAATTTACATTATTCTGAAAGAGCATTTATTTTCTCTTAGGAACGACGAATTTATTCCAATGTTTATGTCCAAATTTTGATCGGAAATGGAAGTGTAGAGTAATGGTACAGTAAACCAGGGGTCTGTAACTAACGATACTCATGCCTTACTAGGCACTATGAGCGATGTTCAATGGCTAGCGTAAGGCTCCCATAAAGGCAATTGAAGTCTGTTCTACAAGAAATTGAGTGCTAAAACAGGGTGGCTTTTAGGCTTTTGGCATGATACATAAATGAAAAATCCAAATTTGACACACTATTAGCAAACGGTTGTTAACCCTTACAGTAAACTAATAGGCCAAATTTGCAGCGCTTTACTTTGAGGCTGTCTGACATGATGTCACGTAGCAACACTTTTTAAAATAGCATTACCTGCTAGTTGCCATACCCGTCCTAATGATGGGGAAAAGAAAGTGTGGGAAAGAAAATAGAGAGTTTTATTTGTGCTCATGTATTTTTACTCCCTTTATTTTAACTTGCATTTTCTGTCTGTCTGTCTGTCTGCAATGGTGCAAAAATTGGCTTCGATTTTCCGACCACTTCCCGTAGTCCGATCGAGCTGAAATTTAGACAGCAGACTTGTGGCAACTAACAAAACATCCTATCAAATTTTCAGTTAAAACCACTAAATAATACTACACTTATGACAATATTATTTTCTTAAAAGGAAAGTATTAGAAATATTTTGGTTTCACATTAAAAATGCATGTGCAACTTTTTAAAGTTTTTCGGCGCTATGATTATTATTAGAACAGTTCATTCGGAGTAAAGAAGTATTTTTGAGAACTGCGACACAGATATTTTTTCTGTACGTTTCATTTGAAGTAGTCAATCAATTATTTAATTACATGATGGTAAACTTAGTTTGCAAATAAAGGTTTTTTATGGTTTTCTTGTTTAGATCTAATCTTCTAAACTATTGAATGACATAGAGACAGAAGAATATGTAATAAAAGAAAATGAAAAGGGGAAAGAAGTGAGACCTTAAAGTTTGTGTCTGTATACATCCACTAAAAAAACCAAGACATTAAAACAAGTGAGAAATGTGTAATGCCGGTAGTAAACAACCTTTAAAAAAAAAGCATTGGTAACAGCGTAAACGTTTTATATATCTTGTTACGACCACAATCCCCTTGTGGTCAGAGTCGTGTAAATGCTGTTGATAATTTTCGTTAGTCCTAGGGTAGACTTTGGTTAATATTTTTTGTATTTCAGTATTCCTTGAACTCCTTAATAGTCCTGGGAACAAACTCATGATTTGCGTTCTAACAGTTCCTTTCCTTGACGTTGTTGTTGTAAATAAATATATATTATGGTAGTGTAAACATTTCGATACAATTTGACAAGGAAGCTCTAGTGTAAAAAATTAAATCAAGAAAATACTTTAATTCAGGCGATATGTGCAAATATATACAATCAGTAGATTATATACAGTTATAATAAAATATTGCAAACACAAGCGTCCATAACAGGCTCAGAAGAAAACTATCTCGAAACTGACTGCCTTGAAGACAAAACGAATCATTAAATACTAGTAGAGTGGTGCGCGGAACAGCCCTATTACTAGGAGGGGTGAAAAAAATGGTATCATTACAAAACTTACAATAAAAATGTTAGGAACTCCCCCGTACGTGAAATAATAAACTATTCCCAGCCATTCTGAGAATTTGATGTCAACACGGAATACCAAGATTACCAAGAATCTTTCGCCTTCGTACTAAAAGTCTAGGAAATGGAAAAATAAGCCCCGCCAACAAAGCCTGCGTTAAGAGAGGGCCATTTTTTTTTATGTGATAGTATGTTATTTTAGGAAATAAAATTTAAAAAATAATTGACGAAGAAATAAATGAAAGAGAGAAAAGTCGATAATATTTGTTTCCATATATTATTATCATAGCACTATGTCCGTTAAAATTGAAAGACAAATGTGAGAAATGGAGAAATAGAGAAAGAGAGAGAGAGAGAGATAAAGAAAGAAATGAAAAAGAAGAGGGAATAAGAGTTATATTTTTATATATAATATTATTATGGGTTTTTATGGCGAGCTAAATGGCATTGAAATGAATGATAAAGAGAGTGAGAAGTAAATAATTTTAGTTTTTGTTTTGGTATAAATAGAAATAAAAAAAAGAAAAAGAAGAACAATTATTATTTGTTTGAGTTTTTTGTAAACAAAATGTATTTAGTAAAATAAAAGAAAAAATAAAGGGGAAAAGAAAAACTCAGGGCATCACTAGGCATCACTAGGCATCACTAGGCATCACTAGGCATCACTAGGCATCACTAGGCATCACTAGGCATCACTAGGCATCACTAGGCATCACTAGGCATCACTAGGCATCACTAGGCATCACTAGGCATCACTAAACATCATTAGGCATCACTAGGCATCATTAGGCATCACTAAACATCATTAGGCATCACTAGGTATCATTAGGCATCACTAGGCATCACTAGGCATCACTAGGCATCACTAGGCATCATTAGGCATCACTAAACATCATTAGGCATCACTAGGCATCACTAGGCATCACTAGGCATCACTAGGCATCACTAGGCATCACTAGGCATCACTAGGCTTTACTAGGCATCACTAGGCATCACTAGGCATCACTAAACATCATTAGGCATCACTAGGCATCATTAGGCATCACTAGGCATCATTAGGCATCACTAAACATCATTAGGCATCACTAGGCATCAGTAGGCATCACTAGGCATCACTAGGCATCACTAGGCATCACTAGGCATCACTAGGCATCACTAGGCATCACTAGGCATCACTAGGCATCACTAAACATCATTAGGCATCACTAGGCATCATTAGGCCTCATTAGGCATCACTTAACATCATTAGGCATCACTAGGCATCACTAGACATCATTAGGCATCACTAAACATCATTAGGCATCACTAGGCATCACTAGACATCATTAGGCATCACTAGGCATCATTAGGCATCACTAGGCATCACTAGACATCATTAGGCATCACTAGGCATCACTAGGCATCACTAGGCATCACTAGGCATCACTAGGCATCACTAAGCATCACTAGGCATCACTAGACATCATTAGGCATCACTAGGCATCACTAGGTAGGCATCACTAAGCATCACAATGCATCACTATACATCACTTAACATCACTAGGCATTACATGACATCACTAGACATCACTAGGCATCACTAAGCATCACTAAACATCACTGAACATCACTAGGCATTACATGACATCACTAGGCATTACATGGCATCACCAGACATCGCTAGGCATCGCTGGAACACGTTCGCCCTACCCATCACTGAATACACTTAGAAAGGTTGTCATTGATTAGACAAGTTTTATTTTGTGTACTGTCAATGTTAGTTTATATATACATGTGTGTGTGTTTGCTTGTAGTTAATGGTTGGGTGCGTTTGGAGATGGCACTACCGTACTTCTTAGCTGCTGTCTTTTCCTGCTTATAGATATTATACAAGTCTAAATGGGAACAAAGGGTAGGAATATCGCATTGAACGCTTTATTTTTTTATACTTTTTAAATGATTATAGGTTTTAAAAGTCATGTAAAAACTCATTAAAAAAATATTAAAACATTTTGATCAATTCATTAAAAATAGTGATGAAATGGGAGAAAAGAAAACCAAGGATGTGCATAAGGTTCATGTATCCCATATAGACCATAGGGCAACATAATATATATTTTTTTCCTGTGTAATAATAAAATGGTGTGTTAATATGTCGGTGTGATTAGCTGTCCGTATGCTTGAGTGTCGTGTGATTACTTGTTCGCGTGTTTAAGTGTCATGTGATTAAATAAAGGCGTGTTTAAGTTTCATGTGGTCACGTGTTTAATTGCCGCGTGTTTAGATATCGGCACACCATCAACTAAGATGTATTTAAAGTAATTTTTAACTTCAAAAAAAAAATATCGCGCTGGGACAATTAATCAGCTTACATTTATATATTTTGTTAAATGGATATTTTAATTTTTTATATTTGCTTTTTAGCTGTGGTTGCTGTGTTCTTTTATGTAGAATAAATAAATTCTATTCGTATCTTAGAAATAATTAAATGTATATATTGACATGGGGAAAAGTTTGTTGTATTCTAAAGCGAGCAGAGCAACAAAGGGAAAGTATTCATTTACTTTTTTTTTCATCATTAGAATTTTTAAATTGTTGAGATAACATTTCTATAGTGACCAAATTTACCGATAGGCCTACATTTCGACTATTTTAGGGCAAATTACTATATTAAGTGTCCAATAAACGATTAATTTTATTTTACCTTATACGCTATTACTGATGTGGGAGTGTTGTATCCGATAGGAATGTGCTCACACTTATAAGTAACACTCTTTCCTGCAAACAAACTGGTTGTAGATCGTTTCAAAACCCGTTGTCTGATAGTATCTGCGTAGAAGACAAAATATTAACACAATAAATAGATTAGTTATGTTGATTAAGTACTATTTCTGTTGCGTTTTTTTTTAAGTTTCACATATTTAATACTTTTATTTAATTTCTACTAATAATTTCCCTGATTTTTATAAACCATATATTAATATGTTAATTTGTTTAAAATGTGAAATTTTCCCTTCTACTTTACGTGCACAAGTATTTGTAGATGTATTTAATTATGTATAAATATCTTACCTGTTTTAGCTTTTATTGTCAGTGTAACTTCGGGACTGAAGTCAGAGTCTAAGTTGCTCGAGGAGCCCACTTTAACTTTGCATCTTAAAGTAAATATATTAAGCAATAATATAATTCTTAAATTGACAAATAAAATTGAAATTTTTTTTTATTATGATACGAAATTTTATTTAAGTTTAATTTTTTTACTCCCTTTCTTTTACCTCGTACTGTCTGCCTGATTGGTTGCTTGCTTGTAAAACTTTGCATATATTCTTCGACCATTTCCAGTCGTCCAACGGAGCTGAAACTTGGGCAGCAGACTTGCCCAGACTAACAATACATTATATCAAATTTTCAGCATCATCGCCTATGGAAAAGTCACGAATTCCTTCGACCAATTTGCGAAGCGAATAAAATATTTTACGTAAAACATGGCTGCCTTTGACGTAAGTAAATAAACTTCCGTATATGTTCGTTTTTACCAAATAAATAGAATGAAAACGACAGAATGTAGCCGAAACAAAGCGAATTATCTTTTTATGGTTTGTGCGGGCCAAAGCTAAAAGTGAAAATTTTAGTGTGGAAATTAATATAGTATGATATCACCTATATTTATTTTAATATATTAAAATATAAATTAAATATCAATTTAGTTTACAAAGAAAGGGAGTAGCCTATAATATAAACTTTATTTTCATGTTTTTTTAAATTGTTTTTCCCCATGGACAAGCGTTTGTAAAATTATTGTCTCAATTACTCAGGGCTTGGGTTTCGAAAACATCTCAGTTTAGTACGGTCTACATAGTATTCTGTGATTAAAAAATAAGAACGAAGTATTTTGTTCATGGCGCTGTTCGACCTAAACTTTAGAGGAGATCCGATCCAAGTACTTGTAATTGTATAAATTCATAATACCATGAAAAACAATCTTCATTCGACTGCTTATTCATAATCTTACAATAATTGTCAAAAAAATTAACTATATACTTTGTTTGTCTCAATGTTTATAAACTTTTACTCTTTTTTATTGAAACTATTTTAGATTAAAAAATACTGTAATCAATTTAACAATCCTATACAGTTGTGTATGATTTTGTTTATAATTTGGACCTACTATCCGAATGCTAAGTGTAATGAAAGAGACATGTTGACATGACATTTAATTTAGAGTCACACAAAAATCGGACATTTGGTGGGTGATCGATTTGATTTTGATTTACGAAGTTTATGTTTATGCATTTTATATACGTACATGCACGTACAAATGTCTATGGTTTAGTAAAGTATATGTAAACCTATGGACAAATAGATAGTTTTAATGTAAAAAAAACAACTTTATCTTATCCATGGGGCTAGTCGGTACGTACAATTTTGGCGCAGCCGTATTGGCGCGACCGTTTTGGCGCGGGACGTTTTGGCGCGAGCCGTTTTGGCGCGGGACGTTTTAATGTGAGGGAATAATTGAGGAAAACATTTAATTTTTTATTGTTTAATAATAAATTAAACTAATAATAAATATTAATAATTTAAAACGATGTAGGCCTACTTTATGGCATTTATAGGACTATTAAACTTTTAAAACTTTGTTTTTTATATATGCATAAAGACTAAAGTATCTATTTATGGGCATAAAATGCTTATCTATTTATCTATTTATATATATATGTCCTCTTAATAGAGAAGTTGTTTTGTTTTTTTTATTCAACCCTTAGAACGTTAGGCCTAGATCTACATTCGAAAATTACGCGTTCAACAAAATTCTAATAGCTACACATGTTCATGAAGTAACTCAGTGCCCATACCTTTCAAAAAACTTGACTGTTGCAAAATAGTTGGGAGTAATTAAAATCAGAGTCAATGGTAGACAAGATGGTCAGAGATTTAATGATAAAAATGGATATTTTAGAATACTTGACGTGACTTAGTATATAAAAAATTCGTTCGTGGAGACCAGCCAACAGTGAAACGCAAAAAGTATGTAGACTCTGATAAAAGAATCAATCAGTAAGATCGTTCAAACGTATAGAAGCAGAAACGTAATAGAATACTTAAGAGGACTAGCCAATAATTTTTTAATGGAGCCATAAAAGCGTGTTCATTCAGGATATTGTTAAAGTACATTGTTTTAAACTGTCATTATTTAATATTATAACATTATTTATCATTATTTAATATTATAACATTATTTGTCATTATTTAGGCTACATTATTTATTATTTAATCAGTTTATAAAAAAACTAAGTTATAGAATTTTATTTATCCAATATATACATGGTATTAATATGTTTTCATAACATATTTGTTTCATTTATTATACAAAAAATGTTGTTATCATCAAATGAAGTTATTAAGTTAATTTGATTAAATGATGTGATGTGTTTTGAGTTCATAGCGCCAAAACGTCATGCGCCAAAACGGACGCGCCAAAACGGCTGCGCCCAAACGTCCTGCTTCGGGGCTTGTGAATCATGATACACTAGCGTCAGTGTTTAAAATAAAGTGATAACAAACAAAATATTACGTATAAAAAAGACTATATTTGAACCCAGGACACAATAATGCCAGGCAGGGAATTATGACCACTACACAAAGAAGGACAAGTGAGCTATTAAAGAAATTCAAATAGCAAAAGAAAAATTAAAGACCACATTGATCTATAGTACGGTGAAACACCGCTGTTTTTAGATCGTGTATTTAAAAAAAAATATAATCGAAATAAATTGATTGATATCGTCACGAAGCAATAAAGATACGATCCTCACAATTTAGTAACATTATTCAATAAAGATACGATCCTCACAATTTAGTAACATTATTCAATAAAGATACGATCCTCACAATTTAGTAAAATTATTCAATAAAGATACGATCCTCACAATTTAGTAACATTATTCAATAAAGATACGATCCTCACAATTTAGTAAAATTATTCAATAAAGATACGATCCTCACAATTTAGTAACATTATTCAATAAAGATACGATCCTCACAATTTAGTAAAATTATTCAATAAAGATATGATCCTCACAATTTAGTAAAATTATTCAATAAAGATACGATCCTCACAATTTAATAAAATTTTTCAATAAAGATACGATCCTCACAATTTAAAAAAATTATTCAATAAAGATACGATCCTCACAATTTAATAAAATTATTCAATAAAGATACGATCCTCACAATTTAGTAACATTATTCAATAAAGATACGATCCTCACAATTTAGTAAAATTATTCAATAAAGATATGATCCTCACAATTTAATAAAATTATTCAATAAAGATACGATCCTCACAATTTAGTAACATTATTCAATAAAGATACGATCCTCACAATTTAGTAAAATTATTCAATAAAGATATGATCCTCACAATTTAATAAAATTATTCAATAAAGATATAATCCTCACAATTTAGTAAAATTATTCAATAAAGATACGATCCTCACAATTTAGTAACATTATTCAATAAAGATACGATCCTCACAATTTAGTAAAATTATTCAATAAAGATATGATCCTCACAATTTAGTAAAATTATTCAATAAAGATACGATCCTCACAATTTAATAAAACTATTCAATAAAGATACGATCCTCACAATTTAGTAACATTATTCAATAAAGATACGATCCTCACAATTTAGTAAAATTATTAAATAAAGATACGATCCTTACAATTTAATAAAATTATTCAATAAAGATATGATCCTCACAATTTAGTAAAATTATTCAATAAAGATACGATCCTCACAATTTAGTAAAATTATTTAATAAAGATACGATCCTCACAATTTGGTAAAAATATTCTACATTATTGCGTTTTGTGTTTGACACGTCTGGGCCTCGACTTGTTCTGTTCCCCCCACCCACTAACCCACAGACAACCATTAAAGACTTGTCACTCGTTTATTGAATTCACACGACTGTTATGAGGCTCAAACTGTGATGTCTCAATTCTATTTGTGGACCAAGCTTAAAGGTTGAACGGAATAAAGGGTTAAAGGAGGGATACGTCAGACCGCCTCAAAGTAAAGCGCTGCTTTACTATGCTACTGGCCTATTAGTTTACTGTAGGGGTTGAAAATCGTTTGCTAAAAGTGTGCCAAAGTTGCATTTCTAATTTATGTATCATGCCAAGAGACTAAAAGACACCCTGCTTTAGCACTCAATTTCTTGTAAAATAGACTTGAACTGCCTATTTGGGAGTCTTATGCTCGCCATTGAACATCACTGATAGTGACTAGTAAGGCACGCGTACCGTTAGTTACATACCCTTGGTTTACTGTACCATTACTCTATGCTTGCATTTGTGATCAAAATTTTGGTATCAACATTGGAAAAAGTTCGTCGTTCCAAATAGTAAAAAATGCTCTTTCGGAATAATTTAGGGTCGTAAAAACCAAAGAAAATTGGTGATCAAACTTAAAACTTCGTTTTAGTCAACCCTGTAAATTGTAGTTAAAATATTTTACCTAAGATAAACGTAAAGAAGAGCACGTGTAACTGGTCGTAACATTGTTTACAATTTGCAAATGGCGAAAAGTAAGAAAAGTAAAGATATAAGAACATACTTCCACATTCAGTACGAATTTGCTACAGTTAAATTTTTACAATTATTTGTACATGCTGACAGTGTTAGGGTGGCGGAATAGGATAAACCCTATCAATAGGAGATGTAAGGCACCTCCTTCCCTCCGCTAGCCTGCGGGACACCTCATGGGCAGGGGTGGAGTACCCGCTTAGCCCCCCGATCAGGGTCACGTGACATCATGGAAGGCAGATGATGGATAGAAGTGGTAAGCAGCTGACAAAGATTTCAGGATTTGGTCACCGCTTCACCTGTGCTAGGCAGAGGATGCCACCTGAGGCACAATGGCTAGGACAACCCGCCCAGTATGTGAGCTGCCCTCACAGAAAGCAATTGCAACCTACTGTGAGTAATGACTGCAAAGATAAAATCATGACTTAAAAGAAATGAAAGAATCAAGTTAACAGCGTGAATGGGGTTCTGAAGAACACCTCGCTCGGTATGGACATCCATGTGCGACAGGTGGAACCAGACCGTCATCTGGCAACTGTCAGCACCCGCAAACCGCATAAAATAGCAACGTGGAATATCAGGAAAATGTTGCAAAAAGGAAAATTGGAAAACATAAAAGCAGAAATGAAAAGACTCTTTATTAATATACTTGGATTGTCAGAAGTAAGATGGAAGGGAGCTGGAATGTTTTCAACCGATGACTATTCCAATATATACTCTAGAGGGGAACGTCACCAAAAAGGGGTCATCATCATTCTTGATCCCGAAACAGCGAAATCAGTGAAAAATTACTGGCCAGTGTCAGACAGAGTCATAGCGATTAAGATACATGGAAAGCCCTTCGACGTAGGTATTGTCCAAGCTTATGCTCCAACATCAGACTATGTAAAAGAAGTGGATAAATTCTACGAAGATTTAGATAATGTCATGAAACAACTAAAATCGCAGGATATCAAGATTGTAATGAGGGATTTTAATGCAAAGGTTGGCAAAGAGAAAATAGAAAACATCGTAGGTCCTTTTGGCCTGGGAGAGAGAAAAAGCCGTGATGAAAGATTAGTAGAATGGTGCAAAGAACATAACCTCTTCATATCCAATACATGGTTCCAGAACCACCCAAGAAGACGATGGACATGGAGTAGCCCAGGAGACAGAACAAGAAACCAAATCGACTACATATTGATTCAACACCGTTTCAGAAATGCTGTAAGATCATCAAAATCAATGCCAGGAGCAGACTGTGACAGTGATCATATCCCAGTCATATGTAATTTAAAACTAAAACTAAAACAACTCAAGAAATCAAAAATTAAACCCAAACTTGAAACTAGCCTTCTAAAAAGAGATGATTATTTGAAAGAGAAGTTTACAATAGCTGTAAAAAATTAATTTAAAGCACTTGACAACCTATGCGAAGTGGAAGAGAGATGGCAGGAATTCAATAGATGCATTGGGGTGGCGATTAAAGAAAATTTACCAAAACAAAACAGAAAACAACACAAGAAATGGATCACGACAGAAATTCTAGAACTAATGGAACATAGAAGACTGACAAAAAAGGACGATAAGAAATATCAAGTACTAAATAAAGAAATAAAGAAGAAGTGCAACGAAGACAAAGAAAAATGGCTTACTGAACATTGCGCAGAACTGGAAAACAGCAAGATTGAAAATAATAAGTTAGTACATGAGAAAATACGAGAAATATCTGGGAAAAGAATAGGTACACAATCAAGCTGCATTAAATCAAAAGAAGGAAATATTCTGTTAGACAAAGAAGACATACTATGCAGATGGGTAGAATATATTGAGGAACTATTTGATGATGACAGGAAAGAAAAACCAATCTTAACCAAAAATATTGAAGGCCCACCAATATTAAAAGACGAGGTTGAGAATGCTATCAACAAAATGAAACATGGTAGGGCCCCAGGGCCAGACAACATTCCAGTGGAAATATAAGACGCATTGGGAGAAATGGGCATAAATGAAATAACTCAACTTGTTAACAAAATATATGATACTGGTAAGATCCCCTCAAGCTTAAGCAGATCAATTTTCATCGCAATACCCAAGAAACCTGGAGCAACAGAGTGTGAATCACACAGAACAATTAGCTTAATGAATCTTGTCACAAAAATACTACTCAGAATAATCATGGAAAGAATAAGAAGTAAAATCCGTCCGGAAATTTCAGAAACCCAGTTTGGATTCGTTGCAGATAAAAACACAAGAAATGCTATTTTCACCTTATCTATGTTAATTGAAAGATGATGCAAAAATACCTGTATCTATGCTTTATAGATTATTCTAAGGCATTTGACAAAGTCAAACATCAAGATCTATTTAATATATTACAAGATCTGGACATAGATGGTAAAGACCTCAGAATAATAAGAAATCTATACTGGGAGCAAGAAGATAAGATATGAAGGGGAGTTAAGTGCATTCAAACCAATAAAGAGAGGAGTAAGACAGGAATGTGTTTTATCACCAGACCTCTTCAACATCTACTGTGAAATAATACTCCGGAATATCGAACACCTAGATGGTATTAAAGTTGGAGGAAAGAATATAAATAATCTAAGATATGCAGATGACACAGTACTAATAGCAGAATCAGATAGTGCCCTGCAAACTATTCTTAATAAGGTGGTAGAAGAGAGCCGACTTAAAGGATTAACACTCAATCTCAGTAAGACCGAAGTAATGGTAATCTCTAAGAAAAGACAACCTCCAAGATGCTCTTTATCCAGTGCAGGTAAAACCATTAAGCAAATCAATTCTTTCCAGTATCTAGGCTATACAATAACACAGGAAGGCAAATGCAACAAAGAAATAAAGAGAAGCTAAAAACAGCTTCATGAGCTTAAGCAGTATCATGAAAAACAGGAATATCAGAATATGTACCAAAATGCGCATACTGAAGGGGTATGTTTGGTCTGTTCTTCTATATGGATGTGAATGTTGGACTATTGATAATTAAACAAGGAAAAGATTGGAGGCAGTAGAAATGTGGTTTCTAAGAAGGATGATGAGAATATCATGGACTGAAAAGAAATCTAATGCAGATGTGTTGAAAACAGCATGTACCTCAAGAGAACTCATTAACACCATTAGGAATAGACAGATGGAATTTCTAGGACACATCTATAGGAAAATGGTATAGAAAGACTGGCTTTGTGTGGGAAAATATCTGGTAAGAGAGACAGAGGAAGACAAAGACTAACATATGTAGAAAGCCTGAACGAATGGGCCACGAACAACAACATAAGTAATAATTACTTTCTGCAAAAAGCTAACAACAGGAAAGAATGGAGAGTCATGACCGCCGATGTCTGTTCCAGACCTGGCACGTATAGAAGAAGAAGAAGCTGCCAGTGTGTTGGTCTTAGCAACACATGTATTGTTGTAAGTGTAACACGTGGCCCTAAAAACCGACAGAACTGGAAAGATAAACATATTTATACGTTATATTAATACATATCATAAACAACATAAGGTAAATACTTGCCTAGTTTTTCGTATGCAAGAGTACTGCCGTGGAGACTATTATGATATCCTGGAACAAGGTTGACAATAAGACCCTTTAATATAAGCTAAAATATGATAATATTATAAGCTGTGTTACTATATACGGGCTCTCTTGAACTTGGTTTGACCCCGGAGAAATATACTGGGCTGAACCTTTCTTTCGTCAGCCCTATGTAAGAATTATTTTGTTAATACTTAAAATAAGGTCTTAGCGGTAAGCGGGACATTTGGAAACTATCATATGTCGGGCAAAAGTTCGTTCCTGTGGGCTCTATACATTGAATCAAGACGCGAGACTTTGTCTTCACATAATGATTTGCACTTTCTTAAAAGTGTTACAAAACAAGACAACTATGTAGGCCTACTTTAAGGAGGTTTAATTGTTGGTATAGGTTGTAGTAGCTATTGTAGATTGAGTTTAAAAATATAAAAAAAAATAATTGTAAGTATTTTGCATATTTTTTTGTAAAGTTCTCTGAATTCTAACGATGTTTATTTTGGATTTCGTTTTTCTTAAAACATGACATTATTGTGTCATTTTAAAAGAACTGCGTAAAACAAAAGAAAGTAATCATGTCGGACAAAATTGATCCATAGAGCCAGTGATGCAGAATTCAGAATTTTTTTAGCCACGGCATACAAAGGGATTGTGTGGCACAATGTCTGGACGCCTTTACATTGCCTCAACTCATGTCACGTAACAACCTGAGGTGGGCGGGCGCTATCTATTCTCTGGTAATTTTTAAATATTTTTTTATAAACTTTGAAAACTTTGTATGTAAGTATGTTTGGTTTAAGTGGGCCAAATCTTCGGAAGTCTAACTGACCCCTTAACGTCATCCTATCAAGATGAAAACCAACATCCATAATCAGTATTTACCTTTTTTTTATATACTTTCAGGTGCGCATTTAAAATTATGATTGAGCGCACACGAATGACAATTAAAAAAAATATTTTAACCTTATAAGACGAGAATACAACTGTAGGTTTATCTTATTTATTGCAGATGGTATAAGTACTTTGTATGAATAACTAGTCAAGACGAAATTCTATATACATGGGATTCATAATAGAATAAAGTATATATTTGTATTTTTTAAAATTTAATTATGTTGCCATAATTAAGACATATTTTTTTACACTTACCTGTTTGAAGTAGAAGAAAACATTTTTATGCTGCTTTTTAAAAAGGCGAGCCACAAAAAAATTTACAATGGAAATGAATTTTAAGATAACAAAAAAAGTAAAGAAATATGTATAGAATATAAAAAAAAACATTATTTTAATTATATAATAAATTGGCTTTCTGCAAGCTAACAAAAATGTAAGCAATTCATTGCACTCTGGGAGAGTGCAAATGTCAACTATGACTTAAGGTTAAAAGACATATTTATCTTGCATCTGAATCATTTATTGAAATTTGTTTATTTCATTTGTCCACAATGATAAGCTATGATATTTTTTGGTCTTGCAAGAGTTAAACTTAAGAATTTATTACTGTACCTTTTTTTGTTTTTGTTTTGAAGACCTCGTTTATTTAGAGCGTATATTAAAAAAAAAATCGCGCTTCACTGTGTTTACTATTGTACAATGACAAGGGAGAATACGTGTAACTTGTAAAGTTATGTCCCTTTTATTAAACCTTTGTGGTTAGGTTGACCAAAGTTTGTCCTTTCTTTTGGAGACATTTCTATATATTTGTTAAAGCTGATTTCTACTATTCTATGCTTTTGAGCGTTATATTTACACTGCTGTGTTTAGTTAATAGCGTCATTACTTAACTTTGTAACAGTGAAATTTAACTTGTAACCTATACATTCTCTTCAACATGTTCATATAAATGTATCCCATGTCATTGTCACATATTAGTTTTATTATTGCAAAACGTTTCATACTGATTGTTTCTGTTTTCGATTCAATGAGGTTACATGCAATGTTATGGGTTTTGACTTAAGCTCAGGGGCCATAAGGAAGACTTACTTTAAGAAGGGCACCGTGAGTGAAACATTTTGTAAATCAATTAAGACGAATCAGTTAATAAATTATTGAATGCAATAATCTCGTGTAATGTTTGGTGTCAAATCTTTTTGCTTGGGGTCATTAGATATGGTCATGACAGATTCAGACTTGTAGACAATACTGATTATAGTAAAACAACAATTTTTAAATATAATAGATCGATCCTTTTTGAAGAAGGCGGGGGGAGAAGAAAGTGAGGGGGAGGGTTAATGAAGCAGTTGCTGATATATTATTCGTGGGCACATTTTCTCATGACAACTATGTTTACCTGGCTGTCTGGCCAATGAGCGTTCGCCAGCTGAAACAAGTCACGTGCGAATTAGCGGCGTTATAGAAAAGAGCGCCGCAGACTGCAATTGCACAGACACTTGTTCGGTGGTTGTCATCAGTCAACAGCGGACTGTATTTTAACATCACAGTGTTTGACTAGAGTCAAAAAGATCTACAAAATTTCTCGAAGAATGTCTTCAAAAATGTTGGTTATATTTTGTTTACTTTTTACAGGTAAGCATTTTTTGTTTAGTTTACACTTCGAAAATTCTCAATTTCATTAAATCGTTTATTTTACTTAAAGTAATAAACATACTATCTAGTCAATAAAAATGTCTTACAAATTGGAATCATTTTATGGCCAATTTTAATTTGGCATTTACAGAATAGTCGCTCATATATGTTAATAAAAAAAAAAAGCTTATAAAAAATATAGACTGTTCAAAAGATTAATTTGCGTGGTTATAGTCAAATGAAAACTTTTTTGTTTATATAAATTTACAAAATAAGTTTCATTAACCCATATCTTGATGATTTTTTTTTTATTTTGTCGTGATTTTTACATATGTAATAGACAGTGATGATGTAATAAACAAATGAAAGTTATTTTGTAAAAATTATATTTTTTATTGAAATATTAACATTCTTTGAAGTGTCCTTAAAAATAGAAGGCCAGCAACAAATGATACCGTGACATTGCATGTTTGCAATAGAAACAGGCCCTCTTATTTCAAGGATAAATACATATTTTTTAACAATTTAAGTTAGAATTTTTAATTTATAGCTTTTTAAAACAATAAGATAAGAAAATAGTGTAATAAAACATTGGCATTCGAGTGGCATCCGGGCACGGAATGGGTTAACAGAACAAACCAGAAAAACCAATAACATCATTTAAAACACTAATAAAAACGCAAGATTAGACTCTGACCACAGATAAGCGTAGGACGCAATAATATTTTTTACAGAAGTAGCGTGCGTAATATTTAATATAAGAATATATCAATCATATTTCATTTTTTTTAAGTATGCTTTATATAATAATATATTTGTTGTTTGCATAATATGCTGTAGATATTGTGATACTCGGCGTGAGCACCTAGATCAATATATATATATACATAAATATAT
Organism: Anisus vortex; assembly: GCA_949126835.1. Lineage (NCBI taxonomy): Eukaryota > Metazoa > Mollusca > Gastropoda > Planorbidae > Anisus > Anisus vortex. The sequence goes on along the minus strand of OX421498.1, from coordinate 10,528,332 downwards.
ATATATATATATATATATATATATATATATATTAGGCAGCTAAGCCAACAGTATATATTTAAAGTTGATATCACTCAATACTTATAAAAATATCTGATATTCTTTCCGATAATGCATTATATGGTACAAAGAAATATATTCTATGATGGCGTCTCCTCGAAGTGTTATCATCTTATTGCATTGCAAATATCCTATTTCGTATTGGTATTCTGGACGTCGGATAGGTTTTCTGGGCAGACGATTGGTATTCTGGGCAGCGGATTTGTATTTTGGGCATCGGATAGGTCTTCAGAGCAACGAATTGGTTTGCTGGGCAACAAAGTGCTCTTCTGGGCACCAGACTTTAAACCTCACACACCGGAGTGATCGAATCGAGACTAATCTCTTAGGATTCGGAGGACAAACACACTTGTACTACGTAGCACAGCCAGGTTCCCATAAAGGGATGGTGCAAACTGTTGACCATTCCCATCTACTCTTTCCTCCTGCAAGGCAGGGCAGTCTAAAAGCAAATGCTCGACCGTCTCTTCTGCTTCAAAGCAATGTCGGCACCGCGAATCGAAGTTGGGCCTAAATCATCCGAAATAGGCACCAATAGGGCAGTGCCCTGTACGGAACTGGGCTATCGTAGCCTGTTCTCTCCTGCGGAGCTTCCACCACGGATCAGCTCGATTTTGCCGTTTTAGTTGCTGCCACACACCTCGACCCTTGTCAGACTCGTCCCAACTCTTGTTCCATTGTCTTGTCTCCCACTCACGTATTGATCTGCGGGCACTCGCGAAGGTGGACGGACCCTCCGGAGTGGGTGTCAGGGATCCCTTCTTGGCCAAGGCATCCACTATCTCGTTGCCAGGGACTCCTGCATGACCTGGAATCCACTGCAAGATGACCTTCACCTCGTAACTGAGGATCAGATCGGAAATAGCAGCTAATAGTCGGACAAGCAGTTCGGGCCAACTCCCCAAGCCGTCGATGGCTTGGAGAACTGAAAGTGCATCAGTGAAGATAACCACATCAGACCAGACCTGAACCGCTCTTCTCGACGATAAAGCGGACCGATATTTACTTTCTTAGGACCTGGAGAACGAAATGTGCAGTATCACGCAGATGTGATATTCCCCATAAAGGGTAGGCACAAACGGTTGGCCTCCCCCCTCCACTCTGAGCCCCTGCAGAGCGGGGCACTCGACAAGCACATGTTCGACCGTCTCCAACGCCTCCATGCAGTTTCTACACCACCAGACTAGACTAGAACTCCTATTGGAAGCGAGAGCTGGGAGTATTATTCCCTTGTAGCTCTGAACAAGAACTCAGGCGTGCGTTTGAGCACGGCTCTATCTCCGAAGAGATCGGTGGATAGTGGGTCACCCGTCCCATCTTCTTGGTCGACAAGACGGGGGCACTCCCGCAGGATATGCTCCACTGTCTCCTCCTCCTACCCACAGTGGCGACACCGCGAGTCGTAATTAGGCCGTAACCTGGCGAAGTATGCCCCGATGGGGCAGTTGCCAGTGCGGAATTGAGATATGATACTTTGTTCCGACCTATTTAGGCACCACCATGGGTCGGCGCGGTTAGGGCGGGGCAAGTGCCGCCAGACTTCTCGGCCCTTGTCAGAGCTGTCCCAGCTCTCGTTCCACTTTTCTGTCTCACACCTCCGGATCAATGTACGGGCCTTCTCGAAAAAGAAAGGCGTGCTGCCGGGCTCCTCGGAGGTGGGTGTGCTCAGCCCACCTTTTTCGGCAAGGTGGTCTGCTCTCTCGTTTCCAGGTAGGCCTGTATGACCTGGGACCCACTGCAGTAGCACGCGGTCTCCAAAGTGCTGGATAAGCTCCTCTGAAGCCAGTATAATTTTCTCTATCTGAGGGGGCCAGTTGTTCAGATTCTCAGTAATCTGGAGTACCCACAACGCATCAGTCAGGATAATGACAGTCGTAGAGCCGAGGGCGCCTTCGACGTGGCGAAGGTGGATCCACTCCAGAGCCCGACATGGCCTCGATCTCTGCGCCGTAGTTGCAGAGACCGTCGCAAGGCCCCCATAATTCGTCTCTATTCGGGTTGCCGTGGTACTCTATGTAAACAAAGCCGGCGGTACCAGTGTCTGCATTAGCCGACCCGTCGGTGTAGACATGGACAGCTCTGGGCGGTAGGGCATTTAGTGTGTCCATGGCTACTTTTCTGAGTAATTTCGGGTCGGACGTTTTGCTAACTGGGGTGTCCTTCAGCTTTGTCCGTATTTCGGGGAGCATTTGTGTGTTCCCCGGAGAGAAACTCTAGTACCTTTGCATAGGCAGCCTTGTATCGGGTAGGTCGATTACGGATGACAGCCTTGTTGCGTGATGCGTGAAGGACTGCATCTTTATTCTCTTCCTACCCTTCCAGGTGTCTTCAAAGACTCTGGTTGGGAAGCTTTCCTCGAGTCTTTAATAGCGCTCGTAGGTCGTTTTGACAGCGCGTTCTCTCCTAAGCTGAAGGGGTGGTATGTTAGCCATCACCTCAGCAGCTGCCACTGGGGACGTTCGAAAAGTGCCACAGATAAAGCGTTGGTTCTGGATGCGATCCCATGTTTCTAGGGCCGTTTCGGACGCATAGACCTCTAGAGGCAGGCTATAATCTAATTTTGATGTTACGGCCCCTGTATAGAGGGTTTTTAATACTTTGACGTTGGCACCCCACTTTGTTCTGGCCAGTCTTTTGACTAGGTTTAACATGTTCGCAGCTTTTCGTGCCAGCTCCTGGATATCGTCGAATAGTGTGAGCTTTCTGTCGAGCACTACTCCTAGGTACCTGGCGTACTCGGAAATGGTTTGGAGGTATTTCTGCAAGTCTAATTGCATGCTTGCAGACTTCTTTCCGGATTTCCCAAGAACAAGATCGTCCGCAAATAGCAGCTTCTTACAGCCAAGTTTTTCTGGCAGGTCGTTTATATACACTAGAAAGAGGATGCAGGACAGAGCAGAGCCTTGTGGCAAGCCGTTCTCCAAGGTTGTTTCCCTGGATAGGCTTGTCCCGTATCGTGTCTGGATCGTTCTCTCTGATAGGAATGATTTCATCCAGTGATGCATATTGCTCTCAATGCCCATTCTCCTCAATTTCTGCATGAGGTCTAGGGAAACTGCTATCGTGGACTCGGCCCTTTGGAATCCATCGGCCATCTCTTGTACGAAGAGGTTTGTTTGGTCTATCGCGCTCATGCCCGCTCTAAAACCTGCCTGTTCTGGGGCTATGAGACCTTCTTTCTCAAGATACCAAGTTAGCTGGTTGCCGATCATGTGTTCGGCCAGCTTCCCGACGCACGAGGTAAGGGAAATCGGGCGGTAACTCTCTGCCTCGGTGGCAATCTTGCCTTTTTTCAAGATTGGGACTATCCCCGCTTGCCGCCAAGCCTTTGGTACCTCGCCGGTTGACCATGTTCGGTTTATTAGGTCCAGGAGTCTGGCCTTACCTAATCTGCCCAGGTTCCAGATCATTTCGTTCGCTATCTGATCCGGGCCTGGTGCATTCTTTAGTTGGCACTTTCGGACTGCCCTTCTAGTTCCTGAATAGTGACGGGGGAACTGAATATTGGATCGCAATCTGTGACACCTCTGTCATTACGCTTGGCTCACAGGCGTATTTTTGCTTGCCTGGTGTGGTGTGGTGGTTGCCGGTCCCACCTTGCTAACCCCAGCGAAAAATGTATTTAGGGTTGTGGCCCGCCGTTCGTCCGTGACGGCAGGTCCACTAGGGGTCTCCAAGGGAGTTTTGTTTCGAGGACGGTCTAAATTTCCGAATTTTGCCAGCAACATTCACATTCTACCAGTATCCTTATGGTCCAGATTTTGGCAGGTCGTACTCCACTTTTGCTGTTTTGCTTCCTGGCACGCCCGCTTGATCTCAGCTTTTAGTTTGTTGTACTCCCGTCTGTCGTCAGAAGTACCCGTTTTTTTCGGCCTTCTTTCTCGCCCTGCGTCGGGCTTTAACCAGCTTTGCCAAGCGCGGTCGTCCAGAATGGTTTGTACTTCCTGCCTTCAAGGTTCTTGGGATAGTTTTGCGAGCCGCACCCAATATGGCTTTGGTAAAGTTTGTGTACACCGTATGGATGGGAGCGTCGTGCACTTTGGCCCTCTCGAAAGCATTTTCGGTTGCTTCCTTGAAGGCAGGCCAGTTAGCTTTGGTAAACATGAACCGCCTTGCCCCGTCGTTGGTTCTGTTTCCCTTGTCCTTACTTATTTTCCTGGCCTTTTCCAGGTCGATATTGTTACGTCCACAATCCCCTTGTGGCCAGAGCTGTGTAGATCTTGCTGATAATTCTCGTTAGTCCTAGGGGAGACTTTAATTATTAGTATTTATGTTTCAGTATTACACGAACTCTTCTTATAGTCCTGGGCACAAACTCAGTATTTGTATTCCAACATTTCCTTTCTTGGACATTAAAGTAGTAGATAAATCTTATAGTAATGTATACAACACAATAGAATAGTAACTTGACAAGGAAGCTTCAGTGTAACTGTTGTTGATAGTTTATTTCAGGTGATATGTTAAATATATACAATATATCTATTATGTACAGTTAGAATAAAATAGTACAAACACAAACGTTCTCTAAGGAACATATTTTGAAACTCCCTGTCTTTCAGACAAAACAAATCATTAAATACCATCCGAGTGGTGCAAGGGACAGACCCATTACCATTAGGGGTAAAAATCATGGTATCATTACAAAACTCATAACAAAACGATAGGAACTTCCCCTATTAAATAATGAGTCGTTCCCAGACCTTGAGAATTTGAGATCAACACATAATCCCAACATTAAGTTAAATCATTTGTCTTCCCACTAAACGCCAGGCGATCGGAAGCCTAAGCCCCGCCCACAAAATCCTGTTTTAATGAGAAAAAGAGGGGGAAGAAGAATAAACATTGCGTGTTCCAATTCTTGGAAAAACAATATATATGACAATAAGTACTACTGTTGGCTTATGGCCAACATCGTCCAGGACTTTAAAGGTTGTTATGGGGAAGAGATCACCCGAAACCAGTGTTACATCTGGTCTTAAGAGGTTGTCATTTCCCGTGTGGAGAAGGGTTGGAGGAGAGTTTGCGTCCTGCAATCTGAACAAGTTTGTGGTGTTACAGAGCTTCTCTACCTTTCTACCGGACGTATCATAAATTTTGTAGCCCCATGCAGGAAAGTGTGCGTTTAAGTCGCCTCCTATGATATTGTTTGAGAGTATGGGTGAATCTACAGACAGAGAGATGTTGTGCTTCGGCGGATTATACACGTTCATGCAAACGATCTTTCCCTCGTCCACCCATACTTCCGTGGCTAGGGTATATGTGCGGCCAGTCGAGCATTGTGCCGTCAGAGGTCTGGCAGTAAGTGAGTTTGATATTAGTGTTGCCAGCCCCTGGCAGCCCTGGCACGTACAGTGATACATTTTGTACCCTTTAATGACTATTTTCCTATCTCGGAGGATGGTCTCCTGCAATAGGGCTATATTGACCTGGTTTTCGTGCAGTAGCTTCTTCAGCTCAAGCACCTTTGGTGCTAATCCATTGACGTTGAGCTGCAACACGGTGAGACGTTTTAGATTCAGTTTTGAATGGGGCTTCACAGTTTCCCGAGTCGTGTTTTGTTCGATACGTTTCTCAGCGACAGCAGCTTGGGCGGCTGCTGTTGCGTCTGTTAGGGCCACTGGTATTTGGGCGCTTCCCAACGGGAGTGCTACTTGGGTGGCTGCACCCTTTTTCAGCCATGAGCTCATTGTAGATTGATCGTTATCCAGCTTAGGCTTGGGCTTTTTCGAACCCTTCGCCGACGGGCGCTGGATCGCCACGTCTTTGGAGGTTGGTTCGCTACCCTTTTAGGGCTGAGGCTGGACAGGTTCCTCAGGGATAGGTGGCTGGGAGCTGCTGCCACTTTCTCCGTTCGATTTTTGACCTTGTACTTCCCTGTGGGTCTTAGGAAAGTACTTGTGGAGAGTTGGAACGGTAGCTGATTTATCGCGACCTGGCCCGTCCTTACTCGCCGAGGTTGCGGGGCGACTAGTAGAGTATTTATCGCCTCCACTACTCGTTTGGCGGAGCCTATTTGGGTCTGCTCTTACCCGCGTTTATCTTTATTTTTGTGTTTCTCCATGATTTAAGGCTGCCCCAGGGGGGGGGGGCTTTGGTTTGCCTCAGGGGAGGCTATTGGGTACACTGAGTACACTGGGGCTCCCCCTTCTCGTAGTCGTAGAGAAGGTAGGATAACCCACTTTCACTATTGAGTTCTTGAGTGGGATGGGGTGCCTTTCTTAAAAACTCAGGGGGGACCTTGCCTTTGGGTGTTGGCTTAGACACCCTCGAGCACCCCGGGGATCTGCTCGGCCTTCATCAGCCGCACCGAAAGACTCTTGCCCCTAAGAGCCTTGCCTTGTAACGTATGATAACCTGTAGGCAGTTGGTTCGCCTGCACTTTGCATGTGCACGCATTTTGTACTTCAGCGGTGACATATGTGCTTTTACTCTTCGTATCTTATGCTGTAAAATAAGATTTACAGCACAGCGGATACGTTCTAGAAGTATGAGGCACTCGTGCGGGTCGGCCAAGGGGCCAGATCCACTGGCTCCAAGGCTAGCCGCCCGTTCCCCTTCGGCGTTGGGGTATATATTTCGTTCACCCTGCCGTGGGATCAGGGATCTAGCTTCCCTGCCCGCCTACTCCAAGTACCTCTCTCTCGTTTGGCATTGGACTTTCGGGGAGCGTTTCCAGTGGGCAGCTGGTTTTGGGAAAAGCAGGCAAAGTTACGCCTTTTAGCACATCAGTCTATGCGGCTGGTTTGATATTTGCTTTATTCCAACATCTTGCGGTGACTTTTTTATTCAATTTTATCAAACTCGCGATATAAATTTGTTTTGAGCGCAAAAAAAATAATAAAAGCAGACAAATAAAGATAATAATTAGATAGATCAGTATATATTCTTTACATTCATTGACAAAAATGCAAACTATTAACTTAATTTTATGTATTATATCGCATTTTACGAAGTGTCCTTAAATAAGGATGCCAGCAAGATGTGGGTTAATCAAATTTACCCCTATCAGATTTAATAGTTGCACACATTTTTGGAGATTACTTAACGATGTGCAGCACGTCGTATCCTACAGGACTACGACCTCAAAACTTGTGCCTCTGGTTTTGTGGCCAAACTTGATCTTGAACCCTTACAACTAGGCCTTACCTACAATACCGCCGAGGGGTAGACAAAGTAAGTTAGTAACCTTGATGTACAAGATTATTAATGGCCACGTGGACATTTCCACACAGTCAGGTCCCACCAAACAAGTGTCTCGCTCTACAGGAGGTCATCAGCTCAAACGGCGAGTTTCATACGCACGCACCGACGATTACAAATTAATATTCTTTTTGTGGTGCGGTATATATATGTTGCAAATCGCAGAAGCTGGATGGATGTATTAATCTGGCTAACACTTTGTAAAATTATGAAAGTCACAACAGTCATAATTCACTAAGGAACAGCAATATGGTTTCAGATAGCTTTTATTAAACTATAAGGACCACAAAGCGGCCTCTAGCAAGTTCTATCAAATGTTACAAATGGAAATCAATCAATAGTTAATTCTGGTACTGTAAAATCCAAAATGTGTTCAGTAAATAATCCTTTAGAAACAAAAAAATGTGTCATTACACTTACGTTTCTCTCTCTCTCTCTCTCTCTCTCTCTCTCTCTCTCTCTCTCTCTCTCTCTCTCTCTGTACATACGATGCGTGCCTACAGCTATTAGTCGATGGAATCGAGTCTATGATTTAGTATAAACGTGACGTGATGTCGATTTACTTTAGATTATATAGATATGTCCAGGTGATACATACATTCTGTAAAAAAAAAAATTAAAAAAAAAAATTCAGGTTCTATCCCGTATATTTGTTAGAATCCATCCTTACAGTTGGCTCATTAAGTTGTAAAGAAGATTCTGTATAAATAAGATAATAGGTTTCTTGACTCAATCCGTTATATTATATGTGTGTTTGAGTGGATGAGCGTAGGCCGTAATATTCTTCTTCATAGAAGGAGCGTCTGTAAAATATAAGATAAGTAAACATGTAGAAAATGGACATTTACATTTTAACAGGATAAAACATCAGTCTAACTTTTCAAGTTGTAAAACAAAGAAAAACTTTATTGACTTGAAATATGTATAGTTTAGATCCAGTGTTGAAAAAAAATAAATGTACAAGTAACAACGACATGAAATATAAAATGCATATTAGAGAAAATAATTTATACACTAGGAATGCTAATTTTAAAACAGGACACTTTTAAAGTGTCATACTTGTCTAGATGTCTAGGCGTGTCTAACTTAACCTTGAGTGATTTATGACTGGCTGGAAGTTTTCTCGAGGGTATTATTATTATTTTTTTTATATTTTTTTTATTAAGGGCCCTTCCTGCAACAAACAATTAAAGGTTCGTTGCTTAACAGTGCATATCTCTCTCTCTCTCTCTCTTTCTCTCTCTCTCTCTCTCTCTGTATATATATATATATATATATATATATATATATATATAGGGCCGGCCTTAGCAATTGGGAGGCCCTCTGCGAAACCGATTGCGCAGGGCCTAGTCTGGGAAAGGATAAGAATATTAAGTGAAAAAAAAAATGGGTAATTGAAAATAAATTCGTCTTTGCATTTTATTAATTCTTTACTAATTTCAAAATCAGTATCAAATTAATTTTACTTAACGAGCTTTGCGTGAAGCGTACTCATACATGATATCATCAAAATTCTGTGTTCTACATAGGTCACGCTCAATAGCAAGAATTGCCAAGTTTTTCAATATATCTTCGTGAATTTTTGACCTCAAGTAATTCTTGATTACTTTGAGGTTCGAGAAGATTATTTCACTCGATGCCACAGTTGCGGGTATTATAGTACATGAAAGCTATGTCTTTTATTAGTGGACAGATTAGTCACAATTTCTACCGGAGTTTTGGTGGTATTTGGTACAATATGCCTTAAAGATTCCATTTTATCAGCTAATTCTCGCTCACATATATATGTCGCCTGGTCTGTTGATTACGTCCATTTTTTATCATTGTTTTTTCTAAACGTTCGTATGTCATCACCCTGAAGGCTCTTGAAGCAGACAAGAAACCAAAAAAGTTTGCGGTTTGAATTTAGCAGTTCAAGTATAGGCTGCAAGGACTGAATTGCAGTGTCCACAATTCTGTTTAAGCAATTTATCCCGCAGTCATCTTCAGCATTTACTGGTGTTAAGTTTTCCACACATTTATCATACTGCCTTTTCGTTTGACGTTTGGCTGGGAAGATTGCAACCAATTCCATGATTGTAACCAGATTGTAATTATGACACGCACATGTAACAAAAAAATGCTATGCTGTTAATATTTAAAAGCCGTTTTTGAACTCCAGAATGAACGCCCTTCATGTCGTCGCCATTATCATAACCTTTTTCACGATTATTTTGAACATTTAATTCAAGTTTTTCCAGCTCATTCACTAGTACATCGCGTAAGTCCTGTCCAATGGTACTTTCCAGACGAAGAAAAATGATAAACATAGTTAATTACATCTGCTTTGTAACATATGTCTGGAGTACAATCAAATTAGTGCGGGGCCTTTGGATGTTCTGGGCTCACTGCGGCCCATAGGTTGCAGAAACCTAAGGCCGGTATTGTATATACATATATATATATATCAAAAGGAGTATGTGGCTATGTATGCATGTGAGTACATATATATATATACATATAATATATACGTGTGTGCATACCATAAAGGTATTTTGTTATACTGAACAAAATGGTTTAAAACTTGCTAAAACTATTCTTTGTGTTAGTGCGGTGAACATTGAAAAGTTTTAAATTTTTTTAAATGACCGAAGTAGTCAGTTCGGTTAAAAAACGGGAATAAAAGACAAGTTTTGTTTCACGTTGAAAATGTCATTATCAAATTTGTATCACTATTTGATCAAACCCTCTAAAAATAAATGAGAAAAAAAGATGCGGCGAGATCATTTTTATGACGTTATCAACATTTTTGAATGGCCGAAAATTGTGTTCATGTTTTAATTTACTACGTGTCGTAAATGACTTAAATTAACTTTGTAGCGAGAAATATTTAATAAGGGAACATAATTTCGTTTTAAGTTGTGTCTTAATTTTGTCGCGGGCATTATTATACTATAATATTATTATATTCTCAGATTTAGAGTCGGTGTTTGGAGCTACTTGTACGAATTCTGCTACATGTGTAGTGTCGACTCACACATCTGGAGCTTGTGATTCAACATCCAAAGTTTGTACTTGTGATAGTTCTTCTGCACCTATACGTACTGGATGTGGAAGTAAGACGTTTCTTTTATGCTGCTCCGACTTTACATATTACATAGATCTCTGTATAAAGCATTTATATATACATATTATATATATATATATATATATATATATATATACATATATATATATATATATATATATATATATATATATATATATATATATATATTGTTACGACCACAATCCCTATGTGGTCACAGCCGTGTAAATGTTGTTGATAATTCTCATTAGTCCTAGGGTAGACTTTGGTTATTATTATTTATATTTCAGTATTACACGAACTCTTTTTATTGCCCTGAGCACAAACTCAGGATTTGCGTTCTAACATTTACTTTCCTTGATGTTGTTGTTGTAAATACATATATTATCGTTTTGTAAACAATGAAACAAAACTAGTAACTTGACGAGGAAGCTTCAGTGTAAATGTTGTTGATAATTTAATTCAGGTGATATGTGTAAATATATACAATATGAAAATTATATACAGTTAGAATAAAATAGTGCCAACACAAGCGTCCATTTTGTATAAAACTCTGTACAAACTAATAACTGCCTAGCCTTAACTACTAGCGTAGGAGAGCGGGGAACATACATATTGCTAGGAGAGGTAAAAATAATGCTATCATTACAAAACTTATAATAAATATGATAGTTTTAACCTAAACTCCCCTGTACGAGAAATAATAGACTATCCCTAGCCATTCCGAGAAGTTGAGGTCGGCACGAGAGTGGATTCTTCGGACAGTCTAGGCTTCTTAGTATCTCGCCCACAAAACTTGCGCTGAGAGAGAGCTGTGGGTGCTATTAATATGTGACAATATATATTTATATATATATTTATATATATATATACATAAATGTATATATCCTAAAATACAATTAATAACCAATTATGTGTACTTTCATATCATAACGAGGTTAGTGAGTGTTACATTTGATTCCAAACATTTTACACAGTTCAAAATAAATAATTCCTTCGCAGTCATTGTTTGCTAAATGTTTTACTTAATTAGGTAAGTTGGCCAAGCCTACAATAGCACCACCGCCCGGTTACAGTACTCTCGTGTTGGAAGGAAAGAGTGACATACTGACATGCTCTTCGCCAGATGGCGCCGTACTATTTGAATGGACTTTAAACGGCAATGTTATAGGTGGAGCCAATGCGAGCACGTACACTATTGCAGCTGCATCACATTCAGATGTCGGCACTTACAAGTAAAATACGTTTATTTTCATTTTAAATATAAGAAATGTTAACATTTTTATTCAAATTTACATTTGTTAATGATTAAATGTCAGTGACTCACTATACATGTTAAAAAATGCTAAAAAAAAGAATTATCTTAATTTATAAGAGATATAACAAATTTAAAATGGCAGTTGAGCACAAAAACGTTCGACGAAATTAATACAGCACCCTTTCTCAGATGCCTAAACAGATGGAGCAAGGGATACAACCGCTCACTTTAAGAACCTTTTTTATAAAATATGTGGCATTTAATTAAACAAAATAATATAAATTGCATTTTTAAAGATAAAAAGTAGGGCATTTCCAATAACTACAAAAATATGGCCATTTCGAGATAAAACGTGAGGCCCTTTTAACAAGGAAAAAGACTGACATTTTAAATAATAACACACGGGACCTTTACACATATAAAATACGGGTCTCTTTCAAGAATAAAAAGTGGTCTAAACTGAATGGAATGGACATAAATTTAACAACAAGAAGTTTAAGGCAAGGTATGCAAAAAAAAAAAAATCATCAAGTATGCGAAATAAGATGCATAATTTTCATTTAGCACGAAGTCAACTACGTCATATAAAAACTCTAAATGAACCTTGAAGCTATAACATTACGCCTTCTCAGGCTGCTGCAACTGACCTAGAAGTGAAGTTCTTTTTTTCTACAGAAAACATATTACTTGTAGAGACTCTGACATGTAAGGTTCATGCGTGCACAGTCAGCTTTAGGCTGCAAACGCAGTGGGCGCAAACACCAACACACCTTCGGCACGTATCTTAAGCCGAACGCCAATTGTACGATTGAACTGGGATTGACACAAACGCAGTGCGCGATACGACTTGCGTTCAACTTTTAGCCAGCGAGAGCCTAGAGATCATGTGACACACAGGTCGTTCCAAAATGGAGGCGCTGTGCATTGCAGCTTTGCAGCTTGTTCTATTTTATTGGCTCGGGAAAAGGTATTATAGGGCAACGGTACTGGGTTCATCACATATTTTGAAAGAGAGAAAGGTTTGGGGAATACCATCATCTTTTATACGAGGTTTTGAACGACGAGGAAAAATGTATCGCGTACATCAGGATGAGACCCTAAACTGTTCGGACACTTTTAGAGCTAGTGAGCCCAAGCATCACCGAGCGCACCACAAACTTTCGAAAACCGCTGTCCTTAATAGAACGACTTTTGATTACATTGAGATAAGTCATCATCATCTGCACTCAGCAGAATCTTGAGGTACATTTAAGGTCCTCCAGTCCCCAGGGTACAAAGCTGGGCTGCCATGGCTGTACAGGTCTTACGGACCACTTAAACTAAGAGCTCCAATACTCATTCAAGTCCTTGATCACAACAAATAAACAGACAAACATAGTAGGGCCTACAACAATTAATGTACAAAACAAATAAGTCAGAACAAAGCAAAAACAGAAGCAACAAGAAAACTTACTGATTATTATAAAGTACCGTAACTTTTTATTGATCAAAGTCCGATACAATGTTGTGTATATAATGATATTATGGAAAAAGGAAATAGGTTCTTGATTGTCTTTTCAAGTCCTAAAAGAAAACATTTAAATGTACTGCTCCTTGCTATTGAAAAGATCAAAGTTAAAAATGGAATCATTGTATTTGAACCGGCCCTAAAAATATTTTCAAAGGAACTTGGACACTTTGATTTTTCCGTGCATTATATTAGAACTGATGTGTAGCATTAGAGGTGTGGTTTTGTTCATAATTGTATGCATCACTTTGTACATTGTGTTCAACAGGCGTACATCTAGACATAGAATGTCTTGGACTTGGCTGACTTCTTGACCCTCGTTCACTTGGCATTTGGCCGACCATGATATATTTCACAATCACACCATGGATCTCCATTTGACATTGCATCTTTTAAATTGGTTCCAACATTTTCATACAGAGTCGGACAAGCCTGAACTGCTGTGATCAATTCAGTCTCTATCTTGACCTGATCAAGTCTTGACTGTCTGTCAACTGTCAGTGGTCAACACACTAGATCTAGATCTAGTGTCTACACAGTGTGCTCCTGGTGGCCGCGGCGCCAGACGAAACCCGACAGTGAGCAATTTTATTACCGTATTATTATTTTTTTAAATCTCGCTAAATATTTCACAAATTCAAATTCTGCACGGATCTCCCCTTGATTTTTAGTCGCTGAATTCAAAAATGAAATCAGATATTGTCTGCGATGCTTTCTCGATGAGAAAATTGACAGTGAAAATTTCCCTACTCCAGCTATATGACGTCACACATTCAAGGTCGAGGCGACTACTGGCAACTGTGAAAAAAACGAAGGCATGAGATGTAGCAAGCCAGTTGTGCACTCTCGTCAAAAAAGTTGGTGCGAAGGCGTGTTGTTGAAGTCCGAAGTCGTGTTGAACTCACTGCGTGCGGTTACAAGGTTTAAATAGTGTCACCAACACCGACTCACAACGAAAGCCGTATTCACTGAGAAGGCGTGTTGGTGTTTGTGCCCACTGCGTTTGTAGCTTTAGACTTCATGCATTCATTGACACACCATTGGAAGGAAAATTAACCAAAAGATGAAACTGGGCATTGATTCACTACTCTACTTTGAGTACAAAAGAAAAATTAACTTTTTTTTGTAGCTAGACGTAACAAATGTTTTTTGTTTTTTTGTGTGTGCAACACAAAAATGTTAATGTACAAAAATAATAATATATTTAAAACGGTAAAACATAATGTTATAAATTTAAGCAATCAAACTTTGTATACAGGTAATGTTGAAAATTATACAAATTAAAGCAAAAGTTAGCTAATATAATCTTAATGTACTTACTAGAAATGTAATAAACTTAATTTAATAATCCAAAATAAACGTATAAATATAATATTTCTAAGCAAAAGTGTAAACATGTTGTTTTTTTAAAAATAAAACTGATGTATAGAAGTGATGCAATTTTATTAAATTTGTAAATAATCATATATTGTGCGTGATGTGAACATTTACAAATGTAATAGGCACATAAAGCTAAACATAAATCTAACATTACTTACTCCTATATTAGAATATGCGTATGCAGTATGGTACCCATAAACTAATAAAATATTTAAAAAAAAACACATACAAATCCAGCAAAAGAGCTGTAAGGCTTATTACTAGATAATATTAACAATTACAAAGTTGTTATCCTTTATGATGAACAATATTTTCTTGTTCAAAAACTTAAGTAATTGAGTTGTTTATAAATTAATTTATTTATGTTTACAACTTAACAAATATGATATGCTTCAAAATTCTTTTTTTTGTACTGCTTTAAGCTAAATTTTGAAAGGGCTAGGCCAGTTTTGTTACTATTTTATTGTTGTTGTTTTTTTAATATAGATTTATATTTATATTATAACCTCAATAGGTCTGCTTTATCATGTAAGCTGTAATGTAGGCCTCAATAACGCTAGTGTCATAATGATAACATAATGTAAAGAGGATGACCAAAAAACACAGTGTATGAACATGGCGACAGGTGAAAATAATGTCATGGCGACAGGTGAAAATAATGTCATGGCGACAGGTGAAAATAATGTCATGGCGACAGGTGAAAAAAAGACAAGGCTAGAAACAATAGCAAGATAGTCAGAAACAGCCACTCATATCTACACACTTAGTTCAGCTTTAAAATCAGGGTAAAGCGCTTCTCTCAACTCTTGAGACAAGTGTTCCATATGGAAACTACTGCACTTAGGTCTATTTGTTTCCAAGTAGAAGTCGATTCAATGAACATTTCACTTGAGACAGTAGAACATAAGTAAAACATCTCAGCCTAACAAATAAAGTCATCCCAATAGACTCCTAAGAAAACACTCAAAGCAACAGCTAGCAAGCCTAATATAAATCACTTTACTAGAACATGCAATATAATTCCTAATTAATATATCAACATGGTGACCATAACACAGTAGGATACTAGGCAACAAAAAAGCAGACAAGTTGACAGTACTGAAAAAAGCTGTCAGCTTTGTTACGACCACAATCCCCTTGTGGTCAGAGCCGTGTAAAGGTGTAAATGTTGTTAATAATTCTCGTTAGTCATAGGGTAGACTTTGGTTATTATTATTTATATTTCAGTATTACACAAACTCTTCTTATTGTCTTATGCACAAACTCAGTATTTGCGTTCTAACAGTTCCCTTCCTTGACGTTGTAAATAAATATATTATAGTATTGTACACAATGAAACAAAAATAGTAACTTGACGAGGAAGCTTCAGTGTAAATCTCGTTGCTAATTTGATTCAGGTGATAATTAAGAGAGAGCGAATAATACATGACAGCTTCAACTGAGTACGAAGTATGCTCTAAATCAATGAACTTTTAAGGAGACTTGCTAAATCAATGGGCTACTGAACAAGGGAAATATCAATGTACAATGGAATAAACTTGCCGAACAAGCAAGTCGACCCTAAAAATCTTTTTTTCTAAATGTGCAATGCATCATATTTCAATTTTTTAAAATGTTATTTTACCCGTAACTAGCACCTAAACAGGCTAAAGCCAATACACTCACATAACTGTAGATAATAAACTAAAACAGACGAAGCAGTATACCACTTCATACCAGAATATGCAAAGCTTACCAACTTTAGACATGTATTATTGCACCTTTCCATCCTCTACCAACCATTACAAACACACTATACTGAACAAAAAAAAAGTCATATAAACATCTTTGGCTGCGTTCAAATTCAAGGCAAAAATGTGATCTTACTACAACTACCTTTGCTCATTGATATATTATATATATAAAGAGCGAGAGAGAAAGAGAGAGAGAGAGAGCGTATTAACTCATTCAATTCAAACGTGTAATATTTGTTTTTTAAGATGCAAGGCTAAAGTCTCTGGAAATAGCAACCTGGATTCAGATCTAAGTGATCCTCTTCAAATTAATTTATTTCTGAAAACTGGTAAGCTTTTTATGGATTTATTTGGATATTTAAATGTAGAACAACCATTGAGAAAATAAGCAATATAGGAATACGTATTACCTTATTGAACGTATGAGAAAATACTACTTCTAGTTCTAGACAAATGTCTCATTTGACTCTTAGCAGAACACGATCTTTCTATAGCAATCATAATTGTCATCCACATATTACGTACGCACATCTAATCATTTTTTATATTTGTTTACACTCCTCACTCTGCTGTACCAGTACATTTAGGGACATCCCCCTCCTTGCTTACGTACATATTTTAATTATCATATGCCTCTCTCTCCCCATCTCTAATCCTGTTTGTATAATTTATTTTTAGCCAGTCACGGCGTATTTGCTTTACTATTTACATTTTTTTTATATCGAGTATTTAAAATGTATTAAATGAACTACCATAAATTATTTAAAATGTATTGTCTAGAACAGGCGTGTCAAACTCAAAAAGCACCATGGGCCGCATAAGATACTTTGAGTATACCGGCGGGCCACACCAACAAATATGAGGAACACTGTAATCTTATTCATTTATATTTAATTAATTTGCACGCCTACTACAACGGCTTTAATAAGCTAACGCCCCACAACGCCAAATATAACAATTGTAATCCAAAATTTATTTAAGAACATTCAATCATTTTTACATTTTAATCAGTGTTTTGTCCTGAGGTTTGATGTCTTTTTTTCATGACAATTTTTCGTATATCTGGCTGAAATGCATTTGGAATTCCGACCTTCATCAGAAATGACAAGTTTTCATCGGTCAGCCTTGTTCTCTGAGAAGTTTTTGTTAATTTCATGAAGGAAAAAAACTGCTCAACACATAGGTGGAACCGAATATTGCCATAATCCTAGTTGAAAACTTTCTGAAGTTTGTAAACTTTTCAGGAAGGTATGAATAGAAACCAGGTATCCCGACTTCTAGATACTTTGCTTTGAGTTTAGAATCAGACTGCATTTCTAATAGCTCCATCTGCAAGTTTTCTTCTGCTTTGACAACATAAAGTTGAATGGTGCCAAGAATAATGCAAGATGGTATTCAAAGATGAGAAATCACTAAATCTTTCCTGGAACTCTTTCGACAATAATTCTATGTGACTCTCATATTTAGCAACGATAAGTACAGATTCAGCATTGGCCTGGTTTTTTTAGTTCTTTGCAGTTAGGAAATGAACCAAATTTTCACGTGAATACTGTGTCTTCCATACGCTTAGTTTTGTAATGAAAAACTTGATGTCGTCGTACCACTGAGTGATGAGTTTGTTTTTGGATCACCGTCAGTAGATAAACATACAAGTTTACTCAAATCAAAATCATAGTCATGCAGAATCAGCTCGACTTTTTCAAAGATGTCTTTGCTCGCTGTTGTGTCATGCATTGGGATTCGTTCGATCAGTTCTTCATAAATATTAAATTCACTGTCACAGGCCCTAATAAAAACTACAAGCTGTGCTATTCCAGTGATGTCAACGGTCTCATCAATAGCAATAGAAAAATGTTCAAATTTGGATGATGCAACCTTCAACTGTTGTTTCAAATCATCTGCCATTTCATCAATCCGTCCATCAACAGTGTTCCTGGTTTTAACGAAATATTATTAAATAACTGTGCCTTCTGTGGGCACACAATGTCAGCCGCTTTCATAAGGCAATGCTTTACAAAATCTCTTCCACTGTAAGATTTCCCACTAATAGCGACTACTCGGCTGAGTTCATAGCTCGCAGTAACGGAAGCGACATTGGCTTGATTTATTTTTGTATAACATGTCTGTTGCTGCATCATGTTAGCCTTCAATTCCTTGAGTCTTGAAACACGCATTAAGCCCTCATATTTAAGATTACTTCCTTAAAATAGCCGTATTGTTTTCTTATACGTGGCACTGTGCCATATTTCTGTTTTATACACCAAATTTAAAGTATTAAAACTGAAATTTTGGTCATTAAATGAGACAATTGAAGTAACTTTTGTGCGGGCCGCACACGTGCTTGCAAAGGGCCGCATGCGTCCGCGGGCCGCACGTTTGACATGCCTGGTCTAGAACACTGCACCAAAAAAATTGAAAAAAATATAATAATATAAGTGAAATTATTATTATTTCAAGAAATGAAAGTATGACTTAATCAGATATGGATATGTCTTACTGAATTTAGTAATGAATGCACGTTCTGGTCAGAATCAAATGTTAATTCCTTCGAATTAAAAAAAACAAAAACAAAATAATTAGCTGGGCCATTATAACCAATCGTTGCACGTTTGTCCGCAATCTGTCGGTCTCATAATGTTGTTGTGATTCTTACGTGACTTCAAATCTAATAAATACTCGATTTGTTTTAGTAAGTCTTGTTAGCTATTGCCTCTCCGTGGAAAAGTAATTTATTTGAAATCTAATGTGAATGATTTAAATACGTATTCCACTAGAATAGTTTTTTTTATTTTTCATTGTTTACGTATAGTATACATATATGCACCGGTTTGCTTAGATTTATCTGTCCTTATTTACGCGGTATATTATATTTTCAATGCAATCATAATTATTTCAAATAACTATCTATTAACACAGATGGAGCCATTGCCATTGAACCCAAAATATATCTGTCTACAACAACCTTGTTCAATGGGAAATCTGTTACAATCAGTTGTATTGACGTCCCTATGGGTTACAACCCAGCCAAGGTGATAATTACGGTAAGAAATGTGTTTGATCATCCGATAAAATTAAAATAATTCTCTTAGAATATTATATAGAAATAGATATTGCATTTTTATTAATAATACGTAAATAGTTGATAATATATATCAAAACAAATTGACAAATTTATGTTATTATTGTTAAATGTCAATATACTAAGTAAATAGAATGTGAAGACGATCAAAAACTCCTTTAATTAATAGATGATATGACTACTTAGTTTTATAGTCATGGCTGGCTTAATTAGGTCCCATATCTTAATTATTGCATTGAAATACAATACATTTAAAACTTTTACACATTCGTAAAGGAATCAACAAACACCTGCTGTTTGAATATATTAACTATATACCATTCTAGGTTTATTGATAGTAAATTAAGAAAGTGTGACGTGCTGGTCTAAGTTGATGCGTCACATAGCCTTGAATTAGCATAGGTTATCAGTGCAGACTTAGAGGATAACTCAACAGGTACACGGGTGTTGGGGATGGGTAAAAATGACAGGTTATCTAGGTGGTATGTGGTCCCGAAATGCTGAGGACTTCTAAGTGATTTTTAAGACAATATTTATAAACAGGTTTCTGTGGCTCGCATAAATACGAAGGTTGATTTAAAACTGCTGACTAATTGACACGGTCACTGACATCACACATACACGTATTATATAAATCAAGGCAAGGCGAAGTGTAGCACACTGATAATTTTATTCACATGAAGGTCCGTATTCAATCATTAATGACGTGAGCAAATAAATCATACAGTCAAAATTCAAGTGATAAAGAGTGCATTTTTAATAATGGGCAAACAAATCATTAGCTGAACAGATATAATCCAATACAGTAGGTATCAACTACACCTAAAATATAGTCCTAAGGAGGACTCAGGGCCGCGTGTCAGGCACACCCTTAGGTCAGTCACTTTAACACGGGAGCTCAGGGCGTCCCAGCTCTCTCGGCTCCTTCAGTCAGACTGCCGTAAAACTAAAACTACATTTATAAGCGTGGGTTGTCACGTTGAAGAAGAATGGTCATTCTGACTCATATATATCGTGCTTACGATTGGTCAGCTTGTTATTGCATCGTTATATTCTGATATTACATGGCGAGGCGGAGTCGGGGGAGAGGGGAAGGATGGGGGTACCTGGCGAGGCGGATGGGAGAATGGGTGCAGTGGGATGATGAGGGGGGCGGCGGGTCATCAAGGGCGCTGTTTCCTCGGCCGGCGTCATCTTGACGGTGTACTTTAATGGGGATTCGACCAGAAAGATTCGACACTGAGAAGTATATTTAATATACATGTTAAATCCTTTGATAAAGGACGATGGGTGGCGGAGGGAGGGGGGAAGGTCATGGCTGGCGAAATCCAAGCATGATTGCGTCGTGTTTGACCTTGGCGTGTTCCGCACGTGCTCGAGGCAAGGGGAAGCAAAATGAAGATAAATATAAACCAGTTTAATGCTATCATAAAATGATAATAATGATAGCATTAGTAACGATAATAGCAATATCATATGAGAACATTTATATAAGCATAAAATTAATACTGACAACGAATAAGCAATGTAAATGTACATAAAATATGTTACATGTGTTATAACTAAATGATTAAGTGATTAAGTAGAGATAATGATAGGTAGATATGTGCATTAAATCATTCACTCAGTAGTGGCTATAATTGTAAGCAAATTTGTACAGGCGATGGCTAAGCCAAGACTACTCTTTATCAGAGTAGATTATATATGAAATCTTCCTTCATTTCATCAGGCGTTAATCTTTGTTAGAGAACCCAAAACGCCACAGGAAGGCTAATAATATTGTTATAAATATAAACTTTTATCAAATAAAATTAAACATTTAGAATTGCAACTATTAGAAAATGCATGGCGTTATAAGACACTATAATATATCGTCTTCTTGCTAGAAGCCGTAAACTGAAATGAAAATGTAACCGCAAATAACATTTTTTGAAAGAACACAAAAGTATTACAACTAAAACAAATAAAATATAATGATACTTCTTATACGTTACATACGGTCCTTTTTTAAAGAAGATAATAATAATACTAATGAGCATATTTATAGCGCAACTATCTATGCTATAATAGGGGCTTGGAGACTCGAGAACAAGCGATTTATTAAAATATAATAAATATAATATTATATACATAAGTTTTTTAACTTGCAATTCATTATATATTATTAATCTATGATATTGAATAATTACTAAAGTAATAAAATCCGATACAACGCCTTTATTGTTAACGACCATACAAAGAGCGGAGATCGCGGTAGACATGTTATTAAGGCGGTAAAATATTATTTCAAAGGGTTTATCTTGCACGTTGGGTCATAATATATAGACTAATAATTATTTGAAATTTTTACAGGAAAATGGACCAGCTTTAATGTGTTGTTTGTAAAAAATTTAAATTTCAAAGACAACATACCGAAACTTACACTTTTCTTCGATAACTTGATAATTGAAATATTTAAAATATTAGTATTATTCGCAAATAAACATATTGATTAAAGACATTCATTTCTGTACAAACGAGTGAAAAAAATATATTTCTATCATGAATGGTCGATTTTGCCTAGACAATTTAGTACGAGAGGGGTCCGAAACTTAAAAACGTGTAAAAAACAGAAGCCAGTTTTGAGTACCTAGTATTATGCGGATGTATCTGCATGTCGGTGGACTCACTTGGAGACGGAAAGATGAACTGTGTTTCGACTCCTAAGACCATCCAAAACATACGTTTTCCGAAGGTCTTTGGCGACCCCCGCGAAACGGTCGTTCGACCCCCAAGTAGATCGCGACCCAGACTTTGGGAACCGCTACACTACGCAATTCAATAAGTTGAAATAATTTGTATTTAATCAATAGAAATGAATTATTTAAAGAAAAGGTATCAATTATAGGCCTACGAACTTTACAGTTACATATCTTAAAATCACCCGTTTTCACTTGCTTGGTCACATTGCCTTTACTCTGACGCACCACCCGATGCACTAATGACGTACTGTTACACCAAACTGCCTTCAGCAACCAGTCTACACCGCGGCAGTTTACACACGTTACCACCAAGCCCTTGACTGTCTTCTCAAAAACTGGCCACTGTCACTTGAACCACCGTCAGTCACCGGCCTTTTGCCACCAGTTCCTGGCCACCGCTCTCGGACTTGTTGCTACGGCCACCGGTCACGAGTTATGGGCCCTGGGCAATGGGCTATGGACACGAGTTCCATCACCTAAATAATAGTTAATACAAACCCTTAATGTTGTTCTAAATTAGATCAATATATTATATATTGTCTATTGGAGGTATCGATGCAAAACTAAACTCACCCGTGTCAGAACTTAAAACGCACTCACCTGTCAGTGGACAGTTGACTTGGCTTAGATTTGATCCAATCACCAGACCTAAGCACAAAGTTTTGTACCCACATCTTCAGTGTACCTACCGTGGTGATGAGATTATGTGGCCAGTACGACTGCAATGCTCAAACGTTGTATTTCCACTTCACTAGGTTCGTTGTCTATGGGCAATGACGGTTGCTGGCTGAATTGGACTTGTTATAACAGCGATGCTTGATATTTATATTTAATTTGCCGTTTCACTCGCAATTCACCTTCCTTGTTCCATGTATTCTCATATACATCAAAAAAGAAAAACGAGTTCAGGTTAAGTAGTAATATAAGCTGACACGTTTATTGCAGGTCATTTTACAAAGTCACACTCACATATGGTGAATTCAAGGTGTCCACAACACATCAAGAATATTCATGCACTTAAACGTTAATACTTGCAAAAGAAATATAGACACGACTTCAAAACACAGCAATTCAAAGTGAACAATTGTTTAAATAATGCAAAATAGAATGACGTCCTACACATTTAAGAAGAAGTATCCAGTTATGTGTATAGAACAACCTGCCCCTTTTATCTGCCGTCAGTCTCGCCGAAAAAGCGACCAAATGTAAACGGTCAACCAATAAAAAAAGGTCTGCATTATTGTTTGCACAAATATCCGTCCAACGATTGGTCAAGGGTCGTGGTCAGTGTCACTGGGTTTAGTCGTAATATTTGGCTTCGCCGATGGGAAGGGATACGAAAGAAAGGGGGCAGTTGGTCTGTCACCACATTTCTTTTTTTCAACAACTTTGTACATCTCGTGTTTTAAACAAATGACCCTAACAAGACACGGCCTGTGACTCGAAAGAACAAACAATAGACTCAAATTGTTCTCACGACTGAGCGACGGCCGAAAAGACCAGAGGCGCCCACTAGCTGTGATAGACAAAGTTTAATCACAAACAATAGATGACCAGGGTGTGGTAAAAAGGTGCCGCCGACGACAAAGTTAGATTATCTATGTATATCATGGCCTGACCCAGCGGTTGAGAGAGGAATAAGGGGTGTGGGGGAAGGGAGATAATAGGTATGTAGGGAAACCATTCTCCCAAGCACGAACATTATATTTAAACACATTACATTGCACTAAACTTTGCATAATAAATTTCACTTCATGACACCCATGTTAAATAGTTTTGCATCAAGCCTACCAAGTCCAGCTCCTGTTAATGTCTAGCTAGATTTATTAGCATGCTTGATTTTATGTCGCTTTGTACCTGCATAGTCTCCAACACGGTCGCACAACTAGCTATTTACTAGCTCTAGTATGTGTGTTTACCGTCCCCACTACATACTAAACTGGTCTCCAAGCTTATAAGTCGTCCATGTCAAACATTCCTAAGCGGAACTTTTTTTTTCTGCAATGTTATTGTGATGCCATGAGACCAAGCCTATAATTAAACGCCATCTTGACAAAGACATTACGTCACTCAGACAAACATTAATGGGTAAATTGACTGTTTTTTACATTTTAATGCATATCATATATCATATCATATCATATCATATCATATCATATCATATCATATATATATATAAATCTCAAAAGGAATATGTATGTGGCTGGCTGGCTGGCTGGCTGGCTGGGTATGTACATACCGCATAATCTTTTTAAATACTGGACATAAAAACGTGAAATTTGCTACAAATATTCTTTGCGTTACGGCGGTGAACACTGTCAAGGTTTAAAAAAAATTAAAATGACCGCAGTGGTCAGTTTGGTCAAAAAACGCGAATAAAACACAACTTTTGATTCACATTGTCTTTGCCAGTACAACTTTTTATAGTTTTTCGTCACAAGGTTAGAAAAAAAAAGGATGCGCTGAGATTATTTTTATGACGTCATCAATCTTTGCGCATGGATTTTATAGCAATGAAGGGACATTTTTCATTCATGTTTAAATTGACGTCATCAAACTATGTGCATGGATTTTTATCTCAACTCAATGACGGGAACAAATTTTCTTCATGTTTAAATTGTCTACGTGCCGTAAACAACATAAATTCTTTACACTACCAATACTGTAGTTGATTTTCTTAATCTATCACTACTTTAATACTTTACACTGTGAATACATGACTTAAAGCTAATTAATAATTTAAAACTTTACAAACATAGGACAAAGCAAATAGATATAGTATTTTTTTTTCTGTTTCGGAAAGTAATACCGACGCCTTATTAAGCATATTTAAACGCAGTGGTCCTGGTTACACTCTATATTTAAGCTTATAATTATATGGCGTCATCAAATTTTGCGTATTTATGCGTTTAAGAAGTTGTTTTAATTTGCGTCGTAATTTGTAGAATGCAATATTTAAATGGAAGACTATTGTTTATAACTACATGGGTTATTTTATCCAGTTCCGAGAACTGGGCACCTTTAGGCTTATCGCCTTGGTAACGGCCATTGTTTAAATTACCGGGCAATGTTTAAATTACCGGGCAATGTTTATAATACCGGGCAATGTTTAAATTACCGGGCAATGTTTAAATTACCAAGCAATGTTTAAATTACCGGGTAATGTTTAAATTACCGGGCAATGTTTAAATTACCGGGCAATGTTTATAATACCGGGCAATGTTTAAATTACCGGGTAATGTATAAATTACCGGGCAATGTTTAAATTACCGGGCAATGTTTAAATTACCGGGCAATGTTTAAATTACCGGGCAATGTTTAAATTACCGGGCAATGTTTATATAACCAAGCAATGTTTAATTTGCCGGGCAATGTTCGAATTGCCGGAACTAATTTTTTAAAGTTTTAATTCGTGTCGTATACGTTTTTATAAACATTATTTCATATGGGTTTCATTTGTTATTGTTTTACATGTTGAATAGAAAATTTAATTCTAAGTTTGCTTCCAAAGCAACAATAAATAAATAAATAGCAAATAAACAAAAACAACACAACATAGGTCTGCGACTTAATGTTTGTCGTAAAAAAATATATCAAACAATCATTAAAAAAAAATAAAAGTACTGTCGAATGTTCTTTATCAATGAATAGAACAAAATATATTCATGTTTTAATTTGCGTCGTAATTTATAGCGGGCAATTTTGTAATTGTTATAATGGGTGATGAGTAATGATTTTAACGGGTAATTCATGTTGTAACGGGCAAATAAAAAATTACCTCACATTTAAATTCGTGTCGTAGGTCATGCGGGCAATCTCATTATAACTGCCTGAGAAGTTAGAGTGTATGTAAACATAACTTTTAGCCGGTTCGGAGGACCGGGCACATAACGGCTTGTTTATATATAAATCTCAAAAGGAATATGTATGTATGTATGTATGTATGTATGTGGCTGGGTATGTACATACCGCATAATCTTTTTAAATACTGGACATAAAAACGTGAAATTTGCTACAAATATTCTTTGCGTTACGGCGGTGAACACTGTCAAGGTTTTAAAAAAATTAAAATGACCGCAGTGGTCAGTTTGGTCAAAAAACGCGAACAAAACACAACTTTTGATTCACATTGTCTTTGCCAGTACAACTTTTTATAGTTTTTCGTCACAAAGTTAGAAAAAAAAAAGAAAAGGATGCGCTGAGATTATTTTTATGACGTCATCAAAGTTTGCGCATGGATTTTTTAGCAATGAAGGGACATTTTTCATTCATGTTTAAATTGACGTCATCAAACTATGTGCATGGATTTTTATCTCAATGATGGGAACAAATTTTCTTTATGTTTTAATTGCCTACGTGCCGTAAACAACATAAATTCTTTACACTACCAATACTGTAGTTGATTTTCTTAATTTATCACTACTTTAATACTTTACACTGTGAATACATGACTTAAAGCTAATTAATAAATTAAAACTTTACAAACATAGGACAAAGCAAATAGATTTCGCATTTTTTTTCTGTTTCGGGAAGTAATACCGACGCATTACTAAGCTTATTTAAACGCAGTGGTCTTGGTTACAGTCTATATTTAAGCTTATAATTATATGGCGTCATCAAATTTTGCGTATTTATGCGTTTAAGAAGGAAACAAAATTTTGTTTTAATTTGCGTCGTAATTTGTAGAATGCAATATTTAAATGGTTTAAGTTACCGGAAAATATTTTAACCCCGCTTAAGACTATTGCTTATAACTCCATGGGTTATTTTATCCAGTTCCGAGAACTGGGCACCTTTAGGCTTATCGCCTTGGTAACGGCCATTGTTTAAATTACCGGGCAATGTTTAAATTACCGGGCAATGTTTATAATACCGGGCAATGTTTAAATTACCGGGCAATGTTTAAATTACCAAGCAATGTTTAAATTACCGGGTAATGTTTAAATTACCGGGCAATGTTTAAATTACCGGGCAATGTTTATAATACCGGGCAATGTTTAAATTACCGGGTAATGTATAAATTACCGGGCAATGTTTAAATTACCGGGCAATGTTTAAATTACCGGGCAATGTTTAAATTACCGGGCAATGTTTAAATTACCGGGCAATGTTTATATAACCAAGCAATGTTTAATTTGCCGGGCAATGTTCGAATTGCCGGAACTAATTTTTTAAAGTTTTAATTCGTGTCGTATACGTTTTTATAAACATTATTTCATATGGGTTTCATTTGTTATTGTTTTACATGTTGAATAGAAAATTTAATTCTAAGTTTGCTTCCAAAGCAACAATAAATAAATAAATAGCAAATAAACAAAAACAACACAACATAGGTCTGCGACTTAATGTTTGTCGTAAAAAAATATATCAAACAATCATTAAAAAAAAAATAAAAGTACTGTCGAATGTTCTTTATCAATGAATAGAACAAAATATATTCATGTTTTAATTTGCGTCGTAATTTATAGCGGGCAATTTTGTAATTGTTATAATGGGTGATGAGTAATGATTTTAACGGGTAATTCATGTTGTAACGGGCAAATAAAAAATTACCTCACATTTAAATTCGTGTCGTAGGTCATGCGGGCAATCTCATTATAACTGCCTGAGAAGTTAGAGTGTATGTAAACATAACTTTTAGCCGGTTCGGAGGACCGGGCACATAACGGCTTGTTTATATATAAATCTCAAAAGGAATATGTATGTATGTATGTATGTATGTATGTGGCTGGGTATGTACATACCGCATAATCTTTTTAAATACTGGACATAAAAACGTGAAATTTGCTACAAATATTCTTTGCGTTACGGCGGTGAACACTGTCAAGGTTTTAAAAAAATTAAAATGACCGCAGTGGTCAGTTTGGTCAAAAAACGCGAACAAAACACAACTTTTGATTCACATTGTCTTTGCCAGTACAACTTTTTATAGTTTTTCGTCACAAAGTTAGAAAAAAAAAAGAAAAGGATGCGCTGAGATTATTTTTATGACGTCATCAAAGTTTGCGCATGGATTTTTTAGCAATGAAGGGACATTTTTCATTCATGTTTAAATTGACGTCATCAAACTATGTGCATGGATTTTTATCTCAATGATGGGAACAAATTTTCTTTATGTTTTAATTGCCTACGTGCCGTAAACAACATAAATTCTTTACACTACCAATACTGTAGTTGATTTTCTTAATTTATCACTACTTTAATACTTTACACTGTGAATACATGACTTAAAGCTAATTAATAAATTAAAACTTTACAAACATAGGACAAAGCAAATAGATTTCGCATTTTTTTTCTGTTTCGGGAAGTAATACCGACGCATTACTAAGCTTATTTAAACGCAGTGGTCTTGGTTACAGTCTATATTTAAGCTTATAATTATATGGCGTCATCAAATTTTGCGTATTTATGCGTTTAAGAAGGAAACAAAATTTTGTTTTAATTTGCGTCGTAATTTGTAGAATGCAATATTTAAATGGTTTAAGTTACCGGAAAATATTTTAACCCCGCTTAAGACTATTGCTTATAACTCCATGGGTTATTTTATCCAGTTCCGAGAACTGGGCACCTTTAGGCTTATCGCCTTGGTAACGGCCATTGTTTAAATTACCGGGCAATGTTTAAATTACCGGGCAATGTTTATAATACCGGGCAATGTTTAAATTACCGGGCAATGTTTAAATTACCGGGCAATGTTTAAATTACCGGGCAATGTTTAAATTACCGGGCAATGTTTAAATTACCGGGCAATGTTTATAATACCGGGCAATGTTTAAATTACCGGGCAATGTTTAAATTACCGGGCAATGTTTAAATTACCGGGCAATGTTTATATTACCGGGCAATGTTTAATTTGCCGGGCAATGTTCAAATTGCCGGAACTAACTTTTTAAAGTTTTAATTCGTGTCGTATACGTTTTATAAACATTATTTCATATGGGTTTCATTTGTTATTGTTTTACATGTTGAATAGACAAATTTATTCTAAGTTTGCTTCAAAAGCAACATTAAATAAATAAATAGCAAATGAACAAAAACAACACAACATAGGTCTGCGACTTAATGTTTGTCGTAAAAAAATATATCAAACAATCATTAAAAAAAAAAAAGTACTGTCGAATGTTCTTTATCAATGAATAGAACGAAATATATTCATGTTTTAATTTGCGTCGTAATTTATAGCGGGCAATTTTGTAATTGTTATAATGGGTGATGAGTAATGATTTTAACGGGTAATTCATGTTGTAGCGGGCAAATAAAAAATTACCTCACGTTTGAATTCGTGTCGTAGGTCATGCGGGCAATCTCATTATAACTGCCTGAGTAGTTAGAGTGTATGTAAACATAACTTTTAGCCGGTTCGGAGGACCGGGCACATACCGGCTTGTATATATATAAATCTCAAAAGGAATATGTGGCTGGCTGGCTGGCTGGCTGGGTATGTACATACCGCATAATCTTTTTAAATACTGGACATAAAAACGTGAAATTTGCTACAAATATTCTTTGCGTTACGGCGGTGAACACTGTCAAGGTTTTAAAAAAATTAAAATGACCGCAGTGGTCAGTTTGGTAAAAAAACGCGAATAAAACGACATATTTTGGGTTCATGTTGAATTTGCCGTTCCAACTTTTTATAGTTTTTCGATCAATCGCGCTAAAAAAAATAAGACAAAAGGACGCGTAGAGATTATTTTTATTTGACGTCATCAAAGTTTGCGCAGGGATAGCTGGTTGTCTTTTTTTTATGGCGTCATCAAATTTTGCGTATTCATTTTAATTAACTTCGCTTCAACCTTTGCTAATGTACTTTATGAATGCATAGAACAAAATATATTCACGTTTTAATTTGCGTCGTAATTTATAGCGGGATATTTTTAAATTGTTATAATGGGTAATAATTAATGGTTTTAATGGGTATCTTACGTTGTATTTGGCAAATAAAAAAATCCTTTATGTTTTTATTCGTGTTGTATATGTCCACAGAATAGGTATATAACAGAATGCGCAATCGCATTTTATTTCTGTTTTGGGCAGTAATACCGACGCCATACTAAGCTTATTTAAACGCAGCGGTCCTGGTTACACTCTATATTTATGCTTATTTAGCCTACAACATCCTTTTCTTCAAATCTACAAGTTCGAACACCCAAAGCTAATATTTCAGGCAAAATGTGCATGAACGGTTGTGTAATAAACTACAACAATAAAAACGAAAACGACTGATTATCGAAAAAAAGAGCATGTCAAACTGCATGGCTTTCCTGACTCCATAAAGGACAAACAACAGCATAAACAACCTCATATTAACTCATTATGAATTATATGCCTATTTCCCTTCATAATTTTAAAAGTTTATTTTGGTTTAAAAAGTATATATATTTATGTACCGGTAGCCGCAGCAATTTAATTACCGGTACCGAGCTACGTCTAAGCCATTTTTTTTCAAATCAGTACCGGGTAATAAATATTTTTACATCATATTGGCCTAATCATATAATGTTCAAAACAAAATGGGTAATTAAGTCAAATTTATATAAAAGTAAGCCTATAATGAAAGATAATGTAGGCCCTATATATATTGTATATATTTATGGCAGACGTAGATATCCTTTCTCATTTTACTATAGTAGCGTCTCTAGCGATCGCTGCATTGCGGAAAATGGTAACTTTTAGTGACTGCGTATATAGAGATTGTGCATTATGTTCTATACCTATTCTGTGTATACGTCTTATAAACTTTGTAGCGGGAAATTTTTCAATTGCCTGGCAATGTTTAAATTGCCGAGCTTAACGTTTTAAAGTTTTAATTTGTATCGTATACGTCTTATAAACTATGTAGCGGGAAATTTTTATATTGCCGGGCAAGGTTTAAATTTGCCGGACCAACATTTTAAAGTTTTAATTCATGTCGTATACGTTTTATAAACTATGATTCATATCGGTTTCAGTTGTTATTGTTTTTCCTGTTGAATTTAAAATTTAATTCTAAGTTTGCTTCCAAAGCATGAATAAATAAATAGCAAATAACACCAACAAAAACACACAAAAAAAAAATAATAAAAAAATATTGATCTACGACTAATGTTGTAGCAAAAAAATATATCAAACAATCATTTTCGAATTAACAGTACTTTTTAAAAGACATGTGAGTTCTGTTTTACAGAAAGAGTTTAATTACCCAATAAACTCACAAAATTCGATCATAGTGGTCATACTTTGAGCAAGAAATAAAAAAAAATGATTATTATTTGTTTTTCCTTTTTAGTTGTATATTGAATTGGTGTATAATAAAGTGTGCAAAACAAAAATAAATAAAAAAAATACTGACCACAAAAAAAAACATACTACTTTATGTATGTTGCAAAAACAAAACTAAAAAACTATAATGTGTCAAGCATATTCTAACAAAAAGCCCGTTCGAAGAATCGGGCACATATCGACTTGTATATATATATAAATCTCAAAAGGAATATGTATGTGGCTGGGTATGTACATACCGCATAATCTTTTTAAATACTGGACATAAAAACGTGAAATTTGCTGCAAATATTCTTTGCGTTACGGCGGTGAAAACTGTCAAGGTTTAAAAAAAAATAAAGTGACCGCAGTGGTCAGTTTGGTCAAAAAACGCAAAAAAAAAACACAACTTTTGATTCACATTGTCTTTGCCAGTACAACTTTTTATAGTTTTTCGTCACAAAGTTAGAAAAAAAAGGATGCGCTGAGATTATTTTTATGACGTCATCAAAGTTTGCGCATAAATTTTTTAGCGATGAAGGGACATTTTTCATTCATGTTTAAATTGACGTCATCAAACTATGTGCATGGATTTTTATCTCAATGATGGGAACAAATTTTCTTCATGTTTAAATTTCCTACGTGCCGTAAACAACAAAAATTCATTACACTACCAATACTGTCGTTGATTTTCTTAGTCTATCACTACTATTAATACTTTACATTGTGAATACATGACTTAAAGCTAATTAATAATTTAAAACTTTACAAACATAGGACAAAGCAAATAGATTTAGTTTTTTTTTTCTGTTTCGGGAAGTAATACCGACGCCTTACTAAGCTTATTTAAACGCAGTGGTCCTGGTTACACTCTATATTTAAGCTTATAATTATATGGCGTCATCAAATTTTGCGTATTTATGCGTTTAAGAAGGGAACAAAATTTTGTTTTAATTTGCGTCGTAATTTGTAGAATGCAATATTTAAATGGTTTAAGTTACCGGAAAATACTTTATCCCCGCTTAAGACTATTGCTTATAACTCCATGGGTTATTTTATCCAGTTCCGAGAACTGGGCACCTTTAGGCTTATCGCCTTGATAACGGCCATTTTTTAAATTATCGGGCAATGTTTAAATTACCAGGCAATGTTTATAATACCGGGCAATGTTTAAATTACCGGGCAATGTTTAAATTACCGGGCAATGTTTAAATTACCGGGCAATGTTTAAATTACCGGGCAATGTTTAAATTAACGGGCAATGTTTAAATTTTCGGGCAATGTTTATTATACCGGGCAATGTTTAAATTACCGGGCAATGTTTAAATTATCGGGCAATGTTTAAATTACCGGGCAATGTTTAAATTACCGGGCAATGTTTAAATTACCGGGCAATGTTTAAATTTTCGTGCAATGTTTATAATACCGGGCAATGTTTAAATTACCGGGCAATGTTTAAATTACCGGGCAATGTTTAAATTACCGGGCAATGTTTATATTACCGGACAAAGTTTAATTTGCCGGGCAATGTTCAAATTGCCGGAACTAACTTTTTAAAGTTTTAATTCGTGTCGTATACGTTTTATAAACATTATTTCATATGGGTTTCATTTGTTATTGTTTTACATGTTGAATAGAAAATTTAATTCTAAGTTTGCTTCCAAAGCAACAATAAATAAATAAATAGCAAATAAACAAAAACAACATAACATAGGTCTGCGACTTAATGTTTGTCGTACAAAAATATATCAAACAATCATTAAAAAAAATAAAAGTACTGTCGAATGTTCATTATCAATGAATAGAACAAAATATATTCATGTTTTAATTTGCGTCGTAATTTATAGCGGGCAATTTTGTAATTGTTATAATGGGTGATGAGTATTGCTTTTAACGGGTAATTTATGTTGTAGCGGGCAAATAAAAAATTAAATTACCTCACGTTTAAATTCGTGTCGTAGGTCATGCGGGCAATCTCCTTATAACTGCCTGAGTAGTTAGAGTGTATGCAAACATAACTTTTAGCCGGTTCGGAGGACCGGGCACATAACGGCTTGTATTAAATAAGCTAGACAGAGGGAGTATTGGATAATCTGTCAGGAGGACAAACACTAATTAAAGATAAACACATATAGGCATATTAGCCTAACCGACGTTCTGTGTCACTTTTAAAAACTGCGCATACAATTTAGTATTGGAAACCTGAACTTATAGTCACCGGAACCAATTGTTACTTTGTCTATATGACCCTAGATAGTACATATATTTCTTATAAGTTTCTTATAACTTTACAGACGCTCCTTCTAGATAGAAGATTAATACGACCACTAGGCCCAAAACTTCTACAGGGCGACAGTAATCGTTCGGTGGCAGGAATAGAACCCGCGACGTGTCAGTTGGTTTTGGTTGACAGCCGGCTTCACTCAGATATTTGATTACCCAAAAGTAACATTTTTGTATGAACCCACGTCTTGGTTACTTGTCAAAAGATAGAATATAATTGTGAAAGTAAAGTTGTATTTCCTTATAACATCTAGACTAACCTAACTTGTATGCATAGTTTTGACCTAATGCCCATATACAGAGTCAGACAGATGGGCATATATACATAGATAGAAGCAAAGATAGACCGATGATAGATAATAAAAAGACAGAGTGACGAGACAGTAGGTAAAGAGGCTGAAAGGCAGCTGGTAGTCAGATTACATAGTTCTATACAATCATCAAATAAGTATAACAATATTGGTAACATATTTATTGTTTTTTTTTCAATAATATATTTGCCAATTTCCAATGTGCATTTTCTTGTCTATAAATATGGTGTTTTCACTTGTATTTTTGATAACTTCTCATGTATATATATGCAGGACGAAAAGGGAAAGACCGTTACGTCACCTCTAACAATAAATAGCGGGAACGAAGGGAAAGTCGTGAATTGCTATTTGACTGATGCTCCGACATCACATGATAATAAGATTTACAATCAATATAGAACATTACCTACAATTGTCAGTAAGTAATGAACCCTTGTTATTAATTTTTTTTTTTAAATTAAAATGTCCCTTTCCTTTTTGAGAGTATATTTGTCTATATCTCTTTGAACATAAAATATATCTTGGTAACCATTTATAAAAAAGTATTATCAATAATGAAGTCATATCTTATTTTATATAATGTGTAACAGATGCTCCTTTTTTTACAGAAGATTATTGCGTCTTTCGCTTATTTTTACTTAATATTTATCTAGCATTCTGATGATGTTTTTAAATGATGTTAAGTTTTTGGTTTTCCTAATTAGTTCATGCAACCCATTCCATGCCCAAATGACATTCGGGCAGAAAGAGAACTTGCATGCTTTTGTTATTTCATATGAAATTAGAAAGTGTTTTTGTCCTTATTTCTGTCTGAACACTGTAATAGATTATTGATAAAAGATTTTTTTTCTTTCTAAGTTGGAATCTCTATATAATAATACTAAAAAAAACTGTCAGTCTGTCTGTGTATCGGAACGCTTAGTAACTTGGTTTCGAGAATATAAACAGATGACGTAATATCAATGACTTTAAATAAGAAGACCACTGGCGTTTTTTTTTAAAGCTCAAGAATCATGTTTCGGTGCGTATCAAATAACTCTCCAAAAGGCTTCCACTGTATGCAACTTTTCATTTTAATATTAATTAGAATTTTTATCTTATAACTAGAAATAGCCCGTGGAAAACCACGTAGAAATATATTTTTTTCTATTTGGTCAGCTTTTGGGAAAAGTGGGTCTTAAGTATAGCATATAATGGGATCAGATTGAGCAAGATAATTTTTATAAATCACATAAAACTTACATTCCTTTTTCTGTCATTAAAAAATCATTTATATTAACATCGCAAATTGTTGATTTATGGTAAACAATATTTACTGTAAGTTAATTCACGCACCATCATCCCATCCAGTTGAAACTTGACACATATAATCGATGCCAATAAAAACACGTTCTACATACAAGCGCCCCCGCTTCAAAACCGTTTTTTTTTTCATTTGGAGCACATGCCATTTACAATTATTTATATAAACTAGGCTTTGTTATCATTCATGTTTTATTTCTTTCAAAAAAAGCAAATCCTTGAGGGAATACATTTTTTAAATATATTTAGTATCTCATCATATATATTACAGACGCTCTTACTGTACAAAAATTTAACGTGTCTCCTACTTTTATCCTGAAATTAGTCAAGTTTCAACTTATCTTATCTTATAAATTACAGACGCTCCTTCTATAAAGAAGATTTTTGCGTCCTACGCTCATCCGTGGTCCGAGTCTAGTCTTGCATTATTATTATTGTTTTAAATGATGTTAGGTTATTGGTTTTCCTGGTTTGTTCAGGCAACCCATTATATGCCCGAATGCCACTCGGGAAGAAAGAGTACTTATGTGCATTTTTCTCGCATAGGGGTTAAGGAAAGTGTTTTTGTTTTTATTTTTATCTAAGCTTTGCAACAGGTTGTTATTGGGTTGTATTTCTAAGTTAGAGTTTAATGCCTTATGTATTATTACTACTGTACTTTTTGCTCTTCTGTCCTCTAGTGTTTCTAGGTTTAGTGATTTAACTAATGGTGTTACTCTTGTCAATTGGGAATATTCACTAGTTATGAACCTTGCAGCTCTTTTTTGAATTTGTTCTAATTTTTTGAAAGTTTTTTTTTTGTTGATCGGTCCCATACAGATGCTGCATATTCTAGTATAAGCCTAACTAATATTATATTCCTATTACTTAAAAGTTCTATTTTATGAATCCTAATGTTTTGTTTCATTTTTTAATTACTTCATCAATATGAGGGTTCCAAGATAACTTATTATTTATTATTACTCATAGATGATAAGCATTGTTAGTTTGAGTTAGTTCTTTACCATGAATGTAGTAGTTTCTTTTTCTTGGATACCCTAATTAGTTGGCACTTTTCTGGGTAAAATGATTCTCATTTTTGTAGTTCATCTAGGTCTTGCATTTTTTAAGGGTTTTAAGATGTTAGGATGTTTGTTTTCATGGTTTCTTCAGTATACTACGTTTTTCATGCAATAAGTTATATACAAGCTTCATAATACCAAAAACCAATAGCTTAAAAACACTTCAACGATAAATCATGAACAATTAGATAAATAAAATGCAAGCCGGAATAATG
The DNA here is from genome assembly GCA_949126835.1 of Anisus vortex. Lineage (NCBI taxonomy): Eukaryota > Metazoa > Mollusca > Gastropoda > Planorbidae > Anisus > Anisus vortex. Next base: position 10,491,895 of record OX421498.1, on the reverse strand, counting down.
GGGAATTGTCGACGTCTTATAATAAATGGTAGCGTAGTATCACAGGGCGCCAAATCAATTTTCGGGATAAAAACAGTATCACCACGAATATTACTGCCCTGATAAAGTTTCGCTGAAGGTCACTTACAATCATTCAAGTGACTTTGCACAGTCCTTTCTACGGATTAAAATTAATGTTTCTCAGAAGCATAATGATTGTACTTCTCTTGAGAATCAGAATATGAGGAGGCATCCCCGAAGGAGTTCCACCGGGTAGTTTACTGCATTATTTGGATCTTCTTAGATCAGGGGTCGGCAACCTTTTGTGGCAGAATAGCCAAATGTTACAATTTACACAATTTCCCAGTTTTTAAAGAGCCACTAACTTTTTTTTAACAATATTATCGTATTTGATTAGGAGTAGGATTAGCCTACCTAAACGGCCTACAAAATTGATTTTTTTTTAAAATAAATACCTTTAAATATGAAATAATAGAGACCTATTTATTCATATAAAACATACAAATGTTTCGCACAAAATATATTAAAGTATTTTAGCTAGCTCTGCTAGAATAATAAAATTAGTCATCAAATAGTAGGCCTATAACTATAATTATTGAATAATAGATAGTTACAATAGTTACATCAATGGGAGCATTGGCCTTGAATGCCTTTTGAAAGTTGGGCTAAATCTGGATGTCGCAATGCATTAAGGAAATTGTTTTTTTTTAGAAAAGAAGGATCATAAGTGGAAAAAGTTACTGAATTTGCGTCAACTTGATGAATCGGCAATCTAACATTTTTGTATTATTATGCTAAGGTCCTTTGCTATGCAAGTTGCTGAGGATGGCTGCTTTTTTTAATGATCTATTTGTTGTTTGGTAGGGGCTTTTGCAATTTACGAATACAGACAGTAGGAAACATTTAAATATTAGAAGTTGTCAAACCTTTATCATATCAGTTAAACATTAAGTGCTATTGCACATAGTGAAAAACTAACTTAAAAATCATTGAGAGACAACATATAATTGAAGCTATTCGTGAAAGACCAAAATACGATAGACTATAGAACGTGGTCTCTATGAATTATATCACCTTCTTTAACGTAATATAATTACCAATAACTAATCGTCTAATGCTGTTAACTAGCAACCAAATAATATTTCTTAATATTGTGTTTTATTGTTGAAGAAAACATCACTTAGGTTTTCATATGACAGAGAATATCACAGTGAAGTCTGATAGCATACATTATTTGTTCTTAAATATAAATAAATGCGTATACTTTTAGTAGAGTTTACGAATACAATATTATGCCTGAAGTTTATTTTTTAAAGCCAATACAGTATGCTTTATTAAATATTAATGTGATGATGCGGGATAGTGTGGCCAGTATGATGCTCTCTTGACTGTAATGCTCACACGCTGAATTCCCTACCTCACTTGGTTCGTTGGTCTAGAGGTCGAGGGCAGGGTTTTAGACCAGGCAATACTCCGTAAACAATGCTCGATATTTTTATTTGCGTACTATCTATCAAGCAGATTCAATATCTTCTTCTCACAATCATTCCAAATGACAAACGAATTAAGAAAACATATTATCAGATTTAAGTGAATAGATCATACGTTTAATCCGTAATCACATTTAGATATTAACATATAAATCATTAGACACATCAATCCAAACGACAGCTGTAAATTCTGAAGAGTCTAAGTATAGGTTTAATATCCAAATAGTGAACATGAATTATTAAGAAATGACAAGTACACAGATATTAGCACAGTATTCAAGATAATCCGAAATCAGTCACACGTCATAGCTAACATGGCATCCCGTATGTCTGTCTGAGACTGTGAGACTCCTCTACACAATATATATGTGGGAATACAATGGCAGTCAGGGACGGTCCATCGTGTCGTCATCACCACTGGTCCAATCAGTACAAATGTGTACGCCCACTTATTGACTTATTGAAGTAATAATGGCCGCTGTATTAATAAAGTTTCAAATAGGCTCGAGCTTTTTTTAAATGATGTGTTGTGTTTTAAGTCTTATTAAGATTTAAGCTATATTATGTATGTTAAATAAAATAGGCTTTTTTATTATTATCACAGACATAGATCATAGACGATGTGAGCCTATTAGTGACTTGACTAGATAGCCTATTCACCAACACTATCACTTGACATCGTAGCCTAGCCTACGAAACATTAAAAGTGTAGGCCTATAAAGTGAAATTGAAAGTGTAAATAGGTCTAGCCGGCCCTAGCCTAATCAGATTTATCAACTAATCTACAGTACTACTATTTACCTCCTTATTTTTTGAGTAGGATAGCCAATATTCAGATGTGAATTTAGCATGATAAAGAACAACTTCACTTTCACCACGTTACATTTGTACCTCAAGTGTTTCTTATATTTACACAAATACGTCACTAAAAACCTAAGCCACGCCCACCGAGAACGCTCTATAGGGCCAGATAAACAATTATGCGCATGCGCCAATAGCAGTGTGTATAATATAGGTCACAGGTTCACGCACAAATCCGCCCTATAATCACTCCGTAACTCCATTGACTCCCTGTGAAATCAAGAATTGAAAATAATGTGGCAAAACAAGTTTTAATTTCTTTCGATAATCATCTCACAAGTGGGAAATAGCAAGCATTGTTCGGAGCATCATACTCGTAGCACAATTGCGAAAACAGTCGACTGTTTAAAAAGCTTGTCTTTACAAAAGGGCACAACTTAAGACGCTTTGTATTACTTCTTTAATACTTAACAGTTGTAACAATGTCTTCGTTGCTAATATTTGCTTATAGATCTATATCGTACAGTGAGCTCCGATTACTTTTGGTTACTAATTCTGTTAAAATCCAGACTGAACAGAATCTACACTGAAGTCCAAAATATTCATGAAGCGTCGGTCGTTTCATCGCCAATACTAGACTACTGCTTTTAACTCAATTGCGCTTTTAACAGAGAAGAGACTTTTAACACAACTCTCTACATACGTGTTACTGGTCCGCATATGTGCATCTTGGTGCCGACTTTGTCACATGCACCTGTATTGATGTCATTACGCCAAGTAGCCTACACGTAGTACGCGGATGTATCTGCATGTCGGTGGACTCGCTTGGAGATGGAAAGATGAGCTGTGTTTCGGCCCCTAAGACCATCGAAAACATACGTTTTCCGAAGGTCTTTGGCGAAATGGTCATTCTACCCTCAATGGGGTCGCGACCCACATCGTTTTCAATATCCGGTCCAAAGGTGTGGAATCTACTTCCTGTTCATCTCATGCAAAAAACCTCTTTTGATTCTTTCAAAAAGAACTTAAAAAATCATTATTTAAATATTTACCTTAGATAGCATGCTTTAAACCCTAATGTCTTACTTTAGGGTCGGTTATTGCTTCATTTATAACATTTGACATATGTTTGTAAAGTTGTAAACTATCAATTAATTTTATATTTCTTAGCCGAGAGATTATATGCGTGTTCTTAATTGTTTGTTGGTCAATGTTAAATGAGCTTACATAATGTTTCTTGGCAGCGTTAAACAAATATTATTATATATTACAGATGTGCTTTCTAAAAATAAGAATATCTTTGCATAGATTTAGTAAAATTTGTTTAGATTTTGTAGGCCAATGCAGTTCTACTAATTCCGCATCACAGCAGTAACATTTTAGATTATGTGGTATGGCGTGAAATTATCCGGGCCGCAGCGGTTAATCGTGGGCCCTGCTTGTTACATGGTCATATATAACAACAGGCTAGTAAATGTAATATGCCAACAAACCTTTCCTTATAAAATACAGGTGTAAAATAAAACCATTTTATCATTACTTACAGATACGATTTCTGCACTTATCTTAAGCACTACGGCCTTGAACAATGGGGTATATACAAAAGATGCACCAATTACTTTTAATTGTGATACTACACCTAAAAGTGTTTACGTAGATACACCATTTACTTGGAGTTGGGTGGTAAGTCAATTAATGCCAAAAGGTTTCCATAAATATCTAATTAGAGATGTTAAACGATAATCAGAAATACCATTTTCCTTCTTGATAGATTTAAACACAATTTTTGGTTTTGTTGGAAGATCGATCATATTTTCTTAGGGAAGAAATACAAAAAAAAAAACTTACCCATAAAAACAAAAGTTTTTATTATACTCCTTTTTTGTGTAAACTAAGTTTATATTTAAATTATATGTTGATATATATCGAAATAAATATAAGTGATATCATACCTTATGAATTTCCACAAACAAATTGTGCGCATCCTTTTTTTTTTTCTACCTTTGGACCGCAAAAAACATAAAAAGATAACTCGCTTTGCTTTGACTACATTGTGTTTTTCATTTTATTTATTTCGTAAAAACGGACATATCCTAAAAGTGTATTTACTTCCGTCTCTTCCGGTAGAGGCAGACATGTTTTAAGTACACTATTTTCTACGATTCGCAAATTGGTCGAAGGAATTCGTGACCATTCCAAAGTCTATGATGCTGAAAATTTGATAGAAAGTATTGTTAGTCTAGACAAGTCTGCAGCTTAAGTTTCAGCTCGATTGGACGACGGGAAGTGGTCAAAAAATTGATGCAAAGTTTTTCTATTAAGCAGGCAACCGACCAATCAACCAAGCAGACAGACAGACAGTACGAATTAAAAGAAAGGGAGTAAAAACAAAACATATTTAATTCAAACACATCACTACCATATATAATTATACAATATGTGTATTATGTACAGTTAGAATAAAATAGTGCAAACACAAGCGTCCTCAAAGGAACATATCTAGAAACTATGTGTCTTTCAGACAAAACAAATCATTAAATACTATCCAAGTGGTGCAAGGGACAGACCCATTACCAGTAGGGGTGAAACTCATGGCATCATTACAAAACTCATCACAAAAACGACAGGAACTTCCCTATTAAATAATGAGTCGTTCCCAGACACTCTGAGAATTTGAGATCAACACCGAATACCAAGTTTACCAAGAATCTCTCGTCTTCTTACTAAACGTCATGCGATCGGAAAGACTAAGCCCGCCCACAAAACCGTGTGTAGTGAGAAAGAGAGGGGTGGGGGAATAATAAACATTGCGTGTTCCAATTCTTGGAAAAACAATATACATGACATTATCATAATAAAAAAATAATGCAAAAATAATTGTTTCATAAGAAATTATTTTATTGTTATTTAAATGTTTCATTCCGACCTACATTGTTAGACTATTCAAAATAAACATTTTTGTCAATTCGTACTATAAATTAAACATCTACAATTTCAGAATGGCATCCAATATATTTCTGGGGCCAATACACAAGCCTATGAGTTACCACAGGAAGAAGGTACTTATACAATTAAATGTGTAGCCGAAACCACAACGTCTTTGCATGAGTCAATTCCGATAACTATTGTACGAAGTAAGTATTACTTTCCTTTATGTAGATCAAACTAATAAATCTGTTTTACTATCATAAACAGAGGAAACCCAAAGTTACTCGATATTTGGAACCCTTAAAATAAATTCTCATTCGGCATATGTCTTTGCTTATAGTTACATATAAATTGTGCTGATTGGGACCAGGGACTACTACAAAAAATTATTATAATAATAAAAATAATTGATACGAAAACCGATTGTAGTAAAAATCAAAAGAATGTTTTGAAATTGTTAGAATGTAATGTAAATCAGTAGAAGGTATTGACAATGTAAGAATTTAATGTAAATCAGTAGAATGTATTAAACATGTCAGAATGTAATGTAAATCAGTGGAATGTATTGAAAATGTCAGAATGTAATGTAAATCAGTAGAATGTATTGACAATGTCAGAATGTAATGTAAATCAGTAGAATGTATTGAAAATGTCAGAATGTAATTTAAATCAGTAGAATGTATTGAAAATGTCAGAATGTAACGTAAATCAGTTGAATGTATTGAAAATGTCAGTGATTTTTTAACACAATTTATTTAAATGTAATAAAAACAATCAGTTTGGCGACATATAGTTTTCTTTTTTAAATAGTATTCCACACAGTACATTTACTCACGGCTTGAACAAAACTTCTCATTATATACTGGTCAGGGATCGGCAACGTATAGCACGCGTGCCAGATTTGTTACGCTAAACAATTTTTTATGAAACGCAGACGACCACAAAAAAAAAGGAAGGATTTTGTTTTCTCCAAGAAATTTTGTGTCAAAGCAATGTAAATTTTAGGCTCTTGGCAAGCTGAGTAAATTAAAAAAATCCTAATTTGAAACACTGTTATCAAAAGTTTGCCGACCCCTGTACTAGGTGACAATAAAACCACACAAACCACAGACCTAAGCTTTGAATTTAGGTGTGGTGGGGGCCCATGGCCTTGGCTATCCCACTTGTGAATCATTTACAACCCACACGATCCCCAAAAATACGAAATTGGGATTGATGTGTTAATAATGCAATATACAAGATAGGCATAGCTTACTAATAAATACAATAATGACATTAGTCGTATAAATAAACGAATTAGAAATTGAAAAAAAAATTAATACAATGTATTCTGTATATTGGGTAAAATTTAGTAATAAAGTTCAAAATGTTGCGAATGGCATACAAACTTTAAAAAGACAAGTTTTTTTATTTTATTTTTATGAGCAATAGCATGGGCATTAGCATGGACATTAGCACGGGCATTAGCATGCGGCCTTTTTACAGGACAAATGTAAAGCGTCATAAACTAGTAGGAAATATAAATATATAATGTCACCTTCCCATAAAATAGTGCATATGTTAAGACCTAATCGCAAATTGGCTAATATCACCTCACAATTGACCGGCCAATGCCTGATCTTTTCTTGATTTTGGATCTTGGCCGGCCAGATGTAACATCCTTAATGTGTTGTGTAACTTATATTATTTCTTCCTGTCAGCGATAGCTCCTATAACAACCATGGGATGCACTTAAATGTCCTACTTAATATCTAGAGAACAACTCAGATTGTAGACATACATATATAGTTTATTTACTACACACAAAAATATTTATTAAAATAGTCGTTAACACTTTGTAACATTTAATCCAATAGTTCGAAGTGTCACAAACACAATCTCTTTTTGATAAAGTCCCTGTCCGACAAACATCGTAAAATAATTTGCGACTCTATTGTCCTCTGGATATTACACACTCATCTCCCTTCTTTTTCTATCCTCTCCTCACACTCCTCTTCTCGTTACCCGTGTTCCACAAAAGAAAAACTGGTCAAACGACTGTGTACAACACAGAACTTGTCGCACTGACCGGTCAAGGTCTACTGACCTACTTTGACAGTCGTTACAAGGCACCCATGATGTTGATGCACCTCCGCCTAGTTGGACTTTAGGTATCTCCGGCTATGAAGCAAGCCCACATCTACAACATCATAAATCTCTTAGAGTATTTAAAAACAAAGACATAGCACTTGATAAACTATGTGCTGACAAAATACAGGGATATAACAGTATTAAACAAGTCAAGGATTTTAAATATTCTTAAAGAAAAAACTCACAAGGCTAATACTAAATACCACACAAACTAAAATAAAGGTACCGACAAACTACTCATACAATTGATAATTAAATGTAGCTACAAACATTGAGATTCATTGATTTGGATGTTGTGCAAAATCATTTTAGACAGTTTAATCAAAACTATGCAATCTAAGATTTACTGATGATATCGACCTGTTGGCCGGGAGCAACGAAAAACTGCAAGAGCTTCAGACAAGCTTGAAGAGAGAGAGAGAGAGAGAGAGAGAGAGAGAGAGAGAGAGAGAGAGAGATCAATGTCAATACGGAATGGAAATCAGCTCGTAAAGAAGCAAAATATTGCTCAACATAACTAAACAGATGCCAGAAGAAAAACATGACGAAGAACCAACAACAACTGAAGAAGTACAGATTTTCAGAATTTGGAGCAATTATATCCGTAGACGGAAACTGTTAGTAAGAAATTCGTGCAAGGATTGGGACAGCAATGACGGTAATGACTCGCCTAAACAGAATATGTTCAGAATCCAAAGTATTAGTCTTCCAACAAAGCTCAGATTGTACAGATTCCGTGTCCAAACCATTGTTCTGTATGGATGTGAGACTTAGACGTTGCTATCACTAACAGAAAACAAGTTGCAGACATTCTAAACTAAATGCACGAGAAAGTTATTCAAATCTCGTATGTTTAACACAGGACTTATACGATTGTCTGGGTCAGGATTTCCTCAAATGCAGGCCCTCAAGAAAGCATTATGACAACACTCAAACGGCGCAAACTGACATGGTTCGGTCATGTGTTGCGACAAATTAACCTGTCAAAAACAATCCTTTTAGGCACTGAAAAAGGTTAACGTCGGAGAGGCCGTCAGCGGAGATGCTGGTCCGACAACATAAATTATTGGACAGTGCTGCAGTTGACTATATGCAACCGCTCAAGAGAAGTGAAGAAAGTTGATTGCTGAGGTGTCCATTCTCTTCGACCAACAACACATCTGTTCGTTTTGGATGCATTAGTGCTATGTTGCAAACTATCCTGTAGGATATTAACATTTGCAGACAATACACCTTCCGATAATGAAATCTCCGCGAGATGTTGCTTCTGCCTGTGTTGCACCAATTACTCTTTTTTTAATCAGGTGATCTATAGTGTGTTTGTTTACATTTATTGCCTGTAGTATTTTTCACTTCGGGGAAAAATAGTCCATTTATTTATTACATTTTAATATTGTAGGTTATTCTAAAATACAAAAAAAAAACCTGTGTAACTTTTTTTCTAAAGTGGTCATTAATAATTAAGTTTGCATTAGTTTCAGATTTGCGGAAAGCATACGAATTATTGAACATTTAATTTTTAAAGTTAAACATAATTATGAAATATTATATTTTTATTTTCTCTCATTGTTTACTAAGCACTCATACATCTATTAATTGATAATTAATTGTATAAATACTTTCGACTTTCGAATATCATTATTTGCCACCTACATAAATCTATGTTTTCTAATTCCACAGACAGTAGTTATGTGACTAAACCAGTTATCATAGCCGATTCTACAACTCATGTTGTGGGCAGTCGCCTTTCACTAGCCTGCGGTAGCGCAGTGGACGAGGCGACGTACTCTTGGAAAAAAGACAACACCGACATTGTCCGTCAATTTGAGCAAGCCATACAGCTCGATAATCTAACAATCAGTGACAGTGGAACATACGAGTGTACTGTTCAACGAAGCATGGTCACTCAGACCTCTGACTCCTTCACTGTCAATGTCACTGGTAAGTATGTGACACTAAATGTGACACTAAATGTGACACTAAATTTGACACAACATATTTACAACGTTTTCTTCGCCGATCATAAAGAAACACACAACAGTACTAATCAGTGGAATAAAAAAGTCAATTCATAGCAAACAAAAAATGTCCAGGTCTAGCTCTGCACCACCAATATAGAGACTTGGAACAAGTGTGAGAGCACAAGTTAAATTAGTAGATTAAGAAACACTCCAGTAAAGACGATTTTAAAAGCAAAAAAGTACGGTAATTTATACGACGAAAATTATTTGATTCCAACCTAAAAATATAAGCTTTAAATGTTATAATAATAGGGATATAAACAATAAAAAAAGTGCTAACTTCCTGGCTGATATTTGGATGAGAAATGGTTTTCCTAAGCTTTTAAGGAAAACGAATAAATATAAACACTTAATACATTACTAGACCAGACACAAAACGCTGATAAATGTATCGAATATAGTAGAAGAAGCTTCTAAACAAAAGATAAGATATATTTTTAAATAAAATGTGCCGATTGTATAAAAAAAAATGTTTGCACAATTTTTACATTTTTTGTGCAACTATGGCCATACATAGACTAAAGATACACTTATTATCAATACAAGATTTGATTTGCTAAATGCATGCATTTTCTATTATACTTTTTGTATCAAAAGTATTAGACTATTGAAAAATTGCATGTAACAAAAGGTAGTATAAATGTACAGAAAAAATACCAAGAACAGATCTGACCTAACAGTAAACAAAATAAAAGTAGCCTTTAAAAAAAATTTTTTAGTTGCCTTAAAAAAATTAAAATAATTATTAGATTTTGTTTACCCATAAATTTAAATGCAAAATATAATAGTGTAATTTGATTGTGTCAGAAAAGCCAATTAAATAAACTAAATAGTAGACACGTGTCATTTAAAAGTGTCATTTCGAAGTTAAAGTGATTTGGACAAAATCTAGAACGTTTGTTTGCAAACATGAAACATTATTTGAAAGGAAAATTAAACTTAAGCTATAATTAAACCAAACGAATCAAGCTACAGTAATTATTAGTTACGTGAAAGATCACATGAAACAGGGGGTACGGTCGCCGGGGGACAGTATGTTTGTCGGGCGTACCGAATGTCCTGGGTTCAAATACTCTTCAAATTGTTCAAGGGTCTGGTGTGTAGCTGAATTTAGTTGGGGTAAAGTAGATGCGGCTTGACATTGGCCGCAGCCACGAAAACTGGTGAACGCTACTTCACCGGCCCCATCGAATAATATGGTCCTACTGGAAACTTTACTTTATTTGCAAACAGACAAGCTTTCATGCCACCCAAATCTACCATAACATTCTCATTCTGCACTGACTCTAAAGTAACAGAGAACTGCTAAAATATATTTCAATATAATTGTATTACTTTGTACTAAAAATACTAATACTAAAACTAATATGTTATACATTACGTACAATTTACCTTTCCTTTAGAGTAGGGAGTCGATTGATTGTGAAATAACTATGTGTATCTGTCAGACTGATAGAGACCAATGAAAATCATGATTGTTCCAATGTTACTGGAACTGTATCTATGAAAATTTGACATCGTCATATTTATGTGACTTTTGAAATGGTTTTCTTTGTTCTCTGTCTCTGATGTTAAAAGAACATCAAACTGATGGTGTTCTACTGTAATATATACCACAATATATTAATACAGTGTACGTTGCTTAATTAGTCTATTATAAAGTGATTTTTGTTTTTAAAATTGACAGGACAATATTTAAACTTTGCTTTTGTTGACAATTTTCGGTCACAATAAAGTTTTAGTAATGTCTTCATTACAATCACTGGGCTATATAACAATCCAGGTGTGCTTAGAAGTAAGTTTTATATCAATATTTTAAACGAAAACTAAAATAGACAAATAGATTGCCCTATGTTTTCACCCAAATTATAATTATATGTTTAGAAATGTATAGAAAATGAAATCAATTTGGAACCTAGAATGTTATTTTTATTATACATCGCTCAGTGATCATAATACATCATCATGTTGTCTGCTATTAACATAAAACAATAAGCAGATACATTTTGATAAACATTTGATTTAAATTTTACAGTTTTTGATAAGGATGGCAGTACTTTACTTATTGCTTGAAATTTAAAATCGAAAATAGTAATATTTTTGAAACTAAATAAATGTAGTTGTTAAAATAATCCTCTTGTAGCAGTGATGACATTTTCTTGCAACTAGACTACAGCACATGCTCAGTGATTGAACTTGTTTTTGTTCAGAATTTTGTTTTTACTACTAAATAGATTGGTCTGCAAATGAAAGTTACTGCGTTGTGCGCACTATTCTGATTTTCCCGAACAACAACGTTGACGAGGTGCCAGTGTTGTTTAGGTAGTCAGCAGAGACAAGTCACGTTTTCCTCAAATGTTTTCTTTTAAACTTCCGCCTTGCAACGCGAACGTTTAGAAAGGGGCGCGCAGACCCTCGTTTTGGATTTGTCACCTAGCTGCTTGGATATGTCACAGGTCTTTGTCATTTAATCCCAGACGTGAACTCGACCTACCAGTGTCAGGAAAAATGTTATTGAAAAAGTAAATTTTATAAGAGTATTTGTACTTTTTACAGGTAAGTGTCAATTTTACTATTAGTTGCCCCCCCCCCTCCAAAAAAAATATGGAAAAATGCATGTTGCAAAGTTTGTTACTTATTTTATTTTAATCATTTAATTAAATAATCTCTAAGACTTTTCAATAAAACACATTTGAGTATACATATTAATGTATTATTTGGAATGCATTTTTTTGCATCTCTCTTTCGTAATTCACAACAATAGTCGTTAAGACGTGGAATGGAATGTAATGATCATTTGAACCACTTATCGCAAACCAAGATTACATTAAATATATTTTCTGGATTTGTATAGTGTAATAATTTGATTCATATAAAGATTGTCTACCATCTGCAATAAATACGATACGCCTGCAGTTGTATTCTCGTCTTATAAGGTTTAACTGTTGGAAAATGTGTCATTTGTGTGGGTTCAATCAGGGTTTTAAATGCACACCTGTGTATAAAAAAAGGTAACAACTGATTATGGATGTTGGTTTGGACGAATTTCATTTTGATAGGATGACGGTATAGGGCCAGTTAGCCTTCTGTAGATTTGGCCCACAAGAACCATACACACTTACATAAAATTTTTTCTAAGTTTTTAAAAAGTATTTTAAAATGACCAGAGAATAGATAGCGTCCACCCACCTCTGGTTGTAATCTGACATGAGTTGAGGCAATGTAAAGGCGTCCAGACATTGTGCCACACAATCCCCTTGGATGCCGTGGTCAAAAAAAATATAGTGAATTCTGCTTCACTGGTCCAATGGATCAATTTTGTCCGACAGGATTAATTTCTTTTGTTTTACGCAGTTCTTTTAAAATGACACAAGAATGCCATGTTTTAAGAAAAACGAAATTCGACATAAACATCGTTAGAATTCAGAGAACTTTACAAAAAAATATGCAAAATACTTACAGTAATTTTTTTAAAATGTTTAAACTCAATCTACAATAGCTAATACAACCCAAACCAACAATTATACCTCTATAAAGTAGGCCTACATAGTTTTATTGTTTTGTTTATTTATATGTTTGTGTTCTATAGCAGGGGTCGGCAACATTTTGATAACAGCGTGCCAAAGTAGAATTTCTAACTCATTCGGCGTGCCAAAAGCTTAAATAGTAAACTCCTGCTTTTTTTATTATTTTTAAACAATAACTATTAAATGTATGTGTAATGGGAGGGGAGGGGGACTACAGCAAGGCGTAATAATTAATTTATTAAAATTACATTATTCAATTATATAACTGTAGGCTTATTCATGTATAGTGTATAATGCATTTTTATTTAATAAAGGAGGGGAAAGCTTAAGGTCTAGGGGGGGGAAGGGAGGAGCAAGGGTCGTTTGTGCATCTCCGTTGATACAGACGGGTTATTATTAGCTACCTGGACAGACCCATGCTGTAAACTAAAACTAAACTATGTCACAAACAGCATAAACAACAACAAAACTAAAGCTTAACTATTAATATAAAAAAATCAATTTAAAGCAATATAAACCTAGCCTAATAATACTCAATTAATAATACGGAATCTTGATTAAGTAAATCAATTCCTAACTACTTTACTTTTAAATCTCAAATGCAAATCCCTTAGCTCAATTAGTAACCTATCTGCCATCAACCTTGACTCAACATAACAACATAACTAATTATAAATTAACATTTCTAAGTCGACATTATAATACAAATAAAAAAATTCTAAATACGAAGAACAATTTCTATAGAAGAGAACATATTTTTAACCCTAAATAAAACCAAGCAGGTTTTACCTGACATAATATATACATAAAAAAACAACAACAACAATAAATATATAACGGCCGCCCAACTAATGATAATTAAATGTGCTTACAAAATTCCTTAGCTTAATTATTCAACTAAAACTGTTGAGCCACTGCATTAAAAACACGATATACATACAAATTAATGTAAACAAAACACGCGAAAACTACCAATCTACGTAGGTAGCATGACGAAAAAAATGGCGCTTTAAAAAAAAAAAAAAAAAAAATAAAAAACTAACCAATAAATACCAAGTTTTTATTATACTCCCTTTATTTGTAAACCAAGTTTACCATCATGTAATTCAATAATTTATAAGAAATATCTTTTGTTTTAGTCTTCTTTGGTACTAAGTATTATTTTTCAATCATAATTTGTAAGGAACATTGTTTACAAACTAAGAGCGCAAAGTATGATGACGACAAATATAAGCGCATCCTTTGTTTTTCTAGCTTTGGCCCGCAAAAAAACATAAAAAGTTGGACCGGCATTTTCAACGTGAAACCAAACCATAGACCATTTATCTATGAAGTGTTTGTTAACTGTAAAAAAAAAAAATAATAATTATAGTATAATTAAGTTTTTAAAACTGCTGCCCAAGTTCCAGCTCGAATGGACGAAGGAAAGTGGTCGAAAAATCGATGCAAAAATGTACACGCACGCAAGCAGACACAAAGACAATGCGAGTTAATTTAAAGAAAGTAAAACTGTATCACGATTAGTCACACATTGTGATAATTACAAGGACGTAATGTAATGCTCGTTTATAGGGCGTTTGCAATCACGTGACAAAAAGCACGTGATTTTTGTTTATTTTGTGTAGTGGTGTACAATGGCCGATTATTAATAAAGTTTCATATAGGCTCGAGCTTTTTTTAAATGATGTGTTGTGTTTTACGTCTTAATAAGATTTAAGCTGTATTAGGCCTATTATAATAGACATAGATCATAGACGATTTGAGCCTATTAGTGACTTGACTAGATATTCACCAACACTTTCACTTGGCATTGTAGCTGCCCTAATTAGCTATTAGCCCATTACTTAGACTAGCCTACGAAACATTATAAGTATAGACCTATAAATTGGGCGTAAAATGTGGAAAATCGTTGAAAAAATACCATGTCAGGCTTTCTCTTGTACTAGGAAGATGTTCTAATACTATTTACTCCTTATTTTTAAGTAGGATAGCCAGTATTCATATGTGAATTCCACATGATAAAGAACAACGTCGCCATATTTGTTACTCAAGTGGCTTCTATTTACAAATGACGTCACTAAAAAACTTAAGCTTCACCTATTGCAAACGCTCTATAAAAGCTTAAGCTTCCTTTTATTTTCAGAAGATAAAACAAATGCAAGTAGTGATCTTGAACTATTGGGTATGCTTATTCAAATAATATAAACAAAACCTCAATTAGTCTTGACCTTGCATGTTTTTCGATAATTGTTCCATATCAGGTACTTATTTAATTACTTTAAGCTTCACAAAGGCTACTGAGTGTTCAAGGGTTAAGGCGACTTTTTTGTGATTTTAAAACAATTTTCAAATGTGAGAAAATATATTCACATATATAAGTTGACCCAAAAGATGAAATTAGAGCGTATGCACCTTTCTTCAAACAAATGAACGATTCAGGTAGGGAAGTCCAGATTTTGATTTATGTTTGGTGCAAGTCCTTGGTTTGGTGTCAAAATGTCTTTGTACACTGAACGTACTACATGCAACACTTTTACTACGCATCACTGTTAATCACCCCCTCTCCCTATAGTATTTTGTATTTCATCCATTTTCTTTCTTGAAACGACCATACTTTTTAGTCATTTAAAATGTTTCACTTCTTTGAAATTCTTAAACAGTTCACTTTTATTTATTAAAAAGCCATATTTTGTGCTTCAAATTGTATATATAGATTTCTTGAAAAGCGGCCACTTTTTAAATCTTAAAAATGTAATTATTGTAGGCCACACCCCAAAGAAATTGGTAAATTTTTAAAGCGATAGATCTATACATTTATCGGCCACTGAATTTAATATTACGGCCGATGATTATGTTTATGAAATGTAGTTTATAAAGAGAAAAGCTGTGTAGAAAATAGTCAAATTACACAAATAATATATTATTAAATATAAGTCAAGTTTACTGAAAACAAGAAAACCATATAAACAAAGTTTTTTTTACTATACTCGCTTTCTTTGTAAACTAAGTTTACCATTTCCACTTCACTACAAAACTACAATTTCGAATCGGTAATGTCGGCAAATACATACCTAATTATAACGATTGCGTATTTTTTTTACTGAATGGCTAGTAAGTTTATCTCAATAGGTCTTAATCAAGTTTTAGTTAATAATCTCATTTATTAAAACATTTGTAACTATTTCATCTTATAATTTGTTTTTATGCCGAAGGTAATTAATTCGAATCCTGGTGAAGGCAAGGCATAATGTGTTCCCTGGTCTGGAGGGTTAGGCGAAATGTAAAAGCAGCTGGGCGTTATGCTGGCCAAACATTATTAAGTTATGCCGTGGTCACATAAACTTGTAAATGCAGCTTTACATGCCCTACGGATCAAACTGATCAGACGGGATACGTTACTTTAACTTAACATGGGTTATATACCTTAAGAATGAGTATTGTCTTGCTTCCTGCAATATGAAATTTGCTTTTTTTTTTAAAATTTCAGAATATTAGTGAAGTTATCACCGGAGCCAATTCACAAACCTATGTTATGCCGAAAAATTGATGGAACTTACCAAATTGCATGTCAAGCAAACTACATTGAAACGCGAAAGACATAATCGGTGTTAACCATTATTTAAAGTCAAAGGCAGAAATTGTGTTGGTAAATAATACCTATTGTACACATCTGTATTATAAACACACGCACGCACACCTTTATTTACATATATCTACATACATTCACTTCCAACTGTCTTATAAATATTTTGCTTAATTAAAAATAAATGGAAACATTCTTCCCACATAGGGTATTTTCCTGACTAAACCAGTAATCAGTGCCGGATCTTCAACCCCCGTGCTGGCCTGTCATCTTACCCTAACCTGTGGCACCAAAGATGTCGGAGCGAGTTGCTCTTGGAAGAAAGACAGCTCGATCATCGCCGGCGAAGTGGAGCAAAAGATTAAGCCCGACAACTTAATCTCCACTGCCGGTATGAAATACACCTTTACAGTCCAAAAGAAACATGGTCATTTTGACTTTTTAAGCCTTTGGAGTCAGTTGTAAGTAGCATTCTTATGAATATTTATTAACGTTGTTGTACACCTTTGATGACTTAGGTATAGAGATGTGATGACTTAGGTACAGATATGTAGAACTTAGATATATGTATGTGGAATCTTACATACGGTTGGCCTATTATTGATTAGCCGGACAATGATAAGGTATTCCCTTTGCTCGGCAAAGTGTGAATGTTTTGTTGTTTGTATTATAATATATATATCTTATTTTCACATTACATGTATGCCTAAATTAATATTTTAATGAACTTTTAAATGTAGCCTATTTGTTTCATTTAAGGGAATTTTCTCACAGTCCCAACATTCCTATGCTAATGTGTGTTAGTAGTCCCTTTTGTTCTCTCTCAAAGATTTATTACCCGCCCAGGCACGGGCGATCAGATCACCCCTCGTTCCTTACACCCCCTCCCCCCCCCCCCACAGACTCTAGCTCGTAGCACGTCTTGGGATTAAGTTTCCACGCTTAATTGAGAAAACGCCCATTCAAGAGTGCCCTTCTTTCTTTCTCTTCCTGGCAAATACTTCCATACATCACCTGTAAACGATTCCTTTGTCCAGCAAATGAGACACGACCCCCTTCCCACCCACACAAACACTGGTTCTCTTTTCTGCCCCCCCCCTCCCACCTTGCCCCCCCCCCCTTTTGTCTTCAGTGAATAGACCAATCATAGGCCAGAATGGAACTAAACTTTAACTTTATATTAGCTCCCACAGACTCGAAAAAGTCAGATTCCTATCACGCTCTAGACTAGTCAGGTCGCTTTTCCTTAGGCTTAGATTTTCCTGTATATAGCAAGACTTAGACTTAGACTTTATTGCATCGTTTATTAAACATATGTGTGTATTTGATTTAAATTGATAAACATTTTTGCCGTCTTCTACACACAAACATTCCATCCTGCCTATTCTTCACTAGAGAATTAAACATTGCATTAATACTAAAATTCAACCAAGTGTGTTAGTCCAGTTTTACTGTTACGTCAAGCTTGTTTGTGCAAAGAGTATTGTTTTATATGCCAGAGATAGCCACTCTGGCACGAACCAGGAACTGCAAATATAAATTTACTTGCTACATGACGGTCTACTCTGAACGGGCATACCCTGTCAGACATCGTAGCCAACGAACTTACTGGAGGTAACAACCAGTAAAACCCCAATCCATCACAACACCCTCCCCCACTCCACCACATAACATTAATATGCGCTGAATCTTATGTAAAGTAAAAATAATAAGGCCACGCCTTGTGTTATGACGGTTTCGTTTTTAAAGATCTTTATCTTATCTTATACAGTACAGACGCGTCTTCTATATAGAAAATTATTGCGTCCAACGTTCATCTGGGGTTCGATTGTGTCTTGCATTTTTATAAATGTTTAAAATGATGTTAAGTTAATGTTTTTTCTGATTTGTTCAGGCAACCCATTCCATGCTCTTTTCTTTTTCATGATGGTGTCGGAAGCCTCTTCATATCCATGCGAACAAAGTAACTGAACCATGTAAGTCCTTCCTTTATTTCTTTTATGTTATCAATAATATTTTATTTTTTTCTGAAATCATAGTATCAAATTGCATTATAAATTTATTATTACATTTCAGCTGGTCAAGAAATTGTCAATGTTTCAATGCTTGTGTTGCGATTAACATTTCTGGTGTCTAAGGTCTTCGCTTAAATGGACAACACAAATGATAATTTGATGATTTATCTCCCTTGATACTATATATATATATATATATATATATATATATAAGTTTATATTTATTCAATAAATGTATGTCATTTATAGTTATAAATGTTTGAGCTACAGTATTAATAACACCACAGCTAGCCCATCATACATTAGCGATGCCAACTTTAAACTCTTTTTAGAAATATTGCTCACCGTTAACGTATTTCAGCCATTTAAAAAATGCTAAATTTGTTTTAAAATATATTAACTGTTAAAAGTATTGTTATCTCAAGAACTAATAATCGATTTTTATAAACTCATGTATTTCAATACATTAAATTTGTAATAATACAACATTTTTATATGTAAACTTACATTGTTTAAATGATCAATTGTCCATTTTTAATTCTTATTTATGTCAACTTTCCGTCCATTTAACTTTAACTAAAACAAGTTATTGTTTTGTTATATTTTAAATATTTTTTATTAGTTTCGTTCTCTTTTTATTGTATTTTTTGGCTTTGTAAAATTAAGAGAACGTCCATTTACAATTTGTATCTTTAATATAACAAAATATTATGATAATTTAAAGTTTGAATCGATCGATTGTTTAACAACTTTATCAGATCTACAAAGATGAAATTAAATCACGATCGATCCCATGTAACTGGAACTATCACTATGAAAATCATACATCATGTCATTTTTGATGCGACTTATAAAATATTTTTCTTCTGTCTCTTTCTCTGGTATCGGATATACAGTGTACAGTACATGACATCAAACTTAAGATTTTCTAGTGTAACTAATCGCAATGCAAGGCACATACATACTAACGCAATATATATATATATATATATATTGATAAATAATGAAACAATATCTTCTTATTTAATAAATATACATTTTTAATATCACTCTCTGTAAACTTAGCCTTACAAGTTATTAAAATTGCATATCTTTAAATAAGGATATACCATATAATTTTAGTTTTTATATACTTATATATATATGCTAAATCTTTTTATTTAATAAATATACATTTTTAATATCACTCTCTGTAAACTTAGCCTTACAAGTTATTAAAATTGCATATCTTTAAATAAGGATATACCATATACTTTTAGTTTTTTTTATACTTATATATTTAGGCTATATTTTGGTGTGTGTTTTTTTAAAAAAAAAAAAAAAAAATGATACCAATAAATGTGTTTTTCCATTATTTGACTGCTATTGTTACTGTATACATGTCAATTTACTGCCACTAGATGCTATTGAAACTAATCTCACTTTTTTTTACTATTTCTCTCTTTCTTTTTGTCTTTTATTTTGATTTGTCACTGGACCTTTGACTTTATTTTGTTGTAACAAGTGATGATAGAGATTGAAAATGTACTATTTGACTGATTTTATATTTTATTATCATTATTAATAATCGATATAGGCCTAATGTGATAAAAACGGTATACAAACGCTCAAAATCTGCTCACGATCTTCTTATTCCGACTGTGACCGATCGTCCCTGGCCATTTTGTATACTGGCTGGCCAAAGTCCAAATTCAAGAAAATATCGAGCATTAGGTCGGTCAAATGTGAGGTGATATTAGTCATTTCGCGTTTTGGCCGGCCAAATCGCGATTTGGCTGACTTCGGGGTTTGGCCGTTATTAAACATCTCGCAAAACCATTTTTATACATATACAATTGCGAAAGAATTAATATATCTTAAGATATTAATGACCTTCGTTATGTCTTATAAATTTAAGATTACTGTCATTTATTATTTACTGTTGTCATTTCTTTGTTTGTTTGTAATAAATTGTTTAGTCATATAAGTTTTATTTCGAAGCGTACATCCTTTACACAGTCTTCTTTAGTAAGCTTTAAAAATAGTTAACAGTTATTATCTTATAAGTTTATAGACGTTCATTTTAAATAGCAGATTATTACGTTCACTAGGCCCAAAACTCCTGCAGGGCGACAGGGATCCGTCGGTGGCAGGGTTAGAAGCCGCGTAGTGTCAGTTGATTGTTTTTTTGGTTGACAGTCCAATGAACTAACCGCTGGACCAGCCGGCTTCTGGTACTTAAAATGTGACGAATTCATTTCCATAAACAGAACATGTAGAAATATGAAATATCCAACAGTATATCTTGTCAAACTTATCTCGTCCAGTACATTTTGCATTTTTTCTACCACAAAATTGAACTGTTTTCACTAACATACGATCCTGCTATACCGTCAATGTACCGTAACTGACCGCTACCGGTTGAATAAATCCATGTATGTTAATCTAAGGAAAAAAGAAAAATAATTATTCACTTAATAAAAACTCGGACTTTTTCAAATGAACCATTTCATGTAAATAAAAAAAACGAGAAGTCAACTGAAATAAACTGTAAAAAAAAGTAATTAAAGGGAGATAATGAGGTAATTCTTAAATATACATTTTATCTCTTCATTATTTCCCCTTACATCATAAATATTTTCCTTGCTAGACTACAGACATTTACTAAACTCATTCTCGTCAGCAGTTACAGAAACATAATTAGTGGGCATAACTTTACAACTCCATCCACAGATTTGGCAACCATCGTGTTCTTTACCAGAGTTTGTGAATGTATTGGAAGCTATTCATCTACGTGGATGTTACTTTGACTATATCTAGTTCAGTAAAGAGTGCATATTCATTAATATTAATATTTTGGTATCTTATAATTAATTTATTATCCAACGCTCCACACGCCAGTTGCCTTTTTTTACCTCGTATATTTTCTAGGTTAGGGATAGGTGACTGTTACATTCTTCTTATTTTTTACCAGTTCAATAATAATTGGTGGATTCAATTTTTAATATAGTTCTCCATCGCGTTTTCATCCATATTGACATGTTCAAACATTTTTTTAAATTCAGTTTCTTTGATGTATGAGGCGTAAATAGTTCAATGAAATAGGTGTTTTCTACTCACGTTATATAATACGTTATATAACATATTTTAATTTCAGCACATCGAATAAATCTTAATAATGCCCTATTTAACAAGTGCATACGTGATACATTAGTGTATACATGAGACAAAAGTAGTACAAAACAACTGAACGCTACAAGGTGGAACTTCAACTCCAACCCTTCTATTCATAAACAAAAAAGAAACGGATGCAATATAATAATTTACCTCAACTTTATATGGTAACTTAAAAGACAGTAAATCTTATTTATTAATGGAATATTCAGCAAAGGTCATGTGTGTAGGATGGACGATGGCAGAAAACCCAGAGATATCTTAGACTCTGAACTAGCCAGAGGAAAGAGGACTGCAGGCCGGCCCCACTTTGTTTTAGGGATGTCTGCAAGAGAGACATGTAAGCCCTAGTGTGAAGTATTAATTTAATGAGAAATATTGAGTGTAAATGTTTGGTGTGAAATAACGGAGTGTTGTGCGGTGCAGATGTGACGGGGGTAGTATAGACGAGAGTGAGATACATAGTGATATACAAGATGTGACGGGGGTAGTGTAGACGAGAGTGAGATATACATAGTGATATACAAGATGTGACGGGGGTAGTGTAGACGAGAGTGAGATATACATAGTGATATACAAGATGTGACGGGGGTAGTGTAGACAAGAGTGAGATATACATAGTGATATACAAGATGTGACGGGGGTAGTGTAGACGAGAGTGAGATATACATAGTGATATACAAGATGTGACGTGGGTAGTGTAGACGAGAGTGAGATATACATAGTGATATACAAGATGTGACGGGGGTAGTATAGACGAGAGTGAGATACACATAGTGATATACAAGATGTGACGGGGGTAGTATAGACGAGAGTGAGATACACATAGTGATATACAAGATGTGACGGGGGTAGTATAGACGAGAGTGAGATACATCGAGTGATATATAAGATGTGACGGGGGTAGTGTAGACGAGAGTGAGATACACATAGTGATATACAAGATGTGACGGGGGTAGTATAGACGAGAGTGAGATACACATAGTGATATACAAGATGTGACGGGGGTAGTATAGACGAGAGTGTGATACACATAGTGATATACAAGATGTGACGGGGGTAGTATAGACGAGAGTGAGATACACATAGTGATATACAAGATGTGACGGGGGTAGTATAGACGAGAGTGAGATACACATAGTGATATACAAGATGTGACGGGGGTAGTATAGACGAGAGTGAGATACACATAGTAATATACAAGATGTGACGTGGGTAGTATAGACGAGAGTGAGATACACATAGTGATATACAAGATGTGACGCTGGTAGTATAGACGAGAGATACACATAGTGATATACAAGATGTGACGGGGGTAGTATAGACGAGAGTGAGATACACATAGTGATATTCAAGATGTGACGGGGGTAGTATAGACGAGAGTGAGATACATCGAGTGATATACAAGATGTGACGGGGGTAGTAAAGACGAGAGTGAGATACACATAGATATATACAAGATGTGACGGGGGTAGTATAGACGAGAGTGAGATACACATAGTGATATACAAGATGTGACGGGGGTAGTATAGACGAGAGTGAGATACATCGAGTGATATACAAGATGTGACGGGGGTAGTATAGACGAGAGTGAGATACACATAGTGATATACAAGATGTGACGGGGGTAGTATAGACGAGAGTGAGATACATCGAGTGATATACAAGATGTGACGGGGGTAGTATAGACGAGAGTGAGATACATCGAGTGATATACAAGATGTGACGGGGGTAGTATAGACGAGAGTGAGATACACATAGTGATATACAAGATGTGACGGGGGTAGTATAGACGAGAGTGAGATACACATAGTGATATACAAGATGTGACGGGGGTAGTATAGACGAGAGTGAGATACACATAGTGATATACAAGATGTGACGGGGGTAGTATAGACGAGAGTGAGATACACATACTGATATACAATATGTGAAGGGGGTAGTATAGACGAGAGTGAGATACACATAGTGATATATAAGATGTGACGGGGGTAGTATAGACGAGAGTGAGATACACATAGTGATATACAAGATGTGACGGGGGTAGTATAGACGAGAGTGAGATACACATAGTGATATACAAGATGTGACGGGGGTAGTATAGACGAGAGTGAGATACACATAGTGATATACAAGAGGCCTATATGTTATTGTAATAATGACATGAAGTAAAGTATAAAAAAAGACAAGAACTTAAGTATGTGTACCTATTATTATTTTCATATTAAAAAAAGTTTAATGTATGAAGTATTCTATAAGTAAATAAATAGATTATGATGTCATTTATTTGAAGATTCACGCTACTAATAATCAACGTGCAAACGTCAACTAATGAATAATAGATAACGCCTCAAGATATAAGTATGAACCATATAAAAGGACCTTAACACTTAGCCATGAACATAAACAGCTGGGAGGAACTTGCCAAGGACAGGTCCAGTTTGAAATGAGCGCTGACCTCCGGACTGGAAGCAGGAGAAAGAATCCTGCAACGGCTCGCTGACGACAAGCGCACCAGAAGGAAGGGAAGAGACCAGCCCACGACCAATTTTGTCTTCTTGTGCCAGACATGCCACAGGGACTGTCACTCGCGTGTGTGTTTGTACAGCCACAACAGAAGCTGCAAGGCCAGGAGCACACATTCCCCCAAGGGCACACCAAATTCCGTCGTCTCACGAGACTAATGGAAGCCAACAACAATGGTCAAAGGGAAATAACTTATGAATTTCTGTATGTTCCGTAATTACATAGTTCCTCTTAATAAATTAAGTTTCTTGGAAATAACATGCATAGCTTCACTAAAAGGCCAAAACAATAATACCCATAATGACAATTAAACTAAAACCAACCTTTTGCATCATTATCTTCAACCGCAGGAGAATAATGGAAGAAATATAAAATACAAATGTAGAAGAAAGAGGCTTAAACAAACAAATAAATAATTTAATAGGAAACAAAGCTCCTGGTGCAGTTAAAATACCAGGAAGACTGTTTCAATTGTAACTAAGTAACATACACTATTTAAACACACTTTAAAGTTCCCTCTAAACCAGGACAAAGTTACCAAAGATTGGAAACTACCGTTTCTAGAAATGAAAGAAAATCTGACCATGGAAACTACATAATAATTTGCATAACATGCATAATACTTAAACAAATAGAAAATATATTATATATAGATATACACGGGAATTTCAAGGCGTTGTCGGGATAAAAATGCATCAATATAATTATTATTAACTTAAAATATTTAGGAAAGTTATTTAAAAAATATATTGTAATCGGGATAAAAATAGGCATGTCTTTTTATTTAACAAAATGTTAGCATTATCCCTGAATAAGCATTATACACCGAATGAAAAAAACACACGTGTATACATAAAATATACTAAAAGCTTCCCACACGCGTAGTTACAAGGGCGATTGTACTAGCTGCTAAAGGACGGACGGATGCCGACGACGACGACGGAGCGGACACACTGCTAATATCTCGCTCACCAAACTTTTTACTTGCAGGGCTATTAGCTGACTAGCTGCCAGTGATTGATTACACGGGGCTAGTTTACTAGCAAGATAATAAACTAGCCGACTATCAGCTAGTAAACTAGGTTATTGTAATTGAACCTTTAGACGAGCGATTTACACGTTATTATTTTGTTTTATATTTTAATAGTTTCTGTCATTGTACATTTTTGGCTTTGTAAATCTAAGAGAACGTCCATTTACAAGTTGTATCTTTAATATACTATATATTATGAAACAAAAACACAATTTAAAGTTTGAGTCGATCGATTGTTTAATAATTTTGTCAGATTTAGACATATGAAAGACAATTATGTTCGTTTCCATGTTACTGGAACTGTCTTTATGAAAATGTGACATCATGTAATTTTTTATGTGACTTATGAAATGGTTTTTAACTGCCTCTTTCTATGTTATCGGATCTACAGTGTGTGGAACATGACAAGAAACTCATGATTTTCTAGTGTAACTAATAGCAATGCAAGGCACACACATACACATGCACTATACATACATATTTATAAAAAATGAAACCATGGATTCTTATTTAATACATATATGTTTTTAATATCACTTTCTGCACAAGTAGCCTAATAATTTATTAAAATTGCATATCTTTAAATAAGCATAATGATAACGATATTGGTGTCTTTACTTTTTTTTGGACAAAAAATCAATAATAAAAATAAAAGTGTTTTTCTATTATTTAAATGCTATTGTTAATGTATACATGTCAATTTACTGCCACTAGATTCTATTAAAACTAACTAATCTCACTCTTTTTTTCTATTTCTCTCTTTCTTTTTTCTATATTTCTGTTTTGTCACTACCAAATAATTTGAGTAAGTTGGCTGTCGATATTGCTTTTCCCAAAAAATAATAATTATTGTGATCGTTTCATTAGTTTGATATTTCTATTGAACATTTACATTTTATTACATTAATTATTTAGTGTCAGTTGTTAAATATTATGTCATTGCAATAAATATATTATAGGAAATCTTTGGTAAAAAAAGATATTTTTTTCGTAGGGACTTCTGCTAGACTAAGCAAGTTCAGCAGATAGATGAACTGATCACTGATTTGATATCTGCATCATAATATATATATTGAGTATTATATTTAGGAGAGAATTCCTTAAACTATCTAACTAGAATACAACATGTATATGCTATTGTTCATTGATCTTCAAAGTGTGTTTTAAATTAGGTGAAAAAACATTGATATAAGTAAACACAAATTTGTTACTTCGTGATTTCAACTTCAAGTGTGCATATGATATGCATGAAAATGTGGTGATAATAATGGAACTAAAAGTTAAAATGTTTAGCTGCCCATAGATCGCTACCATAATTACAATCCAGAATAATATGGGCACTAACAGTGGTAATAACAAAAGCTTTTCCCAACTACACGTAAGGGGTCAATAGATCAGCACGAAGGGCCAGAGTGTGTGTAAGAGAAAGAAGGGAACACGGAAAGTTGGCAGAAAAATGATTTAAAAATGGACGATTGATAATTTCAAAATGGTAACTTACATATAAAAATGTTGTATTATTACATAATTTAATGTGTTTAAATACAAGCGTTTATAAAAACCGATTATTAGTTCCTGGAATAACAATACTTTCAAAAGTTAATTGATTTTAAAAATAAAATTGGCCTTTCTTTAATGGCTGACAAACGTTAACGGTGGGCAAAATGTATAAAATGAGTTAAAAGTTGGAATCGCTAATGTAGATAAGGTATTGCGTTATTAACACTGCAGCTTAAACATTAAAAACTATAAAGGACATACATTTATTGAATCAAGTTATATATTGTCACAGTACCAGGTGACCGATCATTCGATCGGTAATAAAGAGCAGGCGCTTGTACCTTAACATCATGTGTATGTAAAACAACAGTGCATAAATTTTAAAAATACTTCTTTACCAGACCAATAAATTGTATTTTTCTTTTTCTTTTTTCCTACTATGAATAACATAGGCTTTAAATTCTAACAGTCGAAGTAGATTTCTTTTTTGTGCAGTCTAATATCTAGATTTTGCCCAATAACCCCCCCCCCCCCCAAAAAAAAAAAAAAAAAAAAAATAACCGCTTAATCTCATTTTAAACCAAAAAAAAACATGCAGGCTAGAAGTGTCAGTTTTAAATCCAACAGAAATATATGTCATTTATGTCATTAAATCGCCAGGCTACAACGAATATATAAAAGTACTGCGCGTTTGTTTATGTGCAAGTCTAAAAGAGACTCGGGAACTGCCCTTCTACGCTCGCTCCACTGGCTCCCCGTGAAAGCCAGAATTGAGTATAAAGTGGAGCTACTTTGCCATCAGTGCATTTTTAATAACGAGTTTCCGTCCTATCTCAAGGCACTAATCAGACCTTATGTCCCGCAAAGAACACTTCGTTCTGCAAACTCATCGCTTCTGGAAGAGCCCCGTTTCTATCTGACGACCGTTGGCCTTAGAGCCTTCTCAGTATCCGGTCCGAAGGTGTGGAATCAACTTCCCATTTAACTGAGGCGAACAAGCTCTACTGTTACTTTCAAAAATAACTTAAAAACTCATTATTTCAATATTTACCTTCGATAACATTTAACATGCTTTAGAAACTTACTGTCTTATTTATGGGTTGGGTCGGTTAATGCAACATTTATTTGTTTTGTCTTTTTTTTAATCATCAATTTAGCTCTGTCACCTGGCCTAGTGTAATATCCGTATTCTTAGTTGTATGTTAAACGCGCTCTGAGCTTACATTATGTTTGTTGGCAGCGCTATACAAATATTATTATTATTATTATTATTTAAAAGACTGAAAATGAAAAGTTTAAATTTAAAATATCGTGAATTACGTTACAATTTTTAGTTCTTCTACCCCTTCCCCTATTGGTGTACGCTCGTTTGAATCTGTGGCGCCTTCACTGTGGAACGGCTTACCTGAGACACTGAAAAACTCTGTGTCAAAAAAGGCATTCAAGAATAATTTGAAGACTTTTCTTTTCAACTAAATTGATCAAATACACATCCATCAGCAAAAAACTTGTTTGAAACTATTTAAAAATGTTATTGTCGTTTCGTGCCTCCATCGGCCGAAACCTTGTTTAAAACTATTTTAGAGTGTTATTGTCGTTTCGATTTTGTGAGCGCGCTGAGCATGCTTTTATTAGCATGGAGTGAGGCGCTATATAAATGACCAATTAATTAATTAATTAATTAACTTTAACAACTGTCAAACTTTCCTATAACATTATGTCAATTTTTTCAACTCCCTCCCTCAACCCATTCAAGCTAACAATGAGTTACGGCCGGCAAATATGTTTGATAGGAATTAAAAAGGTCTACGAATAAATGTAAATCGGGTAAAAAAAATAGGCATAGTCTAACTGGAGAATCGAACCCGGGTCGCACGCACAGCAGTCCTCTACGTTAACAACTTAGCTAGAGAAGGCACATGTCAGATGTGAAAAGCTATTAGACAGTATATAGGACTAGGCCTAAATAAGTCAGTGACACAATAGGGATCCGTGGGGACACAAACACGATCTTTTTATAGATAGAGATTTTTATTATTATTTTTTAGAGATGTTTTCAATGTATTATTCCAAACATTGTTTGACAAAAAAGTAAAAAAATATAGTTTGGTGTTAACATTATCTAATATCCTCCATTTGTGTTACTATTTAAAATAAACTATCGCGGCAAAATATAATATTGATTAATTAAAACAATGGTATGATAAACATTTTTTTTTTTTTTAGCATTAAACTTAAATACTAAATAATTAACGGTGAAATTAGGTTATTCATTTAAAAGACTGCAAATGAAAAGATTATAATATATATAGGTTACGTTAGATGATGTGTTTAATTCCTTTCCCCCTCCCCCCGCCCCTCAATAAAACTAACAGTATATTACACTTCTGACTATTGTTATAAGGAAAATACGAATATACTGAATTTACATCTTTTCTAGTTTACCAGATTTCGAATTGACAATGTTAACATATTCTAATATATCTTACTTTGGTAGGCCTTTATAAGCAAATCATACAAATTTTTAATGAAACATTCATTGCATTTTTAAAAAAGTGGATACTAATACAGTGTTTATTATTTACAGTGTAGAGTATACTGCTACATTGTATGCTATATACAGCGTAGTGTATACTGCTACAGTGAACACTATATACAGTGTAGTGTAATCTGCTACAGTGTACACTATATACAGCTATTCATTGTTTAAACACAAACAAGTTTTAGAGGTGTTTTTTTTTCAAAAAATGTCAGATAAAAGAAAGTTAAAAATATACCTTTAGTTTGATGAAACTTAATCTAATTCTGTTATTTTTTAAACGGCAAACTATTATCTGACTATTAGATAATTCGTAAATATGTATTTGTTTTTCTTTTTTTTTTAAATTTAATTTAAAATATATTGAAGTTTAATCTAAAATATATTGAAGACGTTCTAATCTAAATAAGCCGCGAGGGCCGCATACTATCATTTGTCCGCCCGCGCGTTACCCACTGGCTGTAGGTTGGACACCCCTGCATTACATAAACTACACTTGGTCTTGCTTTAAATTATTTCTATCATCGGTGCGCAACAGTAGTTTAAACAAGAAATTAAACTTCTTCTGCTGTAGTAAGCCTACGGGTATTCCCGAAACGTCATAACTGCGACGCAACAAAACACCGCTCTTGAAAGCAGCACTACATGTGGGTCGAGCAATGGCATGTTTTCACGGCCAAATTCAATTATCTACGATAAATCTAAAGCGTATTTTTGTCTAACGTTCATTTTCGATTTTTATTTGTGTGGCCGAAAAGGTGTAGATTTTTTTTTAGGTGAAACAAGTCGTGCATTAAAACATGAAGATAATCGTTAGAGCGCTTTTGAAGAAAATTTCCAGATATATATATATATATATATATATATATATACATACAATTTTAACTCGTATTATAGTATAGGATATTGGTAGCTCCAAATACTGGAACACACATTACTTATTCTTTCTCTCTCTCTCTACGCAAGATTTGTGGGCGGGACTAAGTTTTTCCATTTCCTTGACTTTTAGTAACGAATGCTAAAGATTCTGAGTAATTTTGGGATTTCACGCTTATGCCTACCTCAAATTCTCAAAATGGCTAGGAATAGTTTATTATTTCTCGAGCAAGAGAGTTCCTATCATTTGTATATTGAGTTTTGTAATGATACCATTATTTTCACGCCTCCTAGTAATAGGTCTGTTCCCCGCACTACTCCGCAAGTATTTAATGATTCGCGTTGTTTTTGAAAGCAGTCAGTTTCTGCAGAGTTTTTGCAGAGAGTTAGTTTTGTAGATACTTTTCTTTGAGCTTGTTGTGGTCGCTTATGCTGGCACTATTCTATTATTGCTGTAAATACTACGTCTATTGTATATACTTTACCAACATAATTAAATTATCAACAACATTTACTCTGAAGCTTCCTCGTCAAGTTACTATTCTATTTTGTTGTTTATAATACTATGATATATTTATTTACAACTACAACGTCAAGGAAAGGAACTGTTAGAACGCAAATCTTGAGTTTGTGTTCAGGACCATAAAGAGAGATCGTGTAATACTGAAATATAAATAATGATAACCAAAGTCTACCCTATGACTAACGATAATTATCAATGATATCTACACGGCTCTGACCACAAGGGGATTGTCGACGTAACAATATGGGGAAACCATAGGGGTTAATTTTTTGTTTAATGTGTTTTTATTATTAACCCATATCTTGCTGGCGTCCTTATTTAAGGACACTTCGTAAAATGCGATTTAAGACATAAAATAACGTTAATAGTTTGCAATTTTTTCATTGAATGTATAGAATATATAATGATCTATCTAATTATTATCTTCATTTGTCTGCTTTTAAATTTGTTTGCGCTCGAATCAAATTTATGTCGGGAGTTTGATAAAATTGCGGAAAAAATGTCAAATCTGAAAAATTTATACTTTTTTTGAATGAAAATGATAAAAATTGACTTGTGCCTTAACATAACTTTGTTAATTAATGTTCTTAGAAGGCATAAACATAGATATTTAGTTTAAAACAATTATAATAAATATACAGAGGTGTTTAAACCAACTGTTCTTTTTTAAAGACGCCAGCAAGACATGATACCGTGACCTACCGTGACCTTAAATTAAGTTCTGTTAGTGGTTTCTTTGTTAAAACATAGAACAATGTTCTTTTTATTTGATTTTTTTGGAATAAATTGTGGAGTATTTAACATCGAACATTTTTTTTTTAAATATTTTTTTTTTATTATCGCTTGATAGTTATATTAGATCTATGTATTTGTTTTAAGTAACCGTAGCCAACTAATATTAATTTGTTATATTTTATGTACTACATACCACCACTTGACTTGACTTTTTTTGTTCTTAAAAGTTCTTCTTCTTTTTAATTTTGTTTCATTCATTTACATGTATATATGTATTTGACTACTTCTTATTCTGATCTTAGTGCTCATGTTCTTATTTGTTTGCACATTAATATATTATCTTCTATTGTTTAGAAAATTTCTCAAACTTATGGTATTTTATTTTCTAAAGAAAATAATTCTATATGTAATTTATTTTCTAGGAATTGTACTAAGCGCTTATGGGGGAAGGTGTTAAGAATACGTTGTTTTTTTTCCCAAAGTTGGAAGAGTACGTCGTGATATCGTTGTCACACCATGCTTGGAGATTCACGTTTTCTATTAATCTAACAAGTAATCACGATCCCAACATCTCCGTGAAGTTGTTTCACGTAGGTTCAAATAACCAGTAGAAACCAAAAATTTTAAGACCTCGTGGTTTTGAGACAATGCTTGGGCAGGCTCGTCATAAGAGTCGTACTGACCGTCATCTATTGTATCACTGTCATTGTGTTTTTTTTATGATTTACTAGTGCAAAGTACTTTACAGGTTAGGATTAAACATTGTATTTGTATGTTGCTCAAGGGTTTAGGAATTATTTTAGCTGAAAGTTAGGTTGTTATTAAAAGGTGTTCCATAAGTGCTAAAAAAAAGAGGATATATTCCCTAGATCATTACGAACCTTATGTGCTCCGGCACGTAACACCTTGCAAGATTAGACGAGTAGAGTCCTCTAGACTGAGTCGGTGATGCCAAATATATCACAAAAATCGACCTCATATCGCGTTATTTTTAATTACTACTCTCTCGAAAAGCTCAAGAAATGGCATTCTATGCCACCCCACTTGGTTTATTTAAGTACAAGGTAAGGCACTTCGGCAAGAAAATCGCACCATTGACGTTTAAACGTTTGATAAACTCTATTATTAGTGACATTCCATGCTGTGATGCATATCTAAACGACATAGTGAAATATTGCCAGAATTGTGTCACCTTTGCCCAACAACTAAGTCAGTTATTCTTTAGTTAGCTAAAGCAAACCTCACTATAAACTTAGCTAAAAGTAGTTTTGGACAGGCTACAGTTGAGTATCTAGGTCACATTGTTGGTAGTTGTTGCATTAACCCTTGGATGTAAGAATTTCTGCAATACAATAAATTCCTATCCCTTTTTTGTAGAAAACAAATTCGCAATATCTTGGGCGTGGTAGTATCTTCTAGAAAGTTGTTCCCTATTTATAATTCTGTTGCATATCATTTAACGGAGTTATTGAAGAAACACTTTCCGTTTAAGTGGACCGAAAACTGCACTGCGTCGTTTGACAAGCTGAAAAGCCTCTTTTGCAACCCACCTGTACTAATTACTCCCAAGTTCACAGAATTATTTTGTATTGCCACGGACGTCGGTACTGGGTCAGTGTTATTTTTGATCGACCAAAACAGTGTAGAGCATCCAATCGCCTTTCGTTAAAAAAAATGTTTAGCCGTTTTGAAAAGCATTTTAAAACATTTAAATTGAAAAAGAGATGGTTGCAATCATTATTACTCTAAAACAGTTTGACTATCACGACATTGTCATTTATACAGATCAAAACCCCATTAAATGCGTGGCAATGTTAAAAACTAACCAGGGCCAGATTTAGACTTGATGGGGCCCTAAGCTATTTGAGATATGGGGCTCTTTATAAGCTTTTAAGTCAGTGTCAAATATGATCTTCGGATACCTAGAGGGTTACACTGAAATACAATTAAGAAGTAGGGTATAGACCTATAGATAGTGAAAAAATAAACCTTTAATGCAATCGTAGGAGCGTAGAAGTCATTCATGACAGTCTTATTGTACTCGTACGGAAAAAAACAACAACCAATAAGCTCTAAAAATAGAGCCATCTTATTATAGTATTTGAATAAATCTTTATTTTAAAATCATTTTTTTTCATAGCTAACTTAAACATGCAAACTCGGGTAAAAAGAAACAGAAGTTCTTTTAAAATGCATAATTTACAAAGGGTTATTATCTAATCTCTTGACACATGATATAAGGATTTAGGAATTATATTAAACTAAAATATTTTCTTTCTTGCCTTTGCCAAAGCAAAGTCACTGATGACATCATCAAACGATAAACTGCATAGTTTGTCACTTTCTATGCACATGAGACTGAGGCAACATAATTTATCTTGAGTCATTGTTGTTCTAAATTCATTTTTTAACCTCTTCAGCTGAGAAAATGATCTTTCTCCAGAGCAATTAGCAACCATCATACCAAGAAAATAATCTCAAAATCGCTTCTACATTAGGGAATGCTGAATAGACACGATCGTTAAATATTACCCTACACAGATCCTGATGTGTCAGACTGAACCATAGGCTTGACTATGTCTAACATATTGATGAAAATGCTTGATTTATCCTTCAAGATCCATGTGCACATCTTTAGGATATGTTTGACATAAGGCACTACTTCCTTCACGGATTTCTTCTTCTGTAGCTTATAATTTTTATAAGAATGAAAATGTTTTTGCTTCATCATTGTAAACTGTGTCAGACGTAATGTCTATCAAATCATGTTTTTCATTATAGATGTTTGCATTATAATTTCAAGTAAAAGTAACAACATGTTATAATTATTTAATGGATTCACGTCGCTTTTGAGAAAACCTTTTAATAGGCGACTTTATACACTCTATAAATTAAATAATACAGATTGAAAAGGACAAGTTAGGCATATAAATGATTACTTTTAAATACCGGGTACCATAAACTTGACAGCAACAATATAAAAAAAACAACTAAATACCCAAAAAACCTACTCAATACTGTTTTATTGATACAATAAGCAAGAATATAAATTAAATACCGACAAAAAATATTTGTCACTTTAGTTTTCATTGTATTGAAATATTAGTATACGATTTTTTTTTATTATGTATTCTGCTATTGTTTGTTGTTTGTTTTTTTGTTTGTTTTTTTAAAAAGTAGGCCTATATTATTGTTAATTTAATATTATTAATAACAAGTCAAAATAACACAACTGTTCGCTACATTTTAATAACCAGAAGCTTGACATCAACAATTATTATGCATATGCCGGGGTCAGGGCGATCAGAAACAATTAAAACGAACTAAAACTAAACACCCTATAAGAAACGTTGAGAACGTGAGACTCCAGTTTTTGTAAAATTTGTCTTTTTTTTATTTCTCTATTACTATCACTAGAATATATATATTATTAGTTTGTGTTAAAGTGCTAAAAATATGAAGTAAGCAAACTTTGCTATTTTGCTGATTTTGTAATACTTTAAAAAGAAATTGTTATGAGAGAGTGCACGTATGCTCCATATAATAATAAATTAAAACACGATCAATAAAGGTTAAATAAAGAATCAAAAGAATACTAGAACATAAAAAAAAAACCTAACATTTCTGCTTCCTGCACATTATATTACTCACACCCATTTTATTATTCGCTTCATTGTTGTTGTTTTTTTCTTTTTTGACTTTCAATTATAAAGTAGTGAAAATGTTATGTATTCAGAGCTTGGTTTATTTATAAGTATAGACATATCTCGTTACACGTGCTTGCTATTTTCTTATATCTGGGATTCAATAGTTACTTGGAGAAATTCAAAAGTAAACAATAAAGACGAATTATTCTCTAATGGTCAAAAATACAATTGACACTGAAATGAAAAAAACAAACACTTATGACATGAGTTTTTCATTGGCTGAATACAATTGGCGCTCTTTATTTTAGATCATAAGTAAATCTTCTTAATCAATATTTTTTATACCCTAATGTAAGAAATATGCTACATTAATTGCGGAGTCTTTACATGAGAGCAGTTCCATTATTGAAAATGTTTCATACTGATTGTTTCTGTTTCTGATTCAATGAGGTTAAATGCAATATCATGGGTTTTGACTTATGCTCGGGGGCCATAGGGAAGACTTACTTTAAGAAGGGCGCCGTGAGAGAAACATTTTGTGAACCACTTAAGACGGACCATTATTTCATAAGGAAAAAAGGAAGGGGTGGGGAGGATTAGTTAATGTAGGCCCCTATTTAATATTGCAATAGTCTTATGCAATGTTTGAGTTCAAAGCTCTTTGCATTAAGTCGATAGAATTGGTCATGACAGATTCAGACTTAAACACAATATTGATTATAATATAAAACATAACAACATTTTTTCAATATAATAGACTTAATAGACCAATCCTTTTTGGAGGAGGCGTGGAGGGGAAGAGAGAGAGAGAGAGGGGTAGGGTAAATGAAGCAGTTACCGATATGTTATTATAGGGCACATTTTCTCATAACAACTATGTTTACCTGGCAGTCTTGCCAATGTGCGGTCGCCAGCGGCAACAAGTCACGTGCGAAGTGGCGGTGTTAATAAAAAGAGCTCCGCAAACTGCAGTTGCACAGACACTAGACTTTTTCGGTCGTTGTCATCAGCTGTCAGGATTTCAATATCACAGTGTCTCCTAGGAGTCAAAAAGGTCTACAGAATATCTGGAAGAATGTCTTCAAAAATGTTGGTTATATTTTGTTTACTGTTTACAGGTAAGCATTATTTGTTTAGCGTACACTTCAAAAATTCTCAATTTCATTAAATCGTCTATTTAACTTAAAGTAATACACATACTATCTAGTCAATAAAAATGTCTTACAAAATAGAATTTAAATCCAAATTTCTAATTGTTTTATGGCCTATTTTTATTTGGCAATTACAGAATAGTCGCTCATATATGTTAATAAGGAAAACGCTTCAAAAATAAAACAAATTGTATCCATTTTAAGATTTTTTTTACAATTGTATTCCATTATAGGAATTACTGCACAGTAACACTTGAATAAATATTGAAACGCTAACATTAATCCAATGAATATTACAATCACTCAATGTGTGCTTGGCAAATCACAATATATATATATTGAAATGAGGACTAAACATTTCTTAGTGACTTATAAACAGTTCTCTCAACTAAAACTGCTTATTTGCCGCTAACAATCTAGATAACGTCAACCAAATAATTATATCTGATTTGTACGCACGATGTTGACAGGACGCTATGGCCACTCCTCATTGACCATTCCAAATCAAAACAATTTTCTTTTTATCTTTTTACTCCCCACCTGGTATTCTAAAACATCCATTGCTATCATCAATTCTCTGAAAATCTTGTCTACAATTTACCCTGGTTATAATTACTCTTAACTTTTTTACAACAGTCATGTTATTTGAAAGGTGTGTCTACTTAGATACTTCATGAACATTAGTAGTTATTAGAATTTTATTTAAAAACTATCACGCGTAATTTTGACATATTGGCCTAACTTTCTCGGTGCGGAGCAAAAAACAACAACAAACAACTTCCCTATTAAGACGACATATATATATATACATATATATATATAAATAGATAAATAGATAGATAACCATTTTATGCCGATAAATAGATACATAATTCTTTATGCATATATACAAAAACTAAGTTTTTAATGTTTATTTATTATTAGTTTCATTTATCATACAACAAAAAAAAAAATGTTTCCTCAATTATTTCCTCGCGCTAAAACATCCCGCGCCAAAGCGGCTGGCACCACAACGTCCCGCGCAAAAACGGATGCGTCAAAACAGTCGCTTCATAACGGCAGCGCCAAAACGTCACGTACCGGACCCAACGATGTGCAGCACGTCGTATCCTAC
Organism: Anisus vortex; assembly: GCA_949126835.1. Lineage (NCBI taxonomy): Eukaryota > Metazoa > Mollusca > Gastropoda > Planorbidae > Anisus > Anisus vortex. Next base: position 10,454,603 of record OX421498.1, on the reverse strand, counting down.
GGGACTACGACCTCAAAACAAGTGCCTCTGATTTGGTGGCCAAACTCAATCTTGAACATAAAAACTTGAAATTTGCTACAAATATTCTTTGCGTTACGGCGGTGAACACTGTCAAGGTTTTAAAAAAAATTTGAATGACCGCAGTGGTCAGTTTGGTCAAAAAACGCGAATAAAACACATATTTTGATTAACATTGACTTTGCCAGTACAACTTTTTATCATTTTTCGATCCATCCCGATAAATTTAAAAAAAAAATGAGGCGCTGAGATTATTTCTGTATTTCTGTATTGCGTCATCAAATTTTGCACAGAGCTAACTAGCCGACTTCTTTTAATGACGTCATCAAATTTTGCGTATTCATGTTAAGTTTAACTTTGTTGCGATGTTTGCTAATGTACTTTATGAATGAATATAACAAAATATATTCACGTTTTAATTTGCGTAGTAATTTATAGCGGGCAATTTTTAAATTGTCATAATTGGTAATGATTTTAATGGGTAATTTACACTGTAGCGGGCAAATAAAAAATTATTTCACGTTTTAATTCGTGTCGTATACGGAATATAAACAGTGTAGCTGTTGCGTGCAATTTCATTATAACTGCTTGAGTAGTTAGAGTGTATGCAAACATAACTTTAACCGGTACGGAGGACCGGCACATACCGGCTAGTCTAATATAAAATGCACAATTTACACATTCAGGATGCTAATTTTAAAACATGACACGTTAAAAGTGTCATACTTGTCTGGAAGGCTAGGCGTGTCTAACGTAACCTTGAATGATTTATGACTGGGCTGAAGTTTCCTCGAAGTTATTTTTTTTAATTTATTTATTAAGGGTCCTACCTTAAAATGGTCGTTCCTGTAATGTTGTGACAGGGGACGGCGTGGCCAACAAGGTGGAGGATGTCGCAAGCCCAATCTGAGCGTGGACGGCTACGTGTAATGGTTTGTTAGTCTAAGGGCGTGATAGCCGAGTTACTCTTAAGCACTATTGAATTCGCTGCCCGAAATTTATATTTGACAAACAGCAGCTTTTTACCTATATCTTCTAGCATACAAACTTGCACACCAGGAAAACACTTTAGAAAACACTGTTTATTGAGGCTGATGATTCAATTTATTTGCACAAACAATTTACTTTTAATGATATTATTATGGCTAAATGCTCAACACACAAAGTATATTGTCCTAAATTCTAATTACTCACAGAGACATGTGGTGGAACACTAATAATCGTCTCATAACGATTTTGACTCAGTGTCGAACATCAAAGAACATCCACTAATAGCGGGGAATCTTAACATCTAACAATAGAAGGTTAATAATGTAAGTCCACTTACCAAATGTCCAAGTTCTAAATAGTAGAATAATTGTCCCACATAAACAGCTAATGAAATAATCCAGTGTCTAAGTGGTGTTGCAGCGACTTGACAACGCGGTTATTCTATCGAGACGTGCACAGTCTTCGGTCTCGTGTCGGATCAGTAGAAAACTGAGGTAGATTCTTGTCGAAACGTTAGACTGGGTAGACTTTGTTCGACTAAACTGACTCATACGTTCTCAACCTTTTTCGGCTCACCGCCCCCTTTTACAATTTTTTGCCGCTCACCGCAACCCCCAACTTTCTTTTAGCGCCCACTCCCCCCCCCCCTTCCGCCCATCTGGACTATAGTTTCCGCAATTTTTTTAGGGGAACTATACTTTTTGTGTGATTAGTTATCTTTAAAAAAAAAACTGAAAAGAAAACATTGTAAGAATAAATAGATCCAAAAATGCCTTAACAAAAGGTTTAAATAAATCAATATTAATGTGAATCGTTTGCCTGGTGTATTGCTAGCAATTTGTCTATTTTTGTTTCAATTTTGCTTGCAAAAGCCTTAGGTCTAATAATCAGTAATATTGTTTGTATTACAAAACATAACTTGTTCGGCATCACTATTGAACTATTTAGTTAAAGAGAGATAATTAGCCCTTTTTATTTGAGGTAATATTTCTTTTTTTTTTCTTTTATAAAAAATAAATGGATTACAATTTATAACTTTTAAATGATCAAACTGTAAAAAGTATTTGGAAATTATATACAATTTATATGACTAAAGAATGTATATGTATATTTTCAAGCATTACAATAACTCCCCAGTTTGTATGATTACTATTTATCTATTCTGTTTAGCAATAGTGTGGTATCGATAGCAATAAGTTAAAACACATTAAGGACATCAATATTAGCAGATCTTGTGCGACAGTCCCTACTTTATTGAACAGTCGATGCGATTCCTATTTCTTATTAATTTAACAATATATAGGCATACTGTTTGGGAAATCAGATATTTAAGAGCACTTGCGTTTACATCACATTTCATTCAAAAACTAATCGATTCAAATAGCTGAAGTGTTAAAATATATTAGGTACGTTTGTACCGCCCACTTGCCCTTCACCGCCCCCCCAATTGTCTACGGGAATGTCAGCACCCCCTTATGCTTCTCAGCGCCCTCCGGGGGGCGATATCGCCCCCGTTGAGAACCTATGGACTAAACGAAAAAGATAATCGGTAGACTTAAATCTGCTGTCAGAAGAGGCGGGAATAACGAAGAAGGGCTAGACAACTTGAACAATGAAAATCCAAGTCCAGTGCTGACGTCAGCGGTCAGGTGGTTGGGACAAAATTGCGTCAGAACACGTGTCATAGGAGGAAAGGGGTGAGAAGGAGCGTCTTTCGGGGTGTGGCCTCTTGTCACTACTGTCAGTCGGGGGAACAAAAGGCTGTACAGCATGGTAACATATTGGCTAATTCTCCATTGTTCCAACATATCAAAAGAAAGCTCGGTGAGGTCTATGTTTACACTAGCTCAAAATAGTGATAATGAGATGACCGCGGCATTCCCAGGTGGCTTATCGAGAAGGGAGAGCACAAAGGCTTGTAGGTCAACACGGCAATGCAATGGGAATGCCGCCTCCCCCTCCCCAACCATTCAAAAAGGGGTGGGTGGAGGAGAAACCGGTCATGTATGACGATCTAAGGGAAGTTAACATAGCGCCTATACTACTAAGGTTGCACACAAATTAATTACCGAATTGTGTACGTATTTATATATATATATATACAGGGCCGGTCTTAACAATTGCGAGGCCCTATGCGAAACCAATTGCGCGGGGCCCAGTCTGAATAGGGATAAGAATAATAATTTAAAATTAAGATTTTTAAAAAGAAAATAGATTCGTCTTTGCATTCTATTAATTCTTTACTAATTTCAAAATAAAAATCAAACTAACTTTACTTAACGAGCTTTGCGTGTAGCGAACTCAAACATGATATCATCAAAATTTTTGTTTCTGCATAGATCACGTTCAATATATATATATACTAGTGGTTATGCCCGTCAAAATGACAGAGAAAAGAATGACTACAATGTGTTTTATTAAGAGAGAGAGAGACAAAAGACAACATTACAATAAAAACTAGAATGAGAACGTTTATTTTTGGTATTTAGTTTTTGTTCTTTTTAATTGTTTCTGGTGGCCCTGACCCTGGCATATGCATAAGAATTGTGGCTATTATCAAAATTTGTTGTTTGTTTTTTTATATAGATCACGCTCAATATATTTATACATAATATATATACATAAGGGAGAGGTGGGTAATTTGTACCGCTGGGTAATTCGTACATAATGCCGTTTAACATACTTTTTGACAGGTTGTAAATAAGATTTAAGCTCCTCAACCAATGCCGGCAAATTAATTAGGACTTCCATAGAAGAATGGCGGACATTGTCAGGGATGAAAAGCTGTAAGCGCGATTTATATTTTTTACACTAGTTGATGTTATTTTGACCATTGCCTTTATTCGTACTATGTAGGTCTGGTAAAAGCTAAAAAGGGTTTCTAACCCAAAGGACAGTTGCAACTTGTTACGGAAAAGCGGTACTCGGAAGCGCGTCCTGGAGCAAGGATTGCCCCAGGGCTCAGCACTGTCCTGTACATTGTTTCTAGCTTTCATCAACGACCTGCCAAACTATCTTGGAAGCTCGTCGCTGCTTTTCGCGGACGATCTTGTGGTCTTGTCGACCGGGATGGAAGCGCCTGCTCTACAGCGGACCCTCCAGCAGGAATTGAACGCAGTAGCCTGTTACGCCAAGCTTTGGGGTATGGAGGTAAATTGCCTAAAAAGAGTTTATTCGCTCTTTACCCTTTGAATCGATATCCTCAAAGAGCCGATCGAGCTGAACATTGATGGCCGCGCTCTGGCATGCGACCAGAAGCCGGTCTATCTCGGAGTGACACTGGACCGAAAGCTAACGATGTATGACCATGTGAGGTTAGTCCAAGAAAAAGCTTCTTCTAAGCTGAACATTGTCAAGAGACTGACCAGTACTGGCTGGGGTGCAAAGGCGAGTGTGTTGAGAAATCTTTACCTAGGAGCGGTAAGATCTCAGATCGATTATAACCTCCCGGTGCAAGTCTATGCGTCTGATACTGCATTGAAGACGCCCCAACATCGGCTGTTGAAATCATGGCAAACGTGCCGCCTCTGAATGGGAGAAGGAAAAGGGCCGTTATTACTGCATACGAGCGGTACAAACGGTTGGAGGAAAATTCTCCCCTCAGGAAGCTCGTAGACTCCTGGGTGGGTAGAGCACGGATCTCAATGCAGTCCTTCATGCACCATGCATTGAAGCACAGCGCAGAGATCGGAATCCCGGTCGACCGCATGCCCCTGCGGATGGGAATAGAACCACCCCCTCATCTATCTCTCAACCTACCAGAGATACGGACGAACCTGATGAAAGCAGACGGACCCAGCGCTTGCCTGACTGAGAGGCGCGCAGCTGCTCTAAGGACCGTACGGGCATACTCGGTATTCGTTGAGGCATACACTGATGGGAGCGCGATCAGTGGGACCGAAACGCGTTCTGGGTATGGTTCTCTTGTGTCGTACCCGAAGGCAGATGAAAAACGGGTTGAGCTAAGTGGGTCGTGTGGAGCATTCTGCATCTTCGATACGGAGATGGAAGCTATTAGATTTGCTGCTGTGGCAATTGGGAAAACGTTCGAAGAAACACCAGCTGCTCGTGCTGATGTGGTTATCTTCACTGATGCGCTTTCAGTACTCCAAGCCATCGACGGCCTGGGAACATGGCCCGATCTGCATGTCCGACTGTTGGCTGCTATTTCCGATCTGATCCTCGGGTACGAGGTGAAGGTCATTTTGCAGTGGATTCCAGGTCATGCAGGAGTCGCTGGCAATGAGATAGTGGATGCCTTGGCCAAGAAGAGATCCCTGGTACCCACTCCGGAGGGTCCGTCCACCATTGCGAGTGCCCGCAGATTAATACGTAAGTGGGAGTCAAGACAATGGGGCAAGAATTGGGACGAATCTGACAAGGGTCGAGGTGTGTGGCAGCAACTAAAACGGCTAAATCGAGCTGATCCGTGGTGGAAGCTCCACAGGAGAGAACAGGCTACGATAGCCCAGTTCCGTACAGGGCACTGCACTATTGCTGCCTATTTCCGACGATTTAGGCCCAATTTAAATTCGCTGTGCGGACTCTGCTTTGAAGCAGAAGAGACGGTCGAGCATTGCTTTTAGACTGCCCTGCCTTGCAGAAGGAAAGTGTAGATGGGAATGGTCAACAATTTGCACCATCGGTTTATGGGAACATGGCTGTGCTACGTAGTACAAGTGTGTTTGTCCTCCGAAAACTAAGAGATTAGTCTCGATTCGATCACTCCGGTGAAGTGAGGTTTAAAGTATTTCTAGAAGGTAACCTGGCTGTGCTACGTAGTACAAGTGTGTTTGTCCTCCGAATACTAAGAGATTAGTCTCGATTCGATCACTCCGGTGAAGTGAGGTTTAAAGTCTGGTAAAACATAGGTTGTTTATACTTGTTATGTGTGCTGGCTATCCAGTCTTCTTAATTAATTAGAATAATTTGATATATTTTGTATTGCCAACAAAAACATAGAAGTAGAAAACCATGTTTAATCTGAGTCGGCTAAATCGTTTCACACTATTGAATTGATTATATAAGAACTCTTACTAAAATATATTTATAATTTCGGAGTTTCTGGAACTGTAAAGTCACTTCTGTGCCCACGAGCCCATAAAGTCTGGGAAAGTGTGTAAACCACCAATACGCTTCCTTAAGAGTACACATGGAGAACAGCTGGTGTTGCGCGTCTGAGGATCATTGCATTGCTGAGAGGCTCCAAGAATCGGTGGATAGGAAGTAGTGAGTGCCTTATTGATGTACAGAGGGGTGGCTAGTTTCGGACAGGTTATTGGTGTTCCCTTTCCCACTTGTTCCACCCCTTAACATAGAACATAAAAGCTGACATTTCGAGTCACATAGTTAGGAACTGGTCAGTTCTTAGCTTTTATTTTAACCTGTTTATAATATTTTCGAATTTTAAAGTTCAGCTACATACACGTATTTCACAATCTCACAGTCGATTTTTACATGTTCTTTTCATAAATTAGACAAATGCATGGTCAAATGGTTTTTATCTTATTAAAAGACGGCATCTGTGGTATAAATGAAGGTTCAAAGATGTATGGGATATCCAAACCCATTTTAACACGTCATCTTCTGGGCCAAAGATGGAGTAAAGTTTAGGGGAAATCAACAAGTCTGCCACCTGAAGTCAAAGAAGATTTTGTCAAGCACATAGATCTACAAATGCTTGAGGAAATGATGTTTGGAATCACAAGGAAGGACCTGTTGTAATTAGCGTGTCAGTTAGCTGAGGCTAATAATTTGCTACATGCTTTGAGCAAAACCAAAAGAAAGGCGGGTAAGGATTGGTATAATGCATTTATGAAGCGCCACGCAAATTTAAGTTAACGCCTGTATTGCAAGAGCTTCTGGCTTTAAAAGAACAGATGTAAAATGATTTTATGAACAGTTTCAGAATATCTTGGACCTACATTCCTTTCAGGCTAATGAAATTTACAATATGGACGAGACAAACAAGACATAGAGTAATAACAACTCTTGACATCTCTGTTTTTAAGCCTTTCAAACATATTATCAAGGTTGGCTCGTCCATGTAGGTAACCTAGGCGACCGCCTAGGGCGCACAATTTGTTCGGGGGGAGGGGCTAAAAATTGAGAAATTTATTTGGGGGGTTAAAAATATAAACTAAATTAAAATTGTGTACTTTTGCGCGCTACTAGCATAGGCAGATGAATTTCTAGGAAATGATAAGCGAAATGTATTTTATATAGTTGTCTTAGAAAATAGGAAAGTATGCCCTAACACTACTCATTTTCTCCCCGCCGAAGGCACTTTAATGAGGGCTCAGAATTTGTTTTCGCTTAGGGCGTTAAAAACCCTAGAGGTGCTCCTGCATATTATGAGCCAGAGGTTGAGAAATGGTTTCGACTTATCCCTGGCAGAGAAATAACCATCTTTCAATTGTGCAGCCTCATGGGTTTAGCCTTTCCAAGGGTCGCCTCAATGTGTAATACTATAAGTGGATTTCGTAACGCTGGTATCTGGCCTTTCAATCGTGATGCTGTCGGAGACCATGAATTATCAGCATTCACCGTCTACGGTCAAACGGCTGTCATAAGTCTTAGGTTACATGCTGTCTCATCATTAATCAATTTTAATACCGGAATTCACTGAATTTGCAACATCAAACCCAGCCTAACATGAAGTATAATCCTTTGTTCAAATTAAGACATTTCTCCCTGTTACCTCATAGTCAACTTCACAGCCAGCAACTTCTGATTCCCAAAATGTAAAGGCTAAGCCACACTATACTCAAGAATCACGTTTTGACTGTAATCATGTTTCAGCGAATCACTAGAATTTGTTTCAGAGCGAATAAGAAATACGCTGTTTCACAATCAGCCATGCCACACGTAAAACACGATTGACAGAAAAACAAAGACGCGCAATTTTATTTTCAAAAGAATCAAGAAAGTGTTGAGAGTGACTGTTCTTGACGCCCTATTTTATGTTCACGATTCATGAATTATAGCAGTGACGACGAAGTAAATTTGATATGTCCCACTGCGTCTGTTCCACTTAAAGCAAAAAGAAATCGAAAACGAAAATGGTGGGTTAAACCTTGGATCAAAAGAAGAAAGATTTATGGAGCTTAAATGTTATTTTAAGCAAACTGTACGATTTAATAGTAGCCATCTTTATTAACTTTTTTAACTAGGCTAATTATCACATGATCTAATTCCGCTTCCCATTGGCTGATACAGCTTGAATCAAGAATCGCGAATCGTGACTCCAAATTTTAGAACATGTTCTAAATCTGTGAATCATCGGGAATCACTACAGAAACTGACTTGTTTCGCGCTATGCCACATTAGAAACGGGGAGAATCATCGTGGTTTTTGAATTGAATCGCAGCGAATCACTGATTACACCAGTAAGCACTCACAATTTTAAAACAGTTGGGCGACGTTTTTTTAGAAGTGTTGCTGTAACTCTAAATTAACTCTTTCAGCGAATTGACTGAGATGAAAATGGACTGATCAAGGATATTGTTGTCTAGCTGATTCGCTAATGGCCCATATTATGAATTATATGTGCCAACATTTTAGTGAATATGAAGGGCTTGACAAAGAAATTATTTGCTCTGATATGCCACCTCAAATAAGATACAACAACTTTTCAGAGATACTCCAGGACATGTTCAGCCCACTATGCCTGGAGAGTTGGAACTAATTGCATTGAACAAATGTTTAATAGTTCATAACAAAACAAACAGTTCTGTATTAAAGTATATCATGTAAGAATATTCATCTTTAACTTCAGTTGTTCTCTTGTTCACTAAGATTGGGGAGGTTGTAGGTCACTATGACTAATTAGTTCTATCCGTGGGAACAAGATAAAACAGCCCTATATCATTACTTTTGTGTGAGACAATTATCATCAATACCAGTGCCAGTTACTAGGCATTGACAAAGATAAAGGAAACAAGAAAGCTCTGAAAAGTTGACATCAAGGCCTTATAAACGATAGTTTTTTTAGATAGTATATTATTGTTAATTTAATAGGCTATTATTAATAACAAGTCAAGTCAACACAACTGTTCGCTACGTTTTAATACCAGAAGCTCGATGGTAACAATTCTTTTGCATATGCCAGGTTCAGTGCGACCAGAAACAAAGAACAAAAACTAAATACCGAAAAGAAACGTTCATTGTCTTTATTGTAATAGTCTCTTATCTTTCTCCCTTATCAAGATACATTGTAATCATTCATTTTTCCGTCATTTTAACGGGGATAACATATATATATATATATATATATATATTTGTTTATGAATGTATAATTATTCAATTATTTTATTCGCATACCTCTTGAATCCCACAAGGTTGTATAAGTATTAGTATTTGCGATATATCTGTAGATATTTAGATTTGATTGACTCGTATAAAACTTAGGCTGTACTTGTAAATATTATTAATATAGTTAGGTAGTAATATACCTTAATGTAAAAATAAACAATCTTGATTGAAATAGTATCAACGCTTTATTCCGAACAAGATGAAATATGAATGACACAGCAAAAACAATATGCATGTATCAATGGCAGACAATCAACTTCATCAGTTGAGATTTCCTGAATACGATATACTAGGAAGTAATGATATATATTTGAGTGAGTGGTCAACAAGGGGTCTTCATACTGCAACGCCCAAACTAGAACACTTTAACGATCTCAAGATCCCGTGCGACACATGACGCGTTATCATCTGATGACGTATTGTCTAGACATAAATGAACGTTTTATTCTTAAGTACGGAAAAAAATTTGGTGTCAAGATTTTACTTAACTTTAATTAATATTATTAGAACCAATATATGTACGGAAATAAAACTACTTTCCTTTACGTAACAATATATATTAAAACTTTTTTATTCCATGGCGTTTCTGAAAGAGAAGCAGCGCATCAGAAAATTACTCCCAACATAAACTTCATTAAAGGTGGCTCAAATACAGATTGGCTATTCTAACATTTATTATATTGTTATATTATTATAGTGTCAGTTTTAGAGTCGGTGTTTGGAGCCACTTGTACCAATTATGATACATGTATAGTCTCGACTCACACAACTGGATCTTGTGATTCAACATCAAAAAATTGTACTTGTGATAGTTCTTCTTCAGCTATACGTACTGGATGTGGAAGTAAGATGTTTGTTTCATGCTGCTCATACTTTACATACCACTTAGATCTCTGTACAAAGCATTTATATATATATAAATATCGTAAAATACAATTAATGACCAATTATGCCTACTTTACTTTCATATCATAACGGGTTCAAAATAAATAATTTGTATTTATTTATTTATTTCCTTAGCAGTCATTGTTTTGCTAACTGTTTTACTTAATTAGGTAAGTTGACCAAGCCTAAAATAGTACCACCGCCACGTTACAGTACTGTCGTGTTGGAAGGAAAGAGTGCCACATTGATATGCTCTTCGCCAGATGGCGCCACACTATTTGAATGGACTCTTAACGGCACTGTTATACGTGGAGCCAATGTCACGACGTACACTATTGCAGCTGCATCAACTTCAGATGTCGGCATTTACAAGTAAAATACGTTTATTTTCATTTCAAAGATAATATATTTTACAATTTTTATACAAATTAACATTTGATAATGATTAAATGTCAGAAACTGTAAATGTAAAAAAAAAATATAAAAAAAAAATATAAAAAAATAAAAAAAAAATATGTTCTTAATTTCTAAGATATAATAACAAATTTAAAATGGCAGTTGAGCATAAAAAAGTTAGACAAAATTAATAAAGTATCCTTTCTCAGATGCCTAGCCTGATGGAGCACGTGGTACATCCGTTTACTCTAAGAACTTTTTCTAAAATATGTGGCATTTAAACAAAAAAATAGATGTTGCATTTTTAAAGATAAATAGTAGGGCATTTCCTATAACTTATAAAAATACGGCTTTTTTTTTTAGATAAAACGTGAGGCCATTTTTAACCTTGAAAAAGGTGGACATTTTAAATGTAAAGACACGAAACCTTTACATATATAAAAAATAGGTCTTTTTCAAGAATAAACAGTGGTCTAAACTAAATGGAATGGACATAAAAAGAAAACAAGAAGTGAAGGTATGCAAAAAAATCAAGCATGTGAAATAGGATGCATAATTTTCATTTATCACGACGTCATCTACGTCAGACGAAACAAAACGCTCAATGAATCTTGAAGCTATAACATTACGCCTCCAAAGGCTGTCGGGACTGCTCTGAAAGTGAAGTTGTCTTCGACAGAAAACATATTACTTCAAGATACTCCAACATGGAAGACACATGCGTGCACAGTCTGCGTAAGACTCCATGCATTCATTGACTCAGCATAGGAATAAAATCCCAAAAGATGAAACTGGGCATCAATTCCATATTCTACTTTGAGTACAAAAGTAAAATCTTTTTTTTTTTGTAACTGGACGCAGTAAATGTTATTGTACAAAAAATATAATACATTATAAACGGATCAACTTAATGTTATAAATTCACGCAATCAAACTTTGTTTGCTGGTAATTTTAAAAAAACTATACAAATTAAAGCACAAGTTAGCTAATATAATATGAATGTACTTACTAACAATGTAATAAACCTAATATAATAATCCAAAATAAACATAGAAATATAATATTTCTAAGCAAAAGTGTAAAAATGTTTTTTTAAGTAAAACTGCTGTATAGAAGAAATGCAATATTTATTAAATGTTTTAAATAATCATATATTGTGCGTGATGTGAACATTTGCAATTGTAATAGAAACATAAAGCTAAAATGCTACCTAACATTACTAAGACCTATATTAAAATATGAAATGCCAGCAAGACTGCTTAAAGAACTAACTAATGAAATATCTCCAATCTTTAAAATACTTTTTCAGGCATCCCTAAACCAGGGCAAAGTGCACAAAGATTGGAAATTAGCCAATGTAACCCCCCTTTTCAAAAAAGGAGATATATCTAACCCCGGAAATTATAGACATGTTTCCATAACAAACATAACATGTAAATTTCTTGAACATATATTATATAGTAGTATAGTAAATCCTCTAGAAAAAACCTATGCCCACACCAACATGGCTTCAGGAAAAATAGATCATGTGAGACTCAATAAATAGGTTTAATACATTAGATGTGTAAGAGATTAGATAATAACAACTAAATTGATGCTATATTACTAGATTTTTCAAAAGCATTCGTAAAAATTGTATTATTCTACTAAAAAAACTGAAATATGTTGGCATCTCTGGTCCCTTACCTCAGTGGATTCAGGACTTTTAGGCATAGAAAAAATAGTGATAATTAATGGCACTAGGTCATAATCTAACTCAAACTAACAATGCTAAGTATCTAGGAGTAATAATAAATGATAAGTTATCTTGGAAACCTCATATTGGTGAAGCAATTAAAACATAAAACAAAACATTATGATTCATAAAAAGGAACTTTTACAAATGTAATAAGAATATAAATTAAAATTATATCTCACATTAGTTACGCCTATACTATAATATGCAGCATCTGTATGGGACCCATCAAGTACAGAAAACATTACAAAATTAGAACAAATTAAAAAAAAAAGAGCTGCAAGGTTCATAACTAGTGAATATTCCCAATTAACAAGAGTAAAACCATTAGACAAATCACTAAACCTAGAAACAGTAGAGGACAGAAGGGCAAAGAGTAAAGTAGTAATAATACACAAGGCATTAAACTCTAATTTAGAAATACAACAAATTAACAACCTGTTGCAAAGCTCAGATAAACATAAATACATACACACTTCATTGTCCCTTATGCGAGAAAAAATGCATATAAGTACTCTTTCTACCCGAGTGGCATTCGGGCATGGAATGGGTTGCCTGAACAAACCAGGAAAACCAGTAACTTAACACCATTTAAAACATTAATAAAAATGCAAGACTAGACTCGGACCACGGATGAGTGTAGAATGCAATAATCTTCCCTATAGAAGGAGCGTCTGTAATGTATATTATAAGATAAGAATATATATGGGACCTATAAACTACTATTTTTTTTTAAACACATACAAATCCAGAAAAAAGAGCTGTAAGGCTTATTACTAGTTAATATTGACAATTACAAAGTTGTAAGCCTTTATGATAAACAATATTTTCTTGTTCAAAAACATACGTAATTTAGATGTTTATAAATTTAGTTATGTTTACAACTAAACAAATATGCTATGCTTCAAAATTCGTTTTTTAAAACTGCTTTAAGCTTAGTTTTGAAAAGACAAGGCCAGTTTATGAACTATTTTATTGTTTATCTCTTTTAATTATATATTTATATTTATATTATAACCTCAATAGGTCTGCTTTATCATGTAAGCTGTAATGTAGACCTTTATAGCGTAAGTGTCATAATGGTAACATAATGTAAAGAGGATGACAAAAAAAAACAGTATATGGACACGGCGACAGGTGGAAATAATGTCACGGCGACAGGTGATATTAAGGTCAAGGCGACAATGCTAGAAACATTAGCAAGATAGTCAGACATTGCGCTGGACAGTAGAACAGAAGTCAAACATCCCATCTTAACAGATATAGTCATCTCATCATACCCCTAAATAAACACTCAAAGCAACAGCTAGCAAGCCTAAAAGAAATCACTTTACTAGAACATGCAATATACTACCCAATTAATAAGCTACACACATCAACATGGTGACCAGAACACATTAGCGTATTAGGCAACGAAAAAGCAGACAAGTTGACAGTACTGAAAAAAGCTCACAGCTTCAACAGAGTACGAACTATGCTCTAAAACAATCAACTTCAAGGGAGACTTGCTAAATCAATGGGCATCTGAAAAACGGAAATATCTATGTACAAAGAAATAAACATGCTGAACAAGCAAGTCGACGCTAAACTCTTTCCTCTAAAAGTACAATGCACTATATTTCAATTTAAAAACAAGCCAATTTACCCGTAACTAGCACCTAACCCTTACAGTCCCGGGCGCGTACACAGCGGGAATGAAGATCATAGATAGAAAGTAGGTCGGTACAGGAAGGGTTAAACAGGATAAAGTCAATACACTCACATAACTGTAGATAATGACATAAAACAAAGAAAACAGTACAACACTTTCTACCAGAATATGCAAAGCTAAACAGCGTTAGACATGCATTACCACCTTCCGTCCTCAAACAACCATTACAAACACACTATACTGAACAAATAAACATTCATAAATAACATCAACATATATAATTACCGTGAGTTTGTTTATATGTTTGTTTATATATATATATATATATATATTTATATATATGTTTGTTCGCTATAGGCTCCTAAGCCGTTTGACTATTCGGGCCAAAAATTAAATGTATAAATTGGAAACGTCCTCCAAAAGATAATTTTATTTTATCACTTATAATCATAAATGTGTTGATTTAAAAAATCCAAAATGTCATATCCATCTATGCAAATAAATATAACGGTACATATCAAATGGCCATTTCCGTTCATTTACTATATTGAACGCGACATTCACTATGTTGAACGCGAGGGTCTTTCCGGGTTTTCCCAATTCTACTGTTGTTTTTTTAATGTGGCGAGACCTTTTTTAAAAGCTACGCACTGCAATTTGGCTTAGAGAGTTTCAATGGTTTACTTTAAAGAAAATACTAGCGTATGACGTAATGTCTATGAAATTATTTTTTCATTATTGATGTTTGCATTATCCTTTTAAGTAAAAGTAACCAAATGTTTTAATTATTTAATGGATTTACGTTGTTATTGGAGAATATCCTTTAAAAGGCGACTTTATACACCCTATAAATTAAATGATACGAATTATAAAAAAACAAATTAGGCTTATAAATGATTACTTTCAAATACCGGGTACCATAAGATTGACAGCAACAATATAAAATAAAAACTAAATACCGAAAGAAACATTATCAATACTGTTTTATTGATACAATAAGCAAGAACAAAAATTAAATACCGAAAAAATCTTTCTCACTTTAGTTTTTATTTCATTGAAATATTATTTTCTATTTTTTTAAAATATTTTTTACCTTTTTTATTGTTTTGTATTTATGTTTTTTTTTTTCAGATTGTATATTATTTTTAATTTAATATAATTAATAACAAGTCAAGTCAACACAACTGTTCGCTACATTTTAATATCGAATTTAAAAGTCTCTTTAAAAAACCCGGACTAGCCTTTCGGCTCTTGTGTCCAGGGCGTAACGCTTAGGATTGAGCAATCTCTGTCCAGGCTCCAGCCACCCAACGACACGCCCAAGGCGTGGCGTGCCGTGTAACGGGGAAGGTTTCCGCAGCCCAGCGATCGTTCACTGCGGTTCCCCTAAGGATCATTATCGTAGTGGCTCGCCCGTATACCTGCACTGTCACCCGGTAGCACAAATCCTATACTATAGGTACATGCATCCAGGCACCGGGTGGTTCTTGAGACGGGATTGCAGCGTCCATTGCTTCCTCCCCCTGTGCCCCATGCGTTCGCCCGCCAGTGTATTCTTAATGGGAATGTATCGGCGGTTTACACACTACGCCAGTCCTTGAGGCCACAATTCTTATGCATATGTCAAGTTCAGGTCGACCAGAAACAAAAAAAAAAATAACAAAAACTAAATACAGAAAGAAACATTCTCAACACTGTTTTATTAATACAATAAGCAAGAACAAAAATTAAATACCGAAAAAATCGTTATCACTTTAGTTTGTATTGTATTGAAATATTATTTTCTACGCTTTTTTTATTATTTACCTTGTATTGTTTGGTATTGTGTTTTTTTTTTCTTTTAGATAGTATATTATTGTTAATTTAATAGGCTATTTTTAATAACAAGTCAAGTCAACACAACTGTTTGCTACGTTATAATATCAGACGCTTGACAGTAACAATTATTATGCATATGCCAGGGTCAGAAACAATTAAAAAGAACAAAAACTAAATACCGAAAAGAAACGTTCATTTTAATAGTCTCTTTTCTTTCTCTCTTAACATTAATATTAACTTAACTTAACTAATATTGTAATATTGTAGTCGTTCGTTTCTCCGTCATTTTGACGGGCATAACCACTAGTTCATAAATAACATCTTAAGATGCCTTCGAATTCAAGGCAAAAATGTGATCTTACTACAACTACCGTTCTTATTAAAGTAATATATATATATAGATTTAGAGAGAGATTGTATTAACTCATTTATGTAAAACGTGTACTATATGTTTTTAAGATGCAAGGCAAAAGTCTCTGAAAATAGCAACCTGGATTCAGATCTAAGTGATCCCCTTCAAATTGATATTTTTCTGAAAACTGGTAAGCTATTTACGGATTTAAATGGATATTTAAATGTAGAACATCTATTAAGAAAATAAGCAACATAGGATTATTGGTTACCTTACTTAACGTGTGCGGAATTACTACTTCTAGACAATGCGTATCGTTTGACTCTCAGCGGAACAAGTTCTTTCTATAGCCAATATAAGGGCCATCCACATACATTACGAAGGCACAGCTAATAATATTTTTTATATATTTTATAAACACCTCACCCTGCTGCACCGGTGCATTTCGGGAAATCCCCTCCTTACTTTAATTTTAATTAGCATATTTCTCTCCCTCCCCATCTCCAATTATGTTTGTACAATTTATTTTTAGCCATAGTCATAGCGTATTTGCTTTATTATTTAAATTTTCCTTATTTCGAGTATGCTTAAGTTGAAATTTATTAAATAAACTACAATTGAACATTCAAAATATATTGTCTAGAACACTGCACCAGAATAATTAATACAATATGATAATTTAAGTGACATTATTATTATTTCAAGAAATGAAAGTATGAATCAGTCAGATATGGATATGTCTTACTGAATTTAGTAATATATGCACATTCTGGTCAGAATCAAATGTTCATTCCTTTGAATTAAAATAAAAACATAATTTGTTTTGCCATTATAACCAATCGTTGCACGTTTGTCCGCAATATGTTGGTATCTTAAAGCCGCTAAGATTCTTACGTGACTTCAAATCTAATAAATACTCGATTAGTTTTAGTAAGTGCAACAATGTGAACATTTCTCGTTAGCTATTGCCTGTCCGTGAAAAAGTAATTTATTTGAAATCTAATGTGAGTGATTTTAAAAAGTATTCTGCTCGAATAGTTTGTTCATTTTTCATTGTTAACGTGTAGTATTAATGGATACACCGGTCAGTCTGACCTTACGTACGCGATTTATTATGTTTTCAATGCACCCATAATGATTTCAAATAATTATCTATTAACACAGATAAAACCATTTCCAATGGCCCCACAATATTTGTGCCTACAACTACTGTGTTCAATGGGAAATCCGTACCCATCAGTTGTATTAACATACCTATGGGTTACGACACAGCCAAGATAGAAATTAGGGTAAGAAATGTTTTTCATCATCCGAAAAAATTAAAATAATTATCTTAGAATATGATATAGAAAGAGATATTGCATTTTTTAATAATACGTAAATAGTTGATGATATAATATATCAAAACAAATTGACAAATTAATGATATTCTTGTTAAATGTCAATATACTAAGTAAATAGAATATGAATACTGTCACGACCTCCTATAATTCATTATATGATATGACTATTTACTTCTATAGTCATGATTGGCTTAATTAGGTCCTAGATCTTAATTATTTCATAGAAATACAATACAATTAAAACATTTACACATAAGTAAAGGAAGCAACAAACACCTGCTGTTTGAATATAAGAACTATATACTATTCTAGGTTTATTGAAAGTAAATTAAAAAAAATGTCATTAGTATTGTTTTAAAATATACATTTTTATCAAATAGAATTAAACAAAGAGAATTGCAACTAATAGAAAATGCATGGCGTTATAAGACACTATAATATATCGTCTTATTGTTAGAAGCCGTAAACTGAAAGGAAAATGTAACCGCAAAAAACATTTTATGAAAGAACATAAAAGTACTACAACTAAAACAAACAAAATATAATAATACTTCTTAAGCGTAACAGACTATATTTCTATAAAGAGGATTAATGCGTCCTACGCTGTTCCGTTATCTGAGTCTAGTTCTTCATTTTTATTAGTGTTTTAAATTATGTTACATTACTGGTTTTCCTGATTTGTTCAGGCAACCCATTCCGCTGCCCTGATGCGACTCGAGAATAAAGAGTACTTATATGCATTTGTTCTCGCATAAGGAATAAGGAAAGTGTTTTGTTTTTTTTGTCTTTATGTTTATCTGAGGACTGCAACAGGCCTAGCATTTAAATGCAAATAATGTTATTATATAAAAAATATATCTCAGAACGATAATAATTTACACAATCACAAAACAAATGATTAAAAAAGGGACAAAACCTTGTATAAGTTTAAAGAATAAAACACTAAATGTCTCAAAGTAAACAAATCTATTAACACATTAGTTACAACAAAACTACCAACTCCAGATAATGACTCAACATTAAAATAATGTTTGGAATCGGAGAGGCATTACGCTCCAAACCACATTAAAGTTTATGCAGCTGCCGTTCTACCAATCCTTCTATATGCATTTACACCCAACTGGCAAAAGCCCATCTCAGATGGGCAGGCCATGCTGTGCGCATGCCAGAAGAACGACTAGCCACAAATATATTCCTTGGCAAACTAGTCGTAGGAAAGCGATTTCGAGATAGCCAGAAGAAGAGGTATATAAACACTCTGAAGGCCTCCCTAAAAACATGGAACTCGACCCAAACAACCGGGAAAGACTGGCTGAGGACCGATCCTCTTGTCAAAACATGACATTATATGGAGCAGCAGCTCATGAGATAAAATCGCGAAGAGTCGCAACTGCAAAAAGTCAACTTAGAAAGTCCAGAAAAGACAGCCCCGCTACAACCGGCCAGTAGGCCTCGCATCCATGCCCTTTCTGCGGCAATTTTTTTTTTCCGGGCAGGAATAGGTCTCACAAGCCATCATCGTACCCTTAAGCAGCTATGACGCTGACAATTGATGGTCTTCATCGGAAGCGATAAACAAGGATCATCATCATCAATTCCACATCGTCAGGCAGTTGATATTCATCAATTAAATTGACTCGAACACAAATGGACAATGGGCTTTATAAAATATATATACTAAAATAAGAATTAGATTTATACATTAACAGACTAAAGAAACTAGAACAAGATTATGTAATGGCATAAATTTACTAAATTAGCTAGAATAAAAGTTGCAATGTGACTTTAATCAACTAAATTAGCTAGAATAAGAATTGCACAGTGACTTTAATCAAGTAAATTAGCTAGAATAAGAATTGCATAACGACTTTAATCAACTAAATTAGTTAGTATAAGAGTTATATTGTGATTTTAATAAACTAAAATAGTTAGAATAATAATTACATATTGACTTTATTAATCAACAAAATGTATTATAACTCTAATATCAATTATATAAAACTTGAACAATTTTGTACGTTGAGGTTCATGTAAACGAAATTAACTAGAACAAGAAAAGAATATTCAAATTTAACAACTAATTTAACTAGATCATGATAAGGACAATGAGTTTAAACAATTGTAAGCTAAATATAACCTATTTGTACATTATGTGTTGACGCTGAGGACCGAACCAGCCTCTTTCAAACCCTTTTAGGCACACATCATAATGTGTGCAGTTATTCTCATTACAAAGACATTTTAACAGACACAACCATCCAAACCAGTTATTGGGACACGACGCTGTTATATAAAAAAAATGCTTTATGTATGAACTAAGCTTAAAGTATATAGGCCTCTTCTTGTTGTCTCAAATGAATATTTAACACGAACATAAGAAGCTTAGACAAAAACACATTCATCAATGTCAGTTAGTTACATGTAGCTGTTAGGAAAGATTAATGAGTTAAAATAGTGTCACGTTGCTTATCAGCCCTTTTTTGTTCTTTATTTGCAGAAACTATTTGTGGCGTTAGAAACGGGTTTAGATAAATAAACAGCCATTTTTTATTTATTCATATTATTGTACAAAATGGTTTAGATAACTAAAGGTATGTAGACTTATAAGTTTAAGGACGTTCCTTCTAGATAGAAGATTATTACGTCCACTAGGCCCAAAACTCCTGCAGGACCACAGGGATCCGTCGGTGGCAGGGATATAACCCGCGACGTGTCAGTTGGAATTTGGTTGATAGTCCGGTGAACTAACTGCTGGACCAGCCGGCTTCAAAATGTTTATGTCAACTCTAGAATAATAAGATACAATTTATTTATTGATCAAAACAAATGGACATTTTTCTTCATTACAGATGCTTTATCTTTCAGCAAATTTTAAAACAATATAAAATAATTCTTTGTACTCAAGCACATACATATAATTTCCGGTATAATAATATACATGCAAGCACACAATCAAACAATTTATCATACAAGAATATGTTCATTAGTAGTCAGATTTTGTATTATGGCTGACTTAAGTATTAAAGATATATATGTTTAAGATATATAAACTCACTGTTAGATTATATATATATTTTTCTGTATTTATAAAACTTTAAAAAAAAATACACAAAGACTACTTAATATTGCTTGATATTGGATTATTGTTGTGTTTACTACGGTCCAAAAGTCATTTTTAAACACTGAATACCAGTATTTTTACTTCTAAAGACTAAAACTCTAATGGTACTTTTCTTGCTTTCTGCTTAGCCAATTCTTGTATGAGGGCTTTTGAGGCGATCTGTCTTGCTATCTCACATTCAATAGGAATTTTAGCCAGACCCCGTCAGATTCTCCTGACACATTGTACCACACAGAGAGTTTTTAATTTTGAAAAACTAGCTACGGAATATAACAACATAAGCAAAATACGAAGAGCTAGACCAATGTTAGATTATGTTGGTAAATGTAGTTTAATACTTCTTCAGGGTTCGATACTGAGTCATGGAGATGATGAGAAATTGCTCATATTTCAGAACACTATCGTACGAAAGCAATGCCAGATTCATTCAAACCAGATTTTTTTTTCAATTGTTAGGCTAATGTTTTTTCCCAGTTTTTGCACATCGACTTAACCTCTAATGTAGTCTTGTTTTTAAGGTCAGGAATGTTGTCCAAAAATCCAAATACACCGGCACTTTATTTAACTGGAATTTTTTTTTTTTTAATACATAAACAGCTGTGTTTAAAGCAGCAACATAAAAGTGGAAACTTTCTGAGGGATCACCTGCAATATTTACAGATTCATATGTTGATTCGTAATCAACCATGTTCTTCTTTTTTTTTTAATTCGGACCTTCTCTTTCTTAAATAATGGTTATATTACATGCATCTTCTTCTGCTACTTCATTAGCATCAAACATAACTCTATTGAACTCTAAATCCTTTCTAGCTGTAACCAAAAACTCCTCGGTATTTTCAGGTGACTTACAGCTCTCTGGAAACTCAAGTCCTTTTCTTGCAGTATTTTACGAGTTCTGTTTACTTGTAATAAAACATATTGTACTATGTGACGAGTGCTACAATAAACAATAAGTATGAGATATAGTTAAGTAACCCAAGTGCTTCAACCTTTGCAATACTGCCACTAGATCCAATTAGTGTCTTCAGAAATATCTTCCAAAGTGTCACAAACATGAGATAACTGGTACCGCAGAGTTGTTAGTGTATCAATTCGACTGGACCATCTTGTTTTCGTAATTAACAGTCTGAAAATACACGGTCACGTCACTTCACTATGATATTCTGCTGCCGCATCGCATGCAGTGTGTTGCCGGGGGAAGTGAGGTGTTGCCTTTTTGCACTCCCTTACGCACAGCGAGGTTGCCAAACTAAGTAGCCTTCTATTAGGGCATAGTTTCCTATTTTCTTAAATAAAATACCCTTCGCCTTTTACCGCCTAGTAATTCATCGGCCTATGCTAGTAACGCGCAAATACACTAAATGTTTATTTAGTATATATTTCTCAATCCCCAATTTAAAAAAAAAAATCCTCAATTTTGCGCCCACCAAAATTTTGCGCCCTAGGCGACCGCCTAGTACGTCTCTATATTGATGAGCCAGCCCTGATAGCTAAGGTAATCCACAATAAACAAATGTATAATATTATATCAGTATAATTGGACCAGCCGAAACGCGACTATTCAGGTCTACGTTTTTAGGCTCCAATGCAGTTTTCATTCTACCTTAGGCTAAAGTGCCTTCTGTATTGGGGGGGGGGGGAGTAGGGGGTGATTAACCACGTGTCTTTAATGATGAGTCACTGGTAGGGGGAATGGGGGTGTAAAAGGGAGGTGGTCTTTGATACACTCCAGTCGGCATACAGAGGAAGAATACATAATATTATGTGTCAATTGACCAGGTTAGCCACTTGCGTAGGCTGTGGTCTAACAGGTAAATGTTATCTACTAGACCTGACCGGTTGAGGAGGGGGATCAAGGGGAGGGGTTACTCTTTGACGAGGGGAGGGGTCATTAAATAATTAGAACATTATCGGTAACACATTTATTGGTTTTATTTCATGAATACATTTACCAATTTCCAATGTGCATTTTCTTGTCAATAAATTGGGTGTTTTAACTTGTATTTTGTTAACTTCTAATGTATATATATATATGCAGAACGACATGATGATGCCCATGACGTCACCTCTCACAATAGATAGCTTGAACGGAGGGAGTCGCGTGAAATGTAACTTGATTGATGCGCCGACGTCACACGATAAAACGATATACGGTACTTTTACAAATTTACCTACAATCGTAGGTAAGTAATGAAAACTTGTTATTCATATTTTTTTTTAAAATGTTCCTTTCCTCCTAATGTGTGTATTTCTATATCTCTTTACATATAAAATGTATCTAGGCAATCCTTATAAAGAGGTATTATCAATAATGAAGTCATATCTTATTTTATATAATGTGTTACAGATGCTCCTTTTTTTACAGAAGATTATTGCGTCCTTCGATTTTTTGTTATTAATACTTATCTATCATTCTGATGACGTTTTTTAAATGGTGATAAGTTGTTGGTTTTCCTAATTTTTGTATGCAACCCATTCCATGCCCGGATGCCACTTGGAAGGAAAGAGAACGTGTTTGCTTTTATTATTGCATATATTTTCATATGATAGAGAATATCGCAGTGAAGTCAGATAGCATATATTTGTTGTTAACTTTATAATTAAATGCATATACTTTTATTAGAGTTTACAAATAAAATTATGACTGATTTTTTTTTTTTACAGCCAATTAAGTACCGGTATGTTATATTGGATATTAGTTTAATTGTAATAAGGATTTTCTGGTAGTGAAAAGTAGCCATTTTTTTTTCGTAAAAGGGTCTTCGATTCGTAAAATGAACGAAAATGTTAGGAACTATTCCAAAAGCTACGATGGAATCGATGCATAAATTGAATTATATTTTATTGATTTTGATGAAATTCTCCAAAGTAAAAAGTGTATTGATTTCATATTTGTTTTATTTTAAATGATTTAGTTTTCAAAATATTAAATTAGGTCAAAAAGGCGATGAAATGGTTTAATAAATTAGCTTAGCCTTTGTTGTTATCAATATCATCGTTTTCGAAAGATGGGCGTGGCTAATGATCGTCCTTATTTTAGTTCTTATTTAAATAAATGTGTATTTAAATGTGTTTATTTTGCCGGCCTAGGTTATAACTAGTATATTTTCATCATAATTTAATAAAAATGTGATAGTTAAACCACATTTAGTATTTATTTTCATTTTTTTTAACTGGGTGGGTGCGAACTAGGTTCACTGAGTCCTATATCGGACTGTACCCTGACTTTTTTAAAAATATTATAGGAGACTAATACTTCCTAATATACTTTTTCTATATACATTTCTTTAATTTAATACATATATGTCTAAAATAAAAGTTTTTTTTTTTTTATTTTAATTAGATGTTTTCTGCTTAGATGGGTTTTAAATTAATGAAAATATTTTTTCCAAGTTTTTGTAAAAAAAATTGCTTTGTATTTATTTAATTTTTACATTTTATATTTTAGATATTAAACAATTAATATGTTTTTTCTAGTTCCCCAAACTATTAGCTTTAATAAAATATATAGGTGTATATATATAATGTAAAAATATCATAAAAGAAAACAAAATAAAAGCAAGAGGTTTTGAATTCTTAATGCACGTCAGTTTTAGCTACACTTTTTAATGCATTTGTGTGAAAATAGGTCAGCGCTTTGGGGGTTTTAAAGAAAAAAGGTAGCAAAATTACGGTATATTCAAAACAATGCCGCCCGCCCGATCATACGTGAGACAAGGCGCGATTCTGTGACAGTTCTACTGCGTTAGCTCCAATTGGCTCCCTGTGAAAGCCAGAATTGAATAATATAAAGGGTCGCAACTTTGCCAACATTGAGAAGCCGTCCTATCTCAAGGAACTAATTAAATCATATGTTCTACAAAGAAAACTTCGTTCTGCCGACTCCTCGCTTCTGGAAGTTCACCTTTCTCTCTGACGACCGTTAGCATTAGTGTCTTTAATATTTACTTTAGATAACATGCTTTAAACTCCTATTGTCTTACTTATATGATAAATTGGTTTTTGCTTCATTTATATGATTTGTCCTATGTTTGTAAAGTTTTAAATTAACAGTTAATTATATATTTTTTAGCCTAAAGATTATATCCGTGTTCTTAGTTGCTTGTTGCTCAATGTTAAATGCGATTTGATCTTACATAATGTTTTTTGGCAGAGTTAAACACATATTAGTATATGATACATATTTCCTTCTAAAAAGAAGATTATATATGGATAGATTTAGTAAAAAAAAATTAGATTGGATAGGTTAAGGCATATTAATTAATTCCGCATCACCCCAGCAAAGCGTTATATTACGTGGTATGGCGTGAAATTCTCCGGGCAGCAGCGGTTAATCATGAGCCCTGCTTATTACATGGTCATATGTAACAACAGGTAAGGGAATGTAATGTGTCAAACAACCTTCCTTTCATAAATACAGGTGTACAATAAAACCATTTTATCATTACTTACAGCTGACATATCTGCCGCCACCTTAAGCACTACGGTCTTCAACAATAGGGTATACACAAAAGATGCACCAATTACTTTCAATTGTGATACTACACCTACACGTGTTTACGTAGATGGACGAATTACTTGGCACTGGATGGTAAGTCAATTATTGCCAATAGTGTGTCTTCGAAGTTTCATCTGGGGATGTTAAACGAAAATAAGAAATCCCATTTTCTTTCTTGAAAGCTTTAAAACGATTTGGGGTTTTGTTGGAAGTTTTAAGGAAATCAATTAAATGTGGTGTCTCATATTTTTGTCAGGAAAGAAATATAAACAAAAAAAAATTTGATTCAAACACATCACTACATTATATAATTATAATATATGTATTTATTTATTTGTACACAATGTAAATTCCTCTGCTCTGAATGATTTTAATTAAAAATTATAAATGTATGATAATTCAGTTTTGGAGTACAACTTTTAAACATTACATCACGTTATAATTAACTTTTTGGTCTCACTCATATACTTGTAAAACTTACTTTAATTCCTCTAAGAATATGTCATTTATTTATATCAACAAATCAAATATAAACTTCTGTAGCGCGTGTTTTGCTGTTGTTATTTTGCATTCCAGTTACCACGGCTCGTTAAACGGCATGAAAATTGAATTTTTAAAACCGAATAATTATTTAAAAAGAAAACATATAATTAAAATCTCTGTTTTCACCCTTACAAAAATGATGTATTCATTAATGTTTTAAATCAAAATTTTCTCATAAGTTTACAATTTAAGTAACGTTAATATAAATATATATATATATATATATATATAAACATATTTACAAACATAAATCATTTGTTTGTTTTGGATTTAAATTTAAAACGTACCAGCATGCAACCTAGATATAAGATATGAACTCTCTGGGAACAGAACGGAAAACAAATATTTATCTGACTTTAAATACTTACTTACTGTAATAATCATAACAATGATCAGCTCGTTTTTATCTAAATTTTGTTTACACGAACACAATGTTGAATACAAAAATCCAGTTTATTATATTACAAATAGAACATAAACTAAGTAAAATAAATCTAATCGCTACACAATAAGACATCAAGATCTCTCAAAAACGTTCACAGCGGACCTTTTACGCACTTCCTTTCAAGTTTGGCGCAAACAAACGATATGCGTTTAGAGATTAAATACAAAATAAAACTAACAACGGTACTTACTTATGCCTTTCGTCCCACCTGGGACATTAGCCGCCAAGAAGAGTCATCCAGGTATCTAGATCGTGAGCCAATTACTCTATCTGACCCTAGTTAAGCCCTAATTTTTTTGTCCTTTTCAGTGAGTCTAACCAGAGGTAAATAACTGAAATTATTTGAGGACTGTAAAGTTGGACAGTATGCCGGCCTCACATTCACTTATGTGACGTGATCACGGAAATGTGTGCATGTCGATTCACTCTATAGTGCGGCATTGACTGAAGGGGATACTTAGTTGCTCTGATAGCTAGCCCCGTAAGGCCAATTTAATTTTTGCGGTCTGAGGAGCAGCGCTCAAAAGATTATGCAGATGTGAGGATTGTGTGGCCAAGGAGTGTACATGCCGATGAATGTGGAAACTCGCATTTGGGACACTCTATGTCCACCAGTAAAGCAAAAGTAAAGTAACTGGTCAGAGGGTCTACCAACCACTGGTTTATCTATCTAGTGTTTATGATGGCATACGTTTTATCTTGGGTTTGGTCAGAGTTATGTCAATATATTTATATTTATTGCCAAGAGACAGCTTTAGCTATATACCTTGGTTGCACACACATAAAACAAACTGCTTAAAAGTTAACGTATTAATAAAATGAATGAATCAGTTTATTTTAAAAAAACGGTCTTATTTGTGACATAAATGAACAATATCTTACTCCAGTTTCACTGTTCTAGTATTCTATTAACCAAACTCACACACATGTAATGTTTTCACAATGACTACAAACATTATTTAAACTCTAAAAACTTTCACATATAATACATACTATTTTGGTGGGTAATCACTAACTTATTAACTAGGAGAATTGACAATTTCAATGACTCAGTAAATAATATATGTAGCCTAGCTTAAAAATAGCTTAAAGAAATGATCATATTTGAAATAGCCTCATACCGAAGTGACGTTTTTCAGACGAACAAAAATACAAGGAATGACCCACTAAACTATATTAAACCACCTATTTAAAAAAAGACCCGTGTACAGATTCAAAACACAAAGTAATACATTCAAAACACGAGGCTATGCATTCAAAACACGTGGCAGTACATTCAAAACACGTGGCACTACATTCAAAATACGTGGGGATACCAGCGTCGATTTTAAAACGGCCATTTTGACGGATCGACGATGCCAGCGTCGATTTGTTAAAATATGTTTATTTCGTTAATTTTCAGCGCTATTCTTTTTCTTTAACTTTTACATAAATCTAGAATGATTTCCCTTTGAATAACATCCGGATTTGTGTTTACATCGCGTTTTCATTTTTTTTTAATGCATTTTTATGGATTTTTTTTCACCCATGCAGGGCCGTATGTGGTGGGTAGTGATAATAAATGATAAATACGGGCTTTATATTTCTATTTTAAAAGAAATATTTGTTTTTAATTGTGAAAAAGAGTATATATTTTAGGAAAACAATGTAGTTAATTATTTTGGGAATTTATTTATTTTGGTGGGAGCCTTGGAATTTGTGTTATGTAAGACAATGGTGAGGGATTTTTTTTTTAAATTTTCGTTTAAAAAAAATTATTTTTTAAATGTAAGCAACAAATGATTTTATATTCTCTGTAAAGAGCTTTTAGTTTCCTTGAATTCAATACCAAAAACCAAAAAAAGTTTTTAAGATTTGAAGATAGCAATAGTGATGGCAAAGAGAAAAAAAAGGATAATTCCGGCAGAATAGGGAAAATAATTCCGGAGAGAAAGAGTTAAAACATTTGGCAATATAAATTATTCCTCTACAAGTTGCCAACTAATGTCGTTACATCCATTTGTTGCTGGAAATTAATCATCTCAAAAGGCTACGAGATTTGGTTTGTCCCCCCCTCCAAAAAAACAAAAAACAAAAAAAAACAAAAACTAAACTCAGGCAAGCAAAAAAACACACATTAAAGTGCTAATATTGAGCTAGTTATTTAAAAATTATGTTTCATATAATAAAATATATACATGATTGTATTAGCATTCGGGAACTGAATACACTATTTACTCTAAAAAATCTAGTGTTAATTTAATTTTAATAGAGATCTCTTCTCTTGGTTAAATGTAACATTTGCACATTTATGTTACACAAATGCATATACATTTTTTATAAAATTGTCTTGATTATTTTGATGAACAGTTTTATTAAAGTTATGTAATTTTTTATCGGTTTGTTTAAGATAATCGTATTTGCCTGGGTGATTTTGAATCCATTTTAGTCAAACTTGATGTATTGTATATAAGTAAAAGAACATACACGAAACTGTGTACAATTCATGTAACAAGTGAAGCCGGCTGGTGCAGCAGTTAATTCACCGGACAGTCAACCAAAAAACCAACTGACACGTCGCGGGCTCTAATTCTGCCACCAACCGATCCCTGTCGCCCTGCAGGAGTTTTGGGCCTAGTGGACGTAATAATATTCTATCTAGAAGGAACGTCTGTAAACTTATAAAAAACAACTCTAAGATAAATGATACATGTATCAACTTCACTAAAAAAAGTAATTAATTTATCAATGCATATATATATAGAGTCTAGATGTAGAACAAATAGGCATTAGTAAATCACACTCAATGTTTAAACACATTAAGGCTAGTCCAAAGCTAATAATGAGAAAAAGAGCAAGAAAGAAATGTATTTATCGTAAAGCTAACGACTTTGTGGTTACTGAAATAATGATTATCCCGGCAAAGCCCCGTATTCTACGAAAATTTAGCTCAACCATTTGTTGACTAAGTGGTGTTATGTAAATAATAATTAGGCTTCCAACGTTATTGAACAGATGGCTTCGGCCGCCGGTAATTACTTTTCAATAATCACTCAATCAGGATAGGAAATACTCGCAATATAAGAAAAACAAACTTAGACAGCGTACAAGTAATAAATTGACTGCTAAGTCGAAGGCTCGGATAATTTTACATTATTGTATTATTCTGTAACGGTGTGAACATCACAAGACCAGCAGTATAATTGTCAGAATACGATACCAGCAAGTGATATGTATATAATATATAAATATAATTGTATGAATAGAATACAAGCATTCGATACAGTTCATCATTCTAGTCTACTAAAAAAACGTAAATAGTTTGGCATCTCTGGTCCCTTACATCAGTGGATTCAGGACTTTCGTGTAGGCAGAGATCAAACAGTGATAATAAATGGCTCTAAGTCATCATCAATAACTGTAAACTCAGGAGTTCCACAAGGAACTGACCTAGGCAACTTAATATTTCTAATTTATATTAATGATTTACCAAATTGCTTAAACACAGGAACAAAAGTAAGATTATTCGCCGATAATTTTAAAATTTATAGAATAATAAAGACAAGAAAATATAGTGAACTTCTACAAAAAGACCTAGATGAACGACGAAAATGGAAACCAAACTAGAGAATGTCTTTTTGCCAAAAAAATGCCAACTAATAAGGGTATCCAAGACAAATAAACAAATAGTAAAAACTACTTCATTCATGGTAAATAACTAACTAAAACTAATAATGCTAAGTATCTTGGAGTAATAATAAATGATAAGTTATCTTAAAAACCTCAAATTGATGAAGTAATTACAAAATCAAACAAAACATTAGGATTCATAAAAAGGAACGTTTACAAATGTAATAAAAATACAATACTAAAATGCTATCTCACATTAGTTAGACCTCACTAGAATATGCAGAATGTGTGGGATCCATCAACTAAAGAAAACATAAAAAAAATATAAGAAATTCAAAAAAAGAGCTGCAAGGTTCATAACTAGTGAATATTCCCAATTAACAAGAGTAACATCATTAGTCAAATCACTAAACCTAAAAACACTAGAGGACAGAAGGGCAAAGAGTAAAGTAGTAATAATACATAAGCTATTAAACTCTAATTTAGAAATACAACCCAATAACTACCTGTTACAAAGCTCAGATAAACATAAAGACAAAAAAACTTTTCTTATCCCTTATACGAAAACAAATGCATATAAGTTATTCCCGAGTGGCATTCGGGCATGGAATGGGTTACCTAAACAAAACAGGAAAACCAGTAACTTAACATCAATTAAAACAGTCAAAATGCAAGACTAGACTCGGGCCACGAATCGGAGTTGGACGCAATAATCTTCTTTATAGAAGGAACGTCTGTAATGTATAAGATAAGATAAGATAATGTATTATCATACATTTTCTAAGAATAGCTTGATAATACATAGCTTCTCTAATGTCGGTAATTATTAGCTAAAACTGGATTGTCATTCTAATTTGTCCTCCTGGCCGTCTTAAATGCCCTCTCTGATGACGAATGCTGTTTTGTCTATAGATGATAAAAGTCAACATCGTTTTACTATAATAAAATATAATGCGAAAAAAAAGTGTATTATATGAAAATATTTGTAATGTAATTGAAATGTTTTATACCAAACATGATTATTATTCATAATTAACATTTATGTGAATGTGCACTCTAACTTAAACATCCACAATTTCAGAGAGACACCTCATATATTTCTGGGGTCAATACACCAACCTATGAGTTACCACAGGAAGAAGGAAGTTATACAATTGTATGTGAAGCTTCTTCAACCACGTCTATGTTTGAATCATATCAAATAACCATTGTACGAAGTAAGTAAGGATTTCTTTAATGTAGAGCTAACTATTTCTGGGGCCAAAACACCAACCTATGAGTTACCACAGGAAGAAGGTAGTTATACAATTAAATGTTGGGCCTCCACCCTCACGACTAATTTTGATTCAGATCCGATAACCATTGTACGACGTAAGTATTGATTTCCTTTATATAGAGCTAACTCATAAATCTGTGTTGCTATCATAAACAGAGAAAACCCCAAGGTACTCGATATTTGGAACCCTTAAAATAAATTATCATTTGGCATTCGGCCTGAATTTAGTATAAAGTAGCGCCACTTTGCCATCAGTGCCTTTTGAATAACGAGTTTCCGTCCTATCTCATGGCACTAGCCACATCATATGTCCCGCAAAGAACACTTTGTTCTGAAATCTCATCGCTTCTGGAAGAGCCCCGTTTCTCTCTGACGACCGTTGGCCTTAGAGCCTTCTCGGTATCTGGTCCGAAAGTTTGTAATCTACTTCCCATTCAACTTAGGCGAACAAGCTCTACTATTACTTTCAAAAAGAAATTAAAAACTCATTATTTCAATATATACCTTAGATAACATTTAACATGCTTTAGACCCCTACAGACTTACTTATATGTTGGGTTGGTTAATGCTACATGTATTTCATGTCTTTTTTTTAATCATCAATTAGCTCTGTCACCTAGCCAAGAGTAATATCCGTTTTCTTAGTTGTATGATAAACGCGCTCTGAGCTTACATTATGTTTGTTGGCAGCGCTATACAAATATTATTATTATTATTATACGTATTTGCATATAATCACATATAAATTGTGCTGATTGGGACCAGGGACAAACACACAAAAAACCAATTAGAATAAACAAAATTGAAACGAGAACAGATTGTAGTGTAAATCAGTAGAATGTAATAAAAATGTCAGTGGTTTTCGAACACAATGTGTTTTAATGTGTTGATTGAAAAAATCAGTTTTGGCGACATAGAACTATCTTTTTTAAATATTAATCCACACAATACATCTACTCACGGTTGAACAAAACCTCTCATCATATACTAGGTCAGGCGTCGTCAACAAAATACATGCGTGCCAGATTTTTTACGCTAGACAATTTTTAATCGAACGCAGTCGACCACAAAAAAAAAGAATTACATTTTTCTCTAAGAAACAGAGTGTCAAAGCAATGTAAATTTTAGGCTCTTGCACGCTGACTAAATTAAAAATCCTAATTAGAAACATAGTTATCAAAAGGTCCGAACCCTATACTAGGTAACATTCACGGATCGTTGTCCGGCAAAAGCGTGTTTATTTGTTTGTTGTGTGCTCCTTTATATGATAAATGCATTGTTCATTCGTGTATTATTTTATTGTGAGATATTTTGGTGTTTTGTTTGTAGTAATTTCTAAACGATATGTCACGAAGTATGACGTGTTGTGAGTTAAGGATGTGAGGTCACGGATTTTGTTGTGGTTGGCGGTGGGATTAATGTTGGAAGAAAGTCCATTATAAAGGAAGTTTGTGTTGGTGTACTGTGTGCAATTTCAAATGATATTATTTACTATTGGAATTGTCATTCTTCATTCTTGTATTAGTTACGTTCAATTTATTCTTATTAAAGCTCGACTGAGTTTATTCGGTATATACTTGCGTTTATTTAGTGTATACTAGCGTGTTGAGTACTGTCGCAGTCTTTCCACAATAGATAATTCTAAAATGAAGATCTCGCACGTCACACAAACCACAGACCCAAGCGTCGAATTCAGGTGTGGTGGGGGCCCCATGGCCTAGGCTATCCAACTTGACGATCCCCCAAAATACCAAAATGGGATTTAGGTGTAAATAATACAATATACAAGATATGCCTAGTCTACTAATTAATATAATAATGACATTAGTTGTAAAAATAAACAAAATAGATATTAATACAATTTATTCTATGTATTTGGTAAAACTACAGAAAAATTGCTTGCAAATAAAGTTCAAAATGTTGCGAATGACATAAAAACGTTTATAAGACGAGTTTGATATTAGTATGGGCTTTAGCATGGGCATTAGCATGGACATTAGCTTGTACATTAACATGCGGCCGCTGCCCATGACAAACGTAAATCATCATAATCATAGATAGTTTAATCAGAAGTATGCAATCTAAGATTTGCTGATTATATCGACCGGTTGGTTGGTAGCAACAAAACACTGCAAGACCTTACAGACAAGCTTAAAAAGAGAGAGAGAGCAAGGGCGTACGGAATGGAAATCAGCTCAGAAAGAAGCAAAATATTGCTCAACACCACAGAACTGATGCCAGAAGTACACACATCATAATGCCCCAACAACAACTAGAAGAAGTACAGATTTTCGAAATATAGGAGAAATTCTATTCGTAGACCGAACTTGTAAGTAAGAAATTCGAGCAAGAATTGGGACAGCAATGACTCACCTAAACAAAATCTGGACAAGCAAAAGTATTAATCTCCCTAACAAAGATCAGATTTGACAGATTCCTTGTCAAAAACATTGTTCTGTATGAATGTAAGACTTGGACGCTGCTATCACCAACATAAAACAAGTTGCATGCATTCAAAATAAATGCATGAGAAAAGTACTTCAAATCTCCTACGTTAAACACAGGACTAATGAGTATATCTGGTTCAGTATATTTTCAATTTCAGGCCCTCTAGAAAACTTTATGACAACACTCAAACGGTGCTAACTAACATGGTTCGGTCATGTGTTGCGGCATAATAACCTGCCAAAAAACTTCCTCCAAGGCACTGAAGAAGGTGGACGTTGGAGAGGCCGTCAGCGGAGATGCTGGTTCGACAACATAAAATATTGGACAGGGCTGCAGTTGACTTTATACAACCGCTCAAGAGAAGTAGAGACTGTTGATTGCTCAGGTGTCCATTCTTTCCTTTAACAACAAAGATCTGATCTGTCCGTTCTGTATGCGTTAGTGCTAACTAGAGACCAACCGAAACCAAATTTTTAGTTTCGGCCGAAAACGAAACCATACCGAATATTTTACATTGACTTTTGGCCGAAACCGTAACCAAAATGTAACTACAACTTCAGCGAAACCGAAAAATAAACCGAAAATGCGAAACAAATGATTTCAAAAGACTGCACATTTAAATTTATGTGTAATATTAACTAGTCTATGGGCACTCTATTTGAGTAAACCATTCTTTGGGGTGATTAAATAATCCGTTATAATTAACTTTAGTCGTCTACTTCACATTAGGGAGGTTAATAACCTTTTTATTCTCAAAACATATTCTCGGTTCTAAATAGCCGATTTATTTTTACCCATTTTCGGTTCCCACTCTTCGCCCTCGGGCAAAGTAAGTTAAAGTTTAAAAAATATAAATTTGCATTGATTACGTTAAAAAAATAATACAAAGGACCATTGATCCTTAGAAAAAAATAATAGATTTTCACACAACTATAAGTCGCCACTAACTAATGAGTGTTTGCAAGGAATATAATGAATTGTTTTGTGCTAATCAAACAGGGTTTTAAAATATTTCTTCAAATAAAAAAATAATAAATCGTGGGAAACCATTATGAATGATTTCCTCCCGAAAGCAGGTGTTTGTTTAACATCGATACTTCACACAGATTAAGGCTACGTTTATAGAGGCGGAGGGTAGGCGGGTTGCCGCGAGCTGGTTACTTGCGCTAGAAAACCGCGCCTAATCACTCGCGCGGTTGGTGTTTATAGCAAAAGCGGGAAAAAGCCAGACGAGACAACAATCACTTCACACTTTACATGCAATTAGGTTTGTCAGACGTTCGGCAAAAGGAGGACTTGTCATCCTTTTTAACCCTGTGTCCTTCGTCCGGCAGGCAAAGCTAAAAACACTTACAATGTCATGATAATGTATTAACTGTAGAATTGACTGTTTTATTTTCAAATATTATAGAATTGTTGCATTTTGAAGAAAAATGTCAATTGTAATCATACTTCATAATTTATTTTTGTATAATACTTTATCTTGGTTAATTTACTAATAGATAATTATTGGCAACCATTGTAGTAAAATTATACTGATTGCTCTTTAAATCCGCATTCGATTGAAAAAAAAAATAATGATGTAAATGTTACCATCTTTTGGTACCCATGTGTCCTCCTTTGTCCTCCTTTTTGTCTCTCTGTGTCCTCCTTTTGGTACCCATGTATATGACAACCCTACATGCAATCCAGTCTCTCCTTGCAATAGCAAACAGACAAAATGGCTTCTTTTATTGATGACTTTTTATTCTTTGACATCATTTTTTTCTCCATTGTTCTCCAAGCTCTTGTGGATGCACATTACCGATTTATTTTGTTCGATGTGGGAGGCTACGGCAAGCAGAGCGATGGAGGGACATTCCATGCTTCTAGTCTTTATCAAGCTAGTATGAGTAAAACACTGCGAATTCCGGAACCAACAACTCTGCTCGACTCAAATGATGTGGCGCCTTTTGTGATCGTCGCAGATGAAGCTTACCCCTTGATGTACTGTTTGCTGAAACCTTATGGAGGACAAAACCTACCCCCCTATGAAGATTGTTTCAACAAACGGTTGTTCAGAAGACAATTGAATGTGCCTTTGGAATTTTGACTTCCAAGTGTCGTCTTATGACAAAACCAATTGAAACACACACTGGACTTGTAGAGCGCATTATAAAATGCAACTGTGTTTTACACAATGTCATCTTTGACAGGAAATGAACTAATCACAACTACACAGAAGTTTCGTGTGATAATTCTGCAATGGTCTGGGAAAGAAGTGGCAGGCAAAGCAATGATGCCAAGTCGACAAGCGAAATTTTCGAAACATTCTTCAAGAGCCATCCATTAGTTTATACCACAAGACAATAAGCATGTGTGGGTGGGAAACGGACAGACAAGCACGCGGACATAAATTTTACAGTCCGACAAGCAGACAGGTAGACTCAAAGACAGACAGGCAGACAGACAATCAAGTAGGCAGACAGACAGGCAACAAATAGATAGATAGACAGACACTGTTAATCTCTTTGCTGATTTCCTCCCATGAAAGTTAAAATAGATATTTGGCTGATGTCCGAAAGTCAATATCAGTTTCAGCCGAAACCGTAAACAAACCGAAAACTAACCTTTAGGTTCGGCCCAAACGGAAACCACGCCGAAAAAGTGTGTTTGCCTATTTTCGGCGCTGAAGGCGAAGCCAAAACCGAATTTCGGTCGCTCTCTAGTGCTAACTATCTTGTTATTTAATATTCATAGATAAGAAACCGTCTCCGCGAGTTGTTGCTTCTGTATGTGTCGTACCAATCCTTTTTTTTTTCAATCAGGTGGTCTATAATGTGCTTGTTTACATTTCTTGCCTGCAGTCTTTTTCACTTTAGGATAAAATAGTGCATTTATGTTTTACATTTGAATATTGTAGCATGTGTAACTTTTTTCTAAAGTGGTCATTAATAATTAATTTTGCATTAGTTTGAGGTTTGCGGAAATCATAAAAATTACTGAACATTTAAAGTTAAACATAGACTAATTATAAAATACCCTCTTTATTTTCTCTCATTGTTTACTACGTACTCATACATCTATTTCTTGAGAATGAATTTTATAAATACTTTCAACCTAAATAACCTATTCTGCAATCTACATAAATATCTGTTTGCTAATTCCACAGACGGTAGTTATGTGACTAAACCAGTTATCATAGCCGATTCTACAACTCCTGTTGTGGGCAGTCGTCTTTCACTAGCCTGCGGTAGCGCAGTGGACGGGGCGAAGTACTCATGGAAGAAAGACAACACCGACATTGCCCGTCAATTTGAGCATATCATACAGCTCGATAATCTAACAATCAGTGACAATGGAACATACGAGTGTACAGTTCAACGAAGCATGGTCACTCAGACCTCTGACTCCTTCACTGTCAACGTCAGTGGTAAGTATGTGACACTAAATGTGACACTAAATTTGACACCAAATATTTACAACGTTATCTTCGTCGATCACATAAAAAACACAACAGTTTTAATCATTAGAATACAAAATCAATTCATAACAAACAAAAAATGTCCAGGTCTAGCTCTGCACCAACAATATAGAGACTTGGGACAAGTGTAAGAGCACAAGTCTAATTAGTAGATTTAGAAACAGTCCAGTAAAGACACTTTTAAAAGCAAAGTAGTACGATAAGATATACGACATAAAGTATTTGTTCCAACCTAATAATATAACCTTTTAGTGTTATAATAGTAGGGATATAAACAAGAAAAAAAATTACTTCCCGGCTGATATTTGATGAGAAATGGTTTTTCTAAACTAGTAAGTAAAATGATAAAATCTAAACACTTAACACATTACTAGACCAGACACAAAACGCGGATTATTGTATCGAATATAGTAGAAGAAGCTTCTGCAAAAAATTATAAGATCTCATTTTTAAGGACAACGTGCCGAATTTATCAACATAAAAAGTTTGCGAAATTTTAATATTTTTGTTTAGCAACTATAGCCATTCAAAGACTAAAGATATAATGATTATTAATACAAGATTTAATTTTTTAAATGCATGCATTTTCTAGTAGAATCATTGATTCAAAGCTTTTAGACTATTAAAAACTTTCATGCAATAAAAGTTAGTATAAATTTACAGAAAAATATATTAAGAACAGAACTGACCTAAAAGTAAACAAAATAAAAGTAGCCTTATAAAAAAAAAATTTTTTTATAGTTGCCTTAAAAAAAAGTTAAATGTGTTATATTTTTTCATTCATAAATATCAATGCCAAATCTTAGCCTATAGAGTAATTTGATTTTGTCAGTAAAGCCAATTACCAATAAAAATATAAATGAAAACATGTGTCAATTTAAAGTGTCACTTTTGAAGTTAAAGTCACTTAAACAAAATATAGAAAGTTGTTTCGCTAACATGAAATATTATTTAAAAAGCAACTTAAACTTAAGCTATACTTAAACCAACATAATTAAGCTACAATAATTATTAGTTACGTCAAATATGACATTAAACAGCGAGTACGGTCGACGAGCGACAGCGTGTTCGTCTGGCGTACTGACGGTCCTGAATTCGAGTCCTGTTGAAGACTAGAATTTGTTCCTGGGTCTGGAAGGCGCCTGACTTTAGTTGGGGTAAAGTAAATGCGGCTTGGCATTGGCCGCAGCCAAGAAAACTGGTGAACGCTGCTTCACTGGCCCCATGGATCAATTTGGTTCTACTGGATATTTTTGTTTTAAACAAAATCCTGACTGCAGATTTACCACCACTTACAGAAAACAATTGATCACTTCTTGCTTATAAATGTCCCCCCCCCCCAAAAAAAAAAAAAAAAAAAAAAAAACTTACTACAGTCATGCATTCATGCCACCGAAATCTACCATAACATTCTCACTCAACACTGACTCTAAAGAAACAGATAACTGCTAAAAATATATTTCAATATAATTGTATTACTTTGTACTAATAATACTAATACTAAAACTAATATGTTATACGTTACGTACAATCTAACTTGCTTTAGAGTTGGGAGTTGATTGATTGTGTATATCTATGTGTATCTGTCATATTGATAGAGACCAATGAAAATCATGATTGTTTCCATGTTACTGTAGCTGTCACTATGAAAATTTGACATCGTCAGTTTGATGTGACTTATAAAATATGTTTCTTTGTTCTCTGTCTCTAATGTTAAAAGTACATCAAACTGATTGCGTTTTACTGTAATATATACCATACTATATTAATACAGTGTACGTTGTTTAATTAGTCTATTATAAAGTGATTTTTTTTTAAATTGACAAACAAATTAAACTTTGATTTTAGAAAGAAAACAAAAGTATTTTTTTATTATGACAATTTTCGGTCACAATAACGTTTTAGTAATATCTTCATTACATTCACTGGGCAATATAACAATTCAGGTGTGCTTTCAAGTAAGTTTTATATCAATATTTTAAAAGCCTACCAAAATAGACAAAATAGATTGTCATATGTTTTTATCCTAATTATAATTATGTGTATAGAAATGTATAAAAAATGCCATCAATTTTAAACCTATAATGTTATTTTTATTATACATCGCTAAGTTATCATAACATAATACATCATCATGTTGACTGCTTTTTCTATAAACCAATTAACAGATACTTTTTGATAAACATTTGTTTTAAACTTTACAGTTTTTGATAACGGTAGCAGTACCACACTTATTGCTTGAAATTTAAACACGAAAACAGTAACATTTTTAAAATAATAAATTTAGTTGTTAAAATAATCCTCCTGTATCAGTGATGACATTCTCTTGCAACTAGACAGTAGCGTATGCTCAATGCTTGAACTTGTTTTGGTGCATAATTTTTTTTTAAACTGAGTAAATTGGTCTGCACACGAAAATTACTGCTCTCTGCGCACTTTTCTGTTTTCCACAAACAACGACGTTGGTTAGGTGGCAGTGTAGTTTCGGTGGTCAGTAGAGAAGCCGGCTGGTCCAGCCGTTAGTTCACCAGACTGTCAACCAAAAACCAACTGACAAGTCACGGGTTATATCACTGAAACCAACGGACTCATTGTGGTGTTTCACCGTATTTGTAAAAGTGTATCGGTGCATTGTCAAACATCAACACCGTTACTTAATATAGAAATTAAATGGCTTCTGTAATGAACACGATTGTCTGTTGTTATTATATTTTTAAATAATTAAATAAACTAACAAAACACTCGGAACACTACACTGGCGACGAGGATTCACAAGGTTAAGACTAAGTATGTCTAAATTAAAGGATTTTGATGACAAATTAGAACCTTTTTCTAATTATAAAGAAAGGTTAGATGCCTTCTTTATCGCCAATGATGTTTCTGCTCCGAAACAGACAGCAACCCTCCTATCATCGATAGGTCCTAAAACTTATAATCTTCTAAGATCCTTAACGACTCCACATCTACCATCTTCCAAATCATACAGTGATTTGTGCAAGATACTGCTAGATCATTTAGCACCTGCTCCTCTAGAAATCGTAGAGCGCTTCAAATTTTATAGAAGAACTCAGAAGGAAGGAGAGTCAGTGAGCCTATTTCTTGCTGAAATTCGGAGGTTATCCGAATTTTGTAATTTCAAGGAAAACCATTGAGGGATAAATTTGTAGTGGGAATCAATGATGATTCAATTCAGAAAAGGCTGCTACAGGAGAGAAATCTATCATTGAACAAAGCAGTGGAGTTGGCCTTGGCTATGGAACAGGCTTCAAAGGACTCAACATCCATTCATCTAGATTTAAATAAAGAAGAACAAGTTTCCTTCATAAATAAAAAGAAAGCTACCAGGAATGATGCACTCCCTCCCTGCCATTCCTGTGGAAAAAAAAATCATAAACGTTCTGATTGTTATTTCAAAAATGCCATATGTAGAAATTGCTCCAAGAAAGGACATATACAAACAATATATGACAAAAAAGAAAACGAAAAACAATAGAAATAATGAGAGGGCAATTCACAATGTTAAAGGGAAGAATGAAGAACACTCTTCTACTTCTAGCAATTCTGATGTGAATACCTTTGAATTGTTCAATTTAAACAATGTTGACAAAACAAAGAAATTTTGGGTTTACCCCATTATAAATAACACAAAGGTTAAAATGGAACTTGATACAGGTTGTCCCATATCCATCATGACTATGGCAAGTTATAAAGCTATTTTCAAGAGAGCACCATCCATCAAACCAGTTCAAATGAAATTAAGAACGTACACTGGTGAAGAAATTGTTCCTCTGGGAATCACTAAGGAAAACGTAACCATGGATAAAAATACCAGATTATTGACCCTGGTAATCGTCAACAAGGGTGCACATCCACTCCTTGGCAGAGACTGGATTCGAGAATTAAAAATAAATTTGCCACACTCATGTCATTTTGCCACAGTAGCAAATGATGAAGAACAATTAGACCAAATATTAAAAACATACAACAGTGTATTTCAAGATGGTATTGGGAAACTAAATGATATTAAAGCATCATTTCAGTTGAAAGATGGAAGCAAACCTAAATTTGTAAAGGCCAGACCAGTACCTTATGCCTTAAAAGAAAAGGTTGAAGCCGAACTAAGAAAATTAGAAAAAGAAGGAATAATCACCAAAGTCACAAATAGTCAGTGG
Organism: Anisus vortex; assembly: GCA_949126835.1. Classification (NCBI taxonomy): domain Eukaryota; kingdom Metazoa; phylum Mollusca; class Gastropoda; family Planorbidae; genus Anisus; species Anisus vortex. Next base: position 10,413,526 of record OX421498.1, on the reverse strand, counting down.
GCTACACCTATAGTTCCAGTTATTAAGTCTTCTGGTGGTGTACGCATCTGTGGTGATTACAAAATCACGGTAAATCCTGTTCTTGATTCTGGGTCTTATACGCTGCCTAGAATAGAGGACATTTTTGCAGGCCTTGGCAGAGGTAAGAAATTTACAAAAATTGATCTTACACAAGCCTATCTTCAATGTGAACTAGATGAGGAATCCAAAAAGCTGACAACAATTAATACCCATCTAGGACTTTATCAATATAACAGATTGGTTTTTGGCATCACATCAAGTCCTGCTATATTTCAGCGTATCATGGATACAGTGCTATCAGGACTGGAAAATGTCCAATGCAATCAAGACGATATAGTCATAACAGGGGAAACAAATGATGCACATTTGAGGAACATTGACATTGTTCTAAGTAGATTGGAAAAATGTGGTCTAAGAGCCAACTTAAAGAAATGCAACTTTTTCCAAGATGAAATACTTTATTGTGGCCATAAGATTAATAAAGATGGACTACACAAAACTGTTGACAAAATTGAAGCAATTATAAATGCTCCCAGACCAACAAATGTAAAACAATTAAGATCATTTCTTGGAATTTTGAATTATTATCATAAATTTCTGGATAACATTGCTACAGTAATTAATCCACTAAATTTACTTCTTCAAAAAAAGGTTCAATGGCATTGGTCTGACAAACAAGAAAAAGCTTTTCTTAAAGCTAAAGAACTCATTGCATCTGACAAAGTGCTAATGCGCTATGACCCCAAATTAACATTGAGACTTGCCTGTGATGCAAGCCCATATGGACTTGGAGCAGTTTTATCACATGTTACAGAGGAAGGGAAGGAAAGGCCCATAGCTTATGCTTCAAGATCTTTAAACAGAGCAGAAAAGTACTATTCTCAAATTGATAAAGAATCATTATCAATTATATATGGAGTCAAGAAATTCTTCTCATACATATGTTCTAGGAAATTCACACTTGTTACTGATCACAAGCCTCTGCAATTTATATTTGGACCAATGAAGGGCATTCCGCAGATGATAGCTTTAAGGCTTCAGCGTTATGCAGTATTCCTATCTGGACTAGACTACACAATTGAGTATAGATCAACAGAAAAACATAGCAATGCTGATTGTTTATCATGACTACCATTAGCAGACACAACTGAAGAAATAATAGACATTGATGATCTATACTACTCAGAAATTCTTGACTGTGCTCCGATAAGTGCTGCAATTATCAGGAAAGACACAGCTCGAGATAAATCATTATCTCAGATTTCCAGATACATAAATGAATCTTCTTGGCCTGACAATGCTATTGATGGATTACAACCATTTTTTGTCAGAAAACATGAATTATCAATTCAACAAGGCTGCATAATGTGGGGTAATAGAGTAGTTATTCCAAAGAAACTACAACCCCAAGCATTAACTGTACTTCATGAAGGACACCTTGGAATTGTAAAAATGAAGTCTGTTGCAAGACAAACCATGTGGTGGCCTAATATGGACAAAGACATAGAACACATCACAAGGTCATGTTCAGGTTGTGCAAAGCAATTATCAAATCCAGCACAAGCTCCATTACATCCTTGGGAATGGCCTCACAAACCATGGCAAAGAGTACATGTTGACTATGCAGGACCATTTCTAAATACCATGTTTTTAGTTGTGATAGACGCACACACTAAATGGGCTGAAATAATACCCACTAGTTCTACTACTTCATCAACTACAATTGATATTCTCAGAACCATTTTTGCTAGATTTGGACTACCTAATCAAATTGTTAGTGATAATGGACCACAATTTGTGTCTGAAGAATTTAAAAGATTTGTCACTAATAATGGTATTAAACATATTACCAGCTCACCATACAAACCTTCAACTAATGGACTTGCTGAAAGATTAGTACAAAGTTTTAAACATGCAATGAAAGCTTCTGAAAATGACTCTGGAAATATTGTTACTAAATTAGCTCGCTTTCTGTTCGCATATCGCAATGCTCAGCATGCTACAACAGGTGAATCGACTGCTCAACTAATGTTGGGCAGACAACTTCGTACCAGAACATCATTAATCAAACCAAGTATTGATGAAACTGTTTTTAAATCTCAAGCTAAACAAGGTGAACTCCACAGTGGACATTTCCGTGAGTTCAGTCCTGGACAATCAGTTATTGTAAGGGACTATAGGAACCAAAACAAATGGATTAGTGGAATAATAGTAGAGAAAACTGGTCCACTCTCTTACGTTATTGAAACGCATCCAGGAATTACATGTCGCAGACATGTGGATCAAATTAGATCTTCTTTGGCACCTATTCCACCAGCTACTCCAAAGGAAGCGCTACCTCCAGGTTTCCCTACACTGATTACAGAAACTTCAAATGTTTCAAACCCACCAACTCTGGAAAGTGCTATTATCAGTGTGCCTACTTCGTCAATTCCACAAAATAATGACACTGTTCCCTCAGCAGAACATGTCATTTCACCCATACCAGAAGAAAGAACTGATTCTGATAATGTTTTAAGAAGGTCAAAAAGACAACCAAAGCTTCCCAAAAGACTAATTACTGAACTATAATTTGTTGTTCTAATTTTGTATTCAACACATTTCTTTCAAAAAAAAAAAAAAAAAAAAATAAAACAAAAAAATTTTACATTGACAACTTTGTAAAATGTTTTGATGATAATTCAAACTAATAATCTATAATACTTAATAATACATAAATATATAGATATATGTTGTTAATGTCTAAATCTAAAATTGTCCATGCAATTTTTTCTCTTTGGGGGGAGATGATGTGGTGTATCACCGTATTTGTAAAAGTGTATCGGTGCATTGTCAAACATCAACACCGTTACTTAATATAGAAATTAAATGGCTTCTGTAATGAACACGATTGTCTGTTGTTTTTATATATTTAAATAATTAAATAAACTAACAAAACACTCGGAACACTACACTCATGTCGCCCCGCAGGAGTTTTGGGCCTAGTGGACGTAATAATCTTCTATCAAGAAGGAAATTTGTAAACTTATAAGAAAGACTAGTCACATGTACATTAAGTTTTTTTTTTTTTTATATAAATACTCCCGTCTCGCAACGCGAACGTTTAAAATGGAGCGCTTAGACGACATTTGCACAGATCCTCGTTTTGCGATTTGGATTCGTCACCTAGCTGCCTGGATTGGTCACAAGTATTTGCTATTTAATCACAGAAGTGAACTCGATCTACCAGTATCAGGAAAAATGTTATTGAAAAATTTCATAACAGTCTTTGTACTTTTTACTGGTGAGTGTCAATTTTCCTTTAAATACCCCCTTCCCAAAAAAAAAAAAGAAAACAAAAAACAGGTTGCAAAACGTATTACATATTGTTTTTTTTTTAAATTTAATTTAATTTAATAAACTCTAAGTTTTTTAAAGAACATTTTGAGTATACATATAAATGAATTATTTGGAATGCAATTTTTTCGCATCCCTCTTTCGTAATAAACGACAATAGGGCTTTAAGACGTGTAATGGATTGTTATGATCATTTGAACCACTTTTCGCAAATCAAGATAACATTAAATGTATTATCTGGATTTGTATAGTGTAATCATTTTATTCATATAAAGAATGTCTACCATCTGCAATAAACAAGATAGGCCTACAGTTGTATTCTCCTTTTATAATGTTAAAATATTGGAAAATGTGTCATTCGTTTTGGTTGAATTAAATGCGCACCTGAAAGTGTATACAAATGGTACAAACTGATTCTGGATGTTGGTTTGGACGAATTTTATCTAGATAGGATGACGGCAAGGGGTCAGTTAGCCTTCCGAAGATTTAGCCCACCAGAACCATACATACTAAAATACACAGTTTTCAAAGTTTATAAAAAATATTTAAAAAGGACCAAAGAATAGAAGGATTGTTACCTGACATGAGTTGGGGCATTGTAAAGGCGTCCAGCCACACAATCCCCTTGTATGCCGTGGCAAAATTATTTTTTTCAATTTTGCTTCACAGGTCCTATGGATCACATTTGTCCGACATGATTATTTTTTTTTTAGTTAGTTTGTTTTACGCAGTTCTTTTAAAATGACACAAGAATGTCATGTTTTAAGAAAATCAAAATCCGACTTAAAACATCTTTAGAACTCCGAGAACTTTACCAAAAAAAAAAAAAAAGCAAAATACGATCAATTAATTTTTATTTTTAAACTCAATGTACATTAGCTAATACAAACCAAACCAGCAAATAAACCTCCATAAAGTAGGCCTACCTAGTTTTCTTGTTTTGTAACACTTTTAAGAAAGTGCACATCGTTATGTGAAGACAAAGTCTCTCGTCTTGATGCACTGTATAGAGCCCACACGAACAAGCTTTATGACTGTTTTCAAATGCCCCGGTTACCGCTAAGACCATATATTAACGATTTAGAAAATAATTCTTACATAGGGCTGAAGAAAGAAAGGTTGAGCCTAGTATATTTCTCCGGGGTCAAACCAAGTTCAAGATAGCCCGTAGGTAGTAACAGAACGTATAATCTTCGCATGTTTTAGCTTTAATTAAAGGGTCTAAATGACAGTCTTGTTTCAGGATATCATGATAGTCTTGACGACCCTGCTCTTGCACACGCAAAACAAAGTATTTATCTTTTGTTGTTTACGATATGTATTAAATTAACGTATAAATATGTTTTTTTTCCAGTTGTTTTGGAGCCACGTTTTACACTTACAACAATGCATGTGTTGCTACGACCAACACACTGGCAACCTTTACAAATAAAGTTTGTGATTGTAAAAATTCAGCAGTAGCAATTCGTACTGAATGTAAGAGTATGTTTTTTTTATATCTTTACATTTCTGACTTTTCGCCACAGAAAATTTAAACATATATGTTACGACCAGTTACACGTACTCTTCTTTACGTTTATTTTAGGTTAAATATTGTTAACTTAAATTTACAGAGTTGAATAAAACGAAATTTTAAGTTTCATTAGCAATTTTCATTGGTTTTTAGGACCCCAAATTATTCTGAAAGAGCATTTTTACTCTTTAGAATGACGAACTCTTTCCAATGTTGATGCCTAAATTTTCATTGGAAATGCAAGCGTAGGGTAACGGTACTGTGTACAAGGGGTCTGTATCTAACAGTACGCTTGACTTACTAGGCACTATGAGCGATTTTCAATGGCTGTCGTAAAACTCCAAAAAGGCAATTGAAGTATATTCTACAAGAAATTGAGTGCTTAAGCAGGGCGGCTTTTAGGCTCTTGGCATGATACATTAATTAGAATTGCAAAGTTGGCACACTATTAGCCAAAGGTTGCCAACCCACAATGTAAACTAATAGACCATGTTAGCAGCGCTTTACTTGGAGGCAGTCTGACGTATCCCTATTACATCCATCCACTCCGTTCAACCTTCAAGCTTGGTCCTCAAATAGAATTGAGACATCACAGTCGAGCCTCATAACAGTAGTGTCAATTCAATAAACGAGTGATGAGTCGTTCAAAGGTTGTTGGTGGGTGGGGGGGACTGAACAAGTCGAGGCCTAGACGTCTCAGTGGGTTTTCCACAAATATGTCTCAACCATTGTTTTTTAAAGCTGCAAATTTAAACAACACAAACACCAGAACGTAGAATAAGTTAACTAAATTGTGATGATGATATCTTTATTTCCTCGAACGATACCAATCACATTATTATTGCGATTATATTTTGAATACACGATCTAAAATCATAGAAACAATTGAGGATTTGTTTTTTAAATTAGATTTTTCGATATTTTTTTTTACGGAGTTCTTCAAAAACTATTTTATCAAACTTTAAAATAGCAATAATAAATGTTAAAAAAAATTATTAAAAAGATCTATTGATATCGCCCACTGCTTAAGAAAAAAACCAAGTTGTTAAACTAATAGTAATCGTTAATCGCTTACGAGTTTTGCTTACTTTAAAACAATACGTTTAGTTTTAAGGCGATTTTACCAAAGAAAATTCTGACACCTTTTTAAAAACATATTTTTTTACTTAGATCTAGTCAATCGAAACACATTTGTATGTTTTTTGTTATTCAGGTAGGCCGGCCAAGTCTGAAGCAAGGCATTGGATATACTATTGAAATACTGGCAGGGAAGAGTAGAGTGTTGACATGCAGTTCTAGTGGTGCTACAGTTTATTAATGGAGTTTAAGCGGTATAACAATATCTGGAGCTACTTATACAATATCAAGCAGTAAGGCTACAAGTGTTGGATCATACAAGTAAAATGCTATTTTAATAACATATATTATTACTTCTTTTTAAAGAAAATAAAAGCTAAACTGACATATTAATATTTGACTATTATTATTATTATTATCTATTTCATTAAAATATATTCATAAAAAACAATGTGCGTGTCAATTTCATTGCCCAAAGGTTAATATAAAGTCACGTGATTATTATTTCTATAAAACTATTTTATGAAAACGGTAAACGGCCATCATTTTTTAGTCGAAAATACTAAAGAAAGTCACGTTAAAATACTTTGAGCAAGGCATTTTGTATTCCAAAGCTAATGAGTGAGGGCTATATTATGTCCTGGACACGGAGCCATGCCATGCAAGGTATTTCAATCCCATCACAGACGGAAAGCCGCTCACACCCGTTGTCGTGCTGGTCTGCAGCGTTAATGGAGGTTTGGTTAATGGAGTGTATAGACTTTATTGTTAAAGATAAATTATGTTACTTATCACGCCTGTCCTGTCAAACAATATATAATCTAACTTTGTAAGATAAATCTCGTTGGCTTTAATGCAATCTTGAATCAAGTTTAAAGGCATGGCATATATAGTAATATACACTCTACCTTTACATCTGTGTCTATTTATCCCACAGACGGTACTTACCTGACTAAACCTGTAATCAGTGCCAATCCTTTATCCCTCGTGCTCTGCCTAAAACAGATGGAACTTACCAAATTGCATGCCAAGCAAACTACACTGAAACGCCACAGACATCTTCGATGTTAACCATTACTAGAAGTCAGTGGGAGAAATCGTGTTGGTAAATAATACCTATTGCACAAAACTGTATTGTAACCACACGCACGCACACATGTATATACATATGTCTACACACATTTACTTTCAACTGTCTTATAAATATTTTGCATGAGTAAAAATAACTATAAAATTTCTTCCTACAGACGGTACTCACCTGACTAAACCAGTAATCAGTGCCGACCCTTCATCCCCCGTGGCGGGCGGTCATCTTACGTTAACATGTGGCACCGAAGTGGACTGAGCGAATAGCTCCTGGAAGAAAGACAGCTCGGTCATCACAGGCGAAGCGGAGCATGAACAGCTCAACAACGTAACCTCCCAAGACGGTGGGGACTACACTGTCCAAAAAAGTATGGTCATTTTGACTTCTGAAGACATTGGTGTCAGTTGTAAGTCTCCATTCTTATGAATATTTCTTAACGTGGCTGTATCCCCCCCACTCCACCACATAATTTTAATATGCGTTGAATCTTATGTAAAGGGAAAAAATTTCACTCCATGAGTTATTGTGTTATGACATCAAAATATGGCTTGATTTTTATTTAACAAATATTAGTACATTCTAAACTTTCCCATTATGCTATTGCACGCTTGTTTTGCTCTTCGTAGACTAGGAAATGATATTTTTATTAATGTTTTAATAGAATAAACGAAATATTTTGGGTCTTTATGTATCGCGACTTTCTCGAAATTTCAGGAAAATACGCAATATATTTAATTGTTTTCATATAATTTAGGCATGATGAAAATCCGCAAGGTCGTGAATAAACAAATGTCGATATTCGAAGTAGGGAGTAATCACTGTATTTAAAGTTGTTATTATTAACATATGAGACGTACTTTTTATCAATTTTAAATTATTTTTTAGAATACTTAAAATTAATAAAAACAATTAGGAGGGTTTGACCAAAAAATTGATTTTTTTTTTTTTACAATCAACAAACGGCCTTAAAGTATGTGGCGAAAAAATTAAATTGATTTCATAAATATAACCACTCGTTCAATATATATGTTGTTATTATAATTTTTTTTCTAACTATAAAAGATCATTGACAATTTTTGCTTGAACACTTTGAAAAAAAAATTATAATTAATTATTCTTCTTTATCGCATAAGGCAGCTGAAAAGCTCTGCACACCTCTCTATTCTGTGCCAGCCATCTGATCTCAAACCATGCTTTATTGATGGCCTTCGATACATCATCTTTGGTTCTTTTTCAAGTTCCTAATATTGTTGTATTCCCCTCTTTTCTTTTTCATGAGGGTGTTCATTTCAATGCAATGCTCGGAAGCATCTCCCTATGTAAAAAAAACATAGCCTAACGATATAAGTCGTTTCTTTATTTCTTTTAATTTTATAACTTATATAATAGTATTTTCTGAAATGATAGTATCAAAAGTGTAATATGAATTCATTATGACATTTCAGCTGCTTAAGAGATTGTCAAAGTTACAATGCTTGTGTTGGGATTGGCGCTTCTGATGTCTAAAGTCTTGACAAGAACAAATAGGTTGATGATTTATCTCCGTTGATACTTTATATTTATTTACTCAATAAATGTATTTTATTTATAGATGTTAATGTTTGAGCAACAGTAATAATAACATCACATCATTAGCGATTCATATTTTCAACTCTTTTAATAAACTTTGCTCACCCATAACATATTGTCAGGCACATAAAAAGGCCAATTTTATTTTTTTAAAATCTATTAAGGGGCCGTCCATAAAGTACGTCACGCTATTTTTGACCAGTTTTAACCCCCTCCCCCCTCCCTGTCACAAACTGTCACAAATCTCGGACCCCCCCCCCTAAAGTACGTCACACTTTCGAATAAAAAAAAAATTAACACCTATTTAAAAACGTAATCTAAAACACACTTCACTAATAAACAGTATTAAAATATAACAATTTCCACTTAGAAGAACTATCACATTATTAAAATGACTTTAATAGTAGAATAATTAATTGTCAACAGTTGTCACAGTTATTCATTGAAGCAGTAACTCAATCTTTATTGAATTTTAAAACAAAAGCTGCAAAAATTAGACTAGGCAATTATATAATACACATAATTTATCTGCTGCTTTTTAGATAATCTTCCGATTATGCAATCTTTTTACACAGGATAAGAAGTAGATATTAACGAAACTTGACCTCACCCAGTGATTAAATAATAAAAAGGAAACAAAAAAAATTGATTAAAAAAAGACTGGATTGACAAATTATGTGCTATATTGAATCTGTTTATTATGGAACTGTGAATCATGTTTAATTAAAAATATCACTGGACATCATCCATCCATGGTGAAGTGACTGGCATCAATCTTTCACCGTCAGCGTTTCCTGGAAGGATAATTGCAGACAGATAAATATCATCCTCATCTAGCCACTCAACATCCTCTGAATGTGCATTTTCTCTTCTGGCAATAAGTGCTATGAGTTATCTTTGCCTTTTAGAAGCGATTCTCAAAGGACGGATGCGCTTTATCTGAGTTGATTCTGGAACAGTTTGGGTTGGCACATTCTCCCGAGCCTGAGCTCTGTGTTGTCCTGCATGTTTCTTCAACATTGTTTGTGAGGCAAAGTATAAGTGACATACTTTGCCAATTTGATCAAGTAAGCTGGTCTGCAAAAGATGGACAATAAATATCATATGGTTGTAGTTTGAAAATCCTGTTGATCTCAACATAATGTCATCAAAATTGAGAGTTTGTGTCACAAACAATGACGGACATTTATGAGAATCTGCATCTACTCTTTCTGGCGCTTTGATTCCATCAGTTGTTTGGTTGATTGGGATTGGAGGAGGAGATAATCTCGAAGGTAAAACGTTGAAATATGAGCTTCGCTCAGTGACATAACTATGCAGTGGACAACATAGAAATAATAATACTTCGGCATGACCAAAGCAAGGCTATATACATAAAATAAGGCTTCGCAAAGGCATACTAGAACTCCTAGCGAGAGGAATCGTGAACAACATTCATGTGATACAAATTTCATGCTTTTTTTTACATAAAACTAATTCAAATGTTTCACAAAATTTGTTATAATTATTTTTTAAGCTATTAATATTAAATTCTACTAAAGAAAAAAAGAAAATAAATTAGAAATAAAATAAAAAATAAATGTGTGACGTCACAAATGGCCTGACCCCCTCTCTCCCCCCTGTCACAAACTGTCACACTTACACCCCCTCCCCCCCTCTGGAGCGTGACATACTTTATGGACAGCCCCTAACTGTTGAAAGTATTGTTATCCCAGAAACTATTACTCGTTTTTTTATAAACGCATGTATTTAAGTAATTAAATTTTGTGATACTACAACATTTTTATATGTAAATTTACAATTTTTTTAAAATTATCAATTATCTCAATTTTAAATCTGTCAACTTCCCATCCATTTAACGTAAACAAGTTATTGTTTCCTTTTTTTTATATTTTCGTTCCTTTTACACTGTACATTTTTTGGCTTTGTAAAATTAAGAGAACGTCAATTTACAATGTGTATCTTTAATATAATAATGTATATATTAAAAAAAACGAACACAATTTTAAGTTTGAATTGATTGATTGTTTAATAACTTTGTCTAATTTAGAAAGACGAAAAAAAAATCATGATCGTTTCCAAGTTACTTGGAACTGTCACTATGAAAACCTGACATCATGTCATTTTTGATGTGCCTTATGAAAAGGTTTTCGGTACACGACATCAAAATGATGATTTTCTGGTGTAACTAATCGCAATGCACACACATACATACGCATTATATATATATATGTATATATATATTGTCATGTATATTGTTTTTCAAAGAATTGGAACACGCAATGTTTATTCCTCTCTCTCTCTCTTTTCTTACTACACACAATATTAGGACGTTTAGTAGGAAAACAAAAGGTTCTAGGTAATGTTGGGATTCTGTGTTGATCTCAATTTCTCAGAGTCTGAGAAAGACTCATTATTTAATAGGGGAAGTTCCTATCGTTTTTGTTATGAGTTTTGTAATGATACCATGATTTTCACCCCTACTGGTAGTGGGTCTGTCTCTTGCACCACTCGGATAGTATTTAATGATTTGTTTTGTCTGAAAGACAGAGAGTTTCAAGATATGTTCCTTTGAGAACGTTTGTGTTTGCACTATTTTATTCTAACTGTACATAATAGATATATTGTATATATTGAACATACCACCTGAAATAAACTATCAACAACAGTTACACTGAAACTTCCTTGTCAAGTTACTATTTTATTGTGTTGTATACATTACAATAAGATTTATCTACTACTCTAATGTACAAGAAAGGAAATGTTGGAATACAAATACTGAATTTGTGCCCAGGACTATAAGAAGAGTTCGTGTAATACTGAAACATAAATACTAATAATTAAAGTCTCCCCTAGGACTAACGAGAATTATCAGCAAGATCTACACAGCTCTGGCCACAAGGGGATTGTGGACGTAACAATATATATATATATATATATATATATATATATATATATATATATATATATATATATATATATAATGAAACCATGGCTTCTTATTGAATAAATATACATTTTTAATATCACTATCTGCAAACGTAGCCTAGAAATGTATTAAAATTGCATAACTTTAAATAAGCATATTCTGTATAATGATAAAGATATTAGTGTGTTTATTCTTTTTTGAGCAAAAACAAATTATAAAAATAAAATTGTTTTTCTATAATTGAAATGTTATTGTTATTGTATACATGTCAATTTACTGCCGCTAGATGCTATCAAAACTGACAAAGCTCACTCTTTTTGCTGTTTCTCTCTTGCTATTTTCTCTATTTCTGTTTTGTCACTACCAAATACATTGAGTATTTTGGCAACACCTATATTCATTGTCCATCGACACGTAAGGGGTCAAGTGGTCAGCACGGAGGGCCAGAATGTGTGTTAAGGCTAATCCATACTATCACGTTTTGAATGGAATCATGATTCAGCGAATCACTAGAATTTGTTTCAGAGCGAATCAGAAATACGCTGTTTCACAATCAGCCATGCCTCACGTAAAACACGCTTCACAGAAAATCACGACGCGCAATATTATTTTCAAAAGAATCAAGAAGATGTTAAAGAGTGACTGTTCCTGACGCGCCATTTTATGTTAAGGAATCATGAATTCTAGCAGTGACGACGAAGTAAACTTGGTATGTCCCACTGCGTCTGTTCTACTTAAAGCAAACAGAAAACGAAAACGAAAATGGTGGGTGAAACCTTGGATCGAAAGAAGAACGATCTATGGAGCATACCATGCGTTTTTAAGGGAACTGGAAGACGAAGCTGCCATCTTTGTTTTTTTTAACTAGGCTAATTATCATATGATCTAGTTTGAACTTCCCATTCGCTGACACAGCTTGAATCAAGAATCATGATTCATAATTTTAGAACATGTTCTAAATCTGTGAATCATCACTACTGAAACAGTTACTGATTCTGGTGAATCAAGTTTCGCGCTATGCCACATTTGAAACGGGGAGAATCATCGTGATTTTTGTATTGGATCGCAGCGAATCACTGATTTTGTTTCTAGTGTGGCTTAGCCTTAAGAGACAGAAGGGAACAGGTTCGAAGTCAGGACCGGTGTTGATTATATAGTGTTAAAAAAAATATAGAAATGGACGTTGATCTCAATTTAGTAGATTTGTCGAGAACATGATGTGAATTGATTCATGTTAAATTTTGTTGTATTATAACTACATAGTAAATTCGCTTGCCAGAAACTTGCCTTCCTAGATGCATTGTTTGAGAGAGAGAGAAAGGAAGTCGGCACGCATTTGTGTCAAAATAATAATAATAGTATGTCATTTCAAATATGTCACATCTGTAAAGAAAAGAATACCATTGACATGTTTTATTTCTGCTTTATTATCTCTTCTCTATTTCTCTTAATCATGCTCTTTTTTTTTACTCAATCTCTTTAAACGTTTATTTTTTTTTTATGTATTTTTTTCTCTCTCTCTAATTCTGTATTTTTTCTTTACATTTGTATCTCTATTTTCTCTCTCTTCTTTCTCCTCTTTCTCTCTATCTTGCCAAGTCTTTTCTTATTATTTTTCTTTTTTTCTCACAAACTTGCTTGATCATTATCTCCAACAGTAAATATATGACAATGGGCAAGTATTAATTAAAAAAAAAATATTTTTATCATATCAGGACAAAAAAAGGCGCCCCGTGCAAGGTGAGCGTTAACGGCCTATTTATGTAAAAGTTAAGCACAAGTCTGACCTATTCGATCATAGGGCCGTTGAAACAGCGTTCACCAGTTTCAGAGACCACGGCATACTGGGGGATGTGTGGCCAGCACAATGCCCAGCCGCCTTTACTTTACATCAGAGCTGGGTAGACTCAGGGACACCCTCGAGTCCTGTATAAAATCGCAGCCTTCACCAGGATGCGAACTACTGTACAGGACAGGGCGACCTTTGACTTCGTGACCAACACCGACGATCAGGAAAAAAATATCCCACCGCCACCCTCTTGACGGACCTTTAAAGCCACAAGCGACCGGAATGTTAAGACAATGTGTTGGGAGACAGACATGTGACTTTAAGTCAATCCACTCCTTTCTCATTGGTCCATGTTATGTTTCATGGGTAGATCTTCCCTGTGTAAAAAAAACGCTCCAAACACGACTGTACGCACTTCCTTCCTATTGGATTTTAGTCTTGTAAGATCGTTTTTCGACTTTTAGTATTCCTGGATCTTTACCTTTATCTTGTTGTAACAAGTGATGATGGAGATTGATAATTTACTATACTAAATTTTTTTGACTTATTTTGTAATTGATTATAATTATTAATAATCAATATATTATGCTTAATGTGATAATAACAGTATACAAACGCTCAAAATCTGCTCACGACCTTCTTCTTGCAAATTTGGCCGATACTGGCTGGCCAAAGACCAAAGTCAAGAAAAGATCGTGCATTGACCGGTCAAATGTGAGGTGGTATTAGCCCTTTTGCGATTGGCCGGCCAGATCTTCGGGCTTCGGTCGTAAATATACACCTCGCAAAACCATTTTTATACAGATAAAATTGCGAAGTAATTAAATTTGTCTTGAGATATGGATGACCTTCAATATGATTGATAAACTTAAGTTTACTGTAATTCATTATACTCTGGCTATTTCCTTGTTTGTTTGTTTTGTAATAAATTGTTTAGTTCCATAAGTTTTATTTCGAAGCGTACTTACATTACACAATGTCTCTTGGAAGCTTTAAAAATAGTTAACAGTTATTCTGGTACTTAAAGTGTCACGAATTTATTTCCATAAACAGAACATATAGAAATATGAAATATCCAAAAGTATATAATACATCTTGTAGAACTTAACTCGTCTAGTACATTATGCATTTCTTCTACCACATAATTGGACTAACTGTCTTCACTAACATACGACCTTGCTCAACCGTTAATGTACCCTAACTGACCACTACCGGTTGAATAAATTCCTGTATGTTAACCTAATAAAACTATAAATTAATTAATCATTTATTAAAAACTTGGACTTTTTCACATGAACTATTTTATGTAAATACAAAACAAGAAATAAACTGAAATAAACTGTAAAAAGTAATTAAAGGGAGATAATGAGGTAATTCTAAAATATACATTTTATCTCTATATTAATTCGCTTACTTCATAAATATTTTCCTTGCTAGACTACTGACATTTACTAAACTCATTCTCGTCAGCAGTTACAGAAACAGAATTAGTAGGCATAACTTTATAACTCAATCTTGTTGTGAACTATTTTATTGTTCTTTTATATATGATTTTATTCTTAGTTATTTTTGGTATTTTATGTATATAATAATCTCTAAGCGATAGGTCCCAAGGTATGACGTGTTGCGAGTTAGGAAAATGACGTCACAGTCTGGTTGTTGTGTCTGGAAGGATGAATGGCGGTTTTATTCTCCCTTGTAATTGTAATCTTTGTTGTTCGGAATTAAAAAAATAAAAATTAGTTCAAGTAATTTGTCTATTGCATTGAATTAATTAGACTCCAAAACATCTACAGATTTGGCAGACATCGTGATTTTTTTAAGTGTTTGTGAAAGTATTGGAACATATTCATCTGCGTGGCATATTACTTTGGCTATATCAAATTCAGTCAAGAGTAGAACGCACATTCATTGATATCAATAATTTTGGTATCTTATGATTTATTATGCAACTCTTGACATGCTAGTTGCATTTTTTACCTGTTATATCTTCTAGGTCAGGAATAGGGAACTGTGACATTCTTCTTATGTTTGTAGAAGTTCAATAATAATTGGTGGATTTAATTTTTAATATATTTCTTCATCCATATTGACATGTTCAAACTTGTTTTTAACATTTAGTCTTTTTCATGTATGAGGCGTAAATAGTTCAATGAAATAGTTGTTTTTTTACTCACATTATTTAAAAAGTTATATAACATATATTAATTTCAGTACATCGAATAAATCTTGATAATGCCATATTTAACAAGTGCATACATAATACATTAGTCTACACATGAGACTATGTAGTGCAAAACAACGAATGGCTACCAAGTCGGGACTTCAACTCCAGCCCTTCTATTCAAAAACAAACAATAAACGGATACAATAAACTAATTAAACTCGATATTTTATCTGGCAACTTAAAAGACAGTAAATATTATTTACTAATGAAATTCTCAACGAATGGTCAGAGGAAAATAACTGATGCATTTCTCCTGTTCAGTAATTACATAGTTCCTCTTAATAAATTCAGTATCTTGGAAATAACATGCATAGCACCACTAAAAGTCTAAAACAATAATACCTATTAAGACATTAAACTAAAGCTAACCGTTTGCATCATTATCTTCAACCGCAGGAGAATAATAGAAGAAATAGGAAATACAAATGTAGAAGAAAGAGACATAAACAACATAACAAATAACTTAAAAGGAAACAAAGTTAATAAAACAAAGACAAATTACCAGAAAGACTGTTAATTTATAACTAAATAATGAACAATATTTAAAATAATTTTACAGACCCCTCTAAACCAGGACAAAGTGTCCAAAGTTTTAAATTTAATTTATAACTAAATAATGAACAATATTTAAAATAATTTTACAGACCCCTCTAAACCAGGACAAAGTGTCCAAAGTTAAAAAAAAACTACCAAAAGTAATCAACTTTTCTAGAAATGAAATAAATTTAATTTGACCATGAAAATTACATAATTATTTGCATAATATGCAAAATAATTAATCGAATAGAATATATAGTATACAAGCCGTTATGTGCCCGGTCCTCCGTACCGGCTAAACGTTATGTTTACATACACTCTAACTACTCAGGCAGTTATAATGAGATTGCCCGCATGACCTACGACACGAATTTTAACGTGAGGTAATTTTTTATTTGCCCGCTACAACATGAATTACCCGTTAAAATCATTACTCATCACCCATTATAACAATTACAAAATTGCCCGCTATAAATTACGACGCAAATTAAAACATGAATATATTTTGTTCTATTCATTGATTAAGAACATTCGACAGTACTTTTTTTTTTTAATGACTGTTTGATATATGTTTTTTACGACAAACATTAAGTCGCAGACCTATGTTGTGTTGTTTTTGTTTATTTGCTATTTATTTATTTATTGTTGCTTTGGAAGCAAACTTAGAATTAAATTTTCTATTCAACATGTAAAACAATAACAAATGAAACCCATATGAAATAATGTTTATAAAACGTATACGACACGAATTAAAACTTTAAAAAGTTAGTTCCAGCAATTTGAACATTGCCCGGCAAATTAAACATTGCCCGGTAATATAAACATTGCCCGTTAATTTTAACATTGCCCGGTAATTTAAACATTGCCCGGTAATTTAAACATTGCCCGGTATTATAAACATTGCCCGGTTATTTAATCATTGCCCGGTAATTTAAACAATGGCCGTTACCAAGGCGATAAGCCTAAAGGTGCCCAGTTCTCGGAACTGGATAAAATAACCCACGGAGTTATAAGCAATAGTCTTAAGCGGGGAGAAAGTATTTTCCGGTAACTTAGACCATATAAATATTGCATTCTCCTAATTACGACGCAAATTAAAACAAAACTTCTTAAACGCATAAATACGCAAAATTTGATGACGCCATATAATTATAAGCTTAAATATAGAGTGTAACCAGGACCACTGCGTTTAAATAAGCTTAATAAGGCGTCGGTATTACTTCCCGAAACAGAAAAAAAAATACTATATCTATTTGCTTTGTCCTATGTTTGTAAAGTTTTAAATTATTAATTAGCTTTAAGTCATGTATTCACAGTGTAAAGTATTAAAGTAGTGATAGATTAGGAAAATCAACTACAGTATTGGTAGTGTAAAGAATTTATGTTGTTTACGGCACGTAGACAATTTAAACATGAAGAAAATTTGTTCCCGTCATTGAGTTGAGATAATAAAATCCATGCACATAGTTTGATGACGTCAATTTAAACATGAATGAAAAATGTCCCTTCATCGCTAAAAAATCCATGCGCAAACTTTGATGACGTCATAAAAATAATCTCAGCGCATCCTTTTTTTTCTAACTTTGTGACGAAAAACTATAAAAAGTTGTACTGGCAAAGCCAATGTGAATCAAAAGTTGTGTTTTTTTCGCGTTTTTTGACCAAACTGACCATTGCGGTCATTTTAATTTTTTTAAACCTTGACAGTGTTCACCGCCGTAACGCAAAGAATATTTGTAGCAAATTTCACGTTTTTATGTCCAGTATTTAAAAAGATTATGCGGTATGTACATACTCACATACATACAAACATATTCCTTTTGAGATTTATATATATACAAGCCGTTATGTGCCCGATTCTTCGAACGGGCTTTTTTTAAGAATATGCTTGACACATTATGGTTTTTTAGTTTTGTTTTTGCAACATACATAAAGTAGTATGTTTTCTTTTGTGGTCAGTATTTTTTAAATTTATTTTTGTTTTGCACACTTTATTATACACCAATTCAAAATACAACTAAAAAGGAAAAACAAATAATAATATTTTTTTTTTTATTTCTTGCTCAAAGTATGACCACTATGATCGAATTTTGTGAGTTTATTGGGTAATTAAACTCTTTCTGTAAAACAGAACTCACATGTCTTTTAAAAAGTACTGTTAATTCGAAAATGATTGTTTGATATATTTTTTTGCTACAACATTAGTCGTAGATCAATATTATTTTTTTTTGTTTTTGTTGGTGTTATTTGCTATTTATTTATTGTTGCTTTGGAAGCAAACTTAGAATTAATTTTTAAATTCAACAGGAAAAACAATAACAACTGAAACCGATATGAATCATAGTTAATGATAGTTTATACAACGTATACGACATGAATTAAAACTTTAAAAAGTTGGTCCGGCAAATTTAAACATTGCCCGGCAATATACAAATTTCCCGCTACATAGTTTATAAGACGTATACGATACAAATTAAAACTTTAAAACGTTGAGCTCGGCAATTTAAACATTGCCTGGCAATTGAACAATTTCCCGCTACAAAGTTTATAAGACGTATACACAGAATAGGTATAGAACAGAATGCACTCACTTAAAGTTACCATTTTCCGCAATGCAGCGGTCGCTAGAGACGCTACTATGGTAAAATGAGAAATGATATCTACGTCTGCCATAAATATATACAATATATATAGGGCCTACATTATCTCTCATTATAGGCTTACTTTTATATAAATTTGACTTAATTACCCATTTTGTTTTGAACATTATCTGATTAAGCCAATATGATGTAAAATATTTATTACCCGGTACTGATTTGAAAAAAAAATGGCTTAGACGTAGCTCGGTACCGGTAACTAAATTGCTGCGGCTACCGGTACATAAATATATATACTTTTTAAACCAAAATAAACTTTTAAAATTATGAAGGGAAATAGGCATATAGTTCATATTGAGTTAATATGAGGTTGTTTATGTTGTTGTTTATCCTTTATGGAGTCAGGAAAGCCATGCAGTTTGACATGCTCTTTTTTACGATAGTTTTTTACACAACCGTTTATGCACATTTTCCTGAAATATTAGCTTTGGGTGTTCGAACTTGTAGATTTGAAGAAAAGGACGTTGTAGGCTAAATAAGCATAAATATAGAGTGTAACCAGGACCACTGCGTTTAAATAAGCTTAGTACGGCGTCGGTATTACTGCTCAAAACAGAAATATAATGCGATTGCGCATTCTGTTTTATACCTATTCTGTGGACATATACAACACGAATAAAAACGTGAAGGAATTTTTTATTTGCCAGATACAACGTAAGATACCCATTAAAACCATTAATCATTACCCATTATAACAATTTAAACATATCCCGCTATAAATTACGACGCAAATTAAAACGTGAATATATTTTGTTCTATTCATTCATAAAATACATTAGCAAACATTGAAGCAAAGTTAATTTTAAATGAATACGCAAAATTTGATGACGTCATAACGAAAAGCCGGCTAGCTATCTCTGAGCAAACTTTGATGACGTCATCCTAAAAAAAATCTCAACGCCATCCTTTTTTTAATTTTTTTAGCGCTATCGATCGAAAAACTATAAAAAGTTGGAACGGCAAATTAAACATGAAACCAAAATATTTCGTTTTATTTGCGTTTTTTGACCAAACTGACCACTGCGGTCATTTTAATTTTCTTAAAACCTTGACAGTGTTCACCGCCGTAACGCTAAGAATATTTGTAGCAAATTTCACGTTTTTATGTCCAGTATTTAAAAAGATTATGCGTTATGTACATACCCAGCCAGCCAGCCAGCCAGCCACATATTCCTTTTGAGATTTATATATATACAAGCCGGTATGAGCCCGGTCCTCCGAACCGGCTAAAAGTTATGTTTACATACACTCTAACTACTCAAGCAGTTATAATGAGATTGCCCGCACGACCTAAGACACAAATTTAAACGTGAGGTAATTTTTTATTTTCCCGCTACAACATAATTAACCGTTAAAATCATTACCCATTACCCATTATAACAGTTGAAAAATTCCCCGCTATAAATTACGACGCAAATTAAAACGTGAATATATTTTGTTCTATTCATTGATAAAGAACATTCGACAGTACTTTTATTTTAAAAAAAATGATTGTTTGATATATTTTTTTTACGACACACATTAATTCGCAGACCTATGTTGTGTTGTTTTTGTTATTTGCTGTTTATTTTTTTATTGTTGCTTTGGAAAAAAACTTAGAATTAATTTTTCTATTCAACATGTAAAACAACAACAAATAAAACCAATAAGAAACAAAGAAGAAAAGTTTTTTTTTAAATTGTGTTCAATGTAATCGCATAATGATATTTTACATGCACTTTATCTAACCATGGAGTTATAATGAGATTGCCCGCTACACAGTTAATATATAAGGCAATTAATAAATTCTTGCCCGTTAAAATGTTTATCGATGTATACGTCACAAATTTAAATGTGAATGACATTTTTTACGCCCGCTACAACCGAATTGAACTGAAACGTGAAATATTTCCCTCTTGAAACGAATTGAAACGTGAAATATTGCCCTCTAGAAAGATTTTAATGCGTATACGCCCGCTACAAACGAATTGAAAAAGCTAAAAGTTATGTTTACATACACTCTAACTACTCAAGCAGTTATAATGAGATTGCACGCAACAACTACAAAGTGTATATTTCGTATACGACACGAATTAAAACGTGAATATATTTTGTTCTATTCATTCATAAAATACATTAGCAAACATTGAAGCAAAGTTAATTTTAAATGAATACGCAAAATTTGATGACGTCATAACGAAAAGCTGGCTAGCTATCTCTGCGCAAACTTTGATGACGTCATCCTGAAAAAAATCTCAACGCCATCCTTTTTTTTATTTTTTTAGCGCGATCGATCGAAAAACTATAAAAAGTTGGAACGGCAATTTTAACATGAAACCAAAATGTGTCGTTTTATTCGCGTTTTTTGACCAAACTGACCACTGCGGTCATTTTAATTTTTTTTAAACCTTGACAGTGTTCACCGCCGTAACGCAAAGAATATTTGTAGCAAATTTCACGTTTTTATGTCCAGTATTTAAAAAGATTATGCGTTATGTACATACCCAGCCAGCCAGCCAGCCAGCCAGCCAGCCACATATTCCTTTTGATATTTATATATATACAAGCCGTTATGTGCCCGGTCCTCCGAACCGGCTAAAAGTTATGTTTACATACACTCTAACTACTCAGGCAGTTATAATGAGATTGCCCGCATGACCTACGACACGAATTTAAACGTGAGGTAATTTTTTATTTGCCCGCTACAACATGAATTACCCGTTAAAATCATTACTCATCACCCATTATAACAATTACAAAATTGCCCGCTATAAATTACGACGCAAATTAAAACATGAATATATTTTGTTCTATTCATTGATTAAGAACATTCGACAGTACCTTTTTTTTTTAATGATTGTTTGATATATTTTTTTTACGACAAACATTAAGTCGCATACCTATGTTGTGTTGTTTTTGTTTATTTGCTATTTATTTATTTATTGTTGCTTTGGAAGCAAACTTAGAATTAAATTTTCTATTCAACATGTAAAACAATAACAAATGAAACCCTTATGAAATAATGTTTATAAAACGTATACGACACGAATTAAAACTTTAAAAATTTAGTTCCGGCAATTTGAACATTGCCCGGCAAATTAAACATTGCTCGGTAATTTAAACATTGCCCGGTAATTTAAACATTGCCCGGTATTATAAACATTGCCCGGTATTATAAACATTGCCCGGTAATTTAAACATTGCCCGGTAATTTAAACATTGCCCGGTAATTTAAACATTGCCCGGTATTATAAACATTGCCCGGTATTATAAACATTGCCCGGTAATTTAAACATTGCCCGGTAATTTAAACATTGCCCGGTATTATAAACATTGCCCGGTAATTTAAACTTTGCCCGGTAATTTAAACAATGGCCGTTACCTAGGCGATAAGCCTAAAGGTGCCCAGTTCTCGGAACTGGATAAAATAACCCATGGAGTTATAAACAATAGTCTTAAGCGGGGATAAAGTATTTTCCGGTAACTTATACCATTTAAATATTGCATTCCACAAATAACGACGCAAATTAAAACAAAATTTTGTTCTCTTCTTAAACGCATAAATACGCAAAATTTGATGACGCCATTATAATTATAAGCTTAAATCTAGAGTGTAACCAGGACCACTGCGTTTAAATAAGCTTAGTAAGGCGTCGGTATTACTTCCCGAAACAGAAAAAAAAATGCTAAATCTATTTGCTTTGTCCTATGTTTGTAAAGTTTTAAATTATTAATTAGCTTTAAGTCATGTATTCACAGTGTAATGTATTAAAGTAGTGATAGATTAAGAAAATCAACTACAGTATTGGTAGTGTAAAGAATTTATGTTGTTTACGGAACGTAGACAATTTAAACATGAAGAAAATTTGTTCCCGTCATTGAGTTGAGATTAAATCCATGCACATAGTTTGATGACGTCAATTTAAACATGAATGAAAAATGTCCTTTTATTGCTATAAAATCCATGCGCAAAGATTGATGACGTCATAAAAATAATCTCAGCGCATCCTTTTTTTTTCTAACTTAGTGACGAAAAACTATAAAAAGTTGTACTGGCAAAGTCAATGTGAATCAAAAGTTGTGTTTTTTTCGCGTTTTTTGACCAAACTGACCACTGCGGTCATTTTAATTTTTTTAAAACCTTGACAGTGTTCACCGCCGTAACGCAAAGAATATTTGTAGCAAATTTCACGTTTTTATGTCCAGTATTTAAAAAGATTATGCGGTATGTACATACCCAGCCAGCCAGCCACATATTCCTTTTGAGATTTATATATATACAAGCCGTTATGTGCCCGGTCCTCCGAACCGGCTAAAAGTTATGTTTACATACACTCTAACTACTCAGGCAGTTATAATGAGATTGCCCGCATGACCTACGACACGAATTTAAACGTGAGGTAATTTTTTATTTGCCCGCTACAACATGAATTACCCGTTAAAATCATTACTCATCACCCATTATAACAATTACAAAATTGCCCGCTATAAATTACGACGCAAATTAAAACATGAATATATTTTGTTCTATTAATTGATTAAGATTATTCGACAGTACTTTTATTTTTTTTAAATGATTGTTTGATATATTTTTTTTACGACAAACATTAAGTCGCAGACCTATGTTGTGTTGTTTTTGTTTATTTGCTATTTATTTATTTATTGTTGCTTTGGAAGCAAACTTAGAATTAAATTTTCTATTCAACATGTAAAACAATAACAAATGAAACCCTTATGAAATAATGTTTATAAAACGTATACGACACGAATTAAAACTTTAAAAATTTAGTTCCGGCAATTTGAACATTGCCCGGCAAATTAAACATCGCCCGGTAATTTAAACATTGCCCGGTAATTTAAACATTGCCCGGTATTATAAACATTGCCCTGTATTATAAACATTGCCCGGTAATTTAAACATTGCCCGGTAATTTAAACATTGCCCGGTAATTTAAACATTGCCCGGTATTATAAACATTGCCCAGTATTATAAACATTGCCCGGTAATTTAAACATTGCCCGGTAATTTAAACATTGCCCGGTATTATAAACATTGCCCGGTATTATAAACATTGCCCGGTAATTTAAACAATGGCCGTTACCTAGGCGATAAGCCTAAAGGTGCCCAGTTCTCGGAACTGGATAAAATAACCCATGGAGTTATAAACAATAGTCTTAAGCGGGGATAAAGTATTTTCCGGTAACTTATACCATTTAAATATTGCATTCCACAAATAACGACGCAAATTAAAACAAAATTTTGTTCCCTTCTTAAACGCATAAATACGCAAAATTTGATGACGCCATATAATTATAAGCTTAAATATAGAGTGTTACCAGGACCACTGCGTTTAAATAAGCTTAGTAAGGCGTCGGTATTACTTCCCGAAACAGAAAAAAAAATGCTAAATCTATTTGCTTTGTCCTATGTTTGTGAAGTTTTAAATTATTAATTAGCTTTAAGTCATGTATTCACAGTGTAAAGTATTAAAGTAGTGATAGATTAAGAAAATCAACTACAGTATTGGTAGTGTAAAGAATTTATGTTGTTTACGGCACGTAGACAATTTAAACATGAAGAAAATTTGTTCCCGTCATTGAGTTGAGATAATAAAATCCATGCACATAGTTTGATGACGTCAATTTAAACATGAATGAAAAATGTCCCTTCATTGCTATAAAATCCATGCGCAAAGATTGATGACGTCATAAAAATAATCTCAGCGCATCCTTTTTTTTCTAACTTTGTGACGAAAAACTATAAAAAGTTGTACTGGCAAAGACAATGTGAATCAAAAGTTGTGTTTTTTTCGCGTTTTTGTACCAAACTGACCACTGCGGTCATTTTAATTTTTTTAAAACCTTGACAGTGTTCACCGCCGTAACGCAAAGAATATTTGTAGCAAATTTCACGTTTTTATGTCCAGTATTTAAAAAGATTATGCGGTATGTACATACCCAGCCAGCCACATACATATTCCTTTTGAGATTTATATATATATATGATATGATATGATATGATATGATATGATATAGTAGTACAAGCTGAATTCCACTGCGTTAACCGGGTAAAAAAGTACATTAATATAATTATTTACTTAAAACATTTCGGAAAGAGATTTAAAATATAGACTGTAATCGAGTTAAAATAAGCATATTTTTTATATAAAAAAACAACAGTTAGCACTATCCCTGAATGAGCACTATAGACCGAGTAAATAAGCACACATGTATACCGAAAGTTTAACATTTTAAGTACAATAATGATATAGTAGTTATATAGAAAATGTTTCTGAGTCTATCGTAATTAATACATCCTACAATTACAAGGTTTTTAGGGAGACTCTAATTAAACGAGCGTGCTCGATCACGTGACTACTTCCGATCTAACAAGCAATAACCTATGTTTTTCAACATCCAAAATCTGGGTTTTATTCTAAGTTTTATAACTCCTACTTACTATTACAATTGATTTACATGAGTCATTTCCCTTGCATTATACTTGCATTTAACTTGCATTATACTTGCACCATAGCACGAAGCAAACACATGTGTTAATTAATATTATAAATATTTACAACTTGAAATTAAATGTGCAGATTCAATACCGAAACCGGTATGTGAATATAAAAGAAGAGAAATAAAGATACTGTCTAATTTTTAAAACAAGACGGCAATTAAATAATTTTTGCAATACAAAAATATAGCTCGTTAGGCCTATATATTGTGAAGTAAACTACAATATTGATGCATGTAAGCATGTACTTACCAGAAAAATTAATGCTGCAATATTTTTCTTCATGGCCTTTGACATTTAAATTTTGATACGAAGTCAATTGAGAGACTTATATAAATATCAATGATGGTTCTTTCGTGTTTTATGTGAGCGGCGTCGACGTCTGAAATAGTAGGACTATTAATTATTTCTAGAGAATCATCTCGTGTTACAGTTGCACTGCGTGTGTTGTTTGGACTGCATTATTGACTGGTAAACTGTCCGATTCCTCTATAAAAAAATCATTTTTATTCCAACGAATTTGACGAGCTAGTGAAAGGCTTTCACGTCTTTTTGAAATTCTGGGTGGCCTTATGAAAAAAATATAAATATAATAGTACGCGATTCCCAATAAACTGGTTACAAAAATTGACATGAGCCATTAACACTGCTAAACTTTTGTTTACTTAAGCCGGGAGTAGTCTCGACTTGGTTACAAACATAACCGACCAATCTGAAATAGGCATTTATATTGGGTAAGATTCATTCTCTATTTTTTTTCAACAAAGAGCGCCCCAGGTCCCTATTTTTATAAAAAAAAATGTCACAATTTGAACTTACAAAATAAATTAACAATAAATTGGGTAATTTCATTGGTCAAATAAAAAGACATGAATTGTAGAGAGAAAACAACGCACTTTCTAATGACGTATTACACTATTATTAAACGGCTTGGTTTTAATAAGTTACCAAGCGATAAAAATTGTCAATTTTCGTGATTTTATTAGTTTTAGACACATACACACCTCACTAAGACTAGATTTTTAGGATAAAACAATTTGATTTTGAAAAAACGATCACTCGATTTAACAAAACAAAAGAATAAATTATACAAATCAAGCAACGACAAAAAAGTGTTTTTTAAGTGATAATAGTTGAATAAGTATAGCATCCTCCCCTTGGAGGATACCAAAAGATTGTTAAACCAACACAATGTCCAGCCGCCTTTTTTTTGGCCTAATCCTCCAGACCAGAGAAAAAATATGGTTTATTGATCTGCATACTTGGGTCTTTATCTTCTGTATACTTAGGTCTGATTAGTCTGTATATTTAGGTCTGATTGGTCTGTATATTTAGGTCTGATTGGTCTGTATATTTAGGTCTGATTGGTCTGTATATTTAGGTCTGATTGGTCTGTATATTTAGGTCTGATTGGTCTGTATATTTAGGTCTGATTGGTCTGTATATTTAGGTCTGATTGGTCTGTATATTTAGGTCTGATTGGTCTGTATATTTAGGTCTGATTGGTCTGTATATTTAGGTCTGATTGGTCTGTATATTTAGGTCTGATTGGTCTGTATACTTAGGTCTGATTGGTCTGTATATTTAGGTCTGATTGATCTGTATACTTAGGTCTGATTGGTCTGTATATTTAGGTCTAATTGGTCTGTATATTTAGGTCTGATTGGTCTGTATATTTAGGTCTGATTGGTCTGTATATTTAGGTCTGATTGGTCTGTATACTTAGGTCTATGATAAGATTCTATTGGCTTGCATGTTTCAAATAGCAAGCATATATAATATATTATATCACAAAATTGTGTACAAAAAAGCATAGCCCGATGTACACGATGTGCACATATAATGTACTCATGAGTTTAACTATAGTTTTTTTTTAAAAAAAAGTGTAAATGTATTGCTGTGTTTGGCTATTAAATATAGATATATAATTGTTGACACTAAGTTAACTCTTTAGTCCACTAAAGTTGGTGTCGCAAGACAAAATCATGCTTTCTAGTAAGTATATACTTTCTAGTAAGTATATACTTATATATATATATATATATATATATATATATATATATATATATATATATATATATATATTGTCATGTATATTGTTATTTCCAAGTATTGGAACACGCAATGTTTATTCTTCTCTCTCTCTTATTTCTCACTACACACGATTTTGTGGGCGGGGCTTAGTTTTTTCGATTGGCTGACGTTTAGTGAGAAGACGAGAGATTCTTGGTAAACTTGGTATTCAGTGTTGACCTAGAGTTCTCGGAGTTTCTGGGAACGACTCATTATTTAATAGGGGAAGTTCCTATCGTTTTGTTATGAGTTTTGTAATGATACCATGATTTTCACCCCTACTGGTAATGGGTCTGTCCTTTACACCACTTGGATAGTATTTAATGATTTGTTTTGTCTGAAAGACAGAGAGTTTCAAAATATGTTCCTTTGAGGACGCTTGAGTTTGCACTATTTTATTCTAACTGTACATAATACAAACATTGTATATATTTAATATATCACCTGAATTAAACTATCATCAACTTTTACACTGAAGCTTTCTTGTCAAGTTACTATTCTATTGGTTTGTCTACAATACTATAAGATTTATCTACTGCTCTCGTCGGCATCCGTCCGTCTCCAAGAGACGATGGTGTAGCTTCACGGCAATGGTGACCAGCTGCACCGCCGAGAATGGCTGTGGAGGCCAACTCGGGAGTGGCAATCCCTGCCGCACTTCAGGCATTTGAAGGTGGATGGCTGTTGTAAAGGAACCTTCCGCCTCGCTCTTTTCTGGATGGCAGCTTCCATGCGCCCAGTTTCTGCGCGGGATGTGCCAAGCCTGACTGCGAGCCTCCAGGTTGGTCGGTGAGAAGCTTGGCATTCCCATGTGTCAAGGTCAATTGAGCTCTCGTTCAGGTCTCTTTTGCAAAGGTCCTTGAATCGCAGTTTTGGGCGCCCTATCTTCCGGTGGCCTTCGACCAGTTCTCCATAGAGGAGGTCTTTAGGAATGCGACCTGCATTCATCCTTTTCACATGGCCGAGCCACCTGAGGCGTTTCTCACTAAGCACAGCGTGAAGGCTGCTCATGTTGGCTCTCCCCAGCACCTCTGTGTTGGAGACCCTATCCTGCCACTTAATATTGTTTTTAATTTGCCTGGTGCGGTTGTTTTTTGTCCTACTACTCTAATGTCAAGGAAAATAACTGTTAGAACACAAATACTGAGTTTTTGCCCAGGACTATAAGAAGAGTTCGTGTAATACTGAAACATAAATAATAATAACTAAAGTCTCCCCTAGGACTAACGAGAATTATCAGCAGGATCTACACAGCTCTAGCCACAAGGGGATTGTGGATGTAACACAATTTGGTGGTCTCGTTCGGTATAGTTGAGTTCTACTTTTCCTGACATAGGATTGATAAAATTTGTTGATCTCGTCTGGAATATTTGAGTTCTACTTTTCCTGAACTTGGATTGGAACAAATTTGTTGGCTTGTACCGGAAAAAAATGAGTTTTATATTTTTCCTGACCTAGAAATATTTTTTGACATTAGTAGTACTGAGAGCGCCATATTTGTGTTTCGTTTTCTAGGACTAATGTGGTTTGTAAACTAGTCAACAAACTGGTTTCGTTCTCTAGGACTGTAAAATTATTTTTTTTAAAGAGGAGAGAACTGGTTTGCATATTTATTCCTTTGAAAGTGTGAAGATTCCACGAAGTGTGTAATATTATATGGTGCCAATTTCTGGACAAATCGTAAGTTGGGACTTTATATTTTACTATACCATATATATTACTCTACTATCACAAATATTACGGACGCTATAAGCTTACTATGGCTTCAAATATATCAAGTGAGGAACTTAATGCCATGTCATTTGCTGAACTAAAAGAACTAGCTAAGTCCTTTGGGATTGAGGCAGGACAGGCAAGACCTAATCGTAATCGTTTGATAAAAAAAATATGACATGTTTGAACGGGCAGAATGCCATGAACACTGGTAATGTAGTTGAAGTGGGCCAGAACGATATCAATTAAGGTAATGTAGCTCCCAGTGGGGGCGAGGTAGGTGCCCACGGATACGAGGTACAAAATATGTCATCTAGATCATCAAACAATGATGAAGATAAAGGGTTGAGTGAAAACCTAAAATTCCAATTAGCTATGAATAGAATGGAATCGGAAAGAATTAGGATAGAAACTTAAAGGGAAAATGAAAGAATTAGGATAGAAACTGAAAGGGAAAATGAAAGAATTAGGATAGAAACTGAAAGGGAAAATGAAAGAATTAGGATTGAAAGTAGAGAAAGGATAGAGATGGCACTCATGAACAGACCTGACCATCGTAAGGACAGCAATGGTATGGATATTAGCGCAATGAAGCAACACTTGCCTATATTCAGAGAAGAAAAAGTTCAAGACTTCTTTTTTGCTTTTTGAGAGGATAGTTGTAGATTATCAGTTCCCTGATGATAAGATGACCTTATTGTTAAGGTCAACTCTCAACAAAGGAAAAGCATTGGACGTAGTGTTGAGTTTAACACCTGAGGAAATAAATGACTATGAAGTGATCAAAGATAGGGTGCTAAAAAGTTATTCCCTAACACCAGAAAAATATAGAAAGCTATTTAGAGACAGAAAGAAGGCATATGATCAAACTCATGTAGACTTTTTGAGACATAAAGAGAAAATGTTAGAACAGTGGCTAAGGTCACAGAATGTAAGTGAGTTTGATAAACTCAAGAACCTAATATTGTTTGAGGAATTCAGTGATTGTATTCGAGTGGATATTAAAACCCACATCTCAGACCGAGGGGTTGAAGATGTGCATGAAGCTGCTAGATTGGCAGATAACTATGCCATAATTCACGCCAGCATTAAGCCATAGTATGCTGAAAAACCCAAAAGTGCACAAGCCAGAGCCCATGGAGGCTAGTAAACCAAAAGTGACAAGTTAAAACAATAATAAGAACAGTAGTGTAAATGATAATAGTAACTTAGTTCATTTCAGGAAGCAGACAGATGTAAATAAAGCCAAGGTGGTGTGTTTCAATTTTTAAGAAAGAGGGCAACATGAAGAAAGATTGTTGGATCCTTACCAAGAAGCAAGGTGCTATTCTACACTGTGCCAGAGTGCAGAAAGACAGCAAGCAGACAGAAGAAGTGTGCAACACAAGGTCAAGAAACTCAAACGAAATGCGTCCGACATCGCCCATAGTCGTGGAGTCGATGATTTTTTAGAACAGCCTATCAAAGGTAAAAGAGAATAGCTGTACTCAATCTATTATGCTTTCAGAAGGCCGTGAGGAACAGATGGTTCCTGAAGTCCCGGAAGAGATCGACCTATCCGATTTTCGACCCTTTCTCTACGAGGGGACAGTGTCGACAGAAGTCGATGTACTCAGCAAGAAGAAAATACAGATATTACGTGACACGGGTTCTGCTGTCAGCGTGATTCTAAAGGGCAGTGTGCCGTTAACAGATGCCACCAGTACCGGTGAGTCTGTTGTGCTGAGAGGTGCTAGTATGGAGGCTGTGGAAGCTCCACTGCACAGAATAAAACTCGAGATTTTTACAGGTAGCATTGTAGTGGGAGTGTGGCGCGCACTACCCGTCAAAGGCGTTTCCATGATATTAGGAAATGACATTATGGGCGGCAGAGTTACTGTCGAGCCCATGGTTAAAGTGTTGGAGACGAAGATGGCGGAGGACACAAACCGACGTCCTGCCAATGAACGCCCAACATGTGTACTGACAAGAGCAATGCAGAAAAATAAGTCGGTAAAGACTCCTGCTACGCCGTGTAGTGCAACAAAAGATGTGTTTGTCTGTTCTGAAGACACACATGTGAATGAAACAGTGATAACAGAAACACCTGACATCGATTTAAGTGCTACGTTCTTTGCTGAACTAACAACTGGTGATGCAACAGAGAACGAAGAAATTGGTGAAAGAACAATTGAATGACGAAGTAGTAATGCAACTCAGAATGAAAGCTGTTGATTAAAAGACTGCAGATGCAATGGCGGAATGTTTCTACATGAAAGATGAAGTGTTGATGAGAAAGTCGAAACCGCTCAACTCAGGTACAAACGAGTGGGACAGTATTCACCAGATTGTATTACCTAAGTGCTATCGTCAAGATATACTGCGTATGGCGCATGATCTTCATTTCGCTGGTCACATGGGAGTCCGAAAAACGCACCAACGTATCCTCCCCTACTTCTACTGGCCAGGACTGAGAAGAGATGTCGAACAATACTGCAAGACTTGCCACGAATGCCAAATGGTAGGACGTCCTAACCAACGAATTCCTGTCGCTCCACTCCAGCCGATACCAGCGTTCGACGAAACATTCAGTTATATACTCATTGATTGCGTGGGCTCGTTGCCGAAAACAAAAGCCGGTTTCCAATACCTGCTCACAGTCATGTGTTCATCCACTCGCTTCCCGGAAGCCATTCCGTTGCGGAACATAACAACAGTGAAGGTGGTAGACGCCCTCGCAAATTTCTTTACACGTTATCGCCTACCGAAGACAGTACAGTCCGACCAGGGGACTAACTTTACTTCGAACATTTTCAAACAAGTCATGGAACAATTAAGAATAAGGCATAGGCTATCAAGTCCCTATCATCCTGAGAGCCAGGGAGCTCTGGAAAGGTTTCATCAGAAATTAAAATCGATGCTTAAAAAGTACTGTTATTAAAACGAGAAAGACTGGGATAAGGGTGTGCCTTATGTACTGTTCGCTGCAAGGGAGGCCACACAGGAATCCCTGGGGTTTAGCCCATTCGAACTTGTGTATGGACACTCAGTCAGAGGTCCGATGAAACTTCTACATTAAACTTGACTAACGGACATTGAACCGGTTGGACTTTTGTCATATGTAGATAAATTTAAAAATAGGCTTTATCATGCTTTTAACCATATAAAAATTCATTTTCCACAGATGCAGGAGCGTATGAGACAGAACTATGACCGGAAAGCTATAGCTAGAACTTTTGCACCAGGTGACAAAGTTCTTGTGTTTCTACCTTTGCAAAATCAGCCTTTAAGTGCAAAGTTTAGTGGACCCTATGAGATAGAGTCAAAGCTTGGCGAGGTCAATTATTTGGTAAAGACTCCTGACCGGAGACAAAAGCAGAGAGTATGCCATATTAATTTACTTAAGCCCTATGTTTCAAGGGAAGAGAGTAAACCAAGGGAGGTCCCCATGATTTCATTAGCTAGAGTCCCGACTGACTTATCTAAGACATAACACAAGTTTGCATACAATAAACTTAATAATATAGATGCCCTTAAGAGCTAAGATACAAAGCTAGAACATCTTCCGGTAGAACATAACCAGAATATTATGAATCGGATACATGAAAATAAGTCAATGTTTACAAATGTTCCCAGTAGGACACATGTATTAGAGCACGATGTAGTGTTAACCGAGGGTGCCAGTTCTATTAAGCAGCATCCATATAGAGTTGACCCCATTAGACCTGAGCATATTAGATCAGATGTAAAGTACCTGTTAAAAGATGACATAGGAGAAAAATGTGATAGCAAATGGTCTACACCCTGTGTGATGGTACCAAAAGCCGACCACACACTGCGGTTTTATAGAGACTTTGGGAAATTAAGTAATTTAACAGAGACCGACTGTTATCCCATTCCCTGTATAATCGACAAGATATAGACAAGGTCATAGCTGATTTTCTATCTCGGGTGCTACATGATTGACTGAATAACCCAATGCTTCTTTTACAGATCATCTCACTTGTTCATTAAACATGTGTCATGATAACCTATCATTCGTTTAATTTTGATTATGGAATACCTATAGAATACTTGTATCATACAGAAGTCAAATCTTTTGATAGTATTAATCATTTTTTTATAATCATGTATTATATTGATGTTATATATTTTAAATTCACTTGATTCATTTTCTTATGGAAAAGAAAATCCATTTAAGTTTTGATGCATTATGCAATAAATATATATATGCATGTATTTACTTGATATGGATGGATGAAAGTAATTGTCATCACATGCAATTAAGTGGGGAAACTTTAAGTTAAATGATTTTTTATCTTGTTCTATTTTAGTTAATGAGTAAAACTAAATAATAATGTGTACAATTTTTATCTTAAAAAGAGATGTAATAGCAATTGGTATAAATTAATAGATAATATTGGAAATCTATTGCTAAATTATTATATATTGGTAATAGAATGGGAAAAGCTAGTGGATACTATCCCTATGTTATATATTTCATATATCCGGGAATGGAGGGAAACAAAGGTACCTAAAGGTGTGCCCTCATTCAATCCTGAACAATCTTTTATATTAAACTATTTAATTTGCCAAAAACGCATAATTACATTTTAATATTTAGATTACTGTAGTAATTGTAACTGGAGCGTATTTTCTCCTCATATTTGAGAAAATGGGAAGTAATCATCACCTTAAGTACGAACCCTGTTAATGTCAAGTTGACACTGTAATTTAAAGGGGAATTAACCTATAGTTTGATTCGAGTGACTTATTACTTATCTTTTAGTTTGTATATTAGAGGTAAACTGTTGAAAATTGCCAGAGTTTGAGCAATGTTATATTTTGTTACGAACTTTGCCCTCTTTACCCAGCTATCCCCTTATAGCTGACCTCTACTTTCATTGGTTGAGGCCAGTGACTGGCTAATGTGTAAATGTGTCACGAGTGGACACGGGGATTGTGCTTACTTTTTAAGTCGTCGAGCTGTGCGGTTGTTTTTCAGTTGTTATGTACTTGTTTTATTGAATTTAGGAGTTTTTGTTCTTTGAAAAGTAATGAGTCGACTTGAGAATCCATTAAAATTAATCTACTAACCATACCCCTAGATCAACGCGTTACAATTGGGATCTCGTCCGAAAAGCAGTTGATGCAGTAGTCTGGAAAAACTACATTATAATGGAGTAACCGATAACAGACTTTTCCATCTCCAAAGTAAGTAATATTCAACTGGAGTTAGCCAAGATTGAACTAGAAAAATTTTAATTTAAAATGGAACTAGCTAGTAAGGAGAGGCTACAAAAACTAGCAATGGAAACTGCATGGGAAAAAGAAAAACTAGCAATGGAAAAAGAAAAACTAGCAATAGGAACTGCAAGGGAAAAATAAAACCTAGCTAGTAAGGAGAGGTTGGAAAAAGAAAAACTAGCAATGGAAGCTGCAATGGAAAAAGAAAAACTAGCAATAGAAATGGAAGAAAGATTAGCCAAACTGGCTAAAGAGATAAAAATGTCACAACAGATAAAACAAGAAGCTATTACTAAACAGACTCATATAAATGATCTTTTCAGGTATATAAAATATGTTCCCAAATTAAATGAAAATGAACCTGTTGACCAGTATTTTGACCGTTTTGAAAGAGTAGCCACAGACTTTCCGTTCCCAAAAGAAAAATGGGCTGTACTCGTCCGACAAGCACTCACTAAAGTCGCTAACCGCAAAGCACGAGAGGTCATAGTTTTATTGAAAGACGAAGAGTTTGATGATTACCAATATATCAAAGAAGCCATCATTAGAAGATACGAATCGGTACCAAAAAGTCATGGAAAGATGTTTAGAAAGCCCACAATAGAAAACGCCGACGACCTAAATACCAAGCAGAAAAAACTCACTGAGACATCTCAACAAATCGTGTGTCAACATTGTAAAAAAGTAGGCCACGCCAGAGGAGACTGCTGGTTAACAAACAAGAAAGGTTTAAAACAACCAAACAAAGAAATCGGAGCTTCTGAGATAAGTGAAAGTATAACAATACAGCCTGCGTGTCAAAATTGTAATAAAATCGGTCACGCACGAAAAGATTGTTGGTTCCTGAAAAAGAAAGTTTCAAAGCACTCAGAAAATAAAATGGGAGCTTATGATATGATTGAAGGTCAGCCAAAGCCAAAGCCTGTGTGTAAGAACTGCGATAAACTGGGTCACACACTAGAGGACTGTTGGTTTATGGAAAAAAGAAAAGATTCACAGCAAACAGAACACGAAATGGGAGACTACTGTCGTCCACCTACTATAAAGGTAGAAACGTGCAAGGTTATCCAGTGTGCTGATGAAAGAAAGGAAAATAACTCAGAAAGTTCATCAATGAAAGAATTGTCACCTTATATAACTAAAGGCGACAGAAAAGATTCACAGCAAATAGAACACGTGATGGAAGCCTACTGTCGTCCACCTACTACAAAGGTAGAAACGGTCAAGGTTATCCAGTGAGCTGATGAAGGAAAGAAAAATAACTTAGAAAGTTCTTCAATTAAAGAATTGTCACCTTTTATATCTAAAGGCTACATATCGATCTCAGATAATAGAGAAATCTTTACAAAGGTAGAACCTGGTAAGGTAAACCAGTGTGCTGATAAGAAGATAGAAACTTCATTTGAAGAGAAGATAGAAACTTCAACTCTTGACGAATTTTCGCCATTTACATCTGAAGATAAAACTAAGCTACAAAAACCAGTTAAAATCCTAAAGGATACCAGTGAAACTATGTCCCTGAGTCTAGAGGGTATATTATCACTCTCTGAACAAACATATACTGGACAAAAGGTACTAATCAAAGGTATGAGATGGGACATGTGGAAGTTCCGCTTCAACGCATTCATCTTAAGTCCAAACTTATTTCCGGTCCAGTGATTGTAGGAGAAAACCTACACTTCCATTTGACGGAATCTCTGTCATAATTGGAAATGACTTAGTAAAAGGCTGTGTAAAGCCTGAACTGATTGTGACTCATACTCCTGAAGTCAACAATACAGAAATAGAAGATACTGAACTGTACCCTATTTATGCCATTACCCGAGGCATGAATCAAAAAGACAATAGGGACAAGACGCCTGGTGGACCAGCCAAAAATGACAATAATCGGAGCGAAATCGACTTGGAAGCTACCTTCTTTTCCAAGGTTGGTAGAACGACCTGTAGACAACGGAGGAGATAAGTTATCTCCCAGGCAGCAATTAATCCAAGAACAACAGAAAGATACAGAGCTGGAAAAGCTGCGTGAGAGTGTTGTGGCTGAGTCTGACGTCAGAGATGGCTCTGTACAATATTTTGTACGTGGTGGAATGCTGATGAGGAGTTGGAGACATCCGGATGCTGCGCCAGAGGATAACTGGAGAATGGTGGAGCAAATCGTGGTTCCGGTGAGGTACCAAGATGACATTATTGAGGTAGCGCATGACTCGCCCTTTTCGGGTCATTTGGGGATGAACAAAACATATCAACGCATATTGCCCCACTTTTATTGGCCTGGGTTGAAACGTGACGTCACCGCCTACTGTAAATCGTGCGAATCATGTCAACTCATAGGCAAGCCGAACAAGCTAATAACAGTTGCGCCACTACAGCCAATTCTTGCTTTTGGCGAACCTTTCTCACATATTATCATCGACTGCGTGGGACCCCTTCCCAAAACTAAATCAGGTCACCAATACTTGCTGACTATGATGTGTACCGCAACTAGGTATCCAGAAGCGGTGCCCCTTCGCAGTATCAACGCAGAGAAAATAGCAGAGGCGTTAACAGAGTTTTTCACCTGGTATGGTCTACCCCAATCGGTGCAAACCGACAAAGGAACCAACTTTACTTCCAAACTTTTTCAACAAGTTCTAGATCGATTGAAGATACAACATAGAATGTCAACGGCATACCACCCAGAAAGCCAGGGAGCGCTAGAGCGTTTCCACCAAACATTAAAGACGATGTTAAAAACGTATTGCCATGACCATCAGAAAGATTGGAACAAAGGAGTGCCATATGTGCTCTTTGCTGCCCGTGAAGCGATACAAGAGTCCCTGGGCTTTAGTCCATTCGAGTTGGTTTTTGGACACACCGTCAGAGGTCCATTAAAACTGCTTAAAGAAGCCTGGAAAGATGAACAAACCGAGACAAGAGGAATCATTGACTGTGTAGATAAGTTTAAAAATCGTTTGTTCAATTCTTTTGTATTTGATAGAGACAAGTTAAAACAAGCCCAGCGCAAAATGATAAAAAATCACGAGTTCGCACATTTAAGCCAGGGGAAAAAGTGTTGTTATTTCTCCCCACCAACACTCACCCCCTTTCTGACTTCGGTCCATACGAAGTAGATTCAAAGGTCAGTGAGGTCAACTACATGATCAAACATTATGTGGGTAGGGAAACGGTAGAGGGTAAACATTCCCTTCCAACTCACCCCATGTCACCTATTGTTGTTGAGCCTGACGAACAACACTGTGAAATTGACCATAAATTTAGTGGGTGTAAACTAAAAAACTCCACTGTGCTTGAGAACATTGATGAAAAACTTAAACATTTAAAAATGTCAGAGAGCAATGTCATCAAGTCCATTATTCTAGAATACCCTATGTTATTCAATGATGTTCCTACGAGAACACACTTGATGGAACATGATGTCATTTTGAATGAGAATGTTTCTCCAATAAAACAACACCTGTATAGAGTTAACCCTAACCAGTTAGCTATTATTCAGAAAAAGATCCAATACATGTTAGAGAATGATATCATCACCCAAAGCTGTAGCTATTGGAGTTCACCATGTCTCATAGTTCCAAAAGCAGATAAATCAGCCCGCTTTGTACTGATTACTGCAAACTAAATGCAGTAACTAAAACTGTATTGTGAATTGTATTGATGACAAGGAAATTGGTAGACCTTGAGCACTTACACATATTTGTCTTATGTTAACTTATGTTTGAAAAAACAAACATCATGCTATTTCTGCTGCCAAAGAATTATTAAGTTTTCTAAAGTCTATAAGATGTAATTACTTACTAATTGATATCAATATTTTGTTGTTGTTGGGTGCTAGTTTTTTTTAATTATTTTTTGGTTGATTAAGTAAATTGACTAGTACTTTGAATAATATTCATGTCTTAAATGCAGATGAAATGTTTAAACTAAGAATTTATGTTGTATACAAAAGAGTGTGCACATAAATTGATGACGTAATTAGGAAAATGTCACTGATATCATAGAAATTGTATTTATAAATGAATTTTCTATAAACTAGCTTCATTCTGTCACTTACAAAGTTTAATTTCTTAAATTTAACATAAATTAATGTAATTTTGATATTATACTATAATTATAGTCGTAAGTTTATTAAATCTATAATGCTCATTAATTGTCGCAACTTATTGTCGCGTAGAGATTTTTTTCTTAAGAGGATGTGGTTAATTTGCATTAGAAAGAGAGAGTAGAATGATACTGATAGAGAGATAAGGAAAAACGTGAGAGAGAGAAGGAGAGTATTGTTTGATTCTAGGAATTGGGGTCAACAGTTATCTAATGTGTAGTTAGAAAGACGGCCAGCAGGCTTGAAATTGAAAATTAAACTGTCCTAGAGCTGAGACCGTAATTGGGTCAAGCATACACTAGTGAACAGTGGAAAACTTATGCTACAGAGATAGTATGATTTTTATGAATGGAAAGAAATTTAATTTTAATACGGGAAGTGTCGCCGCGGTTGAGTTGATTGTCGGTTGAGTTGATTGTCGGTTTAGTTGATTGTCGTTTTTTTGTTATGAAGTTATTGACAATGACAAAAGATGTTTAGTTCAGAATTAAATGGACGTGGGTTGAGTTAACCTTAAAATCGGGAAAATTAATGCATTGTATTGATTTTTCAATGAAGAATGAGATTGTTGTTTTCTGTCAAGAATTAAAGCTATGATATTTCTTGTCTTGCCAGAGTTAACCTGAATATTGTAATTCTACTATTATGCTGTTGTCAGTGTTGTGCGTTATATTTACACTGCTGTAATGTCACATTTTCTTCCTTATGTTCTCATCAATTTTACCCATATTATTGTCACATAGTTTTGTTTCTGTACCTTGAGATATTTATATAAAAAAAATATTTAGTTTAAGATTAACAAAAACATTTTTTTATCCCCGGATAATAGGGTGTTACGAACTTTGCCCTCTTTACCCAGCTATCCCCTTATAGCTGACCTCTACTTTCATTGGTTGAGGCCAGTGACTGGCTAATGTGTAAATGTGTCACGAGTGGACACGGGGTTTGTGCTTACTTTTTAAGTCGTCGAGCTGTGCGGTTGTTTTTCAGTTGTTATGTACTTGTTTTATTGAATTAAAGAGTTTTTGTTCATTGAAAAGTAATGAGTCGACTTAAGAATCCATAAGAATGAATTAATCTACTAACCATACCCCTAGATCAACGCGTTACAATTTGTTTAAATAGATTAAAACTTTTCGCACATTTTTGGTGGAAATCCACACAACTGTACATAGTTAAAATAGGAATGTCTAGAATTTTTCGGAATTATTTGTACTTGTTGAGACATTAGTTAATTTTAATATTAACGGGGAAATATTAAAATGTGTCCATCACGTTATTATCACAATTACCATTGGGTTATGATACTTTTTATAATTTAGTTGTGCTAGTGAGCCATGTTTTGCTTAAATTGTCTTATGATCTTCCATTGATTGATGGTTGTTAAAACAATAGTGTTAAGTATGAAAAATGTACCATGTTGGGTATTACTATGGTAATTATGGTACATTATTTCTTTCAATGGGTGGGGGCGTGTCATGTATATTGTTTTTTCCAAGTATTGGAACACGCAATGTTTATTCTTCTCTCTCTCTCATTTCTCACTACACACGATTTTGTGGGCGGGGCTTAGTTTTTCCGATCGGCTGACGTTTAGTGAGAAGACGAGAGATTCTTGGTAAACTTGGTATTCAGTGTTGACCTAGAGTTCTCGGAGTTTCTGGGAACGACTCATTATTTAATAGGGGAAGTTCCTATCGTTTTGTTATGAGTTTTGTAATGATACTATGAGTTTCACCCCTACTGGTAATGGGTCTGTCCTTTGCACCACTTGGATAGTATTTAATGATTAGTTTTGTCTGAAAGACAGATAGTTTCAAAATATGTTTCTTTGAGGACGCTTGAGTTTGCACTATTGTATTCTAACTGTACATAATACATATATTGTATATATTGAATATATCACATAAATGAATCTATCAACAACATTTACACTGAAGCTTCCTTGTCAAGATACTATTCTATTGTGTTGTCTACAATACTATAAGATTTATCTACTACTCTAATGTCAAGGAAAGGAACTGTTAGAACACAAATACTGAGTTTTTGCATAGGACTATAAGAAGAGTTCGTGTAATACTGAAACATAAATAGTAATAACGAAAGTCTCCCCTAGGACTAACGAGAATTAACAGCAATATCTACATAGCTCTAGCCACAAGGGGATTGTGGATGTAACAATATATATATATATATATATATATATATATATTTATATATATACAGGTTCTAATTCTAGTTCATTAGCGCTATGAATGCATGATAGCTCTGCTTTTTAAAGTTTTGTTCTTTAGAAAATGTAAATTCCCATTTGACATTTTTTTGTTCGAATATTATTTTTTATGAA
Source organism: Anisus vortex (assembly GCA_949126835.1). Lineage (NCBI taxonomy): Eukaryota > Metazoa > Mollusca > Gastropoda > Planorbidae > Anisus > Anisus vortex. The sequence continues at coordinate 10,372,827 of OX421498.1, read as the reverse complement.
ATATATATATAAATGTGTAGATTCTACTCAACATGCAAAAGGTGTTAAGGTATCAAAATTAAATAAAATTAATACAATAATAAATAGGAATACTCATGAAGTGGGGATAACTCATTTTTTTTCTTTACTAAAAGGTGATTTAGCCCCCTTTAAAATGTGCACAGCAGGTATGAAATATGTATGAAATGTGTCATGCGCGAGAATTGAAGCGTTCACAAACTTATGTGATTCTTCTTCTTCTTTTTCGTTCTCAAATTGAAAATTGCGTGGCAGTATGTTTTGCACCATTAAGGCCCACTGCAGCGGCTTCAGTCAGCTGTTTTTTTATGTGCTTCCGTAGCCTTTGATCAACAAAGACCATCTGCAAGGCAGCAGTTGATTTATTTTTGGAGTTTTCTTTCCTAGATGACTGATATCACTAGCTAAAGGCCTCATCTGTCCGGGTTTAGAGTTAGAGCGCTATAGGCCTATGTTCACTTTTCGCAGTCATTTCTTTAGATTTTTGAGGCATATTTTAAATAGTATCTTTACCACGGGATACCCCACCTCACCATCCAGGAAAGTAAACCAGTTGGTACGCGGTGCTTATTCAGTATTCACGGTTAACCGTTATATCTAAAGGTCATTTTTCTTACCCGCCACCTGGGGACGCGCTTGGTAGGACAATATATCGCAGTGATTTATTGACAATCATGACAGCAGCAACTTTCAATAGAATAGAAAATTGAATTGAATAAATAATGTAGCAGGCTAGACAATCTATATCAAAACACACATCTTAAGAAAATAGGTCATATGTATAGATTCTACATAAGTTAATTAATTAACCAATAACAAAATTAAAGTTAAAAAAAAATATCACTTACGAACTTTTGTTGGAAGGGAATCAGGAGTGGTCTCAATGATAGTCGAGTGTGACGAAGTGTCGGTCAAAGAACAGATTACTTTTACTACCGTATCAATACTTGTGAAAGTGATTGTAGACGTAGTTACAGTTGAGCTATCGAACTGTAAATACAAGGGGAAAAGTCTACGCTATAAGTTTAGTCCACATTACATAAACAAAAAGTCTATCCGTTGGTGTGATAGGATCGTGTAGACCTGCAGACACCCAGTTCAGGCGTTTATCTTGATCAGAGTTTCCCAAATTAGGGGATCTCAACCAATAAACAAGACACATAAACAAAATGTATCGGTCGCTAAAAGTAGGGAAACGATTAAAATGTATCGGTCGCTAAAAGTAGGGGAAAGTTCAAAATGTATCGGGTCGCTAAAATTAGGGGAAAGTTCAAAATGTATCGGTCGCTAAAAGTAGGGGAATGTTCAAAATGTATCGGTCGCTAAACGTAGGAGAAAGTTCAAAATGTATTGGGTCGCTAAAAGTAGGGGAAACTTCAAAATGTATAAGTCGCTAAAAGTAGGGGAAAGTTCAAAATGTATTTGTCGCTAAAAGTAGGGAAAAGTTCAAAATGTATCGGGTCGCTAAAAGTAGGGGAATGTTCAAAATGTATCGGTCGCTAAAAGTAGGGGAAAGTTCAAAATGTATCGGGTCGCTAAAAGTAGGGGAAAGTTAAAAATGTATTGGGTCGCTAAAAGTAGGGAAAAGTTTAAAATGTATGTTAGGCTACAATTAGAATTGATGTAGGTCCATGTTGCGTTATCTACATTTTGAACGAATAAAATCTTATTTTAGCTAATGACATTAACTATAGGCCTAGACATAAACATAGTAGATGCAATTAATTTATAAAAATAGTGTGAAAATGTGTATCTGTAAGATGTTACTTGTAGGCTAGTATAAAGCTTATGATTAGAATGTTAATGTGAGAAAGAAACATTAAAAGTTTATAAATGTAAGCATAACATGAAAATAATAACTAAGCGGTAGTGTTGACGGCTCCAAGACATTTACACACGCGGAAAATTCACGACACGACAAGTATTTGCACGACACTTAATCATACGGACAGTTAATTATAGCGACGTAGCAACACTTTTTTAAAAAAGCATTACCTGCTAGTTGCCATACACGTCCTAATGGTGAAGAAAAGAAAGTGTAGGAAAGAAAATGGAGAGTTATATTTGTGCTCATGTATTTTTTAGATCTAATCTTCTAAACTATTGAATGACATAGAGACAGAAGAATATGTAATAAAAGAAAATGAAAAGAGGAACAGAGTGAGACCTTAAAGTTTTTGTCTGTATACATCCACCAAAAATACCAAGACATTAAAACAAGCGAGAAAACTGTAATACCGGTAGTAAACAACATGAAAAAAAAGAATTGGTAACAGCGTGAACGTTTTATATATCTTGTTACGATCACAATCCCCTTGTGGTCAGAGTCGTGTAAATGCTGTTGCTAATGCTCGTTAGTCCTAGGGTAGACTTTGGTTAACATTTTTTGTATTTCAGTATTCCACGAACTCCTTAATAGTCCTGGGAACAAACTCATGATGATTTGCGTTCTAACAGTTCCTTTTATTGACGTTGTAGTTGTAAATAAAAAATATTATGGTAGTGTAAACATTTCGATACAATTTGACAAGGAAGCTCCAGTGTAAAAGTATCAATCAAGAACATACTTTAATTCAGGCGATATGTGCAAATATATACAATCAGTAGATTATATACAGTTATAATAAAATAGTGCAAACACAAGCGTCCATAACAGGCTCAGAAGAAAACTATCTCGAAACTGACTGCCTTGAAGACAAAACGAATCATTTAATACTATTAGAGTGGTGCACGGAACAGACCTATTACAAGGAGGGGTGAACATAATGGTATTATAACAAAACTTATAATAAAAATGTTAGGAACTCCCCCGTACGAGAAATAATAAACTATTCCCAGCCATTCCGAGAATTTGAGGTCAACACGGAATACCAAAATTACCAAGAATCTTTCGCATTAGTACTAAAAGTCAAGGAAATGGAAAAATAAGCCCCGCCTACAAAGCCTGCGTTAAGAGAAGGCCATTAATATGTGACAGTATGTTATTTTAGTAAATAAAATTACAAAAATAGAAATGGACGAAGAAATAAATGAAAGAGATAGAGAGGGGGAAGTCGATAATATTTGTTTCCATATATTATTATCATAGCACTATGTCCGTTAAAATTGAAAGACAAATGTGAGAAATGGAGAAATAGAGAGAGAGAGATAAAGAAAGAAAAGAAGAAGAAGCGGGAATAGGTGTTACAGTTTTCGTCTATAGTCTATATAATAATATTATGGGTTTTTTATGACGAGCTAAATGGCATTGAAATGAATGAGAAAGTGAGGGAGAAGTAAAGAATTTTAGTTCTTGTTTTAATATAAATATTAATAAAAAGGAAAAAAAGAACAATTATTATTTGTTAGAGTTTTTTGTTAAAAAATTATTTAGTAAAATAAAAGAAAAGGTAAAGGGGACAAAGAAAACCTCAGGGCATCACTAGGCATCACTAGGCATCACTAGGTATCACTAGGTATCACTAGGTATCACTAGGTATCACTAGGCATCACTAGGTATCACTAGGCATCACTAGGCATCACTAGGCATCACTAAGTATAACTAGGAATCAATAGGTATCACTAGAAATCACTAGGTATCACTAGGTATCACTAGACATCACTAGGTATCACTAGGCATCACTAGGTATCACTAGGCATCACTAGGCATCACTAGGTCTCACTAGGTATCGCTAGGTATCACTAGGTATCACTAGGTATCACTAGGCATCACTAGGTATTACCAGGCATCACTAGGTATCACTAGGCATCACTAGGTATCACTAGGCATCATTAGGTATCACTAGGCATCACTAGGTATCACTAGGCATCACTAGGTATCACTAGGCATCACTAGGCATCACTAGGTATCACTAGGCATCACTAGGTATCACTAGGCATCACTAGGTATCACTAGGTATCACTAGGTATCAATAGGCATCACTAGGCATCACTAGGTATCACTGGGTATTACTAGGTATCACTAGGCATTACTAGGCATCACTAGGCATTACTAGGCATCACTAGATATCACTAGGTATCACTAGGCATCACTAGGCATCACTAGGCGTCACTAGTTATTACTAGGCATCACAGGGAATCACTAGGCATCACTAGACATCACTAAGCATCACAGGGCATCACTAGGTATCACTAGGCATCACTAGGTATCACTAGGCATCACTAGGTATCACTAGGCGTCACTAGTTATCACTAGGCATCACTAGGCATCATTAGGCATCACTAGGTATCACTAAGTATAAATAGGTATCACTAGGCATCACTAGGTATCACTAGGTATCACTAGGCATCACTAGGCATCACTAGGTATCACTAGGCGTCACTAGTTATCACTAGGCATCACTAGGTATCACTAGGCATCACTAGGTATCACTAGGCATCACTAGGTATCACTAGGCATCACAGGGAATCACTAGGCATCACTAGACATCACTAAGCATCACATGGCATCACTAGGTATCACTAGGCATCACTAGGTATCACTAGGCGTCACTAGTTATCACTAGGCATCACTAGGCATCATTAGGCATCACTAGATATCACTAGGCATCACAGGGAATCACTAGGCATCACTAGACATCACTAAGCATCACAGGGCATCACAAGGTATCACTAGGCATCACTAGGCATCACTAGGCATCACTAGGCATCAATAGGCATCACTAAGCATTACTAGGCATCACTAGGCATCACTAAGCATCACAAGGAATCACTAGGCATCTCTAGGCATCACTAGGCATCACTAGACATCACTAAGCATCACAGGGAATCACTAGGCATCACTAAGCATCACTAGACATCACTAGGCATCACTAGGCATCACTAGTCATCACTAGGTATCACTAGGCAACACTAGGCATCACTAGGCATCACTAGGCATCAATAGGCATCACTAGGCATCACTAGACATTACTAAGCATCACAGGGAATCACTAGGCATCACTAGGCATCACTAGGTATCACTAGGAATCACTAGGCATCACTAAGCATCATAGGACATCACTGGGCATCATTAGGCATCACTAAACATCTCTAGACATTACTAAGCATCACAGGGAATCACTAGACATCACTAGACATCACTAAGCATCACAGGGCATCACTAGGTATCACTAGGTATCACTAGACATCACTAGGCATCACTAGGCATCACGAGCTAAATGGCATTGAAATGAATGAGAAAGTGAGGGAGAAGTAAAGAATTTTAGTTCTTGTTTTAATATAAATATTAATAAAAAGGAAAAAAAGAACAATTATTATTTGTTAGAGTTTTTTGTTAAAAAATTATTTAGTAAAATAAAAGAAAAGGTAAAGGGGACAAAGAAAACCTCAGGGCATCACTAGGCATCACTAGGCATCACTAGGTATCACTAGGTATCACTAGGTATTACTAGGTATCACTAGGCATCACTAGGTATCACTAGGCATCACTAGGCATCACTAGGCATCACTAGGCATCACTAAGTATCACTAGGAATCAATAGGTATCACTAGAAATCACAAGGTATCACTAGGTATCACTAGACATCACTAGGTATCACTAGGCATCACTAGGTATCACTAGGCATCACTAGGCATCACTAGGTCTCACTAGGTATCGCTAGGTATCACTAGGTATCACTAGGTATCACTAGGCATCACTAGGTATTACCAGGCATCACTAGGTATCACTAGGCATCACTAGGTATCACTAGGCATCATTAGGTATCACTAGGCATCACTAGGTATCACTAGGCATCACTAGGTATCACTAGGCATCACTAGGCATCACTAGGTATCACTAGGCATCACTAGGTATCACTAGGCATCACTAGGTATCACTAGGTATCACTAGGTATCAATAGGCATCACTAGGCATCACTAGGTATCACTGGGTATCACTAGTTATTACTAAGCATCACAGGGAATCACTAGGCATCACTAGACATCACTAAGCATCACAGGGCATCACTAGGTATCACTAGGCATCACTAGGTATCACTAGGCATCACTAGGTATCACTAGGCGTCACTAGTTATCACTAGGCATCACTAGGCATCATTAGGCATCACTAGGTATCACTAGGTATCACTAGGTATCACTAGGCATCACTAGGTATCACTAGGTGTCACTAGGCATCACTAGGCATCACTAGGTATCACTAGGCGTCACTAGTTATCACTAGGCATCACTAGGTATCACTAGGCATCACTAGGTATCACTAGGCATCACTAGGTATCACTAGGCATCACAGGGAATCACTAGGCATCACTAGACATCACTAAGCATCACAGGGCATCACTAGGTATCACTAGGCATCACTAGGTATCACTAGGCGTCACTAGTTATCACTAGGCATCACTAGGCATCATTAGGCATCACTAGATATCACTAGGCATCACAGGGAATCACTAGGCATCACTAGACATCACTAAGCATCACAGGGCATCACAAGGTATCACTAGGCATCACTAGGCATCACTAGGCATCACTAGGCATCAATAGGCATCACTAAGCATTACTCGGCATCACTAGGCATCACTAAGCATCACAAGGAATCACTAGGCATCTCTATGCATCACTAGGCATCACTAGACATCACTAAGCATCACAGAAAAATCACTAGGCATCACTAAGCATCACTAGACATCACTAGGCATCACTAGGCATCACTAGTCATCACTAGGTATCACTAGGCAACACTAGGCATCACTAGGCATCACTAGGCATCACTAGGCATCACTAGGCATCACTAGACATTACTAAGCATCACAGGGAATCACTAGGCATCACTAGGCATCACTAGGTATCACTAGGAATCACTAGGCATCACTAAGCATCATAGGACATCACTGGGCATCATTAGGCATCACTAAACATCTCTAGAAATTACTAAGCATCACAGGGAATCACTAGACATCACTAGACATCACTAAGCATCACAGGGCATCACTAGGTATCACTAGGTATCACTAGACATCACTAGGCATCACTAGGCATCACTAGGCATCATTAAGCATTACAGGGAATTACTAGGCATCACTAGGCATCACTAGGCATCACTAGGCATCACTAGACATCACTAAACATCAGTGGTCATCACTAGGCATCACTAGGCATCACTAGGCATCACTAAGCATCACATGGCATCACTAGGCATCACTAGACATCACTAGACATCACTAGGCATCACTAAGCATTACTAGGTATCACTAGGCATCACTAGGTATCACTAGGTATCATTAGGCATCACTAGGCATCACTAGGCATCACTAAGTATCACTAGGTATCACTAGGTATCACTAGGTATCTTTAGGTATCACTAGGCATCACTAGGTATCACTAGGCATCACTAGGTATCACTAGGCATCACTAGGCATCACTAGGCATCACTAGGTATCACTAGGTATCACTAGGTATCACAAGGTATCACTAGGTATCACTAGGCATCACTAGGTATCACCAGGCATCACTAGGTATCCCTAGGCATCACTAGGTATCACTAGGCATCATTAGGTATCACTAGGCATCACTAGGTATCACTTGGTATCACTAGGCATCACTAGGTATCACTAGGCATCACATGGAATAACTAGGCATCACTAGACATCACTAAGCATCACAGGGCATCACTAGGTATCACTAGGCATCACTAGGCGTCACTAGTTATCACTAGGCATCACTAGGCATCATTAGGCATCACTAGATATCACTAGGCATCACAGGGCATCACTAGGTATCACTAGGCATCACTAGGCATCACTAGGCATCACTAGGCATCACTAGGCATCAATAGGCATCACTAAGCATCACTAGGCATCACTAGGCTTCACTAAGAATCACAAGAAATCACTAGGCATCTCTAGGCATCACTAGGCATCACTAGACATCACTAAGCATCACAGGGAATCACTAGGCATCACTAAGCATCACTAGACATCACTAGGCATCACTAGGCATCACTAGTCATCACTAGGCATCACTAGGCATCACTAGGCATCACTAGGCATCACTAGGCATCACTAGGCATCACTAGGCATCTTTAGGCATCACTAAGCATCACAGGGAATCACTAGGCATCACTAGGCATCACTAGGTATCACTAAGCATCACTAGGCATCACTAAGCATCACAGGACATCACTGGGCATCATTAGGCATCACTAAACATCTCTAGACATTACTAAGCATCACAGGGAATCACTAGACATCACTAGACATCACTAAGCATCACATGGCATCACTAGGTATCACTAGGTATCACTAGGCATCACTAGGCATCACTAGGCATCACTAGGCATCATTAAGCATAACAGGGAATTACTAGGCATCACTAGGCATCACTAGGCATCTCTAGGCATCACTAGACATCACTAAACATCAGAGGTCATCACTAGGCATCACTAGGCATCACTAGGCATCACTAAGCATCACAGGGCATCACTAGGCATCACTAGACATCACTAGACATCACTAGGCATTACTAAGCATCACTAGACATCACTAGACATCACTAGGCATCACATGACATCACTAGACATCACATGACAACACTAGACATTACATGACATCACTAGACATCGCTAGGCATCACTGGAACATGTGCGCCCTACCCATCGCTGAATACACTTAGAAAGGTTGTCATTGATTAGACAAGTTTTATTTTGTGTACTGTCAATGTTAGTTTATATATACATGTGTGTGTGTTTGCTTGTAGTTGATGGGTGGGGCGGTTGGAGAAGGCGCCACCGTTCTTCTTAGCTGCTGTCTTTTCCTGCTTATAGATATTATACAAGTCTAAATGGGAACAAAAGGTAGGATTATCGCATTGAACGCTTTATTTGTTTTATTATTTTTAATTGATTATAGGTTTTAATAGTCATGTAAAAACTAAAAAAAAAAATATAAAGTACATTTTGATCAATTCATTACAAATAGTGATGAAATGGGAGAAAAGAAAACCAAGGATGTGCATAGGGTTCACGTATCCCCTATAGACCATAGGGCAACATAATCTATATTTTTTTCCTATGTAATAATTAAATGGTGTGTTTATCTGTCGCTGTGATTAGCTGTCCGTATGCTTGATTGTCGTGTGATTACTTGTTCGCGTGTTTAAGTGTCATGTGATTAAATAAAGGCGTGTTTAAGTGTTATGTGGTCAAGTGTTTAATTGCCGCGTGTTTAGATATCGGCACACCATCAACTAAGATGTATTTAAAGTAATTTTTAACTTCAAAAAAAAATATCGCGCTGGGACAATTAATCAGCTTACATATATATATTTTGTTAAATGGATATTTTAATTTTTTATATTTGCTTTTTAGCTGTGGTTGCTGTGTTCTTTTATGTAGAATAAATAAATTCAATTCTTATCGTTAGAAATGATTAGATGTGTATATTATGGGGAAAAGTTTGTTGTATTCTACAGCGAGCAGAGCAACACAAGGAAATTATTATTTTCATTTTTTTTTCATCATTACAATTTTGAAATTGTTGAGATAACATTTCTATAGTGACCAAATTTACCTGTAGGCCTACATTTCGACTATCTTAGGGCAAATTACTATATTGTGTGCCCAATAAACGATTAATTTTATTTTACCTTATGCGCTATTACTATTGTGGAAGTGTTGTATCCGATAGGAATGTGCTCACACTTATTAGTAACACTTTTTTCCTGCAAACAAACTGGTTGTAGATCGTTTCAAAACCGGTTGTCTGTTAGTATCTGCGTAGAAGACAAAACATTAACACAATAAATAGATTAGTTAAGATGATTAAGTACTATTTCTGTTGCGGTTTTTTTTTCCGTATATATTTGTTTTTACCAAATAAATATAATGAAAACGACACAATGTAGCCGAAACAAAGCGAATTATTTTTTTATGGTTTGTGCGGGCCAAGCTAGAAGAGAAAAGGATGCGCAAAGTGTGAACATTCATATGGTATGATATCACCTATATTTATTTTAATGTATCAAAATATAAATTAAATATCAACTTAGTTTACAAAAAACGGGAGTATAATATAAACTTTATTTTTTTGTTTTTTTTTATTGTTTTTTTCCCCATGGACAAGCGTTTGTAAAATTATTTTCTCAATTACTCAGAGCTTGGGTTTTGAAAATACCGCCTGCATCTCAGTTTAGTACGGTCTGCGTAGTATTATGTGATTAAAAAATAAGAACGATGTATTTTGTTCATGGCGTTGTTCGACCTTAACTTTAGAGCAGATCTGATCCAAGTACTTGTGATTGTATAAATTCATAATACCGTGAAAAACAATCTTTATTCGACTGCATATTCGTAATCTTACAATAATAGTCAAAAAATTAACTATATAGGCTTACTTTGTTACTATATACAAGGAGATGCTAAAAAAATGTATGAAGGTATAAAAAAGGCCACTGGACCCCTAATTTCAAAGTCAGCTCCACTCAAGTCGACGACAGGTGAGGTGATAACTGAACAAGACAAGCAGTTGCAGCGCTGGGCCGAGCACTACCTGGAACTCTACGCAACGCAGAACGTTGTCTCCGATAAACTCGATGCCCTGCCCTCGATAGAGGAGCTCAGCAAGGCCATTGATCACCTCAGTAGTGGAAAGGCTCCAGGAAACGATGGCATCCCTGCAGTAGTCCTCAAGTGCGGTAAGCCAGTATTACTAAAGCCTCTGCTCGACCTCATCTGCGAGTGTTGGGAAAGTGGCCACATCCCACAAGACATGCGGGATGCCAAGATAGTAACCCTCTACAAAAATAAGGGTGACAGTAGCGATTGTAACAACTATCAAGGCATATCACTACTCAGTATTGTGGGAAAGGCCTTTGCAAGAGTGGTTCTGGCACGCCTGCAAACTCTGGCACAAAACGTCTATCCAAAATCCCAATGCGGCTTTCGGGCTGGCCGGTCAGCTATGGATATGGTTTTTTTCACTGCACCAGCTACAAGAAAAATGCCGGGAACAGCAGAAGGTCCTCTTCATTGCATACATTGACTTGACCAAGGCATTTGACCTAGTTAGCCGCACTGGACTCTTTAGCATACTGAAAAAGATTGGATGTCCTTCCGGCTACTAAGTATTATTGAGGCTTTCCATAGCAACATGCACAGCACAGTTCTCTTCGACGGCGCCACATCAGAACCATTTCCAGTGTGTAGTGGGGTTAAACAGGGCTGCGTCCTGGCATCAACACTCTTTGGTATCTTCTTCTCAGTACTCCTCCGATATGCTCGAAATATAATCGAAATAAATTGATTGGTATCGTCACTAAGCAATAAAGATACGATTCTCACAATTTAGTAAAATTATTCAATAAAGATACGAACCTCACAAATTAGTAATATTATTAAAAAACGATCTTCACAATTTTTAAAATTATTCTACATTATTGCGTTTTGTGTTTGACACGTCTGGGCCTCGACTTGTTCTGTTCCCCCCACCCACTAACCCACCAACCCACCAATGAATGACTTGTCACTCGTTTATTGTATTGACACTACTGTTATGAGGCTCAACCGTGATGTCTCGATTCTATTTGTGGACCAAGCTTGAAGGTTGAACGGAGTAAAGGGATGTAGAAGAGATACGTCAGACTGCCTCCAAGTAAAGCGCTGCTTTACTACGCTACTGGCCTAATAGTTTACTGTAGGGGTTGGAAATCGTTTGCTAAAAGTGTGCCAAAGTTGCATTTCTAATTTATGTATCATGCCAAGAGACTAAAAGACACCCTGCTTTAGCACTCAATTTCTTGTAAAATAGACTTGAACTGCCTATTTGGGAGTCTTATGCTAGCCATTGAACATCACTCATCACTCATAGCCCCCACCTTCTGGAAACAGCTCCCGTTCCACATCCGTCATTGTGAAACCTCCGCCACTTTCAAAAAGTCCCTTAAAACCCATCTGTTTAGGTCCGCCTATGACCTGTGATGCCTCGTTCCTGGTCTCGGTTTGTTTTTATGCTTTTTTTTAAATATTATTACCAGTATGTAATAATGTGTCGTTGTTTTATAGCCACTTGAATGTTGTAACTATCGTTTCTGTCACTTTTAGTGTTGCACCTATTATTTTTAAAATCAAATTTTATTGCTGTAGCTATTATCTTTATAGCCATTTAATTTTGTAACAATTGTCTATTTATTTTAGTAGCTTAAATAGCCTATAATTTTAGTAAAAAAATGTAAAGCGCTTACATCTGTAAGGTAAGCGCTATATAAAAATGCCTCAATAATAATAATAAAAATGTATCTAAAACAATAATTTAAAAAAATATGCCCTGCTTTCCCACCTTATTTCCTTGGCTGACCTTTATTCTCATTGGTTGGGGTAAGTGATTGGTCTTGAGTGTGTGTGTCGCCTGTGTACGCTCGGTTACTTTTTAAGTCGTCGTTCAAATCGGATGTTCTTTTGATTTTGTGCACATGTTTGTTTGGAAAGTAAAGATTTTTTTTGTTTTGTTAAACTCTGGTTTTGACTTCGTCTATAATGAAAACATATAGCTAGAATCCATAAGGCAGAATCAACTTGAATAAAGTTATTATATCCCTTGATAAAACGTTACAATATATATATATATATATATATATATATATATATATATATATATATATATATATATATATATATATATATATATATATATATATATATATATATATATATATATATATATATCTTAATATATTAAAGTGCTAACAATATAAAGTAAGCAAATTTTGCTATTTTGCTGATTTTGGCATCATTTAAAAGGAAATATTTCTGAATTAATGCATGTTTGCTCCATATAATAATACATTAAAACATGTTGAATAAAGGTTATATAAAGAATCATAAAGCTACTACAACTATAAAAAGAAACCTAACAGTTATGCTTCCTGCACATTATATCACTGACACCATTTTATTATTAGATTCATTGTTGTTGTTTTTAATATTATTTTTTTAACTTTCAATTATAAAGTAGTGGGAATGTAATATATTCAGAGCTTGGTTTATTTATAAGTATAGACATATCTAGTTACATGTGCTTGTTATTTTCTTCTATCTGGAATTCTATAGTTACTTGGAGAAATTCAAACAATAACGACGAATTATTCTTTAATTGTCACAAATAAAATTGACACGGAAATGTAATCAACAACAACACTTAAGACATGAGTTTTTCATCGCCTGAATACATTTGCGTTCTTGAATTTAAATTATAAGTAAATCTTCTTAATCAACCTTATTCATACACTAATCTAAAAAAATAGGATACATTTATTGCGGAGTCTGTACAGGAGATTAGTTTTATTATTGCAAAACGTTTCATACTGATTGTTTCTGTTTTCGATTCAATGAGGTTACATGCAATGTTATGGGTTTTGACTTAAGCTCAGGGGCCATAAGGAAGACTTACTTTAAGAAGGGCACCGTGAGTGAAACATTTTGTAAATCAATTAAGACGAATCAGTTAATAAATTATTGAATGCAATAATCTCGTGTAATGTTTGGTGTCAAATCTTTTTGCTTGGGGTCATTAGATATGGTCATGACAGATTCAGACTTGTAGACAATACTGATTATAGTAAAACAACAATTTTTAAATATAATAGATCGATCCTTTCTGAAGAAGGCGGGGGGAGAAGAAAGTGAGGGGGAGGGTTAATGAAGCAGTTGCTGATATATTATTCGTGGGCACATTTTCTCATGACAACTATGTTTACTTGGCTGTCTGGCCAATGAGCGTTCGCCAGCTGAAACAAGTCACGTGCGAATTAGCGGCGTTACAGAAAAGAGCGCCGCAGACTGCATTTGCACAGACACTTGTTCGGTGGTTGTCATTAGTCAACAGCGGACTGTATTTTAACATCACAGTGTTTGACTAGAGTCAAAAAGATCTACAAAATTTCTCGAAGAATGTCTTCAAAAATGTTGGTTATATTTTGTTTACTTTTTTCAGGTAAGCATTTTTTGTTTAGTTTACACTTCGAAAACTCTCAATTTCATTAAATCGTTTATTTTACTTAAAGTAATAAACATACTATCTAGTCAATAAAAATGTCTTACAAATTGGATTCATTTTATGGCCATTTTTAATTTGGCATTTACAGAATAATCGCTCATATATGTTAATAAAAAAAAAAGCTTATAAAAAATATAGACTGTTCAAAAGATTAATTTGCGTGGTTATAGTCAAATGAAAACTTTATTGTTTATATTAATTTACAAAATAAGTTTCATTAACCCATATCTTGATGATTTTTTTTATTTTGTCGTGATTTTTACATATGTAATAGACAGTGATGATGTAATAAACAAATGAAAGTTATTTTGTAAAAATTATATTTTTTATTGAAATATTAACATTCTTTGAAGTGTCCTTAAAAATAGAAGGCCAGCAACAAATGATACCGTGACATTGCATGTTTGCAATAGAAACAGGCCCTCTTATTTCAAGGATAAATACATATTTTTTAACAATTTAAGTTAGAACTTTTAATTTATAGCTTTTTAAAACAATAAGAAAAGAAAATAGTGTAATAAAACATTGGCATTCGAGTGGCATCCGGGCACGGAATGGGTTAACAGAACAAACCAGAAAAACCAATAACATCATTTAAAACACTAATAAAAACGCAAGATTAGACTCTGACCACAGATAAGCGTAGGACGCAATAATATTTTTTACAGAAGTAGCGTGCGTAATATTTAATATAAGAATATATCAATCATATTTAATTTTTTTTAAGTATGCTTTATATAATAATATATTTGTTGTTTGCATAATATGCTGTAGATATTGTGATACTTGGCGTAAGCACCTAGATAAATATATATATACATATATATATATATATATATATATATATATATATATATATATATATATATATATATTAGGCAGCTAAGCCAACAGTATATATTTAAACTTGATATCACTCAATACTTATAAAAATATCTGATATTCTTTCCGATAATGCATTATATGGTACAAAGAAATATATTCTATGATGGCGTCTCCTCGAAGTGTTATCATCTTATTGCATTGCAAATATCCTATTTCGTATTGGTATTCTGGACGTCGGATAGGTTTTCTGGGCAGACGATTGGTTTTCTGGGCAGCGGATTTGTATTTTGGGCATCGGATAGGTCTTCAGGGCAACGAATTGGTTTGCTGGGCAACAAAGTGCTCTTCTGGGCACCAGACCTGAACCGCTCTTCTCGACGATAAAGCGGACCGATATTTACTTTCTTAGGACCTTAAGAAAACAAAATGTGCAGTATCACGCAGATGTGATAGTCCCCATAAAGGGTAGGCACAAACGGTTGGCCTCCCCCCTCCACTCTGAGCCCCTGCAGAGCGGGGCACTCGACAAGCACATGTTCGACCGTCTCCAACGCCTCCATGCAGTTTCTACACCACCAGACTAGACTAGAACTCCTATTGGAAGCGAGAGCTGGGAGTATTATTCCCTTGTAACTCTGAACAAGAACTAAGCCGTGCGTTTGAGCACGGCTCTATCTCCGTAGAGATCGGTGGATAGTTGGTCACCCGTCCCATCTTCTCGGTCGACGAGACGGGGGCACTCCCGCAGGATATGCTCCACTGTCTCCTCCTCCTACCCACAGTGGCGACACCGCGAGTCGTAATTAGGCCGTAACCTGGCGAAGTATGCCCCGATGGGGCAGTTGCCAGTGCGGAATTGAGATATGATACTTTGTTCCGACCTATTTAGGCACCACCATGGGTCGGCGCGGTTAGGGCGGGGCAAGTGCCGCCAGACTTCTCGGCCCTTGTCAGAGCTGTCCCAGCTCTCGTTCCACTTTTCTGTCTCACACCTCCGGATCAATGTACGGGCCTTCTCGAAAAAGAAAGGCGTGCTGCCGGGCTCCTCGGAGGTGGGTGTGCTCAGCCCACCTTTTTTGGCAAGGTGGTCTGCTCTCTCGTTTCCAGGTAGGCCTGTATGACCTGGGACCCACTGCAGTAGCACGCGGTCTCCAAAGTGCTGGATAAGCTCCTCTGAAGCCAGTAGAATTTTCTCTATCTGAGGGGGCCAGTTGTTCAGATTCTCAGTAATCTGGAGCACCCACAACGCATCAGTCAGGATAATGACAGTCGTAGAGCCGAGGGCGCCTTCGACGTGGCGAAGGTGGATCCACTCCAGAGCCCGACATGGCCTCGATCTCTGCGCCATAGTTGCAGAGACCGTCGCAAGGCCCCCATAATTCGTCTCTATTCGGGTTGGCGTGGTACTCTATGTAAACAAAGCCGGCGGTACCGGTGTCTGCATTAGCCGACCCGTCGGTGTAGACATGGACAGCTCTGGGCGGTAGGGCATTTAGCGTGTCCATGGCTACTTTTCTGAGTAATTTCGGGTCGGACGTTTTGCTAACTGGGGTGTCCTTCAGCTTTGTCCGTATTTCGGGGAGCATTTGTGTGTTCCCCGGAGAGAAACTCGAGTACCTTTGCATAGGCAGCCTTGTATCGGGTAGGTCGATTACGGATGACAGCCTTGTTGCGTGATGCGTGAAGGACTGCATCTTTATTCTCTTCCTACCCTTCCAGGTGTCTACTAAGACTCTGGTTGGGAAGCTTTCCTCGAGTCTTTAATAGCGCTCGTAGGTCCTTTTGACAGCGCGTTCTCTCCTAAGCTGAAGGGGTGGTATGTTAGCCATCACCTCAGCAGCTGCCACTGGGGACGTTCGAAAAGTGCCACAGATAAAGCGTTGGTTCTGGATGCGATTCCATGTTTCTAGGGCCGTTTCGGACGCATAGACCTGTAGAGGCAGGCTATAATCTAATTGTGATCTTACGGCCCCTGTATAGAGGGTTTTTAATACTTTGGCGTTGGCACCCCACTTTGTTCTGGCCAGTCTTTTGACTAGGTTTAACTTGTTCGCAGCTTTTCGTGCCAGCTCCTGGATATCGTCGAATAGTGTGAGCTTTCTGTCGAGCACTACTCCTAGGTACCTGGCGTACTCGGAAATGGTTTGGAGGTATTTCTACAAGTCTAATTGCATGCTTGCAGACTTCTTACCGGATTTCCCAAGAACAAGATCGTCCGCAAATAGCAGCTTCTTACAGCCAAGTTTTTCTGGCAGGTCGTTTATATACACTAGAAAGAGGATGCAGGACAGAGCAGAGCCTTGTGGCAAGCCGTTCTCCAAGGTTGTTTCCCTGGATAGGCTTGTCCCGTATCGTGTCTGGATCGTTCTCTCTGATAGGAATGATTTGATCCAGCGGTGCATATTGCTCTCAATGCCCATTCTCCTCAATTTATGCATGAGGCCCTGCCTCCAAACTCGGTCGTAAGCCTGTTTGAGGTCTAGGAAAACTGCTATCGTGGACTCGGCCCTTTGGAATCCATCAACCATCTCTTCTACGAAGAGGTTTGTTTGGTCTATCGCGCTCATGCCCGCTCTAAAACCTGCCTGTTCTGGGGCTATGAGTCCTTCTTTCTCAAGATACCAAGTTAGCCGGTTGCCGATCATGCGTTCGGCCAGCTTTCCGACGCACGAGGTAAGGGAAATCGGGCGGTAACTCTCTGCCTCGGTGGCGATCATGCCTTTTTTCAAGATTGGGACTATCACCGCTTGCCGCCAAGCCTTTGGTACCTCGCCGGTTGACCATGTTCGGTTTATTAGGTCCAGGAGTCTCGCCTTACCTAATCTGCACAGGTTCCGGATCATTTCGTTCGCTATCTGATCCGGGCCTGGTGCTTTCTTTAGTTGGCACTTTCGGACTGCCCTATCTAGTTCCTAAATAGTGAGGGGGGAACTGAATATTGGATCGCACTCTGTGACACCTCTGTCATTACGCTTGGCTCGCTTGGTGTGGTGGTTGCCGGTCCCACCTTGCTAACCCCAGCGAAAAATGGAGATCACATTATACAATAATAATCAATGAACAAACTGCCGGCTTGTAGTAGAAATGAGAACTCAATATTTAATGCAATTTATGTACAAGATGAATTCAAATACATCACAGTTTATATAGCCTAGTCTAAAACACGTCTTTCCACTACCAAATTCTTAGGTCGTCTGTCTTTATCTTCAAATGTACGCTACGTTCAATCTAACTCCCACGTCATTGTTTTTATCGTAAAACGTCACTCGTTTATTCTGTACATTAACACCGGGTTAGAGATTATACAAATTATGTCCCACCAAAATAACTATATATATTTTAAATCATCACACGTTCATTGAAAAAAATGAAAAACTATTAACTTAATTTCATGTCTTAAATCGGATTTTACGAAGTGTCCTTAAATAAGGACGCCAGCAAGATATGGGTTAATCAAATTTACCCCATGGGTCCTCCACACTATTAGCCGGAACAGAGTCCTCGAGCACAAGGATCTGTGTTCCGTGTTCACATGACCGCCAGTCTTTGAGGTTATGTGGATACTGGTCATGCCACAGATTAGTCTTCCGTGTAGCAGACATGTCTTTTGGGCGGCAGATTCATTGTTTGGGGAGCTGATTCGTCTTCTGTGGTAGCAGATGCCTTGTGGGCAACATATTGATGTTTGTGGCATCAGATATATCTAATGGGAACTGGATTGGTCTTATGTGTAGAGGATAGGCTTAACGACGGCGCATTCGTCCTTAGGGCATCATATTTGTATTTTGGCAGCTGATGTGTCTTCTTGGAATAGGATTTGTGTTCAGGGCATTTGACAGATTTTATGGGCAACAATTTCGGACATTATATTGGTCTTATTTGTGGCGAATAATCTTAAAAGCATGTTTTGTCTTTTGGGCACTGTATCGGAGCCAGTAAAAGACAAAAAAGCAAAAAAAGGTTTCTGTCGATCCTATTGTAATAGAAAAAGAGTAGCCAACTTAAGAAAAGGGGAACCCTGTCTTTGTCGGCTGTGTGATGTATTCTAGAATTTGGTCAACGTAAATTTGCTTAAAACAATCTGCAAAGCTGAATAGTCTTATCTCAGATTCAACATTATTAGTATTTGTTTTTACATAATTAGGAGAGCTAGAATCTAGAAATTCACTAGAATGTCTTTAGTTACATCATATTTATTACATACATGGCGGCTGAATCAATATATTGAGTGTATTATATAATCTTCGTCTTCTATTTAAGTAATAGCATGTTGAATTGAGTAAAGGTTGTGACAGATTATGAGAATAGGAGACCGGGGCTTGTCCGCCCATTTTTTACATTTTTAGCTATTCCGGGTTTATTTCTGGATGGAATTCTTTGCCGATTCTTATAATCATTCCCCAACTATTCAGTTAATGTGAGCTATAAGGATTTTGTGAAACCTCTGCCCCAAATCACACAATATAATCAAATGTGAGGTCACTCTATGTGGGCGAATGTGCCCCGCATGTGGGGCAAGTTCGTCACACATGTGGGGCACATACGTCCATGAGGGGCAAATCCGCCACATACAAAACAATTCAAGAAAACAAGGTTTAAACACTTGATACCAAAAAGAACAAGACAAGCTTTATTTATGTTTATGGTTCCAAATATCGGTATAGATTTAAAGAATAAAAATTAACCAAGTTGGATCTAGATGCAGAACTGTTTTGATCCCAAAATAAATGAAACAAACTTTAACTGAATACAAAGTGTAACTTTAACTTGACGTTCATAACGATTCAAATAATTCAAAAGCATCATTCGAAATAGTCAGAGTCACTTGATGCACAGTTGTGGCATGTGTAATAGTCACATTTGTCTCCAATACAATGTTCATTTGCACTGAAGGCATTGTATCCAGGATTCCTTTTTACTGTGAGACCACTTTGAGAGGCAAATGAGACAATACCATTCCTCATCTTCTTCCTCTGATGACGATTCCTTTGCAATGCTTCTTTTTGTTTTTTTCTTATTCACAACTGAAGTCTTTTTTTCAAATTGCTTTGGGCTTTTCTTTCGCGGTTTTTCTAGATGGTCCAGTTCTAATTTCGCTTTTTCTGGCGTGTCTGTCAGAATGCAGCTTTTCCTCTTCCTTTTCCCGCGTGTTTGTAACTTTCGCGGAGGCGCTTTGGGGTGAGGCTTTATTGAAACAGGCGAAAAGTCAACTGCTGCTACAAGCCGCACTGGTGTTCTTTGCCCTTGAGGAAGGTCTGGTTGATCCTGGCGAGAAGGGCCTGGTTGATCCTGGCGAGAATGGCCTGGTTGATCCAGGAGAGAAGGTTCTGGTTGATCCTGGCGAGAAGGGCCTGGTTGATCCAGGGGAAAAGGTTCTGGTTGATCCTGGCGAGAAGGGCCCGATTGATCCTGGTGAGAAGGGCCTGGCTGTTCCTGGCGAGAAAGTTCTGATGGGTCCTGATGAGAAGGGCCTGACTGATCCTGGCGAGAAGGTTCTAGTTGTAGTGGATTGTCTCGTTCAGTCACTGAAGATGGACAGAAATCGCATTCTTGGAAAGTGTCATGGTTGTAAGGATAGATGCCTGCCTTTGCAAATCCGGAGATGATGTTCTGCACTGTCATAGTGGGACCCCATGCCTCATTAACAATCTCTGGAAGTTGATAAATTGTCAATGAGGAGCCAGGATGAGATCGAAGCCAGTTTTGCTGAGCTTGCCCTAGGCGTTTTTTCAGCGGGCCGAACACAGAGAGATCCAAAGGTTGGAGCTTGTGAGAGCAATGGGGAGGAAATGAAAGCAAAACAACACCATTATCTTTAGCATATTGCACTACGCTAAAAGCAACATGAGAATCGTGGTTGTCTAGCTGAAGTAACACGGGTTTGTCTTTTGTTGGTTTTACAAAGCTGATGAAATGCTCTAAGAAACGTTTGAAGTTTTCCTCTGTCATCCAACCAGATTTGTGCGCGGAGCCTGCACTGCCGATGGGTCCCCCTTTCAAGAAATGCTCTCGGAAGTGAACTCGAGGAAATATGAAGAAAGGGGGTATTGTTTGGCCACAGGCAGATACTACAGCGCAAACGGTTATTAGCTCACCGCGCTCAGCCGATACCAAAGACCCAACTTGTTTTGAGCCCTGTTCTGCTACTACCTTTGGTGGTTTTGTCACCGTTGTTACACCGGTCTCGTCACAGTTCCAGATACACTTTGCATCAAATGTATACTTGTCAAGCACATTCCCAAGAAGATTGAAGAACTGGCCCACGTTTACTCTATTAAATGCAGTAGCTCGACCAAAACTGGTTAATTCTGGAGTGCGGAGTGATATATCAGGATGCCTCCTCATAAACTGTGAAAACCAATCTGGGCCAGCTTGTTGTTTGGCAGACCATGAAGGGGGACATCTCACGTTTAACCGTTCTGCGCATTGAAATGCAAGCTGGCGGCTTTCGCTTGGTGTGAGCCCAAAATATATGGAAGACGCTTCCTTGAGGTATTCTACAAGTTGACGCTCTTGCTCATGGGTAAACACCTGGCGGGGTTTAGTATAGCCAGATGAAGTTATGCCATCTCTCTTCCTGGCAAGATAGTCTTTCAGTGTTGAACGTGGAATCTCAAAGTCATTGGCAGTCTTGCGAACACTGTCGCCTGTAGCTTCAATGTGTTCATGGGCTCGTCTTAGGGTGTCTCCAGGAACTAAGCCACGCTGACTTTTTTTCTTGTAGTATCTGACCATTTTTGACGTTTTCTAAAAATAATACAAATATTATTAATAATAACAACAACAGGTCATTTATGATCACAATGCTAAACAAATAATTTGGGGCAAGTGCACCCACCCATTGGGGCAGGTTCACCCAGCTGTCGGATGTGCCCCAGCCAGTGTTGGCGAACCTGCCCCACTATCACTTTTCTACAATTATCAATCCATTACAGCAGCATAGGTAGAGAAAGCGACAAAGTGACACCATGAATGTAACAAGAAGAGGCAGTGTTTTGAGACCATGCAGTGTCGTTTAATAGCCCTAACTACTTCTTACTTAACATGAGGAGATGTAGTATGAAGAAAAAATCACTTACCTACTAAGAAAACACAAATATCACGGTAGCAGAGCAGTCAAAATTTGCAGCCGTTTAACATTAACACAGATCAACCAGACGCCATTACTGAGTGGCGTGGTAGTGTCGTCAAGTCTAAAAATAGCTCGGTTCGCGCGCAATACCACCATGGCGAATGTACCCCTATGGCGGTTTAGCCCCGGTCTCCCCTATAATTGAAATATATCCTAGAAGTAGTCTAATAATGTATATTTATGTATATAAATGTACAATAACGCTTAAGTCATTTTTTATAATTTTGTTTAAAAAAAACGTCTCACATTTTATGACTTGACTTTTTTTCCTCAATTTTATCAAACTCGCGATATAAATTAGTTTCAAGCGCAAAATAAATCTAAAAGCAGACAAATAAAGATCATAATTAGATAGATCAGTATATATTCTTTACGTTCATTGAAAAAAATGAAAAACTATTAACTTAATTTCATGTCTTAAATCGCATTTTACGAAGTGTCCTTAAATAAGGACGCCAGCAAGATATGGGTTAATCAAATTTACCCCTATCAGATTTAATAGTTGCACACATTTTTGGAGATGACCTAACGATGTGCAGCACGTCGTATCTTACAGGACCACGACCTCAAAACTTGCGCATCTGGTTTTGTGGCCAAACTTGATATCGAACCCCTACAACTAGGCCTTACCTACAACACCGCCGAGTGGTAGACAAAGTAACCTTGATGTACAAGATCATTAATGGCCACGTGGACATTTC
Source organism: Anisus vortex (assembly GCA_949126835.1). Classification (NCBI taxonomy): domain Eukaryota; kingdom Metazoa; phylum Mollusca; class Gastropoda; family Planorbidae; genus Anisus; species Anisus vortex. Next base: position 10,350,166 of record OX421498.1, on the reverse strand, counting down.
CACACAGTCAGGTCCCACCCAACAAGTGTCTCGCTCTACAGGAGGTCATCAGCTCAAATGGCGAGTTTCATACGCACGAACCGACGATTACAAATTAATATTCTTTTTGTGGTCCTGTATATATGTGTTGCTCATCGCAGAAGCTGGATGGATGTATTAATCTGGCTAACACTTTGTAAAATCATAATTCAGTAAGGAATAGCAATATGGTTTCAGATAGCTTTTATTAAACTATAAGGACCACAAAGCGGCCTCTAGCAAGTACTATCAGATGTTACAAATTGAAAGCAAACAAAAGTTTATTCAGGTACTGTAAAATCCAAAATGTGTTTAGTAAATAAAAAAAAAATGTGTCATTACACTTACGTTTCTCTCTCTCTTTATCTCTCTCTCTCTCTCTCACTGTATATATATATATATATATATATATATATATATATATATATATATTATTATTATTATTACATACGACGCGTGCCTACAGCTATTAGTCGATGAAATCGAGTCTATGATTTAGTATAAACGTGACGTGATGTCGATTTACTTTAGATTATATAGATATGTCCAGGTGATATATACATTCTGTTAAAAAAAAATAAAAAAAAAAAAATTCAGGTTCTATCCCATATATTTGCCAGAATCCATCCTTGCAGTTGGCTCATTAAGTTGTAAAGAAGATTCTGTATAAATAAGATAATAGGTTTCTTGACTCAATCCCTTATATGTGTGTTTGAGTGGATGAGCGTAGGACGTAATATTCTTATTTATAGAAGGAGCGTCTGTAATATATACGATAAGTAAACATGTAGAAAATGGACATTTACATTTTAACAGGATAAAACAACTGTCTAACTTTTCAAGTTGTAAAACAAAGAAGAACTTTATTTACTTGAAAAATATGTATAGTCTAGTTTAGATCCAGTGCAGAAATAAAAATAAATGTACCAGTAACAGCGACATAAAATGCATATTAATTATAGAAAATAATGTATTCATTTAGGATGTTACTTTTAAAACACGACACTTTTAAAATGTCATAATTGTCTAGATGTCTAGGCGTGTCTAACTTAACCTCGAGTGATTTATGACTGGCATGAAGTTTCCTCGAGGGTATTATTAAAATTTTTTTATTCTTTTTATTTTTATTAAGGGACCTTCCTGCAACAAGCAATTAAAGGGTCGTTGCTTAACAATGCATATATATATATATATATATATATATATATTATATATTATAAGGGCCGGCCTTAACAATTGCGAGGCCCTATGCGAAACCGATTGCGCAGGGCCTAGTCTGGGTAAGGATAAGAATAATAAGTAAAAATAAAAAATGTGTAATTGAAAATAAATTCGTCTTTGCATTTTATTAATTCTTTACTTATTTCAAAATTAGGATCAAATTAATTTTACTTAACGAGCTTTGCGTGAAGCGTACTCATACATGATATCATCAAAATTATTTTGTTCTACATAGGTCACGCTCAATAGCAAGAATTGCCAAGTTTTTCAATATATCTTCGTGAATTGTTGACCTTAAGTAATTATTGATTAGTTTGAGGTGCGAGAAGATTGTTTCACTCGATGCCACAGTTGCGGGTATTATAGTTCATGAAAGCTATGTCTTTCATTATTGGACACATAAGTCAAAATTTCTACCGGAGTTTTGGTGGTATTTGGTACAATATGTCTTAAATATTCCATTTTATCAGCTAATTCTCGCCCACATATATCTGTCGCCTAGTATGTTGATTACGTCCATTTTTGCTCATTGTTTTCTCTATACTTTCGTATGTCATCACCCTAAAGGCTCTTGAAGCAGACAAGAAAACAAAAAAAATTGCGGTTTGATTTTAGCTGTTCAAATATAGGCTGCAAGGACTGAATTGCAGTGTCCCCAATTCTGTTTACGCAATTTATCCTGCAGTCATTTTCAGCATTTCTAGGTGTTAAGTTTTCCACATATATATTATATTGCCTTTTCGTTTGACATTTGGCTGGAAAGATTGCAACCAATTCCATGATTGTAACCAGGTGGTAATTTGACACGCACATGTAAAAAAAAAAAGCTCTGCTGTTAATATTTAAAAGCTGTTTTTGAACTCCAGAATGAACCCGTTTCATGTCGTCCCCATTATCATAACCTTTTTCACGATTATTTTGAACATTTAATTTAAGTTTTTCCAGCTCATTCACTAGTACATCGCGTAAGTCCTGTTCAATGGTACTTTCCAGACGAGTAAAAATGATAAATATAGTTAATGCCATCTGCTCTTTGTAACATATGTCTGGAGTACAATCTAATTAGTGCGGGGCCTTTGAATGTTCTGGGCTAACTGCGGCCCATAGGTTGCAGACGCCTTAGGCCGGCATTATATATATATATATATATCTCAAAAGGAGTATGTGGCTTTGTATGCATGTAAGTACATATATTTAATATATACATATAATATTTACGTGTGTGCATACCATAAAGGTATTTTGTTATACTGAACACAATGGCTTAAGACTTGCTAAAACTATTCTTTGTGTTAGTGCGGTGAACATTGAAAAGTTTTGCATTTTTTAAAATGACCGAAGTGGTCAGTTTGGTCAAAAAACGGAAATAAAAGACAAGTTGTGTTTCATGCTGAAATTGTCATTCCCAAATTTGTATCACTATTTGATCGAACCCTCTAAAAATAAGTGAGAAAAAGAGATGCGGCGAGATCATTTTTATGACGTTATCAAAATTTTTCAATGGCCAAAAATGGTGTTCATGTTTTAATTTACTACGTGTCGTAAATGACTTAAATTAACTTTGTAGCGGGAAATGTTTAATAAGGGAACATAATTTCGTTTTAATTTGTGTCTTAATTTTGTCGCGGGCATTATATAAATTGTTAAAAATACCGATAAATGTTTGATCACCACATAAGACTATAGGGAAACAAATTCATTCGTGTTAAATTAACTTTGTAGCGGGCAATGTTTAAATTGCAGTGATCAACGTTATTAATGCATGGGTAGATACATTGTATAATAAATTAATTTTAATGGTTCGGAGAACCAGGCACAATATGCTAGTATATATAATATGTATATATATTCGCTAATGTATTTTATTTTACTACAAAGGCAAATTCTTCGCAAAGCTAAAAATGCATGTAAATGATTTATACGAAATATTATTGCTGTTTTTTTTCTCAGCAGATTAACAGCTGCTGCATACACCCGCTAAGTAAACATTTGCAGGTTTTCGGACGGATTTTAAAACGTTTTTATAAATGGCGTTTCTGAAAGGGAATATGCGCATCGGAAAATTGCTCCACACATAAACTTTAATAAGGGTGACACAAATACAAATTGGGTATTCTAACATATATTATAATATAATATTATTATATTGTCAGATTTAGAGTCGGTGTTTGGAGCCACTTGTACCAATTCTGCTACATGTATAGTCTCGACTCACACAACTGGAGCTTGTGATTCAACATCAAAAGTTTGTACTTGTGACGGTTCTTCTGCAGCTATACGTACTGGATGTGGAAGTAAGACGTTTCTTTCATGCTGCTCCTACTTTACATATTACTTAGATGTCTGTATAAAGCATTTATATATATATATATATATATATATATATATATATATATATATATATATATATATATATATATATATATTGTTACGACCACAATCCCCTTGTGGCCAGAGCCGTGTAAATGTTGTTGATAATTCTCGTTGGTCCCAGGGTAGACTTTGGTTATTAATATTTATATTTCAGTATTACACGAACTCTTTTTATTGCCCTGGTCACAAACTGAGGATTTGCGTTCTAACATTTTCTTTCCTTGATGTTGTAGTTGTAAACACATATATTATCGTATTGTAAACAATGAAACAAAAATAGTAACTTGATGAGGAAGCTTTAGTGTAAATGTTGTTCATAATTTAATTCAGGTGCAAATATATACAATATGAAGATTATATACAGTTGGAATAAAATAGTGCCGACACAAGCGTCCATTCTGTACAAAACTATATACAAACTAATAGCTGCCTAGCCTTAAATACTAGCGGAGGAGAGCGGGGAACAGACCTATTGCTAAGAGGGGTGAAAATAATGTTATCATTACAAAACTTAAAATAAAAATGATAGTTTTAACCTAAACTCCCCTGTACGAGAAAAAATAGACTATTCCTAGCCATTCCGAGAATTTGAGGTCGGCACGATAGTGGATTCTTAGAACAGTCTAGGCTTCTTAGTACCGCCCACAAAACTTGCGTTGACAGAGAGCTGTGGGTGCTATTAATATGTAACAATATATATATATATATATATATATATATATATATATATCGTATATATATATATATCGTATATATATATATATATATATATATATTTACATATATATATATATATATATATATATGTATATATATATATATATATATATATATATATATATATATATATATATATATATATATATATATATATATATATATATATATACATATATACATATATATGTATATATCCTAAAATACAATTAATAACCAATTATGTTTACTTTCTTATCATAACGAGGTTAGTGTGTGTTACATTTGATTCCAAACCTTTTATAAAGTTCAAAATAAATAATTCCTTAGCAGTCATTGTTTGCTAAATGTTTTACTTAATTAGGTAAGTTGGCTAAGCCTTCAATAGCACCACCGCCCGGTTACAGCACTCTCGTGTTGGAAGGAAAGAGTGACATACTGACATGCTTTTCGCCAGATGGCGCCGTACTATTTGAATGGACTTTAAACGGCTATGTTATAGGTGGAGCCAATGCGAGCACGTACACTATTACAGCTGCATCATCTTCAGATGTCGGCATTTACAAGTAAAATCCGTTTATTTTCATTTCAAAGATAAGAAATATTAACATTTTTATTCAAATTTACATTTGATAATGATTAAATGTCAGTGACTCACTATACATGTAAAAAAAAAATGCTTAAAAAAGTATTATCTTAATTTATAAGAGATATAACAAATTTAAAATGGCAGTTGCACAAAAACGTTAGACGATATTAATACAGTACCCTTTCTCAGATGCCTAAACAGATGGAGCATGGGGTACAACCGCTCACTCTAAGAACTTTTTTGAACTTTTTTTTTAAAATATGGGGCATTTAATTAAACAAAATAATATAAATTGCATTTTTTAAGATAAATGTAGGGCATTTCCAATAATTACAAAAATATAGCCTTTTCGAGATAAAACATGAGGCCCTTTTAACAAGGAAAAAGACTGACATTTTAAATGATAAGACACGGGACCTTTACACATATAAAATGCAGGTCTCTTTCAAGAATAAAAAGTGGTCTAATCTGAATGAAATGGACATAAATATATTAACAAGAAGTTTAAGGTATGCAAAAAAAAATCATCAAGTATGCGAAATAAGACGATCAATTTTCATTTAGCAAGAAGTCATCTACGTCATATAAAAAACGCTCAATGAACCCTGAAGCTATAACATTACGCCTTCTCAGGCTGCTGCAACTGCTCTAGAAGTGAAGTTGTTTTTTTCTACATAAAACATATTACTTGAAGAGACTCTGACATGTAAGATCCTTGCGTGCACAGTAAGCGTAAGACTCCATGCATTCATTGACACAACATTGGAAGCAAAATTTACCAAAAGATGAAACTGGGCATTAATTCGCAACTCTACTTTGAGTACAAAACAAACAAATCAACTTTTTTTTTTGTAGCTGAACGTAACAAATGTTTTTTTTTTGTGTGCAACACAAAAATGTTAATGTACAAAAACAATAACATATTTAAAACGGTAAAACATAATGTTTTAAATTCAAGCAATCAAACTTTGTATACAGGTAATGTTGAAAATTATACAAATTAAAGCCAAAAGTTAGCTAATATAATCTTAATGTACTTACTAACAATGTAATAAACCTAATTTAATAATCCAAAATAAACGTATAAATATAATATTTCTAAGCAAAAGTGTAAACATGTTTTTTTTAATAATAAAATGATGTATGGAAGAGATGCAATTTTATTAAATGTGTAAATAATGATATATTGTGCGTGATGTGAACATTTACAAATGTAATAGTAACAAAAAGCTAAACATAAATCTAACATCACTTACACCTATATTAGAATATGCCTATGCAGTATGGGACCCATAAACTACTAAAATATTTTTTAAAAACACATACAAATCCAGCAAAAGAGCTGTAAGGCTTATTACTAGTTAATATTAACAATTACAAAGTTGTTAGCTATTATGATGAACACTATTTTCTTGTTCAAAAACATAAGTATATGAATTGTTTATAAATTAATTTATTTATGTTTACACCTTAACAAATATGATATGCTTTAAAATTATTATTTTGTTACTGCTTTAAGCTAAATTTTGAAAGGGTTAGACCAGTTTGGTTACTATTTTATTGTTTATTTCTTTTCAATATAAATTTTTATTTATATTATAACCCCAATAGGTCTGCTTTATCACGTAAGCTGTAATGTAGGCCTCAATAACGTTAGTGTCATAATGATAACATAATGTAAAGAGGATGACCATAAACACAGTGTATGAACATGGCGACAGGTGAAAATAATGGCATGGCGACAGGTGAAAATAAGACAAGGCTAGAAAAGCTAGCAAGATAGTCAGAGCAGCCACTCATATCTACACACTTAGTTCAGCTTTAAAATCAGGATTAAGCGCTTAGCTCATCTACTATGACAACAAAAAATGTCTTGAGACAAACGTTCCATATGAAAACTACTGCACATTGGTCAATTTGTTTCCAAGTAGAAGTCGATTCAATGAACATTGCAATTGAGACAATAAAACATAAGTAAAACATCTCAGCCTAACAAATAAAGTCATCCCAATAGACTCCTAAAAAACACTCAAAGCAACAGCTAGCAAGCCTAAAATAAATCACTTTACCTAATTAATAAGCTATATATATCAACATGGTGACTAGAACACAGTAGCATACTAGGCAACGAAAAAGCAGACATGTTGGCAGTACTGAAAAAAGCTGTCAGCTTTGTTACGACCACAATCCCCTTGTGGTTAGAGCCGTGTAAAGGTGTAAATGTTGTTGATAATTCTCGTTAGTCTTAGGGTAGATTTTTGTTATTAATATCTATATTTCAGTATTACACGAACTCTCCTTAATGTCTTGGGCACAAACTCAGTATTTGCGTTCTAACAGTTTCATTCCTTGACGTTGTAGTTGTAAATAAATATATTATAGTATTGTACACAATGAAACAAAAATAGTAACTTGACGAGGAAGCTTCAGTGTAAATATCGTTGCTAATTTGATTCAGGTGATAATTGAGAGTGAGCGATTAATACATAACAGCTTCAACAGAGTACGAAGTATGCTCTAAAACAATGAACTTTGAAGGAGACTTGCTAAATCAATGGGCAACTGAACAACAAAAATATCAATGTACAAAGAAATAAACATGATGAACAAGCACATTGACGCTAAACTCTTTCCTCTAAAAGTGCAATGCACCATATTTCATTTTTTTTTAATGTCAATTTACCCGTAACTAGCACCTAAACAGGATGAAGCCAATACACTCACCTAACTGTAGATAATAAACTAAAACAGAGGAAGCAGTATACCACTTCATACCAGAATATGCAAAGCTAACCAGCTTTAGACATGCATTATTGCACCTTTCCATCATCTACCAACCATTACAAACACACTATACTAAACAAAAAAACAACTCATATAAACACCTTTGGCTGCCTTTTAATTCAAGGCAAAAATGTGATCTTACTACAACTACCTTTGCTTATAAATATATATATATAAAGAGCGATAGAGAGAGAGAGAGAGAGAAAGAGAGAGAGAGAGAGAGAGAGAGAGAGAGAGTATTAACCCATTCATGTAAAAAGTGTGTTATTTGTTTTTTAAGATGCAAGGCTAAAGTCTCTGGAAATAGCAACCTGGATTCAGATCTAAGTGATCCCCTTCAAATTAATTTATTTCTGAAAACTGGTAAGCTATTTACGGACTTATATGGATATTTTAATGTAGAACAACCATTGAGAAAATAAGCAACATAGGAATACGTATTACCTTATTGCACGTATGAGAAAATACTACTTCTAAACAAATGTCACATTTGACTCTCAGCAGAACACGATCTTTCTATAGAAATCATAAGTGCCATCCACATATTACTTACGCACATCTAATCATTTTTTTTATTTTTATACAATCCTCACTATGCTGTACCAGTACATTTAGGGAAATCTCCCCCCCTTGCTTACGTACACATTTTAATTATCATAATATCTCTCTCCCCATCTCCAATCCTGTTTGTACAATTTATTTTTAGCCATAGTCACGGCGTATTTGCTTTACTATTTAAATTTTCCTTATATCGAGTATTTAAAATATATTAAATAAACTATCATAGAGTATTTTAAATATATTGTCTAGAACACTGCACCAAAATAATTTATAAAATATAATAATATAAGTGAAATTATTATTATTTCAAGAAATGAAAGCATGACTTAATCAGATATGGATATGTTTTACTGAATTTAGTAATGAATGCACATTCTGGTCAAAATCAAATGTTAATTCCTTCGAATTAAAAAAACAAAAACAACATAATTTGCTGGGCCATTATAACCAATCGTTGCACGTTTGTCCGCAATCTGTCGGTCTCTTAATGTTGTTGTGATTCTTACGTGACTTCAAATCTAATAAATACTCGATTTGTTTTAGTAAGTTCAACCAAGTGAATATCTCTCGTTAGCTATTGCCTGTCCGTGGAAAAGTATTTTTTTTTAAATCTAATGTGAATGATTAAAATAAGTATTCTGCTCGAATAGTTTGTTTATTTTTCATTGTTTACGTATAGTATTCATATATACACCGGTTTATCTGTCCTTACGTACGCGATATATTATATATTTTTTTTTCAATGCACTCATAATGGTTTCAAATAACTATCTATTAACACAGATGGAGCCATTGCCATTGAACCCAAAATATATCTGTCTACAACAACTTTGTTCACTGGGAAATCTGTTACCGTCAGTTGTATTGACGTCCCTATGGGTTACAACCCAGCCAAGGTGATAATTACGGTAAGAAATGTGTTTGATCATCCGATAAAATTAAAATAATTCTCTTAGAATATTATATAGAAATAGATATTGCATTTTTATTAATAATACGTAAATAGTTGATAATATATATCAAAACAAATTGACAAATTTTTGTTATTATTGTTAAATGTCAATATACTAAGTAAATAGAATGTGAAGACTATCAAAAACTCCTTTAATTAAATAGATAATATGACTATATAGTTTTATAGTCATGGCTCGCTTAATTAGGTCACATATCTTAATTGTTGCATTGAAATACAATACATTTAAAACTTTTACACATTCGTAAAGGAATCAACAAACACCTGCTGTTTGAATATATTAACTATATACCATTCTAGGTTTATTGATAGTAAATTAAGAAAGTGTGACGTGCTGGTCTAAGTTGATGCGTCACATAGCCTTGAATTAGCATAGGCTATCAGTGCAGACTTAGAGGATAACTCAACATGTACACAGGTGATGGGGAGGGGTAAAAATGACAGGTTATCTAGGTGGTATGTGGTCCCGAAATGCTGAGGACTTCTAAGTGATTTTTTAAGACAATATTTATAAACAGGTTTCTGTGGCTCGCATAAATACGTAGGTTGATTTAAAACTGCTGACTAATTGACACGGTCACTGACATCACACATACACGTATTATATAAATCAAAGCAAGGCGAAGTGTAGCTGGCATCACACATACAGGTATTATATAAATCAAAGCAAGGCGAAGTGTAGCTGGCATCACACATACACGTATTATATAAATCAAGGCAAGGCGAAGTGTAGCTGGCATCACACATACACGTATTATATAAATCAAGGCAAGGCGAAGTGTAGCTGGCATCACACATACACGTATTATATAAATCAAAGCAAGGCGAAGTGTAGCTCACTGATAATTTTATTCACATGAAGGTCCGTATTCAATCATTAATGACGTGAGCAAATAAATCATACAGTCAAAATTCAAGTGATAAAGAGTGTATTTTTAATAATGGGCTAACAAATCATTAGCTGAACAGATATAATCCAATACAGTAGGCATCAACTACACCTAAAATATAGTCCTAAGGAGGACTCAGGGCCGCGTGTCAGGCGCACCCTTAAGTCAGTCTTTTTACCACGGGAGCTCAGGGAGTCCCAGCTCTCTAGGCTCCTTTAGTCAGAATGCCGTAAAACTAAAACTACATTTATAAGCGTGGGTTGTCACGTTAAAGAAGAATGGTCATTCTGACTAATATATATCGTGCTTACGATTGGTAAGCTTGTTATTGCATCGTTATATTTTGATATTACATGGCGAGGCGGAGTCGGGGGAGAGGGGAAGGATGGGGGTACCTGGCGAGGCGGATGGGAGAATGGGTGCGGTGGGATGATGACGGGGGGGCGGCGGGTCATCAAGGGCGCTGTTTCCTCGGCCGGCGTCATCTTGACGGTGTACTTCCAAGGGGATTCGACCAGAAAGACTCGACACTGAGAAGTATATTTAATATACATGTTAAATACTTTGAAAAAGGACGATGGGTGGCGGAGGGAGGGGGGAAGGTAATGGCTAGCGAAATCCAAGCACGATTGCGTCGTGTTTGACCTTGGCGTGTCCCGCACATGCTCGAGGCAAGGGGAAGCAAGATGATGATAAATATAAACCAGTTTAATGCAATCATAAAATAATTACAATAAATATAGCAATAGTAACGACAATAGCAATATCATATGAGAACATTGATATAAGCGTAAAATGAATACTGACAACGAATACGCAATGTAGAAATACATAAAATATGTTACATGTGCAAGAGCTAAATGATTAAGTGATTAAGTAGAGATAATGATAGGTAGATATGTGCATTCAATCAATCACTCAGTAGTGGCTATAATTGTAAGCAAATTTGTACAGGTGATGGCTAAGCTAAGACTACTCTTTATCAGAGTAGATTATATATAAAATCTTGCTTCATTTCACGTGGCGTTAATCTTTGTTTGAGACCCCAAAACGCCACAGGAAGACTAATAATATTGTTATAAATATAAACTTTTATCAAATAAAATTAAACATATAGAATTGCAACTATTAGAAAATGCATGGCTAAATAAGACACTATAATATATCGTCTCATTGCTAGAAGCCGTAAACTGAAAGGAAAATGTAACCGCAAATAACATTTTATGAAAGAACATAAAAGTACTACAACTAGAACAAACAAAATATAATTATACTTTGTATACCTTACAGACGCTCCTTTAATAAAAAAGATGATTGCTGTTCCGTTGTCTGGATCTAGTCCTGCATTTTTATTATTGTTTTAAATGATGTTAAATTACTGGTTTTCCTGATTTGTTCAGGCAACCCATTCCATAGTTCTTATGCGATTTGAGAATAAATATTACGTGCATGCATTTGTTCTCACATAAGGAATAAGGACATGTTTATTGTCTTTATGTTTATTTGAGAACTGCAACATGCCTACTAATTCAATAAATTAATGTCATTATATAAGAAACTATATAAGAAAGAGAATAATTTACACAATCACAAAAAACAAATGATTAAAAAAGGGACAAAACCTTGTATAAGATTAAATAATAGCACACTAAATGGCTCCAAGTACCCAAATCTATTAACACAATAGTTACAACAAAACTACCAACTCTAGATACTGACTTAGGATTAATATTGTTGTTTTTTCTGGATTCAAATGGTCAGCTCATCATCACCCATCCCATAACTCGCTAAGAGGTCCATTGTTGACAGCTTTGTCATCATCACACAACACTTGTCACGATTTTGTGCTGCTGTTTGGGCGCCAATGAAGGACAGCCTTGTCCATTATTTTATATTTTACTCCCACTATTTCTTCTATCGGCTGCAAACCGGGCGGGCGAACGCATGGGAGACAGCTCCCGATGCGGGTCCCAGACACATTGCACTATCGAAATGCCACGGGTTCTCGGTGAGGAGGAAGCAATGGACGCAGCAACCCCGTCTCTAGAACCACCCGGTGCCTGGATGTCTGTACCTATAGAATATGATTTGTGGTACTGGGTGACAGTGCAGGTATACGGACAAGCCCATTGGCACTTCATATCATCCACCACTTTTTTAAAAATTACTTTTATAGTTTGATTAGCTCTTTCTACCGCGCCATTTGATTGTGGGTGGTATATGGCTGAGAATATTTGCGTGATTTGCAACATCTTTGCAAAAGCCAATGTCATTTGCGACCGAAACTGTGTGCCATTGTCTGATAAAATTGTCACAGGGAACCCAAATTTAGTAAATACCCCCAGTAACGCCACAACACACAGACTCCGCTGTTATTACCTTTAACGGAATTGCCTCTATCCACCTAGAACAAAAGTCTATTACAGTTAGTACATATTTATGTTTTCTACTGGAAATAGTAGCTAATGGACCTATTATGTCCTCAGCGACCTTCTGAAAAAGACTCAATGCTAAGTCCATCGGTTTTAAATGTGCATTGTGCTTCGCCCCTATATTACTATGTAAAGTGCACACCCCACAGCCCTTAATATATTCTTTCATTTCTTTGTTTCATTCTCGGCCAATAGAAGTGTTTGCCTAACCTTTAATATGTTCTATTCAATCCCATGTGAGCCGATAATGGTACCATATGAGCCACCTTTAAAACTAGTTATCTTAGCTTAATAGGAATTACTATTTGATAACTCATTTTCTGATCTTTATTAGAGTACCTAGACAACACCTCCTTAATACATTTATAGCCAATAACAATATCAGGTCCAGAGAAGTAATTACACTTCAACTGTATACGATGTAACGGTGCCGTAAGTGTCCCAGCCATAGTACTGATTAAGGCATACTGGCCTGTATGAGTCAATTTCGACGTTGGTAGAGTATTCTTTAACAGTAAAGATATATCATCACAGGAGTTACGTAGAATTGTAATCTTCCGTTCTCTATTTTGATTATCTATAGGTGGCACATAGCCCTAGCTAACATCAGATAGCATGCACTAGGGTAGTTCTCTGCCTACTGAGTTTCGTGCTACACTATTGCCTCCATAAGTAAACGTTTTATTTACTGATTGTTCATCCGGCACACTCTCTTTGGAGTTGAAACTAGAATGTTCAATAGCCTTGGTCTTCATTTCAAAGACTCTTTCTGACTTTGAGCAACTTGGACATGCGTGTTTCGCCATCACCTCATGACTAACATCAGATGTCTTTCTTTCAGCTTTAATTCTTTTGTGGGCAGTTTTGTTTATTTGAGTTTCAGTTTGTACGGCAATGTGCGATAAAACCACGTTGTTCTTGTTTTTAATGGGTCTTTTCTCTTTATGTAGACTCCAACAATTCTCTTTTATATGTCCATCTTTCTTACAAAAGGTACAGGTAATTATATTTTGTACAACAAAACAGAATACATGTATCAATACTTACTTACTTACTTACGCCTACTACCCCTCTCGGGGCATAGACCACCAACAAGGGCTCTCCAGCCATCCCGGTCCCGAGCGAGTCTTTCCAACTGTCCCCATGAATGGCCTGTTCTCTTGACGTCTGCATCCAGGTCTCGGCGCCAGCTGTTACGGGGTCGGCCTCTCTTCCTCTTTCCTTGGGGGTTCCATGATAGGGACTGTTTGGTGATTATTGTTATTTTAATAGGCTATTTTTAATAACAAGTCAAGTCAACACAACTGTTCGCTACGTTATAATACCAGACGCTTGACAGTAACAATTATGATGCATATGCCAGGGTCGGAAACAATAAAAAAGAACAAAAACTAAATACCGAAAAGAAACGTTCATTGTAATAGTCTCTTTTCTTTCTCTCTTAACATTAATATTAACTTAACTTAACTAATATTGTAATATTGTAGTCGTTCGTTTCTCCGTCATTTTGACGGGCATAACCACTAGTATATATATAAATAAATAAATATATAAACAAACATATAAACAAACTCACGGTAATTTTATATGTTGATAGAGAACCAATTTAACTAAGGAAATAAAACAACTTTCCTTTACGTAAGAATATGAAATATATAAAACTTGAAAAATTGTGTACGATGAGCTTCATGTATACGAAATTAACTAGTACAAGAATAGGATAGTAGGCCTAAAATGTAACCACTAATTAAACTTAATCATGATTAGGACAATGAGTTTAAAAAATTGTAAGCTAAATATAACCTATTTGTACTTAATGTGTTGACGTTGAGGACTGAACCAGCCTCTTTCAAACCCTTTTAGGCACACATCAAAATGTGTGCAGTTATTCTCATTACAGTGACATTTTAACTGACACAACCATCCAACCCTGTTACTAGGGCACGCCACTGTGATGTAAAAAAAGGCTCTAAATATTAACTAATGTTAAAGTATATAGTCCCTACTTGTTGTCTTCAATGAATATTTAACATGCATATAAAGTGCTTTGACAAAAACACATTCATCATTTTCAGTTAGATAAATGAGCTAAAAAAAAGTGTAACGTTATTTGTCATACATGTTTTGTCCTTTATTTGCAGAAACTCTTTTAGGCGTTAGAAACGAAATTAGATCAATCAGCAGCCATTTCTTATCTATTCATATTATTTTACAAAATGTTTATGTCAACTCTAGAATAATAAGATACAATTTATATAATTACCGGTATAAAAATAGACATGCACGCACATAATCCCACAATTTATCATACAAGAAAATGTTCATTAGTAGTCAGCTGTTGTATTCTGGCTGACTAAAGTAGTGAAGATATATGTCTTGTTACGTAAATTTTTGTGAATTATCATGGTAGATAGTATGGCCCGAGGCTGACGCATAATAATTATATGTCCGTTGTGCATATCCTTTTATTTTGTTATAATGCAGTTGATATTGCAATATTGTTTGTTTCTATAAATAGCCAGCACTTGACCTTTACTTTTGTCACTGTTGACAGATCTGTCTGAGCAAAGCAGATAAAATGTGTCTAGGTCAGTGGTTCTCAAACTTTTTTAAGCTCCGACATCTTTAAACAGTTTCTCATGCTTTGGCGCCCCCCACCCCCCAAAAGACAAAACTGAAAAAAAAAAGAAGAATACATAACATACATGTTCTGTGTATAGAACAAACTGCCCTTTATATCTGCCGTCGGTCTGGCCGAAAAAGCGACCAAATGTAAACCGTCAACCAATAGAAAAAAGTCTGCATTATTGTTTGCACAATTGTCCGTCCAACGATTGGTCAATGGGCGTGGTCAGTGTCACTGGGTTTAGTCGTAATGTCTGGCTTTGCCAGAGGGATGGCGTAAGAAAGTAAAGGGGGCAGTTGGTCTGTTACAACATTTCCTACTTTCAACAACTTTGTACATCTAGTGTTTTAAACAAAAGACCCTAACAAGACACGGCATGTAACTCGCAAGAACAAACAATAGGCCCAAATTGTTATCTCGACCGAGCGACGGCCGAAAAGACCAGAAGCGCCCACTAGCTGTGATAGACAAAGTTTAATCACAAACAATAGATGACGAGGGTGTGGTAAAAAGGTGCCGGTGACGACAAAGTTAGATTACCTATATATGTCATAGCGGTTGAGAGAGATGTAGCGGTGTGGGGAAGGCATAGTAAATTTCACCTCATGACACCCACGTTAATTAGTTTTGCATCGAGCCTACCAAGTCCCGCTCATGTCAGTGTCTAGCTAGATTTATTAGTATGTTTGATTTTATGTCGCTTTGTCCTCTTCTTCATAATACTGTGGAGACCCCATAGAATAGAGGAAAAAGTCCACAATTTAAATACACAGAAAATAACATAGCAAACATAACATAGCAAACAACAGTTATATACAGATAAAAGAGTGTCACTTAAGGTTTTTGGACCAGCACTTTAGTGACGATTTGAAGGCCGGAACTGTAGGGGCAGTGATGGAGGCATGGTCCAGGGTGTTCCACAACCTAATGGCTGTACCTGCATAGTCCCCAACACGGTCGCACAACTAGCAATCTACTAGCTCTAGTATGAGTGTTTACCGTCCCGACTACATACTAAACTGGTCTCCAAGCTTATAAGTCGTCCATGTCAAACATTCCAAAGCGGACTCTTTTTTTCTGCAATGTTATTGTGATGCCATGAGACCAAGCCTATAACTAAACGCCATCTTGACAAAGACATCAGGTCACTCAGACAAACATTAATGGGTAAATTGACTATGTTTTTTACATTTTAATGCATAGATTGAGTAAGCTGGACAGGGGGAGTAGTGGATAATCTGTCAGGAGGACAAACACTAATTAAAGATAAACACATGTAGGCCTATTAGCCTAACCGACGTTTTGTGTCACTGCTAAAAACAGCGCATACAATTTAGTATTGAAAACCTGAACTTATAGTCACCGGAACCAATTGTTACATTGTCTATGTGACCCTAGATAGTACATATATTTCTTATAAGTTTCTTATAAGTTTAAAGACGCTCCTTCTAGATAGAAGATTAATACGACCACTAGGCCCAAAACTTCTGCAGGGCGACAGGGATCTTTTGGTGGCAGGGAAAGAACCCGCGACGTGTCAGTCGGTTTCGGTTGACGATCCGCTGAACTAACCGCTGTACCAGCCGGCTTCAATATGATATTTGATTACCCAAAAGTATTTTTTTTTATGAACCCACGTCTTGGTTACTTGTCAAAAGATAGAATATAATTGTGAAAGTAAAGTTGTATTTCCTTATAACATCCAGCCTAACCTAACTTATATACATAGTTTTGACCTAATGTCCCTATACAGAGTCAGACAGACGCACATAGCTATATAGATAGAAACACAGATAGACAGATTCATAGATAATAAAAATACAGAGTGACGAGAATGTAGGTAAAGATGCTGAAAGGCAGCTGGTAGGCAGATGGCATAGTTTTATACAATCATCAAATTATTATAACAAAATTGGTAAAATATTATTGGTTTTATTTCAATAATACATTTACCAATTTCCAATGTGCATTTTCTTGTCTATAAACAGGGTGTTTTCACTTGCATTTTGTTAACTTCTCATGTATATATATGCAGGACGAAAATGGAGGCTTCATTCAGTCACCTCTCACAATACATAGTGGGAACGAAAGGAAACGCGTGCAATGTTATTTGATTGATGCTCCGACATCACATGATAATCAGATTTACAATCAATATAGCAATTTACCTACAATTGTCAGTAAGTAATGAACACTTGTTATTCATTTTTTTTTAAAATTAAAATGTTCATTTCCTTCTTAAGTGTATATGTGTCTATATCTCTTTGCATATAAAATATATCTAGGTAACCATTTATAAAAAGTTATTATCAATAATAAAGTAATATCTTATTTTATATAATGTGTAACAGATGCTCCTTTTTTTACAGAAGATTATTGCGTCTTTCGGTTATCTTTTACTTAATATTTATCTAGCATTCTGATGATGTTTTTAAATTATGTTAAGTGTTTGGTTTTCCTAATTAGTTCATGCAACCCATTCCATGCCCAAATGACACTCGGGCAGAAAGAGAACTTGCATGCTTTTGTTATTTCATATGAAATTAGAAAGTGTTTTTGTCCTTATTTCTGTCTGAACACTGTAATAGATTATTGATTTACTTTCTTTCTTTCTAAGTTGGAATCTCTATATAATAATACTAAAAAAAAACTGTCAGTCTGTCTGTGTATCGGAACGCCTAGTAACTTGGTTTCGAGAGTATAAACAGATGACGTAATATCAATGACTTTAAATAAGAAGACCACTGGCGTTTTTTTTTTAAAGCTCAAGAATCATGTTTTCGGTGCGTATCAAATAACTCTCCAAAAGGCTTCCACTGTATGCAACTTTTCATTTTAATCTTAATTAGAATTTGTATCTTATAACTAGAAATAGCCCGTGGAAAACCACGTAGAAATTTATTTTTTTTTCTATTTGGTCAGCTTTTGGGAAAAGTGGGTCTTAAGTATAGCATATAATGGGATCAGATTGAGCAAGATCATTTTTATAAATCACATAAAACTTATATTCCATTTTCTGTCATTAAAAAATCATTTATATTAACATCGCAAATTGTTCATTTATGGTAAACAATATTTACTGTAAGTTAATTCACGCACCATCATCCCATCCAGTTGAAACTTGACACATATAATCGATGCCAATAAAAACACGTTCTACATACAAGCGCCCCCTCTTCAAAACCGTTTTTTTTAAATTTGGAGCACATGCTATTTTCAATTATTTATATAAACTAGGCTTTGTTATCATTCATGTTTTCTTTCTTTCATAAAAAGCAATTCTTTGAGGGAATACATTTTTTAAATATCTTTAGTATCTCATCATATATATTACAGAGGCTCTTACTGTACAAAAATTTAACGTGTCTCCTTCTTTTATCCTGAAATTAGTCAAGTTTCAACTTATCTTATCTTATACATTACAGACGCTCCTTCTATAAAGAAGATTATTGCGTCCTACGCTCATCCGTGTTCCGAGTCTAGTCTTGCATTTTTATTAATGTTTTAAATGATGTTAGGTTATTGGTTTTCCTGGTTTGTTCAGGCAACCCATTCTATGCCCTTATGCCACTCGGGAAGAAATAGTACTTATATGCATTTTTCTCGCATAGGGGTTAAGGAAAGTGTTTTTGTTTTTATTTTTATCTGAGCTTTGCAACAGGTTGTTATTTGGGTTGTATTTCTAAATTAGAGTTTAATGCCTTATGTATTATTACTACTTTACTCTTTGTCCTTCTGTCCTCTACTGTTTCTAGGTTTAGTGATTTGACTAATGGTGTTACTCTTGTCAATTGGGAATATTCACTAGTTATGAACCTTGCAGCTCTTTTTTGAATTTGTTCTAATTTTTTGAAAGTTTTTTTTTGTTGATCGGTCCCATACAGATGCTGGATATTCTAGTATAAGCCTAACTAATGTGAGATCGTATTTTAGTTTTATATTCCTATTACATTTGTAAAAGTTCCTTTTTATGAATCCTAATGTTTTGTTTGATTTTTTAATTACTTCATCAATATGAGGGTTCCAAGATAACTTATTATTTATTATTACTCATAGATGCTTAGCATTGTTAAGTTGAGTTAGTTCTTTACCATGAATGTAGTAGTTTCTTTTCCTTGGATACCCTAATTAGTTGGCACTTTTCTGGGTAAAATGATTCTCATTTTTGTAGTTCATCTAGGTCTTGCATTTTTTATGGGTTTTAAGATGTTAGGATGTTTGTTTTCATGGTTTCTTCAGTATACTACGTTTTTCATGCAATAAGTTATATACAAGCATCATAATACCAAAAACCAATAGCTTAAAATTACTTCAACGATAAATCATGAACAATTAGATAAATAAAATGCAAGCCGGAATAATGGGGAATTGTCGACGTCTTATAATAAATGGTAGAGTAGTATCACAGGGCGCCAAATCAATTTTCGGGATAAAAACAGTATCACCACGAATATTACTGCCCTGATAAAGTTTCGCTGAAGGTCACTTACAATCATTCAAGTGACTTTGCACAGTCCTTTCTTCGGATTAATGTTTCTCAGAAGCATAATGATTGTACTTCTCTTGAGAATCAGAATATGAGGAGGCATCCCCGAAGGAGTCTGCTCGTTTGGGAATTCCACCGGGTAGTTTACTGCATTATTTGGATCTTCTTAGATGATCGAATCTGCGCTGTAATAAACGACCGAATGACCTAATAGCAACTCAATGATGTTTTGATTCATTTCGAGCGTTTGTTTATTGATAGGTGCAACAATTACTCGTTTTGATAGCACCTTGACAGACAGCAGATGTATATTTGATCCAAAGATGGATTGAAAACTATAATTTGTTCAGGAATTTCTATTGTATTGTCGCAATCTATTCCTGGAACTGGCTCCAGATTTCCATTTCCAACACGAAGAAACCAATTATTGTGCTCGATTTGACCTTCGCTGCGCATATTTGTCGTCAATGATAGATGTATTTTTTTCCACAAAATACTTGACTGGATACAACATTCAATGATGTCAGCACGCGTGCTTCTTATCACCACTGGAAGAGTCTGTCGAAAGTCAACTCCAACAACAAAAACTTTTCTGTCAAATGGCTCATCTTTGTTCACTATCTCGCGAAGAAGGCTATCGATGCACCGTAGGCCATGCTTGGGCAGCATTGTAATCTCGTCACCGATGATGAGCGTAGCTTGACGAAAAACCTCGGCATCTGCAGATGTCGGTGTCATCGATGAAACAGTAGTATTTTGTCAATGGAACAGGAAGCTTAAACCCTCAATGTGCTGTTCTTCCTTCTGTCCGAAGGATTGCAGCGATTTATGTTGTAGCCAACGGTAGAACATGCTGTCCTCTTCCACGGAGAAATGCCATTAGTGCTGTATAAAGGAATGTTTTTCCTAATCATCCAGCGCCATCGAGATAGAAGCAGCGATTCTTAAAATTTGTATTATCAATTGCACATATGATTCTTTGGAATGCATCCAATTGTTTGTCATTCAACCGTCTATAAATCCGTCACATTCTTGTGCTACTTCAACTGCATCGTAGATCTGCACTTCAGATATTAAGCCAATGGGTGTTGGCAGGCAGATTTGCGAGCAAGACAGTCCGTGTTGTTTGATAAATAAGTTTATGTCATGAAGAGCCATATTGATGGCTAAGTCATCGGTGAAACTTCTCATGTAATAAAGTGCAAAGTTACTGACATATTTGTTCCACAGGCCAATAGATTTTGAAGGTTCACAGAAGCAACAAATGTACCCAAAAGTTTCACGCTATTGCTTAGGCATTTTATAGGTGGAATCTTTATGCAAGCAGCGATCCCACTCAGTGTCTGACTCAAAAAGTCATCGTGCCGATACAGCTTCTTTAAATGTTAAATAAACCACTCCGTCGAACGTGCGTATGGCTTCACAACTTATTGCTCCACAAACATGAAGGAGCAGCAATCGACGATAAAATCGCCCTTCTTGCTCCCCCCCCCCCCCACTCACACATTTCCCTATGTTTATAAAGTTTGGCCTCGCTCGAGTAGAAGTAAAGAATTCCCGTTAGCCCAATTCGATCCAGATGTACCGTAAAGTTTCAAAAGTTTCTGTGTCCAAGGCATACTAGAAAATTGTATGACTAGCACAAAGCCCGAAACGCACAGTCTCCTTTACTTTTCTCTAACAAATATCAGGTACCCATCAGAGCTCGGTAGGCTTAGAGACAACCTTCAGAGCCGAGAACAAACCCTATGTTGTGAGCTATTTTGATAGAAAGAGAGTGGATATGAATGAATTAAAATCTATTGTCGACAAATGGGTGTGTGTAGGCGTGTATGTGTGTGTGTGTGTGTGTGTGTGTGAGCTCAGTGATGTTATTGTAAAGATAGGAATGAATGAACTCAAGTCAGTTAGGGGGAATCGTGAATGAAGGGAGCGAACACGGGGTGTGTAAGATAGGAAGACTGGACATTCGGGGTATGAGAGCTGAGCAGGACAGAGCTGTAGGAATTTTGATTGGTGATTCGGTATGTACATGTAAAATAAACGTTGAACTGAAACCCTTGTGTCCAGCGTGTTAGTTGAATAAAGAACAGTGTAATATAATTATAACATTTGGCGCCCAACTAGAGGTTCGACCCAGACCCAGTACGTCTCGAACTGGGAATAACAAGCGTTGTGTGCAGTTTCCATACTTTAGAGGTTCGACCAGACCCTGTACGTCTCGAACTTGAAATAACATTTAACATTAGTTTAAATGGTGCGATGATCATCGTAACCAGAAGTACTGTGAATTTTAAATTTCAAACTACACTACAGTAATAAGGTGCCAGCAAAGATATTGTGCTGCCTTGTGCTGTGATCTACACGTAAGCTGATCGTGTGCGGGACCGTATGCTGACCTGGGGTCTCTCACTTTGACCGTCCTGTGCTGTGAGTGACAACCCTGACGTGCAGACCTTGCCCGTCCTGTGCTGTGAGTGACAACCCTGACGTGCAGACCTATGCTCACCGTACGTGGGCCGTATGCTGACCTGTGCTGTGAGTGACAACCCTGACGTGCAGACCTATGCTCACCGTACGTGGGCCGTATGCTGACCGGGGGTCTCTAACCTTGCCGTCCCGTGCTGTGAATGACAAAACCTGATGTGCATCCCTGATACTGGGACGAAACGACACGGGTAAAAACACACTCTGAATGAACTGCTAGTTATTTCCCTGTGTGACCAGAGGTACATCGAACTGTGACCGTTGACATTGTTGACCTGTTACGGGAAGAAACTACTCAAGCGCATCGGCGATTGTAAAAGCAAGTATGCCTGTATTTAAGTATTATTATGATTCATGATTTTGTGTATGCTATGTATTATGCTTTCTGTTTATTTTAATGAAATTATATATTATCCTACACACAATTCGAACTGAATTTACATGTGTGGAGAATAGTGTAGAAATAATTTTTTAGGGCAATTAACTCAGCGTGTGTTGGAAAAATAAGATTATCTTTCGACGTCAGTGGTGATCTTTAATGACACACTTGTATAATTTGGGATTTGTATACACACACTGGGTTGACAAAATCGCTTACAGTGTCGTTATCAGTAATTACTATTTTAGTAAAAAAAATTGATTAGGAAGTAACTGATCGCACAATTGAATAAGTGGGACTACAAACTATACATCTTTTTTATAATTTTTTCTGATTACTTAATTAGTAGAAGTTGGAGTGGTAAAATGAGTAATGAGGATAAACTGGGTTTAGCCTATTATATAGACTTAGGAGAGAAATGTAAATTAGAGGGCGGAGACTTGATAGAATGGGCAGAAAAGAAATTAAAAGATGCACGGGAACTAGAGAGGGAACGGGAAGAAAGGAATGCAAGGAGAGAAGAGAGAGAAATAAAAAAATTGGAATTATTGAAAGAAAGCGCGAAGTCGGAGGGAGAAATGATAGAGAGTAAAATAGAGGACGAAGGCGGAAAGAAATGGATAAAGATGCGGCTGGTAGGACTAAAAGGGGGTAATGAACCAGAAGATATTGACAACCTCATAGATATTTTTGAAAGAGAAGCCATAGAAATAGGGTTAGAAGGAAAACGATGGTGCCATGAGTTCAGAAAAATTTTGTTAGATAGAGGGTGCGACCATTATACCACGGAACTAGGCGCGGAAACAGACTACGTGAAGCTAAAAAAAGAAATACAAAAACACTATGGGCTAACATGCGCAGGATATAGTGACCGATTTTGGAACATGCGACCAGACAAGGGGGACAAATCAGGAAGCTACATCAGAAAAGTAAAATACTACTTGAAGCGATGGGTAGAGCTTAGTGGCATTGACAAAACATACGACGGACTATTGGACTTGATACTTAGGGACAAAGTGACGAGGACAGTGGCGACAGACGTCAGACACCATATTTTGACCAGGGAACCCAAGACAATAGACGACGTAGAGAAGGGTTGCGACAATTACTTCTCCATTTTCCCCAACAGACCTTTAGGACAAACAGAAACACAAACAAACGATGCCGTGGTCACAATTAGTGATCGGAAATCACGGGAAAGAACACCACAAAGACCGCAATCACCGTTTAGACAGAGGCCACAATCACCATATAGACCACAATCACCCTTTAGACAGAGGCCACAACCATCATATAGATCGCAATCACCCTTTAGACAGAGGCCACAATCACCATATAGACCACAATCACCCTTTAGACAGAGGCCACAACCATCATATAGATCGCAATCACCGTTTAGACAGAGGCCACAATCACCATATAGATCACATTCACCAATTGGGAAACAATCTCTTAGACAACAATCGGCCTACATGTCACCTAACCGATCACAGAAACAGACATATGACGGTTACAAACAAAAACATCAAGCATACAACCATCAAAATAGCAATGAGTGCTACACATGTGGTCAAACTGGGCACTGGTCGCGAGACTGTTGGCGAAATAAACCAGTAGGTCAAAGTTACAGAGACGAGACTCGTACAAACGGATCCGAAGGCGGGGACGATAGGAGGGTTCGGTTCAACAATAACAATGTATGACTAGCTTCCGCATTAACGGGAAAGTGTAGAACATGTAAGGACTGTTTAAACGGAGAAGGGAAGGTAAGAAAACTTACATGGGCGAATATAATCAGTAGTAAAGGAAGATTACCGATAGTTATGGGGAAATTAAACAATAGGGCAGCGACAACATTGCGAGATACGGGGTCAGTTGTAATAGCTTGCAAAGAGAGCCTAATCCCACGATCCGATTGGGTGAAAGGGAAAACTACCATAATAACCGCGAACGGCGAAGAGATACAAGTTAGAAAGGCCATAGTAAATATAGAAACTCCGTATCTAACGGGTACGTATATAGCGATACTTTTAAAAAACCCGCCGGCAGAACTATTGATAGGAAATATGATGGAGCAAAACCACCATCAAATGCGGACTTAAACATAGTTGCACATGTGCAGACAAGGGCACAAAAACAAAATGAAAACGCAATGAAAGAGGGAAAATTGGAAAGTACATTTATAAACTTAAATGTCAATAAAGATGAGTTCAAGAGGATGCAAAAAGAAGACACATCATTAGAAAATTGTGGACAAGGGCATATAATAATGAAAATGGGTACAAGATAATAAATGGTTACTTGTATAAACAAGTTAGGAAATGTAATAGAAATAGGAACTTAGGGGACGATTTTATTAAACTGGTCATACCAAATACGCTTCGCGAAAACATCATAAAAGTAGGACACGACACACCTATGAGTGGTCACCAGGGTTACGCGCGAACACTTGAGAGGATAAAATCTGAATTCACGTGGCCAGGAATTAACAAGCAGGTAAAGGACTATTGCAAGACATGTGACGTGTGCCAGAGGGGTAAGAAAAACAAACAGAGCAAAGGCCCAATGGGGATTTCAAAAATAGTTGGCCAGCCATTTTGTAAAATAGCCATAGATATTGTAGGACCATTAAATATGACAAAAACTAAAAATAGATATATATTAACAGTTGTAGACCTTTGCACTAGATGGCCAGAAGCAATTCCGCTTAAAACTGTTTCAACGGAAGAAGTACAAGACGCACTTATGTCTATATTCTGCAGAATGGGATTTCCCGACACAATTTTATCGGACAATGGAAGTCAATTCACGTCAGACATATTTAAACAGGTTTCAAAACTACTGGGAATAAGGATAACCCATTCATCAGTATACCACCCGATGTCAAATGGGGCTGTTGAAAGGTTCAATGGGACTCTGAAGGAAATGCTCAGAAAAGTCACGTTTGATAAGCCTTCGGATTGGGATACATATTTACCATCTGTGCTATTCGCATACCGTGAAATATCACACACGACCACGGAGTACTCGCCTTTTGAGCTCATGTATGGCAGGAAAGTCAGAGGACCAATGAGCATAATAAAGTCTATACTAACAGAAGAGATGGAAGACCCAATAACCAGAACTGCATACGACTACCTGTTAAACTTGAAGAAGAAACTACAAAACGCATGCGCATTCGCGACAAAAAGGACCGAAGAAGGAATGGAAAAGTCAAAAAGTTATTATGATAGGAATGCATCCATTAAAAAAATCGAAGTTGGAGATCATGTGTTAGTGTTGATACCTCAACAAATAAATAAATTGGAACTTCGATGGGGGGGTCCCTTCGAAGTGGTAAAGAAGATATCCAATTTAAACTATGAGGTTAGAGTGAACGATAAAGTCAAAACATTTCACGTCAACAGAATCATGTTGTACCACCCCAGAAATAACACTATTGGGAAAAGAACACACTACAGAGTAAACACAATTTCAGGGGTGATAACAGAATACGACGAGGGAGGAAACGGTGACACAGTTGACCTCGACCTTGGAATACCCTTAAATATGGTGAAGACACCAGACTTTAATAACAAGACGGACCTGAAGGCCGTAAAAATCAGTGACAGCCTGAATGGTAAACAGAGAAAGAGAATCGAAGAAGTAGTTTGTAAACACAGGGGCGTGATAAGTAATGTCCCAGGCAAGACAAAATTAGTAGTACACGATATTATCCTCACCAATAAAAAACCTTTTAGAGTAAGGCCATACGGAATACCATATGCGCAGAGGGAGATAATGAGGAAAGAACTAGACGAAATGGAAACTTTAGGGATAATAGAAAGATCGAATTCCGATTTCAGTGCACCGGTAGTCCTAGTTAGGAAAAGAGACGGGGGGACGAGGTTCTGTGTAGACTTCAGAAAGTTGAATGCTGTGACAGTATATGACGCCGAACCAATACCAGACCAGGAAGAACTTTTTAGCAAGCTAAATAGAGCAAATTATATGTCAAAGTTAGACCTCACAAAAGGGTATTGGCAAATAGGACTTAGACAGGAGTGTAAGAAACTCACAGCTTTTACAACACCATGGGGACTTTACCATTTTAACTACCTACCCTTTGGACTGTCTACAGCTCCAGCAACATTTGCTAGACTTATGCGTTATGTGTTAGAAGGGCTAGAAAATGTTGTTTCATTTTTTGATGATATATGCGTGTATAGTGAGACTTTTGAACAGCACGTACAGACACTAGACAAAGTTTTTTGTAGATTGAGTGAAGCGGGTTTAACAGTCAAACCAGAAAAACTAGAATTGGGTTTTGAGAAAATAAGCTTTCTAGGTCACATGGTTGGGAAAGGTATAATAACACCTGAAAAATCAAAGATAGAGAAGATATTACACATTTCAGTTCCTAGAACAAAGAAACAGGTTAGAGCTTTAATAGGACTTATATCCTACTACGCGAAGTTCATACCTAACTTCAGTACAATTAAAGCTGTTTTGACTGACCTACTTAAGAAAGGCAAACCAAACAAAATAAATTGGATAGGGGAGTGCCAAAGAGCATTAGAGTTATTGCAAAGTCACTTAAACTCAGAGCCATTCTTAATTTTACCAGATGTAAACGGTAGATTTGTACTACGCTGTGATGCGTCTTCCAGGGGCGTTGGCGGGGTACTATTACAATATAGAGATGGGGCCTTGCGGCCAGTTAAATATGTAAGCAGAAAGCTGTTACCGCGAGAAACACGGTTCTCGACTATTGAGCGAGAATGTTTATCTATTATTTGGACTATAGGAAAGCTAGCTTTGTATTTAAGTAATTCAAACTTTATACTGCAAACAGACCAGAGGGCTCTACAATATCTAAATAGCTGTAAATACAAAAACTCCAGGATAACAAGGTGGGCTATTTTACTGCAAGAATTTAAGTTTAAGGTGGAACATATACCAGGAACACAAAATTTAATCGCAGATTACCTCTCAAGGAATTAAATTGTAGCAGTAACTTGCAAAAGAACATTTGTACATGAACAATTTTTTTTTATTATTAAAGCAATAGGACTGTGTTGTTTTTTTTTTAAAACAGATTGATAAATAAATGTGTAACAGTGCTCAGTCAGAATGACAAGAGGATTTGAGGATTGTGTACGCTCAAATATTTTTTGTCATGAGCACAAATGATGACAATTTTTCTTGTATTCATTATTTTTTTTATTTTTTTCTCTTCATTGTCAATGTGATTATATTCGCTTCTAAAGCAGAGTTATAATAAATGTATAACTTGGTCATACAAGTGTAATTAAAATGATTAGATCTATTCTAATGTCGTATTTATCATTAACTTAATGAGGTTACGGTAAAAGATATTATTATGGTAGTATTTTATAATAGGTTGTAGCGTTTTAATATGTATATAAAATGTAAAAGAACTTGACTATGTTATATGTAACCTACTTTATAATTCATTATTATGATCGCATTATTTGATTTCATGACGTATTTAATATATATGCTTATAATATTATAATTAATGTGTAGATACTTTTGTGTACAAACTATTATTGTGTGAAAGTCAGTTCTGTTTGGTATAGATGTATTGTAAAAATAGATATAAACTATTTTGGTTGCACAAACCACGAAATTGTGATTAACTTTAAGGTATGTGAATGAAAGGTATAGACAAAAAAACTCGGATTGTAGTGTACATTTTTTTTCTTTTATTTTAGTTATCAGGCAATTAAAGGATTAATCGCCTTAGGGTGGGAGTAGATGTTGTGAACTATTTTGAGTGAAAGAGAGTGGATATGAATGAATTAAAATCTATTGTCGACAAATGGGTGTGTGTAGGCGTGTATGTGTGTGTGTGTGTGAGCTCAGTGATGTTATTGTAAAGATAGGAATGAATGAACTCAAGTCAGTTAGGGGGAATCGTGAATGAAGGGAGCGAACACGGGGTGTGTAAGATAGGAAGACTGGACATTCGGGGTATGAGAGCTGAGCAGGACAGAGCTGTAGGAATTTTGATTGGTGATTCGGTATGTATATGTAAAATAAACGTTGAACTGAAACCCTTGTGTCCAGCGTGTTAGTTGAATAAAGAACAGTGTAGTATAATTATAACACCCTAGTCTTTTTTCATGTTTCATACTCAGAAACTTCCGTACGTCAATGTTAAATATAATCATTGGGATTCTTAAAGTAAGGATAACAAAGTTCATAAAACCTAGATAAAAACATAAAAAGAACATATTTTTTTAATCGATTTTTTAAAATAATTTTGCGACTAGCCAGAACAAATGGCGTAACATGTGAAATTGTAGCAAAAGCCAAATTGTATCATATCTTGGTACAGCATTAAAGAATAGTATACTAAATAAATAGAACATTCACATACAGTAGGCCTATAATCTATTAAATGTAAAAAAATCGTATAGGCATTTCAGTATTACCAGATTAAAATTTCATTTGTTAACATGGGGAGATACCTGATAAAACAACAGTTTTCAATAAGTAATTTATTTTTACAAAATATAAAAAAATACAAGTAATAATCTTAAGGCAACAGCTTTATTTATCACATTTAATAAGTGAATATAATATAGTTAGCCTATATCTTAGAGTCATGCGGTAGATTTTATCAGCATGGTGCAAGTCTTCAAAATGATTTTTATTTTTGCTGTTTAAGCCACTACCTTACAATGCCATCTAAATTGGCCTTCACTCTGTATTGAGGAAATGTTTTTTTTTTAGAAAAAAAAGATCATAAGTGACAAAGTTACTGAATTTTCGTCAACTTTATGAATCGGTTATCTAACATTTTTGTATTATTATGCTAAGTTGCTATGTATAGGCTATGCAAGTTGCTGATGATGGCTACTTTTTTAATGATTAATTTTTTGTTTGGTAGGGGCTATTGCAATTTACGAAGACATAGAGTAGGAAACATTTAAACATTAAAAATAAAAAAAACATTATCATAGAAGATAAACATTAAGAGCTATTGAAAAATAGTGAAGAACTAACATAAAAATCACTGAGATACAACAAATAATTGAAGCTATTCGTGAAAGACCAAAATACGATAGACATTAAAACATGGTCTCTATAAATTAAATCATCTTGTTTAACGTAATTTAATTACTAATAACTAATCGTATAATACTGTTAACAAACAATCAAATAATGTTTCTTAATATTTGGATTTATTGTTGAAGAAAACGTCACTTAGGTTTTCATATGACAGAGAATATCGCAGTGAAGTCTGATAGCATACATTATTTGTATATAATTATAAATAAATGCGTATACTTTTACTAGAGTTTACGAACAAAATTATGACTGCAGTTTATCTTTTACAACCAATTAAGTATGTTATATTGGGTATTATTTTAATTGTAATTATGAATTTTGGTTATTTCTTAAATGATAAGGTCGCTAAATTACAGTGTATTCAAAACAGTGCCGCCCACCCGGTCATGCGTGAGCCAAGCCTCGATTATGTGACAGTTCTCATGCGTCAG
Source organism: Anisus vortex (assembly GCA_949126835.1). NCBI lineage: Eukaryota > Metazoa > Mollusca > Gastropoda > Planorbidae > Anisus > Anisus vortex. The sequence continues at coordinate 10,320,140 of OX421498.1, read as the reverse complement.
CTCCATTGGCTTAAGAGCTATTGCACATAGTGAAAAACTAACATCAAAATCATTGAGAGATTGAGAGACAACATATAATTGAAGCTATTCGCGAAAGACCAAAATACGATAGACTATAAAACGTGGTCTCTATGAATTATATCACCTTGTTTAACGTAATGTAACTACCAATAACTAATCGTCTAATGCTGTTAACTAATAAACAAATAATATTTCTTAATATTGTGTTTTATTTTTGAAGAAAACGTCACTTAGGTTTTCATATGACAGAGAATATCACAGTGAAGTCAGATAGCATACATTATTTGTTCTTAAATATAAATATATGCGTATACTTTTAGTAGAGTTTACGAATAAAATTATGCCTGAAGTTGTTTTTTTTTTAAAAGCCAATGCAGTATGCTTTATTGGATATTAGTTTGAGGATGCGGAATAGTGTGGCCAGTACGATGCTCACGGGACTGTAATGCTCACTTGGTTCGTTGGTCTATAGGTCGATGGCAGTGTTTTAGACCAGGCAATACTCCGTAAACAATGCTCGATATTTTTATTTGCGTACTATCTATCAAGCAGATTCAGTATCTTCTTCTCACAATCATTCCAAATGACAAACGAATTAAGAAAACATATTATCAGATTTAAGTGAATAGATCATACGTTTAATCCGTAATCACATTTAGATATTAACATATAAATCATCAGACACATCAATCCAAACGACAGCTGTAAATTCTGAAGAGTCTAAGTATAGGTTTAATATCCAAATAGTGAACATGAATTATTAAGAAATGACAAGTACACAGATATAAGCACAGTATTCAAGATAATCCGAAATCAGTCACACGTCATAGCTAACATGGCATCCCGTGTGTCTGTCTGAGACTGTGAGACTCCTCTACACAATATATATGTGGGAATACAATGGCAGTCAGGGACGGTCCTTCGTGTCGTCATCAACCACTGGTCCAATCAGTACAAATTTGTACGCCCACATATTGACTAGTCATCTGTCAATCCATAACTCAGGGGCGTGGCCAACTGACCAACGCTACAGATTCTCTTTGTATTGACTCCTAGGCCGGTATCTACAAACGTCCAGGTCACACCTCTTACCACATTTCCCCTATCTTTGTATATCTCGTGTGCTTCAAGCGAGTCTTTCGCCCCCAGACATACCTAATGGTTTATCTGAAAAGTATATATTAACCCTACATTTACCTAGATAAAGGTGCTTAATAGAGCTACCAGAAGGGCGATGGGACTTCAAAAGAACGGATAACTCGTTAAAGATAACACAAAGCAAGGAGCGGCAACTCATCCCTGGGCTAGGTCCGTGTCGTACTAGGGAACAAGGTCCGTGTAGACACAAAGGAAAGATAGGGGATCGTTCCGCCTCCTTGTGGGGAGGGAAAACGAGGATGGGAAGGGAGATAATTTTGCCCTGCCTACCTAGTTACATACCATGGCCATAGCATTAATTAATAAGTACTAAACTTTGACGCTAAAATATATGTCACATCATGACAATTAGTTTAATTGTAATAATGACTTTTGGTTATTTTCATAAATGATAAGGTCGCCAAATTACAGTGTATTCAAAACAGTGTCTCCCGCCCAGTCATGCGTGAGCCGAGGCGCGATTCTGTGACACTCATCATGCGTTAACTCCATGGACGGCGTTATAAGGGGTATTAGGTTAAGCGTTATGCGGCGGATCCGGCGTAGGATAACGAATATGTGTATAATGCCGAGCGTCATCGGCATATCCCAATTTGATAAAATTTGTGAGAGTTAGCCTATATTTATGACTTGTAACTTTATAGGCCTACTAATCTCTATCTACTATTATATAGTCTAAGGGTTTTATTTTTAATTTAGGATCATATTCCTAGTTCTGTCCTAACCTAACTGAGCCTAACCCTAACCGGGCCTAACCGTAACATCAATAATCAATTTCTAATTGTGATTAAGTGACATATACTAAATAACCTTTTATTTGAATTAGTTACAAACAATGACACATAGTTTCACACAATTTTCGTATTTAACTTAAAATATATCGTTTTACTATAATTGAATTAAAAATAATAAATGAAAATGCGGAGATGGCTGGGGTTAAACCTGTTAACAGCACACGCTACTAACCACTGGGCCTCTGAACCTTGTTGAAAATATAAAAAAAAATATAATTAAGCGTATAGGGCGTTTGCAATCACGTGACAAAAAGCACCTGATTTGTGATTACTTTCTGTAATGGTGTACAAGTAATAATGGCCGCTGTATTAATAAAGTTTAAATAGGCTCGAGCTTTTTTTAAATGATAAGTTGTGTTTTAAGTCTTATTAAGATTTAAGCTGTATTATGTATGTTAAATAAAATAGGCTATTTTATTATTATCACAGACATAGATCATAAACGATGTGAGCCTATTAGTGACTTGACTAGATAGCCTATTCACCAACACTATCACTTGACATCGTAGCCTAGCCTACGAAACATTAAAAGTGTAGGCCTATAAAGTGAAATTTAAAGTGTAAATAGGTCTAGCCGGCCCTAGCCTAATCAGATGAATCAATTAATCTACAGTACTACTATTTACCTCCTTATTTTTGAGTAGGATAGCCAATATTCAGATGTGAATTTTGCATAATAAAGAACAACTTCACTTTCACCACGTTACATTTGTACCTCAAGTGTTTCTTCTTCTTCTTCTTCTTCTTCTTGTCCCTTAACCTTGGCGGTCGTTGGGGGGAGCTAATGGACACTGCGTGTCCATTAGTCCTCTCTTGGGCTTGGTAGACTTGGCGGCGCCCATCTCCTCTCCAAGTCGGCGGTGGATTTATGGCTGCCTGCACCGAGGGTCGAACCCCTGATGCGGCGCTTGGGAGTCGAGCTCGCTGTCGACTTAGCTAACCAGCCGCCTTATATTTCTTATATTTACACAAATCCGTCACTAAAAACCTAAGCCACGCCCACCGAGAACGCTCTATAGGGCCAGATAAACAATTATGCGCATGCGCCGATAGCAGTGTATATAATATAGGTCACAGGTTCACGCACAAATCCGCCCTATAATAACTCCGTAACTCCATTGACTCCCTGTGAAATCCAAAATTGAATATAAAGTGGCAAAACAAGTTTTAATTTCTTTCGATAATCATCTCACAAGTGGGAAATAGCAAGCATTGTTCGGAGCATCATACTCGTAGCACAATTGCGAAAACAGTCGACTGTTTAAAAAGCTTGTCTTTACAAAAGGGCACAACTTAAGACGCTTTGTATTACTTCTTTAATACTTAACAGTTGTAACAATGTCTTCGTTGCTAATATTTGCTTATAGATCTATATCGTACAGTGAGCTCCGATTACTTTTGGTCACTAATTCTGTTAAAATCCAGACTGAACAGAATCTACACTGAATTCCAAAATATTCATGAAGTGTCGCTCGTTTCATCGCCAATACTAGACTACTGCTTTTAACTCAATGGCGCTTTTAACAGAGAAGAGACTTTTAACACAACTCTCTACGTACGTGTTACTGGTCCGCATATGTGCATCTTGGTGCCGACTTTGTCACATGCACCTGTATTGATGTCATTACGCCAAGTAGTCTACACGTAGTACGCGGATGTATCTGCATGTCGGTGGACTCGCTTGGAGATGGAAAGATGAGCTGTGTTTCGGCCCCAAAGACCATCGAAAACATACGTTTTCCGAAGGTCTTTGGCGAAATGGTCATTCTACCCTCAATGGGGTCGCGACCCACATCCTTCTCAATATCCGGTCCAAAGGTGTGGAATCTACTTCCTGTTCATCTCATGCAAAAAAACTCTTTTGATTCTTTCAAAAAGAACTTAACAAATCATTATTTAAATATTTACCTTAGATAGCATGCTTTAAACCCTAATGTCTTACTTTAGGGTCGGTTATTGCTTCATTTATAACATTTGACCTATGTTTGTAAAGTTGTAAACTATCAATTAGTTTTATATTTCTTAGCTGAAAGATTTATATGCGCGTTCTTAACTGTTTGTTGGTCAATGTTAAATGAGCTTACATAATGTTTCTTGGCAGCGTTAAAAAAATATTATTATATGTTACAGATGTGCCTTCTAAAAAAAAAAGATTATCTTTGCATAGATTTAGTAAAATTTGTTTAGATTTTGTAGGCCAATGCAGTTCTACTAATTCCGCATCACAGCAGTAACATTTTAGATTATGTGGTATGGCGTGAAATTATCCGGGCCGTAGCGGTTAATCATGGGCCCTGCTTGTTACATGGTCATTTATAACAACAGGCTAGTAAATGTAATATGCCAACAAACCTTTCCTTATAAAATACAGGTGTAAAATAAAACCATTTTATCATTACTTACAGATGAGATTTCTGCACTTATCTTAAGCACTACGGCCTTGAACAATGGGGTATATACAAAAGATGCACCAATTACTTTTAATTGTGATACTACACCTAAAAGTGTTTACGTAGCTACACCATTTACTTGGAGTTGGGTGGTAAGTCAATTAATGCCAAAGGGTTTTCATAAATATCTATTTGGGGATGTTAAACGATAATCAGAAATACCATTTTCCTTCTTGATAGATTTAAACACAATTTTTGGTTTTGTTGGAAGATCGATCATATTTTCTTAGGGAAGAAATAAAAAAAAACGTACCCATAAAAACAAAAAGTTTTTATTATAATCCTTTTTTTGTGTAAACTAAGTTTATATTTAAATTATATGTTGATATATTAAATTAAATATAAGTGATATCATACTATATGAATTTCCACAAACAAATTGTGCGCATCCTTTTTTCTACCTTTGGACCGCAAAAAACATAATAAGATAACTCGCTTTGCTTTGACTACATTGTGTCGTTTTCATTTTATTTATTTCGTAAAAACGAACATATCCGAAAAGTGTATTTACTTCCGTCTCTTCTGGTAGAGGCAGACATGTTTTAAGTACACTATTTTCTACGATTCGCAAATTGGTCAAAGGAATTCGTGACCATTCCAAAATCTATGATGCTAAAAATTTGATAGAATGTATTGTTAGTCTAGACAAGTCTGCAGCTTAAGTTTCAGCTCGATTGGACGACGGGAAGTAGTCAAAAAATTGCTGCAAAGTTTTTCTATTAAGCAAGCAACCGATCAAGCAACCAAGCAGACAGACAGACAGTACGAATTAAAAGAAAGGGAGTGAAAACTAAACATATTTGATTCAAACACATCACTACCATATATAATTATTGTATATTTATTATATTTTTTTGGTACAAAATGTAATATCCCCTGATCTAAATGAATATATTTAATGAACAATTATAAATGTATAATAATTCATTTTTGTAGTACAACTTTTAAACATTAAATCAAGTTATAATTAACTTTTAAGGTTTCAGTCATATACTTGTAAAACTTACTTAAATTTATCTAATAATCTTTCGTTTATTTCTATCGACAAATCAAATATAACCCTCTGGAGCGCAATTCTTAACATTACTGTTGTCAACATTACAAAAAAAATTTATTCATTAATGTTTTAAATCGAAATTTTCTCACAAGGTTACAATTATATATATATATATATATATATATATATATATATATATATATATATATATATATATATATATATATATATATATATATATATATATATATATATATATATATATATATATATACATATATATGTTTCTATATAAATATATTCACAAACATAAATAATTACTTTGCAAACTAGATAATAGTTATGAACTACCTGGTAACAGTACGGAAACAGACATTTATCCATCATTACTTACTAAAGTCTTTCGCCCCACCTGGGACATAGGCCGCCAAGAAGAGTCCTCCAGGTATCCCGATCGTGGGTACATTTCTCTATCTGACCCTAATTAAGCACTATTATGTTGTTGTTTTTTTAACATTAGTTTCAATATCGCGCCTCCAGGTGTTTCTTGGTCGGCCTCTTTATCTGACATTAGCTATGTATAATGTCCGTTTTATTTTAGCCGATTCACGGAACATGTTGGTCTGGTGCTTTGCATGCGATTGTCGTTTGAATCGTTACCAAAAAAAAAAGTTGTGGCAATACATTTAAAACACGTGGAAACACATTCGAAACGCGTGACAATACATTAAAACCACAAGACAATACATTCAAAACACGAGACAATACATTTAAAACACGTGACATTGCATTCAAAACACGTGGAATTACATTCAAAACAGGTGGCGACAAATTCAAAACACCAGGCAACACATTCAAAACACGTATCAATACATTCAAAAATCGTGACAATACATTCAAATTACGAGACAATACATTCAATACGCATGAAAATACATTCAAAACGTGTGGCAGTACATTAAAAACACATTTCAATACTTTCAAAACACAAGGCAATACATTTAAAACATGTGTCAACACATTCAAAACACGTGACAATACATTCAAAACACGTGAGAATACAATCAAGACACGAGGCAATACATTCAAAACATGTGAGAATACATTCCAAATACGTGGCAATACATTCACAACACGTGGCAATACATTCTAAACAGGTGGCATTTCATTCAAAACTCGTGGCAATACATTCGAAACACGTGACAATACATTTAAAACACGTGACAACACATTCAAAACACGAGGCAATACATTCAAAACACGTGGCAATACATTTAAAACAGGTGGCAATACATTCAAAACACGTGGCAATACATTTAAAACACGTTGCAATATTCTTTTTTATCCTGTACAAGTTGTCAATTTAGGGCGTTACGTCCATTTGTTGCTATAAATTTAAAATCCCAAAAGTGTACCTGATTCAGCCCCCTCCCCCCCCCCCCTTGAAAACAACAACGAAACACAAACAAACTAAAAACACACACAGTTAAAAATCGAGCTAGTTATTTGAAAGTTATGTTGCATAATTTATGTAAATGATTTTATTAGCAATCGTGAACTGAATACACTATTTACTATAAAAATCAAGTGTTAATTTAATTTTATTAAAGATCTTTTCTCTTAGCCTTTAAATTATTTTTTTTTGGTAAATTATCGAACTTATACAATTCAATAATTATATGTCGGATCGTTTCAAAGAAACTCCATGTTAATTAAACGTTTTTTTCTTTTTTTTTTGTAAATATAAATAAATGAACATAAACGAAACAGTAAGTATACATTTATCACCTTCACTAAAAAGAAATAATTGATTTTTCAATGCATAGATATATAGAGTATACAAGTAGTATAAATATGCATTAGTCATTCACTCTCAATGTTTAAACAGGTTAAAGCTGGTCCAAAGCTAATGTTGAGAATATGACCCAAAATTAAAATTAATTCCTAGTAATTTTAACCAATATGCCGTTGCTGCAAGACTGATTTGCTCGGCAATGCCTAGCTTTCTATGATAAAATCAGATTAAACCATTTGTCAACTAATTGACTAAGTGGTGTTATATAAAATAGTCACTAAACTGTTGACCTCTGCCGCCGGTAATTACTTTTCAATTATCGCGCCCGAAAGATTGGAAACCCCCACAAGAAACAAGCCAAAATATAAAGGCATGCTCGTTATAAAATAAGTTCGTTGTTTAGGGCTCGACAATTTTACATTATTGTATTATTCCATAACAGTGTGAACTCCATAACACAAGCAGTATAATTATATAAATGCAAAATAGCGTCGTGTCATATACATATAACTGCATGATAAGCAAGCATTGTGTAATATATATACTATTCATTAAAACGTCACAAACAATTATTGTGTTCTATAAATATAACTGTATGAATGCAATACTAGAAAATGATTATATCCTATATTTTCTTAGAATGACACGATAATACTAAACGTCTCTAATTTCGGTAATTATTAGCTAGAACTGACTTTCTATTCTAATGTGTCCCACTGGACGGCTTAAATGCCCTCTCCGTTGACGAATGCTGGTAGTTCTATAGAGGATAAAAGTCAACACCTTTCTATTGTTACATCTACAATCCCCTTGTGACCAGAGCTGTGTAGATCTTGTTGATATTTCTCGTTAGTCCTAGGGTAGACTTTAGCTATTATTATTTATGTTTCAGTATTACACGAACTCTTCTTATAGTCCTGGGCACAAACTCAGGATTTGTGTTCTAACAGTTTCCTTTCCTTGACGTTAGAGTAGTAGATAAATCTTATAGTATTGTAGACAACACAATAGAATAGTAACTTGACAAGGAAGCTTCAGAGTAAATGTTGATAGTTTAATTCAGGTGATATGTTCAATATATACAATATATGTATTATGTACAGTTAGAATAAAATAGTGCAACCCAAGCGTCCTAAAAGGAACATATTTTGAAACTCTCTGTCTTCCAGACAAACAAATCATTAAATACTATCCAAGTGGTGCAAGGGACAGACGCATTACAAGTAGGGGTTAAAATCATGGTATCATTACAAAACTCATCACAAAAACGATAGGAACTTCACTATTAAATAATGAGTCGTTCCCAGACACTCTGAGAATTTGAGATCAACACCGAATATCAAGTTTACCAAGAATCTCTCGTCTTCTTACTAAACGACATGCGATCGGAAAGACTAAGCCCGCCCACAAAATCGTGTGTAGTGAGAAAAGAGAGGGGGGGAATAGTAAACATTGCATGTTCTAATTCTTGGAAAAACAATATACATGACATTATCATAATAAAAAAATAATTTAAAAATAATTGTATCATAAGAAAATATTTTATTGTAATTTAAATGTTTCATTCCGACCTACATTGTTAGACTATTCAAAATAAACATTTTTGTCAATTCGTACTATAAATTAAACATCTACAATTTCAGAATGGCATCCAATATATTTCTGGGGCCAATACACAAACCTATGAGTTACCACAGGAAGAAGGTACTTATACAATTAAATGTGTAGCCGAAACCACAACGTCTTTGCATGAGTCAAATGCGATAACTATTGTACGAAGTAAGTATTACTTTCCTTTATGTAGATCGAACTAATAAATCTGTTTTACTATCATAAACAGAGGAAACCCAAAGTTACTCGATATTTGGAACCCTTAAAATAAATTCTCATTCGGCATATGTCTTTGCTTATAGTTACATATAAATTGTGCTGATTGGGACCAGGGACTACTACAAAAAATTATTATAATAATAAAAATAATTGATACGAAAACCGATTGTAGTAAAAATCAAAAGAATGTTTTGAAAATGTCAGAATGTAATGTAAATCAGTAGAAGGTATTGACAATGTAAGAATTTAATGTAAATCAGTAGAATGTATTAAACATGTCAGAATGTAATGTAAATCAGTGGAATGTATTGAAAATGTCAGAATGTAATGTAAATCAGTAGAATGTATTGACAATGTCAGAATGTAATGTAAATCAGTAGAATGTATTGAAAATGTCAGAATGTAATTTAAATCAGTAGAATGTATTGAAAATGTCAGAATGTAACGTAAATCAGTAGAATGTATTAAAAATGTCAGAATGTAATGTAAATCAGTATAATGTATTGAAAATGTCAGTGATTTTTTAACACAATTTATTTAAATGTAATAAAAACAATCAGTTTGGCGACATATAGTTTTCTTTTTTAAATAGTATTCCACACAGTACATTTACTCACGGCTTGAACAAAACTTCTCATTATATACTGGTCAAGGATCGGCAACGTATAGCACGCGTGCCAGATTTGTTACGCTAAAAAAAATTTTTATGAAACGCAGACGACCACAAAAAAAAAGAAAGGATTTTGTTTTCTCCAAGAAATTTTGTGTCAAAGCAATGTAAATTTTAGGCTCTTGGCAAGCTGAGTAAATTAAAAAAATCCTAATTTGAAACACTGTTATCAAAAGTTTGCCGACCTCTGTACTAGGTGACAATAAAACCACACAAACCACAGACCTAAGCTTTGAATTTAGGTGTGGTGGGGGCCCATGGCCTTGGCTATCCCACTTGTGAATCATTTACAACCCACACGATCCTCAAAAATACGAAATTGGGATTGATGTGTTAATAATGCAATATACAAGATAGGCATAGCTTACTAATAAATACAATAATGACATTAGTCGTATAAATAAACGAATTAGAAATTGAAAAAAAAAATTAATACAATGTATTCTGTATATTGGGTAAAACTTTAGTAATAAAGTTCAAAATGTTGCGAATGGCATACAAACTTTAAAAAGACAAGTTTTTTTATTTTATTTTTATGAGCAATAGCATGGGCATTAGCATGGGCATTAGCATGGACATTAGCATGGGCATTAGCATGGACATTAGCATGCGGCCTTTTTACAGGACAAATGTAAAGCGTCATAAACTAGTAGGAAATATAAATATATAGCGTCACCTTCCCATAAAATAGTGCATATGTTAAGACCAAATCGCAAATTGGCTAATATCACCTCACATTTGACCGGCCAATGCTTGATCTTTTCTTGATTTTGGATCTTGGCCGGCCAGATGTAACAACACAGAACTTGTCGCACTGACCGGTCAAGGTCTACTGACCTACTTTGACAGTCGTTACAAGGCACCCATGATGTTGATGCACCTGCGCCTAGTTGGACTTTAGGTATCTCCGGCTATGAAGCAAGCCCACATCTACAACATCAGAAATCTCTTAGAGTATTTAAAAACAAAGACATAGCACTTGATAAACTATGTGCTGACAAAATACAGGGATATAACAGTATTAAACAAGTCAAGGATTTTAAATATTCTTAAAGAAAAAACTCACAAGGCTAATACTAAATACCACACAAACTAAAATAAAGGTACCGACAAACTACTCATACAATTTAGAATTAAATGTAGCTACAAGCATTGAGATTCATTGATTTGGATGTTGTGCAAAATCATTTTAGACAGTTTAATCAAAACTATGCAATCTAAGATTAACTGATGATATCGACCTGTTGGCCGGGAGCAACGAAAAACTGCAAGAGCTTCAGACAAGCTTGAAGAGAGAGAGAGAGAGAGAGAGAGAGATAGAGAGAGAGAGAGAGAGATCACTGTCAATACGGAATGGAAATCAGCTCGTAAAGAAGCAAAATATTGCTCAACATAACTAAAAAGATGCCAGAAGAAAAACATGACGAAGAACCAACAACAACTGAAGAAGTACAGATTTTCAAAATTTGGAGCAATTATATCCGTAGACGGAAACTGTTACTAAGAAATTCGTGCAAGGATTGGGACAGCAATGACGGTAATGACTCGCCTAAACAGAATATGTTCAGAATCCAAAGTATTAGTCTTCCAACAAAGCTCAGATTGTACAGATTCCGTGTCAAAACCATTGTTCTGTATGAATGTGAGACTTAGACGTTGCTATCACTAACAGAAAACAAGTTGCAGACATTCTAAACTAAATGCACGAGAAAAGTTATTCAAATCTGGTATGTTTAACACAGGACTTATACGAATGTCTGGGTCAGGATATCCTCAAATGCAGGCCCTCAAGAAAGCATTATGACAACATTCAAACGGCGCAAACTGACATGGTTCGGTCATGTGTTGCGACAAATTAACCTGCCAAAAACAATCCTTTTAGGCACTGAAAAAGGTTAACGTCGGAGAGGCCGTCAGCGGAGATGCTGGTCCGACAACATAAATTATTGGACAGTGCTGCAGTTGACTATATGCAACCGCTCAAGAGAAGTGAAGAAAGTTGATTGCTGAGGTGTCCATTCTCTTCGACCAACAACACATCTGTTCGTTTTGGATGCATTAGTGCTATGTTGCAAACTATCCTGTAGGATATTAACATTTGCATACAATACACCTTCCGATAATGAAATCTCCGCGAGATGTTGCTTCTGCCTGTGTTGCACCAATTACTTTTTTTTTAATCAGGTGATCTATAGTGTGTTTGTTTACATTTATTGCCTGCAGTATTTTTCACTTTGGGGAAAAATAGTCCATTTATTTATTACATTTTAATATTGTAGGTTATTCTAAAATACAAAAAAAAAACCTGTGTAACTTTTTTCTAAAGTGGTCATTAATAATTAAGTTTGCATTAGTTTCAGATTTGCGGAAAGCATACGAATTATTGAACATTTAATTTTTTTAAAGTTAAACATAATTATGAAAAATTATATTTTTATTTTCTCTCATGGTTTACTAAGCACTCATACATCTATTAATTGATAATTAATTGTATACATACTTTCGACTTTAGAATATCATTATTCGCCACCTACATAAATCTATGTTTTATAATTCCACAGACAGTAGTTATGTGACTAAACCGGTTATCATAGCCGATTCTACAACTCATGTTGTGGGCAGTCGTCTTTCACTAGCCTGCGGTAGCGCAGTGGACGGTGCGACGTACTCTTGGAAAAAAGACAACACCGACATTGTCCGTCAATTTGAGCAGATCATACAGCTCGATAATCTAACAATCAGTGACAATGGAACATACCAGTGTACAGTTCAACAAAGCATGGTCACTCAGACCTCTGACTTCTTCAATGTCAATGTCATTGGTAAGTATGTGACAATAATTGTGACACTTAATTTGACACCAAATATTTACAAAATTTTCTTCACCGAACATAAAGAAACACAACAGTACTAATCATTGAAATAAAAAAAATAAATTCATAGCAAACAAAAAAATGTTCAGGTCGAGCTCTGCATCACCAATATAGAGACTTGAAACAAGTGTAAGAGCACAAGTTAAATTAGTAGATTTAGAAATACTCCAGTAAAGACGATTTTAACAGCAAAAAAGTAAGATAATATATACGACGAAAAGTATTTGATTCCAACCTAAAAATATAAGCTTTTAATGTTATAATAATAGGGATATAAACAATTAAAAAAAGCTTACTTCCTGGCTGATATTAGGATGAGAAATGATTTTCCTAAACTAGTAAGGAAAACGAATACATATAAACACTTAATACATTACTATACCAGACACAAAACGCAAATAAATATATCGAATATAGTAGAAGAAGCTTCTAAAAAAAAATTATAAGATGTATTTTTCAATAAAATGTGCCGATTGTATCAAAATAAAATTGTTGCACAATTTTTACATTTTGTGTGCAACTATAGCCATACATAGACTAAAGATACACTTATTATCAATACAAGATTTGATTTGCTAAATGCATGCATTTTCTAGTATTAATTTTGTACCAAAGGTATTAGACTATTGAAAACTTGCATGTAATAAAAGATTGTATAAATGTACAGAAAAAAGACAAAGAACAGAACTGACCTTACAGTAAACAAAATAAAAGTAGCCTTTAAAAAAAATGTTTTTAGTTGCGTTAAAAATAAAATAAATAATTATATTTTGTTTACCCATAAATTTAAATGCAAAATATAATAGTGTAATTTGATTGTGTCAGAAAAGCCAATTAAATAAACTAAATAGTAGACATGTGTCATTTCGAAGTGTCATTTTGAAGTTAAAGTGATTTGGACAACATCTAGAACGTTTGTTTGCAAACATGAAACATTATTTGAAAGGAAAATTGATTTTAAGCTATAATTAAACCAAACTAATCAAGCTACAGTAATTATTAGTCACGTGAAAGATCACATTAAACAGAAAGTACGGTCGCCGGGGGACAGTATGTTTGTCTGGCGTACCGAATGTCCTGGTTTCAAATACTCTTCAATTTGTTCCCGGGTCTGGTGTGTAGCTGAATTTAGTTGGGGTAAAGTAGATGCGGCTTGGCATTAACCGCAGCCACGAAAACTGGTAAACGCTCCTTCACCGGCCCCATCGAATAATTTGGTCCAACTGGATACTTTACTTTATTTGCAAACAGACAAGCATTCATGTCACCCAAATCTACCATAACATTCTCATTCTTCACTGACTCTAAAGTAACAGAGAATTGCTAAAATATATTTCAATATATAATTGTATTACTTTGTACTAAAAATACTAATACTAAAACTAATATGTTATACATTACGTAAAATTTAACTTGCTTTAGACTAGGGGTCGATTGATTGTGAAATAACTATGTGTATCTGTCAGATTGATAGAGACCAATGAAAATCATGATTGTTCCAATGTTACTGGAACTGTATCTATGAAAATTTTACATCGTCATTTTTATGTGACTTATGAAATGGTTTTCTTTGTTCTCTGTCTCTGATGTTAAAAGTACATCAAACTGATGGTGTTCTACTGTAATATATACCACAATATATTAATACAGTGTACGTTGCTTAATTCGTCTATTATAAAGTGATTTTTGTTTTTAAAATTGACAGGACAAAATTTAAAGTTTGCTTTTGTTGACAATTTTTGGTCACAATAAAGTTTTAGTAATGTCTTCATTACAATCACTGGGCTATATAACAAACCAGGTGTGCTTAGAAGTAAGTTTTATATCAATATTTTAAAAGCTAACCAAAATAGACAAATAGATTGCTCTATGTTGTTACCCAAATTAAAATTATATGTATAGAAATGTATAGAAAATGAAATCAATTTCGAACCTAGAATGTTTTTTTTTTATTATGCATCGCTCAGTGATCATCATAACACATCATCATGTTGTCTGCTATTTATATAAAACATGTAACATATACTTTTTGCTAATTTTTTTTTTTATTGATGGCAGTACTACACTTATTGATTGAAATGTAAACACGAACATAGTTATATTTTTGAAACCAATAAATGTAGTTGTTAAAATAATCATTTTTTATCAGTGATGACATTTTCTTGTAACTAGATAAGAAACCATGCTCAGTGCTTGAAATTGTTTTTGTGCAGAACTTTTATTTACTACTACGTAAAGTGGTCTGCAGTCAAAAATTACTGCGCTCTGCGCACTTTTCTGATTCCGAAATCAACGGCGTTGGCGGTAGTGTTGTTTCGGTAGTCAGCAGAGTAAAGTCACGTGTTCATCAAATGTTTGTTTCTTATAATTCCGCCTCGAAACGCGAACGTTTAAAAAGGGGAGCGCAGACGACATTTGTGTAGACCCTCGTTTAGCGATTTGGATTCGTCACAGAGCTGCCTGGATTTGTCACAAGTCTTTGTCATTTAATCCCAGAAGTGAACCCAATCTACCAGTATCAGGATAAATGTTATTGAAAAATGTCGTAACAGTCTTTTTATTGGTAAGTGTCAATTTTCCTTTAAATACATGCCCCCCCCCCCCCCCCCCCGCCATCAAAATAAATGATGGCAAAACCTACGGCACTCAAGTTTACTTATTTATTGAAATAAATTATTTGAATAAACTCTAGGGCTTTTAGAGCAAATTTTAAGTATAAATATTAATAAATTATTTGGAATGCAAATTTTTTTCATCTCTCTTTCGTAATAAACTACAATAGGCTTTAAGAGGTGTAATGGATTGTTATGATCATTTGAACCACTTATCGCAAATAAAGATTGCATTAAATATATTATCTGGATTTGTATAGTTTAATAATTGTATTCATAGAAAGAAAGTCCACCATTTGCAACAAATAAGATAGGCCTACAGTTGTATTCTCGTCTTATAAATTTAAGATATTGGAAAATGTGTCATTCGTTTGGGTTCAATCAGGATTTTAAATGCGCACATGAAAGTGTATTAAAAAGGTAAAAACTTATTATGGATGTTGTTTTGGGCGAATTTCACCTTGATAGAATGATGGTTAGGAGTCAGATAGCCTTCTAAAGATTTGGCCCACCAGAACCATACATACTTACATACACATTTTTCAAAGTTTATATAAAAGTATTTGGGAAAATGGTCAAAGATTGAGGCAATGTAAAGGCGTCCAGACATTTTGCCACACAATCCCCTAATCACATTATATGCCGTCACAAAAAAATATAGTGAATTCTGCAAAAGACGTACAATTTGCTTTTTTTTTTTTAACTCCATCTACAATAGCTAATACAACCCAAACCAGCACTTAAACCTCCATAAAGTAAGCCTAACTAGTTTTCTTGTTTTATAACACTTTTAAGAAAGTGAAGATCATTATGTGAAGACAAAGCTTGCGTCTTGATTCACAGTATAGAGCCCACAGGAACGAGCTTTTAGCCCGGCATATGACAATTTCCAATAGTACCCGCTTACCGCTAAGACCATATCATAAGGATTAACAAAATTAATATTACATAGGGCTGAGGAAAGAAAGATTGAGCCTAGTATATTTGTCTGGGGTCAAATCAAGTTTAAGAGAGCCCGTAGATAGTAACAGAGCGTATAATCATCTCATCTTTTAGCTTATATTAAAGGGTTTAATTGTCAGCTTTGTTCCAGGATATCATGATAGTCTCCAAGGTCGTGCTCTTGCATACGCAAAACTAGGCAAGTATTCTCCTTATAATGTTTATAACATGTATTAAATTAAAGTTTATATGTGTTTTTTTTTCTGTTCTGGAGTCGGTGTGTAGAGCTTTGTCAGACACTTATAACAATACATGTGTTGCTACGACCGACACATTGGCAACCAGTACAAATACAGTGAGTGATTGTAAAACTTCAGCTGTAGCTATTCGTACTGAATGTAAGAGTATTTTTTTTTATATCTTTAATTTTCTCACTTTTCGCCAAAGCAAATTGTAAACAATGTTACGACCAGTTACACTTGCTCTTATTTACATTAGATAAAATATTTTTAACTACAATTTACAAAGTGGACAAAAACGAAGCTTGAAGTTTGATCACACATTTTCTTTGATTTGTACGACCCCGAATTATTCTGAAAGAGCATTTTTTACTCTTTGGAACGAAGAACTCTTTTCAATGTTGATGTCAGATTTTGATCAAAAATGCAAGCGTAGTGCAAGGATACAATATGCTTGATATTTTGTGAAGCCGGCTGGCTTTCCAACTGTCAACCAAAAAACCACCTGACACGTCGCGGGTTCGAGCCCCGCCACCGGCAGATCCCTACAGGAGTTTTGGGACTAGATGACGTTAATATTGAATTGTTATCACGAGCGCTTAACCGGCAGCAGTGAAACCTCTTACAGATTAATAGTCTTCTAGAGCGCACTGAGCATGCTAAAATAGGATGGATAGAAGCGCTATATAAATGACCATTACTATTACTTTTTTTCACGGAGCTCTTCAAAAACTATTTTATCAAACTTTTAAATACCATTGATACATATAATATATATATATATAGATAGATAGATATATAGATATCGCACACTACTTGAGACGATAACTAAGCCTTTAAACTAAGAAAAATCGACAATAGCTTACGCTTTTGCTTCATTTAAAACAATACGTTTGGTTTAAAGACAATTTTACCAAATAAAATTCTTACACATATAAAAAAAAAATATTTCTGTATATAGATCTAGTCACTAAAAATCACCTTTTTGTTGTTTTTGTTATAGTCAAGTTTGGCAAGCCAAATCTGAAGCAAGACATTGGATATACTACTGAAATCTTGACAGGGATGAATGAAGTATTGACATGCAGTTCTAGTGGTGCCACATTTTATGAATGGAGTTTAAGTGGTATAACAACATCAAGAACTGCTGACAGTACTTACACAATAACAAGCGCTAACGCTACAAGTGTCAGACCATACAAGTAAAATTTTATTTTAATAACATACACTTTTACTTTTTTTTAAAGAAAATAAAACTTTAACTGACATATTAATATTTGACTATTATTGTTATCTATTTCATTAAAAATATGAATAAAGTTCAATGTGTGTGTCAATTTCATTGCCCAATGGTTACTATAAAGACTCGTGATTATAATGTCTTTAATACTCTTTTATAAAAACGGTAGCCGAACGGCAGCTCATTCGACTGGCAAATCAAATTACATGGGTTCGAATCCTGATGAGGCAATGTATTTTGCGGCGGCCATGAAAACCAGTGAACGTTGCTTCACCGGCACTATGGATCAATTTGGTTTTTAATTTCACATTTGCTATTTATTTTAATAGCTCACGTGTCCTTCTTGGCGTAGTGGTCAGAATTCTCTGCCTGACATTCTTGTGTCTTCATATATCATAATTTAACATCAATTCGATCACCCACAAATTTCCGATTTTGGTGCGACTATAGGCTAAATGTCAAGTGAACATGTTCCTTTAAGCACAATTACCATTCGGATTTTAGGACCAGGTTAAGAACAACAGCACACACAACTGTATATGCTTGTTAAAAAGATTACAATTGTTGATTTTTATACTAAAATGATTTTCATAAAAAAGAGTAAAAGTTTATAAACAATGAGACAAAATCAGGTACAAAATTGATGTAGTAGGCCCTATATACTTAATATAGACTTGCTTGTAGTATATATGTAGTAGGCCCTATATACTTAATATAGACTTACTTGTAGTATATATGTAGTAGGCCCTATATACTTAATATAGACTTACTTGTAGTATATATGTAGTAGGCCCTATATACTTAATATAGACTTACTTGTAGTATATATGTAGTAGGCCCTATATACTTAATATAGACTTACTTGTAGTATATATGTAGTAGGCCCTATATACTTAATATAGACTTACTTGTAGTATATATGTAGTAGGCCCTATATACTTAATATAGACTTACTTGTAGTAAATATGTAGTAGGCCCTATATACTTAATATAGACTTACTTGTAGTATATATGTAGTAGGCCCTATATACTTAATATAGACTTACTTGTAGTATATATGTAGTAGGCCCTATATACTTAATATAGACTTACTTGTAGTATATATGTAGTAGGCCCTATATACTTAATATAGACTTACTTGTAGTATATATGTAGTAGGCCCTATATACTTAATATAGACTTACTTGTAGTATATATGTAGTAGGCCCTATATACTTAATATAGACTTGTAGTATATATGTAGTAGGCCCTATATACTTAATATAGACTTACTTGTAGTATATATGTAGTAGGCCCTATATACTTGATATAGACTTACTTGTAGTATATATGTAGTAGGCCCTATATACTTAATATAGACTTGCTTGTAGTATATATGTAGTAGGCCCTATATACTTAATATAGACTTGCTTGTAGTATATATGTAGTAGGCCCTATATACTTAATATAGACTTGCTTGTAGTATATATGTAGTAGGCCCTATATACTTAATATAGACTTGCTTGTAGTATATATGTAGTAGGCCCTATATACTTAATATAGACTTGCTTGTAGTATATATGTAGTAGGCCCTATATACTTAATATAGACTTGCTTGTAGTATATATGTAGTAGGCCCTATATACTTAATATTGACTTACTTGTAGTATATATGTAGTAGGCCCTATATACTTAATATAGACTTACTTGTAGTATATATGTAGTAGGCCCTATATACTTAATATAGACTTACTTGTAGTATATATGTAGTAGGCCCTATATACTTAATATAGACTTACTTGTAGTATATATGTAGTAGGCCCTATATACTTAATATAGACTTACTTGTAGTATATATGTAGTAGGCCCTATATACTTAATATAGACTTACTTGTAGTATATATGTAATAGGCCCTATATACTTAATATAGACTTACTTGTAGTATATATGTAGTAGGCCCTATATCCTTAATATAGACTTACTTGTAGTATATATGTAGTAGGCCCTATATACTTAATATAGACTTACTTGTAGTATATATGTAGTAGGCCCTATATCCTTAATATAGACTTACTTGTAGTATATATGTAGTAGGCCCTATATCGTTAATATAGACTTACTTGTAGTATATATGTAGTAGGCCCTATATACTTAATATAGACTTACTTGTAGTATATATGTAGTAGGCCCTATATACTTAATATAGACTTACTTGTAGTATATATGTAGTAGGCCCTATATACTTAATATAGACTTACTTGTAGTATATATGTAGTAGGCCCTATATACTTAATATAGACTTACTTGTAGTATATATGTAGTAGGCCCTATATACTTAATATAGACTTACTTGTAGTAAATATGTAGTAGGCCCTATATACTTAATATAGACTTACTTGTAGTATATATGTAGTAGGCCCTATATACTTAATATAGACTTACTTGTAGTATATATGTAGTAGGCCCTATATACTTAATATAGACTTACTTGTAGTATATATGTAGTAGGCCCTATATACTTAATATAGATTTACTTGTAGTATATATGTAGTAGGCCCTATATACTTAATATAGACTTACTTGTAGTATATATGTAGTAGGCCCTATATACTTAATATAGACTTGTAGTATATATGTAGTAGGCCCTATATACTTAATATAGACTTACTTGTAGTATATATGTAGTAGGCCCTATATACTTGATATAGACTTACTTGTAGTATATATGTAGTAGGCCCTATATACTTAATATAGACGTACTTGTAGTATATATGTAGTAGGCCCTATATACTTAATATAGACTTGCTTGTAGTATATATGTAGTAGGCCCTATATACTTAATATAGACTTGCTTGTAGTATATATGTAGTAGGCCCTATATACTTAATATAGACTTGCTTGTAGTATATATGTAGTAGGCCCTATATACTTAATATAGACTTGCTTGTAGTATATATGTAGTAGGCCCTATATACTTAATATAGACTTGCTTGTAGTATATATGTAGTAGGCCCTATATACTTAATATAGACTTGCTTGTAGTATATATGTAGTAGGCCCTATATACTTAATATAGACTTGCTTGTAGTATATATGTAGTAGGCCCTATATACTTAATATAGACTTGCTTGTAGTATATATGTAGTAGGCCCTATATACTTAATATAGACTTGCTTGTAGTATATATGTAGTAGGCCCTATATACTTAATATAGACTTGCTTGTAGTATATATGTAGTAGGCCCTATATACTTAATATAGACTTGCTTGTAGTATATATGTAGTAGGCCCTATATACTTAATATTGACTTACTTGTAGTATATATGTAGTA
The DNA here is from genome assembly GCA_949126835.1 of Anisus vortex. Classification (NCBI taxonomy): domain Eukaryota; kingdom Metazoa; phylum Mollusca; class Gastropoda; family Planorbidae; genus Anisus; species Anisus vortex. The sequence continues at coordinate 10,299,208 of OX421498.1, read as the reverse complement.
GGCCCTATATACTTAATATAGACTTACTTGTAGTATATATGTAGTAGGCCCTATATACTTAATATAGACTTACTTGTAGTATATATGTAGTAGGCCCTATATACTTAATATAGACTTACTTGTAGTATATATGTAGTAGGCCCTATATACTTAATATAGACTTACTTGTAGTATATATGTAGTAGGCCCTATATACTTAATATAGACTTACTTGTAGTATATATGTAGTAGGCCCTATATACTTAATATAGACTTACTTTTAGTATATATGTAGTAGGCCCTATATCCTTAATATAGACTTACTTGTAGTATATATGTAGTAGGCCCTATATACTTAATATAGACTTACTTGTAGTATATATGTAGTAGGCCCTATATCCTTAATATAGACTTACTTGTAGTATATATGTAGTAGGCCCTATATACTTAATATAAACTTACTTGTTGTATATATGTAGTAGGCCCTATATACTTAATATAGACTTACTTATTTTGGGACTATTAATGTGTGATTACGAAACACAGAATAGGTATAGAACAGAATGCGCAATCGCATTTTTTTTCCTTTTCCGGAAGTAATACCGACGCCATACTATTTAAACGCAGCGGTCTTGGTTACACTCTATATTTATGCTTATTTACAAGTTCGAACACCCAATGCTAATGTTTCAGGGAAAAGGTACAATAACTGTTGTGTAATAATAAACTGCAACAATGATGCGGAAACGATTGATTATCGTTCAAATAAGCATGTTAAACTGCATGGCTTTCCTGACTCCATAAATGTTGAAAGACAATTGGTAATAAAGTCTAATTATTATTTAAATAAAATTAAACATATAATAAAAGTTAATATAGGCCCTATGTATATTGTATATATTTATGGTAGGCCTAAATATCCTTTCTCATTTTAGTATAGTAGCGTGTCTAGCGAGCTGCCTTGCGTCAAAAATAAATGGCGGAATCCGAGCTTCACTTTTAGTGACTGCGCATATAAGGATTGCGCATTCTGTATTATACCTATTCTGTGTTTACGAAATTATAAGTGCTTAGATCAGATCTGCTTTAAAGTTAAGTTCGAACAACGCCATAAACAAATTACATCGTTCTTTTTTTTAAATCACAGAATACTATGCAGACAGTACAAAACTGAGATGCAGGCGGTATGTTCGAGACCCTATTCATGAGTAATTGAGAAAATAACTTTACAAACGCATGGTCCATGGGGAAAAAATGAACCAAAATAACTTAAATAGAATTCCGTATCATAATAAAGTATAAACTTTGATTTTATTTGTCAATTTAAGAAGTATATTTCATGCTTAATATATTTATTTTAAGATGCAAAGCGAAAGCAGGCTCCTCAAGCAACTTAGACTCTGACGTCATTCCCGAACTTAAACTGACATTGATAGCTGAACCAGGTAATATATTTATACATAATTAAATACCAACTATCAGCTATCCGGTTTTAAAACGATCTACAACCAGTTTGTTCACTGGAAAAAATGTTACCTATAAGTGTGACAACATTCCTATCGGATACACCACTTCCACAATAGTGTATACGATAATATAAAATTATTCGTACATTGGGCACACAATATAGTGATTTGCCATAAGATAGTACAAATGTAGGCCTTACAGGACAATTTTGCCTTTATAGAAATGTTATTAAATTAATTTAAAATTTCTATTAATAAAAAAAATAAATAAATGAAAATCAATAATTTACTTGTGTTGCACTGCTCGCTGTAGATTACAACAAACTTTTCCCCAGCAACAACAACTAAATTGCAAACATAAAAAAATAAAAATATGCATTAAAAAAAAATATATATGTACTTTCTTCAAGCTGATTATTTGTTTTAGCGCGATTTTTTTTAAAAGTTAAGAATTACTTTAAATACATTTCAGTGGCTGGTGTGCTGACATCTAAACACGCGACAATTACAGACACTTGACCACAGGTCAATTAAACACGCGGGTATTTAATCACACGATACTTAAACACGCGAACAAGTAATCACACGAAACTCAAGCATACGGACAGTTAATCACTGCGACAGATAAACACACCATTTCAATATTGCATAGAACAATAATATAGATTATGTTACCCTATTGTCTATAGGGAAAAGGCCTACGTGAAACTTATGCCCATCCTTGGTTTTCTTTCCTCCAAATTCATCACTATTTTGTATAAATTGATCAACATGATCTTTATTTTTTTTTTATTGAGTTTTTTTTTTTTCATTTCTTAAAAAAATCTATAATCAATAATAAAAAAAATAAAGCGTTCAATGCGTGATCCCTTCCCCTTGTTCCCAATTAGACTTGCATACTATCTATGAGCAGGGCAATTGAGATTCATAATTGGTAAGACAATTGAGCTAGTATTCTCAGAAATTGCAGAACGTTTGCATCTAATAAAGGCTAATGTTAGTCAATTTGACCCATTTAGTAGAACTATTGATTTTTTCGAATACAAAATTATATTGGTACTTTTGTAGTCGGATACAGTTAAAACACAAAGTAGGGATATAGGGCTAGTGAAGACATTGTAGATTAGCGCTAAGTGGCTTTTGTAAGCCCCGACACTCGCAGCCAGATCGCAGTCTTTTGTAGCCAAGCGCGATGTTTTGCCCCTCGATGATCGAGACGGACCAGACAGCAGCTAAGAAAAACGGTGGCGCCACCTTCAACAGCCCCTTTCATCAACTACAAACAAACACACGATATATAAACTAATATTGACAGTACGCAAAAGAAAAAAAATGTCTAATAAATGACAACCTTTATAAGTGTATTAAGTGATGGGTAGGGCGAACGTATTCTAGTAATGTCTAGTGATGCCTAGTGATGCCTAGTGATGACTAGCGATGCTCTGTAATGTCTAGTGATGCCTAGTGATGCCTAGTGATGCCTAGTGATGACTAGCGATGCTCTGTGATGTCTAGTGATGCCTAGTGATGACTAGCGATGCTCTGTGATGTCTAGTGATGCCTAGTAATGACTAGCGATGCTCTGTGATGTCTAGTGATGCCTAGTGATGTCTAGTGATGCCTAGTGATGCCTAGTGATGCCTAGTGATGACTAGCGATGCTCTGTGATGTCTAGTGATGCCTAGTGACGACAAGCGATGCTCTGTGATGTCTAGTGATGCATAGTGATGCCTAGTGATGCCTAGTGATGACTAGCGATGCTCTGTGATGTCTAGTGATGCCTAGTGATGCCTAGTGATGACTAGCGATGCTCTGTGATGTCTAGTGATGCCTAGTGATGACTAGTGATGCCTAGTGATGACTAGCGATGCTCTGTGATGCCTAGTGATACATAGTGATGCCTAGTGATGACTAGTGATGACTAGTGATGACTAGCGATGCTCTGAGATGTCTAGGGATGCCTAGTGATGACTAGTGATGACTTGTGATGACTAGTGATGCTCTGTGATGTCTAGTGATGCCTAGTGATGACTAGTGATGCTCTGTGATGTCTAGTGATGCCTAGTGATGCCTAGTGATGACTAGTGATGCCTAGTGATGACTAGTGATGCTCTGTGATGTCTAGTGATGACTAGTGATGACTAGCGATGCTCTGTGATGCCTAGTGATGTCTAGTGATGACTAGCGATGCTCTGTGATGTCTAGTGATGCCTAGTGATGACTAGCGATGCTCTGTGATGCCTAGTGATGCCTAGTGATGACTAGCGATGCTCTGTGATGTCTAGTGATGCCTAGTGATGACTAGCGATGCTCTGTGATGCCTAGTGATGCCTAGTGATGACTAGCGATGCTCTGTGATGTCTAGTGATGCCTAGTGATGCCTAGTGATGCCTAGTGATGCCTAGTTATGCCTAGTGATGCCTAGTGATGACTAGCGATGACTAGCGATGCTCTGTGATGTCTAGTGATGCCTAGTGATGCCTAGTGATGCCTAGTGATGCCTAGTGATGCCTAGTGATGCCTAGTGATGACTAGCGATGCCTAGTGATGTATAGTGATGCCTAAAGATGCATAGTGATGCCTAGTGATGACTAGCGATGCCTAGTGATGCCTAGTGATGACTAGCGATGACTAGCGATGCTCTGTGCTGTATAGTGATGCCTAGTGATGACTAGCGATTCTCTGTGATTCCTAGTGATGTCTAGTGCTGACTAGCGATGACTAGCGATGCTCTGTGATGTCTAGTGATGCCTAGTGATGACTAGCGATGCTCTGTGATGCCTAGTGATGCCTAGTGATGACTAGCGATGCTCTGTGATGTCTAGTGATGCCTAGTGATGACTAGCGATGCTCTGTGATGTCTAGTGATGCCTAGTGATGACTAGCGATGCTCTGTGATGCCTAGTGATGTCTAGTGATGACTAGCGATGCTCTGTGATGTCTAGTGATGCCTAGTGATGACTAGCGATGCTCTGTGATGTCTAGTGATGCCTAGTGATGACTAGCGATGCTCTGTGATGTCTAGTAATGCCTAGTGATGCCTAGTGATGTCTAGTAATGCCTAGTGATGCCTAGTGATGCCTAGTGATGCCTAGTGATGACTAGCGATGCTCTGTGATGTCTAGTGATGCCTAGTGATGACTAGCGATGCTCTGTGATGTCTAGTGATGCCTAGTGATGACTAGCGATGCTCTGTGATGCCTAGTGATGTCTAGTGATGACTAGCGATGCTCTGTGATGTCTAGTGATGCCTAGTGATGACTAGCGATGCTCTGTGATGTCTAGTGATGCCTAGTGATGACTAGCGATGCTCTGTGATGTCTAGTAATGCCTAGTGATGCCTAGTGATGCCTAGTGATGCCTAGTGATGCCTAGTGATGCCTAGTGATGACTAGCGATGCCTAGTGATGCCTAGTGATGACTAGCGATGCTCTGTGATGCCTAGTGATGTGTAGTGATGACTAGCGATGCTCTGTGATGCCTAGTGATGCCTAGTGATGCCTAGTGATGCCTAGTGATGCCTAGTGATGCCTAGTGATGCCTAGTGATGCCTAGTGATGCCTAGGGAAGACTAACGATGCTCTGTGATGCCTAGTGATGCCTAGTGATGCCTAGTGATGTCTAGTGATGCCTAGTCAAGACTAACGATGCTCTGTGATGCCTAGTGATGCTTAGTAATGCCTAGTGATGCCTAGTGATGCCTTGTGATGCCTAGTGATGCCTAGTGAAGACTAACGATGCTGTGTGATGCCTAGTGATGCCTAGTGATGCCTAGTGATGTCTAGTGATGACTAGCGATGCTCTGTGATGCCTAGCGATGCTCTGTGATGCCTAGCGATGCTCTGTGATGCCTAGTGATGCCTAGAGATGCTCCGTGATGGCTAGCGATGCTCTGTGATGCCTAGCGATGCTCTGTGATGCCTAGCGATGCTCTGTGATGCCTAGTGATGCCCTGAGTTTGTTTTGTCCCCTTTACCTTTTCTTATTCTTATTTTTTTTTTGTGCTAAATAAAAAATGTAAACAAAAAATTGATACAAATAATTGTCGTTTTCGCCCTCTATTTTTCATAATACTTCTGTAAAAACAAAAAGTATAACTCTTTGCTTTCCACTCTCTTTCTCATTCATTTCAATTTTGTCCGGTATTAAAACTTACTAATTAAAACTATTATTATAATAGTATATAGACTATAGACGAAAAGTAAAACTCACTTTCTTTCTTCTTTTTTTCTTCCTTTATCTATCGCTCTATTTCTCCATTTCTCAAATTTTTATTTATATTTTAACGGACATAATGCTATGATAATAATATATAAACACAACTATTTTCTACTTTGCTCCCTCTATCTCTTTCATTTCTTTCTTTGTCAATTTTCGTTTGTGTAATTTTATTTCCTAAAATATAACATACATATAAAATGTTTTTGCTGTCACCAACTCTTCTTTGGGGTCATAAGTATTACATTTCTCTCGCTTGATTTAATGTCTTGGTCTTTTTGGTGGTTGTATACAGACACACACTTTAAGATCTCACTCTGTTCCTCTTTCCTTTTTCTTTTATTACATATTCTTCTGTCTCTATTTATTTTAATAATTTAGAAGATTAGATCTAAAAAATACATGAGCAAAAATATAACTCTCCCTCCCCCTACCCACACACACTTTCTTTCCTCTATCATTAGGACCAGCAGGTAATGTTATATTAAGGATAGACACCTGTCTTATTATGCGTAAAAAAAATATTTTTAGCGTATTTGTTATTTTTTACATATTAAGACAGTTTAACCATTGCTTTAATAATAAAATACAGTTGTTACACAAGATTTTAACTTCAAAATCCTGATATAGCACATTCAAACATGCATGTCTAGTTCATTTCAGATTACAGTTTTCTTTCTTTTTCCGGTTATTCTCATTTTTGTATTTTTTTTTTCATTTTTTATCGGTTATTTGGCTACTCCGCTGTAACTAATCATCGCATAAAGTTAAAACTTGGCAGTTTTCTTTATAACTATGTTTTTTTAATCCCATGCATGATTTTGAAGATTTGTTGATAACTTTTTTTTTTTATTTTCATGTGGCAATATGCAAATTTTATATGCATTTTAGTAGAAAATTCATAATTTTTTATAATAATAAAGCTATCAGCATAATCATGTATGGAAAAATAGATAATGTTAATTCAAAGCAATATTATAAAACTTAATTAAATTATCTTCTTTGTAAAAAAAGTTATAAGAAATTTTATAAAACTGTTTGTCGGCCATTTTTATGATTTCTATGGCAAAAGAAGATATAAAAATTATTTTTTTTACTCCTAGTATACATAAATTACACAGCTAAATGTGATAGGGTAATTAAAAATGTGTAGGCATGCAAAATAAAAAAAAAATTGTAGACAGGTGTCGGACCTTAAAAAGTGTTGCTACGTCGCTATAATTAACTGTACGTATGTTTAAGTGTCGTGCGAAAACTTGTCTTGCGATTAAATTTCCGCGTGTGTAAATGTCATGGAGCCGTCAGCGCTATTCTTTTTATGGTATGCTTAAATTTATAAATGTTTCCTTCTCACACTAACATTTTACTCATCTTTACTAGCCTACAAGAAACATTGTACAGATACACATTTCAACACTCTTTTATTAATTAATTGGACCTACTATGTTTATGTCTAGGCTTATAGTTAATGTCTGCAGCTAAAATATGATTTCATTGGTTCAAAATATAGATAACGCACACAAGATGGGTCTACATCATTTCTAATTGTAGCCAGACATACATTTTGAACTTTTCCCTACTTTTAGCGACCCGAGTTATTTTCAACTTTTCCCCTACTTCTAGCGACCTGATACATTTTGAAATTTTCCCTACTTTTGGCGACCCGATACATTTTGAAATGTGCCCTACTTTTAGCGACTTAATACATTTTGAAATTGTCCCTACTTTTAGTGACCCGATACATTTTGTAATTTCCCTACTTTTAGCGACCAAATACATTTTGTTTATGTGTTGAGATCTCCTAATTTGGAAAACTCTGATCAAGACTAAACACCTGAGCTGGGTGTCTGCAAGTCTACACGATCCTAGCACACAGACGGAAATACTTTACAAATTAGATACTGATTGAAAAATTTTCAAAATGTTGATGTCAGTAGTATAGTAGGTAACAATGGGGTCGCATCACCCATCACCCGCCAACGGGTGACGGGTGACCTTCAACCCCGTGACCCCGGAAGTTACCCCGATCGGAAGTGACCCCGATCGGAAGTGACCCCATCCGGAAGTGACCCCGACCGGAAGTGACCTTCCAAGATGGCGTCTCCTCGTGTTGTTACACAACGCTATTTTTCAAGATGGCGCCCAAGATGGCAGACCCACGTGTTGGTACGTGACGCCCAAGATGGCGTTCAAGATGGCAGACCCACGTGTTGTTACGTGGCACCCAAGATGGCGTCCAAGATGGCGGATCCAATATGGCGGAAGTGTTTTTTTTTTCAAAATCGCGGATCCAATATGGCGAACCCAAGTGCTTTTCAGCCGGAAAACAAGATGACCGACCCACTTGTTGTTTTGAAGAAGCCAAGATGGCGGATTCAAAATGGCGGAAGGGGTTTTTTCTAATTTGGCGGATTCAATATGGCGGCTCCACGTGGTATTCAGCCGGAAAACAATAAGGCCGATACACTTGTTGTTACGTGGCGAAGCCGAAAAGGGGCGTATTCAGGGGCTGTAATCGTGTAATTATTATTGTATTTTGTCATTATTTTCCTTTTGTATTTTTTTTGTTGTAGTCAAGGGGTGTAGTCGTGTAATTAATTATTAGTGTTGAATTTGTTGTAAGACAAAAGCTGTAAACGTGTAATTATTTTTGTATTTTGTTATTATTTCCCTTTTGTATTTTGTTTAACTGCTGGGCATTATGCTGGTTGAACAATCATTTGGTGTGCCGTGAAATACATAAACTTCTGATCGCTGTTTATAGTCCCTATGGATAAAACTGATCAGCTGTGATACTTTACATTTACTCAATATGGGCTTTATAGCATAAACATGAGTGATTGTATTGCTTTATAAAATAGGCAATTTGTAAAATTTCAGAATAACAGTGTAGTTATAACTGGAACCGATTCACAAACTTACAGTATACCAAAAACAGATGAAAATTACCAAACTGCATGCCAAGCAAACTACACTGCTACCACTTTCACATCTTCGAAGTTATTCATTACTAGAGGTCAGTGGCATAAATCGTGTTTGTAAATAATACGTTTTGTACACAACTATATTGCAAACACACGCACACATTTAATACATAGGTCTACAAACATTTACTTCAAACTGTCTTAAAAATATTTTGCTTAAGTAAAAATAAATGGAAAATTTCTTCCCACAGACGGTACATACCTGACTAAACCAGTAATCAGTGTCAAACCTTTATCTCACGTGTCTTCACTTGCAATTTATATAGAAATACAATTTCTAACATGAAAAACACACACGTTTCACCCATAAAATTCATGCATAAGTTTTAACTTGAAAACTATTTAGGATATTTTTATGTTTATGATTTTCTATTTCTAAGAAAACAAAACAGCTACTTTTCACACAATTTAATGATTTTAATTTATATTTACGAACTTTTAATTTAAAACCTAGATTCTATATTACAGCTTTATCGATACCAATAAAGGAATCCATGTTGTACAATCTTTAGATTTTAATCTTGATTAAAATATGATCGGCCAAAACCTATATTAGTAGTCGTGAAAAGGTTAATTTTAGGTACTTAATGTCATTTTAGCCAATTTATAGACTTTGCCTCTGACAGTTGCACATCTGAAGATATCATATGCAAGGCCTTTACCATTTGTGAAAGGCCGCACAATTGTAGGAATAAACAGTCAACATTTTACATATTACAGATACATATTTTATAGTCGTAAATACTAAAGTCACCTTAAAATACGTGGATAAATGCATTTTATGTTCTAAAGATAATAAGTGGGATACCTATATTATGTCCTGGACAAGGCGCCATGTTATCCAAAGTTATTCAATCCCATTTAGCGAAACGTAAAACCGTCAACGCTCCGTTATCCTGTCTTCAGACTTCAGAGCATTGATGACTTTGTGTTTTGATTATTGGAGTGTGTATAGTATATTGTAAAAGATAAATTCTTATACATATACATCTTGTTGAATGTAATGCAATCTTGATTCAGGCTTAAAGGCATGAAATATATAATAAGCTAAACTATACCTTTTCATCTTTGTCTATTCTTCCCACAGACTTATTTACCTGATTATACATGGAATCAGTGCCGTACCTTCATCTCCCGTGCTGGGCGGTCATCTTACCATAGCCTGTGGCCTCCAAAGTGGAGGGAGCGAGTTACTCTTGGAACAAAGATGGCTCATACATTATCGGTGAAACGAACCATACGATTTATCCTGATAACTTAACATCCACTGACATTGAAGACTACACTTGTACAGTCCAAAAAAGCATGGTCATTTTGACTTCTGAAGCCTTCGGAGTCAGTTGTAAATAGCATTCTTACGAACAAGTATCAGAGTGGTTGTATCCTCCTACCACCCCGACTCCACAACAAAACATTAATATGTTTTGAATAGGCACAATGATTAAGTTACTCCTTAGTATTGTTACGAATGTCGGTTACTAGACGAATGACTGTCCAGGGCATATTAGATGAAAAGAGGCCAAGGGTTGATATTAAATTCCTTAGTGCAGATTTAAATAAATAAGCCGTTCAACCGCGTCGAAATTGAAGATTAGATTCTGGATCGCAGTATTTTATAGCCCAGTGGAATTGAAATGCGTATTAGGACTCGGTAGAACCTTCGATAATAGTTTTCTTTGTAAAGTCCCTACCTCCTTAGAGTCAGTTCAGTCTAATCATTTGTAGAGAGAAGTCGATATATAGATATTTGTACATTAGATGAAATTTTATGAAACTCTTATGTTCGCCATCTGTTTGATGCATTTACTTAAAGTTTATATTGAGTCTACAATTTAAATAAAATGGTTTATTCAACAACTGGAGTTGTTTGATATATCATTGTTGAAAGAAAGTTGTTGAAGATAATTATACCAAATATAACTAACTACATTACTGCATAGACCTGTCAGTCAAGGAACCCCTAGTTTGGACTTCAGATCAGCAGAATCTAGAGACTTCTAATAAAAATACAACTAGTCGTTGAATCCGATTAAACGAGTCGTAACAGAACAAAGATGGTTTTGGGAGATGTACACATACAGAACAAGACAGAAAATAATGTGTGTTTCTTTTAAAAGTTTTTATTTACTACTTTAATTAATACTGTCTCAATGTTGGTCTAGAGAAACATAATTCTTCATTGTTTGTTTTAAAAACAAAAGAACAGATGAAACAATTAATTTCTTTATTTGTTTTCTAGAGTAATGTTGTATAGGTATCCACAAATAGGAGGTGGGGCGATTTGGCCGAGCTGCAGCGAGTTCGCTTGGTATATCAAAGGTCCTTGGGTCGGGTCCTGCTGAAGGCTGCGATTTTTTCCCTGGACTCGACCGTTTCCCTGGGTCTACCCAGCTCTAATGGGTACCTGACATTAAAGTAAAGTAAAGGCGGCTGGGCATTCTAGTGGTAACACATATTAACACCAAGCTCCTTAACATCGGTTTCCATATCGCGCCTTTATGTGTTTCTCTGTCGATTTCTTTTCCTTTTGCCCTGGGGGTTCCAAGTGAGAGCTTGCCGAGTGACAATTTATGCCGGTTTTCTGAGGACGTGGCCAATCCATTTCCATCTCTTTTGGGAAATTTCCTCTTCCACAGGCATCTGTTTAGTTCTTTGCCAGAGTTCTTTATTACTGATCGTTTCTGGCCAAATTACCAAGGATTCTTCTGAGGCAGGTTTTAACAAATGCCTGTATTTTCCTGACATTGGTGGAAGTTATTCTGCAAGTTTTTGTTACATATACATCAAAACGGGCTTAACAATGGTGTTAAATATTTTTAACTTAGTGTTCAGGAATAGAGTTCTGGAACTCGAAACCTTTTCAGTTGGTTAAAGGCTGCTCTTGCTTGACCCGTTCAGACTTTTATATCTGCTTCGGTTCCTCCTAGTTTGTCTACTATGCTGCCTAAGTACTTGAAACTTTCTACTTCTCATAGGCTTTCTCCTGCTAGCACTATTGGTAAGTCGCTTGTTGCATTGACCTTTATGACTTTACTTTTCTATCTAAGAATATTAAGACCAATGCATGCAGTGTAATTTGCTACATCTGTTGTTTTCTCCTGCATTTGCTGTTGGGTGTGTGAGAGCAAGGCCAAGTCTTCTGCAAAGTCAAGATCGTCCAATTGTTCCCAGCGTGTCCATTATATTCCATTTCACTTTGTCTCTGTAGCCATCTTCATTATCCAATCAATGGCTAAAAGGAACAATAATGGTGAAAGCAGGCTACCACCTTGTCTTACTCCTGTCTGCACAGGGAAGGCTTCTGTAGTTTTGCCGGCCATGTAGGCTTACTACTCTACACGTTAAACATTCATAAGACTACCTTATAATGTTAACTACCATCATGCGGCACTCCATAGTGTCTTAGCAATTTCCATAAGGTGGATCGGTCCACACTATCAAAAGCTTTCTCGTAGTAAATAAAGTTTATGTACAGAGGGAATTTCCATTCTAGTGATTGTTATAGGATAATGCGTAGAAAAACAATTTGATTTGTGCACAATCTAATTTTCATAAAGCCTGCTTGTTGATCACGGAGTTTGTGATCTAAAGCTTCGTTCATCCTACTTAGAAGTACTCTGTTAAAGGCTTTGCCAGATAACAGTGTTATTCCCATATTATAGTTAGAGCAGGAGTTAAGATCACCTTTTTGGGGAGTTTTTTTTTTTGGTAGTCCATTCGAGTGGAACTCTTTCATCTTCCCATATTTTCTTAAAATGTGATAATATCATTTGTGTGCTGGTTTCAATGTCGGCTGTGAGTGTTCTGCTGGTAATCCACCTTGTCCTGCAGCTTTCCTTTATTAAAGCTGCTTTATGGCTTGGCCTACTTCTTCTTTCCTTGGTGGGCTACAGTCAATTGGCAGGTCCATTTCAGCTGGCTTTATTTCCTGTTTGCACTGGGGGGCTGGTCTATTCAGCAGTTCCTGGAAATGTTATGCAGATCTCTTCCTCTGTCTCTCTTCAACGGGTATAAACTTTCCCCCTTTGTCTCTCACTGACCTCTCTGACTTGTTAAATGTTCCTGCTATTTTTTTAATAAAGTTGTAGAGATATCGTGTGTTATTATGGTACACTGCATCTTCTGCATCGCCAGCCGGTGACTCTATATAGTTTATCTTATCAGCCTTTAAGGTTTTCAACACTTTGTGTTTACCTCTGAATACTCACCTGCTGCATTTAATTTTTTCAGTTCTAGTTCAGCTGTTGGTTAATGCCACCTTCTTTATTTTTCGCTCTTCTATGTGTTTTATTGTTGCTGCCGATATCCAAGTATAAAGTCCTAGAGGAACTAGAAGATGAGGAGGTTGATGCCAAATTGAACAATGTTAAAAGTACAATTCATTTCTAGAAAAGAGAAGTAGTGGCTCCACTGAGAAACCAATATAAGAAATATATATCGGCAGCTACAATAAAACACATAGAAGAGCGAAAAATAAAGAAGACGTGTACTTTACTTGTACACAAATAGGACGTTAAAGTTCAGTTTTGGATGGGCACCGTAAACCATAATGCCAGTCCTGCTTCACTTATTTTTTGCTGATTGGCTAAAGTTGTTTTTATTTTTTTTTTTATTTAATACTTGCCCATAGTCATATGTAAACGTTGAAGAGAATAATCGATCAATGTTGTGGGAAAGAGAGAAAAAGTGAGAGAAAAGAGATTGGGAGAATAGAGAGATAAGAGGGAAAGAAGAGAGAGAGATTATATATACAAATGTAAAGAGATAAAGGAAATAATTAGATAGTGAGAGAACAAAAAAAAACATGTCACTGGTATTACGTTGAAGTGTTTAAAATCTATTTTAAGGTTATCCTTGAGATCATACTGGATATTTTAATTAAGATGAAATAGAGAAATGGCTCAATGAAAAATATAATTGTCTAGGGGTTAATGGGTGTCGTATGAACTCAAGAATATCCGTTACCATCTAATAACCAACGAATGAACGAACACTTATCTAAAAACATTTACAAACTATATTATATAGAAGAATTAAACTCGTATGAATAAACTAAACAATTAACTTTATTTACATAAAAGGAAAATAAGACAATCAAATAACATTCATAATAAAGAAATCCTAATCTAAATTATTAATGGTTAGAATTATTTAATTAATGTATGAATTCAGGAAAATTAACTTAAATAAGTTGATAAACAAATCATTATGTTCAATTGAAAAAGTTTAACACAAGTCAATATGAATATCCATTGAACATTTACAACAATAATTATGAATGTTCAACTTGAATGTAGCATGAATGTTCAACTTGAATGTAGCATGAATGTTCAACTCCTTGAATGGTTCACTGAAAGGATGGAAAGTATTGTAAACTGGCTCTGTCTTCGCGCCCAAAAGAAAACAGATCAGAGCTGTGCACCATCCAAACAACAAATCTTCCTGTAAGCAGCAATCTGAGAAAGTTTCATCCTTACAGTCCACTGAGTTCAACTTTGTCACAATGTTTGGCATCTCTGGATCAGGTTGTGTAGGACATAAATCTGCCTGAGACATATAAGAAGGAAACTGCAAACTATTCAACAGGGAGCAGTCCGAAGGACCATCTGTATGTGAAGATACACTATGGTTTTGTTCCTTGTTCATATCTATGGTAATCACACAGTCTGGACCCAAGTCAGATTGATCTTTACTGGAATCAACAGACAGCATATCCGTTAGATATATTAGAAGATATTGTCGTAGTGTAATATTTAAAATATAAACCATCAACTTAATATTTAAAATAAAAGGGGAGGAGAAATCAAAACAAATCCTAACCGTCCTACTGTCTAATCTACTCTCTAAAAACAAGGATTCATTTCATGTTTATTTATAAAATGTATTAAAAACTTTAATTACGTTTATTAGAGGATCAATATTCGTAACACTGGTATTCTTGTTTTGCTAGATGTGACATATTGGATTTGACATTCTATTATTATTATTATGTCATAAGTGCGTGTCGACTTTCCTTCTCTCTCTCTCACAAACAATGAATATATAGGAAGGCGAGTTCACTATTTAATACAACAAAATTCAACATACATGAATTCACCTTATGTTCTGCACATATTTACTAAATTAACATCAACGACCTTTTCTATATAATTATTTAACACTATCTAATCAACACCGGTCCTAACTTTTACCATGTTCCCATCTGTCTCTTAATCACGCTCTGGCCAGACTTTAAACCTCACTCACCGGAGTGATCGAATCGAGACTAATCTCTTAGGATTCGGAGGACAAACACACGTGTACTACGTAGCACAGCCAGGTTCCCATAAAGGGATGGTGCAAACTGTTGACCATTCCCATCCACTCTTTCCTCCTGCAAGGCAGGGCAGTCTAAAAGCAAATGCTCGACCGTCTCTTCTGCTTCAAAGCAGTGTCGGCACCGCGAATCGAAATTGGGCCTAAATCGTCCGAAATAGGCGCCAATAGGGCAGTGCCCTGTACGGAACTGGGCTATCGTAGCCTGTTCTCTCCTGCGGAGCTTCCACCACGGATCAGCTCGATTTGGCCGTTTTAGTTGCTGCCACACACCTCGACCCTTGTCAGACTCGTCCCAACTCGATTCCCATTGTCTTGTCTCCCACTCACGTATTGATCTGCGGGCACTCGCGAAGGTGGACGGACCCTTCGGAGTGGGTGTCAGGGATCCCTTCTTGGCCAAGGCATCCACTATCTCATTGCCAGGGACTCCTGCATGACCTGGAATCCACTGCAAAATGACCTTCACCTCGTACCTGAGGATCAGATCGGAAATAGCAGCTAATAGTCGGACAAGCAGATCGGGCCATGTCCCCAAGCCGTCGATAGCTTGGAGTACTGACAGCGCATCAGTGAAGATAACCACATCATCACGAGCAGATGGTGTTTCTTCGAACGTTTTCCCAATTGCTACAGCTGCAATTCTGATGGCTTCCATCTCCGCATCAAAGATGCAGACTGGTCCACATGGCCCACTTAGCTCAGCCCGTTTTTCTTCTGCCTTCGGGTACGACACAAGAGCACCATACCCAGAACGCGCTTCGGTACCACTGATCGCGCTCCCATCAGTGTATGCCTCAACGAATCCCGAGTATGCCCGTACCGTCCTTAGAGCAGCTGCGCGCCTCTCAGTCAGGCAAGCGCTGGGTCCGACTGCTTCCATCAGGTTCGCCCGTATCTCTGGTAGGTTGAAAGATAGGTGAGGAGGAGGTTCCACTCCCGTCCGCATGGGCATGCGGTCGACCGGGAGTCCAATCTCTGCGCTGAGCTTCAGTGCGTGGTGCATGAAGTACTGCATTGAGATCCGAGCTCTTCCCACCCAGGAATCCACGAGCATCCTGAGGGGGGAACTTTCCTCCAACCGCTTATACCGCTCGTAAGCAGTAATAACGGCCCTTTTCCTTCTCCCATTCAGAGGCGGCACGTTTGCCATGATTTCAACAGCCGATGTCGGGGCGGTTCGGAACGTTCCACATATTAGTCTGAGGGCTTGATTTTGTACAGAGTCCAACGTCTTCAAAGCAGTATCAGACGCATAGATTTGCACCGGGAGGCTGTAATCGATCTGAGATCTTACCGCTCCTAGGTAAAGATTTCTCAACACACTCGCCTTCGCACCCCAGCCAGTACTGGCCAGTCTCTTGACAATGTTCAGCTTAGAAGATGCTTTCTCTTGGACTAACCTCACATGGTCATACATCGTTAGCTTTCGGTCCAGTGTCACTCCGAGATAGACCGGCTTCTGGTCGCATGCCAGGGCGCGGCCGTCAATGTTCAGCTCGATCGGATCTTTGAGGATATCGATTCCGAGGGTAAAGAGCGAGTAAACTGTTTTTAGGCAGTTTACTTCCATACCCCATAGCTTGGCGTAACAGGCTACTGCGTTCAAATCCTGCTGGAGGGCCCGCTCGAGAGCACGCGCTTCCCTCCCGGTCGACCAGACCACAAGATCGTCTGCGAAAAGCAGCGACAAGCATCCCAGATAGTTCGGCAGGTCGTTGATAAAAGCCAGGAACAATGTACAGGACAGTGCTGAGCCCTGGGGCAATCCTTGCTCCAGGACGCGCTTCCGAGAAACCGCTTTCCCGTAACGAGTTGCAACTGTTCTTCGGGATAGAAACCCTTTGATCCAATTGTACATGTTAGAGGCTATTCCTAGCCTCTGTAGCTTTAACAACAAACCCGGCCGCCAGACCTTGTCATAGGCCTGTTTAAAATCCAGGAACACTGCTAGTGTAGACTCTTTCCGCTGAAACCCGTCAGCCATTTTCTGGACCAAGAGCGTCACCTGATCCATCGAGCTTCTTCCGCTACGGAAGCCTGCTTGAGTGGGGGTAACCAGTCCATTATCCTCTAGGAACCTCACAAGCCTCCTATTGATTAATCTCTCAGCTACCTTCCCTACACACGATGTTAGGGAAATCGGTCGGTAGCTTTCGGCCTGACCCGGGTCTTTACTCCTCTTCAAGATGGGTACCACCAAGGCCTCTCTCCACTGTTTCGGTAGGACACCTTCAGATCATGTTCGATTTACGAGCTCCAAGAGTTTGCCCTTGCCACCAGCCCCAAGGTGAGTGATCAGCTCGTTGCTGATCCCATCCAGCCCAGGGGCCTTCTTCGCTTTGCACCGTCTCAAAACATACTCCAGTTCTTGCCGAGTAAAGGGCACCGTGAATGTGCTAGCCTCACCCTCTCCCGTCATGTGGCGTTCGTTTGCCTTCCGGACTTTATCAAGCCCAGCAGACACACTTGTTCTTCCACCCAGTTTTCCGACACTTACGAAGTGACGGTTGAGCATCTCAGCCCGCTTGGTATCCGATACCATGGGGCCTGCCCCTGCTCTTGCCAACGAAGCTGGTGCTCTGCTAGCTACCTCAGCTCGCTCAAGGTGGTTGATTAGGTTCCATGCCTGCCGGCTATCCGCAAGGTCCAATCCAGCACATGTATCAGTCCATTTCGACAACTTTGCCTCCGCGATAGCCCCTTTTACTTCCGCCGTTAAACGGTTGTACTCTCGACGGCTCTCGGCCGTCTTCCGCCTGCTCGCGAGCTTGCGAGCAGCCCTCCTTTTGCGGACCAACTCTCCTAGGGCTTTTGTCCAAAACGGTCTGAACTTGCGCTTCTCATGTGACCTTGGTATCGTCTTTCTGGCAACCCCTAGTACGGCTTTGACCATCGTACCATACACTGAGTCGATAGGCCCAGTCTCGATAAGCACTTCTTCAAGAGCGCGATCGGTGCGCACTCTGTACTCGTCCCATCGTGCCTTCGAGTAGATCCACTTCCTGGGCCCGGAAGGTTCGCTGCTTGCTTTTCCTATATTGATAGTGACCAACACGGGCAAATGATCACTCCCAACATCGCCCAAGACTTCCATAGAGGTGCTAGCAGCCAGATCAGCACTCACGAGCGTGAGATCCGGCCTCGATTCACTGCCATTTCCCGTGTGGAAAAAGGTAGCTGGGGTATCGGTACCCTGTAATCGGATAAGCGTCGTGCTGTTGCATAGCTCCTCCACCAGTCGTCCTGAGTTGTTGGCGACAGCATAGCCCCAGGCCGGTGATGCCGCATTGAAATCACCGCCAATACAAGTGCGAGAAAGATGTGCCTCCACGGTGAGGTCCAAATCCTTCTTCGGAGGGTTGTAGACGTTGGTCAGGGTATAAGCCTTTCCATTCTTCAACACCTCCAGGGTTAGGATATCGGTCTTGCAACTGCCCGTTCTGCGGTTCACCACTCGAGCTTGTAGTGAACTTCGGACAAGGGTTGCCAGCCCTCCACTGCCTCCCAAGCAGCAGGTGCATCGGAAGATCGTATATCCCGAAAAGGATGCCATCCTCTTCTTACCAATTTTGCACTCCTGGAACATTGCCACGTCAATATCATACTCATGCAAGAGTTTTAGGATCTCTAGAGACTTGGGGATCAGGCCGAACACGTTCAGGTGCATCACCCGGAGCTGGGCGCTCTTTTGGTGCGAGCCTTTGCCTAGGTCACGTCTACCGTCGGGCTTCCTCCGCTTTCGCTGGGAGCAGAGTCCTATCGTGTTACGCCTCTCAGCTCGGGATACCCGCGCACGAGCACCCCTAAACCGGGAACACGAAACCCCTAAGGGCTTGTTGGATCTGTGCGCCGTATCACTAGTCGCGGGAGTCACCGTCGGGGATTGGCAGAACGCGGTCTTATTGTGACTGACCTGACCACCCAAGGTGGGATTCCCCGGATGTATGTCATGTACACCGGGACACAGGGTACCACCAGCCATGGTTTTACTGCCATTACGTAGGCCGCTTTGGCCTCCAGTCTTCCAGGAATGCTCCCGTCTAGAGCGGCTACATTTCCTGGCTGGCAAATGGCAGCTGCTTTTCTGCTTATCCTGGGAACAGAGTCCTATCGTGTCTTGCCTTTTCACCCGGGAATCCCGCGAACGGGCCTCTCCAGTCCGGCTACACGAAGCTCCTAGGTGGGGCTTGTCGGATCTGTTCTCCGCTTGGCAGAGGGTGACTTTCGACTGCTGCTTAGCTACAACAGCGCCCGGGTTTTCACCATTCCCAGGCTTTGCTTTTCCCGTACGGACAGAGATAGTGCACACCTTGGGCCCCTGCAATGGCAGTCCTGCCCTAGAAGGGTCACAAGCTAATACCTCTACCCTCATATGAGCGGTCCCACTTCCTGAGACTTCAGAACCGCGTGGTTCTCCTCCATCCGAGATGGAGACTGGAAACTGACAGTTCACGTTGGTCGCGGACTTATCGGTCAATGCCCCAACGCGAGTTGGCAAGTGACCGGGGCAGCTCAACTGAGTAATACCCAGACTCGGGGTATTCGTTTCGGTTGTACAAGCCATGTTTTTTGTCTGCTCCAGGGGGAGCGATCGCCCAGGGGGGCTAAAGTGACGTAGCAAAACAAGCGATCGGCAATGCCTCTGCCGCACTACCTGCAAGACCCAGAGTAAAGGGTCAAGTCAACCGTTTGCTGGTGTTTGTCCTCAATGTCGCTGAGGTACGTTTAGCACGACTTTCTCCTAAAGTCTGAGCTAGCCATCAGAGGACAGCTGGCTGCAATGCTGCAGTATTGGAAACTAGCTCCATCGCGCTGGACCATAACCTTCTACTGCGGAGGCTAGGAGACACTCCCCAGCCATGAAGAGCCGGGGACCTACGTTATTAGCCGGAACAGAGTCCTATCGTGCATTGCCTTTTCACTCGGGAATCCCGCATGCGGGCCTCACCAGTCCAGCTACACGACGTTCCTAGGTGGAACTTTTCGGATCTGTGCTCCGTTACACAGAGTCACCGCTATGAGGTTACGTAGTTTCGACCCTCTTGACCCCTAACGTTTCTATGGACAATGTTTGTTGGTGTTGCCACCTTACTCAATTTCTTTGGTAGTGACAAAACATAAATAGAGAAAAGAAAATAAGTGAAACAAAAAAAAAGAGTGAGATTAGTCAGATTTGATAGTATCTAGTGGCAGTAAATTGTCTTGTATACAATAACAATATCATTTCAATTATAGAAAATCCCTTTTATTTTTATCATTGTTTTTTTATCAAAAAAAGTAAACACACCAATATCGTTATCATTATATAGTATATGCTTTTTTGAAGATATTCTTATACTTCTTCAATTATCCAGTCTGCAGAGCTGTTTGTTCTATTGAAGTCAATGCCGGACAAACCTATTTTAATGTCTTTTCAGTTGTTCAATACTGCTATATAGTGTGTTGGTAATGGTAGGTTGATGGGAGAGCAAAGTGCGTCTGAGGTCGGTTAGCACTGGGCACTCAAGCAGGAAGTGGTCCACAGTTTCTTGTAGGTATAGGCAACGTCTGCAGTTAGGGGGTTGAGTTGGGTTTATTCTATGTAGGTGTGAGTTGAGTGCTATATGTCATGTTCTCAACTGGAATATGGTGCATTGTTCTTTTTCGGGGGAGGAACTTTATGTTGTCTTGTTTTTTGGGCTGATTCATTTCTTTGTACATTATTATTCCAGTTGTTCCCTGAGCCCATTGATTTAGCCATTCCTTCTAAAAGTTGTTTTTTAGCATGTTGCACACTGTGTTGTAGCTGACAGGTCTTTCATATTGGTCCATGCTAGCTCCCTTCCTAGCCAGTCTGTCAGCTTTCTCATTGCCTGTTATGCCAATATGTCATGTGATCCATTGTAGAGTTATGTTGATGTGGTATGTGCTTATTAGGTAGTCCAAAGTGTGTTCTAATAGGGTGATTTCTTTCAGGCTTGGTGAGGTTTTGCTTGTTACTGTTTGAAGTGCTGATTGAGAGTCGGTGAAGATGACCATATCTGATTGGGCAAGATGTGTGTTATTATATTTATGTTATACTGTCTCAAGCGCAATAATCATAGCATCTACTTCTGCTTGAAAGTTGGTGCAATAGTTCCCACATGGTGAAATTATCTCAAGGCATTTTTTATCAGGGAAGATCAGATAAGCACCTAGTCCAGCATTTAAAGCCATATATGTTTTAGTTAGGATTGTGTTGTTCAAAGTAGTTTTAATTCTTGGTTGCCTTTGTCTTCCTCTGGGGGGTAAATGCGAATGTCTTGTAATTGGTTCTCGGTTTTGGGGCAAGTGGTGTTTTTGTTGTAGTTCGTCTGCTATTTGCAATAAGGTCGTTTGTTTATTTTTTGAGGCTGTTCTGTTGTGTTCAATAATTATTTTGTTTGAGTGGTCATTCTCCAATTGTTTGTACCTTTCAACTGCTTCTAAAGCTGCCCTGTCTCGTCTTAGTTGCAATGGCTCAATGTTTGAGTCTATCTCACAGGCCGCTGTGGGTGTTGATCTCATACCCCCTGTCAGTGATTGAAATAGAACATAATAAATAGTCTATGGTCAAAGAGAGATAACCAATGAAAAGAAGACTAGACCTTGACCTTGGATACCAAAAACAGACTTTGTTTGTTGTATGACAAGAGGAGACTATAGTTATTGCGCAGTTGAGTGAATTGTTGTTAATTCACGTGTTAGGTTAGAGAAGATCAGAGGGAAGGTTACGATACTCAACCTTAGTCAGTAGTGGGCATCCAGCTTTTGAGGTGATAAGAGCTGACGTTTTTATGTGGATATTTTGTAATGGATATAATATTGGAGATCTCATTGAATCTATTCTGTAAATTATATTATGTATATTGCAATGCAATTGAGTGAATATATAACTATAATATTGTGCGTGGATGTTCATATAAATTGTGAGGACATAAAAATATGTGTGTGTAAATAAACTTATCTAAATATTTTACTGTTCCTGGAGAGTGTTATTAACTTTGTCAAAGCCTCGAAGAGATTGTTAATGAAAGTGTTGAACAGTTACTAAATAGCAACTTACACCCCCACTGAAGAGACGCATGACTTGGTTCTGTATTGTGTCTATTGTCCTTAGCTGTGTCCGGTTGGTTGTAGTGTGTAGGGGTAGGCACTATTATTCTATTGCTGATCTTCTTTACCCAATGTATAAATTCTTTAAAGTGTTTTTTTCTGCCCTCCATGCAGTGCTGGATAGGTGTTTTATAATGTTTAGCCTTTATGGAGCTTTTTCTTTTAAGTCGGCCGTGAAATTTTTTAAGGAGAATTTTTGGTTAAGTTTCACGCCCGGCTATGTTGGGTTATCTTCTTTTTTTTTAACAAGATATAATCTAGTTTTAGGTTATATGTTATTGTGGTTATTTTTGCTGTGGCTAACGATGGTGTGCACTGTTTTGTCTTTATTTATATTCAGTTTCCAAAGCTTAGTATAAGTTGAGATAGTGAGCAGTGCTTTGTTCAGTTTGGTTCTAGTTAAAACTGGATATTTTTCTGTTGTCCAAATTAGAAGGTCATCTGCATATACTGCTTTGTTTACTGTCATGAGATTAGGTAGGTCATTGATGAATACAAGGTAAAGGATGCAACTAAGGGCTGATCCTTGAGGGAGTCTTACCTCCAGGGTCTTTTTGTCAGAAATCGCTCCTTCAAAAATTGTCTGGATAGTTATGTTTTTGAGGAAGGCCTTTATCCACTTGTACATTTTTTTATGTATGGCCCTCTTCCTCATCTTCATAAACAGTCCAAATATCTATACTCGATCGTATGCTTGCTGGAGGTTGATGAAAACAACGGTGGTATGCTTGTTATTATGGAAGCCTTCTACTGTTTCTTGCATGAATCTGTACAGATGGTCTTCAGTTCTGCTTGCTTTCCTAAATCCTGGCTGTGTGTTGTGCAGTGATTGTGTGCACTCCAGCCACCAGTACAACCTAGCGTTGACCATTGTTTCAGCTCATTTGCCTATTGTTGATGTTAAAGAGATAGGCCTTTTTTGGATCACCAGGAGGTTTATCCTTCTTGAGTATGGGTATGATACTTGCTATTTTCCATTCGTTTGTTAATGATCCTGTCATCCAAGTAGTGTTGATATCTTTAGTAACACTTCCTTAGCTATGTGGCCTAGTCCCTGTAGCATTTCATTTTTTATTCTGCTAGGTCCTGTGGACTTCCTAGTTTTGAGTTTTTTTTAGAGCTTCATTTAGTTCTTATTGTGTAAATCGGTGTTTCAAAAGTGTTTATGTTGGCTGATGGGCTTTTCCTTGTTTTTTCAATAGTTTTTGAAATGTTTTATCCAGGTGCTTTCTCTGCTGTGTTTTGTTTGTGCTTGCAAAATGTTTGTTGAAGATCTCAGCTTTTTTCTTGTTATATGTTGCTAGGGAGTTGTCATGAGTCATGGGTCTTTGGTTGCTTTTAGTCTTGTTGCCTGCTAACTGATGTAGAAGTGTCCATGCCCTGCGTCCATCCTTTCTGAGGTGAAGATGTTCACTTGTTTTTACCCACTTTGTTTTTTTGTTGACTTTTATATAATATATGATTTTAGCAGTCAGCTTATTGTAGCTGATTTTCTTTTCTTTTGATGTGTGTTTTTCAGCAGTATTTCTAGCTTTGGCTTTTTCTTTTCCTAGGGATTCTACCTATGGGGTCCAGAATGGTGAGTATTTTTTTGTATTGCCACGTGGAATATGTTTTTCAGCTGCTCTGAGAATTATGTTTACAATGTGTGAATAAGCACAATGTGTGAATAAGCAGTAGTATTTAAAGACTGATCTGGAAAGCTTGACAGTTCTGAGTCAGTTTCTTATTTAAAGATATGCAATTTTATTAATTGAGTAGGCTAAAATTGTATATATATATATATCAATTAAGAAGCCATGATTTCATTTTATATATAAATTTGTGTATAGTGCGTGTGTATGTGTGTGCCTTGCATGGCGATTAGTTACACTAGAAAATTTTAAGTTTGATGCCACGTACCGCACACTGTAGATTTGACGCTAGAGAAAGAGACAGAAGAGAACCATTTATCTGACACGTCGCGGGTTCTAGCCCGGCCACCGACGGATCCCTGTCGCCCTGCAGGAGTTTTGGGCCTGTAAACATATTTTCGCCAGCAGGCAGAAGTGTGTTTACAGAGCGCACTGAGCATGTTGAAATAGCATGGATTGAAGCGCTATATAAGTAACCAATTTAATTTAAAAGTCGCATCAAAAACTTAAATGATATGATGTCAGATTTTCATAGTGACAGTACAACTAACATGGAAACGATCATATCTTTTTCATCTCTCTAAATCTTATCTAAGTCTGATCGATTAAAACTTTAAATTGTGTTTTATAATATATTGCATTATTAAAGATACAAACTGTTAATAGACGTTCTCTTAATAAATAAATAATTAAAATGAAACAATAACTTGTTTAAGTTAAAGTTTAATGGACAGAAAATACGCAGGAATAAGATTTAAAAATGGACCATTATTCATTTAAAAAGAAAAGTAAATTTATATATGAAAATGTTGTTTATAAAAAACTTTAATGTATGAAAATATATGGCTTTGAAATAACCGATTATTAGTTCCTCGGATAACAATACTTTTAACAGTTAATATATTTTAAAATAAAAAAAGTATTTCTTGAATGGCTGAAATACGTTAACGGTTGGCAACATTTCTGAAAAGAGTTAAAAGTTGACATCGCTTTTGTATGATGGGCTAGACGTAGTGTTATCAATACTGTAGCTCAATAATTTATAACTATAAAGGGCATACATTTATTGAATCAATATATAAAGTATCAAGGGCGATAAATCTTCAAATTATCATTTGTTGTTTACTTGTAAAGCGAAGACTTTAGACATCAGAAGTGTCAATCCCAACACAAGCATTGAAACTTTGACAATCTCTTGACCAGCTAAAACGTAAAAAATTCACATTGCATTTTGATACTATCATTTCAGAAAATACTATTATATCATTGATAAAATGAAAAGAACTAAATAAATGACTATATAGTTCGGCAACGTTCTTCACATGGATATAGGAAAAAGCTTCCGAGCATTGAATTGAAATAGACACCATCGGGAAAAAGAAAAGAGGGGGAATACAATATGGCTTTCGGGCATGGAATGGGTTGCCTGAACAAACCAGAAAAACCAGTAGCTTTACATAATTAAAAACATTAATAAAAATGAAAGACTAGACTCAAACCACGGATGAGCGTAGGACGTAATAATTTTCTATATAGAAGGAGCGTCTGTAATGTATAAGATAATATAATTATCTTAAAAAATAAAACAGATTTCGACGTCATAACACAGTTACACAAGGAGTGGCTTTATTATTTTCCCTTTACGTAAGATTCAACGCATATTAATATTATGTGGTGGCGTACAAGAGGGGGTACAACCGCGCTATTACCTATTAATAAAAATGCTACTTACAACAGACTCCGATAGCTTCAGAAGTCAAAATGACCATGTTTCGTTTTTGGACTGTACAGGTGTAGCCCCCACCTTCAGTGAAGGTTAAGTTGTCGAATTCAGTCGTACGCTCCACTTCGTTTGCGATGATCGACTCCTTAAAGTTTTTCCGTCTGTGTGATAGGATCTTGTAGACGTACAGACACACAGCTCAGGTGTTAGTCTTGATCAGAGTTTTCAAAATTAGGAGATCTAAACACATAAACTAGAAACATAAACAAAATGTATCGTGTCGCTCAAAGTAGGGACAATTTCAAAATGTATCGTGTCGCTCAAAGTAGGGACATTTTCAAAATGTATCGTGTCGCTCAAAGTAGGGACAATTTCAAAATGTATCGTGTCGCTCAAAGTAGGGACAATTTCAAAATGTATCGTGTCAAAATGTATCGTGTCGCTCAAAGTAGGGACAATTTCAAAATGTATCGTGTCGCTCAAAGTAGGGACAATGTCAAAATGTATGTCAGGCTACAATTAGAAAAAAATAAATAGTTCTTAAATCTACCAGGTGGGTCAAACTGACACCATACATCTTTTAAATACATTAGTCTTTATTCAGCTGCAAACGTTCTGCCATTTCTGAGAATACTAGCTCAATTGTCTTACCAATTATAAATCTCAATTTCCCTGCTCATAGATAGTATTCAAGTCTAATTGGGAACAAGGGGAAGGCATCACGCATTGAACGCTTTATTAATTATTTTTTTTTATTGATTATAGATTTTAAAAGACATTTTTTTAAACATCAATAAAAAAATAAAAATAAAGAACATCTTGATAAATTCATTAAAACAGTGATGAATTGAAGGGAAAGAAAACAAGGATGAGTATAAAAAATTATGGTTCACGCAGGGCCAGATTAAGCCATCTTGGTGCCCTAGGCACAAACATACATAAGTGACCCCTTCTGCCCCCGATCCTCCACTGACCGCTGGTTTGTTCATATTATGCAAAAAAAACAAAACAAAGAAAAACAGTTGTTTACACATAATAATATTATGTTTGTACTATTATCACTCATATAAAACCTACATTAAGGTAGTTCTGTATTAAAATTAATAGATAACTAATTTTGTAAAAATAATACACAGAATACTGTAACTTTTTAAATAGATGAGATAGTCAAAGAGAGCACACATTTACATTTAAAAATTATTTTTTTGATATTTAGATCTGGCAAAGTTTTTGAGTACATAATCAAAGTTATATTTGCGCAACAAGTCTGCCTCAATCATCAGCAGACAGTGCCGTCTTATCATTATAGGCAACCTAGGCGGCCTTTTAGGGCGCAAAATTAGGGGGGGGGGGTGAATAAGTGAGTTGTTGTTTTTTTTTAGTTTGGGGGTTATAGTTCAGTACTAGCATTGGCAGACGATTTACTAGATCAAGGTAGTGAAAGGCGAAGGGTATTTTATTTAACTCGTCTTAGAAAAAAAGAAATTATGACTTAACACTAGACCTACTCAGTTTTTTTCCCGCCGAAGGCACTTTAATGAGGGGGCAGAATTTGCTTTCGTCAAAAACCCTAGAGCCGGTCCTGGCAGCAGAGATTAGGAATCAAGCCTTTCTTGTTTCATTGTCTATCTACTTAGATTTTTTGTACGTTTTAACTGATAAAAAAAGCGCTCAGTTGAAAAGTTCGTAACCATTTATATTAAAATATGCGCAAGGCGATTTCTACATTTGGAAAAGCACACTCGACGTTGAATCTAACTATTACCGTATCTTGTCTTATACATTAGAGACGCTCCTTCTTTAAAAAAAATAATTTTGGTCCTAGTCTGATCTTGTATTTTTATTCTTGTTTTGAATGATGTTAAGTTACTGGTTTTCCAGGTTTGTTCAGGCAACACATTTCATGCCCGAATGCCACTCGGGAAGAAATAGTAATTAAATGCATTTGTTCTCACATAAGGGATAAGGAAAGTGTGTTTTTCTTTATGTTTATCTGAGCTTTGCAACAGGTTGTTATTGGGTTGTATAATTATGCATGACTGGACGTGTTGTTTTCAGATTTTGATGCACCAAATTGTAACAAATATATATGAGTGGAAATGTTGTAGTTCAGTATATACATTTTTGTTCAGATCTTCAGGATGAGCATTTAGTAGTCTTTCACAAAACTGAGATAAATGTGATACATAAACCAAACAAGAAAATCGAACTGCTATATCATTGTATACATGTCCTCGTCTACTCTTCTCTGTCTCAAGTTTGTCAACAATGTCACAGACATCACATATTCGAAATTTGTCAATGGCATTCAGAGATACCTCAGGGGCATCACCATCAATGACCACTGTCTTTCTTTTACGATTACGGGTCACAGTTGACTTATAATCCACCCCTGGTGTTATTTCTTTTGCAGCTTCTTCAAATCTTTCAAATTCTTTCCTAGATTCATGCAAGTGATATGCTAGTGAAGGATACAAATCAGCACATGTTTTCAAGTTCTTGTGCTCATTTTGTAGAGTTCGACTGACCCTGTGAAAATGTTGTAACTCTTCTTCTCTTCTAAAAAAAACAAGCATAAGAGCACATTCTAATTATTGCATCTTATTTTCAATGCTTTCTGTTATTCTTCTGGTGACCCCCTTCTGTGACTGGTCCTCTTGTAAACATTCTAACGCTTCTATAATCTGAGGATAAAACTTAAGAATAGCTTCAGTTGCAACAGCATGTGCTTCCCATCTGGAATAAGAAAGAGACTTTACCAGCGTTTTATTTAGAAGGCATCCTTTCAGAATCTTCTATCTGTTCGTTAAAGCTGAAAAAAAGTATAGATCAGTTGCACTGTATGGAGGAAGTTTACTGCCTCTAAACAAGAGTCAACGGCACTTCTGCCTACCAGATTTATTGAAAGGGCAGCACAGGGTATGTATAAAGGAAACTCATTTTCCTCTCGAATTTTTTTCTGCATGCCATTGTAGCACACATACATTTTAGCTGCATTATCGAAGGACTGACCTCTGCATTTCGCAAAATCAATATTATTATTGCAAAATTCACGTAAGTGCTGCAACTTTTCCTTAACCATAACTTCACCAGTGTGTGACTTTGCAGGTCCAAGAAAGTAAAAAAGCGCTCAATAGGCTATCCATCTACCACAGATCGAAGAACAACTCTTAACTGATCAGTATGTGAAATATCGGGTGTTGAATCTACTAACAAGCTGAAATTACCGGAAGCCTTTACTTCTTCTACAATTACTTCATGGACTTTTTGGATATAATTTCAATCAGTTGTTCACATATAATTTCATTTCAACATAGAATTTCCTTTTCCAGAATTTCCATATTTTGCAATGTGTTTCTAAAAATGGATCAATCTGACTGACCAACTCTAGCAACCGTAGATAATTTACAACAACCATTTTCTCCAATACTACTCACTATTTGCTTTTGTGCCATATAATACTTTTTTAGAACAATATCTTGTTATTTTTCCTCCAGCATAAATACGGCAAAATTTATCAAAGGGGCTATAATGATGCTGGCAATTAGTGGGTCCACAGTAAAGCCAGTAAGGCACATCATCCTGGATCTACTGCATGATTTATTTATTTATCATCTTCATCTTAGTCATCATCTTCATCAGACTGAAATGGGTCACAACGAATTTCATTTTCAAGCTTTAATGCAGTGTCTCGATTTGCAGAACAGCCTAAAGACCTAAGGGTCGTATTTAGGATTGTGGGTGCCCTGTTCCCAAGGGCTAAATTTATGTAGGGGCCCCTTCGTGGACTCGACCCTGCCTGTGTCTTCAATCAAATGTAATTTCCAATTCACAGTATGTGTTCATTGTGCGCTTCTACAACAGCACTGTTCTAATTGCCGACTGTTCTAAAAGCGACTACAATTTTTATTTTAAAATGTGTGGGGGTAGGCCCCTTCTATGTGGGGACCCCTGTTCCATAATAACACGTGGAACATGCATAAATACGCCTTTAACTATAGTAGACTTATCAAGAGGATTGGTGACGTCAGTAAAATCCTGTTCCGCCTGTTGCTTAACTTAAACTAAATAATTCGTTAATTTTCTGCTCTTAGCTTTTACAATATACACATTTTTTTCTTGAGGCCTTGTGGTGCCCCCCAAACGCTTGGAGCCCTAGGCACGTGCCTTGTTTGCATAATGGTTAATCCAGGCCTGGGTTCACGTATTCCCTATATAGGGTAACACAATCTATATTATTTTTATATGTAACAATGAAACGGTGTGTTAATATATCGCTGTGATTAGCTGTCCATATGATTGAGTGTTTTTGATTGCGTGTTCGCGTGTTTAAGTGTCGTGTGATTAAATACACGCATGTTTAACTAGTGCCAGCAACTAAGATGTATTTAAAGTAATACTTAACTTCAATAAAAATATATCGGGCTAGGACAATTAATGAGATTTACGTAAGTACATAAAAACAAATTTAAACGTATATTTATATTTTTTATACTTGCTATTTAGCTGGAGTTGCTGTGTTCTTTTTATGTAAAATAAATAAATTCAATTCGTATCATTGGAAATAGTTAAATTATAATATATTGACATGGGTAAAAGTTTGTTGTAATCTACAGCGAGCAGTACAACACAAAGAATATATAGATGTATATATATATATATATATATATATATATATATATATATATATATATATATATATATATATAATATTTATAAATACAAATTTTAAATTGTTAAGATAACATTTCTATATTGACCAAAATTTATAATAGGCCTACAATTCTACTTTTTAATGGCCAATCGCTATATTGTGTGCCCAATGTACTAACTAATTTCATTTTACCTTATGCACTTTTGTGGAAGTGTTGTATCCGATAGGAATGTTGTCACACTTATAGGTTACACTTTTTCCAGCAATCAAACTGGCTGTAGAACGTTTCAAAACCGGTTGGCCTCTAGTATCCGCGTAGAAGACACACCATTAAAACAATAAATAGATTAGTTATGTTGATTAAGTACTATTTATGTTGTGTTTTTTTTTATGTTTTAGCCTACATTTTTAATACTCTTACTTAATTTTTACTTATAACTTCCCTGAGTTTTATAAACCATAATTTAATATGTTAATTTGTTTAAAGTGTGTATTTTTTTCCTTCTACTTCTACTTACATGCATTTGTAGACGTATTTAGTTATGTATAAATATATTACCTGTTTTAGCTATCAATGTCAGTTTAAGTTCGGGAATGACGTCAGAGTATAAGTTGCTTGAGGAGCCTGCTTTCACTTTGCATCTTAAAATAAATTTATTAAGCATGAAATATACTTCTTAAATTGACAAATAAAAATTAAAGTTTTGACTTTATTATGATACGAAATTTAATTTAAGGTTGTTGTTTTTTTCTTGTTTTGTCTTTTTATGGACGCAGCGTTTGTAAAGTTTTTTTCTCAATATTTCAGGCTCGAACATGCCGCCTGCATCTCAGTTAAGTACGGCATCCATATTATGTTGTGATTAAAAAAATAAGAATGATGAATTGTGTTCGTGGCGTTGTTCGACCTTAACTTTTGAACAGATCTGATCCGAGTAATTATAATTTCGTAAATTCATAATACCATGAAAAAGAATATTTTTTTCGACTGCCTTTTCGTTATCACACATTAATAGTCCAAAAATTAGGTAAGTATGTATTAACTATATACTACATCAATTTTGTCGCAATGTTTATACATTTGTACAATTTTTTTATGGAAACTATTATATAATAAAAACTATTGTAATCAATTTAACAAGCCTATACAGTTGTGTATGCTTTTCTTTTTAACCTTGACCTTCTATCTGAATGGTAAGTTTGCTTAAAAAGACATGTTGACTTGAAATTTATAGTCACACAAAAATCGGAAATTTGTTGGGTGATCAAGTTGGCGTTGAATTATGAAGTTTATTTTTATGCATTTTTATATACGTATATGTACGTATATGTACGTAAAAATGTCTATGATTTAGTAAAGTATATGAAAACCAATGGACAAAAAAGATACTTTTAATTTAAAAAAAAAAACGTAATCTTATCCATGAAGCTAGTCAAGCATGATACACTAGTATCAGTGTTTTAAGCATTACGTACAAAAAAGACTTTTGCCTGGGGTAGTTGAACCCAGGTCACAAGTATGTCAGGCAGGGAATTCTGACCACTACACTATTAAAGGAATTCAAATAGCAAAAGTAAAATTAAAGACAAAATTGATCCATAATGCCAGTGAAGCAACGTTGACTGGTTTCCATGGCCACCGGAAAATACATTGGTATCGTCACGAAGCAATAAAGATAACATCCTCACAATTTAGTTTACTTATTCTCCAGTCTTGTGTTTTATGTTATTTTAATTTGCAGCTTTAAAAAATAAATAAATTGGATTAGACGTATTTGTGGACAACCCACTGAGACGTCTGGGCCTCGACTTATTCTGTTCCCCCCCACCTACAAACCCACCAACCCACCAATGAATGACTTGTCACTCGTTTATTGAATTGACACTACTGTTATGAGGCTCGACTGTAATCTCTCAATTCTATTTGTAGACCAAGCTTGAAGGTTAAAACTGGGTGGAGAGATATTAGAGGGATACGTCAGACCGCCTCAAAGTAAAGCTCTGCTAACATGGCCTATTATATTACTGCATGGATTGGCAACCGTTGGCTAATAGTGTGTCAAAGTTGCTTTTCTAATTTATGTATCATGCCAAGAGACTAAAAGCAACCCTGCTATAGCACTAATTTTTTTGTAGAATAGACAAATGAATAGCCTTTTTGTGAGTCTAATGCTAGCCATTGAACATCGCTCAAAGTGCCTAGTAAGGCACGCGTATCGTTAGTTACTGTGAGGATTTAAAATATAGATAGTTGTTTTATGGGACAATTTGTATAATCTCTAACCCGGTGTTAATGTATGGAATAAACGAGTGACGTTTTACGATAGAAACAATGACGTAGGAGTTAGATTGAACGTAGCGTAGATTTGGGGATAAAGACAGACGACCTTAGAATTTGGTGGTGGCTGGACGTGTTTTAGACTAGGCTATATAAACTGTGATGTATTTGAATTCATCTTGTACATAAATTGCATTAAATATTGAGTTCTCATTTCTACTAAAAGCCGGCAGTTTGTTCATTGTTTATTATTATATAATGTGATCTCCCTGAGAGTTGTATACATAGTAATTACAAAATAACGGTCACATTATTTGGCGCCCAACTAAAATTCGGAAGCTCAAGGTGAATTCGGAAGCCCAATGTGGAATATTGAAAATCAACGGAGAATGTTGAAGGAGAATCAAGGTGAATATTATTGAAAATCAATTTGAAAGAAAGCCTACAATATATTGTGAAGCACAGCTTAAAGAATACCGCAAATGAACGTTTCTTACGACTAAAAGAAGACTAAAATTCAATGTGAAGAAATATCGACGAGAAAGAAAATTTGACGGTTTAACAGTATAGCATAGCACGTCTTGGAAATAAGCGCTACCAGTACATAACGGTGTACATGAAGATAGAAACAGAAGTTTATGTATGTTACCAAGCAAGTCGGTTAAAAAGGACACTAGAAAATTGGAAGTTGAAAGGCGTCTCGGATACATTTTAAAAGTATCGAAAGTGGTAACAGTTATTGAAACAATAGGGAAGCTGTGGTTAATAGGACAAGCTAAGTTTGTCAAGTGAAGAGATTAAAAAAGAATCTCCGTAGAACTAGTGAATGGTTCGAGAAAAGAAGAATACTTCAGAATAGTCACAGAACTAGAAGTCAGTGCAGTACAGTAGCAGAAGTCAAGTGAAATTGGAAGTAAAAAGAAACTTCAACAAAGTGAAAGGATTGTAATCCTTAAGGAATTAATGAACATACTTCGTGATGAAAGAACCTGTGTGGTGGAGAATCGTTTCGGATCTGGAACCCTGGATTCGGAGACGGAAGGAAAAGGAACGCGTTTATTAAGATAAGTAAACTGGTGTATACGTTATGTTGTAGTATAGTATATGCCTAGATTTTTCTTGTGAAATCACTGGCATGTATTAGTTTCTTTTAGGAATTTTGTGTATACACTTATTGAAAAGTCCCTGTAAGTCAGGTTAGTTGAAAAAGACTTTTCATAAGTGTATATTACATAATATATGTTAGATTGTATAGTCTTGTATGCACAGTGTTATCATATTGTTTATATATTTGTCATAGTAAATTTTTTGTGAATCTCGAGTCTCATCTACTATCTGTGGTGTTCTTATTTTTATATATATATTGATTATTATATTGATATTTATTTTATGAATATTGTAATATTGATTACATTTTAAATTATATTAGTTTGTTGTAGGTATATATTTATTAATTGAAAATGGAGGGGTCCTCAGTGGACATATTAGCAAATTATATAAGTTGTGGTAAGGAGTTGGGATATGCTGGTAAAGAGTTGGATGAGTGGGCGGAGAGAAAATATAAAGAGCATTTAGAAAGAGTAGAAAGGGCTAAAGATAAGGCTAAAGAAAGAGAAGATAAAGATAAAGAAAGAGAAGATAAGGTTAGAGCTGATGAGATAGAGCTAGAGAGATTAAAACAAATTGATAAAGAAAAAGCTAGAGCTGGTGAGATAGAGCTAGAGAGATTAAAACAAATTGATAAAGAAAAAGCTAGAGCTGATGAGATGGAAATAAAGAGATTAGAGAGGGAGGAAAAGGAGAAAGATAGAATTTTTCAACTAAAAAAGTTAGAATTAGAAGCTAAAAATAACACTGCAAATGTAAACATTGGAGTCACTAGACCTGTTGTTGACCAGGAAATGGCTATTAGAAATAACATGTGCAGATTTACCTTCCAATTATTTAATGAAAAGGATGGTTCAATTGATACATTTCTAAAAAAATTTGAAATGGAAATGGAGAGACAAAATTTTTCTTCATGTTATTGGTCTGGACTACTTGGAAAATCCTTTACAGGAGATATTCCATCAAAAATTTGTATGGAACAATCAGATTATGCATCTGTCAAGGAACAATTGTTAAGACATTTTGGAAGTACAGAGGAGGCTTATAGAAAGAAATTTTTTGAAATGACTTTATCAAAGGAAGAATATCCAAAAAGTTATTTTGACTCATTGACAAGTGCTATGGACAAATGGTTAAAATGTGCTAAAATAGAAAAATTATTTGAGGAACTGAAGAATTTTATTATTAGAGATAAGGCAATATATTCACTCGATAAGACTCTCAAAGCATTCATTCAGGAGAGATCTCCCAAGACTATAGAAGAAATAGTTGACCTGATTAGGAACTATAAATTAGCTCATCCCATGGCACCTACTTCTAAAGGAGAGGATTACCAGGCTAAAAGGCAATGATAATTTTCAAAGAGGAAGACAATTATCAAGGAGCAAGATGAAGTGTGGTAATTGCGGTAGAAATAACCATGTTACTAAGGATTGTAAAGATAAGAGAGATAACACATTGACATGTTTTATATGTAAAAAGAAAGGACATATAGCAAGAAATTGCTTCAGAAGGTCAAATTCTGCTGGAAACAATAATAATAATAATAGATCTCAGGGATATACACAACAGAGAGATCACAACTCCAGATTTAATCAGAACAGGAATCATTGTGGAGCTGTGTTATCAAGAAGCAAAGGAATAAAGTTTTTTCCAGGATATGTGGGATTAATACCAGTTTTCGCAGTTCGTGACACAGGAGCCTCTGTCATTGCAATAAACAGCAAACATGTTCAGTCAAATCAATACACTGGTGAGGTAGCAGATTGTACATCATTTGATGGAAGAGTGATTAAATTGAGGTTGGCCTACATTGATATTAGGACACCATATATTACAGGTAGAGTACTGGCTCATGTTATAAATGATGCACCAATAGATTTAATTATTGGAAATGTTGAATCAGTTAAAGAATGTACTAGAGAGGAAATAGAAACATGGGAATCTGATAATAAACAAGCACAATGTAATGTGATTAATGAATGTAAAGCAAGCAATACTGAAGAAAGTCAGACAATGGTGAATGATGAAAAAGACACATCAGTTGATAGTGAATCATTACTGAATGAAAACTTTAATTTGGAAAAATTCAAAAAAGAACAAAGAGAGGATACTACATTGAATAGACTATTCAAATCTACAGAGAAAGGAAATACTAATAAAAATAGTGTATGCAAAGTGAAAAATGATACTCAACTATTAGTCAGAGAGATACTCATAAATGGCAGACAAGTGGAACAAATAGTGGTACCATATAAATATAGAACAGAAATAATGACTAATGCTCATTCTATACCATTGGCTGGTCATATGGGATATGGCAAAACCAAAAACAGAATAATACAACATTACTTTTGGCCTAAAATGTCAAAAGATGTGAAAAGATTTGTTAAACAATGCAAAGTGTGTCAGATGAAAGGATTTGGAAGTAACTTTACCAAAGCACCAATACAAAAAGGAGTGACTGCAACTAGACCATTTCAGAAGGTAGCCATAGATATCATTGGTTTGATGCCTATTATGTCTAACAGAGGACATAGATATATTCTTACATTGATTGATATATGTTCAAGGTATGCAGAGGCAGTACCAATTAAAGAAAATTGAATCTACAGATATAGTGCAAGCATTATATTTAATATTTACTAGAATTGGATTTCCTGAAGAGATAATATCAGATAGAGGAACTCAATTTACATCAAAATTGACTAAAGAGTTCATGGAAACATTTGGAATAAAGCAGAAATTTACAACACCTTATCATCCTCAATGTAATGGAATGTGTGAGAGATTTAACAAAACTCTCAAGGAAATGTTGTCAAAAGTAAGTAATGAGGATCCAAAGAATTGGGATTTGGCAATTCCATCAATTTTATTTGCATATAGAGAAACTACTCATGATAGTACAGGTTTTTCACCATTTCAATTGATATATGGAAATAATCCAAGAAATCCACTTAGTATTATTAAAGAACCATTGGTAGGTTCTAGTGAAAACAAGGAAATGACTAATTATGAGTTAGTTACAAATAAGAAACAACAATAAGAAATTGCTTTGGAAGAGGCTAGAAAGAATTCAGACAATAATAAGGAAAAGAATATAAATAGAGTAAATCAGGATAGGAAACTAAGAACTTTGGAACCAGGAGATAAAGCTTTGCTAAAATTAAAAAATCAAAATAACAAACTATTTACTGAATGGCTAGGGCCATATGATGTGGTTAGAAAGGTCACAAATGTGGATTATGAGATAAGAATTAAAGATCAACTTAAAGTTTTTCATATTAATAATTTAAAAAAATATAATGATCAATCAGTAGAAAGCAATATATGCTGTAGTATAATATCAGAAGAAAATAAAGAGGATATTGAAGAGATAGCAACAGTGAATACACAGGGTCAGCAAACATATAAAGATGTGAATTTAGAGAAATTGACACATGAACAGGCATATGAGATGGCAAA
Organism: Anisus vortex; assembly: GCA_949126835.1. NCBI lineage: Eukaryota > Metazoa > Mollusca > Gastropoda > Planorbidae > Anisus > Anisus vortex. Next base: position 10,262,269 of record OX421498.1, on the reverse strand, counting down.
AATAATACACAGGCATAAGGGTATATTTTCTGATTTGCCTGGTAAGACCAATGTCATACAACATGACATTATTGTAACAGATGATAAGCCGGTGAGGCTAAAACCATACACAATCCCTATTCATTTGAGGGATAACTTGCAAAAAGAGATAGATGAGCTTGTGAGTATGGGGTTGATAGAGCCATCCAATTCAGCATATGCATCTCCAATAGTATTAGTTAAGAAAAAAGATAAAACTATAAGGTTGTGTGTGGACTATAGAAAGCTGAATAATGTTACTCTCTTTGACCCATATCCTATGAACAATGCTGAAGATATTATGGCTCAGCTATCTAATGCAACTATTTTTTCTAAATTGGATATGGCTAAAGGGTACTATCAAGTAGGTTTAACTGATAGAGCTAAACCATTTACAAGTTTTGTTACTCCATTGGGGTTATATCAATGGAAGGTGATGAGTTTTGGATTGGTGAATGCTCCTGCAACTTTTTACAGGATGATGGGTATGATTTTAGGACATAGGAAGGATACTATATTTTATTTGGATGACATATGTGTTTTTAATGATACTTGGGAAAATCATTTAAAAAGTCTTAATGATATCTTTGAAATTATAGAAAAACATAATTTGACAATTAAACCTAACAAATTAGAAATAGGCATGAAAGAAATTACTTTTTTGGGACACAAGATATCCAATAACACCATTAAGCCATTGGAGGAGAATATTACTAAAATTCTAAAAATTGACATTCCAAGAAATAAAAAAGAAGTGAGGAGTCTTCTAGGTGTATGTAATTTTTATAGGAAATTTATTCCTAATTTTTCAGAGATGGTAGCTCCGTTGACTGAACTTATTAAAAAAAAAAACCCAATTAAAATAATTTGGTCTCAGGAGTGTGAAATGGCATTAAATAGGATAAAGGTTGCTTTTTCTGGACAACCTATATTAAGACTACCAGACATTAAAAAAAGATTTGTGGTTTTGACTGATGCAAGTTTGGTTGGTTTGGGAGGAATTTTGGGACAATATCATGACAATGTCTTACACCCGATTCAGTATATTAGCAGGAAATTAAGTGAGGCTGAGGTTAGGTATGCAACAGTAGAACGGGAAGCTCTTGGTGTGGTTTGGTGTATTACTCAATTGGCAAGGTACTTGATGGGTACAAAGTTTGTTCTTATGACTGACCATAAGCCTTTGTCCTTTATAAATCAGAACAAGCTAAACAATAGTAGGATAGCAAGATGGTCACTTATACTGCAGGCATACAGTTTTACTGTGGAAAATATACCTGGGGTGGATAATATATTGGCTGATTTGTTGTCAAGATGTGGTGTTTAAGGTGTGTTGTTTGATACGTAATCACCAGTTTGAAACGCGGTTAAAAATTATTTTTCATGTAAATATAAAGTATAGATATGGTGTTAATGAAATATTGATTTTTTCCAAAGGTTCTGGACGAGAAATGGTTCTACAACTGAAGCACGGTGATTCAAGCACAACGTACCATTTGTAAGTGAGAGATGTTCTATCACGTCCTCACATTATCGTGAACGGTTTTTATGGACACCATAGCAAATGCAAACATGAAGACATCTTATGAAGATTACATTTATGGTATTGACATGGAATCGAGGTCATGTCATCGCTATATCAAGGTATATTGACATAATCAACATAGAATCAAGGTCATGTCGTTGCATGATTAAGGTACATTTACATTGTCAACGCAGAATGAAGGTCATGTCATCAACATATGGAGGAATCAACAGATCAACACGTTATTGATAACATTATACATTTATTTTGGTTTATGACCAATTCAACACTATATTGCTTACAGACAGACAGCTCGTGGTTAAGTATTCAATGGTAAACTCTTGAGATGTATCTGTGAACAATGCATTGTAATTATTGTTGTGACATTATTGGAACTATTTTATCAAGGTGTTGAAACTCTACAGGATGGATAATCTACAAAGGACCTATGAAATATTCAATGAATGTATTGTTGGACGTTCAGAAGAGGAAGGTTGCAATGATATTACATGGACCAGTATGAACTGTTGTGTTCGGATTTGATATTTATAATGTTGGTGTGTGTATTTCATTGATACAGGACAGGATATACTTTGAAACATTATGGACATAGATATTAGTGAAAGTTATTGGTTAATATATTAATATATTAATGAAATCGTTGGTTTTGTTAAAGGTTATTTGTGTTGCATAAATTATTTTAATATGCATGATAATTATGATTATTTATATAATTATATGATTAAAGACAGGGGATTAAGGATATATATATTTAATTTTATCAAAGTATTTGACGGAGATAGGGATTTTATTTTAAGAAATTTGTATGACAAATTTAAAGGGTCGATGGGGGAATGTGAGGATTTAAAATATAGATAGTTGTTTTATGGGACAATTTGTATAATCTCTAACCCGGTGTTAATGTATGGAATAAACGAGTGACGTTTTACGATAGAAACAATGACGTAGGAGTTAGATTGAACGTAGCGTAGATTTGGGGATAAAGACAGACGACCTTAGAATTTGGTGGTGGCTGGACGTGTTTTAGACTAGGCTATATAAACTGTGATGTATTTGAATTCATCTTGTACATAAATTGCATTAAATATTGAGTTTTCATTTCTACTAAAAGCCGGCAGTTTGTTCATTGTTTATTATTATATAATGTGATCTCCCTGAGAGTTGTATACATAGTAATTACAAAATAACGGTCACAGTTACATACCCCTGGTTTACTGTATCATTATCCAACGCTTGCATTTATGATCGAAATCTGGGCAGCGACATTGGAAAGAGTTGTCGTTTCAAAGTAAAAAAAAATGCTCATACAAAATAATCTGGGGTCTTAAAAACCAAAGAAAATTAGTGATCACACTTAAAACTTTGTTTTAGTCAACTCGGTAAATTGTAGTTAAAAATATTCTACCTAAAATAAACGTCAAGAAGAGCACATGTAACTGGTCGCAACATTGTTTAAAATTTGCATTGGCAAAAGTAAGAAAATTAAAGATATATGAAAAAACACATACTCGTACATTCAGTCCGAATAGCCAAAGCTAAAATTAATTTTACAATCACACACTCTATTTGCACAGGTCGCCAGTGTCTTGGTCGTAGCAACACTAGTATTTTTGTAAATGTAAAACGTGGCTCCAAACACCGACTGCAGAATTGGGAAAAAAACACATAAGTATTCGTTAATTTAATACATATCATAAACAACATAAAGTAAATAATTGCGTTGTTGTGTGTATGCAATAGCACGGCCGTAGAGATTATCATGATATCCTGGAACACGGCTGACAATTATACCTTTTAATTAAAGCTAAAAGATGAGACGATTATACGCTCTGTTACTATCTACGGGCTCTCTTGAACTTGGTTTGACCCCAGAGAAATATACTGGGCTCAACCTTTCTTTCATCAGCCCAATGTAAGAATGATTATGTTAATCTTTAAGATATGGTCTTAGCGGTAAGCGGGGCGTTTGGAATCTGTCATCTGCCAGGCTAAAAGCTCGTTCGTGTGGGCTCTATACAGTGCATCAAGACGCGATCTTTGTTATCACATAATGATCTGCACTTTCTTAAAAGTGTTACAAAACAAGAAAACTAGGTAGGTCTTCTTTATGGAGGTTTAATTGAGTTGGGTTGTATTCGCTATTGTAGATTGAGTTAAAAAATAAAAATTAATTGAACGTATTTTGCTTATTTTTTAAAATAAAGTTCTCTGAATTCTAACGATATTTAAGTCGGATTTTGATTTTCTTAAAACATGACTTTCTTGTGTACTTTTAAAAGAACTTGTAAAATAGAGAATAATCATGTCGGACAAATCATAGGGCCAGTGAAGCAGAATTCATTAGATTTGTTGGCCACGACATCCAAAAGGACTGCACAATGCCTGGACGCATTTACATTGCCCCAACTCATGTCAGGTAACAAGTAACAACCAGAGGTAGGCGGACGCTATCTATTCTCTGGTCCTTTTAAAATACATTTTATAAACTTTGAAAACTGTGTATGTATGTATGTATAGTTATGGTGGGCCAAATCTTCGGAAGGCTAACTGACCCCTTACCGTCATTCTATCAAGATGAAATTCGTCCAAACCAACATTCATAATCAGTTGTAACTTTTTTTATACACTTTCAGGTGCGCATTTAAAATCCTAATTGAACCCACACGAATGACACATTTTCCAATAGTTTAAATTTATAAGACGAGAATACAACTGTAGTCTTATCTTATTTATTGCAGATGTTAGACGTTTTTTCTTTGAATAAAATTATTACTCTATACAAATTTAACAGATAATATAATTAATGTAATCTTGATTTGCGATAAGTGGTTCAAATAATCATTACAATCCATTCCACGTCTTAAAGAATATTGTTGTGTATTACGAAACAGGGATGCAAAAAAAAATGCGTTCCAAATAATACATTAATATGCATACTCTAAAGTGTTTTTTTTAAGTCTTAGAGATTATTCAATTACATTGTTAAAAAAAAACAAGTAAGAAACTTTGCAACATGTTTTTTTTTTTGTCATACTTTTTTGGACGGGGGGAGGAGAATAAAGGAAAAGTGACACTTACCAGTAAAAAGTACAAATACTGTTATGAAATTTAATTTTTCAATAACATTTTTCCTGATACTGGTAGATCGAGTTCACTTCTGGGATTAAATGACAAAGACTTGTGACAAATTCAGGCAGCTAGCTGACAAATCCGAAACGAGCGTCTGCACAAATGTCGTCGGCGTGCCCCTTTTTAAACGTTTGCGTTGCGAGGCGGAAGTATAAAAAAAAACAATTGAGCAATACGAGACTTGTCTCTGCTGACTACCTAAACAACACTGGCATCACAACGTCGTTGTTTGGGGAAATAAGAAAAGTGCGCAGAGCGCAGTAATTTGTATGTGCGTACCAATTTATACAGTAGTAAAAAAAGTTCTGCACAAAAACAAGTTCAATCACTGAGCATGTGCTGTTGTCTAGTTGCAAGAAAATTTCTTCACTGATACAAGAGGATTTTTTTTAACAACTGCATTTATTGGTTTCAAAGATGTTACTGTTTTCTTGTTTAAATTTTAAGCAATAAGTGTAATTTTGCCATGGTTATCAAAAACTGTAAAGTTTAGATCGAATGTTTATCAAAAAAGTATTTTTTTTTGGTGTATAGAAAAAGCTGACAACATGATGATTTTTTATGATCACTGAGCGATGTGTAACAAAAAAAAACATTTTAGGTTCCAAATCGATGACATTCTCTATACATTTCTAAACATATATTTATAATTTGGGTAAAAACATAAGGCAATCTATTTTGTCTAATATGGTTGGCTTTTAAAATATTGATATAAAACTTACTTGTAAGCACACCTGGATTGTTATATAACCTATTGATTGGAATGAAGACATTACTAAAACTTTATTGTGACCGAAAATTGTAAAAAAAAAAAAAACAACTTTTTTTTTTTCATTTCAAAAGCAAAATTTAAATTGTGTCTTGTCAATTAAAAAACATCACTTTATAATAGACTAATTAAGCAACCTACACTGTATTAATATAGTATGGTTTGGTATATATTACAGTAGAACCATACTTGATTCTTTTGAAAACATTCAGTTTGATGTAATTTTCAAATCAGAGACAGAGAACAAAGAAAACCATTTCCTAAGTCACATAAAAAATGACGATGTTAAATTTTCATAGAGACAGCTCAAGTAGCATTGAAACAATCATGATTTCCATTGGTCTCTATCAATCTGACTGATATACAAATAATTATTCACCATCAATCACCTCCCAACTCTAAAGCAAGTTAAATTTTACGTAATGTATAACATATTAGTTTTAGTATTAGTATTTTTAGTACAAAGTAATACAATTATATTGAAATATATTTTAGCAGTTCTCTGTTACTTTAGAGTCAGTGTAGAGTGATAATGTTATGGTAGATTTGGGTGGCATGAATGCATGTCTGAAATAAGTTATGTTTTGTGGGTGCATTTATAAGCAAGAAAATAGCAACTGTTTTCTGTAAGTGGTGGAATGTCATCAGTCAGGATTTATTAAAAAAAAAAAAAATAAAGTATCCAATAGGACCAAATTAATCCATGGGGCCAGTGAAGCAGCGTTTACCAGTTTTGGTGGCTGCGGCCAATTCAAAGCCGCTTTTACTTTACCCCAACTAAAGTCAGGTGCCCTCCAGACCCGGGAATAAATTCTAGTCTTTAGCAGGACTCGAACCCAGGACCTTCGGTACGCCAGACGAACAAGCCGTCGCTCGTCAATCGTACCTCCTGTTCTTTGACGTAACTAATAATTATTGTAGCTTAATTAGTTTGATTTAATTTTAGCTTAAGTATAAGTTGCCTTTTAAAGAATATTTCATGTTTGCAAAAAACTTTCTAGATTGTGTCTAAATAACTTTAACTTCGACAGTGACTCTTTAATATGACACATGTTTTTATTTATATTTTTTTTTGGTAATAGAGCGTTCTCGGTAGGCGGAGCTTAAGTTTTTTTGTGTAAATTTAGTGACGCATTTGTGTAAATATAGAACCCACTTGAGGTACAAACATAACGTGGTGAAAGTAAAGTACTTCTTTATCATGCAAAATTCACATCTAAATATTGGCTATCCTACTCAAATATAATGAGGTAAATAGTAGTACTGTAGATTAATTGATTAACGTGATTAGGCTAGGGCCGGCTAGACCTATTTACACTTTCAATTTCACTTTATAGGCCTACACTTTTAATGTTACGTAGGCTAGGCTACGATGTCAAGCGATATTCTTGGTGAATAGGCTATCTAGTCATGTCACTAAAAGGCTCACATCGTCTATGATCTATGTCTATGATAATAATAAAATAGCCTATTTTTTTTAACATACATAATACAGCTTAAATCTTAATAAGACTTAAAACACAACACATCATTTAAAAAAAGCTCGAGCCTATATGACACTTTATTAATACAGCGGCCATATTTAATTGTACACCATTACTCAAAGTAAACACAAATCACGTGCTTTTTGTCACGGGATTGCAAACGCCCTATTGGCTTTACTGACAAATCAAATTACTCTATTAGATTTGGCATTGAGATTAATGGGTGAAAAAATATAAAAAAACTAACCAATTTTTTAAGGCAACTATAAACACATTTTTTGAAATGGCTACTTTTATTTTGTTCACTGTTAGGTCAGTTCTGTTCTTGATCTTTTTTCTGTAAATTTATACTACCTTTCATTGCATGAAAGTTTTTAATAGTCTAATACCTTTGAAAAAAAGATTGTACTAGAAAATGCATGCATTTAGATAATTAGAGTAAGTAATAATATTAAACACTAGTGATATACCCGTCAAAATGACGAATGATTACAATGGGATTTGTTAAAAGAGAAGGAAAAATTGACTAACACTATTACAATAAAAACTGTAGTGAGAACGTATCTTGAGGTATTTTTTTTTAAATATATTTTTTGATTGAAAGCATTTCAAAGATCATTCTGACAACCCGATAAAATATCGCGCTCAACATAGCAAATGAACTGTGTGAAAGCATTTCAAAGGGATATTATTCTAAAATGGCGCTCCGTTTAGAACCTTAACAGACGGTGATTAGCAATAGGCCTACGTTTATTAAACATAATAAATTGACGAATTAAGCAATATTGTTTATATAATACAATTTATTTTGGAGGACGTTGCCAATCTATACATGTAACTTTTGAGTCGATTAGTCAAACGTCTAAGGAGCCTGTAGAGCACAAAGAAACATCCAAACAAACAATCTCGCAATAATTATTTATATTGGCCCTGGACCCAAGATCTTGAAGTCTCGTCCGGTATTTTATTTTTTAGAAATTATAAATTCAGCTACTTACAGAAACTGACAGTAAAGGAGTCAGAGGTCTGAATGACCTTGCTCCTTTTTGCCGTGCAGTCGTACATCCCAGCGTCACTGTTTGTTGCGTTATCAATTTGTATGATCTGCTCAAATTCGCGGGCTATTTCCGTTCCGTTTTTCTTCCAAGAGTACGTCGTCCCGTCCACTGCGCTGCCGCAGGCTAGAGTAAAACGACTGCCCTGTTCAGGAGTTGCAGGATCAATTTTGATAACTGGTTTAGTCAGGTAAGTGCTGTCTGTAGGGAAATAAATAAAATAGAGATTAGAAGATATGCTATACCCCTAAACGACTGTTAAATTAATGCAAAAGTAATACATTTAGAAATATTTAGTTAACTTAAATATTAATACACATTCGTTTTTCATAATTATATCTAACGGTTGTATTGTTGTTGTTGTTTTTTTCTCCAGTCTCCATTAATTTCTGCAAACAGCAACTTTAGGCAAACGAAAGGCTTTGTGGAACACTTAACAAAAATAAGGCATGGTGGCCGAGTGGCTGCGCGTTCGACTGGCGTAGTGAAGGTCCCAGGATAGAATCCAGGTGAATACTATGATTTTTTCACCGGTTCTGGAGGGTGTCCCTGACTGGCGTAGCGAAGGTCCCAGGATAGAATCCAGGTGAATACTAGCATTTTATCACCGGTTCTGGAGGGAGTCCCTGAGTCTACCGAGCTCTGGTGTATGCCTGACCGTTGTTGAGGTAAAGTCGGCTGTGTATTTAGCTGGCCACACAATCACCAGTATGCCGTGGTCGAAGAAACTGTTCAACGCTGCTTCACAAGCCCTATGATCGTTTTGGTCCGAAGGTTACTTTACTTTACTAAATGATTTGTAGAAAACTTAAAAAAAGATCTATTGTTGGTTCATTATATAATATCTATTTGTATCGTTTCTTTTTTAAAGATTAACTGAAAAATGTTTCATGTCAAACATGCAGGCTATTTAAATATGTGTATTCGGTATCAGAATGGTAATTAAACCTTTTATACAAAACATATTAAACCCAACGTTATCAAAAATGATTATAATATTAGCTCTTAAATGTGTGTGTTTGTTTAGATCAACGGAGGCGTTATCGCCCGACAAGGGGCGGTGATGAGGTCTTGAGCGGTGAGCGAAAAAAAATATTTAAAAGAGGGCGGTGAGCCGAAAAAGGTTGAGAACCTATGGTTTATATGAAACGAAAATCCAAATCTCGTAGCCATTCAAAATTTATAATTTATGGCCAAAAAAACTTGACGTTAATAATTGGAAACTCGTAAATGACGAATTAATTTTGCCACGTGTTTTAATCTTACCTCGGTTCTTATTTTCAACAAATAGTTAAATCTACTTTGTTGACTTGTACAACTTCACTTCGGTATTGGGGCTGATGGGATTGCTTTCTTTTGCTATTCTAAATTGTGTCACTTCGGACTTGTTTAAAACAAATGTAAAATACAATACCTTTCTTTGTAATCTCAAAATGTTAACAACTCATTTTAATAATTTTTACTACGAAATTCAACTGTTAACTCAATTTTAACAAACATCTCTTCTGTAGCAGTTTGTTCGACTAGAGATCCGAAGGTCCTGGGTTCGATTCCTGGTAGAGGCTAGGATTTTTTCCCAGAACTTGAGCGTGTCCCTTAGTCTACCCAGCTCTGAAGGGTACCTGACATTAGTTGGGGTAAGGTGAAGGCGGCTGGGCATTATGCTGGCCATAAACCCCCTAGTATGCCATGGCCACATAAACTGGTGAACTTCACATGCTCGCAATCTTAGCATTCACCAATTTAGCTTCGTAATACATTTCTCACTGCAAAAAACTTTATGAATCAATTGAGATAAGGTTTGTACTTACCTTAATGATTTTTTAAAATATTTAATTAATTAATATGTATTTCAATCAGATATTTGTGTTCTTCTTCTAAACAACTAGTGTTATTAATTTGTTATTGATTTTTCATTCGTCTTAACGAACATAATTTAAATTGAATTTATATACAATCTTGGACCTAGAGTTACGCGTATTTCACTTCACTTTAGCGATTTGTTGTCTCACCTATCGCCTACATTTGGGTTATTGTGTTATCATTTTTTAATGTGATACAAACTTCAACAAGTACTATATTTAAAGGTTCAATAAACTAAAAAACAATACTTACTTCTTGTAATGGTTATTGCTACCGACTGAACAGAAGTGGTGTAGGTGGCTTCACAATTAATTACAAAGACACCTTCTGACTTTGGTATATCATAGGTTTGTGAGGTGGCTCCACTAAGGGTTTGAGCATTATTCTGAAATTGCGTGTTTCAAGCAATAGTACAATATATTTATTTGCATCATATACTGCTTTCGTATAATAGATTTATTTGCTCCATATACTTGCTATGTAGCAAGTAAATAATATATAGGTAGTGACTAAAGTAAGAATTAAAAAGTCGAAATAAAACCCATTTTAGGATATTAAGAAAACCTATATCGGAAGTGTAGAGTCATGTGACTGCCCACGCTTACTCGGCAGTCTTTTCTCATAGCTTGTAAGGAACGCACGCATAAATATAGACTCAGAGACTATTAATAAAAATGTGTATTATGTAGCTATTATAATCTGTAATTGTTTTTCATTTCATTTGAAGTGACCAGTTAATAATATTAATAAATTACATATGCTTCAACAAGGAGTTCCTTTATTAATTTACAAGTTTCAAATATATATATTGTGAAGTCGTCTGTTTTCAATGTATTGATAGACAATAATTCAGCAACTGTAGCAAATACACTCTGGAGAGACTGATTATTTTAATTGATGGTCCAACAATAATTAAGGACATCAACAATACTGTTTGCATTTTCACCAGTGCTAAGCTTTAAATTTAACTAGTGTGGATATTGCCTTTCACTAAAATAATGATTGGATCTGTCATTTGATTGATTTTGTATTTATATTTAAATGTTTCATTTATCGCAATGTATTGTTCGATATTAGTAGTCGGTGGTTTCCAGTTGGTAATAATATATATATGTCAGTGACTAACACTTTGGGTGGTCGTCTGCTGAGTTAAGGTTTTTTAATAAACTAAGTTGAGTTTAGCTTCCGCCTAAGATGGAACGGCGTAAAATATTGGGTTAGGTTAAATTAAATTAAAATATTAAGAAGTTATTATATTATAAATTTGGATGTTCATTCATCAATCATTATATACTATTATTATGTCTTATGATATATGTGTTATGTTGTTCAATAAAACATTGAAGTAAGTAAAGAAAACATTGTTATTTGATCATTGTAGGCTGAATCAGTGAATGAAACGAAATGGTTGCAAGTTGGATTTAAATTATAATTACAGCCTAATTAAATAAATGTTTAGATGCCCGTACCACGCTACCATAAAAAGAATAATAATATTGACACTAACAACTAGTAGATATATGTCCGGCGGCGGTGCATAGAGCTGGCCACATGATCAACTAGTATGCCGTAGCCACGAAAACTAGTGAACGCTGCTTTACCGGCCCTCTGGATCAATTTGATCAATTTGTATTTTTAAATACACTTTAACTACCCATGCAGTTTGAGCTGAAATTCGGACAGCAGACTTCCGGCAACTAACAATACATCCTATTAAATTTTCAGTTAAAACAATTTAATAATACTACACTTATGACAATATTTATTTCTTAAAAGGAAAGTATAAGAAAAATGTTGGTTTCACTTTAAAAATGCCTGTGCAACTTTTTATAGTTTTTCGACGCAGATATAGAACAAAAAATTATGCGCTAAGATTATTTTTAGAACAATTCATAAGGAGTAAGGAGATATTTTTGAGATTTGCGACACAGATAGTTTGCTGTACGTCTCATTTGCAGTAGTCAATCAATTATTTAATTACATGATGGTAAACTTAGTTTGCAAATAAAGGGAGTATAATAAAAACTTCGTTTTTATGGTTTTCTTGTTATAATTTTGTGAAGACAAATTATACAATATTGGACCGGCTATTTCAACGTAAAACATAAGTTGCTTTTTTTTTTATCACTGCGGTCCTTAATTTTTTTTTAAATCCTTTACAGTGTTGACCACATTACCACAATGAATATGTGTAGCAAACTTCATGTCATTATGTCTAATATTTAAAAAAAAAACATTATGCGGTATGTACACACATATTATACATACATGCAAACATAAATACATCTTTTGAGATTAATATATTGCAACGGGCAAGCATGGTAAGACTCCTCTGCCAGTGAAGTCTCAAAAGGCTTGACCATGTTTACAGGATAGTGGATAGGTGAATTACAAAAGACATGCTCTATGCAGAACTTGCTGAAGGAAAAAATAGCTATTGGCCGTTCAGAAAGATGTCTGCAAGCGCAATCTAAAGGCTATAGTGTGAAGAGGTCGTAAACTGGGAGAACTTAGATCAGAACAGAAGTAGTTGGAGAGACACCCTACACACCAGAATAATTGCTACAGGGAGCAAACTTTAAATTCTCACCAAGGCTACAGGATCAGCAGAGAAAAGCAAATAATATAACCTGCCCCCCCCCCCCCCCCCTGCCCAACTCTAGCGGAACCGCTTTAAAGTACAAGCGATGCAAAAGAGTATGTCTCAGTCACAGAAAATACTGCAAAGCTGGTGTAAACACAAGGGCGCTAATAGGATCGTCTTTCGAGATTATGGAGCCATTGATGACAACTGTACTAATTAAAGATCACAGATAAATGGATTTTACATCAATCACTTTTTGGTTTTGTTCAAATGGTGATGGAGTTTGTTAGGAATTAATGTTTGTGTACTCTATACATGTCGGACCATATAGATCCATAGGCCTGGTGAAGCAGCGTTCAACAGTATGTGTGGTCACGGCATACTAGGTGATTGTGTGGCCAGCACTATGCACAGCCACCTTTACTTTACCCAAACTAAAGTCAGGTACCCTACAGTCCTGGGTAGACTCAGGGACACCCCCCGTACCCGAAGAAACACCCTAGCCTCCACTAAAAGGCGAACCTAAGACCTTTTTTTGTGCAGCCGAACGCTCTACCGCTCGGCAACAGTACCCCCTTGTGCACTCTATACGGTAAAGATATGACATTGTATTATTAATTCAACCTTTTAAATAACAAAGTATTATATTTAACGAATGATGAGGCTTACAATAATTATATTTTACATTTACTTTAAGTTTAGAAAAAACCTTTTATTAAATTCAACAGTTAACTAACAGAATGCACTCTGTCAAAAATGTAAGGTGGGGGATAACTCAAGCCAAGTTGTGATGGTCAAATGATCAAAGACCTTAAGGATTGTTCCGCATTCTTGATATGAAATAGAGGGGGGGGGGGGCTGGAGGAGAGTTCGACATTGATAAAAAGATTAATTCGTTCCAACACAGATAACACCGGTAGGCTGACACGTGGTGGAATGGGGTGGTTTGCCTCCGAGCTTTCATTGCACTACTGAGAGGCACAAAGACGAAGTGAGGAGGAAGCAATATTCGCAACAGACCATCTCACCAAGCAATATGCCAAAGTCTGGTGTTTATGCTTCCGGGCGACAGTGCAGGTATGCGAGCGAGCCATCCTATTAATGAACCGGGGAAAATTCGCAGAGTAGTGCATGTGACTGCCGAATCCGTAACCTTTGTTAGGCGCACGACCTAACGGAGTTCCGCTTGGTTAATAGTCTCGAAAATTATCTTGGTGTTTTCGCCCTCCCCCCTCACTCCTTGATCCACCAGTGGACGTAAGAGCCGGATTGTTCGTTCCTTTTTTTTTAATGAGACTTATTTGACTTACTAGCCAGCTGTAAGTGATGGTGGCCTCAGATGTATCTATGTATGGAACATCAGGAGTTGTCACACAATTCAAAGTGATTGTTTCATCTACTGTGTATACCTGTCCGTCCAATGCCGTTGATGATATCTTAGCAGCACTAATGTCACCTGTAAGTAAATCACAAGATGATATTATCGTACGTATCTTTATGTAGTAAAGACCAGCTTATTGACATTTTCTTAAACTGTTTGTCAATAGAGACATGTAATGAGCTACGATACTAGAATACTTAAGAAAACTTCAAGACCAGGCTGATTTCCCGTAGCATTCCCGCATTAAAATGTATCGTATATGCTAATCACGATTACTGTTTTAATAAAAGACCAAGTAAAGAGCTTTTCATCAAAATTGAGTAAACATTTGATTTCGATACTAAATAGTGTATTCAGCCACTGAATGTTAATAAAAATTATTTTTACAAAATATCAAAGATACATTTTAAGTAATTAGTTCAATATTTGCACTGAAATGTGTGTGTTTTTAGGAGGAAAAGTCCAAATCTCGTATCCATTTAAGAAGTTTTTATTTCCGGCAACATAGGAAAGTGAAGTAAGAGAAAGGATTCCGACTCGGAAAAATGAATATTGTCACGTGTTTTGAATCTATTGCCACATGTTCTGAATATTTTCCCGGTTCTTATTTTTACCAAAATGGTTAAATATAGATTGATAGCGTCGAGTTTTATTTATTTATTTCCTTTCTCTAACGTCACTGCCGTATGAGGCTATTCAAAATTTCGATCCTTTGAGAAAAACCTCTTCACTTATTCTTTAAACAGAAGATTATTGCGTCATGCTTTAATCATTGGTTTGAGTCTTATTTTGCATTTTTATTAAAATTATTAAAAAGATACATTTATTGTGTTTAATTAGAAATGTAAGTTTATAGGTAAACACTAAATAAAAATATTGAAATAATTACATTGCACGTTGTTAGAGGTTAAGTTAGTTATAATTTGTATCTAATAGGTTGAAAAAAATGTAATGTGCATACAAAGAGATTCTATATTCTTAGAGTGATGATAATAAAGTTATTTAAACCTATATAATAACATAAGTAATAATACTTTAAAGATTGATACATTGTTAGATAGGACGTAATAATCTTTTTTATAGAATGAGCGTCTGTAATGCATATGATAAGATAGATATCTTTATTCACGAATGTCGTGCGGGCAAGAAATGGGTTGCACGATCAAACCATGAAAACCAGTATCTTCACGGCATTTAAAACACTAATCAAAATGAATAACTAAACTCAAACTGCGGAAAAGCGTAGGACACAAAATCTTCCTTTTAGAAAGGAACGTCTTAAACATTTTAGAACGATATTGTTGGAAATAGTGCGTCTTTAAAATTTGTTTTTACTAGCCGCTAGTCCTCGTTAAAATGAAAGAGAACAACATTTTTTTTTAATTTAAATATATATATATATATATATATATATATATATATATATATATATATATATATATATATATATATATATATATATATATATTATTACCTTGGTCTTATGTACTTTATTATATAAACTTAAAGTATTTTCCTTATATAAACTTTAATTTAGACTAAAGTTTTCACTATATTGTTAAATGAATTGCAACTGTTGAAATATTAGTTTTCGTTGTAAAGTAAACACTAAAAATTATGATTTCTGACAAAGAGCGACAAGGTTCGATACTAGTGAATATTTACTACTTAGAAATGCTACTACACCGTTAAATAAATCACAAAACCTAGAAACACATTGGAATGGAGTGCAAAGAGCAAAGTAGTGAAAATGCAAAGAGAAATACATTCTATATTTAAAAAAAAAAAAAAAAAAAAAAGGCGATAATCTATTACAATGCTCAGATGGATATGACATATGCAAGAACAAAAGCATGCATGAATACATTTTATCTTTCTTCCAGAGAGGCATCCGGGCACAGGATGATTTGCTTGTACTAATTTGGAAAACCAACATCTATAGATTGTTTGAAACCCCCATCAATTAAACGACTAAATGTTAAACCACTGATATACGCAGGAGGCAATGATATTCCGTAAAGAAGGAACGCATGTAAAATCATATCATATCATATATATAAATCTCAAAAGGTGTATGTATGTATGTGTGTGAAATGACATGAAACTTGTAACAAATATTCTTTGCGTTACTGCGGTCAACACTGTCAAGGTTTAAAAAAAAAAATTAAATGACCGCGGTGGTCAGTTTGGTAAAAAACGTGAATAAAAACACAAGTTTTGCTTCACGTTGACATTGCCAGTACAACTTTTAATCAGTATCCGATCGATCGCGCTAAAAATAAATGAGACAAAATTATGCGCGAGGTTGCACAGGAAAAGTAGGCTGGCTTTCTGTTTTATGACGTCATCAAATTTTGCGTATTCATGTTTCAATGTTTGCTAAAGTATTTTATGAATGAATAGAGCAAAATATATTCACGTTTTAATTTGGGTATTTATTTGAAGCGGGCAAATTTTTAATTGTTTTTATAGGTAATGGTTTTAATAGGTAATTTATTTTGTAGCGGGCAAATAAAAAATGCATTCAGGTTTAAATTCGTGTCGTATACGAAATATAAAATTTGTATTTGTTTTTGGCAATCTTATTATAACTGCTTGAGTAGTAGAGTGTATGTAAACATAACTTTGAGCCGGTTCAAGAGGACCGGGCACATACCTGCTAGTATAATATAATATTAAGTTAAGCCGCCATTGCTCTGAATAACCATCAACATATTTTTTTTTAAACTTAATATTTCTACACTATTAATTCACCCCATTCTCTCAAACATGCAATAATGTTAATAACTCTCTAAACTAAACAGGGATTACTCAGAAATTTTTGAAATGCAAATGGACAAAGATAAATGGAAACTAAAGTACTCAAAGAAAAACATAGATAAAATATTATGAATAACTCGTTTTCTTTACTTACGGACGTATGTAGGCAAATTTGTAGTAGTACCGATAATCTTATTAACATGTGATGTCGGAGTATCAGTTAAATTGCATTTCACTGGTGCCGCAATGTAAAAGGCAGTTATTTTGACAGGTGACACAACGGGGTTTCCATCTTCATCCTGTTCATAGTATTATAGGATACATTATCATAACATAACCCTTTATGGATCAGAAGTGTGATATTTAAACGAATGAAAAAAAAAGCGATGTGAAAACCAATTGTCGAATGCGCTAACAGGTATTTTTTTTTTTTTTTTTTTTTTTTTTATAGTTTTTAGATGGTGTACTCTAATGGTATCTGCACATTAAATGCTTTTCTGCCCCTCTACTTAGGAATTCGTCACTCTGTTTATTATCTATCTTTATATCTATCTGTGTTTCTATCTACATGGCTATGTCAGTCTTTGAAATCCTAAAATCTGAATGGTGCATCCGTTGTCTTGCGAGACAGATGGGAGCCATATATTTCTTCGTAATACTGTGGGAACCCGTAGAACCGAGGGAAAAAGTCCACAATTTAAATACACATAAAATAACATAGCAATCATAACCTAGCAAACAACAGTTAAATACAGATAAAAGAGTGTCACTTTAGATTTTTGGACCAGCACTTAAGTGACAATTTGAAGGCCGGAACTGTAGGGGCAGTGATTGAGGCCTGGTCCAGGGTGTTTCACAGCCTAATGCTGACGGAAAAAAAGAATGTTTGTAGACGTCGGTGCGTGCATGTGGGACATGCAGCTTAAGCTGATTGCCTCGGGTAGAGCGGGATACTTTCTGCATTCTGTTTGTTTGGGTCGAAAGGTCCACGTGGTCGTTGAAGATTTTATAAATCATGGACACTTTGTCAATTGCTCTTCGTTGTTGTAGTGAATCTAGGCGGAGTTTTGCTACTAAGGCAGAGGTGCTTGATTTGGTGCTGTAGTCCTCTAGTATTCGACGTGCTGCGCGTCACTGGGTCAACTCCAGTTTGTCAATCAGGTTTTGCTGGTGGGGTCCCAAACTGGCGAGGCCTATTCTAGGATGGGGAGAGCTAAGCTTTTATAACAGTGGGACTGAATTTTCCTGGAACACCCCTTTAGGTTTCTATGGATGAAGGCGTAGACTCTGTTAGACTTGAAACCAATGGATTGAACATGTATGCCCCAGTGGAGATTTTCTATGATGTTCAAACCCAAGTAATTGGCTTCTGACACCCTTGCAATAGATTGGCCATTTAAAGTATAGCTAGTGGGTATCCTAGTTCTTTTTCTGGAGACAGAGATGAGGAGGCATTTATCGACGTTGAACTCCATTTGCCATTTCGATGCCTAGGCCTCTAGTTTTAGGAGGTATTTCTGTAAGTAGACACCATATATGTCAGTCTATCCGTCTCTGTATAGAAGCATTCATTTATTCATTGGCTCCATAGTCTAGCATTACGTCACAACTATGTATATATCCTACAAGCATTGGGAGAGGTGTGGACAAAGAACAGTAGAACATTAAATTATGAAAAGAAAATGGAGATGGATTGGACACACCCTCAGGAAAGATAACAACAACAGAGCTAGACAGGCCTTTGAGTGGATCCACTAGAGCATACGACATAGAGGAAGAACCAAAGCGAACATGGAGACGAAGCATGTTGGATGAAGCTGGAAGAACTGGAAAGAGCTGAGAAGAGCTGGAAAGATATTTGATGCGACACAGCAAGAGACTTTGAAGAGTGGCGTGCTTTGACCGAGGTCCTATGTTCCACGAGGAACACAAAGAACAGATGACGTTTATTTATATTTAGCAGGATCAACTGGGTGTTATAAAAAATACTATGGCTTTTATTTGACAATAGTATTATAATTCTCGCCCATCAACCCAGACATTGGCTCATATATTAATTTTGGTAATCAATTTAACGGCCTTGTAGACAGGGTGTGCCAACTTGTCTCGGTGATATTTAAGCCCCACTTTCTCCTTTTTTAAAATATTATATACAATACATAGTTAATTAAAGTAGCGACACAGTCAGAACGACGGCTAGGCTGATACATGGGTTTATCTATAATGATTTTTATCTCGCCAGATCCCCAGACTGCCCATCAACCACTCCCTTTGTCTATCTCACCCAATGCCTGTTAAAAATAAATAAATACTTTTGTAACTGCACATGAATGTTTGTCCGAATTTACGTGCATTTCTGTCTGCACGTTCTATTTAATTTAATAAGAATATCATTAAATGTTCAATTGATTGATATAACTTTTTATTAACGTTAACTATTATAAAAAAAAAATTATTTCTATATTTATACGTAATTTTATCACATAAAGAAAAACATTTCTTACCGAAATTACTACCCTGGCTGGGTCATAACCAATAGGGATGTTGATACAAGTTACATTTACAGATTTATCAGGGAACAAAATATCTGTTGGCATAGATATAGTTGGGCCATTGTTGAGTGTTCTAGTTGAATCTAGGTTAATAAACAATAGTTTTAAATCGTTACCGACACATTGAAAATATAATTTGTTTAGTACGTATGAATATATATTTATTATATATATATTATATATATATATATATATATATATATATATATATATATATATATATATATATATATATATATATATATATATATATATATATATATATATAAAGAAAGGAAAAAATCACAAGGGCAACAAAAAGAAAGACTGACAGATTGGGGACTAAGTGCAACAATTATGCAAATGGAATTCATAATTTTATATTAATTGGAAACAATGATCATAATTTGGTTTCGGCTAAATGTTCATACATGACTAAAACATTACTTAAGACTTATCTTTGTCTTCTTGCTTCTTTATTTTCATTCCTTGAAATACTTATAATTTAGGGTCTATGTCAGTTATATTGTTCTATTTTATAAACTATTTTATTGCAGTGTTCAAAACAACACATTTTGAGTACTGTATTGTTTTTATGTAATACATATTTACCTGAGCAAACACGATATTGTTATATAATAAGATTAAAACATACTAACTGGTTATTTTCTCCCAAAACAAACATAATTAGAACGTTTTTTTGTGGGTGGGGCTTAAGACTTTGTCATTTCCCTCCTTCATTGCGGCTGACATCACCGATTAAGGCAATCAAATTTTACTCGTTTCTTGGAAGAGTATGCAAATTTATAGGGTTATACCATTAAGTGGTATATAGAGGGTATCATGTTAAGAAAACATCCTTTGTAATGAATAGAGTAGGGGAATACTTAAATTTCACCTCCCCCCCCCCCAATATTGGACTAGTTCCCGCCATTCCGACTATGTTATAAACCAAAGCACGGGCGCGCTAAAGAGGTGTTTTTTTCTGATGACGTTTCCTGTAGTCCATCTCATTAGGCTACCATAAAGATATGTATTAATTAATAAACTACTTTGTATTTACTCGTTACTTTAAGTTTTCAACTGTATGTCTTACATGTTTTATCAATATACAAATATCACCTCGAGCTAGCATACTTTTCATCTTCAACTAATAATTTAAAATTAATTACTGTTGGAAGGAACTGCCGGAGGTCAATAATTGAGTTTGATTTCTGGGCAAGGAGCAGTGTACGGATGAAACAAAACTACCATTGCGTCAACCATAGACGACTGTGGATTCTCTGATAACCACGGGATAGTAGTTGTTACAATGTTAAAAGTCCTGTAAAGAAAATGCCTCGACACTATGGCCAAAATTAAATTTTACAAACAGGAAAAACGTGTGTGCGTGTGTGCTAGTTTGTTCGTAATCGGTGGGGGAGGAGGTGTTAAACAATGTACAGGGTGCAACAGGGGATTGGGAGGTATAAAAAGTATGACTGGTTTTGTGTACGGAACATATGGATGACCCTTATGTTGGGAATCAAAAGATCTTGTTCTGCTGAGATTTAAACATGATATTTGTCCGTAAAGTCTAGAGTCTAGAAGTGGTACTATCACACACGTTCAAAATTCTCCTCAGGTAACCAATGCTTCAATGTTGCTTTTTTTCTCGAAGTAAGTGTTACATTTAAATATCCATATAAATATCCATATAAATATCCATATAAATATCCATATAAATATCCATATAAATATACATATAAATATCCATATAAATATCCATGTACATATCCAACTAAATATCAATAATTAGCTCACCAGATTTTAGCAAGATCTCCAGAATAAGACCATCACTTGGATCTGAATCCAGATTGCTATTTCCGGAGATTTTTGCTTTGCATCTTTAAAAAAAAATAGTACAAGTTGTACATAATCTACTTGTTACTTTTTCAATTATTTTAATAAACAAAGGTAGTTGTAGTAAGCTCCGTTAGAAATGTTAGAACCTAACAATAATAAATTATATTGAAGACGTAATATGTATATACTTGTTACTGTGCTACTGTGTTTACAGGTGTTCACTGGTTACTATAATTACGTCACAGTGATGTATTCTATCACTTAGTCCAGGGATCGTCAACCTACGGCACGCGTGGTAGTTTTGGCATTTTACAATGGCACACAGAAGACACAGAAAAAAGTGCAATTAAAGACGTTTCTTCTACAAGACATTGATTGCTGGAGCAGGTCGGACCTTTAGGCGGATTAAGAGACTGATCTCTTCATTAGTGTCTTATAAACAAATTCCACTAAACCCTTCCCCATGGCATAGAACGACGGCATTGGAGGCAAAACCAGTCAGGCTAAGTTGGCGGTACTACGAAACGCAGGAATTCATGCAGAGGTTTTCGTTAGAATGGTTGTTATGAAGGCTTTACGCCTGGCCAACGTTGAGTTTGGTCATGTTTAGTTGAAGTTCCGGGCACCAAGAGAAGAAGCTCTGCATTAGTCAATGGGAATTCAAGTATGGTATTACAATCTGTTACAACGCTCAGATAAACAAAAGGCGAAACACATTGTTCTTATCCTATATGCATGGAGTGGCATACGGACATGGAATGGATTGTTCGAACAAACCTAGATAACCTAGATAACTTAACGTCATCTGAAACACTAATAAAACGCAAGACTAGACTCAAGCCACGGATTAGCGTAGGAAGCAAAAACGTTCTGTATAGAAGGATAAGATAAGCACTTTTAATTGTTTCCATCCTTGTCTATACATTATTATATTAAGTTTTTGAGATCGAAATATTTTACTGTGTTCAAATCTATTGTAAGTGCACATCAAAGGCAATAAATACTTTGATAAATGTTTAAATTTATTAAAATCATAGCACTTCAATTACACCAGTGTTACTAAATTAAGTTCCTAGGTTTAAAGAGCGACTATATCTCGCGAAGCTGACGTCGTGCTAAATTCACGATCTTCAACATTTTTGTTTTTCGCTTTTATTTGTCCATTCCAGACAGTTTACTCCGCAAACTTAATTCTAGTTGTTGTTTTTTTTAAGACCCTTTTTTCTTAAAGAAAGCAACCTTTTATTCTTGGAAAGGTGCAACTGTTTATCATACAAAGTGTCCCCCTTTTTATTCTTATAAAGACCACAAAATGTTTAATTTAAAATTATCTACTTTTTTATCGTTAAAATTGCTACCCTTTTTCCACTTAAAAAGACCCCGCTCTTCGTAAAATAGAGAAAGCGGTAGGTTTCCCGGCCACAGGCCTCGCTATGGTCAAGGAAGAATGTACTTTATCATTTCCGTCTTAAATTTTCAATGTTGCACTATAATTTTAAAATTGTTGTTTTATTAGGAAACTGTAACGATTGTGTTTTTAGCGTAGTTTTCCATTTAAAGTTTTCCACTGGCTTTAATCGTTAGGTCTATCAAGTGTAAGTAATGTAAGTAAGTACAATTCAGACCAAACGGATCATAGGGCCGGTGAAGCAGCTTTCACCAGCTTGTATGGCCACGGCATACGAGGGGATGTGTGGCCAGCACATGCCTTTACTTTAACCCAACTAATGCCAGATGACTATCATAGCTGGGTAGACTCATGGACACCCTCAAGTCCCGGGAAAAAATTCTAGGCTGCACTAGGATTGGAACCCAGAACCTTCAGATCGCCAGTTAAACGCGCTGCATCTTGGCCACCGCGTCCCATTAATAAGAGTAATATTTGAATTAAAATGCTACGATTTCTAAAGTTTAAACTGAAAAAAATACACTTTTTTACGTGTAAGTTCCGGCTCTTTTAGTTGCGTACGTGCTCGCTGTACTAGTTTGAGGAAAGCCATCCAAAGTCCATTCAAATAGCGTGGCGCCATCTGGCGAAGTGCAAGTCAGTGTGGCCATCTTATCTTCCAGCAGGACAGTACTGTAACCTGGCGGTTGTTCCACTGTAGGCTTGGCCAACTTACCTAATTAAGTAAAATATTTAGTAACAAATGACTGCCAAGTAAATGAAATATATGAGATTTGAACGGTTTAAAATGTTTGGTATTGAAATATAACACTAATCACTTGATGGCTTGTAATTAATTAGATCTATACGGTTATTTATGTGCTTTTAGTACATTGATATACGCCTAAGATATAGTGTTACAAATCCGTCTTTTGTTTTCTGTCTAGGATCTTGTTCACTAACCAATAATAAACTCAAGCCACTCGATGTATGTTTAAAGAAGAATTTACTGATTCAACTTATGTACACTAATAACATTTTATTCACTGGTTACTTAGTAACTTCCTGCGTAGATAAGCAAACAATCAACACCAACCCTAATTTCTAATTGCGTGTTTTATATAGATTTTGATTTAAAAAGTACTAGAATATATTTTCTTGAAGCTTGCCGAATGCAAAAGAAAAGTCATACTAGAAATTGGCAGAGACTAGGAGAAACAATATTGGTGATATTACGCTATAATAAATAAACATCTATATATACACAATTAAATTCTACACCAAAATAAAATGTAAATAAACAACTCTGCACGCACTACCGAGACAATCTCAAATACAATATAAAATACATGCATACACGTTATACACATAAGAATAACATATATTATTAGAGTGAACCCTCGTTTATCGCGGTAGATAGGTTTCGAGACCGGCTGCGATAGCTGAAAATCCGCGAAGTAGGGACACCACATGTACATTATTTATGTAACGTGCATTAGGATTTTTAAAACTCTCTATTTAAGTATTGTTAACAAACCACCCTTTACAGTTACAAATTTAAAAACAAGGTAGATGTATGCTATTTCAAGCTTGTTTTGTTGTTCATAGAAGAGGGAAAAATATTTTGTATTAATTTTTAAATAGAATTAACGAAATATTTTGTGAAATTAACACAAAATTTTGGGACTTCATATGTCGCGACCATGTTTAAAATTTCCGGAAAATCCGCAATATATTTTTTCATGTTTAATATATAATGAAAAAATTCAGCAAAGTCTTAAATCCGGGAAATTCGATCCGCGAAGTAGCGAGGATTCACCTTATAATCATGCTCTGTGCATAGCTCTAAACAATATATCAATTAAGGTGGAAACGTCTTACTTCCACATCCTGTAGGTATAGGTGTAGATCCTGCCGCACAATTACAAATTTTCGTTGTTGAGTCACAAGCTCCAGTTGTGTATGTCGAGGCTACACATGTAGTAGAATTCATACAAGTGGCTCCAAACACCAACTCGAAAACTAAAGACAAGATATCATGTCAACATTTTTTACACATTTTATTTAAGTGTTAAAGCAATTACAATCTATGACATCATACGTGAATTTTTTTGTTAACCCATATCTTGCTGGCGTCCTTATTTACGGACACTTCGTAAAATGCGATTTAAGACATGAAATTAAGTTAATAGTTTGCATTTTTTTCAATGATTGTAAAGAATATATACTGTTCTATCTAATTATTATCTTTCTTTGTCTGCTTTTACATTTTTTTGCGCTCGAAATAAATTTATATCGTCAGTTTGATAAAATTGAGGAAAAAAAGAAGTCTGAAAAAGTGAGACTTTTTTTAAAGAAAATGATACAAATTTACTTAAGCTTTAACATAACTTTGTTAATTAATGTTCGTAGAATGCATAAACATAGATTTTAAGTTTAAAACAATAATAATAATTATACAGAGGTGTTAAAACGAACTGTCTTTTTATAAGGACGCCAGCAACAAATGATACCGTGACATGAAGTTTAGTTTTTTTAGTGTTTTCTTTGCTAAAACATAGAAAAACGTTATTTTTTTTCTTTTGGAATATATTTGGGAGTTTTAAACATCTGAAGCAAATTGAGTAAGAATGATATTATTTTTTTCCATATTAACTACTTTTAAAAAAACATTGTACATTTATATACATATATATATATATATATATATACATTTTTAGACTACTTCTATGATATATGTCAAATATATTCTCATAATCTGTCACAACCTTTACTCAATTCAACATGCTATTACTTAAATAGAAGACGAATATTATATAATACACTCAATATATTGATTCAGCCGCCATGTATGTAATAAATATGATGTAACTAAAGACATTCTAGTGAATTTCTAGATTCTAGCTCTCCTAATTATGTAAAAACAAATACAAATAATGTTGAATCCGAGATAAGACTATTCATCTTTGCAGATTGTTTTAAGAAAATTTACGTTGACCAAATTCTAGAATACATCATACAGCCGACAAAGAAAGGATTATCCTTTTCTTAAGTTGGCTACTCTTTTTCTAGTACAATAGGATCGACGCAAACCTTTTTTGCTTTTTTTTGTTTTTTTGCTGGCTCCGATACGTTGCCCAAAAGACAAAAGATGCTTATAAGATTATTCGCCATAAATAAGACCAATATAATGTCCAAAAGTACAATTGTTGCCTATAAAGTCTGTCAAATGCCCTGAACACAAATCCTCTTCCAAGAAGACACATCAGCTGCCCAAAATACAAATATGATGCCCTAAAGACGAATGCGCCGTCGTTAAACCTATCCTCTACACATAAGACCAATCCAGTGCCCACTAGACCCATCTGATGCCCATAACATCAATATGTTGCCAACAAGGCATCTGCTGCCCAGGAGACGAATCAGCTCCCCAAACAATGAATATGATGTCCAGAAGACCTGTCTGCTACGCGGAAGACTAATGTGTGGTGCAAATTTTGTTCCCCGGGCCCTAAGAGAGTAAATCTCGGTCCGCTTTATCGTCGAGAAGAGGGGTTTAGGCCTGGTGCCCAGAAGAGCATTTTGTTGCCCAGCAAACCAATTCGTTGCCCTAAAGACCTATCCGATGCCCAAAATACAAATCCGCTGCCCAGAATACCAATCGGTTGCCCAGAAGACCTATCCAACGCCCAGAATACCAATACGAAATAGGATATTTACAATGCAATAAGATGAAAACAATTCGAGGAGACGCCATCATATAATATATTTCTTTGTACCATATAATGCAGTATCGGAAAGAATATAAGTAATGAGTGATATCAACTATATATAAACTGTTGGCTCAGCTACCTAATATATATATATATATATATAATATATATATATTTATCTAGGTGCTTACACCGAGTATCACAATATCTACAGCATATTATGCAAACAACAAATATATTATTATACAAAGCGTACTTTAAAAACATTAAATATGATTGATATATTCTTATATTATATATTACACACGCTACTTCTGTAAAAAATATTATTTCGTCCTACGCTTATCTGTTGTCAGCGTCTAATCTTGCATTTTTATTAGTGTTTTAAATGATGTTATTGGTTTATCTGGTTTGTTCTGTTAACCCATTCAGTGCCCAGGTGCCTTTCGAATGCCAATGTTTTATTACACTATTTTCTTATCTTATTGTTTTAAAAAGCTATAAATTAAGAATTTATCTTAAATTGTTAAAAAAATATGTATTTATCCTTGGAATAAGAGGGCCTGTTTCTATTGCAGACAAGCAATGTCAAGGTATCATTTGTTGCTGGCGTCTTTTTTTAAGGACACTTCAAAAAATTTCAATTTTTCTATTAAAAAATAAAATGTTCACAATATAACTTTCATTTGTTTATTACATTATCACTGTCTATTACATATGTAAAAATCACGAAAAAATAAAACCTCAGCAAGATATGGGTATGGCGTAGGTTATTTTGATGTGCTAATAACATATGGAAATCGCAATTTGAGAATAAGCGTAAAAAATCCTGGACGCGTCATTGTTTAGGACAACCAATTAAATATATTCCGCAGCTAAAACCCAGCGGGGATTTTTAAAATTAAAGGTTAAGGTGATCAGTGGTCTTCCATACATTACGCACGCAATAAAAAAGTTTTATTTTTATATTATTTTCCTTTCATTATGCACATAGTAAATATTTTGGACGTCGTCCTTTATGAAAGTGTTGCTGCGTCCATCCTTAAATTGTTTTATTAATGGTTTTTTAATTCTTTTCAAAAGTTATTTGTTTTACCACACTTGGTTTTATATATTGTTTGCTCACCTTATAATTTATTAAAGAAATACACAATAAAACATTCACATTTTATTGTTCTTAAAACTGGATCAAATTTAATGATAAAATGGATCAATAAAGCAAAACATCGTAATATTTACTAATTTTATGAAGTATAAATTGAAATCAATCAAGACATGGGTATCTTTAAAGACCAAGTAAACAGCTTTTTCTCGAAGGGACGAGATTTGTCGAAGTCTCATTCGAGGTGACGTTTTAGAAGGACAATAAATAAACAAAACACGACCCACAAAATCTATATTTAACCATTTTGTTAAAAAATAAGACCGGGAAAAGATTCAAAACACGTCGAAATAAATTAAAAACACGTGAAATTTTTCATTTTTCTTTGTCATAATGCCTTCTCTGACGTCACTTTCCTTTGTTGCCATATTAATGGCTACGAGATTTGAACTTTTCCTACACACATTTAAGTGCTAATATTGAACTAATTACTTGAAAGTTATGTTTAATATGTTGTATACATGATTTTATTAGCATTTGGGTACGGAATACAATATTTACTATTTAAAAAAAAACGTTTATCTCAATTGGGATAAAAAGCTGTTCACTTGGTTTTTAAAATATCATTTTTCAGTCATGTATGTAAACGCTTGGTTTGAAAACAAAAGTAACTTCCTATTAATAAAAATGAAAATTATAAAAATGTTTTATTTTTGAATAGCAGTCTTAAGTCCCTTAGCCTCGAATACAATTCCCAGTAATCTAACATCATAATACATAAGTATTGCTTATTTATCAACACACTTTCCTAACTTTGTCTGACCCTGACTAAACAAATTGTATTCTAATCCAAAATTTGTGATTTTAGCAAGTCTTCTAACTCAACGGCTATTTTGTTAAAACTGTCATGCGGGCTACGACTATTTAGTTAAAACGGTCATGCGGGCTACGGCTATTTTGTTAAAACTGTCATGCGGGCTACGGCTAATTTTGTTAAAACTGTCATGCGGGCCACGGCTATACTGTTACACGTGTCATGTGGGCTACGGCTTTTTTTTAAACTGTCATGTGGGCTAGAGCTTTTTTTTTAAATTTGTACTGCGAGCTAGGGCCATTCTATAAATGATTACGTGCTTACAGTCGATAGTCCCTTTTTTTTTTTTTTTTTTTTGCTTTCACCATTTGAGTAGTCCATTTACAAAAGGTTTGAAGTCAATACGAAAATTTTTTTTTTAGAAATCGACTTTTTAGGCCACAATTTAGCATCGTTTCATAATTTCTCTCAACTATATTATTCGAGTGCTAAGAACTTTGATGAGATGATACTAAAGATAATCGTATAATTAAACATATGATCTTAAAGTAATTGGTTATAATTATTTTTTTCTTACACCGAAAGAGGCAATTAACCTACTTTTGGCACCGAAACCGAAACGGAAACCGAATTTCTGTCGACATCTACTTGAAACCACGGATACTTTTGTATCAAGAGCCCTACGCTTGGGCTAACGCATGAGGGGCAGCCCCTGCTGCGCGTCCGAGCTCTCATTGCACAGCCAAGAGACTCCGAGCCAACAACGCTTCCCTGGTGCCTGGATGTCCAGACCTATAAGTATGGTTTTGGTGCTGTGATGAGGGGATTGTGTGGCCAGTACAATGCGCTCGTTACTGTGCTTCTCACACGCTATAATCCCACCTCACTTGGTTCGTTGTCTATGGGCTATGATGGCTGCTGGCTGAATTAGACTTGTTGCATCAACTTGATATTTCTATTTAACGTGCCGTTTCTCTGGCGGTCTACCTTCCTTTCTTCACGTATACTCATGCACACTCACTCAGAACAAACGAGTTCAAGTTAAGTAGTTATATAAGTAGAACGTTTATTGCCGGTATTAACGTGGTTTTTTTACATAGTCACTCTTACATATAGGGACAATAAGGTGTCCACAACACATCAATTATATCCAAGCACATAAACGTCAATACATGGTTAAAATAATATATAAGCACGACTTCGCAACACAATAATTCCAAGTGAACAATTTATGTAAATAATCCAAAATGGAATAACGCCATGTAACATTTTAAGACGAAGTATCCAGTCCTCTTAACAACATAGAACCTGCCACTTATATCTGTCCACTGGTCAGTCTAAAAAATATCTACAATTGTCTACACAACGATTGATCAAGAGGCGTGTCCAGTGTCAAAGGGATTAGTCATAACACCTGGACTGGCTAGAAGGGGTGGGTGTACGAGAGAGTGGAGGAGGCGGCATGTCACCACATTTACTATCCTCCAAAACTTGGTACATCTCGTGTCTTAAACAAAGGACCCTAACTAGTCGCGGCGCGTGACTCGCGAGAACAAACAATGGGCCCAAATTGCTATCATGACAGATTGACGACTGAGACGACCCTTGGCGCCCTGTTGTGCAACACTTGACACCATAGCCCTTCCCATGGTTGTCGTGCCATGGGTGTGGATGGCGCTCGGACAGTATCTTGGTGTTCTCCCCTCTTTGATCCTCCCTAACATCGTTTTGTCCCAGACTTACGAGCGGTAAGGCCCATCCAGTCTAAAGCAATAATAGTATGGTACATAGTGCTGGCCACACAATCACATTGTATGCCGTGGTCACATAATCTGGTGAACGCTGATTCTTCGGACCTATGGATCAATTCAGTCGGATGGGTATCTTACTTATACTGAAACACTGCTTACATTTCTCTATGGGTCAAATCATCGGTCGGAAATGGATGCTAACATTCTTTTTGTATCTCACATTTAGCAGTAAGCTATAGTGAAATCTTTGGTTGCAGTATTCTATTATGAACGGAAATGTGGTAAGTCAACATGGAATGACGCATGTCCACATCCCTGGGTCGATCGTTTGAGTCACAGACGGATGCGTCCTTTTGGTGTGCGCAATTCAAAGGTGAATGAATACGCATAAAATGCTTCCATTTGTTAAAAGAGCAGGTTAATACATTTGACTGGATTCAAAAAATGCATTTTTTGTTGTTTCTGAAAACACCACCTAATTACGTCGCAGGTGGTAGTTTGCTTTGCGTGTGTGTGTGTGTGGAGGAGGAGGGGCTGCCAGTGACGGAAGAAAAGCAGCCGTTTACACATGTATTCTTAGGACCACTCAACCAGAAAGAAAACATTTAAGTGTTAAACATTAACACTGTGCCGTCCAACAATAAAGAAATCCGTCTTTTTGTACGGATGCAACAGTTGACATTTGTCAAGCATGTTTACTTACATATATATTTTTTTTATTTAATACACAGAAATGCTTTTTTTTAAAATTCAAATGTTACTTAAAAATTTACTGTTTACATAATACTTGAGTTTCTTAAAAGAATTTTACATATTATAAAAGAAAATTCAGATATGAACAATTTGATATATAATATTAAGCACTTATAACCAATAGTTTGGTCTGTGCAACATGAAATGTGTCATCACTCAAAAAATATCCCTTCCCCCCCAAAAAAAGAACCGGCCTGCAAAGAGTTAATAAGCCTTGTATGGAATTTCGTAGCAATTATACTCCCCCCTTTCCTATGTCAACAAATAGCAAACTTTCAGTGACCTCCATCCGACGTAAAATAAAATTACATTTTGTCAAACAATTATCAACCCCCCTCCCTTATAATCAAACTAACAACTTTTTATAAGGCGGGCTATTATGTTTAAATTAGCATAGAAATTTAAATGTCTAAGAGAGTGAATGTTGGTGGATTTAAAAAAAAAATTAACATATTCTGTATTTTTTTAAATGTTTCATATAACATAAGATATTCGAACTACGGTTGAGCGTAGGACGCAATAATCATCTTTGGGGACGTCCATTAATTACGTCAACAATTTTTAGGCGATTTTTACCTCCCCCCCCCCCCACCTCCTTGTCAACAACTGTCAAACTTTCAGAGACCCCCCCTACATAATTACGTCAACAATTTGTTACCACCCCCCCTCAAAACAAATAACACAATTTTAGACGCTTGCTTATATGGTTAAAACAGATTTGAAACGGAAAGGCTTATACAATATAATATATACTATTCTTAATTGTAATACATTTAAAAACCTGTTTAAAAAGATGTCAAATTGACTATAACTGTCATTGGGGTCTAACATGGTTCCTACCCCTTTCACTTGCCCCTCCACAGCGCCCTCACATAGGGGAGGGCAGAGGGGGG
Organism: Anisus vortex; assembly: GCA_949126835.1. Classification (NCBI taxonomy): domain Eukaryota; kingdom Metazoa; phylum Mollusca; class Gastropoda; family Planorbidae; genus Anisus; species Anisus vortex. The sequence goes on along the minus strand of OX421498.1, from coordinate 10,230,891 downwards.
GCCATATGCCCTGGGGCGGCACTTCCAGGGGGGCGGCAAATGTAGTCTAAATATAGTACTAAACAAGCAAATACAAAATAATGCTAGGGGGCGGCATTTAAACTTTTGCCCTGGGGCGCTACAAAAGCTTGTAAAGGCTCTGCCCCTCCCACATTGTTTTCCAATCCGAGGATCTTAATAATATTTATTTCCTTTTTGTTTACTATTGTTCTTTTCATATAAATATTTTTTTTTCTAATTTTACGTTTCACTAATGAGGGGAAAATTGTGCACCAGTTGTTACTTATAGCCTTCTATTGACACCATATTATGTTCACTATTACTTTTTGCATTATTGTCCCCCCCCCACACACACACACACATACATTATACACACTATAGTTGCCCTCCCTGTCCTCAACCTCTTGCACCTTGAACTATTTGCCACTTACACCTTGCAATCCTGGCGTCGCCACTGATACTAATACATTTTTATCTCATACAATTTTTACAGAAAATTAGAAATTAAAACGTAAAAATTACTAAATGGAACTATATTGCCCAATCGACCAAATTTTAATGTTTCACCTTTTAATGCGTAGTCAGCAAATCTATCTGTCCATGTATCAGAATTAGGGATGTTAAAAGGAAATAAGGTAGGCTTAGTATTTCATAGTGGTGTATTTCGTACTTCATGTGGTGGGCCACGAATTATTTTTCTGAAGGCAATATTTTAAAATAACCGTGTTAGAGATTCACACAATACACTTCATTTAATGTTGTGCAAACATTACTTATAGTCTTAGAGAGGGCCTATTGTGGTTTTTAGTTATATTGTCTGTCAATACCAGCAATCGCTTACAAGGCTTAATTAACGAACGACAGTTCTGGCGCATAATTTAGATGTACTGAGCGGCAAAAAAATTAATTTCTGAACGTACTCTGCAGAAAGTTTTTTGGTGTGTTTGTGTTCCTTTGTTATTCCAGCCATCATGTCTCGCTAGACTAGGGTTACCAGACGTCCGACAAAAGGAGAACATGTCTTCCTTTTAAGACTCTTGTCCTCCGTCCGGCAGGCAAACACAATATCTTAAAATGTCCGGCTTTTTTTTTTTACTATTTTGCTTTGTAGCCATTAAGACAAATACATTTTTACAAATAGTATTAACATGTTAAGAATATAATTGATAAACAGGTGATGATTTGTACAAGAAAATAATTTATTTTTTTTTAAACACTCTTGCATGAGCTTTAAAGTTGCCCAACCAAATGCAAGTTGCCCATCAGCCTACAGTGAATTTATATGTTATTTTTAACAAAACTGTTTCTTGCTCATTTTACCAATACACATTTAAACTTAGTGGCAGCTCTTGTAATAAATTTATACGGATTGCGGGTTTAATTAAAGCTAAACTATCCAATTAAAACACAATGTCCAACCCTAAGCTAGACTGCCACGACGCTACAATTTTGGTCGATCACACTGTCTTGCTAACAATTGCATTAGTTTCCACCCATACATAGATCTACAAACTTACAAGATAAACACAAAAAGGACATGTCAACTGTAAGCTTAGTTTCCATAATTGATATATTTGTATTAACGTAAAACCATATTTTTACATGCTATCTATGTGAGTTGAACAGGGCAAATGTAGAATTTTGTAATACATTTTTATTATTATTTATTTCATAAGAAGTAACATTGTTGACGTCAACTTTTCTTCACCTCCCCCCCTCCCCCATGTCAACAATTGTCAAACTTTTTTAGACCCCCCTCCCCCCTATTTTGTTGACGTAACTAATGGACGTCCCCTTATAGAAGGAGCGTCTGTATTGTATACGATTTGATAAGACTACTTTTGGATATAAATAAATGGAAATTTGACTTGATTACATAAATACCGTCTTTCAGAATATTTAAAACAATATTAAAGAACCATTTGTACTTAAGCACAATATACATTAATGCACTCTATCATACCATTGAACGTTCAAAATAAAAAAGTAATTTATTTTTAAAACGAACTTATTTTGTGACACAATATTGAAAAGCAGTAAAAAGAAGAAAAAAAAATTTACTTACTGAATTTAATTGATTTTGTAGTGTTTTAAAAGCAATTTTATATTTCATCCATAACAATCCACCATGCACAGCTCTAAGTGCATCCTGCATCTGGTTCAATTAGCTCTATATTTTCAACTTATTAATTGTTGCCATTTACTGAAATGTGAATACAATTACTTTATGTATTAAATAGTATTTAAATAGTCTATATTAAGTTGTAGCTTGATCTCTATCTTTTGTAAAAATATTTAATTTGAATGTTCATTTCAATAAGCACCATGAAAAATCAACTGAAATAAAATAGAGCTGTCTTTTCTAACTTGCTGATAATAAAGTACATGTGTAAAATTATAAGAAAGTAGGTCTGGTCCTAGCATAAACGGCCATTTCAAAATGTCTTATGTACTACCACTATTATAAACTTCTCTACAGAAGGACTGTCTGTAACATATGAAATCTATATCTATATATATAAAAAGACAATGTTAAGCCCCGCGAGGATCCCCATTGGTCAATTTGAAAACACGTGTGTCACTGACCTATCTAGGCCTAGCCCAATATACTTTGATAGCTCAGTGGTAAACGTAGTGGACTGCTATACGGGCGACCAGGGTTCGATTCTCCAGTTAGACTAAACTTTTTTTTTTTCGACAATTAATTTTTCAAACTTTTAAAAACAAAAGACATTGTAAATCTATAGGCAATATAGATTTTGTTAAATAAAAATATTTGACTTTTTTTTTTACCCTATTACAATATTTATTTACTTTCCTAAAAGTATTCAGTAAGTGTAGTTTATAAATTTGTTATCTGCACCCCAGACAGTCCTTTTTATTTTCACCCGGGCAACGCCGGGCAATGTAGCTTGTATATATATATAAAGACAGTGTTAAGCCCCCCGAGTATCCCCATTGGTCAATTTGAAAACACGTGTGTCAATGACCTATCTAGGCCTATATAGTGTCTAATAATAGTCCTGAATGATATTCGTCAAAATGTATATAATATAATGATTACAAAAAAATTATTTTTTAATTTATTTTGTTCAATAATATCGGACAATAAATTAATATTGTTTTTTAAGTTTTGTTGTAATAACTTTGTAAATTGAATGCATTCAATTCAGTTTGGCTTGATATTTACCATTATCTGGCAAGCCATTAATTAAATCATGCCAATTTCCGGCATTTCCGGACTTCCGGGCACTATATTTAAGCTTCGTCTCATTGTAGAGCACGTTGACCAACTTTTAATACCTTTCAGTAAGCAAAAAATTATTATTATTATATTTTACATATTAATATTATCTTTGTTTTAATTGTTTTTTTCGGCGTCTACCATTACGACCACAGTACATTTTAAATTCAAAGTATATTTTACCGATATACCGGTATCGAAAATGGATAACTTTAAATAGATCTAGATATATTAGAAATTGAATGTAGGCCTAATTAATCTGGGCTATTATAATATAAGGCAGGCCTATCTTATATTTATATAATTGGGCAGGCCAATAATATTCACTTATAGCAAGTTATAGCTTATAGCCTAAAAATTATTACAGACCTATGCCTATGCTATATTTGCCTCTCATTCTATTATCAATGTGAATGTGGGCTCTTTTATAATTATTGGGCAGGCGGCCGGCAGGCCTATTCTATACATTTAGTGAAATTAAGTTTTTAGCGGCTTGCTTTATAGGCCTAATTGACTTTGTTTTATTTTTGTTTTTAGTTGATTTTACGTGTGAATATCTAATAGTTTTTTTTCACAGTCTCACTGTACATATTTTTGTAGGCCTATTCATTATTATTTCACTTTTTTTTCCCCTTACTTCCAGGTTATAGATGCCAACTTTATACCACTGCTATTTCTTTCAAATTCATTTGGCTAATACCTCTCCGTAAGTAAAAAAAAAAATATATATTTTTACACTTTATTAATATCTTCTTTTGAATGGTTTTGGCTACATTTCCTCAGCGTAGGCCTAAATTTTTTAGTATTATTATCTCAGTTTTTTCCCTTTACTTCCAGGTTAGTTAGGGTATGTCTATACTATTTGAACTTATAATTGTTTTATTTTTATTTGATTTTACGTTTCATTTTAATTGTTTTCACTTTTTTCTCGGCGGCTACGACCACAGTACATTATTTGGTATTCATTATTATCTCATTTTTTTCCCTTTACTTTCAGGTTAGTTTGGGCTGGTCTGTACTATTTCAACTTATAATTTTTCAAATTGTCATTTTTTTTTTAAACTATACATGGTTATACATTTATTCTTAAAATGATTCTTATATTTTTTTTATTTATTTCATTAGAATGTCTACCACTACCCCCAATTCAAAGAGACCTAAAAGAAATTATACTCCGGAACAAATGGACCAGAAAAAGCATAGAAAATCTGTAAGGAATGCAAATGAAACTCCAGAAGAAAGGGAAGAGAGATTTCGGCAAAGCAGAATAGGGATGGCACAGTTGAGGTCTAGGCGAGTTAATGACATTAAATTAGAAGCATTTAATTACGATTGTAAATTTAATTATCAATTACACCCTGATGTACACATAGGATCAATGGATATTGTTTGTCAATACTGTCAGGCAAATAGGTTAAGAAATGAATTGCCAGGAATTTGCTTGCTGTTCGGAAGGGGGGGAATATTGGCCCATTATTGACCAACCACCTGAACCTCTAAATTCTTTCCTAAACAATGTTCTTTCTAAGCTAAATAATTGACGTACGTTATTGTGTTTATTTAAAATGGAATTAAATAAAATCTGGAGAGAAAGAAAGTGAAGACTGCAGAGTGATAGAGAAAGCTGAGGGAGGGGTACATGTTTCAACTTGTACATTTTAAAGTGTTGTACTTTGCATTAACGTCGCTTTTGTATCTGTGTTTTGTATCTACTTTTTGTTTTGTATATACTGTGTGTTTTGTATATACTGTGTGTTTTGTATACACCATGTGTTTTGTATCTACTGTGTGTTTGTTTTTATGCCAGCTGACCGTCCGGACATCAGGAATGTTATTCATTCATTAAAATCCTATCGAGCTGAACCTTGGCACATAGACTTTAAAACGTAAACAACCCATTGTTTAAAACAAGGATCGGTAAACTTTTGATAATAGTTAGCCAAACTAGGATTTCTAAATAATTGAGCGTGCCGACATAATGAAAGTCAACATGGTATACTATATAACAAATATATGTTGTTTTTTAAAAAATACTTATTTAGGACCGCAGCAAACCAATTCCAAAATTTTTAAAAGTAAATTAAATATAAAAAATAAAATGATTGTGATTTTTATCTTTCTTTTTTTCCGCATTTATAGCAAATTCAAAATTTCAATACTGAAGTTTCTCATTAATAGTTTATATCTAGCAATGTAGGCCTAATAATGTAATTTTCAAGATCTAATCATAGACTAATCAAAAAGCATTAGACACTCTTAAAGAAATGTTCAATAAGAAACCTATTTTGACAACAATTCAGGAAAATGATAATTTAATTTTAGCCACTGACGCGTCAAAGATCGGTCTAGGATGACTCAATCTGAAATAAATGGGAAAAAGATTTTAAAACCTGCTCATTATCTAAGCAGAGCACTGAGTAACAGTGAAAAAAGATATTCGGTGATATAATTGGAATGTTTGGTATTCTTTTGGTCTGTGAAAAACCTTTGATAAATTTCAATGTTAGCAATATAAACAATACTCGCATCAACAAATATGCTATGTATTTGACAGATTACCAATTTAAAATAAATCAGTTAGGGGTGTTGATAATCATATTCCTGATGTTTTGTCTCGCTTGTCTGAGAATATACCAGATTAAAAGAGGAAAAAAATGTTTAAAAGACATTAAACAGTGAAGAAAGAAATAATTAAAAAAGGAAAATGTATTAACATAAAGACATTATGTAATAGTAAAATTTGCGCCAGCAGGCAGCACTATGTTTACAGCAGCGCATAGAACTGATTCCAATGGGAACGGGGTAAGCGCTATATAAGTCTCATTTTTTTTTATTTTTTTTTATTTATAATAAACATGGACCGCTGCTTTAGTTTGTTCGGCTTTTAACTTCTTGTTTTGTAATTCCCGATTCTAAATAAAGTAGTTGATATACAAGTTCCGTTTTAAAAATCGCATTTTTTCGACTTTAAATGAATACTTTAAAGCCTATTAGAACTATTATCATTGACTATAATAAGATGGACCGCTGGCTCTATTTTTATGCTCAGTTTAATCAGCCAGGAGGGACTCATAGGACTAGCCTCTATCTCAAGAGAATAAGACGTGGATACAAATGTATCTTTTTTAATGCCAGTGACATTTTTAGGCATGTTCCACATGTTCCATTGGAACAGGGGCCCCCACATAATAGGGGCCCTCACACATCCCAAAAATATTTTATTTATTGACTTCTCCATTCTTTCGTTGACAATTTAAAACTAAATTCAAATAATTCCCTACAATTTTAAGCATATGCCCAGTCCAACCAAGTTAAGCCACAACATACAATTTATTTATGATTTTACAGAATGTATCATGAATTAACGGCACTTTCCTTCTCAGGTAAGTGGAAGGCAGGGGCGAGGCCAGGAGGGGCCCACCAATATAAATATGGTAACAGGGCCCCCACAATCGTAAATACGGCCCTGTTTATTGCAGATGGTAAACGTTCTATCATAAATAAAATTAGTGCCCGTAAACAAGTTGTAACACTGCGTATGCGCTGTTGTCTAACTTCCAGAACATTTTATGACAGATCAAAGAGCATTCTTATAACAACTACATTTATTGATTTCAGATATGCAATTGTATTCGTGATTAAATTACAAGCAATTAGTGTTGTACTGCAACCCTTATCAAAGGCTTTAAAGTTTAGATAAAATGTTTATCAAAAAGAATCTATTAGATGTTTTATATAAATAGTTGACGTTTCAGCGGTGAAACCAATGCTTATTTGATGTGGAATGTCATATTCGATCTAGAATTCTAGTCATTTGGTGATTATATGTGTAATGTATATACTATGTTAAAAAAACAGACATCGCTAGGTGATATAGCCTTTGTGTTATGTTGATAAAGATAGACTGCTTTGTTTAGTTTTATTGCACAATAGGCATCTGCATATTTTCAATTTATGTTTAACAAAAGAGAAATAAAAATCACCCTTCTCTGTTTACCAATAATGTAGCCTATTCATAAAATTATTATTGTAGACTTAAAGAAAAAAAAAACTGCATGTTAGAAGATTGGTCTATACTTGCAAATGAACAAAGGGCATAAGGCACCAAAGTTGTGAACTGTTGCAGGTCGGGCGTGCAGAAAGCTGATTAATCCCCCTCCCCCGGTCATGTAACTGAACGATACAACAACAGCCACGCATGATACAGACGTAACAACATATACATTATTTGACGCTATACAAATGTCGCCACGCGCCACCCACTGCAGTTTATCGTGACAGTTGAATGCTTCAGTAAATTGACAAACATTCGGCACAAACACACACGCACAGACAACTCTAGGACATTCTGACCTCCACAAATAAATAGATTGCTTGCATTCGAATAGGCCGGCCATGCTGAGTTGGTCAATATAATATAAAATAAATGATAACTGCATATAATATATACGATTCCTGATACTTTGGAAAAATCCCGATATTCCGATTATTCCGAAACGATTCCGATTAATCATCCCATCACTAATTTCTATATATTTAAATCTTGTAGATTGTTACTTTTATTGATTTCATTTGATAAGCTTTAATCTCAATTTACATTGTATTTATTTGGTTCTACTTTCGGTTGTAACAGATCTACATATTTGGAGTCGGATCTCCTTATTGATATTGTATTTCTTAATATATTATCTTATTTCCTTTTATGTAAATAAAGTTAAATGTTTAGTTTGTTAATAGGAGTTTTATTCTTCTATATAATATCGTTTGTAATCGTTTTAGATAAGTGTTCTTCCCTTTGTTATTAGATTGTAACGGTATTCTTGAGTTTCAGGCGCCACCATTCCCCCTAGACATTTTTATTATTTGAGCTAGTTTTACATTTTATCTTAAATTAAAATCAGGTATGATCTCAGGGATACCAGAAGAGAAGCAGAAAACATTGAAAAGAAGATGCAAGAATTAGAATTTGCTCTTATGCTTATGTTTTTGGAAGAATTTTTACAACATATTCACATGGTCAGTCAAGCTATACAAAATGAGCACGTGAACTTGAAAACATGTGCTGATTTGTATTCCTCACTAGCAGATCACTTGCATGAAAATAGGTGTAGCGTGGCGGGCACTCTACGTGGTTATTTGACTCGTGTAGAGGCTGATTATTGCGATGTCACAGTGAAGTTTGGACCTTAGAATTATTTATATTTTAGTCCGTTATCCCGCTTGGCTGGCGCGGGTGCTATATGCCTATTGTTTAGAGTAATTCTACTACAAGACACTGTCACGTGCCGGAGCACATGTGGATCGATTTATCTAGTGGGGGGGGGGGGGGTTATTTTAACTTTGTTATTGCTTGAGTACTACTGGACACTAAATGAGAACGACCTAACTTTGAACTAGTTCAATGAACAGACTCCGGTTGTAGAACACAAAATAAGGAAGTTTATTACACCATAATCAACATAGAATAGACCTGATACGATATTTACATGTAAAATCAACGACAGTAATAAGGCGACCAGTCGGTGCGACTCTTATGAAGGGACTGCCCAAGCATGTACAAAGTCCAAAAATTGTATAATTCTTCAACTTCTAATATACTAGATCATACTTCAGTCTTTTAAAAAGTTACATTTACTTAATATCAAAAATTGATATTCTAATATAATATGAGCTCTTATTTCAAACTCATCAATGACATCTTATCAAATTCGAAATTTCTTTCAATTTCTCCAAAAACATATTCCACAACATCAATATAATAATAGATCTATTTCAATCTCCAAAAAACTTATTTCACAATCTCTAAATAATTTGAGATCATATTTGAATCTTTATTCAATGTCATATTTCACAATTTCAATAATTATGAGATCTATTTCAATCTCTTTGTAACACAGTTTAATAAAGTTATATATATATACATAATAATAATATATATATATGTATGTTTAAGGTAACTCTTCTTATTCATTTTTTCTTCATTCATAATCTACAATGCATAAAATAAATGTGTTTTTCATCAATCAATAATTTAGTTATATTTGACTCAATGAAATCACAAAATTGAAAAATTGTACATTTCTTCATTGTAATTTAACAAAACAAAACAACATACAAAACAAATACAAAATAAAAAAATGTATTATTAATAATTTGATTATTTGGTTAAGGGGAAACAGACTGAGTAGGAGGGGGGGGGGGCATATTTGGCATATTTTTTTCAAAAATAGAGTTGTTTATTTTTTGTTAAAAATAGCTTGTTAAACCGAACTGTAACAAAAATGTATGAAATAAAATATAAAAAATGACGGTTTTGTACTGAAATATTGAATTTGAAATGTGTGTGTCGACTCAATTTCTTTGTCGATTCTTTGCCTTTAAATGCGTTTTTCTCAATGTGTTTTTTTGTTGTTTTTGTTCTATGATATTTGTAAAATAATGAGAAGCATTAGATATAATTTATTGCAATTTAGTATGTAGCTTTATATATTATATCTAGAGGTACTAGACTAGGTTTTAAGGTGAATGTATAATTAGTTTGTATGTAAAATGTATTTAAAAAAAAAACATTCATGAATTTTATACAAAATTCCAATACTAAAATAAAAAAATTCATTAAAAAAATACTTTTAAAATTATTTAATTACAATTGTGTCTAGTACCTAAAATGGTAATAGTACTACACAAAAACACTATTGTAACCAAAATATCTATAATACTTTAACATTTTTTATAATTTTTGTATGACCATTTTTTCAAAATGGCGGCCGTAACCATGGCAACCATGTTTTGTCATACAAATTAGTTATGTTTTTATCAAGGCCACTCAATATATATATGTATATACAAGTAATAAACATTTTGGTCCAGTAATAACTGAATTAGCATCTTCAGTCCCATTCTCCTTCTATAGGCCTATCAGTTATTATCAATATTATCAATGTTGGATTGAAAGTTAATTATAGTTTTCAATTTTTAGCATTTTACTATTTGTAATATCTTTTTCAAAATTTATAATCAATGTAACCACAGCATTTCAATTAAAATTTGTTAAGTATACACTTACTTTACACATTGTAAAAAATTATTCAATCATGTTTCAAAAAAAAATTATTTACAAAACAAAAATGTTTATTACACAAATTAATTTTTTTTATATTATTTCCCATGTTTTCTTTTTTTTTTTTAAAAGAAAGACAACAATTTTTTTTTGCACAATAAAAGCAAAAATGAGTTTGTTTGTTTTTACATATTTTTTTTAACTTGTACATTTCAACTTGTGCAAAAATTCATTCCATTATTTACAAATAATTGAAAAAAATAAACTTATCATAATATTATTTACACTAGAATACACAATATAATATTTTTGTTTATACTAAATATTGTCATTTCATAATATTTCACTTGTAATTATAAAAATACAATTACAAAAATTGTCATATGTCATCTACTTGTTAAAACTATTATACTTTTATGTCAGAACTTATTCTAGATATCTGGTTAGTTAAATAGTTCATACGGAATATAAAATAAATTTCATCTGCTATTTCTAATTTTCGCATATTTTTAGAACACTTTCTTTTACTATAGTTTTTCTTCTGTTTGCTCTATTTGTTTTACAGCAATTCATTAAATTTTGTAATACTTTTGTTCTTCTGTATCATTTATTAACCCTTACAGTCCCGTGCGCGTATATAAGCGGAACTGAAGGCAGCATAGATAGAAGTAGGTCGGTACGGGAAGGGTTAACTTCTTAATTAATTCATACAATGTACATAGAGATTCCATAAAAAAAATAATTATACAAATATTATTAAATTAATTTTGAACATAATAACATACTATTACAATAACAAGATTAATATGCTACTATTTAGTCTCAGATTGATTTTTTTCATCAATAGTCATTTTGGATTGATATATTTAACAATAGTCATTTTTGGATTAATATTTTCAAAAACATTCATTATAATGTAACATGATTATCTTTAAGCTCAGTTACAATAAAATTTCACAACAACTTATTCTAGCCTTCTCAATAAGCTTAAGTTATCTCACACTGCTCATCTTCCTTTGAGTCTTATGTGTATATTAACTCAAAATTCAATGCTACTTTTAAAGTCTTACATGAATACAATACAATAGTATCATCTAATGATACTTTTAAAGTATTATATAGGTACATTATACAATTATTAATCATTATTATTCTACGTCTCCAATAGCTCTCCCTAGAGTCTTAAAAATTGTAGCACCTTCGATTCTAATTCATTATACATTCTCATTACTCTCTCTGGAGTCTTTCATAATTTAACTATGTAAATTCTTAAGTTTTGAAACTGGTAATTATACTTTATCAATACTCTCTCTGGAGTCTTATATGTGTAACTGATTCAATTATTCATCTCGTTGTACATGGTTTGTTCTTTACAAAAAAAAAAATGTTGTCATGTCATTATAGCTATTATAAAGAGTATGGGCCAACACGATGCTGACTATTAATACAAAAATAGCTGTCTATCGTGCATGTGTGATCAGCACTCTCGTGTACGCCAGCGAAACTTGAACCCTGTAGGTATCGCAAGAAAAGAGACTCTCTTCTTTCCACATGCGCTGCCTCAGGCGCATACTTGGGATATCTTGGAAGGACCGCATAACAAAATACGAGGTCTTGCAACGGGCTTACATGCCTAGCATGATCATTCTCCTTTGCCAACGACGTCTTCGGTAGCTTAGCCATGTTTCCAGGATGGAGGATTGGCGAATCCCAAAAGACCTGCTATATGCTGAGCTCGCGGAAGGCAAGAGAGCTACTGGCCGCCCCCAACTCAGGTTCAATGACGTCTGCAAACGGGACCTAAGGGCTATAGATGTAGAGATCGAAAACTGGTAGAAACTTGCTCAGCAAAGAAATAGCTGGAGAGGCACCTAACACACCGGTATAAATGCGGCTGAGGGCAAACTTCGCCTTATTGCGGAGGCTAAAAGTGCAGCGAAAAAAAGTAAAGAACACAGGCTGCCCCTAACGATCTCCAACGATCCAGCTTTCAAGTGCCAGAGATGCGACAGAGCTTGTCTCTCAAGGATAGGTCTCCACAGACACAGTCAATTTTGCAAGGCTGGCCAAATCACAGGAGTGCAAATCTAATCGTCTTTCCAGATTATGGAGCCAATGGATATATATATATTACATTATTCTCAACCCTTTTCAGACTGGGCCCCACGCAATCGGTTTTGCATGTGGCCTCGCAATTGTTAAGGCCGCCCTGCAAATATATACATATAATGTTAGATAACTGTCATGAAGTCTTTTCTAATGGAGCACGAAATCAATTAGTACCCAATTCGATAATTAATTGCTTTGCAAGTTTAGTAGTATAGGCGCTATGTTACCTTCCCTTCGATCGTCATGCATGCCCGGTTTCTCCCCCACCCCCCCTTTTGAATGGGAAGGGGAAAGGCGGCATGTCCATTACATCGTCGTGTTGACCTATAACTGTTTAAGTTCTCCCTTCTCGATAAGCCATCTGGGAAGGCCGGGGGTCAATTCATTATCACTTTTTTGAGCTAGTGTAAACAAAGACCTCACCGCGCTGGCTTATGATATGTTGGAACAATGGAGAATCAGCCAATGTGTTACCATGCTGTACAGCCTTTTGTTCTCTCGACTGACTGTAGTGCCTGAGGCCCCACCCCGAACGACACTCCTACCCACCCCTTTCCTCCCATGACACGTGTTTTCATGCAACATTGTCCAAACCACCTGGCCGCTGACGTCAGCACTGGACTTTCATTGAATAAGTGTGCAAGCCCTTCTTCCGTTGTCTCGCCTCTACTTACAGCAGATTTAATTTAAGTCTACATATTATATTTTTAGTTTAGTCGAACAGTCTACCCAGTGTTAGGTATGTTCAATTATATTATCTGCCCCTGACCTCTAGTTTAACTCTGCTACTGTCGCGTCAATAATTGTTGTTTACTAGAGTGTAACTAGAGCATTCTTTCTAGCCTAGACATTTTTATAAAGAGATGTTGACAATTTTTTGGAGTTATTCTTAGCATACTTTTATTCCAGAAATTTCTAACATGTATAGTATAACTATAGGAGATTCGCATTATAGGGGAGAAGTTTTTACATCGATGTAGTAGTCTATTAAGTCTTGTGTTTAAGCTTATCTATTGTAGAGATTAATAATCAGTGGCAGAGCTGTGTAACATCTTTTATGTACAAGTAAACCTTACTAGTCTACATTGTTGTTTTATTCTGTTGTAAGGATTTTCGTGAGTTTATTTTCTATTATATTTTCATGTTATTATAATAAATTTAAGTTAGTAAACACATTTTATTTAAATTGGTATCGTCTGAAGTGTTGTTTTATTACATAAATTATTTTTTATTTTTATTAATTTAGTTAGCTATCAATAATTACTATTGTTAGACATTTATTGAAACCTCTATACCGAGACCACATAATTTAAATTTAATTCCACAAGAGGTTCGTAATACCAGTCTAACTTTTCGACAAAAGTCTAACTCAGTCTTCCACTGGTCCGACACGAGACCGACGACTGTGCACGTCTCGATAGTACTACCAAGTTGACAAGACGCTCAAACGCCACTTAGGCACTCAATTATTTCATTTGCAGTTTGTGTGGGGCAATTTTTCTACTATTTAGGACTTGGACATTTAGTAAGTGGACTTACATGATTAACCCTCTATTGTTAGATGTTAAGATTGCCCGCTATTAGTAAATGTTCTTTGATGTTCGACACATAATAATAATCGTTATGCGACCATTATTAGTCTTCCGCCACATGTCTCTGTGAGTAATCAGAATTTAGGACAAGTTACTTTGTGTGATGAAAATTTAGCCATATCATTAAAAGAAACTTGTTCGTGCCAATAAACATCATAAGTATAAAAAAAAAACAGATTGTTTTGTGAAGTGTTTTCCTGGTGTGCAAGTTTGTATGCTAGAGATATAGATAAAAAGCTGCTGTCCATGAAATAAAAATATTAGGCAACGAATTCAATAGTGCTGAAGAGTAACTCGACTTTCACGCCCTTAGACAAACAAGCCAGTAGTGTTAAGCTGACGTAGTGAACTTAGGGGCAGTATTATAAGGCTACGTTTATAGAGGCGGCGGGTAGGCGGGTTGCCGAGAGCTGGTTACTCGCGCTAGAAAATCGCGCCTAATCACTCGCGCGGTTGGTGTTTATAGCAAAAGCGGGAAAAAGCCAGACAAGACAACCAATTTTGAATGTGGCTTTGGAGTTTTGACTTACAAGTGGCGTCTTTTGACCAAACCAATTGAAACATAAGCTGAACTTGTAGATCGCATTATAAAATGCATCTGTGTTTTGTACAATGTAATCTTTGACAGGGAAGGAATTAATCACAACTACACATAAGTTTCGTGAGATAATTCTGCCATTGTCTGGGAAAGAAGTGGCAGGTCAAGCAATGATGCCAAGTCGACAAGATACATTTTCAAAACATTCTTCAAGAGCCATCCATTAGTTTATACCACCAGACAATAAGCATGTGTGGGAGGGTAACAGACAAACACGCGGGCATAAATTTTAGGTCCGACAAGTAGACAGGTAGACTGAAAGACAGACAGGCAGTCAGGCAATCAAACAGGCAGACAGACAGGCAGACAAACAGATAGATAGATAGACAGACACTGTTCATCTCTTTGCTGATTTCCATCCATGCTTTGTCTACGAGATTCCTGTTGGCATATTCTTTCATTCTACGGTCTTTTAAAAATTGCAGCGATAAGTTGGTCCCCATCCATCTTGAGCAGTCGTGTATCAACAAATGGACGTATATATATGTAAACACACAGCCAGCAAAAGTGCTCAGTCAACGCAGGCCGGCGCGGCAACGCGGAATAAGAACTAAAAACTTGTTCTGGTAATTACCCGCGCTGGTCGGCAAATTTGTCGCCTCGAGAGACCCGCGTCCTCTATTAACACCTGCAAAGCAAAAACAAAATAACATGCCTTGATCGAGTTCGCTCGGGTCGACTCGCGCGTGCGATTTTCCGAAACCCGCCGCCTTTATAAACGCTAGCTCACACGAAGCCGGTCCACGCTCAGATTGGGTTTGCGACATCTTGCAGGCTGTAAGGTCACGCCAATCCTGTCACAACTTTACAGGAACGCCCTTTTATTTATGTGTTAAGGAAGGACCCTTAATAAAATAAAAAATAATAAAAATAAATAATAACCTCGAGGAAACTTCAGCCCAGTCATAATCACTGAAGCTTAAGTTAGACACGCCTAGACATGTAGACAAGTATGGCACTTTAAACGTGACATGTTTTAAAAGTAGCATCCTGAATATATATGATTTTACAAGGTGTAGGCTAAGCCTGAGCAATTCATCCATTTAGCCTATGTGATTAGCAACACATATATACCGGACCACAAAAAGAATATTAATTTGTAAACGTGGGTGTGTGCGTGTGCAACACGCAGTTTACGCTGATGACTACAGCTAGAGCGGGACACTTGTTGTGTGAGACCTGACTGTCTGGACATGTCCACGTGGCCATTCATGATCTTTTACAACAATATTTTTTTGTCTACTGCTTAGCAGTGTTGTAGGGGTTCAAGATCGAGTTTGGCCTCGAAACCAGAGGCGCTTGTTTTGAGGTAGTAGTCCTTTAGAATACAACGTGCGGCACATCGATTTAATTAATGAAACTTGTTTTGTAAATTTATATAAACAAAGCAGTTTTCATTTGACTATTACCACGCACAATTATCAATCACTTGAACAGTGTATATTTTATATTGTAAGTTCGTTCCTCATTAACATATATGAGCGACTATTATGTAAATGCCAAATACAAATTAGCCATAAAACCATTAGAAATGTGAGTTTCAATTCCATTATGTAAGACATTTTTATTGACTAGACTGTAGTTGTATTACTTTTAGTAAAATAAACGTTTTAATGAAATTGAGAATTTTCAAAGTGTAAGCTAAAACTAATAATGCTTACCTGTAAAAAGTAAACAAAATATAAGCACAATTATTGAAGACATTCTTCTAGATATTTTGTAGATCTATTGAACTCCAAGCAAACACTGTGATATTAAAATAATGTCAGCTGATGATAACGACCGAACAGGTGTGTGTGTGCATCTGCAGTCTGCGGCGCTCTTTTTATTAACGCCGTCACTTCGCACGTGGCTTGTCGCAGCTGTCGACCGCTCATTGGCCAGAAAGCCAGGGAAAATTAGTTGTCATGAAAAAAATTACCCGAAAATAACATATCAGCAACTACTTCACTAACCCTCCCCCTTCTCTCTCTTCCCCCCCCCCCGCCTCCTTTAGAAAGGATATGTCTATTATATTAAAAAAGTGTTGTAATGTTTTATATTATAATCACTATTGTCTACAAGTCTGAATCTCTAATGACCATACATTGACCCCACGCTAAGAGCTTTGTCATAAAACATTACACGACATTATTGCATTATTTAATATATTAACTGATCCTCCCCACTCATGCCTTTTCTCCTTATGAAATAATGGTTCGTCGTTATTCAAAAAATGTTTCACTCACTGCGCCATTCTTAAAGTAAGTTTTCCCTATAGCCCCCGAGCTTAAGTCAAAACCCATGATATTGAATTTAACCTCATTGAATCGAAAACAGAAACAATCAGTATGAAACGTTTTGCAGTAATGGAACTACTCTCCTGTACAGACACCGCAACAAATGTATCCTATTTCTTAGATTAGTGTATGAATAACGTAGATTAAGAAGATTTACTTATAATTTAAAATCAAGAACGCAAATGTATTCAGGCGATGAAAAACTCATGGCATAATAGTTTTGATAGTTTGCACGAATGTCTATTGTGTTTAAGTACAAATGATTTTTTAATAGAACTTTAAAATCATAATCTATACCACTTCTGGCATTAGTGAACGTCTTGACATTTTCTCTGCTAAGTTTTCTATGTATTTTCCATATTTAAATAACTAACAACCATCTAAACTTGATACTAACCTTTAATAAGTTAATAATTGTTATATATATATATAACTTAAAATAGTTTATATTGAATATTTGATCGTGTTTGCGAGTTTAAAATATCATTTAGTAAAAAATTAAGGCGCCACGTAGTCCGCCATTTTGTATGTTTACAAAATCGGACCTTACACAATTTAACAAATTATAGGAATAGGCCTACAGTGGTTATAACCTACTGACGAATAGACTAGGTCTAAGCCATTAGTTCAATATACTAATATAATATTAAAACAATATTTAAACAACACAATCGCAACTAGATCTATATAAGACTACAAAATTTAATGTTAGCCTAAATCTAAATTCTAAATAGTAACAGGCCTTTGGCCTATAGTCCCTAGGCTATAGCCTATTTATAAAAATAATAAACTTCAATTAGAACTACTATATTTAATTATTAAATACACCAAACTATTAAGTGTTAAGGAAATGCAACTTGTAATCCTAGTCTTAGCCCTATTTCTGGTAAGGGCACTAAAACTACCCAAACATGAAATTGTCCATAAAGAGATAATAATTAACCACCAAAACATTAAAGATATTGACAAAACACATGTTTATATCATCCTTAAAAAGATCACCCTAAACCATTTTAAACACAAAATTTGTAGGTACAGACACATCCATTAAAATTTATTGTTGCTCTTGGCTGGCGATGTAGAATCTAACCCAGGCCCAGTCAAGACAGTTAGAGATAGATGTAACATTTGCAGTAAGCCAAGCACAGCAAAGCAACGATCCATTCAATGTGACACCTGTGATGATTGGTACCATGCTGCATGCTTGCATATGAACACCCCAATTTATATAACGTTAGGAAATAAAGATGCCTCTTGGCACTGTGTACAGTGTTGGTTTACACAATTTAGTTCAGGTCTGTTTAATTATCATGACCTGGATAGCACTAACCACAATAGTGCCTTGACAAGCCCAGAAGTTATTAATTTACACCTAAATAAACCCTTAGCTAGATCAACACCAATAAAAATAAGTAAAAAGACACTCTTTAACACTAAATCCCATACAACCCCAAATCAGCATCACCTCAGAACGCTTACAATAAATTTCCAAAGCATTAAAAATTAAAAAAAAGCTTTTTTGGAACTTTTAATAATTAATTAAGAACCAGATATAATTGCAGGTTCCGAAACATGGCTTAGCCGAGATATTTACAACACAGAGATGTTCAATAATAATTATGACATTTTTAGGAAAGATAGGTCAGACAGGCATGGAAGGAGTCTGACTAGCCCTAAAATCTACTCTGATAGATGAAGAAATTAAAAAAGAATTAAAATATAATCTCAAAATAACAAAGAGTCAGTATTTTGTAAAGAAAGCAGACCTAAATTCCAAATCACTAATTGTAGGCAGTGTTTACAGACCACCAAACTCATCATCAGAGTACATGTCTGATCGGTGTAATCAGCTGACAAGTATTGAAACTAAATATACAAATGCTATAATTTGGTTAATGGGGGACTTCAACCTCCCTAATATAAATTGGAATAGCTACTCTATAGAAAAACACCAAAACACAAAAGAAATAATGAAATGTTTATCAATACCATCCAAAATCTAAACTTAGATCAAATTAATAAAAAGCCAACAAGAAACCATAATATACTAGATTTATTCTTAACGAACAGACCAGGACTAGTAATATATTATGAAATAATCCCTGGACTTTCAAATCATGATATTGTCATAGTAAATAGCAAAATAAAAACATAAATAAGCAAGAATCCTAAAATAATAATTTATCTCTGGAATAAAATTAACACAACAGAACTAATCAAGCAGCAATAAAATTTCAAACCAATTTTCTTACTAAATACAATATAAATAGTCCAGCTGAAGATATTTGGCAATTCATGAAAACCAACTAAAAAGCAATAATAGCTGATTCTGTGCCAACAAAACAAACATCAAATAAAATTAACAAATGTTGGTTTAACACTAAACTAAAAAAAACTGTGTAAAGAAAAAGATTATCTATTCACAAAGTTTAAGGCAACTAATTCAATAAGACTACATAAAAAATACCTAAAAATTAAACATTTAACTCAGAAACTATGCAGACAGCTGCAGAATGAATATGTATGAATATGTAAACGATGTAATTTCTAAAGATAATAGTAAAAACGTATGGTCCTACATTAAATCAAGAAAAATGGACACTACAGACTAAAAAGCCAAAACAATGAAACTTATAATGAACCTAAAGCTAATATCCTAAACACACACTTTGCATCATCTTTTTAAAATCCAGGTGACAAAAAATATTCATAAATTTAAACAAACTAGAAGAGATAGGAAATATAAATGTAGATGAAAAAGGCATTAAACTACTCCTAATCAACTTAAAAGTAAACAAAGCTTCTGGTCCAGATGAAATACCAGCAAGACTGCTTAAAGAACTAACTAATAAAATATCTCCAATCTTTAAAATACATTTTCAGGCCTCTCTAAACCAGGGCAAAGTGCACAAAGATTGGAAATTAGCCAATGTAACTCCCCTTTTCAAAGAAGGAGATAAATCTGACCCCGGAAAATATATACATGTTTCCCTAACAAGCATAACATGTAAATTACTTGAACATATAATATATAGTAGTATAGTAAATCATCTAGACAAACTTAAAGCACTGTGCCCACACTAACATGGCTTCAGGAAAAATAGATCATGTGAGACTTAATTGATAGGCTTAATAGATGACTTGTCTAAAGGATTAGATAATAACAACCAAATTGATGCTATATACTATATTTTTCAAAAGCATTTAATAAAGTTCATCATTCTAGTATACTTAAAAAACTTTAAAGCGTTGGCATCTCTGGTCCCTTACATCAGTGCATTCAGGACTTTCTTATAGGCAGAGAAGAAATAGTGATAATAAATGGCTCTAAGTCATCACCAATAACAGTAAACTCATGAGTTCCACAAGAAACTGTTTCTAATTGACATTAATAATCTGCCAAATTGCATCAACACAGGAACAAAAGTAAGATTATTTGCCGATGATTGCATAATTTATAGAATAATACAGACAGGAAAAGATAGTGAGATTTTACAAAAAGACCTAGATGAACTACAAAAATGGGAATCAAACTGAAGTATGTCTTTTCACCCAGAAAAATGCCAACTAATAAAGGTAGCCAAGAAAAAGAAACAAATACGAGCAAACTACTTCATTCATGGTAAAGAACTAACTCAAACTAACAATGCTAAGTATCTAGGAGTAAAAATAAATGATAAGTTATCTTGAAACCCTCATATTAATGAAGTAATTAAAAAACATTAGGATTCATAAAAAGGAACTTTTACAAATGTAATAAGAATATAAAATTAAAATGCTATCTCACATTAGTTAGGCCTATACTAGAATATGCCACATCTGTATGGGACCCATAAACTAAGGAAAACATTAAAAATTAGAACAAATTGAAAAAAGAGCTGCAAGGTTTATAACTAGTGAATATTCCCAATTAACAAGAGTAACACCATTAGTACGATCACTAAACCTAGAAACACTAGAGGTCAGAAGGGCTAAGAGTAAACTAGTAATAATACAAAAGACATTAAACTCTAATTTAGAAATACAACACAATAACAACCTGTTGCAAAGCTCAGATAAACATAAAGACAAAAACACCTTCCTTATGTCCCTTATGCGAGAACAAATGCATATAAGTACTCTTTCTTCTCGAGTGGCATTCGAGCATGGAATGGGTTGCCTGAACACACCAGGGAAACTAATAACCTAACATCATTTAAAACATTAATAAAGATGTATGACTAGACTCGGAAGACGGATGAGCGTAGGACGCAATAATCTTCTTTATAGAAGAAGCGTCTGTATTGTATAATATAATATAAGATATTGTTTTAAATACGCTAAAAGACGGAATTTATGTAATCAAAACAAATTTCCATTTATTTGGATCAATAAAGCAATATTATCTTATTTTATCTTAAGTGTTTTTGTTTTCTTTTCAGTGTCAATTTTATTTATGACAATTAGAGAACCAATCGTCTTTATTGTTTACCTTTGAATAATTTCTCCTAGTAACTATAGAATCCCAGATAGAAAATAATAACAAGCACATGTAACGAAAAATGTCTATACTTATAAATAAACCAAGCTCTGAATATATTACATTTTCACTTCTTTATAATTAAAAGTAAAAAAAAAAAAAAAACAAACAACAACAACAAAAAAAAAACACAACAACAATGAATCGAATAATAAAATGATGTGAGTGATATAATGTGCAGGACTATTTTATGGAGCACAAATGCATTCTTAAATATTATTTTCTTTGTAAAGGATGAGCAAATCAGCAAAATAGCCAAGTTAGCTTAGCCTACTTCATATTTTTAATACTTAAACATAAACAAGTAATATAACATGATGATAACTTGATGCTTATTGTTATTTTATAATATTTTTGCACACATATTTAAAGAACAGGCCTATAAATAAGGTCATTTTCTCTCGTCTGCTTAATAAGAGGCAAATCACTCTTACTTAAGTTTGTAAGTAAAAGACGCAACTAACTTATATATATATTATATGGCATCCTTCCATCCTCAAGGGACGATGGCGCAGTCTCCTTTCTCTCTGCCTCTCGCCTTTCTCCTGGCTCGTTTCTCTTCGCTTCTTTCTGTGAGGGTTGCTCCTGCAGCTTGAGTGCCCTCGCGCACCTTGGACCGCCAGGAGGTGCGTTCCTCAGCATCACGTGTTGGGATCAATGATGCCAGTAATAAGTCTTTCTTGCAGACGTCTTTGAGCCGCAGGCAAGGGCGACCCCTCTTTCTTGTACCGGCTGCCAGCTCTCCATACAGTAGGGCTCTTGGGATGCGCTCCGCACCCATCCTGTGGACATGGCCTATCCAACGCAGGCGCCTCTCAATCAGGATTGAGATTATGCTCAGCATATGGCTTCTCCTGAGCACCGCCACATTTGTGACTCTTTCCTGCCATTTGATGTGGAGTATCCTGCGCAGGCATCGCATGTGAAAGCTATTGAGCTGCTTAATTTGCTTAGCGTATGTAGCCCAGGTCTCGCTTCCATATCGAAGTGTGCTTAGCAGACAGGCCTGGTAGACAGAGAGTTTTGTCTTATCAGTGAGTTGAGCATTATCCCATACTCTTTGGTTGAGCCTTGCCATTAAAGATAATGCCTTGCCAATTATGGTTTGTATTTCTTTTTTCCAGGGACAGTGAGCTTGAAATGTTGCGGCCAAGGTATGTGTAGTCCTCGACAACATCCAGAGTGTTTCCCTCAATTGAGATTGCTGGGAGGCATTCTGTACCTTGCCTCATAGTATTGGTCTTTTTCAGGCTTATTGTTAGGCCGAATTCTTAGCACGCCTCTGAGAATCTACTGACCAGTTGCTGGAGTATTTCCTCTTTATGTGAAACAAGAGCTGCATCATCAACAAATAGCAATTCTCTGATTAATACGGTTTCCACTTTGCTCTTTGCACGGAGCCGGGCTATGTTATAGAGATTTCCATCGGCCCTAGTATGGATGTTCACGCCCTCGGAGCAGTTCTCTAAAGCATATCGGAGGAGTACTGAGAAGAAGATACCAAAGAGTGTTGGTGCCAGGACGCAGCCCTGTTTAACCCCGCTACACCCTGGGAATGGTTCTGATGTGGCGCCGCCGAAGAGAACTGTGCTGTGCATGTTGTTATGGAAAGCCTCAATAATACTTAGTAGCCAGTGGCGGACATCCAACTTTTTTCAGTATGCTAAAGAGTCTAGTGCGGCTAACTAGATCAAATGCCTTAGTTAAGTCAGTGTATGAAATGAAGAGGACCTTCTGCTGTTCCCGGCATTTTTCTTGTAACTGGCGCAGTAAAAACCTATATCCATAGTTGACCAGCCAGCCCGAAAGTTACGTTGGAATTCTCGGTAGACGTTTTGTGCCAGAGTTTGCAGGCGTGCCAGAGGCCTTTCCCGCAATACTGATTAGTGATATGCCTCGATAGTTGTTACAATCGCTTCGGTCATCCTTTTTTTTGTAGAGGGTTACTATCTAGGCATCCCGCATGTTTTGTGGGATGTGGCCACTTTCCCAACACTCGCAGATGAGGTCGAGCAGAGGCTTTAGTAATAATGGCTTACCGCACTTGAGGACTTCTGCAGGGATGCCATCGTTTCCTGGAGCCTTTCCACTACTGAGGTGATCAATGGCCTTGCTGAGCTCCTCTATCGAGGGCAGGGCATCGAGTTTATCCAGCACTGGTAGTGCTGGAACTCTATTTAGGGCGGAGTCAGAGACAACGTTCTGCGTTGCGTTGAGTTTCAGATAGTGCTCGGTCCATATATATATATATATATATATATATATATATATATATATATATATATATATATATATATATATATATATATATAATGTTGATTTGCAATAAAATAACAATAGATAATGTTAAAATGGTCTTCATATAATTAAGTATTATTTTTTATAGCCTATAATTAGATTAGTTGTTTAATAATAAAATCGATATATGCAATAACATTAAAAACTATTGTAGACTAGACACGGACAACTTCTGAAACGCCTTATTTTAACCGATAAATGTCATATGCTACAACTTAACGTTAATAAAGGCCCGATTTCTGATGTAGAAGTAATATAATAAATAATGTATTTTGATGTTTTGCTATTTTTTGTTTTGTTTTTGTTTTTGTGCGTGTGTTTTTTTTTCTTTAACACTCAGAAAATGGGAAATGATGCGTGAAAAGTCAATCCAAGCCGTTTATGAAATGTAGTTTTGAGTCTTGCTAACGATTTTGTCTTGTCACGGATGAATGAATTCCCACGTTGTCAAAATACAATTTGATAACAAGTTGCGATTGGATCGCATTATAATAATAATATTAGTGATTAGCTCGCCTAATATTTTCTCGACTTTGTTATGCAACTTTCTAATTTAGGTGCGCCTAAAGGCCGGCCAAGCGAATAAGTTATATTTGGTCGATCTTTTGTTTTCTAATGCGGGCGAGTTCAAACAATCAACCGTGACAATACATATCGTGTTATTTATGTAAGGGATCACCTTGGTAAAATGATATAACAGTGGGCTTTTTTATTATGTATTGTTATAAACAATATAAACTATAAATGATGATTGTTTTAAGGAATAAACAAGATGGATAAAAGCTAAGGGTGGAAAAAACAGGACGAAACTCTCTTGATCTGATCAGTCAAGATGTCTGACATTTGTACAACTATTCCGAGCTCTTGATCTGATCAGTCAAGTTGTCTGACATCTGTAAAACTATTCCTAGCTCCTTTGTAGACGATTGTTTTGTTTTATATCTAGAAGACCAATCACAATGACGATTTCTGAATGTTCAAAGAACGTTGCCGAATTTCATGAATGATTCATTTGATTGACGGTATAACGTTTTCGTACACTGCAAAAGCTAATTAGTCTACATGATTTATCAAATTTATGTCGTTAATGATTTAAATGCATTTTAACTATGCAGTTTCTTACATAAAAAAAGCGTGTGATTGTATGTGTGTGTATTCCTTAATGTATGTATATATATCTATATATATAAAAAAACAGTGTTAAGCCCCGCTAGGATCCCCATTTGTCAATTTGAAAACACGTGTGTCACTGACCTATCTAGGCCTAGCCCAATATACCGTCTAATAATTTTTCACATCGGACATGTGTCTTCGATAGCTCAGTGGTAAACGTAGTGGACTGCTATACGGGCGACCAGGGTTTGGTTCTCCAGTTAGACTATACTTTTTTTTTTGACAATTAATTTTTCAAACTTTTAAAAACAAAAGACATTGTAAATCTATAGGCAATATAGATTTTGTTAAATAAAAATATTTGACTATTTTTTTTACCCTATTACAATATTTATTTACTTTCCTAAAAGTATTCAGTAAGTGTAGTTTATAAATTTGTCCTTTTTTTTTCACCCGGGCAACGCCGGGCAATGTAGCTTGTATATATATATATGTTTAAATAATGAGTCGTTCCCAGACCCTGAGAATTTGAGATCAACACAGAATCCCAGCATTACCTAGAATCTTTCGTTTTCCTACTAAACGTCCTAATATTGTGTGTAGTGAGAAAAGAGAGAGAGAGAAGAATAAACATTGCGTGTTCTAGCCCATATGCAAAATTTGTTAAGTTATCAAAACTTCATTAGACAGAAATTACTTTTATATTTCGAAATTTCTAATATTTTGATAGACGTGTCATATTATATCATATTAGTCTATTAACTATATTAGAGGGTTAATAACTGGTTATAGGCTGAGCTAATAAAAAAAAAATATACTTTAAATGGGAATAACTCATGTTTGCTTTTTAAAAGAAGGTGAAATAGCCCCCTTTAAAATGTGCACATCTGTTTGAAATGTGTATAAAGTGTGTCATGGGTGAGAATTGGAGCGTTCAGAAACTTCTGTGATTCTTCTTCTTCTCTGTCGCTCTAAAATTGAAAATTGCGCCATTAAGGTCCACTGTCTCTGGCATCAGCCATCTGTTTATTTTTGTTTATGTGCTTCCATAACCTTTGATTAACCAAGACCATCTGCAAGGCAGCAGTTGATTTATTTTCGGAGTTTTCTCTCCTAGATGACTGCTTTCCCTAGCTAACGGCCTCATATGTCCGGGTTTAGAGCTAGAGCGCTCTATGTTCAATTTTGTCAGTCATTTCCTTGGATTTTTTAGGCATTTTTTAAAGATTATGTTTACTACGGGATAACTCACCCCAACCTCCACGACAGCAAACGTGTCTGTACGCGTTCGCTTATTCAGTATTCACTGTTAACCCTTATATCTAAAGGCCATTTTCCCTATCCGTCACCTAGGGACGCCCTTAGTATGACATGGTAGCTCAGTGATGTATTGACAATCATGGCAGCAGCAACTTTCAATAGAAGAGATAATTGAAATTAATAAATAACTTAGCAGGCAAGACAATCTATATTTAAACACACATCGTAAGAAAATATTTCATAGATGTAGATTCTGTATATGTTAATTAATTAACCAATAACAAAATTATAGTTGAAAAAATATCACTTACGGGCTATTGTCGGAAAGGAAACAGGAGTGCTATTAATGATAGTTGATTGTGTTGAAGTGTCGGTCAAAGAACAGATTTCCTTTACAACCGTATCAGCACTAAGACTTGTTAAAGTGATAGTAAACGTAGTTACAGTTGAATTATCGAACTGTAAATACAAGGGGAAAAGTATAGGCTATAATTTTAGCCCAGATAACATAAACACATTGAAAACTTTTCAATCAGTGTCTAATTTGTAAAGTATTTCCGTCTGTGTGATAGGATCGTGTAGACTTGTAGACACCCAGCTTAGGTGTTTGGTCTTGATCAGAGTTTCCAAAATTAGGATATTTCAAACCATAAAACAAGAAACATAAACAAAATGTATTGGTCGCTAAAAGTAGGGACAATTTCAAAATGTATCGGGTCGCTAAAAGTAGGGACAATTTCAAAATGTATCGGGTCGCTAAAAGTAGGGACAATTTCAAAATGTATCGGGTCGCTAAAAGTAGGGACAATTTCAAAATGTATCGGGTCGCTAAAAGTAGGGACAATTTCAAAATGTATCGGGTCGCTAAAAGTAGGGACAATTTCAAAATGAATCGGGTCGCTAAAAGTAGGGACAATTTCAAAATGTATCGGGTCGCTCAAAGTAGAAACAATTTCAAAATGTATCGGGTCGCTAAAAGTAGGGACAATTTCAAACTGTATCGGGTCGCTAAAAGTAGGGACAATTTCAAAATGTATTCAGTCTCTAAAAGTAGGGAACACTTTAAATTGAATTTGGTCGCTAAAAGTAGGGACAATTTCAAAATGTATTAAGTCTCTAAAAGTAGGGAACATTTTAAAATGTATTGGGTCGCTAAAAGTAGGGAACATTTCAAAATCTCTCGGGTCGCTAAAAGTAGGGAAAAGTTCAAAATGTATGTCAGGCTACAATTAGAAATGATGTATACCAATCTTGTGTGCGTTATCTATATTTTGAACCAATGAAATCATATTTTAGCTTCAGACATTAACTATAAGCCTAGACATAAACATAGTAGGTCCAATTAATTACTAAAAGAGTGTTGACATTTGTATCTGTACAATGTTACTTGTAGCCTAGTAAAGATTATTAAAATGTTAGAGGGAGAAAGAAACATTTGTAAATTTAAGCATAACATAAAAATAATAGCGCTGACGGCTCCATGACATTTACACACGCGGGAATTTAATCACACGACAAGTATTCGCACGACACTTAAACATACGTACAGTTGATTATATCGACGTAGCGACACTTTTAATATAACATTTCCTGCTAGGACATTCAAGTCATAATGATGGGGAAAAGAAAGTGTGTGTGGGTAGGGGGAGGGATAGTTCTATTTTTGCTCATGTATTTTTTAGATCTAATCTTCTAAATTATTAAAATGTATAGAGACAGAAGAAAATGTAATAAAAGAAAAAGGAAAGAGGAACAGAGTGAGATCTTAAAGTTTGTGTCTGTATACATCCACCAAAAAGACCAAGACATTAAATCAAGCGAGAGAAATGTAATACTTATAACCCCAAAGACGAGTAGGTGACAGCAAAAACGTTTTATATTTATGTTATATTTTAGGAAATAAAATTACACAAACGAAAATTGACAAAGAAAGAAATGAAAGAGATAGAGAGAGCAAAGTAGAAAATATTTGTGTTTATATATTATTATCATAGCATTATGTCCGTTAAAATTTAAATAAAAATTTGACAAATGGAGAAATAGAGCGATAGATAAAGGAAGAAAAGAAGAAAAAAGAAAGTGAGTTTTACTTTTCGTCTATAGTCTATATACTATTATTATAGGTTTTAATACCGGACAAAATTGAAATGAATGAAAAAGAGAGGGAGAAGCAAAGAGTTATAGTTTTTGTTTTTACAGAAGTATTATTAAAAATAGAGGGCGAAAACGACAATTATTTGTATCAATTTTTTGTTTTAATTTTTTATTTAGCAAAACATAACTAGACATCACTGGACATAACCAGGCATCACAGAGCATCACTAGGACTCACTAGGAATCACTTGGCATCACTAGGCATCACTAGGCATCACTAAGGATCACTAGGGATCACTAGGCATCACAGAGCATCACTAGGCATCACTAGGCATCACTAGGGATCACTAGGCATCACAGAGCATCACTAGGCATCACTAGGCATCACTAGGGATTACTAGGCATCACAGAGCATCACTAGGCAACACAGAGCATCACTAGGCATCACTAGGCATCACTAGGGATCACTAGGCATCACAGAGCATCACTAGGCATCACTAGGCATCACTAGGCATCACAGAGCATCACTAGGCATCACTAGGCATCACAGAGCATCACTAGACATCACTAGGCATCACTAGGCATCACTAGACATCACAGAGCATCGCTAGTCATCGCTAGTCATCACTAGGCATAACTAGGCATCACTAGGCATCACTAGGCATCACTAGACATCACTAGACATCACAGAGCATCGCTAGTCATCACTAGGCATCACTAGGCATCACAGAGCATCGCTAGTCATCACTAGGCATCACTAGGCATCACTAGACATCACAGAGCATCGCTAGTCATCACTAGAAATCACTGGGCATCACTAGGCATCACAGAGCATCGCTAGTCATCACTAGGCATCACTAGGCATCACTAGGGATCACTAGGAATCACTGGAATACGTTCGCCCTACCCATCACTGAATACACTTATAAATGTTGTCATTTATTAGACATTTTTTTCTTTTGCGTACTGTCAATATTAGTTTATATATTGTGTGTTTGTTTGTAGTTGATGAAAGGGGCTGTTGAAGGTGGCGCCACCGTTTTTCTTAGCTGCTGTCTGATCCTCTCGATCAACGAGGGACAAAACATCGCGCTTGGCTACAAAAGACTGCGATCTGGCTGCGAGTGTCGGGGCTTACAAAAGCCACTTAGCGCTAATCTACAATGTCTTCACTAGCCCTATATCCCTACTTTGTGTTTTAACTGTATCCGACTACAAAAGTACCAATATAATTTTGTATTCGAAAGAAATCAATAGTTCTACTAAGTGGGTCAAATTGACCCTATATATCTTTTACTAACATTAGCCTTTATTAGCTGCAAACGTTGTGCGATTTCTGAGAATAGTAGCTCAATTGTCTTACCAATTATGAATCTCAATTGCCCTGCTCATAGATAGTATTCAAGTCTAATTGGGAACAAGGGGAAGGGATCACGCATTGAACGCTTAATTTTGTTATTATTGATTATAGAAATAAAAAAAAAACTCAATAAAAAAATAAAAATAAAGAACATATTGATCAATTCATAAAAAGTAGTGATAAATTTAGAGGACAGAAAACCAAGATTGGGCATAAGGTTCACGTAGATATATCCCCTATAGACCATAAGGTAACATAATCAATATTATTTTCCTATATAATAATGGAATGGTGTGTTTATCTGCCGCAGTGATTAACTGTCCGTGTGCTTGAGTGTCGTGTGATTATGTGTTTGCGTGTTTAAGTATCGTGTCATTTATTATACCCGCGTGTTTAATTGACCTGTGGTCAAGTGTCTGTGTTTAATTGTCGCGTGTTTAGATGTCGGCACACCAGCAACTGAAATGTATTTAATGTAATTCTTAACTTTAAAAAAAATCGCGCTAGGACAAATAATCAGCTTGAAGTAAGTACATATATATTTTTTTAATGCATATTTTTATTTTTTATGTTTGCAATTTAGTTGTTGTTGCTGGGGAAAAGTTTATTGTGCAACACAAGTAAATTATCGATTTTCATTGATTTTTATTTTTTATTAATAGAAATTTGAAATAAATTAAATAACATTTCTAAAAAAGACAAAATTGTCCTGTAAGGCCTACATTTGTAATATTTTATGACAAATTACTATATTGTGTGCCCAATGTACGAATAATTTTTTTTTTCAGTGAACAAACTGGTTGTAGATCGTTTTAAAACCGGATGGCTGATAGTAGGCATTTAACTATGTATAAATAAATATATTACCTGTTTTAGCTATCAATGTCAGTTTAAGTTCGGGATTAACGTAAGAGTCTAAGTTGCTTGAGGAGCCTGCTTTCGCTTGGGTTTTCCATTTTGTAAATAAGCATAAATATAGAGTGTAACCAAGACCGCTGCGTTTAAATAGTATGGCGTCGGTATTACTTCCGGAAACGGAAAAAAATGCGATCGCGCATTCTGTTCCATACCTATTATGTGATTCGTAATCACACATTAATAGTCCCAAAAGAAGTAAGTCTATATTAAGTTTATAGGGCCTACTACATCAATTTTGTACCTGAATTTGCATCATTGTTTACAAACTTTTACTCTTTTTTTTACTCAGTTTCTATTAACTTGTATTTTTTTTTGTCTGTCTGCTTGCTTGCTTGGTTGTTAGCTAAACTTTGCATCGATTTTTCGACAATTTCCCGTCGTTCAATCGAGCTGAAAAAAGGGCAGCAGACTTGTCCCGACTAACAATATATTCTATCAAATTTTAAGCATCATAGCCTTTGGAATAGTCACGAATTCTTTCGACCAATTTGCGAATCCAAGAGTATATTTCACGTCAAACATGGCTGCCTCTACCGGATAAGACGGAAGTAAAGATTGTTTTCGGATTTATTCGATCATACGAAAAAAATAGATTGAAAACAACACTATAAAGCCGAAACAAAACGAGTTGTCTTTTTCTGATTTATGCAGGCCAAAGCTAGAAAAAAAAAAGGATTCGCACAATTTTAGTGTGGAAATCCATAAGGTAAATCTCTCAAAATATTAATTAAATATAAACTTAGTTTACAAAGAAACTGTGAAATCATTTTAGTATAAAAATCAACAATTGTAATCTTTATAACAAGCCTATACAGTTGTGTGTGATGTTGTTTTTAACCTGGTCCTACAATCCAAATGATAATTGTGCTAAAAGGAACATGTTTACTTGACATTTATAGTCGCACCAAAATCGCAAACTTGTGAGTGATCAAATTGATGTTGAAATATGATATACGAAGACACAATAATGTCATGCAAAGAATTCTAACCACTACACAAAGAAGGACACGTGAGCTATTAAAAAAATAAAAATAGCAATTTGATCCATAGTGCCGGTGAAGCAACGTTCACTGGTTTCCATGGCCACCGCAAAATACATTGCCTCATCAAGATTTGAACCCATGTCATTTATTTGCCAGTCGAATGAGCTGTTTTATATAGACATTATAATTACGTGGCTTTAGTTTAACTATTGGGCATTAAAATTGTCACACACACAATGTACTGTAGGAATATATTTAGATAAAAATAATAATAATAAAATATAAATATGTCAGCTAAGATTTTTTTTTTAAAATTATTTATGTATGCTATTAAAATAGAATTTTACTTGTATGGTCCGACACTTGTAGCGTTAGCGCTTGTTATTGTGTATGTCAGTAGCTCCAGATATTGTTATACCACTTAAACTCCATTCATAAACTGTGGCACCCACTAGAAATGCATGTCAACACACCATTAGTCCCTGCCAGTATTTAAGTAGTAGATCTATATCCAATGCATTGCTGCAGACTTGGCTGGCCACACTTTAAAACAAAGACATGCAAATGTGTTTTTAATAACTAGATCATAATAAAGAAACACATTTTTAAAAAGGTGTCAGTATTTTCTTTGGTAAAATTGTTTCAAAACAAATCGTATTGTTTTAAAGTAAGCGAAACTCGTAAGCTATTGACGATTACTATTAGTTTAACAGGTCAGTTTATTTCTTAAGCAGCGGGCAATATCAATAAAAATATTTTTTGTATATCGATCATTGGTATTGCAAATTTTTTTTTTAATTGTTTTTTTTTTGGAAGAGCGTCGTGAAAAATATTGAAAAAACGAAGTAAAAAAAACCTCAAATTTTTCGAGGTTTTTAAAATGGTGTATTTAAAATAAAATATTCGAAATAGTTCTATCAGCATTGTCACGAAGCAATAAAGATATCATCCTCACAATTTTTCTCCATTCTTGTGTTTTGTGTTTTTTTAATTTGCAGCTTTAATCAATAAATAAATTGGAAGAAACATATTTGTGGACAACCCACTGAGACGTCTAGGCCTCCACTTGTTCTGTTCCCCCCACCCACCAACCCAACAACCACCGTTGAATGACTTGTCACTCGTTTATTGAATCGACACTGCTGTTATGAGGCTCAACAGTAATGTCTTATTTCTATTTGTGAACCAAGCATGAAGGTTGAACGGAGTGGAGGGATGCATGAAGGATACGTTAAACCGCCTCAAAGTTAATCGCTGCTAACATGGTCTATTAGTTTACCATAGTAGTTAGCTATCTTTTGCTAAAAGTGTGCCAACGTTGTATTTCTAATTTATGTATCATGCCAAGAGCCAATAAGTCATCCTGCTTTAATACTCAATTTCTTGTAGAACAGACTTGAATTGCCTTTATTTGTGAGTCTCACGCTAGCCATTGAACATCGCTCATAGTGCCTAGTAAGACATGCGTACCGTTAGTTACAGACCCCTGGTTTACTGAACAATTCCCCTACGCTTGCATTTCCGATCAAAATCTGGGCATCAACATTGGAAAGAGTTCGTGGATTCAAAGAGTAAAAAATGCTATTTTAGAATAATTTTGTGTGTAAAAATCTATGAAAATTGGTGATCATACTTAAAACTTCGTTTTAATCAACTCTATAAATTGTAGTTAAACATATTTTACATTAAATAAACGCCAATAAGAGCATTTGTAACTGGTCGTAACATTGTTTATAATTTGCTTTTTTGAAAGTAAGCAAAGTAAAGGTATAAAGAAACATACTCTTACATTCAGTACGAAATGCTACAGCTGAATTTTTACAATCATACATCTTATTTGTACATGTTGCCAGTGTGTTGGTCGTAGCAACACATGTATTGTTGTAAGTGTAACACGTGGTTCCAAACACCGACTCTAGAACTGGGCTCAACATTTCTTTCCTCAGCCCTAAGTAAGAATTATTGTCTAAATCATTAAGATAATATGGTCTTAGCAGTAAGCGGGACATTTGAAAACTGTCATATGCCGGGCTAAAAAGCTCGTTCTTGTGGGCTCTATACAATGAATCAAGACGCGAGACTTGTCTTCACATAATGATCTGCACTTTCTTAAAAGTGTTACCGAACAAGAAAACAAGGTTCACCTACTATATAGAGATTAAATTACTGGTTTGGGTTGTATTAGCTATTGTAGATTGAGTTTCAAAATAAAAAAATAATAATTGTACGTCTTTTGCTAATATTTTGTTTGTAAAGTTCTCTGAATTCTAACAATGCTTAAGTTTGATTTTGTTTTTCTTAAAACATGACATTCTTGTGTAATTTTAAAAGAACTCCCGCAAAACAAACTTGTAAAATAGAAAGTAATCATGTCGGACAAATGTGATCCATAGGGCTGGTGAAGCAGAATTCACAGGATACAAGGGGATTGTGTGGCACAATGTATGGACGCCTTTACATTGCCCCAACTCATGTCATGTATAAATGAGAGTAAAAATGACGCTATCTATTCTCTTGTACTTTTTATATAATGTTTATAAACTTTGAAAAGGTTGTATGTAAGTATGTATGATTCTGTTGGGCCAAATTCTTTGGAAGGCTAACTGACCTCTTACACTCATCCTTTCTAGATGAAATTCCTCCAAACCTACATTCATAATTTGCTTTACACCTTTTTTATACATTTTTTGTTTGTGCATTTAAAATCCTGATTGAACCCAAACGAATGAAACATTTTACAATATTTTAACATTATAAGACGAGAATACAAATGTAGGCATATCTTATTTATTGCAGATGGTAGCATCTCTTTTTATGAATAAAATTATTGCACTATACAAATCCACATAATATATTTAATGTAATCTTGATTTACGATAAGTGGTTTTATTGATCATAACAATCCCTTACACGTCTAAAAGCCTATTGTAGTGTGTTAATAAAGAAGGACGCAACAAAATAATTGCATTCAAAATAATACATGAATATGTATACTCAACATATTCTTTAAAAGTCTTAGAGTTTATTATATTAATTGATAAAAAAAAAATAAGTAACACATTTTGCAACATGTTTTTTTTCATAGTTTTCTTTTTTAAAGGGGGGGGGGGCATATTTTAAATAAAAATGGACACTTACCAGTAAAAAGTACAAAGACTGTTATGAAATTTTTCAATAATATTTTTCCTGATACTGGTAGATCCAATTCACTTCTGGGATTAAATGACAAAGACTTGTGACAAATTCAGGCAGCTAGGAGACGAATCCAAATTGCAAAACGATGGTCTGCACAAATGTCGTCTGCGCTCCCCATTTTAAACGTTCGCGTTGCGATGCGGGAGTATAAAAATAAAAAACACCACTTGATGAACACGAAACAACACTGCCACCTCACCAACGTCGTTGTTTGTGGAAAACAGAAAAGTGCGAAGAGCGCAGTAATTTTCGTGTGTAGACCAATCTACTCAGTAGTAAAAATGTTCTGCACAAAAACAAAACAAGTTCACGCTCTAAGCATGCGCTACTGTCTAGTTACAAGAAAATGTCATCACATATACAAAGGGATTATTTTAACAACTACATTTATTTGTTTCAAAACTATAAAGGTTTTCGTATTTAAATTTCAAGCAATAAGTGAAGTACTGATATCGTTATCAAAAAATGTAAAGTTTAGATAAAATGTTTATCAAAATGTATCTGTTAATTGTTTTATATAAATAGCAGACAACATTATGATGTGTTTTGATCACTGAGCGATGTATAATGAAAATATCATTTTAGGTTTGAAATTAGTGGCATTTTTTATACATTCATAAACATATAATTATAATTTGGGTAAAACATGGACAATCTATTTTGTCTATTTAGTTGGCTTTCAAAACATTGATGTAAAACTTACTATAAGCACACCTGAATTAATATATAGCCCAGTGAATGTAATGAAGACATTACTAAAACTTTGTTGTGACAGAAAATTGTGAACAAAAATAATACTTTTTTTTCACCCTAAAAGCAAAGTTTATTTTGTGTCTTAACAATTTAAAAAATTAAAAATCATGTTGTAATATACTAATTAAGCAACGTACACTGTATTAATATATTGTCGATTGGTATATATTACAGTAGAACCATAATTGTTACAGTAGAACACAATCAGTTTAATGTACTTTTAACATCTGAGACAATGAACAAAGAAAACCATTTCATAAGTCACATAAAAAATGACGATGTCAAATTTTACGTAATGTATAACATACTAGTTTTAGTATTAGTATTATTAGTACAAAGTAATACATTTATATTGAAATATATTTTAGCAGTTCTATGTTACCTTAGAGTCAGTGTAGAGTGAGAATGTTATGGTAGATTTGGGGGGAATGAATGCATGTGTGAAGTAAGTTAATTTTTGTAGCGACATTTATAAGCAAGAATTGATCAACTGTTTTCTGTAAGTGGTGGAATGAATGCAGTCAGGATTTCTTTTTTTTTAAAGTATCCAATAGAACCAAATTAATCCATGGGGCCGGTGAAGCAGCGTTCACCAGTTTTCGTGGCTGTGGCCAATGCAAAGCCGCATTTATTTTACCACAACTAAAGTCAGGTGCCCTCCAGACCCGGGAACAAATTCTAGTCTTCAACAGGACTCGAACCCACGACCTTCGGTACAATAAACAAACACGCTGTCGCTCGGCGACCGTACCCCCTGTTCAATAGGATTATAAAAGTAACTGATAATTTTTGTGGCTTAATTATTTTGGTTTAATTATAGCTTAAGTTTAAGATGCCTTTTAAATAATATTTCATGTTTGCAAAAAAAAAAAAAAAATGTCTAGATTGTGTCGAAATGACTTTAACTTCGGAATTGACACTTTAAAATGACACATGTCTTTATTTATATGTTTTGGTAATTGGCTTTACTCACAAAATCCAATGACTCTATTAGATTTGGCATTCAGATTTGTGGGTGAAAAAAAAAATAACAATTTTTTTAAGCAACTATAAACTAATTTTTACTTTGTTTTCTGTTAGGTCAGTTCTGTTCTTGATATTTTTTTCTGTAAATTTATACTACCTTTCATTGCATGCAATTTTTCAATAGTCTAATAGCTTTGAATAAAATATTCTAATGAAAAATGCATGCATTTTAATTTCAAATATTGTATTGATAATTATTATATTTTTAGTACTAGTATGGCTATAGTTTCTAAAAAAAAGTAAGAATTTTGCACAATTTTTATTTTTAAATTCATCACGTTGTATGTCCTTAAAAATATGATCTTATATTGTTTGCAGAAGCTTATTCTACTATATACGATACATTTATCCGCGTTTTAACTATGGTCTAGTAATGTGTTAAGTGTTTACATTTTTCGTTTTCCTTACTTGTGTTTAAGAAAACTATTTCTCATCAAATATCACCCAGGAGGTAATTATTTATTTTGTTAATGTTTATATCCCTATTATTATAACATAAAAAGCTTATATTTTATTTTTAGGTTCGAATTGAATAATTTATGTCGTTTATCTTACCGTACTACTTTGCTTTAAAAATCGTCTTTACTGTAATGTTTCTAAATCTACTAATTTGACTTGTGCTCTTACACTTGTCCCAAGTCTCTATATTGGTGGTGCAGAGCTAGACCTGGACATTCTATGTTTGTTATGAAGTGATATTTTATTCCACTGCTTAGAACAAATAAAACGTTGTAAATATTTGTTGTCAAATTAAGTGTCACATTTAGTGTCAGATACTTACCAATGACGTTGACAGTGAAGGAGTCAGAGGTCTGAGTTACCATGCTTCGTTGAACTGTACACTCGTATGTTCCATGGTCACTGATTGTTAGATTATCGAGCTGTATGATTTGCTCAAATTGACGGGCAATGGCGGTGCTATCTATCTTCCAAGAGTACGTCGCCCCGTCCACTGCGCTACCGCAGGCTAGTGAAAGACGACTGCCAACAACAGGAGTTGTAGAATCGGCTATGATAACTGGCTTAGTCACGTAACTACTGTCTGTGGAATTAGCAAATAGAGATTTATGTACATTGTCGATAAGGATGATCAAGTTGAAATTATTTATACAATTAATTATCAAGTAATAGATGTATGAGTGCGTAGTAATAAAGCATGAGATAAAATAAAAATAGAGTATTATATAATGATGTTTAACTTATACTGTTCAATAATTTGTATGCTTTCGGTAAACATGATACTAATGCAAACTTAATTATTAATGACCACTTTAGAAAAAAGTCACACAGGCTTTTTTTTGTATTTTAGAATAACCTACAATATTTAAAATGTAATACATAAATGGACTATTTTTTCCCCAAGTGAAAAATGATGAAGGCGAGAAATGTTAACAAACACACTATAGACCACCTGATTGAAAAAAAAGTAATTGGCACAACACAGACAGAAGCAACAACTCGCAGAGATTTCATTAACGGAAGGTGCCTTATCTACGAATGTTAATATCATACAGGATAGTTTACAACGTATCACTAATGCATCCGAAACGGACAGATCGGATCTTTGTAGTTAAGGGAAGAGAATGGACACCTGAGCAATCAACATTATCCACAACTCTTGAGCGGTTGTATATAATCAACTGCAGGCCTGTCCAATATTGTATGATGTCGAACTAGCATCTCCGCTGTCGGCCTCTCCGACGTCCACATTCTTCAGTGCCTTGGAGGATTGTTTTTTTGCAGGTTAATATTATTCTGGCATTTAGTATCTTCCTTGTGAGTTTTTTTCCTAACATGCTCTTTAGACTTCTTTACTTGTTTTACACTTTTATATCCCTATATGTTGTAAGCACATAGTGTATCAAGTGATATGTCTTTGTTTTTAAATACTCTAAGAGATTTCTGATGTTGTAAATGTAGTCTTGCTTTATAGGCGGAGGTACCTAAAGTCCAAATGGGTAGAAGTGACTCAAAATCATGTGTGAGTAAACTCGATTTTTCTAATTTTATACAAAGAAAATAATGTAAAAAATTAAGAAACGTGTAAAGGTTCTCATCCACAATTTCAAGATTGATGAAGCAGTATATACACTATTTTATGGCAATGTCACATTATATATTTCTTTTTTCCTAATAGTTAATGATATTTTACATTTGTCCTGGGCAACGGTTGCATGCTAATGTAAATGCTAATATACAACTTGTATTCCAAAAGTTTCTATGTCATTCACAAGCATGTAGTTTTACCCAATACAAAATTAATTTTATTTAATCCTTTTTTTTTCATTTTTTTTAAATTTATTTTTACGACTAATGTCATTATTGTATTAATTAGTAGGCTAGGCCTATTTTGAATATTGTATTATTTACACATTCATCCCATTTCGGTATTTTTGGAAATCGTGTGAGTTAGAAATGTTTCACAAGTAGATAGCCTAGGTCATGGGGCCCCTACCACAGCTGAATTCGGTGCTTGGGTCTGTGTGACGTGCGAGTTCTTTATTTTAGAATAATATATGGAAAGACTGCAACAGTAATCAACATGATAGTATACACCAAATAAACGCACGTATACTACACATAATAAACCCAGTCAAGCCTTAATAAGAATAAATTGAACGTAACTAAAAACATAATGAAATAATGACAATCCTAATAGTAAATAATATCCTGTGAAATTAAACACGCACACCAACACAACCTTCCTTTTTAATGAACTACCTTCTGCCATTTATCCAACAGCCAACCACAACAAAAACCGTGACATCACTTCCTCAACTCACAAAAGGTCATACCTCGGGGCATATCGTTTAGAAATAACTACAAAAAAAACACTAAAATATCTAACAACAAAATAATACATAAATGAACAGTGCAACTATCATATAAAGGAGCTCACAAAAAACACAAAACACGCTTTTGTACAGGGGTCGGCACATTTTGATAACAATGTTTCAAATTAAAATGTATAATTTACTCAGCGTGCCAAGAGCCAAAAATTTACATTGCTTTGACACTCAATTTCTTGGAGAAAAAAATAATCCGTTTTTGTTGTGTGGTCTACTGCGTTCCATAAAATAGCTTAGCGTAACAAATCTGGCACGTGTGCCAAATATTGTCGTCCCCTGACCTAGTATATGATGAGAGGTTTTGTTCAAGCCGTGAACAAATGTATTGTGTGGAATACTTTTTAAAACAGAAAGTTTTTGTTGCCAAACTGATTTATTCCATCAACACATTTAAATAAATTGTGTTCGAAAATCACTGACATTTTCAATACATTCTTCTGATTTACACTACATTCAGACATGTTCAATATATTCTTCTGATTTACTACAATCTTTTTTCGTATCATTTTTTTTTTTTATATTCTGTTTTGTTTTTTATTAGTCCCTGGACCCAATCAGCACAATTTATGTGTAACTAAATGCAAAGACGTAGTCTACGACTAATGAACATTTATTTTCAGGGTTTCTAATATCAAGTAGCCTGTGGTTTTCACTGTTCATCATAGTAAAACAGATTTATTAGTTAGATCTACATAAAGGAAAGCAATACTTACTGCGTACAATGGTTATCTTATCTGAATCAAAAGTAGACGGAGTGGTAGTGGCAGCTCGACATTTAATTGTATAACTTCCTTCTTCCTGTGGTAAATCATATGTTTGTGTATTGGCCCCAGTAATAAATTCGGCTTCTCTCTGAAATTGTAGATGTTTAATTTACAGTGCAAATTTAGACAAATGTAGATTAGTCTAACATTCTTGGTCGAAATGAAACATTGAAAAAACAATAACATATTTTCTTATAATATTACAATTATTTTTGCATTATTTTTTATTGTTGCGAAAAGGTGTTGACTTTTATCCTCTATAGACATACAAGTATACGTCATCAGAGATGGCATTTAAGATGGCCAGCAGGACTAATTACATTGGAAAGCTAGTATTTGCTAATAATGACATAAATAAGAGACCTCCATAGATCTACCAACATTTGTCATCAGAGAGGGCATATAAGCCGGCCAGTGAGACAAACTAAAATAACAAGTCTGTTCTAGCTAATAATGACCGAAAATAGAGACGTTTCGTATTATCGTGCAATTCTAAGACAATATATTCAAATGATATAACTATTTTCTAGTATTGCATTTATACAATTACATTAAAAATGTATATAACAAAATAATTGTTTGTAACGATTTAATGCAATTTTATCTATATTACACAATGCTTGCTTGTTATGCATTTATATGTATATCAAACGACGCTGTATTGCATTCATATAATTATACTGCTGGTGTTATGGAGTTCACACTGTTATGGAATACAGTAACAATGTAATATAATATAACATTTTTGAGCCCTAAACAACGAACTTCTTTTATAACATGTAGGCCTACACCGTTATTTTTTTTTGTTTCTTGTGAGCGTTTCCTATCCTTCCGAGGCGATAATTGAAAAGTAATTACCGCCGGCCGAGGTCAACAATTCTATAACGTTAGCTTATTAATTTTAGATAACACCACTTAAATAACCAATGATTGAACTGATTTTATCTCAGAAGGCTAGGCTTTGCCGAGCAAATTAGTCTTGCGGCAACGGCAGAGTCATTAACATTACAATAAACATATTTCAATCTGGGCCGAATTCTCAATATTAGCTTTGGACTTTATTGCATCGGTTTAAACATTGAGTGTGAATTACTAATGCCTGTTTATTCGACATGTAGACTACATATATCTATGCAATGATAAATCAATGATTTCTTGTTAGTGACGTTGATACATTTATCTTTGAGCTGCTATATGAATTTCGCTCAGTTTCGTGTATGTTCATTTAATAATATAGACTATATATATATATACATATAAGTGTTCTGAATGTATTGCCACGTATTTGGAATGTATTACCACGTGTTTTGTATGTATTGCCTTGTGCTTTGAATGTATATCCACATGTTTTGAATGTATTGCCTCGTATATTGAATGTATTTCCACGTGTTTTGAATGTATTGCTTCGCATTTTGAATGTCTTGAAACGTTTTTGGAATGTATTACAACGTATTTGGAATGTATTACCACGTGTTTTGAATGTATTGCTTTTGTTTTTGTTTTGAATGTATTACCACGTGTTTGGAATGTATTACCACGTGTTTTGTATGTATTACCACATGTTTTGAATGTATTGCTTGGTGTTTTGAATGTATATCCACATGTTTTGAATGTATTGCCTCGTATATTGAATGTATTTCCACGTGTTTTGAATGTATTGCTTCGCATTTTGAATGTCTTGAAACGTTTTTGGAATGTATTACAACGTGTTTGGAATGTATTGCCATGTGTTTTGAATGTATTGCCATGTGTTTTGAATGTATTGCCACGTGTTTGGAATGTATTACCAAGTGTTCTGAATGTATTGCCACGTATTTGGAATGTATTACCACGTGTTTTGAATGTATTGCTTTTGTTTTTGTTTTGAATGTATTACCACGTGTTTGGAATGTATTACCACGTGTTTTGTATGTATTGCCTTGTGCTTTGAATGTATATCCACATGTTTTGAATGTATTGCCTCGTATATTGAATGTATTTCCACGTGTTTTGAATGTATTGCTTCGCATTTTGAATGTCTTGAAACGTTTTTGGAATGTATTACAACGTATTTGGAATGTATTACCACGTGTTTTGAATGTATTGCTTTTGTTTTTGTTTTGAATGTATTACCACGTGTTTGGAATGTATTACCACGTGTTTTGTATGTATTACCACATGTTTTGAATGTATTGCTTGGTGTTTTGAATGTATATCCACATGTTTTGAATGTATTGCCTCGTATATTGAATGTATTTCCACGTGTTTTGAATGTATTGCTTCGCATTTTGAATGTCTTGAAACGTTTTTGGAATGTATTACAACGTGTTTGGAATGTATTGCCATGTGTTTTGAATGTATTGCCACGTGTTTGGAATGTATTACCAAGTGTTCTGAATGTATTGCCACGTATTTGGAATGTATTACCACGTGTTTTGAATGTATTGCTTTTGTTTTTGTTTTGAATGTATTACCACGTGTTTGGAATGTATTACCACGTGTTTTGTATGTATTACCACATGTTTTGAATGTATTGCTTGGTGTTTTGAATGTATTGCCACATGTTTTGAATGTATTGCTACGTGTTTTTAATGTATTACCACGTGTTTTGAATGTAATGTCACATGTTTTGAATGTATTGCGTCGTGTTTTAAATGTATTGCTACGTCTTTTGAAAGTATTGTCTTGTGTTTTGAATGTATTTCCAAGTGTTTTGAAAATATTGCCACGTGTTTTGAAAATATTACCACGTGTTTTGAATGTATAGTCACGTGTTTTGAAAGTCAAAGTGGTCAACTATATTATTTTTATAAAACATTTTTTTTAGTGCCGTAACAAGAACAAGACCAAAAGAAAATGAAGCGTTATAGAGAAAACCCATTAAAACGTTTTATATTTAATAACAAATAAACCTGTTTGTTATTATCATCTTTAAAAAAAATCCATCCATAGCTAATAGACAATTTCATGACCCAACTTACACATTAATGGTTATCAAAAATTGAATTTAGTTGCCTAGATATTATTCTAGTTATAGATATAAATTCTTTATAGTTTGATCTCAGAATAACTGAGATTTACGATAATACATTATTTAAACCCAAATCGAATGCAGAAAACTGATACTGCAGTCAAGCGGAAGAAATACGTTGTAATCATACAGACTGGGTAATTAATGTAATGTTTAAAAATGTACCTATAGTTCTATAGTCTTATAACATTTATATAATTTTCAAAAATCTTTTATAGTTTAATCATTTTAATGTTATAAATTGTGAGCCATTTTTATAAAGAAAACAAAAAAATAAACATTTTAGAACTATTAATGGAAATTATAATTATTTCCATTCAATTGAATTCTAAAAATTTGATGCTAGTGATGTCAAACAAGTTAATTTGTTTTAATACTTTTAGTGTACTTCTGATAACGCTCATCTATCTTAATTTATTTAAATTAGGGAAAGACTTAAATGTTTTAAAATTGATTTTACGGCAATTTATGTCCAGTTTCAATGCAAATCAAGTCCAGTCGTCCAACACTTCAAGTGCCTTTTGACCCCATCCTTGTAAATGCAAGTTCAACTCTCTGAAATGTGTCGCCACGCCATTTAGAAACACCGGCTTCAACAGTCAGTTTTCCTCACTCAATGCCGGAATATTGTTTTTCCATCAATTAAAGATGCATTGCTTCCAGACAAGAGAGGAATCTATCAAATACTTTACCTATTCTCCGTATCACTTTCTTCTAAAAGAGACTTTAGAAACTCTAATATTGCCTATCTACAGTCTACATTAGGTTCAGCAACCCTTATCTTATAGTGTGCCAAACTAGGATTTTTGAATCATTCAGCGTGCCAACAGCGTGAAAGTCAAACTGATCAACTATATTTTTTTTTATAAGACAATTTTGTTAGTGCTGTAGCAAGATAAAGACCAAAAGAAATAGAGCGCAATAGAGAAAAATATTTATGCATTTTATTATTTTATAAAAATGTAACCAGTTGGTTTTATTTCAGATTTAAAAAAAAAAATCCCTTCATCGCTAATACACAATTTCATTACTCAACTTACACACTATTAGTTATCAACATTTAAATTAAGTTGTCATGAAGTTATTCTAGTAATAGATGTAAATTCGTTATTGTTTGATCTCAGACTAACTGAGATTTACGCAAAAAATTCTTAAATTCTTTTTTTTTTTTTAATTTTTTTTTTAAAGTGTTTTTTAAAAAGTTATTATTTATTGAAATTGCATTGACACTATCAAAAGTGAAATTCTCATCAATTGTAACTAAGGAGAAAGGAAAGAAAACAAATTTGTACATTTTTTACATAACCAAAGGGATAGAAGACAGTGCAGAATTTGTATCCACTATTTTTGTGGTTATGGCCCTTATTGGAAAATTTAAAAAATGTTTAACTTAGAAAAAGTTCGTATTCGTATTTTATCATTTTACATTGAGAGAGGATAGAAGAGCACGAATTTAATTTTCACACATCCACAGGATAGAAGACAAATACGGATAATTTTAAGGTATTTCTTTATATATGCATATCTTGAAATTCTAGTCATTTTGAAATAATACATTCATTTTTCCTTCATATAGTACTATAATATT
The DNA here is from genome assembly GCA_949126835.1 of Anisus vortex. Classification (NCBI taxonomy): domain Eukaryota; kingdom Metazoa; phylum Mollusca; class Gastropoda; family Planorbidae; genus Anisus; species Anisus vortex. The sequence continues at coordinate 10,186,279 of OX421498.1, read as the reverse complement.
GAAATCATTCCACTATTTTAAAAGACGTAAAGGATAGAAGACCAAATTTTTCATTTTTACAAATCAAATGGATAGAAGACATCGGAGAGATTTGTGTGAAATAAAGTTATACTTGTGTCCCCATTTGGGGTATACATGTTGCTTTTTATTGTTCCAATTGATTATTCATGCTAAGTAGACACTTCTCAAAATATGTTAGCGTTTATAACAATTTATTTGTATGGTTTAGGGAAGGATAGAAAGTGAGTTATGCATGTAAAAGGTTTGGCGACTTTCCTCGCTTATTACCCTCCGCGGCCGAGAGGCGCTAAGTAGGTCACTGACACTCGTCCGTGACCTCTTCAGCGTCGCCGCTAGCGCAGAAGAGGGGCGGGTATTGGTATATCGCTTCATATTTGGATGGTTCCAGCTGTTCCCCTTCCAGTTGGAAGACATTTAGAGTAGATACTGTAAACAATGATGCTAGCTTTGCATACAACCATTCCTGAACTAAAACAGTCGACGTCCAGTGTGATTCCCATATTGTTCGTCACGCATCACCCATTAATTATGCTAATATACGTTGTTTTCATTTGCATAAAAAAAATATATCGGATATTTCTCGCGTGCCACTGAAAATCGTTCTACGTGCCAGTCTGGCACGCGTGCCATAGGTTGCCTAACCCTGGTTTAATGGATCAGTCTTTGTTTTTTTTTTGTTCCTCTGCAAAACCTAACTTCGGTATAAGGCTGTTACAAACTTTGTTACTTTGAGAAACGTATTTTGTTGGCCACTCTTACGCTTAGCTACATATATTATCTACTAATTTATTGACATTGTCAATTTTCCTAGATGAACAAGTTAGCGGTTACCCATCTACAATTTTTAGAGTTTGGAAGAACGCTTATAGTTATTGTGAGTTTATTACATTTCATTCATTGTTTTTAATATAATACAAATACAGGGATGGTGGAGAAAAAATAGTGTTCACTTATGTAACCAATATGAACTGTTTTCTTAATATTAAACTGATTCATTCATTTTATTAACCCATATCTTGCTGAGGTCTTTTTTTTCTTGATTTTGACACATGTTATAGAAATATATAGTGTGATAAACGAATGAAAGTTTGTTATTGAGAATTTTTTTTTTCAGAAATATTTAGATTTCAAAAAAATGTTCTTAAAAAAGGACGCCAGCAAGAAATGATACCGTGACATTGCATGTTTGCGTGAGAAAGAAGCCCTTTTATCTTAAGGAAAAATACATATTTTTTAACAATTTAATGTTGGAATTATTAGTTTATAGCTTTTCATAATACTAAGATAAGAAAATAGCGTAATAAAACATTGACATTCAAGTGGTACCCGGGCACTGAATGGGTTAACTGAACAAACCAGGAAAACCAATAACATCATTTAAAACAATAATGAAAATGCAAGACTAGACTCTGGCCATAGATAAGTCTAGAATGCAATCATCTTTTTTTACAGAAGGAGTGTATGCAATATATAATATAAGATTATACAAATAACATTTATTTTTTTTTTTAAATTACGTTTTATATAATAATATTATTATATGTTTTTTGCATAATATGCTGTAGATATTGTGATACTTGGCGTGATTACCTAGATAAAGATGCATATGCATATACAGGCAGCTTAGCCAACAGAAGTTGATATCACTGATTGCTTATAATGAAATCTGATATTCTTTTCTTTAATAAATTATATAAGTCCATTGATTATATAGAATCTATGATGGCGTCTCCTCGTATTGTTTTCATCATACAGCATTGTAAATATCTTATTCCGTATTGGTATTCTGGGCATCGGATAGGTCTTCTGGGCAGCAGATTGGTATTTTGGGCAGCGGATTTGTATTCTAGGCATCGGCTAGGTCTTCCTGGCATTATTCAAGGCAACGGATTGGTTTTCTGGGCAACAATTTGGTCTTATAGGCGCCAGATTTTCTTCTGGACAGATTCATTGTTTGGGGAGCTAATTCATCTTCTGGGCAGCAGTTGTGTCTTCTGGGCAACAAATTGATCTTATGCGTATCAGATAGGTCTTATGGGCACTGGATTGGTCTTCTGTGTAACAGATAGGTTTTATGGACAGCGCATTAGTCTCTAGGGCATCATATTTGTATTTTGGGTAACTGCTGTGTCTTCTGGGAAGAGGTTTGGTCTTCAGGGCATCGGACAGCTTTACTGGGCAACAAATTGTTCTTTTGGACATAATATTGATCTTCTGGGTAGCGGATAGTCTTATAGGTATCGGTTTTGTATTTTGGGCAATGTATCGCCGCCAGCAAAAGACAAAAATGGCAAGAATAGTTTGCGTCGATCATATTGTAATAGAAAAAGAGTAGTCAGCTTTAGAAAAGGAGAACTCTGTCTTTGTCGGCTGTATGGTGTATTCTAGGATTTAGTCAACACAAATTAGCTCAAACAATATGTAGAGCTGAATAGTCTCAACTCAGATTGAACATTATTTGTATTTGATTTTAGATACTTAGGAGACCTAGAATCTAGAAATTCACTAGATTGTCGTTAGTTACACACACTCTTGATTAGCGTACATGGCGGCTGAATCAATATATTGAGTGCATAATATAATTTTCTTCTTCTATTTAAATAATGGCATGTTGAATTGAGTACAGTTTGAGTTTGTTTGTGTGACATAGGTTAAAAATAAAATAGAAATATATACTAGAAGTTGTCTAATAAGGTATATTTATGTACATAAATATGCAATGTGGCTTTAAAACTAGTTAATATGGACAAACAACATATAAGTCCTACTAAACTACTTAAATGTTAAAGACTCCATAATATATTCAAAACTCAATATAAAAAAATAACGTTTTTCTATGTTTTAGCAAAGAAAACTCTAAAAAACTAAATTTCATGTCACGGTATCATTTGTTGCTGGCGTCTTTAAAAAAGGACATATGATTTTAAGACCTCTGTGTAATTAATATTATTGTTTAAAACTAAATATATATGTTTATGCCTTCTAAGAACATCATAGTTATGTTAAAGTTCAAGTCGATTTTTATCATTTTAATTTTAAAAAAAGTTTCACTTTTTCAGACTTGACTTTTTTTCCGCAATTTTATCAAATTCACGACTTAAATTTGTTTCGAGCCCAAAAAATACTAAAAATAGACGAATGAAAATAATAATTAGATAGATCAGTATATGTGCTTTACTTTTAGTGAAAAATTGCAAACAATTAACTTAATTTTATGTCTTCAATCGCATTTTAAGAAGTGTCCTTAAAAAAGGACGCCAGCTGTAAATGGGTTAATACATAAAAGTTGTGCAGTTGTTTTCTCTGTCTGTGCAACCTAGATATTTAGCACTCATACATTGCATTGTTATTTAACAACGCCTGTTACGAAACGTAAACTCATACATTGCATTGTTATTAAACAAATACTAATCATTATCCGAATCGCCGTAGAAGCGATTTAAACATTTCATAGACCAAGGTCTTAGGTTTTGCCCAATTTAATTAGAACGATTGTCTCTTCAACTTCAAACCAAACACGATCTAATCACGCACTCGGCCGCAAGGTCGATGTACTAACCCGAGTAATTAGGTTATGACCCCTTATCCGGACAAGATGGCGGACATTGTTGACACCGGTAGTATTCGAGTATTTCAAAAACATTAATATTTTAATATATATAATAATGTACTCTCGCATATTCGTTGATAAGTATCGAATTAGCCCATAGCATAGATCCACGCGTCGTGGTGAACGTTTTAGTTGAATTTTTCGCCAGCCTTTGACAAGCAAGCATGCTAAAATACGTGCTCTGAGATAAACTCCTATTGATTTGTAATATGAAGGTTTCAATATTATTTTACAACTAGTCTCAATACTATTCAAAGCTTATTGAAGATATTTCTTATTCATTGGGTTATGTGTTATTCTTAAATATGTGTGTATAATATCATTCGGATTGGCACTTGATGATTTTGTAATTAAACCATTTATTCGTTGCTTTTACACAACTTGGTTTACGTCGATATATCAACGTTATCTACATGTATGTGTGTGTTACTTATACACCTATAGTAATTACCAACACCATAACTCAACACCGCGATACTTGCTGTATAATATGAGCCATGAAGGAAAATCAAATGAAACTATATTCTACGTTATGTAAGTTGCCAGGGGATTTTGGGAACCAGGAATACCTTAGACTACAATAAATTAATATCAGACTGAAATAATAAAACCATCACCAAGTGAAAGTATAGTCACACTAAGCATAATAATATAATAAATATTATTTCATGAACTGAATAGGGGCTTTAGCCGAAATAACACTATAACTACAATTTGAACAGGTGATGTAATACACGGCGGCTCGTTTAAGTAATACAATACTGCCACTTAAAATAATGGTGACATCGTTCCGATATTTGAACTGAGTTACGTTATACATTAAATAAAAATATCTTCCCATAAATCTAATCAAACTTAAGATAAGACTTCTGCCGTCATAAACACTAGATAGATAAAGTCAGTGGTTGCTGGACCCTGTGATCAGGTACTTTACTTTTGCTTTACTGGTTGACATTGAGTGTCCCAAATGCGAGTTTCCACATTCATCGGAATGCACACTCAGAGTATCCTACTGGCCACACAATCCCCTCATCACACATTGGTAGCGGAAGCCCTTGGCATAGGGCAGAGTAAAAGTGGTCACGCAATGCCCTATAATGCCGTGGCATAAAATATTTTGTGCGCCGCTCCACAGACTGTAAGGATCAAATTGGTCTTACGGGGCTAGCTATTAGAGCAACTAAGTATCCGCTTGAGTCCATACCGGGCCATTCAACTCATGCGACTTACTGAATTTGTCAATTATTTTTTTTTTTTTTTTTTTTTTTTTTTTTTTTTTTGGGGGGGGGGGGGGGGGGGTCAGAATTTGAACGACATTAACATGCACTAACATTAGACCACCATGTTCCATGAATCGACTTGTAATAAAACGGACATTTCACATAGCTAATGTCAGGTTAGAGGTCGGCCGAGAAACACCTGGAGGTGTGATATGGAAACTGATGTTAAAAAAAACAACTAGGGCTTAACTGGTGTCAGATAGAGAAACTGGCCTACGATCGGAATACCTGGAGAACTTGAGTTGGCGGCCTATGTCCCAGGTGGGTCGTAAGGCAAGAGTAAGTAAGTAATGTCAGAAAAAAAATATATATAATATCTAGGTTTCATGCTGGTACATTTTAAATCCAAAACAAACAAATGATTTATGTTTGTATATATATATATATATATATATATATATATATATATATATATATATATATATATATATATATATATATTTACGTTACTTAACATTGAAACCTTAGGAGAAAATGTTGATTTAAAACATTAATGAATACATCATTTTTGTAACGGTGACAATATTGATGTTTAATATCGGTTTTTTTCCGAAAAATATATTCAGTTCTAGAAACCCTATTTTCATGATATTGTTACGTCCACAATCCCCTTGTGGCCAGAGCTGTGTAGATCTTGCTGATAATTCTCGTTAGTCCTAGGGGAGACTTTAATTATTAGTATTTATGTTTCAGTATTACACGAACTCTTCTTATAGTCCTGGGCACAAATTCAGTATTTGTATTCCAACATTTCCTTTCTTGTAAATTATGGTAGTAGATAAATCTTATAGTAATGTATACAACACAATAGGATAGTAACTTGACAAAGAAGCTTCAGTGTAACTGTTGTTGATAGTTTATTTCAGGTGGTATGTTCAATATATACAATATATCTATTATGTACAGTTAGAATAAAATAGTGCAAACACAAACGTTCTCAAAAGAACATATTTTGAAACTCTCTGTCTTTCAGACAAAACAAATCATTAAATACTATCCGAGTGGTGCAAGGGATAGACCCATTACCAGTAGGGGTGAAAATCATGGTATCATTACAAAACTCATAACAAAAACGATAGGAACTTCCCCTATTAAATAATGAGTCGTTCCCAGACTCTGAGAATTTGAGATCAACACAGAATCCCAGCATTACCTAGAACCTTTCGTTTTCCTACTAAACGTCCTAATATTGTGTGTAGTAAGAAAAGAGAGAGAGAGGAGAATAAACATTGCGTGTTCCAATTCTTGGAAAAACAATATACATGACACGCCCCCACCCAATGAAAGAAATAATGTACCATAATTACCCAAGTAATACTCAACATGGTACATTTTTCGTACTTAACACTATCGTTTTAACATCCATCAATCAATGGAAGATTATAAGACAATTTAAGCAAACATGGCTCACTGGCACAACTAAATTATAAAAAGTGTCACTACCCAATGGTAATTGTGATTATAACGTGATGGACAAATATTTCCCCGTTAATGTTAATATTAACTAATGTCTCAACAAGTACAAATAATTCAAAAATATTCTAGTCATTCTTATTTTAACTATGTACAGTTGTGTGGATTTCCACCAAAAATTTGCAAAAAGTCTTAATCTATTTAAACAAATATAACATTGCTCAAACTCTGTCAATTTTCAACAATTTACTTCTAATATACAAACCAAAAGATAAGTAATACATAACTCGAATCAAACTATAGGTTACTTCCCCTTTAAATTACAGTGTCAACTTGACATTAACAGGGTTCATACCTAAGATGATGATACTTCCCCTTTTCTCAAATACGAGGAGAAAATACACTCTAGTTACGATTACTACAGTAATCTCAATATTAAAATGTAATCCACTATTATGCGTTTTTGGCAAATTTGAAAGTTTAATATAAAAGTTTGTTCAGGGTTGAATGAGTGCATACCTTTAGGTACCTTTGTTTCCCTCCGTTCCTGGATATATGGAATATATAACAACCTATATACAACATAGTGAATATCCACTAGTTTTTCCCATTCTATTACCATGATATAACAATTTAGCAATAGATTTCCAATATTATCTATTAATTTATACCAATTGATATTACATCTCTTTCTAAGACAAAAATTGTACATATTATTATTTAGTTCCATTCATTAACTAAAATAAAAACAAGATAATAAATCAACTAGCTCAAAGTTTTCCCACCTAATTGCATGTGATGACAATTACTTTCATCCATCCATATCAAGTAAATACGTGCATATATATTTATTGCATCATGCATCAAAATTTAAATGGAATTTCTTTTCCATAATCAAATGAATTTAAAATATATCAGAACATCAATATAATACATGATTATAAAAATTATTAATACTTTCAAAAGACTTGACTTCTATATGATACAAGTATTCTATAGGTATTCCATAATCAAAATTCAAACGAATGATAGGTTATCATGACACATTCTTAATGAATAAGTGAGATGATCTGAAAAAGAAGTATAGGGTTATTCAGTCAATCATGTAGCACCCGAGATAGAGTATCAGCTATGACCTTGTCTCTATCTTGTCGATAATACGGGGAATGGGATACCAGTCGGTCTTTGTCAAATTACTTAATTTCCCAAAATCTCTATAAAACTGCAGTGTGTGGTCGGCTTTTGGTACCATCACACAGGGTGTAGACCATTTGCTATCACATTTTTCTCCTATGTCATCTTTTAACATATACTTTACATCTAATTTAATATGCTCAGGTCTGATGGGTCAAATGGATGCTGTTTAATAGACCTGGCACTATTGGTTAACACTACATCGTGCTCTATGACATGTGTCCTACTGGGAACATTTGTAAACATTGACTTATTTTCATGTACCAGCTCAATAATCTTCTCCTTATCTTCTACCGGAGGATGTTCTAGCCTTGTATCTAAACTCTTAAGGGCATCTGTATTATTAAGTTTAAGCATCGATTTTAATGTCTGATGAAACCTTTCCAGAGCTCCCTGGCTCTCAGGATGATAGGCATTTGATAGCCTATGGCTTATCCCTAATTGTTCCATGACTTGTTTGAAAATGTTCGAAGTAAAGTTAGTCCCCTGGTCGGACTGTACTGTCTTCGGTAGGCCATAACGTGTGAAGAAATTTGTCAGGGCGTCTACCACCTTCACTGTTGTTATGTTCCGCAACGGAATGGCTTCCGGGAAGCGAGTGGATGAACACATGACTGTGAGCAGGTATTGAAAACCGTCTTTTGTTTTCGGCAACGGGCCCACGCAATCAATGAGTATATGACTGAATGGTTCGTCGAACGCTGGTATCGGCTGGAGTGGAGCGACAGGATTTCGTTGGTTAGGACGTCCTACCATTTGGCATACGTGGCAAGTCTTGCAGTATTGTTCGACATCTCTTCTCAGTCCTGGCCAGTAGAAGTGGGGGAGGATACGGTGGTGCGTTTTTCGGACTCCCATGTGACCAGCGAAAGGAAGATCATGCGCCATACGCAGAATATCTCGACGATAGCACTTATGTATTACAATCTGGTGAATACTGTCCCACTCGTTTGTACCTGAGTTGAGCGGTTTCGACTTTCTCATCAACACTTCATTTTTCATGTAAAAACATTCCGCCATTGCATCTGCAGTCTTTTCATCAACAGCTTTCATTCTGAGTTGCATTATTACTTCGTCATTCAATTGTTCTTTCACCAATTTCTGCTTTGGTGACAAAATGTTATCGTTCTCTGTTGCATCACCAGTTGTTAGTTCAGCAAAGAACGTAGCACTTAAATCGATGTCAGGTGTTTCTGTTATCACTGTTTCATTCGCATGTGTGTCTTCAGAACAGACAAACACATCTTTCGTTGCACTACACGGCGTAGCAAGAGTCTTTACCGACTTCTTTTTCTGCATTGCTCTTGTCAGTGCACATGTTGGGCGTTCATTGGCAGGACGTAGGTTTTTGTCCTCCGCCATCTTTGTCTCCAACACTTTAACCATGGGCTCGACAGTGACACTGCCGCCCATAATGTCATTTCCTAATATCATGGAAACGCCTTTGACGGGTAGTGCGCGCCACACTCCCACTACGATGTTACCTGTAAAAATATCCGACTCGAGTTTTATTCTGTGCAGTGGAGCTTCCACAGCCTCCATACTAGCACCTTTCAGCACAACAGACTCACCGGTACTGGTGGCATCTGTTAACGGCACACTGCCCTCCAGGATCACGCTGACAGCAGAATCCGTGTCACGTAATATCTGTATTTTCTTCTTGCTGAGTACATCGACTTCTGTCGACACTGTCCCCTCGTAGACAAAGGGTCGAAAATCGGATAGGTCGTCCTCTTCCGGGACTTCAGGAACCATCTGTTCCTCACGGCCTTCTGAAAGCATAATAGATTGAGTACAGCTATTCTCTTTTACCTTAGATAGACTGTTCTCAAAAACCATCGACTCCACAACTATGGGCGATGCCGGCCGCATTTCTTTTGAGTTTCTTGACCCTGTGTTGCACACTTCTTCTGTCTGCTTGCTGTCTTTCTGCACTCTGGCACAGTGTAGAATAGCACCTTGCTTCTTGGTAAGGATCCAACAATCTTTCTTCATGTGGCCCTCTTTCTTGCAATTGAAACATACCACCTTTGCTTTATTTACATCTGTCTGCTTCCTGAAATGAACTAAGTTACTATTATTATTTACACCACTGTTCTTATTATTGTTTTCACTTGTCTCTTTTGGTTTACTAGCCTCCTTGGGCTCTGGTTTGTGCACTTTGGGTTTGTCAGCATAATATGGCTTTATGCTGGCGTGAATTATGGCATAGTTATCTGCCAATCTAGCAGCTTCATGCACATCTTCAACCCCTCGGTCTGAGATGTGGGTTTTAATATCCACTCGAATACAATCATTGAATTCCTCAAACAATATTAGGTTCTTGAGTTTATCAAACTCACTTACATTCTGTGACCTTAGCCACTGTTCTAACATTTTCTCCTTTTGTCTCAAAAAGTCTACATGAGTTTGATCATATGCCTTCTTTCTGTCTCTAAATAGCTTTCTATATTTTTCTGGTGTCAGGGAATAACTTTTTAGCACCCTTTCTTTGATTACTTTATAGTCATTTATTTCCTCGGGTGTTAAACTCAACACTACGTCCAATGCTTTTCCTTTGTTGAGAGTTGACCTTAACAATAAAGCCATCTTATCATCAGGGAACTGATAATCTACAGCTATCCTCTCAAAAAGCAAAAAGAAATCTTGAACATCTTCTTCTCTGAATATAGGCAAGTGTTGCTTCATTGCGCTAATATCCATACCGTTGCTGTCCCTACGATGGTCAGGTCTGTTCATGCGTGCCATCTCTATCCTTTCTCTGCTTTCAATCCTAATTCTTTCATTTTCCCTTTCAGTTTCTATCCTAATTCTTTCCAATTCCATTCTCTTCATAGCTAATTGGAATTTTAGGTTTTCACTCAACCCTTCATCTTCATCATTGTTTGATGATCTAGATGACATATTTCTTACCTCGTCTCCGTGGGCAATTACCTCGCCCCCACTGGGAGCTACATAACCTTCATTGATATCGTTCTGTCCAACTTCAACTACACTACCAGTGTTCATGGCATTCTGCCCGTTCAAACATGTCATAATTTCTTTGGTCAAACGATTACGATTAGGTCTTGCCTGTCCTGCCTCAATCCCAAAGGACTCAGCTAATTCTTTTAGTTCAGCAAATGACATGGCATTAAGTTCCTCACTTGATATATTCGAAGCCATAGTATAGCGTTCGAAATATTTGTTATAGTAGAGTAGTATATATTGTATAATAAAATATAAAGTTCCAACTTACGATTTGTCCAGAAATTTGCACAATATAATATTAAACACTTCGTGGAATCTTCACACTTCCCAAGGAATAAAAACGCAAACCAGTTCTCTCCTCTTTTTAAAAAGAATAGTTTCACAGTCCTGAAAACGAAACACAAATATGCCGCTCTCAGTACTACTAATGTCACAAAATATTTATAGGTCAGCTAGATCAAGAAAAGTAGAACTCAAATCTACCGAACGAGACTACCAAATCTTGTCAATCCTAGGTCAGGAAAAGTAGAACTCAAATATACCGGGCGAGACCACCAAATTTTGTTACGTCCACAATCCCCTTGTGGCCAGAGCTGTGTAGATCTTGCTGATAATTCTCGTTAGTCCTAGGGGAGACTTTAATTATTAGTATTTATGTTTCAGTATTACACGAACTCTTCTTATAGTCCTGGGCACAAATTCAGTATTTGTATTCCAACATTTCCTTTCTTGTAAATTATGGTAGTAGATAAATCTTATAGTAATGTATACAACACAATAGGATAGTAACTTGACAAAGAAGCTTCAGTGTAACTGTTGTTGATAGTTTATTTCAGGTGGTATGTTCAATATATACAATATATCTATTATGTACAGTTAGAATAAAATAGTGCAAACACAAACGTTCTCAAAAGAACATATTTTGAAACTCTCTGTCTTTCAGACAAAACAAATCATTAAATACTATCCGAGTGGTGCAAGGGATAGACCCATTACCAGTAGGGGTGAAAATCATGGTATCATTACAAAACTCATAACAAAAACGATAGGAACTTCCCCTATTAAATAATGAGTCGTTCCCAGACTCTGAGAATTTGAGATCAACACAGAATCCCAGCATTACCTAGAACCTTTCGTTTTCCTACTAAACGTCCTAATATTGTGTGTAGTAAGAAAAGAGAGAGAGAGGAGAATAAACATTGCGTGTTCCAATTCTTGGAAAAACAATATACATGACAATATGTAAAATAACAACAGCGAAACACGCGCTACAGAAGATTATATTTGATATGATGATAGAAATAAATGACACATTCTTAGAGAAATTTACGACCCTAATCCCCTTGTGATCAGAGCCGTGTTAATGTTGTTGATAATTCTCGTTCGTCCTAGGGTAGACTTTGGTTATTATTTCTTATATTTCAGTATTACACGAACTCTCATTATTGTCCTGGGCACAAACTCAGGATTTGCGTTCTAACAGTTCCTTTCCTTGACGTTGTAGTTGTAAATAAATACATATAATATTATAATATTGTAAACAATTAAACAAAAATAGTAGCTTGACGAGGAAGCTTCAGTGTAAATGTTGTTGATAATTTAATTTAAATATCAGGTACCATAAGCTTGACAATAACAAGATAGATAATAAATAAATACCAAAAGAAAAATTATCAATTCTGATTTATTGATACAATAAGCAAGAACAAAAATTAAATACCGAAAACAATCTTTCTCACTTTAGTTTTTATTGTATTAAAATATTATTATCTACGTTTTTTTTTTTAAATTATGCATTTCGTCATTGTTTGTTCGTTATTGTTTGTTTTTTTTTTTTTTTTTTTTTTTTTTTTTTTTTTTTTTTTTTTTTTTTTTAGTAGGCCTATATTACTGTTAATTTAATATTATTAAAAACAAGTCAAGTCAACACAACTGTTCGCTACATTTAAATGACCAGAGTTTTGACATCAAAAATTAGTATGCATATGCCAGGGGTTGACAGGTCAATTCATCCCCAGACAATTAATCTTGGTCACTTAATCCTTGTCACTTAATCCTCGAGTCACTTAATCCCCAGACAATTAATCCTCAGACACTTAATCCTTTCTAAAGCAATTTGGGGCTGACAATTTTATCAGTTGTATTATGGTAGACTTAAGGGCTTCCTCCTGTGACGATCTATTATACTAATTAACAGAATAACAGATACCAGAGCATATAACAGAACATTAATTAGTCTATGATATTCTAATTGATGATTTCTACGTTTGTAGATAAAAGAAAATAAAACGGTCAAGGGGATAAAGTTTCGTCGTCGTTTATCTCAGTATTTGCCCTGGCTTACCGGTTACTCGCTGTCTGCTCTACCTTTGTTTGATACTGCCGTGCGCCGTGTTTGGGGATAAAAAGCATGACAGATGAATTGGACGGTGGATAATAATATGAAAACACTATTACTCTGACTAAAGATGTCAAATGCATCTATGTCTTTGAAACGGCAATGTTGTCGTATCTCCGATCTTTAGCTGTTCTGTCACACTGAATAAAAAAAAAACACTCACCTCAAAAACTCTTAATAACAAAATATTAAAAATTAAATATCGAACTATTAGCTTATTTGTGTTTGTTATGATTTATATTTTGATCTGATTTCACAATTATATACCTAGAATTGCATTTTTAGAAATAAGTGTCTGAGGATTAAGTGTCTGGTGATTAAATGACTGTGAACCATGCCAGGGTCAGGGCGACCAGAAACAATTAAAAAGAACTAAAACTAAACACCCCAAAAAGAAACGTTATCACTCCAGTTTATTGTTGTAATATAGTGTGTTTTTTTCTTTCTCTCTTAACAAAACACATTGTAGTCATTGGTGTCTCCGTCATTGTGACGGGCATAACCAATAGTATATAATAATTACATAACGTAGTGGTGGTTTTGAATCAAACATGTGTTGTTGTTTAATAATATTTCTTACCTAAAAAAATTATAAGACACAACATTTAATAAATTTCCTTCAAACTTCCAACAAAACCAAAAATAGTTTTTAAAGCTTTCAAAAAACAAACACCGTATTTCTAATTTTTGTTTAACATTCCCAGATAAAACACTAATGAAAACCTATTGGCGTTAATTGACTTACCAACCAGCTCCAAGTAATGGTTACAAGACTTGTATCTACGTAATCAATGTCTGGTGTAGTCATACATTTCAAAGTAATTGGTGCATCTTTTGTGTATACCCCATTGTTCAAGGCCGTAGTGCTTAACTTGACGGCAGTTATGTCAGCTGTAATTATTCATAAAATGGTTTTATTTTACGCCTGTATTTGTTGGCATATTACATTTACTAGCTTGTTATAACATATGACAACGTAACAAGAAGGGCCCATGATTAACCGCTACGGCTCGGAGAATTTCACGCCAAACCACGGAATCTAACATTTTGCTGCGGTAACGCGGATTTAATCAAACTGCCTTGACCTACCAAATCTGAATAAATCTTACTAAATATATACATAGATAATCTTCTTTTTAGAAAGATTATCTGTAACATATAATAATATTTGTAAAACGCTGCCAAAAACATTATGTAAGATCAGAAGGCATTTAACATTAAGCAACAAACAAATAAGAACACGAATATAATCTTTCTGTTAAGAAATATAAAACTAATTTATTATTTTAAACTTTACGAACATAGGACAAATCATACAAAGGAAGCAATAACCGATCTAAGATACAAGTAAGACAGTAGGGGTTTATAGCATGTTATCTAAGGTAAATATTGAAATAAAAAGTTTTAAAGTTTTTTTTTTTGAAAGTATCAATATAGCTTTTTTTGCCTCAGTTGAATATGAAGTAGATTCCACACATTCGAACCGGATATTGAGAAGGCTCTAAGGCCAACGATCGTCAGAAAGAAAGGTACATTTGCAGAAGCGAGGAGTTTGCAGAACGAAGTGTTCTTTGCCGAACATATGGTATAATTAGTTCCTTGAGATAGGACGGCATCGTATCGTTGGCAAAATTGCGCTACTTTATATTTAATTATGGCTTTCACAGGGAGCCAATGGCGCTGACTTATGAGAACTGTCTCATAATCGTGCCTTGACTCAAACATGACTGAGCGGGCGACAGTGTTTTGAATACACCGTAATTTGGCGACCTTATTTTTTAAGAAAATAAACAAAAAACATTATTACAATTAAACTAATTTTTAAAAAAAAGCATACTCAATAGGCTGTACAAATATAAACTTCAGTCATAATTTTATTCGTAAACTCTAATAAAATCATCCGCATTTATTTATAATTAAGAACAAATAATGAATGCTATCAGACTTCACTGCGATATTCTCTGTCATATGAAAACTAAAGTGACGTTTTCTTCAACAATAAATCCAAATATTAAGAAACATTATTTAATTGTTAGTTAACAGCATTAGACGATTAGTTATTTTTAATTAAATTACGTTAAAGAAAATAATATAATTCATAGAGTCCACCTTTTATAATCTATCGTATTTTGGTCTTTAACGAATAGCTTCATTTATATGTTGTCTCTCAATGATTTTTATGTTAGTTTTTCACTATATGCGATAGCTCTTAATGTTTATGATAAAGGTTTGACTATTTCTAATTTTTTATAAATGTTTCCTACTGTATGTCTTCGTAAATTGCAATAGCTTCTATCAAACAACAAATAGGTCATTCAAAAAAGCAGCCATCCTCAATAACTGGCATAGACTATACAAAGGACCTTAGCATAATAATACAAAAAAGTTAGATTGCTGATTCATCAAGTTGACGAAAATGCAATAACTTTTTCAACTTATAATCCTTTTTTCTAAAGGAAAAAATACCTTCATACATAACGACGGCCGAGTCAGATTGCATTGTAAGGTAGTGGCTTAAGCAGCAAAAGATAGATACAATTATGAAGAGTTGAATTGTACATAATATACATTTTACCGCATGACTCAAAAAATAGGCTAACAATGTTGAATTCATTATTATTAATCAATATAATTACCGTGAGTTTGTGTATATGTTTGTTTATATTTAAATAAATAAATATATATATATATATATATGTTTGTCATCTATAGGCTCCTAAGCCGTTGGACTAATCAAGACAAAAGTTAAACGTAGAAATTGAAAACGTCAAACAAAATTAATTTTTATTTTATGACTCATAATCATAAATGTGTTGATTTTACAAATCAAAAAAAGTTTATCCAGCTATGCAAATACATAAAACCTTACGGAACAAATGGCCATTTCCGTTCATGTACTATGTTGAACGCCAGAATCACTATGTGGAAAGCCAGGGCCTTATCGGATTTTCCAATTCTGCTGTGGTTGTTTGTTTTTTTATGTGACGAGACCTTTTTTTAAAAAAGTTACGCACCGCAATTTGGCTTGGAGAGTTTGAATGGTGTAAGATACGTTAAAAAAATACAACGAAAAAACTAGCATATCACGTAATGTCGATCAAATCATTTCTTTTTTCATTATAAATGTTTACATTATCTTTCAAGTAAAACTAACCAAATGTTTCAATTATTTAAGTGATGCACGTCGCTATTTAGAGCATCCTTTAACAGGCGACTTTCTACGCTCTATAAGTTAAATTATAATAATTATAAAGGACAAGTTACTATTTATAAATGATTATTTTCAAATAACACAAGCCTGACAGCAAACATTTTTATGCATGTGCCAGGGCTACAGGACACAATACAAAAAAACTAAATACCGAAAGAAACAATCTCAATAATGTTGTATTGATACAATAAGCAATAACAGAATAATATACCGAAAATAATCGTTATCACTATAGTTTTTATTGCATCGACATATTTTTTTCTAATTATTATGTTTTTATTATTTACCTTTATTTTTATTGTTTTTTTTTTTTTTTTTCTTTTAGATAGTATATTAGTGTTAATTTAATATTATTAATAACACGTCTAGTCAACATAACTGTTCGCTATATTTTAATATCGAATTAAAAAGTATATTGAAAAACCCGAACAAGTCTTTCGTCTCTTGTGTCCAGGGCGTAACGTTTAGGATTGAGCAATCTATGTCCGGGCTCCAGCCATCCCAAGGGCGTAACGTTTAGGATTGAGCAATCTATGTCCTGGCTCCAGCCACCCCAAGGGCGTAACGTTTAGGATTGAGCAATCTATGTCCGGGCTCCAGCCACACCATGGCTGTCCTCCCTGCGTTTGCCCGCCGGTGTATTCTTAATGGAAATGTATAGGCGGTTTACACACTACGCCAGTCTTTTAGGCCAGAAGCGTGACGGCAACAATTTGTATGCATATGCGAGCATCAGGGCGACCAGAAACAATTAAAAAGAACACAAATTAAATACCGAAATATACGTTCTCACTCCAGTTTTTATTGTAATATTGTCTTTTGTCTCTCTCTCTCTCTTTTAACAAAACACATTGTAGTCATTCTTTTCTCCGTTCTTTTGACGGGCATAACCACTAGTATTTAATAAATAAACATGTTTACTTGTGTTATTTTTATTTAGT
This sequence comes from Anisus vortex, assembly GCA_949126835.1. Classification (NCBI taxonomy): domain Eukaryota; kingdom Metazoa; phylum Mollusca; class Gastropoda; family Planorbidae; genus Anisus; species Anisus vortex. The sequence goes on along the minus strand of OX421498.1, from coordinate 10,169,241 downwards.
AAAAATATATTATTTAACCCTTTCTGTCCGTATTTTTTTTTTAAATTCTGCCGGAGTTTTTTTTATAGACAAAGTGCATAAAAATATGTCATAAAAAAATATTTATTTTAATACCGTTTGTTTAATTAAATGTACCAAGTGTTATATATCAAACTAAAGGTGAAAAAAAAAAATGAATCTAAAAAAATATGTTTTGTTTTGAAATTCTTTATGTAAAAAAAAAAAGAAAAAAGATTAGTAAAAAAAAAAAAGTGAAATGCTAAGTGCAAACTATAAGAAGTATTGTAATAAATCCACGTTCATATCAATTATACACTATTAGGCTATCAACATAATTACAAAAATTAACAGGTAATTCTTTTAACTAATGTCTGTTACCGTTTGAAAAAACATAGATAAATATGATATTTTCACATTTCTTATTAGTACTAGGCCTAGGAGTGGTTATGTTTTTAGAAAATAAATATTTTGTTTTTAAAATTAGGTACATGATATATATCAAATTTTTTTTAGAGTACAATATACATTTTAAATATAAAAGATTAAACAGTGTACAAAATAAATTAATGATGAAAAAATCGGAAATAGTAGGTCCTAGTTGGACCTAGTTGATGACGCTTATTTTTCACCGGTAGATGCTCCCGACTCGATGTAGTCTAAAGGCTAAGCCACACTAGAAGCAAAATCAGTGATTCGCTGCGATTGAATTCAAAAATCACGATGATTCTCCCCGTTTTTAATGTGGCAGAGCGCGAAACAAGTCAGTTTCAATAGTGATTCCCGATGATTCACAGATTTAGAACATGTTCTAAAAATTGGAGTCACGATTCTTGATTCAAGCTGTGTCAGCCAATGGGAAGCGGAATTAAATCATGTGATAATTAGCCTAGTTAAAAAAAGTAAACAAAGATGGCTGCTATTAAATCGTCCAGTTCGCTTAAAAGAACATTGCAGGCTCCATAAATCTTTCTTCTTTCGATCCAAGGTTTAACCCACCATTTTCGTTTTCGATTTCTTTTTGCTTTAAGTGGAACAGACGCAGTGGGACATACCAAATTTACTTCGTCGTCACTGCTAGAATTCATCAGTCGTGAACATAAAATAAGGCGTCAAGAACAGTCACTCTCAACACTTTCTTGATTCTTTTGAAAATAAAATTGCGCATCTTTGTTTTTCTGTCAATTGTGTTTTACGTGTGGAATGGCTGATTGTGAAACAGCGTATTTCTTATTCACTCTGAAACAAATTCTAGTGATTCGCTGAATCATGATTACAGTAAACACGTGATTCTTGAATATAGTTTGGCTTTACGTTTAGACCGATATAGTTATATATTTCGTTATACATTGTATTAAATGTGTGTCTATAATAAAATAAGATAAGTTTGTATCATTTATATTGAATAATGTCTTTAAAAAGGCCTAGCGGACAGTATTTTAGATGATCTTTACTAGGCCCCCCATTATCCTACTTGTGACCGTCGTAACAAATCAATAATCACCACTATAAACAATGAAAAAAAAAGCATAAAAGGTCGTCAAATCCCTTTTAAACTTATGTTACAAAGAGTTCTGATATCTAAAAGTAGTCAGAGGATGTTAAAATTAATTTTAGAAAGCTGGTTTGGATTTAATTGCGAAACAATGTTACCCAAATCAACGCCAATGGCGTTCTTACGGCAGAATAGCACTGCCGATCAGCGCCAGTGGCGTTCTTACGGACAGAAACATTATGAAAATTGTTGATTTATAAGGTTATCTCCCCATGTTACCAAGCGCATTTTTAATCAGGAACAACATTAATGCCTAGACGTTTTTAATGTAATGGATTATATGGTGTATATGAATGTTCTATTTATTTAGTATACTATGCTGTACAAAGCTATGATAAATTTTAGCTTTGCTACAATTTCACATCTTACGCCATTTGTTTTTGCTAGTAGCTAAACGTCGTAAAAAATGCATAATTATAACAAAAATCTATAAAAATAATAATTTTCTTTGTATGTGTTTATATAGTTTTTATGAACTTTGTTATCCTCAATTTAAGAATCACAATGTTTATATTTAACAATGACGTACCGACGTTTCTGAGTATGAAACATGAAAAAGGCTAGGGTTTGTTCCCGGCTCTAAAGGCAGTGGCGTACCCACGTTTTGACGCTGGCAAGGGACATAATCTTATGATCGATGCGCTTCGTTACAGGAAGCAAGAGGAGTTCTTTGAGAATTTGGGTGATATGGCCATGCTTCTTTACTCGTGACACAATGCATGCTGCAGTATTCTGAACTTTCTAAAGTCTTTCCAGCTGTTTCTTGGTAAACCCCCACAGACAACTGTTACAATAAGTCTATTCTTGACTGTATTGAAGCAATAGCAAAAGCATTGACTGTTTTTCTATTAATTAAAATGTGCAGCTGACCCAGGGCACGAAGATGGAAGGAGCAGGCCCTAACACCAGTACTGATGTGTGGACTCATTGTTAATTTATTGTCAATGATAAAGCCCAGGTCTCTGACAGTGTGGGACAAAAAGATCACAGAGGCCCCCACTTTAATAGATGGAATATCGACTTTCCTATGATTGAAGCCTGAATCGCTCAGAATTTCCTCAATCTTGTCGTCATTTAAACAATTAACTAGTTTGGTATCACTAGCATAAACCTTTTTGAATTTACTTGAAGGAAGATAATTAACCCGTTTACTTTACATCAATTTTTCTAATTATGTTTCTTTATTTGTTTCTTTTTTTAAAAAGTAATGACATTCAGTTTATAATTCTAAAATGATCAAATTAAACAAGATATTTGAAAATTATATAAATATTTTATGAATAAAAAATGTAGATCAGCATTTTCAACATTACAATAACTACTAAGATTTTGTTATTTTTACGATCTCTTCCTCTTTTAAATTTTTTCGGATTATTTCCCTTCGGTTAACGGTTACTATAATATTAATTATGTAAATCTCAAGTTATTATGAGATCAAACATAAAGGCCTTATATCTATTACTATAATAATTTCTTGACAACCAAATTCAAATGTTGATAACTATTAATGTGTAAGTTGCGTAATGAAATTGTGTATTAGCTTTAAATGGATTTTTTTTTAAGCTGATAATAACAAAAAGGTTAATTTTTTTTATAACTTTCTCTATTACGCTCTTTTTATTTTAATCTTGGTCTTGCTACGGCACTAAATAAATGGTCTTAAAAATAGTTGATCAGTTCGACTTTCACGCCGTTGACACGCTGAATGATTCAAAATGATTGTAATAAATGAAATTGTTCAAATACATAATAAAGAAAAAAAAATCAGCATAAATTGCGCTTCTTGTCTTTTTAACCAAGTTTTAATTTATTGATTTTTTCCCTAAAGTTCCCTTTTTTTTCGAAAATGGTCGTAGGGGGAGCGGCTTCCCCCCCCCCCCACCCTGCTACCCCTGGCTAGGCTACTGTCTGAAGAGCGTCTCTAAGCCTACCGAGCTCTGATGGGTATTTGATATTCGGTAGGGAAAAGTAAAGGAGTATGGGTGTTGTGGGCTTTGTGCTAGTCATTCAATTTTCTAGTATTCCGTGGACACAGATACTTTTGAACACTGCTTTACAGTACCTATCGATCAAATTGGGCTAACGGGGATACTTTACTACTACTCGCGTGAGCCCAGACATCATAACCATAAGGAAATATGTGTGTATGTGGGGAGCAAAAGGGCGATTTTATCTTCGATTAATCTAATATGCCAGGCCTAGCTATATCCACTATCATTTAGGCTATATTATAATCTTGTTAAATATAATATCATATTATTACTAATTTCTGCTGTTTCTACGAAAATAGTAGGCTTAGGGCTTAGGCATTTAGTAGTCTATACTATACTGCTTATACATTTAACTTTTGTCCCGATTAGTCAAACGGCTTATAACAAACAAACTCACGGTAATTATATATTTTATCTTATCTTATACATTACAGACGCTCCTTCTATAAAGAAGATTATTGCGTCCTACGCTCATCCGTGGTCCGAGTCTAGTCTTGCATTTTTATTAATGTTTTAAATGATGTTAGGTTATTGGTTTTCCTGGTTTGTTCAGGCAACCCATTCCATGCCCGAATGCCACTCGGGAAGAAAGAGTACTTATATGCATTTGTTCTCGCATAAGGGACAAGGAAGGTGTTTTTGTCTTTATATTTATCTGAGCTTTGCAACAGATTGTTATTGGGTTGTATTTCTAAATTAGAGTTTAATGCCTTATGTATTATTACTACTTTACTCTTTGCCCTTCTGTCCTCTAGTGTTTCTAGGTCTAGTGATTTGACTAATGGTGTTACTCTTGTCAATTGGGAATATTCACTAGTTATTAACCTTGCAGCTCTTTTTTGAATTTGTTCTAATTTTTTTATGTTTTCTTTAGTTGATGGGTCCCATACAGATCCTGCATATTCTAGTATAGGCCTAACTAATGTATGTTGATAATTAGAACTCACTTTTAGCAAAAGCTGACCAAATATTTCTAGTTTTAATATAATAACTCTAATTAATAATAAAATTAAAAAAAGTTGCTTACAGTGAAAGTATTTTGGATAGTTATTTGATGCGCACCGAAAACACAATTATTGAGCTTTAAAAATATCGCAAGTGGTCTTTTACGAAAGTCATTATTATTACGTCATGTGTCTATACTCTCGAAACCAAGTCGCTAAGCGTTCCGATACACAGACTGACTGACATATTTTTGGGGGCTATTATTATATAGAGATTTCATATGCAATAACAAAAGCATACAAGTTATATCTCTTCCCGAGTGATATCATGGCAAGGAATGGGTTGCATAAACTTATTAGGAAAACCAACAACTTAAGGGGTACATTATTTAAAAACATCATCAGAATGCTAGATAATTATAAATTAACTAATAAGTGATGGACGCAATAGTAAAAAAAAAGGAGCATTTCTTACACAGTATATCAAATAAGATATGATATTATTATTGATAATACCACGTTATAAAGGGTTACCTAGATATATTTTATATGCAAAGAGACATAGACAAATACACACTTAAGGAGGAAAGAAACATTTTAACAAAAAAAATGAAACATGTCTTAATTACTTACTGATGATTGTAGGAAATTTTGCTGCAATACCGACAATATTATTATCATGTGATGTCGGAGTATCATGCAAAACACATGCCACAGTTATCTTTTCGTTCCTTTCATTTATTGTGAGCGGTGACAAATAGTTCATTTGACCAGAGTCCTGCATATATATATTATATACAAATAACAAAATACAAGTGAAAACACCCCATATATAGATAAGAAAATGTAAATTGGAAATTGGTAAATCTATCATTGAAAAAAATCCAATATATTAAAATTTGTAACCAATATTGTTATACTTATTTGATGATTTTATAAAACTGTGTCATCTGCCTACCAGATTACTTTCAGCCTCTTTACATACATTCTTGTCACTCTGTATTTTTATTATCTATGTATCTGTCTAACTGTGTATCTATATAACTATGTGCGTCTGTCTGAATCTGTATAAGACTATTGTAATTCGCTTTTGGCTAGTCTCTCGGCCTCCTCCCTTCAAGGACTCCTACGTATCCAGAACTGCGCAGCCCGACTAGTTCTCAAGAAAAAGAAGTCACCTAATATCAATCCTCTGCTCCGATCTCTGCACTGGCTACCCATCAACAACCGGATCTCATATAAGCTGGCTTCTCTCTGTTATAGGTGCCTGAATAACTGCGCCTTGGATTATCTTCGCTCTTGTATGGAGCTCTACACCCAGTCCCGCCCACTTCGTTCGGCTTCTGACGCGCTTACTCTGCGGATCCCTCGTGTGAGGCTAGTGTCTGCTGGCGAACGCTCATTTTCCTACGCAGGACCGTCCGCTTGGAATCACCTCCCACTACAGCTTCGCCTGAGCCCTAGCTATGACACCTTCAGGAGCCAGCTGAAGACTCACCTATTTCGTCAGCAGAATTAGCGTATTACTACATATTTCGTTGTCTGTCTGTATTCTGTAACTGTCGTCTGCGCATAGAACTGTCACCAACGGGATATGCGCTATATAAGCACCGTTATTATTATGATGTATATTAGTTACGTTAATATGGATGTTATAAGGAAATACAACTTTACTTTTACAATACTATTATAACTTTTGACTGGTAACCAAGACGTGGGTTCATATACAAAAATTACTTTTGGGTAATCATAACATAGGGTCATTTTGCGTTTTGGTTCTCTAACAAGATTAACGCCACACTAAATTAAATGAGATTTCATATATTATAATCCTCTCATAAAAATTAAAATACGCTTACCCATTTCCTGTACACATTTGCTTACAATTATAGCCACTGTGGTACTGAATAAATCACTAAAGTGAGAATGCACCTATTTATCTATCATTATCTCTAATTAATTTTTTAGCTATCGCACATGAAACATATTCTATATATATATTTAGAATGCGTATTAGTTGGCGGCATTAATTTCATATCAATATTATCCTAAGGTATTGTTATTATTATTGCAAATGATATCAATTTTTTATTATGCTTAGGCTACATTTACATTAGTGTATATCATCTTGCGTGCTGGCGTGAGCATACACACCCTTCCTTTCCCTTGAACATGTGGCTAGTAAGCATGGGCGCCCGCAGAAAATTTTCTAGGGGGGGCAAAATATGTTTAGTAATGTTTTAATGTAGTTTTAATTTACTGAGCGTATTTGTATGGTGAACGAACGGACAGAACACTGAAGTAATTGTAGTACATTGTAGTAATGAAGGGCATACTGTAGCAACACATTTTTTATTAGCACTATATATGTTTATAATAGACGTAAACCATAAAACAAATTTACTTTAAACAAACAATATTACAACGTAAATTAAAAAAAAAATGTATTCTTTAAACAAGAACTGGAGTCATCTGTTATCGCTACCAGACTTGAACTCTTCGCAGAGACACAGGCCGAGATTACTCTCTTAGGGCCTGGAGAACGAAACTTGCAGTATCACGCAGTTGTGACACGGTCCCATAAAGGGTCGGCACAAACGGTTGGCCTTCCCCGTCAACTCTGAGCCCCTGCAGGGCAGGGCACTCGACAAGCACATGTTCGACCGTTTCTAGCGCCTCCATGCAGTTTCTACACCGCGAATCCTCATTGGCAAACAAATCTACAATTTTGTCCATAAACTCTTTTTTGTTGCTGTTCACTTTGTCTCTGTGTACTGTTACGAAACGTAAATTCCCTACATTGTAATGTTAATAAACCAACTAAATCATTTAAGCGAATTGCGTTTAAACGATATAAAATATTTCTCAGCTCAAGGTTTCCCCCGGGTTTTTCCTAACCTAATGAGAGCATTATTGTTTTTTATTAACCTCGATAAAAACATGAACTGCCCACGCACCTACAGCGTGTCAAGGCCGTCCGGTCTCTCCTTATTTTGTTAGAGCATTATTGCTTGTTTTTAATAAAAAACAATCTGATCACGCAGTCAGCACGCAGGCTTGATTAAAATTCTCGTGTCACTAGGCTGACTGGATTTTCCAACGATTGACCCATAATATATTTCTACGCGATTCGACACTTTTAGTCAGTTCTTGGCGTACATTCGATCTAGTAACATCAAATATTCTCCGCTCTGAGTATCATTTCTATTTGAGTTGCATTATGGAAAATTTATTATTCTACTATTAACTACAATGCTATATGTTCATTGAGGATATTCATTACTAATTGGAATATGTGTATTTCTTGATTGTGTATATAATATTATTTGGATTCCTACTGGATTGATGTTTTAAATTAAACCAAATTTATCGTTGCTTTCTACACAACTTGGTTAACGTCAATATTTCAAAGTTATATACATGTGTGTATGTGTAATATTTATTCAACTATATTAATAATCTACACTACCACTCGACATCGAGGTTCTTTCTGTATAATATGAGCCACACAAATAATTATACATGAAGTAAAATCAACTGAAAACTCTAAAGCTACGTTATGTGAATTGCCAGGGGATTATAAGAACCAGGAATACTCTAGACAACTACAAATAAACTTCAGAATGATATAATAAGATCTTCACTAATACAAGGATACTCACACTAATAATAACAATACTATAACTATTATTTTCATAAATTGAATGGGGGCTCTAGCCGTAATAACATTATAAATTATAATTATACTTGTGTGATATAAATAGAAGGTCTCATGCATAATTTATTATGGTGAATAAATTGCCTTGTAATAAAATGGGTTTTGCTCGTCAGTGATTTACTAACAAACGTTTAGAGGATTTACTTCAACTTCAAGAATCGTTATACTATTTACACAAACTATTTACAACTGCCATAATACATACTCGTAACTTGGATGGATTGTGTTGGAAAATATGAACAATATACAATATACTAAAGATTGTGATTGAATTGAACATTGCTATTGAGAATCGGAAAACTTAACTATTCAGCCTGGAAAATTATCTTGTGTATTACCTTATCGAACAAAGTAACTCTAAGAAAGTATTATTTTTATGACCTTGTTGTGAAAAATCTGAACTGTGTGGTGTAGTGAATTATTCAAAGGACAGAAAGTAAGTTGGACACTTTTATTGTATTATTAACAAGATTTACAGTAACTTTTAATAATATAAAATGGAAGCCACAAATAATCTTACATTGGATCCAGAGATATTTGATCTAACCTCAGAACAGCTTAATAAAATGTCAATGATACAATTAAAAGAATTGGCTAAATCATTGGGCATTTCTATCACAGAAACTAGGCCATCAAAAACTAAATTACTTGAAGAGGTAACTGAGTGTTTAAGAAAACAAGGTACACTAATTATTGAAGAAACTACTGCTAATGATAACATTAATGATGAATCAGATGATGAATTACCTTTTCCTATAAAACAAAGAGTAAAGCATACAACTGGTGACTTAAGTGAAGAATTGAAATTTAAACTTGAGTTAAGAAAGATGGAATTAGAGATGGAAAGAGAAAGAGAAAACAAGAGAATTGAGATGGAAAGAGAGAGAGAAAGCCAGAGAATTGAGATGGAAAGAGAGAGAGAAAGCCAGAGAATTGAGATGGAAAGAGAAATAGCAAGAGAGAAAATAGCAAGCCAAGAAAGAATTGAGATAGCAAGGTCTCGTACGTCAAATCATTCGAATGCAAGCTCTGAAGCAGATGCAGAACTGTATAAGTTTAAGAAACATATTCCAGTTTTTGAAGATAATTCGGTGGAAGAGTTCTTCATGATTTTCGAGAGAAACGCTAGAGACTATCAATTTCCCGAGGGCAAGAAAGCTATACTTCTACGCTCAGCTCTGAACAAAGGAAAGGCACTTGATGTTGTATTAAGTCTTACTGAAGAGGAATTGTATGATTATGAACTGATCAAGAATAAAGTACTGCTAAGTTATGCACTAACACCTGAAAAATATAGAAAAGTGTTTCGTGAGTCTAAGAAAGAACAGGAACAATCCCATGTTTATTTTCTAAGACAGAAAAAGAAATATTTTGAAAGATAGATTCGATCCAAAGGTGTAAACAAAGACTTTGATAAATTAGCTAATCTTATGCTAATGGAAGACTTTAACAATAACATCAGAGGTGATGTAAGAATACATTTAGCAGACAAAGGTGTAGAACAAGTAGAAACAGCAGCAGTAATGGCAGACGAATATGTTATTATCCATTCCAGCAATAAATTTACAACAGTTGATAAATCAAAATTCCAGAATCGAGATATGAAGGTAGAAAAGAAAACCATAAATCCAAATGAATCCTATCAATCAAAGAGACATCAGCAGAGCAATAAAGGTCCAACAAATTCCAAGCCAACCTGTAGCCATTGTAAACGAATTGGAAATACTAAGGAAAAGTGCTGGATATTGAATGGGAACCCGAATAAAAAGAATGTTGTCTTATCGTATGTAGCAATGCCAAAACAAAGAACTCATGTAAATGTAAAGAAGAATGTTAGAACTCAAACAGAGATACCTAGTGCGAATGCAGATAACCTGACAAAACACACGTATCTTGGAAACTTGAAACCAGAAAAAGTTCCTGAAAAAGAGACAATGGTTTTCAATAATTCTAATTCTAATCTGAGCTCCAAGGAGTCTATATCAGATAGAACCACCATGAGTACTAAACATACCTCTTACAAAAATAACTTGGATACAGATCTCATCGATACTGAGATACAAAGTAATTGTTTACCATTCATTGAAGAAGGTACCGTGTCATCCATAATAAATGGTGTCACTAGTGAAAAGAACATCAGAATACTCCGTGATACAGGGGCTGAGGTTTCACTACTTTTAGAGAATACTGTTCCTACGTCACAATCGACATATACAGGACAGGATCTTACTATTCAATGTGTATTAAGGAAAAATGTACAAGTTCCTTTGCATCAAATACAGCTGAAGAGTGCGTACTTCACTGGAAATGTAGTTGTGGGTGTATACAAATCACTTCCGTTTAAAGGCGTTTCTTTAATACTGGGAAATGATATTGCTGGAGATGTGGTGCATTCCATATCCAAGAAAAAACAATACCTCAATAAAAGTGAGAGCTTTATCAAACCTATATGCATCGTCACGAGAGGTATGGCCCAACAACAAAAGTCTGTCGAAACCATGTCAAAGTCAAAAATAGAACCAGAAATTGACCTACAGGCAACTTTCCTGGCTGACATCTTGAGTGGTCCCTCAGTCAAGACTACTGAAAGTAATTTGTCACCTCGACAATTACTCCTATTAGAACAGAATAGAGATTCAGGAATTAAACACCTGAAGAAAAAGGTGATAACTGAACAGGAGGCAGAAATAAAAGGAAATGGATTTTTTCTGAAGGAGGGAATATTAATGCAAAAATGGAGAGATGTGAAATGTTATAATGACAATTGCAGAGAAGGAAGTCAGATTGTGGTACCAGCCATATATCGTAATGACATTTTACACATGGCTCATGACACACCATATGCTGGTCATCTAGGAGTGAACAAGACTTACCGTTGAATTCTTCCGTACTTCTATTGGCCTTGACTACATCGTGACGTCACAAAATACTGCAAGTCATGCAATACATGCCAGATAGTTGGTAAACCTAACCAGACTATACCGGTAGCACCTCTAAAGCCAATACCTGCCTTTGCAGAACCATTTAGCCACTTGCTAATAGACTGTGTAGGTCCTTTGCCTAAAACAAAGACAGGACACCAGTACTTATTCACTATAATGTGCACTGCCACGAGATATCCTGAAGCTATTCCGCTACGCACCATTAACGCAGATAAGATATCTGACGCACTGATTGCATTTTGTTCAAGATACGGTCTTCCAAAGACTATACAGTCAGACCAAGGATCTAACTTTACATCAAAGCTGTTTAACCAGGTCTTAAAGAAACTAGGCATCCAACATGCAACTTCAACTGCATACCATCCGCAAAGCCAAGGTGCCCTAGAAAGATATCATCAGACTCTGAAAATCATGCTCCGCACATACTGTTTTGAGAACACTGAAGACTGGGATCGCGGTATTCCATTCGCTCTTTTCGCGACTAGAGAAACTGTGCAGGAATCTCTTGGATTCAGTCCGTTCGAGTTATTGTTTGGACATTCAGTTCGAGGACCTCTAAAACTGTCGCAGGAAACCTTGTTAAATTCTGATGAAGAGACTGGACTCGTAGCTTATGTAGAACAATTTAGCAATAGAATCTATCATGCTTTTAATCATGTTAAAGATAATCTTTTGCAGGCTCAGAAAAGAATGAAAGGGTACTATGATGTCAAGGCCAGATCCCGATGTTTCCATCCTGGTGATAAAGTCCTCATGTTGACCCAATTGTCTGGACAACCCCTGATTGCAAAATATACAGGACCATATCAGGTTTTAGATAAAATCAGTGATGTAACATACCTTGTAAAAACCCCTGATAGAAGGAAAACACAGAGACTGTGCCATATAAACATGCTAAAACCTTATGTTGTTAGGGAAGAACAAACTGACATTAGGCCAGTGAGTGCTATCAAAACTATTGAAACACCCCCGCCTAAATTTAAAAAGACAATCATAGAAAGTAAACTTCAAAACACTGAAGCACTTAAAAACCTCAATGATAAACTGGCACATCTAGACTCAGGTGAACAGACTTCTATCAAGGGTTTAATCTATGATCATGTACATTTGTTTAGTGATGTTCCTAACAAAACAACTTTGGTTACCCATGATGTAGTTTTAAAAGATGATAATGTTAAACCTGTCAAACAACATCCGTATAGGGTTAATCCCATACGACTTAAGAATAACTTACGTATTGGTAAAAGATCACATCGTCGCGGACACCCTATCGCGTATGTAACAAATGTATAAGGGGATAACTTCATGTATATATTCTGATAATCCTAACTAAGAGAATTGGATCATTTAAAGTATAAATGCATAAATATATGAATATGTTGTGATTATTTTATGCAATATCTTATGCCTTATTTTATGCCATGAATATTTCCATTTGCTAAAACAAATATTATTATTGTTGTAGGAAAAAGAAAGAACCTAATAAGTTACTTATAAATATTATGGATTTATGAACGTAATTATCTTTATTAGTAAGATAATGAATGAACAGAAATGTACATCCTTACTTTGAAACAATCAAACTATAGTTGTGATTATATAAAAACCAAAATAGAGTAATGTGCATACACTTCACATGCTTACACACTTAAGATTAAATTCTTACTCTTAAGTTTATTTAAATATTAATTTCATTTAAGTTGAATTAATTAATGATTGAATTGTTTAATATGATAACATTAGTTATGTTGATTTTTACCTTATAAATAAGATGATGATGTTTATAAGGAATGATATCTCAGAGAGTATAATTTTTTAATAACGCGAACATGTGTTATGGTCTAAGGATAACTTGAGATCCTATATGATGAGGGTTTAATAGAATAAATTATTTCCCTTACTTGTCTTATTTAACGGACTACCCAGGTGGAGTCAGTTTTTTTTGTATATTGTTTAAAACTAAAGTTAAGTGCAGGCGGTTCTAAAAGAAATTGCACACTTCTATTGTTTATTATGCAATGTTCTTTTCCTTTTGGTATGGGCGACTGCTACGAAACGTAAATTCCCTACATTGTAATGTTATTAAACCAACTAAATCATTTAAGCGAATTGCGTTTAAACGATATAAAATATTTCTCAGCTCAAGGTTTCCCCCGGGTTTTTCCTAACCTAATGAGAGCATTATTGTTTTTTATTAACCTCGATAAAAACATGAACTGCCCACGCACCTACAGCGTGTCAAGGCCGTCCGGTCTCTCCTTATTTTGTTAGAGCATTATTGCTTGTTCTTAATAAAAAACAATCTGATCACGCAGTCAGCACGCAGGCTTGATTAAAATTCTCGTGTCACTAGGCTGACTGGATTTTCCAACGATTGACCCATAATATATTTCTACGCGATTCGACACTTTTAGTCAGTTCTTGGCGTACATTCGATCTAGTAACATCAAATATTATCCGCTCTGAGTATCATTTCTATTTGAGTTGTATTATGGAAAATTTATTATTCTACTATTAACTACAATGCTATATGTTCATTGAGGATATTTATTACTAATTGGAATATGTGTATTTCTTGATTGTGTATATAATATTATTTGGATTCCTACTGGATTGATGTTGTAAATTAAACCAAATTTATCGTTGCTTTCTACACAACTTGGTTAACGTCAATATTTCAAAGTTATATACATGTGTGTATGTGTAATATTTATTCAACTATATTAATAATCTACACTACCACTCGACATCGAGGTTCTTGCTGTATAATATGAGCCACACAAATAAATATACATGAAGTAAAATCAACTGAAAACTCTAAAGCTACGTTATGTGAATTGCCAGGGGATTATAAGAACCAGGAATACTCTAGACAACTACAAATAAACTTCAGAATGATATAATAAGATCTTCACTAATACAAGGATACTCACACTAATAATAACAATACTATAACTATTATTTTCATAAATTGAATGGGGGCTCTAGCCGTAATAACATTATAAATTATAATTATACTTGTGTGATATAAATAGAAGGTCTCATCCATAATTTATTATGGTGATTAAATTGCCTTGTAATAGTACGCACAACGTGCACAACCTTGACAGACGTTCATCTGACAATGTAGATCTAAGCCATAGGTTTTCAACCTGTTTCGGCTCACCGCCCACTTTTACAATTTTTCCGCTCAACGCCCCTTTAACTTAATTTTAATTAAACATAGGCCTATATAGGCCTATAATTAATTCTAAAACAAATGTATTTGTATTATTAATTGAAAAATATAAGAGACTTATTTAATAGCACTCTATCATGTAATTTATGTAATTATTAATATTTTAAATATAAACTCCTTAAATGGACAAAACAAATTAATGCAGGAAATGTTTATTTAGCCTACAACTGTTTAACGTAAATTATTTTAATCCTCTAATAATTAAATCTTGTTATGAATACCACAATGTTGAATGTATATAAAGAAATAATAATAATCAGTAAAATTTGTTATAGATCTATTACAAAACATAACTTTTTCGGCATCTTTATTGAATCAAACGTGAAAACATTTGTTAATTAAAGGGAGACAATTAATTCGTTTCATTTGAGCTAATATTTCTGTATTTGTTCTTTTATAAAAAAAAAATAATAAATGGCTTACATTTATAACTTTAAAATGATCAAACTATAAAAAATATTTGAAAATTATATAAATATTATATGACTAAAGAATGTATATGTAAATTTTAAAGCATTACAATATTTACTCAGTTTGTATGACTACTAGGCCTACGTATCTATACCATTTAACGATAGCATTGGCATTAATTTTAAAGACAGCAAACGGATTAAAGAACATCTCGGTAAAACTGAGATCAAAATATTAATATTAACATGTGTTAGGGCGACAGTGAACGGTCAGCAGGGTTGACAGTCCGGTGAACCAGTAATAGGACCAGCCGGCCGCACACCATATTTACCAAATACTAACCCCTACTTTATCGAAAAGTCATTGCGATTCCTATTCCTAATTAGTTGAATAACCCCGTTGAGAAACTATGATCTAAGCCATGTTTTTACACGACGTAATGTGCTTCCAGACCTGCCTCACATCTAGGGGCCAAACCTCCTCCGAGATCCTTGCAGTTCAGCCTGGAGCCTCGCAGCTTCAGTGTATATCCGCCACCACGAGGAGGTACTGAATAGGACTTGTTGTGGAAAGGCTATATACTTGCAAGAGAGACTTACTAATTGCACACCTTTTACAGTTACACTGCTAGCCAGCTGTGACTGCTAGCATAGTGCTGTCACACTAGACGCGTCACACAGCCATTTCGCAGATTTTGTTACATTATATAAGAACAAATGGGACCACAGCGACTGCAAAAAGACAGAGGAATCTTCCTCTTGAGCATAGTTGGTAAGAGCCTTGCAAGAGGCACTATTAAGGCTGCAAGTGCTGGCACCTAGAGTCTATCCAGAGTCTCAGTGTGGTTTCAGAAGCGGCAGATCCACTATAGACATGATATCCTCCCTTTGACTGCTACAATAGAGGTTCCGCGAGATGAATAAGCCATTATACATTGCTTTCGTTGATATGGTCAGCAGAAGTGGACTCCTCAAATTCCTGGCAAAAATAGGATTCCCTCCAAAATTTCGCTCTCTTTCATTGCCTGTTGTTTTTTTTTTAGAAAACCAGGTGCACAGTGAAGTTTAATCAGAGCCCTTTGAAGTCAGCAGCGGTGGTAAACAAGACTGCGTCCTTGCACCCACCTTGTTTGGAATATTCTTCTAATGTCGCTCCACTAAGTCTCTAGTTTATCGAACATGCGTTCTGAGCACCTTGCTGTACGGCTGTGAAACATGGAGCACGTATTCCTGGGAGGAGAGAAAACTGAACACCTTTCACCTCAGGCGTCTCAGACGCATTTTAGATGTAAGATGGCAGGACAGGGTTTCAAACGCAGAGATCCTAAGAAGAGCAGGGTGTCAAGACATCCGCATTACTCTCAGCAACAGACGTCTCAGCTGGCTAGATCATGTACGCCGAATGCCACAGGGTCCACTTCCAGAGGACATCCTTTATGGAACATTAGCTGCGGGACGAGACCTGCTGGACGTCCAAAACTGAGATTTGCGGATGTCTGCAAAAGAGATATGAAACAACTCCAACTTGATCCAAACAGTTGGGAGATCATGGCGCAGGATAGGCCCACTTTCAGGGCAGGAATCAAAGAAGGTTCCAGGCTTGCGGGAGATGAGCGCGCCTGGATTAAGACGGTGGAGAAAAATGTGGTCCCCTCCGCTACATTCAACTACAGAAAGTGTGGCCGTGCCTGTACGTCCAGGATTGGCCTCTTTAGCCACATGAGGACCTGCAAGGGAACTGGTCTCTCGAGACGTAAAATGCCGACGTATGTGCTGAACGATCGCTCCACCGTGCATGTTGTTGCTGGTAATGTTAACAAAACTAGTAAGACATAGATCTACCTGACAGCCGGACAAAACTTTGTAAAAGGTAACAAGTCGAGGAAATCTGGGCTAGTTTTGTATTCTCGCGTTTTCCAAAAATCAAACTATCTAACTCAAGGCTTCACTATCAAAATTATCAATGTGGTATACCTGATTAATCCCCAAATACAATGAGATCGATATGACAATGGAAGGATTCACAGTTGTTACAATTAATTATAAATGTTTTAATTATTCTTATTTTAGTCTATTATAGTTAAAAAAAAATTAATTAATCTATCAATTTATGGGGTGGGGACTTTTCCAGGGGAGGGCAATTGCCCCCCCTTTCCCCCCCTCCCTCTGCGGGCGCCCATGCTAGTAAGCCAAGGTCAGCGCATGTTTCGTCCACGTGCTCATTATGCAATATCCACGTTGGCTAGCGACTCAAGACCCATCTTCTACACCTCACACGTAAATGCTGTTCCTCCTCTGGTCAGGTAAAGGGAACATCTTGTGATTCATAATAAGCCGACGGACAAGAGAAAAATTCTGGCCAACAACACACAGGGTCTTAGAATTGTCTGATCGCCCGGCGCCTCCACCCCCTCATGCAACCCCCCTCCCCCCGCTACCCCGCTATTTGGAACTTAACTCCACATGCCAATCAAATGCTGAATTAGAGAGACATGTTTACTAATCGGATACGCTACACTTTTATCCACACTCTTTACATTTTGGTGAGGAGTTAACCCTTACAGTCCCGGGCGCGTATATAGCGGAACTGAAGGCAGCATAGATAGAAGTAGCTCTGTACGGGAAGGGTTAAAACCTAATTTTAGTGTGGTTTTTGAAAAATGTAGGTTAGTTTACGTCCGTCGGACTCATGGAGCCGATGGGGCGGGACGCCCTAGACCCTAATAGGACAACGTAAACCGTCAGTCCTCCCTAGGACTATCTATTACGTCTAGTTTAAGCCTACTGATAGATCTACAATTTGGATTATATCTGTTCAGCTATGGATTCATTTGCCCATGACAGTCATCATTGAATACAAACTTTCATGTGAATAAAATATTCAGTGTTTTTCAATACGCCTTACTTATTCATTGATAAAATACTCGTGTGTGATATCCAGTGAAAGTGTTAAGTTATTTATTAGCTTCATCGCATCATAAATACCTTTTAAACGAGCCAGAATTGTGTGTTAATAAATGTCTTCTTAGCACCACCTAGAAATCATCAGCATTTCGGGACCTAAATACTCCTAGATAAACTGCCAAATAAATGCATGTCCCACTACCATGTATGCCGTGTTGATTTATCCACGGAGTCTGCAATGATAGCGTATGCTAATTAAAGGCTCTGCGACGCCGCAACTTAGACCAGCACACAACGGTCATAGAGACACTGTGACAATTAGTTCTGGTGACTGTAAGTCCAGGTTTCCAATAATAAATTGCATGCGCTGTTTTAAGCAGTGGCACATAAAGACGGTTATGCTAATATATATGTTTATCTTTTTTATTTAATGTTTATCTTCCTGACTGATTATCCACTTCTCACTCTGTCCAGATCACTCAATCTATGCATTGATATTTACATAAAATAATCAATTTACCCAATTATGTTTATCTGGGTGGCTTAATGTCTTTGTCAAGGTGGCATTTAATACTAGGCTTCGTCTCATGGCATCACAATAACAGAGCAGAAAAAAAGAGTTTGACTTTGGAATATTGGCATGGACGACTTATAAGCTTGGAGACCAGTTCATTAAGTAGTGGGGACGGTAAACACACATACTAGAGCTAGTTGATAGTAAGTTGATACTTGTGCGACCGTGAGGGGAACTATGTACGGACAAAGCGAGACATAATCCAGCATGCTAATAAATCTAGCTAGACTTTGACAGGAGCGGGACTTAGCAGGTCCGACGCAAAATTATTGAACGTAAGGACACTGATATTTGGGTACAGAGCTTGTGATCTGGTATTTGGATCATAACCATATCAAGTCAACTGTCCACAGACAGGTGAGTGCATTTTGAGTGCTGGCAAAGGTGAGTTTAGTTTTGCATTGATATCTTCTACTAGACAATATATTATAATATATATATTTATTTATATTGTTACGTCCACAATCCCCTTGTGGCCAGAGCTGTGTAGATCTTGCTGATAATTCTCGTTAGTCCTAGGGGAGACTTTAATTATTAGTATTTATGTTTCAGTATTACACGAACTCTTCTTATAGTCCTGGGCACAAATTCAGTATTTGTATTCCAACATTTCCTTTCTTGTACATTATAGTAGTAGCTAAATTTTATAGTAATGTGTACAACATAATAGAATAGTCACTTGACAAGGAAGCTTCAGTGTAACTGTTGTTGATAGTTTATTTCAGGTGGTATGTTCAATATATACAATTTATCTATTATGTACAGTTAGAATAAAATAGTGCAAACACAAACGTTCTCAAAGGAACATATTTTGAAACTCACTGTCTTTCAGACAAAACAAATAATTAAATACTATCCGTGTGGTGCAAGGGACAGACCCACTACCAGTAGGGGTGAAAATCATGGTAACATTACAAATTTCATAACAAAACGATAGGAACTTCCCCTATTAAATCATGAGTCGTTCCCAGACTCTGAAAATTTGAGATCAACACAGAATCCCAACATTACCTAGAACCTTTTGTTTTCCTACTAAACGTCCTAATATTGTGTGTAGTAAGAAAAGAGAGAGAGAGGGGAATAAACATTGCGTGTTTCAATTCTTGGAAAAACAATATACATGACAATATATATTATATATATTATAACAAAATAAAGGGGTTTTATTGACTATGTAGGGCCCCTACCCGTGCCCAGGGCCCATAACTCGTGGCCGTAGCAACATGTCCGAGAGCTATGGCCAGCTACTGGTGTCAAAGTGGCTGATTACTGGTGGCAAAAAGCCGGTGGTTGGCGGTGGTTGACGTGACAGTGGCCAGTTTTCGAGAAGACAATCTAGGGCTTTGTAGTGGCGTGTAGAAGGCTGCTGTGTAGACTGGTTGCTGATGGCAGTTTTATTTATCTGTATGTCAGTGGTGAATCGAGTGGTGCGCCAGAGGAGACGCAGTGTGATGTCTTAACGGACCAAGCAAGTGGAGAAGGGTGATTTTAAGATATGTAACTGTAACAGTCGTATAATTATTTAAATAATACATTTCTAATTATTTAATATAAATTAGATTGTCTTACGCTTTTATTTCAACATAATATTGAATTGCTTAGTGTCTTATAACGTCATGCATTTTATATTAGTTGCAATTATCTTTCTTCATTTCTATTTGATATAACTGTATATTTTAAAACAATATCATTAGCCTTTTAAATGTTCTATATATAAACCTAGAATAGTATGTAGTTCTTATATTCATATTTATGTTTGTTGATTCCTTTACGTATGTGTAAATGTTTTAATTGTATTGTATTTCCATGCAAAAATTAAAATATGGGACCCAATTAAGCGAGCCAAGACTAAAGAAATAAGTAGTCACATCATCTAAATAATTATAAGAGGTCCTGACTGTGTCCTGGGAGTCTTACATTCTATTTACATAGTATATAGACATTTAACAAGAATAGCATTAGTTTGTCAATTTGTTTTGATATATGTATTATCAACTATTTATGTATTATTAAACTATTCAATATCTATTTCTATATATTATTGTAAAGGAAACATTTTAATTTATATATAATATTGTAATTAAAACAAATTTCTTACCATAATTTCTACTTTGGCTGGGTTGTAACCCATAGGGATGTTAATACAACTGATGGTAACAGATTTCCCTTTGAACACAGTAGCTGTAGACAGATAAAGTGTGGGGTATTTGGAAGGCGCACCTGTGTTAAAAGATAAATATTTGAAATCATTATGAGTGCATTAAAAATATAATACATCGCGTACGTATAGACAGATAAACCGGTGTATATATGTATAATATAATTAATCAATGAAAAATGAAACAAAATATTTAAGCAGAATACTTATTGATATCACTCACATTAGATGTCAGATAAATTACTTTTCCACGGAGAGGCAATAACTTACGAGAGAAATTCACATGGTTGCACTTACTAAAACAAATCAAGTATGTATTGCATTTGAAGTCACATAAGAATCATAACGGCATTAAGAGACCGACACAGTGCGTAAAAACGTGCCACGCTAGGTTATAATGGCAAAACAAATTATGATGTTGTTGTTTTTTAACTCGAAGAAATTAACATTTGATTCTGACCAGAACGTGCATATATTACTAAATTCAGTAAGACATATCCATATATGATTTGTTCAAACTTTTATTTCTTAGATGGTAGCCTGTCTAGGAGAAGGATACTCTGACTTCAAACCTCTGCTGTCTTGCGGCTTACCCTTTCCCGGAAAAGGCTAAGGGAATAAACCCTAACAAAAAAATCAGGAGCTGGAGTCCCTAAGGCGGTTTGACTTTGTAACGTCATCACCGGCAACTCCTGTGGCGCATCTGAAGCCAAGACGTATCGACTTTGTCGCTCCCTTGGATCCGTCAGCTGCGAGGAGAGAGGGGCCTGTTGCATGGGCACCAGCTGGCTCTCCATATTATTTCGCCTAGGCTCTGTAGCTCAACAGGAGAGGACACTCCAGCGTCATCGCAAGATGCCGACCCAACACGGGAGGGGGCAGTTACCGGTTATAAGCTCGTCTGATTGGCGAAGGAAACGAGCGCCTGGGGTCCCCTTCGACGGTGGGAGAGGTCATCGTACCTCATTGGATGGCTACCGCCCGCCTTAAGCTGGGCAGCCCCCTGCCAGTTAGGCGCCGTCTCGCCATGCTTACCTGCCCTACTGGGTTCGCTGGGATCTCTCAAAAAGTGGGCCAAAAAACAACAGCACCAGGCAATTTTAAAACAGGAAAGAAGAATCCAGCTCGTTGTTTTGCTAGCTGAAACGCCAGGACCACGTGTCCCGGACTCACCCTAAACCCCCACAAAATCGGTGATGCAAGAAAGACTGCCGTGATTGACAGGGAACTTTTGTGACTCAACGTTGACATTGCAGATCTGCAGGAGACCCGGCTTGCTGACAACGGTACGATCAGGGAAGCCAACTACACCTTTTATTGGCAAGGGAAATCTCCGGACCAAACAAGACAGCACGGTATCGGCTTTGCGGTGAGGAACACGCTTATCAGCTCCAAAGAGCCTCTCAAAACAGGCACAGATAGACTACTTTCCCTCCTGTTGTCAACCTATTCTGGCGCAGTCAGCATCTTCAGTGTGTATGCCCCAACTCTCCACTCCACTGATGAGGAGAAAGATCATTTCTACCAAGCCACGGATGAAGCGATATCCAGGATACCCAGCACTGATGGCCTCTACCTCCTTGGATACTTTATGCAAGAGTAGGAGCTGACCAGGAAGCTTGGCCCACCTCCCTCGGAAACTTTGTGAAGCGAAAAAAAATGAAAATGGATACAGACTGTATGAGCTTTCGTGCCATCACGGTCTGTGCGTGACCAACACCTTCTTCAAACGCAAAGAAATGCACCAGGTGTCATGGAGACACCCGCGCTCTAGCTATTGGCACCAACTTGACCTTGTCCTAACTAGGAGAGCGGATATTAACAGCGACATCCTCACCCGTAGTTACAATAGTGCAGAATGCGACACGGACCACGCCCTCGAGGCGAGTAAGGTGCGCCTAACGCCAAGAAGTTGCACCACTCAAAAAAGCAGGGTCGCCCACGAATCAACACTAGATGTGTCAGAAACCCGAGAAAACCCAGCAGCTCATCAACATACTCGACGATGCCCTCAACGAGGTGACAGCAGAAGACACCATCAACTCCAAGTTGCCACGACTTCGCGACGCCATGTACAACGCAGTCATCACTGTTTACGGGAAGAAAGAGCGAAAGAACGCTGACTGGTACGATGCCCATTGGGAAGCAATGGAACCCGTGATAGAGGCTAAGAGGAAAGCCCTTCTGGCCTACAAGGCTAAGCCTCGCCCAGTACACTATAAGTTCTACGGACTGCCAGGAGCAAAGCCCAGCAGACTGCCCGTCAATGCGCCAACACATACTGGCTGAATATATGTAAAAGCATTCAGACAGCTGCCGATACAGGCAACGCAAGAGGGATGTACGAGGGCTTCAAGAAGACAATAGGTCCAATCCCATCTAAGACAGCCCCTCTCAAATCCAAAACAGGCGGGGTCATCGCCGATCCGGAAAAAACAGATGCAGAGATTGGGGAGCATTACATTGACCTGTACGCAACGCAAAACATTGTAACAGACATTGTAGAGCGTAACCAGACCTACCAGTAATGGAGGAGCTTGACACCCCACCCACTGTGGATGAACTCAGCAAAGCCATCGACTGTCTCGCCTGTGGGAAAGCACCCGGGAGCGACGGAATCCCACCAGAAGTCCTAAAGTGCGAAAAACCAGCCCTGCTACAGCCACTACAATACCTCCTTTGCCGCTGCTGGAAACAGTGTAACATTCCTCAAGACATGAGAGACGCTAACATCGTCACTTTGTACAAAAACAAAGGTGACAGGGGCGATTGCAACAACTATCGGGGCATCTCCCTGCTCAGCATCGTTGGTAAAGTGTTCTCCCGTGTCGACCTCGCCCGCCTGCAGGCCCTCGCTTCACTCATCTGCCCATGAGTCACAGTGTGGCTTCAGGGCTGGTCGATCAACAGTGGACATTATCTTCTACCGAGGCCAGCTACAGGAGAAGTGTCAGGAACAGCAGATGCCACTCTATATAGCATTCATCGACCTGACAAAGTCAGTCGAGACGGACTATTCCGCTTATTGCAGAAGGTTGGATGCCCACCACATCTGCTTGCGGTAGTCAGGTCCTTCCAAGACAACATGCACAGCGCTGTTTGCTACAATGGCGCAACCTCCAAGGAATTCCCAGTTAGAAGCGAAGTAAAGCAGGGCTGCGTCCTCGCGCCTACACTCTTCGGCATCGATTTCTCTATGCTACTCCAACACGCTATCAAGGACTGCAGTGAGGATGTCTTCATCTGCCCCGGATTATCTAATTTCCTGTCTGGAAATATATACAAAACCACGCCCACTTCGATCGGCTGCTCACAAACTCAATTTGACGATCCCGCGGACAAAACTCGTGACAGCTGGTCAGCGGGCCTTCACCTACTCCGGCCCCTCCGCATGGAACAACCTGCCACTCCAGCTGCGACAAAGCTCGAACTTTTACATTTTCAAGACCGGACTCAAGACTCACCTGTTTATTATTGACTCCTAGCCCACTTACATTTTTAAACATTTGTCTGTTATTGTTATCATCGTTAATTGTAATTGTAATTGTAATTGTAGATGTAATTGTTAAGCGCATAGAACTGATTGCGGGATATGCGCTATATAAGCTTCATTATTATTATTATTATTATTATTATCTACATCAGATCTGATGGCAAGCTCTACAACATAGCGCGTCTTCGTGCCAAGACCAAAGTTACAAAGGTACTCATTCGCGAGATGCTCTTCGCTAATGACGCAGCCTTGACATCACACACCGAAGACGGACTCAAGCAGCTGGCCACTTGCTTCTCCAATTCATGCAAGGAGTTCGGCATGACTGTAAGCCTAAAAAGACTAACGTTATTACTCAGGGCACAGAGACCCCTCCAATCATTGTCATCGATGGACTCAACTTGGAGGTTGTCGAGAACTTCACCTACCTTAGGTCCACTATCTCGTGTTCGCAGTTCATAAATTCTGAGATCAACAGCAGGATCGCCAAGGCAGCAACAGTAATGACCCAACTGAAACAACGAGTGTGGGACAACTCCAGGTTCACCGAGAAGACTAGATTGCGCGTCTACCACGCCTGTGTACTCAGCACTCTTATATATGGCTGTGAGTCATAGACCACCTACGCGAGGCATGAAAGGAAGCTCAACAGCTTCCACATGAGGTGCCTACAGTGCATACTGCGGAATCCAGTGGCAGAATAGGGTCTCCAATACAGAGGTGCTAGAGCGAGCCAGCCTAAGCAGTCTCCTTGCTGTGCTCAGTGAGAAACGCCTCAGGTGGCTCGGTCATGTAAGGAAGATGAATACAGGCCGCATCCCCAAAGACTTACGCTACGGAGAGCTGGTTGACGTTCATAGAATAAGGCACTTGATTCAGAGCTTCATTGACCTCGACAAATTGGGAATGTCAAGCTGCTTACCGACCAAACTAGAGGCTCGCAGTCAAGCTTTGCACATCGTGTGCAGAAACTGTGCGAAACGAGACAGCCATTCAGAAAAAGCGCTACAACAGCCATCCGCCTTCAAATGCCTCAAGTGCGGCAGGGATTGTAACACCCAAGTAGGTCTACACAGCGATTCTCGGCAGTGCAGCTGGACACCTCACCCATGAAGCTATTCTTATATTATTATATTGTATCAATTTTTTTGGTGCAGTATTCTAGACAATATATTTTGAATGTTCGATTGTAGTTTAACTTAAGCATACTCGATATAAAAAATGTAAATAATAAAGCAAATACGTCATGACTATGGCTAAAATAATTTTTTTTAAAACAGGATTGGAGATGGGGAGAGAGAGATATATGCTAATTAAAATTTGTACTTAAGCAACGAAGAGGTTGACCAAAAATGTATCGGTGCAGCAGAGTGACTAGTAAATATAAATTTTAAAAAATATTGATTATCAGTACGTACGTAATATGTAGATGACCCTTATCTTAGATATAGAACAATTTTGTTCTACTGAAAGTAAAACGATACATTGGTCTAGAAGTAGTATTTTCTCAAGCGTTTAATAAAGTAATCAATATTACTATGTTGCTTTTTTTTCTCAAATGATTTTTTATATCTAAATATCCATATAAATCCATAAATAGCTTACCGGCTTTCAGAAAAATGTCAATTTGAAGGGGATCACTTAGATCTGAATCCAGGTTGCTATTTTCTAGGAATTTCGCCTTGCATCTTAAAAAGACAAAAATAATGTAGTACACGTTTTACATTAATGAGTTAATACTATCTCTCTCTTTCTCTCTCTCTCTCTCTCTTTCTCTCTCTCTCTAATGTTACGACCACAATCCCCTTGTGGTCAGAGCAGTGTAAATGTTGTTGATAATTCTCGTTCGTCTTAGGTTAGAATGTGGTTATTATTATTTATATTTCAGTATTACACGAACTCTCCTTATTGTCCTGGGCACAAACTCGGGATTTGAGTTCTAACAGTTCCTTTCCTTGGACGTTGTACTTGTAAATAAATAAATATATATATTATAATATTGTAAACAATAAAATAAAATAGTAACTTGAGGAAGCTTCAGTGTAAAAGTTGCTGATAATTTTATTCAGGTGATAATGCCAACACAAGCGTCCAACAACAAACTCTCAAAAGAAAATATCTACAGAAACTCACGAAAAACTATATGTAACAACTCTTTTAAAACTGACTGTCTAGCCGGGCGTCCTGCCTTGAAAACTCGCGGAGGAGAGCAGGGAAAAGACCTATTAATACGCGGGGTGCAAATATTGGTATCATCACAAAACTCGTAAAACAAAACTAAAGTTCTAACATGAAATCCCCTAGCCATTCCGGGAATTTAAGGTTGGCACAAGAGTGGATTCCTAGAAAGTCTAGACTTAGTACCTCCCACAAAACTCATTGAGAGATAGCTATGGCGCTATTAATACATGACACTATATATATAGTGCCAAAGATTTTTATATGTTTTTTTTATTTGTTCATTCTAGTGTGTTTGTAATGGTTGGTTGAGGTTGGAAGGGTGCAATAATGCATGTCTAGAGTTGGTTAGCTTTGCATATTCTGGAATGAAGTTGTATACGATTTCCTCAGTTTTAGGGCATTATCTACAGTTAAGTGAGTGTATTGGCTTTATTCTGTGTAGGTGCTAGTAACGGGTCAAATGGCATTTAAAAAAAAAATAAAATATGGTGCCTTTGACTTTTAGAAGAAGGAGTTTAGCGTTGACTTGCTTGTTCAGCAAGTTTATTTTCTTGTTTATTGATATTTCCGTTCTTCAGGTGCCCATTGATTTAACAAGTGTCCTTTGAAGTTGATTCGTACTCGTGTCTCTTTTTAGTACAGTCAAATTGCCTTCTTTCTTTTTGGCAGGTATAATAATGTACATTTTTCATCATGTTGATGTATTGTTAAGACCACAGACCCCCTAGTGGTCTGAGTAACACAAATGATCTTTTTAATACTCGTTCGTCGAAGGGTAGACTTTAGCTAATATTTTTTTTATACTTCTGTATTACGCATATTCCTTATTGTCCTTGGAACAAACTCAGGATTTATCGTCTCACAGTTACTTTCTTGGCGATAAATAGTAGTTTAAAAAAAGAATTTTAAAGCATTTCATATATTTATTGTTAATGTGTAAACATAACTAAATTTAAAAACAGCTCAATTACTTATGTTTTTGAACCAGAAAAATATTGTTCATCATAAGGTTGTATTCCTTGCCTGATCAGGTTAGACATCTGCGAAAGGGTACTGTTTTGATTTCGTCTAAAGTTTTTAGGCTCTACTGCATTTTAAATTTTTATATCTCTTAGAAATTAAGATACTACTTTTTAAAGCAATTTTTTTTTACATTTACAGTGACACACTGACATTTAATCTTTATCAAATGTAAATTCGAATGAAAATGTTAAAATTTCTTATATTGGAAAGGAAAATAAACGTATTTTACTTGTAAATGCCGACATCTGAAGTTGATGCAGCTGTAATAAAGTAGGTGCTCGTATTGGCTCCACCCATTGAATTGTCGTTGAAAGTCCATTCAAATAGCGTGGCGCCATCTGGCGAAGAGCATGTCAGTGTGGCATTTTTTCCTTCCAACACGACAGTACTGTAACCGGGCGGTTGTGCTATTGTAGGCTTGGCCAACTTACCTAATTAAGTAAAACATCTATGACACATTATCTTATATCTTATACATTACAGACGCTCCTTCTATATAGAAGATTATTGCGTCCTACGCTCATCCGTGGTCCGAGTCTAGTCTTGCATTTTTATTAATGTTTTAAATGATGATAGGTTATTGGTTTTCCTGGTTTGTTCAGGCAACCCATTCCATGCCCGAATGCCACTTGGGAAGAAAGAGTACTTATATGCATTTGTTCTCGCATAAGGGACAAGGAAGGTGTTTTTGTCTTTATGTTTATCTGAGCTTTGCAACAGATTGTTATTGGGTTGTATTTCTAAATTAGAGTTTAATGCCTTATGTATTATTACTACTTTACTCTTTGCCCTTCTGTCCTCTAGTGTTTCTAGGTTTAGTGATTTGACTAATGGTGTTACTCTTGTCAATTGGGAATATTCACTAGTTATAAACCTTGCAGCTCTTTTTTGAATGTGTTCTAATTTTTTAATGTTTTATTTAGTTGATGGGTCCCATACAGATCCTGCATATTCTAGTATAGGCCTAACTAATGTGAGATAGCATTTTAGTTTTATATTCTTATTACATTTGTAAAAGTTCCTTTTTATGAATCCTAATGTTTTGTTTGATTTTTTAATTACTTCATCAATGTGAGGGCTCCAAGATAACTTATCATTTATTATTACTCCTAGATACTTAGCATTGCTAGTTTGAGTTAGTTCTTTACCATGAATGAAGTAGTTTGTTATTATTTGTTTCTTTTTCTTGGATACCCTTATTAGTTGGCATTTTTCTGGGTGAAAAGACATACTCCAGTTTGATTCCCATTTTTGTAGTTCATCTCGGTCTTTTTGTAAAAGTTCACTATCTTTTCCTGTCTTTATTATTCTATAAATTATGCAATCATCAGCAAATAATCTTACTTTTGTGCCTGTGTTGATGCAATTTGGCAGATCATTAATGTAAATTAGAAATAGTAGGGGCCCCAGAACAGTTCCTTGTGGAACTCCTGAGTTTACTGTTATTGGTGATGACTTAGAGCCATTTATTATCACAGTTTGTTCTCTGCCTATAAGAAAGTCCTGAATCCACTGATGTAAGGGAACAGAGATGCCAAAGTATTTAAGCTTTTTAAGAAGACTAGAATGATGAACTTTATCAAATGCTTTTGAAAAATCTAGTAATATAGCATCAATTTGGTTGTTATTATCTAATCCCTTAGACAAGTCATCTTTTAAGCCTATCAATTGAGTCTCACATGATCTATTTTTCCTGAAGCCATGTTGGTGTTGGCACAGTGCATTTAGTTTGTCTAGATGATTTACTATACTACTATATATTATATGTTCAAGTAATTTACATGTTATGCTTGTTAGAGAAACAGGTCTATAATTTCCGGGGTCAGATTTATCTCCTTTTTTGAAAAGGGGGGTTACATTGGCTATTTTCCAATCGTTGGGCACTTTGCCCTGGTTTAGAGAGGCCTGAAAAAGTATTTTAAAGATTGGAGATATTTCATTAGTTAGTTCTTTAAGCAGTCTTGCTGGTATTTCATCTGGACCAGACGCTTTGTTTACTTTTAAGTTGGTTAGGAGTTGTTTAATGCCTTTTTCATCTACATTTATATTTCCTATCTCTTCTAGTTTGTTTAAATTTATGAATATTTTTTTGTCACCTGGATTTGAAAAAGATGATGCAAAGTGTGTGTTTAGGATATTAGCTTTAGTTTCATTATCATTATAAGTTTTGTTTTTTTGGCCTTTTAGTGGAGCTATGTCTGTAGTGTCCATTTTTCTTGATTTAATGTAGGACCATAAGTTTTTATTATTATCTTTAGAAATTACATTGTTTACATATTCATTCTGCAGTTGTATGCTTAGTTTCTGAGTTAAATGTTTAATTTTTAGGTTTTTTTTATGTAGTCTAATTGAATTAGTTGCCTTAAACTTTTTGAATAGATTTTCTTTTTGTTTACACAGTTTCTTTAGTTTAGTGTTAAACCAACAATTGTTAATTTTATTTGATGTTTGTTTTGTTGGCACAGAGTCAGCCATTATTGCTTTTAAGTTGGTTTTTATAAATTGCCAAATATCTTCAACTGGACTATCTATATTGTATTTAGTAAGAAAATTGGTTTGGAATTTTATTGCTGCTTGATGTAGTTCTGTTGTGTTACATTTATTCCAGAGATAAATTATTCTTTTAGGTTTCTTGCTAATTTGGATTTTTATTTTGTTATTAACTCTGACAATATCATAATCTGAAAGTCCAGGGATTATTTCATATTCTAATACTAGTCCTGGTCTGTTCGTTAAAAATAAATCTAGTATATTATGGTTTCTTGTTGGTTTTTTATTTATTTGGTCTAAGTTTAGATTTTGGATGGTATTGATACACATTTCATTTATGTCTTTTGTGTTTTGATGCTTTTCTATAGAGTAGCTATTCTAATTTATATCAGGGAGGTTGAAGTCCCCCATTATCCAAATTATAGCATTTTTATATTTAGTTTCAATACTTGTCAGCTGATTACACAGATCAGACATGTACTCTGATGTTGAGTTTGGTGGTCTGTAAACACTGCCTACAATTAGTGGTTTGGAATTAGGTCTGCTTATTTTACAAAATACTGACTCTATGTTATTTTGAGTTTCGAATTTAATTTCTTCAGCTATTAGGGTAGATTTTATGGCTAGTAAGACTCCTCCATGCCTGTCTGACCTATCTTTCCTAAAAATGACATAATTATTATGGAATATCTCCGTGTTGTAAATATCTGGGCTAAGCCATGTTTCGGAACCTGCAATTATGTCTGGTTCTTCATTGACTGCTAAGGAAATTAAATTTACACATTATTTATTTTTAACTGTGTTAAACGTTTGGAATCAAATGCAACATTCACTAACCTCGTTATGATATGTAAGTAGACATTATTGACTATTTATTGTATTTTAGGAAATATTTATATATATATATAAATGATTTGTACTGAAATCTAAGTAATATGTAAAGTAAATGCAGAATGAAAGAAGCGTCTTACTTCCACATCCAGTGCGTATAGCTGCA
This sequence comes from Anisus vortex, assembly GCA_949126835.1. Taxonomy (NCBI): domain Eukaryota; kingdom Metazoa; phylum Mollusca; class Gastropoda; family Planorbidae; genus Anisus; species Anisus vortex. The sequence continues at coordinate 10,138,626 of OX421498.1, read as the reverse complement.
GAAGAACTATCACAAGTACAAACTTTTGATGTTGAATCACAATCTCCAGTAGTGTGAGTCGAGACTACACATGTAGCAGAATTGGTACTAGTGGCTCCAAACACCGACTCTAAAACTGAGACAAAATTACATTTTCTTTCAATTCAACATTTTCTAGTAATTTAATTAGTAACATAAATGTTAGAATAGCCAATCAGTATTTGTGCCACCCTTAATGAAGTTTATGTGTGGAGATAATTTCCTATGTGCTGCTTTCATTTCAGAAACGTCATTGAATAAACAAGTTTAAAAATATTGCCGAAAACCGCTAATGGTAACTTAGCGGGTGTCTGAAGCAGCTGTCAATCTGCGTACAAAAAAAAATAAACAATATTTCGTATAAGGTCTTTAAATGCATTTTTGGCGTTGCAAAGAATTTGCCCTCTTTGCATATAAAGTAAAATAAAAAATATATATTTAAATATATATTTGTTCGCTATAGGCTTTTAAACCGTTTGACTAATTCGACAAAAGTTAAATGTATAATTCGAAAACGTACTCCAAAATATAATTTTATTGTATGACTTAAAATCATATATGTTTTTATTTTATTAAGTAAAAAAAGGATATCCATCTATACAAATAAATATAACCGTACATAATAAATGGCCGTTTCCGTTCAATTACCATGTTGAACGTGAAATTCACTATGTTGAATGCGAGGCTCGTATCGGATTTTCCCAATTCTGCTGATGTTTTTTTTCAATGTTGCGAATCCTTATTTCAAAAGTTACTAACCACAATTTGGCTTGGAGAGTTTGAGAATGGTGTAGGCTAGTTTAAAAAAAAATAGCGTATGACGTAATGTCTATCAAATCATTTCTTTTTTCATCATAGATGTTTGCATTATCTTTTAAGTAAAAGTAACCATATGTTTTAATTATTTAATAAATTCACGTCGCTATTGCGTACATACTTTATTAGGCGACTTGACTTTCTACACTCTATAAATTAAATGATACTAATTATAAAGGACAAGTTATTAATGATTACTTTTAAATAGCTGAAGCCTGACAGCAACAATTTTTTTTAATGTGCATGTGCCAGGGCGACCGAACACAATATAAAAAAAAGCTAAATACCGAAAGAAACATAATTAATAGGCCTACTGTTTTATTGATACAATAATCAAGAACAAAAACTAAATACCGAAAGAAAAGTTCTTAATACTGTTTTATTGATACAATAAGCAAGAACAAAAAATAAATACTGAAAAAAAATCGTTGTCTCTATAGTTTTTATTGCATTGAAATATTATTTTCTAATTTTGGTTTTATTATTTACCTTTTTTTTTTAAATTTGTATTTGTGTTTGTTTTTTTCTTTTAGATATTATTTTATTGTTCATTTAATATTATTAATAACAAGTCAAGTCAACACAACTGTTTGCTACTTTTTAATATAGAATTAAAAAGTCTCTTTAAAATACCCGGACGAGCATTTCGGCTCTTGATTCCAGGGCGTAACACTTATGATTTAGCCGAAGGCGTGGCATGCCGTATAACAGGAAATGTTTCCGCAGCCTAGCCATCTTTCACTGCGGTTCCCCTAAGGATCATTATCGTGTTGGCTCGCCAGAAAACATGCACTGTCATCCGGTATCACTAATCCTATACTATAGGTACAAGCACCCAGGCACCGGCTGGTTCTCGAGACGGGATTGCAGCGTCTATTGCTTCCTCCCCACCAATTCCGAAGCCTCTTGGCAGTGTAATGTATCTCGGATCTTCGGGGGCTGTCCCCCTTGCGTTCGCCCGCCGGTGTATTCTTAATGGTAATGTAATAGGTTAACATCGTTCTGTCAATCATAATTTCGAAGTCGCAATTAGTTCTGTGGAAATTGCGTTTTTAGCTTTAAGTCTTGATCTTCACGAGAAACTTGTTTTTAAAATATAGACTGGTCATTTGAGAAGAGATGATTATTAGGTAGTCTACTCCAGAGTCTTGAGTAAGAAGGACGTGTATAATAATGAGATCGAATAAATGGACTTAAAATGTTTGAAGCTCTGAAGATATTCAAAATGGAACTATGTATTTTTTCAATGTACATGTGATGGATATATATATATATATATATATATATATATATATATATATATATATATATATATATATATATATATATATATATATATATATATATATTAAAATTGTGTGTTGCAATCAAGTGTTATTAAATCTATTATAAATAGAAACTGTTATCTGTCCTGTGTAGTTTAAGGCAGAAAGGAGAAATTGCACTTATATTATAGCTACACGTTATTGACATATCATTTAAAAATGTGTTTTTATATATGGTTCAATGGTCAACCAAAAGTACCATTAGCAAAAACGTCAAAGGAAAAATCAGTATGATAAATATGTAGAAAACTTCACACCTTCAAATGTTGAAGATGACTGCTAGATAAATTGCTTAAACATAATTGTGGACACTGCAATTCAGTCCTTGCTGCCGAGATTTGAACAGCTGAAATCAAACCACAATCTATCTGAGTTTCTTATCTGCTTCAAGAACCTTCAGCGTGATGACATACGAAAGTTTAGAGAGAGCCTCGATTGACGTCATCAACATTGACGTCATCAACAGTCTTGAGTAAAAAGGACGTGTATAATAATGAGATCGAATAAATGGACTTAAAATGTTTGAAGCTCTGAAGATATTCAAAATGGAACTATGTATTATTTCAATGTACATGTGATGAATATATATATATATATTTATATATATATATATATATATATATATATATATATTAAAATTGTATGTTGCAATCAAGTGTTATTAAATATATTATAAATAGAAACTGTTATCTGTCCTGTGTAGTTTAAGGCAGAAAGGAGAAATTGCACTTATATTATAGCTACACGTTATTGACATATCATTTAAAAATGTGTTTTTATATATGGTTCAATGGTCAACCAAAAGTACCATTAGCAAAAACGTCAATGGAAAAATCAGTATGATAAATATGTAGAAAACTTCACACCTTCAAATATTGAAGATGACTGCTAGATAAATTGCTTAAACATAATTGTGGACACTGCAATTCAGTCCTTGCTGCCGAGATTTGAACATTTGAAATCAAACCACAATCTATCTTAGTTTCTTATCTGCTTCAAGAACCTTCAGCGTGATGACATACGAAAGTTTAGAGAGAGCCTCGATCAAGCATTGACGTCATCAACAGACCAAGCGGCAGATATATGTAGGCGAGAATTAGCTGATGAACTGGAATCTTTACGGCATATTGTACTAAATACCGCCGAAACTCCGGCAGAAATTTTGACTTATCTGTCCACTAATGAAAGGCACATCTTTTCCAAACTACAATATCCGCAACTGTGGCATATGTTGAAATAATCTTCTCGCGCCTCAAACTAATCAAGAATTACTTGAGGTCAACAATTCAAAAAGATTGAAAAACTTGGTTATCACTTGCTATTGAGCGTGATATATGTAGAAAACATAATTTTGATGATATCATTTATGAGTACGCTACACGCACGCTCTTTAAGTAAAGATAACTTAATCGTGATTCTCTAATCAGTAAAGATATATAAAATGCAAAGACGAATGTATTGTCTATTAAAAATCTTAATTATATATATATATATATATATATATGTCACGTGGCGGGGAGTGACCACTTAATCACCACGTAAGCTTTATAAGTTGGGGTTCGATCTGCACCTGAGCCTCCTGTGTGTCGTGCCTTCTGTATGATTAAGTAAAAGTGACTGAATTATGTCACACTGTGTGGCAGGCAGGCTCGTATGTGTATACTTTCCTTCTTATAAGAGTTGTCTGCATAAATAGATAAGAGATGAATTATTCTTATTCTATCATTGTTGGCTGCGTATTGTTTTAAGGAATGAGCCAGAGTACTTTGCTAGAGATTAAAGTATTAATGATCACATTTATATTTATGTGTGTAGAATTCCATGGCTCGTCTGAGGTAATTATGCAGATGTTTGGCTATACTAAACACAACATCGATTATAGTCACTAGAGAACACGAGCGAAAAACATTATTCTAAAGTTTAATCACATTGATACTGAGTATAACGTTTCATATATCATACATAATATTCTAGTGACATAGTTCAATAATACAAACAGCAAGGATACAAAATGAACTTAGTCGGGGCCCCAAAAGGGGCCATGCGGCCCGAAGGCACGCAGTTTCCGACCGACCTTCGAGCCTAGACTGCTCGTCAACTCCAAGTAAAAGTTAAATCTATTACTAAAAGCAAGAATAGTCACGTGATGCAAAATGGGAGTTGTAGGGGGAATGTACATGTTTTCTTAGTCTTATTGACAGAAGTAGGGAAAGAAGAGAGGGTGGGGTTATCTCACGCCTCTGACCGTAGTGGGTTTGTGGTGGTGGACGACATCTAAAGCCCTTTTCTGTGGTCAGAATGTGTTTTCTTCAGGGTCGGCTCATTACGTTATACGGCTTATAGCGGTTAACTCGACCACCTTTTTAAGTACATGTTATATCTCGTTGGTCGAGAACGTAAGGAGGTACGGGGGGTTGAAGGTCAAGGAGGTGGGCTCAGTGATGATTGCGCCACATATGACCTTGACTTGTTTTCCGATCTTCCGTGGTACGGGAAGGGGGGTGATAAGCACACTCATTTTACAGCAGTTAGAATATACATGAATGGGAACTAACATATATAACTAGTCATATAACAATAAGTAATATACATAATGTCATATATATTGTTTTTCTAATAATTGGAACACGCAATGTTTATTCTTCTTCCCCCTCTTTTTCTCATCAAACATGATTTTGTGGGCGGGGCTTAGGCTTCCGATCGCCTGACGTTTAGTGGGAAGACAAATGATTCTACTTAATGTTGGGATTCTGTGTTGATCTCAAATTCTCAGGGTCTGGGAACGACTCATTATTTAATAGGGGAAGTTCCTATCATTTTGTTATGAGTTTTGTAATGATACCATGATTTTCACCCCTACTGTTAATGGGTCTGTCCCTTGCACCACTCGGATGGTATTTAATGATTTGTTTTGTCTGAAAGACAGAGTGTTTCAAAATATGTTCCTTTGAGAACGTTTGTGTTTGCACTATTTTATTCTAACTGTACATAATAGATATATTGTATATATTGAACATATCACCTGAATTAAACTATCAACAACAGTTACACTGAAGCTTCCTTGTCAAGTTACTATTCTATTCTGTTGTATACATTACTATAAGATTTATCTACTACTCTAATGTCCAAGAAAGGAAATGTTGGAACACAAATACTGAGTTTGTGCCATGACTATAAGAAGAGTTCGTGTAATACTGAAACATAAATAATAATAATGTGCTGAGAGGTGCTAGTATGGAGGCAGTGGAAGCTCCACTGCACAGAATAAAACTCGAGTCGGATATTTTTACAGGTAACATCGTAGTGGGAGTGTGGCGCGCACTACCCGTCAAAGGCGTTTCCATGATATTAGAAAATGACATTATGGGCGGCAGAGTCACTGTCGAGCCCATGATTAAAGTGTTGGAGACATAGATGGCGGAGGACAAAAACCTACGTCCTGCCAATGAACGCCCAACATGTGCACTGACAAGAGCAATGCAGAAAAAGAAGTCGGTAAAGACTCCTGCTACGCCGTGTAGTGCAACGAAAGATGTGTTTGTCTGTTCTAAAGACACACATGCGAATGAAACAGTGATAACAGAAACACCTGACATCGATTTAAGTGCTACGTTCTTTGCTGAACTAACAACTGGTGATGCAACAGAGAACGAAAACATTTTGTCACCAAAGCAGAAATTGGTGAAAAAACAATTGACTGACGAAGTAATAATGCAACTCAGAATGAAAGCTGTTGATGAAAAGACTGCAGATGCAATGGCGGAATGTTTCTACATGAAAGATGAAGTGTTAATGAAAAAGTCAAAACCGCTCAACTTCTTATCTGCTTCAAGAACCTTCAGCGTGATGACATACGAAAGTTTAGAGAGAGCCTCGATCAAGCATTGACGTCATCAACAGACCAAGCGGCAGATATATGTAGGCGAGAATTAGCTGATGAACTGGAATCTTTACGGCATATTGTACTAAATACCGCCGAAACTCCGGCAGAAATTTTGACTTATCTGTCCACTAATGAAAGGCACATCTTTTCCAAACTACAATATCCGCAACTGTGGCATATGTTGAAATAATCTTCTCGCGCCTCAAACTAATCAAGAATTACTTGAGGTCAACAATTCAAAAAGATTGAAAAACTTGGTTATCACTTGCTATTGAGCGTGATATATGTAGAAAACATAATTTTGATGATATCATTTATGAGTACGCTACACGCACGCTCTTTAAGTAAAGATAACTTAATCGTGATTCTCTAATCAGTAAAGATATATAAAATGCAAAGACGAATGTATTGTCTATTAAAAATCTTAATTATATATATATATATATATATATGTCACGTGGCGGGGAGTGACCACTTAATCACCACGTAAGCTTTATAAGTTGGGGTTCGATCTGCACCTGAGCCTCCTGTGTGTCGTGCCTTCTGTATGATTAAGTAAAAGTGACTGAATTATGTCACACTGTGTGGCAGGCAGGCTCGTATGTGTATACTTTCCTTCTTATAAGAGTTGTCTGCATAAATAGATAAGAGATGAATTATTCTTATTCTATCATTGTTGGCTGCGTGTTGTTTTAAGGAATGAGCCAGAGTACTTTGCTAGAGATTAAAGTATTAATGATCACATTTATATTTATGTGTGTAGAATTCCATGGCTCGTCTGAGGTAATTATGCAGATGTTTGGCTATACTAAACACAACATCGATTATAGTCACTAGAGAACACGAGCGAAAAACATTATTCTAAAGTTTAATCACATTGATACTGAGTATAACGTTTCATATATCATACATAATATTCTAGTGACATAGTTCAATAATACAAACAGCAAGGATACAAAATGAACTTAGTCGGGGCCCCAAAAGGGGCCATGCGGCCCGAAGGCACGCAGTTTCCGACCGACCTTCGAGCCTAGACTGCTCGTCAACTCCAAGTAAAAGTTAAATCTATTACTAAAAGCAAGAATAGTCACGTGATGCAAAATGGGAGTTGTAGGGGGAATGTACATGTTTTCTTAGTCTTATTGACAGAAGTAGGGAAAGAAGAGAGGGTGGGGTTATCTCACGCCTTTGACCGTAGTGGGTTTGTGGTGGTGGACGACATCTAAAGCCCTTTTCTGTGGTCAGAATGTGTTTTCTTCAGGGTCGGCTCATTACGTTATACGGCTTATAGCGGTTAACTCGACCACCTTTTTAAGTACATGTTATATCTCGTTGGTCGAGAACGTAAGGAGGTACGGGGGGTTGAAGGTCAAGGAGGTGGGCTCAGTGATGATTGCGCCACATATGACCTTGACTTGTTTTCCGATCTTCCGTGGTACGGGAAGGGGGGTGATAAGCACACTCATTTTACAGCAGTTAGAATATACATGAATGGGAACTAACATATATAACTAGTCATATAACAATAAGTAATATACATAATGTCATATATATTGTTTTTCTAATAATTGGAACACGCAATGTTTATTCTTCTTCCCCCTCTTTTTCTCATCAAACATGATTTTGTGGGCGGGGCTTAGGCTTCCGATCGCCTGACGTTTAGTGGGAAGACAAATGATTCTACTTAATGTTGGGATTCTGTGTTGATCTCAAATTCTCAGGGTCTGGGAACGACTCATTATTTAATAGGGGAAGTTCCTATCATTTTGTTATGAGTTTTGTAATGATACCATGATTTTCACCCCTACTGTTAATGGGTCTGTCCCTTGCACCACTCGGATGGTATTTAATGATTTGTTTTGTCTGAAAGACAGAGTGTTTCAAAATATGTTCCTTTGAGAACGTTTGTGTTTGCACTATTTTATTCTAACTGTACATAATAGATATATTGTATATATTGAACATATCACCTGAATTAAACTATCAACAACAGTTACACTGAAGCTTCCTTGTCAAGTTACTATTCTATTGTGTTGTATACATTACTATAAGATTTATCTACTACTCTAATGTCCAAGAAAGGAAATGTTGGAACACAAATACTGAGTTTGTGCCATGACTATAAGAAGAGTTCGTGTAATACTGAAACATAAATAATAATAATTAAAGTCTCCCCTAGGACTAACGATGATTATCAACAAGATCTACACAGCTATGGCAAAAGGGGATTGTGGACGTAACAAAATTTGGGGGCTTGTCAGGGATATTTAAGTTCTACTTTGTCTGCTCTAGGATTAGAAAAAAATTGTTGATCTCGTCTGGAAAATTTGAGTTATATTTTTCCTGACCTAGAAATATTTTATGACATTAGTAGTACTGAGAGCGGCATATTTGTGTTTCGTTTTCTAGGACTGTGAAACTATTCTTTTTAAAAAAGAGGAAAGAACTGGTTTGCGTATTTATACCTTGGAAAGTGTGAAGATTCCACGAAGTGTGTAATATTATATTGTGCAAATTTCTGGACAAATCGTAAGTTGGAACTTTATATTTTATTATACAATATATACTACTCTACTATCACAAATATTTCGAACGCTATACTATGGCTTCGAATATATCAAGTGACGAACTTAATGCCATGTCATTTGCTGAACTAAAAGAATTAGCTGAGTCCTTTGGGATTGAGGCAGGACAGGCAAGACCGAATCGTAATCGTTTGATCAAAGAAATTATGACATGTTTGAACGGGCAGAATGCCATGAACACTGGTAATGCAGTTGAAGTGGGCCAGAACGATATCAATGAAGGTTATGTAGCTCCCAGTGGGGGCGAGGTAAGAAATATGTCAACTAGATCATCAATCAATGATGAAGATGAAGGGTTGAGTAAAAACCTAAAATTCCAATTAGCTATGAAGCTATGAAGAGAATGGAATTGGAAAGAATGGGGATAGAAACTGAAAGAGAAAATGAAAGAATTAGGATAGAAACTGAAAGGGAAAATGAAAGAATTAGGATAGAAACTGAAAGGGAAAATGAAAGAATTAGGATTGAAAGCAGAGAAAGGATAGAGATGGCACGCATGAACAAACCTGACCATCGTAGGGACAGCAATGATATGGATATTAGCGCAATGAAGCAACACTTGCCTATATTCAGAGAAGAAGATGTTCAAGATTTCTTTTTGCTTTTTGAGAGGATAGCTGTAGTTTATCAGTTCCCTGATGATAAGATGGCTTTATTGTTAAAGTCAACTCTCAACAAAGGAAAAGCTTTGGACGTAGTGTTGAGTTTAACACCCGAGGAAATAAATGACTATGAAGTGATCAAAGATAGGGTGCTAAAAAGTTTGTCCCTGACACCAGAAAAATATAGAAAGCTATTTAGAGACAGAAAGAAGGCATATGATCAAACTCATGTAGACTTTTTGAGACAAAAGGAGAAAATGTTAGAACAGTGGCTAAGGTCACAGAATGTAAGTGAGTTGGATAAACTCAAGAACCTAATATTGTTTGAGGAATTCAATGATTGTATTCGAGTGGATATTAAAACCCACATCTCAGACCGAGGGGTTGAAGATGTGCATGAAGCTGCTAGATTGGCAGATAACTATGCCATAATTTACGCCAGCATAAAGCCATATTATGCTGACAAACCCAAAGTGCACAAACCAGAGCCCAAGGAGGCTAGTAAACCAAAAGAGACAAGTGAAAACAATAATAAGAACAGTGGTGTAAATAATAATAGTAACTTAGTTTATTTCAGGAAGCAGACAGATGTAAATAAAGCAAAGGTGGTATGTTTCAAATGCAAGAAAGAGGGTCACTTGAAGAAAGATTGTTGGATCCTTACCAAGAAGCAAGGTGCTATTCTACACTGTGCCAGAGTACAGAAAGACAGCAAGCAGACAGAAGAAGTGTGCAACACAGGGTCAAGAAACTCAAAAGAAATGCGGCCGGCATCGCCCATAGTTGTGGAGTCGATGGTTTTTGAGAACAGTCTATCTAAGGTAAAAGAGAATAGCTGTACTCAATCTATTATGCTTTCAGAAGGCCGTGAGGAATAGATGGTTCCTGAATACCCGGAAGACGACCTATCCGATTTTCGACCCTTTGTCTACGAGGGGACAGTGTCGACAGAAGTCGTTGTACTCAGCAAGAATAAAATACAGATATTACGTGACACGGGTTCTGATGTCTGCGTGATCCTGGAGGGCAGTGTGCCGTTAACGGATGCCACTAGTACCAGTGAGTATGTTGTGCTGAGAGGTGCTAGTATGGAGGCAGTGGAAGCTCCACTGCACAGAATAAAACTCGAGTCGGATATTTTTACAGGTAACATCGTAGTGGGAGTGTGGCGCGCACTACCCGTCAAAGGCGTTTCCATGATATTAGAAAATGACATTATGGGCGGCAGAGTCACTGTCGAGCCCATGATTAAAGTGTTGGAGACATAGATGGCGGAGGACAAAAACCTACGTCCTGCCAATGAACGCCCAACATGTGCACTGACAAGAGCAATGCAGAAAAAGAAGTCGGTAAAGACTCCTGCTACGCCGTGTAGTGCAACGAAAGATGTGTTTGTCTGTTCTAAAGACACACATGCGAATGAAACAGTGATAACAGAAACACCTGACATCGATTTAAGTGCTACGTTCTTTGCTGAACTAACAACTGGTGATGCAACAGAGAACGAAAACATTTTGTCACCAAAGCAGAAATTGGTGAAAAAACAATTGACTGACGAAGTAATAATGCAACTCAGAATGAAAGCTGTTGATGAAAAGACTGCAGATGCAATGGCGGAATGTTTCTACATGAAAGATGAAGTGTTAATGAAAAAGTCAAAACCGCTCAACTCTAGTACAAACGAGTGGGACAGTATTCACCAGATTGCAATACCTAAGTGCTATCGTCAAGATATACTGCGTATGGCGCATGATCTTCCTTTCGCTTGTCACATGGGAGTCCGAAAAACTCACCACCGTATCCTCCCTATACTTCTACTGGCCAGGACTGAGAAGAGATGTCGAACAATACTGCAAGACTTGCCACGTATGCCAAATGGTAGGACGTCCTAACCAACGAAATCCTGTCGCTCCACTCCAGCCGATACCAGCGTTAGACGAACCATTCAGTCATATACTCATTGATTGCGTGGGCCCGTTGCCGAAAACAAAAGCCGGTTTTCAATATCTGCTCACAGTCATGTGTTCATCCACTCGCTTCCTGGAAGCCATTCCGTTGCGGAACATAACAACAGTGAAGGTGGTAGACGCCCTGACAAATTTCTTCACACGTTATGGCCTACCGAAGACAGTACAGTCCGACCAGGGGACTAACTTTACTTCGAACATTTTCAAACAAGTCATGGAACAATTAGGGATAAGCCATAGGCTATCAAATGCCTATCATCCTGAGAGCCAGGGAGCTCTGGAAAGGTTTCATCAGACATTAAAATCGATGCTTAAAAAGTACTGTTATGAAAACGAGAAAGACTGGGATACGGGTGTGTCTTATGTACTGTTCGCTGCAAGGGAGGCCACTTAGGAATCCCTGGGGTTTAGCCCATTCGAACTTGTGTATGGACACTCAGTCAGAGGTCCGTTGAAACTTCTACATGAAACTTGGCTAACGGACAGTGAACCGATTGGACTTTTGTCATATGTAGATAAATTTAAAAATAGGCTTTATCATGCTTTTAACCATGTGAAGATTTATTTTCCACAGATGCAGGAGCGTATGAGACAGAACTATGACCGTAAAGCTACAGCTAGAACTTTTGCACCAGGTGACAAAGTTCTTGTGTTTCTACTTTTGCAAAATCAGCCTTTAAGTGCAAAGTTTAGTGGACCCTATGAGATAGAGTCAAAGCTTGGCGAGGTCAATTATTTGATAAAGACTTTTGACCGGAGACAAAAGCAGAGGGTATGCCATATTAATTTACTTAAGCCTTATGTTTCCAGGGAAAAGAGTAAACCACGGGATGCCCCCATGATTTCGTTAGCTAGAGTCCCGACGGACTTATCTAGGATAGAATATAAGTTTGCAGAAAGTAAACTTAATAATACAGAAGCCCTTAAGAGCTTAGATACAAGGCTAGAACATCTTCCGGTAGAAGATAAGGAGAAGATTATTGAGCTGGTACATGAAAATAGGTTAATGTTTACAAATGTTCACAGTAGGACACATGTCATAGAGCTCGATGTAGTGTTAACCGAGGGTGTCAGGTCTATTAAGCAGCATCCATATAGAGTTGACCCCATCAGATCTGAGCAGATTAGAGCAAATGTAAAGTGCAGGTTAGAAGATGACATAGGAGAAAAATGTGATAGCAAATGGTCTACACCCTGTGTGAAGGTACCAAAAGCCGACCACACACTGCAGTTTTATAGAGACTTTGGGAAATAAAGTAATTTGACAAAGACCGACTGGTATCCCATTCCCGTATCATTGACAAGATAGATACTAAAGACAACTTCACAGCTGATACTCTATCTCGGGTGCTACATGATTGACTGAATAACCCAATGCTTCTTTTTCAGATCATCTCACTTGTTCATTAAGAATGTGTCATGATAACCTATCATTCGTTTGAATTTTGATTATAAAATACCTATAGAATACTTGTATCATACAGAAGTCAAGTCTTTTGAAAGTAATAATAATTTTTCAATCATGTATTATATTGATGTTCTGATATATTTTAAATTCATTTGATTATGGAAAAGAAATTCTATTTAAATGTTGATGCATGATGCAATAAATATATGAATATGCACGTATTTACCTGATATGGATGGATAAAATTAATTGTCATCACATGCAATTAAGTGGGAAAACTTTGAGCTAGTTGATTTATTATCTTGTTTTATTTTAGTTAATGAATGGAAATAAATAATAATATGTACAATTTTTATCTTAGAAAGAGATGTAATATCAATTGGTATAAATTAACAGATAATATTGGAAATCTATTGCTAAATTGTTATATCATGGTAATAGAATGGGAAAAACTAGTTGATATTCACTATGTTGTATAGGTTATTATATATTCCATATATCCAGGAACGGAGGGAAACAAAGGTACCTAAAGGTGTGCACTCATTCAACCCTGAAAAAACTTTTATATTAAACTTTCAAATTTGCCAAAAACGCATAATAGTGGATTACATTTTAATTTTTAGATTACTGTAGTATTCGTAACTAGAGCGTATTTTCTCCTCATATTTGTGAAAAGAGGAAGTATCATCATCTTAGGTATGAACCCTGTTAATGTCAAGTTGACACTGTAATTTAAAGGGGAACTAACCTATAGTTTGATTCGAGTTACGTATTACTTATCTTTTGGTTTGTATATTAGAAGTAAACTGTTGAAAATTGACAGAGTTTGAGCAATGTTATATTTGTTTAAATAGATTGAAACTTTTTGCAAATTTTTGGTGGAAATTCACACAACTGTACATAGTTAAAATAAGAATGACTAGAATATTTTGGAATTATTTGTACTTGTTGAGACATTAGTTAATATTAATATTAACGGGGAAATATTTGTCCATCACGTTATAATCACAATTACCATTGGGTAGTGACACTTTTTATAATTTAGTTGTGCCAGTGAGCCATGTTTGCTTAAATTGTCTTATAATCTTCCATTGATTGATGGTTGTTAAAACGATAGTGTTAAGTACGAAAAATGTACCATGTTGAGTATTACTTGGGTAATTATGGTACATTATTTTCTTCATTGGGTGGGGGCGTGTCATATATATTGTTTTTCCAAGAATCGGAACACGCAATGTTTATTCTTCTTCCCCCTCTTTTTCTCATTAAAGGGTAAGTCCTGCCTGAAAATCAAATACGTAAAGTATATATTTTCTGAAAGCTTATTTAAAAATAAGATTTATCAAATATTATATTTATTTTTATTCTTTTGAAAAATGTGTTTAATTAATTAATAAATCGTGTAATTATTGATTGACCTAAAAAACGACCATGCAGTGACTTCCCTTCCTTGTGACGTCACAAGTGCAAGACAGGGTGAAGTCTTATATAGCCTTCTATTTGCCGTAAACATTTTGTGCGAGAGGATTTTGTAAACATTCTTGCAGTCGAGAAGGGCTTTCAAAAGAAGAAATCTTGAATGCCTAAAGCATTCCGTCCATTCACAAGGATATATGTTCCTTAAAATGCAAAGTTAGGTGGCAAAACAATTACAATGCAGGCCTAAATCTAAGACTGATTCGGAAGCACCCTCAAACAAGACAGACGATCGGAGAGAAAAAAAGCATAGGCCTACTCATAAGAGATTTGAAAAAAGAATTATTATCAAAGGTAAATTTTTAAAAAATTCATAAGACTCTCATTACTCTACTCTTTGGCTAAGCAACTACATTTAAAAAAAAGTTAATAGACTTTTGACTTAGGCCTATACCTGCCTTTGACCAATGTCCTATGTAAATGTTATGGCCTAGTCTATAATTATAGACTATAGACTCACTATATTATAGTGTCTATAGATGGGGTTATAGTAGGCCTATAGTATAATTATAGGCTTATAGGTATAGACTACTATAGATCTAACTACTACTATAAGTCTAAGTACTTTAAGTGGCTTTAGGCCTAGCCTATATTATAGATTATAGCCTATTAACCTATTATTTAGTCATGCAGTAGCAGTAGCCTATATTAGACTTTAGTCACAGACAATAACTGTATAGGGCTTTATTATAGGACCTATTAGTTTACAAAATCTATAGGCCTAAAGTTTACTTGTAATAAACTGTATCATAGCTAAAAACCCATGTTGTAGGCATAGTAGGCTCATATAAATGATTCAAAGGCCTATTTAATCTGTAGGCTAAAAGCCTAATGCCTAATGGTAAATACTAAAATTCTGAGTAGAGCCTATTCTTTCTTTAAAGGTCTACTATATATCCATTACATGCCATATATTGTTAGCTATACTTTGCTATAATTTGCTTAAAATGTTATATTATTGTAATTGTTGTAAATAACATATATAAAAAAATTATGTGGTTGTAAAAATGTAAAATATACTAGGTGATAGTAAAATTTGTAATCATTTTATAATCAGGAAATATAATCCACGAATAGAAAATCTCTTTCAATGGACCCAATGCCACCGCCACCACTGAGTGAAGCTTTGACTTGTGAGAACCAACAATTGCGAAGCCATAATTTATGTCTGTAGATCTTCAGATCTTATGTGGATCACAGTTCCAAAGAGGACAAGATGATACAGACAAATCTCATATTCAGAATGAATCAGAAGCAAGGGTAAGCATTCAAAAATACATTAATGATAATTTATATATATATATAATATATTTAATATTTTGACTAAACCTTATATAGCTATTGTTAGGTTACAGTGCATACATAGTTTAAAACACCCTTTTATTAATCCCTCGACAGAGTTTATATTTTAAAATACTTTAATTGTAGGGACACGATTGTTTATTTTTCTTCGTTGACTAAAATCTAATTAGGCTATAAACGCATCACTCTTGAAACCAGCGTAAACCAGTTAGAGCTAACGCGGAGGGATATTCAATTTCGCGGGCTTCCTGGGTACTATAAAAGATAGAGACACGGACTACTTCTCTCTCTTTCCGCTAGGCACCATCGACAGTAGACACTATGCCTTGCTTATCCATTTTCGCATTGTACATTTGTTTCACTAACATCGTTTGATTTGCAAGATATAATAAAGTTTCTTCATTTATTAAATTAAACAGTCAAGGAGTTGGTTTTTGAATTCATATTACTATTGAGAACAATTGAATAGTATCAGGACAAGGTTAACCAAACTTGGAAAAATTGCTGCAGACTGTTTATCACTCTCAGAACGAAGTGAGTTCCCGCTGGCCTAAAAAAATCAAACCCTAGTCAACCGCCAAAAGAATTGGAGTGAAAGCTACAATTTAACACTATATAAGGACTATAATATATAAATACATTTTTTTAATTTCACTTTTACTCATGCTATTTACTTTGTAGGCCTACATATATTACATTACAACCTATCTAACAATACTTTTTAAGGAGTACCAACTGGGATTAATGCATGCAAGTCTGTAGAAGTTCAGACCTGTGAGCCATAGCCGAGGCAAGTTTTCAGTGACCTACACCAATAACTAAGTTCCAGAAAAAGGTGAATATGAAGACGATGAATCTGATATTAGCAAAAGGTATCTTATAAGATAGACATTTTAAATTAGTTTACTAATTAGTCTTATTAAATATCTGCAATATTTGTCATATTTAATTAATATTGCTAAACTTTGCTTTAATTTTAATCCTATTTAAGAACAAATATTTCATACACTGGTATTAGAAGTCTTGAAACATTATGTTCAACATTGATATAATAATTCCTTTAAATAACTTTTTTTATCAGTGAAAACTAGGGCTGTGGAGTCGAGGAGTCGAAGGAAATTTAAAGTACCTGGAGTCGGAGTTGGAAGTACAAAAAGTTGAAATTTTTCTTGGGGGAGCTACCATCTCCTACCAAGGGCGTCCCCAGGTGGCGAATAAGGAAATGGTCTTTATATATAGAGGTCAGTTGTGAATACTTAATAAGCTGCCGTGGACCAACTGGTTTGAGGCCATGGAGGGTATGTGGGATATCCTGTGTTAATAATACTTTTTTAATAAAAGTGCCTAATGCTCATAAATCCAAGGAAACGACTGCAAAAAAGTGAACAGAAGATGATCGACTGTTTTCCAAATGCACTAACTATTAATTATCAATCATGTTATTTTGTTTATACTGTGTTCAAAAATGTATATAATACATGGGCATATTTATTTTTTTGTTTAAATTAGCAACTATATTGAAAGCAATTAAGTCATTTTATTTAAATTTAATCCTTTTATTTTATAACTGTTCAAAGAAATATACTAATACTTTAGAACTAAGCCAGTACAGCTTATTCTTTATCAATATCGGCCCATTTGAAACCAGTTAGTCTGCCTTCTGGATAGGCCAACATTATTTTGTTTAAAGCACAAGCAGGCAGCGGTGTGTGAAATTCATGACCAAGTATGCCAAAACACCAATAAACTGAGTTCCTGTAACTGTAATAATAATAATAATTGGTCATTTATATCGCGCCTCACTTCATGCTAATGCAAGCATGCTCAGCGCGCTCACAAAAACGAAACGACAATAACACTCTAAAATAGTTTTAAACAAGGTTTCGGCCGATGGAGGCACGAAACGACAATAACATTTTAAAATAGTTTTAAACAAGTATTTTGCTGATGGATGTGTACTTCATCAACTTAGTTGAAAAGAAAAGTCTTCAAATTCTTCTTGAATGCTTTTTTTGACACAGAGTTTTTCAGTGTCTCAGGTAAGCCATTCCACAGTGTAGGCGCCACAGATTCAAACGAGCGTACACCAAGAGTCTTTTTTCTTTGACCTTCCAAACCTGGAATTTCCAGGAGAGATTGTGTTGAAGATCGCAGCATCCTTAACGGGACATGCTTCGGTATAAGCTCTTTGAGATATGCAGGTGCTGTGCCTTCCACGCATCCATAGGTAAGGGACATAATCTTATGATCGATGCGCTTCGTCACAGGGAGCCAGTGGAGCTCTTTGAGAATTGGAGTGATATGGTCATGCTTCTTTACTCGTGACACAATGCGTGCTGCAGTATTTTGAACTTTCTGAAGTCTATCCAGTTGTTTCTGGGGTAAACCCCACAGGCAACTGTTACAATAGTCTAGTCTTGACTGTATTGTTGCAACAGCAAAAGCATTGGCTGTTTTTTTATTAATCAGAGGTCGCAGCTGACCCAGCTGTGTATCACATTGTCCTGAAAAAAAAAGAAGAATTACTGTTTAGGTTTTAGTCAATACTTTTCATAATTCAGCTGTTTTTTTTAACATATCACTATTTGATGTATTTTTATATAAATCACATATAGGCCTACAACTATATTTTTTAAAACCCTTCTTCAATATATGAAATATTTTTATAGTATAGAGCAATTGATTCAATTAAAGGTTGAAATGCAAAAAGTGTTTTTTTGTTTTGTTTCAAGCTTGAGCTTATTTAGCCTAACAATAAATTGGGCTAATTTTCATTATTTTATCTAAAAACTGTTGCCAATGTAATCTTTTAATAATCAAGATCAAATAAAATTAATCCTAAGTAGCTTTAAACATTGAACAGATAGGTAATAATCACTGGTGGTAAAGATAAGAGGATTGATCACACCCTAAGAAGAGGACCAGGAAACAGCTAGCCCCTATTATGCCTGTTACTGTTACGGCCGGTATTCCTATTTCAATAGGCTATGTCAATAGCCAATAGTCTACCTTTACCGATATGTAGCTTTTTTTACAAGTATAATTATTAGTCCGTCACAATTCATAATAACTGCTTAGTAGCGTATTCATTCTAAACTAAATCGCACAAGTAAGCCTCCTATAGTCTTTAGCCTACAGTATACCGGGTAGTCATACAGTCACAGTCATAGTAATTAATATAGTAGGCAATAGCTAGCATATACTATTCATACAGCATATAGTATATAGCCAATATAGCTTAAAAGTTCCGGTAGTAAAAGTGAATTTAAAAGTCGTTTTATGTAGACTAGTGTGAAGATTACCTACATAGGCCTATTTTTAACGTAAGTCAGAAACTAAAAAAATGATAAAGTCAAACCCTAAGGCTATGATGCTAGGCTAAGCCTACTAAAGTGTCGAGAAACTGCATAGCCATAGTCTATGGCATAGACCTAACCTAGGACTGTAGGAGGCTAATCAAGTAGGCCAACTTACCATTTGAAATTTCCAATGCGTGATCCATTTTTCTCCATTGATTGATATATGCTGAATTCAGCGTTAAAATTCCTTTCGTCCTCGTTGTCTGATAGATTTTTTTTTTATTGTTTAAACATGTAATACATGTATGGCTCTACGTCGCGTGAAGCCATGTCGATTATAGCATAGTCGATTGATTGTAAACAAAAATCTTGGAAACTTGTGACGTCACTACCTGTTCGTGAGTTTCCGGCCCGTGGTCGACAGTTTCCGTAATTGGCAATGCAATTAAATTAAATTAACACATTTATCGTCCACTCTCAAAAGAAAGACTTGTATATTTGAAAATGATATTTCAAAGGCTTTAATATGGAATTAAGTTACTATTAAGGCAGGACTTACCCTTTAAACAGGATTTTGTGGGCGGGGCTTAGGCTTCCGATCGCCTGACGTTTAGTGCGAAGACAAATGATTCTACTTAATGTTGGGATTCTGTGTTGATCTCAAATTCTCAGGGTCTGGGAACGACTCATTATTTAATAGGGGAAGTTCCTATCGTTTTGTTATGAGTTTTGTAATGATACCATGATTTTCACCCCTACTGGTAATGGGTCTATCCCTTGCACCACTCGGATGGTATTTAATGATTTGTTTTGTCTGAAAGACAGAGTTTTTCAAAATATGTTCCTTTGAGAACGTTTGTGTTTGCACTATTTTATTCTAACTGTACATAATAGATATATTGTATATATTGAACATATCACCTGAATTAAACTATCAACAACAGTTACACTGAAGCTTCCTTGTCAAGTTACTATTCTATTGTGTTGTATACATTACTATAAGATTTATCTACTACTCTAATGTCCAAGAAAGGAAATGTTGGAACACAAATAATGAGTTTGTGTCCAGGACTACAAGAAGAGTTCGTGTAATACTGAAACATAAATAATAATAATTAAAGTCTCCCCTAGGACTAACGAGAATTATCAGCAAGATCTACACAGCTCTGGCCACAAGGGGATTGTGGACGTAACAATAAGCATGCAGAACATATACATATAATATGTAAATAAAATTCGATGCAATGTTAAATGCCTTAAGTGTTAAATGTAGGAGAGAGAAAGGAAAGACTCATTTTTACTCCAATTGGACATTCAATAGTGGCACGTAGTGTCACTGGTTTGTATGTACAGATGATATGATTATGGTATCTTATAAGAGCGGATTACAATCTAAGACCTTTCTTAGTTGTGTGTGACGTTAATATTGCCCAAAACGCCACAATATATATATATATATATATATATATATATATATATATATATATATATATATATTTATATATATATATATATATGCATTGTTACGGAACGACCCTTTTATTTTTTGTTACAGGAATGACCCTTAATAAAATAAAAATAAATAAATAAATAAAAACTTCGAGGAAACTGCAGCCCAGTCATAATCACTCAAGGTTAAGTGAGACACGCCTAGAAAAGTATGACACTTTAATCGTGTCATGTTTTAAAAGTAGCATCCTGAATATATAAATTATGCATTTTATCTACATGCAGTGTCCTCACATAGTGTGGTGCAGAGGGGCCTATGCCCGGGGGCAACACTTTCAAGGGGGATGTAAATGTAGTCTAAATATAGCAAATTTAGCACTAATCAAGCAGTTACAGTATGAAAGGGGGCTGTGCTAAAACTTTTACCCTGGGGCGATACATAAGCTTTTAAAGGCTATGTCTACATGCCGCTATTACTTGTACATTTATGTTTATTTCTGCACTGGATCTAAACTATACATATTTCAAGTAAATAAAGTTATTCTTTGTTTAATAACTTGAGAAAATAGACTGTTGTTTTATCTTGTTCAACTGTAAATGCCCATTTTATACATGTTTAATTTTTCTTATATATTACATAAGCTCCTTCTATAAAGAAGTATATATTTAATGCGTCCCACGCTCATCCATAATATATATATGGGATTGAGTCAAGAAATCTATTATATGAATTATACAGTATCTTATTTACAACTTAATTAGCCAACAGCAAGGGTGGATTCTGGCAAATATATGGGATATAACCTGAACTTTTTTTGTGTATAGCATGTATGTATCACCTGGACATATCTATATAATCTAAAGTAAATCGACATCACGTTAAGTTAATAATAAATCATAGACTCATTTCCATCGACTACAAAGTGTAGGCACGAGTCGTATGTCATAATATATATATATATATATATACAGAGAGAGAGAGAGAGAAATATAGAGAGAAGGGGATATATAAAAAGAGAGAGAAACGTAAGTGTATAGACACATGTATTATTTTCTGAAGGATTATTTTCTGAAGACATTTTGGAGTTAACAATACATGAATTAACTATTTTTTTCATTCCATTTGGAAAATGTGATAGTACTTGCTAGAGGCCACTTTGTGGTCCTTCTAATTGACTAAAAGTTATCTAAAACCATATTACTGTTCCTAAGTAAATTATAACTGTTGTGACTTTCATGATTTTACAAGGTGTAAGTTAGAGCTATTCATCAATTTAGCTTATGTATTTAGCAACACGTATATACCGGACCAGAAAAATAATATTAACTTGTAAACGTCAGTGCGTGCATGTGCAACACGCAGTTTGAGCTGGTGACCACTGGTAGAGCGGGACACTTGTTGTGTGAGACCTGAGTCTGTGGACATGTCCACGTGGCCATTCATGATCTTTTACATTAAGTTTTTTTTTTGTCGCTCGGCGTTGTTGTAGGGGTTTAAGATTAAGTCACGAAACCAGAGGCGCTTGTTTTAATCTCTAGGTCCGGTAGGATACGACGTACTGCACATCGTTGGGTCATCTCCTAAAATTGTTCGCAACTTTTAAATCTGAGAGGAGTGAATTTGATTATTGACACTTGTTTTGTAAATTTATATAAACACAACAGTTTTCCTTTGACTATAACCACACAAAATTATTAATCACTTGAACAGTTTATATTTTTTTAAGCGTTTCCCTTATTAACATTTTTAAACATTTTTAGATATGAGCGACTATTCTGTAAATGCCAAATAAAAATTGGCCAAAAAACAATTTGAAATTTGGATTTAAATTCCATTTTGTAAGACATTTTTATTTACTAGACTGTATGTGTATTTTTTTAAAGTAAAATAAACACGTAAAGGAAAGTGTGCATTTTTAAAGTGTAAGCTAAACAGATAATGCTTACCTTTAAAAAGTAAACAAAATATAACCAACATTTTTGATGACATTCTTCAAGATATTTTGTAGATTTATTGAACTCCAGGCAAACACTATGATATTAAAATCTAGTCAGCTGATGACAACGACCGAACAGGTGTGTGTGCATCTGCAATCTGCAGTGTGCGGCGCTATTTTTATTAACGCCGCCACTTCGCATGTGACTTGTCGCAGCTGCCTTCGCTCATTGGCCAGACTGCCAGGTAAATATTGTTGTCATGAAAAAAGTTACCCAAGAATAACATATCAGCAACTGGTTCATTAACCCTCCCCCTTTCCATCTCTTCCCCCCACCCCTCCGCCTCTTTCAGAAGGGATATGTCTATTATATTGAAAAATTGTTTCTATGTTATATTTTATAATCAGTATTGTCTACAAGTCTGAATCTGTCATGACCATACCTATTGACACCTGACAAAGAGCTTTGACATAAAACATTACACGATATTATTGCATTATTTAATACATTAACTGATCCTCCCCACCCCTTCCTTTTCTCCTTATGAAATAATGGTTCGTTTTAAGCGTTTCATAAAATGTTTCACTCAATGCGACCTTCTTAAAGTAAGTTTTCCCAATGTCCCCCGAGCTCAAGTCAAAACCCATGATAATGCATGTAACATCATCGAATCGAACAGAAACAATCAGTATGAAACGTTTTGCAATAATGGAACTGCTCTTCTGTACAGACTCCGCAATAAATGTATCCTATTTCTTAGATTAGTGTCTGAATAACGTTGATTAAGAAAATTTACTTATAATCTAAAATCAAGAACGCCAATGTATTTAGCCAATGAAAAACTCATGGCTTAAGTGTTGTGGTAGTTTACAATACAGTGTCAATTATATTTGTGACAATTAAAGATTAATCCGTCCTTATTGTTTGAATTTATCCAAGTAACTATAGAATCCCAGATAGAAGACAATAACAAGCACATGTAACGAAATATGTCTATACTAATTAATAAAATAAGCTCTGAATATATTAAATTCTCTCTAATGTATAATTTTAAAAAAAAACAAGAGAAAGACAAGAAGAAAAAAAAAAACACATAACTGTTAGTTTTCTTTTTAATGTTGTAGTAGCTTTCTGATTCTTTGTTTAACATTTATTCATCGTGTTTTAATTTGTTAGAATATGGAGCACACATGCATTCTTACATATCATTTTCTTTTTAAAGGATGCCAAAATCAGCAAAATGGCCAGGTTTGCTTAGCCTACTTCATATTTTCATACTTTAACACCAAAAATAAATAAATAACATGATGTAAAGTCGATGCTTATTATTAGTTTATAATATAAATGCATACATATAAAAGAACATGCCTATAAATAAAGCTCACTGTCCCTGGAAAAAGAAATACAAACCAGAATCGGCAAGGCAGTATCTTGTTGTGAGCTATTTTGAGTGAAAGAGAGTGGATATGAATGAATTAAAATCTATTGTCGACAAATGGGTGTGTGTAGGCGTGTATGTGTGTGTGTGTGTGTGTGTGTGTGAGCTCAGTTATGTTATTGTAAAGATAGGAATGAATGAACTCAAGTCAGTTAGGGGGGATCGTGAATGAAGGGAGCGAACACGGGGTGTGTAAGATAGGAAGACTGGACATTCGGGGTATGAGAGCTGAGCAGGACAGAGCTGTAGGAATTTTGATTGGTGATTCGGTATGTACATGTAAAATAAACGTTGAACTGAAACCCTTGTGTCCAGCGTGTTAGTTGAATAAAGAACAGTGTAATATAATTATAACATTTGGCGCCCAACTAGAGGTTCGACCCAGACCCAGTACGTCTCGAACTGGGAATAACAAGCGTTGTGTGCAGTTTCCATACTTTAGAGGTTCGACCAGACCCTGTATGTCTCGAACTTGAAATAACATTTAACATTAGTTTAAATGGTGCGATGATCATCGTAACCAGAAGTACTGTGAATTTTAAATTTTAAACTACACTACAGTAATAAGGTGCCAGCAAAGATATTGTGCTGCCTTGTGCTGTGATCTACACGTAAGCTGATCGTGTGCGGGACCGTATGCTGACCGGGGGTCTCTCACTTTGACCGTCCTGTGCTGTGAGTGACAACCCTGACGTGCAGACCTTGCCCGTCCTGTGCTGTGAGTGACAACCCTGACGTGCAGACCTATGCTCACCGTACGTGGGCCGTATGCTGACCTGTGCTGTGAGTGTGCAGACCTTGCCCGTCCTGTGCTGTGAGTGACAACCCTGACGTGCAGACCTATGCTCACCGTACGTGGGCCGTATGCTGACCTGTGCTGTGAGTGACAACCCTGACGTGCAGACCTATGCTCACCGTACGTGGGCCGTATGCTGACCTGGGGTCTCTAACCTTGCCGTCCCGTGCTGTGAATGACAAAACCTGATGTGCATCCCTGATACTGGGACGAAACGACACGGGTAAAAACACACTCTGAATGAACTGCTAGTTATTTCCCTGTGTGACCAGAGGTACATCGAACTGTGACCGTTGACATTGTTGACCTGTTACGGGAAGAAACTACTCAAGCGCATCGGCGATTGTAAAAGCAAGTATGCCTGTATTTAAGTATTATTATGATTCATGATTTTGTGTATGCTATGTATTATGCTTTCTGTTTATTTTAATGGTGTGCATCCCTGATGCTCTCTGTTTATTTTAATGAAATTATATATTATCCTACACAAATTTCGAACAGAATTTACATGTGTGGAGAATAGTGTAGAAATAATTTTTTAGGGCAATTAACTCAGCGTGTGTTGGAAAAATAAGATTATCTTTCGACGTCAGTGGTGATCTTTAATGACACACTTGTATAATTTGGGATTTGTATACACACACTGGGTTGACAAAATCGCTTACAGTGTCGTTATCAGTAATTACTATTTTAGTAAACAATTGATTAGGAAGTAACTGATCGCACAATTGAATAAGTGGGACTACAAACTATACATCTTTTTTATCATTTTTTCTGATTACTTAATTAGTAGAATTTGGAGTGGTAAAATGAGTAATGAGGATAAACTGGGTTTAGCCTATTATATAGACTTAGGAGAGAAATGTAAATTAGAGGGCGGAGACTTGATAGAATGGGCAGAAAAGAAATTAAAAGATGCACGGGAACTAGAGAGGGAACGGGAAGAAAGGAATACAAGGAGAGAAGAGAGAGAAATAAAAAAATTGGAATTATTGAAAGAAAGCGCGAAGTCGGAGGGAGAAATGATAGAGAGTAAAAGAGAGGACGAAGGCGGAAAGAAATGGATAAAGATGCGGCTGGTAGGACTAAAAGGGGGTAATGAACCAGAAGATATTGACAACCTCATAGATATTTTTGAAAGAGAAGCCATAGAAATAGGGTTAGAAGGAAAACGATGGTGCCATGAGTTCAGAAAAATTTTGTTAGATAGAGGGTGCGACCATTATACCACGGAACTAGGCGCGGAAACAGACTACGTGAAGCTAAAAAAAGAAATACAAAAACACTATGGGCTAACATGCGCAGGATATAGTGACCGATTTTGGAACATGCGACCAGACAAGGGGGACAAATCAGGAAGCTACATCAGAAAAGTAAAATACTACTTGAAGCGATGGGTAGAGCTTAGTGGCATTGACAAAACATACGACGGACTATTGGACTTGATACTTAGGGACAAAGTGACGAGGACAGTGGCGACAGACGTCAGACACCATATTTTGACCAGGGAACCCAAGACAATAGACGACGTAGAGAAGGGTTGCGACAATTACTTCTCCATTTTCCCCAACAGACCTTTAGGACAAACAGAAACACAAACAAACGATGCCGTGGCCACAATTAGTGATAGGAAATCACGGGATAGAACACCACGAAGACCGCAATCATCGTTTAGACAGAGGCCACAATCACCATTTAGACCACAATCACCCTTTAGACAGAGGCCACAACCATCATATAGATCGCAATCACCGTTTAGACAGAGGCCACAATCACCATATAGATCACATTCACCAATTGGGAAACAATCTCTTAGACAACAATCGGCCTACATGTCACCTGACCGATCACAGAAACAGACATACGAGGGTTACAAACAAAAACATCAAGCATACAACCATCAAAATAGCAATGAGTGCTACACATGTGGTCAAACTGGGCACTGGTCGCGAGACTGTTGGCGAAATAAACAAGTAGGTCAAAGTTACAGAGACGAGACTCGTACAAACGGATCCGAAGGCGGGGACGATAGGAGGGTTCGGTTCAACAATAACAATGTATGACTAGCTTCAGCATTAACGGGAAAGTGTAGAACATGTAAGGACTGTTTAAACGGAGAAGGGAAGGGAAGGAAACTAACATGGGCGAATATAATCAGTAGTAAAGGAAGATTACCGATAGTTATGGGGAAATTAAACAATAGGGCAGTGACAACATTGCGAGATACGGGGTCAGTTGTAATAGCTTGCAAAGAGAGCCTAATCCCACGATCCGATTGGGTGAAAGGGAAAACTACCATAATAACTGCGAACGGCGAAGAGATACAAGTTAGAAAGGCCATAGTAAATATAGAAACTCCGTATCTAACGGGTACGTATATAGCGATACTTTTAAAAAACCCGCCGGCAGAACTATTGATAGGAAATGTTGATGGTGCAAAACCACCATCAAATGCGGACTTAAACATAGTTGCACATGTGCAGACAAGGGCACAAAAACAAAATGAAAACGCAATGAAAGAGGGAAAATTGGAAAGTACATTTATAAACATAGATGTCAATAAAGATGAGTTCAAGAGGATGCAAAAAGAAGACACATCATTAGAAAAATTGTGGACAAGGGCAAATAATAATGAAAATGGGTACAAGATAATAAATGGTTACTTATATAAACAAGTTAGGAAATGTAATAGAAATAGGAACTTAGGGGACGATTTTATTAAACTGGTCATACCAAATACGCTTCGCGAAAACATTATAAAAGTAGGACACGACACAGCTATGAGCGGTCACCAGGGTTACGCGCGAACACTTGAGAGGATAAAATCTGAATTCACGTGGCCAGGAATTAACAAGCAGGTAAAGGACTATTGCAAGACATGTGACGTGTGCCAGAGGGGTAAGAAAAACAAACAGAGCAAAGGCCCAATGGGGATTTCAAAAATAGTTGGCCAGCCATTTTGTAAAATAGCCATAGATATTGTAGGACCATTAAATATGACAAAAACTAAAAATAGATATATACTAACAGTTGTAGACCTTTGCACTAGATGGCCAGAAGCAATTCCGCTTAAAACTGTTTCAACGGAAGAAGTACAAGACGCACTTATGTCTATATTCTGCAGAATGGGATTTCCCGACACAATTTTATCGGACAATGGAAGTCAATTCACGTCAGACATATTTAAACAGGTTTCAAAACTACTGGGAATAAGGATAACCCATTCATCAGTATACCACCCGATGTCAAATGGGGCCGTTGAAAGGTTCAATGGGACTCTGAAGGAAATGCTCAGAAAAGTCACGTCTGATAAGCCTTCGGATTGGGATACATATTTACCATCTGTGCTATTCGCATACCGTGAAATATCACACACGACTACGGAGTACTCGCCTTTTGAGCTCATGTATGGCAGGAAAGTCAGAGGACCAATGAGCATAATAAAGTCTATACTAACAGAAGAGATGGAAGACCCAATAACCAGAACTGCATACGACTACCTGTTAAACTTGAAGAAGAAACTACAAAACGCATGCGCATTCGCGACAAAAAGGACCGAAGAAGGAATGGAAAAGTCAAAAAGTTATTATGATAGGAATGCATCCATTAAAAAATTCGAAGTTGGAGATCATGTGTTAGTGTTGATACCTCAACAAATAAATAAATTGGAACTTCGATGGGGGGGTCCCTTCGAAGTGGTAAAGAAGATATCCAATTTAAACTATGAGGTTAGAGTGAACGATAAAGTCAAAACATTTCATGTCAACAGAATCATGTTGTACCACCCCAGAAATAACACTATTGGGAAAAAAAAACACTACAGAGTAAACACAATTTCAGGGGTGATAACAGAATACGACGAGGGAGGAAACGGTGACACAGTTGACCTCGACCTTGGAATACCCTTAAATATGGTGAAGACACCAGACTTTAATAACAAGACGGACCTGAAGGCCGTAAAAATCAGTGACAGCCTGAATGGTAAACAGAGAAAGAGAATAGAAGAAGTAATCTGTAAACACAGGGGCATGATAAGTAATGTCCCAGGCAAGACAAAATTAGTAGTACACGATATTATCCTCACCAATAAAAAACCTATTAGAGTAAGGCCATACGGAATACCATATGCGCAGAGGAAGATAATAAGGAAAGAACTAGACGAAATGGAAACTTTAGGGATAATAGAAAGATCGAATTCCGATTTCAGTGCACCGGTAGTCCTAGTTAGGAAAAGAGACGGGGGAACGAGGTTCTGTGTAGACTTCAGAAAGTTGAATGCTGTGACAGTATATGACGCCGAACCAATACCAGACCAGGAAGAACTTTTTAGCAAGCTAAATAGAGCAAATTATATGTCAAAGTTAGACCTCACAAAAGGGTATTGGCAAATAGGACTAAGACAGGAGTGTAAGAAACTCACAGCTTTTACAACACCATGGGGACTTTACCATTTTAACTACCTACCCTTTGGACTGTCTACAGCTCCAGCAACATTTGCTAGACTTATGCGTTATGTGTTAGAAGGGCTAGACAATGTTGTTTCATTTTTTGATGATATATGCGTGTATAGTGAAACTTTTGAACAGCACGTACAGACACTAGACAAAGTTTTTTGTAGATTGAGTGAAGCTGGTTTAACAGTCAAACCAGAAAAACTAGAATTGGGTTTTGAGAAAATAAGCTTTCTAGGTCACATGGTTGGGAAAGGTATAATAACACCTGAAAAATCAAAGATAGAGAAGATATTACACATTTCAGTACCTAGAACAAAGAAACAGGTTAGAGCTTTAATAGGACTTATATCCTACTACGCGAAGTTCATACCTAACTTCAGTACAATTAAAGCTGTTTTGACTGACCTACTTAAGAAAGGCAAACCAAACAAAATAAATTGGACAGGGGAGTGCCAAAGAGCATTAGAGTTATTGCAAAGTCACTTAAACTCAGAGCCATTCTTAATTTTACCAGATGTAAACAGTAGATTTGTACTACGTTGTGACGCGTCTTCCAGGGGCGTTGGCGGGGTACTATTACAATATAGAGATGGGGCCTTGCGGCCAGTTAAATATGTAAGCAGAAAGCTGTTACCGCGAGAAACACGGTTCTCGACTATTGAGCGAGAATGTTTATCTATTATTTGGACTATAGGAAAGCTAGCTTTGTATTTAAGTAATTCAAACTTTATACTGCAAACAGACCAGAGGGCTCTGCAATATCTAAATAGCTGTAAATACAAAAACTCCAGGATAACAAGGTGGGCTATTTTACTGCAAGAATTTAAGTTTAAGGTGGAACATATACCAGGAACACAAAATTTAATCGCAGATTACCTCTCAAGGAATTGAATTGTAGCAGTAAAATTTTCAGTAACTTGCAAAAGAACATTTGTACATGCAAATTTTTTTTATTATTGTCCTAAAGCAACAGGACTGTTTTTTTTAAACAGATTGATAAATAAATGTGTAACAGTGCTCAGTCAGAATGACAAGATGATTTGAGGATTGTGTACGCTCAAATATTTTTTGTCATGAGCACAAATGATGACAATTTTTATCGTATTCATTATTATTATTTTTTTTCCTCTTCATTGTCAATGTGATTATATTCGCTTCTAAAGCAGAGTTATAATAAATGTATAACTTGTTCATACAAGTGTAATTTAAATGGTTAGATCTATTCTAATGTCGTATTTATCATTAACTTAATGAGGTTACGGTAAAAGATATTATTATGGTAGTATTTTATAATAGGTTGTAGCGTTTTAATATGTATATAAAATGTAAAAGAACTTGACAATGTTATATGTAACCTACGGTATAATTCATTATTATGATCGCATTATTTGATTTCATGACGTATTTAATATATATGCTTATAATATTATAATTAATGTGTAGATACTTTTGTGTACAAACTATTATTGTGTGGAAATCAGTTCTGTTTGGTATAGATGTATTGTAAACATAGATATAAACTATTTTGGTTGCACAAACCACGAAATTGTGATTAACTTTAAGGTATGTGAATGAAAGGTAAAGACAAAATAACTCGGATTGTATTGTACATTTTTTTTCTTTTATTTTATTTATCAGGCAATTAAAGGATTAATCGCCTTAGGGTGGGAGTAGATGTTGTGAGCTATTTTGAGTGAAAGAGAGTGGATATGAATGAATTAAAATCTATTGTCGACAAATGGGTGTGTGTAGGCGTGTATGTGTGTGTGTGTGTGTGTGTGTGTGAGCTCAGTTATGTTATTGTAAAGATAGGAATGAATGAACTCAAGTCAGTTAGGGGGGATCGTGAATGAAGGGAGCGAACACGGGGTGTGTAGGATAGGAAGACTGGACATTCGGGGTATGAGAGCTGAGCAGGACAGAGCTGTAGGAATTTTGATTGGTGATTCGGTATGTACATGTAAAATAAACGTTGAACTGAAACCCTTGTGTCCAGCGTGTTAGTTGAATAAAGAACAGTGTAATATAAGGCTCAACCGAAGAGTATGGGATAATGCTCAACTCACTGACAGGACAAAAATCTCTGTCTACCATGCCTGTGTGCTAAGCACACTCCTCTATGGAAGCGAGACATGGGCTACATACGCTAAGCAAATTAAGCAGCTCAATAGCTTTCACCTGCGATGCCTGCGCAGGATACTCCACATCAAATGGTAGGAAAGAGTCACAAATGTGGAGGTGCTCAGGAGAAGCCATATGCTGAGTATAAACTCAATCCTGAGTGAGAGCCGCCTGCGATGAATAGGCCATGTCCACAGGATGGGTGCGGAGCGCATACCAAGAGCCCTACTGTATGGAGAGCGGCAGTTGGTACAAGAAAGAGGGATCACCCTAGCCTGCGGTTCAAAGACGTTTGCAAGAAAGACTTATTACTGGCACGCATTGAGCCCTACTCGTGGGAGAGCCATGCTGAGGAACGCACCTCCTGGTGATCCAAGCTGCGCGAGGGCACTCAAGCTGCAGAAGCCATCCTCACAGAAAAAAACGAAGAGAAACGAGCCAGGAGAAAGACGAGAGGCATAGAGAAAGGAGACTGCGCCATCGTCCCTTGAGGATGGAAGGATGCCATATATAAATAAGGTCATTTCGTCTCGTCTGCTTAATAAGAGGCAAGCGACTCATACTTAAGTTTGTTTGTAAGTAAAAGACGCAACTAACTTATATATACAATATATATATATATATATATATATATATATATATATATATATATATATATATTATATATATATATATATATATATTTATATATATATATATATATATATAATGTTGATTCGCTATAAAATAACAATATATAATATTAAAATGTTGTTCAAAAAATTACTGATTACTTTTTTATATAATTAGTTTAGTTGTTTACTAATAAAACCAATATATACAACAACTTTGAAAACTATTGTATACTAGACACGGGCAACCTCTGAAACGCCTCATTTTAACTGATCAATGCAATATGCTACAACTAAATGTTAATAATGGACAGATACCTGATGTAGAAGTAACGTGTATCTTTTTTGATGTTTTGTTATTATTTTGTGTTTATGTTTTAGTGCGTGTTATTGTTTTTTTCCCCTTAATACTTAGAAAATTGGAAATGAGACATGAAAAGTCATTCCCAACAGTTTATGAAATGTGGCGTTGAGTCTTGCTAACAATTTTGTCTTGTCACAGATGAATTAAATATTTATTTAACTTTTTTCGTGTGTTTTTAATCTTTAAATCTCTATGTGTACTTTTATACATCAAAGTTTACACTTCAGGTCTTTTAGACTCAACCCAAATAAGTTTTTAAAAAAGTTAAATATCGATAGTATAATAGTTACAACCTCAATTCTTACTTCATATTCTAAAATCCATCTACATTTTTCCACTGTTTCGCGACAAGTAAAAAAAATCCAACTCTCCTAAAAAGCACACACACTCCTTTATATCTGGTCAGGTGTGCTCTTGTTCACAAAACATGTATTCTACATTCTTTTCCGTGACAATAGCGGTCACCACAGTGAGAAAAGGAATTAACTGGTCGTAAAGCATACAAACCAATTGACCTCCTTAAATATAATTGTAACTACTTGTTAAATGTTAGAGAGCACAAAAGAACAAAATAAATAAACATTTGACTGTTGAGTCAATTATTTTACTGTAAGTCTTGCATGATTTTTTCCTGATGAGAAATCAAATTTATAAGACTTTTGCAAATGAGTTATTTTCACCGTAAGTAATTGTTTACCAAAAGGTGTACTTTTATTAAGATCGCATTGGCGATTTACTACTTGGCCACTTTTGGTGCCTATGGGTATAGAAGTGCATCATCCTACTAACAGTATTGAAGTACATCATCATAATACCAGGTCAGCGGGCCGAGTGTTATAACTTCATTCATATAATTTGCAATCCCTGGTACAGTTAATTTAACTTCTTATCACAAGCAAAAGCAAAAGCAAGACAAACAACAAATAAATGACAAAAACCTTAAAGTTATAGACAACATATTTGTTTTGTTTATAATAGTTTTCTCAAAACACACTTAACAATTTTATGAGCAATATATAGTCAAAATAACATTCTAGATCCACAATTGATGACATTTTCTATACATTTCTATAAACATAATTAGGGTAAAAACTTAGGGCAATATTTTGTGTATAGTTTGGTTAGCTTTTAGAATATTGATTTAAAACGTACTTTTAAAAAGTTACCGACCAAAAGCAAATGTTGGGTTTCGGCCGAAAAAAAGGAAACCACGCCGAAAATAATAAATAGACTATCGGCCGAAACCGAAGCAACAACATCAATCTTAATTACACCTTTGGCCTAAACCGAAAGATAAACCGAAATTGCAATAAAAACGATTTTAAAAGACGGCACATGTTTGTGTAATATTAACTAGCTTATGGGTACTGGATATAACCCGGGCACTTAAAACGTGTACCCCCTTTGTGTTTGAAGGAGGCCCAGATTGCACTACCCTGGATAGAGGTTTTGCGCGGTTCCTGCTAGGGGAATCTGCTGTTGGTAGCATTGAGAAGAGAGGTTGTAAAGTCGTGAAGTGGCCTGAATCCAGGATGTGACAACTTCACAAAGTATTCCCAGAATCTAAAAAAAACAATAAATGGCACAAATAAGTGTCATAACCATTATGAGAGCTCTGTGGATGGCGGAGATTGGACCATAGGTTAGAACCACCTCAGCTCAACTTAGCCCTGACTCAATGCAGCCCGATCCCGGCGATCTAGGCGCAGAACCGGAAACTCTATTGAACTGCTGGGTTTGAAAAAAAAAACACTAACGAAAACACATATTAACAATGCCAGTGTGTCTGACATTAACTGCAAGAGAGAAAACTGCTGTGCAGACTGGTTAATAGAAGAAGAAGAAGAAATGGGTCCTCAATTTAAGTAAACCATAGAACTTGTAATATACAGTTTTATATACATGTTTGATATATCTTTTTTATTCAGAATTGAATACTCTTTAAGATTTAATATCCTAAAAGGCAATATGAACTTATATTAGTTTTTTTTTATGACATACATTTATAAACCAAGCAAAGCAACACAAGCATGACAAATGCAAGATATTCGGCTGATGACCGAAAGTAAATATCAGTTTCGGCTGAAACCGAAAGCAAACTAAAAGTTAACTTTTTGGCTTCGGCAATTTGTCTACTTTTGGCGCCGAAACCGAATGCGAATTTTTTTCGGCCTCTTCTTGTAAGCACACCCAATATGTTATAAAGCCCAGTGAATGTAATGAAGAAATTACAAAAGCCTTGTTGTGCCCGAAAATTGTCAAAGTATAAAATAAAGATCATTATAAAAGCAATATTTAAATTTCAAACATCCTTTCTATATTTGATCTTTTTTTTTTAAACTCACAAAAATAGACTAATCAAGAAACGTACACTTTATTAATATATTATGGTATGCGTATTGTCTTGAACGTATTACAGTATAACATCATTATATTGATGTACTTGTAACATCTTAGACAGAGAATAAAGAAAACCAATTCATAAGTAACATAAAAAAGACACAACGTCACATTTTCTTAGAGACAAGTGACAGTTACAGTAATATTGAAACAATCATGCTTTTCATTTGTCTCTATCAATCTGACAGATACGCGTAGTTACGTCATAGAAATCACCTCCAAACTCTAAAGCATGTTAAATTTTATGTAATGTATAACATATTAGTAATACGAAGTGCAAAGAGAAATTCCCTAACATTATAAAAATATACAAAACCAAAAATAATATAAGTATAATTATAAAATATTTAGAAAAATTATAGAAAAATGACAATAGACCACCATTATTTGTCTTACATAAATGGACGGAAAGTTGACAACAATGAGTAGGAAATTTGACATTAACGATTTCAATTAAAAATACATAAAAACGGTTTCTATGACATCCTTACAACAAATGGCGTACATTACAAAAAAAATAAAAAAAATAAATGTCAGACTTTTAATAATTTCAGCAAGAAAAATAGTTTTCATTAGTTTTAGATGGCTTAAACAAGTTATGTGTAAAATTGACATTTTGTTATTAAGTTCTCGTTACCTAATCAATAGCTGGCTTATATTATCGATAACATTCATTTAGAAGCTTTAATGCAATTTCAATCTGATAATAATTTAAAATACACACAATAAAATCAATGTTAACAAAAAAAATTAGAGATGATAATTTATTATATCATTGTATTTTTAGCTGTCCATTTTAAGCAAATACTTTAGACACCAGAATCGTCAATACCAACACTAACATTGAAACTTTGACAATCTCTTGACCAGCTGAAATTTAATAATGAATTCACATGGCACTTTGATACTAGCATTTCAGAAAAAAACAAATATTGTTGATACAATTTTAAAAAAATAAATTAAGGACTCATATGGTTGGGCTTTGTTCTTCGCATGTATTTGAAGAAGCTCTTGATCATTGCATTGAAACGAACACCATCATGAACAAGAAAAGGGCAAGAACAATATTAAAAAACTTGTAGGAGAACCATATATGAGAAATCGATGGCCAACAATAAAACATGCTTACAGATCTTTTATTCGAAATAGGGCATGGTGGAGCTTTGTTTCTGCCGTATGAGATAAGGAATAATAATAATAATAATTTTTTTTTCAAAGTAGACATACAAATACTTTCTATGTTCTTAAAATATAAGGTACATAAAATATACACACATATATTTAACATGTGATTATATTAAAATTTATGAATTCAGTTTTAATTTTTCCGACACAAACTCTTAAGGCGTTTGTCTGAATGTAAAAATTAGTTTCATTTCATTGGTAAAATCTTCAAATTTTTGTTATTAATATCAAGTATTTAAAAAACAAATAATAAAAAGTATGTCTGATATGTAAAAAATACAAACTGTAAATATTTATATTCGTAATGTAATGTCCCTTATTAATGCTTTTAGTAAATTTAAAATCAGTCAACCGTGGTGTACTTCTTCTCGGCCTTTTGGCTAAGATCAATGTGTAGTATTTGTTCTTTGATCGGAGAAACGTTCTCATAAAACCTGAAATCTACGACAACTTGAATCACCACAAACCAGTGCAAACACACCATAGCGGCACGCAAGACCGTAGGAGAGCAAGACCGGCATCTATCTTTCCCGTGAGCAGTGCGAGCAACCAGAAGCACCCACTGAGACCAGTGACCACCCCAGGCCATCTTCAAAACGCTCACCTACTGGAGTCAGTGGCCACCACGAGCCGTCCTGTCCGATCCTGCACCCACCGGAACCTGCGACATTCGAGCCAGCCACCGGAGCCCAGGACCACCTCCGAACCGAACCAAACAACACCACAGTAGCCACCAGCCTGCCAAGGGACACTCTTTCACCAGAAGCCACCTAGCTGTATGAACTTTCCTTCCTGACTGGAGTCGATCTACAAGGGAGCTGGTCTTTGATGTGCTCTGAGGGGTAAGTGTGTCTGTGTTGCTCCCCCCCCTCTCTTGCGAACGAGTATTGCAACTGACATCCACCCGATCAGCCAAATTGAACTAGCCGATGAGCTTATACACCCACCGGACACTCTTATTTTAAAATTAAGAGGCCACCATGCTATCAGAGCCACTATGAGAACTATTGCAACGACCCTCGGACTAGAGGTAGAAGAAATTGATTCACTATACCGATTCAAAAATAAATACAAATGGTACTTGCAAACGAACGAAGCCAACAGTGCTCTACTGATAAATTCAGATATTCGGCTCAGACCAAACCTGATACAGGTCCAGAAGTGAGATCCAAGAACTAGGATAACCATGCACTGGCTGTCCCCAAATATCTTACAATCTAAAGTTCAACAACTATTCAGTCTATTCGCCGAACCTGATACGGTAACTGATCTGACCAAAGCGAAGGATCGAGCGGACAAGATCCACCACAAACAAGACATCCCTCTTTTTTTAAAAGTCAGATATGAAGACGACCCTAAGGTCTATGAGATACTCATCAACGTACCGGGCCGTAGGCAACAATGCCATCACTGCTAAAAGGATACACACTGGCACAACCAGTGTCTTCAAAGGACCAGGAGGACACAAGCTAAAACGGCACCACCTCCTAAAGCTCCTCCCAAAGAGCCCCCCTCCCCCAACCTTTGGATTTAAACATACCACTTCCCTTGGTAACCCACACTATAAACCGCCAAGACAATACTACACATGGAAAATGTACTATAGTACCCTCTGAAACAGGCGATCAACAGAAAGGCCACTCCCAAGTACGGTCACAGTACTTGGACGAGAATGCAGGCCTCTCCGTTTCCGGCTCCAGACCATCGAGCAAACAAACCACTGATCAATCTCCTTCCAAGCCCGCCAGACCACAAGGTTGACAACCCCCACCAACCTCCCCCTTTTTATCGCCCTGGCGCCCTACTAAAACCCCACTCAGCACAATACTTCTCACCTAAAAACGCCTAAAGTTAGACTACCCTTTAGGAAAATATACAAGAGCCTTCATGGCCCAGGCCTATATAACCCCGCTAAAGACTTGCTCGAGGACAGACACGGGGTAACTATGCAACCACGCAAGAGAGACGAATATGTGGTGATTTACTAAACTCAACAAGCCCCTTGGGAGAAAAGATGGAGCCTTTATCAAGACGCGATCAGAAGGACCCCCCCCCCCCACACACACACACAGGGCCCAGAGGACATCGACCCTCCCCCCCTCCCCAGACGAAGACTCAGACGATCAAACAATATTTTTTTTTTATTTAAACTCCAGCCCATCCAACTTAGAAATAGACTTAGACAAGGATAAAAACGGATAACAACCACAATATACAATCCCTTCAAATAGTGTATTTTTAGTCTACTTTCAATTGCCCATAGAACCAGGGCTGTGGAGTCGGTAGATAAATGTTCCGACTCCAACTCCGACTCCTCAGTTTTGTGTACCTCCGACTCCAACTCCGACTCCGACTCCAGGTACCAACATTTCCTCCGACTGTTCGACTCCGACTGATAAATGGTCGATAAATGTTCCGACTCCAACTCCGACTCCGACTCCTTAGTTTTTTGTACTTCCAACTCCAACTCCGACTCCGACTCCAGGTACCCAAAATTCCTCCAACTCCGACTCTTCGACTACAACTCCGACTCCGACTCCACAGTCCTGCATAGAACTAACAAACAACACAGAAAACGAAGCACACCAAGCGACTGGTCGCCACTAGGTCACAGACTTTAAACCTCACTCACCGGAGTGATCGAATCGAGACTAATCTCTTAGGATTCGGAGGACAAACACACTTGTACTACGTAGCACAGCCAGGTTCCCATAAAGGGATGGTGCAAACTGTTGACCATTCCCATCCACTCTTTCCTCCTGCAAGGCAGGGCAGTCTAAAAGCAAATGCTCGACCGTCTCTTCTGCTTCAAAGCAGTGTCGGCACCGCGAATCGAAATTGGGCCTAAATCGTCCGAAATAGGCGCCAATAGGGCAGTGCCCTGTACGGAACTGGGCTATCGTAGCCTGTTCTCTCCTGCGGAGCTTCCACCACGGATCAGCTCGATTTGGCCGTTTTAGTTGCTGCCACACACCTCGACCCTTGTCAGACTCGTCCCAACTCGTTTCCCATTGTCTTGTCTCCCACTCACGTATTGATCTGCGGGCACTCGCGAAGGTGGACGGACCCTTCGGAGTGGGTGTCAGGGATCCCTTCTTGGCCAAGGCATCCACTATCTCATTGCCAGGGACTCCTGCATGACCTGGAATCCACTGCAAAATGACCTTCACCTCGTACCTGAGGATCAGATCGGAAATAGCAGCTAATAGTCGGACAAGCAGATCGGGCCATGTCCCCAAGCCGTCGATGGCTTGGAGTACTGACAGCGCATCAGTGAAGATAACCACATCATCACGAGCAGATGGTGTTTCTTCGAACGTTTTCCCAATTGCTACAGCTGCAATTCTGATGGCTTCCATCTCCGCATCAAAGATGCAGACTGATCCACATGGCCCACTTAGCTCAGCCCGTTTTTCTTCTGCCTTCGGGTACGACACAAGAGCACCATACCCAGAACGCGCTTCGGTCCCACTGATCGCGCTCCCATCAGTGTATGCCTCAACGAATCCCGAGTATGCCCGTACCGTCCTTAGAGCAGCTGCGCGCCTCTCAGTCAGGCAAGCGCTGGGTCCGACTGCTTCCATCAGGTTCGCCCGTATCTCTGGTAGGTTGAAAGATAGGTGAGGAGGAGGTTCCACTCCCGTCCGCATGGGCATGCGGTCGACCGGGAGTCCAATCTCTGCGCTGAGCTTCAGTGCGTGGTGCATGAAGGACTGCATTGAGATCCGAGCTCTTCCCACCCAGGAATCCACGAGCATCCTGAGGGGGGAACTTTCCTCCAACCGCTTATACCGCTCGTAAGCAGTAATAACGGCCCTTTTCCTTCTCCCATTCAGAGGCGGCACGTTTGCCATGATTTCAACAGCCGATGTCGGGGCGGTTCGGAACGTTCCACATATTAGTCTGAGGGCTTGATTTTGTACAGAGTCCAACGTCTTCAAAGCAGTATCAGACGCATAGATTTGCACCGGGAGGCTGTAATCGATCTGAGATCTTACCGCTCCTAGGTAAAGATTTCTCAACACACTCGCCTTCGCACCCCAGCCAGTACTGGCCAGTCTCTTGACAATGTTCAGCTTAGAAGATGCTTTCTCTTGGACTAACCTCACATGGTCATACATCGTTAGCTTTCGGTCCAGTGTCACTCCGAGATAGACCGGCTTCTGGTCGCATGCCAGGGCGCGGCCGTCAATGTTCAGCTCGATCGGATCTTTGAGGATATCGATTCCGAGGGTAAAGAGCGAGTAAACTGTTTTTAGGCAGTTTACTTCCATACCCCATAGCTTGGCGTAACAGGCTACTGCGTTCAAATCCTGCTGGAGGGCCCGCTCGAGAGCACGCGCTTCCCTCCCGGTCGACCAGACCACAAGATCGTCTGCGAAAAGCAGCGACGAGCATCCCAGATAGTTCGGCAGGTCGTTGATAAAAGCCAGGAACAATGTACAGGACAGTGCTGAGCCCTGGGGCAATCCTTGCTCCAGGACGCGCTTCCGAGAAACCGCTTTCCCGTAACGAGTTGCAACTGTTCTTCGGGATAGAAACCCTTTGATCCAATTGTACATGTTAGAGGCTATTCCTAGCCTCTGTAGCTTCAACAACAACCCCGGCCGCCAGACCTTGTCATAGGCCTGTTTAAAATCCAGGAACACTGCTAGTGTAGACTCTTTCCGCTGAAACCCGTCAGCCATTTTCTGGACCAAGAGCGTCACCTGATCCATCGAGCTTCTTCCGCTACGGAAGCCTGCTTGAGTGGGGGTAACCAGTCCATTATCCTCTAGGAACCTCACAAGCCTCCTATTGATTAATCTCTCAGCTACCTTCCCTACACACGATGTTAGGGAAATCGGTCGGTAGCTTTCGGCCTGACCCGGGTCTTTACTCCTCTTCAAGATGGGTACCACCAAGGCCTCTCTCCACTGTTTCGGTAGGACACCTTTAGACCATGTTCGATTTACGAGCTCCAAGAGTTTGCCCTTGCCACCAGCCCCAAGGTGAGTGATCAGCTCGTTGCTGATCCCATCCAGCCCAGGGGCCTTCTTCGCTTTGCACCGTCTCAAAACATACTCCAGTTCTTGCCGAGTAAAGGGCACCGTGAATGTGCTAGCCTCACCCTCTCCCGTCATGTGGCGTTCGTTTGCCTTCCGGACTTTATCAAGCCCAGCAGACACACTCGTTCTTCCACCCAGTTTTCCGACACTTACGAAGTGACGGTTGAGCATCTCAGCCCGCTTGGTATCCGATACCATGGGGCCTGCCCCTGCTCTTGCCAACGAAGCTGGTGCTCTGCTAGCTACCTCAGCTCGCTCAAGGTGGTTGATTAGGTTCCATGCCTGCCGGCTATCCGCAAGGTCCAATCCAGCACATGTATCAGTCCATTTCGACAACTTTGCCTCCGCGATAGCCCCTTTTACTTCCGCCGTTAAACGGTTGTACTCTCGACGGCTCTCGGCCGTCTTCCGACTGCTCGCGAGCTTGCGAGCAGCCCTCCTTTTGCGGACCAACTCTCCTAGGGCTTTTGTCCAAAACGGTCTGAACTTGCGCTTCTCATGTGACCTTGGTATCGTCTTTCTGGCAACCCCTAGTATGGCTTTGACCATCGTACCATACACTGAGTCGATAGGCCCAGTCTCGATAAGCACTTCTTCAAGAGCGCGATCGGTGCGCACTCTGTACTCGTCCCATCGTGCCTTCGAGTAGATCCACTTCCTGGGCCCGGAAGGTTCGCTGCTTGCTTTTCCTATATTGATAGTGACCAACACGGGCAAATGATCACTCCCAACATCGCCCAAGACTTCCATAGAGGTGCTAGCAGCCAGATCAGCACTCACGAGCGTGAGATCCGGCCTCGATTCACTGCCATTTCCCGTGTGGAAAAAGGTAGCTGGGGTATCGGTACCCTGTAATCGGATAAGCGTCGTGCTGTTGCATAGCTCCTCCACCAGTCGTCCTGAGTTGTTGGCGACAGCATAGCCCCAGGCCGGTGATGCCGCATTGAAATCACCGCCAATACAAGTGCGAGAAAGATGTGCCTCCACGGTGAGGTCCAAATCCTTCTTCGGAGGGTTGTAGACGTTGGTCAGGGTATAAGCCTTACCATTATTCAACACCTCCAGGGTTAGGATATCGGTCTTGCAACTGCCCGTTCTCGAGCTTGTAGTGAACTTCGGACAAGGGTTGCCAGCCCTCCACTGCCTCCCAAGCAGCAGGTGCATCGGAAGATCGTATATCCCGAAAAGGATGCCACCCTCTTCTTACCAATTTTGCACTCCACTAGGTCACAAGCTGTTGGTTGCCATTACGCCGTGCGCGATGTGGGGAGTTCGCTGAAGCTTACAAGTTTACAGACGTTCCTTCTAGATAGAAGAGTATTACGTCCACTAGGCCCAAAACTCCTGCAGGGCGACAGGGATCCGTTGGTGGCAGGGCTATAATCCGCGACCTGTCCGTTGGTTTTTGGTTGACAGTCTGGAGAACTAACCGCTGGATCAGCACCTCTGCTCTCCCCTAAACTGTTTTTTTTTTGTGTTTTCTGACATGAACGCTTTTTAAACTTAAAAAAAGTTTTGTACACATTTTAGTTCACTGTAATATCTGTACAATATTTTAAACGTACTTTCATTTTAAGCTCAAGTGTAGTATTTGTACAAGATTTTAAACGTATTTTCATTTAAAGCTCATTTATGGATAATCTATTTTAAACATCTCGGCTGTAATGTTGTTTTCTGTATTCACAATTTGTAAAATAAATAAAATATAAACCATATTTCCTTAATTAACTGTAAATATTTGTCTAGAGTGACTGGACGATTAAACATGTTTGTATCACGGTCCACTGATTTCCCTGTATAAAAAGCAAGATACGAGGTGTGATGTACCTGTATGTTAGTAAATTAAGTTTGTTTTTTTTCTTGGTTTTTTTTTTCTCCCTTAAAAAGTGTATTATAAACTAAACTATCCCCCCTGAATTTTCTTTTATGATACCTTTAATTATTAAATTTTTTATTACCTTCATTTTTATTACTAATATTTGTATTGCTATTATTGTTCAATTTATTATTCACAAATGCTATAATCTTCTTATGTTTTTGACTACCCGGTTTGCCTAAAATGTACCCCCCCACTATATCCCCAACCTGTCTTCTGTCATGGTCCATCGAACCGCACTACAACCCACCTTCTTCTCGCCCCTCCCAGCCCCTGCCCTAATCTTTCGTACTTTCTCACCTTCTTCCACTCTTATTACCTCCCACAAAACTCGCGTTATGCGCTATTAATATGTAACAATATAAATATATAAATAAGTAAGTAAACTATCCCGTCGGACCAAATTGATCCATAGGGCCGGTGATGCGGCGTTCACCATTTTCCGTGGCCACGGCATACTAGGAGATTGTGTGGCCAGCACTATGTACAGCCGCCTTTATTTTACCGCAACTAAGGGCAAGTACCCATTTAATCTGGGTATATTCAAATCCTGGGAAAAAATATAGCCTCCACCAGGATTCGAACCCATGATCTTAGGATCGCCATTCGAACGCGATGCCGCTCGGCTACCGTGCCCCATCTAATCTAATTCTAATTCAAAAACGCATTGAATACATGATGGCTGTGTTATTCTTTACAAACTATAAATTACTATTGACATTTGTTTCCCGTA
Organism: Anisus vortex; assembly: GCA_949126835.1. Taxonomy (NCBI): domain Eukaryota; kingdom Metazoa; phylum Mollusca; class Gastropoda; family Planorbidae; genus Anisus; species Anisus vortex. The sequence continues at coordinate 10,095,532 of OX421498.1, read as the reverse complement.
TACTATTTTTATTAAGAAATATATATATATATAATATATATAATATATATATATAAATGTGTAGATTCTAGTCCATATGCAAAATGTGTTAAGTTATCATAAACTTATTTTACAGAAATTAAATTAACTTTACACATCGTAATTTAGAATACTTTGATAGGCGTGTCATATTTTCTATTAAATATATTAGAGTGTTAATAACTGGTTATAGGTTGAGCTAATAAAAATAAATAAAATAATAAATAAAATAGCTCTTGAAGTGGAAATAACTCATGTTTTCCTTACAAAAAGGTGATTCAGCTCCCTTTGAAATGTGTACAGCGTGTATGAAATGTGTACAGCATGTATGCAATGTGTATGAAATGTGTCATGCGCGAGAATTGAAGCGTTCACAAACTTCTGTGATTCTTCTTCTTCTTTTTTGTTCTCGAATTGAGAATTGCGTGGCATTATGTTTTGTGCCATTAAGGCCCGCTGCATCCGGCTTTAGACAGCTGTTGTTTTTTTTAAATGTCCTTTTGTAGGCTTTGATCAACCAAGACCATCTGCAAGGCAGCAGATATTTTATGTTCGGAGTTTTCTCTCCTAGTTGACTGATATCCCTAGCTAACGGCCTCATGTGTCCGGGTCTAGAGTTAGAGCGCTCTATCTTCACTTTTGCAGTCATTTCCTTGGATGGTCCAGCGGTTAGTTTACCGGACTGTCATCCAAAAACAAACAGACACGTCGCGGGTTCTATCCCTGACACTGACCGATCCCTTTTGTCCTGCAGGAGTTTTGGGCCTAGTGGACGTAATGTTCTTCTTTCTAGAAGGAACGTATGTAAACTTATAAGCTAGTTGTAATAAGTTTACATAAACACTTTGATAACTTTTAAATCAGTTTATAATCTGTTTTTCCGTCTGTGTGATATGATCGTGTAGACTTGCAGACATCAAGTTCAGGCGTTTGTCTTGATCAGAGTTTCACAAATTAGTGTCTCTAATCCCATATACAAGACACATATGCAAAATATATCGGGTCGCAAAAAGTAGGGAAAAGTTTAAAATGTATGTCAGGCTACAATTAGAAACGATGTAGACTGTAGACCCATCTTGTGTGCGTTATCTATATAAAAAAAATGAAATATTATTTTAACTACAGACCTAGTGGCACGTGGCGGGGGGTGATTAGACCACTTAATCACCACGTAAACTTTATAAGTTGGGATTAGATTTGCACCTGAGCCTCCTGTGTGTCGTGCCTTCTGTATGATTAAGTAAAAGTGACTGTATTATGTCACACTGTGTGGCAGGCAGGCTCGTATGTGTATTATTTCCTTCTTATAAGAGTGGTCTGCATAAATAGATAAGAGATGAATTATTCTCTTTCTATTCTTGTTGGCTGCGTTTTGTCTTAAGGGATGAACCCGGAGTACTGTGCTAGAGGTTAACGTATTGATGATCAAATTTATATTTATGTGTGTAGAATTGCGTGGCTCGTCTGAGGTAATTATGCAGAGGTTTGGCTATACTAAACACATATAGACTTCACAACATCGATTATAGTCACTAGATAACACGAGCGAAAACATTATATTCTGAAGTTTATTCACATTATCTTATCTTATCTTATCTTATACATTACAGACGCTCCTTCTATAAAGAAGATTATTGCGTCCTACGCTCATCCGTGGTCCGAGTCTAGTCTTGCATTTTTATTAATGTTTTAAATGATGTTAGGTTATTGGTTTTCCTGGTTTGTTCAGGCAACCCATTCCATGCCCGAATGCCACTCGGGAAGAAAGAGTACTTATATGCATTTGTTCTCGCATAAGGGACAAGGAAGGTGTTTTTGTCTCTATGTTTATCTGAGCTTTGCAACAGATTGTTACTGGGTTGTATTTCTAAATTAGAGTTTAATGCCTTATGTATTATTACTACTTTACTCTTTGCCCTTCTGTCCTCTAGTGTTTCTAGGTTTAGTGATTTGACTAATGGTGTTACTCTTGTCAATGGGGAATATTCACTAGTTATAAACCTTGCAGCTCTTTTTTGAATTTGTTCTAATTTTTTAATGTCTTCTTACTTGATGGGTCCCATACAGATCCTGCATATTCTAGTATAGGCCTAACTAATGTGAGATAGCATTTTAGTTTTATATTCTTATTACATTTGTAAAAATTCCTTTTTATGAATCCTAATGTTTTGTTTGATTTTTTAATTACTTCATCAATGTGAGGGTTCCAAGATAACTTATCATTTATTATTACTCCTAGATACTTAGCATTGCTAGTTTGAGTTAGTTCTTTACCATGAATGAAGTAGTTTGTTATTATTTGTTTCTTTTTCTTGGATACCCTTATTAGTTGGCATTTTTCTGGGTGAAAAGACATACTCCAGTTTGATTCCCATTTTTGTAGTTCATCTAGGTCTTTTTGTAAAAGTTCACTATCTTTTCCTGTCTTTATTATTCTATAAATTATGCAATCATCGGCAAATAATCTTACTTTTGTGCCTGTGTTGATGCAATTAGGAAGATCATTAATGTAAATTAGAAATAGTAGGGGCCCTAGAACAGTTCCTTGTGGAACTCCTGAGTTTACTGTTATTGGTGATGACTTAGAGCCATTTATTATCACTGTTTGTTCTCTGCCTATAAGAAAGTCCTGAATCCACTGATGTAAGGGACCAGAGATGCCAAAGTATTTAAGTTTTTTAAGAAGACTAGAATGATGAACTTTATCAAATGCTTTTAAAAAAATCTAGTAATATAGCATCAATTTGGTTGTTATTATCTAATCCCTTAGACAAGTCATCTATTAAGCCTATCAATTGAGTCTCACATGATCTATTTTTCCTGAAGTCATGTTGGTGTGGGCACAGTGCATTTAGTTTGTCTAGATGATTTACTATACTACTATATATTATATGTTCAAGTAATTTACATGTTATGCTTGTTAGAGAAACAGGTCTATAATTTCCGGGGGTCAGATTTATCTCCTTTTTTGAAAAGGGGGGTTACATTGGCTAATTTCCAATCTTTGGGCACTTTGCCCTGGTTTAGAGAGGCCTGAAAAAGTATTTTAAAGATTGGAGATATTTCATTAGTTAGTTCTTTAAGCAGTCTTGCTGGTATTTCATCTGGACCAGAAGCTTTGTTTACTTTTAAGTTGGTTAGGAGTTGTTTAATGCCTTTTTCATCTACATTTATATTTCCTATCTCTTCTAGTTTGTTTAAATTTATGAATATTTCTTTGTCACCTGGATTTGAAAAAGATGATGCAAAGTGTGTGTTTAGGATATTAGCTTTAGTTTCATTATCATTATAAGTTTTATTGTTTTGGCCTTTTAGTGGAGCTATGCCTGTAGTGTCCATTTTTCTTGATTTAATGTAGGACCATAAGTTTTTATTATTATCTTTAGAAATTACATTGTTTACATATTCATTCTGCAGCTGTCTGCTTAGTTTCTGAGTTAAATGTTTAATTTTTAGGTATTTTTTATGTAGTCTAATTGAATTAGTTGCCTTAAACTTTTTGAAAAGATTTTCTTTTTGTTTACACAGTTTCTTTAGTTTAGTGTTAAACCAACATTTGTTAATTTTATTTGATGTTTGTTTTGTTGGCACAGAGTCAGCCATTATTGCTTTTAAGTCTTTTTAAGTCATTAAGACTGAGTATACCGTTGCATATATATTATTTCATACATAATATCCTAGGTACGTTGTCCAACAATATAAACAGCAAGGACTAAGATTTAGATACAGACTTAGGGTCGGAGCCTTCACAAAGGCCTAGGAGGGGCCCAGACGGGACCCACTCCGCTTTCACGACCGCCTAGCTAGCCTGTTCCGAAAACTCTACACCTTAAATCTATACGGTAACTAAAAGCATTAATAGTAATAGTCACGTGATATAAAATGGGAGGATAGGGGGAAATGTACACGTTTAGTAATAATTGACAGGAGTAGGGAAAGCATGGGGAGAGGGGTGGGGGATGGTGGGTGCGAGTGGCGGTGAGGGGGGAGGGGCGAAGAGGCGGTCAGCCATTCAAGGTAATTCTTATCTTCCGGTGGCGCCTTTGTTTAAGCAACAAAGGGGGTTTTGACCAGGGAACGAGCCCTTAGAGGTTTATTTTCATATACATGTTATAAGTGAGGAGGGACGGGGGGGGGAGAAGGTCAGAGACGGTGGGCTCAGGAATGACCTTGATCTGTTTCTCGATCGTCCGTGGTACGGGGGGGGGGGGTGGGGGCGAGACGCAACCATGTTACACAATTTAGAATGGTGGACATGATGTAGACTTAGTAACAATGACAATATACATGAATGGAAACTAAAGTCAATATAAGTAATATACTTATGGGCATGCAGAACATATATATATATAGGTAAATAAAATTCAATGCAAGCTAAATACTTTAATGTTAAATATAGGAGATAGAAAGGAAAGACACATTCTTACTCCAATCAGACATGCAAGATTGTGGCACTTAATGTCAGTGGTTTGTACGTACAGATGATATATGATTATAATATCTTATAAGAGCGGACTACATCTAAGATCTTCCTTAGCTGTGCGTGACGTTAATCTTCTCCCAAAACGCCACACCTAGACATAAACATAGTAGGTCCAATTATTTTATTTTTTTTCAAGTGTAGAAATTTGTATATGGCAGATGTTACTTGTAGGCTAGTAAAGATGATTGAAATGTTAGAGGGATAAAAAAAACATATATAAATTTAAGCATAACATGAAAATAATAGTGCTGACGGCTCCATGACATTTACACATGAGGAAATTTAATCACACGACAAGTATTAACACGACACTTAAACATACGTACAGTTAATTATATCGACGTAGCGACATTTTTTAATATAACATTACCTGCTAGTCCATACATGTCTTAATGATGAAGAAAAGAAAGTGTGAAAGGGAAATGGAGAGTTATATATTTGCTCATGTATATCTTAGATCTAATATTCTAAAATATTGAAAGATATTGAGACAGAAGAATAATAATATGTAATTGTCAAAGAATGGTAGTATTAATATGTATGTAATATAGAAAGTGCGCATGTTGTTATATAAAGGATAAGTAAGGTGTGCATGTTATTGTATGTACAATTAGGCACTGTAGTATGAAAGGACAGAGAGTATGAAAAGAATGTATAGCAAAAGGAAAAACATGAGATTTTTAATTGACGTTTTGGACTACACACTAGCAAGTCGTGAGTGGTCTCAGTCTTCGTCCAAGATTGGAGTTGTAATACGACCAGTGCCAGTAATGACCAGGATGTATGAAATGATGTAAATGCATATTGAATCTAGTCTTACAATGACTATGTATTAATTGAATTCCAAGTTGTATGAAGCAGCCTTCGTTAAGTTCATTCTATGAATTATGTGCTCATAGTCCTGTGACTGTAATAAAAGAACAAAAATGGCGACAGAGTAAGACCTTAAAGTTTGGGTCTGTATACATTCACCCAAAATTCCAAGACAATAAAAACAAGCGAGAAAATTGTAATACCGGTACGTATAACACTAAAGAAGAATTAGTGACTGCGTAAATGTTTTATATGCATGCTATTTTAGGAAATAAAATTACACAAAAATAAATTGACGAAAAAAGAAATGAAAGTCATAGAGACAGCGAAATAGATATTATTTGTGTCCATATATTATTTTCATATATATATATATATTAGTTAGTCGATTAAGTACTATTTCTGTTTATTCTTTTTTTTTTATGTTTGACATTTTTAAGACTTTTACTTAATTTATACTAATAATTTCCCTGAGTTTAATAAACCATATATTAATATGTTAATTTGTTTAACATGTTTATTTTTTCCCCTACTACTGTACGTGCAGTAGTATTTGTAGATGTATTTAATTATGTATAAATATATTACCTGTTTTAGATTTTAATGTTTGTCTATGTAGCTCGACGAGCCTGCTTTCGCTTTGCATCTTAAAATGAATATGTTAACCATTAATATACTTCTTATAATGACAAATAAAATTGAAGTTGAAACTTTATTATGATACGACATTTAAGTTATTATTTTCTTCATATTCCCCATGGACGATGCGTTTGTAAAGTTATTTTCTCCATTATTCTGGGCTAAAGTCCTGAACATCCCGCGTGCATCTCAGTTTAGCACGGCCCGCAAATTATTCTGTGATTAAAAAATAAGAACGATGCATTTTGTTCATGGCGTTGTCCACCCTAACTTAAGAGCAGATCTGATCCGAGTACTTATAATTTCGTAAATTCACAATACCATGAAAAACAATCTTTATTTGACTGCCTATTTGTAATCACACATTAATAGTCTGAAAATTAAGGAAGTCTATATTAACTATATACTTTTTTTTGTCTCAATGTGTATAAACTTTTACTTTTTTATGGAAACTATTTTAGAATAAAAACGATTGTAATCAATTGAACAAGCCTATACTGTTGTATACGTTTTTAATTTTTACCTTGACCTTCTATCTGAATGGTAAGTTTTCTTAAAGAGACATGTCGACTTGACATTTATAGTCAGAACAAAAATTGGAAATTTGTTGGGTGATCAAGTGGATGTTGAGTTATAAAGTGTGTTTTTTTAATGCATCTTACATACGTACATGAACGTAAAAATGTCTATGGTTTAGCAAAGTATATGAAAACCTATGGACAAAAAGACAGTTTTAATGTATAAAAAATAACAACTTTATTTAATCCATGGGGCTAGTGGATCATGATACACTAGTGTCAGTGTTTTAGAGAAAATGATAAGAAATACAATATTTACGTATAAAAAGACTTCCGCCTGGGGTAATTGAAATCAGGACACAAGTATGTCAGGTAGAGAATTATGACCACTATACTAAGAAAGACACATGAGCTATTAAAATAATTCAAATAGCAAAAGTTAAATTAAAGACCAAATTGATCCATAGCACAGGTTAAGCAACCTTAAGATCGTGTATTAAAAAAAATAATCGAAATAGTTCGATTGTTATCGTTACGAAGCAATAAGGATATCATCCTCACAATTTAGTTAACTTATTCTACATTCTTGTGTTCTGTGTTTGTCACATCTGGGCCTCGACTTATTCTGTTCCCTCCGCCCACCAACCCACCAACCACCTTTGAATGACTTGTCACTGGTTTATTGAATTGACACTACTATTATGATGCTTAACTGTGATGTCTTAATTCTATTTGTGGACCCAGCATGAAGGTTGAACGGAGTGGATGGATGTAATAGGGATACGTCAGACCGCCTCAAAGTAAAGCGCTGCTAACATGGTCTAGTAGTTTACTTTAGGGGTTGGCAACCGTCTGCTAATAAAGTGCCAAAGTTGCAATTCTTATTGATGTATCATGCCAAGAGCCAAAAAGCCACCCTGCATTAGCACTCAATTCTTTGTAGAACATACTTGAATTGCTTTTTTGGGAGTCTTACGCTAGCTATTAAACCAAACTCGTAGTGTCTTGTAAGGCTCGCGTATCGTTAAATGCAGACCCCTGATTTACTGAACCATTACACTACGCTTGCATTGCTGATCAAAATGTGTGCATCAACATTAGACAGAGTTCGTCATTCTAAAGAGTAAAAAGTTCTCTTTCAGAATAATTTGGGGTCCTAAAAACCAAAGAAAATTGGTGATCAAATTAAAACTTTGTTTTATTCAACTCTTTAAATTGTAGTTAACAATATTTAACCTAAAATAAACGTAAAGAAGAGCACGTGTAACTGGTCGTAACATTTTTTTTTAATTTGCTTTGGCGAAAAGTAAGAAAATTAAAGATATAAAAAAACATACTCTTACTTTCAGTACGAATTTGCTACTGCTGAATTTTTACAATCACTCACTTTATTTGTACAGGTAACCAGAGTGTTGTTCGTTGCAACACATGCTTTGCTGTAAGTGTAACACGTGGCTCTAAAAACCGACTCCAAAACTGGCAACACAAAAATATGTATATGTTAATTTAATACGTATCATAAACAACATAAGGAGAATAATTGCCTAGTTTTGTGTATGCAATAGCACGATCGTGGAGAATATCATGATATCCTGGAACAAAGCTGACAATTAGACCCTTTACTATAAGCTAAAATATGAGATGATTATAAGTTCTGTTACTATCTACGGGCTCTCTTGAATTTGGTTTGACCCCGGAGAAATATACTCGGCTCAACCTTTCTTTCCTCAGCCATATGTAAGAATTATTTTGTTAATTGTTAAGATATGGTCTTAGCGGTAAGCGGGGCATTTGGAAACTGTCATATGCCGTGCTAAAAGCTCGTTCGTGCAACAGGACGCGAGACATGTCTTCATATAATGATCTGCACTTTCTTAAAAGTGTTACAAAACAAGAAAACTAGATATGCCTACTTTATGGAGGTTTAATGACTGGTTTGAGTTTGATTAGCTATTGTAGATTGAGTTAGAAAAAAATAATTGTAAGTCTTTTGCATAGTTTTATTTCAAAGTTCTCTGTATTCTAACGATGTTTAAGTCTGATTTTTTTTTTAACATGACATTTTTTTGTAATTTTAAAAGAACTCCGTAAAACAAACTAGTAAAAAAGACATTAATCCTGTCGGACAAATGTAATCCATAGGACCATTGAAGCAGAATTCGGTATATTTTGTTTAAACACGGCATACAAGGGGATTGTGTGGCACAATGTCCAGACCCCTTTTCATTGTCCCAACTCATGTCAGGTAACAACCAGAGGTGAGTGGACGCTATCTATTCTCTGGTCATTTTAAAATATTTTTTCATAAACTTTGAAAATTGTGTATGTGTATATGTGTATGTATGTATATAATATGGTTCTGGTAGGCCAAATCTTCGGAAGGATGATTGACCCCTTACTGTCATTATATCAAGATGAAATTTGTTTAAACCAACATCATAATCAGTTTTTATTTTTTTTAAACACTTACTGGTGCGCATTTAAATACATGGTTGAACCCACACGAATGACACATTTTATTTAAACCTTATAAGACGAGAATACAACTGTAGTCATATCTTATTTAGTGCTGATGTTAGTCGTTTTGTCTATGAATAACATTTTTACACTATACAAATCAAGATAATATATTTAATTTAATCTTGATTTGCGATTAGTGGTTCAAATGATCAAAACAATCAATTTCACGTCTTAAAGCCAATTGTAGTTTTTTACGAAAGAGGGATAACAAAAATTGCATTCCAAATAATTCATTAATATGTACACAAAAAATTTTCCTTGAAAGTCTTAGAGTTTATTCAATTAAATGATTGAAAAAAAAAAGTAAAAAAAAAATAATAAATAAGTACAACATTTTGCAACATGTTTTTTCCATAATTTTTTTGGAGGGGGGGGGGATAAAGGAAAATTGACACTTACCGTTAAAAATTACAAAGACTGTTATACAATTCTTCAATAACATTTTTCCTGATACTGGTAGATCGAGTCTGGGATTAAATAACAAAGACTTGTGACAAATTCAGAGAGCCTGGTAACGAAACCAAATCGCAAAACGAGGGTCTGCACAATTGTCGTTGGCGTGCCCTATTTTAAGCGTTCGCGGAAGTATTAAAAATAACACTTCATGGACACGTGACTTGTTTCTGCTGACTACCGAAACAACACTGGCACCACGCCAACATCGTTTATCGAGGAAAACAGAAAAGTGCGCAGAGTGCTGTAATTTTTGGGTGCAGACCAATTTACTCAAGTTCAAGCATTGATCATTCGCTGTTGTCTAGTTACAAGAAAATGTTATCACTGATACAAGAGGAATATTTTGTAAAACTACATTGATTGGTTTAAAAAAAATTACTGTTTTCTTGTTTAAATTTCAAGCAATAAGTGTAGTACTGCCATCGTTTTCAAAAACTGTAAAGTTAAGCTAAAATTTAGATGAAAAAATATATGTTAATTGTTTTATAGAAATAGCCGAAAACATGATTATATGTTATAATCACTGAGCGCTGTTTAACAAAAAAAACATTCTAGGTTTGAAATTGATGGTATTTTATATACATTTCTATACATTCAATTATAGTTTGGGTAAAAACATAGGGCAATCTATTTGTCTTTTTTGGTTTTCGTTTTAAATGTTTAATTTATATACACATTTTTTGTAAGTACACCTGAATTGTTATATAACATAATGATTGTAATGAAGACATTACTAAATCTTTATTGTGACACAAAATTTTCAAAATAAAATATACTTCTTTTTTCATTCGAAGAGCAAATTTTAAATTGTGTCTTGTCAATTAAAAAAACAACCACTTTATAATAGACTAATTAAGCAACGTACTTTGTATTAATATATTATGATATGCGTATTGTATTTAACTTGTTAAAGTTGAACACAATCCGTTTTGTTGTTCTTTTAACATCAGAGACAGAAAACAAAGACAGTTCCAGTAACATGGAAAACGTCTTGATTTACATTGGTCTCTATCAATCTGACAGATACACATAGTTATTTCACAATCAATTACCTCCACACTCTAAAGCAAGTTAAATTTTACGTAATGCATAACTTATTAGTTTTAGTATTAGTATTATTAGTACAAAGTAATACAATTGTATTGTAATATCTGAATGTCTGAAGTAAGTTCGTTTTTTTGGAGACATATATTATCAAAAAGTGATCAACTGTTTTCATTAAGTGGGTGGAATAAATGCAGTCGGGATTTTATTTTAAAAAAAAGAAAGTATCCAGTAAGACCGAATTAATCCATGGGGCCGGTGAAGCAGCGTTCACCAGTTTTCGTGGCTGCGCCCAATGCCAAGCCGCATCTAAAATCAGTTAATCTCCAGACCCGGGAACACATTATAGTCTTCAACAGGAATGGGACCCAGGACCTTCGGTAAGACATTCGAACACGCTGTCGATCGGCGACCGTACCCTTTGTTCAATGTGATCTTTGACGTAACTAATTGTTAATGTAGCTTAATTAATTAGTTTGGTTTAATTATAGCTTAAGTTTAAGTTGCCTAGTAATTAAAATTTCTTGTTTTCAAAAAACACTTTCTAGATTATGTGCAAATGACATTAACTTTGGAAGTGACACATGTCTACTATGTATTTTGGGGTTTATTGGCTTTTCTGACAAAATCAAATTATTATATAAAAAAATTTGGCATTTAGATTTATGTTTAATACAAAATTAAAAAAAAACATTTTTTTTTAAGCTAACTATAAATTTTTTTTTTGAAAAGACTCCTTTTAATTTGTTAATTGTTAGTCTAGGTCAGTTCTGTTCTTGATCTTTTTTTCTGTAAATGTATACTACCTTTCATGACATGCAAGTTTTCAATAGTTTAATAGCTTTGAAACAAAACTTCTACTAGAAAATGCATGCATTTAGCAAATCAAATCTTGTATTGATAATTATTTCATCTTTCGTCTATGTATATATATAGTTGTTTAAAAAACAATTAATAATTTCGCAAACATTTTATTTAATAAAATAGGCACATTGTATGTTCTTAAAATTTAGATCTTGTTTTTTGGCAGAAGCTTATTCTACTATATTCGATACATTTATCTGCGATTTGTTTCCGGTGCTAATGTGCTAAGTGTTTAGATTTATTCGTTTTCCTTACTTACTAGGAAAACCATTTCTCATCAAATATCAGCCAGGAAGTAAGAAATATTTTTTTTTATTCTTTATATCCTTATTATTATAACATTAAAAGCTTATATTTTTAGGTTCCAATTGAAACATTTATGTCGTATATCTTATCTTACTACTTTCCTTTTAAAATCATCTTTACTGGAGTGTTTCTAAATCTACTAATTAGACTTGTGCTCTTACACTAGTTCCAAGTCTTTATATTGGTGGTGCAGATCTATACCTGGACATTTTTTGTTTGTTATGAATTGACTTTTTATTCCACTGATTAGAACTTTTGTTTTATTATGTGACCGTCAAAAAATGTTTTTTTGTAAATATTTGTTGTCAAATTAAGTGTCGCATCTAGTGTCCCATACTTACCAATGACGTTGACAGTGAAGGAGTCAGAGGTCTGAGTGACCATGCTTCGTTGAACTGTACACTGGTATGATCCATTGTCACTGATTGTTAGATTATCGAGCTGTATAATATACTCAAATTGACGGTAAATGGTGGTGTTGTCTTTCTTCCAAGTATACGTCGCCTCGTCCACTGCGCTAGCGCAGGCTAGTGAAAGACGACTGCCCACAACAGGAGTTGTATTATCGGCTATGATAACTGGTTTAGTCACATAACTACTGTCTGTGGAATTAGCAAACAGAGAATTATTTAGATTGCAGATTAAGATATTCAAGTCAAAAGTATTTATAAAGTGCATTTTCAAGTAATAGATGTATGAATACATAGTAAACCATGAGAGAAAATAAAAAAAGAAATATTTCATAATTATGTTTAACTTTAAATGTTTAATAATTTTCATGCTTTCCGCATACCTGAAACTTAAGCAAACTTTATTATTAATAACCACTTTAGAAAAAAGTTACAAGTTTTTTTTTTCTTTTTGTATTTAAGAAAAACCTACAATATTCAAATGTAATACACAAATAGACTATTTTTTTCACCAAGTGAAAAAGACTGCAGGCAAGAAATGTAAACAAACACACAATAGACCACCTGATTGAAAACAAAAGTAATTGGTACAACACAGACAGAATCAACAACTCGCGGAGATTTCATTAACGGAAGGTGTCTTATTTACGAATAATAAAATCCTACAGGACAGTTAGCACTAATGCATCAGAACCGGACAGATCAGATCTTTGTTGTTGGGGGAAGAGAATGCACACCTCAGCAATCAACTTTCTCCAATACTTTTGAACGGTTGTATTTAGTCAACTGCAGCCCTGTTCAATACTATATGTCGTCGAACAACCATCTCCGCTTACGGCCTCTCCACCTTCTTCAGTGCCTTGGAAAATTGTTTTTGTCAGGTTATTGTGCCGCAACACATGACCGAACCATGTTAGTTTGCGCCGTTTGAGTGTTGTCATAATGCTTTATTGAGGATCTGCAATTGAGAATATCCTGTCCCAGACTTACTTATTAGTCCTGTGTTCAACGTAGGAGATTTGAAGTACTTTTATCATACATTTAGTTTCAAATGCCTGCAACTTGCTTTATGTTGGTGATAGCAAGTCCAAGTCTCACATGTATACATAACAATGTTTTTGACAATATGAGCTGTGTTGGGAGACTAATACTTGTGCTGGTCCAGATTCTGGTTTGGCGAGCCATTACGGTCATTACTGTCCCAATCATTGCTCGAATTTCTTACTAACAGTTTCCGTCTACGGACAGCATTGCTTCTAGATATTACAAATATTTACTTTGTCTATGTGTTGTTGGTTTATAATGATGTTAGCACTTATGACATCTGTTATGTGGTGCTGAGCAATATTTTGTTTTTTTCTGAGCTGATTTCCATTTCATATGCTATTGCTCTCTCTCTCTCTCTCTCTCTCTCTCTCTTTCTCTCTCTCTCTCTCTCTCTCTCTTCAAGTTTGTCTGTAAGCTTTTGCAGTTTTGTGTTGCTCCTGGCGAACAGGTCGATATAATCAGGAAATCTTAGATTGCATACTTCTGATTAAGCTATCTAAAACGATTGTGCATCCAAATCAATGACATTCACTGTTTTTGTTTACATTTAATTCTAAATTGTATGAGTAGTTTGTCTGTACCTTGATTTTAGTTTTTCTGGTATTTAGTATTAGCCATGTTAGTTTTTTTCTTTAAATGCTCTTTAAACTTCTTTACTTGTTTAACATTGTTATATCTCTATATATTGTAAGCAAAAAGTGTTTCGATTGCTATGTTTTTGTTTTAAATACTTAAAGAGATTTATGATGTTGTAAATGCGGTGCTGCTTTATAGGCGGAGCTACCTAAAGTCCAAAAAGGCGGATGTACCCCATAGGGGCCTAATCATGTGTGCCTCGACTCGATTTGTATAATTTTATACAAAGAAAAAAAAAGTATAAAAAAAAAGAAATGTGTACACGTTCTCAACCTCATTTTCGGGATTGACGAAGTTTTATGGCAAGGTCACATTATATATTTCTATTTCTTACTAGTTTATGATGTTTTACATTTGTCTTGGGCAACGGCCACATGCTAATGTCCATGCTAATGACAAACTCGTCTCCCAGAAGTGCCATTCGCAACATTTTGTACTTTATTTGCAATCATTCCTTCTAGTCTATAGTGGCACCCAATATATATTTTTTTTTCAATTTCTATTTTGTTTATTTTTACGACGAATGTCACTATTGTATCAATTATTAGGCTATGCCTATCTTGCATATTGTATTATTAACACCTCCATCTCATATTTGTTTTTTGGAGAACCGTGTGGGTTGCAAATGGCTCAAAAGTGGCATAACCTAGGCCAAGGGCCCCCACCACACTAATTTAGTAATTAGACGCTAGGGTTTGTGGATTGTGTGACGTGCGAGTTTTTTTTATATTATAATAATGTATGGAAAGACTGCGACAGTTTTCAACACGCTAGTATACACCAAATAAACGCACGATTACACATAATAAAAACTCTTTCAAGCTTTACTAAGAATAAACTGAACCTTACTAATAAAATAATGAAATAATGACTCCAATTGTAAATAATATCTTTTGAAACCCCAACAGTACACCAACACAACCTTCCTTTATAATGGACCACCTTCTGACAATTATCCCACAGCCGACAACAACAAAAACCGAGACGTCACTTCCACAAATCACAACTCAGGACATATCGTTTAGAGATTACTTCAAACAAAGCACACACAAATCTTACAAGAAAAAAATACACTAATGAATAATGCATCTCTCATATAAAGGAGCTAACAACAAACACTCAAACACGCTTTTGCCGGACAACGCTCCGTGATTGTTACATAGTACAGGGTTTGGCAACCTTTTGATAACAGAGTACCAAATGTAGGATTTGTAATTTACTCGGCGTGCCAAGAGCCTAAAATGTACATAGCTTTGACACTCAATTTTTTGGAGAAAAAATGATCCTTTTTTTTTTGAAGGTCTACTGCGTTCCATTAAAAATCGCTTAGCGTAACAAATCTGGCACGCGTGCCATACGTTGCCGATCCCTGACCTAGTATATAATGAGATGTTTTGTTCAAGTCGTGAGTAAGTGTATTGTGTGGAATACTATTTAAAAAAGAAAGCTCTATGTCGCCAAACTGATTTATTCCATCAACACATTTACCTTATTTGTGTTCAAAAATCATTGACATTTTTAATACATTCTACTGATTTACATTACATTCTGACATTTTTAATATATTCTAGTTATTTACACTACAATCTGTGTTCGTATAATTTTGTTTTTATTATAATAATTTTTTTAGTCCCTGTTCACAATCAGCACAATTTAAATGTAACTTCATGCAAAGATGTATGCCGAACGAGAATTTATTTCAAATATATTCCAAATATCGAGTAGCTCGAGGTTTTCTCTGCTCATGATAGCAAAACATATTTATGAATTAGATCTACATAAAGGCAAGAAATACTTACCTCGTACTATGTTTATCACCTCTGAATCATATAAAATCGAATATGTGGCTCGACATGTAATTCTATAAATTCCTTCTTCCTGTGGTAACACATAGGTTGGTGTATCGGCCCCAGAAATAGGTGAAAAGTCTTTCTGAAATTGTAAATGTTTAATATATATTTCACTTTGACTAAAATGTATATTATGAATACTAATCTTGGTTGGTATGAAACATTTAAATAACATTACACATATTTTCATATAATACATTATTTTTTCGCATTATCTTTTATTATAATGAAACGATGTTGACTTTTATCCTCTATAGACCAGCCAGCATTTGTCATCAGAGAGAGCGTTTAAGACGGCCAGCAGGACAAATTAGAATGACAAACCAGTTCTGGCTAACAATTACCGAATTTAGAGAAGTTTCGTATTATCGAGCTATTCTTAGAAAATGTATGATTTTACCTTATCATATCTTCTTACACATTACAGACGCTCCTTCTATACAGAAGATTTTTGCGTTCTACGCTCATCTTTGGCCCGAGTCAAGTCTTGCATTTTGATTGTTTTAAATGATGTTAAGTTACTAGTTTACCTGGATTGTTCAGGCAACCCATTCCTTGCCCGAATGCCACTAGAGAAGAAACATTACTTATATGTCTTTGTTCTCGTATAAGGGATAATAATAGTGTTTTTGTCTTTAGGTTTATCTGATCTTTGTTACAAGTTGTTATTAGGTTGTATTTCTAAATTAGTGTTTAATGCCTTACGTATTATTACTACTTTTTTTTCTTTGCCATTCTGTCCACTAGTGTTTTTAGATTTAGTGATTGGACAAAGTGTGTTACTCTTGCTAATTGGGAATATTCACTAGTTATAAACCTTGCAGCTCTTTTTTGAAATTGTTATATTTTTTTTATTTTTTTTTAGTTGATGGGTCCCATAAAAATGCTGCATATTCTGGTATCTTCTTCTTCTTCCATTCCATAACCCGAATGAGGGTCGTTGGGTCGTTTTTCGACAGTTATATAATTTTACGCCATTCGTCTTGGTCCTGCACCGCCCTCTGGGAGACAAGCTGGTCCTCTCCTTGATGTCATCATCCCATCGTCTTTTCTGCCTGCCTCTCTTTCTTCCACCCCGCACTGTGCCTTGCAGAATGGTTTTCGCCAGGCCTTTGGATCCTGCCATATGCCCGTACCATTAGCGTATTTAGGCATGTTCCACATGTTCCATTGGAACAGGGCTCTCCACACAAAAGGGGCCCTCACACATGACAAAAATATATTTTTAGTGACATAACCCCATTCTTTTGTTGAAAATGTAAAATAAAATTCATTTATCCCCCTACAATTTTAAGCGCTCTTGTCAAACCAAGCTGAGCGCAATATACAATTTATGATTTTACAGAATGTAACATGAATTAACGGCACTTTTTTGATGTTTGTGGAAGGCGGGGTGAAGCCACGAGGAGCCCCCATATACATTAGGGAACAGTGAACACACAATCCTAAACACGGCCCTGGCCCGTACTATCTGAGTTCTAGTAAAGGCCTAACTAATGTGAGAAATAATTTTAGTTTTATATTCTTATTACATTTGTAACAGTTCCTTTTATGAATCCTAATGTTTTGTTTGATTTTTTAATTACTTCATCAATATAATGGTTCTAAGATAACTTATAATTTATTATTACTTCTAGATACTTAGTATTTTTAGTTTGAGTTAGTTCTTTTCCTTGAATGAAGTAGTTTGCTATTATTTGTTACTTTTTGTTGGATACCCTTATTAGTTGGCATTTTTGTGGGTGAAAAGACATACTCCAGTTTGATTCTCATTTTTGTAATTCATAAAGGTATTTTTGTAAAATGTTACTATATTTTCTTGTCTTTATTATTGTCTAAATTGTGCAATCATCGGCGAATAATCTTACTTTTGTTTCTGTGTTGATGCAGTTAGGTGGATCATTAACCCATATTCTGCTGAGGTCAAGATTTTTGTTAAATTTTAGATAATATTTAGTTCTTGGGCCACACTGGAAGCAATCAATGACTTTTGATATTTCTTTTAATTGAAAACTTTTTAAGACATTGATGTCTAAAAAAACGTCCCATGAGTAGGACAGTAGCAACAAGTAGCCCTGTGTTAATTTATATTGGGTCAGTTCGTTTTTTCTTTTTTTCACGTTAAATGCTTTGAATAAATTCACATTTATAAGTTGTATGGTGTAAGATAAGTGCATCCACCCATAAAATAAGCTCTAAAAATCAATCGACTAACACTTTTATGGTACTAGCACAGGCCGGAAGTTAAAAAAAAATACAATATTTTATATTGTATTGATTTATATAAAGAAAAATATTAGTTCCTTTCCTTACCCTTTCACGAACCATCCAGCAAATAATAAGTATGTTCATAGATTATCCTATTATTATACAATGAAACATATTAAAGAAATGTAATCAGAAAAATATATCAACCACAGTGTTCTTGCTTTATAATATAAAAAAACGTTAACAATACGTTTATATATGAACATTGTTTTTCCTGCTTTTTTAAAAGAAATTAAATGAAAAATAAATAATGTTTGTATTAAATGACTTAAGTTGTAACTTAAATAATTAAAGGTTAGTCTATGCTAAAAACAAACTATCTATAAACAATTAAACTATAAAAGGACGCTAAATATGGGAGAAGCTATTAACAAGTTTTAACAATTATGCATGTATAAAAGGTCAAAAAGAAGAACGTTTCCGGTCTTATTCAATCAATTGCTTCTAAACATTGTTACAAAAGTTTTTTTTACATAATTATATTGGTTCTATTATTATTAATTAAAGTTAAAAAGAAATAATCTTAAACCCGAAATGTTTCTGTGTTAGGAATAAAACATGTATATGTCTAGACACTACGTCATAGCATTAAAATACGTCATATGCACGAGGGTTGCATATCGTTAGTTTAGTTCTAGTTTGGGCGCTAATGTGTGAGGACTGTTTTTGACCACTTTCTTAAAGATAGGATTACGGCTTAGTACGATATAGAAGAATCTCAACTGATTAAGTTTCATCATATAATACTGATACATGTGTTCTGTTTTACTGTTATATTTATCATCTCAACTTGTTGGAATAAAATTGTGTTCAATCATTCAAACAGGATTGTGGATTTCCTTTATATTAAGGTACAGTTTATCTAAATCATTTCATACACAAAAGATTCACATCAAACGAGTAAAATAAACATCAAATCTAATTGAATAACATCAATACAAATTCTTATGCAACCTTGTGAGATCCAAGATGGATATGAATCAAAAGAATATATAATAAAACATTACTAAAAATACCATCATACGTCAGTAGCTGATTTCGCACGTGACAACATGTATATGTCCTACGTTACTTGTTGTACGAAAATATGAAGATAATTTAATTTTATTTCATTTCCAAAAGATCGCGCAAAAGAAAACGATGGAATGTTCATGACAGATTTGAAAAATCATCTATTTATAATCCCAAACTAATTGCTTGATGCAAAAGAATTTTCGTGTTGTTGTTTTTTTTATAAATCTCCGCATTGTGTTTTTTAATTACCATGGACGCAACTCTTGACTAACTAATTTTATAAACAAAAGCTAAATTTAACCAAATGGGACTATTAATTATCGCCGACTCAATGTTAATGCTAGAAACGGATTCCTCATAACTAATCTTATAGCCGTTGTATATTTCTAGAACTGGCTGTCGATAATGAAATCAATTGTCAAACATCATTAAAAATATGGTTTTTGTTTACGAAAATGGCGGTAAATTTCACCGGAAGTTCACGATCATTCCAGTTAAAAAGGTCACACCTAATTAAGACTTGTCAATAGAACATCACACTTTTGGCACATACTCTTTTTAGCCATAGTGATGGAATATTCTTTGATTAGAACATAAGTCTACAAGATGCAGATGCCCATCAATACTATATTTCCTCAGACCTGTATCTGTATCCTAATTAGAGATTAAATGCTTTAGTATCTGTTTATCTGCATATGTGAATCTGGATAAGATATCAGCTACTGACCTCTTATTAGTTGAATGCTCAAAGCCATTTATTCTAAACAGAATAGTGCAGACAATCAAAGCGCTAAAGATGTTAAAGATCATTTGGCAATACGAGAGAATCTCCATCTGTTCGAATATTTTACTAATGTGCTCTCTGTTGATATCAGTTTCCAGTTAAAATCTCCAGGGAATGGTTGGGGTCACAGAAATGAGATATTTGAACAAGATTTTGATTATCACAAACGAAGATGTCCGCAAACAATTTATCAAATATGGGCGCATACGAGAATCCAAGAAGCACCTCCCAGCGCAAGTAACTGTGGTGGAATGGACAAGAATCATTCCAAGGTCTTACACAGCTCATTCCACTCGGCACAGAACAGGTAGTAACAAGAAGTGACCAACAGAAGAAAACTTGAAAGAAAATATACAAGACTGGACCAGGCTCTCCTTCATTTGCGCCCAAACAGCAGCACAAGGTCGTGACAAGTGGGGAGTGATGACACAGCAGTCAACAATGGTCCTCCCAGCGACCAATCCACAGGTTATGGGATGGGTGATGGTGAACTGACCATTTGAACCAGAAAAAACAACAACATGGACATTTAAAATAAGATATCTATAAAGCGAACAGATATCTTTGTAAAAGCTCATTTTTATAAAAATCTTAACCACAAACTATGATCTAGTTCTTAAATTTAAACATAGCGTTAATATTTCACACTTTAAAAATCAAAGTTAAACAATAAAATACTTTTTTAAAAAAATTACGACTTTATAAAAAAAAAATAGAGCATGTTTTTAGCTACTGTCCCATAAGTGGGACGATCTACACAGGGTCATTCGTAGCTACTGTCCCACTTGTTGAATGCTTGTTTGACATCTGATAAAACAAAGTCAATGTGATTGATTTTTCATGATTTCTAATGTTATAATTTATTGATTAATGATGAAATTGAATAATTCATGTGGTTTTATATAAAAATGTTATCATATTTTTTTTTTAAAGTGTACTTTATTTTGTGCATGTTTATTTTGTTCATCAATTTTTACAAGTTGAAAGGTCAAGGTCATGTAAATCTTAGTTTTAAATTTAAATTTTGTTTAAAAAGCAAAGTTATACCGGTAATCAAAGTGTAACTATCGTACAATGCAAAAAACTAATTTTTGTTTTTATAAGGCATATAAGCATATAATAGGATTTTTTTACGAAGTGTCCCACAAGTGGCACGCTAGCAGAAAATGGGTAAATTTAAATTAGAAATAGTTGGTGGGATAGGACAGTTCTTTGAGTTTACAGTTATTGGTGATGACTTAGAGCCATTTATTATCACTTTTTGTTCTTTGCCTTTAAGAAAGTCCTGAATCTACTGATGTAAGTAACCAGAGATGCCAACATATTTAAGTTATTGGTAGACTAGAATGATGAGCTTTATCGAATGGTTTTTTTCTATTCATATAATAATTATATATATATATTATATACACAACACTTGCTTGTATCGCGCTCTTACAATTATACTGCTGGTGTTGTGATGTTCACACAGTTACATAATAATATAAAATTATTCGAGCCCTCGACTTTGCACTCAGTTTATTACTTGTACTCTGTCTAAGTTTGTTTGTCTTATATTGCGAGTATTTCCTATATTTAGTGAGTGATTACCGGCGGCCGAAGCCATCGGCTCAGTGACGTTGGAAAACTAATTATTATTTACAAAACACCACTTAATCGACCAATGGTCGAGCTGAATTTTCATATAAGAATTGGCTTTGCCGGAATAATCAGTCTTTCAGTAACCACAAAGTCGTTAGCATTACGAAAAATACATTTCCTTCTTGCTCGTTTTCTCATTATTAGCTTTGGACGAGCTTTAATGTGTTTAAACATTGAGTGTGATTTACTAATGCCTATTTGTTCTACATGTAGACTCTATATATCTGTGCATTGATAAATTAATTACTTCTGTTTAGTGATGTTGATACATGTATTATTTATCTCAGAGTTGTTTCTTATAAGTTTACAGACGTTCCTTCTAGATAGAATATTATTACGTTCACTAGGCCCAAAATTACTGCAGGGTGACAGGGATCGGTTGGTGGCAGGGATAAAACCCGCGACATGTCAGTTGGTTTTTGGTTGACAGTCCGGTGAACTAACCGCTGGACCAGCCGGTTTAACTTGTTACATGAATTGTGCACAGTTTTGTGCATGTTCTATATTCTTATATACAATATATCAAGTTTATCAAGACTAAAACGGAGTCAAAACCACACAGGGAATACGATTATCTGAAAAGAACCAATGAACAATTATAGAACTTTATAAATTTGAAACCTTACATCAATATAATCAAGATAATTTTCATGAAAAATGTATATGTAATTGTGTAACAGAAATGTGCAAATTAAATGTTACATTAAGAATAAGAGAAGAAATTTCTCTTAAAATTAAATTAACACTAGCTTTTTATAGTACATAGTGTAGTCAGTTCTTGGATGCTAATAAAATCATGTATATAAAATATGAAATATAACTTTCAAATAACTAGCTCAATATTGACACTTTAATGTGTTTTTTGTTTTGTTTTCGTTAGTTTTGTTGTTGTTTGTTATTGTTTTTTAGGGGAGGATGCGGCAAACCAAACCTCGTAGGCTATTGAGATATTTAATTTCCAGCAACAAATGGATTTAACGCCATTAGTTGGCATTTTGTAGAGGAATAATTCATATTGTCAGGTGTTTTGATTGTATTCCCACGTGTTTTGATTGTATTCCCACGAGTTTTGAATGTATTGCCTCATGTTTTGAATGTATTGCCAGGTGTTTTAAATATATTGAATTTTTTTTTTTAATTTACTGCCACGTGTATTAAATGTACTGCCACGTGCTTTTAATTAATGTATTGCCTGTTTTGATTGTATTGCCCAGTGTTTTAAATGTTTTACATCGTGCTTTGAATTAGTCCACGAGTCTTTTTTTTAATATAGTTCAGTGAGTTATTCCTTGTTTATTTTGTTCCTAAGCAAAACGTCACTTCATAATGAGGCAATGTCATATCTTGTCACTTTGAGAAAATCCTCTTCAGGAGGCTATTTTTAAGCTAGGCTACATATATTATTTACTAATTCATTGACGATGTCAATTCTCCAAGTTATCAATGTAGTGATTATCCAACTAATTAGTATGTATTATTGATGAACGGTTTTAGAGTTTAAAAGAATAATTGTAGTCATTGTGAGAACATTACATGTGCGTCAGTTTGATTAATATAATACAAAAAAAGTTCAACTGGAGTGACATAAAGTTCAATTATGTCACACATATGACAATTTTTAAAAATAATAAACTAATTGATTTACTTTATTAATATCTTAAAGTTAAGGCAGTTTTTTATGTGTGTGAAACCTAGATATTTAGCGAAAGCAGTCTCTTGGCATTAAATACCAATATCTTGCCATAACTCCAACCAAACCCAATATAAGACTTCTGCCATCATAAACACTAGATAGATAAGCCAGTGGTTGGTGGACGCTATGATCAGGTACTTTACTTTTACTTGACTGGTGGACATAGAGTGTTCCAAATGCAAGTTTACACATTCCTCGACATGCACACTCAGATTATCCTTCTAGCCACACAATCCCCACATCTACATAATCGTATTTAGATCGCTGCTCCACAGACCGTAATGATTATATTGGTCATACCGGGCTATGTATTAGAGCAACTAAGAATCCCCTTGAGTCCATACCGCTCTATAGAATGAAGCGGCATGCACAATAACATTTCCGTGATCACGTGATATAAGTGAATGTGAGGCCGGCATACTGTCAACCTTTACAGTCATCAAATAATGTCAGGTATTTACCTCTGGTTAGACTTACTGTAATGGACAAAACTATGTTTTTTTTTTGTCAGAATTCAAACGACAATCACATGCAAAGCACTAGACCACCATGTTCCATGAATCGGCTTGTAATAAAACGGACATTTCACATAGCTAATGTCAGATAAAGAGGCCGACCGAGAAACACCCGGAGGCGCGATATGGAAACGGATGTTAAAAAAACTAAAGCTTAACTGGGGGTCATATAGAGAAATCGGGAGACCTGGAGGACTCTTCTTGGCGTCCTATGTCCCAGGTGGGGCGAAAGGCATAAGTAAGTAATGTCATGTATGCACCATTGTTAGTTGTTTTTTTTATGTAATCTCTTAACGCATATCGTTTGTTTGTGCCAATCTTGAAAGGAAGTGCGCAAAAGGTGTGCCGTGTTAACAGTTTTTGAGTGATCTTGATGTCTTATTGTATAGCTATTAGATTTATTTTACTTAGTTTATGTTCTATTTGTAATATAATAAACTGGATTTTTGTATTCAACATTGTGTTCGTGTAAACAAAATTTAGATAATAACGAGCCGATCATTAACAAGTCTTAACGTGTATGCATGCATAAAAGTTCACAAGAAAAAATATTTCCTGTCGAATTCGATCATTTTATTCGAAACATGTCTGTGTGCTGGGTTACTGGTTGTACGAACATTTGTTGGGGATTAAACTTTCTTTCATTTCCAAAACATGTTTACAAAAGAAAACATTGCATTGTGAAAGTCAGAAGGGAATAATCACCTTTTTATAATATAAACTTATTGCTTAATGCAAAATATTTTTTTTTATTCGTTTTTATGAATCTACGAATTTTGTTTTTTAATTACAAAGAAAACGCAACTCTTGACTAATTTATTTTATAAACAAGCTACATGCGACTAACACTTGAGTATTAATTATCGCCTACTCACTTTTGATGTTAAAAACGGATTCCTCATAACAATTATTGTATTCTTTTGTATCATTCTAAAAGACTAGAACTAGCCGTCGAGGTTGAAATCAACTGTCAATAACCAGCAAAAGCATGCTTTTTTGTTTACGGAAATGCCTAAAATAATTAAACATTTAAAAATAGAAATGGAAGTACACGATCACCCCAGTTCAAAAGGTCACGCCTAATTAAGACTTGTCCCTTGTTATGATCATTACAGTAATAAATTAAGTAATGTCAGATAAATGTATTTTTTTCCTTACAGTTCCCAGATAGTTCATATCTTATATCTAGGTTGCATGCTGGTACATTTTAATGCCAAAACAAACAAATGATTGATTTTTATAAAGATGTTGTAGTTTATATATATTTATATTATATATATATTTACGTTACTGAAATTGTAAACTTATGACAATTTGTTTTATTTAAAACATTAATGAACACGTCATTTTCGTAAAAGATGTTAAATATAGGTATTCTTTCGAAACAAATATTTGGTTCTAGAAAACCGATTTCCATGCCGTTAAACGAGCCATGGTAACTGAAATGCAAAATAACAACTGCAAAACGCGCGCTACCGAGGATTATATTTGATTTCTTGATAGAAATACATGACACATTTTTAGAGAAATTTAAGTATGTTTTACAATTATATGAGAAAGATAAAAAAAAGTAAATTATAACGTGGTGTAAATTTTAAAAGCTGTACTCCAAAACTGAATTATCATACACTTATAATTTTAAATTGAATAAAATCATTTATATCACGGGATGGTACATTTCGTACAAATAAATATATTAAATATTTAACAATTATATAAGGTAGTGATGTGTTTCACATAAAAAAGATATAAGACACTAAATTTAATTGAATGATTTCCTTCAAACTTTCAACAAAACCAAAAATCATTCTTAAAGCTTTCAAGAAAGAAATTGGTATTTCTAATTTTCGTTTAACATCCCCAAATGAAACATTGATGAAAACCTATTGGCATAAAGTGACTTACAAACCAGGCCCATCTAATGGTTTTACGACTTGTATCTACGTAATCACTGTCTGGTGTAGTCACACATTTCAAAGTAATTGGTGCATCTTTTGTGTATACCTCATAGTTCAAGGCCGTAGTGCTTATGGTGGCGAAAGTTATGTCATCTGTAAGTAATCATAAAATGGTTTTATTGTACGCCTGTATTTATGAAAGAAAGGTTTGTTGGCATATTAAATTTTTTAGCCTGTTGTTACATATGACCATTGCTATGAAGCCATAAAATAATATATAGGTAGTAGCTATATTAATAATTAAAAAGTCGAAATAAAACCCATTTTTGGATATTAAGAAAACCTATATCGGAAGTAGATATAGTCAAGTGACTGTCCATGCGGTCGGCAGTCTTTTCTCATAACTCACAAGGAACGCAGGCATTATTTTAGACTCAGGAAAAATAAATAAAATTGTGTATTATGTTGATACTATAAAGCTATATTTGTTCATTGGATGTGAAGTGTCAACTGTTAATGAATTGTTATTAAATAATATGCTGCAATAAGTCGTTCATTTATTATTTACAAGTTTGGAAGTTATATTGTGGTGATGTCGTCCATTTTGATGTTCAAATCAATCAAATAATTCAGCTACTGCAACTCAAATACTCTGAGAAGACTGGTGGTAATGTTTGATAGTCCAATAATAATAATAGGACATCAACAACCATGTAACAAGCAGGGCCTACGATTAACCGCTGCGGCCCGGATAATTTCACGCCATACTACGAAATCTAACGTTTTGCTGTGGTGATGCGGAATTAATGGACCTACCAAATCTAAATAAATCTTACTACATCCATCCATAGGTAATCTTCTTTTTAGAAGGAACATCTGTAACATATAATGATGTTTGCTTAACGCTGACAAGAAACATTATGTGAGCTCAGAGCGCCTTTAACATTGAGCAACAAACAAATAAGAACACGGATATAATCTTTCTGCTAAGAAATATAAAACTAGTTGATGATTTAAAACTTTACAAACATAGGACAAATCATATACATGAAGCAATAACCGACCGATATAAGTAAGACAGTATGGGTTTAAAGCATATTATCTAAGGTAAATATTGAAATAATGAGTTTTGAAGTTTTTTTTTTATGTAGCAATAGAGCTTTTTCGCCTGAGTTGAATAGGAAGTAGATTTCACACCTTCGGACTGGATATTAAGAAGTATCTAAGACCAACGGTCGTCAAAGAGAAACGGTGCATTTCCAGAAGCGAGGAGTTTTCAGAACGAATTGTTCTTTGCGGAACAAATTATGGTTTAGTTAGTTCATTGAGATAGGACGGCATCTCATTGTTGGCAAAGTTGCGCCACTTTATATTCAATTCTGGCTTTGAAAGGGAGCCAATGAAGCTGGCGCATGATAACTGTCCCATAATCGCGCCTTGGCTCACGCATGACCGGGCAGGCGGCACTGTTTAGAATGCACTGTAATTTGGCGACGTAATTTTTTAAGAAAATAACCAAAAGTCATTATTACAAGTAAACTAATATCCAATATAGCATACTTAATTGGCTGTAAAAGATAAACTTCTGTCATAATTTTATTCTTAAACTATAATAAAAGTATACACATTTATTTATAATTAAGAACAAATAATGTATGCTATCAGACTTCACCGCGATATTATCTGTCTCATGAAAACCTAAGTGACGTTTTCTTCAACAATAAATCTAAATATTAAGAAACATTATTTGATTGTTGGTTAACCTTATTAGACAATTAGTTATTGGTAATTAAATTACGTTAAACAAGGTGATATAATTAATAGGGACTATGTTTTATAGTCTATTGTATTTTGATCTTTCACGAATAGCTTCAATTATTTGTTGTCTTTCAATGATTTTTATGTTAGTTCTTCACTATGTGCAATAGATCTTAATGTTTAACTTCTATGATAAAGGTTTGACTATTTCTAATGTTTAAATGTGTCCTACTGTCTGTCTTCGTAAATTGCACTAGACCCTGCCAAACATCAGTTAGATCATTTAAAAAAACAGTCATCCTCAGCAACTTGCTCAGCCTATACAAAGGACCTTAGGTCAATAATATAAAAAAAGTTAGATTACCGATTCATCAAGTTGATGAAAATTCAATAACTTTTTTCCACTTATGAGCCTCTTTTTCTATAAAAAAAACATTTCGTTAATACAGAGCGACGGCCGAGCCACATGGCATTGTAAGGTAGTGGCTTAAGCACCAAAATATAGATACAATTTTTGTGTTCCCGAGTGGCATCACGACATGGAATGAGTTGCATGAACTAACTAGGAAAACCAACAACTTAACATCATTTAAAAACATCATCAGAATGCTAGATGCTAGACCATTAGTTAACAAATAAGGAAAGAACGCAATAAACTTCTGTAAAAAAAAAGTAGCCTCCGTAACGCATTATATAAAAAGTAAGTTATGACTTCATTATTGATACTACCTCTTTACAAAGGTTTACCTAGATATATTTTAATATGCAAATAGACATAGACAAATATACACTTAAGGAGGAAATGAACATTGTACTAAAAATATATGAATAAAAAGTTTTCATTACTTACCGACGATTGTAGGTAAATCTGTAGTAGTACCAACAATTGTAGTACTATGTGATGTCGGAACATCAGTCAAAACACATGTCACTGGTCTCCTTTCGTTTCCGCTATCTATTATTAGAGGTGATGTAATTGTGTTTCTTTCGACGACCTGCATACATATATATATATATATATATATATATATATATATATATATATATATATATATATATATATATGAGAATATATATATATATATATATATATATATACATACAAATTATTACAACACCACTGACAATCATTGTGACATCTAGTAATTTTATCAATCAGCTGTTCAGTGCTGCTTCGACTATATATTAGTGGTCATACAGCACTGTCGTATATGCCGAATTATATACATTTTATTATACCGGTTAAGTATTTGGATGTAAAGTTCCATATATTAGTGTAGAGAAGCAAGTCATTTAATTATTTATTGTTAAAGAGTTTAGATGACTTACTAAAGCTGTTCTTATAAATTATATAATATATTTGGCACGAGTGAGCCCTCTTTTGGTGAATACGATTAAATTATGCCGTTATTCAAAATTTAAGAATATAATTCAACTTGAATAGTACAGCTGTAGTACATTATATTATGTTGGTTGATATTTAGTTTGTTATGTTTAAGGTTTGGTCCACGTTCGTTATCCCTGGGTGAGTCGAATACCGGTAACATGCTGTGTAGAATTTAATGTGGTAAAATTAGTGTATAGGCTCTTAATTGTAGTAAAGATGTTTAAACATTGTAGTAGAATTATAATAGTATTAGATGTTAAGTACTACAAACAGGTAAACTTGAAAGAATCAAATAATCCATTGCGCACCTGAATACTGAAGATTTAATCACTGTTTAACGAGTAGTTTCCATAAGTCCAATATACAAGTTTACAAATTAATTTCCAAAAAAATCTACTATACTAAAATATTCGTTTGACACATTAAACATATGTTTAAAGTATTAATTGTAGAAATATCAATGCAACAACCAGGTATGAAATATACAGGAAAATATATATCCAAGTCAGAATAAAATATTATAGTAAATCCAAGCAGTATTTCAGAATTTGGGGAAACATAGTGACTGTATGCAACTCAGATGGAAAAAGAGACATGTTTGGCGCACGTTGAGGAGCTTTATACTAGGAAAGTATCGACTATTTTTCCATATTCGTAACTGTTCCAGAAGCATCGATTACAAAGACGCAATTGTAATTTAATAATGATATATTCAAAAGCAACCAGTTAACGAATATCAATAATCGGAAGTTTTCAATCAGCACACGCTAATGGATCCGTCATTAAATATATTAAAAAGGGAACCGTTATTAAACAACTAATAGACTCCCTACGGCACATTCGCGTTTCGTATTAATTACCAATGGACATTTAACAATGTTTTAATTATTATGGAACGGTTGTTTCGTAACAATATATACATGAGAAGTTAACAAAATACAATGGAAAACAGCCCATTTATAGAAAAGAAGATGCACATTGGAAATCGGTAAATTTATTTTTGAAATAAAACCAATAATATTTTACCAATTTTGTTATAATAATTTGATGATTGTATAAGACTATGCCATCTGCCTGCCAGCTGTCTTTCAGCCTCTTTACCTAAATTCTCCTCACTCTGTCTCTTTATTATCTATGAATCTGTCTATCTGTGTATCTATATAGCTATGTCCGTCTGTCTGAATCTGTATAGGGGCATTAGGTCAAACTATGTATATTAGTTAGGTTAGTCTGGATGCTATAAGGAAATACAACTTTACTTTCACAATACGATTCTAGCTTTTGCCAAGTAACCAAGACGTGAGTTTATACACAAACTTTACTTTTGGGTAATCAAATATCTAGGGTCACATAGACAATGTAACAATTGGTTCCGGTGACTGTAAGTTCAGGTTTCCAATACTAAATTGTATGCGCTGTTGTAAGCAGTGACACATAAAGACGGTTAGGCTAATACATATGTTTATCTTTAATTAATGTTTGTCCTCCTGACTGATTATCCACTACTCCATATGGCTGTCCAGTTCAGTCAATATATGCATTGATATGTAAAAAAACATAGTCAATTTACCCATTAATTTTTGTCTGGGTGGCTTAATGTCTTTGTCAAGGTGGCGTTTAATTCTAGGCTTGGTCTCACGGCGTCACAATACCATAGCAGAAAAAAAGCGTTCGACTTAGGAATGTTTGGAATGGACGACTTTTAAGCTTGAAGACCAGTTTAGTGTGAAGTGGGGAAGGTAAACATTCAGACTAGAGCTAGTAGATAATTGTGCGACCGTGAGGGGGACTATGCATGGACAAAATTAGACAGGATCCAGAATGCTAATAAATCTAGCCAGACACTGACAGGAGCGGAACTTGGTAGGTTCGATGCAAACTATTTAACTTAGGGACACTAACGATTTTGGTACATAGCTTTGTGCTTGTGGTCTGATGTTGGAATCACATCCAAGCCAACTGTCCACAGACAGTCTAGTGCGATTTTAGTTCTGATACGCGTGAGTTGAGTTTGGCATCGATACCTTCCAATAGACAATATATAATACATATGCATATATATGGTTTAGAAAAACATTAAGGGTTTTTATTAATTATTATTTAGGTGTTGACCCGTCCGTGCCCATGGCCCATGCCCATTCCCAGGGCCCATAACTCGTGACCGGTGGCCGTAGCATCATGTCCGACAGCGATGGCCAGCTAATGGTGTTAAATTGGCTGATTACTGGTGGCAAAAGGCCGGTGGATGACGGTGATTGACGTAACAGTGGCCTGTTTTTGTGAAGACAGTAAAGGGCTTGATAGTGACGTGTAGACGGCCGCGGTGAAAACTGGTTGCTGATGGTAGTTTGGTGTATCAGTACATCAGTATTGCATCGAGTGATGCGTCAGAGAAGAGGCAGTGTGATTGTGTAGCGGACCAAGCAAGTGGAGATGGGTGATTTAAAGATATGTAACTGTAGCGGTCGTATAATTGAAACGTTTTATTTAAATAATTCAATTCTAACGATTTAATACAAATTAGATGTTTCTTACGCGTTTATTTCAACTTTTTGAATTGCTTAGTGTCTTATAACGCCATGCATTTTCTATTAGCTGCAATTCTCTCTATTTAATTCTGTTTTATATAAGTGTATATTTTGAAACAATATTATTAGCCTTCTGAAATTTGCTATCAATAAATCTAGAATAGTATATAGTTCTTATTTTCAAACAGCAGGTGTTTTTTGATTCTTTTACGAATGTGTAAATGTTTTAAATGTATCGATATGCAATAATTAAGATCTGGGACTTAATTAAGCGAGCCATGACTATAGAAGTAAGTAGTGATATAATCTAATTAATTATAGGAGATCCTGACAGTGTCCTGAAGCTCCTCACATTATATTTACTAAGTATATTGACGTTTAACAAGAATAACATAAATTTGTCAATTTGTTTTTATATGTGTTCAACTTTTTAAGTATTATTAAAAAATGCAATATCTTTGTTATATCATATTATAAGATAATTATTTTAATCTTATCGGATGATGAAACACAGTTCTTACCGTCATCACTACCTTGGCTGTGTCGTAACCCATTGGGATGTTAATACAACTGATGAAAACAGATTTCCCAGTGAACAAAGTTGTTGTAGACAGAGATACTGTGGGGCCATTGGAAATGGTTGTATCTGTGTTAATAGATAATTATTTGAGATTATTATGGATGCATAAAAAATATAATATATCGCGTGCGTAAAGATATATAAACCTGTGCATATATGTATACTGTACGTAAACAATGAAAAATAAACAAACTATTCAAGCAGATTACTTATTTAAATAACTCACTTTAGATTAATGAAAAAATTACTTTTCCACGGGCAGGCACTAGCTAACGAGAGATATTCACATGGTTGAACTTACTAAAACAAATCGAGTATTTATTACGTAAGAATTATAACGGCATTAATTGACCGACAGATTTCGTACAAGCGTGCAACCATAGGCTATAATGTCAAAGCAAATTATGTTATTTAGTTTTTGTTAATTCGAAGGAATTAACATTTGATTCTGACCAGAATGTGCATATATTACTAAATTCAGTAAGACATATCCATATCTGAATGATTCATACTTTCATTTCTTGAAATAATAATAATGTCACTTATATTAACCCTTCCTGTACCAAACTTCTTCTATCTATGCTGCCTTCAGTTCCGCTATATAAGCGCCCGGGACTGTAAGGGTTAATATATATTTTATCAATTATTTTGGTGCACTGTTGTAGACAATACATGTTAAATGTTCTGTCACGATTCTGGACTCAATCTTGACTTATTAGCACATGTAGATAGTTAGTAGTGTAGAAAGTAAGACCATAGATTTAGCTTAAGTTAGGACAGGAAGGAGGAAGTAGGCTGACGTCATTATATCTCTCTCTCTCTCTCTCTCTCTTACGCAATTGCAACCCTCCAGCCACTCTTCACCACCTTTTCCTTAACCTTCACTACAGTCTATTATTACCAATTTAGAGTTACTAACTGAATACTGCCAAATTGGTACCAATCTTGGTTGAATGGGTATGAATGTGTTAGTTATATGGAAGTTACAATATATATATTTTATCATGTGTTATTTTAATGTATTTATATCATGTCTTAATGTATTAATTCGTTTTGCTATTTTAATGTATATGTATGTAAGCATTACGTTGTTGACCCAAATATTCAACTCCCCCCCCGCTTAACCCCACCTGTTCCCTTCCGCGCTCCCCCTCACTTACCTCCCGTTCACCTACCCAGGCCAGCGGCATGTTAGTTAATCTCCTTGATCTGCTGACTCCCGGGAAAACTGACCAGCGGAACAGGTTCACACATATGTAACACCCCTCACGGAAGACTTGACCACAGAACCACTTGACATAGTGACGTCAATCCTCCGCAAGAAAGATGAATCATTCTTCTCTCCCTTGTTCCCCCACCCCGCAGCGTTGTTGGGTGTATTAATCGCTTTCATCTACACCACCCCCACTCCGCTTACATTCCCCCATTCCCCCCCCTAGTGAGTCGTCCCTTTACGCAAATATATTTTCGAACCAGCCAACCAAAAACATATGTAAATCTAAATTAAGGGGCCATCCAACCACATTGAGAGCGGTCACGTGACTTTGGTCCCACGGACGCTACCAAAACTTAGGAGTTAGTTCAGTCCTTTTCTGGAGCTTGCCTGTAAACTAGTCTTGATTTTGGCCCTCTTCTTGTACATTTCGTTTGACATAATATACCGCCCCGCATGTGTAGATATAGATGTTCAGCCGGTAATAGAATTTTCTTCAGCGTAGTTGTGTACCCTAATGATGGATTACATGACATTACCATATGCTTAGTGTTAGCTGTTCCTGTGCAAACTCATATATGATATCACCCCGCATGTGTAGATATAGACGTTCAGCCGGTAATATAATTTTCCTCAGCGTAGTTGTGTACCCTAATGATGAATTCAATGACATTACCATATGCTAAGTGTTAGCTCTTCCTGTGCAACTTCATATATGTATCTCACCATTGGATCATTGAAACGATAATAAACACCATAACCGTAACCAGAGATTTGTTTGTATACAACTTAGAACTGTCTGTGTGTGTGTTTGATAACATCTAACGAGCCAGGGGAGACTTAATCATTATTCCAGGGCGATTACAGCATCGGCACCTCATACCCCAACGACAACAAGCCACCATTACCCCCAATAACCCACAACAACCCTAATCCCCCAGTCACGTCCACGACATATACTATGGTAGTTTTTTTAATACATTTTCACTTAAGCATACTCGATATAAAGAACATGTAAATAATAAAGCAAATACGCCGTGACTATAGCTAAAAATAAATTTAAATATCAAGATTGGAGATGGGAAGTGAGAGATATATGCTAATTAAAATTTGTATATAATCAACGATGGGGGTGTCCCAAAATGTACAAAATGTGCAGCAGAGTGAGGGGTGTATACAAATAAAAAAATATGATTAGCTGTGTAATATGGCCCTTATCTTAGCTATAGAAAGATCTTTTTCATCTGAGAATCAAAAGAAGTAATTTGTCTAGAAGTAGTAATTCCACACACGTTCTCGATGGATATTCTACTTTTAAATACACATATAAATCCATAAATAGCTTACCAGTTTTCAGAAGTATATCAATTTGAAGGGGATCACTTAGATCTGAATCCAGGTTGCTATTTTCAGAGAATTTCGCCTTGCATCTTAAAAATGATATATTACACGTTTACTTTAATGATGAATTAATACTCTCTTTCTCTCTCTCTATCTTTCTCTCCCTCTCTTTCTGTGTATATATATATATACATTTATACATTATTTTAATAAGCAAAGGTACTTGTCGCAAGATCACAATTTTGCCTTGAAATCGAAGGCAGCCAAAGATGTTAATTTTTTTTTTATTTGCTCAGTATAGTGTGTTTGTAATGGTTGGTTGAGGATGGAAAGGTGCCATAATGCATGTCTAAAGTTGGTTAGCTTTGCATATTCTGCTAGGAAGTGGTATATTCTTGTCTTTGTTTAGGATATTATCTACAGTTATGTGAGTGTATTGGATTTATCCTGTTTAGGTGCTAGTTACGGATAAAATGATATTTTTTAAAACTAAAATATGGTGCATTGCACTTTTAGAGTTTAGCGTCGACTTGCTTGTTCAACATATTTATTTTTTTGTGCATTGATATTTCCGTTATTCAGGTGTCCATTGATTTAGCAAGTCTTTTTTGAAGTTTATTGTTTTAGAGCATACTGCGTATTCTATTGAAGCTGACACCTTTTTATCAAAACTGTCAACGTGTCTGCTTTTTCGTTGCCTAGTATGCTAATGTGTCCTGGTCACCATGTTGATGTATGTAGCTTATAAATTAGGAAGTCTATTGCATGTTCTAGTAAAGTGATTTCTTTTAGGCTTGCTAGCTGTTGCCTTGAGTGTTTATTTATGAGTCTGTTGAAATGACTATATATGTTAGGCCGGGGGAGTTTTACTTATGTTCTCTGTCTCAATCGCAATGTTCATAGCATCGACTTCTACTTGGAAACAGAAAGACTTATGTGCAGTAGTGTCCCTATGGAACACTTGTCTGAAGACATTTTTGTCATAGTAGATGAGGAAAGCATTTAACCCTTATTTTAAAGCTGAACTAAGAGTGTACATATGAGTGGCTGCTTCTGACTAGCTTGCTAGCCTTTATAGCCTTGACATTAGTATCACCTGTCGCCGTGACATTATTTTCATGTGTCGTCGTGTCCATATACTTTGTTTTTTTGTCATCCTCTTTACATTATGTTACCAGTCTGACACTAAAGTTATAAAGGTCTACATTACAGCTTACATGATAAAGTAGACCTATTGAGGTTATAGTATAAATATGAATCTATAATTAAAGGAGATAAACAAAAAAAATAGTTTTAAAAAACTGAAATGGCTCTTTCAAAATTTAGCTTAAATATGTTAAAAAAATAAATTTTCAAGCATGGCAGATTTGTTAATGTGTAAACATATCTAAATTTATAAACAGCTCAATTACTTTTGTTTTGATCAAGAAAATATTATTCATCATAAATGTTTACAACTTTGTAAATGTCAAACTTAACTAGTAATTAGCCTTACAGCACTTTTTCTGGAATTGTATGTGTTTTTTTTTTATCTTTTAGTAGTTTATAGGTCCCATACAGCATACGCATATTCAAATATAAGTCTAAGTAATGTTAGGTAGTATTTTAGCTACATGTTCCTATTAAATTTTTAAATGTTTACATTACGCCAAATATATCATTATTTACACATTAATTAAATATTGCCTCACTTTTATACTGCATTTTTTTTTAAATTATGATTACAGTTAAGCTTATAAATATTACCGTATATCTATAGGTTTATTTTAGATTATTATATTAGGTTTATTACATTGTTAGTAAGTACATTAATATTACATTAGCTAACTTTAATTTTAATTTGTATATTTTTCAAAATTACATGTATACAACGTTTGATTGCTTGAATTTATAACATTATGTTTTACTATTTTAAATGTATTATTATTTGTGTATATTGAGATTTTTCTGTTGCACACAAAATAACTTTTGTTACGGCCAGTTACAAAAAACAGTTGATTTTTCTTTTGTACTCAAAGTAGAGTAGAGAATCGAGGCCAAGTTTCATCTTTCGTGACATTTTCTTACAATGTTATATCAATAAATGCATGCAGTCTCACGCTGACTATGCACGCCTGTGTCTTCTATGTGCGATTATCTTAAAGTAATATGTTTTCTGTAGAAGACAACTTCACTTCCAGAACAGTCCCGACAGCTGGAGAAAGCGTACAGTAATAGCTTCAAGGTTCATTGCACGTTTTTTGTATGACGTAGATGACGAAGTGCTACTTGATGAATTTTTGTACGTACCTTCAACTTCTTGTTGCTCTTTTTATGTCCATTCCATTCAGTTTAGACCACTTGTTATTATTATAAGAAACCCATTTTTTATACGTGTAAAGGTCCTGTGTCTTATCAATTAAACAAGAAAACTATAAAAACACAGTTGTTATCATACTCCCTTTATTTGCAAACTAAAATTACCATCATGTAATAAAAAAATATATGTGTCGCAAATCTCAAAAATATCTCCTTTCTCTGTATGAATTGTTTAAAAATAATCTTAGCGCATATTTTTTTTTCTAGCTTTGCGCCGAAAAAGTATAAAAAGTTGCACAGGCATTTTTAACGCGATATCAGAATTGTTCTTATACTTTACTTTTAAGAAATGAATATTGTCATAAGTGTAGTAATATTATGTCGTTTTAACTGAAAATTCGATATGATTTATTGATAGGCGCCACAAGTCTGCTGTATAAATTTCAGCTCGATCGGACCATGGAAAGTGGTGGAAAAATCGAAGCCAATTTTTGCACCATTGCAGACAGACAGACAGACAGAAAGAAAATGCAACTTGAAATAAAGGGAGTAAAAATCCGCCTTTTTCATTGTTGAAAGGGCCTCAAGTTTTATCTCAAAAAGGCCCTAATTGTTTAGATATAGGAATTGCCCTACTTTTTATCTTTAAAAATGATACATATATATTATTTTATTTAATTGCTTCAGATTTTAGAAAAAAATTCTTAGAGTAAACGGATGTACCCCTTGCTCCATCAGGCTAGGCATATGAGAAAGGATACTATATTAACTTTGTCTAACGTTTTTATTGTCAACTGCCTTTTTAAATTAGTTTTTTCTCTTAGAAATTAAGATAAAACTTTTTTAGCATTTCTTTACATTTATAGCTAGTAACTGAAATTTAATCATTATCAAATGTAAATATAAATGAAAATGTTAAAATTTATTATCTTTGAAGTAAAAGTAAACGTATTTTACTTGTAAATGCCGACGTCTGAAGTTGATGCAGCTACAATAGTGTACGTGCTTGCATTAGCTCTACCTATAACAGTGCCGTTAAAAGTCCACTCAAATAGTGTAGCGCCCTCTGGCGAAGAGCATGTCAGTGTGGCACTCTTTCCTTCCAACACGACAGTACTGTAACCGGGCGGTTGTGCTATTGTAGGCTTTGTCAATTTACCTAATTAAGTAAAACATTTAGTAAACAATGACTGCTAAGGAAATGAAATATACAAATTATTTACTTTGAACTGTATAAAACGTTTTGAATCAAATGTAACACTCACTAACCTCGTTATGATATGAAAGTAAACATAATTGGTTATTAATTGTATTTTAGTATATATATATATATATATATATATATATATATATGCTTTGTACAGATAACTAAGTAATATGTAAAGTAGGAGCAGCATGAAAGAAACGTCTTACTTCCACATCCAGTACGTACAGCTGCAGAAGAACTATCACAAGTACAAACTTTTGATGTTGAATCACAAGCTCCAGTTGTGTGAGTCGAGACTACACATGTAGCAGAATTGGTACACGTGGCTCCAAACACCGACCCTAAAACTGAGAATATAATAATATAATAATATAATAAATGTTACAACAGCCAATCCTTATTAATTTGTGTCACCCTTAATGAAGTTTATGTGTGGAGCTTCCCTTTCAGAAACGCAATAGAATGAAAAAAAAGTTTTATAATCCGGCCGAAAAACTGCAAATTTAAATGGTAACTAAGCGCGTGTCTGCAACAGCTGTCAATATGCTAAGAAAAATTTTTAGCATTGCGAAGAATTTGCCTTTCTAACAATATCATATCATATATCATATCATATCATATCATATCATATACATATATAAATCTCAAAAGGTGTGTGTGTGTGGGTATGTACATACCGCATAATCTTTTTAAATACTGGACATAAAAACATGAAATTTGCTACACATATTCTTTGCGATACGGCGGTGAACACTGTCAAGTTTTTAAGAAAATTTAAATGACCGCAGTGGTCAGTTTGGTCAAAAAAAGAGAAAAAAACACAACTTTTGATTCACATTGACTTTGCCAGTACAACTTTTTTTAGTTTTTCGTCACTAAGTTAGAATACAAAGGATGACGTCATCAAAGTTTGTGCATGGATTTTTTAGCAATGAAGGGACATTTTTTTTTCATGTTTAAATTGACGTCATCAAACTATGTGCATGGATTTTATCTCAATGACGGGAACAAATTTTCTTCATGTTTAAATTGCCTACGTGCCGTAAACAACATAAATTCTTTACACTACCAATACTGTAGTTGATTTTCTTAATATATCACTACTTTAATACTTTACACTGTGAATACATGACTTAAAGCTAATTAATAATTTAAAAACTTTGCAAACAAAGGAAAAATCAAATAGATTTAGCATTTTTTGTTCTGTTTCGGGAAGTAATACCGACGCCTTACTAAGCTTATTTAAACGCAGTGGTCCTGGTTACACTCTATATTTAAGCTTATTTTTATATGGCGTCATCGAATTTTGCGTATTTTATGCGTTTCAGAAGGGAACAAAATTTCGTTTTAATTTGCGTCGTAATTTGTAGAATGCAATATTTAAATGGTTTAAGTTACCCGAAAATACTTTATCCCCGCTTAAGACTATTGTTTACAACTCCATGGGTAGCTACACTGTATTTAAAAATTATTTCATCCATTTCCGAGAACTGGGCACCTTTAGGCTTATAGGCCTACCCTTGGTAATAGCCATTGCTTAAATTACCGGGCAATGTTAAAATTACCGGGCAATGTTTATATTACCGGGCAAAGTGTATAGGCACCTTTAGGCTTATACCCTTGGTAACGTCCATTGTTTAAATTACCGGGCAATGTTTATATTACCGGGCAATGCTTATATTAACGGGCAATGTTTATATTACCGGGCAATGTTAAAATTGCCGGGCAATGTTATATTACCGGGCAATGTTTATATTACCGGGCAATGTTTATATTACGATTC
This sequence comes from Anisus vortex, assembly GCA_949126835.1. Lineage (NCBI taxonomy): Eukaryota > Metazoa > Mollusca > Gastropoda > Planorbidae > Anisus > Anisus vortex. The sequence goes on along the minus strand of OX421498.1, from coordinate 10,056,020 downwards.
TATGTTTAAATTGCCGGGCAATGTTTAAATTGCCGGAACTAACTTAAAAAAAAAAAAAACTACTTTTTGTATTATGTTGCAAAAACAAAACTAAAAAACTATAATGTGTCAAGCATCGAAGAATCGGGCACATATCAGCTAGTAGTAAAATAAAATACAGAAGCGAATATATATATATATATATATATATATATATATATATATATATATATATATATATATATATATATATATATATATATATATAATTTATAAATATAAATTACTAGCATATGTGTGCTTGGTTCTCCGAACCGTTACAATTAATTAAAAAAAAATATATCTACACATGTATTAATAACTTTTATCCCTGCAATTTAAACATTGCCCGCTACAAAGTTAATTTAACACGAATTAATTTTTCCCTATAGTCTTAAGTTGGGATATTTCTCGGTAATTTAAACAATTTAAATAATGCCCGCGACAAATTAAGACACACATTAAAACGAAATTATGTTCCTTTCTTTAACATTTTTCGCTACAAAGTTAATTTAACCCTAAACGTGAAAAAAATTTGTGTCCATTCACAAATTTGATGACGTCATAAAAATTATTCCGCCCCATCTTTTTTTCTCATTTATTTGTAGCGCAAATAATGATACCAATTTGATAATGACAATGTAAACGGGAAACAAAAGTTGTCTTTTTTTCCCGTTTTTTGATCGAACTGACCACTTTGATTATTTAAGAAAATGTAAAACTTAACAATGTTCACCGCACTAACTCAAATAATAGTCCTAGCAAGTTTTACGCCATTCTGTTCAGTATTTAAAAAAAAAAAAAACTTTATGGTATATACACACTTATATATTATATATCTATATATATAAAAAGAGAGTGTTTGTACGTGGTCAATTTGAAATCACGTGAGTTTGTATCACTGACATATTTAGGCCTAGGCCTATAATATACTGTCTAATGATCGGACATGTATCTTTGCTAGCTCAGTGGGTAATGTAGCGGAATGCTATGCGGGCGACCGGATTCGATTCTCCAGTTAGACTATACATTTTTTTTCGACTCTTTTTTTTTCAAACTTTAAAAAACAAAAGATTGTAAATCTGCTGGCAATTTAGATTTTTGTTAAATAAAAATACTTGCCTATTTTTGTACCCGATTACAATATTTATTTTAAAATACTTTCCTAAAATTCTTCAGTAAAAAAATAATGATTAAACTATTTGATTTATAGCTTTATTTTTATAGTAGCTTATACAGTTTTTTTTTCTTCACCTTATTGAGTCCTGGCAATGTAGATTATATATATATATATGTATATGTATACCAACACACACACATACCCAAATACTCCTTTTGATATATGTATATATATACATATATATAAATATATATATATATATCTTAGGGCGTCCCAGAAATGCTCGAAAAAAAAATCTTTTTTTTTAATCTTTGGTGTCTCACCCCCTGAAAAGTGTCTCTTGTGTACAATGAGTGAATTGGTGAAGTTGTAGCTCATTTGAACAACATTTAGAGGTCCTCCAAGAGCTTTTAAAATTCCAGTATTAGGCCAACATAAAAATCCAGACGAATCGTGGCTCAAATAACTTGCAGTTTGTGCATGCCATATATGAATAAAATAAAGTTTAAAATATACTTATATTTACCTCATTGCTACCATTAACTAGAGTTGAAATTGTGTGATTCTTAATTAGAAAATGTAATAAATGCGAGAAAACATATAAAATACCTAATGTGCAAAACTTGTGCATATTTTTTGAAGATTTGATTGTTTCAAACTAAGCATGCTAAATTGTCAGGCTAGAACGAACACCGGCATTAGAAAATCTACAATGATACTTGCATCCGCATTCAACGAAGCTGGTATTCCGACATCTGACACAGTATTTTCCAAGAGCACAATGCATCGTCATCGCAAGCTTCGTCATCAACAAGCTGCAGCATGTATAAAAGAAGACTATATTCCCTCAAAATCAATTGTTCATTGGGATGGTAAGTTATTGCTCGATGTTACCGGAGAGGTTACCAACAACGTCGATCGATTACCTGTCCTGCTCTCATCACTTGTCGATGGCACTACAAAGCTTCTTGGTGTTCCCAAGTTAGCATCCGGGTCAGGACGGGCAGCTGCTGATGCAGTAAATAAAGATATTAATCGTGGAAGTGCGAATCTATGGTCATCGGCATTTGCTTTGACACTACGGCTTCCAATACTGGAAGACTCAATGGAGCTTGCACTCTGTTAGAAGTAGCCCTGGGACGTAATATATTATGGATGGCATGCCATCATCACATGTTGGAAGTACTCCTTTCCGATGCATTCCATGTTTGTCTTGGACCATCCACTGGACCAGAGATTTTATTTTTTAAGATGTTTCGAAAAAAAAGGCCAGAATTAAACCACACACCCGAAGCCAGATCCGCCCTTTGATAATCGTGTCCGATTCGATTAAAGAATTTATCAAATTTCAACTTGAGGTCAGTCATTCACGTGATGATTATATTGAATTTCTTCTGCTTGCTGCACAAATGGTTGGGTTGGAGGTTGATGTTATTACAAGGCAATTTATTCACTATAGTAAATCATGGATGAGACCTTCTATTTATATCACACAAGTATATATAATTTATAATGTTCTTACGGCTAGACCCCTCATTCAGTTTATGAAAATAATAGTTATAGTGTTGTTATTGTTAGTGTGAGTATCCTTGTATTTAGTGAAGGTCTTATTATATCATTCTGAAGTTTGTTTGTAGTAGTCTAGAGTATTCCTGGTTCTAACAATCCCCTGGCAATTCACAGAACGTAGTTTAGCGTTTTCAGTTGATTTTACTTCATGTATAATTATTTGTGGCTCATATGATACAACAAGAACCTCGAAGTTGAGTTGTAGTGTAGATTATTAATATAGTTGAATAAATACTACACATACACACATGTATATAACTTTGATATATTGACGTTAACCAAGATGTGTAGAAAGCAACGATAAATTTGATTTAATTTACAAAATCAATCCAGTAGGAATCCAAATAATATTATATACACAATTAAGAAATACACATATTCCAATTAGTAATGAATATCTACAATGAACTTATAGCATTGTAGTTAATAGTAGAATAATAAAGAATATTCTATAATACAAATCAAATAGGAACGAGACTCAGAGACTTAGAGCGTAGAAGCTTAGATGTTACTAGATCGACTGCACGCCAAGAACTAAACTAAAAGTGTGCGTGGAATCGCGTAGAAGAATATATCATGGGTCAATCGTTGGAAAATCCAGCCAGCCTAGTGACACGAATATTTTAATCAAGCCTGCGTGCTGACTGCGTGATCAGATTGTCTTTTATTAAGAACAAGCAATAAGGCTCTAACAAAATAAGGAGAACCCGATCGACCTTGACACGCTGTATGTGCATGGACAGTTCATGTTTTTATCGAGGTTAAAAAAAAACAACAATGCTCTAATTAGGTTAGGAACAGTTTTGATAGCAATCACTGGCCTAATGTCAGTTTGTTCTTCCCTAACAACATAAGGTTTTAGCATGTTTATATGGCACAGTCTCTGTGTTTTCCTTCTATCAGGGGTTTTTACAAGGTATGTTACATCACTGATTTTATCTAAAACCTGATATGGTCCTGTATATTTTGCACTCAGGGGTTGTCCAGACAATTGGGTCAATATGAGGACTTTATCACCATGATGGAAACATCGGGATCTGGCCTTGACATCATAGTACCCTTTCATTATTTTCTGAGCCTGCAAAAGATTATCTTTAACATGATTAAAAGCATGATAAATTATATTGCTAAATTGTTCCCCATAAGCTACGAGTCCATTCCCTTCATCAGAATTTAACAAGGTTTCCTGCAACAGTTTTAGAGGTCCTCGAACTGAATGTCCAAACACTAACTCGAACGGACTGAATCCTAGAGATTCCTGCACAGTTTCTCTAGTCGCGAAAAGAGCGAATGGGATACCGCGATCCCAGTCTTCAGTGTTCTCAAAACAGTATGTGCGGAGCATTGTTTTCAGAGTATGATGATATCTTTCTAGGGCTCCTTGGCTTTGCGGATGGTACGCAGTTGAAGTTGCATGTTGGATGCCTAGTTTCTTTAAGACCTGGTTAAACAGCTTTGATGTAAAGTTAGACCCTTGGTCTGACTGTATAGTCTTTGGAAGACCGTATCTTGAACAAAATGCAATCAGTGCGTCAGATATCTTATCTGCGTTATTGGTGCGTAGCGGAATAGCTTCAGGATATCTCGTGGCAGTGCACATTATAGTGAATAAGTACTGGTGTCCTGTCTTTGTTTTAGGCAAAGGACCTACACAGTCTATTAGCAAGTGGCTAAATGGTTCTGCAAAGGCAGGTATTAACTTTAGAGGTGCTACCGGTATAGTCTGGTTAGGTTTACCAACTATCTGGCATGTATTGCATGACTTGCAGTATTTTGTGACGTCACGATGTAGTCCAGGCCAATAGAAATACGGAAGAATTCGGCGGTAAGTCTGGTTCACTCCTAGATGACCAGCATATGGCGTGTCATGAGCCATGTGTAAAATGTCATTGCGATATATGGCTGGTACAACAATCTGACTTCCTTCTCTGCAATTGTAATTATCACATTTCACATCTCTCCATTTTTGCATTAATATTCCCTCCATTAGAAAAAATCCATTCCCTTTAGTTTCTGCCTCCTGTTCAGTTATCACCTTTTTCTTCAGGTGTTTAATTCCTGAATCTCTATTCTGTTCTAATAGGAGTAATTGTCGAGGTGAAAAATTACTTTCAGTAGTCTTGACTGAGGGACCACTCAAAATGTCAGCCAGGAAAGTTGCCTGTAGGTCAATTTCTGGTTCTATTTTTTATTTTGACATGGTTTCGACAGACTTTTGTTGTTGGGCCGTACCTCAAGTGACGATGCATATAGGTTTGATAAAGCTCTTACTTTTATTAAGGTATTGTTTTTTCTTGGATATGGAATGCACCACATCTCCAGCAATATCATTTCCCAGTATTAAAGAAATGCCTTTAAACGGAAGTGATTTGTATACACCCACAACTACATTTCCAGTGAAGTACGCACTCTTCAGCTGTATTTGATGCAAAGGAACTTGTACATTTTTCCTTGATACACCTTGAAGAGTAAGATCCTGTCCTGTATATGTCGATTGTGACGTAGGAACAGTATTCTCTAAAAGTAGTGAATCCTCAGCCCCTGTATCACGGAGTATTATGATGTTCTTTTCACTAGTGATACCATTTATTATGGATGACACGGTACCTTCTTCAATGAATGGCAAACAATTACTTGGTATCTCAGTATCGATGGGATCTGTATCCAAGTTATTTTTGTAAGAGGTATGTTTAGTACTCATGGTGGTTCTATCTGATATAGACTCCTTGGAGCTCATATTAGAATTAGAATTATTGATATATTGACGTTAACCAAGTTGTGTAGAATGCAACGATAAATTTGGTTTCATTTAAAAAATCAATCCAGTAGGAATCCAAATAGTATTATATACACAATTAAGATACACATATTCCAATTAGTAATGAATATCTTCAATGAACATATAGCATTGTAGCTAATAGTAGAATAATAAAGAATATTCCATAATACAAATCAAATAGGAACGAGACTCAGAGACTTAGAGCGTAGAAGCTTAGATGTTACTAGATCGACTGCACGCCAAGAACTAAACTAAAAGTGTGCGTGGAATCGCGTAGAAAAATATAATATGGGTCAATCGTTGGAAAATCCAGCTAGCTTAGTTACACGAGTATTTCAATCGAGCTTGCGTGTTGACTGCGTGATCAGATTGTCTTTTATTAAGAACAAGCAATAAGGCTCTAACAAATTAAGGAGAACCCGATCGACCTTGACACGCTGTATGTGCATGGACAGTTCATGTTTTTATCGAGGTTAAAAAAAACAACAATGCTCTAATTAGGTTAGGAAAAACCCGGGGGAAACCTTGAGCTTAGAAATATTTTATATCGTTTAAACGCAATTCGCTTAAATGATTTAGTTGGTTTATTAACAATGTAATGTAGGGGATTTACGTTTCGTAACAATGTCAGCATTCGCAGACCTGGTGCCCTACATAGGGCGAGGTGGATGGCGAAAGCAATCTATGCATTGAAAATCGAACTATAGTTTGCAGGCAACGAAACCATCTTTCAGTTAACAGCTCGAGAATTACAAGGTATTCAGCGCTTTAATCGGTTTACCATAGGTGTTTATCTTCAATCATGGTTTTCATTCAGGCTAACCGCAGATGCACCTGTGAATGATATCTTGTTGATACCGCGTTTATACGAATATGATGATGCTGTTCTTCGATTGACTGGATTGAAAATGATGGTGCGTCACTCGTCGTACTTGAGTCCGGAACTGTCGACGCTTGCGTTATTTTCAACCCTTTTGTCAAACAAAGAAAAAACTGACCTTGTTCGGACAATGCAATCGGAACGTGGACCGCATCTCATAAAAACACTACCAAAAAGTGTTGTTGATTTGCATGCTTCTACCACATTTTTTGAAACATCCAACATTGATGCCAGTTTTCTAGATGTTCCTGTTGAAGCATGGTCAGATACAGCATCTTATAAAGTTGCAGCAGATTTTGTACAGAATCTGGCTTGTATCAATGACTCTGTAGGGCGAGGTGTAGCATTGATACAAAATTTCAATGACAGTATCACCAAGGACGAAGAACAAAAACAATTTTCGCTCCAAGTGGTTGACAAACATCGGAAAATTTTAGCAGAGTGTAATCGTGAACAGCTGGCTAAAATTTAAATTTAAAGAAGGTTTTTAAATTTTTGTCTACCCTACAGTACAAAGTACAAGATAAATATTAGGATTGCTTAATTGCATTGCTTATTTTTTTTTTTCAAGCAGATTGACATTCTTTTAAGAATTAACTTGACAAAATGAATAAAACTGTGTTTTTCATAATTTTTTACTTAAAAATCAAATTTAAAAATATAAACCATTCAAGATTTATATATTTTGTTTCATTTAATATTATAAACAATACTAAGCATCAATTTGTTACTTAATATATAAGTTTCGCATATAATGCAACATTAACGCTGTATTAGATCTGACCGCGAATGATTTTACACCAAAATCTGGAACTTTAAACCTCTTGGAAGACCTCTAAACATTGTCCAAATGAGCTGAAATTATGCAGGTTAACTACTGTTACCTTACAGACATATTCTGTAGGGTGAGACATCAACATTTCAAAACTTCTTTTTTTTTGGGACACCCTAATATATATATATATCATTTATGAGCGACTATAATGTAAATGCCAAATAAAAATTGGCCATAAAATAATTAGAAATTTAGATTTAAGTTCCATTAATAAGGCATTTTTATCCACTAGAATGTATGTGTATTATATATATATATATATATATATATATATTAAGCGTGATCTATGTAGTAAACATAATTTTGATGATATCATTCTTGAATTAGCTTTACGCAAAGCTCGTTAAGTTAAGTTAATTTGATTGTGATTTTCAAATTAGTAAAGAATTAATAAAATGCAAAGACGAATTTATTTTCTATTAAAAAATATTAATTTCCACTTAGGCCTACTATTCTTATTCCTATTCAGACTGGGCCCCGCGCAATCGGTTTTTGCATAGGGCCACGCAATTGTTGAGGCCGGCCCTGTATATATATATATATATGTATATATACATATTACAAAACTGTCATGAAGTTTTTTCTAACGAAACAAGAAGTTAATTAGTACACAATTCGGTAATTAATTGGTGTGCAACCTTAGTAGTATAGGCGATCGTCATACATGGCCGGTTTCTCCCCGAAGATCCAATTTAGAATGGGGAGGGAGGCGGCATGCCCATAGCTTTGCCGTGTTGACCTATTAGCTATTGTGCTCTACCTTCTCGATAAGACACGTGGGAAGGCCGCGGTCATCTCATTTATCAATATCATAGGCTAGTGTAAACATAGAACTCACTGAGCTTCCTTATGATATTTTGCAACAATGGGGAATTAGCCAATGTGTTACCATGCTTTACAGCCCTTTGTTCCTCCCTACTGACCGTAGTGACCAGGAGCCCCACCCCGAACGACACTCCTACCCACCCCTTTCCTCACATGACACGTGTTCTCACGCAATATTGTCCAAACCATCTGGCTGCTGACGTCAGCACTGTATTTTTATTTTCATTGGTTAAATGGGCAAGCACATTATCCTTATTCCCGCCTCTTCTGACAGCAGATTTAAGTCTACAGATATCTTTTTAGTTTAGTCGACCTTTGTCTACGAAGTCTAAATTTTCGACAAGAATCTACCTCAGTCTTTTACTGGTCCGACACGAGACCGACGACTGTGCACGTCTTGATAGAACTACCGAGTTTTCAAGGCGCTGCAACGGCATTTAAACACTGGATTATTTCATTTGATGTTTATGGGGGACAATTATTCTAATATTTAGGACTTGGACATTACGTAAGTGGACTAACATGATTAATCCTCTATTGTTAGATGTTAAGATTTCCCGCTATTAGTGGATATTCTTTGATGTTCGACACTGAGTAATAATCGTTATAAGACCATTATATCTCTGTGAATAGACACAATTTACGACAAAATACTTTGTGTGATGCGAATTTAGCCATATCATTAAACTAAACTTGTTCGTGTCAATAAACACAATCATCAGCCTAAATAAACAGTGTTTTGTAAAGTATTTTCCTGGTGTGCAAGTTTGTATGTTAGAAGATATAGGTAAACAGCTGTTGTCCGTCAAATATAAATATTGGGCAGCGAATTCAATAGTGCTGAAGAGTAACTCGGCTATCACGCCCTTAGACTAACAAGCCAATAATGTTGTGCGTGCAGTACCATTACACGAAGCCGGTCCACGCTCAGATTTGGCCACGCCATCTCCTGTCACAACATTACATAAACGACCATTTAATTATGTGTTAAGGAAGGATCTTTAAATAAATTATGAAAAAAAAAATAATAACCTCGAGCCCAGTTATAAATCACTTAAGGTTAAGTTACACACGCCTAGACATCTAGACAAGTATGGCACTTTAAACGTGTTATGTTTAAAATGTAGCATCCTGAATGTATAAATTATGCATTTTAGCTTAGATCTACATGCAGAGAGAACGAGAGAGAGAGAGAGCGAGAGAGAGAGCGAGAGAGAGAGGGAGAGAGAGAGCGAGAGAGATAGAGTGAGAGGGAGCAATATAGAGAGCGAGAGTAATAGAGAGCGAAAGACAGAAAGACAGATTCATATATTTTTGTCTACACTCAGCGGTGTTGTAGGGGTTTCAAGATCAAGTTTGGCCACGCAACCAGAGGCACTTGTTTTGAGGTCGTAGTCCTGTAGAATACAACGTGCTGCACGTCGTTTTGTCATTTGAGAGGGGTGAATTTGATTAATGAAACTTGTTTTGTAAATTTATATAAACAAAAGTTTTCATTTGACCATAACATCGCAAAATTATCAATCACTTAAACAGTGTATATTTTATTTTTTAAGATTTTTCCTTATTAACATATATGAGCGACTATTCTATAAATGTTAAATAAAAATTGGTTATAAAACAATTAGAAAATTGGATTTTAATTCCATTTTGTAAGACATTTGTATTGTCTAAACTGTACGTGTATTACTTTAAGTAAAATAAAAACTTTAATGAAATTGATAATTTTTAAAGTGTAAGATAAACAAAAAATGCTTACCTGTACAAAGTAAACAAAATATAACTGCAATTGTTGAAGACATTCTTCCAGTTATTTTGTAGATCTTTTGAACTCCAGGCTAACACTGTGATATTAAAATAATGTCAGCTGATGACAACAACCGAACAGTGTGTGTGCATCTGCAGTCTGCTTAGCTCTTTTTATTAACGCCGCTACTTCGCACGTGACTTGTCGCAGCTGGCGACCGCTCATTGGCCATAGTTCCAGGTAAAAATTGTTGTCATAAAAAAAATTACCCAAGAATAACATATCAGCAACTGCTTCACTAACCCTCCCCCTCTCTCTCCCTTTTTCTCTCCCCCCCCACCCGGCCTCCTTCAGAAAGGATTTGTCTATTATATAAAAAAAATGTTGTTATGTTTTATATTATAATCAGTATTGTCTACAAGTATGAATATGTCATAAAAATATCTATTGACCCCAAGCAAAGAGCTTTGACATAAAACTTTACACGAGATAATTGAATTATTTAATACATTAACTGATCCTCCCCACCCCTTCCTTTTCTCCTTATGAAATAATGATCCGTTTTAAGTGATTCACAAAATGTTTCACTCACGGCGTCCTTCTTAAAGTTAGTCTTCCTTATGGCCCCCGAGCTTAAGTCAAAACCCATGATATTAAAACTCATTGAATCGAAAACACAAACAATTATTATGAAACGTTTTATAATAATGGAACTGCTCTCCTGTACAGACTCCGCAAAAAAAGTTATCCTATTTTTTTAGATTAGTGTATGAATAACGTTGATTAAGAAGATTTACTTATAATTTCAAATCAATAACGCAAATGTATTCAGGCGATTAAAAAATCATGACTTAAGTGTTGTGGCAAACCACTAGAAGCGCCAACCGCTCAGTCTGGTGCCATGTCATTTATTCAAAATGGCTCCAACCTATAAACTACAATTAATCCTGGCTCATTGCGGTGCTCACCAATGAATGAAGAATGTGTGTCTGTATTTGTATCTTGTATCTTTTTATTTGTATATGAATGTACTTACTCTTTTCTATAACTGTTGTACATGTATCAATATATATATTCCTCATATTATTATACAAACTTAGTTATCTGCCCTTGTATATATTTAAGCTGCTTACACCCCCCTTGTATGTACAGTCTAATCCCCCTCCTCCCTCGCCAAGCTCTCCCTTTGATCCCCCTCTCGGCTACTTACCACTGGTCAAGACAAGCGAATTGCGTCAACACGCGAAATCTATTACAGTCGGCCCAGGTGGCCAGGGAAAATCCCCTCCCCCAAACTCATCGCCCGTAAACTGACACATACGCAACAGCCCTCGTCGGGGATATAGGGTATCAAAGAGCTTTTGTATCCCCCTCCCCCGACCGCCCTCTTCTACCCTCTCCCCATTGCCCCTACTCCCACAGAGGGTAATTCTCGGTTTAGGATAGAAATGAAAAACGGGTATTGGGACCTTAGACACGGAACGCACCAGTCCTGTCTTCGGTCGATCCAAATATATACTGTTTACACTGTAAATTTGTGTGTGGATTTAATTCTGCCATCTATCGCTTTTGCCGAAATAAACATTATTTGAAACTCATCTCGGTATTGAATCAATCATTGTTCTTGTGTCTGCTCATATATTATCACTCGTGTCATATAGTAGTAGAAATTACTCTATTCAATAGGCTTACAGCACCCGCCAGCCAAGCGGGATAACGGACTAAAATATAAATAATTCTAAGGCCCAAACTTCACTGTGACATCGCAATAATCAGCCTCTACACGAGCCAAATAACCACGTAGAGTGCCCGCCACGCTACAAGTGTTGTTGATTACATATCCTTGTCAATTTAATTTGTGACAATTAGAGAAAAAATCGTTTTTATTGTTTACCTTTGAATTTCTTCAAGTAACTATAGAATACAAAAAAGAAGAAAATTACAAACACACGTAACGAGATATGTCTTTACTTATAAATAAACCAAGCCCTGAGTATATTTAATTCTCACTACTTTATAATTAAAAGTAAAAAAACACAAACGAAAAAAAAAACGCAACAACAATGAATCGATTAATAAAATGGTGTGAGTGATATAATGTGCAGGAATCATAACTGTTAGCTTTCTTTTTAATGTTGTAGTAGCTTTCGGATTCATTGTTTAACCTTTATTCATCGTGTTTTAATTTACTATTATATGGAGCACACATGCATTCTTACATATCATTTTTTTTTTAAAGGATGCCCAAATCAGCAAAATAGCCAAGTTTGCTTAGCCTAATTCATATTTTAAATACTTTAACATAAACAGATAATATAACATGATGATAACTTGATGCTTATTCTTACTTTAGAATATTTTTTTGACACATATTAAAGAACAGGCCTATAAATAAGGTCATTTTGTCTCGTCTGCTTAATAAGAGGCAAATGCTTCTTACTTAAGTTTATAAGTAAACGACGCAACTATCTTTTATGTATATACAAGCCGGTATGTGCCCGGTCCTCCGAACCGGCTTAAAGTTATGTTTACATACACTCTAACTACTCAGGCAGTTATAATGAGATTGCCCGCATGACCTACGACACGAATTTAAACGTGAGGTCATTTTTTATTTGCCCGCTACAACATGAATTACCCGTTAAAATCATTACTCATCACCCATTATAACAATTACAAAATTGCCCGCTATAAATTACGACGCAAATTAAAACATGAATATATTTTGTTCTATTCATTGATAAAGAACATTCGACAGTACTTTTTTTTTTTTTAATGATTGTTTGATATATTTGTTTACGACAAACATTAAGTCGCAGACCTATGTTGTGTTGTTTTTGTTTATTTGCTATTAATTTATTTATTGTTGCTTTGGAAGCAAACTTAGAATAAAATTTTCTATTCAACATGCAAAACAATAACAAATGAAACCCATATAAAATAATGTTTATAAAATGTATACGACACGAATTAAAACTTTAAAAAGTTAGTTCCGGCAATTTGAACATTGCCCGGCAAATTAAACATTGCCCGGTAATATAAACATTGCCCGGTAATTTAAACATTGCCCGGTAATTTAAACATTGCCCGGTAATTTAAACATTGCCCGGTATTATAAACATTGCCCGGTAATTTAAACATTGCCCGGTAATTTAAACATTGCCCGGTAATTTAAACATTGCCCGGTAATTTAAACATTGCCCGGTATTATAAACATTACCCGGTAATTTAAACCTTGCCCGGTAATTTAAACAATGATTGTTACCAAGGCGATAAGCCTAAAGTTATAATGAGATTTCCCGCTTCACAGTTAATATATACGGCAATTAATAAAACCCCACCCGTTAAAAAGTTTATCGATGTATACGTCACAAATTTAAATGTGAATGACATTTTGTACGCCCGCTACAACCGAAACGAACTGCAACGTGAAATATTGCCCGCTAGAAACGAATTGAAACGTGAAATATTGCCCTCTAGAAAAGAATTGAAACGTGAAATATTTCCCGCTAGAAATATTTTAATGCGTATACGCCCGCTTCAAACGAATTGAAAAAGCTAAAAGTTATGTTTACATACACTCTTACTACTCAAGCAGTTATAATGAGATTGCACGCAACAACTACAAAAGTTTATATTTCGTATACGACACGAATTAAAACGTGAATATATTTTGTTCTATTCATTCATAAAGTACATTAGCAAACGTTGAAGCGAATTTAATTAAAACGAATACGCAAAACTCGATGACGCCATAAAAAAAAAGACAGCCAGCTATCCCTGCGCAAACTTTGATGACGTCATCCTGAAAAAAAATCTCAACGCCATCCTTTTTTTTTATTTTCTTAGCGCGATCGATCGAAAAACTATAAAAAGTTGGAACGGCAAATTCAACATGAACCCAAAATATGTCGTTTTATTCGCGTTTTTTGACCAAACTGACCACTGCGGTCATTTTAATTTTTGTAAAACCTTGACAGTGTTCACCGCCGTAACGCAAAGAATATTTGTAGCAAATTTCACGTTTTTATGTCCAGTATTTAAAAAGATTATGCGGTATGTACATACCCAGCCAGCCAGCCAGCCACATACATATTCCTTTTGAGATTTATATATATACAAGCCGTTATGTGCCCGGTCCTCCGAACCGGCTAAAAGTTATGTTTACATACACTCTAACTACTCAGGTAGTTATAATGAGATTGCCCGCATGACCTACGACACGAATTTAAACGTGAGGTAATTTTTTATTTTTGCCCGCTACAACATGAATTACCCGTTAAAATCATTACTCATCACCCATTATAACAATTACAAAATTGCCCGCTATAAATTACGACGCAAATTAAAACATGAATATATTTTGTTCTATTCATTGATTAAGAACATTCGACAGTACTTTTTTTTTTTTTAATGATTGTTTGATATATTTTTTTACGACAAACATTAAGTCGCAGACCTATGTTGTGTTGTTTTTTTTATTTACTATTTATTTATTTATTGTAGCTTTGGAAGCAAACTTATAATTAAATTTTCTATTTAACATGTAAAACAATAACAAATGAAACCCATAAGAAACAAAGAAGAAATATTTTTTTTTTACATTGTGTTCAATGTAATCGCATAATGATCTTTTACATACACTTTACATATCCATGGAGTTATAATGAGATTGCCCGCTATACAGTTAATATATAAGGCAATTAAAGGTAATTTTTTATTTGCCCGCTACAACATGAATTACCCGTTAAAATCATTACTCATCACCCATTATAACAATTACAAAATGGCCCGCTATAAATTACGACGCAAATTAAAACATGAATATATTTTGTTCTATTCATTGATTAAGAACATTCGACAGTACTTTTATTTTTTTTAATGATTGTTTGATATATTTTTTTTACGACAAACATTAAGTCGCAGACCTATGTTGTGTTGTTTTTGTTATTTACTATTTATTTATTTATTGTAGCTTTGGAAGCAAACTTATAATTAAATTTTCTATTTAACATGTAAAACAATAACAAATGAAACCCATAAGAAACAAAGAAGAAATATTTTTTTTGTTACATTGTGTTCAATGTAATCGCATAATGATCTTTTACATACACTTTACATATCCATGGAGTTATAATGAGATTGCCCGCTACACAGTTAATATATAAGGCAATTAAAGGTAATTTTTTATTTGCCCGCTACAACATGAATTACCCGTTAAAATCATTACTCATCACCCATTATAACAATTACAAAATTGCCCGCTATAAATTACGACGCAAATTAAAACATGAATATATTTTGTTCTATTCATTGATAAAGAACATTCGACAGTACTTTTTTTTTTTAATGATTGTTTGATATATTTTTTTACGACAAACATTAAGTCGCAGACCTATGTTGTGTTGTTTTTGTTTATTTGCTGTTTATTTATTTATTGTTGCTTTGGAAGCAAACTTAGAATTATTTTTTCTATTCAACATGTAAAACAATAACAAATGAAACCAATAAGAAACAAAGAAGAAACTTTAAAAAAAAAAAATTGTGTTCAATTTAATCGCATAATGATATTTTACATACACTTTATCTACCCATGGAGTTATAATGAGATTGCCCGCTACACAGTTAACATATACGGCAATTAATAAAACCCTGCCCGTTAAAAAGTTTATCGATGTATACGTCACAAATTTAAATGTGAATGACATTTTGTACGCCCGCTACAACCGAAACGAACTGAAACGTGAAATATTTCCCGCTAGAAACGAATTGAGTGAAATATTTCCCGCTAGAAAGATTTTAATGCGTATACGCCCGCTTCAAACGAATTGAAAAAGCTAAAAGTTATGTTTACATACACTCTTACTACTCAAGCAGTTATAATGAGATTGCACGCAACAACTACAAAGTTTATATTTCGTATACGACACGAATTAAAACGTGAATATATTTTGTTCTATTCATTCATAAAATACATTAGCAAACATTGAAGCAAAGTAAATTTTAAATGAATACGCAAAATTTGATGACGTCATTACGAAAAGCCGGCTATCTATCTCTGCGCAAACTTTGATGACGTCATCCTAAAAAAAATCTCAACGCCATCCTTTTTTTAATTTTTTTAGCGCGATCGATCGAAAAACTATAAAAAGTTGGAACGGCAAATTCAACATGAACCCAAAATATGTCGTTTTATTCGCGTTTTTTGACCAAACTGACCACTGCGGTCATTTTAATTTTTTTAAAACCTTGACAGTGTTCACCGCCGTAACGCAAAGAATATTTGTAGCAAATTTCACGTTTTTATGTCCAGTATTTAAAAAGATTATGCGGTATGTACATACCCAGCCAGCCAGCCAGCCAGCCAGCCAGCCACATACATACATATTCCTTTTGAGATTTATATATATACAAGCCGTTATGTGCCCGATTCTTCGAACGGGCTTTTTTTTAGAATATGCTTGACACATTATAGTTTTTTAGTTTTGTTTTTGCAACATACATAAAGTAGTATGGTTTTTTTTGTGGTCAGTATTTTTTAAATTTATTTTTGTTTTGCACACTTTATTATACACCAATTCAATATACAACTAAAAACGAAAAACAAATAATAATAATTTTTTTTTATTTCTTGCTCAAAGTATGACCACTATGATCGAATTTTGTGAGTTTATGGGGTAATTAAACTCTTTCTGTAAAACAGAACTCACATGTCTTTTAAAAAGTACTGTTAATTCGAAAATGATTGTTTGATATATTTTTTTGCTACAACATTAGTCGTAGATCAATATTTATTTATTTTTGCTTTTTTTTTTTGTTTTTGTTGGTGTTATTTGCTATTTATTTATTGTTGCTTTGGAAGCAAACTTAGAATTAAATTTTACATTCAACAGGAAAAACAATAACAACTGAAACCGATATGAATCATAGTTTACACAACGTATACGACATGAATTAAAACTTTTAAAAGTTGGTCCGGCAAATTTAAACATTGCCCGGCAATATAAAAATTTCCCGCTACATAGTTTATAAGACGTATACGATACAAATTAAAACTTTAAAACGTTGAGCTCGGCAATTTAAACATTGCCTGGCAATTGAAAAATTTCCCGCTACAAAGTTTATAAGACGTATACACAGAATAGGTATAGAACAGAATGCACAATCCCTATATACGCAGTCACTAAAAGTTACCATTTTCCGCAATGCAGCGGTCGCTAGAGACGCTACTATAGTAAAATGTGAAAGGATATCTACGTCTGCCATAAATATATACAATATATATAGGGCCTACATTATCTTTCATTATAGGCTTACTTTTATATAAATTTGACTTAATTACCCATTTTGTTTTGAACATTATATGATTAGGCCAATATGATGTAAAAATATTTATTACCCGGTACTGATTTGAAAAAAAAATGTCTTAGACGTAGCTCGGTACCGGTAACTAAATTGCTACGGCTACCGGTACATAAATATATATACTTTTTAAACCAAAATAAACTTTTAAAATTATGATGGGAAATAGGCATATAATTCATAATGAGTTAATATGAGGTTGTTTATGCTGTTGTTTATCCTTTATGGAGTCAGGAAAGCCATGCAGTTTGACATGCTCTTTTTTACGTTAATCAGTCGTTTTCGCATCATTGTTGTAGTTTATTACACAACCGTTCATGCACATTTTGCCTGAAATATTAGCTTTGGGTGTTCGAACTTGTAGATTTGAAGAAAAGGACGTTGTAGGCTAAATAAGCATAAATATAGAGTGTAACCAGGACCGCTGCGTTTAAATAAGCTTAGTATGGCGTCGGTATTACTGCCCAAAACAGAAATAAAATGCGATTGCGCATTCTGTTTTATACCTATTCTGTGGACATATACAACACGAATAAAAACGTGAAGGAATTTTTTATTTGCCAGATACAACGTAAGATACCCATTAAAACCATTAATCATTACCCATTATAACAATTTATAAATATCCCGCTATAAATTACGACGCAAATTAAAACGTGAATATATTTTGTTCTAATCATTCATAAAGTACATTAGCAAAGGTTGAAGCGAAGTTAATTAAAATGAATACGCAGAATTCGATGACGCCATAAAAAAAAAGACAACCAGCTATCCCTGCGCAAATTTTGATGACGTCATCCTGAAAAAAATCTCAACGCCATCCTTTTTTTTTATTTTCTTAGCTCGATCGATCGAAAAACTATAAAAAGTTGGAACGGCAAATTCAACATGAACCCACAATATGTCGTTTTATTCGCGTTTTTTGACCAAACTGACCACTGCGGTCATTTTAATTTTTTTAAAACCTTGACAGTGTTCACCGCCGTAACGCAAAGAATATTTGTAGCAAATTTCACGTTTTTATGTCCAGTATTTAAAAAGATTATGCGGTATGTACATACCCAGCCAGCCAGCCAGCCAGCCAGCCAGCCAGCCAGCCACATATTCCTTTTGAGATTTATATATATATATGATATGATATGATATGATATGATTATATATATATATACATATATATAATGTTGATTCGCAATAAAATAACAATAGATAATATTCAAATGTTCTTCGTATAATTACGTATTACTTTTTATATAATTAGTTTAGTTGTTTAATAATAAAATCCATATATACGATAGCAGTGAAAACTATTGTAGACTAGGCACGGCCAACTTCTGAAACGCCGCATTTTTACTGATCAATGCAATATGATACAACTACACGTTAATAAAGGCCAGATATCTGATGTAGAAGTAATATTATTATATAGTTCTTTTGATGTCTTGTTATTTTTTTTTTATATGTTTTTGTGCGTGTTATTGTTTATTTTTCTTTAATACCCAGAAAATAGGAAATGATGCGTGAAAAGTCAACCCCAGCCGTTTATGAAATTTAGTTTAGAGTGTCATGTATATTGTTTTTCCAAAAATTGGAACACGCAATGTTTATTCCTCTCTCTCTCTCTTTTCTTACTACACACAATATTAGGACGTTTAGTAGGAAAACAAAAGGTTCTAGGTAATGTTGGGATTCTGTGTTGATCTCAAATTCTCAGAGTCTAGGAACGACTCATTATTTAATAGGGGAAGTTCCTATCGTTTTTGTTATGAGTTTTGTAATGATACCATGATTTTCACCCCTACTGGTAATGGGTCTATCCCTTGCACCACTCGGATAGTATTTAATGATTTGTTTTGTCTGAAAGACAGGGAGTTTCAAAATATGTTCCTTTGAGAACGTTTGTGTTTGCACTATTTTATTCTAACTGTACATAATAGATATATTGTATATATTGAACATACCACCTGAAATAAACTATCAACAACAGTTACACTGAAGCTTCATTGTCAAGTTACTATTCTTTTGTGTTGTACACATTACTATAAGATTTATCTACAAACTCTAATGCCCAAGAAAGGAAATGTTGGAATACAAATACTGAATTTGTACCCAGGACTATAAGAAGAGTTCGTGTAATACTGAAACATAAATACTAATAATTAAAGTCTCCCCTAGGACTAACGAGAATTATCAGCAAGATCTACACAGCTCTGGCCAAAAGGGGATTGTGGACGTAACAAAATTTGGTAGTCTCGCCCGGTATATTTGAGTTCTACTTTTCCTGACCTAGGATTAACAAAATTTAGTGGTCTCGTTCGATATATTTGAGTTCTACTTTTCCTGATCTAGAGTTGGAAAAAATTGTTGATCTCGTCTGGAAAATTTGAGTTATATTTTCCCTGACCTATAAATATTTTGTGACATTAATAGTACTGAGAGCGGCATATTTGTGTTTCGTTTTCTAGGACTGTAAAACTATTCTTTTTAAAAAGAGGAGAGAACTAGTTTGCGTATTTATTCCTTGGGAAGTGTGAAGATTCCACGAAGTGTGTAATATATTATTGTGCAAATTTCTGGACAAATCGTAAGTTGGAACTTTATATTTTATTATACAATATATACTACTCTACTATCACAAATATTTCGAACGCTATACTATGGCTTTGAATATATCAAGTGAGGAACTTAATGCCATGTCATTTGCTGAACTAAAAGAATTAGCTGAGTCCTTTGGGATTGAGGCAGGACAGGCAAGACCTAATCGTAATCGTTTGATCAAAGAAATTATGACATGTTTGAACGGGCAGAATGCCATGAACACTGGTAATGTAGTTGAAGTGGGACAGAACGATATCAATGAAGGTTATGTAGCTCCCAGTGGGGGCGAGGTAATTGCCCACGGAGACGAGGTAAGAAATATGTCATCTAGATCATCAAACAATGATGAAGATGAAGGGTTGAATGAAAACCTAAAATTCCAATTAGCTATGAAGAGAATGAAATTAGAAAGTATGGAAAGGAGAGAATTGGAAAGAATTAGGATAGAAACTGAAAGGGAAAATGAAAGAATTAGGATTGAAAGCAGAGAAAGGATAGAGATGGCACGCATGAACAGACCTGACCATCGTAGGGACAGCAATGGTATGGATATTAGCGCAATGAGGCAACACTTGCCTATATTCAGAGAAGAAGATGTTCAAGATTTCATTTTGCTTTTTGAGAGGATTGCTGTAGATTATCAGTTCCCTGATGATAAGATGGCTTTATTGTTAAGGTCAACTCTCAACAAAGGAAAAGCATTGGACGTAGTGTTAAGTTTTACACCCGAGGAAATAAATGACTATGAAGTAATCAAAGATAGGGTGCTAACAAGTTATTCCCTGACACCAGAAAAATATAGAAAGCTATTTAGAGACAGAAAGAAGGCATATGATCAAACTCAGGTAGACTTATTGAGACAAAAGGATAAAATGTTAGAACAGTGGCTAAGGTCACAGAATGTAAGTGAGTTTGATAAACTCAAGAACCTTATATTGTTTGAGGAATTCAATGATTGTATTCGAGTGGATATTAAAACCCACATCTCAGACAGAGGGGTTGAAGATGTGCATGAAGCTGCTAGATTGGCAGATAACTATGCCATAATTCACGCCAGCATAAAGCCATATTATGCTGACAAACCCAAAGTGCACAAACCAGAGCCCAAGGAGGCTAGTAAACCAAAAGAGACAAGTGAAAACAATAATAAGAACAGTGGTGTAAATGATAATAGTAACTTAGTTCATTTCAGGAAGCAGACAGATGTAAATAAAGCAAAGGTGGTATGTTTCAATTGCAAGAAAGAGGGCCACATGAAGAAAGATTGTTGGATCCTTACCAAGAAGCAAGGTGCTATTCTACACTGTGCCAGAGTGCAGAAAGATAGCAAGCAGACAGAAGAAGTGTGCAACACAGGGTCAAGAAACTCAAAAGAAATGCGGCCGGCATCGCCCATAGTTGTGGAGTCGATGGTTTTTGAGAACAGTCTATCTAAGGTAAAAGAGAATAGCTGTACTCAATCTATTATGCTTTCAGAAGGCCGTGAGGAACAGATGGTTCCTGAAGTCCCGGAAGAGGACGACCTATCCGATTTTCGACCCTTTGTCTACGAGGGGACAGTGTCGACAGAAGTCGATGTACTCAGCAAGAAGAAAATACAGATATTACGCGACACGGGTTCTGCTGTCAGCGTGATCCTGGAGGGCAGTGTGCCGTTAACGGATGCCACCAGTACCGGTGAGTCTGTTACGCTGAAAGGTGCTAGTATGGAGGCTGTGGAAGCTCCACTGCACAGAATAAAACTCGAGTCGGATATTTTTACAGGTAACGTCGTAGTGGGAGTGTGGCGCGCACTACCCGTCAAAGGCGTTTCCATGATATTAGGAAATGACATTATGGGCGGCAGAGTCACTGTCGAGCCCATGGTTAAAGTGTTGGAGACAAAGATGGCGGAGGACAAAAACCTACGTCCTGCCAATGAACGCCCAACATGTGCACTGACAAGAGCAATGCAGAAAAAGAAGTCGGTAAAGACTCCTGCTACGCCGTGTAGTGCAACGAAAGATGTGTTTGTCTGTTCTGAAGACACACATGCGAATGAAACAGTGATAACAGAAACACCTGACATCGATTTAAGTGCTACGTTCTTTGCTGAACTAACAACTGGTGATGCAACCGAGAACGATAACATTTTGTCACCAAAGCAGAAATTGGTGAAAGAACAATTGAATGACGAAGTAATAATGCAACTCAGAATGAAAGCTGTTGATGAAAAGACTGCAGATGCAATGGCGGAATGTTTCTACATGAAAGATGAAGTGTTGATGAGAAAGTCGAAACCGCTCAACTCAGGTACAAACGAGTGGGACAGTATTAACCAGATTGTAATACCTAAGTGCTATCGTCAAGATATACTGCGTATGGCGCATGATCTTCCTTTTGCTGGTCACATGGGAGTCCGAAAAACGCACCACCGTATCCTCCCCTACTTCTACTGGCCAGGACTGAGAAGAGATGTCGAACAATACTGCAATACTTGCCACGTATGCCAAATGGTAGGACGTCCTAACCAACGAATTCCTGTCGCTCCACTCCAGCCGATACCAGCGTTCGACGAACCATTCAGTCATATACTCATTGATTGCGTGGGCCCGTTGCCGAAAACAAAAGCCGGTTTTCAATACCTGCTCACAGTCATGTGTTCATCCACTCGCTTCCCGGAAGCCATTCCGTTGCGGAACATAACAACAGTGAAGGTGGTAGACGCCCTGACAAATTTCTTCACACGTTATGGCCTACCGAAGACAGTACAGTCCGACCAGGGGACTAACTTTACTTCGAACATTTTCAAACAAGTCATGGAACAATTAGGGATAAGCCATAGGCTATCAAGTGCCTATCATCCTGAGAGCCAGGGAGCTCTGGAAAGGTTTCATCAGACATTAAAATCGATGCTTAAAAAGTACTGTTATGAAAACGAGAAAGACTGGGATAAGGGTGTGCCTTATGTACTGTTTGCTGCAAGGGAGGCCACTCAGGAATCCCTGGGATCCAGCCCATTCGAACTTGTGTATGGACACTCAGCTAGAGGTCCGTTGAAACTTCTACATGAAACTTGGCTAACGGACAGTGAACCGATTGGACTTTTGTCATATGTAGATAAATTTAAAAATAGGCTTTATCATGCTTTTAACCATGTGAAGATTCATTTTCCACAGATGCAGGAGCGTATGAGACAGAACTATGACCGTAAAGCTACAGCTAGAACGTTTGCACCAGGTGACAAAGTTCTTGTGTTTCTACCTTTGCAAAATCAGCCTTTAAGTGCAAAGTTTAGTGGACCCTATGAGATAGAGTCAAAGCTTGGCGAGGTCAATTATTTGATAAAGACTCCTGACCGGAGACAAAAACAGAGGGTATGCCATATTAATTTACTTAAGCCCTATGTTTCCAGGGAAAAGAGTAAACCACGGGAGGTCCCCATGATTTCATTAGCTAGGGTCCCGACGGATTTATCTAGGATAGAATATAAGTTTGCAGAAAGTAAACTTAATAATACAGATGCCCTTAAGAGTTTAGATACAAGGCTAGAACATCTTCCGGTAGAAGATAAGGAGAAGATTATTGAGCTGGTACATGAATATAAGTCACTGTTTACAGATGTTCCCAGGAGGACACATCTAATAGAACACGATGTAGTATTAACTGAGGGTGCCAGGCCAATTAAACAGCATCCATATAGAGTTAACCCCATCAGACTTGAGCATATTAGAGCAGAGGTGAAGTATATGTTAGAAAATGACATAGTGGAAGAATGTGATAGCGAATGGTCTACACCCTGTGTGTTGGTACCAAAAGCCGACAACACATTGCGGTTTTGTACAGACTTTAGGAAATTAAATAATTTGACAAAGACTGACTCATATCCCATTCCTCGTATTGGTGACCTCATTGATAAGATAGGTGATGCGACGTATGTGACAAAAATTGATCTTCTCTCCGCGTACTTTCAGATTCCTTTGACGCCACGGGCACAGGAAGTATCCGCTTTTGTGACACCTGACGGACTTTACAGGTATAAGGTCATGCCATTCGGACTCCGTAATGCCCCTGCGACGTTTCAAAAGCTTATAAACACCCTCACTCGCGGTATCTTCCAGTGTAATGCCTACCTCGACGACATAGTGGTGTATATTACAGATTTCAAGACACATGTCAGTCAACTACGACACTTGTTTGAACGACTGAATGACGCCAATTTGACAATAAACCTGGCTAAGAGTCAGTTTGGACATGCCACTATCGAGTATCTTGGACATGTAGTGGGTGGTGGAAAGGTTAAACCAGTAAATGCTAAAATAGAAGCTATTCAGAATGTCCCAGTGCCACAGACAAGGAAACAACTCCGTAGTTACCTTGGAATGGCCGGGTATTATCGTAAGTTTTACCAGGACTTTTCTACTGTAGCTTGCCCCTTAACTGACCTACTAAAGAAGAACAATCGCTTTGTTTGGTCTGACAAGTGCCAAAAGGCGTTTGATGAGTTGAAATTAAGATTATCCAGGGCACCTATTTTGGTGACCCCGCGTTTTGATAGACCCTTTAAAATTGCAGTAGACGCGTGCGATACTGGGATGGGAGCGGTGCTGACTCAGCAGGATGACCACGGAGAGGAGCACCCGGTGTGCTACCACTCACAGAAATTCAATATCCATGAACGTAATTATATTACAAGTGAGAAGGAACTTTTAGGGTTGATCCTAGCGTTAAAACAGTTTGATTTCTATGTAAACAGCTCTGGGTACCCGATAGAAATACTGACCGACCACAACCCTCTGACCTTTCTCTCCAGGGTCAAGCAAAACCAGAGGCTTGTTAGATGGAGCTTATTCCTCCAAGCCTATGACTTAAACATAAAACACCTGAGGGGTAGGGACAACGTCACAGCTGATACTCTATCTCGGGTGCTACATGATTGACTGAATAACCCCATACTTCTTTTTCAGATCATCTCACTTATTCATTAAGAATGTATCATGATAACCTATCATTCGTTTGAATTTTGATTATGGAATACCTATAGAATACTTGTATCATACAGAAGTCAAGTCTTTTGAAAGTATTAATAATTCTTATAATCAAATATAATATTGATGTTCTGATATATTTTAAATTCATTTGATTATGGAAAATAAATTCCATTTAAATGTTGATGCATGAAGCAATAAATATATAATATGCACGTATTAACTTGATATGGATGGATAAAAGTAATTGTCATCACATGCAATTAAGTGGGAAAACTTTGAGCTAGTTGATTTATTATCTTGTTTTATTTTAGTTAATGAATGGAACTAAATAATAATATGTACAATTTTTATCTTATAAAGAGATGTAATATCAATTGGTATAAATTAATAGATAATATTGGAAATCTATTGCTAAATTGTTATATCATGGTAATAGAATGGGAAAAACTAGTGGATATTCACTATGTTGTATATAGGTTGTTATATATTCCATATATCCGGGAATGGAGGGAAACAAAGGTACCTAAAGGTTGGCACTCATTCAACCCTGAACAATCTTTTACATTAAACTTTCAAATTTGCCAAAAACGCATAATAGTGGATTACATTTTAATATTGAGATTACTGTAGTAATCGTAACTAGAGAGTATTTTCTCCTCATTTTTGAGAAAAGGGGAAGTATCATCATCTTAGGTATGAACCCTGCTAATGTCAAGTTGACACTGTAATTTAAAGGGGAAGTAACCTATAGTTTGATTCGAGTTATGTATTACTTATCTTTTGGTTGGTATATTAGAAGTAAACTGTTGAAAATTGACAGAGTTCGAGCAATGTTATATTTGTTTAAATAGATTAAGAGTTTTTGCAAATTTTTGGTGGAAATCCACACAACTGTACATAGTTAAAATAAGAATGACTAGAATATTTTTGAATTATTTGTACTTGTTGAGACATTAGTTAATATTAATATTAACGGGGGAATATTTGTCCATCACGTTATAATCACAATTACCATTGGGTAGTGACACTTTTTATAATTTAGTTGTGCCAGTGAGCCATGTTTGCTTAAATTGTCTTATAATCTTCCATTGATTGATGGTTGTTAAAACGATAGTGTTAAGTATGAAAAATGTACCATGTTGAGTATTACTTGGGTAATTATGGTACATTATTTCTTTCATTGGGTGGGGGCGTGTCATGTATATTGTTTTTCCAAGAATTGGAACACGCAATGTTTATTCCTCTATCTCTCTCTTTTCTTACTACACACAATATTAGGACGTTTAGTAGGAAAACAAAAGGTTCTAGGTAATGTTGGGATTCTGTGTTGATCTCAAATTCTCAGAGTCTGGGAACGACTCATTATTTAATAGGGGAAGTTCCTATCGTTTTTGTTATGGTGTTTTGTAATGATACCATGATTTTCACCCCTACTGGTAATGGGTCTATCCCTTGCACCACTCGGATAGTATTTAATGATTTGTTTTGTCTGAAAGACAGAGAGTTTCAAAATATGTTCCTTTGAGAACGTTTGTGTTTGCACTATTTTATTCTAACTGTACATAATAGATATATTGTATATATTGAACATACCACCTGAAATAAACTATCAACAACAGTTACACTGAAGCTTCCTTGTCAAGTTACTATTCTTTTGTGTTGTACACATTACTATAAGATTTATCTACTACTCTAATGCCCAAAAAAGGAAATGTTGGAATACAAATACTGAATTTGTGCCCAGGACTATAAGAAGTGTTCGTGTAATACTGAAACATAAATACTAATAATTAAAGTCTCCCCTAGGACTAACGAGAATTATCAGCAAGATCTACACAGCTCTGGCCACAAGGGGATTGTGGACGTAACAAGAGTCTTGCTAACGATTTTGTCTTGTCACAGATGAATGAATTACAACGTTGCCAAAATACAATTTGATAACAAGTCGCGATTGGATCGCATTATAATAATAAGTTGGAACACGAACTAAATAGCCTTTAGAGTTTTCTTAATGTGCCAGCAGCTGGGGAAGTGGAGGTCCGAGCTTTGTCGGGTGGAGTGCTGAGGGGCACCTACAAATCTGGGGCGTGGTACAACCGCCGAGTATCGCATACGAGAATACGATTGTAAAAGATTGTACAGCAACCTGGTGACTGCGACTTTGCCGGAAGGCCCATGCCTCCGATGGTAACCATAAAGGTTATTGCGCATATTCAAAGTGCAGATTGCAAGGCCCCCGAAGTATTATCCGCCCTATTGACTAGCTTGGATTTCTGGAGCGCCGGGTCGGCAGTCGAATATCACATACGGGAACAAAAACGGTTGCAGCAACGCAACACAACCCAACGACTGTGAGTTTGATTGGACTGGTCCGGTTCTCCCAGTGAGATGATAGGCTTGAACCCTGCGTGGCCGAGTCGAGTACGTAAACCTGGGCATGCGCACGCCCTAGAGCAGGAGGCCAAACCTGCACAATGCCCAATATGCACGCGCATAGTACCCATGTGGCTATGGAAAGGCAAAGAGTACACTGGCTTGGTCGAGTAGGGGACCAAGACATCCTGGACATGCGCACGTCCTGGAGCAGAGTGGCAGGGATAGCGAACAGCTAGGGCAAGACACGCGCATAGTACACATGTGCGGCTGGAAAGATATAAGAAAGGAGCGGGTGGAGGGACAAACGGCCTGACACATCCGGGCTGTGCGTCTCTTTTACCTGCTCTTAAAAGATTGCCATGGCACCGTGGCCTCGGCACGGCGGGGGATTTGCGAACGTGGTCCCAGCGCCCTGACGAGCCCAACGGTAAGCAATTCTAATAGCTAGCTCCACAATCGGTCGGTATTGGGAACAGAGAACTTGAACCCTTCACCGGCCGAGCACATGGGGCCCTACCGGAATATTTTTCGGCATCCGCTGCGGACTGAAACAGCGCAAGATGCTGGAATAAAGCAAATATTAAACCAGCCGCATAGATAGATGTGAAAAAGGCGTAACCTTGCCTGATTTTCTCAAAACCAGCTGCCCACAGGAAACGCTCCCCGAAAGTCCAATGCCAAACGAGAGAGAGGTACTTGGAGTAGGCGGGCAGGGAAGCTAGGTCCCTGACCCCACGGCAGGGTGAACGAAATATATACCCCAACGCCGAAGGGGAACGGGCGGCTAGCCTTGGAGCCAGTGGACCTGGCCCCTTGGCCGACCCGCACGAGTGCCTCATACTTCTAGAACGTATCCGCTGTGCTGTAAATCCCATTTTACCAGCATAAGATACGAAAATTAAAAGCACCTATGCCACCGCTGAAGTACAAAATGCGTGCACACGCAAAGTGCAAGCAAACCAACTGTCTACAGGTTAACATACGTTACGAGGCAAGGCTCTTAGGGGCAAGAGTATTTCACCGCACTCCATCGGTGCGGCTGATGAAAGCTGAGCAGATCCCCGGGGTGCTCGAGGGTGTCTAAGCCAACACTTTACGGCAAGCCCCCCCCCTGAGTTTTTAAGATACCTACTCCTTCCTGGAGCAAGAACTCAAAAGTGAAAGTGGCTTATACTCCCTTCTCTAAGACTACGAGAAGGGGGAGCCCCAGTGTACCCAGTGTACCCAATAGCCTCCCCTGAGGCTAACCAAAAGCCCCCCCCCCCCTTGGACAACCTTAAAATCATGGAGAAACACAAACAAAAGATAAACGCGGGTACGAGCAGACCCAAATAGGCTCAGCCCAACGAGTAGTGAGCGTCACGCTCGGAGGCGATAAATACTCTACTAGTCGCCCCGCAACCATGGCGAGTAAGAACGAACCACGTTGCGAGAAGTTAGCTATCGTTCCAACTCTACACAAATACTTCTCCAAGTCCCACAGGGAAGTACCAGGCGCAAAAGCGGAAGGAGAAAGTGGCAGCGGCTCCCAGCCATCTATCCCCGAGGAACTTGTCCAGCCTCAGCCCAAAAAGGGTAGCAAACCAACGGGTGCCCACACCCCCAAATACGTGGCGATCCAGCGCCCGTCGACGAAGGGTTCTAAAAAGCCCAAGTCTAAGCTGGATAACGCTCAATCTACAATGAGCTCATGGCTGATAAAAGGTGCAGTCATCCAAGTAGCACTCCCGTTGGGAAGCGCCCAAATACCAGCGGGCCTTACTGAAGCAACAGCAGCCGCTCAAGATGCTGTCGCTAAGAAACGTATCGAACAAAACACGACTGGGGAAACTGTGAAGCCCCAGTCAAAACCTAAACTAAAACGTCTCACCGTGTTGCAGCTCAACGTCAATGGATTAGCACCAAAGGCGCTTGAGCTGACGAAACTTCTGCACGAAAACCAGGTCGATATAGCCCTATTGCAGGAGACCATGCTCCGAGATAGGAAAGTAGTCATTAAAGGGTACACAATGTACCACTGTACGTGCCAGGGCTGCCAGGGGCTGGCAACTGTAATATCAAACTCACTTACTGCCAGACCCCTGACGGCACAATGCTCGACTGGCCGCAATGATACTCTAACAACAGAAGTATGGGTGGACGAGAGAAAGATCGTTTGCATAAACATATATAACCCGCCGAAGCACGTTATCTCTGTCTGTAGATCCACCCATACTCTCAAACACTATCATAGGAGGCGACTCTAATGCACATTATCCTGCATGGGGCTATAAAATTTATGATATGTCCGGTAGAAGGGTAGAGAAGCTCTGTAACACTACCAACTTGTTCAGATTGCAGGACGCAAACTCTCCTCCAACCCTTCTCCACAGGGGAAATGGCACCCTGTCAAGTCCAGATCTAACACTGGTTTCGGGTGATCTCTTCCCCATAACAACCTTTAAAGTCCTGGACGATGTTGGCAGTGACCATAACCAACAGTAGTACATATCGACCTGGAAAAGGCCAGGAAAATCAGTAAGGCCAAGGGTAACAGAACCAAAGACGGGACAAGGCGGTTCATGCTTACCAAAGCTAACTGGCCTGCCTTCAAGGAAGCAACCGAAGTTCATTTCGAGAGGGCCGAAGTGCACGACGCTCCAATCAACACGGTGTACACAAACTTTACTAAAGACATATTGGGTGCGGCCTGCAAAACTATCCCAAGATCCTTCCAAGGCAGGAAGTACAAACCATTCTGGACGACCGCGCTTGGCAAGCTGGTTAAGGCCCGACGCAGGGCAAGAAAGAAGGCCGAAAAAAACGGGTACTCCTGACGACAGACGGGAGTACAACAAATTAACAGCTGAGGTAAAGCGGGCATGCCAGGAAGCAAAACGGCAAAAATGGAGTACGACCTGCCAAGGTCTGGACCATAAGGATACTGGTAGAATGTGGAGGTTGCTGGCAAATATCGAAAATTTAGACCGTCCTCGAAACAAAACTCCCTTGGAGACCCCAAGTGGACCTGCCATCACGGACAAACGGCGGACCACAACCCTCAATATATTTTTCGCAGGGGTTAGCAAGGAGGGACCGGCAACCACCACACCAACTACAAAAAGGCAAGCAAAAATACGCCTGCGAGCCAAGCGTAATGACAGAGGTGTCACAGAGTGCGATGCAATATTCAGTTGCCCCCTCACTATTCAGGAACTAGATAGGGCAGTCCGAAAGTGCAAACCAAAGAAAGCACCAGGCCCGGATCAGATAGCGAACGAAATAATCCGAAACCTGGGCAGATTAGGTAAGGCCAGACTCCTGGACCTAATAAATCAAACATGGTCAACCGGCGAGGTACCAAAGGCTTGGCGGCAGGCGGTGATAGTCCCAATCTTGAAAAAAGGCAAGATCGCCACCGAGGCAGAGAGTTACCGCTCGATTTCCCTTACCTCGTGCGTCGGTAAGCTGGCCGAACGTATGGTCGGCAACCGGCTAACGTGGTATCTTGAGAAAGAAGGCCTCATAGCCCCAGAACAGGCAGGTTTTAGAGCGGGCATGAGCGCGATAGACCAAACAAACCTCTTCGTACAAGAGATGGCCGATGGATTCCAAAGGGCCGAGTCCACCATAGCAGTTTTCCTAGACCTCAAGCAGGCTTACGACCGAGTCTGGAGGCAGGGCCTCATGCAGAAATTGAGGAGAATGGGCATTGAGGGCAATATGCATCGCTGCATCAAATCATTCCTATCAGAGAGAACGATCCAAACACGATACGGGACAAGCCGTTTCCAGGGAAACAACCATTGAGAACGGCTTGCCAAAAGGCTCTGCTCTGTCCTGCATCCTCTTTCTAGTGTACATAAACGACATGCCAGAAAAACTGTAGGAAGCTGCTATTTGCGGACGATCTTGTCCTTTGGAAATCTGGAAAGAAATCTGCAAGCATACAATTAGACTTGCAGAAAGACCTCCAAACCATCTCCGAGTACGCCAAACAATGGCGACTCGAAATTAATTGTTCAAAAACGGTATATACGCTGTTCAGCCTGGGCATCGACAATCTCAAGGAGCCTATAGAGTTAAAAATCGGCGGTGAAACCCTCAAAGTGGACAAATCACCCAGGTACCTAGGAGTAGTACTCGACAGGAAGCTTAGACTATTCGACCATATTGTCATGTATATTGTTTTTTGTTTTTCCAAGAATTGGAACACGCAATGTTTATTCTCCTCTCTCTCTCTTTTCTTACTACACACAATATTAGGACGTTTAGTAGGAAAACGAAAGGTTCTAGGTAATGCTGGGATTCTGTGTTGATCTCAAATTCTCAGAGTCTGGGAACGACTCATTATTTAATAGGGGAAGTTCATATCGTTTTGTTATGAGTTTTGTAATGTTACCATGATTTTCACCCCTACTGGTAGTGGGTCTGTCCCTTGCACCACTCGGATAGTATTTAATGATTTGTTTTGTCTGAAAGACAGAGAGTTTTCAAAAGATGTTCCTTTGAACGTTTGTGTTTGCACTATTTTATTCTAACTGTACATAATAGATATATTGTATATATTGAACATACCACCTGAAATAAACTATCAACAACAGTTACACTGAAGCTTCTTTGTCAAGTTACTATCCTATTGTGTTGTATACATTACTATAAGATTTATCTACTACCATAATTTACAAGAGAGGAAATGTTGGAATACAAATACTGAATTTGTGCCCAGTACTATAAGAAGAGTTCGTGTAATACTGAAACATAAATACTAATAATTAAAGTCTCCCCTAGGACTAACGAGAATTATCAGCAAGATCTACACAGCTCTGGCCACAAGGGGATTGTGGACGTAACAAAATTTGGTGGTCTCGCCCGGTATATTTGAGTTCTACTTTTCCTGACCTAGGATTGACAAGATTTGGTAGTCTCGTTCGGTAGATTTGAGTTCTACTTTTCTTGATCTAGCTGACCTATAAATATTTTGTGACATTAGTAGTACTGAGAGCGGCATATTTGTGTTTCGTTTTCAGGACTGTGAAACTATTCTTTTTAAAAAGAGGAGAGAACTGGTTTGCGTTTTTATTCCTTGGGAAGTGTGAAGATTCCACGAAGTGTTTAATATTATATTGTGCAAATTTCTGGACAAATCGTAAGTTGGAACTTTATATTTTATTATACAATATATACTACTCTACTATCACAAATATTTCGAACGCTATACTATGGCTT
The DNA here is from genome assembly GCA_949126835.1 of Anisus vortex. NCBI lineage: Eukaryota > Metazoa > Mollusca > Gastropoda > Planorbidae > Anisus > Anisus vortex. The sequence goes on along the minus strand of OX421498.1, from coordinate 10,023,736 downwards.
CGAATATATCAAGTGAGGAACTTAATGCCATGTCATTTGCTGAACTAAAAGAATTAGCTGAGTCCTTTGGGATTGAGGCAGGACAGGCAAGACCTAATCGTAATCGTTTGACCAAAGAAATTATGACATGTTTGAACGGGCAGAATGCCATGAACACTGGTAGTGTAGTTGAAGTGGGACAGAACGATATCAATGAAGGTTATGTAGCTCCCAGTGGGGGCGAGGTAATTGCCCACGGAGACGAGGTAAGAAATATGTCATCTAGATCATCAAACAATGAAGAAGATGAAGGGTTGAGTGAAAACCTAAAATTCCAATTAGCTATGAAGAGAATGGAATTGGAAAGAATGAGGATAGAAACTGAAAGGGAAAATGAAAGAATTAGGATAGAAACTGAAAGGGAAAATGAAAGAATTAGGATAGAAACTGAAAGGGAAAATGAAAGAATTAGGATTGAAAGCAGAGAAAGGATAGAGATGGCACGCATGAACAGACCTGACCATCGTAGGGACAGCAATGGTATGGATATTAGCGCAATGAAGCAACACTTGCCTATATTCAGAGAAGAAGATGTTCAATATTTCTTTTTGCTTTTTGAGAGGATAGCTGTAGATTATCAGTTCCCTGATGATAAGATGGCTTTATTGTTAAGGTCAACTCTCAACAAAGGAAAAGCATTGGACGTAGTGTTGAGTTTAACACCCGAGGAAATAAATGACTATGAAGTAATCAAAGATAGGGTGCTAAAAAGTTATTCCCTGACACCAGAAAAATATAGAAAGCTATTTAGAGACAGAAAGAAGGCATATGATCAAACTCATGTAGACTTTTTGAGACAAAAGGAGAAAATGTTAGAACAGTGGCTAAGGTCACAGAATGTAAGTGAGTTTGATAAACTCAAGAACCTAATATTGTTTGAGGAATTCAATGATTGTATTCGAGTGGATATTAAAACTCACATCTCAGACCGAGGGGTTGAAGATGTGCATGAAGCTGCTAGATTGGCAGATAACTATGCCATTATTCACGCCAGCATAAAGCCATATTATGCTGACAAACCCAAAGTGCACAAACCAGAGTCCAAGGAGGCTAGTAAACCAAAAGAGACAAGTGAAAACAATAATAAGAACAGTGGTGTAAATAATAATAGTAACTTAGTTCATTTCAGGAAGCAGACAGATGTAAATAAAGCAAAGGTGGTATGTTTCAATTGCAAGAAAGAGGGCCACATGAAGAAAGATTGTTGGATCCTTACCAAGAAGCAAGGTGCTATTCTACACTGTGCCAGAGTGCAGAAAGATAGCAAGCAGACAGAAGAAGTGTGCAACACAGGGTCAAGAAACTCAAAAGAAATGCGGCCGGCATCGCCCATAGTTGTGGAGTCGATGGTTTTTGAGAACAGTCTATCTAAGGTAAAAGAGAATAGCTGTACTCAATCTATTATGCTTTCAGAAGGCCGTGAGGAACAGATGGTTCCTGAAGTCCCGGAAGAGGACGACCTATCCGATTTTCGACCCTTTGTCTACGAGGGGACAGTGTCGACAGAAGTCGATGTACTCAGCAAGAAGAAAATACAGATATTACGTGACACGGGTTCTGCTGTCAGCGTGATCCTGGAGGGCAGTGTGCCGTTAACAGATGCCACCAGTACCGGTGAGTCTGTTGTGCTGAGAGGTGCTAGTATGGAGGCTGTGGAAGCTCCACTGCACAGAATAAAACTCGAGTCGGATATTTTTACAGGTAACATCGTAGTGGGAGTGTGGCGCGCACTACCCGTCAAAGGCGTTTCCATGATATTAGGAAATGACATTATGGGCGGCAGAGTCACTGTCGAGCCCATGGTTAAAGTGTTGGAGACAAAGATGGCGGAGGACAAAAACCTACGTCCTGCCAATGAACGCCCAACATGTGCACTGACAAGAGCAATGCAGAAAAAGAAGTCGGTAAAGGCTCCTGCTACGCCGTGTAGTGCAACGAAAGATGTGTTTGTCTGTTCTGAAGACACACATGCGAATGAAACAGTGATAACAGAAACACCTGACATCGATTTAAGTGCTACGTTCTTTGCTGAACTAACAACTGGTGATGCAACAGAGAACGATAACATTTTGTCACCAAAGCAGAAATTGGTGAGAGAACAATTGAATGACGAAGTAATAAAAAACTCAGAATGAAAGCTGTTGATGAAAAGACTGCAGATGCAATGGCGGAATGTTTCTACATGAAAGATGAAGTGTTGATGAGAAAGTCGAAACCGCTCAACTCAGGTACAAACGAGTGGGACAGTATTCACCAGATTGTAATACCTAAGTGCTATCGTCAAGATATACTGCGTATGGCGCATGATCTTCCTTTCGCTGGTCACATGGGAGTCCGAAAAACGCACCACCGTATCCTCCCTTACCTCTACTGGCCAGGACTGAGAAGAGATGTCGAACAATACTGCAAGACTTGCCACGTATGCCAAATGGTAGGACGTCCTAACCAACGAATTCCTGTCGCTCCACTCCAGCCGATACCAGCGTTCGACGAACCATTCAGTCATATACTCATGGATTGCGTGGGCCCGTTGCCGAAAACAAAAGCCGGTTTTCAATACCTGCTCACAGTCATGTGTTCATCCACTCGCTTCCCGGAAGCCATTCCGTTGCGGAACATAACAACAGTGAAGGTGGTAGACGCCCTGACAAATTTCTTCACACGTTATGGCCTACCGAAGACAGTACAGTCCGACCAGGGGACTAACTTTACTTCGAACATTTTCAAACAAGTCATGGAACAATTAGGGATAAGCCATAGGCTATCAAGTGCCCATCATCCTGAGAGCCAGGGAGCTCTGGAAAGGTTTCATCAGACATTAAAATCGATGCTTAAAAAGTACTGTTATGAAAACGAGATAGACTGGGATAAGGGTGTGCCTTATGTACTGTTCGCTGCAAGGGAGGCCACTCAGGAATCTCTGGGGTTTAGCCCATTCGAACTTGTGTATGGACACTCAGTCAGAGGTCCGTTGAAACTTCTACATGAAACTTGGCTAACGGACAGTGAACCGATTGGACTTTTGTCATATGTAGATAAATTTAAAAATAGGCTTTATCATGCTTTTAACCACGTGAAGATTCATTTTCCACAGATGCAGGAGCGTATGAGACAGAACTATGACCGTAAAGCTACTGCTAGAACTTTTGCACCAGATGACAAAGTTCTTGTGTTTCTACCTTTGCAAAATCAGCCTTTAAGTGCAAAGTTTAGTGGACCCTATGAGATAGAGTCAAAGCTTGGCGAGGTCAATTATTTGATAAAGACTCCTGACCGGAGACAAAAGCAGAGGGTATGCCATATTAATTTGCTTAAGCCCTATGTTTCCAGGGAAAAGAGTAAACCACGGGAGGTCCCCATGATTTCATTAGCTAGGGTCCCGACGGATTTATCTAGGATATAATATAAGTTTGCAGAAAGTAAACTTAATAATACAGATGCCCTTAAGAGTTTAGATACAAGGCTAGAACATCCTCCGGTAGAAGATAAGGAGAAGATTATTGAGCTGGTGCATGAAAATAAGTCAATGTTTACAAATGTTCCCAGTAGGACACATGTCATAGAGCACGATGTAGTGTTAACCGAGGGTGCCAGGTCTATTAAACAGCATCCATTTGACCCCATCAGACCTGAGCATATTAAATTAAATGTAAAGTATATGTTAGAAGATGACATAGGAGAAAAATGTGATAGCAAATGGTCTACACCCTGTGTGATGGTACCAAAAGCCGACCACACACTGCAGTTTTATAGAGACTTTGGGAAATTAAGTAATTTGACAAAGACCGACTGGTATCCCATTCCCCGTATCATCGACAAGATAGAGACAAGGTCATAGCTGATACTCTATCTCGGGTGCTACATGATTGACTGAATAACCCATACTTCTTTTTCAGATCATCTCACTTATTCATTAAGAATGTGTCATGATAACCTATCATTCGTTTGAATTTTGATTATGGAATACCTATAGAATACTTGTATCATACAGAAGTCAAGTCTTTTGAAAGTATTAATAATTCTTATAATCATGTATAATATTGATGTTCTGATATATTTTAAATTCATTTGATTATGGAAAAGAAATTCCATTTAAATGTTGATGCATGATGCAATAAATATATAATATGCACGTATTTACTTAATATGGATGGATAAAAGTAATTGTCATCACATGCAATTAAGTGGGAAAACTTTGAGCTAGTTGATTTATTATCTTGTTTTATTTTAGTTAATGAATGGAACTAAATAATAATATGTACAATTTTTATCTTAGAAAGAGATGTAATATCAATTGGTATAGATTAATAGATAATATTGGAAATCTATTGCTAAATTGCTATATCATGGTAATAGAATGGGAAAAACTAGTGGATATTCACTATGTTGTATATAGGTTGTTATATATTCCATATATCCGGGAATGGAGGGAAACAAAGGTACCTAAAGGTGTACACTCATTCAACCCTGAACAAACTTTTATATTAAACTTTCAAATTTGCCAAAAACGCATAATAGTGGATTACATTTTAATATTGAGATTACTGTGGTAATCGTAACTAGAGCGTATTTTCTCCTCGTATTTGAGAAAAGGGGAAGTATCATCATCTTAGGTATGAACCCTGTTAATGTCAAGTTGACACTGTAATTTAAAGGGGAAGTAACCTATAGTTTGATTCGAGTTACGTATTACTTATCTTTTGGTTTGTATATTAGAAGTAAACTGTTGGAAATTGACAAGAGTTTGAGCAATGTTATATTTGTTTAATAGATTAAAACTTTTTGCAAATTTTTGGTGGAAATCCACACAACTGTACATAGTTAAAATAAGAATGACTAGAATATTTTTGAATTGTTTGTACTTGTTGAGACATTAGTTAATATTAATACTAACGGTGAAATATTTGTCCATCACGTTATAATCACAATTACCATTGGGTAGTGACACTTTTTTATAATTTAGTTGTGCCAGTGAGCCATGTTTGCTTAAATTGTCTTATAATCTTCCATTGATTGTTGGTTGTTAAAACGATAGTGTTAAGTACGAAAAATGTACCATGTTGAGTATTACTTGGGTAATTATGGTACATTATTTCTTTCATTGGGTGGGGGCGTGTCATGTATATTGTTTTTCCAAGAATTGGAACACGCAATGTTTATTCTCCTCTCTCTCTCTTTTCTTACTACACACAATATTAGGACGTTTAGTAGGAAAACGAAAGGTTCTAGGTAATGCTGGGATTCTGTGTTGATCTCAAATTCTCAGAGTCTGGAAACGACTCATTATTTAATAGGGGACGTTCATATCGTTTTGTTATGAGTTTTGTAATGTTACCATGATTTTCACCCCTACTGGTAGTGGGTCTGTCCCTTGCACCACTCGGATAGTATTTAATGATTTGTTTTGTCTGAAAGACAGAGAGTTTTCAAAAGATGTTCCTTTGAACGTTTGTGTTTGCACTATTTTATTCTAACTGTACATAATAGATATATTGTATATATTGAACATACCACCTGAAATAAACTATCAACAACAGTTACACTGAAGCTTCTTTGTCAAGTTACTATCCTATTGTGTTGTATACATTACTATAAGATTTATCTACTACCATAATTTACAAGAGAGGAAATGTTGGAATACAAATACTGAATTTGTGCCCAGGACTATAAGAAGAGTTCGTGTAATACTGAAACATAAATACTAATAATTAAAGTCTCCCCTAGGACTAACGAGAATTATCAGCAAGATCTACACAGCTCTGGCCACAAGGGGATTGTGGACGTAACAATATCCAGGAGCTGGCACGGAAAGCTTCGAACAAGTTAAACCTAGTCAAACGACTGGACAGCACAAAGTGGGGTGCCGACGCCAAAGTATTAAAAACCCTTTACACAGGGGCCGTAAGATCAAAATTAGATTACAGCCTGCCTCTACAGGTTTACGCGTCAAAAACGGCCCTAGAAACTTTGGATCGCATCCAGAACCAAGCACTACGCTTTATCTGTGGCCCCTTTCGAACGTCCCCAGTGGCAGCTGCCGAGGTGATGGCTAACATACCACCCCTTCAGCTTAGGAGAGAATGCGCTGTCATAACGACCTATGAGCGCTATAAAAGACTCGAGGAAAGCTTCCCAACCAGAGTCTTAGTAGATACCTGGAAGGTTAGGAAGAGAATAAAGATGCATTCTTTTATGCACCACGCAACAAGGCTGTTATCCGAAATCGACCTACCCGATACAAGGCTGTCTATGCAAAGGTACTCGAGTTTCTCTCCGGGGAACACGCCAACGCTCCCCGAAATAAGAACGAAGCTGAAGGACACCTCAGTTAGCAAAACGACCGACCCAAAACTACTCAGAAAAGTAGCCATGGACACGTTAAATGCCCTACCGCCAGGGGCTGTCCATGTCTACACCGACGGGTCGGCTAACGCAGACACCGGTACCGCCGGCTTTGGTGTTTACATAGAGTACCCCGGCAACCCGAATAGAGACGAACTATGGGAGCCTTGCGACGGTCTCTGCAACTACGGCGCAGAGATCGAGGCCATCAGTCAAGCTCTGGAGTGGATTCGCCTTCGCCACGTCGAAGGCGCCCTCGGCTCTACGACTGTCATTATCCTGACTTATGCGTTTTCTGTGCTCCAGGCTACTGAGAATAAGCACAATTGGCCCCCTCAGATGGAGACAATTCTACTGGCTTCAGACGAGCTAATCCAACACTTTGGAGACCGCGTACTACTGCAGTGGGTCCCAGGGCACACAGGCCTACTTGGCAATGAGAGAGCAGACCACCTTGCCAAAAAAGGAAGGCTGAGTACACCCACCTCCGAGGAGCCCGGCAGTACACCATGCTCCTTTGAGAAGGCCCGTACATTGATCCGGAGGTGGGAGACAGAAAAGTGGAACGAGAGCTGGGACAGCTCTGACAAGGGCCGAGAAGTCTGGCGGCATTTGCCCCGCCCTAACCGCGCCGACTTATGGTGGTGCCTAAATAGGTCGGAACAAAGTATCAAATCTCAATTCCGCACTGGCCACTGCCCCATTGGGGCATACTTCGCCAGGTTCCGGCCTAACTACGACTCGCGGTGTCGCCACTGTGGGGAGGAGGAGGAGACAGTGGAGCATATCCTGCGGGAGTGCCCCCGTCTCGTCGATCGAGGAGATGGGACGGGTGACCCACTATCCACTGATCTCTACGGAGATAGAGCCGTGCTCAAACGCACGGCTGAGTTCTTGCTCAGAGCTACAAGGGAATAATACTCCCAGCTCTCGTTTCCAATAGGAGTTCAAGTTAGTTAGTCTGACCCGTATTTAAGGCTCGGCCAAATGAAACAGTCTAGGAACGCAACATTTCAAATTGGGCATTGTGGGATATGGATTTTCTTTAGTAGGTTTAGACATCACTTTGATTCTTGTAGTCGAAACTGTAGGGACGACGAAAAAACGGTCAAGCAAGTGCTAATTGACTATCCTGCATAGAGTAAACAGGAATGGCCAACGTTTGTGCCGGAATTTTACGGTGATGTATCAGTGGTGCGTGAAACAGCAGAGTTCGTTCTACCAAAAGAGTAATGTCGCTCGAATTATCAAAATGAAATGGGATTCTGTTTAAGTCCCGTTTATTCACCGGGTATCCAGATATCCGTTGTACAGTGAAATAGCCTGTGGTCCCTGTGGGGAGGTAGGAAAGGCGCTGTAAAATCGTCTCGAAGACCCTCCCGGAGCCTGAATGTTCTATCTCTTGTGTTCTACCAGGGCACATTGCAGGTATACGGGCGAACCACCATAATAATGATCCTAGGGGAACCGTAGCGAATAATAAGCTGGGCTGGGGAAACCTTTCCTGTTACACGGCATGCCAAGCCTTCGGCGTGTCGTGTGGTGGCTGGAGCCCGGAAAGAGATTTGGTGTGCTCACACGCTAGAGCCCACTCGTAATACGATACGCCCTGGACTATAGAGCCCTCAGGGCTGGTCCGTTTATTTTTTCGGTTTACTCGCCGAAAAGTAATATAATTACTTAAAGAGCGCTGGTTCTCTGCTTCTCGTTCTTATACGTGTGGAGATCCAATACCTGGTTACATAAACTTCTGTACTAATGATACCCACACAATAATAATTGAAAAGAAAGAGCAATAACCTTTTTTTATAAAATTCCGTTTGTTAAGGATATAACCGTAGGGCCTTGTGTTTCAAAAGCTGAGAGGAAATAATTAGAAAAATAATAGGGCGTTCTTAAAACGTTTTATAGCCATAGACACGGTAAATTAAAATGTTGAAACTCATTTTTCTTTATCTCTTTAAATCTGTCTATACTGGCGAATTATCTCGTCTTTCAATATTAAAAGAAGCGTTGATTCTATAAATACTTTACGATACAAGATGTTCGTCCCCAAAAAGAGCAATAGATGCAATCGATATTGCAGAATATTTCAATAGTTAAATAGTTTATTAGTTGTTAGGAAAAGACTCGTGAATGGTAAAGTAAAAACAGCAATATTATACAGTGAGTGTATCCTGAGGCACAGAGTATTATTGTAAGATAAAATAAGATATCACATATAACTGAGCATATAAAAACGAAGTGGAGCGCAATGAAATAGCTGCTGTCATCGGCCCATACTATGACCTTCTCACCTAAATTAAGAAAAAAAAAACTGAGATGGTATGGACACGTGGCAATATCTGGAGGTCTTTCAAAGACTAAAATGCATGGCACAGTCCAGGGAGGAAGAAAAAAAAATAAAAATAAATAATAACGGTGCTTATATAGCGCATATCCCGTTGGTGACAGTTCTATGCGCAGACGACAGTTACAGAATACAGACAGACAACGAAATATGTAGTAATACGCTAATTCTGCTGACGAAATAGGTGAGTCTTCAGCCGGCTCCTGAAGATGTCATAGCTAAGGCTCTGGCGAAGCTGTAGTAAGAGGTGATTCCAAGCGGTCCTGCGTAGGAAAATTAACGTTCGCCAGCGGACACTAGCCTCATACGAGGGATCCGCAGAGTAAGCGCGTCAGATGCCGAACGAAGTGGGCGGGACTGGGTGTAGAGCTCCATACAAGAGCGAAGATAATCCGGGACGCAGTTATTCAGGCAGTTATAACAGAGAGAAGCCAGCTTATATAAGATCCGGTTGTTGATCGGCCATCTTGGATCGGCCATCTTGGACGCCATTTTGGGCACCATCTTGGACGCCACGTAACAACACGCAAAACAAGAGATGGGAAGACAACATCAAGGAGTGGACCAGTCTGTCGTTCATCGACTCCGAAAGGGCATCACAGGACCGGAATAAATGGCGTGAGATAGTGAACAGAAGACGATATTGCCCCAACGACCCACCAATGGGTTAAGGAATAGGTGAAGGTGAAGAATATAAATGTGAGAATTCTTAGTTCGTCTATTAATCTGGAAAAATTGCTAAGGGTAGGGCATTTATCTTAAAAGTTTGCCCCCCCCCCTAGCGTCATAACCTGAAAAAAACAAATTGTAAGTAGTATAGTAAGTAGGAATGGGGTAGGATGACCTTTGACCCCAAAAGTGACCCCGACCGGAAGTGACCCCGACCGAAAGTGACCCCGACCGGAAGTGACCTCGACTGAAAGTGACGTCATCCAAGATGGCGGATCCACGAGGATATGCTTCAAGATGGCGCCCAAAATGGCGTCCAAGAAGGCGGATCCACGTGTAGTTACACGAGGATATTTTTCAAGATGGCGTCCAAGATGGTGGACCCACGTGTTTTTACGTGGCGTCCAAGATGGTGCCCACGATGGCGTCCAATATGGCCGATCCAAGATGGCCGATCCAAGATTGCGGATCCAAGAGGGCGGATCCAAGATGGCGGATCCAAGATGGCGTCTAAGATTTCTGCTCCACGTGGTATTCTGCCGGAAAACAATCAGGCGTACCCACATGTTGTTTTGGAGGAGCCAAGATGGCGGATCCAATATGGCGGAAGAAAATTGATCCAATATGGCCGATCCACGTGTTGTTATGTGGCGGAAGGGGGTGTATTCAGGGGGAATAATCGTGTAATTTTAAGTGTATTTTGTCATTATTTCCTTTTGTATTTTGTTTTATTGTAGCCAAGGGCTGTAATCGTGTAATTTTAAGTGTATTTTGTCATTATTTCCTTTTGTATTTTGTTTTATTGTAGCCAAGGGCTGTAATCGTGTAATTTTAAGTGTATTTTGTCATTATTTTCTTTTGTATTTTGTTTTATTGTAGCCAAGGGCTGTAATCGTGTAATTCTTTTTTATAAGGCTCTTTTATAATAGGGTTATAGTAGGAATTATCTTAAACTATATACGCAATTCATTCGTTATCCTTTATTTGTCTTATAGGAGGCAATTTTCATCACTAAAATGCCGTTTTTATACATAATATTTTTAAATTTTAAGCAATAATTGTCTAATAACGGATCTTCTTTTACATACTTTTAACATTTCTAAGTCTTATTATCTAGTAAAGTGTTTTGTAATCACTGAAATGTTGTGTCTTATATCTAAAAAGTATGCATTCAAAGCGTTTATACTTATATATTTAACATTTTAACATAAAAACAATTACTAATGTACATTTTTTATACTAGATCAATAGTTCAATCTATGTTTAATTACTAAAACTCATTTGATTTTATCACATCTATAATTAATTATTATAAATATTAATCCATAAGAGGTGCTTTTACTAAAATTACCCTATTCACATACGAAAAGATAGTTTTATAATTATCAATGTTTTAATTTTCTAATTACTTTGTTTATTATTATTCTTATTTAAGTGCTATAGTATTGTTTTAAAATACTCAATAAAGGGTACTCTAAAAAATTTTAGAACCATCACACAAATGCTCACAGTGTTAGTTAGCCTTAGCGTTATCAGACTCGACCCCGCTTATCGGATTATAACATCTCTTAAAAAGTCCAAAGGGTCTATCGTCCATGGCGTAATTTCAGACACGCTGAGTTTATTTCTTCATAGAGCGAATGTACACAGTGTGTATCTGAATGTATGGATACTTTTGTAATTTTTAGTAGCTCTCTTGAAAAGAATATGTCTATTGCACACGAAAATACACTTTGCGTTGCGGTAGATTGCATAAAATATCGTTTACAATGCAATGGGTATACTTGGAGAAACGATGGTCGGCATGAAAGTATTACCAGCACTCCGAATTCTGTTCAAAATGCTATGAGAATACTAGGGTAAGTAACAAGTTCACAAGAGTAACAAGACACCCTTTAAACAAAAATCACCATATACACAGTCAAATATAAAATAATACATTAAACTAGCTTCCATCTTTCTTTTCCTTCACACAGGAAGTTTTTTTGGATATCAAGTCTGGTAGAGGTGAGAATAAAAAAGGCAGCTCTTGGCCCTCATTTAAGACATTCTTTGGCTGTGCTGCAATCATTGGAGGCATTGTCATTTATTTATTGCATTCAGTTTATATTAAATTGTTTTCATGTTGTATTTATTTCATCTAGTTTATCTAAGTCCGTTTTCATTGCCCTAGTATGTATAAAATAGTTTTTAATTTAACGTTATTTTGTGCTTACAATACGTATACTTAGTACGTATAAAATACATAGAAAAAGAAAACTGTTGTAAGTTTACGACGCAAAATAGTCAAGCTAGGTGTCACCCCCCCCTCTCTCTCTCTCTCTCGCTCTCTTAAGCAAAACGCTAAGTCACTCCAAAACAAACAACACATTAGGATACGTAAAACGGAACTCTTATTAAATGTAAGGGGTAATATGAATATAAAACTAAAATGCTATCTCACATTAGTTAGACCTATAATAGAATATGCATCGTGTGTATGTGACCCATTAGTAGTATCTTACCTGCATTTCATCTTCATTCATTATTACAATATTAGCGACGTCTCCTTTGATTTTCTAAATGACTAAAGAAAAATCACAGTCTTTACTCCCACGTTCCAATACAATTCTACTGTCGACACCCCCATTTGGGTGATTATTACTATTAATGGCTACACAGAAAAAAAATAATTTTAAAATTACGGCAAATAGAATTTTTTATTGTATCATGACTACACTGTTGGTTTCTGTTCTTGATGCTCTATTATTTAATAAGAGAGGTATAAATTATCACTTTTGCTAAGACAAATGAAAATTATATAACTTACAGTGAATATCGTCTAGCAATATTCCATGTATCGCACTCAATACCAGCGAGCGGATCTCCTTACGAAGTTCTTCCATTATGATATTTTATTTCTGCAAATAATTAAAATAGACACCACCAACTTTAAATTACAAAGATGCTTATATGTTTTATAGGGTTTGAATAAAATAAAAGTCTTATATTCATGTTTTTTCTCCCTAACGAGTCAAATAGTCTGTAGAAATCAACATGGCTATACACTATTCATTTGATATGACTTAACCCTTAGATGCCCACCAGGTCACCGGTGACCCACCATGTTTAATGGGGCCCCCCCTTGTTTAAAAACGTACACATATTAATTAAATATGTGTTTCGATTTATTTTGTTTACCCTTAAAGCCCAGTGTCCCATCTTTGGAGCACAAGGGAAGTAATTGCGATTTCTAGTTCTTAAAATAAACTAAGTTACTGTCATAATTGTACCCAGAGCCAGAAAATAATTTGGGCCTCCGTGTAAATATGAAACTTTTTTTTTTCGATTGATTTGTGTTATACAGGATCTCATATTAATCAAAAGATATAGTCTCTAATTAAGAGAGGTTAATTTATTTTATAAATAGCTAGGCTAAATATATTAAGGGACGCGTTATGTGCAGAACAAAAGTCTAGTAGTGTAGATTGAACGTCCCCCCATACGCAGATTATTTAAACATAATACAGAGTTATGCAATAAGCATATCCAAACACACACATTTCGCGCATCACTGTTAATCACTATACTCCCTATCTTTGTAAACTAAGTTTACCATTTCCACTTCACTGCAAAACTACAATTTTGAATGGGTAATGTCGGCAAATACATACCTAATTATAACGATTGCGCATATGTTTTAAATGCATAAAGCCGCGTATTTTTTTATAGCTTTGGCCCGCTTAAACCATAAAAAGATAACTCGCTTCGTTTCGGATATATTGTGTCGTTTTCATTCAATGCATTTATTTATTTCGTAAAGACGAACATATCCAAAAAGTTTACTTACTTCCGTCTCTTCCGGGAGAGGCAGCCATGTCGGACGTGAAATATATTCCTCGATTCGCAAATTGGTCGAATGAATTCGTGACTATTCCATACGCTATGATGCTGAAAATTTGACAGATTGTATTGTTAGTCTGGCCAAGTCTGCTGTCCAAGTTTCAGCTCGATTGGACAAAAGGAAGTGGTCGAACAAACGATGCAAAAGTTTGCTATTAAGCAAATAGACAGACAGACAGACAGACAGACAAACGGTACGAGTTAAAAGAAAGGGAGTAATAAAGCGTCACATATTTTTTTTGAAACAAAAATAATACGATCGAAGCATACCTAATTCCACAATGTTTGCCGAGAAAAGAACAGTTTTTATGACCAAAACAAAATATAAAAAGTCTCATTTTCATATATCTAGTCAGACCTAATCAAACTTATGTAATAATGGACCTATATGTCGAAAGTCATAATTTAAAACATCTTATTTCTTGGTACGAGTTTAATCTAACGTAAACGGATTAGCAGCCTATAGAGCAGGGGTCGGCAACCTACGGCAGGCGTGACACACTTAGCACGCGGAGCCATTTTCAATGGCACGCGAAGGACCCCCGAAAAAAAAATATTTATGTGTTATCCTATCCTTTTTTTTTTTTATTTTTTTTTATTTTTATTATTTATTTTTTTTTTTTTTTTTTTTTGCATCAGCTATACGTCAGACTTATTTTTGTTTGCTGGCCAGCGGCTGGCTGTATTTAAAGATATTAGACTCAGCACTCTGAATGTAATTTAATATTTAAAAAAATAGGCTACATTTTTTTTTTTCACTTATATCAAAGTACCGCCATGACTTGATCTATCCGTCATTTGCCAGTCTGTTTGAAAACGTTTCAGTTTTAGCTGTGAAAACCCTGCATCAAAGGATGCTTACTTCAAACGAATGCAACGACTACTCTACGTTTGGGTGCTGTGGATTTTAATAGATCTATATCACAAGCCAAAGAAATATCGAAAACAAATAATTAGTATCTGTGAACCATTTACTGAATGTTTTGTGCGATTCCAATGATGCTATTTTAAAGTATTTTCTTTATGATTGAAGGTTAAAGACAACGTTTGCCCCCACAATTAATAAACTTTCCAATTTTTAATTTTTTTTTGTTTACTTATTTTTAACATCCCTAAATGTGATGGTGTTTTTCTTTATTAGATAAGATAATATAAGATAATATTTCTTTATTGATCCAAACAAATGGAAACTTGTCTTGATTACATATGTTTTGTCCATCATCATATTGTAAACAAAATAAAATAATTATTTGTAATTTGTATACAAGCACATAAATATACTTATAAAATAGACAAGCCCACACACATTCACACAATTTATCATAAAAGAAAAAAGTTCATTAGTAGTCATCCACTGTATTCTGGCTGACTGAAGTCTTGACGATATATTTATGGTAGATAGTATGGCCTGAGGCTGACGCGCAATAATTCTTCGCCTTGTGTGCATATTCTTTTTTTGTTGTAAAACAGTTGGTATTGTAATATTGTTTGTTTATATAGATAGCCAGCCATCCAACTTTACTTTGCCACTGTTGACGGTCTGTCTGAGCAAAGCAGATAACAAGTCCACAGTCATATTGCTCCACTGCGGCCACATTTATTTCGCCTTATTGGTGTGAAGACATGTTAATTTGTTGTCATTTGTATCCAAGATGGCGGTTTGTTCATTAGTATGGACACCAATGGTGTAAAATAGTTAGTATGACTCTTTCTAAATTTCATAGTTTAATTTTTACAACTTACTTTCTTTCTGGTAAAAATACTATTTATTTAGTGGTATATTTGAGACTTATATTAATTAAAAGATGATTTCCGCAAAGTTATTATAATTTCATCATATTAGTTTATATTTAATGGAAAACTTTTACAATCGTGCAAAACATAATATTATTCCGGCGATGTATCAGAGTATAATTTAAACAATGCCCTTAAAATTGCAGAAAAAAGACTAATACTTGACCGACGTCCTTTTCAAGAAATTCGGAAAACAATTATGAATTTGTCCAACAAAAGGATCGCGCTTAAGTCTATGTTTTTTCTGTAGTGAAAGTGTTGTATGTAGTACGTTCAGTGTACAAAGACATTTTGACACCAAACCAAGGACTACTTAATTAGTCCTTGCACCAAACATAAATCAAAATCTGGACTTCCCTACCTGAATCGTTCATTTGTTTGAAGAAAAGGTGCATACGCTCTACTTTCATCTTTTGGGTCAACTTATATATGTGAAAATATTTTCTCACATATGAAAATTGTTTTAATACCACAAAAAAGTCGCCTTAATACTTGAACACTCAGTAGCCTTTGTGAAGCTTAAATTAACTAAATAAGTACATGTTTTGGAACAATTATCGAAAAACATGCAAGGTCAAGACTAATTGCATTTAAATGAGGTTTCGTTTATATTATTTGAATAAGCATACCCAATAGTTCAAAATCTCTACTTGTATTTGTTTTATATTGTGAAAAAAAAAAGAAGCTCAAGCTTTTATAGAGCGTTTGCTATAGGTGAAGCTTAAGTTTTTTAGTGACGTCATTTGTAAATAGAAGCAACTTGAGTAAAAAATATGGCGACGTTGTTCTTAATCATGCCAAATTCACATATGAATATTGGCTATCCTACTTAAAAATAAGGAGGTAAATAGTATTAGAACATCTTCCTAGTACAAGATGAAGCCTGACATGGTATTCTTTCAACGATTTTCCACATTTTACGCCCAATTTATAGGTCGATTTTTTTAAGGTTTCGTAGGCTAGCCTAAGTAATGGGCTAATAGCTAAGTAGGGCAGCTACAATGCCAAGTGATAGTGTTGGTGAATATTTAGTCAAGTCACTAATAGGTTCAAATCGTCTATGATCTATGTCTATGATAAAAGGCCTAATACAGCTAAAATCTTATTAAGACTTAAAACACAAAACATCATTTAAAAAAAGCTCGAGCCTATTTGAAACTTTATTAATACGTCGGCCATTGTACACCATGTTACGAATATCGGTCATAGATAAATGACGTAATAAGGCATTGACCTCTTAACACGTGCGTATTAGAGTCCAAGGTTTGACCTTTGTGCCCTGAGGGCAGTTTAAATAAAATAATTCGTCCAACCCCGTGGAATATGAAGGTTATAATCAGGATCGCAGTATCCTATAGACCAGTGGGATTGAAATGCGTATTAAGACCCTGTAGAATCTTCGATAATAGCTTTCTTTGTAAAGTCCCTACCTCCTTAAAGTTAGTTCAGTTTGAAAGTTTGTAGAGAGAAGTCGCTATATTGATACTTGTATATTTTATGCCATTTAATGAAATACTTATGTTGCCATCAGTTGATGAATTTATTTAAAGTTTATATTGAGTCTACAATTTAAATAAAATTGTTTATTCAACAACTGGAGTTGTTTGATCTATCATTGTTGAGAAAGGTGTTGAAGATAATTATCACGAATATAACTACATTACTGCATAGACCTGTCAGTCAAGGAACCCCTAGCTTGGGCTACAGATTAGCAGAATCTAAAGACTTCTAATAAAGATACAACTATATTCATTGAATCCGATTTAACGAGTCGTAATAATAGTCATCAGAGCCATAGTCCATAACAACCACTACACAAAATTAAAAAAAAACACGTGCTTTTGTCACGTGATTGCAAACGCCCTATATACGAGCATTATATTACGTCCTTGTTGTAATTATCACAATGTGTGACTAATCGTGATAACGTTTTAATTTCTTTATATTAACTCGCATTGTCTGTGTGTCTGCGTGCGTGCGTGTACAACTTTGCTTCGATTTTTCGACCCTTTCCCGTCATCCATACGAGCTGAAACTTGGGCAGCAGACTTATGGCGGCTAACAATTATATTAAATTCAGTTAAAAAAATTATTTATACTATAATTATGATTTTTTTTTTTTACATTTAACAAACACTTCATAGATAAATGGTCTATGGTTTGGTTTCACGTTGAAAATGCCGGTCCAACTTTTTATGTTTTTTGCGGGCTAAAGCTAGAAAAAAAAGGATGCGCTTATATTTGACGTCATCAAACTTTGCGCTCTTGCTTTGTAAACAATGTTCCTTACAAATTATGATTGAAAAATAATACTTAGTACAAAAGAAGACTGAAACAAAAGATATTTCTTATAAATTATTTAATTACATGATGGTAAACTTAGTTTACAAATAAAGGGAGTATAATAAAAACTTGGTATTTATTGGTTAGTTGTTTTTTTTATGGTTTATTTAAAAAGCGCCTTTTTTTTCGTCATGCTACCTAAGCAGACTTGTGGATTTTGCGTGTTTTGTTTACATTAATTTGTATGTATATCGTGTTTTCTATGCCGTGGCTCAACAGATTTAGTTGAATAATTAAGCTAAGGAATTTTGTAAGGACATTTAATTATCATTAGTTGGGCGGACGTTATATATTTATTTTTATTTTTTTTATGTATATATTATGTCAGGTAAAACCTGTTTGGTTTTATTTAGTGTTAAACATATGTTTTCTTCTATAGAAATTTTTCTTTGTATTTAGAAATTTGTTATTTGTATTATAATGTCGACTTAGAAATGTTAATTTATAATTAGTTATGTTGTTATGTTGAGTCAAGGTTGATGGCAGATAGGTTACTAATTGAGCTAAGGGATGTGCATTTGAGATTTGAAAGTAAAGTAGTCAGGAATTGATTTACTTTATCAAGATTCAGTATTATTAATTTAATATTATAAGGCTATGTTTATATTGCTTTAAATTGATTTTTTTATATTAATAGTTAAGCTTCAGTGTTGTTGTTTATGTTGTTTGTGACTTAGTTTAGGTTTAGTTTACAGCATGGGTCTGTCCAGGTAGCTAATAATAACCCTTCTGTATCAACGGAGATGCACAGACGATCCTTGCTCCTCCCTTTCCCCCCTAGATCTTAAGCTTTCCCCTCCTTAAATAAAAATGAATTATGCATGAATAAGCCTACTGTTATATAATTGAATAATGTATTTTTAATAAATTAACTATTACGCCTTGCTGTAGTCCCCCCCTCCCTTTACACATACATTTAATAGTTATTGTTTAAAAATAATAAAAAAGCAGAAGTTGACTATTTAGCTTTTGGCACGCCGAATGAGTTAGAAATTCTACTTCGGCACGCTGTTATCAAAAGGTTGCCGACCCCTGCTATAGAGCACAAACATATAAATAAACAAAACAATAAAACTATGTAGGCCTATTTAAGGAGGTTTAATTGTTGGTTTGGGTTGTATTAGCTATTGTAGATTGAGTTTAAACATTTAAAAAAAAAAAAATTATTGTAAGTATTTTGCATATTTTTTTGCAAAGTTCTCTGAATTCTAACGATGTTAATGTCGGATTTCGTTTTTCTTAAAACATGACATTCTTGTGTCATTTTAAAAGAACTGCGTAAAACAAAAGAAAGTAATCATGTCGGACAAAATTGATCCATAGAGCCAGTGAAGCATAATTCAATAGATTTTTTTGGCCACGGCATACAAAGGGATTGTGTGGCACAATGTCTGGACGCCTTTACATTCCCTCCACTCATGTCAGATTACAACCAGAGGTGGGCGGGCACTATCTACTCTCTGGTCCTTTTAAAAGACTTTAAAAAAAAAACTTTGAAAAAATTGTATGTAAGTACGTATGGTTCTAGTGACCCAAATCTGGGCTAACTGGCCCTATACCGTCATCCTATCAAAATGAAATTCGTCCAAACCAACATCCATAATCAGTTTTTACCTTTTTTTATACACTTTTAGGTGTGCATTTAAAATCCTGATTGAACCCACACAAATGACACATTTTCCAATAGTTAAACCTTATAAGACGAGAATACAACTGCAGGCGTATCGTATTTATTGCAGATGGTAGACAATCTTTCTATGATTAAAATGTTTACACTATACAGATCCAGATAATACATTTAATGTAATCTTGATTTGCGATAAGTGGTTCAAATCATCATTACAATCCATTCCACGTCTTAACGACTATTAGTGTGAATTACGAAAGAGGGATGCAAAAAAAAATGCATTCCAAATAATACATTAATAAGGCGTTTGCAATCACGTGACAAAAAGCACGTGATTTGTGTTTACTTTTTGTAATGGTGTACAAGTAATAATGGCCGCTGTATTAATAAAGTTTCATATAGGCTCGAGCTTTTTTTTAAATGATGTGTTGTATTTTAAGTCTTGTTAAGATTTAAGCTGTATTATGTATGTTAAATAAAATAGGCTATTTTATTATTATCATAGACATAGATCATAGACGATGTGAGCCTATTAGTGACTTGACTAGATAGCCTATTCACCAACACTATCACTTGACATCGTAGCCTAGCCTACGAAACACTAAAAGTGTAGGCCTATAAAGTGAAATTGAAAGTGTAAATAGGTCTAGCCGGCCCTAGCCTAATCACATTAATCAATTAATCTACAGTACTACTATTTACCTCTTTATTTTTGAGTTGAATAGCCAATATTCAGATGTGAATTTTGCATGATAAAGAACAACTTCTTTTTCACCACGTTACATTTGTACCGCAAGTGGGTTCTTATATTTACACAAATACGTCAATAAAAACTTAAGCCACGCCCACCGAGAACGCTCTATATGCATACTCAAAAGTGTTTTATTTAAAATTATTAGAGATTATTTAATTATATAAATAAAATAAAATAAGTAACAAACTTTGCAACATGTATTTTTACATATTTTTTTGGAGAGGGGGCGAATACAAGGATAATTGACACTTACCAGTAAAAAGTACAAATACTGTTATAAAATTTACTTTTTCTATAACATTTTTCCTGATACTGGTAGATCGAGTTCACTTCTGGGATTAAATGACAAAGACCTGTGACATATCAAGGCAGCTAGGTGACAAATCCAAAACGAGGGTCTGCACAAATGTCGTCTGCGCGCCCCTTTCTAAACGTTCGCGTTGCAAGGCGAAAGTTTAAAATAAAACATTTGAGGAAAACGTGACTTGTCTCTGCTGACTACCGAAACAACACTGGCACCTCGTCGACGTTGTTGTTCGGAAAAATCAGAAAAGTGCGCAAAACGCAGTAATTTTCATGTGCAGACCAATTTATTCATTAGTAAAAAAAAAAAATTCTGAACAAAAACAAGTTCAATCACTGAGCATGTGCTATTGTCTAGTTGCAAGAAAATGTCATCACTAATACAAGCAGATTATTTTAAGAACTACATTTTTTTGGTTAAAAATATAACTATTTTCGTGTTAAAATTTCAAGCAATAAGTGTAGTACTGCCATCGTTTTCAAAAACTGTAAAATTTAAATCAAATGTTTATCCAAAATTATATGTTAATTGGTTTATATAAATAGCAGACAACATGATGATTTATTATGATCACAGAAAGATGTATAATAAAAATAATATTCTAGATTCGAAATTAATGGCATTTTCTATACATTTCTAAACATATAATTATAATTTGGGTAAAAACATAGGGCAATCTATTTTGTTTATTTTGGTTGGTTTTAAAATATTGATATTAAACTTACTTGAAAGCACATCTGAATTGATAGATAGCCCAGTGAATGTAATGAAGACATTACTATAACTTTAATGTGACCGAAAGTTGTCAAAATAATAAAATATTTTTTTTTTATTC
This sequence comes from Anisus vortex, assembly GCA_949126835.1. NCBI lineage: Eukaryota > Metazoa > Mollusca > Gastropoda > Planorbidae > Anisus > Anisus vortex. The sequence goes on along the minus strand of OX421498.1, from coordinate 10,002,797 downwards.
TAAGAGCAAAGTTTAAATTGTGTTTTGTCAATTTAAAATAAAAGGAAATCACTTTATAATAAACTAATCAAGCAACGGACACTGTATTAATATATTATGGTATATATTACAGTAGAACACATTCAGTTTGATATACTTTTAACATCAGAGACAGAGAACAAAAAAAAAAACATTGCATAAGTCACATAAAAAATTACGATGTCAAGTTTTCATAGAGACAGCTCCAGTAACATGAAAACAATCATGATTGTCATTGGTCCCTATCAATCTGACAGATATACATAGTTATTCACAATCAATCACCCCCCAACTCTAAAGCAAGTTGCATTTTAAGTAATGTATAGCATATTAGTTTTAGTATTAGTATTATTAGTACAAAGTAATACAACTATACTGAAATATATATTTTAGCAGTTTTCTGTCGCTTTAGAGTCATAGTAGAGTGATAATGTTATGATAGATTTGGGTGGCATGAAAGCATGTCTAAAGTAAGTTATGTTTTGGGGGGACATTTATAAGCAAGAAGTGATCATCTGTTTTCTGTAAGTGGTTGTATGTCTGCAGTCAATTTGTTATATATTTTTGTTAAAGTATCCAGTAGGACCAAATTGATCCATGAAGCAGCGTTCACCAGTTTTCGTGGCTGCGGCCAATGCCAAGCCACATTTACTTTAGCCCAACTAAAGTCAGGTGCCTTCCAGACCCGGGAACGAATTGTAGTCTTCAACAGGACTCGAACCCATGACCTTTGGTACGCCAGACAAACACGCTGTCGCTCGTCGACTGTACTCGCTGTTCAATGTGATATTTGACGTAACTAATGATTACTGTAGCTTAATTATTTTGGTTTAATTATATCATAAGTTTAAGCTGCCTTTTAAATAATATTTAATGTTTGCAAAAAAAATTTCTAGATTTTGTTTAAATGACTTGAACTTTGGAAGTGACACTTTAAATTGACACATGACTTCATTTATATTTTTGGTAATTGGCTTTACTGACAAAATCTAATTACTCTATTTTATTTGTAATTAAAATTTATGGGTGAAAAAATATAACACAATTACAATTTTTTTTTTAAAGGCAACTTTTATTTTGTTTTCTTTTAGGTCAGTTCTGTTCTTGATCTTTTTTCTGTAAATTTATACTACATTTTCAATAGTCTAATAGCTTTAAAACAAAGATTCAACTAGAAAATGCATGCATTTAGCAAATCAAATCTTGTATTGATCATTATTATATATTTAGTCTTTGTATGGCTATAGTTGCTAAAAAAATGTAAAAAATTTGCAAACTTTTTTTTTGGATACATTCGGCACGTTGTCCTTAAAAATTAGATCTTAAAATTTTTGCAAAAGCTTCTTCTACTAAATTCGATACATTTATCCGCGTTTTGTTTCTGGTCTATTAATGTGTTAAGTGTTTACATTTATTCGTTTTACTTACTAGTTTAGGAAAACCATTTCTCATCAAATATCAGCCAGAAAGTATTATTTTTTTGTTTATATTCCTTTTATTATTACATTAAAAGATTATATTTTTAGTTTGGAATCTAATACTTTATGTCGCATATTTTACCGTATACTTTGCTTTTAAAATCGTCTTTACTGGAGTATTTCTAAATCTACTAATTAGACTTGTGCTCTTACACTTGTTCCAAGTCTCTATATTGGTGGTGCAGAGCTAGACTTGGACATTTTTTGTTTGTTATGAATTGATTTTGTATTCTAATGATTAGTACTGTTGTGTGTTTTTTATGTGATCGGCGAAGAAAACGTTGTAAATATTTTGTGTCAAATTTAGTGTTACATTTAGTGTCACATACTTACCAATGACGTTGACAATGAAGGAGTCAGAGGCCTGAATGACCATGCTTCGTTGAACTGTACACTTGTATGTTCCATTGTCACTGATTGATAGATTATCGAGCTGTATGATATACTCAAATTGACGGTCAATGTCGGTGTTGTCTTTTTTCCAAGTGTACGTCGCCCCGTCCACTGCACTACCACAGGCTAGTGAAAGACGACTGCCTACAACAGGAGTGGTAGGATCGGCAAAGATAACTGGTTCAGTCACATAAGTACTATCTGTGGAATTAGCAAACAGAGATTTATGTAGTTTGCAGATTAAGATATTCAAGTCGAAAGTATTTATAAAATTCAATCCCAAGAAATAGATGTATGAGTACATAGTAACCATGAGAGAAAATAAAAATATAGGATTTTATAATTATGTTTAACTTTAAATGTTTAATAATTTGTTATGCTTTCTGCAAACCTCAAATTTATGCAAAATTAATTATTAATGACCACTTCATAAAATAGTAACACAGGCTTTCTTTTTTTTTATGTATTTAAGAATAACCTACAATATTAAAATGTAATACATAAATGGACTATTTTTGTCCCGAAGTGAAAAAGGCTGCAGGCAAGAAATGTAAACAAACACAATATAGTCCACCTGATTGAAAACAAATGTAATTGGTACAACACAGACAGAATCAACAACTCGCGAAGATTTCATTAAAGGAAGGTGTATTATATCCGAATAATAAAATCCTACAGGATAGTTAGCACTAATGCATCAGAAACGGATAGATCAGATCTTTGTTGTTATGGGAAGATAATGCACACCTCAGCAATCAAACGGCCTCAGCTGAACGGCTTAATCATTTGTTGGTAACCGTTATGTTTTGATCCTCGGTAAAGTGGGCTTTATTTACCAAGCATGTGAAGGAGTCGTCATGGAAGTAAAGCCATTCTTACAAACAACTACCCGGTTCATCAGAGAAACAAGGTTGCCAGTCTGACATAGCAAAGGAAAGCAAAATTGAACGCTGCAGAAGAAGGTCATCGTCAAAAAAGACAGACGTACATCACACTCTTAAACGGAGCGTATCGGTGGTTTCCATCCTTCACCGCTTTAAGACCCATGGGTACAGAAGTGCAGCGCTCACCAGTTTATGTGGTCACTGCATACTAGGGACACCGACCAGACCCGTGAATGAAATCCTAGCTTTAGCCATAATTCGAGCCCGGACCTTCGATACACCAGCTGAACGCGCCGCGCTCGTCCACCGTACCTCGTTATTTTTAGATCTAGTCTTGATGTGTGTCCATCGTTTCGATGACGACCATCATATATCAGAGTCATGATTTCTTATCAATTCGGAGATTGCTAATGAGGCCAATTCTTGCCCAAAAGTTCTTGCCACAGTGAGGGCACAGGTGCGTGGCTTGATGGCCGGTAGAAGCGGGATTGACTTTGCTGGATTTTCTTATTGGCCGTTTTTCAATAGCGACATTTTGCCTTTTATCTTCGTAAGCTGCTACTCCAGTTCGAGTCATGTTACGCCAGGAGATTCAGCTCTCGGCTAGGCTTTCCCAGTTGTTAAGATCAATTCCAAGGTTTCTTAGGGATGCATTCAGTGTGTCTTTAAACCTCTTCCTTTGCCCTTTATGCGAGCGCTTTCCTGCGACTACTTGAGTGTCAAATACATTTGTATCAATTTTTTTAGATTATTTGTAGGCCTACTATACGGGATGGCATTTGCATTGAAGTAATTATTAACCTCTAAATTATTTTGCCGGTCCTTTTTCAATGTAAATCAATATTATAGTTACTATCGATTCACCCCCTATAAGTCTAAGTGTATGCAATCTTGTTTTCAGTATTTACAATGCAGATATTGCTCGATTTGAGATGGCTTTTCCAATTAATAACAGACAGTGTATCGGTATTCTGTTCTTGATTCATTCCACGGCCAGTCTGAAGTTACAAGCTTCAAGCATCTTAGACAATATCATGAAGCATATTTCTTCTCTAGTTAGATGCAATTGCAATGTTTTGAACATCCAGAAAGAACCAGCGGAGTAAATTATTATTCTTTAAAACTGCTACAACTACAAGGTTTTAGTTTTTGGGCCCAGTTTGCGTTGAAAATTGTGCTTCAAATAACGTTTCATACGGGCGTTTTCAAGGCGTGAGAAGTGTAACCTCAGCATGCATCATAGTCCAAGAAGCATTTGTGACTTAACTTGTTCATTCGACATCAACCAATCTAATAATTAAAGGCATCCATAATTTATTTGCTGCACAGGGAGTTTTACCGCATAAAATGCTGTAAGGAGTTTTATTTGCTGAACGATATTTTGTTAAACCAAGGTTGCTTTAATCATAGAATATTGCTTTGCAAAAATCTTTTTGAATCATCGGATTTTATAAATACATTTACACAATGATCGACTCAATCGCCGTTTGATTTTGTTTCTCCCACAATTTGAAACATATCAGCGTCGCCCCTTTTTAATACATTCTACTGATTTACATTACATTCTGACATGTCAATACATTCTACTGATTTACACTACAATCTGTTTTGGTATCAATTTTTTTACATTATATTTTTTTAAGTCCCTGGTCCTAATCAGCCAAATGTATATGTAATTAAATGCAAATATGTATAATAATAATACTAATAATAGTATTTGTATTGCGCTGCCAACAAACATAATGTAAGCTCAGAGCGCATTTTACATAGAACTAAGAACACAGATATTACTCTAGGCTAGGTGACAGAGTTAATTAGTTATTAAATAAAGACAAATAAAATAAATGTAGCATTAACCGACCCAACCCATAAGTAAAACAGTAGGAGTCTAAAGTATGTTAAATGTTATCTAAGGTAAAAAATGAAATAATGAGATTTCAGTACTTTTTGAAAGTAACAGTGGAGCTTGTTCGCCTGAGTTGAATGGTAAGTATATTTCACACCTTCGTCTGGATACTGAGAAGGCTCTAATGCCAACGGTCGTAAGAGAGAAACATTAAATTCCAGAAGCGATGAGTTGGCATAACGAAGTGTTCTTTGTGGGACATATGGTGTAATGAGTTCCTTGAGATAGGACGGAAAATCGTTATTAAAAAGGCACTGATGGCAAAGTAGCGCTACTTTATAATCAATTCTGTCTGAATGCCGAATGAGACTTTATTTTAAGGGTTCTAAATATCGAGTACCTTGGGTTTTCTCTGTTTATGATAGCAAGACAGATTTATGAGTTAGCTCTATTTAAAGGAAAACAATACTTACATCGTACAATGGTTATCGGATCTGAATCATAATAAGACGTAATGATGTCGGCTCGACATTTAATTGTATAACTTTCTTCTTCCTGTGGTAGCATATATATTTGTGTAAAGGTCCCAGAAATAACTGAGTTGTCTCTCTGAAATCGTAGATTTTTTATTTATAGTGCGAATTAATTGACACAATGTTTATTATGAATAATACTCTTGGTTGGTAAGTGTTAGGATTTAAAATATATCTTTTGTCATTTTAGTAAGACACATTCTTTATAATCTCTATCACGGCGTACATTTATTAAATAAACGTGTGACGTAGGACGATAAAAACGACGACGCGTGAGTTAGATTTGACATCGCATAGACATTGCAGAAACGTGAGACGACCTTAGACTTTGCGAAAAGACGTGTTTGGACTAGGCTCTTGAATCTGTTTTGTATTATTGAGTTCATGCTGTACATACGTTGATGGATTGTTCTTTACAATTAAACATGCCATTATTATTTACTTCAAGGCGGCATTTGATTTATTGTATTCAGTTTAAATGTGATCTACCCTGAGATTCGTGATTCTTATATAAATATCTACAAACCAACGGTTACATTTTTGGCGCCTAACGTGAAATTGTGAAGACCAACGTGGCAGGGAGATATCCCAAAGGACGTTCTTGAAGATTAACCTAAAAACGACAGTCAATGTGAACATTGTTTGAAGATCAACGTGAACGAAAGCCTGAAATAGATTTTTAAGCACAGCGTGAAAAGTACAACGGATGAACATTTTGTCCAACTTAAAAAAAACAAGCTTGGAACTCAATGTAAAAAAATATCGCCGAGCAAGAAAATTTAACGGTTGGACACTAGCCGAGCACGATCCTGTAATTAAGTGTTTCCTGTACATAACGGTGTACGTAAAGAAAAGTTGGCAGTTGAAACCGGAAGGAAGTCATTAGTGTTACCAAGTAAATAACAAGTCGGTGATAAAAAAAAGTCTACTAGGAATTGAAGGCGTCTATCTCGGACACATTATAAATATTTTGAACTTGGTAACGATTAAAACATTATTAAAGATCTGTATCGGCTGGAGGACAAGCTAAGTTTGTCGAGATTTAAAGAGATCTAGAAGAATCTCAGGAGAATCTGTCTGGTTTAAAGTCAATAATATAAGGAATAGTAATAGCTCAAAGTAGCAGAATTTGGAATTAGAAGTTGAAATTAAACTTCAACTAAGTGTACGTGCACCTAAAACGGAAGGATTTTAATCAATATGAATAAATGAACTATATGCAACTTCATACTGAGTAACCTGTGTGGTGGATTGCCTTTTCAAATCTGGAACCTTGGAGACGGGAGAAATCGGAACAACGCGTTAATTAAGATAAGTAAAAAAACTGATGTATACGTTCTTTTTTTCATGGTAGGCATATATGCCTAGATTTATTTTTTTGAAATCATTGGTATATACTAGTTGTCACAATGTGGACACGGAGAGGGGTGCGGGGTAGTGGTCGAGTGGGGTTAATGGTGGCTGGTTGTCCTGGGGGTATGAGGTACCGATGCTGTAATCGTCCTGGAACAATGATTAATCCTCTCCTGGCTCGTTGAGATTTTATGACGCACACAAACAGACAGTTCTAAAGTAATCAAGCAAATATCTGGTTACAGTTCATGTGTTTATTTACGGTTCAAATATCCAATGATGAGGTATACATATGAATTTATACAGAAATGCTGACACTAGTATATAGTAATGTTATAGAATACAGCGTTATTTTACACAACTATACCGATGACAAATACGTTTACTGGCTAGACCGCTATATATATCTAACATGTGGGGCGATATACTACTTGAAATATGTATGAATTTGCACAGAAATGTCTAACACCAGTATATGGTAATGTTATGGAATACAGCGTTAGGTTACAAAACTATACTGCTGAAAAATACCATTGCTGGCTAAATATCTACAAGTCCAAGTGTACAGTTCGATAGTTAAGCCAAGACGCTTCTTGCCTGAGAACTGGGGCATAACTGCAAGTTTAGTTGATCGGGCTTTTCGTGAAAAATTAGTCATGTGACAGCTCCTCAGTTTGATTGGGTGATTACATTAGTTTAGATTTACCTATAAGTACATATGACTCCCATTGGTCCGTTCGAACATATATTTACATAAAGGTAGATATATTGGAGGGAGAATGGAATGGGGGTAAGTGAACAATTATACCGCTAAAACTGTGGGTAGGGGTGTAGATGAAATAATTACTACCGCCCGCAATTCAGCGGCGGGGGTATGTGAGCAAGGGAGATGGGATGGGGGGGGGTCGAAGTGGGTGGGGATAGTGGCTGCGTGGGGCGGTGAGGGGGAGATACCTTTGATATAATTTTACGTGGTCATCTCAAGTAGCTGGGCGTGGGTTGGACGAGAAATAGTAAGACGGTGCGAAAGTTTCCCCGGTCAATTTCTGGCCCAACGGGACAATAAAGGAATAACTAATTGCCGCTGCTCGCTCGTGAGTTGGGTGGGTAAAGGGGAGATATGTGGGGGGGGGGGGTTCGCGTAATGCTACATACAACATGTTAAAATAACAACATGAATGAATATTTACTATGCAAGCACATTAAATACAGCATGAATAAATAGTTGAAAATATAATAGAAATATATTCATTAAGGTATTTACAACATGTACTGTTCATTCATTCGAGGTTACGTACCAATTTGGACGTATTTAATTAGTAAACTCTGCATTGGGGCTAAAAGGGTGTAGTGAAGGATAGAGAGAGAGGTGAAGAAGAGTGGGGTGGGGTGTTTCAATTGCGTAAGAGAGGGAGAAGATAATAGCTTCAGACTACTCTTCTACTCCCTAACCTAAACTTAAGCTAATCTACTTCTAGTTCTACACTGCTATCTACGCTATGATCTATCTATGTGTGCTAAGAGTCAGGGTTACTTGCAGAACTGTGACACTAGTTTCTTTTATCGATTTTGTGTATACACTTATTCAGAAAGACCCTGATAGTCAGGTTAGTTTAAAAGGATTTTCATATGTGTATAGTACATAATATATGTTAGATTGTTTTCAATTATATCACAAATAGGACCTTTTTTTTAAATAATAAACTGATTCATTCATTTTATTAATACGTTAAAGTCTAAGCAGTTTTGTTTATGTATGTGCAACCTACGTACTAAGCGAAAGCTGTCTCTTGGCATTAAATAAAAATATCTTGCCATAACCTCGACTAAACTTAAGATAAAACTTTTGAGATCATAAACACTAGATAGATAATCCAGTGGTTGGTTGAACCTATGATCAGGTACTTTTACTTTACTGGTGGACATAGAGTGTGGCTCATTCATCGCCATGAACGCTCAGAGTATCCTACTGGCCACAGAATACCCTCATCTATAAAATCTTTTAAGCGCTGCTTAACAGACCTTAACGATCAAATTGGTCTTACGGTGCTAGCTATTAGAGCAACTAAGTATTCCCTTGAGTCCATACCGCACCATAGAGTGAGCGAGCACAAATTTCAGTTTTAACGTCATATAAGTGAATGTAAGGCCGGCATACTGTCCAACTTTACAGTCATCAAATAATTCAGGTATTTACCTCTGGATAGATTCACTGAATTGGACAACACTTTTTTTTGGTCAGGATTCAAACGACAATTACACACAAAATACTGTGGTATGTTCCAAGAATTGGCTTGTAATAAAACTGACATTTCTTAGATAATGTCAGGTAAGAGGTCGGTCGAGAATCACATGGAGGCGCGATATGGAAACTGATGTTAAAAAAATAGGGCTTAACTGGTGTCAAATAGAGAAATTGGCCTACGATCGGGATACCTGGATGACTCTTCTTGGTAGCCGATGTCCCAGGTGGGACGAAATGCATAAGTAAGTAAGTAATGTGAGATAAATGTCTTTGTCCGTACTGTTCCAAGATAGTTCATATCTAATATCCAGGTTGCATGCTGTTACTTTTAAAATCCAAAACAAACAAATGATTTATGTTTGTAAATATATCTTTTTTTTTTATATTAACGTTACTTAAATTGTAACCTTGTCAGAAAATTTTGATTTGATGCTTGTCCATCGCTTTCGATGAGGACCATCCTTTGTCAGCGTCAAAGATGCTTATGGGTACGAAGATGGCTGGTGAGGCCTATTCTTGCCCGAAAAATTTTGCCGCAGTGGGGTCTATGGATGCCAGTCCTGCTGGTCGGTAGTAGCTGGGCTGTCTTTTCTGGACTTTCTAAGTTGACGTTTTGCAATTGCAACCCTACGCCTTTTTCCTCATGAGCTGCTGCTCCATTGAAGTTCATGCTTCGCTAAGAGGATCGGTCCTCAGCCAGTCTTTCCCAATTGATTGGGTTGAATTCCGGGTTTTGTAGAGATGCCTTCATGGTGTCTTTATACCTCTTCTTCTGCCTCCCCCCGCGATCGCTTTCCTACGACAGTTGAGTGTATATGCTTGGCATGCCGGTCCGCGCGAGGACCTCAGCGTCTGGGACCCTGTCCTGTCACCTGTGGCTCTCAGGCATAAGACCCTGGTCGAGATGAGCCGTAAGTATCTTTACGAGTATCCTTGCAAGGGTTTTGCCTGCGATGCACAGAAGCGATATCCCCCTATAGTTGTCGCATGCTTGCAGATTGCCAGTGCGCTTGTAGAGGTGGATGATGGCTGCATCTTTGAAGTCCTGTGGGACTTTAGTTTGTTTCCACATCTCGCAGAACATTACCGTGAGTCAGCCATTCCCTCATTGATTGCTATCAGTGTGCTGCCATGTGTATCCAGAAGGGGAACTGGGCCTGAAGACACTGGGCCGAAGAACAGCCCTGAGAGAGTGGTAGACATTTGTCATGTCTTTTCTATCAGCATAGGATTGGATTTCATCGGCCTTCTGGCTCAGCCATGCATCCTGCATTTTCCGAAGCTGATTCTGGACAGTTCGACGTACTTTGGATAATTCTTCTTACTTTGCCATGGATTTGGGGTCATTGATATGTTCACACGGAAGACGATGTTTTTCGTCAAGTAGAGCCTTGATTTTTTCACTGTTCTCGTCAAACAAGTCTTGATGTTTCCTGCGTGTGGTCACGATTATCTCAGATGCTTTAAAGTATACCAGTTGTTAGAAAGCATCCCAGCTGTACTCGATATCGTCCTCGAGATTTAAGTGCTCTAGTTTGTTAGTCAGGGTACCCGTTAGATCTTCTTTAAGACTGTCTTGCCTTAGTCCAGGAGTGTTTAGTCGCTTTTGGAACTTAAAGCCCTGTGGACGTCTATGGGTCTGTACTCTTATGGACAATTGGAGATTAACAATCTGTGATCAGTCCAGCAGTCAGCAGTGCACATGACTTTAGTCGAACGGACATCCTGTCCAACTTTTTTTGCGGACAATCACGTAGTCTATCATGTGCCACTGCTTGGATGCAGGGTGCAACCAAATTGCGTTGTTACGGTTTGGCTGGTGGAACACGGTGTTGGTAATTAGGAGATACCATGTGCTGTGCATGACCTCAACAAGAGATGTCCATAGCTGTAGTATTTGCCAATGCAATTTCTGCCGATGACCCCCTCTTATGCCTTATGATCAGTGCAGACTCTAGCTCTAAAGTCACCAAGGGCGATCAGCTTATCGGATTTGGGTATCTTGGCGATCAGTGATTAAAGATCTTGGTAGAATTTATCTTTTGTTTCTTCTGGATTTGTGGCTTGCTTCTTTCCGGGCAAAGGGAAGCTCAGCATCATCAGCCGATCGTTTATTTCCTGGAGAGCTTGTTTACTAGTCTGGATAGGACGGCAAAGCCAACTCCAGCCTCACCTCGTTGGTCTGCGCTCCGACCACTCTAAAAGAATGTGTAGCCGGCCCCAACTTCGGCAATCTACCCCTTGTCATTCAGGCGGGTTTCGCTCAGGGCTACAATGTCCAGTTTGTATCGTGCCAGCTCCCTGCCGATCAGGGTCGTCCTTCTTTCTAGCCTGTCGGCCTGCGCACTGTCCATCAGAGTGCGAATGTTCCATGTTCCGATGGCCAATGGAACTATTATGTGCACTGTCCATCAGAGTGCGAATGTTCCATGCTCCTATGGCCAATGGAACTATTCTGTGCACTGTCCATCAGAGTGCGAATGTTCCATGCTCCGATGACCAATAGAACTATTCTGTGCACTGTCCGTCACAGTGCGAATGTTCCATGCTCCGATGGCCAATGGAATTATTTTGTGCACTGTCCATCAGAGTGCGAATGTTCCATGCTCCGATGGCCAATGGAACTATTATAAGCTTTGTGTTTGAGGCACCTTTTCTAGCCTTGTCCTCAGGCTACGAAGGTAAGCTACGCTGTCCTAAAGAGGTCTGCCTAGCCGCTCATGGGGGCTGCAAAAATCCATTGCTGCTTCAGGTCAATTGAAGACGACCCTATGGCCTTAGGCTCCTGTTGTAGGTCTGCCGCTACGGCTGCCAGTGTATCCACACCTACTGCGTCGCAGCAATCCCATCGCCACAGGGCTTTGTAAAGATGATATCATGATATGTTAACGGATTGATAAGGATGACTTGCGCGTGAATTGGATTTAAGTGAGGACAAGTTGCGCAGCGTCGTCCTCACTCTCTCGTCCAAGCCCCATTTTGTCATGCAGCGGATGAACAGAGCATTATACTTGTCATGCCATGCTCTATGCGTTCCACCACAAATTGCTGGGATCGCTTTTCAGCCCGTTGATCAGTTGGTGATTCCTCTGCACTGTCCGTCGAGTTTCAGTCTTCACATGCATAAGCGACAAGCCTGATTCACCAGGGTTTTAAGGCCGTTTTGGTTACCCTCATTGGGTTGGGCGGCCAGTTGAAGCCATTTCCCGGGGAGTGGCCGCTGCGCATGTTACAGCTACTAGGAGTCACAGATGAGAGCTGGGTGCCAGGTGGGGACCAAAGGTGGGTGAACTGTTCCCAGAGGAACATGAAATGTCCTCAACACCAGAGGTGCTACCCCTCCCAAGGCACTCTATACTCCCCTGGATTTAAAACATTAATGAATACATCATTTTTGTAAGGTTGACAACAGTGATGTTAAATATCAGTTTTCTTTCGAAAAAAATATTCGGTTCTAAAAACCCGATTTTCAACGAGCCATTGGTAACTGGAATGCAAAATAACATCCGCAAAACACGCGCTACAGAGGTTTATATTTGATTTGTCGATAGAAATAAATTACACATTCTTAGAGAAATGTAAGTTCGTCTTACAAGTATATGAGTAAGACCGAAAAGTTAATTATAACGTTATAACGTTATGTAATGTTTAAAAGTTGTACTCCAAACTGAATTATCATACATTTATAATTTTAAATAAAATAAAATCATTCAGATCAAGGAATGTTAAATTTTGTACAAACAAATAGAATAAATATAGAATAATTATATAAGGTAATGATGTGTTTGAATCAAACATGTTTTTTTAATAATATTTCTTCCCTAAAAAAATATGAGACATCACATATAATTGACTTCCTTCTTCTTTTTCTTCTATTAGCCAGTCTGCAGAGCTGTTTGCGCTTTTGCAGTCAATGCCAGACAAACATATTTAAAAGTATTTTCAGTTGTTCTATACTGCTATATAGTGTGTTGGTAATGGTAGGTTGAGGAAGGAGCAAGATGCGTCTGAAATCGTTTAGCCCAGGGCACTCAAGCAGGAAGTGGTCCACAGTTTCTTGTGGGCAGGGGCAACGTCTGCAGTTAAGTGGGTGAGTTGGGTTTATTCTATGTAGATGTGGGTTGAGTGCTATTTGTCCTTTTCTAAACTGGAATATGGTGCATTGTTCTTTGCGGGGCAGGAACTTTATGTTGTCTTGTTTGTTGGGCTGATTCATTTATGTGTACATTATTCTTCCAGTTGTTCCCTGAGCCTATTGCTACAATTTCACATGTTACGCCATTTGTTCTGGCTAGTCGCAAAATTATATAAAAAAAATCGATTAAAAAATATTTTCTTTGTATGTTTTTATCTAGGTTTTATGAACTTTGTTATCCTTACTTTAAGAATCCCGATGATTATAATTAACAATGACGTACGGAAGTTTCTGAGTATGAAACATGAAAAAGGGCTAGGGTTTGTTCCCGGCTCTGAAGGGTGTCTCTAAGCCTACCGAGCTCTGATGGGTACCTGATATTCGTTAGGGAAAAGTAAAGACTGTGCGTTGTGGGCTTTGTGCTAGTCATACAATTTTCTAGTATGCCGTGGACACAGAAACTTTTGAAACTTTACGGTACATATGGATCGAATTGGGCTAACGGGAATACTTTACTACTACTCGAGCGAGGCCAAACTTTATAAACATAGGGAAATGTGTGGGGGGGGGGAGGAAGAAGGGCGATTTTATCTTCGATTGCTGCTCCTTCATGTTTGTGGAGCAATGAGTTGTGAAGCCATACGCACGTTCGACGGAGTGGTTTATTTAACATTTAAAGAAGCTGTATCGGCACAAGGACTTTTTTAGTCAGACACTGAGTGGGATCGCTGCTTGCATGAAGATTCCACCTATAAAATGCTTAAGCAATTGCGTGAAACTTTTGGGTACATTTGTTGCTTCTGTGAACCTTCAAAATCTATTGACGTGTGGAACAAATATGTCACTAACTTTGCACTTTATTACATGCGCAGTTTCACCGATGACTTAGCCATCAATATGGCTCTTCATGACATAAACTCATTTCTCAAACAACACGGACTGTCTTGCTCGCTAATCGGATTGCCAACACCTATTGGCTTAATATCTGAAGTGCAGATCTACTATGCAGTTGAAGTAGCACAAGAATGTGACGGATTTATTAGACGGTTGAATGACAAACAATTGGATGCATTCCAAAGGATCATATGTGCAATTGATAATAAAACATGTTGAGAATCGCTGCTTCTATCTCGATGGCGCTGGATGATTTGGAAAAACATTCCTTTATACAACAGTAATGTCATTTCTTCGTGGAAGAGGACAGCATGTTCTACCGTTGGCTACAACAGGAATCGCTGCAACCCTTCGGACAGGAGGAAGAACAGCTCATTGAGGGTTTAAGCTTCCTGTTCCATTGACAAAATACTTCAGTTTAATCGATGAAACCGAAATCTGCAGATGCCGACGTTCTTCGTCAAGCTACGCTCATCATCGGTGACGAGATTACAATGCTGCCCAAGCATTGTCTATGGTGCATTGATTGGCTTCTTCGCGAGATAGTGAACAAAGATGAGCGATTTGGCAGAAAAGTTTCTGTTGTTGGAGGTGACTTTCGACAGACTCTTCCAGTGGTGATAAGAAGCACGCGTGCTGACATCATTTTAATGTTGTATCAAGTCAAGTATTTTGTGGAAAAAATACAATTATCATTGACGACAAATATGCGCAGCGAAGGTCAAAGCGAGCACAATAATTGGTTTATTCTTGTTGGAAATGGAAATCTGGAGTCAGTTCCAGGAATAGATTGAGACAATACAACAAAAATTCCTCAACAAATGATAGTTTTCAATCCATCTTTGGATCAAATAATAATCAGCTGACTGTCAAGGAGCTATCAAAACGAGTAATTGTTGCACCGATCAATAAACAAACGCTCGAAATGAATCAAAACATCACTGAGTTGCTATTAGGTCATTCGGTCGTTTATTACAGCGCAGATTTGATCATCTAAGAAGATCTAAATCATGCAGTAAACTACCCGGTGGAATTCCTAAACGAGCAGACTTCTTCGGGGATGCCTCCTCATATTCTGATTCTCAAGAGAAATACAATCATTATGCTTCTGAGAAACATTAATCCGAAGAAAGGACTGTGCAAAGTCACTTGAATGATTGTAAGTGACCTTCAGCGAAACTTTATCAGGGCAGTAATATTCGTGGTGATACTGTTTTTATCCCGAAAATTTATTTGGCGACCTGTGACACAACTCTACCATTTATTATAAGACGTCGACAATTCTCCATTATTCCGGCTTGCATTTTATTTACCTAATTGTTAATGATATATCGTTGAAGTATTTTTTGGCTATTGGTTTTTGGTATTATGATGCTTGTATATAACTTATTGCATGAAAAACGTAGTATACTGAAAAAACCAGGAAAACAAACATCCTAACATCTTAAAACCCTTAAAAAATGCAAGACCTAGATGAACTACAAAAATGAGAATCAAACTGGAGTATGTCTTTTCACCCAGAAAAGTGCCAACTAATTAGGGTATCCAAGAAAAAGAAACTACTATATTCATGGTAAAGAACTAACTCAAACTAACAATGCTAAGCATCTACGAGTAATAATAAATAATAAGTTATCTTGGAACCCTCATATTGATGAAGTAATTAAAAAATCAAACAAAACATTAGGATTCATAAAAAGGAACTTTTACAAATGTAATAAGAATATAAAACTAAAATACTATCTCACATTAGTTAGGCTTATACTAGAATATGCGGGATCTGTATGTGACCCATCAACAAAATAACACTTTAAAAAATTAGAACAAATTCAAAAAAGAGCTGCAAGGTTCATAACTAGTGAATATTCCCAATTGACGAAAGTAACACCATTAGTCAAATCACTAAACCTAGAAATATTAGAGGACAGAAGGGCAAATAGTACAGTAGTAATAATACATAAGGCATTAAACTCTAACTTAGAAATACAACCCAATAACAACCTGTTGCAAAGCTCAGATAAAAATAAAGACAAAAACACTTTCCTTATCTCCTATGCGAGAACAAATGCATAACAGTACTATTTCTTCCCGAGTGGCATTCTGGCTTGGAATGGGTTAATGCACAAACCAGGAAAACCAGTAACTTAACATCCTTCAAAACATTAATAAAAATGCAAGACTAGACTCGGATCACCGATGAGCGTAGGACGCAATAATCTTATCTGTAGAAGGAGCGTCTGTAATGTATAAGATAAGATAAGATGAGACTTGACTCATTTCAGGATAAAAGTAGGAGACACGTTAATTTTGTGTACAGTAAGAGCGTCTGTAATATTATATGATGAGATACTAAACATATTAAAAAAATATATTCCCTCAAGGAATTGCTTTTTTTTAAAAGAAATAACACATGAATGATAACAAAGCCTAGTTTATATGAATAATTAAAAATGGCATGTGCACCAAATGAAATATAAAAAAATGGTTTGAGAGAGGGGGTAAGAAGAACGTGTTTTTATTGCCATCGATTATATGTGTCAAGTTTCAACTGAATGGGATGATGGTGCGTGAATTAACTTACAGTAAATATTGTTTACCATAAATAAACAATTTGCGATGTTAATATAAATGATTTTTTAATGACAGAAAAAGGTATGTAAATTTTATGTAATTTATAAAAATGATCTTGCTCAATCTGATCCCATTATATTATGCTATACTTAGGACCCACTTTTCCCAAAAGCTGACCAAATAGAAAAAAAATAAATTTCTACGTGGTTTACCATGGGCTATTTCTAGTTATAAGATAATAACTCTAATTAAGATTAAAATAAAACGTTGCATACAGTGGAAGCCTTTTGGAGAGTTATTTGATGCGCACCGAAAACATGATTCTTGAGCTTTAAAAAAAAACGCAAGTGGTCTTCTTATTTAAAGTCATTGATATTACTTCATCTGTCTGTACTCTCAAAACCAAGTTGCTAAGCGTTCCGATACACAGACAGACTGACAGATTTTGTTTAGTATTATTATATAGAGATTCCAACTTAGAAAGAAAGAAAATCTATCAATAATCTATTACAGTGTTCAGACAGAAATAAAGACAATAACACTTTCTAATTTCATATGCAATAACAAAAGTATTCAAGTTCTCTTTCTTCCCGAGTGTCATCTGGGCATGGAATGGGTGCATGAACTAATTAGGAAAACCAAACACTTAACATCATTTAAAAACATCATCAGAATGCTAGATAAATATTAAGTAAAAAATAAGCGAAAGACGCAATAATCTTCTGTAAAAAAAGGAGCATCTGTTACACATTTAATAAAATAAGATATGACTTCATTATTGATAATACTTTTTTATAAATGGTTACCAAGATATATTTTATTTTGCAAAGAGATATAGAAAAATATACACTTAAGAAGGAAATGAACATTTTAATTAAAAAAAAAATTAAAACAAGTGTTCATTACTTACCGACAAGTGTAGGTAAATTGCTATATTGATTGTAAATATTATTATCATGTGATGTCGGAGCATCACTCAAATAACATTGCACGCGTTTCCCTTCGTTTTCGCTATTTATTGTGAGAGGTGACGTAATGGTGTCTCCCTTTTCGTCCTGCATATATATACATGATTAGTTAACAAAATGCAAGTGAAAACACCCCATTTATAGACAAGAAAATGCACATTGAAAAATTGTAAATCTATTATTGAAATAAAACCAATAAATATGTTACCAATATTGTTATAATTATTTGATGATTGTATAAAACTATGTTATCTGACTACCAGCTGCCTTTCAGCCTCTTTACCTACTGTTTCGTCACTCTGTCTCTTTATTATCTATTATCGGTCTATCTTTGCTTTTATCTATATATCTATGCCCATCTGTCTGACTCTGTATAGGGGCATTAGGTCAAAACTATGCATATAAGTTAGGTTAGTCTAGATGTTATAAGAAAACACAACTTTACTTTCACAATTATATTCTATCTTTTGCCAAGTAACCAAGACGTGGGTTCATACAAAAATGTTACTTTTGAGTAATCAAATATCTGAGTGAAGCCGGCTGGTTAGTTCACCGGACCGTCAACCAAAACCAACTGACATGTTGCGGGTTCTATCCCTGCCAGAGAAAGATCCCTGTCGCCCTGCAGAAGTTTTGGGCCTAGTGGTCGTAATAATCTTCTATCAAGAAGGAGCGTCTGTAAACTTATAAGAAACTTATAAAAAATATATGTACTATCTAGGGTCATATAGACAAAGTAACAATTGGTTCCGGTGACTATAAGTCAAGGTTTCCAATACTAAATTGTATGCGCTGGTTTAGCAGTGACACAGAACGTCGGTTAGGCTAATAGGCCCTACATGTGTTTATCTTTAATTAGTGTTTGTCCTCCTGACAGATTATCCACTACTCCCTCTGTCCAGCTTACTCAATCTATGCATTAAAATGTAAAAACATAGTCAATTTACCGATGAATGTTTGTCTGGGTGGCTTAATGTCTTTGTCAAGATGGCGTTTAATTATAGGCTTGGTCTCATGGCATCACAATTACATTGCAGAAAAAAGAGTTCCGCTTTGGAATGTTTGACATGGACGACTTATAAGCTTGGAGAACAGTTTAGTATGCAATGGGGACGGTAAACACACATACTAGAGCTAGTAGATAGCCAGTTGTAAGACCGCGCTGGGGACTATGCAGGTACAAAGCGACATAAAATCAAGCATGCTAATAAATCTAGCTAGACACTGACAGGAGCGGGACTTGGTAGGCTCGATGCAAAACTATTTAACATGGGTGTCATGAAGTGAAATTTATTATGCAAAATTTAGTGCAATGTAATGCGTTTAAATATAATGTGCGTGTTTGGGATAATTATTTCCCCTACACACCTATTATCCCCCTTCCCCCACACCCCTTATTCCTCTCTCAACCGCTGGGTCAGGCCATGACATACATAGATAATCTAACTTTGTCGTCGGATGCACCTTTTTACCACATCCTCGTCATATATTGTTTGTGATTGGACTTTGTCTATCACAGCTAGTGGGCGCCTCTGGTCTTTTCGGCCGTCGCTCGGTCGTGAGAACAATTTGGGCCTATTGTTTGTTCTTTCGAGTCACATGCCTTGTCTTGTTATGGTCATTTGTTTAAAACACGAGATGTACATAGTTGTGGAAAAATAGCAAATGTAGTGACAGACCAACTGCCCCCTTTCTTTCGTAACCCACCCCATTGGCAAAGCCAAATATTACGATTAAACCAATTGACACTGACCACGCCCCTTGACCAATCGTTGGACTTGTGCAAACAATAATGCAGACCCTATTCTATTGGCCGACTGTTTACATTTGGTCCCTTTTTCGGCGAGACCGACGGTAGATATAAAGGGCAGTTTGTTCTATACACATAACTGGACACTTCTTCTTAAAATGTTGTATGATGTCATTCCATTTTGCATTATTTAATCAATTGTTCACTTTGAATTGCTGTGTTTTGAAGTCGTGTCTATATTTCTTTTGCAAGTATTAACGTTTAAGTGCTTGAGTATTCTTGATATGTTGTTGACACCTTTTATTCACTATATGTAAGTGTGACTTTGTAAAATCATCATATTAATACCTGCAATAAACGTTCAATTTATATTACTACTTAACCTGAACTCGTTTGTTCTTTTTTGATGTGTATGAGAATACATGGAACAAGGAAGGTGAACTGCAAGTGAAACGGCAAATTAAATATAAATATCAAGCATCGCTGTTATAACAAGTCCAATTCAGCCAACAGCCGTCATTGCCCATAGGCAACGAACCTAGTGTAGTGGAAATACAACGTTTGAGCATTGCAGTCACGGGTGCATTGTACTGGCCACATCATCTCATCACCACGGTAGGTACACTGAAGATTTGGGCACAAAACTGTGTGCTTAGGTCTGATGTTTGGATTAAGCCAAGTCAACTGTCCACAGACAGGTGAGTGCGTTTTAAGTTCTGACACGGGTGAGTTTTGTTTTGCATCGATACCTTCCAATAGACAATATATAATATATAGATATAGTTTAGAACAACATTAAGGGTTTGTGTTAACTATTATTTAGGTGATGGCCCGTACTCGTGTCCATTGCCCAGGGCCCATAACTCGTGACCAGTGGCCGTAGCAACAAGTCCGAGAGCGGTGGCCAGGTACTTGTGACAAAAGGCCGGTGACTGACGGTGTGTGACAGTGGCCAGTTTTTGAGAAGACAGTCAAGGGCTTGGTAGTGACGTGTGTAGACTGCCGCGGTGTAGACTGGTTGCTGATGGCAGTTTGGTGTAACAGTACGTCATTAGTGCATCGGGTGGTGCGTCAGAAGAAAGGCAATGTGACCAAGCAAGTGAAGACGGGTGATTTTAAGATATGTAACTATAAAGTTCGTAGGCCTATAATTGATACCTTTTCTTTAAATAATACATTTCTAATGATTAAATACAAATTATTCCAACTTATTGAATTGCGTAGTGTAGCGGTTCCCAAACTGTGGGTCGCGATCACTTTGGGGGTCGAACGACCGTTTCGCGGGGGTCGCCAAAGATCTTCGGAAAACGTATGTTTTCGATTGTCTTAGGAGCCGAAACACAGTTCATCTTTCCGTCTCCAAGCGAGTCCACCGACATGCAGATACATCCGCATATTACTAGGTACTCAAAACTGGCTTCCGTTTTTTACACGTTTTTAAGTTTCTGACCCCTCTCGTACTAAATCGTCTAGGCAAAATCGACCATTCATGATAGAAATATATTTGTTTCACTCCTTTGTACAGAAATGAATGTCTTTAATCAATATGTATATTTGCGAATAATACTAATATTTTAAATTTTGCAATTATCAAGTTATCGAAGAAAGTGTAAGTTTTGGTATATTGTCTTTGAAATTTACAATTTTTACAAACAACACATTAAAGCTGGTCCATTTTCCTGTTAAAATTTTAAATAATTATTAGTCTATATATTAAGACCCAACGTGCAAGATAAACCCTATGAAATAATATTTTACTGCCTTAAAAACATGTCTACCGCGATCTCCGCTCTTTGTAGGGTCGTTAACAATAAAGGCGTCGTATCGGATTTTATTACTTTAGTAGTTAAGTAAAACTATTAAATATCATAGATTAATAATATATAATGAATTGTATGTTAAAAAAATTATGTATATAATATTATATTTATTTTATTTTAATAAATCGCTTGTTCTCGAGTCTCCAAGCCCCTATTATAGCATGGATAGTTGCGCTATAAAAGTGCTCATTATTATTATTGTTATCTTATTTATAGAAAGAGCGTCTGTAACGTATAAAAAGTATCATTATATTTTATTTGTTTTAGTTGTAATACTTTTGTGTTCCTTTATAAAATGTTTTTTCGGTTACATTTTCCTTTAAGTTTAGGGCTTCTAGCAAGGAGACGATATATTATATTGTCTTCTAACGCAATGCATTTTCTAATAGCTGCAATTCTGTATGTTTAATTTTCTTTGATTAAGTTTATATTTATAACAATATTTTTAGACTTTCTGTGGCGTTTTGGTGTATCTAACAAAGATTAACGTCACATGAAATGAAGAAATATTTCATATATAATCTACTCTGATAAAGAGTAGTCTTGGCTTAGTCATCGCCGGTACAAATGTTCTTACAATTATATCCACTACTGAGTGACTGATTGAATGCACATATCTACCTATCATTATCTTTACTTAATCACTTTATCATTTAGCTATAACACATGTAACATATTTTATGTACATTTACATTGCTTACTCGTTGTCAGTATTCATTTTATGCTTATATCAATGTTCTATTATAATATTGCTATTATCGTTATTAATGCTATAATTATTGTTATCATTTTATGATTGCATTAAACTGGTGTATATCAATCATCACCTTGCTTCCCCTTGCCTCGAGCACGTGCGGAACACGCCAAGGTCAAACACGACGCAATCATGCTTGAATTTCGCCAGCCATGACCTTCCCCCTACCCTTCCCTCCGCCACCCATCGTCCTTTATCAAAGGATTTAACATGCGTATAAAATATACCTCTCAGTGTCCAGTCTTTCTGGTCGAATCCCCTTTGACGTACACTGTCAAGATGACGCCGGCCGAGGAAACAGCGCCCTTTGTGGCCCGCCACCCCCTCCTCATCATCCCACCGCACCCATTCTCCCATCAGCCACGCCAGGTACCCCCACCCTTCCCCTCTCCCCCGACTACGCCTCGCCCGTTGTATCAAAATCAAACGATGCAATAACAGGCTGACCAATCGTAAGCACGATATATATGAGTCAGAATGACCCTTTCCCTTCTACGTGACAACCCACGCATATAAATGTAATTTTATGTTTTACAGCAGTCTGACTGAAGGAGCCGAGAGGGCTGGGACGCCCTGAGCTCCCGTGGTAAAGTGACTGACTTAAGGGTGCGTCTGACACGCGGCCCTGAGTCCTCCTTAGGACTATATTTTAGGTGTAGTTGATGCCTACTGTATTGGATTATATCTGTTCAGCTAATGATTTGTTTGCTCATTATTCAGGTTATTCAAGTTTTAGCCTTGTCCAGGGCATCGAGCAGCCCACCTACTACCGAAGCGGCCACATCATCGACTGGGTGGTGTACCGTGATGACGACCAATTGGTGGTCTGTTGTACTGTGAGCCATATGCTCTCCTCCGACCATGCAGATGTGCTTACTACACTCAACGTAGCTTCTCCCGCAGAAGCCAACTGTCTACAGGACAGTGCGTGACATAAACGCTATAGATAGAGCGGCTTTCACGGCCGACATCAAGACACTGCTGCAGGGGCTTGGTGCTGACCTCAGTGCTCAGCATTTGGACGACGGACTCCGCGCAATCCTGGATGAGCACGCCCCGCCCATAGTGCGGCGTGCCCCGAATGGCCGCTCGTCTCCATTGTATGCGGGCGTTAGTGAGCAACTGCGTCAGGCAAAACGTGAGCGAGGTCGCGCTAAAAGGCGTTGGTTAAAGACCGGACTAACTGTTGACAGACAGAGCTTTTGGACAGCGAAAGAAGCGGTGACAGAGATTGTGCAGAAGGCCAAGGAGGACTACTGGAGCTCAAAGGTAGAATCTTGTGAGTCAACCAAGGCGTTGTTCAGCGCTAGTAACCGTCTTCTCGGCAATGGCTAAAACTCCACCCTGCCTACCGACATTGCTCCGGAGCATTTCCATGACGCCTTTGCGGACTTTTTCACCACCAAATTGCAAGAGATTAGGGAGGAGCTAGACAGTGTCATCCATACACTTTCCTCACCGTTTGATGGATTCCTGCCTGTAACCGAGGACGAGATGAGGCGAGTCATCATTAGATCTGCCCCCAAGTCATGTGCCCTCGATCCCATCCCCGTCCCATTGCGTGTAGAATGCCTCGACGTCATCCTTCCAGCACTCACCTCCATCATAAACTCTTCTCTCCTATCTGGCATTTTCCCGCCCATCTTTAAACGGTCGATAGTCCTGCCACTATTAAAGAAACCCTCACTTGACCCTAACACACTCAAGAATCCTGTCAGCAACCTTTCCTTTCTCTCCAAAATCACAGAAAAACTCGTACTCTCTCAGTTATCTGACTATCGTCACTCTCGCAATCTTTATCCTTCCCTTTAGTCCGCCTACCGGCCAGGTCATAGCACAGAAACAGCGCTGGTCCGAGTCATGAGTGACCTTCTGTGCACGATGGACGGCGGCAAACTCTCTATTCTCTTTCTGTTAGATCTCTCCGCGGCATTTGATACCATCGACCACCATATTCTTCTCGACCGTCTACATCTTTCTTTCGGAATTTCTGGCTCAGCTCTAAACTGGTTTCAGTCTTATCTTTCAGACAGAACTCAAACAGTCTATATTTCCAACCGCTCGTCCCAACCTTCAGCCCTGTCTCTTGGAGTTCCTCAAAGATCGGTCCTTGGGCCGGTCCTTTTTATTTTCTACACTAAACCTCTATCATCCCTCATCAGCCATCAATCTGTTTCCAGTCAGTCATTTGTTGATGACACTCAGATCAGTGACTCTTGCTTTCCTGATCAACTCGATGCCACCGTCCTTCGCATGCAGGAGTGCGTAGACGACGTAAAGCGTTGGATGACTTGCAACAAACTGAAGCTAAATGATGACAAAACAGAAATCCTTCTCATCCACTCTCAAAACAAACCTGTCCCTCCATCTGCTCCTTCTTCTATATCTATCAGCAACTCTGACAACACACTCTCTTCCTCTGCCAGAAACCTTGGAGTCACGTTCACAGACACCCTCTCCATGGACAAACACGACACGAACATCTGCAGATCAGCATACAATGAACTCAGAAAAATCAGCGCCATTAGACACCTCCTCTCCTTTGACGCCACAAAAACTCTCGTTTGTTCACTCATTCTTTCAAAATTTGACTACTGTAACATTCTTCTCGCAGGCAATCCTCAGCACCACATAGACAAACTTCAGAGGGTACAGAACTCAGCATACAGACTCATTTTTAAAGCAAAGAAACATGACCACATTCAACCACACAAGTAGCAACTCCACTGGCTTCCAATATCCTCTTGCATAAAGTACACATCTGCCAATCTATGCTTCAATTCTTTCACTGACCCTCATTTTCCTGTCTATCTCTCTGAACTGTTGCTTCCTTACATCCCCACAAGACAACTACGCTCTTCCACTGACAATAGAATTATCTCAATCTCAAGAACCAAAACCAAAACCATCGGCGACCGTTCCTTCTTCTTCCACGCCCCCACCTTCTGGAACCAGCTCCCCCTCCACATCCGTCATTGTGAAACCTCCTTCACTTTCAAAAAGTCCCTTAAAACCCATCTGTTTAGGTCCGCCTATGACCTGTGATGCCTCGTTCCTGGTCTCGGTTTGTTTTTATGCTTCCTTTGTATTATTACCAGTATGTGCTAAAGTGTCTTTTTTTTTAAATATTGTAACTATCGTTTTTGTCACTTTTAATGTTAAACAGTTATTTTTTAAATCAATTTTATTGCTGTAGCTATTATCTTTATAAACTTTTTAATGATGTAGATATTGTCTATTTATTTTAGTAGCTTAAATAGTTTATATTTTTAGTTAAAAAAAATTGTAAAGCGCTTAGAGCTGTAAGGTAAGCGCTATATAAAAATGCCTCAATAATAATAATAATTATTAAAAATGCACTCTTTATCACTTGAATTTGGACTGAATGATTTATTTGCTCACGTCATTAATGATTGAATACGGACCTTCATGTGAATAAAATTATCAGTGAGCTACACTTCGCCTTGCCTTGATTTATATAATACTTGTATGTGTGATGTCAGTGACCGTGTCAATTAGTCAGCAGTTTTAAATCAACCTACGTATTTATGCGAGCCACAGAAACATGTTTATAAATATTGTCTTAAAAAATCACATAGAAGTCCTCAGCATTTCGGGACCACATACCACCTAGATAACCTGCCATCTTTACCCCTCCCCATCACCCGTGTACCTGTTGAGTTTTCCTCTAGGTCTGCACTGATATCCCATGCTAATTAAAGGCTATGTGACGCATCAACTTAGACCAGCACGTCACACTTCCTTAATGTAATATCAATAAACCTAGAATGGTATATAGTTCTTATATTCAAACAGCAGGTGTTTGTTGATTCCTTTACGTATGTGAACATGTTTTAAATGTATTGTATTTCTATGCAATAATTAAGATCTGGGACATAATTAAGCCAGCCATGACTATAGAACTAAGTAGTCATATTATCTATTTAATTAAAGGAGTTATTGATAGCCTTCACATTCTATTTACTTAGTATATTGACATTTAACAAGAATAACATTAATTTGTCAATTTGGTTTGATATATATTATCAACTATTTACGTATTATTCATAAAAATGCAAAATATATTTCTATATACTATTCTAAGAGAATTATTATAATTTTATCGGATGATGAAACAAATTTCTTACCGTAATTATCACCTTGGCTGGGTTGTAACCCATAGGGACGTCAATACAACTGATGGTAACAGATTTCCCAGTGAACAAAGTTGTTGTAGACAGATATATTTTGGGTTCAATGGCAATGGCTCCATCTGTGTTAATAGATAATTTTTTTTGAAATCATTATGAGTACATTGAAAATATATATCGCTTACGTAAGGACAGATAAACCTAAGCAAACCGGTGTATTTATGTATACTATAGGTAAACAATGAAACATAAACAAACTATTCAAGCAGAATACTTATTTTAATCACTCACATTAGATTTAAAAAAAAAATACTTTTCCACGGACAGGCAATAGCTAACGAGATATATTCACATGGTTGCACTTACTAAAACAAATCAAGTATTTATTAGATTTGAAGTCACGTAAGAATCACAACAACATTGAGAGACCGACAGATTGCGGACACACGTGCAACGATTGGTTATAATGGCCCAGCAAATTATGTTGTTTTTGTTTTTTTTAATTCGAAGGAATTAATATTTGATTCTGACCAGAATGTGTATTCATTACTAAATTCAGTAAAACATATCCATATCTGATTAAGTCATACTTTCATTTCTTGAAATAATAATAATTTCACTTATATTATTATATTTTATCAATTAATTTGTTGCAGTGTTCTAAATAATATATTTTAAATACTCTATGGTAGTTTATTTAATACATTTTTAATACTCGATATAAAGAAAATTTAAATAGTAATGTAAATATGTCATGACTTTGGCTAAAAATAAATTGAACAAACAGGATAGGAGATGGGGAGAGAGAGATATTATGATAATTAAAATGTATACGTAAGCAAGAAGGGGGTTGTCCAAAAATGTACTGGTACAGCAGTGAGGAGTGTATAAAAATATAAAAAATGATTAGATGTGCGTACGTAATATGTGGATGACATTTATGATTGCTATAGAAAGATCGTGTTCTGCTGAGAGTCAAATGAGACATTTGTCTAGAAGTAGTATTTTCGCATACGTTCAATAAGGTAATACATATTCCTGTGTTGCTCATTTTCTCAATGGTTGTTCTACATTGAAATATCCATATAAATCCGTAAAAAGCTTACCAGTTTTCAGAAATAAATTAATTTGAAGGGGATCACTTAGATCTGAATCCAGGTTGCTATTTCCAAAGACTTTAGCCTTGCATCTTAAAAAACAAATAGTACACCTTTTATATTAATGGGTTAATACTCTATCTCTCTCTCTCTCTCGCTCTTTATATATATATATATATATATTAATAAGCAAAGCTAGTTGTAGTAAGATCACATTTTTGCCTTGAAATCGAAGGCAGCCAAAGATGTTTATATGAATTATTTTTTTGTTCAGTATAGTGTGTTTGTAATGGTTGGTAGAGGATGGAAAGGTGCAATAATACATGTCTAAAGTTGGTAAGCTTTGCATATTCTGGTATGAAGTGGTATACTGCTTCCTCTATTTTAGTTTATTATCTACAGTTTTGTGAGTGTATTGGCTTTAGCCTGTTTAGGTGCTAGTTACGGGTAAAATGACATTTTAAAAAATTGAAATTTGGTGCATTACACATGTAGAAGAAGGAGTTATAGGGTCGACTTGCTTGTTCGGCATGTTTATTACTTTGTACATTGATATTTTCGTTGTTCAGTTGCCCATTGATTTAGCAAGTCATTTCAAAGTTCATTGTTTTAGATCGTACTTCGTAGTCTGTTGAAGCTGTCTCTCAATTATCACCTGAATCAAATTAGCAACGAGATTTACACTAAAGCTTCCTGGTCAGGTTACTATTTTTTTTTCTTTGTGTAAAATACTATCATATATTTATTTACAACTACAACGTCAAGGAAGGGAACTGTTAGAACGCAAATACTGAGTTTGTGCCCAAGACAATAAGGAGAGTCCGTGTAATACTAAAATATAAATAATAATAACCAAAGTCTACCCTATGACTAACGAGAATTATCAACAAGGCTCTGACCACAAGGGGATTGTGGTCGTAACAAAGCTGACAGCTTTTTTCAGTACTGCTAACATGTCTGCTTTTTCGTTGCCTAGTATGCTACTGTGTTCTGGTCACCATGTTGATATATGTAGCTTATTAATTAGGTATTATATTGCATGTTCTAGTAAAGTGATTTATTTTAGACTTGCTAGCTGTTGCTTTGAATATTTATTTAGGAGTCTATTGGGATGACTTTATTTGTTAGGCTGGGATGTTTTACTTATGTTTTACTGTCTCAAGCGCAATGTTCATTCAATCGACTTCTACTTGGAAACAAATAGACCTATGTGCAGTAGTTTTCATATGGAACGTTAGTCTCAAGACATTTTTTGTTGTCATAGTAGATGAGGGAAACGCTTAATCCTGATTTTAAAGCTGAACTAAGTGTGTAGATATGAGTGGCTGCTCTGACTATCTTGCTAGCTTTTCTAGCCTTGTCTTATTTCCACCTGTCGCCATGCCATTATTTTCACCTGTCGCCATGTTCATACACTGTGTTTATGGTCATCATCTTTACATAATGTTACCATTATGACACTAGCGTTATTGAGGCCTACATTACAGCTTTAATGATAAAGCAGACCTATTGGTGTTATAATATAAATATAAATCTCTATTTAAAAGAAATAAACAATAAAATAGTAACAAAACTGGCCTGGCCCTTTCAAAATTTAGCTTAAAGCAGTCAAAAAAAAAAAAATTTTTAAGCATATCATATTTGTTAAGGTGTAAACATAAATAAATTAATTTATAAACTGCTCAATTACTTATGTTTTTGAACAAGAAAATAGTGTTCATCATAAAGGCTAACAACTTTGTAATTGTCAATATTAACTAGTAATAAACCTTACAGTTCTTTTGCTGGATTTGTATGTGTTTTTTTAAATCTTTTAGTAGTATATGGGTCCCATACTGCATACGAATATTCTAATATAGGTGTAAGTAATGTTAGATTTATGTTTAGCTTTATGTTCCTATTACTATTGTAAATGTTCACATCACACACAATATATGATTATTTACACATTTAATACAATTACATCACTTATATACATAAGTTTTATTTAAAAAAAAAAAAAAAACATGTTTACACTTTTGCTTAGAAATAGTATATTTATTCGTTTATTTTGGATTATTAAATTAAGTTTATTACATTGCTAGTAAGTACATTAAGATTATATTAGCTAACTTTTGTTTTAATTTGTATAATTTTCAACATTACCGGTATACAAAGTTTAATTGCTTAAATGTATAACATTATGTTTTACCGTTTTAAATATATTAATTTTTTTTTGTACATTAACATTTTTGGGTTGCACACAAAAAAAAACAACATTTGTTACGTCCAGCTACAAAAAAAAAGTTGATTTTTTTTTGTACTCAAAGTAGAGTAGGGAATCAATGCCCAGTTTCATCTTTTGGTTAATTTTCCTTCCAATGTTGTGACAATGAATGCATGAAGTCTTACGCTGACTGTGCACGCATGAACCTTACATGTCAGAGTCTCTTCAAGTAATATGTTTTCTGTAGAAAAAAACAACTTCACTTCTAAAGCAGTTGCAGCAGCCTGAGAAGGCGTAATGTTATAGCTTCAAGGTTCATTGAGCGTTTTTATATGACGTAGATGACTTCCTGCTAAATGAAAATTATACATCTTATTTTGCATACTTGATGATTTTTTTTGCATACCTTGCCTTATACTTCTTGTTGTTATATTTATGTCCATTCCATTCAGTTTAGACCAATTTTTATTCTTGAAAGAGATCCGTATTTTATATGTGTAAAGGTCCCGTGTCTTATTATTTAAAATGTCAGTCTTTTTCCTTGTTAAAAGGGCCTCATCTCGAAAAGGGTTTTATCTCGAAAAGGCCATATTTTTGTAGTTATTGGAAATGCCCTACTTTTTAGCTTTAAAAATGCAATTTTTTTTAATTTTGTTTTATTAAATGCCCCATATTTTATAAAAAAAAGGTTCTTAGAGTGAGCGGTTGTAGCCCTTGCTCCATCTGTTTAGGCATCTGAGAAAGGGTACTGTATTAATTTGGTCTAACGTTTTTGTGCTCAAATGCCATTTTAAATTTGTTATATCTCTTATAAATTAAGATAATACTTTTTTAGCATTTGTTAACATGTATAGTGAGTCACTGACATTTAATCATTATCAAATGTAAATTTGAATAAAAATGTTAACATTTCTTATATTTAAAATGAAAATAAACGAATTTTACTTGTAAGTGCCGACATCTGAATGTGATGCAGCTGCAATAGTGTACGTGCTCATATTGGCTCCACCTATAACAATGCCGTTAAAAGTCCATTCAAATAGTACGGCGCCATCTGGCGAAGAGCATGTCAGTATGTCACTCTTTCCTTCCAACAGGAGAGTACTGTAACCGGGCGGTGGTGCTATTGTAGGCTTAGCCAACTTACCTAATTAAGTAAAACATTTAGTAAACAATGACTGCTAAGAAATTATTTATTTTGAACTGTGTAAAAGGTTTGGATTAGAATGTAACACTCACTAACCTCGTTATGATATGAAAGTAAACATAATTGGTTATTAATTGTATTTTAGAAAATATACATATATGTATGTATATTGTCATGTTACGTCCACAATCCCCTTGTGGCCAGAGCTGTGTAGATCTTGCTGATAATTCTCGTTAGTCCTAGGGGAGACTTTAAATATTAGTATTTATGTTTCAGTATTACACGAACTCTTCTTATAGTCCTGGGCACAAATTCAGTATTTGTATTCCAACATTTCCTTTCTTGTACATTATGGTAGTAGATAAATCTTATAGTAATGTATACAACACAATAGGATAGTAACTTGACAAGGAA
This sequence comes from Anisus vortex, assembly GCA_949126835.1. Taxonomy (NCBI): domain Eukaryota; kingdom Metazoa; phylum Mollusca; class Gastropoda; family Planorbidae; genus Anisus; species Anisus vortex. The sequence goes on along the minus strand of OX421498.1, from coordinate 9,972,140 downwards.
GCTTCAGTGTAACTGTTGTTGATAGTTTATTTCAGGTGGTATGTTCAATATATACAATATATCTATTATGTACAGTTAGAATAGAATAGTGCAAACACAAACGTTCTCAAAGGAACATATTTTGAAACTCTCTGTCTTTCAGACAAAACAAATCATTAAATACTATCCGAGTGGTGCAAGGGATAGACCCATTACCAGTAGGGGTGAAAATCAATCATGGTATCATTACAAAACTCATAACAAAAACGATAGGAACTTCCCCTATTAAATAATGAGTCGTTCCCAGACTCTGAGAATTTGAGATCAACACAGAATCCCAACATTACCTAGAACCTTTAGTTATCCTACTAAACGTCCTAATATTGTGTGTAGTAAGAAAAGAGAGAGAGAGAGAGGAATAAACATTGCGTGTTCCAATTCTTGGAAAAACAATATACATGACAATAATAATAACCAAAGTCTACCCTAGGACTAATGAGAATTATCAACAAAATTTACACGGCTCTGACCACAAAGGGATTGTGGTCGTAACAATATATATATATATATATATATATATATATATATATATATATATATATATATATATATATATATATATATATATATATATATATAATGATTTATACAGAGATCTAAGTAATATGTAAAATGTAAAGTAGGAGCAGCATGAAAGAAACGTCTTACTTCCACATCCAGTACGTATAGCAGCAGAAGAACTATCACAAGTACAAACTTTGGATGTTGAATCACAAGCTCCAGTTGTGTGAGTCGAGACTACACATGCAGCATAATTCGTACAAGTGGCTCCAAACACCGACTCTAAATCTGAGAATATAATAATATTATAGTATAATAAACGTTTGAATACCCAATTTGTATTTGTGCCACCCTTATTAAAGTTTGTGTGGAGCAATTTTCCGATGCACTGTTTCCCTTTCTGAAACGCAATTTATAAAAACGTTTTAAAACCCGGCCGAAAAAATTCAAATGTTAACTTAGCGAGTGTCTGCAGCAGCCGAGTTATCTGCTGAGAAAAAAAACAGCAATAATATTTGGTATAAATCATTTACATGCATTTTTAGGTTTGCGAAAAATTTGCCTTTTTAGTAAAATAAAATACTGTAGCGAATATATATATATATATACTAGCATATGTGTGACTGGTTCTCCAAACCATTAAAATGAATTTATTATACAATGTATCTACCCATGCATTAATAACTTTGATCACTGCCATTTAAACATTGCCCGCTACAAAATTAATTTAACACGAATTAATTTGTTTCCCTATAGTCTTATGTGGTGATCAAATATTTATCGGTATTTTTAACAATATAATTAATGCCCGCGACAAAATTAAGACACAACTTAAAACAAAATTATGTTTCCTTATGAAACATTTCCCGCTACAAAGTTAATTTAAGTCATTTACGACACGTAGTAAATTAAAACATTAACACAATTTTTGGCCATTCACAAATTTTAATAACGTCATAAAAATGATCTCGCCGCATCTTTTTTTCTCATTTATTTTTAGAGGGTTCGATCAAATAGAGATACGAATTTGGGAATGACAATTTCAACGTAAAACAAAACTTGTCTTTTATTCCCGTTTTTTAACCGAACTGACCACTTCGGTCATTTAAAAAAATGTAAAACTTTTCAATGTTCACCGCACTAACACAAAGAATAATTTTAGCAAGTTTTAAGCCATTTTGTTCAGTATAAATAAATACCTTTATGGTATGCACACACGTATATATTATATGTATATATATATATATATATATATATATATATATATATATACAATGCCGGCCTTAGGCTTCTGCAACTTATGGGCAGCAGTAAGCCCAGAACATTCAAAGGCCCTGCACTAATTGTATTGTACTCCAGACATATGTTACAAAGAGCAGATGTCATTAATTATGTTTATCATTTTTCTTCGTCTGGAAAGTACCATTGGACAGGACTTACGCGATGTACTAGTGAATGAGCTGGAACAATTTGAATTAAATGTTCAAAATAATCGTAAAAAAGGTTATGATAATGGTGACGACATGTAAGGGGTTCATTCTGGAGTTTAAAAAAGGCTTTTAAATATTAACAGCAGAGCTTTTTTTTTTACATGTGCGTGTCATAATTTAAATCTGGTTACAATCATGGAATTGGTTGCAATCTTTCCAGCCAAACGTCAAACGAAAAAAGCACAATGATAAAATATGTGGAAAACGTAACACCTGGAAATGCTGAAGCTGACTGCAGGATAAATTGCTTAAACAGAATTGTGGACACTGCAATTCAGTCCTTGCAGCCTATATTTGAACAGCTAAAATCAAACCGCAAACTTTTTTAGTTTATTGTCTGCTTCAAGAGCCTTCAGGGTGATGACATACGAACGTTTAGAGAAAACAATGATAAAAAATGGACGTAATCGACAGACCAGGCGACATATATATGTGGGCGAGAATTAGCTGATAAAATGGAATCTTTAATGCATATTTTACCAAATACCACCAAAACTCAAGGTAGAAATTTTGACTAATCTGTCCACTAATAAAATACATAGCTTTCATGAACTATAATACCCGCAACTGTGGCATCGAGTGAAATAATCTTCTCGCACCTCAAACTAATCAATAATTATTTGAGGTCAACAATTCACGAAGATATATTGAAAAACTTGGCCATTCTTGCTATTGAGCGTGACCGATGTAGAAAACAGAATTTTGATGATGTCGTGTATGAGTACGCTTCACGCAAAGCTCGTTACGTAAAATTAATTTAATCCTAATTTTGAAATTAGTAAAGAATTAATAAAATGCAAAGACGATTTTTTTTTCAATTACACATTTTTTATTTTCACTTATTATTCTTATCCTTACCCAGACTAGGCCCTGCGCATTCGGTTTCGCATAGGGCCTCGCATTTGCTAAGGCCGGCCCTGTATATATATATATATATATATATATATATATATATATATATATATAGAGAGAGAGAGAGAGAGAGAGAGAGAGAGAGAGAGCGAGAGAGAGAGAGAGAGAGAGAGAGAGAGAGAGAGAGAGAGATGCATTGTTAAGCACCGAACCTTAAATTGTTTGTTGCAGGAAGGGCCCTTAATAAAAATAAAAAATAAAAAATAATACCCTCTAGGAAACTTCATGCCAGTCATAAATTACTCAAGGTTAAGTTAGACACGCCTAGACATCTAGACAATTATGACACTTTAAAAGTGTCGTGTTTTAAAAGTAACATCCTAAATGTATGAATTATTTTCTCTAATATGCATTTTATATTTCATGTCGCTGTTACTTGTACATTTATTTTTGTCGGCACTGGATCTAAAATAGACTATACATATTTCAAGTCAATAAAGTTCTTCTTTGTTTTACAACTTGAAAAGTTAGATTGTTGTTTTATCATGTTCAAATGTAAATGTCCATTGTCTACAAGTTTACTTATCTTATATTTTACAGACGTTCCTTCTATAAAGAAGAATATTACGGCCTACGCTCATCCAATTAAACACACATATAATATAACGGATTGAGTCAAGAAACCTATTATCTTATTTATACAGAATCTTCTTTACAACTTAATGAGCCTACTGTAAGGATGGATTCTGGCAAATATATGGGATAGAACCTGAACATTTTTATTTATTTTTTTTTACAGAATCTAAATACCTACTAGACATATCTATATAATCTAAAGTAAATCGACATCACGTCAGGTTTATACTAAATCATAGACTCGATCCTATCGACTAATAGCTGTAGGTACGCGTCGTATGTAATAATATATATATATATATATATACAGAGAGAGAGAGAGAGAGAGAGAGAGAGAGAGAGAGAGAGAGAGAGAGAGAGAGAGAGAGAGAGAGATAAAGTGAGAGAAACGTAAGTGAAATGACATATTTTTTGTTTCTAAAGGATTATTTACTGAACACATTTTGGATTTTACAGTACCTGAATAAACTTTTGTTTGCTTTCCATTTGTAACATCTGATATTACTTGCTAGAGGCCGCTTTGTGGTCCTTATAGTTTAATAAAAGCTATCTGAAACCATATTGCTGTTCCTTAGTGAATATGACTGTTGTGACTTTTATGATTTTACAAGGTGTTAGCCAGATTAATACATCCATCCAGCTTCTGCGATTAGCAACACATAACAACAATAATATTAATTTGCAATCGTCGGTGCGTGCGTATGAAACTCGCCGTTTGAGCTGATGACCTCCTGTAGAGCGAGACACTTGTTGGGTGGGACCTGACTGTGTGGAAATGTCCACGTGGCCATTAATGATCTTGTACATCAAGGTTACTTTGTCTACCACTCGGCGGTGTTGTAGGTAAGACCTAGTTGTAGGGGTTTAAGATCAATATTGGTCACAAAACCAGAGGCGCAAGTTTTGAGGTCGTTGTCCTGTAGGATACGACATGCTGCACATCGTTAGGTCATCTCCAAGAATGTGTTCAACTATTAAATCTGATATGGGTAGATATGATTAACCCATATCTTGCTGGCGTCCTTATTTAAGGACACTTCGTAAAATGCGATTTAAGACATGAAATTAAGATAATAGTTTGATATTTTTTTAATGAATGTAAAGAATATATACTGATCTATCTAATTATTATCTTTATTTGTCTGCTTTTATATTTTTTTGCGCAAATTTATATTGCGAGTTTGATCAAATTGAGGAAAAAAAGTCAAGTCTGAAAAAGTGAGACTTTTTTTTAAAGAAAATGATAAAAATTGACTTAAGCTTTAACATAACTTTGTTAATATATGTTTGTTGAAGGTATACACATAGATATTAAGTTTAAAACAATAATAATAATTACACAGAGATGTTAAAACAAACTGTCTTTTTTTAAGGACTCCAGCAACCGTGACATGAAATTTAGTTTTTTTAGTGTTTTTTTTGCTAAAAAATAGAAAAACTTTATTTTTTTGGTTTTCTTTTGGAATATATTTGAGAGTCTTTAACATTTGAAGCAAGTTGAGTAGGAATGATATTATTTTTTTCCGTATTAACTAGTTTTAAAACATCATTGTACATTTATATACATAAATATACATTATTAGACTACTTCTAGGATATATTTCAATTATATTCTCATAATCTGTCACAACCTTTACTCAATTCAACATGCTATTACTTAAATAGAAGACGAAGATTATGTAATACACTCAATATATTGATTCAGCCGCCATATATGTAATAAATATGATGTAACTAAAGACATTCTAGTGAATTTCTAGATTCTAGCTCTCCTAGTAAAGTAAAAAAATATACAAATAATGTTGAATCTGAGATAAGACTATTCAGCTTTGCAAATTGTTTTAGGAAAATTTATGTTGACCAAATTCTAGAATACATCATACAACCAACAAAGAAAGGGTTCTCCTTTTCTTAAGCTGGCTACTCTTTTTCTATTACAATAGGATCGACACAAACCTTTCTTGCTTTTTTGTCTTTTGGCTCCGATACATTGCCCTAAAGACAAAACATGCGTATAAGATTATTTGCCACAAATTAGACACAAATCAGACCAATATAATGTCCCAAAGGAAAATTGTTGCCCATAAAATCTGTCAAATGTCCTGAACACAAATCCTCTTCCAAGAAGACACATCAGCTGCCCAAAATACAAATATGATGCCCTAAAGACGAATGCGTCGTCGTTAAGCCTAACCTCTACACATAAGACCAATCCAGTGCCCATTAGACCTATCTGATGCCCATAACATCCATATGTTGCCCACAAGACATCTGCTGCCCAGAAGACGAATCAGCTCCCCAAACAATGAATCTGCTGCCCAGAAGACCTGTCTGCTACACGGAAGACTAATCTGTGGCATGACCATTATCCACATAGCCTCAAAGACTGGCGGTCATGTGAACACGTAACACAGATCATTGTGCTCGAGGACTCTGTTCCGGCTAATAGTGTTTAGGCCCCAAGCTGTGTCCGCTGCTGGGGAAATGGAGGTCCGAGCTTTGTCAGGTGGAGTGCTGAGGGGCACCTACAAATCTGGGGCGTGGTACAACTGGCGAGTATCACATACGGAATACGATTATAAATGATTGTCCAGCAACCTGGTGACTTTGAGTTAGCCGGAAGGCCTATGCCTCCGAGTGTAATTACAAGGATTACCGAGCATATTCAAAGTGCAGATTGCAAGGCCTCGGAAGCATTATCCGACCGATTGACTAGCTTGGATTTCTGGAGCGTCGGGTCGGCTGTCGAATATCACATACGGGAACAAAAACCGTTGCAGTAATGCAGCGCTGTCCGGCGACTGTGAGTTTGATTGGACTGGTCCGGTTCTCACAGTGAGATGTAAACCTGGGCATGCGCACGCCCTTGAGCAGGAGGCAAAACCTGCACAATGCCTAATATGCACGCGCATAGTACCCATGTGGCTAGGGGAAGGCAAAGAGTACACTGGCTTGGTCGAGTAGGGGACCAAGACATCCTGGACATGCGCACGTCCTTGAGCAAAGTGGAAGGGATAACGAACAGCTAGGGCAAGACACGCACATAGTACACATGTGCGGCTGGGAATATAGAAGAAAGGAGCGGGTGGAGGGACAAACGGCTTGGCACATCCGGGCTGGGCGTCTCTCTTACTTGCTCTGAAAAGATTGCCACGGCACCGTGTGCTCGGCGCGGCGAGGGACTGGCGAACCTGGTCCGACGAGCCCAACAATAAGCAATTCTAATAGCTAGCGCCACAATCGGTCGGTATTGGGGAAAGAGAACCTGAACCCTTCACTGGCCGAGCACATGGGGCCCTACCCGAATTTTGTTCGGCATCCGCTGCGGATTGAAACACCGCAAGATGCTGGAATAAAGAGAATATTTAGCCAGCCGCATAGACTGATGTGCACAAAGGCGTAACCTTGACTGATTTTCTCAAAACCAGCTGCCCACAGAAAACGCTCCCCGAAAGTCCAATGCCAAACGAGAGAGAGGTACTTGGAGTAGGCGGGCAGGGAAGCTAGGTCCTTGACTCCCCGGCAGGGTGAACGAAATATATACCCCAACGCCGAAGGGGAACGGACTGCTAGCCTTGGAGCCAGTGGACCTGGCCCCTTGGCTGTCCCGCACAAGTGCCTCATACTTCTAGAATGTATCCGCTGTGCTGTAAATCCAATTTTACAGCATAAGATACGAAGAGTAAAAGCACCTATGTCACCGCTGAAGTACAAAATGCGTGCACATGCAAAGTGTAGGCAAACCAACTGCCTACATGTTATCATACGTTATGAGGCAAGGCTCTTAGGGGCAAAAGTCTTTCACCGCACTCCTTCGGTGCGGCTGATAAAAGCCGAGCAGATCCCCAGGGTGCTTAAGGGTGTCTAAGCCAACACCCAAAGGCAAGGCCCCCCTGGATTTTTGAGACAGTTACCACATCCCACTCCTTCCAGGAGCAAGAACAATAGTGAAAGTGGGTTATCCTACCTTCTCTACGACTACGAGAAGGGGGAGCCCCAGTGTACTCGGTGTTCCCAATAGCCTCCGCTGAGGCAAACCAAAAGTCCCCCCCCCCTGGGGCAACCTTAAATCATGGAGAAACACAAAAATAAAGATAAACGCGGGCACGAGCAGACCCAAATAGGCTCCGCAAAACGAGTAGTGGGCGTCAGGCTCAGAGGCGATAAATACTCTACTAGTCGCCCCGCAACCCCGGCGAGTAAGTACGGGCCAGGTCGCGAGAAATCAGCTACCGTCCCAACTCTCCACAAGTACTTTCCTAAGACCCACAGGGAAGTACCAGGTCAAAAAGCGAACGCAGACAGTGGCAGCAGCTCCCAGCCACCTATCCCTGAGGAACCTGTCCAGCCTCAGCCCAAAAATGGTAGCAAACCAACGGGTGACTACACCCCAAAAGACGTGGCGATCCAGCGCCCGTCGGCGAAGGGTTCGAAAAATCCCAAGCCTAAGCTGGAAAACGCTCAAACTAAAATGAGCTCATAGTTGAAAAAAGGTGCAGCCACCCAAGTAGGACTACCGTTGGGCAGCGCCCAAATACTAGTGTGCCTAAGAGACGCAACAGCAGCCGCCCAAGCTGCTGTTGCTGAGAAACGTATCGAACCAAACACGAGTCGGGAAACTGTAAAGCCCCAGTCAAAACTGAAACTAAAACGTCTCACCGAGTTGCAGCTCAACGTCAATGGATTAGCACCAAAGGCGCTTGAGCTGACGAAGCTACTGCACGACAACCAGGTCAATATAGCCATATTGCAGGAGACCATCCTCCGAGATAGGAAAGTAGTCATTAAAGGGTACATAATGTATCACTGTACATGCCAGGGCTGCCAGAGGCTGGCAACACTAATATTAAACTCACGTACTGCCAGACCCCTGACGGCACAATGCTCGACTGGCCGCACAGATACCCTAGCCACGGAAGTATGAGTGGACTAGAGAAAGATCGTCTGCATAAACGTGTATAATCCGCCGAAGCACGACATCTCTATGTCTGTAGATCCACCCATACTCTCAAACACTATCATAGGAGGCGACTTTAACGCACACTCATCTGCATGGGGCTACACAATTTATCATACGTCCGGTAAAAAGGTAAAGGAGCTCTGTAACACCACAAACTTGTTCAGATTGCAGGACGCAAACTCTCCTCCAACCCTTCTCCACACGGGAATTGGCAACCTCTCAAGACCAGATCTAACAATGGTTTCGGGTGATCTTTTCCCCATAACAACCTTTAAAGTCCTGGACGATGTTGGCAGTGACCATAAGCCAACAGTAGAACATATCGACCTGGAAAAGGCCAGGAAAAAGAGTAAGGCCAAAGGAAACAGAACCAACTACGGGGCAAGGCGGGTCATGTTTACCAAAGCTAACTGGCCTGCCTTCAAGGAAATTGCTTTCGAGAGGGCCGAAGTGCACGACGCTTCAATCAACACGGTGTACACAAACTGTACATAAGCCATATTGGGTGCGGCTCGCAAAACTATCCCAAAATCCTTTCAAGACAGGAAGTACAAACCATACTGGACGACCGCGCTTGGCAAGCTGGTTAAAGCCCGACGCAGGGCGAGAAAGAAGATCGAAAAAACGGGTACTACTGACGACAGACGGGAGTACAACAAACTAACAGCTGAGGTCAAGCGGGCATGCCAGGAAGCAAAACGGCAAAAGTGGAGTACGACCTGCCAAGGTCTGGACCATAAGGATACTGGTAGAATGTGGAGGTTGCTGGCAAATATCGAAATTTTAGACCGTCCTCGAAACAAAACTCCCTTGGAGACCCCGAGTGGACCTGCCGTCACGGACAAACGGTGGGCCACAACCCTCAATAATTTTTTTCGCTGGGGTTAGCAAGGTGGGACCGGCAACCACCACACCAACCACAAAAAGGCAAGCAAAAATACGCCTGCGAGCCAAGCGTAATGACAGAGGTGTCGCAGAGTGCGATCCAATATTCAGTTCCCCCCTCACTATTCAGGAACTAGAAAGGGCAGTCCGAAAGTGCCAACTAAAGAAAGCATCAGGCCCGGATCACATAGCGAACGAAATGATCCGGAACCTGGGCAGATTAGGTAAGGCCAGACTCCTGAACCTAATAAAACCGAACATGGTCAACCGGCGAGGTACCAAAGGCTTGGCGGCAAGCGGTGATAGTCCCAATCTTCAAAAATGGCAAGATCGCCACCGAGGCAAAGAGTTACCGCCCGATTTCCCTTACCTCGTGCGTCGGGAAGCTGGCCGAACGCATGATCGGCAACCGGCTAACTTGGTATCTTGAGAAAGAAGGCCTCATAGCCCCAGAACAGGCAGGTTTTAGAGCAGGCATGAGCGCGATAGACCAAACAAACCTCTTCGTACAAGAGATGGCCGATGGATTCCAAAGGACCGAGTCCACGATAGCAGTTTTCCAAATAGGCTTACGACCGAGTTTGGAGGCAGGGCCTCATGCAGAAATTGAGGAGAATGGGCATTAAGTGCAATATGCATCGCTGCATCAAATCATTCCTATCAGAAAGAACGATCCAGACACGATACGGGACAAGCTTATCCAGGGAAACAACCCTGGGGAACGGCTTGCCATAAGGCTCTGCTCTGTCCTGCATCCTCTTTCTAGTGTATATAAACGACCTGCCAGAAAAACTTGGCTGTAAGAAGCTGCTATTTGCGGACAATCTTGTCCTTTGGAAATCCGGAAAGAAGTCTTCAAGCATGCAATTAGACTTACAGAAAGACCTCCAAAATAATCTCCGAGTACGCCAAGCAATGGCGACTCGAAATTAATTGTTCAAAAACGGTCTATACGCTGTTCAGCCTGGACATTGATATTCTCAAGGAGCCTATTGAGTTAAAAATCGGCGGTGAAACCCTCAAAGAGGACAAATCACCCAGGTACCTAGGAGTAGTGCTCGAAGAAAGCTTACACTATTCGACCAGGAGCTGGCACGAAAAGCTTTGAACAAGTTAAACCTAGTCAAACGACTGGCCAGCACAAAATGGGGTGCAAACGCCAAAGTATTATAAACCCAATATACAGGGGCCGTAAGATCACAATTAGATTATAGCCTGCCTCTACAGGTCTATGCGTCTAAAACGGCCCTAGAAACATTGGATCGCATCCAGAACCAAGCACTACGCTTTATCTGTGGCACCTTTCGAACGTCCCCAGTGGCAGCTGCCGAGGTGATGGCTAACATACCACCCTTTCAGCTTAGGAGAGAGCGCGCTGTCATAACGACCTACGAGCGCTATAAAAGACTCGAAGAAAGCTTCCCAACCAGAGTCTTAGTAGACACCTGGAAGGGTAGAAAGAGAATAAAAATGCAGTCCTTCAAGCTTCACGCAACAAGGTTGTCATCCGAAATCGACCTACCCGATACAAGGCTGCCTATACAAAGGTACTCGAGTTTCTCTAGGGGGAACACGCCAATGCTCCCCGAAATACGGACAAAGCTGAAGGACACCTCAGTTAGCAAAATGTCCGATTCGAAATTACTCAGAAAAGTAGCCATGGACACGCTAAATGCCCTAGAGCCCGGAGCTGTCCTTGTCTACACCAACGGGTCGGCTAATGCAGACACCGGTACCGCCGTCTTTGGTGTTTACATAAAGTACCCCGGCAACCCGAATAGAGACGAACTATGGGGGCCTTGCGACGGTCTCTGCAACTACGGCGCAGAGATCGAGGCCATCAGTCGGGCTCTGGAGTGGATCCGCCGTCGCCACGACGAAGGCGGCCTCGGCTCTACTTCCGTTATCATCCTGACTGATGCGTTGTCGGTGCTCCAGGTTACTGAGAATCTGAGCAACTGGCCCCCTCAGATGGAGCAAATTATACTGGTATCAGACTAGCTAAGCCAGCGCTTTGAAGACCGCGTGCTATTGCAGTGGGTCCCAGGCAATAAGGCCTACCTGGAAACGAGAGTGCAGACCACCTTGCCAAAAAAGGTGGGCTGAGCACACCCACCTCCGAGGAGCCCGGCAGCACGCCATGCTCCTTTGAGAAGGCCCGTACATTGATCCAGAGGTGGGGGACACAAAAGTGGAAAGAGAGCTGGGACAGCTCTGACAAGGGCCGAGAAGTATTGCGGCAATTGCCCTGCCCTAACCGCGCCGACCCATGGTGGTGCCTAAATAGGAACAAAGTATCATATATCAATTCCACACTGGCCACTGCCCCATTGGGGCATACTTCGCCAGGTGAGCGACTATTCTGTAAATGCCAAAATAAAATTGGCCATAAAATGAATCCAATTTGTAAGACATTTTTATTGACTAGATAGTATGTGTATTACTTTAAGTAAAATAAACGCTTTAATGAAATTGATAATTTTCGAAGTGTAAACTAAACAAAAAATGCTTACCTGTAAAAAGTAAACAAAATATAACCATTATTATTGAAGACATTCTTCCAGATATTTTGTAGATCTTTTTGAATCCAGTCAAACACTGTGATGTTAAAATACACTCAGATGTTGACTATTGACAACCACCGAACAAGTGTCTGTGCAAATGCAGTCTGCGGCGCTCTTTTCTTTAACGCCGCTACTTCGCAAGTGACTTGTTTCAGCTGGCGAACGCTCATTGGCCAGACAGCCAGGTAAACATAGTTGTCATGAAAAAATGTGCCCAAAAATAACATATCAGCAACTGCTTCATTGACCATCCCCCTCACTTTCTTCTACCCCCCCCCCCCCGCCTCCTTCAAAAAGGATCGATCTATTATATTAAAAAATTGTTGTTTTACTATAATCAGTATTGTCTACAAGTCTGAATCTGTCATGACCATATCGAATGACCCCAAGCAAAAATATTTGACATAAAATATTACACAAGAATATTGCATTATTAAATACATTAACTGATCCTCCCTAACCCTTCTATTTCTCCTTATGAAAAAATGGTCCGTCTTAAGTGATTCACAAAATGTTTCACTCACTGCGCCCTTCTTAAAGTAAGTCTTCCTTATGGCCCCCGAGCTTAAGTCAAAACCCATGATATTGCATTTAAGCTCATTGAATCAAAAACAGAAACAATCAGTATGAAACGTTTTGCAATAATGGAACTGCTCTCCTGTACAGACTCCGCAATAAATGTGTTCTTTTTCTTAGATTAGTGTATAAATAATGTTGATTAAGAAGATCTACTTATAATTTAAAATCAAGAACCCCAATGTATTCAGCCAATGAAAAACTTATGGCATAAGTGTTGTTGTTGATTACATTTCAGTGTCAATTTTATTTGTGACAATTAAAGAAAAATTCGTCGTTATTGTTTGAATTTCTCCAAGTAACTATATAAATCCCAGATAGAAGAAAATAACAAGCACATGTAACGAGGTATGTCTATAGTTATAAATAAACCAAGCTCCGAATATATTACATTTTCACTACTTTAGTAAAAAAAGTAAAAAAAACACAAAAAAAAAACACAACAATAATGAATCGAAGAATAAAATGGTGTGAGTGATATAATGTGCAGGAATCATAACTGTTAGTTTTCTGTTTAATGTTGTAGTAGCTTTCGGATTCTTTGTTTAACCTTTATTCATCGTCTTTTAATTTATTATTATATGGAACACAAATGCATCCTTACATATAATTTTCTTTTTTAAAGGATGCCCGAAATCAGCAAATTAGCCAAGTTTGCTAAGCCTACTTCATATGTTTAATACTTTAACATCAACAAAAAATATATAATGATAACTTGATGCTTATTATTACTTTAAAATATCTTTGCACACTCACATTTAAAAGGACATGCCTATAAATAAGGCTATTTTTTCTCGTCTGCTTAATAAGAGGCAAATGACTCTTACTTAAGTTCGTAAGTAAAAGACGCAACTAACGTATATATGTATTACCCCAACCGTTTATGAAATGTAGCGTTGAGTCTTGTTAACGATTTTGTCTTGTCACAGATTAATGAATCCCCACATTGCCAAAATACACTTTGATAACAAGTCGCGATTGGATCGCATTATAATAATACGTTGGAACAAGAACTAAATAGTCTTTAGAGTTTTATTGATAGCCACAAGCACCGGTTAATTAGACTGTGGCTTATGATTTATTGGGTAGGTAATATATTTAGGCGGATATTAATTAGTCCTCAATATTAGTGATTAGCTCGCTTAATATTTTCTCCACTTTATTATACAACTTTCTCATTTAGGTGCTCCTTGAGGCCGGCCAAGCGAATAAGTTATCGTTGGTCGATCTATTGTTTTCAAATGCGGGCGAGTTCAAAAACTCAACCGTGACAATAGCTCTGATGTTATTTATGTAAGGTGTCACCTTGGTAAAATGATATAACAGTGGGCTTTTCTATTATGTATTGTTATAAACGATATAAACTTTAAATGATGATTGCTTAAAGGGATAAAGTTTATGGATAAATGCTAAGGGTGGACAAAACGGGACACAACTCTCTTGTTCTGATCACACAAGATGTCTGACATATGTACAACTATTTCTAGCTCTTTTGTAGACGATTGTTTTGTTTTATATCTAGAAGACCAATCAGAATGACGATTTCTGAATGTTCAAAGAACGTTGCCGAATTTCGTGATTTATACATACCACTGATTGACGGTTTGGTCAATATTTCACATTTTCCAGTTAATACACACGCAAACTCATTGAAATGTACTTCTGTACTTTATTTTATACGTACTGCGTGTGTACACTTTTTTACTTGGTTTTATTGGACTTATGTTGCGTGTGTTTACAAATCAATTGTAATTTTGGGTAAAGAAAAGTCCCATTTACGGATAAATCTTTGTTCTTAGCATTCATACAGTTCATTCATTTTGGATTTGTACCGTTAAAAGTCAATATTTAGGCATTGTGTTTTTTAAGTACATGCGATTTTTAGTAGTTGCTCTAAGGCTGTAGGCCGGGTTTTCTCATATAAAAGTTATTATAAAAGCAATGTTTAAATTTTAATCATCCTTTCTATTTCTTGTCTTTTTTTTTTGTTAAATCACCCAATAGTAGACTAATCAAGCAACGTACATTATATTAATATATTATGGAATGCTTATTGTATTGAACGTGTTACAGTATAGCACCATCAGATTGTTGTACTTTTAACTTCCGAGACAGAGAATAAAGAAAATCATTTCATAATTCACATAAAAATGACATAATGTCACATTTTCATAGTGACAAGTGACAGTTCCAGTAACATTGAAACAGTCATGCTTTTCATTTGTCTCTATTAATCTGACAGATAGGCCTACGCTTAGTTACGTCATACAAATCACCTCCAAACTTTAAAGCATGTTAAAATTTACGTAATGTATAACATATCAGAAATACAAAGTGCAAAGAGAAATTCCCTAATATTAAAAAAAATACGCCCCCCCCCCCACCAAAAAAAAAAGTATAATTATAAAATATGTAACAATTTTTTTAGAAAAAAGACCATAGACCATTATTTGTCTTGCATAAATGAATGGAAAGTTGACAACAATCAGATGGAAATTAGACATTAACGATTTTAATAGTTAAAAATACATTTAAAAAGGTTTCTATCACATCCTTACAACAATTGGCGTACATTGCAAAAAACATTATTGAATGTCAGACTTTTATTAATTTCAGCAAGGAATTTTTTTTTTATTAGTTTTAGATGGCTTAAATACGTTATGTGTAAAATTGACATTTTGTGTTTAAGTTATCGTTATTTAATCAATGATTGGTTTATATTATCGACAACATTAATTTAGAAGCTTTAATGCAATTATAATCTGATAACAATTTAAAATACACACAATAAATACATTGTTTTTATAATAAATTTAAAGATGATAAATTTGTATATCATTGTATTTTTTGCTGTCCATTTTAAGCAAATACTTTAGACATCAGAAGTGCCCATCCCAACACAAACATTGAAACATTGATAATCGCTTGACCAGCTGATATTTAATAATGAATTTATATTGCACTTTGATACTATCATTTAAAAAAATAATATTATATTGATAAAATAAAATTAAAAAAATAAAAATAAGAAAGAACGGACTCTTATGGTTGGGCAATGTTCTTCGCATGGATATGAAGAAGATCATGAGAATTGCATTGAAATGGACACCATCATGAAAAAAAAACGGCAAATACATTATTTAAAAACTTGGAGGAGAACCAAAGATGAGAAATAGAAGGCCACCAATAAAACATGATTTGAGATCTTTTGATCGAAATAAGGGGGGGGGGAAGCATGGCGGAGCATTGTTTCTGCTTTTTGAGATAAAGTATAATATTTTATTTTTTTTTCATAGTAGGCAAGCAAATATCTTCTATGGTATTAAAGATTAAGGAACAATTTAATATAAACAAATATTATATTAAAACATGATATTATATTTATGAATTCAGTTTTAATTTTTCCGACACAAACTCTTAAGGCGTTTGTCTAATTGTAAAAATTAATTGCAACTTATTGGTCAAATCTTAAAAATGTTGTTATTAATATTAAGTATTCTAAAAAAAAATATAAATATATATAATTAGAGTAGTGTCCCATCCTAATGCTTTTAGTAAAATTTAAATAAGTCAACCGTGAGTAGCATAGTATGTTCCAATGGATTATTATGACCCGTCACCTTTGACCCCGGAAGGGACCCCGACCGGAAGTGACCCCGTGACCCCGGAAGTGACCCGTCACCTGCCAGCGGGTGACCTTTAGACCGGAAGTGACGTCATCCAAGATAGTGGATCCACGTGTTGTTTTTGAGGCGCCAAGATGGCGTCCAAGATGGTGGATTCAATATGGCGGATCCACGTGGTATTTTGCCGGAAAGCAATATGGCGCCCAAGATGACGGATCCAAGATGGCCGACCCACGTGATGTTACGTGGCGGAAGGGTGATAATCGTGTAAATATTAGGGTATTTTTTGTTGTAAGACAAGGGGAATAATTGTGTAATTATTTTGTGTTGTAAGACAAGGGCTGTAATCGTGTAATTCTTTTTACATTGTGTAGGTTTTGTTGTAACCAAGGGTTGTAATCGTGTAATTATTTTATTTTGTCATTATTTCCCTTTTTACTTTAGCCAAGTGCTGTAATCGTGTAATTTTTTTCTTATAAGGCTCTTTCATATTGGGTTATAGTAGGACTTTTTTTTTAATTATCTTATATTAATTTAATTTTGTCTTATAGAAGGCAATTTTTCATTACTAAGATGCCGTTTTTATACTGAAATATTTTTAAAATTTTAAGCAATAATTGTCTAATAACGGATCTTATTTTACACACTTTTAACCTTTCTAAGTCTTACTATCAAGTAAAGTGTTTTGTCATCACGGAAATGTTGTTTCTTATATCTAAAAAGTATACATTCATAGCGTTCATAGCGTTCATGCTTATATATTTAAAATATATATATATTTAAAGACAATTACTAATGTACAATCTTTATACTAGGATAATAGTTCAATATATGTTTAACTATTAAAACTCATTGATTTTATCACATCTATAATTAAGTTTTATAAATATTAGTCAAAAAGAGGTGCTACTACTAAAATTACACTATTGACATATCAACAGATAGTTGTATAATTATCTATGTTTTAATTGTCTAATGACTTTGTTTATTATTCTTATTTAAGTGCTATAGTATTCCTTTCAAATACTAAATAAAAGGTTCTTTTAAAACATTTTAGAACCATCACACAAAAGGCCTCAGCGTTAGTTCACCTTGCTTATCAATTTCGACCCTGCTTATCGGATTATAACCTCTCTTAAAACCGGACGATCACGTGTCGTTGAGTTTACACAGCTGAGTTTATATCTTCATAGAGCAAAGGTACACAGTGTGTGATTGTATGTAGGCTATGTATGGATACTTTTGTAATTTTTTAGTAGCTCTCTCTTGATAAGAATATGTCTATGCCACACGAAAATACACGTTACATTGTGGCAGATTACATAAAATATCGTTTATAATGCAATGGGTATACTTGGAGAAACGTTGGTCGGCATGAAAGTATTATCAGCACTCCAAATTATGTTCAAAATGCTATGAGAATACTAGGAAATGAATTTGAAGAACGATTTAGGAATAGATTTGATCACCTAATTGCTGGTCTGGTCATAACTGACGACAATGCATTTGATACGTTCACATCGATCGTGATAGAAATATTTTGTGATGATATAAATTGGGGACGAATTGTGGCATTGTTTGGATTTTCAGGTCGATTTGCAGTTCGGTGTTTTCAACTAAAGAAATACCACATTGTAGATAATCTTCTAAAATGGTTAACAACATATATTGATACACATCTCTCGAGCTGGCTGAATAGTCACAATTACTGTGTAAGTAACAGATTCACAAGAGTAACAAGACACCCTTTGAACAAAAATCATCCTATAGACAGTCAAATATAACATAATACATTAAACTAGTATCCATCTTTCTTTTCCTTCACACAGGAATGTTTTTTGGATTTCAAGTCTGGTAGAGGTGAGAATAAAAATGGCTGCTATTGGCCCTCATTTAAGACATTCTTAGGATGTGCTGCTGCAGGCATTGGAGGCATTGTCATTTATTCATTGCATTCAGTTCATATTAAAGAATAAAAGTGAAAAAAATAGTTTGTTTTCATTTGTATTTATTTCATATTTTCATTGCCTTAATATGTATAAAATAGTTTTTGTTTTTATTTTAACGTTATTTTGTGCTTACACAACGTATACTTAGTACGTATAAAATACATAGAAAAACAAAACTGTTGTAAGTTTACTACACAAAATAGTCAAGCCAGGTGTCACCCTCTCTCTCTCTCGCGCTCTCTCTCTCTGTCTGTCTCGCTCTTAAGCAAAACGCTAAGTCACTCCAAAACAAAACGTTAAGTTAACCCAATGAATTTATTGTAAAAACTAAGAAGCTCCAAAGCAGCTTTCACGTCTGCTTTCTCATCAATTAGGCGCTGACAAGATTCCTGAAGATATTTGATGACTTTCGTAGACCGCTCAAGGATCTGAGCTAGCCCTTCAGTATCCGCATCCACAAGTTGCTACACAAGACATCGAAATTAATTTTTTTTTTTTTTTTTTTATTAAGCTCTATTACTAAATAATAAATAATAATAATAATAAACAATCAACCACCACATTAGGATTCGTAAAAAGGAACTCTTATTAAATTTACCGGGTAATACGAATTTAAAACTAACAGGCTTTCTCACATTAGTTAGACCTATACTAGAATATGCATCGTGTGTATGTGACCCATCAGTAGAATCTTACCTGCATTTCATCTTCATTCATTAATACAACATTAGCGAGGTCTCCTTTGATTTTCTCAATGATTAAAGATAACTCACAGTCTTTACTGCTACAGTAAATACAGTTAAATGTCTAATACAATTCTACTATCGACACAGCCATCTGGGTGATCGTTACTATTAATTGCTACACACGAAAAAAAAAAAATATAATGGAAAATTGAATTATTTTTTTAAGTGTATCATGACGACACTGTTGGTTTCTGTTCTTGATGTTCTATTATTTAACAAGAGCTGCATAAGATCATCACTTTTGCTAAAACAAATGACGCTTATATAACTTACTGTGAATATCGTCTAGCAATACGCCATGTTTTGCACTCAGTAGTAGCGATCGGATCTCCTTTCGAAATTCTTCCATTATGAGATTTTATTTCTGGAAATAATTAAAATAGACACCACCTACATTAAATTACAAAGATACTTATATGTTTTATAGGGTTTTTATAAAATGAAAGGCTTATACGCATTTTGTTTCTTCTAAATTGTTCTCCCTAACGCATCAAAAAAGTTTGTAGAATTCAACATGGTTATACACTATTCATTTGATATGACTTAACCCTTAAAGTGATATTATTTTAGATTGTACGGGTCAGTCCGTCCAGCTAGGTTTGACACCGTTAATAATCCCAACACTATCAGTCGAAGACATCTATCAAACACTATGAAAACTAGGAGGAGGGCCATCTTGGATCCGCCATATTGGGTGCCATATTGTTTTCCGGCTTAATACCACGTGTTGGCTCCTCCAAAAGAACACGTGGGTCGGCCATCTTGGCTCTTCGTGTAACAACACGTGTTCCGCCATCTTTGAGGACGTCACTTCCGGTCTAAAGATCACTTCCGGGGTCACCCGCCACCCGCTGGCGGGTCACTTCCAGTTCTTGGACGCCATCTTGGATGCCACGTAACAACACGTGGATCCGCCATCTTGGGCGCCATCTTGGACGCCATCTTGAAAAATACCATCGTGTAACAACACGTGGATCCGCCATCTTGGATGACGTCACTTCCGGTCTAAAGGTCACTTCCAAGGTCACCCGCCCCCCGCTGGTGGGTGACGGGTCACTTCCGGGGTCACGGGTTCAAAGGTCACCCGCCACCCGCTGGCGGGTGACGGGTATTGCGACCCAATTCCTACCTACTATACTACTCACGGAAAACCCAAAGATAATCTATTCGTTTTGCGTTTACAAAAACCTTTTGGTGCTGTCCTGTGGGTACTTATTCTCTTTTTGGGAACACACACCGCGTTTTGATTAACAAGCCCATGGCTTTCCAGTGTTCTCTTGTATGTGCTAACTTTATTTATTGTTAGCTTTGATACTGCAACTCCAAATACTTGATTGATACAGGAGCATATTGGGGCATATAGGGACATATAGGGGCCTACTGATGAGGAAGAAGAAACGAGATAGTGTGCATTTTTATAGAAATTAGCAGATATACTCTAATTTTAATGTAAGTTTCAGTAGTTTGAGAATACACATCTTACAGATGAAGCTTTTAAAGATCGCATCTGAATATTCTATATGTTTGCTATGGTTATGTCTTGTCCCCTTTAATGCAAATTTTAAAAAAAAGGTAGCTAAAACGCACGTTTTCGACATATTTCTTGCCCGCAAAAGCTCACCTGACACCAAAGCGTGTCATATTAGTAAAGGTGGCCGCGGAAGCGCGTTCGGCTGGCGTACCGAAAATCTCTGCTTGTAATCATGGTGCAGGCTTCCCGGGTCTGGAGGGTGTCACTGGGTCTACTCAACTCTGATGGGTACATGACCTTAACTGGGGTAAAGTAAAGGCGGTTGTGTAAAGTGCTGGCTACACAATCACCTAGTATGCCTTTGCCAAAGAAACTAGGAACAATTCGGTCCGACGGTTACTTAACTTTTATATGGGAAAATCCAGCCTACAGCCTTTGAGCAACTACTAAAAATCGCATGGACTTAAAAAACAAAATGCCTAAATACTGACCTTTAACGGTACAAATCCAAAATGAATGAACTGTATGAACGCTCAGAACAAAGAAGTATGCGTAAAAAGGGACTTTTCTTTACCCAACATTACAATTGATTTGTAAACACACGCAACATAAGTCCAATAAAACCAAGTAGACAGTGTACACGCGCAATGCAGTACGTATAAAAAAAGTAAACAAGTATATTTCAATGAGTGTGTAGTAATGGAATATGTTAAATTTTGACCTAACCGTCAATCAGTGGTATGTATAAATCACGAAATTCGGCAACGTTCATTGAACATTCAGAAATCGTCATTATAATTGGTCTTCTATATATAAAACAAAACAAGTCATTCTGATTGGTCTTCTAGATATAAAACAAAACAATCGTTTACAAAAGAACTGGGAATAATGGTACAAATGTCAGACAACTTGACTGATCAGATCAAGATGTGTTGTCCCTATTTTTTCCACCACTAGCATTTATTATATATAAGTTAGTTGCGTCATTTGCTTACAAACTTAGGTAAGAGTCACTTGCCTCTTATTAAGCAGACGAGACAAAATTATGGCCTTTTTTATAAGCATATTCTTTTATATGTTTGCAAAGATATTCTAAAGTAATAATAAGCATCAAGTTTTCATCATGTTATATTATTTGTTTGTGTTTAAGTATTAATAATATGAAGTATTGTGAAGCATTCTGGCCTAGCGGCTAGTTTACCGGACTGTCAACCAAAAACCATCTTACATGTCGCGGGTTCTAACCCGGCCACCGACGGATCCCTGTCGCTCTGCAGGTGTTTTGGGCATGTTAACATATTTGCGCCAGCAGGCAGCAGTGTGTTTATAGAGCGCACTGAGCATGCTGAAATAGCATGGATAGAAGCGCTATATAAGTAACCAATTTTAATTTAAGTAAGCAAACTTGGCTATTTTTAGCTGATTTTGGCATCCTTTAAAAAGAAAATGATATGTAAGAATGCATGTGTGCTCCATATAACAATAAATTAAAACACGATGAATAAAGGTTTAACAAAGAATCCGAAAGCTACTACAACATTATAAAGAAAACTAACAGTTATGCGTCCTGCAGATTATGCTACTCACACCATTTTATTATTCGTATCATTGTGTTGTGTTTTTTTTTTTTACTTTCAATTATAAAGTAGTGAAAATTTAATATTTTCAGAGCTTTGTTTATTTATAAGTATATACATATCTCGTTACATGTGCTTGTTCTTTTTTTCTATCTGGCATTCTTTAGTTACTCGGATAACTTCAAACAATTAGGACGAATTATACTTTAATTGTCACAAATAAAATTGACACTGCAATGTAAACTACAACAACACTTATGCCATGAGTTTTTCATTGGCTGAATACATTGGGGTTCTTGATTTTAGATTATAAGTAAATGTTCTTAATCAACGTTATTCATACACTAATCTAAGAAAAAGGACACATTTATTGCGGAGTCTGTACAGGAAAGCAGTTTCATTACTGCAAAACGTTTCATAATAATTGTTTCAGTTTTCGATTCAATGAGGTTAAATGCAATATTATGGATTTTGACTTAAGCTCGGGGGCCATAGGGAAGACTTACTTTAAGAAGGGCGCCGTGAGTGAAACATTTTGTGAACCACTTAAGACGGACCTTTATTTCATAAGGAGAAAAAGAAGGGATGAAGAGGATGAGTTAATAAATTAAATAATGCAATAATCTCGTGTATTGTTTTATGTCAAAGTTCTTTGCTTTGGGACAATATGTATGGTCAATAGAGATTCAGACTTGTAGAAAATACTGATTATAATCTAAAACATAATTTTTTTTTAAACAAATAGACATATTCTTTCTGAAGGAGGCGGGGGGGGGGGAGAGAAGGAGAGAGAGGGGGGGGGGGAGGATTAGTGAAGCAGTTGCTGATATGTTATTCTTGTGTAAGTTTTTTCATGACAACAATTTTTACCTGGCAGTAAGGCAAATGAGCGGTCGCCAGCTGCGACAAGTCACGTGCGAAGTGGCGGCGTTAATAAAAAGAGCGCACACCCCGGTTCGGTCGTTGTCAGCTGACAGTATTTTAATATCACAGTGTTTGCCTGGAGTTCAATAGATCTACAAAATATTTGGAAGAATAACTTTAAAAATGCTGGTTATATTTTGTTTACTTTTTACAGGTAATCTTTAATTGTTTACTTTTTACAGGTAATCTTTATTTGTTTAGCTTACTCTTTGAAAATTCTCAATTTCATTAAAACGTTTATTTTACTTAAAGTAATACACTTACAGTCTAGTCAATAAAAATGTCTTACAAAATGGAATTTAAATCAAATTTATAATTGTCTTATGGCCAATTTTTATTTGGCATTTACATAATAGTCGCTCATATATGTTAATAAGGAAAAACCTTAAAAAATAAAATATACACTGTTGAAGTGATTAATAATTTTGCGTGGTTATAGTCAAATGAAAACTTTTTGTTTATATAAATTTACAGAACAAGTTTCATTAATTAAATCGATGTGCAGTACATCGTATCCTACAGGACTACGACCCCAAAACAAGCGCCGCTGGTTTCGTGGCCCAACTTGATCTTGAATCCCTACACCACCGCCGAATGGTAGACAAAAAAGAACTTTTATATATATATATATATACCTCTCTCTTTCTCTCTATCTCTCCCTCTCTCTTTCTCTCTATCTGTCCCTCTCTCTTTTTCTCTATCTCTCCCTCTCTCTTTTTCTCTATCTCTCCCTCTCTCTTTCTCTCTATTTCTCCCTCTCTCTTTCTCTCTATTTCTCCCTCTCTCTTTCTCTCTATCTCTCCCTCTCTCTTTCTCTCTATCTCTCCCTCTCTCTTTCTCTCTATCTCTCCCTCTCTCTTTCTCTCTATTTCTCCCTCTCTCTTTCTCTCTATCTCTCCCTCTCTCTTTCTCTCTATCTCTCCCTCTCTCTTTCTCTCTATATCTCCCTCCTCTCTTTCTCTCTATCTCTCCCTCTCTCTTTCTCTCTATCTCTCCCTCTCTCTTTCTCTCTATTTCTCCCTCTCTCTTTCTCTATATCTCTCCCTCTCTCTCTCTTTATTTGCCAGAATCCATCCTTGCAGTTGGATCATTAAGTTGTAAAGAAGATTCAGTATAAATAATATACTTTTTTTTTCACTCAAACCCTTATATGTGTTTGATTGGATGAGCGTAGCATGCAATATTCCTCTTTATAGAAGGAGCGTCTGTAATATATAATATAAGATAAATAAACATGTAGAAAATGTTAATTTACAAGTGAACATGATAAAACATAAGTTAATCTTTTCATGTTGTAAAAAAAAAGTAGAAATTTATTTTCTTGAAATATGTCTAGTTTAGATCCAGTGCAGAAATAAAAATACATGTACAAGTAATAGCGACATGTAGACAGTACAAGCTTATGTAGCGCCCAAGGGCAAAAGTTTTATCACCGCCCCATTTCATACTGTAACTACTTGTTTAGTTCTATATTTATACTACATTTGCCACCGCCCTGGAAGTGTCGCCCCTGGCATATGCCCCCTCTGACCCACCTTTTGTGAGGGCATTGCATGTTAATCTAATATAAAATGCATAATTTATACATTCATGATATTACTTTTAAACCATGACACGTTTAAAGTGTCATACTTGTTTACATGTCTTGGCGTGTCTAACTTAACCTTGATATATTTATTATGACTGGGTTAAAGTTTCCTCGATGTTTTTTTGTTTTTTTTAAAGACTCCTTTCCTAACACATAATTAAAGAGTCGTTCATGTAATGTTGTGACAGGGGATGGCGAGGCCAACAGGGTGCAAGATGTCGCAAGCCCAATCTGAGCGTGGACCGGCTTCGTTTAATGGTTCTGCCCTAATGTCACTACGCCCGCACAACATTATTGGCTTATTAGTCTAAGGGCGTGATAGCCGAGTTACTCTTCAGCACAACTGAATTCGCTGCCCGATATTTATATTTGACGGACAGCAGCTTTTTACCTATATCTTCTAGCATGCAAACTTGCAAACCAGGATAACACTTCACAAAACATTCTGTTTTGTTTAGGCTGATGATTTTGTTTATTGGCACGAACAAGTTTAGTTTAATGATATGGCTAAATTATCATCACACAAAGTATATTGTCCTAAATTCTAATTACTCACAGAGACATGTGGCGGAACACTAATAATGGTCTCATAACGATTATTACTCAGTGTCGAACATGAAAGAACATCAACTAATAGCGGGAAATCTTAACATCTAACAATAAAAGGTTTATCATGTAAGTCCACTTACTTAATGTCCAAGTCCTTAATAGTAGAATAATAGTCCCACATAAACAGCAAATGAAATAGTCCAGTGTCTAAGTGGCGTTGCAGCGTCTTCTCAACTCGGTAGTGCTATCGAGACGTGCTCAGCCGTCGGTCTCGTGTCGGACCAGTAGAAGAATGGATAGTCTATTGTCGAAAATTTAGACTTGGTAGACTTAGGTCGAATAAACTAAAAAGATAATCTGTAGACTTAAAACTGCTTTCAGAAGAGGCGGGACCTTCATGACAGTTTCTTAATATGTATATATATATATATATATATATATGTTTTTTCTAACGAAGCAACAAGTTATTAGTACACAATTCGGTAATTAATTGGTGTGCAATATACAGGGCCGGCCTTAACAATTGCGTGGCCCTATGCAAAAACCGATTGCGCGGGGCCCAGTCTGAATAGGAATAAGAATAGTAAGTGAAAATTAAGATTTTCTAATAGAAAATAAATTCATCTTTGCATTTTATTAATTCTTTACTAATTTGAAAATCACAATCAAATTAACTTAACTTAACGAGCTTTGCGTAAAGCTAATTCAAGCAGGATATCATCAAAATTATGTTTACTACATAGATCACGCTTAATATATATATATATATATATATATATATATATATATATATATATATATATATATATATATATATATATATATATATATATAATACACAAACATTCTAGTGAATAAAAATGCCTTGAAAATGGAACTTAAATCTAAATTTCTAATTGTTTAATGGCCAATTTGTATTTGGCATTTACATTATAGTCGCTCATAAATGATATATTTATATTAGGGTGTCCCAAATAAATGAAGTTTTGAAATGTTGATGTCTTACCCCACAGAATATGTCTGTATGGTAACAGTAGTGAACCTGCAAAATTTCAGCTCATTTGGACAATGTTTAGAGGTCCCCCAGAGGTTTAAAATTCCAGATTTTGGTGTAAAATCATTCGCGGTCAAATTTAATACAGCGTTAATGTTGCATTATATGCGAAACTGATATATTAAGTAACACATTGTTGCTTATTATTGTTTATAATATTCAATGAAACAAAATATATAAATCCTGAATGGTTTATATTTTTAAATTTGAAATTGAAGTAAAAAATTATGAAAAACAAAGTTTTATTCATTTTGTCAAGTTAATTGTTGAAAGAATGTCAATCTGCTTGAAAAATAATAATAAGCAATGCAATTAAGCATTCCTAATATTTATCTTGTACTTTGTACTGTAGGGTAGACAAGAATTTTAAAAAGTTCTTCAAATTTAAATTTTAGCCAGCTGTTCACGATTACACTCTGCTAAATGTGTCCGATGTTTGTCAACCACTTGGAGCAAAAATTGTTTTTGTTCTTCGTCCTTGGTGATACTGTCATTAAAGTTTTGTATTAATGCTAGACCTCGCTCTGCAGAGTCATTGATACAAGCCAGATTCTTTACAAAATCTGCTGCAACTTTAAAAGATGGTGTATCTGACCATGCTTCAACAGGAACATCTAGAAAACTGGCATTAATGTTGGATGTTTCAAAAAATGTGGTAGAAGCATGCAAATCAACAACACTTTTCGGTAGTGTTTTTATGAGATGCGGTCCACGTTCTGATTGCATTGTCCGAACAAGGTCAGTTTTTTCTTTGTCTGACAAAAGGGTTGAAAATAACGCAAGCGTCGACAGTTCCGGACTCAAGTACCACGAGTGACGCACCATCATTTTCAATCCAGTCGATCGAAGAACAGCATCATCATATTCGTATAAACGCGGTATCAACAAGATATCATTCACAGGTGCATCTGCGGTTAGCCTGCATGAAAACCATGATTGAAGGTAAACACCTATGGTAAACCGATTAAAGCGCTGAATACCTTGTATTTCTCGAGCTGTTAACTGAAAGATGGTTTCGTTGCCGACAAACTATAGTTCGATTTTCAATGCATAGATTGCTTTCGTCATCCACCTTGCCATATGTAGGGCACCAGGTCTGCGAATGCTGACATCAACCTCCAACCCAACCATTTGTGCAGCAAGCAGAAGAAATTCCAAATAATCATCACGTGAATGACTGACCTCAAGTTGACATTTGATAAATTCTTTAATCAAATTGGACACGATTATCAAAGGGGCGGATCTGGCTTCGGGTGTGTGGTTTAATTCTGGCCATTTTCCTCGAAACCTCTTAAAAAACAAAATCTCTGGTTCAGTGGATGGTCCAAGACATACTTCCAACATGTGATGACGGCATGCCATCCATAATAGATTACATCCCAGGGCTACTTCTAACAGAGTGCAAGCTCCATTGAGTCTTCCAGTATTGGAAGCCGTAGTGTCGAAGCACATGCCGATGACCATAGATTCGCACTTCCACGATTTGATATGTTCATTTACTGCATCAGCAGCTGCCCGTCTTGACCCGGATGCTAACTTGGGAACACCAAGAAGCTTTGTAGTGCCATCGACAAGTGATGAGAGCAGGACAGGTAATCGATCGACATTGTTGGTAACCTCTCCGGTAACATCGAGCAATAGCTTACCATCACAATGAACAATTGATTTTGAGGGAATATAGTCTTCTTTTATACGTGCTGCAGCTTGTTGAAGACGAAGCTTGCGATGACGATGCATTGTGCTCTTGGAAAATACTGTGTCAGATGTCGGAACACCAGCTTCGTTGAATGCGGATGCAAGTATCATTGTAGATTTTCTAATGCTGGTGTTCGTTCTAGCCTGACAATTTAGCATGCTTAGTTTAAAACAATCAAATCTTAAAAAAATATGCACAAGTTTTGCACATTAGGTATTGTATATGTTTTCTCGCATTTATTACATTTTCTAATTAAGAATCACACAATTTCAACTCTAGTTAATGGTAGCAATGAGGTAAATATAAATGATGTTCAAATGAGCTACAACTTCACTAATTCACTCATTGTACTCAAGAGACACATTTCAGGGGGTGAGACACCAAAGATTACAAAATATTTTTTTTTCTATCATTTCTGGGACGCCCTAATATATATATATATATATATATATATATATATATATATATATATATACAATCTACATTGCCCGGCGTAAAAAAAAAAAGCCAGGGCTCAATAAGATGCAAAAAAAAAAAAATAACTGTATAAGCTACTATAAAAATTAAAGCTATAAATCTAATAGTTTAATTATTATTTTTTTTACTGAAAAATTTTAGAAAAGTATTTTAAAATAAATATTGTAATCGGGTAAAAAATAGGCAAGTATTTTTATTTAACAAAAATCTAAATTGCCAGCAGATTTACAATCTTTTGTTTTTTAAAGTTTGAAAAAAAACAGTCGAAACAAAATGTATAGTCTAACTGAAGAATCGAATCTGGTCGCCCGCATAGCATTCCGCTACATTACCCACTGAGCTAGCAAATATACATGTCCGATCATTAGACAGAATATTATAGGCCTAGGCCTAAATATATCAGTGATACAAACTCACGTGATTTCAAATTGACCACTGGAGATCCGTATGCGTACAAACACTCTCTTTTTATATGTATATATATATATAATATATAAGTGTGTCTATACCATATAGTTTATTTTTTTAAATACTGAACAGAATGGCGTACAACTTGCTAGAACTATTATTTGTGTTAGTGCGATGAACATTCTTAAGTTTTACATTTTCTTAAATAATCAAAGTGGTCAGTTCGATAAAAAAACGGGAAAAAAAGACAACTTTTGTTTCCCGTTTACATTGTCATTATCAAATTGGTATCAATATTTGCGCTACAAATAAATGAGAAAAAAAGATGCGGCGGAATAATTTTTATGACGTCATCTAATTTGTGAATGGACACAAATGTTGTTCACGTTTAGGGTTAAATTAACTTTGTAGCGGGAAATGTTAAAGAAAGGAACATAATTTCGTTTTAGATTGTGTCTTAATTTGTCGCGGGCTTTATTTAAATTGTTTAAATTACCGAGAAATATCCCAACTTAAGACTATAGGGAAAAATTCATTCGTGTTAAATTAACTTTGTAGCGGGCACTGTTTAAATTGCAGGGATAAAAGTTATTAATGCATGTGTAGAAATATTTTATTTGAAATTAATTGTAACGGTTCGGAGAACCAAGCACACATATGCTAGTAATTTATATTTATAAATTATCTATATACATATATATATATATATATATATATATATATATATATATATATATATATATATATATATATATATATATTGTCATATATATTGTTTTTCCAAGAATTGGAACAGGCAATGTTTATTCTTCTTCCCCCTCTTTTTCTCACTAAACAGGATTTTGTGGGCGGGGCTTAGGCTTCCGATCGCTGGACGTTTAGTAGGAAGACAAAAGATTCTACTTAATGTTGGGATTCGGTGTTGATCTTAAATTCTCAGGGTCTGGGAACGACTCATTATTTAATAGGGGAAGTTCCTATCGTTTTGTTATGAGTTTTGTAATGATACCATGATTTTCACCCCTACTGGTAATGGGTCTGTCCCTTGCACCACTCGGATAGTATTTAATGATTTGTTTGTCTGAAAGACAGAGAGTTTCAAAATATGTTCCTTTGAGAACGTTTGTGTTCGCACTATTTTATTCTAACTGAACATAATAGATATATTGTATATATTGAACATATCACCTAAATTAAACTATCAACAACAGTTACACTGAAGCTTCCTTGTCAAGTTACTATTCTATTGTGTTGTATACATTACTATAAGAATTATCTACTACTCTAATGTCCAGGAAAGGAACTGTTGGAACACAAATCATGAGTTTGTGCCCAGGACTATAAGAAGAGTTCGTGTAATACTGAAACATAAATAATTATAATTAAAGTCTCCCCTAGGACTAACAAGAATTATCAGCAAGATCTACACAGCTCTGGCTACAAGGGGATTGTGGACGTAACAATATTAATATATATATATATATATATATATATATATATATATATATATATATATATATATATATATATATATATATATATTCGCTTCTGTATTTTATTTTACTATATTGTTAGAAAGGCAAATTCTTCGCAATGCTAAAATTTTTTCCCAGCATACTGACAGCTGCTGCAGACACGCGCTTAGTTACCATTTGCAGTTTTTCGGCCGGATTATAAAACTTTTTTTTCATTCTATTGAGTTTCTGAAAGGGAAGCTCCACACATAAACTTCATTAGAGGTGACACAAATACAGATTGGCTGTTCTAACATTTATTATATTATTATATTTTTATATTCTCAGTTTAATGTCGGTGTTTGGAGCCACTTGTACCAATTCTGCTACATGTGTAATCTCGACTCACACAACTGGAGCTTGTGATTTAACATCAAAAGTGTGTACTTGTGATAGTACTTCTGCGGCTGTACGTACTGGATGTGGAAGTAAGACGTTTCTTTCATGCAGCTCCTACTTTGCATATTACCTAGTTCTCTGCACAAAGCATATATATATATATATATATATATATATATATATATATATATATATATATATATATATATATATATATATATACTAAAATACAATTAATAACCAATTATGTTTACTTTCATATCATAACGAGCTTAGTGAGTGTTACATTTGATTCAAAACGTTTTATACAGTTCAAAGTAAATAATTTGTATATTTCATTTCCTTAGCAGTCATTGTTTACTAAATGTTTTACTTAATTAGGTAAGTTGACCAAGCCTACAATAGCACAACCGTCCGGTTACAGTACTGTCGTGTTGGAAGGAAAGAGTGCCACATTGACATGCTCTTCGCCAGAGGGCGCTACACTATTTGAGTGGACTTTTAACGGCACTGTTATAGGTGGAGCTAATGCAAGCACGTACACAATTGTAGCTGCATCAACTTCAGACGTCGGCATTTACAAGTAAAATACGTTTACTTTAACTTCAAAGATAATAATTTGTAACATTTTTATTCATATTTACATTTGATAATGATTAAATGTCAGTTACTAAATTCTAAAAAAAGTATTATCTTAATTTCTAAGAGAAAAACAAATTTAAAAAAGCAGTTGAGCATAAAAACGTTAGACGAAGTTAATATAATATCCTTTCTCAGATGCCTAACCTGATTGAGCAAGGAGTACATCCGTTTACTCTAAGAATTTTTTTCTAAAATCTGAAGCATTTAAACACAATAATATATGTAGCATTTTTAAAGATAAAAAGTAGGGCATTTCCTATATCTAAACAATTAGGGCCTTTTTGAGATAAAACTTGAGTCCCTTTCAACAATGAAAAACGCGGATTTTTACTTCCTTTATTTTAAGTTGCATTTTTTGTCTGTCTGTCTGTCTGCAATGGTGCGAAAATTGGCTTCAATTTTTCGACCACTTCCCATGGTCCAATCAAGCTGAAATTTATACAGCAGACTTGGGTCGCCTATCGATACATCATATATAATTTTCAGTTAAAACGACTTAATATTACTACACTTATGCAATATTCATTTCTTAAAAGAAAGTATTAGAAACATGTTGATTTCGCGTTAAAAATGCCTGTGCAACTTTTTATACTTTTTCGGCGCAAAGCTAGAAAAAAAAATTATGCGCTAAGATTATTTTAGAACAATTCATACAGAGTAAGGAGATATTTTTGAGATTTGCGACACATATATTTTTTTATTACATGATGGTAAACTTAGTTTGCAAATAAAGGGAGTATGATAAAAACTGTGTTTTTATAATTTTCTTGTTTTATTGATAAGACACGGGACCTTTACACGTATAAAAAATTGGTATCTTATAATATTAAAAAGTTGTCTAAACTGAATGGAATGGACATAAAAAGAACAACAAGAGGTTGAAGGAACGTACACAAATTCATCAAGTAGCACTACGTCATCTAAGTCATACAAAAAACGTGCAATGAACCTTGAAGCTATAACTGTACGCTTTCTCCAGCTGTCGGTACTGCTCTAGAAGTGAAGTTGTCTTCTACAGAAAATATATTACTGTAAGAGACTCGCACATAGAAGACACAGGCGTGCTTAGTCAGCGTTAGACTGCATGCATTTATTGATATAACATTGTAAGAAAATGTCACAAAAGATGAAACTGGGCCTCGATTATCTACTCTACTTTGAGTACAAAAGAAAAATCAACTTTTTTTTTGTAACTGGACGTAACAAAAGTTAGTTTGTGTGCAACAGAAAAATCTCAATGAACACAAATAATAATACATTTAAAATAGTAAAACATAATGTTATAAATACAAGCAATCAAACGTTGTATACATGTAATTTTGAAAACTATACAAATTAAAATTAAAGTTAGCTAATGTAATATTAATGTACTTACTAACAATGTGTTAAATTGTAGCTTTCACTCCAATTCTTTTGGCGGTTGACTAGGGTTTGATTTTTAAGGCCAGCGGGAACTCACTTCGTTCTGAGAGTGATAAACAGTCTGCAGCAGTTTTCCAAGTTTGGTTAACCTGTCCTGATACCATTCAAAAGTTCTCAATAATAACATTAATTCAAAAACCAACTCCTTGACTGTTTAATAAATGAAGAAACTTTATTATAACTTGCAAATCAAACGATGTTAGTGAAAAGAATACACATGGCGATAATAGGTGTACAAGGCGTAGTGTCCTTCTGTCAGAGGTGCCTAAGCGGTAAAGAGAGAGAAAAGTCCGCGTCTCTATCTTATATAGTACCTAAAAAGCCCGCGAAATGACGTCAGAGGTTAATTGCATATTCCTCCGCGTTAGCGTCTCGTCCTAAACTGGTTTAAGCTGGTTTCAAGAGTGAGACGTTTAAAGCCTAATTAGATTTTAGTCAACGAAGAAAAATAAACAGTCGTGTCCCGACAATTAAAGTATTTTAAAAGATAAACTCTGTCGAGGGATTAATAAAAGGGTGTTTTAAACTATGTATGCACTGTAACCTAACACCTCCCTTCCACAAAAAGAAAAGAAAATTTGTCATCTGTGATGGGGAATTTTCTTTTAGCCATCACGTTTCCTAACAATAATAGTACGACTGTCAGTATAGATGTCCAAACAAACAGTATATGTAATAGAATTTAAGTGCGCACTAGGCACATTTAACAATCAAAATTAGTGCACATTAGGTACAAACAAGACAAGTGTTTATAAGGAATAAAATAAGTGCTCATTAGGCACATTTAACAATAAAAAATTAGTGCACATTAGGCACAAACAATACAAGTATTTATATAACAACAAGGAACAAAGTAAGTCATTATGCACACAATAAAGTAAAAACAAACAAGATCAAGAACACATATACGTCAGTCTACGAAAGAGTGATGTCTTCTTTCGTATAACGAGTATATACTGATGTGTTGTTAACTAGGATGTTGTATGTTACCTTATCCATAAGTTACTTATATCGACCTTAGTTACTACCTAAGTTCAAACGTGCTTCCTTATAGTTTGTTTTACCATTGATCTATTCCTTAACAACCATGTTATGTAGTAATCCTTTGCTACAGATATCAGATAATAACTAGTCATAGATTCTTACCCAGCCTAAGTATTAACTTTACCTACATGAGGTTACTCAGGTTTTAATAATCTTAATGACAACCAAATATTTTAATAATATTCCAAATACTTTAATAATATTTTAGTTCTTATTTCTTTTTATATTATCTATCTTATTTATAGATAATTTAAAAGAATGAATGATGTAGTGTGAGAGTTTATTTCTAATATTAAAGTATTATTTTAACCCATAGATTTATTGATCATTAAAAATGATTGTAACAGTAATATTAATACTGAATCAGTTTACGTCAATAATCATTAACATTAATAGTTATTTTTAACCAATCAAGACGTTAGCTATTCGCTCTTTATAGTACAAGTTTAGTGTTTTTATTTACAACGGAATTAGTTATCCCTAAAATAGTAAAATACCAGTGTCCGTAGAGACATTTACTCAACAACTCTAGTTAAATGTACAGCTCATTTAACCTTAGATTTTTCAAGAAAAAACCACAGTGACCGTAGTTAGTTAAATGTTGTTTTTTTTTACTTAATCTTTACCTTTTAAAAGTATAATTTCTTAAGAGTATAACCTTTAAGTTGATGCTTCCAGAGTATTTACCTCTGTAACTAAATCTTAGCTTTCATTTCGTTTTAAATCCAGTTATTCAGTTATTAAGTCTTTCCATTGCTTACAAGATTTTTAATTCAATGTTTAACTCTTTTTTAAAAGTTTAGTCATAGAATTTATATCTTTAATAGAAAACATTTGACTTAATTCTTAATTACCTTTTTACAAGAAAAGAGTATTTCTCATTTATTTTAGTAAGTGCAACCAATTTAAACCTTAAGCTATCCGTTTAAAGTTTAACTTTAGAGTTCTAACCAGGTTTGTTAGATATTACTCCTCAAGCAAATTACCATTATCACTCTCTTTTTAAAATTTTATGTTAAAATTTTAAGTTCTTTTGATTTAAAGGTTTTTAAGTTTAAGGATGCTCTTTTTTTTTTTTTCTAAAGATGTGTACGCATTGACCTTTTTTAGTACGAGTTACCTCTTTTTAATTTGTAAGTGTATACATTGAACCTTTTTAGTGCAAGACGTTTCTTTACTATTTATATTAGTATAAGTGCCATTGTGTAAACGTTAACTTTTTTGAGTTTTTACCAAACAAAATATAAACCTATCAAGTTTTAGTACTTGTTACGTCTTTTCTTCTCTATTTAATTGATGAACATCACATAGAGGTATTCTTTTATCTCACCACGGCTAGCTCTCTTAATACTCAGGGTGCGTAACAATAACATCAGATAATAACTCTCAATGTAGTAAATAATAATCAAACTTTAATTACCAACTAATATACAAGGATGCGAGGTATATAACAGTAATTCTAACAGCCACACAATTAACTATTAAGACCGTCCTCTATATCAATACAACCGGCCTCAACAAACTACTAGCCTATACTAACTATCGTTGCTATCTCACATAACCAAAACATGTGTACCCACAAAACAACTGACGTCATCACTCTTTCGTTCAAAATGTGCATTCTCTTGCGCACCAATTACTACATTCATATTTACGCTACATTACCCACTTCACCCCCTAAAAAATAATCTTTCTATTATATACAATTTCCTGTATTTCATACACAAAATACTACCCAATCTACCACATATATAATCAAATATATATATAATCAAGATTCATACTCAAAATCATTTAACATCAATATCAACCAATTATTATATTAAATAATAAGCTTAATTAATCCAATTAACAACAATGTTCGTTATAGCGAGTCTGTTATGATGACGTTGTTTGAAAAATCACAACACTAATCAACCTTGTCAATTTGGTCCATTTACAAAAAGAATTCAGTCCTATGCAAGTTTATTACAAAAACGCCGTTCAGTTCCATTTCTTCTGTACCACTTAGTTATAATTGTCTTATAGTTCATACACCTGTAGTTCCACTGTACATTAATTCATATTGTACTCTGAAGAACACACATCCATAAGCCATGTCATTTCACCTGGTTGCATAGTTATATAGTTTCAATCCCTTAGTGAGAATCAGTCCTTTGACATCACGATTCAAATCCCAAACGAATAACGTACGGTGATGACGTACCAGAATGGCTTGAAGATACGCCTTCCAGTATTAAGCAGTTTTTTTATAGGTGTTTTAGGACAAACGACCCATACTAATCAACAACTGAAGACACTTCCGGATCATCAGAACCCGTCCTCTCACAGACCAAGCTATGGAAAAACAAAAAAATGTAACCCATTATAATAACTGAACAAACATTTTAATACACTAAACGCGTAACGCGAAAAAGAAATCTGGTGTAAATGTTAAAACATACAATAACACCAATACCACTGTAAATATAACTATGTACATCTAGAAAGACAGTCAGCCACTATATTCTGCTTCCCAGGTATCGTTTGCACAGTAAAGTTATAGTCCTGTAAAATCAAACTCCACCTATCAACCCTTCCATTCTTTAATTGTTTTGAAGTAATAAATGCTAAAGGAGCATGATCAGTACACAGTGTAAAATGTACCCCCAATAAATATCTATCAAATTTAATTATGCTCCAAACAATCGCAAGTCCCTCTTTCTCCACCGTGGCATACCTAAGTTCCCCTTTTCTAAGTTTCCTGATAATATATTGTACAGGGTGTAAAATACCATTATACTCCTGTGCTAAACATCCCGCAACTGCAGTATTTGATGCATCAGTGCACAATACAAAAGGTTTGTTCACATCAGGAATTCTAAGAATCGGTTTATTTGAAAACACCTTCTGAATTAATTCCAGTGCCCTATTGCATTCTTCTGACCATTTGATTTTGTTAGGTTCTCCCTTTTTTTATTAATTTTGACAATGGATCAGTTATGTTAGCAAAATTTGAAATGAACTTTCTGTAAAAATTACATAAACCCAATAAACTCCTAACTTCCTTTTTAGTTTTAGGTATCTGTATATTTAAAATCCTAGAAACTGTCTCATCCAAAGGCTTAATAGAATTACCAGCAATTTTATGTCCCAGGAAAGTTATATCCTCCAACCCTATTTCAATTTTTGTGGGCTTTATAGTTAAGTTATTATCTCTCAATATCTGAAAAATGTCCTTTAAACTCTTCAAATGCTCCTCCCAAGAGTTGCTGAAAATACATATGTCATCCAGATAAAAAATTACATCATTCCTATGCCCAAACAAAGTATTCATCATCCTGTTAAATGTAGCCGGAGCGTTAACCAAACCGAAACTCATGACATTCCATTGGAATAAACCAAAAGGAGTGATAAAACTTGTAAAGGGTTTAGATCTATCAGTGAGTGATATCTGATAATAACCCTTTGACATGTCCAGCTTTGTAAAAATCCTAGCATTAGCCAACTTAGTAAACATGACTTCCATGTGCCCCATTGGATAAGCATCAAACTGAGTAATCTTATTTAATTTCCTATAATCTACACAAAGTCTAAGTGTCCCATCTTTTTTTCTTATCAGTACCATAGGTGATGCATAAGGCAAGTCTGATGGTTCTATCATACCCATAAGTAACAACTCATTTATTTCTTTTTTCAATTCTTTTTCAAAGTGTATAGGTACTGGATATTGTTTCATTCTTATTAGTTTATTATCTGTCAACACAATGTCATGTTCAATAACTCTAGTATGCCCTGGTAAATCTGAAAATATTTCCTCATACTCCTGCATTAATTCCTTAACCTTTAACCTTTCATCTACTTCCAATTTAGACAAATCTACATCTTTCTCTGATTGTTTTTTCTTAATTTCTACTGTTTGTATCACTTTGGTATCCTCTTCCTCCCCATCTTCAACCAATATACCACAGCACAATCTACCATTAGTATCCTGTCCACTAACAATCTGCAAAGGTTCCTCAAAATATTTTTTTAGCAAATCAATGTGCAATACTTTTAGTTTATCCTTAACCAACACTTCATAATCTACATCATTAATTTGTCTAGTAACCTTATATGGTCCCAACCACTGTGTAAAAAACTTTTTTTCTTTACTGGGCAACAAAACTAACACTAAATCATCAGGTTTTAATACTCTCAATTTTCTATTTTAATTAATTCTATCATAACACATCATGTGTTTCTTTTCTGTGTTTTTATTAGCTTTTTCACAAGATTTTATGATATTTTCTCTGATTTCTATCACCGTTTCATAGGCAGATTTATCATTTCCCTTTTCACCACTATCCACTAAATCTTTAAAAATTGCCATGGGTCCTCTAGGATTGGCACCATAAACCAATTGAAAAGGAGAAAACCCTGTACTTTCATGTTTGGTTTCTCTATAAGCAAATAAGATGGATGGACTAACCAAATCCCAATCCCTTGGTTTATCGTTTGATATTTTTGACAAAGATTCTTTCAAAGTTTTATTAAACCTCTCGCACATCCCATTACACTGAGGGTGATATGGTGTAGTGAATTTTTGTTTTACCCCAAACATTTCCAAAAATTATTTTGTTAAACTTGATGTAAACTGTGTACCCCTGTCTGAAATAACTTCATTTGGAAAACCCATTCTAGTAAATATAAGATACAAGCACTGTGTTATATCTTTAGCCTCTATTCTTTTAAACGGAATAGCCTCAACCCATCTAGAACAAATATCCACCATTGTGAGAATATATTATCTATGACCTCTAGCTGACATAATAGGTAATGGACCCACTAAATCAATGGCTACCTTGGCAAAAGGGTCTTTGAGCAGCTACGCCAACCTGTAACGGAGCCTTAGTAGTATTACCTTTTGATCCTTTTAATTGACAAACTTTACATTTCTTTATTTTTTCTCTTACATCATTTGCTAAGTTAGGCCAAAAATTGTACATTAAAATTCTATTTTTAGTTTTAGATATCCCCATATGTCCCGCCAAAGGAATGGAATGAGCTAAATCCAAAATCATGCCTCTATATTTCATTGGAATCACCACCTGTTTTAAATATTTCCCTTCATCATGTGCTATTCTGATCAATATATTAGTTTCTTTGTCTATTATGAAATGAGCTTTGCCCCCTGATTTATTTGATTGCATTGCTGCTTTAAATAATCCCTCTAACTCAGGATCTTCCCTTTGTTCTCTAGCTAATGTCATTT
This sequence comes from Anisus vortex, assembly GCA_949126835.1. Classification (NCBI taxonomy): domain Eukaryota; kingdom Metazoa; phylum Mollusca; class Gastropoda; family Planorbidae; genus Anisus; species Anisus vortex. The sequence continues at coordinate 9,933,378 of OX421498.1, read as the reverse complement.
TATCTATTTGTAAACTATTGATATCTCCTTCAATAACATTATTATTTCTGTTATTTTCACTTTCCTTTATGTTTTCTACTTCTCTATCTCCCTGATCCATTTCATTGCTATCAGTAATATGTTCACATTGTTCTATAGCTACACTATTATCACTAACCAACTCATGACTGACAATCATATTACTATGGCATTCCTTTTCACTACTCATATGTATTCCTGTGCAATTTTCTTCTTTCCATTTTTCTATTTCTTCATCTGAACAACACTTAACTCCCTCTACATTTCCTACAATTAAATCTATTGGTGCTCTTTGAACAACATATGTCAATACCTTTCCCTTCAAAAATGGTGTGTCTATATCCACATATGCCTTTGGTAAATTTATGTATCTCCCATCAAAAGATTGGCATTTCCCAAAGTCCCCTGTATATTGATCTGCCCTCACAAATTCTGATTTTACACATAGAATAGAACTACCACTGTCTCTCAAAGTATTCACAGGCCTATTATTTACATATCCAGGGTACAATTGAATACCCTGTTTCCCTGACACAATAGCATTACAATGATCATTACCATTTCTGTTCTCTTTATGCTTCCTATGATCTTTCCTATCTTTATCATTCCCAAAATAGTTACTGCCTTTGTTCTCCACGCTACCATTATTTTGTTTACACTCTCTATCATTATGGTAATGTGACTTACATATGTAGCAATATGTTTTTCTTTGAGTCCTATCTCTACAGTTCCTAGCCAAATGATTTTCTTTTCCACATATAAAACACTGAAAACCCTTCCTACCATCCAATGATTTACTCCTAACTCTTCTCATGGACTGATTATTATTATACCTGCTGAAACACACTATCTCCTGGCTAATATCTTTATTTGAAAGTGGTGCATTTGGGTGAGCCAACTTATAATTCCTAATCAATTTCACCGATTCATCAATAGTTTTAGGTACTCTTTCTTGTATGAATGCCTTTAACCCAGTGTCCAGTGTACGAATAGCCCTATCCATGATAAAAAACCTCTTTAAATCCTCAACTGTATTGTTTACTTTTGCGCATTGCAACAATTTGTCTAAAGCATTTTCCAACATGTCAAAATAATCCCTGGGATCACTCGATTGATTTAATACAATTTCAAAGAATATTTTTCTATAATTGGCCTATGTACTGCCGTAATGAATAAGCAATTGTGTCTTAGCATGTATGTACTCTTTTTGTTCTAAGCAGATTTTCGAAGGGATTTCCGATGAGAAACCTCTCCCCAACAACCCCGACCAATGGTCTTCTGGAAACCTATTTAACTCCATTTCCCTCTCAAATTTCCTTATATAGGTGTCTATATCACACACTTTTTCATTGTATGTCTGCATCGTAAACCTGGCCATTGCATTTAACAACCCCCTATCTTCTCTCCTACCTCCCACTACTAGCGGTGCAGATACAATGCCAACATTCATGTTTATCTCGGCCTGTCTATTCAGTATTTCCAACTGCAATTTAAGTTCCCTTTCTTTAGATTCCCTTTCTTTCTCTTTTTCTGCCCTTTATTTCTCTTTTTCTGCCCTTTCTTTCTCTTTAGCTTTTTCCTCAAATTCCCTTTCTACATTTTTGTTGTGCACATAGTCCCTCCATTTTTTCTCGACCCAATCATCTAATTCTCTTCCTATATAACCACATTTCTCCCCTGCCTTTACCAATTCTAAAAAAAACTCATTTGAAATGCATTCCATTTCAACCAAAAATTTTCCCTAATCCAAATACACACAAATACAATAATATAATAAATAATAATAAGATACACAATATAATAAAATAAGTATGACATTACAGATAGAAGGATTCAACGATAGAGTACAGCATATGTTACAATGACCAACACTCAAACACCGCTATGACACAATACAAACTAAACAACACTACTAAACAAATATCTACATGTGCTTTATGTTAATGAAGGCTATTTTCTCACCTACCGTTATACGCTGTTAGGATCCTTCACTAACACAAACCACAGGCAAATCTACAGGTTACTAATGTGTCAATGATTTAGAAAATAAATCTAGACACACTGAAATACAACATAAACATAAACACCAGACTTATCTTATCAAACTCCTGTCCTCCTCTTTTCCCCAATACACAGCACGTCTGGAGTGAACAGGTCCAGTGATGCTCCTTCGGTATAGTCTGGCCACAGTAACCGCAATAGTGTAAGCTCAGGCAATTCAGTTCTCTTCTGACTTCTCAATGGTCACCTTTACTTGTAAACAGAAACCGTTACGCTAGTCCTCTATGTCCCCTTCAACTATCGATTTGTTCGGTACGGCTGATCTTGTGTAGTCTTTTCTTTGTTCTGTACTTTTCTCGCTGGGCTGTCAGTATAAGTTAGACGACCTTCCTTTCACGCTGGGCTGTACTTTCACGTTGAGCTGACAATCTATGTTAGACCACCTTCTTTTCACGTCGGCTGTATTTCACGTTGGGCTGTATTTCACGTTAGGCTGTATGTCACGTTAAGCTGTATTTCACGTTAGGCTGTATTTCACGTTAGGCTGTATTTCACGTTGGGCTGCCAAATATGTTAGACTACCTTCTTTTCACGTTGGGCTGCCAAATATGTTAGACTACCTTCTTTTAACGTTGGGCTGCCAAATATGTTACCTCTTTTCTTCTCTATTTAATTGATGAACATCACATAGAGGTATTCTTTTATCTCACCACGGCTAGCTCTCTTAATACTCAGGGTGCGTAACAATAACATCAGATAATAACTCTCAATGTAGTAAATAATAATCAAACTTTAATTACCAACTAATATACAAGGATGCGATGTATATAACAGTAATTCTAACAGCCACACAGTTAACTATTAAGACCGTCCTCTATATCAATACAACCGGCCTCAACAAACTACTAGCCTATACTAACTATCGTTGCTATCTCACATAACCAAAACATGTGTACCCACAAAACAACTGACGTCATCACTCTTTCGTTCAAAATGTGCATTCTCTTGCGCACCAATTACTACATTCATATTTACGCTACAGTACTGTTGATTAATTCACCATGTTTTTTTTTTTGTTTTTTTATCACTTACCGAAAGAAAACACCTCACAGTAGTCATAATTGTCAGTTGTCATAAGTACAGACAATACAGACAAACATATAAAACGCCATAAGGGAAAAAATCATAATACTAATAATCAAACGCAATTAAAAATGTACATTACTCATTGAATTAATGCGTGTTAGTTTTTGTGTTGCAAACTGTTATGATACTTTTCTCTTGTACATTAGCAAAGTATAATTAAGCAGTGTATAAAAGTACATCTCAATAAATTGTATTATATACATGGGGGTTTGGGGAAAACACAATTGTTTTTAAGATATATTTTCTTTTTAATACAACATGCAAAATAGAATAAAAATCATATCAAGAAGGCATCCAGAGTCGGCTGAGGGTGTCGGCATAAACATTTTCACACCCCCCCCCCCCCTAACGTGTTGGATTGTCAAATTTTATGACTGTAAGAATAATTGCCACCTAAGCAGTCGTTGGTTCTGCTTTACCCTGGCCAGGAAAGTTAGTGGGTTATGATCAGTATTGACTATTATGGGAAAACTGGACCCATTCAAGTAAAAGTCAAAGTGTTTTAATGAGATCAAAATTCCTAGAAGTTCCTTTTCAACCGTACTATAGACCCGTTCATGCTTATTAAATTTCTGTGAGTGATAACAGATGGGGTGTTCTAAATTATCTTCACCTATCTGACATATAACAGATCCCATACCTGTGCCACACGCGTCTACGTATATTCGGAATTGCTTATTAAAGTCAGGGGTCACTAACACTGGTGCGCTAGCCAAAAACAGTTTTTAGTGCCTCAAATGCCGAATTACACTGTTCGGACCATACATATTTTGTGTTCTTTTTAAGAAGTTCAGTTAGCGGAGCCGCGATTACCGAAAAGTTTTCACAGAATTTCCTATAGAACCCTGCCATTCCTAAAAAAAACCTAATCTGTTTCTGGTTCTGGGGTATCGGTACCTCCAGGATAGCCTTAACCTTTGCGTCAATAGGCTTCACCTGCCCTCCTCCCACTATATGACCCAAAAACTTAATGGTAGCATGGCCAAACTGACATTTTGCAAGATTAATGGTTAGGTTCGCAATATCTAGCCTTGTAAAAAGTTTTCTCAACTGTGCAAAGTGGCTAACAAAATCCCTACTATATACTATGATGTCATCTAGATATGCGTCGCAGTCCTTGACCTCCCTAGTAATAGTATTAATCAACTTCTGGAAAGCTGCTGGAGCAGTCTTCAAGCCGAATTGCATAACCTTATATTTGTATAGGCCATCGGGTGTTATAAAAGATGAGATATCCTGTGCCCTGGCAGTTAAATGAATCTGGAAATATGCGGATAACAGATCAATCTTAGTGACAAAGATTGAGTTACCCACCCTGTCGATTAAATCATCTATACGCGGTATTGGGTACGAGTCTGATCTGACAATGGAATTTAACTTTCTATAGTCCGTGCAGAAACGGAGGGTACCGTCTGCTTTGAGAACTAACAGAACAGGGGACGCCCATTCGCTGTCGCTATATTCGATCATGTGATTGTCTAGCATAAACTTTACCTCCTCGCGAATTACCTTTAGTTGCTGCGGGTTTACTTGATATGGATGTTGCCTTATTGCCTCTTCAGAACCTACATTAATGTCGTGCTCGAATAAGTGTGTCCTGCGTGGTACATCACTTAAGAGAGTAGAGAAGTCATTCAGTAAAGCGCGTATTTCATTAGCTTGATCAACTGACAAGTGATCTACTTTACTCGCGAAGTCCCGTAGAGTGTTACTGTTCTTTAGCTTACTCTCGGCGAAGTCTTCGTCTAACGCGGGTTTTTCTCCCGTTTTTTGTATCACCGGCGCCATGGGTGAAATTTCCGTGCATTTTTGCTTTTCATTTTCTCTACTATGGTACTGTTTCAACATGTTTACATGTACCAATCGCTTGGTTTTCCAGCGGTCAGGTGTTCTAATCAGATAGTTTACCTCCCCAATTCTCGAGTCTATGGCATATGGACCAGTGAATTTAGCACAAAGGGGTTGACCGGGAATAGGTAAGAAAACCAAAACTTTTTCCCCTGGTTGAAAAATTATGTCCCTAGATTTCCTATCATACCAGGTTTTCATTTGGCTCTGTGCCTTTTGTAAATGCCTTTTTGATACCTTATAGGCATTATATAATATATTCTTAAATTTTGAGACATAGGTGAGCAGGTCAGTTTGCTCATTTTGTTTCAACAAATTTTCCTGCAACATTTTGAGTGGACCACTTACCGTGTGTCCGAATATGAGTTCAAATGGACTAAAGCCCAGTGAATCCTGTACGGCGTCCCGTGCAGCGAATAACAAAAGAGGCACACCGGTATTTCAGTCTTTCTCATTCTCCGTGCAGTACGTACGCAGCATTGTTTTTAGCGTTTGGTGGAACCTTTCGAGAGCGCCTTGCGACTCTGGGTGGTAGGCGGTTGCTTTTCGATGCTCAACACCAAGACTACTGATAATTTGCTCAAACAGTTTCGACGTGAAGTTCGTTCCCTGGTCTGACTGAATAGACCGAGGTAGCCCGTAACTTGTAAAGAACTCGACGAGTGCGTCAGTGACCTTTCTCGCGGTGATGTTCCGTAGAGGAATTGCTTCAGGGAATCTTGTGGAGGCACACATTATGGTCAGTAGGTACTGGTGTCCTGATCTGGTTTTCGGTAGTGGACCAACACAGTCAATAAGAATTTTACTGAAGGGTTCCCCGAACGCGGGTATAGGGTGTAATGGAGCGACTGGTATCTTCTGTTTAGGCTTGCCTATCAGCTGACAAAAAAGACAGCTTCTGCAGTATGTCACGATGTCTTTATGTAATCCTGGCCAGAAAAAGTAGGGGAGAACCCGACGATAGGTCTTGGAGACTCCCATGTGTCCATCATAAGGCAAATCATGAGCGATACGCAGGATATCATTTCGATAACGGTTTGGAACGATGATTTGGTGTGTTTCGGACCAACCTTCGTTAATCTGGTCGTCGCTTGGTGTCCATTTACGCATTAGCAGGCCATTTTTTAGGTAGTAGCACACTGCTAATTTCTCTGCTTCAGGTTCGGTGACAGCTTGCTCACGAAGCCTGGCAATGTTCACGTCGTCTTTTTGTTCCTGGATGAGTTGATGTCTAGAAGACATGTTGATATTGGTCTCAGAGGTGGTGCCGTGGAGTAGGTTGGCGAACTGAGTCGTGCCAATATCTGACTCTTGCAAGCTGGAGTTCTGTTCCGCTTGGGCTTCTCTGGACTCTGCTTTCTTCTGCTGCTTTCATTGTTTCATGCCCCTAGTGACGGCACAAGTAGGGTGTACATTGTTAATTTTGCCCACACCAATGTCACTGGACGAATTGGGGTCTTGTACCTTTGCTGAGCCTAAGGATGATAAGACTGAATCTTTCTTTATGCTATTCAAAATCACCTTAACGCCAGCTAGGTCATTTCCAATGAGGAGTGCTATACCGTCAATTGGAAGGGCTGGCTGTACTCCGACAACCACAGTACCAGATATCAGTTCCGTTTCTAGCTGTATCGTGTGTAGTGGCACGCTTGTCTTGCCCATCTCCACACCTCTCAGGAGTACCTTTCTACCTGTGAATGAATCACTGGAAAGTGGTAATATACCTTCTAGAAGAAGCGACTGGGATGCACCCGTGTCTCTCAACATTAGAACTTTACTCCGACTGCTTCCATCTCCTGGCATGGATACATAGCCTTCATGGATGAACGGTCTGAATTCTCTCAGAGTGTTGTTCTCTGGTGGACTTTTACTGGTCTGTTCTGCCTTTATCTTTGAACTACCATCAGCTAGCTTGTTTTTCTGTGGACTTAGGTTACAGTTTGTAAATATAGTTGATGTAATTTTACAATCATTCTCATTTTTACATTGTACATTATTATGCACTAACTCGACCTTTTTTTTGGCTTCACCACCGGATCTCTTGCCTCTTATGTGGTTTGCTCTCGTGCGTCGCTTGGGCTTACGTGACCCCTTATCACATGAGTGAGGAGAACTCTCTGTCACTACCTGACTACTTTTCATATGATCTTCCTTCTGTTTGGCTTTGCAGATTGGAATAGACCAATCTTTCATTGTCACACAATTAGCTTTTAGCTTGATGTTAGAGGTTTCGTCATTTCCTCTTAAATTTTGTCTTCCGCTTTTTGCCTTCCTATTGCCATTTGTTTCACATACTGGTTTGGGTGTAAATATGTCCTCTCTACTTAGAGTAACACAAGTAGCTGCAAATACCTGTTTTGGTTTTGCTGGCTTCCCATTCAGTACAAAACAGTTTTGTTTAGTATGTCCCTCTTTCTTGCAGTATGCACATACAAGTTTCATAGGTTTCACATTTCCATCATTTGCATTATTTACAGTCCTAAAGTTATTGGAGTTGTCCGTTTTATTTCGCCTGTCAGAGTTAAATTTCTGGTTATGGAATTGCTCTTGTTTATTTCTAGATTGATGTGATTGTTGTGAGTTTTCTCGGAGATCTCTTGTAGGATATGGATGTAAAAGTACAAATTCATCTGTCAATCTGGCTGCTTCCGTAGCTTTAGCCACCTCCCTGTCTGCAATGTGCAGTTTAATATCAGTTCTTGTGCAGTTTAGGAACTCTTCAAACAAAATAACCTCTTTAAATTCTTCATAAATATTATTTACTCTCCTGGAGCGTAGCCACCTGTCCAGATATTTTTCCTTTTGCCAAAGAAAATCTGCATAGGTCTGTTGACTACTTTTTCTTAGTTCTCTAAACTCTCTTCGGTATTTTTCCGGTCTACCTTCATAAACACGTAAGACCTTTTGTTTAATACACTCATAGTCATTGCTTTCTTGTTCACTCAGTGCCAAAACAACGTCCTTTTCCCTTACTTCAGTTAATGCCGATCTAAGAATTAATGTCATTTTATCCTTTGAAAATTCATAGTCTTTGGCATTTCTTTCCAGCAATAAAAAAAAAATCTTCAGGGTCGAGGGTAGAAAATTTTGGAACATATTGTAAATACTTGGCCAGCTCAATGTTTGAGATTTCTTTATTTGGCGGGCGAGCATTAAGCGTTCTGCTCTCTGCCTCTATTCTAACCATTTCGATTCTTTGTTGCATTTCTATCCTAGCTAGTTCTATCCTTTCTTGCTTAGCAGCCTCAATTTTTGCTAGTTCTATTTGTAATCTTAATTGCTCATTCAGTTGCAATGCTTGATCATTATTTTCATCTACACGTACATTCTCAGTGTCATTCTCGCTCAATATCTGATCAGTTTCAACATCATCAACTATTAGTTGGTTGTTATCTGCTAGGCACTCCCTGATCTGCTGTTGTAATTTAGTACGAGTAGGGGTAACCTGCGTAACAGTTATCTCTAGGCCATGAGCCAATTCTTTGAGTTGAGTCAGCGTTAGCCTATCTAACTCATCAGTAGTAAACATCCTATTAGCATCCATTGTGCTTGATCAATAAGAAATGTTACTTAAAAAGAAATTAAGAGCCAACTTACGTGTGTTAGAATGTCCAAATTCACTACACAACACAGTCCTAACTATTAGACAATAGTATGGGTTAAAAATTATTTCGGGAATTTACTTGAGTACGAATGCTGAAAAACCTTGTAACGATAGTATGATGAAATTCTCGTGATTGCAGAACGATAACTTGTAAGCAAATAGAATCTGATGCAACATGTAAATAAAATCTTCCAGCTGAATATTCGATTGTAGCAATGATGAAGTGTAAAACTGTAGTCTTGAAAAATTAACCTCGTATTTGTGTAAAGCAACTTGTGTAAAAATATTTAGCACGACGAAGCCCCCTTTATGTATAGTCTGTATAGTAAATAGAGTATCTCCTTCCTCACAAACAATAAACTTCTCCGTGGCGATTCCTCAGTATTAACAATGATTCTTTATATAAGTGCTTGTAAAAATTTGCGCGGCAGACATCGTTATATTGTTGTGACGTGTTGCCTTGATTTTTCCAATAATAATCTTGCTACTTGAAAAAATTATAAAACGTTATTACTTTGAGTATTTGAATATAATATACTTCCAGACGTTAGACCTCTTGTAATGCTGATAAACTATTTGCCGGACCGAGAGCACAAGTTAAATTGTAGCTTTCACTCCAATTCTTTTGGCGGTTGACTAGGGTTTGATTTTTAAGGCCAGCGGGAACTCACTTCGTTCTGAGAGTGATAAACAGTCTGCAGCAGTTTTCTAAGTTTGGTTAACCTGTCCTGATACCATTCAAAAGTTCTCAATAATAACATTAATTCAAAAACCAACTCCTTGACTGTTTAATAAATGAAGAAACTTTATTATAACTTGCAAATCAAACGATGTTAGTGAAAAGAATGCACATGGCGATAATAGGTGTACAAGGCGTAGTGTCCTTCTGTCAGAGGTACCTAAGCGGTAAAGAGAGAGAATAGTCCGCGTCTCTATCTTATATAGTACCTAAAAAGCCCGCGAAATGACGTCAGAGGTTAATTGCATATCCCTCCGCGTTAGCGTCCCGTTCTAAACTGGTTTACGCTGGTTTCAAGAGTGAGGCGTTTATAGCCTAATTAGATTTTAGTCAACGTAGAAAAATAAACAGTCGTGTTCCGACAATTAAAGTATTTTAAAAGATAAACTCTGTCGAGGGATTAATAAAAGGGTGTTTTAAACTATGTATGCACTGTAACCTAACAAATGTAATTTACCTAATATAATAATATAAAATAAACCTTTAGATATACGGTAATATTTATAAGCAAAACTGTAATCATAATTAAAAAAAACAACTGCAGTATAGAATTGAGGCAATATTTAATAAATGTGTAAATAATGATATATTTGGCCTAATGTAAACATTTAGAAATGTAATAGGAACATGTAGCATGTAGCTAAAATACTACCTAACATTACTTAGACTTATATTAGAATATGCGAATGCTGTATGGGACCTATAAACTACTAAAAGATTTAAAAAAAAACACATACATATCCAGAAAAAGTGCTGTAAGGCTAATTAGTAGTTAAGTTTGACATTTACAAAGTTGTAAGCATTTATGATGAATAATATTTTCTTGATCAAAACATAAGTAATTGAGCTGTTTATAAATTTAGTTATGTTTACACATTAACAAATATGCCATGCTTGAAAATATATTTTTTTAACATATTTAAGTTAAATTTTGAAAGAGCCATTTAGGTTTTTTAAAACTATTTTTTTTGTTTATCTCCTTTGATTATAGATTCATATTTATACTATAACCTCAATAGATATACTTGATCATGTAAGCTGTAATGTAGGCCTTTATAACTTTAGTGTCAGACTGGTAACATAATGTAAAGAGGATGACAAAAAACACAGTATATGGACACGACGACAGGTGAAAATAATGTCACGGCGACAGGTGATACTAATGTTAAGGCTAGAAAGGCTAGCAAGTTAGTCAGAAGCAGCCACTCATATGTACACTCTTAGTTCAGCTTTAAAATTATGGTTAAATGCTTTCCTCATCTACTATGACAAAAATGTCTTCAGACAAGTGTTCCATAGAGAAACTACTGCACAAAAATATTTTTGTTTCCAAGTAGAAGTCGATGCTATGAACATTGCGATTGAGACAGTATAACATAAGTAAAACACCCCCGGCCTAACATATATAGTCATTTTAACAGACTCATACATAAACACTCAAGGCAACAGCTAGCAAGCCTAAAAGAAATCACTTTACTAGAACATGTAATAGACTTCCTAATTTATAAGCTACATACATCAACATGGTGACCAGGACACATTAGCATACTAGGCAACGAAAAAGCAGACATGTTGACAGTTTTGATAAAAAGGTGTCAGCTTCAATAGAATACGCAGTATGCTCTAAAACAATCAACTTCAAAAAAGACTTGCTAAATCAATAGACACCTGAAAAACGGAAATATCAATGCACAAAAAAAAAAATATGTTGAACAAGCAAGTCGACGCTAAACTCTAAAAGTGCAATGCACCATATTTTAGTTTTAAAAAATATCATTTCATCCGTAACTAGCACCTAAACAGGATAAATCCAATACACTCACATAACTGTAGATAATATCCTAAACAAAGACAAGAATATACCACTTCCTAGCAGAATATGCAAAGCTAACCAACTTTAGACATGCATTATGGCACCTTTTTATCCTCAACCAACCATTACAAACACACTATACTGAGCAAATAAAAAAAAAAATTAACATCTGTGGCTGCCTTCGATTTCAAGGCAAAATTGTGATCTTGCGACAAGTACTTTTGCTTATTAAAATAATGTATAAATGTATATATATATATATATATATACACAGAAAGAGAGGGAGAGAAAGATAGAGAGAGAGAAAAAGAGTATTAATTCATCATTAAAGTAAACGTGTAATATATCATTTTTAAGATGCAAGGCGAAATTCTCTGAAAATAGCAGCCTCGATTCAGATCTAAGTGATCCCCTTCAAATTGATATACTTCTGAAAACTGGTAAGCTATTTATGGATTTATATGTGTATTTAAAAGTAGAATATCCATCGAGAACGTGTGTGGAATTACTACTTCTAGACAAATTACTTCTTTAAATTCTCAGCTGAAAAAGATCTTTCTATAGCTAAGATAAGGGCCATATTACACAGCTAATCATATTTTTATATTTGTATACACCCCTCACTCTGCTGCACATTTTGTACATTTTGGGACACCCCCATCGTTGATTATATACAAATTTTAATTAGCATATATCTCTCACTTCCCATCTCCAATCTTGATATTTAAATTTATTTTTAGCTATAGTCACGGCGTATTTGCTTTATTATTTACATGTTCTTTATATCGAGTATGCTTAAGTGAAAATGTATTAAAAAAACTACCATAGTATATGTCGTGGACGTGACTGGGGGATTAGGGTTGTTGTGGGTTATTGGGGGTAATGGTGGCTTGTTGTCGTTGGGGTATGAGGTGCCGATGCTGTAATCGCCCTGGAATAATGATTAAGTCTCCCCTGGCTCGTTAGATGTTATCAAACACACACACAGACAGTTCTAAGTTGTATACAAACACATCTCTGGTTACGGTTATGGTGTTTATTATCGTTTCAATGATCCAATGGTGAGATACATATATGAAGTTGCACAGGAAGAGCTAACACTTAGCATATGGTAATGTCATGGAATTCATCATTAGGGTACACAACTACGCTGAGGAAAATTATATTACCGGCTGAACATCTATATCTACACATGCGGGGTGATATCATATATGAGTTTGCACAGGAACAGCTAACACTAAGCATATGGTAATGTCATGTAATCCATCATTAGGGTACACAACTACGCTGAAGAAAATTCTATTACCAGCTGAACATCTATATCTACACATGCGGGGCGGTATATTAAGTGAAACGAAATGTACAAGAAGAGGGCCAAAATCAAGACTAGTTTACAGGCAAGCTCCAGAAAAGGACTGAACTAACTCCTAGGTTTTGATAGCGTCCGTGGGACCAAAGTCACGTGACCGCTCTCAATGTGGTTGGATGGCCCCTTAATTTAGATTTACATATGTTTTTGGTTGGCTGGTTCGAAAATATATTTGCGTAAAGGGACGACTCACTAGGGGGGGGGGGAATGGGGGAATGTAAGCGGAGTGGGGGTGGTGTAGATGAAAGCGATTAATACACCCAACAACGCTGCGGGGTGGGGGAACAAGGGAGAGAAGAATGATTCATCTTTCTTGCGGAGGATTGACGTCACTATGTCAAGTGGTTCTGTGGTCAAGTCTTCCGTGAGGGGTGTTACATATGTGTAAACCTGTTCCGCTGGACAGTTTTCCCGGGTGTCAGCGGATCAAGGAGATTAACTAACATGCCGCTGGCCTAGGTAGGTGAACGGGAGGTAAGTGAGGGGGAGCGCGGAAGGGAACAGTTGGGGTTAAGCGGGGGGGGGGGTTGAATATTTGGGTCAACAACGTAATGCTTACATACATATACATTAAAATAGCAAAACGAATTAATACATTAAGACATGATATAAATACATTAAAATAACACATGATAAAATATATATATTGTAACTTCCATATAACTAACACATTCATACCCATTCAACCAAGATTGGTACCAATTTGGCAGTATTCAGTTAGTAACTCTAAATTGGTAATAATAGACTGTAGTGAAGGTTAAGGAAAAGGTGGTGAAGAGTGGCTGGAGGGTTGCAATTGCGTAAGAGAGAGAGAGAGAGAGAGAGATAATGACGTCAGCCTACTTCCTCCTTCCTGTCCTAACTTAAGCTAAATGTATGGTCTTACTTTCTACACTACTAACTATCTATATGTGCTAATAAGTCAAGATTGAGTCCAGAATCGTGACAGAACATTTAACATGTATTGTCTACAACAGTGCACCAAAGTAATTGATAAAATATATATTAACCCTTACAGTCCCGGGCGCTTATATAGCGGAACTGAAGGCAGCATAGATAGAAGAAGTTTGGTACAGAAAGGGTTAATATAAGTGACATTATTATTATTTCAAGAAATAAAAGTATGAATCAGTCAGATATGGATATGTCTTACTGAATTTAGTAATATATGCACATTCTGGTCAGAATCAAACGTTAATTCCTTCGAATTAACAAAAACTAAATAACATAATTTGCTTTGACATTATAGCCAATGGTTGCACGCTTGTACGCAATCTGTCGGTCAATTAATGCCGTTATAATTCTTACGTAATAAATACTCGATTTGTTTTAGTAAGTTCAACCATGTGAATATCTCTCGTTAGCTAGTGCCTGCCCGTGGAAAAGTAATTTTTTCATTAATCTAATGTGAGTGATTTAAATAAGTATTCTGCTTGAATAGTTTGTTTATTTTTCATTGTTTACGTACAGTATACATATATGCAAAGGTTTATATATCCTTACGCACGCGATATATTATATTTTTTATGCACCCATAATAATCTCAAATAATTATCTATTAACACAGATACAACCATTTCCAATGGCCCCAAAGTATCTCTGTCTACAACAACTTTGTTCACTGGGAAATCTGTTACCATCAGTTGTATTAACATTCCTATGGGTTACGACACAGCCAAGGTAGTGATGACGGTAAGAACTGTGTTTCATCATCCGATAAAATTAAAATAATTATCTTATAATATTATATAACAAAGATATTGCATTTTTTTAATAATACTTAAAAAGTTGAAAACATATATCAAAACAAACTGACAAATTTATGTTATTCTTGTTAAACGTCAATATACTTAGTAAATATAATGTGAGGAGCTTCAGGACACTGTCAGGATCTCCTATAATTAATTAGATAATATGACTACTTACTTCTATAGTCATGGCTCGCTTAATTAAGTCCCAGATCTTAATTATTGCATATCGATACAATTAACACATTTACACATTCGTAAAGGAATCAAAAAACACCTGCTGTTTGAAAATAAGAACTATATACTATTCTAGATTTATTGATAGCAAATTTCAGAAGGCTAATAATATTGTTTCAAAATATACACTTATATCAAATATAAATAAACAAAGAGAATTGCAGCTAATAGAAAATGCATGGCGTTATAAGACACTAAGCAATTCAAAAAGTTGAAATAAACGCGTAAGAAACATCTAATTTGTATTAAATCGTTAGAATTGAATTATTTAAATAAAACGTTTCAATTATACGACCGCTACAGTTACATATCTTTAAATCACCCATCTCCACTTGCTTGGTCCGCTATACAATCACACTGCCTCTTCTCTGACGCATCACTCGATGCAATACTGACGTACTGATGCACCAAACTACCATCAGCAACCAGTCTACACCGCGGCCGTCTACACGTCACTATCAAGCCCTTTACTGTCTTCACAAAAACAGGCCACTGTTACGTCAATCACCGTCATCCACCGGCCTTTTGCCACCAGTAATCAGCCAATTTAACACCATTAGCTGGCCATCGCTGTCGGACATGATGCTACGGCCACCGGTCACGAGTTATGGGCCCTGTGAATGGGCATGGGCCATGGGCACGGATACGGGTCAACACCTAAATAATAATTAATAAAAACCCTTAATGTTTTTCTAAAACATATATATGCATATGTATTATATATTGTCTATTGGAAGGTATCGATGCAAAACTCAACTCACGCGTATCAGAACTAAAAACGCACTAGACTGTCTGTGGACAGTTGGCTTGGATGTGATTCCAACATCAGACCACAAGCACAAAGCTATGTACCAAAATCGTTAGTGTCCCTAAGTTAAATAGTTTGCATCGAACCTACCAAGTTTCGCTCCTGTCAGTGTCTGGCTAGATTTATTAGCATTCTGGATCCTGTCTAATTTTGTCCATGCATAGTCCCCCTCACGGTCGCACAATTATCTACTAGCTCTAGTCAGAATGTTTACCTTCCCCACTTCACACTAAACTTGTCTTCAAGCTTAAAAGTCGTCCATTCCAAACATTCCTAAGTCGAACGCTTTTTTTCTGCTATGGTATTGTGATGCCGTGAGACCAAGCCTAGAATTAAACGCCACCTTGACAAAGACATTAAGCCACCCAGACAAACATTAATGGGTAAATTGACTATGTTTTTTTACATATCAATGCATATATTGACTGAACTGGACAGCCATATGGAGTAGTGGATCATCAGTCAGGAGGACAAACATTAATTAAAGATAAACATATGTATTAGCCTAACCGTCTTTATGTGTCACTGCTTACAACAGCGCATACAATTTAGTATTGGAAACCTGAACTTACAGTCACCGGAACCAATTGTTACATTGTCTATGTGACCCTAGATATTTGATTACCCAAAAGTAAAGTTTGTGTATGAACTCACGTCTTGGTTACTTGGCAAAAGCTAGAATCGTATTGTGAAAGTAAAGTTGTATTTCCTTATAGCATCCAGACTAACCTAACTAATATACACAGTTTTGACCTAAAGTCACTATACAGAGTCAGACAGATGAGCATAGCTATATTGATAGAAACACAGATAGACAGATACATAGATAATAAAGAGACAGAGTGACGAGAATGTAGGTAAAGAGGCTGAAAGACAGCTGGCAGGCAGATGGCATAGTCTTATACAATCATCAAATTATTATAACAAAATTGGTAAAATATTATTGGTTTTATTTCAAAAATAAATTTACCGATTTCCAATGTGCATCTTCTTTTCTATAAATGGGCTGTTTTCCATTGTATTTTGTTAACTTCTCATGTATATATTGTTACGAAACAACCGTTCCATAATAATTAAAACATTGTTAAATGTCCATTGGTAATTAATACGAAACGCGAATGTGCCGTAGGGAGTTTATTAATTGTTTAATAACGGTTCCCTTTTTAATATATTTAATGACGGATCCATTAGCCTGTGCTGATTGAAAACTTCCGATTATTGATATTCGTTAACTGGTTGCTTTTGAATATATCATTATTAAATTACAATTGCGTCTTTGTAATCGATGCTTCTGGAACAGTTAGGAATATGGAAAAATATTCGATACTTTCCTAGTATAAAGTTCTACAACGTGCGCCAAACATTTCTCTTTTTCCATCTGAGTTGCATAATACAGTCACTATGTTTCCCCAAATTCTGAAATACTGATTAGATTTACTATAATATTTTATTCTGACTTGGATATATATTTTCCTGTATATTTCATACCTGGTTGTTGCATTGATATTTCTACAATTAATAGTTTAAACATATGTTTAATGTGTCAAACGAATATTTTAGTATAGTAGATGTTTTTGGAAATTAATTTGTAAACTTGTATATTGGACTTATGGAAACTACTCGTTAAACAGTAATTAAATCTTCACTATTCAGTTGCGCAATAGATTATTTGATTCTTTCAAGTTTACCTGTTTGTAGTAATTAACATCTAATACTATTATAATTCTACTACAATGTTTAAACATATTTACTACAATTATAACCATATATTTTAATTTTACCACATAGAATTCTACACAGCATGTTACCGGTATTCGACTCACTCAGGAATAACGAATGTGGACCAAACCTTAAACATAACAAACTAAATATCAACCAACATAATATAATGTACTACTGCTGTACTATTCAAGTTTAATTATATTCTTAAATTTTGAATAACGGCATAATTCAGTCGTATTCACCAAATGAGGGCTCACTCGTGCCAAATATATTATATAATTAATAAGAACTCTTTAGTAAGTCATCTAAACTCTTTAACAATAAATAATTAAATGACTTGCTTGTCTACACTAATATATGGAACTTTACATCCAAAGTAATTAACCAGTATAATAAAATGTATATAATTCGGCATATACGACAGTGCTGCATGACCACTGGTATATAGTCGAAGCAGCACTGAACAGCTGATTGATAAAATTACTAGTTGTCACAATGATTGTCAGTGGTGTTGTAATAATTTGTATGTATATATATATATATATATATATATATATATATATATATATATATATATATATATATATATATATATGTATGCAGGTCGTCGAAAGAAACACAATTACATCACCTCTAATAATAGATAGCGGAAACGAAAGGAGACCAGTGACATGTGTCTTGACTGATGTTCCGACATCACATAGTACTACAATTGTTGGTACTACTACAGATTTACCTACAATCGTCGGTAAGTAATGAAAACTTGTTATTCATATATTTTTAGTACAATATTAATTTCCTCCTTAAGTGTATATTTGTCTTTGTCTATTTGCATATTAAAATATATCTAGATAAACCTTTGTAAAGAGGTAGTATCAATAATGAAGTCATAACTTACTTTTTATATCATGCGTTACAGAGGCTACTTTTTTTTTTACAGAAGTTTATTGCGTTCTTTCCTTATTTGTTAACTAACGGTCTAGCATCTAGCATTCCGATGATGTTTTTAAATGATGTTAAGTAGTTGGTTTTCCTAGTTAGTTCATGCAACTCATTCCATGTCGTGATGCCACTCGGGAACACAAAAATTGTATCTATATTTTGCTGCTTAAGCCACTACCTTACAATGCCTTGTGGCTCGGCCGTCGCTCTGTATTAACGAAATGTTTTTTTTTTATAGAAAAAAAGGCTCATAAAAGGAAAAAAAATTAACTGAATTTTCATCAACTTGATGAATCGGTAATCTAACCTTTTTATATTATTGACCTAAGGTCCTTTGTATAGGCTAAGCAAGTTGCTGAGGATGGCTGTTTTTTAAAATGATCTAACTGATGTTTGGCAGGGTCTAGTGCAATTTACGAAGACAGACAGTAGGACACATTTAAACATTAGAAATAGTCAAACCTTTATCATAGAAGTTAAACATTAAGATCTATTGCACATAGTGAAGAACTAACATAAAAATCATTGAAAGACAACAAATAATTGAAGCTATTCGTGAAAGATCAAAATACAATAGACTATAAAACATGGTCCCTATTAATTATATCACCTTGTTTAACGTAATTTAATTATCAATAACTAATTGTCTAATAAGGTTAACCAACAATCAAATAATGTTTCTTAATATTTAGATTTATTGTTGAAGAAAACGTCTCTTAGGTTTTCATGAGACAGATAATATCGCAGTGAAGTCTGATAGCATACATTATTTGTTCTTAATTATAAATAAATGTGTATACTTTTATTATAGTTTACGAAAAAAATTATGACAGAAGTTTATCTTTATATATTGGATATTAGTTTACTTGTAATAATGACTTTTGGTTATTTTCTTAAAAAATTAGGTCGCCAAATTACAGTGCATTCTAAACAGTGCCGCCTGCCCGGTCATGCGTGAGTCAAGGCGCGATTTTGGGACAGTTATCATGCGCCAGCTTCATTGGCTCCCTATCAAAGCCAGAATTGAATATAAAGTGGCGCAACTTTGCCAACAATGAGATGCCGTCCTATCTCAATGAACTAACTAAACCATAATTTGTTCCGCAATGAACACTTCGTTCTGAAAACTCCTCGCTTCATTTACCGATTTCCAATGTGCATCTTCTTTTCTATAAATGGGCTGTTTTCCATTGTATTTTGTTAACTTCTCATGTATATATTGTTACGAAACAACCGTTCCATAATAATTAAAACATTGTTAAATGTCCATTGGTAATTAATACGAAACGCGAATGTGCCGTAGGGAGTTTATTAATTGTTTAATAACGGTTCCCTTTTTAATATATTTAATGACGGATCCATTAGCCTGTGCTGATTGAAAACTTCCGATTATTGATATTCGTTAACTGGTTGCTTTTGAATATATCATTATTAAATTACAATTGCGTCTTTGTAATCGATGCTTCTGGAACAGTTAGGAATATGGAAAAATATTCGATACTTTCCTAGTATAAAGTTCTACAACGTGCGCCAAACATTTCTCTTTTTCCATCTGAGTTGCATAATACAGTCACTATGTTTCCCCAAATTCTGAAATACTGATTAGATTTACTATAATATTTTATTCTGACTTGGATATATATTTTCCTGTATATTTCATACCTGGTTGTTGCATTGATATTTCTACAATTAATAGTTTAAACATATGTTTAATGTGTCAAACGAATATTTTAGTATAGTAGATGTTTTTGGAAATTAATTTGTAAACTTGTATATTGGACTTATGGAAACTACTCGTTAAACAGTAATTAAATCTTCACTATTCAGTTGCGCAATAGATTATTTGATTCTTTCAAGTTTACCTGTTTGTAGTAATTAACATCTAATACTATTATAATTCTACTACAATGTTTAAACATATTTACTACAATTATAACCATATATTTTAATTTTACCACATAGAATTCTACACAGCATGTTACCGGTATTCGACTCACTCAGGAATAACGAATGTGGACCAAACCTTAAACATAACAAACTAAATATCAACCAACATAATATAATGTACTACTGCTGTACTATTCAAGTTTAATTATATTCTTAAATTTTGAATAACGGCATAATTCAGTCGTATTCACCAAATGAGGGCTCACTCGTGCCAAATATATTATATAATTAATAAGAACTCTTTAGTAAGTCATCTAAACTCTTTAACAATAAATAATTAAATGACTTGCTTGTCTACACTAATATATGGAACTTTACATCCAAAGTAATTAACCAGTATAATAAAATGTATATAATTCGGCATATACGACAGTGCTGCATGACCACTGGTATATAGTCGAAGCAGCACTGAACAGCTGATTGATAAAATTACTAGTTGTCACAATGATTGTCAGTGGTGTTGTAATAATTTGTATGTATATATATATATATATATA
The DNA here is from genome assembly GCA_949126835.1 of Anisus vortex. Classification (NCBI taxonomy): domain Eukaryota; kingdom Metazoa; phylum Mollusca; class Gastropoda; family Planorbidae; genus Anisus; species Anisus vortex. Next base: position 9,912,939 of record OX421498.1, on the reverse strand, counting down.
TATATATATATATATATATATATATATATATATATATATATATATATATGTATGCAGGTCGTCGAAAGAAACACAATTACATCACCTCTAATAATAGATAGCGGAAACGAAAGGAGACCAGTGACATGTGTCTTGACTGATGTTCCGACATCACATAGTACTACAATTGTTGGTACTACTACAGATTTACCTACAATCGTCGGTAAGTAATGAAAACTTGTTATTCATATATTTTTAGTACAATATTAATTTCCTCCTTAAGTGTATATTTGTCTTTGTCTATTTGCATATTAAAATATATCTAGATAAACCTTTGTAAAGAGGTAGTATCAATAATGAAGTCATAACTTACTTTTTATATCATGCGTTACAGAGGCTACTTTTTTTTTTACAGAAGTTTATTGCGTTCTTTCCTTATTTGTTAACTAACGGTCTAGCATCTAGCATTCCGATGATGTTTTTAAATGATGTTAAGTAGTTGGTTTTCCTAGTTAGTTCATGCAACTCATTCCATGTCGTGATGCCACTCGGGAACACAAAAATTGTATCTATATTTTGCTGCTTAAGCCACTACCTTACAATGCCTTGTGGCTCGGCCGTCGCTCTGTATTAACGAAATGTTTTTTTTTTATAGAAAAAAAGGCTCATAAAAGGAAAAAAAATTAACTGAATTTTCATCAACTTGATGAATCGGTAATCTAACCTTTTTATATTATTGACCTAAGGTCCTTTGTATAGGCTAAGCAAGTTGCTGAGGATGGCTGTTTTTTAAAATGATCTAACTGATGTTTGGCAGGGTCTAGTGCAATTTACGAAGACAGACAGTAGGACACATTTAAACATTAGAAATAGTCAAACCTTTATCATAGAAGTTAAACATTAAGATCTATTGCACATAGTGAAGAACTAACATAAAAATCATTGAAAGACAACAAATAATTGAAGCTATTCGTGAAAGATCAAAATACAATAGACTATAAAACATGGTCCCTATTAATTATATCACCTTGTTTAACGTAATTTAATTATCAATAACTAATTGTCTAATAAGGTTAACCAACAATCAAATAATGTTTCTTAATATTTAGATTTATTGTTGAAGAAAACGTCTCTTAGGTTTTCATGAGACAGATAATATCGCAGTGAAGTCTGATAGCATACATTATTTGTTCTTAATTATAAATAAATGTGTATACTTTTATTATAGTTTACGAAAAAAATTATGACAGAAGTTTATCTTTATATATTGGATATTAGTTTACTTGTAATAATGACTTTTGGTTATTTTCTTAAAAAATTAGGTCGCCAAATTACAGTGCATTCTAAACAGTGCCGCCTGCCCGGTCATGCGTGAGTCAAGGCGCGATTTTGGGACAGTTATCATGCGCCAGCTTCATTGGCTCCCTATCAAAGCCAGAATTGAATATAAAGTGGCGCAACTTTGCCAACAATGAGATGCCGTCCTATCTCAATGAACTAACTAAACCATAATTTGTTCCGCAAAGAACACTTCGTTCTGAAAACTCCTCGCTTCTGGAAATGCACCGTTTCTCTTTGACGACCGTTGGCCTTAGATACTTTTTAATATCCGGTCCGAAGGTGTGAAATCTACTTCCTATTCAACTCAGGCGAAAAAGCTCTAATAATACATTAAAAAAGAACTTCAAAACTCATTATTTCAATATTTACCTTAGATAATATGCTTTAAACCCCTACTGTCTTACTTATATCGGTCGGTTATTGTTTCATGTATATGATTTGTCCTATGTTTGTAAAGTTTTAAATCATCAACTAGTTTTATATTTCTTAGCAGAAAGATTATATCCGTATTCTTATTTGTTTGTTGCTCAATGTTAAAGGCGCTCTGAGCTCACATAATGTTTCTTGTCAGCGTTAAGCAAACATCATTATATGTTACAGATGTTCCTTCTAAAAAGAAGATTACCTATGGATGGATGTAGTAAGATTTATTTAGATTTGGTAGGTCCATTAATTCCGCATCACCACAGCAAAACGTTAGATTTCGTAGTATGGCGCGAAATTATCCGGGCCGCAGCGGTTAATCGTAGGCCCTGCTTGTTACATGGTCATATGTAACAACAGGCTAAAAAATTTAATATGCCAACAAACCTTTCTTTCATAAATACAGGCGTACAATAAAACCATTTTATGATTACTTACAGATGACATAACTTTCGCCACCATAAGCACTACGGCCTTGAACAATGAGGTATACACAAAAGATGCACCAATTACTTTGAAATGTGTGACTACACCAGACAGTGATTACGTAGATACAAGTAGTAAAACCATTGGATGGGCCTGGTTTGTAAGTCACTTTATGCCAATAGGTTTTCATCAATGTTTCATTTGGGGATGTTAAACGAAAATTAGAAATACCAATTTCTTTCTTGAAAGCTTTAAGAATGATTTTTGGTTTTGTTGAAAGTTTGAAGGAAATCATTCAATTAAATTTAGTGTCTTATATCTTTTTTATGTGAAACACATCACTACCTTATATAATTATTAAATATTTAATATATTTATTTGTACGAAATGTACCATCCCGTGATATAAATGATTTTATTCAATTTAAAATTATAAGTGTATGATAATTCAGTTTTGGAGTACAGCTTTTAAAATTTACACCACGTTATAATTTACTTTTTTTTATCTTTCTCATATAATTGTAAAACATACTTAAATTTCTCTAAGAATGTGTCATGTATTTCTATCAAGAAATCAAATATAATCCTCGGTAGCGCGCGTTTTGCAGTTGTTATTTTGCATTTTAGTTACTATGGCTCGTTTAACGGCATGGAAATCGGTTTTCTAGAACCAAATATTTGTTTCAAAAGAATACTTATATTTAACATCTTTTACGAAAATGACGTGTTCATTAATGTTTTAAATAAAACAAATTGTCATAAGTTTACTATTTCAGTAACGTAAATATATATATAATATAAATATATATAAACTACAAAATCTTTATAAAAATCAATCATTTGTTTGTTTTGGCATTAAAATGTACCAGCATGCAACCTAGATATAAGATATGAACTATCTGGGAACTGTAAGGAAAAAAATACATTTATCTGACATTACTTAATTTATTACTGTAATGATCATAACAAGGGACAAGTCTTAATTAGGCGTGACCTTTTGAACTGGGGTGATCGTGTACTTCCATTTCTATTTTTAAATGTTTAATTATTTTAGGCATTTCCGTAAACAAAAAAGCATGCTTTTGCTGGTTATTGACAGTTGATTTCAACCTCGACGGCTAGTTCTAGTCTTTTAGAATGATACAAAAGAATACAAGAATTGTTATGAGGAATCCGTTTTTAACATCAAAAGTGAGTAGGCGATAATTAATACTCAAGTGTTAGTCGCATGTAGCTTGTTTATAAAATAAATTAGTCAAGAGTTGCGTTTTCTTTGTAATTAAAAAACAAAATTCGTAGATTCATATAAAAACGAAAAAAAAAAATATTTTGCATTAAGCAATAAGTTTATATTATAAAAAGGTGATTATTCCCTTCTGACTTTCACAATGCAATGTTTTCTTTTGTAAACATGTTTTGGAAATGAAAGAAAGTTTAATCCCCAACAAATGTTCGTACAACCAGTAACCCAGCACACAGACATGTTTCGAATAAAATGATCGAATTCGACAGGAAATATTTTTTCTTGTGAACTTTTATGCATGCATACACGTTAGGACTTGTTAATGATCGGCTCGTTATTATCTAAATTTTGTTTACACGAACACAATGTTGAATACAAAAATCCAGTTTATTATATTACAAATAGAACATAAACTAAGTAAAATAAATCTAATATCTATACAATAAGACATCAAGATCACTCAAAAACTGTTAACACGGCACACCTTTTGCGCACTTCCTTTCAAGATTGGCACAAACAAACGATATGCGTTAAGAGATTACATAAAAAAAAACAACTAACAATGGTGCATACATGACATTACTTACTTATGCCTTTCGCCCCACCTGGGACATAGGACGCCAAGAGGAGTCCTCCAGGTCTCCCGATTTCTCTATATGACCCCCAGTTAAGCTTTAGTTTTTTTAACATCCGTTTCCATATCGCGCCTCCGGGTGTTTCTCGGTCGGCCTCTTTATCTGACATTAGCTATGTGAAATGTCCGTTTTATTACAAGCCGATTCATGGAACATGGTGGTCTAGTGCTTTGCATGTGATTGTCGTTTGAATTCTGACAAAAAAAACATAGTTTTGTCCATTACAGTAAGTCTAACCAGAGGTAAATACCTGACATTATTTGATGACTGTAAAGGTTGACAGTATGCCGGCCTCACATTCACTTATATCACGTGATCACGGAAATGTTATTGTGCATGCCGCTTCATTCTATAGAGCGGTATGGACTCAAGGGGATTCTTAGTTGCTCTAATACATAGCCCGGTATGACCAATATAATCATTACGGTCTGTGGAGCAGCGATCTAAATATGATTATGTAGATGTGGGGATTGTGTGGCTAGAAGGATAATCTGAGTGTGCATGTCGAGGAATGTGTAAACTTGCATTTGGAACACTCTATGTCCACCAGTCAAGTAAAAGTAAAGTACCTGATCATAGCGTCCACCAACCACTGGCTTATCTATCTAGTGTTTATGATGGCAGAAGTCTTATATTGGGTTTGGTCGGAGTTATGGCAAGATATTTGTATTTAATGCCAAGAGACTGCTTTCGCTAAATATCTAGGTTTCACACACATAAAAAACTGCCTTAACTTTAAGATATTAATAAAGTAAATCAATTAGTTTATTATTTTTAAAAATTGTCATATGTGTGACATAATTGAACTTTATGTCACTCCAGTTGAACTTTTTTTGTATTATATTAATCAAACTGACGCACATGTAATGTTCTCACAATGACTACAATTATTCTTTTAAACTCTAAAACCGTTCATCAATAATACATACTAATTAGTTGGATAATCACTACATTGATAACTTGGAGAATTGACATCGTCAATGAATTAGTAAATAATATATGTAGCCTAGCTTAAAAATTGCCTCCTGAAGAGGATTTTCTCAAAGTGACAAGATATGACATTGCCTCATTATGAAGTGACGTTTTGCTTAGGAACAAAATAAACAAGGAATAACTCACTGAACTATATTAAAAAAAAGACTCGTGGACTAATTCAAAGCACGATGTAAAACATTTAAAACACTGGGCAATACAGTCAAAACAGGCAATACATTAATTAAAAACACGTGGCAGTACATTTAATACACGTGGCAGTAAATTAAAAAAAAAAAATGTCAATATATTTAAAACACCTGGCAATACATTCAAAACATGAGGCAATACATTCAAAACTCGTGGGAATACAATCAAAACACGTGGGAATACAATCAAAACACCTGACAATTTTAATTATTCCTCTACAAAATGCCAACTAATGGCGTTAAATCCATTTGTTGCTGGAAATTAAATATCTCAATAGCCTACGAGATTTGGTTTGCCGCATCCTCCCCTAAAAAACAATAACAAACAACAACAAAACTAACGAAAACAAAACAAAAAACACATTAAAGTGTCAATATTGAGCTAGTTATTTGAAAGTTATATTTCATATTTTATATACATGATTTTATTAGCATCCAAGAACTGACTACACTATGTACTATAAAAAGCTAGTGTTAATTTAATTTTAATAGAAATTTCTTCTCTTATTCTTAATGTAACATTTAATTTGCAAATTTCTGTTACACAAGTACATATACATTTTTCATGAAAATTATCTTGATTATATTGATGTAAGGTTTCAAATTTATAAAGTTCTATAATTGTTCATTGGTTCTTTTCAGATAATCGTATTCCCTGTGTGGTTTTGACTCCGTTTTAGTCTTGATAAACTTGATATATTGTATATAAGAATATAGAACATGCACAAAACTGTGCACAATTCATGTAACAAGTTAAACCGGCTGGTCCAGCGGTTAGTTCACCGGACTGTCAACCAAAAACCAACTGACATGTCGCGGGTTTTATCCCTGCCACCAACCGATCCCTGTCACCCTGCAGTAATTTTGGGCCTAGTGAACGTAATAATATTCTATCTAGAAGGAACGTCTGTAAACTTATAAGAAACAACTCTGAGATAAATAATACATGTATCAACATCACTAAACAGAAGTAATTAATTTATCAATGCATATATATATAGAGTCTACATGTAGAACAAATAGGCATTAGTAAATCACACTCAATGTTTAAACACATTAAGGCTAGTCCAAAGCTAATAATGAGAAAAAGAGCAAGAAAGAAATGTATTTATCGTAAAGCTAACGACTTTGTGGTTACTGAAATAATGATTATCCCGGCAAAGCCCCGTATTCTACGAAAATTTAGCTCAACCATTTGTTGACTAAGTGGTGTTATGTAAATAATAATTAGGCTTCCAACGTTATTGAACAGATGGCTTCGGCCGCCGGTAATTACTTTTCAATAATCACTCAATCAGGATAGGAAATACTCGCAATATAAGAAAAACAAACTTAGACAGCGTACAAGTAATAAATTGACTGCTAAGTCGAAGGCTCGGATAATTTTACATTATTGTATTATTCTGTAACGGTGTGAACATCACAAGACCAGCAGTATAATTGTCAGAATACGATACCAGCAAGTGATATGTATATAATATATAAATATAATTGTATGAATAGAATACAAGCATTCGATACAGTTCATCATTCTAGTCTACTAAAAAAACGTAAATATTTTGTCATCTCTGGTCCCTTACATCAGTGGATTCAGGACTTTCGTGTAGGCAGAGATCAAACAGTGATAATAAATGGCTCTAAGTCATCATCAATAACTGTAAACTCAGGAGTTCCACGAGGAACTGTCCTGGGCAACTTAATATTTCTAATTTATATTAATGATTTACCAAATTGCTTAAACACAGGAACCAAAGTAAGATTATTTCCCGATAATTTTAAAATTTATAGAATAATAAAGACAAGAAAATATAGTGAACTTCTACAAAAAGACCTAGATGAACGACAAAAATGGGAATCAAACTGGAGTATGTCTTTTTACCCAAAAAATGCCAACTAATAAGGGTATCCAAGACAAATAAACAAATAGTAAAAACTACTTCATTCATGGTAAATAACTAACTAAAACTAATAATGCTAAGTATTTTGGAGTAATAATAAATGATAAGTTATCTTAAAAACCTCATATTGATGAAGTAATTACAAAATCAAACAAAACATTAGGATTCATAAAAAGGAACTTTTACAAATGTAATAAAAATACAATACTAAAATGCTATCTCACATTAGTTTGACCTCACTAGAATATGCAGAATGTATGGGACCCATCAACTAAAGAAAACATAAAAAAAATATAAGAAATTGAAAAAAAAAGAGCTGCAAGGTTCATAACTAGTGAATATTCCCAATTAACAAGAGTAACATCATTAGTCAAATCACTAAACCTAAAAACACTAGAGGACAGAAGGGCAAAGAGTAAAAAAGTAATAATACATAAGCTATTAAACTCTAATTTAGAAATACAACCCAATATCTACCTGTTACAAAGCTCAGATAAACATAAAGACAAAAACACTTTTCTTATCCCTTATACGAAAACTAATGCATATAAGTTATTCCCGAGTGGCATTCGGGCATGGAATGGGTTACCTGAACAAAACAGGAAAACCAGTAACTTAACATCAATTAAAACAGTCAAAATGCAAGACTAGACTCGGGCCACGAATCGGAGTTGGACGCAATAATCTTCTTTATAGAAGGAACTTCTGTAATGTATAAGATAAGATAAGATAATGTATTATCATACATTTTCTAAGAATAGCTTGATAATACATAGCTTCTCTAATGTCGGTAATTATTAGCTAAAACTGGATTGTCATTCTAATTTGTCCTCCTGGCCGTCTTAAATGCCCTCTCTGATGACGAATGCTGTTTTGTCTATAGATGATAAAAGTCAACATCGTTTTACTATAATAAAAGATAATGCGAAAAAAAAAGTGTATTATATGAAAATATTTGTAATGTCATTGAAATGTTTTATACCAAACATGATTATTATTCATAATTAACATTTATGTGAATGTGCACTCTAACTTAAACATCCACAATTTCAGAGAGACACCTCATATATTTCTGGGGTCAATACACCAACCTATGAGTTACCACAGGAAGAAGGAAGTTATACAATTGTATGTCAAGCTTCTTCATCCACGTCTATGTTTGAATCAGATCAAATAACCATTGTACGAAGTAAGTAAGGATTTCTTTAATGTAGAGCTAACTATTTCTGGGGCCAAAACACCAACCTATGAGTTACCACAGGAAGAAGGTAGTTATACAATTAAATGTTGGGCCTCCACCCTCACGACTAATTTTGATTCAGATCCGATAACCATTGTACGACGTAAGTATTGATTTCCTTTATATAGAGCTAACTCATAAATCTGTGTTGCTATCATAAACAGAGAAAACCCCAAGGTACTCGATATTTGGAACCCTTAAAATAAATTATCATTTGGCATTCGGCCTGAATTTAGTATAAAGTAGCGCCACTTTGCCATCAGTGCCTTTTGAATAACGAGTTTCCGTCCTATCTCATGGCACTAGTCACATCATATGTACCGCAAAGAACACTTTGTTCTGCCATCTCATCGCTTCTGGAAGAGCCCCGTTTCTCTCTGACGACCGTTGGCCTTAGAGCCTTCTCGGTATCTGGTCCGAAAGTTTGTAATCTACTTCCCATTCAACTTAGGCGAACAAGCTCTACTATTACTTTCAAAAAGAAATTAAAAACTCATTATTTCAATATATACCTTAGATAACATTTAACATGCTTTAGACCCCTACAGACTTACTTATATGTTGGGTTGGTTAATGCTACATGTATTTCATGTCTTTTTTTTAATCATCAATTAGCTCTGTCACCTAGCCAAGAGTAATATCCGTTTTCTTAGTTGTATGATAAACGCGCTCTGAGCTTACATTATGTTTGTTGGCAGCGCTATACAAATATTATTATTATTATTATACGTATTTGCATATAATCACATACAAATTGTGCTGATTGGGACCAGGGACAAACACACAAAAAACCAATTAGAATAAACAAAATTGAAACGAGAACAGATTGTAGTGTAAATCAGTAGAATGTAATAAAAATGTCAGTGGTTTTCGAACACAATTTGTTTAAATGTGTTGATGGAAAAAATCAGTTTTGGCGACATAGAACTATCTTTTTTAAATATTAATCCACACAATACATCTACTCACGGTTGAACAAAACCTCTCATCATATACTAGGTCAGGCGTCGTCAACAAAAGGCATGCGTGCCAGATTTTTTACGCTAGACAATTTTTAATCGAACGCAGTCGACCACAAAAAAAAAAAGAATTACATTTTTCTCTAAGAAACAGAGTGTCAAAGCAATGTAAATTTTAGGCTCTTGCACGCTGACTAAATTAGAAATCCTAATTAGAAACATAGTTATCAAAAGGTCCGAACCCTATACTAGGTAACATTCACGGAGCGTTGTCCGGCAAAAGCGTGTTTATTTGTTTGTTGTGTGCTCCTTTATATGATAAATGCATTGTTCATTCGTGTATTATTTTATTGTGAGATATTTTGGTGTTTTGTTTGTAGTAATTTCTAAACGATATGTCACGAAGTATGACGTGTTGTGAGTTAAGGATGTGAGGTCACGGATTTTGTTGTGGTTGGCGGTGGGATTAATGTTGGAAGAAAGTCCATTATAAATGAAGTTTGTGTTGGTGTACTGTGTGCAATTTCAAATGATATTATTTACTATTGGAATTGTCATTCTTCATTCTTGTATTAGTTACGTTCAATTTATTCTTATTAAAGCTCGACTGAGTTTATTCGGTATATACTTGCGTTTATTTAGTGTATACTAGCGTGTTGAGTACTGTCGCAGTCTTTCCACAATAGATAATTCTAAAATGAAGATCTCGCACGTCACACAAACCACAGACCCAAGCGTCGAATTCAGGTGTGGTGGGGGCCCCATGGCCTAGGCTATCCAACTTGACGATCCCCCAAAATACCAAAATGGGATTTAGGTGTACATAATACAATATACAAGATATGCCTAGTCTACTAATTAATATAATAATGACATTAGTTGTAAAAATAAACAAAATAGATATTAATACAATTTATTCTATGTATTTGGTAAAACTACAGAAAAATTGCTTGCAAATAAAGTTCAAAATGTTGCGAATGACATAAAAACGTTTATAAGACGAGTTTGATATTAGTATAGGCTTTAGCATGGGCATTAGCATGGACATTAGCTTGTACATTAACATGCGGCCGCTGCCCATGACAAACGTAAATCATCATAATCATAGATAGTTTAATCAGAAGTATGCAATCTAAGATTTGCTGATTATATCGACCGGTTGGTTGGTAGCAACAAAACACTGCAAGACCTTACAGACAAGCTTAAAAAGAGAGAGAGAGCAAGGGCGTACGGAATGGAAATCAGCTCAGAAAGAAGCAAAATATTGCTCAACACCACAGAACTGATGCCAGAAGTGCACACATCATAATGCCCCAACAACAACTAGAAGAAGTACAGATTTTCGAAATATAGGAGAAATTCTATTCGTAGACCGAAATTGTAAGTAAGAAATTCGAGCAAGAATTGGGACAGCAATGACTCACCTAAACAAAATCTGGACAAGCAAAAGTATTAATCTCCCTAACAAAGATCAGATTTGACAGATTCCTTGTCAAAAACATTGTTCTGTATGAATGTAAGACTTGGACGCTGCTATCACCAACATAAAACAAGTTGCATGCATTCAAAAAAAATGCATGAGAAAAGTACTTCAAATCTCCTACGTTAAACACAGGACTAATGAGTATATCTGGTTCAGTATATTTTCAATTTCAGGCCCTCTAGAAAACTTTATGACAACACTCAAACGGTGCTAACTAACATGGTTCGGTCACGTATTGCGGCATACTAACCTGCCAAAAAACAATCCTCCAAGGCACTGAAGAAGGTGGACGTTGGAGAGGCCGTCAGCGGAGATGCTGGTTCGACAACATAAAATATTGGACAGGGCTGCAGTTGACTTTATACAACCGCTCAAGAGAAGTAGAGACTGTTGATTGCTCAGGTGTCTATTCTTTCCTTTAACAACAAAGATCTGATCTGTCCGTTCTGTACGCGTTAGTGCTAACTAGAGACCAACCGAAACCAAATTTTTAGTTTCGGCCGAAAACGAAACCATACCGAATATTTTACATTGACTTTTGGCCGAAACCGAAACCAAAATGTAACTACAACTTCAGCGAAACCGAAAAATAAACCGAAAATGCGAAACAAATGATTTCAAAAGACTGCACATTTAAATTTATGTGTAATATTAACTAGTCTATGGGCACTCTATTTGAGTAAACCATTCTTTGGGGTGATTAAATAATCCGTTATAATTAACTTTAGTCGTCTACTTCACATTAGGGAGGTTAATAACCTTTTTTTTCTCAAAACATATTCTCGGTTCTAAATAGCCGATTTATTTTTACCCATTTTCGGTTCCCACTCTTCGCCCCCGGGCAAAGTAAGTTAAAGTTTAAAAAATATAAATTTGCATTGATTACGTTAAAAAAATAATACAAAGGACCATTGATCCTTAGAAAAAAATAATAGATTTTCACACAACTATAAGTCGCCACTAACTAATGAGTGTTTGCAAGGAATATAATGAATCGTTTTGTGCTAATCAAACAGGGTTTTAAAATATTTCTTCAAATAAAAAAAATAATAAATCGTGGGAAACCATTATGAATGATTTCCTCCCGAAAGCAGGTGTTTGTTTAACATCGATACTTCACACAGATTAAGGCTACGTTTATAGAGGCGGAGGGTAGGCGGGTTGCCGCGAGCTGGTTACTTGCGCTAGAAAACCGCGCCTAATCACTCGCGCGGTTGGTGTTTATAGCAAAAGCGGGAAAAAGCCAGACGAGACAACAATCACTTCACACTTCACATGCAATTAGGTTTGTCAGACGTTCGGCAAAAGGGGGACTTGTCATCCTTTTTAACCCTGTGTCCTTCGTCCGGCAGGCAAAGCTAAAAATACTTACAATGTCATGATAATGTATTAACTGTAGAATTGACTGTTTTATTTTCAAATATTATAGAATTGTTGCATTTTGAAGAAAAATGTCAATTGTAATCATACTTCATAATTTATTTTTGTATAATACTTTATCTTGGTTAATTTACTAATAGATAATTATTGGCAACCATTGTAGTAAAATTATACTGATTGCTCTTTAAATCCGCATTCGATTGAAAAAAATAATAATGATGTAAATGTTACCATCTTTTGGTACTCATGTGTCCTCCTTTGTCCTCCTTTTTGTCTCTCTGTGTCCTCCTTTTGGTACCCATGTATATGACAACCCTACATGCAATCCAGTCTCTCCTTGCAATAGCAAACAGACAAAATGGCTTCTTTTATTGATGACTTTTTATTCTTTGACATCATTTTTTCTCCATTGTTCTCCAAGCTCTTGTGGATGCACATTACCGATTTATTTTGTTCGATGTGGGAGGCTACGGCAAGCAGAGCGATGGAGGGACATTCCATGCTTCTAGTCTTTATCAAGCTAGTATGAGTAAAACACTGCGAATTCCGGAACCAACAACCCTGCTCGACTCAAATGATGTGGCGCCTTTTGTGATCGTCGCAGATGAAGCTTACCCCTTGATGTACTGTTTGCTGAAACCTTATGGAGGACAAAACCTACCCCCCTATGAAGATTGTTTCAACAAACGGTTGTTCAGAAGACAATTGAATGTGCCTTTGGAATTTTGACTTCCAAGTGTCGTCTTTTGACCAAACCAATTGAAACACACACTGAACTTGTAGAGCGCATTATAAAATGCAACTGTGTTTTACACAATGTCATCTTTGACAGGAAATGAACTAATCGCAACTACACAGAAGTTTCGTGTGAGAATTCTGCAATGGTCTGGGAAAGAAGTGGCAGGCAAAGCAATGGTGCCAAGTCGACAAGCGAAATTTGTGAAACATTCTTCAAGAGCCATCCATTAGTTTATACCACCAGACAATAAGCATGTGTGGGTGGGAAACGGACAGACAAGCACGCGGACATAAATTTTACAGTCCGACAAGCAGACAGGTAGACTCAAAGACAGACAGGCAGACAGACAATCAAGTAGGCAGACAGACAGGCAGACAAACAGATAGATAGACAGACACTGTTAATCTCTTTGCTGATTTCCTCCCATGAAAGTTAAAATAGATATTTGGCTGATGTCCGAAAGTCAATATCAGTTTCAGCCGAAACCGTAAACAAACCGAAAACTAACCTTTAGGTTCGGCCCAAACGGAAACCACGCCGAAAAAGTGTGTTTGCCTATTTTCGGCGCTGAAGGCGAAGCCGAAACCGAATTTCGGTCGCTCTCTAGTGATAACTATCTTGTTATTTAATATTCATAAATAAGAAACCGTCTCCGCGAGTTGTTGCTTCTGTATGTGTCGTACCAATCCTTTTTTTTTTCAATCAGGTGGTCTATAATGTGCTTGTTTACATTTCTTGCCTGCAGTCTTTTTCACTTTGGGATAAAATAGTGCATTTATGTATTACATTTGAATATTGTAGGTTATTCTTAAATTAAAAAAAAAGAAAGCATGTGTAACTTTTTTCTAAAGTGGTCATTAATAATTAATTTTGCATTAGTTTGAGGTTTGCGGAAATCATAAAAATTACTGAACATTTAAAGTTAAACATAGACTAATTATAAAATACCCTCTTTTTTTTTTCTCTCATTGTTTACTACGTACTCATACATCTATTTCTTGAGAATGAATTGTATAAATACTTTCAACCTAAATAACCTATTCTGCAATCTACATAAATATATGTTTGCTAATTCCACAGACAGTAGTTATGTGACTAAACCAGTTATCATAGCCGATTCTACAACTCCTGTTGTGGGCAGTCGTCTTTCACTAGCCTGCGGTAGCGCAGTGGACGGGGCGAAGTACTCATGGAAGAAAGACAACACCGACATTGTCCGTCAATTTGAGCATATCATACAGCTCGATAATCTAACAATCAGTGACAATGGAACATACGAGTGTACAGTTCAACGAAGCATGGTCACTCAGACCTCTGACTCCTTCACTGTCAACGTCAGTGGTAAGTATGTGACACTAAATGTGACACTAAATTTGACACCAAATATTTACAACGTTATCTTCGTCGATCACATAAAAAACACAACAGTTTTAATCATTAGAATACAAAATCAATTCATAACAAACAAAAAATGTCCAGGTCTAGCTCTGCAACAACAATATAGAGACTTTGAACAAGTGTAAGAGCACAAGTCAAATTAGTAGATTTAGAAACAGTCCAGTAAAGACACTTTTAAAAGCAAAGTAGTACGAAAGAAATACGACATAAAGTATTTGGTTCCAACCTAAAAATATAACCTTTTAGTGTTATAATAGTAGGGATATAAACAAGAAAAAAAAATTACTTCCCGGCTGATATTTGATGAGAAATGGTTTTTCTAAACTAGTAAGTAAAATGATAAAATCTAAACACTTAACACATTACTAGACCAGACACAAAACGCGGATAATTGTATCGAATATAGTAGAAGAAGCTTCTGCAAAAAAATATAAGATCTAATTTTTAAGGACAACGTGCCGAATTTATCAACATAAAAAGTTTGCGAAATTTTAATATTTTTGTTTAGCAACTATAGCCATTCAAAGACTAAAGATATAATGTTTATTAATACAAGATTTGATTTTCTAAATGCATGCATTTTCTAGTAGAATCATTGATTCAAAGCTTTTAGACTATTAAAACCTTTCATGCAATGAAAGTTAGTATAAATTTACAGAAAAAAAGATCAAGAACAGAACTGACCTAAAAGTAAACAAAATAAAAGTAGCCTTATAAAAAAAAAAAAAATTTTTATAGTTGCCTTAAAAAAAAGTTAATTGTGTTATATTTTTTCATTCATAAATATCAATGCCAAATCTTAGCCTATAGAGTAATTTGATTTTGTCAGTAAAGCCAATTACCAATAAAAATATAAATGAAAACATGTGTCAATTTAAAGTGTCACTTTTGAAGTTAATGTCACTTAAACAAAATATAGAAAGTTGTTTCGCTAACATGAAATATTATTTAAAAAGCAAATTAAACTTAATCTATACTTAAACCAACATAATTAAGCTACAATAATTATTAGTTACGTCAAATATGACATTAAACAGCGAGTACGGTCGACGAGCGACAGCGTGTTCGTCTAACGTACTGACGGTCCTGGATTCGAGTCCTGTTGAAGACTAGAATTTGTTCCTGGGTCTGGAAGGCGCCTGACTTTAGTTGGGGTAAAGTAAATGCGGCTTGGCATTGGCCGCAGCCAAGAAAACTGGTGAACGCTGCTTCACTGGCCCCATGGATCAATTTGATTCTACTGGATATTTTTGTTTTAAACAAAATCCTGACTGCAGATTTACCACCACTTACAGAAAACAATTGATCACTTATTGCTTATAAATGTACCCCCCCCCCAAAAAAAAAAAACAACAACAAAAAAACAAAAAAAAAAACACAAAAAAAACTTACTACAGTCATGCATTCATGCCACCGAAATCTACCATAACATTCTCACTCAACACTGACTCTAAAGAAACAGATAACTGCTAAAAATATATTTCAATATAATTGTATTACTTTGTACTAATAATACTAATACTAAAACTAATATGTTATACGTTACGTACAATTTAACTTGCTTTAGAGTTGGGAGTTGATTGATTGTGTATATCTATGTGTATCTGTCAGATTGATAGAGACCAATGAAAATCATGATTGTTTCCATGTTACTGTAGCTGTCACTATGAAAATTTGACATCGTCAGTTTGATGTGACTTATAAAATATTGTTCTTTGTTCTCTGTCTCTAATGTTAAAAGTACATCAAACTGATTGCGTTTTACTGTAATATATACCATACTATATTAATACAGTGTACGTTGTTTAATTAGTCTATTATATAGTGATTTTTTTTTAATTGACAAAAAAATTAAACTTTGATTTTAGAATGAAAAAAAAAGTATTTTTTTATTATGACAATTTTCGGTCACAATAACGTTTTAGTAATGTCTTCATTACATTCACTGGGCAATATAACAATTCAGGTGTGCTTTCAAGTAAGTTTTATATCAATATTCTAAAAGCCTACCAAAATAGACAAAATAGATTGTCATATGTTTTTATCCTAATTATAATTATGTGTATAGAAATGTATAAAAAATGCCATCAATTTTGAACCTATAATGTTATTTTTATTATACATCGCTAAGTTATCATAACATAATACATCATCATGTTGACTGCTTTTTCTATAAACCAATTAACAGATACTTTTTGATAAACATTTGTTTTAAACTTTACAGTTTTTGATAACGGTAGCAGTACCACACTTATTGCTTGAAATTTAAACACGAAAACAGTAACATTTTTAAAATAATAAATTTAGTTGTTAAAATAATCCTTCTGTATCAGTGATGACATTCTCTTGCAACTAGACAATAGCGTATGCTCAATGCTTGAACTTGTTTTTGTGCAGAATTTTTTTTTACAACTGAGTAAATTGGTCTGCACACGAAAATTACTGCTCTCTGCGCACTTTTCTGTTTTCCACAAACTAAACAACGACGTTGGTTAGGTGGCAGTGTTGTTTCGGTGGTCAGTAGAGAAGCCGGCTGGTCCAGCCGTTAGTTCACCAGACTGTCAACCAAAAACCAACTGACACGTCACGGGTTATATCCCTGAAACCAACGGACTCATGTCGCCCCGCAGGAGTTTTGGGCCTAGTGGACGTAATAATCTTCTATCAAGAAGGAAATTTGTAAACTTATAAGAAAGACTAGTCACATGTACATTAAGTTTTTTTTTTTATATATAAATACTCCCGTCTCGCAACGCGAACGTTTAAAATGGAGCGCTTAGACGACATTTGCACAGATCCTCGTTTTGCGATTTGGATTCGTCACCTAGCTGCCTGGATTGGTCGCAAGTATTTGCTATTTAATCACAGAAGTGAACTCGATCTACCAGTATCAGGAAAAATGTTATTGAAAAATTTTATAACAGTCTTTGTACTTTTTACTGGTGAGTGTCAATTTTCCTTTAAATACCCCCTTCCCAAAAAAAAAAAAGAAAAAAAAAACAGGTTGCAAAACGTATTACATATTGTTTTTTTTTAAATTTAATTTAATTTAATAAACTCTAAGTTTTTTAAAGAACATTTTGAGTATACATATAAATGAATTATTTGGAATGCATTTTTTTCGCATCCCTCTTTCGTAATAAACGACAATAGGGCTTTAAGACGTGTAATGGATTGTTATGATCATTTGAACCACTTTTCGCAAATCAAGATTACATTAAATGTATTATCTGGATTTGTATAGTGTAATCATTTTATTCATATAAAGAATGTCTACCATCTGCAATAAATAAAATAGGCCTACAGTTGTATTCTCCTTTTATAATGTTAAAATATTGGAAAATGTGTCATTCGTTTGGGTTGAATTAAATGCGCACCTGAAAGTGTATAAAAATGGTACAAACTGATTCTGGATGTTGGTTTGGACGAATTTTATCTAGATAGGATGACGGCAAGGGGTCAGTTAGCCTTCCGAAGATTTGGCCCACCAGAACCATACATACTAAAATACAAAGTTTTCAAAGTTTATAAAAAATATTTAAAAAGGACCAAAGAATAGAAGGATTGTTACCTGACATGAGTTGGGGCAATGTAAAGGCGTCCAGCCACACAATCCCCTTGTATGCCGTGGCAAAATTATTTTTTTCAATTTTGCTTCACATGTCCTATGGATCACATTTGTCCGACATGATTATTTTTTTTTTAAATTAGTTTGTTTTACGCAGTTCTTTTAATATGACACAAGAATGTCATGTTTTAAGAAAATCAAAATCCGACTTAAACATCTTTAGAACTCCGAGAACTTTACCAAAAAAAAAGCAAAATACGATCAATTAATTTTTATTTTTAAACTCAATGTACATTAGCTAATACAAACCAAACCAGCAAATAAACCTCCATAAAGTAGGCCTACCTAGTTTTCTTGTTTTGTAACACTTTTAAGAAAGTGCACATCGTTATGTGAAGACAAAGTCTCTCGTCTTGATGCACTGTATAGAGCCCACACGAACAAGCTTTTAGCCCAGCATATGACTGTTTTCAAATGCCCCGGTTACCGCTAAGACCATATATTAACGATTTAGAAAATAATTCTTACATAGGGCTGAAGAAAGAAAGGTTGAGCCTAGTATATTTCTCCGGGGTCAAACCAAGTTCAAGATAGCCCGTAGGTAGTAACAGAACGTATAATCTTCGCATGTTTTAGCTTTAATTAAAGGGTCTAAATGACAGTCTTGTTTAAGGATATCATGATAGTCTTGACGACCCTGCTCTTGCACACGCAAAACAACTCAAGTATTTATCTTTTGTTGTTTACGATATGTATTAAATTAACGTATAAATATGTTTTTTTTTTCCAGTTGTTTTGGAGCCACGTTTTACACTTACAACAATGCATGTGTTGCTACGACCAACACACTGGCAACCTTTACAAATAAAGTTTGTGATTGTAAAAATTCAGCAGTAGCAATTCGTACTGAATGTAAGAGTATGTTTTTTTTATATCTTTACATTTCTGACTTTTCGCCACAGAAAAATTAAACATATATGTTACGACCAGTTACACGTACTCTTCTTTACGTTTATTTTAGGTTAAATATTGTTAACTTAAATTTACAGAGTTGAATAAAACGAAATTTTAAGTTTCATTAGCAATTTTCATTGGTTTTTAGGACCCCAAATTATTCTGAAAGAGCATTTTTACTCTTTAGAATGACGAACTCTTTCCAATGTTGATGCCTAAATTTTCATTGGAAATGCAAGCGTAGGGTAACGGTACTGTGTACAAGGGGTCTGTATCTAACAGTACGCTTGACTTACTAGGCACTATGAGCGATTTTCAATGGCTGTCGTAAAACTCCAAAAAGGCAATTGAAGTATATTCTACAAGAAATTGAGTGCTTAAGCAGGGCGGCTTTTAGGCTCTTGGCATGATACATTAATTAGAATTGCAAAGTTGGCACACTATTAGCCAACGGTTGCCAACGCACAATGTAAACTAATAGACCATGTTAGCAGCGCTTTACTTGGAGGCAGTCTGACGTATCCCTATTACATCCATCCACTCCGTTCAACCTTCAAGCTTGGTCCTCAAATAGAATTGAGACATCACAGTCGAGCCTCATAACAGTAGTGTCAATTCAATAAACGAGTGATGAGTCGTTCAACGGTTGTTGGTGGGTGGGGGGGGGGGGGGGACTGAACAAGTCGAGGCCTAGACGTCTCAGTGGGTTTTCCACAAATATGTCTCAACCATTGTTTTTTAAAGCTGCAAATTTAAACAACACAAACACCAGAACGTAGAATAAGTTAACTAAATTGTGATGATGATATCTTTATTTCCTCGAACGATACCAATCACATTATTATTGCGATTATATTTTGAATACACGATCTAAAATCATAGAAACAATTGAGGATTTGTTTTTTTAAATTAGATTTTTCGATATTGTTTTTACGGAGTTCTTCAAAAACTATTTTATCAAACTTTAAAATAGCAATAATAAATGTTAAAAAAAATTATTAAAAAGATCTATTGATATCGCCCACTGCGTAAGAAAAAAAACAAGTTGTTAAACTAATACTAATCGTTAATCGCTTACGAGTTTTGCTTACTTTAAAACAATACGTTTAGTTTTAAGGCGATTTTACCAAAGAAAATTCTGACACCTTTTTAAAAACATATTTTTTTACTTAGATCTAGTCAATCGAAACACATTTGTATGTTTTTTGTTATTCAGGTAGGCCGGCCAAGTCTGAAGCAAGGCATTGGATATACTAATGAAATACAGGCAGGGAAGAGTGGAGTGTTTACATGCAGTTCTAGTGGTGCCACAGTTTATTAATGGAGTTTAACTGGTATAACAATATCTGGAGCTACTGACACAATATCAAGCGGTAAGGCTACAAGTGTTGGATCATACAAGTAAAATGCTATTTTAATAACATATATTATTACTTCTTTATAAAGAAAATAAAAGCTAAACTGACATATTAATATTTGACTATTATTATTATTATTATCTATTTCATTAAAATATATTCATAAAAAACAATGTGTGTGTCAATTTCATTGCCCAAAGGTTAATATAAAGTCACGTGATTATTATTTCTATAAAACTATTTGATGAAAACGGTAAACGGCCATCATTTTTTAGTCGAAAATATTAAAGAAAGTCACGTTAAAATACTTTGAGCAAGGCATTTTGTATTCCAAAGCTAATGAGTGAGGGCTATATTATGTCCTGGACACGGAGCCATGCCATGCAAGGTATTTCAATCCCATCAGAGACGGAAAGCCGCTCACACCCGTTGTCGTGCTGGTCTGCAGCGTTAATGGAGGTTTGCTTAATGGAGTGTATAGACTTTATTGTTAAAGATAAATTATGTTACTTATCACGCCTGTCCTGTCAAACAATATATAATCTAACTTTGTAAGATAAATCTCGTTGGCTTTAATGCAATCTTGATTCAAGTTTAAAGACATGGTATAGATAGTAAGATGGACTCTACCTTTACATATGTGTCTATTTATCCCACAGTCGGTAGTTACCTGACTAAACCTGTAATCAGTGCCAAACCTTTATCCTTCGTGCTCTGCCTAAAACAGATGGAACTTACCAAATTACATGTCAAGCGAGCTACACTGAAACGCCAAAGACATCTTCGATGTTAACCATTACTAGAGGTCAGTGACAGAAATCGTGTTGGTAAATAATACCTAATGTACAAAACTGTATGTAAACACACGCACGCACACATTTATATACATAGGTCTACATACATTTACTTTCAACTGTTAGAAATATTTTGCATGAGTAAAAATATATAGAATATTTCTTCCCACCGACGGTTCTTACCTGACTAAACCAGTAATGAGTACCGAACCTTCATCCCCCTTGCAGGGCTGTCATCTTATCTTAATCTGTGGCACCGAAGATGTCGGAGCGAGTTACTCTTGGAAGAAATACAGCTCGGTCATCACAGGCGAAGCGGAGCATGAGATTCAGCTCGACAACTTAACCTCCACTTACGGTAGGGACTACACCTGTACAATACAATAAAGTATGGTCATTTTGACTTCTGATGCCATTGGTGTCAGTTGTAAGTAGAATTCTTATGAATAATTATTAATGTGGTTGTACCCCCCCCCCACTCCACCACATAATGTTAATGTGCGTTGAATCTTACGTAAAGGGAAAAAAATGTCACTCCATGTGTTTTGTGTTATGACGTCAAAATATGGTTTGATTTTTAAAGATCTTTACATTAACACATAACAATAAAACGCTACCTCACTAGAGTATAAATCTACTGTATAAAACCCATAAATAAAAAAAAAAAAAATTGTAACAAAATCAGATAGGGAATATTCACAACAGACAAGAGTAACACCAATAGCTAAATCACAAAACCTAGAAACACTAGACGACTGAAGGCAAAGAGTAAAGTAGTAATAATAAATAATGCTTTAAATTATAACTTATAAACACAGCACAAGAGCAATATGTTACCATGCTCACATAAACATAAAGACACACTTTCCTTATCCCTTATACGAGAGCAAATTGATATTATTTGTAGCACTCTGTATTCCCGAGTGGTACTGGGCATTGCACGGGTTGCCTTGAACAAACCAAGAAAACCAATTTAACATCATTTGAAAACAAATAACAATGCATTACTAGACTCATACTACAGTTGATTGATTTTAAAATTGGCTTAAGGCATTACGAAGGGAAACTAATTTAAAAAGATGTATAAATTGAACCCTCGTTTAGGCCAATTGCTGTAGATAGTTTTGAGACAGGCCGCAAAAGCCTAAATCCGCGAAGTAGGGACCACCTTATTATTTACAGTATTTTTTAACGTGTATTCGGACATTTAAAACATTCCCTTTATGCTATTTCACGGTTCGTATACTAGAAAATAATATTGTTTATTAATGTTTTAATAGAATGAACAAAATATTTGGGGTCTTCATATATTATAGGCCGAATGAAAAAAAGAATCCGCGAGGTCGTGAATAAACGAATGTCGAACTTCGAAGTACCGAGTAATCACTGTATTTACAGTTGTTATTATTAACATATGAGACGCACTTTTTATCAATTGTCAATTATTATTTTTTTTAGAATACTTCATATTAAAACAAAAATAAGTAGGATTTGATAAAAAAAATTTTTTTTACAATCATACCAACGGCCTGAAAGTATGTGGCGAAAAAATTAAATTGAAATTCATAAATATAACCGCACGTTCAATATATATGTTGTTATTTCATTTGTCCTTACTCTTTAATACCAATGACAATTTTTGGTTGACGACTTAAAAAAAAAAAAAGTTATAATTATTATTCTTTATCGCTCAGGGCAGTGAAAAAGCTCCGCAATTCCTCCCTATTCTGTGCCAGCCATCTGATCTCAAACCACGTTTTATTTGTGGCCTTCGATACCTCAATGTAAGTTGCTATTTAGTAACTGTTCAACACTTTCACTAACAATCTCTTCGAAGCTTTGACAAAGTTAATAACACTCTCCAGGAACAGTAAAATATATAGATAAGTTTATTTACACACACACATTTTTATGTCCTCACAATTTAGATGAAAATCCATAAGTAATAATATATATATATATATATATAAATAATATATATATATATATATATATATATATATATATATATATATTCACTCAATTGCATTGCAATTTACATAATAGAATTTACAGAATAGATTCACTGAGATCTCCTATATTATCTCCATTACAAAATTATCCACCTAGAAATTCCAGCTCCTATCACCACAAAAACTGGATGACCACTACTGACTAAGGTCGAGTCTCCCGTCACCTTCTAACCTTTCTCACACAACACGTGAACTAACAAAAATCACTAAAACTGCGCGACAACTATAGTCTTCTCTTGTCATATAATAAATATCGTCTGTTTTTGCAATCTAAGGTCAAGGTTTTACTCTTCTTTTCATTGGTTATATCTCTTTAACCATAGACTATTTATTATGCTCTGTTTCAATTCCTGACACTCATATATGGTTCTTTTTTTTTTCCTAATATTGTATTCCCCCCTTTCCTTTTTCATTAGGGTGCAATGCCCGGAAACATATTCCTATATATGCAAAAAACGTAGCACAATGACCTAAGTTCTTTCTTACTTTATTTTAATTTAAACAATAAAATAATATTATTTTCTGAAACGATAGTCTCAAAGTGTCATATGAATTCATTATTACATTTCAGATGGTCAAGAGATTGTCAAAGTTTCAATTCTTGTACTGGTTTTGACGCTTCTGATGTCTAAGGACGACAACAACAAATAATTTGATGATTTATCTCCCTTAATACTTTATGTGTATTGTCATTTATAGTTTTTAATGTTTGAGCAACAGTATTAATAACACCAGATCCAGCCTGTCATACATTAGCGATTCATACTTTCAACTCTTTTGATAAATTTTGCTCACCTTTAACGTATTTTCATGCAAATAACAAAGGCCAATTTTATTTGTAAAATATATTATCAGTTGAAAGTGTTGTTATCCAAGGAACTAATACTGGTTTTTTTATAAACGCATGTACTTAAATACATTGAAGTCTGTGATACTATAACATTTTTATATGTAAATTTACGTTTTTAAAAATTTTCATTTGTCCATTTTTAAATACTTTTTTTTTGTCAACAAGTTATTGTCTCGTTTTTTTGTGTGTGTTTTTTTTCGTTCTTTTTACTTTGTACATTTTTTGCTTTAAAAAATGAAGAGAACGTCCATTCACACTTTGTATCTTTAATAGTATATAATATATATTATAAAAAAGTAACACAATTTAAAGTTTGATTTCATCAATTGTGTAACAACTTTGTCAATTTAGAGAGATGAAAGAAAATCGTTATCATTTCCATGTTACTGGAACGGTCACTCAGAAAATCTGACATCATGTCATTCTTTATGCGACTAATGACATCAAAATGACAATTTTTTAGTGTAACTAATCGCAATGCAAGGCACACACATACACGCATAATATATATATATATATATATATATATATATATATATATATATATATATATATATATATATATACAAAAAACCATGGATTCTTATTTAATAAATATACATTTGTAATATCACTATCTGCAAACGTAGCTTAATAATTAATTAAAATTGCATATCTTTAAATAAGCATATACTATAATTATAATGATAACGATATTGGTGTGTTTAATCTTTTTTGAAAAAAAAAAGATAAAAATAAAAGTGATTTTCTATTATTTAAATGATATTGTTATGTTATACCTGTCAATTTACTGCCACTAGATGCTATCAAAACTGACCAATCTCTCTCATTTTTTCTGTTTCTCTCTTTTGTCCATTTAAATTTTCTGTTTTGTCACTACCAAAATATAGAGGAAGCTGTCAACACCCATAAACATTGTCCATCGACACGTAAGGGGTCAAGAGGTCATCCCGGATGGCCAAAGTGTGTGTAAGCGACAGAAGGGAACACGGTCGAAGTAAGAACCGGTGTTGATTAGATTGTGTTAAATACATATATAGAAATAGACTTTGATCTCAATTTAGTATATATGTGGAGAACATGATATGAATTGACTTGCGTTGTATTATAACTACATATTAAATTCGCTTGCTAGAAACTCGCCCTTCTAGATGTTTGTGAAAGAGAGAAAGGAAGTCGGCACGCATATGTGATAGATATAAAAATAATAAAAGTATGTCAAATTAAATATGTCACATCAGGCATGAAAAGAATACCAGTGACATGTTGTTTTTTTCTACTTAATCATCTCTTCTCTATTTCTCTTAATCATTCTCTTATTTTTTTTACTCAATCTCTATTAACGTTTCTCTTTTTCTTTTTTCCTTTTTTTTTCTTTTTTTTAAATCTATGTTTAGTTTGTTCTCTCTCTCTCTCTATTTTTTTTTTCTTTTTTTTCTTTTTACATTTGTATCTCTATTCTCTCTCTAGTCTTTCTATATTATCTCCAAATGTCTTTTCTCTTTCTTTTTCTCTTTTTTCCCACAATCTTGCTCGATCATTATCTCCAACAGTAAATATATGGCTATGGGCAAGTATTAAAAAAAACAAAAAAACTTTTAGCATATCAGGAAAAATTACTGCGCCCCGTGCAAGCCGAGCTTTAGCATCCTATTTGTGTAAAAGTAAAGTACACATTTGACCAAATCGATCATAATGGCCGGTGAAACAGCGTTTACCAGTTTCAGAGGTCATGGCTTAATAGGAGATGTGCGGCGAGCACAATGCTCAACTGCCTTTACTTTACTTTAATGTCAGGTATCCATCAGAGCTGGATAGACTCAGAGGACACCCTCGAGTCCAGCGAAAAAATCGCAGCCTTCCCCAGAATCCGAACTACTGTACATGACAGGGCGACCTTTGACCTCGTGACCCACACCGATGATCTGGAAAACCACCTCCCACCCCAACCCCTTGACGACCCTTAAAGCCACAAGCGACTGGAAAGTTTGGACAATGAGTTTGAGAGACAGACATGTGACTTTATGTCCGTCCATTACGTTCTCATTGGTCCATATGTGTAGAGGATAGGTTTAAAGCCGGTGCATTCGTCTTTAGGGCATCATATTTGTATTTTGGGCAGCTGATGTGTCTTCTTGGAAAAGGATTTGTGTTCAGGACATTTGACAGATTTTATGGGCAACAATTGTCCTTTTGGACATTATATTGGTCTTATTTGTGAGAAATAATCTTACAAGCATCTTTTGTCTTTTGGGCAATGTATCAGAGCCAGCAAAAGACAAAAAAAAAGCAAGAAAAGCAAGGTTTGTGTCTATCCTATTGTAATCGAGAACCCTTTCTTTGTCGGCTGTATGATGTATTCTAGAATTTGGTCAACATAAATTTGCTTAAAACAATCTGCAAAGCTGAATAGTCTTATCTCAGATTCAACATTATTTGTATTTGTTTTTACATAATTAGGAAAGCTAGAATCTAGAAATTCACTAGAATGTCTTTAGTTACATCATATTTATTACATACATGGCGGCTGAATCAATATATTGAGTGTATTATATAATCTTTGTCTTCTATTTAAGTAATAGCATGTTGAATTGAGTAAAGGTTATGACAGATTAGGAGAATATAATTGAAATATATCCTAGAAGTAGTATAATATTGTATATTTATGTATATAAATGTACAATGTTGTTTTAAAACTAGTAAATATGGAAAAATATAATATCAGTCCTACTCAACTTGCTTCAAATGTTAAAGACTCTCAAATATATTCCAAACGAAATCCAAAAAAATAATTTTTTTTTTAAGTTTTAGCAAAGAAAACACTAAAAACTAAATTTCATGTCACGGTATCATTTGTTGCTGGCGTCGTTAAAAAAGGACAGTTTGTTTTAACACCTATGTGTGATTATTATTATTGGCTGATACTTAATATCTATGTTTATGCCTTCTACGAAAATTAATTAACAAAGTTATGTTAAAGCTTACTCACTTTTTCAGACTTGACTTTTTTCATCAATTTTATCAAACTCGCGATATAAATTTGTTTCAAGCGCAAAAAAATCTAAAAGCAGACAAATAAAGATAATAATTATATGGATCAGTATATATTATTTACATTCATTGAAAAAAATGCAAACTATTAACTTAATTTCATGTCTTAAATGGCATTGTACTAAGTGTCCTTAAATAAAGACGCCAGCAAGATATGGGTTAAGTATCTTAAATTTTAAAAAAGTGGATAGAACATTCTGTTGTAAATTCATATATTTTCCAAATGTATAAATTATTGTATTAGTATGTATAAAGATTATAGAGGATATAGATTTTTTTAAATACCTATACAATCGAATATGGCCGCCGTTGCCATGGCAACCAATGCATTAAAAAAATAATTAAAATTGATTGCCCCTAAATATATTCCATTTCTAGTTATGTGGTTAAAGTTTCATACGTTTTGGTCGGTAAATTAAAAAAAAAAAGTGGCTAAAACGTGCCCCCCCCCCAGCCTTAAAATATCAAAAATGTATTTCCATAAACAGAACATGTAGAAATATGAAATATCCAACAGTATATAATACATCTTGTAGAACTTAACTCGTTTAGTAAATTATGCATTTGTTCTACCACAAAGTTGGACTATCTTCACTAACTTACGACCTTGCTCAACCGTCAATGTACACTAACTGACCACTACCGGTTGAATAAATCCCTGTATGTTAACCTAAGAAAACTAGTAATTAATTATTCATTTATTAAAAATTCGGACTTTTTCACATGAATTAGTTTATGTAAATACAAAACAAGAAGTCCACTGAAATAAACTGTAAAAAAGTAATTAAAGGGAGATAATGAGGTAATTCTACAATTTATATTGTATCTCTTCATTAATTCCCTTACTTACTAAATATTTTAGTTACATTTTACCTAGTATATTTTCAAGGTCAGGATAGGTAACTGTTACATTATTCTCATATTTTTACCAGTTCAGTAATAATTGGTGGATTTAATTTTTTATATATTTCTACATCGTGCTTCCCCCGTGAAATGATCGCTCGACACCCAGGTTGGGAATCGCTGCTCAAAATGAAGGTAATCTGTAGCAGGTATCTATGTAACACAGAAAGTGATCTTAGGATTTATTTGAATTACTGAACTTTATTTACATGAAAATCCATTGCAGATAAGATATTGATGACGTGAGTGTCATAAATCATGTAGGCTATATCTCGAGAGTTCTACTATATTTTTATCTACTGTCTTTCTCGCCAAGCTAAGTTTAGCTTGTAAGGTGAGTAAACTGGATCCCAATGTAGAATAAAGAGAAAATGTTCTATTATCTTCTATAAACGATTTCTAAAATGTATTGAATATTTATCGTTTGCTGATATATCTGTATTGCGCGGGGTTTCAAAACCGTAGGTGCCACCATACATGTCACTGGCATTCTTGTCTTGCAGGATGTGACATATTTGATTTGACATTACTATTATTATTATACTGTCACGAGTGCGTGGCAAATACCTTTCTCTCTCTCAAAAACAATGAATCTAGAAAGGCGAGCTACTAGCAAACGAATTTAATATGTAGTTTTAGTAAAGTACCCTTCGGACCCTACTGATCATTGGGAAAAATAAATGCCTGCAACAGGATTCGAACTCAAAATCTTCAAAACGCCAGTCGAACGCGCTGCCGCTCGGCCTACCGTGCCCAAAAATATGTACTTATAATACATTAAAATTCAACATACATCAATTCAACTATTGTTATAATACATCACAATTCAACATACATCACTTTACCTCTTGTTATAATACATCACAATTCAACATACATCACTTAACCTCATGTTATAATACAACACAATTCATTATACATCACTTCACCTCTTTTTATAATACAACACAATTCAACATACATCACTTTACCTCTTGTTATAATACATCACAATTCAACTTACATCATTTCAACTATAGATATAATACATCATTATTCAACATACATCACTTTACCTTTTGTTATAATACATCACAATTCAACATACATCACTTCAACTATTGTTATAATACAACACAATTTAACATATATCACTTTACCTCTTTTTATAATACATCACAATTCAACATCAATCACTTCACCTCTTGCTATAATACAACACAATTCAACATACATCACTTCACCTTTTGTTATAATACATCACAATTTAATATACATCTTTTCACCTCTTGATATAAAACATCACAATTCAACATGCGTCACTTCACCTCATGTTATAATACAACATAATTCAACACATCACTTCACCACATGATAAAATTGGCTACATAGTCTCGAAAGACGATTAGATTTGCGCTCCTGTGATTTGGCCAGCCCTGCAAAATTGACTGTGTCTGTGGAGACCTTTCCTTGAGAGACAGGCTCTGTCGCATCTCTGGCACTTGAAAGCTGGACCGTTGGAGATTGTTAGGGGCAGCCCACTTGATATAATACAACATAATTCAACATGCATCACTTCACCTCTTGATATAATGCATCACAATTTAACATACATCACTTCACTTCTTGTTATAATACATTAAAATTCAACATACATCACTTCACCTCTTGTTATAATACAACATAATTCAGCATACATCACTTCACCTCTTGTTATAATACATCACAACTCAACATACATCACTTTACCTCTTGTTATAATACATCACAATTTAATATACATCTTTTCACCTCTTGATATAATACATCACAATTCAACATGCGTCACTTTACCTCATGTTATAATACAACACAATTCAACACACATCACTTCACCACTTGTTATCATTGGCTACATAGTCTCGAAAGACGATTAGATTTGCGCTCCTGTGATTTGGCCAGCCCTGCAAAATTGACTGTGTCTGTGGAGACCTATCCTTGAGAGACAGGCTCTGTCGCATCTCTGGCACTTGAAAGCTGGACCGTTGGAGATTTTTAGGGGCAGCCCACTTGATATAATACAACATAATTCAACATGCATCACTTAACCTCTTGATATAATGCATCACAATTTAACATGCATCACTTCACTTCTTGTTATAATACATCAAAATTCAACATACATCACTTCACCTCTTGTTATAATACAACACAATTCAACATACATCACTTCACCTTTTGTTATAATACAACACAATTCAACATACATCACTTCACGTCTTGTTATAATACAACACAATTCAACATACATCACTTCACCTCTTGATATAATACATCACAATTCAACATACATCACTTCACCTCTTGTTATAATACAACACAATTCAACATACATCACTTCACCTCTTGTTTTTATAATACAACACAATTCAACATATATCAATTCACCTCTTGTTATAATACAACACAATTCAACATACATCACTTCACCTCTTGTTTTTATAATACAACACAATTCAACATATATCAATTCACCTCTTGTTATAATACAACACAATTCAACATACATCACTTCACCTCTTGTTATAATACAACACAATTCAACATACATCACTTCACCTCATGTTCTCCACATGTCTACTAAATTAAGATCAACGTCCACTTCTATATATGTATTTAACACTATCTAATCAATACCGGTCCTGACTTCGACCGTGTTCCCTTCTGTCTCTTACACACACTCTGGCCTTCCGTGCTGACCTCTTGACTGCTTACGTGTCGAT
Organism: Anisus vortex; assembly: GCA_949126835.1. NCBI lineage: Eukaryota > Metazoa > Mollusca > Gastropoda > Planorbidae > Anisus > Anisus vortex. The sequence goes on along the minus strand of OX421498.1, from coordinate 9,882,384 downwards.
GGACAATGTTTTCTTTTTGTGTTACCAGGTTACTCAATTTACTTGGTAGTGAAAAAACATAAATAGAGACAAGAGAGAGAGAGAGAGAAACAGAAAAAAAGAGTGTTGTAACCCGGTAGTTGTGGATTCGACTCGGTTACACGTGTGGTGGAGGTTTCAACTCACACCCTTGGCTTCGTTGGTCTGGAGGTATCTTCTGAAGTCGGATGGCAGCCTCTACTGTACTTTTGCAAATTTATATTTGACACCTTTCCTTAGACGTGGCTTCGTAAACGTCTAAGTCTAACAAACAATGTCACGTTCTAACCAAACAGTAACCAACGCTGTTGTCTTATGATAGAAAACTGTATGACTTTATTCAATGGTAGCGGAAAATGGCTAGCAGTAATAATACAATGATGAAAGTGAGCTATTAGCAGATGCAGGCAATTCATCAACAAAATGCAAAACTTCGTGACTAAAAGGCCTATAAAATGGTGAATCAACCAATCTGAGTAGAACAATATTTACAATAGTTAGATCTGACTTCTAACTAAAATGAAAGTGTGTCTGCTTAAGAGACTGGCGCTAGGACTAAATTTACAGCGAACAGTTTCAACTTATATAGCGGACATGAAGAGGGGGAGTGTAAACTATACCAATGGTTTGACATCTGGTACTAAATTTTGAGATCAACAGAAGGATCTCCCTGGCCTTAGAAAGTCGCCCAATTATGGGCCATTTGCAGAAGGCCAGAGCTATGCATAAAAATGTCAATGTCCACCGTTGGCGATCAGAAAAAATGATATCAACTGGAATTATATTTCCTGAAACAGTGACAAGATAAGGTAGGAAATATATGGTCACCCAGGAAGGTGGAAAACGGGGGGGGGGGGGCGAGAGGGCGCGATATTCACGAGACTATGTGACCCTTAATTGCAATCTGGACAATGGTCGTTAAATTCGTACGCCATTCAAAGTTGGAGGGAGATGATTCCTATCTTAACAGGTAAGGGGGAATAACCACGTCGCGGGTGGAAAAGGTGACACGGGAAAGTGGGGGGGGGGGCCGGTATAGTATCATTTTACTTGGCCGGGAAACCCCGCTATATGGGAAAAAGGTAATATACTAACATTTACAAACAACATTTATATTTCTAAACCTTCTCTCTCTCTCTCTCTCTCTCTCTCTCTCTCTCTCTCTCTCTTACGCTTAATCAAAATAATGTACATATATCCCTAATCCATACATGGTTGTGATGCTAATACATTTGTTATAAACATTGGCAGTTATAAAATTCGGCCTATGTGACGACCGATTCGTTTCCATTCGTCACAATATCCCCACCAACAAAAGTTCTTATCTATGATAAGAACTGTTAATAAACGCTATTACGAGAACAATCGCGAGATTTACACCCCAAAAGTTACAAGTCTATAACAAAAAAAAAACTAAGAGATAAATTGAGATACTTACAGATTTATGATAATGACAGAAGATATATACAATAAACCAGGAGGGCTTCTTAGTCCTTTCCCGTTTTGTTTGCAATAGAGTGGCGGTTGAGGAAGTTTGATAGGCAGTTTTCGGGTCCTGGTATGTACGGGGTCAAAGACAGAGACTGTCGCATTAGTCGGCGGTTAAGATTTTGCCTGAAGCCATGAATGAGAAGGGTCGGTAATCTGTCTGGCCATTTAGTCGATTGGCACACTACACTCAGGATATAAGCGTCCTTATACCGCGACCGGGTGAGGGGACCTATTAGGTCTTTTGACACCCGTTTAATGGGAATATCCCCCACTGGGATCTCACCTAACGGTACAGGTGGAGTGAGGCGTTTTTTTGTCATGACTTGGCCCTGGTGACCCGCAGATACAAATCTTATGCTGTCACCCGACATACCGGGCCAGAAATAGTCATGTTTCACTTTTTGAACAGTCGACGTCTGTTCTTGGTGGGCTCCTATATGAAAGTCATGGGCTATGTCTATTACCTGGGGCTTTTCATCTTGATCAGCGCAAGGCTGTCTATAAAGAAGGTTTGCTTTAAAGAAAACATAAGCTGTTCTAGAATCGCGCAAGCTTGTTTGGTTTTTTTCTCTAACTGAATTTAGGGAAAGGTCTTCCTGCTGAGCTTTAATAAAATCTTGGTAAGAGGGCGGAGGCTCTACTGTAGAGTCCACTGTCTCGGGGCGGGCTTGGGTGATAACCGGGGTCAGGATCATAGGGGTCTGTGGGATAGCTAGAAAAACGTACTTGCATCCCAAAATAACATCATAAACTAGGTCTTTCATGACCGCTGCATTTATTGTGCCACGCACAAAAGGAGAATTTATGTGAATACGCGCAATGGGAAGATTCTGGACGGGTGCAAAGAGGGATGGCCCTCGAAGGTTTACAAACTGACCCGTAAGGTCGCCGGGTCGTATCCGCGAAGCGGAAACAATGGAGTCGTATTGACAACCACTATCAAAGTGACAAGTTGCTGGTTCCCCATTCAGTTCAACCGTGTCTGTTTCTTTGGGGCCATTGTGGCTCCCAGGGGTAGGCGAGGTTTTCGATTCATCAATCAAAGTCACCTGAGTTTCTAACTCATTAGGGCAAGTAGCTAAGGTTCCCAAATTATAAATGGGTGTCATTAGATTTTCCGGCTCCTCAGAGTCGGTTTGGACTACAACGGAGGACACGCGGGCCTGTGTGGGGCGGTCTCTCCTATCACTCGGAAAAGGGTTTGAGTGCTCTAGGCGGTTGCTCCCTCCATTTGTTTGATGGTAGGGGCGTAGCGTTTGCTGATTTTCGTGCTGGGGCGGATAGCGATGTGAGTTTTTCTTATCTATAGGCCCGTTGGGGCGCCCTGCCTGGGGTTTATCAAGGCGGGGGCGTGGGGGGTGGGTTGTCAGATTTTCCTCTTGGTGAGCTGTGGCGTAGCGATCCGCTAACTCTACCAATTTGTTAAAGGTACCCACCTTACGTTCGTCCAGGAACACTTTCATTTTATAAGACATATTATATCTCAATTGTTCTGTTAGGACTAGCTCGGCTAGTCCTTGAAAAGTTTTTTCATGCGATGCGAGTTCTACCCATTTGATTAAATATGAATTTAGCCTGTCTGCAAACTGAACATACGTCTCTCCTTCTTTTATTTGTGATTCTCTAAATTTCCTATTGTATGATCTAGCCGTCAATTCGTACTTTATCAGTAGCGCATTTTTCAATGTTTCATAACTGTCTTTGTCATTAGAAGGAAGTTTGTTGTAAACCTCATAAGCTTGGCCTCTTAGAGACTGAACTAAATGTCTAACCCATAGTTCTTTGTTGACATTATGGTTTACAGCTAAATGTTCATACCTATTAAGGTAGACGTCAATGGTCTCTAATGACGGGTCAAAAATGTCAGGTGTGAAAGAGTAGTATTGGGGGGTAAATGAGTCATTTGAGTGCTCTGTTGAAGTTTGAGAGGAAGGAGAATTCGGAGTGCACATACCGGGGGCCGCTAATTCTGCCTGTCTCAACTGTATTACTTTCTCAGCCTCAATTTGGGCCAACCTAATTTGCATTTCTTTTTCTGATTCAATTTTTAACTTTTCTTTTTCTGATTCAATTTTTAACTTTTCATTTTCGGACTCCATTTTTAACTTTTCTGCCTCCCTAAACTCAGCGACCTGTTGCTTAATATATTCTAACATCTCATTACCAGTGAGGTTAGCGGCCTCAGCTTCTTCTCTAGCAACACGTTTAATGCTTACAATATCGGCCATGATATTCTAACTTCTAAATTATGCTAAATTGCCAATGATATAACAAATATAAAAGGATCACTTACCCTTCAGCCTTCCTAATTTGAATTACAGAAATAATCCATATCACTAACACACACACACACTTATACACTATTCACTAATGTCACTAGAATGTTAGAATGTTTTTAATTCTGTCTTGTGGACTTCGGTAACTATTAGCTGTGTTGTCTCACGGTGGCGTTGAAGCTGATCTACGGTGTCAGGTGGATAAACGTGTAGCAAAGGGTTGTCTACAGGGTTGTCTGGTTGGCAGTTGACACTCTTCAGGTAACAAGCAATGTTCAATGAAATGAGCAGGCTAGGTCTAGTTGACTTTCTTCAGGAGACAGGCAGTGTTTTGTGTAGGGGTTGATACAGGTTGTCACCGGGTTGTCAGGACAGTGGCTTTTCTGTTAGAGGTGAAAAAGAGCCCCCAGCAAAAATACAATCAAGCTGGACCGCTTCAAATGGTGCCCAGATTCGAATCACCGGACGAGACCTCAATTATGTAACCCGGTAGTTGTGGATTCGACTCGGTTACACGTGTGGTGGAGGTTTCAACTCACACCCTTGGCTTCGTTGGTCTGGAGGTATCTTCTGAAGTCGGATGGCAGCCTCTACTGTACTTTTGCAAATTTATATTTGACACCTTTCCTTAGACGTGGCTTCGTAAACGTCTAAGTCTAACAAACAATGTCACGTTCTAACCAAACAGTAACCAACGCTGTTGTCTTATGATAGAAAACTGTATGACTTTATTCAATGGTAGCGGAAAATGGCTAGCAGTAATAATACAATGATGAAAGTGAGCTATTAGCAGATGCAGGCAATTCATCAACAAAATGCAAAACTTCGTGACTAAAAGGCCTATAAAATGGTGAATCAACCAATCTGAGTAGAACAATATTTACAATAGTTAGATCTGACTTCTAACTAAAATGAAAGTGTGTCTGCTTAAGAGACTGGCGCTAGGACTAAATTTACAGCGAACAGTTTCAACTTATATAGCGGACATGAAGAGGGGGAGTGTAAACTATACCAATGGTTTGACATCTGGTACTAAATTTTGAGATCAACAGAAGGATCTCCCTGGCCTTAGAAAGTCGCCCAATTATGGGCCATTTGCAGAAGGCCAGAGCTATGCATAAAAATGTCAATGTCCACCGTTGGCGATCAGAAAAAATGATATCAACTGGAATTATATTTCCTGAAACAGTGACAAGATAAGGTAGGAAATATATGGTCACCCAGGAAGGTGGAAAACGGGGGGGGGGCGAGAGGGCGCGATATTCACGAGACTATGTGACCCTTAATTGCAATCTGGACAATGGTCGTTAAATTCGTACGCCATTCAAAGTTGGAGGGAGATGATTCCTATCTTAACAGGTAAGGGGGAATAACCACGTCGCGGGTGGAAAAGGTGACACGGGAAAGTGGGGGGGGGGGGGGGGGGCCGGTATAGTATCATTTTACTTGGCCGGGAAACCCCGCTATATGGGAAAAAGGTAATATACTAACATTTACAAACAACATTTATATTTCTAAACCTTCTCTCTCTCTCTCTCTCTCTCTCTCTCTCTCTCTCTTACGCTTAATCAAAATAATGTACATATATCCCTAATCCATACATGGTTGTGATGCTAATACATTTGTTATAAACATTGGCAGTTATAAAATTCGGCCTATGTGACGACCGATTCGTTTCCATTCGTCACAAGTGTGCTTGGTCAGTTTTGATAGCATCTAGTGGCAGTATATTGACATGTATACAATAACAATAGCATTTAAATTATCAAAAAAAATCACTTTTATTTTCATCATTTGTTTTCGAACAAAAAAGTAAACACACCAATATCTATTAACTAATAGATGCTTATTTAAAGATATGCATTTTTAATAAATTATTGGGCTAAGATTGCAGATAAAAAAAAAAAAAAGTTATGGGTTAGCATTATCTTTATGTATTTTTGTAAAATATTGGCTTCTAGTGTATAATGGCCGCCTTTTTGGTTAGCACTTCTTTTTATCACGTTTCGACGTAAGTATTTTTTTTATCATGATATTTATATTATAAGTAAGTTCTGTAATATTACAAATGTATATTTATTTAATTAGAAGCCATGGTTTCATTTTTTATATATATTTATACATAATATTTGTGTGTTCGCTTTGCATTGCGATTAGTTACACTAGAACATCATCAGCTTGATGTCATGTACCAGACACTGTAGCGGCTGGATAGCAAAGTCGACAGTGAGCTCGACTCACAAGCTCGGCATCAGAGACTTGACCCACGGTGCCGATATAAATAAAAAAAATCCACCGCCCACTTGAGAGGAGATGGGTGCCATCAAGTCTACCAATCGAACTGAAACGGACTAATAGACGTGCAATGTGCATTAGCTCCCCCCCCCCTTATGACTGTGAAGGTTAAGAAACTTTAAAAAAAAAAAACACACACTGTACATCCGATACAGAAGACTACCATTTCATAAGTCACATAAAAAATGACATTGTTATATTATTATAGTAACATTGAAACAATCGTGATTTTCTTTTATCTCTCTAAATCTGACAAAGTTATTAAACAATCAATAGATTCAAACTTTAAATTGTGTTAGTTTTTATATACAGTATATTAAAGATAGAAATTGATAATAGACGCTGTCTTAATATAAATGTAAACTTGTACAAAGCTAAAATGTACAATGTTAAAAATAACGAAAACAATTAATAATAATAATAATCTAACAAATCAATGTTCATTCAACAAAATATTTCGTTCATTTTATTCAAACATTATTACAAAATATTATTTCCTTGTCTACTAACAACAAAACAAGCTAGAACTAGCATAAAGGGAGGGTTTAAAATGTCCCAATACACGTTAAATAAATACTGTAATTATTATGGTCCCTACTACGCGGATTTCAGCTATCGCGGCTTGTTTCAGAACCTATCTACCGCATTAAACGAGAGTTCAAAGTATATATTTTTTTTTTAATTAGAGTAGCGTTCCTTTCGTAATGAATTTAGTCAGATTAAAATCAGTCAACCGTGGTCTGAGTGTAGTCTTTAATTTGTATTTGTGTTTTAAAAGATGTTAAGTTATTGGTTTTCCTGGCTTCTTCAATGCAACCCATTCTATGTCCGGTAGCACTCGGAAAGAAATAGTACTTATATGAATGTGTTCTCGCATTAGGAAAACGGAAAGTGTTCATGTTTTTATGTTTATGTAAGCATTGTAACAGGCTGCTCTTGTGTTGTATTTCTAAGTTAGAGATTAAAGCTTTATGTAAGATTACTAGTTTACTCTTTGCCCTTCTGTCGTCTACTGTTTCTAGGTTTAGTGATTTAACTATTGGTATTTTTCTTGTCAGTTGTGAATATATTCCCTAATAAAGAAACTTGTAATTCTTATATAATTTTGTTATAATTTGTTACTGTTTTTAGTTGCTGGGTCTCATACAGAAGATGCATACTGTAGCTTGGGTCTAACTTAAGTGAGATAGCACGCATGCACCGGCATTCACAAATATTCCTATTTTTTCCCGTGAACTATTAGACTGTGGAACACACTGGACCAAACCTCCAACACTGTTCCCTCAGTAACAGATTTCAAATCTACACTGAGCTGTTGGACTAAAAATCTCAAATGAAACTCCGTCTTCTGATTGTAATTATTGTTTGTATGTTATACAATTTTGTATGTTCCTAAAATGTGGACTTTTATCTCCGGGCATAAAGGGGTCTCCACAGTAATGAAATATAAACATTCAAGAAAATGAAGAAGAAGAATAAGATAGCATTTTATTTGTATGTGTTAATGTAAAGATCTTTGAGAATAAAACCAGATTTTGACGTCATAAAGTTGTTGTACCTTTACGTAAAATAGCATATTAATGCTATGTGGTGGAGTGGGGGAGAGTACAGCCACGCTAATAAATATTCATATGAATGCTACTTTCAACTGACTCCTATGGCTTCAAAAGTCAGAATGATCATGCTTTTTTAGACTTTACAGATGTAGTCTCCAGCATCAGTGGATGTGAAGTTGTCGAGTTAAATCTTATGCTCCGCTGCGCCGGCGATAACCGAGCTGTCTTTCTTATGCGATAATAAATAATAATTAGAATTTTTTTTTCATAGTAGTCAAGCACAAATGTTCAATGGTCTTAAAGAGTAAGGAAACATATAATAAAAACATAGGCTATATATAAATAAATATATATATATATAACGTGCGGTTATATTTATGAATGCCATTTTTTTTTTCGCCACAAACTCTTTCAGATAAACTTACTAGCCAGGCGTAAAAAAGGACTTTATCAATGTAGGTAACATCAGGCGTAAGAAAAAGTTCAATGTAATAGATTCCTCTGTTGTGTACACCGCATTGTTCATTTTGTCAGAATTCTCTATAGAAACGGCCGTAATGTCGGCTGAAAGTATTTAAGATAGGTATTTTACTGCACACCAGTAATAAGTAAATAGGTATATTACTCCACACCAGCAGTAGCGTAGCCAGGGGGTGGGGACCATGGGGAGCGGGCGCTTCCCCTAAGTCCATTTTCGAAAAAAAAGGGCTTTTTCTGGAAAAAAAAATCATTTTAACAAGTAACGAAGCACACTTTATGCTGTTTCTAATTTTGTTCTTTAAATTGAATTTCAACAATTTAATATATTACAATAATTTTGAATCATTTAGCGTGCCAACAGCGTAAAAGTCAAACTGATCAACTATATTATTTTTATCAGACAATTTTTTTATTGCCGTAACAAGACCAAAAGAAAAGGAGCATAATGGAGAAAAACATTAAATCGTTTTATATTTAATAAATTTTTGTTTACATATTTGTTATTATTAACTTTTTAAGAAAAATCCATTCGTAGCTAATACACAATTTCATTTCCCACGTTAATAGTTATCAAAATTTGAATATAGTTGACAAGAAAAATTATTATTGTATTAGATATAAAATCTTTAATGTTTTTTGTTTTCGAAAGTCTTTATTTATGGAACTTGCATTTACAATTTCAGTCATGTACAATATGTTAAGTTAACTATCAAGAAAGGATAGAAGACAATTATTTCAATTTACAAAACTAAAGGATAGAAGACATTAATGGAAGAAATTTCTTATCTAAAAGTTACTAGTCGCCATTCACACTACTCATCATACTTATTTATGTTATTTCTCTATTCATTCTTTCCCTTTACTCTGTTTATTTTACATGGTTGGCCCTTCGTACTTCCTTTCATTCTAGAAACGTGTAACAGTGGTTCTATTCACTATCATGCATACTGCATTTTATCTAACCGCTAGTTTATTTAAGAGGATAAAACAAGTAATTGGGGTCTAATTTACAGATTTGCAGGTTTATGTACAAAGGGGAAAAACTGTTGTTATTTTTATTTACAAGATATTTCACATAGTTTCGTCCCTTTCAAGCGGGGGGAAAAAGAGAATTTTGTGTACACCAGGTGCCTTTTACATTGAAAAGGGGGGGGGGACTAATACAATAAATAATTGAATCTTAGTATGGTTTTGCCCCTTTAACTCGGGTGCAAGATTAAGTATTTAACAAGTGGGCCTGCACAGTTGATACTGGGGGGGGGGGTAGTCTTTCTACTTGCGTAGAAGTTAATGGGGAGATTTAGAGACGAAGTTTGGATTTCGCAGGTCCCATGTCTTCCCCTTATGACATGGACCTTCGAATATAAGGGAGATCATTATAAAATAAAGAGAAAATCTTCATAGTGAGGGGATAAAGTGATTGGAGAAGAAAATCTTTATAGCGTTATGGACTGTCACTATGATGACTATTATTACGACTCGTTAAATCGGATTCAATGTATAGTTCTATCTTTATTAAAAGTCTCTAGATTCTGCTGATCTGTAGCCCAAGCTAGGGGTTCCTTGACTGACAGGTCTTTGCAGTAATGTAGTTATATTCGGTATAATTATCTTCAACACCTTTCTCAACAATGATAGATCAAACAACTCCAGTTGTTGAATAAACAATTTTATTTAAATTGTAGACTCAATATAAACTTTAAAAAAATTCATCAACTGATGGCAACATAAGAGTTTCAATAAAATGACATGAAATATACAAGTATCAATATAGCGACTTCTCTCTACAAACTTTCAAACTGAACTAACTTTAAGGAGGTAGGGACTTTTTAAAGAAGACTATTATCGAAGGTTCTACAGGGTCTTAATACGCATTTTAATCTCCTGCTCTATAGAATACTGCAATCCAGAATTATAACCTTCATATTTCACAAGGTTGGACGAATTATTTTATTGAAACTGCCCTCAGAGCAGAAAGGTCAAACCTTGGACTCTAATACGCACTTGTTAAGAGGTCAATGCCTTATTACGTCATTCCTCTATGACCGATATTCGTAACACCCCCCTCCTTCAACAGTTTTATAATTATTTTCTTTTACATTTTAACAATACTAAAAATGTTAATTTTAAGGAATAATTATAAAAGAAAATATTCCAGGGAAAACAACAGTTCAATTGGTTATTCCAATAATTCAATCGAACTGATAACAATAACATATAATATATGCAATATAAGTTAATCTTCTCATAAGGCTTAATTATAGTCATTCACTCATTCAATATTAATTCAAAACAATGGACAATTCAAATATGTCTATTTAAATTTCGTACACAAGAAAAATACATAATGAGTCTTAATAATTTAATAATTTCTATTACTTGAACATTCCACGTTAATAAAAACTCTCGCGTCCATTTAATTATAAACTAATATCTTTTTCAATAGTAATTTAAACAACAAGAAAAATCACTTCTTAATGTCTATTCAGACACGACTTTTTTTTCATAAGGGAAAAAAAACGCTGATAGAAACACATACTAGGCCTGACCTAATTACACAACAACACGATCATTGCCTCGACAGTATTTTTTTTCATGCTTGTAGGCCTGAACAATATTAGACAACTGTCTGTGACGGGAAAAAAGATTTTTAGGTCACCCTCTTTCTTTCTCTCCCTCTCTATTCCTTTTCATTTTACTATCTCATTCCCTAAAAGTTTACATCGCTTTGCAGATTTTTACCCAATCACCGCTTAGGTCAGAAAAATCTCTACGTGACCAAAAAGTTATCGTACTAATGAGCATTATTTAACAACTATAATCTCAAAATTACATTCATTTTGTTATTTTAAGAAAATGAAACATGGTATATTCACGAATTAAAATAGTTTATAGAAAAATTCATTAAAATTATTTAAATCTTTCATTTTACCATGACCTTTCATCAGTTTCTTTTTAAAAGAGTGCACATTAGTTATAAATTGACAACATTAAGACATGGATTTTACTTAAAACCAATTTGGTTAATTTACTTAATTAACTATAAATATAAATTAAAGCAAGTTATTCGTCTTCATACAATCTTAGTACTAAACAGAAAGTACTTTTTCCATATAGATTACATTAAAGACATTTCAAATACAATATTATTGACGTACAAAAGATTAGAAGGTAAAGAGCACACTATTATTTATTTTTTCCAGACAGAAATCAATTTAACAATGTATGTACAAAACAAACTGCTGGTCTGAATGGTTCCATATACAAGCTTTTCATTTTGTACGGTGGAATCTATTGCTCTTTTCCATGTTCCACAAAAGTTTTATTCATAGATTTTAGGTTCTCCTGTTCCTCACAGTGTTCAGGTCTACCCATTCTTTAGTTGTCAATACAATTCATTCAATCTATTTTAACTCATACAGAAAAAAATAGATTAGTTTTACAATCTTGACATGAAATCCTTAATTAATCATACATTTGTTAAAAAAATGGAATGTCAACATTATAAATTCTCAACCATTAAACCAGAATGGTTTACAGTGTCAAGTCAGTGGCACATCCTAAATTTATACAAAACAAGGATAAGTTTTAGATTAGTTTCAGCTTCTGATCTGCTTTTCATGTAACAGTATCCTAAAAGTGAAAAATCATATATAAATACATTTCTTGGAATTTTGTTAGTCATAGTTCTGTCTTGCAGCAACTATTTTTACCCTACATTATCATACATTCAATAATTATAGAACAAATGAATAAATTTACATAGAAGAAATTTGCATCCTGAATCAGTGAGCAATTATTTCAACAACAGTACATGATAAAATAAATTTCCATAGAACAGTAATAAAACATTTCTCAATACTTTAGTGATAGAAAAATTCTCTTTTCTCAAAACCATTTACATCTTTTTCAATCAAATTATCCTCTCTGCCAAATGTTTCAATTATCATTTCCAGAGATTCTCAAACATATCTTATAATCAGTCCACATTTATGATGTCCTCTGATTTAGAAACCAATTCTGCGGATAAAACTGATTTTTTTCTCTTATAGCAATTATTTTAATGCTCAATCTAATAAGTTTGTTTAGAAATTTAACTATATAATGACATCTGCTCTAACAATAGTTTTACTCGGTCCTTTTTCATCACGAGTAAAGGATTTAGTTTTAAAATAGTAAGTTTGGTAACTAACTATCAGTGAATTTGTCATTTAATTCATCCTGTACTCCAGGCATGAATTTTACAATTAAGAGTAACAATGTTAACAACATCAAGCTTATTCCATTTGTTTTCAGAAGGTATGGCTTTATCATTTTCAAATGATATAATATTTTTGCCTTGCTTTCATCACACAACAATGGCATCTGCATGTGAGCAGTGTACAATTTTTTTCTAACAAAAACAGTTATGTCAGACAAAAATTTTATGTACTTATCTAGGTACTTGATCAGCCCAAGGAGATCCTATTCGGTCTGCCATGTCTCTTGAAGTAGTTTGAGTGGTCCTCGGACAGTGGGTCAAAAGATCGGTTCATAGGCTCATTGGCTCTCCGGATAGGATTCAGTTGACATATCATGCTTCAGGCATACGTTCGTTAGGACTGGATTGAAGAGTTTAGGGGCGAAGTTGGTCCTTCGATCTGTCGGTATGGATTGTGGTAACCCATAGCTTTTGATAGTTTCGGTCCAGCTCTCAGCACTCGTTTCTTCAGTGATGCTCCTCAAATCTTCATCTGTACCGGCAACTGCAGGTTTGCATTGTTGTTTGTTCATGCTGTGGTCTATCTGTTCATAGACATCATTAGTAGGAGTTTCTTTCTCGTCGACAGCTTTCTCATGTAGCTGTAGCAACTCTGGGTCTACTTTCTGCTCAGCAATCAATTCCTTTTGTGATGACTTCTTTGATTGTTCATTTCCTTTCGGACAATCTTCAATCTTGGAGAAAATAGTAGTATCAAGTTCCACTTCTTCTTCCTCTTTCTTCTCTCGTGGGAGAATTTCTTCTTTCCTTTTCTTTTCTTGTGAGAGAATTTCTTCTTTCTTTTTCTGTGGTGTCATACCATTTATGACATCACCACAGGACAAAGTTATTTTTCTTTACCTGTCTCCTCAATAGGACTATGGTATGGATTTTCCTTCACAATCAGTTCAGGTCTCAACCTCCCTTTCGTCAAATCATTTGCTAGGATAACAGATATGCCATAAACAGGAAGTTTTGATATTACTCCAACTGTCACATATCCTGTCACCAAGTCAGATGAGAGGTATATTGTCACGTGCGAAATCAACTACAGACGTATAATGATATTTTTAGAAATGTAATATTAATACATTCTTTTGATTCAGATCCCTATTGGATCTCACAAGGTTGTATAAGAATTAGTATTGAATGTTAATGTAGTAGATTTAATATTTATTTGGCTCGTATGATGTGCTTTCTGTGTATAAAGTGAATTAGATAAACTGTACCTTAATATAGAGAAAATCCACAATCCTGTTTGAATGATTAAACACAATTTTATTCCAACAAGTTGAAATTATGAATATAACAGCAACACCGAATACAGGTACAAATATTATAGGATGAAACTTAATCAGTTGAGATTCTTCTATATCGTACTAAGCCGAGATAAACGTATCTTTTTAAGAAAGTGGTCAAGAACAGTCCTCACACACTAGCGCCCAAGCTAGAACTCTAACGATCTTTCCCTCGTATATATGACGTATTTTAATGCTATGACGTAGTGTCTAGACATATACATGTTTTATTCCTAACACGGAAACATTTCGGGTTTAAGATTGCTTCTTTTTAACTTTAGTTAATAATAATAGAACCAATATAATTATGGAAATAAAACTACTTTCGTAACACTCGCCCCCCTTAACACACAAAGGAATTACAGACAGTGTTAAGTATGGAATTATTTGTAGAGTACCCATAAAATGAACCGAATTCCCAAACTATTCATAATATTTAATTGACTATTGGACAATCTTTTTAAGATTAAAATGAACCATATATTACATATCCCTTTAATAACAAAGTCGTTATTATGGAATCCCATATCACATTATCTTATCAATGATTATTAATTAAACATTTATTTATCAATTAATATTTACAATTATGATTATTGTGTGTACAACGTTGACCATAAAACTATTACCACCAATAACCAATTACCATAGAATTGATATGAATTACCCAAATAAGTGGAACGGATTAATAATTGATAGATAATTCTTTAGAAAGTTTAATTTATTTATAACCGATCATAGTATCATTAACTAATGATTTACAGTTATTAAATTATTATGATGTCTAAATTATGACATCAAGAGTATTTAAAAATGTGATAATCTCAGCTGATTTAGCTTTTACATAGCATAAAATAAGACATCCAAATTATAACATGACGACATAGAAAAACAAACAATTTCCAAAACACATCAATAGAATTAATTGAACAAACACAAGTGTGGAAATATTCAAGTTGACTACCTGTTTGTGTGCAAATGGTGTATGCAATATTTACCTTTTACATTACAACGTATGATTGTTTCTAGTAGAATTTGAAGTTTTGTTCTGTAATGTTTCATAGTGTATTAATTCAAAACATAGTTTATTTATTGTCATATAATACATGTTAATTAATACAATGAATGACATAAAAGAAAACATTTCATGAGAAACTGACTTGTATCTTCTGGTTCACCAGTTATATGCGCGACAACGTGTCAGCGACCACATTTTGTTTTACCTGGTAAATATACCACATTTAAATTATATGCTTGGAGAATAAGCTCCAGTGAATAATTCTTTGGTTCTATTTAACCCTGGAAAGGAAAACTAAAGGGTTATGATCAATTAAAATAGCAATTGGATATGGAGAACCATTGATATAAAAATCAAAATGTTTCAATGCCAGGATTAATCCCAAAAGTTCTTTTTCTATCACACTATAGTTTCTTTGGTGCTTATCAATTTTTTGAGAGTAAAAACTAATCGGGTGTTCCAGTGAATCACCACCCTTTTGAGAAATGAACGCTTCCATCCCTGTATCACTAGCGTCAACGGTTATTTTAAAGGGTTTACTGTAATTGGGTGTTACTAATACAGGTGCCTCAGAAATAACATCTTTTAATTTATCAAAGGCCTGGTGGCATTCATTAGACCATTTGAAAGTGCACTTCTTCTTTAATAGATTTGTTAATGGACATGCTATGGTTGAGAAGTTTTGACAGAATAGACGGTAGTATCCCGCCATCCCAAGAAAACTGCGGAGTTGTTTACAGGTTTCAGGAACAGGGAACTCGCGAATAGCCTTCACCTTTGCATTTAATGGTTTTACCAAACCATTTCCCACTATGTGACCTAGATACTCGATGGTTGCATGACAGAACTGACTCTTAGTCAAGTTAATGGTGAGATTAGCATGAGTCGATTTCGTAAATAACAAATGTAGTTGATCTAAATGAGATTTAAAATCGTCACTAAAGACAACAATATCGTCGAGGTATGCATGACATTTAGGAATGTCCTGAGTAATGGCATTTATTAACCGTTGAAAAGTAGAGGGTGCATTAACCATACCAAAGGGCATGACCTTAAATTTGTACAGTCCATCAGGGGTTACAAACGATGATATCTCCTGAGCCCTCTCCGTCAGTTGAATCTGAAAATACGCCGTTAATAGGTCAATTTTCGTCACAAACTTAGCATTACTCACTTTATCTATTAGATCGTCGATTCTTGGCATTGGATAGGAATCAGTTTTTGTCACTTTGTTTACCTTTCGGTAGTCCACACAAAACCTTATGGATCCGTCGGCTTTAGGTACCAATACGCAAGGGGAAGACCAGTCACTACTACTAGGTGTAATAATGTCATTGTTAAGCATGTAGCGAACCTCTTTACGGATGCATTCTAACTGGATAGGATTTGACCTGTATAGATGTGGTTCAATAGCTTTAGTATTTTCATTTTGAATAACATCATGCCTAACTACACTAGTTCTACTAGGTACATCTCCAAATAAATGGATATTTTCATTAAATAGACCTTTGATAGCGGATTGTTCGTATGTCAGTAGACCAGTGTCTTCAGTGGATGATAACCATGTCTCTTGTAACAGATTTAGTGGTCCACGAACTGTGTGTCCGAATACCAGTTCAAAGGGACTGAAACCAAGAGATTCTTGTACAGCCTCTCTGGTTGCGAAGAGTGCAAAGGGAATACCACGATCCCAGTCGTCGTTATGCTCGAAACAGAAAGTACGGAGCATATTCTTCAATGTTTGGTGGTATCGTTCCAGTGCGCCTTGACTCTGTGGATGATATGCACTTGATACTGCATGACGAATACCCAGCCGTTCTAAGACTTGGCGAAATAACTTCGATGTGAAATTTGAACCTTGATCTGACTGCACGGTTTTCGGAAGACCATAAGTGCATCAGAGATTTTGTCGGCATTGATGCTACGTAGAGGAATAGCCTCTGGAAATCTCGTTGCCGAACACATTATAGTGAACAGATGCTGGTGGCCAGCCTTAGTTTTAGGCAACGGACCGACGCAGTCTATAATGATGTGACTGAAGGGTTCTGAGAATGCTGGTATGGGTCGTAGAGGAGCTACCGGAATGGTCTGATTCGGTTTGCCAACCATCTGGCAGACATGACATGATCTGCATAACGATGTGACGTCACGACGTAGGCCAGGCCAGAATAAATATGGAAGAATCCTATCGAAGGTTTTCTGTATCCCTAGGTGACCAGCATACGGTGAATCATGGGCCATATGTAGTATGTCCTTGCGGTATACATTGGGTACCACGATTTGATGTACTTCGCTGCATGTTTCTTCGTCGTTTTCTTTCCCTCTCCATTTCCTCATCAACAACTCGTCCCTCAGGTAATAACCTGCGGCCATTGTTTCTAATTCTCCTTCATTCTTTGCTTCCTCTTTTAGCTTCCTGATCTCTGGATCTTTGCCTTGAGCAAGAATGAGTAGTTGTCTAGGCGACACATTACTTTGATCAGTATGACTTAAGTGACCACCTAGAACATCCGCCATGAAAGTTGCTTGTAAGACAATCTCTGGTGTTGGTTCCGGTTTCTTTGTCGATTCATCAGTCATCTCCTGTTTCTCCATAGCTCTGGTGATAACGCATACTGAATTTTCAGTATTTTTACACTGAACAGATTCTTTGGTTTCTTTAAGTACAGGCAATACCTGATTCTTGGCAATGTCACTTCCTAAAAGTAATGAAATGCCTCTGTAGGGAAATTTCTTCACTATCTCAACAATAACAGATCCAGTGAAGTAATTACTCTTCAACTGTATACGATGTAACGGTGCCGTAAGTGTTCCAGCCATAGTACTGATTAAGGCATACTGGCCTGTATGAGTCAATTTCGACGTTGGTACAGTATTCTTCAACAGTAGAGATATATCAGCACCGGAGTCACGTGGAATTTTAATTTTCTGTTCTCTAGCTTGATTATCTATAGGTGACACATAGCCCTCGCTAACATCCGATAGCATACACTCGGGTAGTTCTCTGCCTACTGAGTTTCTTGCTACACTACTGCCTCCATAAGTAAACGTTTTATGTACTGATTGTTCATCTGTCACACTCCCTTTGGAGTTGAAACTAGAATGTTCAATAGCCTCGGTCTTCATTTCAAAGACTTTTTCCGACTTTGAGCAACTTGGACATGCGTGTTTTGCCATCTCCTCATGACTAACATCAGATGTTTTTCTTTCAGCTTTAATTCTTTTGCGGGCAGTTTTGTTTATTTGAGTTTCAGTTTGTACGGCGATGTGTGATAAAACCACGTTGTTCTTGTTTTTAATGCGTCTTTTCTCTTTATGTAGACTCCAACAATACTCTTTTATATGTCCATCTTTCTTACAGAATGTACAGGTAATTCTCTTTTGTACAAAACTTGAATTCTCTTGTTTATCGGCTTTTTGTTTACTTTTATCCTCTGTCGATCTTAACTTCCTCTCTGTATTACTGTTTTGAGTCCTCAAACTTGTTCTGTCATTTTGAACATAATGGCTATGCGGGTGAATAATGACGTATTCATCGGCTTTTACTGCTGCTTGTTCTGCTATTTCAATACCACGATCAGCCAAATGAACTTTTATATCAGTGCGAATCTTCTCAGTAAAATCCTCCATCAGTATGAGATTATATAGTTTTTCCTAATCTTTATTCACATTCTTAGTACGTAACCATCGATCAATATACTTTTTCTCTAATCTCAGGAAGTCAACATGTGAAACGTCTGGTTCCATCATTATGAGATTCTTTTTTAGTAGCTCGTATCTTTGCTAGTTCTATTCTTTCCTGACTTTCTACACGTTTCTGTTCCATCTCACGATCAAGACGTTTCTGTTCCATATCAAGACGTTTTTGTTCCATCTCACGATCAAGACGTTTTTCTTCTATCTCAAGCCGTTTTTCTTCTCGTTTATCTTCCATTTCCATCCGTTTCATTTCTAGCTGAAATCGCAACTGTTCGGACATTGAAGATTTCGACGTCTGACCTTCAACTTGATATTACTCCGCGCTTGATTCTACTTTCATTTTTCCACTAGCAATCAAGTTCTCTTTTATTTGCTATGTCAACACAATTCTTGATGGTGTAGTCTCAGTCATTTCTATCTTCAAGATCTCAGCCATCTCTTTTAACTTCTTTATTGATAAAGTTTTCAGAACCTATTCCTTGTGATTTTCGATAAATTCCATTCTTTAGTTAAAAGATTTTTAAAGTAGTAAATTTTTCCAACTTACGTTTTTCCAATCGGAAGAATAAATTCAGCGTTATTAGACTTGCTCAGTAGGTCACGGCTTTACACACAACACAACACAACTTGAATATATGCTTCACTATACAACTATATCGGACGTAGCCCTTAAATTGTTATGGACTGTCACTATGATGACTATTATTACGACTCGTTAAATCGGATTCAATGTATAGTTGTATCTTTATTAGAAGTCTCTAGATTCTGCTGATCTGTAGCCCAAGCTAGGGGTTCCTTGACTGACAGGTCTTTGCAGTAATGTAGTTATATTCGGTATAATTATCTTCAAAACCTTTCTCAACAATGATATATCAAACAACTCCAGCTGTTGAATAAACAATTTTATTTAAATTGTAGACTCAATAAAAACTTTAAATAAATTTATCAACTGATGGCAACATAAGAGTTTCAATAAAATGACATGAAATATACAAGTATCAATATAGCGACTTCTCTCTACAAACATTCAAACTGAACTAACTTTAAAGGAGGTAGGGACTTTTTAAAGAAAACTATTATCGAAGGTTCTACAGGGTCTTAATACGCATATTAATCTCCTGCTCTATAGAATACAGCGATCCAGAATTATAACCTTCATATTTCACGGGGTTGGACGAATTATTTTATTTAAAATGCCCTCAGAGCAAAAAGGTCAAACCTTGGACTCTAATACGCACTTGTTAAGAGGTCAATGCCTTATTACGTCATTCCTCTATGACCAATATTCGTAACAATAGTGAGGGGATAAAAAGATTGGATAAGAAAATCTTTATAGTGAGGGGATAAAGTGATTGGAGAAGAAAATCTTCATAGTGAGGGGTTAAAGTGATTGGAGAAGAAAATCTTCATAGTGAGGGGATAAAGTGATTGGAGAAGAAAATCTTCATAGTGAGGGGATAAAGTGATTGGAGAAGAAAATCTTCAAAGTGAGGGGATAAAGTGATTAGAGAAGAAAATCTTTATAGTGAGGGGATAAAGTGATAGGAGAAGAAAATCTTCATAGTGAGGGGATAAAGTGATTGGAGAAGAAAATCTTCATAGTGAGGGGATAAAGTGATTGGAGAAGAAAATATTCATAGTGAGGGGATAAAGTGATTGGAGAAGAAAATCTTCATAGTGAGGGGATAAAGTGATTGGAGAAGAAAATCGTCAAAGTGAGGGGATAAAGTGATTAGAGAAGAAAATCTTCATAGTGAGGGGATAAATTTATTGGAGAAGAAAATCTTCATAGTGAGGGAATAAAGTGATTGGAGAAGAAAATCTTCATAGTGAGGGGATAAAGTGATTGGAGAAGAAAATCTTCATAGTGAGGGGATAAAGTGATTGGAGAAGAAAATCTTCATAGTGAGGGGATAAAGTGATTGGAGAAGAAAATCTTCAAAGTGAGGGGATAAAGTGATTAGAGAAGAAAATCTTTATAGTGAGGGGATAAAGTGATTGGAGAAGAAAATATTCATAGTGAGGGGATAAAGTGATTGGAGAAGAAAATCTTCATAGTGAGGGGATAAAGTGATTGGAGAAGAAAATCGTCAAAGTGAGGGGATAAAGTGATTAGAGAAGAAAATCTTCATAGTGAGGGGATAAATTTATTGGAGAAGAAAATCTTCATAGTGAGGGAATAAAGTGATTGGAGAAGAAAATCTTCATAGTGAGGGGATAAAGTGATTGGAGAAGAAAATATTCATAGTAAGGGGATAAAGTGATTGGAGAAGAAAATATTCATAGTGAGGGGATAAAGTGATTGGAGAAGAAAATCTTCATAGTGAGGGGATAAAGTGATTGGAGAAGAAAATCGTCATAGTGAGAGGATAAAGTGATTGGAGAAGAAAATCGTCATAGTGAGGGGATAAAGTGATTGGAGAAGAAAATCTTCATAGTGAGGGGATAAAGTGATTGGAGAAGAAAATCTTCATAGTGAGGGGATAAAGTGATTGGAGAAGAAAATCTTCATAGTGAGGGGATAAAGTGATTGGAGAAGAAAATTTTCATAGTGAGGGGATAAAGTGATTGGAGAAGAAAATCTTCATAGTGAGAATATATAAGAAGGTAGGAGACGTATAGGGAGAGAGGAAGTAGAAGAGTAGGAAGGATGTATTCTGGCGGAGGGGGCTAACGGGGGTGAACTAGTAATAGTATGAATAAAAATCGGTGAGGTGAAGGGATAGAAATGTAGATTTCACTACGAGTCAGTGGACCGTCGTAGAAGGAGAATGGGGAGGCTGGTGGGGGGGAGGGATAAACACATGGGCCATCAGAGGACGGTCGCCCGTCTCGTTGTTTCTTAGCGGGTAAAAATAGTGGACTGTGACGGCTAATATATTTGCTTTTTAAAGCATATTAGACAAATTTGTTTCAATACAAGGATATTCTCGCGTAGAGACCATGGTACATTTTACATTGCTTATATAAAGTTATCCATTCATATCCACCTACACACACACGCACACTCACATACTCGTTTCTATTATATATCTTTAATGTTTGATCTCAGAATAAAGATAACATATTATTTTCACCTAAAGTGTAACCTTTTCAAAATAATGCAAATTTGAGGAAGAGATTAATAATAATTATACAAACTGGGTAATTGTTTTAATGTTTTGAAATGTACATATTTTAGTACATTATTCATAAAATTTTTATATAATGTTCAATTATTTTGTATAAATTGATCATTTTAGAGTTTAAAATTATAAGCTATAATTTTTTTAAGTGTAAAGAAAACAGGCTAAATATCTCCCTTCAATTAAATTCTCCAAATTTAAAGCAATTGATACCAAACGAGTTTAATTTGTTTAATATAAATAGTACACGTCTGAAAATGCTCATCTATCTTAATTTGACTTAAATTAGTGAAAGAGTTAAGTGTTTTGAAATTGATTTCACGAAAAGATATGACCAGTTTCAATGCAAATCCATTCCAGTTGCCCAACACTTCAAGTACTTTTGGACCTAATCTTGTATATGGAAGTTTAACTCGCTGAAACGTGTGGCCAAGTCATACAGAAACATTGGCTTTAATAATCATTTCTCCTCATTAAATAACGGATTTTTTTCCCAATAAGATACATCTTAATTGCTTCCATACAAGAAAATAATATATCCAAGACTCTACCTATACTCCGTATGACTTTCTTCTAGAAGAGACTTCAGAAACTATACAATTGACTATCTTAACAATAGATTTAATCACATATTGCAAGTACAATGATGAGAGCATTGCATACAAACATTCCTGAACTAAAACAGTCGACGTCCATTTTGATTCCCATGTAGTTCGCCATGCAGCACCCACTAATTATGCTAACATACTTTGCTTTCACTTGCATTAAAAAATATTCTTGAAGGTCTTTTACGTGCCACTGAAAATTGTTCTGCGTGCCAAGTTTGGCACGCGTGCCTTAGGTTGCCAACCCCTGCTATAGAGCATTCGCGTTGATTCTCTAAATACTTTTCGATACTAGATGTTCATCCCGAATAGAGCAGTAGATGCAATCGATTTTGAAGAAATTCCTATCACTATTAGCTGCTAGAAAATATAATCCTGAAGGTTAAATAAAAACTGCACTATTATACAGTGTTTGTATCCTGAGGCACAGGGTTTTCTTATAACAGTTGATACGTACGAATTCTTAGTTATTCTATTAATCTGGAAATATTGCTAAAAGTTGGGCCTTTTTTTCTAAAATGTCGCTCCCCCTAGCGTCAAAACCTGGCTACGCCACTGCACACCAGTAATAAATAAATATGTATTCTACTGCACATCCGTAATAAGTACATAGGTATTTTACTGCACAGCCGTAATAAGTAAATATATATTTTACTGCACAGCTGTAATGAGTAAATAGGTATTTTACTGCACAGCCGTAATGAGTAAATAGGTATTTTACTGCACAGTCGTAATGAGTGTTTTGGCTTAAAGTTATTGGTCGGTAAACTTAGGTCTATGGTAATGTTTTAATGTTTCTAATAGCCAATATAGGCAAAAGTGGAGAAATTGACTGCCGAAGTGTCCATTCGCTCCCCCCCCCTCGCTAACGATCTCAACGGCCATGGGATTGATGATGATGATGATGAATAGCCAATGCATAGATCTAAGATGAAATTGCTTTTTAAATCACAAATGTATGTTTAAAGATAAAATAGCCCTTCGTAAAAGGCGTAAACATTGTATGTACACTTGACATGAACTACTACTTTTGCTAGAAAAATGTAGATGTATTATTTTGTTTTGCCATTAGATATATATGATTATAATTGATGACACTAAGGCAGTTTATTAGTCGATTAACTTGATTACGGTAAATTTGAAGTCGCAAGACTAAACTATTCTTCCGGTTAAGTTGTTTATATATATATATATATATATATATATTTATTTATATTTGTTCTAATTATAGTTCATAATCGCTTTGAAGGCATGCTAGCTGTGCTATAAAAAGTTTTAATATTTAGAAAAATATAAATTTCCATTGGGAAAAATATTATTTTCGTCCCAATGATTTTTTTAATGTAGTGCATACAAATGATTAGTCTTCTTGCAAAAAGTGTTAAGTCAATTAAAAAACGATTTTTACAGAAAGTAACATTTAACGTCAAAATTTATAATTTTTTTTACACGTTTGATATTTTCTATCAAATATATCAAGGTGCTAATAACTGGTTAAGGGTTGAGCTAAAGATAGAAAAAAATAATTCTTGAAGTGGGGATAATTCATGTTTTCCTTACAAAAAGGTGATTTAGCCCCCTTTGAAATGTACACAGTGTGTATTAAATGTGTCATGCGCGAGAATCAAAGCGTTCAGAAACGTCTGTGATTTATTGACAATCATGATAGCAGCAACCTTCAATTTAATAGATAATAAAGTAAAGTACCCATCGGACCAAACTGATCATATGGCTGGTGATGCAGCGTTCTCCAGTTTATGGTGCTACAGCATACTAGGGGATGTGTGGCCAGCACAATGCCCAGCCGCCCTTACTTTACCCCAAATAATGTCAGGTACCCATCAGAGCTGGGTAAACTCAAGCCCAGGGAAAACAATCCTAGCAGAATAGATGATTGAAATTATTAAATGATTTTGCTTGACAGGCAAGGCAATCAATATACATTTCCAATTTTAAGAAAATAGGTAATAGATGTGGTGATGTTGTTAATGATGTGTGTCCATCATTTTCGATGATAATCATCCTTTATCAGAGTCATGATTGCTTGTGGGTTCCGAGATGGCTGATGAGGTTTATTTTTTTTTACGTAAAGTGTTTGCCACAAAGGGAGCACAGGTGCGTGGCTTGATAGCCGGTGTAACGGAGCTGTCTTTGCTGGATTTTTGTGAGTTGTCCTTTTTCAATTGCGACCCTTCTCCTTTTATCTTGATACTATATGATGTAGATGTAGTCGATGTAGGTGTTGCTTGATTCTAATTAATTAATTTTAAAAAAGTTGCATTTGAAAACTATCACTTACTCAACTTACTGACTATTGTCGGAGTTAAAACACCATCGCTGTCAGTGAAAACCGAGAGTGTGAATGTGTCGGTAAAAGAACAGATCACTTTTGTTTCCGTATCATCCCTGAGGAAAGAGATAGTAAACGTGGTTACCGTTGTGTTTATGAATTGTAAATACAAGGGAAAAAGTTTACCTTATAAGTCTAGTCCATATGACAGAAACACATTGACAACTTTTCAATCAGTGAATGCATGCAAGCTGTGCTATATACAGTTTTATTATAAGGAAAAATATAAATTTCCGTTGGGGAAATATTATTTTCGTCCGACTGATTTCTTTAATGTAGTGCATAAAAATGAGCAGTCTTCTTGCAAAAAATGTTAAGTCAATTGAAACTGATTTAAAGTCTTTCCTTCGGTGTGATACGGAAGTATAGATTTGCAGACACCAAGCTCAGGCGCTGGTCTTGATCAGAGTTTCCCAAAATTAGACACATAGCAAAATTTATCGGGTTCGAAATGGAAAAGTGAAAGGGAAAAGTTCAAAATGTATATCTTATAAGTTTTACAGAGCAACTACATTTATTGGTTGGACATCTCTAATTGTATTTGTCATTATATTTCAAGAAGTAAGTTTACTAAAGCATGTAGTAAAGCAAGAAGTAAGTTTAGTAAAGCATGTAGTAAAGCAAGAAGTAGGCCTAAGTTTAGTAAATCATGTTGTAAAGCAAGAAGTAAGTTTAGTAAAGCGTGTAGTAAAGCAAGAAGTAAGTTTAGTAAAGCATGACCAAGCGAACATTATCAAATACTGTAAAGTGTATATCTAATGTTTATCGAAAAGAATCTGTTAAACGTTTGATAGAAATAGTAAACGTTTCAGCGGCGAAACAAATGCTTCTCTTGATGTGGAATGTCGTATGCGATATAGAATTCAAGTCATTTGGTGATTATAAGTGTAATGTAGATACTATGCAAATAGACAGACATCGCTAGGTAATATAGTAATTTGCAATTACCTTTTATTCTGAATTTAATGTATATATTTCTTTTTTTTTTCTTTTGAATAATATGTATCTAAAAATTACATGATAAATTCAGCTTGTCACTTTGAGTATCTGATATATGTTATTGGCTTTACGGTTCAAATATTTATCTTGCATCTGAATCATTCATTGAATTTTGTTTATTTTATTTGTCCACAATAATAAGCTATGATATTTTGTGGTCTTATAAGCAGGGCTGTGGAGTCGGAGTCGAGGAGTCGGAGGTAATTTGGGTACCTGGAGTCGGAGTCGGTAAATAATGCACCGACTCCGACTCCTACTAAATTTAGATTGGAAAAAGACAGGGCTTCATTTATTTTAAACAACCGATCAATAGGCCTACAGAAATTAGTAATATGAGAAAGTAAAATATCTGTTTTTTCCTCTTAGTCCCCATCCCTACTCAAGATCATATCCCTATTGTAATACTATAGCGGGTCGACAATTAAAAAAAGTATTTGAACTAATTTGAAATGCGTCATTAGACTAATCGTCATATAGACCGCTCGGCGCCGGTATTGATGACGCAATACAAGTGCCTACCATTCACATTGTTTTTAATGATTTCAAATGCTAGGACATGGCACGCGCGGTTTTCTCGGAATGCTAAACACTGCCTTAGTAGGCTATAGGACTAGGCCATATTTATGTCCTAAAGAAAACGCATCTTAATTTAGCTACTAGTGTACAAGCATACCTTTAATGGAGGCCTAGAGAGGCTTTTACACATTTACGATTATTTCCATAATGTAATTTGCGTTCAATAGGCCTACAAAAAAATGCCGCCTTTACGAGTTATAAATGCGCTACGCACGCAACGCACAATTAGGAGCGGCAATCAGTGACGTATTTAGGCATGTTCCATTGGAACAGAAGCCCCCACACAAAAGAACCCCCACACATACTAAAAAGAAATGTTTGAGTGACATCCCCGTATTTC
This sequence comes from Anisus vortex, assembly GCA_949126835.1. Lineage (NCBI taxonomy): Eukaryota > Metazoa > Mollusca > Gastropoda > Planorbidae > Anisus > Anisus vortex. The sequence goes on along the minus strand of OX421498.1, from coordinate 9,856,018 downwards.
GTTGAAAATGTAAAATAAAATTTATTTATTTTAAGACAATTTAAAGCGTTCCTGTTCAACCAACTTACGTGCAACATAAAATGTATGATTTTACAGAATGTTATGTGAATTAAAGGCCCTTTTCTGAGGTAGGCCCTATGTGGCAGGCAGGGCGAGACCACAAGGGGCCCAACATGCATTTAGGAACAGGACCCCTACATGAATTTGGGAACAGGCCCCCCACAATCCTAAATGCGGCCCTGGTGGCAATATTTATACTTTTAATAGTGTTGTGTTCTGCTTAAAAATGTTAAACGAACACCGGAATACTGGATTCCAGATTTGAAACCGAAAATCGTTTCTGATTTTCAAAACACCGCATCTGTGCTTTATTATTAATTAACTGCACTATTAAATACACATTCTTTTGATTCTCTTTCAACACATTATTTTACAAGTTACCATACTAATATGCCTCTTCATATGCTTCTTAATATTATGGTCAACGATAATCGGTTATTTGATTATCACTATTGAAAAATTGAAAGCTCTTATCGGTCTTAATCAATTAGCCCATATTTTGTTAGTTCTAAAGAATTGTATGGTAAAGAGTACAAAATTATATTGTATTCACACAAATCAGCCCCTTGAATGCCCTGCAAACACTAATTAAGTTTGAAGTACTTTTCAAATATGCCTACAAAACTACGCACATTTTGCTGTTCCGGCATGTGACTCGTGACATTGCACGGGGGGTAAGGGGGGAGGGGAAACAGAAATTCGGTTTTATACCGGTTTTTTAGAACCGATAACCGGTTTTAGCATCCCTAGTTCTTACAGGGAACGGAGCGCTCATATGTAACCTAGCCTCTCACTGGTAAGGGATTAGCCGTTTTCCCATTGAAGTCGCCGATCGTGACCTCTACTGATCAGGCCCATCGAGAGGGGGGTGCAGCCGGTATGCCGTACCGGGGCCCTCAAGAATTTTGGGGGCCCATGAATATTTAAAATTAAATTCAGTAGACTGTTAGCTTTCCAGCCAGTAGTCATGTTGTAATGACACGTAGATGTATGTTGCCTTTCTTTCCTTCAAGGAATGTACAAAATACATTCTCATATTAATACAGAGGAGTCGGAGTCGGGGAGTCGGAGTCGGAAGTAAAAAAAATGAGGAGTCGGAGTCGGAGTCGGAACATTTATCTACCGACTCCGCAGCCCTGCTTATAAAAGTTAACCTTAAGAATTTTTAAGTGTACCTTTTTTTTTGTTTTGATGACCTGGTTCATTTAGAGCGTGTGTAAAAATATTTTTTAAATGTATTTTCACGCTTCACTGAGTTTACTGTTGTACAATGACAAGGGAGAATACTTGTAACTTGTAAAGTTAGGCCCCTTTTATTAAACCTTTGTGGTTAGGTTGACCAACATTTTTCCTCTCTTTTGGATACATTTTTATATTTTTTTTAAAGTTCATTTCTACTATTCTATGCTTTTGAACGTTATATTTACACTGCTGTGTTTATTTGATAGGGTCACTACTTAGCTTTGTAATAGTGAAATTTAATGTGTAACCAATATATTTTCTTTAATAAGTTATTATAAATGTAACCCATGTCAATGTCACATACTTTTGATATTTACACTTTATAGGTTGATCATTATTAAACTATTACAATAGTATCCATTGTTACGTACCTTAAGATTATTGTGAAAAAATAAACATTTAGTTAAAAAAAAAAAGAAAATTATCCCACGGATACAAACGTTTTACGCAGGTCACATTATGCCCTACTTTTCCACCTTATTTCTATAACTGACCTATATTTTAATTGGTTAGGGCCAGCGATAGGTCTTGTGTGTGTGTGTGTAACATGTGTACGCTCGTTCAGATTGGACGTCTTTATGTTTTTTTATACATGTTTGTTTGGATATTAAATAATTTTTTGTTTGTTAATGACTTGTTTTGACTTTGTCTATGATAAAAAGATACAGCTAAATACAGCTAGAAGAATTAAGTTATTAGATTCCCGTTTTGAAAATACGTTTATATATATATATATATTATTAGTTTGTGTACAGTGCTAAAAATATGAATTAAGCAAAATTGGCTTTTTTGCTGATTGTGGCATCCTTTAAAAAGAAAATGTTATATAAGAATGCATGTGTACTCCATATAATGATAAATTAAAAGACGGTGAATTAAGGTTAAGCAAAGAATCAGAAAGCTACTACAACATAAAAAAAAACAACAACAACTAATAGTTATGCTTCCTGCACATTATATCACTCATACCATTTTATTTTTCGATTCATATGTGTTTTTTTATTTATTTTGTTACTTCCAATTATAAAATAGAAAGTATTTAATTTATAAATAGTTCTTGGTTTATTTATAAGTATAGACATATCTCGTTATATGTGCTTTTTAATTTCTTCTATCTGGCATTCTATAGTTACTTGGAAAAATTCAAAGGTAAACAATAAAGAATATTTATTCTTTAAATGTCACAAATAAAATTGACACTGAAATGAAAAAAAAAAAGCAACACTTATGGCATGAGTTTTTTTTCGGCTGAATACATTGGCGTTATTGATTTTAGATTATAAGTAAATCTTCTTAATCAACATTTTTCATACACTAATCTAAGATTAGGATACATTTATTGCGGAGTCTGTAGGTCTACAGGAGAGCAGTTCCATTACTGCAAAACGTTTCATACTAATTGTTTCTGTTTTCGATTCAATGAGGTTAAATGCAATATCATGGGTTTTGACTTAAGCTCGGGGGCCATAGGGAAGACAGTGAGTGAAACATTTTGTGAACCACTTAGTGTACGGACCATTATTTCAAGAGGAAAAAAGGAACGGGTGGGGATGATCAGTTAATGTATTTAATATTTCAATAGTCTTATGCAATGTTTAATGTCAAAGCTCTTTGCTTGGGGTCAATAGATATGTTCATGACAGATTCAGACTTGTAGACAATACTGATCATAATATAAAACATAACAAAATATGTTAATATAATAGACCGGGCGCGGAGGGGGAGGTTAGTGAAACAGTTACTGATATGTTATTTTTGGGCCAGTTTTCTCAAGACAACTAATTACCTGGCAGTCTGGCCGATGAGCCGTCGCCAGCGGCGACAAGTCACGTGCGAAGAGGCGGCGTTAATAAATAGAGCGTCACAGACTGCAGTTGCACAGATACCTTGTTCGGTCGTTGTCATCAGCTGACAGGATTTTAATATCACAGTGTCTCTTAGGAGTCAGTAGGTCTACAAAAAAATCTGGAAGGATGCCTTCAAAAATGTTGGTTACATTTTGTTTACTTTTTATAGGTAAGCATTTTTTGTTTAGCTCATACTACGAAAATTCTCAATTTCAGTAAATTGTTTATTTTACTTATAGTAGGCTAATACGCGTACAGTCTAGTCAATAAAAATGTCTTACAAAATGGAATTGAAATCCAAATTTCTAATTGTTTTATGGCCTATTTTTATTTGCCATTTACAGTATAGTCGCTCATATTATATGATAATAAGAAAAAAGCTTAACAAAAAAATCTGTTTAAGTGTTTAATAAGTTTGCGTGGTTATAGTCAAATGAAAACGTTATGTTTTATTTATATAAATTTTCAATACAAGTTTCAGTAATCAAATTCACCCCTCTCAGATTTAAAAGTTGCAAAAAAAAAATATTAGGAAATGACCCAACGATGGGCATCACTTCGTATCCTACAGGACTAAGAGCTCAAAACAAGCTCTTCTGGTTTCGTGGCCAAACTCGATCTTGAGCCCCTACAACACTGCCGAGCGGTAGACTAAAAAAAAAAAAAAATCTTGTAAAAGATCATAAATGGCCACGTGGACATTTCCACACAGTCAGGTTTCACACAACAAGTGTCCCGCTCTACCAGTGGTCAACAGTTCTAACTGCGTGTTGCACACTCACGCACTGACGTTTTTAAAATTAATATTCTTTTTTGGTCCGGTATATAAATATGTGTTGCTAATCACATAAGCTAAGTAAGTGTATTGCTCTGGCTTACACCTTGTAAAATCATGAAAGTTACAACAGTTCTAATTCACTAAGGAACAGCAATATGGTTTCGGATAGCGTTTATTGAACTAGAAGGACCACAAAGTGGCCTCTAGCAAGTAATATCACATTTTACTAATGGAAAGGAAAAAATAGTTTTTTCTGGTAGTGTAAAATCTAAAATGTCTTCCTTAAATAATCCTTTAGAAAAGAAAGAACAGTTTCATTACACTTACGTTACACTCACTTTATCATTCTCCCCCTCTCTCTCTATCTCTTTATATATATATATATATATAATTATTACATACGACTCGTGCCTACATATGTTAGTCGATGGAAATGATTTTGCGATTTTTTTTAAACTTGACTTGATGTCGATTTAGTTTAGATTATATAGATATGTCCAGGTGATATATACATGCAGTACACAAATAAGGTCATGTTCTATCCCATATATTTGCAAGAATCCATCCATGCAGTTGGCACATTAAGTTGTAAACTAGATCATGTATAAATAATATGTTTCTTCACTCAATCCCTTATATGTGTTTGAGTGGATGAGCGTAGGACGCAATATTCCTCTTCATAGAAGGAGCGTCTGTAATATATAACATAAGTAAACATGTTGAAAATGGACATTTACAGTTGAACATGATAAAACAACAGTCTATCTTTTCAAGTCGTAAAACAAAATAGAACTTTATTTACTTGAAATAGTTTAGATCCAGTGCATAAAAAAAAAATGTACAAGTAATAGCGTCATGCAGACATAGCCTTTACAAGCTTATGTAGCGCCCCAGGGCAAAAGTTTTAGCCCCGCCCCTTTCCCCTTTTATACTGTAACTGCTTGTTTAGTGCTTTATTTGCTATATTTAGACTACATTTGCCGCCGCCCTGGAAGTGTCGTCCACGGCATATGCCCCCACCCCCTCTGCCCCACCCTATGTGAACGTGATACATGAAGATCTAATATAAAATGCATAATTTATACATTCAGGATGCTACTTTTAAAACATGACAAGTTTAAAGTATCATACTTGTCTAGATGTCTAGGCGTGTCTAACTTAACCTTGGGTGATTTATTACTGGGAAGAACATTCCTCGAGGTTTTATTTATTTATTTAAATTTTATTAACGGTCCTTCCTTAACACATAATGAAAGGGTCGTTCCTGTGGTGCTGTGACAGGGGATCTCGTGGCCAACAGGGTGCAAGATGTCGCAAGCTCAATCATAGCGTGGACAGGTTTCGTGTAATGCTACTGCCACAAAGGTCACTACGCCCGCACAACACCATTGGCTTGTTAGTCTAAGGGCGTGATAACCGAGTTACTGTTCAGCACTATTGAATTCGCTTCCCAATATTTATATTTGACGGACAGCAGCTTTTTTATCTATATCTTCAAGCATACACACTTGCAGGAAAACACTTCACAAAACAATCTGTTTATTTAGGCTTATAATTTTGTTTATTAGCACGAACAAGTTTCTTTTAATGATATGGCTAAATTTTCATCACACAAATTATCTTGTCCTAAATTCTGACTACTCACAGAGACATGTGGCGGAACACTAATAATGGTCTCATAACGATTGTTACTCTGTGTCGAACATCATATAACATCCACTAATAGTGGGGAGTCTTAACATCTTACAATGGAGGGTAAATCATGTAAGTCTAGTTACTTGATGTCCAAGTCCTAAAAAGTAGAAAAACTGTCCCACATAAACAGCCAATTAAATAATCCAGTGTCTAGGTGGCGCTTGAGCGTCTTGGCAACTCGGTAGTAATATCAAGATGTGCACAGTCGTCGGTCTCGTGTCGACCAGTAGAAGACTGAGGTAGACTCTTGTCGAAAATTTAGACTTGGTAGACATAGGTCGACTAAACTAAAAAGATAATCTGTAGACTTAAATATGCTGTCAGAAGAGGCGGGACTAAGGAAAAAGAGCTTGCCCATTTAACCAATGAAAATCGAAATACAGTGCTGACGTAAGCAGTAAGATGGTTTGGACAATTTTGCGTGAGAAAACGTGTCTTGGGAGGAAATGGGTGGGTAGGATTGTCGTTCGGGGTGGGGCCTCTGGTCACTACGGTCAGTCGGGGGAACAAAGGGCAGTACAGCATGGAAAAACATTGCCTAATTTTCCATTGTTCAAACATATCCTAAGGAAGCTCGGTGAGGGAAATGTTAACACTAGCCCACAATAGTGATAATGAGATGACCGCGGCCATCCCAAGTGGCTAATCGAGAAGGTAGACCACAAAGGCTTATAGGTTAACACGGCGAGGCAATGGGCATTTCGCCTCCCCCCTCCATTTAAAAGGGGGTGGGGGAGAACCCGGCCATGTATGACGATCGAAGGGAAGTTAACAAAGTGCCTATACTACTAAGGTTGCACAAAAATTAATTATCGAATTGTGTACTAATTAATTTCTTGCTTCATTAGAAAAAAACTTCATGACAGTTCCGTAACAATATATTATACATATATATATATATATATATATATATATATATATATATATATATATATATATATTTATAGAGCCAGCCTTAACGATTGCGAGGTCCTTTGCGAAACATATTGCACGGGGCCCAGTCTGAACCGAGATAAGAATCATAAGTAAAAATTAAGATTTTTTAATAGAAAATAAATTCGTCTTTGCATTTTATTAATTCTTTACTTATTTCAAAATCACGATCAAATTAACTTTACTTAACGAGCTTTGCGTGTAGCGAACTAAAACATGATATCATCAAAAATATGTTTTCTACATATATCACGCTCAAAAAATATATTCATTGCAGATTGACAGCTGCTGCAGACACCTGCTAAGCTATTATTTGCAGTGCAGTTTTTCAGCCGGATTTTTAAATTTTTTATTCAATTGTGTTTTAAAAGGGAAGCAGCGCTTCGGAAATTCGCTCCACACATAAACTACATTAAGGGTGGTACAAATACAGATTAACTATTCTAACATTTATTATATTATTATATTATTTTATTCTCAGTTTTAGAGTCAGTGTTTGGAGCCACTTGTACCAATTCTGCTACATGTGTAGTCTCGACTCACACTACTGGAGCTTGTGATACAACATCAAAAGTTTGTACTTGTGATAGTTTTTCTGCACCTATACGTACTGGATGTGGAAGTAAGACGTCTCTTTCATTATGCACCTACTTTACATATTACTTAGATTTCTGTACAAAACATTATATATATATATATACTAGTGGTTATGCCCATCAAAATGACGGAGAAAAGAATTACTACACAGGTTTTTGTTATTAGGAGAGAAATAAAAGAAACTATTACAATAAAGACAATGAACATTTCTTTTCGGTATCTAGTTTTTGTTATTTTTAATTGTTTCTGGTCGACCTGACCCTGGCATATTCATAAGAATTGTGTCCTCAAGGACTGGCGTAGTGTGTAAACCGCCGATACATTCCAATTAATAATACACTGACGGGCGAACGCATGGGGCACAGCCCCCACAGCGGGTCCGAGGTCCATTACACTGCCGAGAGGCCACTGGTCTCGGTGAGGAGGAAGCAAGCGACGCTGCAATCCCGTCTCGAGAACCACCCGGTGCCTGGATGCGTGTACCTATAGTAGGCCTATAGGATTTGTGCTACCGGCTGACAGTGCAAATATACTGGCAAGACAATACGATAATGATCCTTAGGCGAACCGCAGTGAACGATCGCTGGGCTGCGGAAACCTTTCCCGTTACACGGCATGCCACGCCTTCAGCGTGTCGTTGGGTGGCTGGAGCCCGGAAAGACATATAATATTGCTCAATTTTAAGCCTTACGCCCTAGACACAAGAGTCGAAAGACTTGTCCGGGTTTTTTAAAGATACTTTTAAATTCGATATTAAAATGTAGGGAACAGTTGTGCTTACTTAACTTGTTATTAATAATATTAAACAATATTAATATTAAATAATAATATACTATCTAAAAGAAAAAAAACAACATAAATACAAAACAATAAAAAAGGTAAATAATAAAAACAAATATTAGAAAAATAGTTTTTCAATGCAATAAAAACTACCGAGAAAGATTTTTTCGGTATTTAGTTTTTGTTCTTGCTTATTGTATAAATAAAACAGTATTGAGAAAGTTTCTTTCGGTATTTAGTTTTTATTTTATATTGTTGCTGTCAAGCTTATTGTACCCGGTATTTGAAAGTTATCATTTATATGCCTAAAGTGTTTCTTATAGAATTCGTAAAATGTCTTTTATAGAGTGTATACAGTCGCGTATTAAAGGATATTCTCAATAGCGACGTAAATCTATTAAATAATTAAAACATTTGGTTACTTTAATTAAAAGGATAATGCAAACATCAATAATGAAAAAAAAAGAAATATTGTGATAGACATTACGTCATACGCTAGTATTTTTTTTTAAAGTAAACCATTGAAACTCTCCAAGCCAAATTGCGGTGCGTAACATTTAAAAAAGGTCTCGCCACATAGAAAAAAACAGCAGAATTGGTAAAACCCCAAAAGACCCTCGCGTTCAACATAGTGAATCTCGCGTTCAACATATTAAATGAACGGAAATGGTCATTTTATGTACGGTTATAATTATTTGCATTGTTTAATATGACATTTTGGATTTTTTTATCAATACATTCAGGGATATAAGTCAAAAGATACAATTATCTTTTGGAGGACGTTTCCAATTTATACATTTAACTTTTGTCCCGTTTAGTCTCACGATTTAGGTGCCTATATCGAAAAAAACATGTATGTATGTAAATAAATATATTAATATATATATTGTAACACGTTGGATCTAGGGGTATGATGATTTTAGTTCGTTCTTATGGATTCTAGCTGTAGGTAGCGGTAACCTTATATTATTATCAATTTAACAAAACTCTGTAATTGTAAAACAAACAAGTACAAAACACGGAAGACACACCGCACAGCACGACTAAAAAATGTAAGCTTTAACTAACACAGGTGACACACACACCCTAGACCAATCACTGACCCAAGCAATGAGAGTAAAGGTCAGCTAAAAGGGGAAGCGGAGAAAATAGGTCAAAGTACGTAACAATATATAAAAACAAACTCACGGTAAATATATATATATGTATATATGTTACGGCCAAAGCCCGAAGTCGGCCAGATCGCGAAGTGGCCAATATCACCTCGCATTTGACCGGCCAAAGACCGATCTGTTCTTGATTATAATAATATAATAATATAATAAATGACCTTGGCCGGCCAGATCGCGAAATGGCCAGGGGCGATCGGCCAAAGCCCGATTAAGAAGGTCTTGAGGAGATTTCGAGTGTTTATATACCGTAATTATCACATTAGGCCTATATTGATTATTAATTATACTAAATTACATAATCAGTCAAAATAGTTTATTATATAGTAAATTATCAATCTTTAACTTTAATTAAAATAAATTAAAAGATCAGTCAAATTTGTTTATTATAGATTAGTAAATTATCAATTTTTAATTAAAATAAATTAAAAAATCAATCAAATTAGTTTATTATAGTAAATTATCAATCTTTAATTAAAATAAATTTAAAAATCAGTCTAATTAGTTTATTATAGTAAATTTTCAATCTGTATCATCAGTTGTCTTACAATACTAAAATCCAAAAGGAAATACGTGTGTACAGTCGTGTTTGGGGCGTTTTTAAAACAAGGAAGATCTACCCACATAATATAGCATGGACCAATGAGAAAAGAGTGGGTGGACTTTAAAGTCACATGTCTGTCTCCGATCCCTTTGTCCAAACATTCCGGTCGCTTGTGGCTTCGAGGGTCCGTCAATGGGGTGGGGCTGGGAGGGAGTTTTCGCGGTCGTCGATGTGGGGAACGAGATCAATGGTGGCCCTGTCCTGTACAGTATTGACAATCCCTCTCTATCTATTACCATATAATTAAAGCTCTTTGTCATTGCGACTGGCGGTCCCACCCATGTTTATACAACACGTGAAACTATACTTAGACCGCGCGGACAATGGCTAGATAAAAATACGGTCGCTCCTGCCTGACCTGACCACCTTTGTGGATTATCAAAAGTCAATCTTCTAATCACAGACACCAACAGTCAATTTATGACGCAAATGGTGTTTTCATCCAGGTAGATAGTTTACTAAATCGTGTGATAATTAATTTCCTTGATAATTAGTGACCACTTCGGCAGGACTTTCTCTGAAAAGCAGAAGATGAACAGAAAATTATCGTCACAACGTATGTATCACTGTCCTTGCTACCTTATGCAAGCCGCCATCACACCTGTGCCGCCTACCGAACGTTCTTGTATCAGCACATCGGACATTGGCCAGGGATTACCAGCCACATCGCAAAGCGCGTCGGCCAAAGCGCGATCTGGCCGCACTTCGGGCTTTGGCCGTAACATATATACATATATTTTCTAAAATTCAAATAATAACCAATTATGTTTACTTTCATATCATAACGAGGTTAGTGAGTGTCACATTTGATTAAAAACGTTTTACATAGTTCGAAATAAATAATTGGTATATTTAATTTTTACTTAATTAGGTAAGTTGACCAAGCCTACAATAGCACAACCGTCCGGTTACAGTACTCTCGTGTTGGAAGGAAAGAGTGCCACACTGACATGCTCTTCGCCAGTTGGCGCCGCACTATTTGAATGGACTTTAAACGGCACTGTTATAGCTGGAGCCAATGCGAGCACGTACACTATTGCAGCTGCATCGACTTCAGATGTCGGCATTTACAAGTAAAATACGTTTATTTTTACTTCAAAGATAATACATTTTAAACTTTGTATTAAAATTTACATTTGATAATGATTAAATGTCAGTTATTTACTATAATTGTAAAAAAATCTTTAAAAAGTATTATTTAAATTTCTAAGATGTATAACAAATTTAAAATGGCAGTTGAGCATAAAAAAAAGTTTGACGAAATTAATACAGTATCCTTTCTCAGATGCCTAACCTGATATAGCAGGGGGGTACAACCGCTCACTCTAAGAACTTTTGCTAAAATATGGGGCATTTAGACAAAATAATATATGTAGCATTTTTAAAGATAAAAGTAGGGCATTTCCAATAACTAAATAAAGGCATTTTCGAGACAAAACGTGAGGCCCTTTTAACAATGAAAAGGCCCACATTTTAAATGATAAGACACTGAACCCTTAAAAGTATAAAAAATGGGTCTGTTTCAAGAAAAAAAGTGGTATAAACTGAATGGAATGGATATAAAAAGAACAACAAGAAGTATGCGAAATAGGATGCATAATTTTCATTGAGCACGACGTCATCTACGTCAGACAAAAAACGCTCAATGAATCTTGAAGCTATACCATAACGCCATCTCTAGTTGTTCGGACTGCTCTGGGGGTGATGTTTTCTTCTACAGAAAACATATTACCTCTAGAGACTCTCACAGGGAAGACACAGGCGTGCACTGTTAGAGTAAGACTTTATGCATTCTTTGACAAAACATTAAAATAACATGTCCCAAAATATGAAACTGTGCATCGAGTCTCCACTCTACCTTTAGTACAAAAGAAAAATCAACTTTTTTTGTAACCGGACGTAACAAATGTTATTTTGTGTACACGACAAAAATATTAATGTAGAAAAAAAAATGATACATTTAAAACGGTAAAACATAATGTTATAAATTCAAGCAACCAAACAATGTTTACAGGTACTTAAAAAACAACTATACAAATTAAAGGACAAGTTAGCTAATATAATATTAATGTACTTACTAACAATGTAATAAACAAATATAATAATCCAAAATAAACTTATGGTTATAATATTTTTTAGCAAAAGTGTAACAATGTTTAAAACTGTTTTATAAAAGTGATGCAATATTTATTAAATACATCAAACCGTTCGATTTATCTTATCACTTTTACGCTGATGACACGCAACTGTACGATCATGCGGTCCATCTTGAGGCCCCCCGACTCGCTGCAAAGGTCAGTTGTGCAATCGCCGATGTCTATTCGTGGTCGGGGAGAAACGGGTTTAAAATGAATGAGGAAAAGACAGCGATAATCAGAATTGGATCCAAGAGTAATTTGGCGAAATTCACTGGCCAAGAATCTATCCCTGTTATAAACTGCCAAGTGCCATTTGTTAACAAAGTGAGGAATCTTGGTGTTTTATTGGATCCCACGCTGTCTTTCGACCTGCATATTTCTCAAATGTGGAGAGGTCTATATCTACAGTTGCGTAGACTCGGCCAAATACGACCCTATTTGTCCAATGATTCTGCAAAGACACTGGCAGTCGCTCTGATACTTTCGTTTATCGACTATTGTAACGCCCTGCTAGCCGGCCTGCCTGAGGACAAAATCGCCAGGCTACAGCGAATACAGAACAGTACTGCGCGTTTGGTTATGTGCAGGTCTAAAAGAGACTCGGGAACTGCCCTTCTACGCTCGCTCCACTGGCTACCCGTGAAAGCCAGAATTGAGTATAAAGTGGCGCTACTTTGCCATCAGTGCATTTTTAACAACAAGTTTCCGTCCTATCTCAAGGCACTAATCACACCTTATGTCCCGCAAACTCATCGCTTCTGGAAGAGCCCCGTTTCTCTCTGACGACCGTTGGCCATAGAGCCTTCTCAGTATCCGGTCCGAAGGTGTGGAATCAACTTCCCATTCAACTGAGGCGAACAAGCTCTACTGTTACTTTCAAACAGAACTTAAAAACTCATTATTTCAATATTTACCTTAGATAACATTTAACATGCTTTAGAAACTTACTGTCTTATTTATGGGTTGGGTAGGTTAATACTACATTTATTTGTTTTGTCTTTTTTTAATCATCAATTTAGCTCTGTCACCTGGCCTAGGGTAATATCCGTATTCTTAGTTGTACGTTAAACGCGCTCTGAGCTTACATTATGTTTGTTGGCAGCGCTATACAAATATTATTATTATTATTATTATTATTATTCTTAAATTTTAAATAATCATGTATTGTGCGTGATGTAAACATTTACAAATATAATAAGATTGTCAATCTAAAATGCTACGTAAAATTACTTACACCTAATATAGAATGCTGTATAGGATCCATCAACTACTAAAAGATAAAAAAAAACACATACAAATCCAGATAAAAGCGCTGTAAGTTGTGTAAGGCTTATTACTAGTTAATATTGACCATTACAAAGTTGTAAGCTTTTATGATGAACAATATTTTCTTGTACCAAAACATAAGCTGTTTATAAATTTTGTTATGTTTACACCTTAACAGATATGATATGCTTCCGAATTCATTTAAGCTAAATTTTGAAAAGATCAGGCCAGTTTATTTAATATTTTATCTTTTATCACTTTTTATACAGATTTATATTTATACTATAATCTCAATAGGTCTGCATTTTTGTTTAAGCTAAAAAACACGGTATATAGACACGGCGACAGGTGAAAATAATGTCACAGCGACAGGTGACACTAATGTTAAGGCGACAAGGCCACAAACAATAGAAAGATAATCAGAAGCGGCAACTAATACCTACACACTTAGTTCAGCTTTAATATCAGGTTTAAGCGCTTCCCACATCTACTCTGAAAAAAAAAAAGTATAGAAAAAAGTGTTCCAATGGAAACTACTGCACATACATCTTTTTGTTTCCAAGTAGTCGATGCTATGAACATTGCGCTTGAGACAGTAGAACATAAGTAAAACACCCCCAGCCAAACAGATATAGTCATCTCAACAGACTCCTAAATAAACGCTCAAAGCAACAGCTAGAAAGCCTAAAGAAATCACTTTACTAGAACATGCAATAGCCTACTTAATTAATAAGTTACATACCTCAACATGGTGACCAGAACACATTAGCATACTGTTACAAAAGTAGTTTTATTTCCATAATTATATTGGTTCTATTATTATTAACTAAAGTTAATGTAATTTTAAAAAAATTCAATTTACCCGTAACCAGCACCTAAACAGGGTGTAAACGATTTTGGGAAGGCGTACTAAAAATGTTGTCGGTAGAGATCGAGAGTTTGAGACGGTGTACTTAAAGGACAAGTGACAAGTTATAAATGATTACTTTTAAATAGCACAAGACTGACATGAAACATTTATATGCATGTGTCAGGGTCAGGGCGACCAGAAACAGTTAAAGATAACAAAAACTAAATATTGAAAAGAAACGTTCTCACTCCACTTTTTATTGTAATATTGTCTTTTGTCTTTCTCTAATAACAAAACACATTGTTGTCATTCTTTTATCCGTCATTTTGAAGGGCAAAACCACTAGTATATATATATATATATATATATATATATATATATATATATATATATATATATATATATATATATATATATATATATATATATATATATATATATATATATATATAAACATATACATATATAAAGAGAGAGAGGGAGAGAGAGAGAGAGAGAGAGAGAGAGAGAGAGAGAGAGAGAGAGAGAGAGTATTAACTCAATAATGTAAAACGTGTTCTCTATGTCTTTTAAGATGCAAGGCGAAAGTCTCTGGAAATAGCAACCTGGATTCAGATCTAAGTGATCCACTTCAAATTGATAAATTGCTGAAAACTGGTAAGCTTTTTACTGATTAATATTTATATTTAAATGTAGAACATCCATTCAAAAAATAAGTAACATATGATTTTTGGCTACCTTATTGAACGTATGTGGAATTAGTACTTCTAGACAAAATTGTATATTTTGACGCTCTGCAGAACAATATCTTTCTATCGCTAACATAAGGGCCATCCACATATTACGTACACACAACTAATCATATTTCTATATTTGTATACAACCCTCATTCTGCTGCGCTAGTACATTTTGGGACAACCCTATCCTTGCTTACCTATACATTTTAATTAGCATATATCTCAATCTCCCCATCTCAAATCAAGTTTGTAAATTTTATTTTTTAGCCATAGTCACGGCGTATTTGCTTTACTATTTACATTTTCTTCATATCGAGTATGCTTAAGTTAAATTGTATGAAATAAAAATTACTTAAAATATATTGACTAGAACACTGCACCAAAGTAATTGATAACATATAATAATATATTTGGCATTATTATTATTTTAAGAAATGAAAGTATGAATCAGTCAGATATGGATATTTGTTACTGAATTTAGTAATATATGTGCATACATGGGATATTTTGAAAGGACCGCTTAACAAACAACGAGGTCTTGCAACGGGCTAACATGCCTAGAATGTTCACTCTCTTTCGTTAACGACGTCTTCGGTGGCATGGCCATGTTTCCAGGATGGAGGATTGGCGAATCCCAATAGACCAGCTATATGCTGAGCTCGCTGATGGCAAGAGAGCTACTGGCCGCCCCACACTCAGGTTCGAGACGTCTGCAAACGTGACCTAAAGGCTATTGATGCAGAGGTCGGAAACTGGGAGAACCTTGCTCAGCACAGAAAAAGTTGCTGGGGCACCTTACACACTGGTATAAATGCAGCTGAGGGCAAACTTCGCCTTATGGCGGAGGCTAAAATAGCAGCGAAGACAAGTAAATAACACAGGCTGCCCCTAACAATCTCCAAAGGTCCAGCTTTCAAGTGCAGAGATGTGACAGAGCCTGTCTCTCAAGGAAAGGTCTCCACAGATACAGAAAATTTTGCAGGGCTTGTCAAATCACAGGAGCGCAAATCTAATCGTCTTTCAAGAATATAAAGCCAATGCTATTGATGATGATGCACATTCTGGTCAGAATCAAATGTTCATTCCTTCGAAAAAAAACAACAAAAAAAACACATAATTTGCCTTGCCGGCTTTGTCCGGCAATAGTTTGTTTGTGTGTTTGTTGTGAACTCTTTTAAAGAATGCATTGTTCATTCGTGTATTATTTTGTTGTTAGATATTTTAGTGTTTTGTTTGTAGTATTTAGTAGTAATCTCTAAACCATGTGCACCGAGATTTGACTTGTTGTGAGTTGAGGAAGTGACGTCAATGACTGGTGTTATGGCTGGATGATAGTCCATTATAAAGGAAGGCTGTGTTTAACTTTAAAGGATATTTTGTAATATTGAAATTATCATTCTTTATTCTTTTATTAATGACGTTCAAGTTATTATTAAAGCTTGATTGATTTTTTTCTTAGTATACGATCGTTTAGTTTGTGTATACTAGTGGTTTGAGTATTGTCGCAGTCTTTGCATATTATTATATCATTCTAATATACACGTTTGTCCGCAATCTGTCGGTCTTTTAATGTCGTTATGATTTGTACGTGACTTAGATATAATACATACTCGATTTGTTTTAGTAATTTAACTGACATCTAATGTGAGTTATCAAATAAGTATTCTACTCGAATAGTTTGTTTTGTTTTTCATTGTTTTATTTTATTATATATATATATTTAATGATACAAATAACGATATATTAACACAGATACAAGTATTTCCAATGGCCCCACACTATATCTGTCTACAACAACTTTGTTCCATGGAAAATCTGTTAACATCAGTTGTATTAACATCCCAATGGGTTACAACCAAGCCAAGGTAGAAATTTCGGTAAGAAATGTGTTTCATCCTCCAAAAAAATAAAAATAATTATCTTAGAACATTATATAGAATAATATATTGCAATTGTGTTAATAATAAGTAAATAGTTGATAATATTTATCAAAACAAAGTGACAAATTAATGCTATTCTTTTTAAATGTCCATATACTAAGTAAATAAAATTAGAAGACTGTCAGGACTTTCTATAATAAAATAGATGATAGGACTATTTACTTTTATAGTCATGGCATGCTTATTTAGGTTCCATATCTTAATTATTGCATATATATACTAAACAATTAAAATATATACACATACGTAAAAGATTCAACAAACATCTGCTGTTTGAATATAATAACTATATACTATACTAGGTTTATTTATAGTAAATTTAAGAAGGCTAATAATATTGATATAAATTTACACTTTTATCAAATAGAATTAAACAAAGAGATATGATATATCGTCTCCTTGCTAGAAGCCGTAAACTGAAAGGAAAATGTAACCGCAAAAAACATTTTATGAAAGAACATAAGAGTAATTCAACTAAAACAACCAAAACATTATGATACTTCTTAAACGTTGCAGACGCTCTTTCTATTAAGAAGATTATTGCGTCATACGCTGTTCCGTTGTCTGAGTCTAGTCCTGCATTTTTATTAGTGTTTTAAATTATGTTAAATTACTGGGTTTTTTTTTTTGTTCAGGCAACCCATTCCGTTGCCCTTATGCGAATCGAGAAGAAAGAGTACTTAAATGCATTTGTTCTCGCATAAGGAACGAGGAAAGTGGTATTTTTTTTGTCTTTATATTTATCTGAGGACTGCAACAGGCCTAGCACTTAAATGCAAATAATGTTACATGTATTATATAAAAAAAACTATCTCAGAACTATAATAATTTATTTACACAATCACAAAACAAATGATTAAAAAAGGGACAAAACCTTAAATAAGTTTAAAGAAAAAAATACTAAATGTCTCAAAGTACACAAATCTATTAACACAATAGTTACAACAAAACTACCAACCTCAAATAGTGACTCAACATTAAAATAATGTTTGGAATCAGAGAGGCATTACACTCTAAGCCAAACTAAAAGTTTATGCAGCTGTCGTTCTACCAATCCTTCTATATGCATTTACACCCAACTGGCGAAAGCCCACCTCAGATGGGCAGGCCATGATGTGCGCATGCTAGAAGTACAACTAGCCACAAATATCTTCCTTGGCAAACTAGTCGTAGGAAAGCGATTTCGAGATAGCCAGAAGAAGAGGTATAAAGACACCCTGAAGGCCTCCCTAAAAACATGGAACTCGACCCAAACAACTGGGAAAGACTGGCTGAGGACCGATCCTCTTGTCAAGACATGACATTATATGGAGCAGCAGCTCATGAGAAAAAAAGGCGAAGAGTCGCCACTGCTAAACGTGAAATTAGAAAGTCTAGAAAAGACAGCCCCGCTACTGCCGGCCATTAGACCTCGCACCCATGCCCTCTCTGCGGCAAATTTTTTTCCAGGCAAGAAATGGCCTCTCAAGCCATCACCGTACCCTTAAGCAGCTATAACGCTGACAAAGGATGGTCTTCATTGGAAGCGATAAACAAGCATCATCATCATCAATTTCACAGCCATCGTCAGGTAGTTGAGATTCATCAACTAAATTGACTGGAACAAAAATGGACAATGGGATTTATAAACTATATTAACTAAAATAAGAATTATTTTTAGACATTAACAGACTAAAGAAACTCGAACAAGATTTTGCAATGATAAAAATTTACTAAATTAGCTAGAATAAGAGTTGCATTGTGACTTTAATCAACAAAATTAGCTAGAATAAGAATTGCATAACATCTTTAATCAACTAAATTAGCTAGTATAAGAGTTATTGTGATGATTTAAAATATATATAGTTGTTTTAGGGGGACATAATTTGTATAATCTCTAACCCGGTGTTAATGTATAGAATAAACGAGTGACGTTCTACGATAAAAACAATGACGTAGGAGTTAGATTGAACGTAGCGTACATTTGAAGATAAAGTCAGACGACCTTAGAATTTGGTAGTGGCTGGACGTGTTTTTAGACTAGGCTATATAAACTGTGATATATTTGAATTCATCTTGTACATAAATTACATTAAATATTGAGTTCTCATTTCTACTAAAAGCCGGCAGTTTGTTCATTGTTTATTATTATATAATGTGATCTCCCTGAGAGTTGTATACATAGTAATTACAAAATAACGGTCACAATATGATTATTATGATGTCTCAATTATGACATCAAGAATATTTAAAAAAAAATGTTATAATCTCAGCTGATTTAGCTTTTACATAGCATAAAATAAGACATCCAAATTATAACATTACGACATAGAAACAAACAATTTTCAAAACACATCAATAATCAATTGAACAAACACAAGTGTGGATGTATTCAAGTTAAATACCGGTGTGTGTGCAACTGATGTATGCAATAGTTACCTTTTACCTTACAACGTATGATTGTTTCTAGTAGAATTTGAAATTTTGTTCTGTAATGTTTCATATTGCAATATTTCAAAACAGTTTATTTATTGTCATATTTACAATAATATAAATGTTAATCAATACAATGAATGACATAAAAGAAAAACATTTCATGAGAAACTGACTTTATCTTCTGGTTTACCAGTTACATGCGCGACAACGTCTCAGCGACCACATTTTGTTTACCTGGTAAATATAACACATTTAAATTATATGCTTGGAGGAATAAGCTCCAGCGAATAATTCTTTGGTTCTGTTTAACCCTGGAAAGGAAAACTAAAGGGTTATGATCAGTTAAAAATATCAATTGGATATGGAGAACCATTGATATAAAAATCAAAATGTTTCAATGCCAGGATTAATCCTAAAAGTTCCTTTTCTATCACACTATAGTTTCTTTGATGCTTATCAAATTTTTGAGAGTAAAAACTAATCGGGTGTTCCAATGAATCATCACCCTCCTGAGAAATGACCGCTCCCATCCCTGTATCACACGCGTCAACGGTAATTTTAAAGGGTTTATTGTAATTGGGTGTTACTAATACAGGTGCCTCAGAAAGAACATCTTTTAATTTATCAAAGGCCTGGTGGCATTCATTAGACCATTTGAAAGTGCAATTCTTCTTTAATAGATTTGTTAATGGACATGCAATGGTTATGAAATTTTGACAGAACCGACGGTAGTACCCCGCCATCCCGAGAAAACTACGGAGTTGTTTACAGGTTTCAGGAACAGGGAACTCACGAATAGCCTTAACCTTTGCATTTAATGGTTTTACCAAACCATTTCCCACCATGTGACCTAGATACTCGATGGTTGCATGGCAGAACTGACTCTTAGTCAAATTAATGGTGAGATTAGCATGAGTCAATTTCGTAAATAACAAATGTAGTTGATCCAAATGAGATTTAAAATCGTCACTAAAGACAACAATATCATCGAGGTATGCATGACATTTAGGAATGTCCTGAGTAATGGTATTTATTAACCGTTGAAAAGTAGAGGGTGCATTAACCATACCAAAGGGCATGACCTTAAATTTGTACAGTCCGTCAGGGGTTACAAACGATGATATCTCCTGAGCCCTCTCCGTCAGTGGAATCTGAAAATACGCCGTCAATAGGTCAATTTTCGTCACAAACTTAGCATTACTCACTTGATCTATTAGATCGTCGATTCTTGGTATTGGATAGGAATCAGTTATTGTCACTTTGTTTACCTTACGGTAGTCCACACAAAACCTCATGGATCCATCGGCCTTAGGTACCAATACGCAAGGGGAAGACCAGTCACTACTACTAGGTGTAATAATGTCATTGTCAAGCATGTAGCGAACCTCTTTACGGATGCATTCTAACTGGATAGGATTTGACCTGTATGGATGTTGTTTAATAGCTTTAGTATTTTCATTTAAAATAGCATCATGCTTAACTACACTAGTTCTACTAGGTACATCTCCAAATAAATGGATATTTTCATTAATTAGACCTTTGATAGCGGATTGTTCGCAATCAGGTAAATGTGCCAATTTTTCATTCAGGTTTTTCAGAGCCTTTGTATTTTGCAGTTTGCTTTCTGCCACTTCACGCTCAATTTCGGGTGAATTATTCCCGACTTTAATAACAGTGTTTACCGAGGCAACAACATTTTGTTCTTCTCTGGTAATGTATGGTTTCAACATATTGATATGGCACACTCGTTGCGATTTCCGTCTATCAGGGGTCTTTACAAGATAGTTAACCTCACTAAGCTTAGCCATAACCTCATAGGGTCCTGTAAACTTGGCACTCAGGGGTTGACCAGACAGTGGCGTCAGCATGAGAACTTTATCACCAGGTTGGAAGATACGGGTTCTTGCGTTGACGTCATAATAGACCTTCATCTTGTCTTGTGCCTGCAAAAGATTAGATCTGACAACTTTTAATGCATGATACAGTCTATTTTTAAAATTTTCCACGTATGTCAGTAGACCAGTGTCTTCAGTGGATGACAACCATGTCTCTTGTAACAGCTTTAGTGGTCCACGAACTGTGTGTCCGAATACCAGTTCAAAGGGACTGAAACCAAGAGATTTTTGTACAGCCTCTCTAGTTGCGAGGAGTGCGAAAGGAATACCACGATCCCAGTCGTCGTTATGCTCGAAACAGAAAGTACGGAGCATATTCTTCAATGTTTGGTGGTATCGTTCCAGTGCGCCTTGACTCTGTGGATGATATGCACTCGATACTGCATGACGAATACCCAGCCGTTCTAAGACTTGGCGAAATAACTTCGATGTGAAATTTGAACCTTGATCTGACTGCACGGTTTTCGGAAGACCATATCGGGTGAAGAATCCGATAAGTGCATCAGATATTTTGTCGGCATTTATGCTACGTAGAGGAATAGCCTCTGGAAATCTCGTTGCCGAACACATTATAGTGAACAGATACTGGTGGCCAGCCTTAGTTTTAGGCAACGGACCGACGCAGTCTATAATGATGTGACTGAAGGGTTCTGAGAATGCTGGTATGGGTCGTAGAGGAGCTACCGGAATGGTCTGATTCGGCTTGCCGACCATCTGGCAGACATGACATGATCTGCAAAACGATGTGACGTCACGACGTAGGCCAGGCCAGAAGAAATATGGAAGAATCCTATCGAAGGTTTTCTGAATCCCTAGGTGACCAGCATACGGTGAATCATGGGCCATATGTAGTATGTCCTTGCGGTAAACATTGGGTACCACGATTTGATGTACTTCGCTGCATGTTTCATCGTCGTTTTCTTTCCCTCTCCATTTCCTCATCAACAACTCGTCCCTCAGGTAATAACCTGCGGCCATTGTTTCTAACTCTCCTTCATTCTTTGCTTCCTCTTTTAGCTTCCCAATCTCTGGATCTTTGCCTTGAGCAAGAATGAGTAGTTGTCTAGGCGACAAATTATTTTGATCAGTATGACTTGAGTGACCACCTAGAACATCCGCCATGAAGGTTGCTTGTAAGTCAATCTCTGGTGTTGGTTCTGGTTTCTTTGTCGATTCATTAGTCATCTGCTGTTTCTCCATAGCTCTGGTGATAACACATACTGAATTTTCAGTATTCTTACACTGAACAGAGTCTTTGGTTTCTTTAAGTACAGGATGTACCTGATTTTTGGCAATGTCACTTCCTAAAAGTAATGAAATGCCTCTGTAGGGAAATTTCTTCACTATCCCAACAATAACAGATCCAGTGAAGTAATTACTCTTCAACTGTATACGATGTAACGGTGCCGTAAGTGTTCCAGCCATAGTACTGATCAAGGCATACTGGCCTGTATGAGTCAATTTCGACGTTGGTACAGTATTCTTCAACAGTAGAGATATATCAGCACCGGAGTCACGTAGAATTTTAATCTTCCGTTCTCTAGCTTGATTATCTATAGGTGACACATAGCCCCCGCTAACATCCGATAGCATGCACTCGGGTAGTTCTCTGCCTACTGAGTTTCTTGCTACACTACTGCCTCCATAAGTAAACGTTTTATTTACTGATTGTTCATCTGTCACACTCCCTTTGGAGTTGAAACTAGAATGTTCAATAGCCTCGGTCTTCATTTCAAAGACTTTTTCCGACTTTGAGCAACTTGGACATGCGTGTTTCGCCATCTCTTCATGACTAACATCAAATGTCTTTCTATTAGCTTTAATTCTTTTGTGGGCAGTTTTATTTATGTGAGTTTCAGTTTGTACGGCGATGTGTGATAAAACCACGTTGTTCTTGTTTTTAATGGGTCTTTTCTCTTTATGTAGACTCCAACAATTCTCTTTTATATGTCCATCTTTCTTACAGAATGTACAGGTAATTCTCTTTTGTACAAAACTTGAATTCTCTTGTTTATCGGCTTTTTGTTTACTTTTATCATCTGTCGATCTTAACTTCCTCTCTGTATTACTGTTTTGAGTCCTCAAACTTGTTCTGTCATTTTGAAAATAATGGCTATGCGGGTGAATAATGACGTATTCATCGGCTTTTACTGCTGCTTGTTCTGCTATTTCAATACCACGATCAGCCAAATGAACTTTTATATCAGTGCGAATCTTCTCAGTAAAATCCTCCATCAGTATGAGATTATATAGTTTTTCATAATCTTTATTCACATTCTTAGAACGTAACCATCGATCAAAATACTTTTTCTCTAATCTCAGGAAGTCAACATGTGAAACTTCTGGTTCCTTCTTGTACTCACGATATAACTTTCGATACTTTTCTGGAGTTAGAACATAACTCAATAGTACTCTGCTCTTAATTAGTTCATAATCTTTGCATTCCTCTGGAGTCAAATTCAATACAACATCTAGAGCCTTGCCTTTTGTTAGAGCTGAACGTAAAAGTACGGCTTTCTTATCTTCAGGAAATTTATAATCGATCGAGTTTCTTTCGAAGACCATAAAGAACTCATCAATCTCTATGTTCTCCATGCTTGGGACATGCTTTTTAAACTTATATAGTTCCACATTATTTGTTTCCTGAATCGTATGAGTTGACGAACGAGACTTTGCCAATTCAATCCTTTCATTACTAGCGATTCTTTCTTTTTCCAATTCTTTCTCTTTCAATTGTACTTCTATTCTTTTACCTTCCAATTGTACTTGAATTTCTAACTTCCTCATTTCTAACTGGAATTTCATGTCTGCACTTAGTTCATTTCCATTCATTTTAAATTCATGGTTATTTATGTCTGTTTTCATGGTTTCTGATACATTGAGAACCACTGATTCTTCATTATTCATAGTATTTTCTTCAAGCATTCTACCATGTCTTTTCAAACAGTCCTTAATATCTTGAATCAATTTACTCCTTACTGGTGTAACTTCAGTAATGTCTATTCCCAGAGAGTTTGCCATCTCTTTTAACTGGGTTAGTGACATGCTAGTTAACTGTTCTGACGTGATAGCAAAAATATTCAATTGCTCCAACGTAAGATTAGCTTCCGCCATGTTTTATATTAATGACGTAAATAGAAGATAAAAAATTTCAACTTTACCTTCTATAAAGTCCTTTGAAATATTTTACACCACTGTTAATTTGTAGAAGATAAATTTTAAGGATGGTTGTGTACAAAGCTGAAAACAGTATGTCCGAACACAGACAGTGCCTCCCACGTAGACAGAATTTGAATAAATATTTGTTGTAAATCGTTTTCACTAAAACAGTTGTATATTCTTAATTTCTTATACATACAAACTTTAGATCCCGGACGAGCCCCCAATCTTTTGTCACGTGCGAAATCAGCTACTGACGTTAGATGATATTTTTAGTAATGTATTATTATATATTATTTTGATTCATATCCATCTTGGATCTCACAAGGTTGTATAAAAATTTATATTGATGTTATTGAATTAGTTTTGATGTTTATTTGACTCGTCGCGATATGAATCTTTTGTGTATAAAGTGATTTAGATAAACTGTACCTTAATATATAGGAAATCCACAATCCTGTTTGAAATTGAACACAAATTTATTCCAACAAGTTGAGATGATAAAATATAACAATACCACAGAATACATGTACCAGTATTATATAATGAAACTTAATCAGTTGAGATTCTTCTATAATGAGTTAAGCTGTAATCCTATCTTTAAGAAAGTGGTCAAAAACAGTCCTCACACATTAGCGCCCAAACTAGAACTAAACTAAACGGTATTCCACCCTCGTGCATATGACGTATTTTATCGCTATGACGTAGTGTCTAGACATATGCATGTTTTATTCCTAACACGGAAACATTTCGGGTTTAAGATTATTTCATTTTAACTTTAGTTAATAATAACAAAACCAATATAATATGGAAATAAATCTACTCGTAACAATATATATATATATATATATATATATATATATATATATATATATATATATATATATATATATATATATATAGGCCTATATATATATATATATATATATATATTGTTACGACCACAATCCCTATGTGGTCAGAGCCGTGTAAATGTTGTTGATAATTCTCATTAGTCCTAGGGTAGACTTTGGTTATTATTATTTATATTTCAGTATTACACGAACTCTTTTTATTGCCCTGAGCACAAACTCAGGATTTGCGTTCTAACATTTACTTTCCTTGATGTTGTTGTTGTAAATACATATATTATCGTTTTGTAAACAATGAAACAAAACTAGTAACTTGACGAGGAAGCTTCAGTGTAAATGTTGTTGATAATTTAATTCAGGTGATATGTGTAAATATATACAATATGAAGATTATATACAGTTTGAATAAAATAGTTCCATCACATACGTCCATTCTGTATAAATCTCTGTACAAACTAATAGCTGCCTAGCCTTAAATACTAGCGTAGGAGAGCGGGGAACATACCTATTGCTAGGAGAGGTAAAAATAATGCTATCATTACAAAACTTATAATAAATATGATAGTTTTAACCTAAACTCCCCTGTACGAGAAATAATAGACTATCCCTAGCCATTCCGAGAATTTGAGGTCGGCACGAGAGTGGATTCTTCGGACAGTCTAGGCTTCTTAGTATCTCGCCCACAAAACTTGCGCTGAGAGAGAGCTGTGGGTGCTATTAATATGTGACAATATATATTTGTATATATATTTATATATATATACATAAATGTATATATCCTAAAATACAATTAATAACCAATTATGTGTACTTTCATATCATAACGAGGTTAGTGAGTGTTACATTTGATTCCAAACATTTTACACAGTTCAAAATAAATAATTCCTTAGCAGTCATTGTTTGCTAAATGTTTTACTTAATTAGGTAAGTTGGCCAAGCCTACAATAGCACCACCGCCCGGTTACAGTACTCTCGTGTTGGAAGGAAAGAGTGACATACTGACATGCTCTTCGCCAGATGGCGCCGTACTATTTGAATGGACTTTAAACGGCAATGTTATAGGTGGAGCCAATGCGAGCACGTACACTATTGCAGCTGCATCACATTCAGATGTCGGCACTTACAAGTAAAATACGTTTATTTTCATTTTAAATATAAGAAATGTTAACATTTTTATTCAAATTTACATTTGTTAATGATTAAATGTCAGTGACTCACTATACATGTTAAAAAATGCTAAAAAAGTATTATCTTAATTTATAAGAGATATAACAAATTTAAAATGGCAGTTGAGCACAAAAACGTTCGACGAAATTAATACAGTACCCTTTCTCAGATGCCTAAACAGATGGAGCAAGGGATACAACCACTCACTTTAAGAACCTTTTTTATAAAATATGTGGCATCTAATTAAACAAAATAATATAAATTGCATTTTTAAAGATAAAAAGTAGGGCATTTCCAATAACTACAAAAATATGGCCATTTCGAGATAAAACGTGAGGCCCTTTTAACAAGGAAAAAGACTGACATTTTAAATAATAACACACGGGACCTTTACACATATAAAATACGGGTCTCTTTCAAGAATAAAAAGTGGTCTAAACTGAATGGAATGGACATAAATTTAACAACAAGAAGTTTAAGGCAAGGTATGCAAAAAAAAAAATCATCAAGTATGCGAAATAAGATGCATAATTTTCATTTAGCACGAAGTCAACTACGTCATATAAAAACTATCAATGAACCTTGAAGCTATAACATTACGCCTTCTCAGGCTGCTGCAACTGACCTAGAAGTGAAGTTCTTTTTTTCTACAGAAAACATATTACTTGTAGAGACTCTGACATGTAAGGTTCATGCGTGCACAGTCAGCGTTAGGCTGCAAACGCAGTGGGCGCAAACACCAACACACCTTCGGCACGTATCTTAAGCCGAACGCCAATTGTACGATTGAACTGGGATTGACACAAACGCAGTGCGCGATACGACTTGCGTTCAACTTTTAGCCAGCGAGAGCCTAGAGATCATGTGACACACAGGTCGTTCCAAAATGGAGGCGCTGTGCATTGCAGCTTTGCAGCTTGTTCTATTTTATTGGCTCGGGAAAAGGTATTATAGGGCAACGGTACTGGGTTCATAACATATTTTGAAAGAGAGAAAGGTTTGGGGAATACCATCATCTTTTATACGAGGTTTTGAACGACGAGGAAAAATGTATCGCGTACATCAGGATGAGACCCTAAACTGTTCGGACACTTTTAGAGCTAGTGAGCCCAAGCATCACCGAGCGCACCACAAACTTCCGAAAACCGCTGTCCTTAATAGAACGACTTTTGATTACATTGAGATAAGTCATCATCATCTGCACTCAGCAGAATCTTGAGGTACATTTAAGGTCCTCCAGTCCCCAGGGTACAAAGCTGGGCTGCCATGGCTGTACAGGTCTTACGGACCACTTAAACTAAGAGCTCCAATACTCATTCAAGTCCTTGATCACAACAAATAAACAGACAAACATAGTAGGGCCTACAACAATTAATGTACAAAACAAATAAGTCAGAACAAAGCAAAAACAGAAGCAACAAGAAAACTTACTGATTATTATAAAGTACCGTAACTTTTTATTGATCAAAGTCCGATACAATGTTGTGTATATAATGATATTATGGAAAAAGGAAATAGGTTCTTGATTGTCTTTTCAAGTCCTAAAAGAAAACATTTAAATGTACTGCTCCTTGCTATTGAAAAGATCAAAGTTAAAAATGGAATCATTGTATTTGAACCGGCCCTAAAAATATTTTCAAAGGAACTTGGACACTTTGATTTTTCCGTGCATTATATTAGAACTGATGTGTAGCATTAGAGGTGTGGTTTTGTTCATAATTGTATGCATCACTTTGTACATTGTGTTCAACAGGCGTACATCTAGACATAGAATGTCTTGGACTTGGCTGACTTCTTGACCCTCGTTCACTTGGCATTTGGCCGGCCATGAGATATTTCACAATCACACCATGGATCTCCATTTGACATTGCATCTTTTAAATTGGTTCCAACATTTTCATACAGAGTCGGACAAGCCTGAACTGCTGTGATCAATTCAGTCTCTATCTTGACCTGATCAAGTCTTGACTGTCTGTCAACTGTCAGTGGTCAACACACTAGATCTAGATCTAGTGTCTACACAGTGTGCTCCTGGTGGCCGCGGCGCCAGACGAAACCCGACAGTGAGCAATTTTATTACCGTATTATTATTTTTTTAAATCTCGCTAAATATTTCACAAATTCAAATTCTGCTCGGATCTCCCCTTGATTTTTAGTCGCTGAATTCAAAAATGAAATCAGATATTGTCTGCGATGCTTTCTCGATGAGAAAATGGACAGTGAAAATTTCCTTACTCCAGCTATATGACGTCACACGTTCAAGGTCGAGGCGACTACTGGCAACTGTGAAAAAAACGAAGGCATGAGATGTAGCAAGCCAGTTGTGCACTCTCGTCAAAAAAGTTGGTGCGAAGGCGTGTTGTTGAAGTCCGAAGTCGTGTTGAACTCACTGCGTGCGGTTACAAGGTTTAAATAGTGTCACCAACACCGACTCACAACGAAAGCCGTATTCACTGAGAAGGCGTGTTGGTGTTTGTGCCCACTGCGTTTGTAGCTTTAGACTTCATGCATTCATTGACACACCATTGGAAGGAAAATTAACCAAAAGATGAAACTGGGCATTGATTCCCTACTCTACTTTGAGTACAAAAGAAAAATTAACTTTTTTTTGTAGCTAGACGTAACAAATGTTTTTTGTTTTTTTTTTGTGTGCAACACAAAAATGTTAATGTACAAAAATAATAATATATTTAAAACGGTAAAACATAATGTTATAAATTTAAGCAATCAAACTTTGTATACAAGTAATGTTGAAAATTATACAAATTAAAGCAAAAGTTAGCTAATATAATCTTAATGTACTTACTAGAAATGTAATAAACTTAATTTAATAATCCAAAATAAACGTATAAATATAATATTTCTAAGCAAAAGTGTAAACATGTTGTTTTTTTAAAAATAAAACTGATGTATAGAAGTGATGCAATTTTATTAAATTTGTAAATAATCATATATTGTGCGTGATGTGAACATTTACAAATGTAATAGGCACATAAAGCTAAACATAAATCTAACATTACTTACTCCTATATTAGAATATGCGTATGCAGTATGGTACCCATAAACTAATACAATATTTAAAAAAAAACACATACAAATCCAGCAAAAGAGCTGTAAGTCTTTCTACTAGATAATATTAACAATTACAAAATTGTTATCCTTTATGATGAACAATATTTTCTTGTTCAAAAACTTAAGTAATTGAGTTGTTTATAAATTAATTTATTTATGTTTACAACTTAACAAATATGATATGCTTCAAAATTCTTTTTTTGTACTGCTTTAAGCTAAATTTTGAAAGGGCTAGGCCAGTTTTGTTACTATTTTATTGTTGTTGTTTTTTTAATATAGATTTATATTTATATTATAACCTCAATAGGTCTGCTTTATCATGTAAGCTGTAATGTAGGCCTCAATAACGCTAGTGTCATAATGATAACATAATGTACAGAGGATTATTAAAAAAACACAGTGTATGAACATGGCGACAGGTGAAAATAATGTCATGGCGACAGGTGAAAATAATGTCATGGCGACAGGTGAAAATAATGTCATGGCGACAGGTGAAAAAAAGACAAGGCTAGAAACAATAGCAAGATAGTCAGAAACAGCCACTCATATCTACACACTTAGTTCAGTTTAAAATCAGGGTTAAGCGCTTCTCTCAACTCTTGAGACAAGTATTCCATATGGAAACTACTGCACATAGGTCTATTTGTTTCCAAGTAGAAGTCGATTCAATGAACATTTCACTTGAGACAGTAGAACATAAGTAAAACATCTCAGCCTAACAAATAAAGTCATCCCAATAGACTCCTAAGAAAACACTCAAAGCAACAGCTAGCAAGCCTAATATAAATCACTTTACTAGAACATGCAATATAATTCCTAATTAATATATCAACATGGTGACCATAACACAGTAGCATACTAGGCAACAAAAAAGCAGACAAGTTGACAGTACTGAAAAAAGCTGTCAGCTTTGTTACGACCACAATCCCTTTGTGGTCAGAGCCGTGTAAAGGTGTAAATGTTGTTAATAATTCTCGTTAGTCATAGGGTAGACTTTGGTTATTATTATTTATATTTCAGTATTACACAAACTCTTCTTATTGTCTTAGGCACAAACTCAGTATTTGCGTTCTAACAGTTCCCTTCCTTGACGTTATAGTTGTAAATAAATATATTATAGTCTTGTACACAATGAAACAAAAATAGTAACTTGACGAGGAAGCTTCAGTGTAAATCTCGTTGCTACTTTGATTCAGGTGATAATTAAGAGAGAGCGAATAATACATGACAGCTTCAACAGAGTACGAAGTATGCTCTAAATCAATGAACTTTTAAGGAGACTTGCTAAATCAATGGGCAACTGAACAATGGAAATATCAATGTACAATAGAATAAACATGCCGAACAAGCAAGTCGACCCTATAAATCCTTTTTTCTAAATGTGCAATGCATCATATTTCAATTTTTTAAAATGTTATTTTACCCGTAACTAGCACCTAAACAGGCTAAAGCCAATACACTCACATAACTGTAGATAATAAACTAAAACAGACGAAGCAGTATACCACTTCCTACCAGCATATGCAAATCTTACCAACTTTAGACATGTATTATTGCACCTTTCCATCCTCTACCAACCATTACAAACACACTATACTGAACAAAAAAAAAAGTCAAATAAACATCTTTGGCTGCGTTCAAATTCAAGGCAAAAATGTGATCTTACTACAACTACCTTTGCTCATTGATATATTATATATATAAAGAGCGAGAGAGAAAGAGAGAGAGAGAGAGAGAGAGAGAGAGAGAGAGAGAGAGAGAGAGAGAGAGAGAGAGCGCGTATTAACTCATTCATGTAAAACGTGTAATATTTGTTTTTTAAGATGCAAGGCTAAAGTCTCTGGAAATAGCAACCTGGATTCAGATCTAAGTGATCCCCTTCATATTAATTTATTTCTGAAAACTGGTAAGCTTTTTATGGATTTATTTGGATATTTAAATGTAGAACAACCATTGAGAAAATAAGCAATATAGGAATATGTATTACCTCATTGAACGTATGAGAAAATACTACTTCTAGTTCTAGACAAATGTCTCATTTGACTCTCAGCAGAACACGATCTTTCTATAGCAATCATAATTGTCATCCACATATTACGTACGCACATCTAATCATTTTTTATATTTGTTTACACTCCTCACTCTGCTGTACCAGTACATTTAGGGACATCCCCCTCCTTGCTTACGTACATATTTTAATTATCATATGCCTCTCTCTCCCCATCTCTAATCCTGTTTGTATAATTTATTTTTAGCCAGTCACGGCGTATTTGCTTTACTATTTACATTTTTTTTATATCGAGTATTTAAAATGTATTAAATGAACTACCATAAAGTATTCAAAATGTATTGTCTAGAACAGGCGTGTCAAACTCAAAAAGCACCATAGGCCGCATAAGATACTTTGAGTATACCGGCGGGCCACACCAACAAATATGAGGAACACTGTAATCTTATTCATTTATATTTAATTAATTTGCACGCCTACTACAACGGCTTTATTATGCTAACGCCCCACAACGCCAAATATAACAATTGTAATCCAACATTTATTTAAGAACATTCAATCATTTTTACATTTTAATCAGTGTTTTGTCCTGAGGTTTGATGTCTTTTTTTCATGACAATTTTTCGTATATCTGGCTGAAATGCATTTGGAATTCCGACCTTCATCAGAAATGACAAGTTTTCATCGGTCAGCCTTGTTCTGTGAGAAGTTTTTGTTAATTTCATGAAGGAAAAAAACTGCTCAACACATAGGTGGAACCGAATATTGCCATAATCCTAGTTGAAAACTTTCTGAAGTTTGTAAACTTTTCAGGAAGGTATGAATAGAAACCAGGTATCCCGACTTCTAGATACTTTGCTTTGAGTTTAGAATCAGACTGCATTTCTAATAGCTCCATCTGCAAGTTTTCTTCTGCTTTGACAACATAAAGTTGAATGGTGCCAAGAATAATGCAAGATGGTATTCAAAGATGAGAAATCACTAAATCTTTCCTGGAACTCTTTCGACAATAATTCTATGTGACTCTCATATTTAGCAACGGTAAGTACAGATTCAGCATTGGCCTGTTTTTTTTAGTTCTTTGCAGTTAGGAAATGAACCAAATTTTCACGTGAATACTGTGTCTTCCATACGCTTAGTTTTGTAATGAAAAACTTGATGTTGTCGTACAACTGAGTGATGAGTTTGTTTTTGGATCACCGTCAGAAGATAAACATACAAGTTTACTCAAATCAAAATCATAGTCATGCAGAATCAGCTCGACTTTTTCAAAGATGTCTTTGCTCGCTGTTGTGTCATGCATTGGGATTCGTTCGATCAGTTCTTCATAAATATTAAATTCACTGTCACAGGCCCTAATAAAAACTACAAGCTGTGCTATTCCAGTGATGTCAACGGTCTCATCAATAGCAATAGAAAAATGTTCAAATTTGGATGATGCAACCTTCAACTGTTGTTTCAAATCATCTGCCATTTCATCAATCCGTCCATCAACAGTGTTCCTGGTTTTAACGAAATATTCTTAAATAACTGTGCCTTCTGTGGGCACACAATGTCAGCCGCTTTCATAAGGCAATGCTTTACAAAATCTCTTCCACTGTAAGATTTCCCACTAATAGCGACTACTCGGCTGAGTTCATAGCTCGCAGTAACGGAAGCGACATTGGCTTGATTTATTTTTGTATAACATGTCTGTTGCTGCATCATGTTAGCCTTCAATTCCTTGAGTCTTGAAACACGCAATAAGCCCTCATATTTAAGATTACTTCCTTAAAATAGCCGTATTGTTTTCTTATACGTGGCACCGTGCCATATTTCTGTTTTATACACCCAATTTAAAGTATTAAAACTGAAATTTTGGTTATTAAATGAGACAATTGAAGTAACTTTTGTGCGGGCCGCACACGTGCTTGCAAAGGGCCGCATGCGTCCGCGGGCCGCACGTTTGACATGCCTGGTCTAGAACACTGCACCAAAAAAAAATTGAAAAAAATATAATAATATAAGTGAAATTATTATTATTTCAAGAAATGAAAGTATGACTTAATCAGATATGGATATTTCTTACTGAATTTAGTAATGAATGCACGTTCTGGTCAGAATCAAATGTTAATTCCTTCGAATTAAAAAAACAAAAACAAAATAATTAGCTGGGCCATTATAACTAATCGTTGCACGTTTGTCCGCAATCTGTCGGTCTCATAATGTTGTTGTGATGCTTACGTGACTTCAAATCTAATAAATACTCGATTTGTTTTAGTAAGTCTTGTTAGCTATTGCCTCTCCGTGGAAAAGTAATTTATTTGAAATCTAATGTGAATGATTTAAATACGTATTCAACTAGAATAGTTTTTTTTATTTTTCATTGTTTACGTATAGTATACATATATGCACCGGTTTGCTTAGGTTTATCTGTCCTTATTTACGCGGTATATTATATTTTCAATGCAATCATAATTATTTCAAATAAATATCTATTAACACAGATGGAGCCATTGCCATTGAACCCAAAATATATCTGTCTACAACAACCTTGTTCAATGGGAAATCTGTTACAATCAGTTGTATTGACGTCCTTATGGGTTACAACCCAGCCAAGGTTATAATTACGGTAAGAAATGTGTTTGATCATCCGATAAAATTATAATAATTATCTTAGAATATAATATAGAAATAGATATTGCATTTTTATTAATAATACGTAAATAGTTGATAATATATATCAAAACAAATTGACAAATTTATGTTATTATTGTTTAATGTCAATATACTAAGTAAATAGAATGTGAAGACTATCAAAAACTCCTTTAATTAATAGATGATATGACTACTTAGTTTTATAGTCATGGCTGGCTTAATTAGGTCACATATCTTAATTGTTGCATTGAAATACAATACAATTAAAACATTTACACATTCGTAAAGGAATCAACAAACAC
Source organism: Anisus vortex (assembly GCA_949126835.1). NCBI lineage: Eukaryota > Metazoa > Mollusca > Gastropoda > Planorbidae > Anisus > Anisus vortex. The sequence continues at coordinate 9,821,876 of OX421498.1, read as the reverse complement.
CTGCTGCTTGAATATATTAACTATATACCATTCTAGGTTTATTGATAGTAAATTAAGAAAGTGTGACGTGCTGGTCTAAGTTGATGCGTCACATAGCCTTGAATTAGCATAGGCTATCAGTGCAGACTTAGAGGATAACTCAACAGGTACACGGGTGATGGGGATGGGTAAAAATGACAGGTTATCTAGGTGGTATGTGGTCCCGAAATGCTGAGGACTTCTAAGTGATTTTTAAGACAATATTTATAAACAGGTTTCTGTGGCTCGCATAAATACGAAGGTTGATTTAAAACTGCTGACTAATTGACACGGTCACTGACATCACACATACACGTATTATATAAATCAAGGCAAGGCGAAGTGTAGCTCACTGATAATTTTATTCACATGAAGGTCGGTATTCAATCATTACTGACGTGAGCAAATAAATCATACAGTCAAAATTCAAGTGATAAAGAGTGCATTTTTAATAATGGGCAAACAAATCATTAGCTGAACAGATATAATCCAATACAGTAGGTATCAACTACACCTAAAATATAGTCCTAAGGAGGACTCAGGGCCGCGTGTCAGGCACACCCTTAGGTCAGTCACTTTAACACGGGAGCTCAGGGCGTCCCAGCTATCTCGGCTCCTTCAGTCAGACTGCCGTAAAACTAGAACTACATTTATAAGCGTGGGTTGTCACGTTGAAGAGGAATGGTCATTCTGACTCATATATATCGTGCTTATGATTGGTCAGCTTGTTATTGCATCGTTAGATTCTGATATTACAAGGCGAGGCGGAGTCGGGGGAGAGGGGAAGGATGGGGGTACCTGGCGAGGCGGATGGGAGAATGGGTGCGGTGGGATGATGAGGGTGGGGCGGCGGGTCATCAAGGGCGCTGTTTCCTCGGCCGGCGTCATCTTGACGGTGTACTTTAAAGGGGATTCGACCAGAAAGACTCGACACTGAGAAGTATATTTAATATACATGTTAAATCCTTTGATAAAGGACGATGGGTGGCGGAGGGAGGGGGGAAGGTCATGGCTGGCGAAATCCAAGCATGATTGCGTCGTGTTTGACCTTGGCGTGTTCCGCACGTGCTCGAGGCAAGGGGAAGCAAAATAAAGATAGATATAAACCAGTTTAATGCTATCATAAAATGATAATAATGATAGCATTAGTAACGATAATAGCAATATCATATGAGAACATTTATATAAGCATAAAATGAATACTGACAACGAATAAGCAATGTAAATGTACATAAAATATGTTACATGTGTTATAACTAAATGATTAAGTGATTAAGTAGAGATAATGATAGGTAGATATGTGCATTAAATCATTCACTCAGTAGTGGCTATAATTGTAAGCAAATTTGTACAGGCGATGGCTAAGCCAAGACTACTCTTTATCAGAGTAGATTATATATGAAATCTTCCTTCATTTCATGTGGCGGTAATCTTTGTTAGAGAACCCAAAACGCCACAGGAAGGCTAATAATATTGTTATAAATATAAACTTTTATCAAATAAAATTAAACATTTAGAATTGCAACTATTAGAAAATGCATGGCGTTATAAGACACTATAATATATCGTCTTCTTGCTAGAAGCCGTAAACTGAAATGAAAATGTAACCGCAAATAACATTTTATGAAAGAACACAAAAGTATTACAACTAAAACAAATAAAATATAATGATAATTTTGTATACGTTACATACGGTCCTTTTATAAAGAAGATAATAATAATAATAATGAGCAGATTTATAGCGCAACTATCTATGCTATAATAGGGGCTTGGAGACTCGAGAACAAGCGATTTATTAAAATATAATAAATATAATATTATATACATACGTTTTTTAACTTGCAATTCATTATATATTATTAATCTATGATATTGAATAACTACTAAAGTAATAAAATCCGATACAACGCCTTTATTGTTAACGACCCTACAAAGAGCGGAGATCGCGGTAGACATGTTATTAAGGCGGTAAAATATTATTTCAAAGGGTTTATCTTGCACGTTGGGTCATAATATATAGACTAATAATTATTTGAAATTTTTTCAGGAAAATGGACCAGCTTTAATGTGTTGTTTGTAAAAAATTTAAATTTCAAAGACAACATACTGAAACTTACACTTTTCTTCGATAACTTGATAATTGAAATATTTAAAATATTAGTATTATTCGCAAAAATAACATATTGATTAAAGACATTCATTTCTGTACAAACGAGTGAAAAAAATATATTTCTATCATGAATGGTCGATTTTGCCTAGACAATTTAGTACGAGAGGGGTCCGAAACTTAAAAACGTGTAAAAAACAGAAGCCAGTTTTGAGTACCTAGTATTATGCGGATGTATCTGCATGTCGGTGGACTCACTTGGAGACGGAAAGATGAACTGTGTTTCGGCTCCTAAGACCATCCAAAACATACGTTTTCCGAAGGTCTTTGGCGACCCCCGCGAAACGGTCGTTCGACCCCCAAGTAGATCGCGACCCAGACTTTGAGAACCGCTACACTACGCAATTCAATAAGTTGAAATAATTTGTATTTAATCAATAGAAATGAATTATTTAAAGAAAAGGTATCAATTATAGGCCTACGAACTTTACAGTTACATATCTTAAAATCACCCGTTTTCACTTGCTTGGTCACATTGCCTTTCCTCTGACGCACCACCCGATGCACTAATGACGTACTGTTACACCAAACTGCCTTCAGCAACCAGTCTACACCGCGGCAGTTTACACACGTTACCACCAAGCCCTTGACTGTCTTCTCAAAAACTGGCCACTGTCACTTGAACCACCGTCAGTCACCGGCCTTTTGCCACCAGTTCCTGGCCACCGCTCTCGGACTTGTTGCTACGGCCACCGGTCACGAGTTATGGGCCCTGGGCAATGGGCTATGGACACGAGTTCCATCACCTAAATAATAGTTAATACAAACCATTAATGTTGTTCTAAACTATATCAATATATTATATATTGTCTATTGGAGGTATCGATGCAAAACTAAACTCACCCGTGTCAGAACTTAAAACGCACTCACCTGTCATTGGACAGTTGACTTGGCTTAGATTTGATCCAATCACCAGACCTAAGCACAAAGTTTTGTACCCACATCTTCAGTGTACCTACCGTGGTGATGAGATTATGTGGCCAGTACGACTGCAATGCTCAAACGTTGTATTTCCACTTCACTAGGTTCGTTGTCTATGGGCAATGACGGTTGCTGGCTGAATTGGACTTGTTATAACAGCGATGCTTGATATTTATATTTAATTTGCCGTTTCACTCGCAATTCACCTTCCTTGTTCCATGTATTCTCATATACATCAAAAAAGAAAAACGAGTTCAGGTTAAGTAGTAATATAAGCTGACACGTTTATTGCAGGTCATTTTACAAAGTCACACTCACATATGGTGAATTCAAGGTGTCCACAACACATCAAGAATATTCATGCACTTAAACGTTAATACTTGCAAAAGAAATATAGACACGACTTTAAAACACAGCAATTCAAAGTGAACAATTGTTTAAATAATGCAAAATAGAATGACGTCCTACACATTTAAAAAGAAGTATCCAGTTATGTGTATAGAACAACCTGCCCCTTTTATCTGCCGTCAGTCTCGCCGAAAAAGCGACCAAATGTAAACGGTCAACCAATAAAAAAAGGTCTGCATTATTGTTTGCACAAATATCCGTCCAACGATTGGTCAAGGGTCGTGGTCAGTGTCACTGGGTTTAGTCGTAATATTTGGCTTTGCCGATGGGGTGGGATACGAAAGAAAGGGGGCAGTTGGTCTGTCACCACATTTCTTTTTTTCAACAACTTTGTACATCTCGTGTTTTAAACAAATGACCCTAACAAGACACGGCCTGTGACTCGAAAGAACAAACAATAGACTCAAATTGTTCTCACGACTGAGCGACGGCCGAAAAGACCAGAGGCGCCCACTAGCTGTGATAGACAAAGTTTAATCACAAACAATAGATGACCAGGGTGTGGTAAAAAGGTGCCGCCGACGACAAAGTTAGATTATCTATGTATATCATGGCCTGACCCAGCGGTTGAGAGAGGAATAAGGGGTGTGGGGGAAGGGAGATAATAGGTATGTAGGGAAACCATTCTCCCAAGCACGAACATTATATTTAAACACATTACATTGCACTAAACTTTGCACAATAAATTTCACTTCATGACACCCATGTTAAATAGTTTTGCATCAAGCCTACCAAGTCCAGCTCCTGTTAATGTCTAGCTAGATTTATTAGCATGCTTGATTTTATGTCGCTTTGTACCTGCATAGTCTCCAACACGGTCGCACAACTAGCTATTTACTAGCTCTAGTATGTGTGTTTACCGTCCCCACTACATACTAAACTGGTCTCCAAGCTTATAAGTCGTCCATGTCAAACATTCCTAAGCGGAACTTTTTTATTCTGCAATGTTATTGTGATGCCATGAGACCAAGCCTATAATTAAACGCCATCTTGACAAAGACATTACGTCACTCAGACAAACATTATTGGGTAAATTGACTGTTTTTTACATTTTAATGCATATCATATATCATATCATATCATATCATATCATATCATATATCATATATATATATAAATCTCAAAAGGAATATGTATGTATGTATGTGGCTGGCTGGCTGGCTGGCTGGCTGGGTATGTACATACCGCATAATCTTTTTAAATACTGGACATAAAAACGTGAAATTTGCTACAAAAATTCTTTGCGTTACGGCGGTGAACACTGTCAAGGTTTTAAAAAAAATAAAATGACCGCAGTGGTCAGTTTGGTCAAAAAACGCGAATAAAACGACATATTTTGGGTTCATGTTAAAATTGCCGTTCCAACTTTTTATAGTTTTTCGATCGATCGCGCTAAAAAAATTAAAAAAAGGATGGCGTTGAGATTTTTTCAGGATGACGTCATCAAAGTTTGCGCAGAGATAGCTAGCCGGCTTTTCGTTATGACGTCATCAAATTTTGCGTATTCATTTAAAATTAACTTTGCTTCAATGTTTGCTAATGTATTTTATGAATGAATAGAACAAAATATATTCACGTTTTAATTCGTGTCGTATACGAAATATAAACTTTTGTAGTTGTTGCGTGCATTCTCATTATAACTGCTTGAGTAGTAAGAGTGTATGTAAACATAACTTTTAGCTTTTTCAATTCGTTTGAAGCGGGCGTATACGCATTAAAATCTTTCTAGCGGGAAATATTTCACGTTTCAATTCTTTTCTAGAGGGCAATATTTCACGTTTCAATTCGATTCTAGCGGGCAATATTTCACGTTGCAGTTCGTTTCGGTTGTAGCGGGCGTACAAAATGTCATTCACATTTAAATTTGTGACGTATACATCGATAAACTTTTTAACGGGTGGGGTTTTATTAATTGCCGTATATATTAACTGTGAAGAGGGAAATCTCATTATAACTTTAGGCTTATCGCCTTGGTAACAACCATTGTTTAAATTACCGGGCAAGGTTTAAATTACCGGGTAATGTTTATAATACCGGGCAATGTTTAAATTACCGGGCAATGTTTAAATTACCGGACAATGTCTAAATTACCGGGCAATGTTTATATTACCGGAACTAACTTTTTAAAGTTTTAATTCGTGTCGTATACGTTTTATAAACATTATTTCATATGGGTTTCATTTGTTATTGTTTTACATGTTGAATAGAAAATTTAATTCTAAGTTTGCTTCCAAAGCAACAATAATAAATAAATAGCAAATAACAAAAACAAAACAACATAGGTCTGCGACTTAATGTTTGTCGTGTCGTAAAAAAACATATCAAACAATCATTTTCTTTTTTAATAAAAATACTGTCGAATGTTCTTTATCAATGAATAGAACAAAATATATTTACGTTTTAATTTGCGTCGTAATTTATAACGGGCAATTTTTTAATTGTTATAATGGGTAATGGGTAATGATTTTAACGGGTAATTTTATGTTGTAGCGGGCAAATTAGACATTACCTCACGTTTAAATTCATGTCGTAGGTCATGCGGGCAGTCTCATTATAACTGCTTGAGTAGTTAGAGTGTATGTAAACATAGCCTTTAGCCGGTTCGGAGGACCGGGCACATAACGGCTTGTATATATATAAATCTCAAAAGGAATATGTATGTATGTATGTGGCTGGCTGAGTATGTACATACCGCATAATCTTTTAAAATACTGGACATAAAAACGTGAAATTTGCTACAAATATTCTTTGCGTTACGGCGGTGAACACTGTCAAGGTTTAAAAAAAATTAAAATGACCGCAGTGGTCAGTTTGGTCAAAAAACGCGAATAAAACGACATATTTTGGGTTCATGTTGAATTTGCCGTTCCAACTTTTTATAGTTTTTCGTCACAAAGTTAGAAAAAAAAGGATGCGCTGAGATTATTTTTATGACGTCATCAATCTTTGCGCATGGATTTTATAGCAATGAAGGGACATTTTTCATTCATGTTTAAATTGACGTCATCAAACTATGTGCATGGATTTTATTATCTCAACTCAATGACGGGAACAAATTTTCTTCATGTTTAAATTGTCTACGTGCCGTAAACAACATAAATTCTTTACACTACCAATACTGTAGTTGATTTTCTTAATCTATCACTACTTTAATACTTTACACTGTTGTTACAAATCTCGGTCATAAATGAATGACGTAGTAAGGCATTGACCTCTTAACAAGTGCGTATCAGAGTCCAAGGCGACCAAGGTTTGACCTTTATGCCCTGAGGGCAGTTTAAATAAAATAATTCGTTCAAATCCCGTGGAAATTGGAGGATAATTCTGGATCGTAGTAATTATAGAGAAAGAGGTTAAAATGCGTATTAAGACCCTGTAGAATCTTCGATGATAGTTTTCTTTGGAAAGTCCCGACCTCCTTAAAGTTAGTTCAGTTCGGAAGTTTGTCGAGTGAAGTCGCTATATTCATTTGTATATAATATGCCATTTATTTTGAAATACTTATGTTGCCATCAGTTGATGAAGTTTATTGATCGTTTATATTGAGTCTACAATTTAAATAAAATTGTTTATTCAACAACTGGAGTTGTTTGATCTATGATTGTTGAGAAAGGTGTTGAAGATAATTATCACGAATATAACTACATTGCTGCATAGACCTGTCAGTCAAAGAACCCCTAGCTTGGGCTACAGATTAGCAGAATCTAGAGACTTCTAATAAAGATACAACTATATTCATTGAATCCGATTTAACGAGTCGTAATAATAGTCATCATATAGAGGGCCATAATAGTTTGCGGGCTGCGTCCGATATAGTTGTATAGTGAAGCATATATTCAAGTTGTGTTGTGTTGTGTGTTGGAGCAGTGACCTACTGAGCAAGCCTAAGAACGCTGAAATTATTCCGATTGGAAAAACGTAAGTTGGAAAAATTTACCACTTTATAAATCTCTTAACTAAAGAATGGAATTTATTGAAAATCCAGAAGAAGAAGTTCTGAAAACTTTATCAATAAAGAAGTTAAAAGAGATCGCTGAGATCTTAAAGATAGAAGTTACTGAAACTACACCATCGAGGACTGTGTTGACACAGCAGATAAAAGATGTGTTGATTGCGAGTGGCAAGTTGAAAGTAGAATCAAGCGCGGAGGAATATCAAGTTGAAGGTCAGACGTCGAAATCTTCAATGTCCGAACAGTTGCGATTTCAACTAGAAATGAAACGGATGGAATTGGAAGATAAACGAGAAGAAAAACGTCTTGATCGTGAGATAGAAGAAAAACGTCTTGAGATGGAAGATAAGAAAAGTCAAAGAGAAAGTCAGGAAAGAATAGAACTGGCGAAGATAGGCGCTACTAAAAAAGAATCTCATAATGATGTAGAGATGGCCAGATGGAAAAAGCTAGTCCCTACCTACATTGATAAAGAAAGTGAAATAGCTAATTTCTTCCAGACCTTTGAAATTTCTTGCAGAGATTTTAAGTTCCCAGAAGATAAATGGGGAATATTAGTCAGAACAGCTTTTACTCAGGGAAGGGCAAGAGATTGTGTTCTATTGTTAAAAGAGGAGAATTTAAATGATTATGAAATCATTAAAGATACTGTACTTAAAGCCTATAACCAGATACCGGAAAGTTATCGGAAAAGGTTCCGTCAGTACACAATGTCCCCTTACCAAACACACTTAGACTTCCTTCGAGCAGAAGAAAAGTTAATGGATCAGTGGATAAAATCCAGAAATATCTCCACATTAAAAGAATTGAAAGATATCATTCTTTTAGAGGATTTTATTAACAAAGTGAGGCCGGATATAAGAATGTATTTATCCGAGCGTGATATCACTGACCCACATAAGGCTGCTGATTTAGCTGAACAGTACACATTGTGTCATAGGACAGCTGATGGAAAGAATGTTAATAGGCCACAACGGCAAGCAGAAAACACACCACAACAACATCGTGAAAAAGAGCATTTTGTGAAACAAAATGATGTTAATAAAAAACCTGTCAACAAAAACGTCCAATGTACTTTTTGTAAAAGAACAGGACATAGCATTGAAGACTGTTGGAGTATACGAAGCGACAAAAGACCTAACAAAGTGGTCATGTGTGCAAGCCATAAACCAATACAGAATGTACAAGAAAGCGAAAATACAAACGAACTGAATTCGAAGAAAGATTATTCTAAACCAGAAACACTGAGGGTGGATTTGCCTGAGAGCAAAAGTCAGAAGGTAGAGAAATCTACAACTGAAGATAATGAGGATAAATATCCTGATTATAAATACAGAATGGCTACTATTGGATTAATTGTCCAAGTCCACAGGGACGAAAAAGTAGACCAAAGTATTTTTGACTCGAACAAGAGTCTGAAGTCATCGAAAGATGAAACAACACCCGAAAGTCATGGTCAAGGGAAGAATAAAATTGACACAGAGACCCTGTGCAGTTTTCAACCGTTCATTAGTGAAGGTTGTGTGGCCTTACAAAAGGAAGGACCACTGAAGTCCGTAAAAATATTACGAGACACAGGAGCATCATTAACACTGCTGCTTAAAGATGTATTACCATTGAATGATAATACATTGACAGGACAGACTGTCCTATTGAGAGGTTTTGAATGGAAAGAAGAAATACCTCTACATAGGATATACCTCACATCTGACTTGGTGACAGGATATGTGACAGTTGGAGTAATATCAAAACTTCCTGTTGAGGGCATATCTGTTATCCTAGCAAATGATTTGGCGAAAGGGAGGGTGAGACCTGAACTGATTGTGAAGGAAAATCCAGACCCTAGTCCTATGGTGGAGACAGGAAAAGAAAAAGAACTTTATCCTGTAGGTGATGTCATAAATGGTATGACACCACAGAAAAAGAAAGAAGAAACTATCTCACAAGAAAAGGAAAATAAAGAAGAAATTCTCCCACGAGAGAAGAAAGGGGAAGAAGAAGTGGAACTTGATACTACTATTTTCTCCATGATTGAAGATTGTCCGAAAGGAAATGAACAATCAAAGAAGTCATCACAAAATGAATTGATTGCTGAACAGAAAGTAGACCCAGAGCTGCTACAGCTGCATGAGAAAGCTGTCGACGAGAAAGAAAATCCTACTACTGATGTCTATGAACAGATAGACCACAGCATAAACAAACAACAATGCAAACCTGCAGTTGCCGGTACAGATGAAGATTGGAGGAGCATCACTGAAGAAACGAGTGCGGAGAGCTGGACCGAAACTACCAAAAGCTATGGGTTGCCACAATCCATACCGTCAGATCGAGGGACCAACTTCGCCCCGGAACTCTTCAATCCAGTCCTAAAGAACTTATGCCTGGAGCATGAGGTGACAACTGAATCCCATCCGGAAAGTCGAGGAGCCTATGGACCAATCTTTGGACCCACTGTCCAAGGACCACTCAAACTACTTCAAGAGGAATGGCAGACCGAATTGGATCTCCTTGGGCTGATCAAGTACCTAGATAAGTACATAAATTTTTTGTCTGACTTAACTGTTTTTGTTAGGAAAAAATTGTACACTGCTCACATGCAGATGCCATTGTTGTGTGATGAAAGCAAGGCAAAAATATTATATCATTTGAAAATGATAAAGCCTTACCTTCTGAAAACAATTGGAATAAGCTTGATGTTGTTAACATTGTTACTCTTATTTGTAAAATTTATGCCTGGAGTACAGGATGAATTGAATGACAAATTCACTGATAGTTAGTTACCAAACTTACTATTTTAAAACTAAATCCCTTACTTGTGATGAAAAAGGAATGAGTAAAAGTATTGTTAGAGTAAATATCATTCTAGTGTGATATTTCTAAACAAACTTGTTAGGTTGAGCATTAAAATAATTGCTATAAGAGAAAAAGATCAGTTTTATCCGCAGAATTGGTTTCTATATCAGAGGACATTATAAATGTGGACTGATTATAAGATATGTTTGAGAATCTCTGGAAATGATAATTGAAACATTTGGCAGAGAGGATAATTTGATTGATAAAGATGTAAATGGTTTTAAGAAAAGAGAATTTTCTATCACTAAAGTATTGAGAAATGTTTTATGATTGTACTATGGATTTATATTATCATGTACTGTTGTTGAAATAATTGCACTGAGTCAGGATGCAAATTTCTTCTATGTGAATTTATTCATTTATTATATTATCATTGAATGTATGATAATGTAGGGTAAAAATTGTTGCAGCAAGGCAGAACTATGACTAACAAGAATTCCAAGAAATGTATTATATATGATTTTTCACTTTTAGGATACTGTTACATGAAAAGCAGACCAAAAGTAGAAACTAATAAAACTTTGTATCCTTGTTTGTATAAATTTAGGATATGTGCCACTGACTTGACACTGTAAACCAGAATGGTTGAGAATATCATGGTTGAGAATTTATAATGTTGACATACCAATGTTCAACTAATGTATTATTAATTAAGGATTTCATGTCAAGATTGTAAAACTAATCTATATTTTTTTTGTATTAGTTAAAATAGATTGAATGAATTGTATTGACAAGCAAAAGACTGGGTAGACCTGAACACTGTGAAAGTAACAGGAACCTAGAACCTATGAATAAAACCTTTTGTGGAAAATGGAAAAGAGCAATGTACACCACTGAAAAGATTGGAAATGGAATGTTTTACCACACCAGTCAAAACAGCAGTTTGTTTTGTACATAAATTGTTACATTGATTTCGCTCTGAAAAAAATTAATAGTAGCCTATGCTTAACTCTTTTCTACTTCAATAATATTGTATTTGAAATGTCTTTAATGTAATTAAAAGAAAAAAAGTACTTACTATTTAGTATTAAGATTGTATGAAGATAATATAATCTGCTTTGATTGATAGTTAATTAAGTAAATTAACCAAATTTGTTTCAAGTAAATCCATGTCTGCATGAAAGATAGAATGTTTCAATGTGAACTCTTTTAAAAAGAAAATAATGACGTCGAAAGGTCATGGTAAAATGAAAGATTGAAATATTTTTAATGAAATTGTCTATAAACTATTTTAATTCGTGAACAGACTATGTTTAATGTTCTCAAAATAACATAAATGAATGTCATATTGAGATAATGGTTGTTAAATAATGCTCATTTAGTTACGATAACTATTTAATCGCGTAGAGATTTTTGACCTAGGCTGTGTTGAGGTAAATTTGCATAGCGATGTCAACATTGTTAGAATCAATTGAGAATGAGAGGGTGAAAAAAGGAATAGAGAGAGAGAGTGCGGAATACTGACCTAGAAATTTTGGGTTTTGACACAGACAGTATTGTTTAAAGTTTAATGTGTTAGCCAGCCTACAAACATACTGTCGAAGCAATAATATTTTTGTTGTAAAGTGAAATTAGGTCAGGGCTAGTATTTTTTTTGTTTTGTAATTGAGTTAGGCCTAGCATGTGTTCTATCAGAACATTGGGTTTTTTTTCTCCTTATGAAAAAAATAAGTCGTGTCTGAATAGACATTAAGTGATTTTTTCTTTTGTTGTATAATTACAAATTGTAAAAGATATTAGTTTATAATTAAATGGACGAGAGAGTTTTTATTACAGTGGGATGTTCATGTAATAGAAGTTATTAACTTGTATTATATTATATCTATTAAGAATGATTATGTATTTTTCTTGTATACAAGATTTAGATAAACAATTTAATTTTCCATTGTTTTGAATTAAAAATTGAATGATTGAATGACTATAGTTAAGCCATTTGATAAGATGAACTTATATTGCATATATTATATGTTATTGTAATCAGTTCGATTGAATTAGTGGAATAGCCAATTGAACTGTATTGTATTTTTCCCCGGAATATTTTCTTTTATAATTATTCCTTAAAATTAACATTTTTTTTAGTAGTTAAAATGTGAAAGAAATAATTATAAAACTTTTAAGGGTGGTCGTGTTACGAATCTCGGTCATAAATGAATGACGTAGTAAGGCATTGACCTCTTAACAAGTGCGTATCAGAGTCCAAGGCGACCAAGGTTTGACCTTTATGCCCTGAGGGCAGTTTAAATAAAATAATTCGTTCAAATCCCGTGGAAATTGGAGGATAATTCTGGATCGTAGTAATTATAGAGAAAGAGGTTAAAATGCGTATTAAGACCCTGTAGAATCTTCGATGATAGTTTTCTTTGGAAAGTCCCGACCTCCTTAAAGTTAGTTCAGTTCGGAAGTTTGTCGAGTGAAGTCGCTATATTCATTTGTATATAATATGCCATTTATTTTGAAATACTTATGTTGCCATCAGTTGATGAAGTTTATTGATCGTTTATATTGAGTCTACAATTTAAATAAAATTGTTTATTCAACAACTGGAGTTGTTTGATCTATGATTGTTGAGAAAGGTGTTGAAGATAATTATCACGAATATAACTACATTGCTGCATAGACCTGTCAGTCAAAGAACCCCTAGCTTGGGCTACAGATTAGCAGAATCTAGAGACTTCTAATAAAGATACAACTATATTCATTGAATCCGATTTAACGAGTCGTAATAATAGTCATCATATAGAGGGCCATAATACTGTGAATACGTGACTTAAAGCTAATTAATAATTTAAAACTTTACAAACATAGGACAAAGCAAATAGATTTAGCATTTTTGTTTCTGTTTCGGGAAGTAATACCGACGCCTTACTAAGCTTATTTAAACGCAGTGGTCCTGGTTACACTCTATATTTAAGCTTATAATTATATGGCGTCATCAAATTTTGCGTATTTATGCGTTTAAGAAGGGAACCAAATTTTGTTATAATTTGCGTTGTTATTTGTGGAATGCAATATTTAAATGGTATAAGTTACCGGAAAATACTTTATCCCCGCTTAAGACTATTGTTTATAACTCCATGGGTTATTTTATCCAGTTCCGAGAACTGGGCACCTTTAGGCTTATCGCCTAGGTAACGGCCATTGTTTAAATTACCGGGCAATGTTTAAATTACCGGGCAATGTTTATAATACCGGGCAATGTTTATAATACCGGGCAATGTTTAAATTACCGGGCAATGGTTAAATTACCGGACAATGGTTAAATTACCGGGCAATGTTTATAATACCGGGCAATGTTTATAATACCGGGCAATGTTTAAATTACCGGGCAATGTTTAAATTACCGGGCAATGTTTAAATTACCGGGCAATGTTTATAATACCGGGCAATGTTTATAATACCGGGCAATGTTTAAATTACCGGACAATGTTTAAATTACCGGGCAATGTTTAATTTGCCGGGCAATGTTCAAATTGCCGGAAATAAATTTTTAAAGTTTTAATTCGTGTCGTATACGTTTTATAAACATTATTTCATAAGGGTTTCATTTGTTATTGTTTTACACGTTGAATAGAAAATTTAATTCTAAGTTTGCTTCCAAAGCAACAATAAATAAATAAATAGCAAAAAAACAAAAACAACACAACATAGGTCTGCGACTTAATGTTTGTCGTAAAAAAATAAATCAAACAATCATTAAAAATAAAAAAGTACTGTCGAATGTTCTTAATCAATGAATAGAACAAAATATATTCATGTTTTAATTTGCGTCGTAATTTATAGCGGGCAATTTTGTAATTGTTATAATGGGTGATGAGTAATGATTTTAACGGGTAATTCATGTTGTAGCGGGCAAATAAAAAATTACCTCACGTTTAAATTCGTGTCGTAGGTCATGCGGGCAATCTCATTATAACTGCCTGAGTAGTTAGAGTGTATGTAAACATAACTTTTAGCCGGTTCGGAGGACCGGGCACATAACGGCTTGTATATATATAAATCTCAAAAGGAATATGTATGTATGTATGTATGTGGCTATGTACATACCGCATTATCTTTTTAAATACTGGACATAAAAACGTGAAATTTGCTACAAATATTCTTTGCGTTACAGCGGTGAACACTGTCAAGGTTTTAAGAAAATTTAAATGACCGCAGTGGTCAGTTTGGTCAAAAAACGCGAATAAAACACAACTTTTGATTCACATTGTCTTTGCCAGTACAACTTTTTATAGTTTTTCGTCACAAAGTTAGAAAAAAAAAGGATGCGCTGAGATTATTTTTATGACGTCATCAATCTTTGCGCATGGATTTTATAGCAATGAAGGGACATTTTTCATTCATGTTTAAATTGACGTCATCAAACTATGTGCATGGATTTTATTATCTCAACTCAATGACGGGAACAAATTTTCTTCATGTTTAAATTGTCTACGTGCCGTAAACAACATAAATTCTTTACACTACCAATACTGTAATTGATTTTCTTAATCTATCACTACTATTAATACTTTACACTGTGAATACATGACTTAAAGCTAATTAATAATTTAAAACTTTACAAACATAGGACAAAGCAAATAGATTTAGGTTTTTTTTTCTGTTTCGGGAAGTAAAACCGACGCCTTACTAAGCTTATTTAAACGCAGTGGTCCTGGTTACACTCTATATTTAAGCTTATAATTATATGGCGTCATCAAATTTTGCGTATTTATGCGTTTAAGAAGGGAACAAAATTTAGTTTTAATTTGCGTCGTAATTTGTAGAATGCAATATTTAAATGGATTAAGTTACCGGAAAATACTTTATCCCCGCTTAAGACTATTGTTTATAACTCCATGGGTTATTTTATCCAGTTCCGAGAACTGGGCACCTTTAGGCTTATCGCCTAGGTAACGGCCATTGTTTAAATTACCGGGCAATGTTTAAATTACCGGGCAATGTTTATAATACCGGGCAATGTTTAAATTACCGGGCAATGTTTAAATTACCGGGCAATGTTTAAATTACCGGGCAATGTTTATAATACCGGGCAATGTTTATAATACCGGGCAATGTTTAAATTACCGGGCAATGTTTAAATTACCGGGCAATGTTTAAATTACCGGGCAATGTTTATAATACCGGGCAATGTTTATAATACCGGGCAATGTTTAAATTACCGGGCAATGTTTAAATTACCGGGCAATGTTTAATTTGCCGGGCAATGTTTATAATACCGGGCAATGTTTAAATTACCGGGCAATGTTTAAATTACCGGGCAATGTTTAAATTACCGGGCAATGTTTATAATACCGGGCAATGTTTAAATTACCGGGCAATGTTTAAATTACCGGGCAATGTTTAAATTACCGGGCAATGTTTATAATACCGGGCAATGTTTAAATTACCGGGCAATGTTTAAATTACCGGGCAATGTTTAAATTACCGGGCAATGTTTATAATACCGGGCAATGTTTATAATACCGGGCAATGTTTAAATTACCGGGCAATGTTTAAATTACCGGGCAATGTTTAATTTGCCGGGCAATGTTCAAATTGCCGGAACTAAATTTTTAAAGTTTTAATTCCTGTCGTATACGTTTTATAAACATTATTTCATAAGGGTTTCATTTGTTATTGTTTTACATGTTGAATAGAAAATTTAATTCTAAAATTGCTTCCAAAGCAACAATAAATAAATAAATAGCAAATAAACAAAAACAACACAACATAGGTCTGCGACTTAATGTTTGTCGTAAAAAAAATATATCAAACAATCATTAAAAAAAAAAAAAGTACTGTCGAATGTTCTTAATCAATGAATAGAACAAAATATATTCATGTTTTAATTTGCGTCGTAATTTATAGCGGGCAATTTTGTAATTGTTATAATGGGTGATGAGTAATGATTTTAACGGGTAATTCATGTTGTAGCGGGCAAATAAAAAATTAACTCACGTTTAAATTCGTGTCGTAGGTCATGCGGGCAATCTCATTATAAATGCTTGAGTAGTTAGAGTGTATGTAAACATAACTTTTAGCCGGTTCGGAGGACCGGGCATATACCGGCTTGTAGATATATAAATCTCAAAAGGAATATGTATGTGGCTGGCTGGCTGGCTGGCTGGCTGGGTATGTACATACCGCATAATCTTTTTAAATACTGGACATAAAAACGTGAAATTTGCTACAAATATTCTTTGCGTTACGGCGGTGAACACTGTCAAGGTTTAAAAAAAATTAAAATGACCGCAGTGGTCAGTTTGGTCAAAAAACGCGAATAAAACACAACTTTTGATTCACATTGTCTTTGCCAGTACAACTTTTTATAGTTTTTCGTCACAAGGTTAGAAAAAAAAAGGATGCGCTGAGATTATTTTTATGACGTTATCAATCTTTGCGCATGGATTTTATAGCAATGAAGGGACATTTTTCATTCATGTTTAAATTGACGTCATCAAACTATGTGCATGGATTTTTATCTCAACTCAATGACGGGAACAAATTTTATTCATGTTTAAATTGTCTACGTGCCGTAAACAACATAAATTCTTTACACTACCAATACTGTAGTTGATTTTCTTAATCTATCACTACTTTAATACTTTACACTGTGAATACATGACTTAAAGCTAATTAATAATTTAAAACTTTACAAACATAGGACAAAGCAAATAGATATAGTGTTTTTTTTTCTGTTTCGGGAAGTAATACCGACGCCTTATTAAGCATATTTAAACGCAGTGGTCCTGGTTACACTCTATATTTAAGCTTATAATTATATGGCGTCATCAAATTTTGCGTATTTATGCGTTTAAGAAGTTGTTTTAATTTGCGTCGTAATTTGTAGAATGCAATATTTAAATGGAAGACTATTGTTTATAACTCCATGGGTTATTTTATCCAGTTCCGAGAACTGGGCACCTTTAGGCTTATCGCCTTGGTAACGGCCATTGTTTAAATTACCGGGCAATGTTTAAATTACCGGGCAATGTTTATAATACCGGGCAATGTTTAAATTACCGGGAAATGTTTAAATTACCGTGCAATGTTTAAATTACCGGGTAATGTTTAAATTACCGGGCAATGTTTAAATTACCGGGTAATGTTTAAATTACTGGGCAATGTTTAAATTACCGGGCAATGTTTAAATTACCGGGCAATGTTTAAATTACCGGGCAATGTTTAAATTACCGGGCAATGTTTATATAACCGGGCAATGTTTAATTTGCCGGGCAATGTTCGAATTGCCGGAACTAATTTTTTAAAGTTTTAATTCGTGTCGTATACGTTTTTATAAACATTATTTCATATGGGTTTCATTTGTTATTGTTTTACATGTTGAATAGAAAATTTAATTCTAAGTTTGCTTCCAAAGCAACAATAAATAAATAAATAGCAAATAAACAAAAACAACACAACATAGGTCTGCGACTTAATGTTTGTCGTAAAAAAATATATCAAACAATCATTAAAAAAAAATAAAAGTACTGTCGAATGTTCTTTATCAATGAATAGAACAAAATATATTCATGTTTTAATTTGCGTCGTAATTTATAGCGGGCAATTTTGTAATTGTTATAATGGGTGATGAGTAATGATTTTAACGGGTAATTCATGTTGTAACGGGCAAATAAAAAATTACCTCACATTTAAATTCGTGTCGTAGGTCATGCGGGCAATCTCATTATAACTGCCTGAGTAGTTAGAGTGTATGTAAACATAACTTTTAGCCGGTTCGGAGGACCGGGCACATAACGGCTTGTCATATCATATCATATATATATATAAATCTCAAAAGGAATATGTATGTATGTATGTGGCTGGCTGGCTGGCTGGCTGGCTGGGTATGTACATACCGCATAATCTTTTTAAATACTGGACATAAAAACGTGAAATTTGCTACAAAAATTCTTTGCGTTACGGCGGTGAACACTGTCAAGGTTTTAAAAAAAATAAAATGACCGCAGTGGTCAGTTTGGTCAAAAAACGCGAATAAAACGACATATTTTGGGTTCATGTTAAAATTGCCGTTCCAACTTTTTATAGTTTTTCGATCGATCGCGCTAAAAAAATTAAAAAAAGGATGGCGTTGAGATTTTTTCAGGATGACGTCATCAAAGTTTGCGCAGAGATAGCTAGCCGGCTTTTCGTTATGACGTCATCAAATTTTGCGTATTCATTTAAAATTAACTTTGCTTCAATGTTTGCTAATGTATTTTATGAATGAATAGAACAAAATATATTCACGTTTTAATTCGTGTCGTATACGAAATATAAACTTTTGTAGTTGTTGCGTGCATTCTCATTATAACTGCTTGAGTAGTAAGAGTGTATGTAAACATAACTTTTAGCTTTTTCAATTCGTTTGAAGCGGGCGTATACGCATTAAAATCTTTCTAGCGGGAAATATTTCACGTTTCAATTCTTTTCTAGAGGGCAATATTTCACGTTTCAATTCGATTCTAGCGGGCAATATTTCACGTTGCAGTTCGTTTCGGTTGTAGCGGGCGTACAAAATGTCATTCACATTTAAATTTGTGACGTATACATCGATAAACTTTTTAACGGGTGGGGTTTTATTAATTGCCGTATATATTAACTGTGAAGAGGGAAATCTCATTATAACTTTAGGCTTATCGCCTTGGTAACAACCATTGTTTAAATTACCGGGCAAGGTTTAAATTACCGGGTAATGTTTATAATACCGGGCAATGTTTAAATTACCGGGCAATGTTTAAATTACCGGACAATGTCTAAATTACCGGGCAATGTTTATATTACCGGAACTAACTTTTTAAAGTTTTAATTCGTGTCGTATACGTTTTATAAACATTATTTCATATGGGTTTCATTTGTTATTGTTTTACATGTTGAATAGAAAATTTAATTCTAAGTTTGCTTCCAAAGCAACAATAATAAATAAATAGCAAATAACAAAAACAAAACAACATAGGTCTGCGACTTAATGTTTGTCGTGTCGTAAAAAAACATATCAAACAATCATTTTCTTTTTTAATAAAAATACTGTCGAATGTTCTTTATCAATGAATAGAACAAAATATATTTACGTTTTAATTTGCGTCGTAATTTATAACGGGCAATTTTTTAATTGTTATAATGGGTAATGGGTAATGATTTTAACGGGTAATTTTATGTTGTAGCGGGCAAATTAGACATTACCTCACGTTTAAATTCATGTCGTAGGTCATGCGGGCAGTCTCATTATAACTGCTTGAGTAGTTAGAGTGTATGTAAACATAGTGCTATGAAGCCATTAAATAATATATAGGTAGTAGCTATATTAATAATTAAAAAGTCGAAATAAAACCCATTTTTGGATATTAAGAAAACCTATATCGGAAGTAGATATAGTCAAGTGACTGTCCATGCGGTCGGCAGTCTTTTCTCATAACTCACAAGGAACGCAGGCATTATTTTAGACTCAGGAAAAATAAATAAAATTGTGTATTATGTTGATACTATAAAGCTATATTTGTTCATTGGATGTGAAGTGTCAACTGTTAATGAATTGTTATTAAATAATATGCTGCAATAAGTCGTTCTTTTATTATTTACAAGTTTGGAAGTTATATTGTGGTGATGTCGTCCATTTTGATGTTCAAATCAATCAAATAATTCAGCTACTGCAACTCAAATACTCTGAGAAGACTGGTGGTAATGTTTGATAGTCCAATAATAATAATAGGACATCAACAGGTTTGGTGGCAGCTAACGGAGAGAGAAGCTGAAGGATATAATATTATGTTCAAATTTGAAACTTTTTGAACTTTTTGAAGACGTACTACAAACCACATGGAAAATTATGTGAGTACCAGTTTTTGAACAAAACTGAAGCCTGAGTCAATTATTTCAAATACATATACTATTTATATGATTGAGCACTATAATAGCTCTAAGAAAATATAACATTTGTACACCGATGACAAATATTTCATCATTGGAAAATTCGATACAAAAAATCGAAAAAAAGTGACTATACGTAGATCATTATTTAATATTTGCAACCGGAAAAAGTTTCGTTCCCACATGTTATCAACAAGGAACCTAAACTATATACATATGTTCAAGTCCGATGTTCAAATCCGATGTGACACAACCATGTGTTGAATTTTATGTAGCCTACATAACCATATGTTCAAATCCGATGTGACACAACGATGTGTTGAATTTTATGTAGCCTATGTTCAAATCCGATGTGACACGACCAGGTGTTGAAATCTGATGTGTTGAAGTCCGATGTGCTTATCGGAAGATAAATAAATAACATTAAATAACTTTAAATATAATTAATATTTAATCTGTATACCAAAGACTTTGACATTAATTTTAATTAATGGTATACATTTTTTTTCTTGTGTTCATTCTAAAATTGGATTATACCATACTGAAGTGGAAACTTGAAGCAACTCAACTTGATACAGTGTGAACATTCATTGGATTATTAAATAATTAATTAAGTTTCTTCTGGATTTCTACTCTGGATTTACATTGCAGTAATTTCATACAGTGAATGTGTTTTCATTTGGATTATTAAGTAATCTTTAATTTAATCATATTTTTTACATTCATTAGTATGAATTATATATATATATATGTATTATTTATGTATAAAGCGGGCTCTGGTTGGCGGGACTTTCTAAAATAAATCTCTTGTCTATTCTTATTCTGTCTATCATCTATTTCTATTTCTTAAAAGAGATTGATTAGAAATGATTCTTTGTTAGGGTTATTTCTGTTAGTTGTCTTGACTTTGTTTGTTATTGTTAAGAATTATTAAAGTAAAATTACTATAGTCTTGTCAATGTTATACATGTTGTGATTCTTTGTCAAAAATTCCTCTATCATTTGTGGTCCAAGCAGCATTAGTGTATTGTGATTGTGTTTTTTTTCTATTGTTACTTGATATAATTTTTTTGTTGTGTATTTTTTGAGGTATCATTAATATGCATTGGTTAGTTTTTGCTCTCTGAGTATAATGGTCTATGGTAAGAACATTAACAATAATAAGTTCACCTAGATAATAATAATATGAATATTCACATTCATAACTATATAATTTAAGTAGTGCCCAAATACATGTAACTACAATTAACAAAATAATAATTGATATCTAATACATGTAACTACAAATGTACAAAATATTCACAATATAACAGGTAAAATAACCTAAATAAAAATAATATTGTGCTTTGCAGTGCTACTGTAATAATATTATCTAGAATTTACATTGCTATTAATTATAGTAAAATTATTGTGTATTGGCATTAATGAAAATGTACTTCCAGTAATCACAATGAAAATGTACTTCCAATACTGATAATAATTACATCCATTTCAATTGCTCATAAGAATAATATCATAGTGGCTTATGATAACATTAATCTAATTCTTATATGCCATCCTCAATAATAATAATAATATTGTATATGTGCTACCATTGGTAATAATAAGATTGTACATTGCTTTGCGGAAAATAATTGTGCAACCTATATAGTAATAATAAGTCACAATAGTAAAAAGTGACTTGCACTTGCTTTAAACTCTACTATAAAATTGCTAATAATAATAAAATAAACAAGCCATAATAGAAAATGTGTCTTGGCTTAGCATACTTGTTGACATTCTAGCATTTTGCATTCTGAATTATAAACATTTTACTACAGCATAGGATTAAAAAAAAAAAAAAAAAAAAAAAAAAAAAAAAGTTGCTGTGATATTATATGACTGCTCATTCTGTATTTAATAAATATTGTCATTCAGTAATATAAAAATGCTCATTCAGTAATTAATAAATATTGCCATCCAGTATAGGAATAAAACATTGCTGTACTATAAAATAGTGCATTATAATAATTGTACTGTACTATAATATAATAAATCTTGACATTCATAATAAATAATAATGGAGTCAAAGGTTCAATTACTCTATGATGAGGCTGAATTGTTGGCAAAAAAATATGGTATTACTGATAAGAAGGAATATCAGGAATTTGTTGAAAATAAAGTTAAACAATTGAAAAAAGAATTAGCAGATAAGGAAAGAGATGAACGAGCAGAATTAAGAGCTCATGAAATTAAACAAAAAGAACTTGATAATGAAATTAAACAAAAAGAACTAGAATTAAAAGAAAAAGAATTACAATTGAATAAAGAAAAAGAAAAAGAGTTGAGAGAAACTCAGTTGAAAGAAACACAATTAAAATTAACTCATGAATTGGAGTTGGCTAAGTTGCAAAATACTAAAGTTGAGCAAACAAATAATGAAAAATCAAAACATGGTGTTAGATTCAAAATGCCTCCTTTTGATGGAAAAGAGAAAATTGTTGATTTTCTAAATTTATTTGAAGCAACATGTAAAGGATATGGGATTCCCATTTCAGAATATTACATTCACCTTATCCCACAATTGAAAGATAAGGGTAGGGAAGCACTATCACATATTGATAAAGAAATAACTGATTATGCCATTATCAAAGAACAATTAATAAAATTCTTTATCCACTCTGAGGATTATTACAGACAAAAGTTCCATAACTTTATCTTAACAGACAAGATAGAACCGAGAGCTTTTGTGTCTGAAGTGAAAACATTTTTACTTACCTGGTTAGACTTAGTAAAAATAGATACCAAAAATCCTAATGAGATTATAGAAATCATGGTTGTTGATAAAGTATTAGAACAAGCTTCTAAACCATTGTTTACTCACATTATGGAAAGAAAAGTTAAGACAGTTGAAAATTTGATAGAGGCAATCTCAAATTTTAAGGATAGTCATCCTAATGTAGAACTGACTAAACAAAATCAAACAGTAAATACAATTCAACATAGAAGAAGGAGCTATTCACCTCCTAGGTCTAGACATAATCAATTTGGCAATAGAAAAAAATTTGGTAATCAACCAAAATCTAATAATTATAGATGTATTTTTTGCAATGGTACAAACCATTCATCAGAATATTGTTACAGAAATAACAATGCAAGAGGTAGAAATTTCAATCCAAACTTCAATAGATCAAATGTTGATCATAGAGGTTTTTCAAATCAAAATTTTTCTAATTTTGATAATAGAAACTTTCCAAATCAGAATTTTTCAAATTTTGGAAACAGAAATATGCCAAATCAGAATTTTTCCAATAACAATGTGCCAAATCAACATGTTGGAAGACAAGATTTTCCTAATACTCAAAACAGACCTCAATCAAATTTCCAAAATAGAAGAAATAGAGGAAAACTTAACAATTCCACATCTCAATCTAATAATGTCATATTTGAAAACAGGGGTCAGTTAATACTTTTTCCTGCTTATGTGGAAGGAAAGACCACTTACTGTCTAAGAGACACCGGAAGTAGTATAATATGCATAGATGAAAGTATCATTCCAAATCAGAAACCCACCAATATAATAAGAGTGGATACAATAAAACTTGGAAATGGTTCCACTGTAAATTGTCCTGTCACTATAATAGACATTGATTGTCCTTGGCTCACTGGAAAAGCAGAGGCAGCCATAATGAAAAACTGTGTTGCACCTTTAATTATTGGTAATTCTTTCAATGTCAAACATGATAATAGTTTTGACATTTTTCAAAAATGGATGAATGAAAAATCCAATGACTTGAATTTGAAACCTGTTCTATTGCAAAATGAGAAGTTAGTAGATTTACCAGAACAAGAATTTTACCCTGCTCTACAAACTTTTAATTTCTTACAAACCATAGGAAAGTCAGAAAATAATATTCTCAATGAGACACCTAATATTGACTTATCCATAAATAATGAAAAGGATAATCCTATTCCCAAATGGAATGGAACAGAAAAACTAGAACAGTATGTAAGCAAATTTGAAAGTCAATGTGAAATAAACAATGTACCAAAAGAATTACATGCTATTTCACTATGTAGACATTTAGAAGGTCATAAACAAATATTCAACATTGCTAAAAATCAAATATCTGATTTTACTAAAATGAAGAGTGAGATTTTATCATACATTGATAGTCCTCATAAAAAGGAAACCCAAATAAAAAAAACAGAAAATATCAGTTTAATAAACATGCCTTTTGATGAGCTAACTCTAAAACAAGAACAGAAAGAAGATCCATACATAATTAAAATGGTATCAGAAATTGAAAAAGGTCAGATTAAAAATAAAAACATTGAAATAATAAATGGAATTCTCTGTAGAAAGGACACTAAATTAGATGTAACTCAAATAGTTATACCTAAAACATTAACTGTCAAAGTAATGCAAATTTCGCACAACAATGCATTGTCAGGTCATTTGAGTAGCAAGAAAACAGTTTGTAAACTCAAAAAGAATTTCTGGTGGCCTAAAATGGAAAAAGATTTGAAAACATTTATTAAAAGCTGTGATACCTGTCTTAGACATAATAAAAAAGATTCTAAACATAAGGCTCCAATACAAATGACAGATACCATAAACAAACCTTTTTACAAGATAGCAGTTGATATAATAGGGCCCATGAAGCAGACTAAAACTACCAAAGCAAAGTTTGCCTTAACCATTATAGACATGGGGAGTAGATGGATAGAGGTAGTTCCATTAAGGGAAATAACTGCAGAAAGGGTCTGTAATGCTCTTTTACCTATCTTTTGTCGTTTCGGTTTTCCAAAGTTCATATTGAGTGACAATGGAACTCAATTCAAATCAAGCCTTACTCAAGCTTTTGCACAAATGTTAAAAATCACTCAAATTTTTAGTTCTATATACCATCCTGAATCAAATGGTATGATAGAAAGGGCTAATCAAACAATAAAACAAATGATAACAAAAGTGTGTGAAGACCATCCATTTGAATGGGATGATTACCTTCCAGCTATTTTGTTTGCTTATAGACAATCGGTTCATGAAAGCACAGGTTTTACACCATTTGAATTAGTGCTTGGCAAAAATCCCAATGGACCATTGGATAATTTCAAATCAGAATTATTAGGACTTAAAGAAAAAAAAATGTCTCCATTTGACTTAGTCAATAAAACTGAAAAACATATGAAAACAGCTTATGAATTTGCTGTACAAAAAAATGAAGAAATCAAATCTAAAACTTTAATCAGAGAAAATATTCATAAGAACATGAGAAAACTAGAAGTTGGTAATAAAGTACTTGTTTATTTGCCAATTGGCAGTGGCAATACTATGGAATGGAAAGGACCTTTTGAAATTATGCATAAGTTATCAGATGTAACTTACAAAGTTAACATTAATAACAAAGAAAAAATTGTTCATTTAAACAATTTAAGAGCTTATGAGGAAAACCAAATAAATGACAGTCAGTCAGATATTGAAAGCAAAATACAAAATAACAATATGATAATTTTTGAAGATAACAATGTTCAGAACATTCCAAACATTGACTATTTTTGTGGTATAACCACACCAGCCAATAATGAAATAGATCAAATACAGTTAGACCATATTAAAAATGAAATGGTTAAAAACAATATTTTGAATTTATTGAATAAATTTAAAACAACAATAACAGAAAAACCAGGATTAACAAATGTCATTGAACATAAAATAGAACTGACTGATCAAAAACAATTTCGATCAAAGGCATATAATATTCCTCAAATGCTTGTTGAAAAGGTAGATAAGGAATTAGATCAACTCATAGAAAGTAAGATAATAGAAAAATCTATGTCTCAGTACTCATCACCCATGGTGATTGTTAGAAAAAAAAATGGTTCTATCAGATTATGTTGTGATTATCGCAAGCTCAATAAAGTAACAAAACTTGATCAAGAGGGTTTGCCCAATATAGAACATATCATTAACACTATGGCCACAGGTAAAATATTTACTACCATAGATTTAACAAGAGGATTTTGGCAAGTGCCTCTTGATGAGAAATCAAAGGATTATACAGCTTTTATTACACATAAAGGCGTATTTAATTGGAACGTCATGCCCTTCGGTTTAGTCAATAGTACTGCTACATTCACTAAACTAATGAGACATATTTTACCTCAAAATAAAAACATAGTTCACTATGTGGATGATATTTGTATTTTCACAAATACTTGGGATGAACACTTAATTCTATTAGAGGAAGTGTTGCAAATATTGAAAGACAATAATTTAACAGTATCTCCTTCAAAATTAAAAATAGGAAAAACTGAGATTGAATTTCTAGGACATAAATTTGAAAATGGCCAAGTAAAACCAACACAGCACTTACATAAGAAAATTCTAGAAATACAAACGCCTAAAACAAAAAAACATGTAAGGGCATTACTTGGATTGTTTAACTATTACAGTAAATTCATTCCAAACTATAGTCAAATAGTTAGACCTATTATAGATCTCACAAAAAAATTTCAACCCAATATTGTAAATTGGACTGACCAATGTGAAACATCATTTA
Organism: Anisus vortex; assembly: GCA_949126835.1. Lineage (NCBI taxonomy): Eukaryota > Metazoa > Mollusca > Gastropoda > Planorbidae > Anisus > Anisus vortex. Next base: position 9,795,169 of record OX421498.1, on the reverse strand, counting down.
AAATCCTAATAGATGCATTTTCTAAGGAACCAATACTAGAAACAATTCAAAAAGATGATGACATCATTCTAGCTTGTGATGCCTCAAAGTCCGGCTTAGGGGCTTGTATTTACAAAAAGGTCATTGTGGACTCTGAAATAGTTTATAAACCTGCCTATTATGTAAGTCGTGCACTGACTAAAAGTGAAAAGAATTTTAGTGTCATAGAATTAGAGGGTTTGTGTATAGTCTATGCTGTACTTAAATTTCAATACTATTTGTTGGGTCGTCAGTTCACAATTCTCACAGATCATAAACCGCTTGTGAATTTTAATGTCTCTAATGTCAATAACAAAAGAATAAATAAATATGCTTTACTTCTATCAGATTACAAATTTCAGATAAAAAGTATTGTAGGAAAAGATAACCATTTACCTGATGTGCTGTCTAGATTATCCATACACATCACTGATATCCAATAGTTTATCTCAGTATTACTGAAGTTGATTAGACAATACCTAAAGATAATTGTCTATGACTAATTGTCATATAAACATTAGACATTATTCTTTGTGTCATATTTCTGCTTATAAATATGTTTTTTGATTGTTTGTACATATATTAAATGAATTTTTTTTTCTCTATGTATTATTAAATGAATGATTATATGCATTAATTAAGATTAAGATAATTTTTTTCATTATTGTAAACATTTTTCGTATCTGTGGTTGGGGGGGTATGCTATGAAGCCATTAAATAATATATAGGTAGTAGCTATATTAATAATTAAAAAGTCGAAATAAAACCCATTTTTGGATATTAAGAAAACCTATATCGGAAGTAGATATAGTCAAGTGACTGTCCATGCGGTCGGCAGTCTTTTCTCATAACTCACAAGGAACGCAGGCATTATTTTAGACTCAGGAAAAATAAATAAAATTGTGTATTATGTTGATACTATAAAGCTATATTTGTTCATTGGATGTGAAGTGTCAACTGTTAATGAATTGTTATTAAATAATATGCTGCAATAAGTCGTTCTTTTATTATTTACAAGTTTGGAAGTTATATTGTGGTGATGTCGTCCATTTTGATGTTCAAATCAATCAAATAATTCAGCTACTGCAACTCAAATACTCTGAGAAGACTGGTGGTAATGTTTGATAGTCCAATAATAATAATAGGACATCAACACATAGCCTTTAGCCGGTTCGGAGGACCGGGCACATAACGGCTTGTATATATATAAATCTCAAAAGGAATATGTATGTATGTATGTATGTATGTGGCTGGCTGGGTATGTACATACCGCATAATCTTTTTAAATACTGGACATAAAAACGTGAAATTTGCTACAAAAATTCTTTGCGTTACGGCGGTGAACACTGTCAAGGTTTTAAAAAAAATAAAATGACCGCAGTGGTCAGTTTGGTCAAAAAACGCGAATAAAACGACATATTTTGGGTTCATGTTAAAATTGCCGTTCCAACTTTTTATAGTTTTTCGATCGATCGCGCTAAAAAAATAAAAAAAAGGATGGCGTTGAGATTTTTTTCAGGATGACGTCATCAAAGTTTGCGCAGAGATAGCTAGCCGGCTTTTCGTTATGACGTCATCAAATTTTGCGTATTCATTTAAAATTAACTTTGCTTCAACCTTTGCTAATGTACTTTATGAATGAATAGAAAAAAATATATTCACGTTTTAATTTGCGTCGTAATTTATAGCGGGATATTTTTAAATTGTTATAATGGGTAATGATTAATGGTTTTAATGGGTATCTTACGTTGTATCTGGCAAATACAAAATTTCTTCACGTTTTTATTCGTGTTGTATATGTCCACAGAATAGGTATAAAACAGAATGCGCAATCGCATTTTATTTCTGTTTTGGGCAGTAATACCGACGCCATACTAAGCCTATTTAAACGCAGTGGTCCTGGTTACACTCAATATTTATGCTTATTTAGCCTACAACGTCCTTTTCTTCAAATCTACAAGTTCGAAAACCCAAAGCTAATATTTCAGGCAAAATGTGCATAAACGGTTGTGTAATAAACTACCACAATGATGCGAAAACGACTGATTATCGTAAAAAAGAGCATGTCAAACTGCATGGCTTTCCTGACTCCATAAAGGATAAACAACGGCATAAACAACCTCATATTAACTCATTATGAATTATATGCCTATTTCCCTTCATAATTTTAAAAGTTTATTTTGGTTTATAAAGTATATATTTATGTACCGGTAGCCGTAGCAATTTAGTTACCGGTACCGAGCTACGTCTAAGCCATTTTTTTTCAAATCAGTACCGGGTAATAAATATTTTTACATCATATTGGCCTAATCCTAAAATGTTGAAAACAAAATGGGTAATTAAGTCAAATTTATACAAAAGTAAGCCTATAATGAAAGATAATGTAGGCCCTATATATATTGTATATATTTATGGCAGACGTAGATATCCTTTCTCATTTTATTATAGTAGCGTCTCTATCGACCGCTGCATTGCGGAAAATGGTAACTTTCAGTGACTGCGTATATTGGAATTGTGCATTCTGTTCTATACCTATTCTGTGTATACGTCTTATAAACTTTGTAGCGGGAAATTTTTCAATTGCCAGGCAATGTTTAAATTGCCGAGCTCAACGTTTTAAAGTTTTAATTTGTATCGTATACGTCTTATAAACTATGTAGCGGGAAATTTTTATATTGCCGGGCAATGTTTGAATTTGCCGGACCAACTTTTTAAAGTTTTAATTCATGTCGTATACGTTGTATAAACTATGATTCATATCGGTTTCAGTTGTTATTGTTTTTCCTGTTGAATTTATAATTTAATTCTAAGTTTGCTTCCAAAGCAACAATAAATAAATAGCAAATAACACTAACAAAAACAAAAAAAACAACAAAATAAATAAATATTGATCTACGACTAATGTTGTAGCAAAAAAATATATCAAACAATCATTTTTGAATTAATAGTACTTTTTAAATGACATGTGAGTTCTGTTTTACAGAAATAGTTTAATTACCCAATAAACTCACAAAATTCGATCATAGTGGTCATGCTTTGAGCAAGAAATAAAAAAAAAATATTATTATTTGTTTTTCCTTTTTAGTTGTATATTGAATTGGTGTATAATAAAGTGTGCAAAACAAAAATAAATACTGACCACAAAAAAATACTACTTTATTTATGTTGCAAAAACAAAACTAAAAAACTATAATGTGTCAAGCATATTCTAAAAAAAAGCCCGTTCGAAGAATCGGGCACATATCGGCTTGTATATATATATAAATCTCAAAAGGAAGATGTATGTGGCTGGCTGGCTGGCTGGCTGGCTGGCTGGGTATGTACATACCGCATAATCTTTTTAAATACTGGACATAAAAACGTGAAATTTGCTACAAATATTCTTTGCGTTACGGCGGTGAACACTGTCAAGGTTTTAAAAAAATTAAAATGACCGCAGTGGTCAGTTTGGTCAAAAAACGCGAATAAAACGACATATTTTGGGTTCAAGTTGAATTTGCCGTTCCAACTTTTTATAGTTTTTCGATCGATCGCGCTAAAAAAATTAAAAAAAGGATGGCGTTGAGATTTTTTTTAGGATGACGTCATCAAAGTTTGCGCAGAGATAGATAGCCGGCTTTTCGTAATGACGTCATTAAATTTTGCGTATTCATTTAAAATTAACTTTGCTTCAATGTTTGCTAATGTATTTTATGAATGAATAGAACAAAATATATCCACGTTTTAATTCGTGTCGTATACGAAATATAAACTTTGTAGTTGTTGCGTGCAATCTCATTATAACTGCTTGAGTAGTAAGAGTGTATGTAAACATAACTTTTAGCTTTTTCAATTCGTTTGAAGCGGGCGTATACCGTATACGCATTAAAATCTTTCTAGCGGGAAATATTTCACTCAATTCGTTTCTAGCGGGAAATATTTCACGTTTCAGTTCGTTTCGGTTGTAGCGGGCGTACAAAATGTCATTCACATTTAAATTTGTGACGTATACATCGATAAACTTTTTAACGGGCAGGGTTTTATTAATTGCCGTATATATTAACTGTGTAGCGGGCAATCTCATTATAACTCCATTGGTAGATAAAGTGTATGTAAAATATCATTATGCGATTAAATTGAACACAATTTTTTTTTTAAAGTTTCTTCTTTGTTTCTTATTGGTTTCATTTGTTATTGTTTTACATGTTGAATAGAAAAATTAATTCTAAGTTTGCTTCCAAAGCAACAATAAATAAATAAACAGCAAATAAACAAAAACAACACAACATAGGTCTGCGACTTAATGCTTTTCGTAAAAAAATATATCAAACAATCATTTAAAAAAAAAAGTACTGTCGAATGTTCTTTATCAATGAATAGAACAAAATATATTCATGTTTTAATTTGCGTCGTAATCTATAGCGGGCAATTTTGTAATTGTTATAATGGGTGATGAGTAATGATTTTAACGGGTAATTCATGTTGTAGCGGGCAAATAAAAAATTACCTTTAATTGCCTTATATATTAACTGTGTAGCGGGCAATCTCATTATAACTCCATGGATATGTAAAGTGTATGTAAAAGATCATTATGCGATTACATTGAACACAATGTAACAAAAAAAATATTTCTTCTTTGTTTCTTATGGGTTTCATTTGTTATTGTTTTACATGTTAAATAGAAAATTTAATTATAAGTTTGCTTCCAAAGCTACAATAAATAAATAAATAGTAAATAACAAAAACAACACAACATAGGTCTGCGACTTAATGTTTGTCGTAAAAAAAATATATCAAACAATCATTAAAAAAAAATAAAAGTACTGTCGAATGTTCTTAATCAATGAATAGAACAAAATATATTCATGTTTTACTTTGCGTCGTAATTTATAGCGGGCAATTTTGTAATTGTTATAATGGGTGATGAGTAATGATTTTAACGGGTAATTCATGTTGTAGCGGGCAAATAAAAAATTACCTCACGTTTAAATTCGTGTCGTAGGTCATGCGGGCAATCTCATTATAACTGCCTGAGTAGTTAGAGTGTATGTAAACATAACGTTTAGCCGGTTCGGAGGACCGGGCACATAACGGCTTGTATATATATAAATCTCAAAAGGAATATGTATGTGGCTGGCTGGCTGGCTGGCTGGCTGGCTGGGTATGTACATACCGCATAATCTTTTTAAATACTGGACATAAAAACGTGAAATTTGCTACAAATATTCTTTGCGTTACGACGGTGAACACTGTCAAGGTTTTAAAAAAATTAAAATGACCGCAGTGGTCAGTTTGGTCAAAAAACGCGAACAAAACACAACTTTTGATTCACATTGTCTTTGCCAGTACAATTTTTTATAGTTTTTCGTAACAAAGTTAGAAAAAAAAAAGAAAGGATGCGCTGAGATTATTTTTATGACGTCATCAAAGTTTGCGCATGGATTTTTTAACAATGAAGGGACATTTTTCATTCATGTTTAAATTGACGTCATCAAACTATGTGCATGGATTTTTATCTCAATGATGGGAAAAAATTTTTTTTTATGTTTTAATTGCCTACGTGCCGTAAACAACATAAATTCTTTACACTACCAATACTGTAGTTGATTTTCTTAATTTATCACTACTTTAATACTTTACACTGTGAATACATGACTTAAAGCTAATTAATAAATTAAAACTTTACAAACATAGGACAAAGCAAATAGATTTCGCATTTTTTTTCTGTTTCGGGAAGTAATACCGACGCATTACTAAGCTTATTTAAACGCAGTGGTCTTGGTTACACTCTATATTTAAGCTTATAATTATATGGCGTCATCAAATTTTGCGTATTTATGCGTTTAAGAAGGGAACAAAATTTTGTTTTAATTTGCGTCGATATTTGTAGAATGCAATATTTAAATGGTTTAAGTTACCGGAAAATACTTTATCCCCGCTTAAGACTATTGCTTATAACTCCATGGGTTATTTTATCCAGTTCCGAGAACTGGGCACCTTTAGGCTTATCGCCTTGGTAACGGCCATTGTTTAAATTACCGGGCAATGTTTAAATTACCGGGCAATGTTTATAATACCGGGCAATGTTTAAATTACCGGGCAATGTTTAAATTACCGGGCAATGTTTAAATTACCGGGCAATGTTTAAATTACCGGGCAATGTTTAAATTACCGGGCAATGTTTATAATACCGGGCAATGTTTAAATTACCGGGCAATGTTTAAATTACCGGGCAATGTTTAAATTACCGGGCAATGTTTATATTACCGGGCAATGTTTAATTTGCCGGGCAATGTTCAAATTGCCGGAACTAACTTTTTAAAGTTTTAATTCGTGTCGTATACGTTTTATAAACATTATTTCATATGGGTTTCATTTGTTATTGTTTTACATGTTGAATAGACAAATTTATTCTAAGTTTGCTTCAAAAGCAACATTAAATAAATAAATAGCAAATGAACAAAAACAACACAACATAGGTCTGCGACTTAATGTTTGTCGTAAAAAAATATATCAAACAATCATTAAAAAAAAAAAAAAATACTGTCGAATGTTCTTTATCAATGAATAGAACGAAATATATTCATGTTTTAATTTGCGTCGTAATTTATAGCGGGCAATTTTGTAATTGTTATAATGGGTGATGAGTAATGATTTTAACGGGTAATTCATGTTGTAGCGGGCAAATAAAAAATTACCTCACGTTTAAATTCGTGTCGTAGGTCATGCGGGCAATCTCATTATAACTGCCTGAGTAGTTAGAGTGTATGTAAACATAACTTTTAGCCGGTTCGGAGGACCGGGCACATACCGGCTTGTATATATATAAATCTCAAAAGGAATATGTGGCTGGCTGGCTGGCTGGGTATGTACATACCGCATAATCTTTTTAAATACTGGACATAAAAACGTGAAATTTGCTACAAATATTCTTTGCGTTACGGCGGTGAACACTGTCAAGGTTTTAAAAAAATTAAAATGACCGCAGTGGTCAGTTTGGTAAAAAAACGCGAATAAAACGACATATTTTGGGTTCATGTTGAATTTGCCGTTCCAACTTTTTATAGTTTTTCGATCAATCGCGCTAAAAAAAATAAGACAAAAGGACGCGTAGAGATTATTTTTATATGACGTCATCAAAGTTTGCGCAGGAATAGCTGGTTGTCTTTTTTTTTATGGCGTCATCAAATTTTGCGTATTCATTTTAATTAACTTCGCTTCAACCTTTGCTAATGTACTTTATGAATGAATAGAACAAAATATATTCACGTTTTAATTTGCGTCGTAATTTATAGCGGGATATTTGTAAATTGTTATAATGGGTAATGATTAATGGTTTTAATGGGTATCTTACGTTGTATCTGGCAAATAAAAAAATCCTTTATGTTTTTATTCGTGTTGTATATGTCAACAGAATAGGTATATAACAGAATGCGCAATCGCATTTTATTTCTGTTTTGGGCAGTAATACCGACGCCATACTAAGCTTATTTAAACGCAGCGGTCCTGGTTACACTCTATATTTATGCTTATTTAGCCTACAACATCCTTTTCTTCAAATCTACAAGTTCGAACACCCAAAGCTAATATTTCAGGCAAAATGTGCATGAACGGTTGTGTAATAAACTACAACAATAAAAACGAAAACGACTGATTATCGAAAAAAAGAGCATGTCAAACTGCATGGCTTTCCTGACTCCATAAAGGACAAACAACAGCATAAACAACCTCATATTAACTCATTATGAATTATATGCCTATTTCCCTTCATAATTTTAAAAGTTTATTTTGGTATAAAAAGTATATATATTTATGTACCGGTAGCCGCAGCAATTTAATTACCGGTACCGAGCTACGTCTAAGCCATTTTTTTTTCAAATCAGTACCGGGTAACAAATATTTTTACATCATATTGGCCTAATCATATAATGTTCAAAACCAAATTGGTAATTAAGTCAAATTTATATAAAAGTAAGCCTATAATGAAAGATAATGTAGGCCCTATATATATTGTATATATTTATGGCAGACGTAGATATCCTTTCTCATTTTACTATAGTAGCGTCTCTAGCGATCGCTGCATTGCGGAAAATGGTAACTTTTAGTGACTGCGTATATAGGGATTGTGCATTCTGTTCTATACCTATTCTGTGTATACGTCTTATAAACTTTGTAGCGGGAAATTTTTCAATTGCCAGGCAATGTTTAAATTGCCGAGCTTAACGTTTTAAAGTTTTAATTTGTATCGTATACGTCTTATAAACTATGTAGCGAGAAATTTTTATATTGCCGGGCAAGGTTTAAATTTGCCGGACCAACTTTTTAAAGTTTTAATTCATGTCGTATACGTTGTATTAACTATGATTCATATCGGTTTCAGTTGTTATTGTTTTTCCTGTTGAATTTAAAATTTAATTCTAAGTTTGCTTCCAAAGCAACAATAAATAAATAGCAAATAACACCAACAAAAACACACAAAAAAAATAATAAAAAAATATTGATCTACGACTAATGTTGTAGCAAAAAAATATATCAAACAATCATTTTCGAATTAACAGTACTTTTTAAAAGATATGTGAGTTCTGTTTTACAGAAAGAGTTTAATTACCCAATAAACTCACAAAATTCGATCATAGTGGTCATACTTTGAGCAAGAAATAAAAAAAAAATGATTATTATTTGTTTTTCCTTTTTAGTTGTATATTGAATTGGTGTATAATAAAGTGTGCAAAACAAAAATAAATAAAAAAAATACTGACCACAAAAAAAACATACTACTTTATGTATGTTGCAAAAACAAAACTAAAAAACTATAATGTGTCAAGCATATTCTAACAAAAAGCCCGTTCGAAGAATCGGGCACATATCGACTTGTATCATATCATATATATATATAAATCTCAAAAGGAATATGTGGCTGGCTGGGTATGTACATACCGCATAATCTTTTTAAATACTGGACATAAAAACGTGAAATTTGCTACAAATATTCTTTGCGTTACGGCGGTGAACACTGTCAAGGTTTTAAAAAAATTAAAATGACCGCAGTGGTCAGTTTGGTCAAAAAACGCGAATAAATCGACATATTTTGGGATCATGTAAAAATTGCCGTTCCAACTTTTTATAGTTTTTCGATCGATCGCGCTAAAAAAATAAAAAAAAGGATGGCGTTGAGATTTTTTTCAGGATGACGTCATCAAAGTTTGCGCAGAGATAGCTAGCCGGCTTTTCGTTATGACGTCATCAAATTTTGCGTATTCATTTAAAATTAACTTTGCTTCAACCTTTACTAATGTACTTTATGAATGAATAGAACAAAATATATTCACGTTTTAATTTGCGTCGTAATTTATAGCGGGATATTTTTAAATTGTTATAATGGGTAATGATTAATGGTTTGAATGGGTATCTTACGTTGTATCTGGCAAATACAAAATTCCTTCACGTTTTTATTCGTGTTGTATGTGTCCACAGAATAGGTATAAAACAGAATGCGCAATCGCATTTTATTTCTGTTTTGGGCAGTAATACCGACGCCATACTAAGCCTATTTAAACGCAGTGGTCCTGGTTACACTCTATATTTATGCTTATTTAGCCTACAACGTCCTTTTCTTCAAATCTACAAGTTTGAACACCCAAAGCTAATAGTTCAGGCAAAATGTGCATAAACGGTTGTGTAATAAACTACAACAATGATGCGAAAACGACCGATTATCGTAAAAAAAAAACATGTCAAACTGCATGGCTTTCCTGACTCCATAAAGGATAAACAACGGCATAAACAACCTCATATTAACTCATTATGAATTATATGCCTATTTCCCTTCATAATTTTAAAAGTTTATTTTGGTTTAAAAAGTATATATTTATGTACCGGTAGCCGTAGCAATTTAGTTACCGGTACCGAGCTACGTCTAAGCCATTTTTTTTCAAATCAGTACCGGGTAATAAATATTTTTACATCATATTGGCCTAATCCTATAATGTTGAAAACAAAATGGGTAATTAAGTCAAATTTATATAAAAGTAAGCCTATAATGAAAGATAATGTAGGCCCTATATATATTGTATATATTTATGGCAGACGTAGATATCCTTTCTCATTTTATTATAGTAGCGTCTCTATCGACCGCTGCATTGCGGAAAATGGTAACTTTCAGTGACTGCGTATATAGAGATTGTGCATTCTGTTCTATACCTATTCTGTGTATACGTCTTATAAACTTTGTAGCGGGAAATTTTTCAATTGCCAGGCAATGTTTAAATTGTCGAGCTCAACGTTTTAAAGTTTTAATTTGTATCGTATACGTCTTATAAACTATGTAGCGGGAAATTTTTATATTGCCGGGCAATGTTTGAATTTGCCGGACCAACTTTTTAAAGTTTTAATTCATGTCGTATACGTTGTATAAACTATGATTCATATCGGTTTCAGTTGTTATTGTTTTTCCTGTTGAATTTAAAATTTAATTCTAAGTTTGCTTCCAAAGCAACAATAAATAGATAGCAAATAACACCAACAAAAAAAAAATAAAAAAAAAAAAATTAAAATAACAAAATATTGATCTACGACTAATGTTGTAGCAAAAAAATATATCAAACAATCATTTTCGAATTAACAGTACTTTTTAAAAGACATGTGAGTTCTGTTTTACAGAAAGAGTTTAATTACCCAATAAACTCACAAAATTCAATCATAGTGGTCATACTTTGAGCAAGAAATAAAAAAAAATTATTATTATTGGTTTTTCCTTTTTAGTTGTATATTGAATTGGTGTATAATAAAGTGTGTAAAACAAAAATAAATTAAAAAAATACTGACCACAAAAAAAAACATACTACTTTATGTATGTTGCAAAAACAAAACTAAAAAACTATAATGTGTCAAGCATATTCTAAAAAAAAGCCCGTTCGAAGAATCGGGCACATAACGGCTTGTATATATATAAATCTCAAAAGGAATATGTATGTATGTATGTATGTGGCTATGTACATACCGCATAATCTTTTTAAATACTGGACATAAAAACGTGAAATTTGCTACAAATATTCTTTGCGTTACGGCGGTGAACACTGTCAAGGTTTAAAAAAAATTAAAATGACCGCAGTGGTCAGTTTGGTCAAAAAACGTGAAAAAAACACAACTTTTGATTCACATTGTCTTTGCCAGTACAACTTTTTATAGTTTTTCGTCACAAAGTTAGAAAAAAAAAGGATGCGCTGAGATTATTTTTATGACGTCATCAATCTTTGCGCATGGATTTTATAGCAATGAAGGGACATTTTTCATTCATGTTTAAATTGACGTCATAAAACTATGTGCATGGATTTTATTATCTCAACTCAATGACGGGAACAAATTTTCTTCATGTTTAAATTGTCTACGTGCCGTAAACAACATAAATTCTTTACACTACCAATACTGTAGTTGATTTTCTTAATCTATCACTACTTTAATACTTTACACTGTGAATACATGACTTAAAGCTAATTAATAATTTAAAACTTTACAAACATAGGACAAAGCAAATAGATTTAGCTTTTTTTTTTCTGTTTCGGGAAGTAATACCGACGCCTTACTAAGCTTATTTAAACGCAGTGGTCCTGGTTACACTCTATATTTAAGCTTATAATTATATGGCGTCATCAAATTTTGCGTATTTATGCGTTTAAGAAGGGAACAAAATTTTGTTTTAATTTGCGTCGTTATTTGTGGAATGCAATATTTAAATGGTATAAGTTACCGGAAAATACTTTATCCCCGCTTAAGACTATTGCTTATAACTCCATGGGTTATTTTATCCAGTTCCGAGAACTGGGCACCTTTAGGCTTATCGCCTAGGTAACGGCCATTGTTTAAATTACCGGGCAATGTTTAAATTACCGGGCAATGTTTATAATACCGGGCAATGTTTATAATACCGGGCAATGTTTAAATTACCGGGCAATGTTTAAATTACCGGGCAATGTTTATAATACCGGGCAATGTTTATAATACCGGGCAATGTTTAAATTACCGGGCAATGTTAAAATTACCGGGCAATGTTTAAATTACCGGGCAATGTTTATAATACCGGGCAATGTTTATAATACCGGGCAATGTTTAAATTACCGGGCAATGTTTATAATACCGGGCAATGTTTATAATACCGGGCAATGTTTAAATTACCGGGCAATGTTTAAATTACCGGACAATGTTTAATTTGCCGGGCAATGTTCAAATTGCCGGAACTAAATTTTTAAAGTTTTAATTCGTGTCGTATACGTTTTATAAACATTATTTCATAAGGGTTTCATTTGTTATTGTTTTACATGTTGAATAGAACATTTAATTCTAAGTTTGCTTCCAAAGCAACAATAAATAAATAAATAGCAAATAAACAAAAACAACACAACATAGGTCTGCGACTTAATGTTTGTCGTAAAAAAAATATATCAAACAATCATTAAAAAAAAAAAAGTACTGTCGAATGTTCTTAATCAATGAATAGAACAAAATATATTCATGTTTTAATTTGCGTCGTAATTTATAGCGGGCAATTTTGTAATTGTTATAATGGGTGATGAGTAATGATTTTAACGGGTAATTCATGTTGTAGCGGGCAAATAAAAAATTACCTCACGTTTAAATTCGTGTCGTAGGTCATGCGGGCAATCTCATTATAACTGCCTGAGAGTAGTTAGAGTGTATGTAAACATAACTTTTAGCCGGTTCGGAGGACCGGGCACATAATCGGCTAGTATATATATAAATCTCAAAAGGAATATGTATGTGGCTGGGTATGTACATACCGCATAATCTTTTTAAATACTAGACATAAAAACGTGAAATTTGCTGCAAATATTCTTTGCGTTACGGCGGTGAACACTGTCAAGGTTTAAAAAAAATTAAAGTGACCGCAGTGGTCAGTTTGGTCAAAAAACGCAAAAAAAAAACACAACTTTTGATTCACATTGTCTTTGCCAGTACAACTTTTTATAGTTTTTCGTCACAAAGTTAGAAAAAAAAGGATGCGCTGAGATTATTTTTATGACGTCATCAAAGTTTGCGCATAAATTTTTTAGCGATGAAGGGACATTTTTCATTCATGTTTAAATTGACGTCATCAAACTATGTGCATGGATTTTTATCTCAATGATGGGAACAAATTTTCTTCATGTTTAAATTTCCTACGTGCCGTAAACAACAAAAATTCTTTACACTACCAATACTGTCGTTGATTTTCTTAGTCTATCACTACTATTAATACTTTACATTGTGAATACATGACTTAAATCTAATTAATAATTTAAAACTTTACAAACATAGGACAAAGCAAATAGATTTAGTTTTTTTTTTCTGTTTCGGGAAGTAATACCGACGCCTTACTAAGCTTATTTAAACGCAGTGGTCCTGGTTACACTCTATATTTAAGCTTATAATTATATGGCGTCATCAAATTTTGCGTATTTATGCGTTTAAGAAGGGAACAAAATTTTGTTTTAATTTGCGTCGTATATTGTAGAATGCAATATTTAAATGGTTTAAGTTACCGGAAAATACTTTATCCCCGCTTAAGACTATTGCTTATAACTCCATGGGTTATTTTATCCAGTTCCGAGAACTGGGCACCTTTAGGCTTATCGCCTTGATAACGGCCATTTTTTAAATTATCGGGCAATGTTTAAATTACCGGGCAATGTTTATAATACCGGGCAATGTTTAAATTACCGGGCAATGTTTAAATTACCGGGCAATGTTTAAATTACCGGGCAATGTTTAAATTACCGGGCAATGTTTAAATTACCGGGCAATGTTTATAATACCGGGCAATGTTTATTATACCGGGCAATGTTTAAATTACCGGGCAATGTTTAAATTATCGGGCAATGTTTAAATTACCGGGCAATGTTTAAATTACCGGGCAATGTTTAAATTACCGGGCAATGTTTAAATTTTCGTGCAATGTTTATAATACCGGGCAATGTTTAAATTACCGGGCAATGTTTAAATTACCGGGCAATGTTTAAATTACCGGGCAATGTTTAAATTACCGGGCAATGTTTATATTACCGGACAAAGTTTAATTTGCCGGGCAATGTTCAAATTGCCGGAACTAACTTTTTAAAGTTTTAATTCGTGTCCTATACGTTTTATAAACATTATTTCATATGGGTTTCATTTGTTATTGTTTTACATGTTGAATAGAAAATTTAATTCTAAGTTTGCTTCCAAAGCAAAAATAAATAAATAAATAGCAAATAAACAAAAACAACATAACATAGGTCTGCAACTTAATGTTTGTCGTAAAAAAATATATCAAACAATCATTAAAAAAAAATAAAAGTACTGTCGAATGTTCTTTATCAATGAATAGAACAAAATATATTCATGTTTTAATTTGCGTCGTAATTTATAGCGGGCAATTTTGTAATTGTTATAATGGGTGATGAGTATTGCTTTTAACGGGTAATTTATGTTGTAGCGGGCAAATAAAAAATTACCTCACGTTTAAATTCGTGTCGTAGGTCATGCGGGCAATCTCCTTATAACTGCCTGAGTAGTTAGAGTGTATGCAAACATAACTTTTAGCCGGTTCGGAGGACCGGGCACATAACGGCTTGTATTAAATAAGCTAGACAGAGGGAGTATTGGATAATCTGTCAGGAGGACAAACACTAATTAAAGATAAACACATATAGGCATATTAGCCTAACCGACGTTATGTGTCACTTTTAAAAACTGCGCATACAATTTAGTATTGGAAACCTGAACTTATAGTCACCGGAACCAATTGTTACTTTGTCTATATGACCCTAGATAGTACATATATTTCTTATAAGTTTCTTATAACTTTACAGACGCTCCTTCTAGATAGAAGATTAATACGACCACTAGGCCCAAAACTTCTACAGGGCGACAGTAATCGTTCGGTGGCAGGAATAGAACCCGCGACGTGTCAGTTGGTTTTGGTTGACAGCCGGCTTCACTCAGATATTTGATTACCCAAAAGTAACATTTTTGTATGAACCCACGTCTTGGTTACTTGTCAAAAGATAGAATATAATTGTGAAAGTAAAGTTGTATTTCCTTATAACATCTAGACTAACCTAACTTGTATGCATAGTTTTGACCTAATGCCCATATACAGAGTCAGACAGATGGGCATATATACATAGATAGAAGCAAAGATAGACCGATGATAGATAATAAAAAGACAGAGTGACGAGACAGTAGGTAAAGAGGCTGAAAGGCAGCTGGTAGTCAGATTACATAGTTCTATACAATCATCAAATAAGTATAACAATATTGGTAACATATTTATTGTTTTTTTTTCAATAATATATTTGCCAATTTCCAATGTGCATTTTCTTGTCTATAAATATGGTGTTTTCACTTGTATTTTTGATAACTTCTCATGTATATATATGCAGGACGAAAAGGGAAACACCGTTACGTCACCTCTAACAATAAATAGCGGGAACGAAGGGAAAGACGTGAATTGCTATTTGACTGATGCTCCGACATCACATGATAGCAAGATTTACAATCAATATAGAACATTACCTACAATTGTCAGTAAGTAATGAACACTTGTTATTCATTTTTTTTAAAATTAAAATGTCCCTTTCCTTTTTGAGAGTATATTTGTCTATATCTCTTTGAACTTAAAATATATCTTGGTAACCATTTATAAAAAAGTATTATCAATAATGAAGTCATATCTTATTTTATATAATGTGTAACAGATGCTCCTTTTTTTACAGAAGATTATTGCGTCTTTCGCTTATTTTTGCTTAATATTTATCTAGCATTCTGATGATGTTTTTAAATGATGTTAAGTTTTTGGTTTTCCTAATTAGTTCATGCAACCCATTCCATGCCCAGATGACACTAGGGAAGAAAGATAACTTGCATGTTTTTGTTATTGCATATAAAATAAGAAACAGTTTTTGTCCTTATTTCTGTGAGAACACTGTAATAGATTATTGATAGAAGATTTTCTTTCTTTCTAAGTTGGAATCTCTATATAATAATACTAAAAAAAAATGTCAGTCTGTCTGTGTATCGGAACGCTTAGTAACTTGGTTTCGAGAGTATAAACAGATGACGTAATATCAATGACTTTAAATAAGAAGACCACTGGCGTTTTTTTTTTAAAGCTCAAGAATCATGTTTCGTTGCGTATCAAATAACTCTCCAAAAGGCTTCCACTGTATGCAACTTTTCATTTTAATCTTAATTAGAATTTGTATCTTATAACTAGAAATAGCACGTGGAAAACCACGTAGAAATATTTATTTTTTTCTATTTGGTCAGCTTTTGGGAAAAGTGGGTCTTAAGTATAGCATATAATGGGATCAGATTGAGCAAGATCATTTTTATAAATCACATAAAACTTATATTCCATTTTCAGTCATTAAAAAATCATTTATATTAACATCGCAAATTGTTCATTTATGGTAAACAATATTTACTGTAAGTTAATTCACGCACCATCATCCCATCCAGTTGAAACTTGACACATATAATCGATGCCAATAAAAACACGTTCTACATACAAGCGCCCCCTCTTCAAAACCGTTTTTTTTTAATTTGGAGCACATGCTATTTTCAATTATTTATATAAACTAGGCTTTGTTATCATTCATGTTTTATTTCTTTCAAAAAAAGCAATTCCTTGAGGGAATACATTTTTTAAATATCTTTAGTATCTCATCATATATATTACAGACGCTCTTACTGTACAAAAATTTAACGTGTCTCCTACTTTTATCCTGAAATTAGTCAAGTTTCAACTTATCTTATCTTATACATTACAGACGCTCCTTCTATAAAGAAGATTATTGCGTCCTACGCTCATCCGTGTTCCGAGTCTAGTCTTGCATTTTTATTAATGTTTTAAATGATGTTAGGTTATTGGTTTTCCTGGTTTGTTCAGGCAACCCATTCTATGCCCGAATGCCACTCGGGAAGAAAGAGTACTTATATGCATTTTTCTCGCATAGGGGTTAAGGAAAGTGTTTTTGTTTTTATTTTTATCTGAGCTTTGCAACAGATTGTTATTGGGTTGTATTTCTAAGTTAGAGTTTAATGCCTTGTGTATTATTACTACTTTACTCTTTGCCCTTCTGTCCTCTAGTGTTTCTAGGTTTAGTGATTTAACTAATGGTGTTACTCTTGTCAATTGGGAATATTCACTAGTTATGAACCTTGCAGCTCTTTTTTGAATTTGTTCTAATTTTTTGAAAGTTTTTTTTTGTTGATCGGTCCCATACAGATGCTGGATATTCTAGTATAAGCCTAACTAATGTGAGATCGTATTTTAGTTTTATATTCCTATTACATTTGTAAAAGTTCCTTTTTATGAATCCTAATGTTTTGTTTGATTTTTTAATTACTTCATCAATATGAGGGTTCCAAGATAACTTATTATTTATTATTACTCATAGATGCTTAGCATTGTTAAGTTGAGTTAGTTCTTTACCATGAATGTAGTAGTTTCTTTTTCTTGGATACCCTAATTAGTTGGCACTTTTCTGGGTAAAATGATTCTCATTTTTGTAGTTCATCTAGGTCTTGCATTTTTTAAGGGTTTTAAGATGTTAGGATGTTTGTTTTCATGGTTTCTTCAGTATACTACGTTTTTCATGCAATAAGTTATATACAAGCATCATAATACCAAAAACCAATAGCTTAAAAACACTTCAACGATAAATCATGAACAATTAGATAAATAAAATGCAAGCCGGAATAATGGGGAATTGTCGACGTCTTATAATAAATGGTAGAGTAGTATCACAGGGCGCCAAATCAATTTTCGGGATAAAAACAGTATCACCACGAATATTACTGCCCTGATAAAGTTTCGCTGAAGGTCACTTACAATCATTCAAGTGACTTTGCACAGTCCTTTCTTCGGATTAATGTTTCTCAGAAGCATAATGATTGTACTTCTCTTGAGAATCAGAATATGAGGAGGCATCCCCGAAGGAGTCTGCTCGTTTGGGAATTCCACCGGGTAGTTTACTGCATTATTTGGATCTTCTTAGATGATCGAATCTGCGCTGTAATAAACGACCGAATGACCTAATAGCAACTCAATGATGTTTTGATTCATTTCGAGCGTTTGTTTATTGATAGGTGCAACAATTACTCGTTTTGATACCACCATGACAGACAGCTGATGTATATTTGATCCAAAGATGGATTGAAAACTATAATTTGTTCAGGAATTTCTATTGTATTGTCGCAATCTATTCCTGGAACTGGCTCCAGATTTCCATTTCCAACACGAAGAAACCAATTATTGTGCTCGATTTAACCTTCGCTGCGCATATTTGTCGTCAATGATAGATGTATTTTTTTCCACAAAATACTTGACTGGATACAACATTCAATGATGTCTTCACGCGTGCTTCTTATCACCACTTGAAGAGTCTGTCGAAAGTCAACTCCAACAACAAAAACTTTTCTGTCAAATGGCTCATCTTTGTTCACTATTTCGCGAAGAAGGCTATCGATGCACCGTAGGCCATGCTTGGGCAGCATTGTAATCTCGTCACCGATGATGAGCGTAGCTTGACGAAAAACCTCGGCATCTGCAGATTTCGGTCTCATCGATGAAACAGTAGTATTTTGTCAATGGAACAGGAAGCTTAAACCCTCAATGTGCTGTTCTTCCTTCTGTCCGAAGGGTTGCAGCGATTTCTGTTGTAGCCAACGGTAGAACATGCTGTCCTCTTCCACGGAGAAATGCCATTAGTGCTGTATAAAGGAATGTTTTTCCTAATCATCCAGCGCCATCGAGATAGAAGCAGCGATTCTTAAAATTTGTATTATCAATTGCACATATGATTCTTTGGAATGCATCCAATTGTTTGTCATTCAACCGTCTATAAATCCGTCACATTCTTGTGCTACTTCAACTGCATCGTAGATCTGCACTTCAGATATTAAGCCAATGGGTGTTGGCAGGCCGATTTGCGAGCAAGACAGTCCGTGTTATTTAATAAATGAGTTTATGTCATGAAGAACCATATTGATGGCTAAGTCATCGGTGAAACTTCTCATGTAATAAAGTGCAAAGTTACTGACATATTTGTTCCACAGGCCAATAGATTTTGAAGGTTCACAGAAGCAACAAATGTACCCAAAAGTTTCACGATATTGCTTAGGCATTTTATAGGTGGAATCTTTATGCAAGCGGCGATCCCACTCAGTGTCTGACTCAAAAAGTCATCGTGCCGATACAGCTTCTTTAAATGTTAAATAAACCACTCCGTCGAACGTGCGTATGGCTTCACAACTTATTGCTCCACAAACATGAAGGAGCAGCAATCGAAGATAAAATCGCCCTTCTTGCTCCCCCCCCACTCACACATTTCCCTATGTTTATAAAGTTTGGCCTCGCTCGAGTAGAAGTAAAGAATTCCCGTTAGCCCAATTCGATCCATATGTACCGTAAAGTTTCAAAAGTTTCTGTGTCCAAGGCATACTAGAAAATTGTATGACTAGCACAAAGCCCGAAACGCACAGTCTCCTTTACTTTTCCCTAACAAATATCAGGTACCCATCAGAGCTCGGTAGGCTTAGAGACAACCTTCAGAGCCGAGAACAAACCCTAGTCTTTTTTCATGTTTCATACTCAGAAACTTCCGTACGTCAATGTTAAATATAATCATTGGGATTCTTAAAGTAAGGATAACAAAGTTCATAAAACCTAGATAAAAACATAAAAAGAACATATTTTTTTAATCGATTTTTTAAAATAATTTTGCGACTAGCCAGAACAAATGGCGTAACATGTGAAATTGTAGCAAAAGCCAAATTTTATCATATCTTGGTACAGCATTAAAGAATAGTATACTAAATAAATAGAACATTCACATACAGTAGGCCTATAATCTATTAAATGTAAAAAAATCGTATAGGCATTTCAGTATTACCAGATTAAAATTACATTTGTTAACATGGGGAGATACCTTATAAAACAACAGTTTTCAAAAAGTAATTTATGTTTACAAAATATAAAAAAATACAAGTAACAATCTTAAGGCAACATCTTTTTTATCACATTTAATAAGTGAATATAATATAGTTAGCCTATGTCTTAGAGTCATGCGGTAGATTTTATCAGCATGGTGCAAGTCTTCAAAATTGTATTTATTTTTGCTGCTTAAACCACTACCCTACAATGCCATCTAAATTGGCCTTCACTCTGTATTAAGGAAATGTTTTTTTTTAGAAAAAAAGATCATAAGTGACAAAGCTACTGAATTTTTGTCAACTTTATGAATCGGTTATCTAACATTTTTGTATTATTATGCTAAGTTGCTTTGTATAGGCTATGCAAGTTGCTGAGGATGGCTACTTTTTTAATGATTTATTTGTTGTTTGGTAGGGGCTATTGCAATTTACGAAGACAGACAGTAGGAAACATTTAAACATTAAAAATAAAAAAAACATTATCATAGAAGATAAACATTAAGAGCTATTGAAAAATAGTGAAGAACTAACATAAAAATCACTGAGATACAACAAATAATTGAAGCTATTCGTGAAATACCAAAATACGATATACTATAAAACGTGGTCTCTATAAATTATATCATTTTGTTTAACGTAATTTAATTACCAATAACTAATCGTATAATACCGTTAACAAACAATAAAATAATGTTTCTTAATATTTGGATTTATTGTTGAAGAAAATGTCACTTTAGTTTTCATGTGACAGAGAATATCGCAGTGAAGTCTGATAGCATACATTATTTGTTCATAATTATAAATAAATGCGTATACTTTTATTAGAGTTTGCGAACAAAATTATGACTAAAGTTTATCTTTTACAACCAATTAAGTATGTTATTTTGGGTATTATTTTAATTGTAATTATGAATTTTGGATATTTCTTAAATGATAAGGTTGCTAAATTACAGTGTATTCAAAACAGTGCCGCCCGCCCTGTCATGCGTGAGCCAAGGCTCGATTTTGTGACCGTTATCATGCGTCAGCTCCATTGGCTCCCTGTGAAAGCCAGAATTGAGAATAAAGCAACTTTGCCAACAATGAGATGCCGTCCTATTGCAAAGAACTAATTTAACTATATGTTCGGCAAAGAATATCTAGTCCGAAGGGTTGGAATCTTCTTTCCATTCAACTCAAGCGAGCTTTATTGATACTTTCAAAAAAGAACTTAAAAACGTATTATTTCTATATTTACCTTAGATAACATGTTTTAAACCCATACTGTCTTACATATACGTTTTGTTAGTTATTGCTTCATTTATTTGTTTTGTCCTATGTTTGTAAAAATGTAAATCATCAATTAGTTTTATATTTCTTAGCCTAAAGATTATATCCGTGATCTTAGTTGTTTGTTGCTCAATGTTAAATGCGCTCCGATCTTACATAATGTTTTTTGGCAGCGTTAAACAAATACTATAATATTTTACAGATTGTCATTCTAAAAAGAAGATTATCTATGGATAGAGTTAGTAAGATTGACTTAGATTTGGCAGGTCAAGGCAGTTCGATTAATGCCGCGTCACCGCTGCAAAACGTTAGATTCCGTGGCCGCAGCAGTTAATCACGGGCCCTGCTTGTTGCATGGTTATATGTAACAACAGTAAAGTAAATGTTATGTGCCGAAAAACCTTTGTTTCATAAATACAGGTGTACAATAAAACCATTTTATGATTACTTACAGCTGGCATATCTGCCGCCACCTTAAGCACTACGGCCTTGAACAATGGGGTTTACACAAAAGGTGCACCAATTACTTTCAATTGTGATACTACACCTACAAGTGTTTACATATATGGACGAATTACTTGGCACTGGATGGTAAGTCAATTAATGCCAATAGTGTGTCTTCGAAGTTTCATCTGGGGATGTTAAACGAAAATAAGAAATAACATTTTCTTTCTTGAAAGCTTTAAAAACTAATTTTTTTTTTACGAAATTTAAAGGAAATCAACCCCCGCGTGGGTATCGGGGTCCTGGAAATGACCAGGTGAAGAAAATAATCTTACTGCTTAGTCCTACTTGCATGTCGTAAAAGGCGACTTATTCTGGGTTGTGCATTGGGTATAATCCCGGCACGTAAAACTCATATCCCCATTTGTGATGCTGTTTGACAGAGGTTCCGATTGCGCTACCCTGGACAGAAGTATTTGCGCGCCTCCTGTTGGAGGGCTTCGGTGTTACTGGCACAGAGATAGTGTTTAATGTCGTGAAGGGGCCTGGATCTAGGATGTGACGATTCCACAGAGCTTACCCAAAATCAAAATACAAAAAAACACAAATGAGTGTTCCAACCATTGAGGAGCTCTGTGGATGACGGAGAATGGACCAGGGCAACCCCACCTCAACCCACAGAAACCCTAACTCAATGAGATACGACTCCGGAGTGACGCTTGCAGGTGCTGGGTGCAAAACCGAAAACTCCCTTGAACTGCGGGGTTGGAAAAAAAGCCACAATCAAAAACAAGAATAACAATGCCAGAGAAACCTATGAAAAGACCCATACGAGCTCAGACGTCGCCTCGTAAAAGTCTGCGCACGGCAGTTTCTTCCATGGCTGCCTGTGATAAGTCAGCGAATGGAAACACCAACCTAAATATTCTACAACTGAACATATTAGGATTATAAAACAAAATAACTGAACTAGAACATTTACTTCACAAGCACGAGATACACGTCGTTTTGCTACATGAGACGCTACTTCCCAATAAAAAAGTCAACATCACAGGATACACTCAATATAAATGCAGCTGCACTAAATGTCAAGGAATCATGATACTCATTCGAAATGATACCCAAGCAGAAGTAACGAACAACAACAATTGATCAGACATTGACATACAAGACATAGTTCTTTGGAGAGCTGGAATGAAGTACACACTAAGAAATATGTATTGCCCCCCATCGTCAACTGCAAGAATTGACATACAGCTCCCCTACCACTCTAGAACAATTATTGCAGGAGACATTAATGCTCATACACCAACCCTAGGATACTCAAGCTACAACAACAGAGGAAAAGATCTAGAGGATATTGTCAACTCAACAAACCTTCCGCTACTACAAAACAATAATACTCGACCAACTTTTCTACACAGGGCACACAATACAACCAGCAGACCAGATGTGACACTAAAATCAAAATACATCATAATTCAACACACATATACAGTGCTCGATGATGTGGGCAGTGATCATAGACCCATCCTAATCAACATAGGAAGTTCAGGTGAATGCAAGACACAGAGAAAAACTTTCTGAAATTTCAAGAAAGCTAACTGGACCGCATATGCACAAGAAACTGACTCAGAACTGTCAAGCATTCCAGAGCAGTCTTTAAATAATACAGCTTATTCACACATTGTAAACATAATTATCAGAGCAGCTGAAAAACATATTCTACGTGGCAATACAAAAAAATAATCACCATTATGGACCCCAGAGCTAGAATCCCTAGTAAAGGATAGAGCCAAAGCTAGAGAGAAGGCTAAAAAACACCAATGAAAATAAAATAAAACAAGCTGCAATAAACTGACAGCTAAAATCAGATATTACATAAAAGTCAACAAAAAAGCTAAGTGGGTCAAAATATGTGAACACTTTGACTTCATAAATGATGGACGCAGGCCATGGACACTTCTACACCAGTTAACAGGCAACAAGACTAAAAGCAACCCAAGACCCATGACTCATGGCATCTCCCTAGCAACAGAGAACAAGAAAAAAGCTGAGATCTTCAACAACAAATATCAAGCACAAACAAAGCACAGCCGAGAAAGCACCTGGATAAAACCTTTCAAAAACTATTGAAAAAAAACAAGAGAGAAGCCCATCAGCCAACATAAACACTTTTAAACCACCGTTTACACAACAAGAACTAAATGAAGCTTTAAAAAAACTCAAAACTAGGAAGTCCCCAGGACCTGACAGAATAACAAATGAAATGCTACAGGGACTTGGCCACATAGCAAAGGTGGTATTACTAAAATACATCAACAATACAGGATGACAGGATCATTGCCGAAAGAATGGAAAATTGCAAGTATTATACCCATACTCAAGAAAGATAATCCACATGGTGATACAAAAAGTTATAGGCCTATCTTCTTAACATCAACAATAGGCAAATTAGCTGAAAAAATGGTCAACGCTAGGTTGTACTGGTGGCTGGAGTGCACACAATCACTGCACAACACACAGACAGGATTTAGGAAAGCAAGCAGAACTGACGACCATCTGTACAGATTCATGCAAATAACAGTAGAAGGCTTCCATAAAAACAAGCGTACCACCGCTGTCTTCATTGACCTCTAGCAAGCATACGATAGAGTATAGAGATTAGGACTGTTTATCAAGATGAGGAAGATGGGAATGAATGGAAAAATGTATCAGTGGATAAAAGCCTTCCTCCAAAACAGAACTATCCAGACTATTTTTGAAGGAGCGACTTCTGACAAAAAGACCCTGGAAGATGGACTCCCTCAAGGATAAGCCCTTAGTTGCATCCTCTTCCTAGAATTCATCAACGACTTAACTGATCTAATTACAGTAAACAAAGCAGTATATGCAGACGACCTTCTAATTTGGACAACATAAAAATATCCAGATTTAACTAGAACCACACTAAACAAAGCACTGCTCACTATCTCTACTTATACTAAGCTTTTGAAAATGAATATAAATAAAGATAAAACAGTGTACACCATCTTTAGCCACAGCACAAAAAAAAAACAGCCACAAGAACATATAACCTAAGACTAGATTATATCTTGTTAAAAAAAGAAGAAAACCCAACATACCTGGGCATGAAACTTGACCAAAAACTCTCCTTAAAAACTTCATGGCCGACTTAAAAGAAAAAGCTACAAAAAGGCTAAACATTATAAAACACCTATCTAGCAATGCATGGGGGGGGGGCAGCAAAAAACACTTTAAGGAAATTAAACATTGGGTATATAAGATCAGCACTAGAATACTGCATGTCCCTACAGACACAGCTAAACACAATAGACACAATACAGAACCAAGTCTTGCGCCTCATCAGTGGTGGTATGAGATCAACACCCAAAGCGGCCTGTTAGATAGACTCAAACATTGAGCCATTGCAACTTAGACGAGACAGGTCACTTTTAGAAGCATTTGAAAGGTACAAATGTCTGGACAATGACCACCCAAACAAAATACTTATTAAACGCAACAGAACAGCCTAAAAAAAAAAAGAAACAAAAGACCCTATTGCAAATAGCAGACGAACTACAACAAAAACACCACCTCCCTCAAAACCGAGAACCAAATACAAGACATTCGCATTTACCCCCCGGACGAAGACAAATGCAACCAAGAATCAAAATATCTTTGAACAACAAAAGCCTAACCAAAACATCTAGCCCGCTAGAACATAAAGTAGGTGCACTAAAAACCATCGAAAGATATACAGATACAGCCATCCACATCAATACAGATGGCTCAGCATTTAAAGCCACAATAAATGCTGGACTAGCCGCTTACCTGATCTTAACTGATAAAAATGCCATGAGATAAGTGCACCATAGGGAACTATTGCACAAACTTTCAAGCAGAAGTAGATGCTATTATTATTGCTCTTGAGACAGTAGAACATAAATATAATAACAAACATCTTGCCCTATCAGATATAGTCATCTTCACCGACTCTCAATCAGCACTTCAAAAGCACTTCAAAAGCACCTTATACTGTTGTTGCTCTTAGCTGGTGATGTTGAATCTAACCCAGGCCCAGTCAAGACAGTTAGAGATAGGTGTAATATTTGCAGTAAGTCATGCACAGCTAAACAACGAGCCATTCAATGTGACACCTGTGATGAATGGTACCATGCTTCATGCTTACATATGAACACCCCAGTTTATATAGCGCTAGGAAATAAAGATGCCTCTTGGCACTGTGTACAGTGTGGGTTGCCACAATTTAGTTCAGGTCTGTTTAATTCTCATGACCTGGACACCACTAACCCCTACAGTGCCTTGACAAGCCCAGAAGTTAATAACTTAGACCTAAATAAACCCTTAGCTAGATCAACACCAATTAAAATAATTAAAAAGACACTCTTCAACACTAAATACCATAAAACCCCTAATCAGCATAACCTTAAATCACTAACAATAAACTTCCAAAGCATTAAAAATAAAACCGCTGGTTTGGAAATCCTAATAAATAAAGAAGAACCAGACATAATTGCAGGTTCCAAAACATGGCTTAGCCCAGATATTTACAACACAGAGATATTCAATAATAATTATTAAATTTGTAGGAAAGATAGGTCAGACAGGCATGGAGGAGTCTTACTAGCCATAAAATCTACTCTAATAGCTGAAGAAATTAAATTAGAATCTAAAAATAACATAGAGTCAGTCTTTTGTAAAATAAGTAGACCTAATTCTAAACCACTAATTGTAGGCAGTGTTTATAGACCACCAAACTCAACATCAGAGTATATGACTGATCTATGTAATCAGATGACAAGTATTGAAGCTAAATATAACAATGCTATAATTTGGATAATGGGAGACTTTAACCTCCCTGATATAAATTGGAATAGCTACTCTATAGAAAAATACCAAAACATAAAAGAAATAAATTAAATGTTTATCAATACCATCCATAATCTAAACTTAAATCAAATTAATAAAAAACCAACAAGAAACCATAATATACTATATTTATTCTTAACTAACAGACCAGGACTAGTATTAGATTATGAAATAATTCCTAGACTTTCAGATCATGATATTGTCAGAGTAAATAACAAAATAAAAACCCAAATAAACAAGAAACCTAAAATAATAATTTACCTCTGGGATAAATGTAACACAACATAACTACATCAAGCAGCAATAAAATTCCAAACCGATTTTCTTACTAAATACAATATAAATAGTCCAGTTGAAGATATTTGGCAATTCATAAAAACCAACTTAAAAGCAATAATGGCTGATTCTGTGCCAACAAAACAAACATCAAATAAAATTAATAAATGTTGGTTTAACACTAAACTAAAGAAACTGTGTAAACAAAAAGAAAATATATTCAAAAATTTAAGGCAACTAATTCAATTAGACTACATAAAAAATACCTAAAAATTAAACATTTAACTCAGAAACTAAGCAGACAGCTGCAAAATGAATATGTAAACAATGTAATTTCTAAAGATAATAAAAACTTATGGTCCTACATTAAATCAAGAAAAATGGACACTACAGGAATAGCTCCACTAAAAGGCCAAAACAATGAAACTTATAATGATAATGAAACCAAAGCTAATATCCTTAACACACACTTTGCATCATCTTTCTCAAATCCAGGTGACAAAGAAATCTTCATAAATTTAAACAAACTAGAAGAGATAGGACATATAAATGTAGATGAAAAAGGCATTAAACAACTCCTAACCAACTTAAAAGCAAACAAAGCTTCTGGTCCAGATGAAATACCAGCAAGACTGCTTAAAGAACTAACCAATGAAATATCTCCAATCTTTAAAATACTTTTGCAGGCCTCTCTAAACCAGGGCAAAGTGCCCAGAGATTGGAAAATAGCTAATGTAACCCCCCTTTTCAAAAAAGGAGATAAATCTGACCCCGGTAATTATAGACCTGTTTCTCTAACCAGCATAACATGTAAATTACTTGAACATATTATATATAGTAGTATAGTAAATCATCTAGACAAACTTAATGCACTGTGCCCACACCAACATGGCTTTAGGAAAAATAGATCATGTGAGACTCAATTAATAGGCCTAATAGATGACTTGTCAAAGGGATTAGATAATAACAACCAAATTGATGCTATATTACTAGATTTTTCAAAAGCATTTGATAAAGTTCATCATTCTAGTCTACTAAAAAAACTTAAATATTTTGGCATCTCTGGTCCCTTACATCAGTGGATTCAGGACTTTCTTATAGGCAGAGAACAAACAGTGATAGTAAATGGCTCTAAGTCATCACCAATAACTGTAAACTCAGGAGTTCCACAAGGAACTGTTCTAGGACCCCTACTATTTCTAATTTATATTAATGATCTGCCAAATTGCATCAACACAGGAACAAAAGTAAGATTATTTGCCGATGATTGCATAATTTATAGAATAATAAAGACAGAAAAAGATAGTGAACTACTACAAAAAGACCTAGATGAACTACAAAAATGGGAATTAAACTGGAGTATGTCTTTTCACCCAGAAAAATGTCAACTAATAAGGGTATCCAAGAAAAAGAAACAAATAATAGCAAACTACTTCATTCATGGTAAAGAACTAACTCAAACTAACAATGCTAAGTATCTAGGAGTAATAATAAATGATAAGTTATCTTGGAACCCTCACATTGATGAAGTAATTAAAAAATCAAACAAAACTTTAGGATTCATGAAAAGGAACTTTTACAAATGTAATAAGAACATAAAACTAAAATGCTATCTCACATTAGTTAGGCCTATACTAGAATATGCAGCATCTGTATGGGACCCATCAACTAAAGAAAACATTAAAAAATTAGAACAAATTCAAAAAAGAGCTGCAAGGTTCATAACTAGCGAATATTCCCAATTAACAAGAGTAACACCATTAGTCAAATCATTAAACCTAGAAACACTAGAAGACAGAAGGGCAAAGAGTAAAGTAGTAATAATACATAAGGCATTAAACTCTAATTTAGAAATACAACACAATAACAACCTGTTGCAAGTCTCAGATAAACATAAAGATAAAAACACTTTCCTTGTCCCTTATGCGAGAACAAATGCATATAAGTACTCTTTCTTCCCGAGTGGCATTCGGGCATGGAATGGGTTGCCTGAACAAATCAGGAAAACCAGTAACTTAACATCATTTAGAACATTAATAAAAATGCAAGACTAGACTCGGACCACGGATGAGCGTAGGACGCAATAATCTTCTTTATAGAAGGAGCGTCTGTAATGTATAAGATAAGAAGATAAGAAACAGTAGCAAGCGAAACCTCACCAAGCCTGAAAGTAATCACTCTATTAGAACACACTTATGACTAACTAATAAGCACATACAACATCAACATAACTCTACAATGAATCCCAGGACATATTGGCATAACAGGCAATGAGAAAGCGGACAGACTCGCTAGGAAGGGAGCTAGCATGGACCAATATGAAAGACCTGTCAGCTACAACACAGTGTGCACCATGCTAAAAAACAACTTTAAGGAGGAATGGCTAAATCAATGGGCTCAGGGAACAACTGGAAGAATAATGTACAAAGAAATGAATCAGCCCAACAAACAAGACAACATAAAGTTCCTCCTCTGCAAAGAACAATGCACCATATTCCAGTTGAGAAAAGGACAAATATCACTCAACTCACACCTACATAGAATAAACCTAACTAAACCAACTAACTGCAGACGTTGCCCCTGCCCACAAGAAACTGTGGACCACTTCCCGCTTGAGTGCCCTGGGCTAACCGACCTCATACGCACCTTGCTCCCCCCTCTACCTACCATTACCAACACATTATATAGCAGTATAGAATAACTGAAAAGACATGTAAATATTTTTGTCTGGCATTGACTGCAAAAGCGCAAACAGCTCTGCAGACTGGCTAAAAGAATAAAATGAAGAAGGAAGTCAATTATATGTGATGTCTCATATTTTTTTAGGGAAGAAATATTATTAAAAAAAACATGTTTGATTCAAACACATCACTACATTATATAATTATTCTATATTTATTTGATTTATTTGTACAAAATGTAACATCCCCTGATCTGAATGATTTTTATTTTTATTTAAAATTAAAAATGTATGTTAATTCAGTTGGAAATACAACTTTTAAACATTACACCACGTTATAATTAACTTTTCGGTCTCACTCATATACTTATAAAAACGAACTTACATTGCTGTTGTTATTTTGCATTCCAGCTACCAATGGCTCGTTGAAAATCGGGTTTTTAGAAATGAATATTTTTTTAGAAAGAAAACCGATATTTAACATCACTGTTGTCACCCTTACAAAAATGATGTATTTATTAATGTTTTAAATCCAGTGGAGTATGGGGTGCCTTGGGAGAGGTAGCACCTCTAGTGTGGAGGACATTTCTACAAGCGCACTGGCAATCGGCAAGCATGCTACAACTATAGGGGGATATTGCTTCCGTGCATCGCAGGCAAAACCCTTGCAAGGATACTCGTAGAGATACGTACGGCTCATCTCGAACAGGGTCTGATGCCAGAGAGCCAGTGCGGTTTCAATAAGGAGAGAGGAAACATTGACACGATCTTCGCTGCACGCCAAATGCAAGAGACCTGTCAGGAACTCCAATTTTGTAGACCTAACAAAGGCATTTAATACAGTCAGCCGCAGCGGCCTCTGGAGAATCATGGCCAAATTAGGATGACCAGACACCTTCATCGAAACGGTCAAACAACTCCATGACGGTATGATTGCCAGTGTTCAAGACCAGGGCAGTTTTTCAGAACCCTTCCAGGTTAAAAAACGGCGTAAAGTAAAGATGTGTCCTGGCCACTACACTCTTTAGCCTCATGTTCTCAGCCATGCTATTGGTTGCCTTCATAGACAATGTTGTTGGGATCAATCTCCGGTCCCGCTTTGATGGTAAGCTGTTCAATCTGAGGAGAATGCGGGCCGAATCTATGACCCGCATTGAGACAATACGGGACTTTTTTGTTTGCATATGATTGCGCCCTGATAGCCTCAGCGGAGGCGGACATGCAGCGCAGTCTGGACCTGTTCTCAGCGGCATGCACCAACTTCGGCTTAACTATCACAACCAAGAAAACCGAGGTTTTGCACCAGACTGCCCTTGGATGCGAGCACACTTAACATTGTATCACTGTAAATGGACTAAAGCTAAATAATGTGGATAGGTTCACATACCTCGGCAGTATCCTCTCACAGTATGTACATATTATTATAGACGATGAAGTAAATCTCAGAATAGCCAAAGTCAATTTATCCTTTGGAAGACTGCGGTCTAATGTTGCAAAGTACGCTGAAAACAAAACTCAAAGTTTATGCAGCTGCCGTTCTACCAATCCTTCTCTACCTATGTGAAACCTAGACTTCCATCTAAGCTCCTTACGACAGTTGATACGGACAGGGTCCTAGACGCTGAGGTTCTCGCGCGGACCGGCATGCCAAGCATATACACCCAACTGTCGTAGGAAAGCGATCGCGGGGAAGGCAGAAGAAGAGGTATAAAGACACCCTGAAGGCCTCTCTAAAAAACCTGGAAATCGACCTAATCAATTGCGAAAGACTGGCTGAGGACCGATCCTCTTAGCGAAACATGACCTTCAATGGAGCAGCCGCTCGTGAGGAAAAAGGCGAAGGGTCGCAATTGCAAAACGTCAACTTAGAAAGTCCAGAAAAGACAGCCCAGCACACTACCGACCAGCAGACCTGGCATCCATAGCCCCCACTGCGGCAAACGTTTTCGGGCAAGAATAGGCCTCACCAGCCATCTTCGTACCCATAAGCATCTATGACGCTGACAAGGGATGGTCCTCATCGAAAGCGATGGACAAGCATCAAATCCAAATTTTCTGATAAGGTTACAATTTAAGTAACGTTAATGTAAAAAAAAATATATGTTTACAACATTAACCATTTGTTTATTTTGGATTTTAAAAGTAACAGCATGCAACCTGGATATTAGATATGAACTATCTTGGAACAGTACGGACAAAGACATTTATCTCACATTACTTACTTACGTATGCCTTTCGTCCCACCTGGGACATCGGCTACCAAGAAGAGTCATCCAGGTATCCCGAACGTAGGCCAATTTCTCTATCTGACACCAGTTAAGCCCTATTTTTTTAACATCAGTTTCCATATCGCGCCTCCATATGATTCTCGGCCGACCTCTTATCTGACATTAGCTATAAAATGTCAGTTTTATGACAAGCCCATTCATAAAACATACCACAGTATTTTGTGTGTAATTGTCGTTTGAATCCTGACCAAAAAAAAGTGTTGTCCAATTCAGTGAATCTATCCAGAAGTAAATACCTGAATTATTTGATGACTGTAAAGTTGGACAGTATGCCGGCCTTACATTCACTTATATGACGTTAAAACTGAAATTTGTGCTCGCCGCTTCACTCTATGGTGCGGTATGGACTCAAGGCAGGGGTCGGCAACCTGCGGCTCGCGAGACGAATGCGGCTCTTTCGATGTCGAGATGCGGCTCTCCAGTTCCAAGCACAAATATTAATAATTATATTATTTTCTTTTCAAAATACAAAAAATACTGCACAAAATATATATATATATATTGCAAAACATGATAAAAACACTCAACAGAGAATCGTGAGAATAGGTGGAGTAAAGAGTAGACGGACAGCTGACAGCCGCTAGTCAAGACTACCACCCAGCCAGCAACATAGAGGAAGGCTGTCTCCAGTCAGCCTTCCTAGAAGATGACCTTCCCACTTGTCTCATTTGCCAAGAAAAACTTGCACACAATAAGAAATCAAATTTGGAGAGACAATTCACTACAAAACATACCCAATTCGCTGTTAAATATCCAACCGGTGACACACTGAAAAAAGCTGTTAAAGAGATTCAAAAACAAAAACAACAGTCAAGTTCTATGCTAAGTAACTGGGCACAATCTTTAAATAATGTAAATCTGACAAGCTTTGTAATATCACTACAAATTGCAAAAGGCGGGAATCCATTCACAGATGGTGAGTACGCCAAAGATTGTTTCATACATGGAACTGAAGATGATTTAAAAAAACAAAACAGAAATGATTAAGATTTGCCATTATCTGCGAAAACAGTTCAAGATAGAACTGCTAAATGTCTTCAAATGTAACACATACGCAAGTGGAAGACATTTAACTGGCTTCCGCTCAATTACTTATTATGGGTGAGTCTTGCGACATAAAAGACACCGATAATTAACAGCATTTGACAAAAGCACTCTATCAGTTAAAGGAATTTCTTGAAAAAATAAAAAGCCAACATTCTGACCTACTTCTGTACAATAAAGTGTGATGGCTTTCCAGAGGTAACGTATTGAAACATTTTGCTTCTTGCTTGAGTGAAATAAAAACATTCTTCAATGAAAAAGGCATTGTCCGAATTAAAAGAAGACAAAGGGCTGCAAAAATTCAACTTCATGGTGGATATCACAAAGAAACTAAATGAGCTAAATGTAAAACTGCAAGGAAAGGGAGACCCAGCCTATAAAAAAAGTGGTTTGTTTCGATATTAAATTACTTCTTTTTGTCGAAGATGTGGAGAGCGCTAAAGTACTTAATTTCGAATATGTGAAGCAATATCGCGATGAACCACTGCATCTATTGACACGAATTACTTCAGCATGGCTATAAACAAAATGAAGGATGGATTCACTGAGAGATTTGAGCAATTCAATACAAACGCAAGCACTCTGGCGTACATAGTAAATCCTCTCAACACAAATACAAATGAGATCAACATTGAGCCATTTGGAATTGATGCTGGTTCGCTTCAAATGCAATTGCTGGGTTTGAAAACCAAACACTTGTGGAATGGCAAGTTCACAGAACTCAAAAGTAAGTTTGAAGAGTTGGTGCTCCAGAACAGCATGCAAGTCACGCTACACAACTGGACAGCTCTAAAAGAAATGCCGCGAGTTGAGGTACTCCTATTTGACGCATGGAATAGTCTTCCAGAATGCTACGGTGAAGTGAAGATGTTGGCATTTGAAGTGCTGACGATCTTCGGGTCATCATATTCGTGCGAGCAAGCGTTCTCTTGCATGAATATAATAAAAAGTAAAGTAAGAAACCAACTAACATACAAATCTAGAGGCTTGAAACTGAAAACAACAAGTTATGAGCCAGATTTAACCAAACTTTCAAAAGGCTTGCAAGGCCAATGCTCCCATTTATGTAACTATTGTAACTTGTACCTATCTATTATTCAATAATTATAGTTAGGTCTATATTATTTGATTACTAATTTTATTATTCTAGCAGAGCTAGCCAAAATATGTCTAATATGTTTAATATTTTTTGTGCGAAACATGTGTATGTTCTTATATGAATAAATATTATTTCATATTTAAAGCTAGATCTATGTATTTTAAATAAAAAAATCAAATTTATATACCTAATCGAATACCATAATATTGAAGCAAAAATGTTAGTGGCTCTTTAAAAACTGAGAAATTGTGTAAATAGTAACTTTTGGTTCTTCCGCCTCAAAAGGTTGCAGACCCCTGACTCAAGGGAATACTTATTTGCTCTAATAGCTAGCCCCCGTAAGACCAATTTGATCGTTACGGTCTGTTGAGCAGCGCTTAAACGATTTTATAGATGAGGGTATTCTGTGGCCAGTAGGATACTCTGAGCGTTCATGGCGATGAATGAGCCACACTCTATGTCCACCAGTAAAGTAAAAGTACCTGATCATATGGTCCGCCAACCACTGGATTATCTATCTAGTGTTTATGATCTCCTAAGTTTTATCTTGGGTTTAGTCGAGGTTATGGCAAGATATTTTTATTTAATGCCAAGAGACAGCTTTCGCTAAATACGTATGTTGCACACACATAAACAAAACTGCTTAGTCTTTAACGTATATTAATAAAATGAATGAATCAGTTTATTATTTTTAAAAAAAAGGTCCTATTTGTGACATAATTGAAAACAATCTAACATATATTATGTACTATACACTTATGAAAATCCTTTTAAACTAACCTGACTATCAGGGTCTTTCTGAATAAGTGTATACACAAAATCCCTAAAAGAAACTAGTACATACCAATGATTTAAAAACAAATAAAAAATCAAGGCATATATGCCTACCATGATACAACAGAACATATGTATCAGTTTTTTTACTTATATTAATTGACGCGTTTTTTCCGTTTTCTCCCGTCTCCAAGGTTCCAGATTGGAAACGACAATCCACCACACAGGTTACTCAGTAGGAAGTTTCATATGTTCGTTGATTAATATTGATTAAAATCCTTCCGTGTTAAGTGCACGTACACTTTGTTGAAGTTTAATTTCAACTTCTAATTCCAAATTCTGCTACTTTGAGCTATTACTATTCCTTATATTATTGACTTTAAACCAGAGAGATTCTCCTGAGATTCTTCTTGATCTCTTTAAATCTTGACAAACTTAGCTTGTCCTCCAGCCGATACACAGCTTTAATGTTTTAACCGTTACCAAGTTCAAAACATTTATAATGTGTCCGAGACGCCTTCAATTCCTAGTAGACTTTTTATTTTCACCGTCTTGTTATTTACTTGGTAACACAAACGACTTCCTTCCGGTTTCAACTGCCAACTTTTCTTTACGTACACCGTTATGTACAGGGAACACTTAATTACAGGATCGTGCTCGGCTACTGTCCAACCGTAAAATTTTCATGCTCGGCGATATATTTATACGTTGAGTTTCAAGCTTGTTTTTTTAAGTTGTACAAAATGTTCATCCGTTGTACTTTTCACGCTGTGATTAAAAATATATTTCAGGCTTTCGTTCACGTTGATCTTCAAACAATTTTCACATTGACTGTCGTTTTTAGGTTAATCTTCAAGAACGTCCTTTGGGATATCTCTCTGCCATGTTGATCTTCAAAATTTCACGTTAGGCGCCAAAAATAAAACCTTTGGTTCGTAGATATTTATATAAGAAGCACGAATCTCAGGGTAGATCACATTTAAACTGAATACAATAAATCAAATGCCGCCTTTAAGTAAAAAATAATTGCATGTTTAATTGTGAAGAACAATCCATCAACGTATGTACAGTGTCATGTATATTGTTTTTCCAAGAATTGGAACTCGAAATGTTTATTCTTTCCCCCCCCCCCCCCCCTCTTTTCTCAGTACACACGATTTTGTGGGCGGGCTTAGTCTTTCCGATCGCATGACGTTTAGTAAGAAGACGATATATTCTTGGTAAACTTGGTATTCGGTGTTGATCTCAAATTCTCAGAGTGTCTGGGAACGATTCATTATTTAATAGGGAAGTTCCTATCGTTTTTGTGATGAGTTTTGTAATGATACCATGATTTTTACCCCTACTGGTAATGGGTCTGTCCCTTGCACCACTTGGATAGTATTTAATGATTTGTTTTGTCTGAAAGACAGAGAGTTTCTAGATGTGTTCCTTTGAGGACGCTTGTGTTTGCACTATTCTATTCTAACTGTACATAATACATATATTGTATATATTGAACATATCACCTGAATTAAACTATCAACAACATTTACTCTGAAGCTTCCTCGTCAAGTTACTATTCTATTGTGTTGTCTACAATACTATAAGATTTATCTACTACTCTAACGTCAAGAAAAGGAAACTGTTAGAACACAAATCCTGAGTTTGTGCCCAGGACTATAAGAAGAGTTCCTGTAATACGGAAACATAAATAATAATAATTAAAGTATCCCATAGGACTAACGAGAATTATCAACAAGACCTACACAGCTCTGGCCACAAGGGGATTGTGGATGTAACAACAGTATGAACTCAATAATACAAAACAGATTCAAGAGCCTTGTCCAAACACGCCTTTTCGTTCCCAAAGTCTAAGGTCGTCTCACGTTTCTGCAATGTCTATGCGATGTCGAATCTTACTCACGCGTCGTCATTTTTATCGTCCTACGTCACACGATTATTTAATAAATGTACGCCGTGATAGAGATTATAAAGAATGCGTCTTACTAAAATGACAAAAGATATATTTTAAATCCTAATACTTACCAACCAAGAGTATTATTCATAATAAACATTTTGTCAATTCGCACTATAAATAAAAAATCTACGATTTCAGAGAGACAACTCATTTATTTCTGGGGCCATGACAGAAACATATATGCTACCACAGGAAGAAGAAAGTTATACAATTAAATGTTTTGTCGTATACTCTGGGTATTCTTATAAATCAGATCCGATAACCATTGTACGAAGTAAGTATTGAGTTCCTTTATATAGAGCTAACTCATAAATCTGTCTTGCTATAATAAACAGAGAAAACCCCAAGGTACTCGATATTTGGAACCATTAAAATAAAGTCTCATTCGGCATTCAGACAGAATTGATTATAAAGTAGCGCTACTTTGCCATCAGTGCATTTTTAATAACGATTTT
Organism: Anisus vortex; assembly: GCA_949126835.1. Taxonomy (NCBI): domain Eukaryota; kingdom Metazoa; phylum Mollusca; class Gastropoda; family Planorbidae; genus Anisus; species Anisus vortex. Next base: position 9,758,019 of record OX421498.1, on the reverse strand, counting down.
CCGTCCTATCTCAACCAAATCATTACACCATATTTCCCACAAAGAACACTTCGTTCTGCCAACTCATTGCTTCTGGAATGGCCCCGTTTCTTTCTCACGACCGTTGGCATTAGAGCCTTCTCAGTATCCAGACGAAGGTGTGAAAAATACTTACCATTCAACTCAGGCGAACAAGCTCTTCTGGTACTTTCAAAAAGAACTGAAATCTCATTATTTCAAGATTTACCTTAGATAACATTTAAAATGCTTTAGACTCCAACTGTTTTACTTATGGGTGGGGTCAGTTAATGCTACATTTATTTGATTTGTCTTCTTTTTAATCATCAATTAGCTCTGTCACCTAGCCTAGAGTAATATCCGTGTTCTTAGTTGTATGTAAAGTGCGCTCAGAGCTTACATTATGTTTGTTGGCAGCGCAATACAAATATTATTATTAGTATTATTATTATAAATATTTGCATTTAATTACATATACATTGGGCTGATTGGGACCAGGCACTTACAAACTATAATTTAAAAAAAAATTGATACCAAAACAGATTGTAGTGTAAATCAGTAGAATGTATTGAAATGTCAGAATGTAATGTAAATCAGTAGAATGTATTAAAAAGGGGCGAAGCTGAATTATGTTTCAAATTGTGGGAGAAACAAAATCAAACGGCGATTGAATCGATCCTTGTGTAAATGTATTAATAAAATCCGATTTTTCAAAAAGATTTCTGCAAAGCAATATTCTATAATTAAAGCAACCTTGGTTTAAGAAAATATCGTTCAGCAAATACAACTCCTTACATCATTTTATGCGGTAAAACTCCTTGTGCAGCAAATAAATTATGGATGCCTTTAATTATTAGATTGGTTGATGTCGAATGAACAAGTTAAGTCACAAATGCTTCTTGCACTTTGATGCATGCTAAGCTTACACATCTCAAACCGTGTAAAACGCCCGTATGAAACGTTATTTCAAGCACAATTTTCAACGCAAACTGGGCCCAAAAACTAAAACCTTGTGGTTGTAGCAGTTTTAAAAAAATCATAATTTACTCCGCTGGTTCTTTCTGTATGTTCAAAACATTGCAATTGCATCTAACTAGAGAAGAAATATGCTTCATGATATTGTCTAAGATGCTTGAAGCTTGTAACTTCGGACTGGCCGTGGAATGAATCAAAAACAGAATATCGATACACTGTATGTTATCAATTGGAAAAGCCATCTCAAATCGAGCAATATCTGCATTGTAAATACTGAAAACAAGATTGCATACACTTAGACTTATAGGGGGTGAATCGATAGTAACTATAATATTGATTTACATTGAAAAAGGACCGGCAAAATAATTTTTAGGTTTTTAATTACTTCAATGCAAATGTCATCACGTAGAGTAGGCCTGCAAATAATCTTAAAAATTGATAGAAATGTATTTGAAACTCAAGTAGTCGCAGGAAAGCGCTCGCAAGGAGGGCAAATGAAGAGGTTTAAAGACACACTGAAGGCATAATTAACCCCTTAATTACGGGTGACGTCACGTTCACGTCATCACTTTTGTATAGTTAAGTACCGAGGACGTCACGTTCACGTCATAACAAAACAAAAAAATGGCTAATCTGTAATACCGAGGACGTCACGTTCACGTCATGGTTTCAAAGCTCTATATTTCCTTTTTTATTAACGTTATGTGAAAGTTAAAAGGCGAATCAAATAGAGAATGAAAAAATACTAGCTGTTTCTTCTTTGAGTTTTTAACTGCAAGCGCTCGCAAGGCTATAAATTACAAGGATTTCACGAACGACCGTTGCTACGTTTTTTTGTAAACAATAACAATGGACGCGTGCGAGCCCAGTACTTCCACTGGCAAACGTAAACAAACTCGAATATTTGATATTCAACAAGTTCTGGCATTGTTGGAAGGTGATGATGACGATCATTTGTCATTGTATTCTGAATCTGGGTCAGAATATATTTACTCTGGCTCAGAGTTAGACACTGATAGTGATACTAGGCCTACTGATACGACAGAACAACCTGTCAAGAAAAAAGCAAAAGCTACGGCTACAGTTACAACGGCTATTGATAACACACTTTCACCTGTCCACTCAAAGGGTAAGCCTACTAAGTTTTTACTGATCATTTTTATGTTGTAGGCCTAATTATATGATTTCATTTTGTATCTTTTTATTTATAAGTAAATAGCAAATATTTTGTTTTATTTCCTAAGGCAAAGGAAGGAAAGGAGAAATGACAACGACCCGTGCCTTGGTTAGGGATGATACACCTTCTCCTGTCCATTCAAAAGGTAATCTTAGTGGTTATTTTATTACATTTCATTATTGTGTGGTAGGCCTAATTATGTAATTTTATGTTGTTGTTTTTTCTTCTTTTCATTCATAAATAAAAAAATAAATATTTTGTTTTATTTCCTTAGGCAAAGGAAAAGGGAAAAAAAGACGTCAAATCATAAATAATGAAATAGATGAGTCACTACTTCTTAGGAAAGGGCGATTGGTTTTCAAACAGTTTATACCTCTGAAGAGAGCTCGATTCGGGATAAAGTTCTTTTGTCTTTGTGATAAAAGTGGCTTTTTGTATCGTTTTCGTGTGTACAGTGGTAAGTCAGATCCACTCTACAACATCGACAACTACATTCCTGAAGAATGCAGAGAACTCTCTATTACTTGAAAAGTAACTCTGGAGCTGCTTGCACCATTGCTCAACAAGGGATATCATTTGTTTATTGACAATTGGTACAATTCAATACCTCTTGTAAGATTTCTAACAGAAAACAACACCCTCTGCACAGGTACTGCTCGCTCTAATAGAGTACCAAATAATTTAAAATCTCTACCAGCAAAGAAAGGAGAAGCTGTGAGTTTGAGATCAGGACAAGTACTTGTCCAAAAGTTTTAGACAAAAAGACAGTTTACATGATTACCAATGCTTTTCAAGCAGAAACTGTAAAGAAATCATGCAGAGGTAAAGGTGAAATTCACCTTCCAGTGGCAATCCAACACTACAATCAAAGCATGGGTGGTGTTGACAAAATGGATCAAATTCAGCCTTACAGTGCAGCCAGAAAAACTCGAAGATAGTACATTAAACTAGCTATACATTTTATACAGCTAGCCTGTGTGAGTGCTCACTACCTCAGAAAGCTGTCCGGAGGGAAAGAGACCTTTCTGAAATTTACATATCATTGTATTAGACATCTGGTCAAACAGAATAGTGTTCAGCTGTTGGCAACAGATGCAAATCTAAATGCTGGACAACACTTTATCTACCAGATTCCTGCAACTGGAAAAAAGTCGACCCCATATAAAAGATGCAGAGTCTGCTATGAAAATGGCATTTGTCGGGAAACTAAATACCACTGCCCAAAGTTTCCTGAGCAACCCGGCCTTTGTGTTGGATTGTGTTATGACAGAACAATACCACACAAAACTTTGAAAAACTTGTATGGTTATTGTATAAATTGTTTTTATTATTGTTTTTCTTGTTAAAAGATTAAAAATATTTCATGAAAATTTTTTTTTTTAATTTTTTAACCTTCAAAATTTATTCTTTGTGACCATATGACCTTGACCTTGTCCGTGACCTTGACCTTTGACAGTCATAATTAGCATATTCAGAAACTTTATTCAATGGTGAATTTTTTTCATCATATATGTTTAAGGTTATATTCAAAAATAAAAAAGTTATAAGCTTTACTTTAAGGTTACCCCCCAAAATGCTTAACCATTGGCCGTACTACAGATTAGGAGAAATTGTAAAAATATGCTGAGTCAGCAAATATTTATATTAAAAACCCTCCCGTAGTTAAGGGGTTAAGAAACCTTGGAATTGATCTTTACAACTGGGAAAGCCTAGCCCAGAGCTGAACCTCCTGGCGTAACATGACCCGAACTGAAGCAGCAGCTTACGAAGATAAAAGGCAAAATGTCGCTATTGAAAAACGGCAAATAAGAAAATCCAGCAAAGTCACTCCCGCTTCTACCGGTCATCAAGCCACGCACCTGTGCCCCCACTGTGGCAAGTACTTTTGGGCAAGAATAGGCCTTATTAGCCATATCCGAACTCATAAGAAATAATGACTTCGATATTGGATTGTCATCATCGAAACGATGGACACACATCAAGTCTAGATCTAAAAAAAACGAGGTACGGTGGACGAGCGCGGCGCGTTCAGCTGGTGTATCGAAGGTCCGGGCTCGAATTATGGCTAAAGCTAGGATTTCTTTCACGGGTCTAGAGGATGTTTCTAGCATGCAGTGACCACAGAAACTGGTGAGCGCTGCACTTATGTACCCATGGGTCTTAAAGCGGTGAAGTTTGGAGACCACCGATACGCTCCGTATAAAAGTGTGATGTACGTCTGTCTTATTCGACGATGACCTTCTTCTACAGCGTTCCATTTTGCTCTCCTTTGCTATGTCAGAATTGCAGCCCTGTTTCTCTGATGAACGGGTAGTTGTTTGTAAGAATGGCTTTACTTCCATGACAACTCCTTCACATGCTTGGTAAATAAAGCCTACTTTACCGAGGATTAAAGCATAACGGTTACCAACAAATGATTTAGCCGTTCAGCTGAGGCCGTTTGATTGCTGAGGTGTGCATTCTCTTCCCCCAACAACAAAGATCTGATCTGTCCGTTTCGGATACATTAGTGATAACTATTCTGTAGGATTTTATTCATCGTATATAATACACCTTCCTTTAATGAAATTTTCGCGAGTTGTTGATTCTGTCTGTGTTGTACCAATTACATTTGTTTTCAATCAGGTGGACTATATTGTAATTGTTTACATTTCTTGCCTGCAGCTTTTTTTTACTTCGGGAAAAAATAGTCCATTTATGGAATACATTTTAATATTGTATGTTTTTCTTAAATGCAAAAAAAAAAAGAAAGCCTGTGTAACTTTTTCTATTGTGGCCATTAATAATTAATTTTGCATAAGTTTGAGGTTTGCAGAAAGCATAAAAAAATATTAAACATTTAAAGTTAAACATAATTATAAAATACTCTATTTGTATTTTCTCTTATGGTTACTATGTACTCATACATCTATTTCTTGAGAATGAATTTTATAAATACTTTCGACTTGAATATCTTAATCTGCAAACTACATAAATCTATATTTGATAATTCCACAGACAGTAGTTATGTGACTAAACCAGTTATCATAGCCGATTCTACAACTCCTGTTGTGGGCAGTCGACTTTTACTAGCCTGTGGTAGTGCAGTGGACGGGGCGAAGTACTCTTGGAAGAAAGACAACACCGACATTGCCCGTCAATTTGAGCATATCATACAGCTCGATAATCTAACAATCAGTGACCATGGAACATACGAGTGTACAGTTCAACGAAGCATGGTCATTCAGACCTCTGACTCCTTCACTGTCAACGTCAGTGGTAAGTATGTGACACTAAATGTGACACTTAATTTGACCCAAAATATTTACGTTTTCTTCGTCAATCACATAAAAAACACAACAATTCTATTCATTGGAATAAAAAATCAATTTAAAGCAAACAAAAAGTGTTCAGGTCTAGCTCTGCACTACCGATATAGGGACTTTAAACAGGTGTAAGAGCACAAATCAAATTAGTAGATTTAGAAACACTCCAGTAAAGACGATTTTAAAAGCAAAGTAGTACGATAAGATATACGACATAAAGTATTCGATTCTAACCTAAAAATATAAGCTTTAAGTGTTATAATAAAAGGAATATAAACAATAAAAATACTTTCTGGCTGATATTTGATGAGAAATGGTTTTCCTAAACTAGTAAGTAAAACGAATAAATGTAAACACTTAACACATTAATAGACCAGACACAAAACGCGGATGAATGTATCGAATATAGTAGAATAAGCTTCTGCAAAAATTATAAGATCTAATTTTTAAGGACGACGTGCCGAATTTAACCAAATAAAATGTTTGCAACTATAGCCATTGTCACGTGCGAAATCAGCTACTGACGTATGATGATATTTTTAGTAATGTATTATTATATATTCTTTTGATTCACATCCATCTTGGTTCTCACAAGGTTGTATAAGATCTTCTATTGATGTTATTCAATTAGATTTGATGTTTATTTGACTCGTTTGATGTGAATCTTTTGTGTATGAAATGATTTATATAAACTGTACCTTAATATAGAGGAAATCCACAATCCTGTTTGAATGATTAAACACAATTTTATTCCAACAAGTTGAGATGATAAATATAACAGTAACACAGAATACATGTACCAATATTATATGATGAAACTTAATCAGTTGAGATTCTTCTATATCGTACTAAGCCGTAATCCTATCTTTAAGAAAGTGGTCAAAAACAGTCCTCACACATTAGCGCCCAAGCTAGAACTAAACTAACGATATTCAACCCTCGTGCATATGACGTATTTTAATGCTAAGACGTAGTGTCTAGACATATACATGTTTTATTCCTAACACAGAAACATTTCGGGTTTAAGATTATTTCTTTTTAACTTTAGTTAATAATAATAGAACCAATATAATTATGGAAATAAAACTTTTGTAACACCATACAAAGACTAAAGATATAAAACTTATCAATACAAGATTTAATTTTCTAAAAGCATGCATTTTCTAGTAAAATCTTTGTTTTAAAGCTATTAGACTATTGAAAAGGTAGTATAAATTTACAGAAAAAAAGCTCAAGAACAGAACTGACCTAAAAGTAAACAAAATAAAAGTAGCCTTTAAAAAAAAAAAAATTATAGCTGCCTTAAAAAAAAAAGTTGTAATTGTGTTATATATTTTTTCACCCATAAATTTCAATGCCAAATTAAATATAGTAATTAGATTTTGTCAGTAAAGCCAATTACCAAAAATATTAATGAAGACATGTGTCAATTTAAAGTGTCACTTCCGAAGTTAAAGTCATTTAAACAAAATCTAGAAAGTTTTTTTGCAAACATAAAATATTATTTAAAAGGCAACTTAAACTTATGCTTAACTTAAACCAAAATAATTAAGATACAGTACTTATTAGTTACGTCAAATATGACATTAAACAGCGAGTACGGTCGACGAGCGACAGCGTGTTTGTCTGGCGTACCGAAGGTCATGGTGCGAGTCCTGTTGAAGACTAGAATTCGTTCCCGGGTCTGGAAGGCACCTGACTTTAGTTGGGGTAAAGTAAATGTGGCTTGGCATTGGCCGCAGCCACGAAAACTGGTGAACGATGCTTTATCGGCCCCATGGATCAATTTGGTGCTACTGGATACTTTTTTTTTAAAATCCTGACTGCAGACATAATTTACAGAAAACAGTTGATCAAATCTTGCTTATAAATGTCCCCCCCCCCAAAAAAAAAAACACAAAAAAACATTACTTACTTCAGACATGCTTTCATGCCACCCAAATCTACCATAACATTCTCACTCTACACTGACTCTAAAGTAACAGAGAACTGCTAAAATATATTTCAATATAATTGTATTACTTTGTACTATTAATACTAATACTAAAACTAATATGCTATACATTACGTAAAATTTAACTTGCTTTAAAGTTGGGAGTTGATTGATTGTGAATAATTATGCATATCTGTCAGATTGATAGAGACCAATGAAAATCATGATTGTTTCCATGTTACTGGAGCTGTCTCTATGAAAACTTGACATCGTCATTTTTTATGTGACTTATGAAATGGTTTTCTTTGTTCTCTGTCTCTGATGTTAAAAGTACATCAAACTGATTGTGTTCTACTGTAATATATACCATACCATACTATATCAATACAGTATACGTTGATTGATTATTCAATTATAAAGTGATTTTTTTTTAAATTGAAAAAATACAATTTAAACTTTGTTTTTAGAATGAAAAAATAAGTATTTTATTATTTTGACAATTTTCGGTCACAATAAAGTTTTAGTAATGTCTTCATTACATTCACTGGGCTATATATCAATTCAGATGTGCTTTCAAGTAAGTTTTATATCAATATTTTAAAACCAACCAAAATAAACAAAATAGATTGCCCTATATTTTTACCCAAATTATAATTATATGTTTAGAAATGTATAGAGAATGTAATTAATTTCGAAGCTAGAATATTATTTTTATTATACATCGCTCAGTGATCATAACACATCATCATGTTGTCTGCTATTTTTATAAAACCAATTAACATATAATTTTTGATAAACATTTGATTTAAACTTTACAGTTTTTGATAACGATAACTACACTTATTGCTTGAATTTTAAACGCGAAAAAAGTTATATTTATAAAGTTTTAGTAATGTCTTCATTACATTCACTGGGCTATATATCAATTCAGATGTGCTTTCAAGTAAGTTTTATATCAATATTTTAAAACCAACCAAAATAAACAAAATAGATTGCCCTATATTTTTACCCAAATTATAATTATATGTTTAGAAATGTATAGAGAATGTAATTAATTTCGAAGCTAGAATATTATTTTTATTATACATCGCTCAGTGATCATAACACATCATCATGTTGTCTGCTATTTTTATAAAACCAATTAACATATAATTTTTGATAAACATTTGATTTAAACTTTACAGTTTTTGATAACGATAACTACACTTATTGCTTGAATTTTAAACGCGAAAAAAGTTATATTTTTGAAACCAAATAAATGTAGTTGTTAAAATAATCCTCTTGTATCAGTGATGACATTTTCTTGCAACTAGACAACAGCACATGCTCAGTGCTTGATCTTGTTTTTGTTCAGAACTTTTTTTTTACTACTGAATAGATTGGTCTGCACATGAAAATTACTGCGATCTGCCTACTTTTCTGATTTTCCCGAACAACAACGTTGACGAGATACCAGTGTTGTTTAGGTAGTCAGCAGAGACAAGTCACCTTTTCCTCAAATGTTTTCTTTTAAACTTCCGCCTTGCAACGCGAACGTTTAGAAAGGGGCGCGCAGACCCTCGTTTTGGATTTGTCACCTAGCTGCTTGGATATGTCACAGGTCTTTGTCATTTAATCCCAGACGTGAACTCGACCTACCAGTGTCAGGAAAAATGTTATTGAAAAAGTAAATTTTATAACAGTATTTGTACTTTTTACTGGTAAGTATTAATTTTCCTTTTATTCGCCCCCCCTCCCAAAAAAATATGGAAAAATGCATGTTGCAATGTTTGTTACTTATTTTATTTTAATCATTTAATTAAATTATCTCTAAGACTTTTCAATAAAACACTTTTGAGTATACATATTAATGTATTATTTGGAATGCATTTTTTTGCATCCCTCTTTCGTAATTCACAACAATAGTCGTTAAGACGTGCAATGGAATGTAATGATTATTTGAACCACTTATCGCTAACCAAGATTACACTAAATATATTATCTGGATTTGTATAGTGTAATAATTTGATTCATATAAAGATTGTCTACCATCTGCAATAAATACGAAACGCCTGCAGTTGTATTCTCGTCTTATAAGGTTTATCTGTTGGAAAATGTGTCATTTGTGTGGGTTCAATCAGGGTTTTAAATGCACACCTGTGTATAAAAAAAGGTAACAACTGGTTATGGATGTTGGTTTGGACGAATTTCATTTTGATAGGATGACGGTATAGGGCCAGTTAGCCTTCTGTAGATTTGGCCCACAAGAACCATACACACTTACATACAATTTTTTCAAAGTTTTTTTTTAAAGTCTTTTAAAATGACCAGAGAATAAATAGCGCCCGCCCACCTCTGGTTGTAATCTGACATAAGTTGAGGCAATGTAAAGGCGTCCAGACATTGTGCCACACAATCCCCTTGGATGTCGTGGTAAAAAAATATAGTGAATTCTGCTTCACTGGTCCTATGGATCAATTTTGTCCGACAGGATTAATTTCTTTTGTTTTACGCAGTTCTTTTAAAATGACACAAGAATGCCATGTTTTAAGAAAAACGAAATCCGACATGAACATCGTTAGAATTCAGAGAACTTTACAAAAAAATATGCAAAATACTTACAGTTATTTTTTTTAAATTTTTAAACTCAATCTACAATAGCTAATACAACCCAAATCAACAATTAAACATCCATAAAATAGGCCTACATAGTTTTATTGTTTTGTTTATGTATATGTTTGTGCTCTATAGCAGGGGTCGGCAACCTTTTGATAACAGCGTGCCAAAGTAGAATTTCTAACTCATTTGGCGTGCCAAAAGCTAAATAGTCAACTTCTGCTTTTTTATTATTTTTAAACAATAACTATTAAATGTATGTGTAAAGGGAGGGGGGGACTACAGCAAGGCGTAATAATTATTTTATTAAAATTACATCATTCAATTATATAACAGTAGGCCTATTCATGTATAGTGTATAATGCATTTTTATTTAATTAAGGAGGGGAAAGCTTACGGTCCAGGGGGGGGGAAGGGAGGAGCAAGGGTCGTTTGTGCATCTTCGTTGATACAGACGGGTTATTATTAGCTACCTGGACAGACCCATGCTGTAAACTAAAACTAAACTATGTCACAAACAACATAAACAACAACAAAACTAAAGCTTAACTATTAATATCAAAAAATCAATTTAAAGCAATATAAACCTAGCCTAATAATACTCAATTAATAATACGGTATCTTGATTAAGTAAATTAATTCCTAACTACTTTACTTTTTAATCTCAAATGCAAATCCCTTAGCTCAATTAGTAGCCTATCTGCCATCAACCTTGACTCAACATAACAACATAACTAATTATAAATTAACATTTCTAAGTCGACATTATAATACAAATAAAAAATTTCTAAATACGAAGAACAATTTCTATAGAAGAGAACATATTTTTAACCCTAAATAAAACCAAGCAGGTTTTACCTGACATAATATATACATAAAAACAACAACAACAACAATCAACATATATAATTGCCGTGAGTTTGTTTGTTTGTTTATATATATATATATATATATATGTTTGTTCGCTATAGGCACCTAAGCCGTTTGACTAATCGGGACAAAAATTAAATGTATAAATCGGAAACGTACTCCAAAAAATAATTTTATTTTATGACTTATAATCATGAATGTGTTAATTTAAAACATTCAAAATGTTAGATCCAGCCATGCAAATTAAATATAACCGTACATAGCAAATGGCCATTTCCGTTCGTTACTATGTTGAACGCGATATTTTGTATGTTGAACGCGAGGGTCTTTTCGGGTTTCCCCAATAATGCTGTTGTTTTTTTTTAATGTGGCGAGACCTTTTTTATAAGTTACGCACCGCAATTTGGCTTGGAGAGTTTCAATTGTTTACTTTAAAAATACTAGCGTATGACGTAATGTCTATCAAATTATTTATTTTTTCATTATTGATGTTTGCATTATCCTTTTAAGTAAAAGTAACCAAAGGTTTTAATTATTTAATGGATTTACGTCACTATTGAGAATATCATTTAATAGGCGACTGTATACACTCTATAAATTAAATGATTCGAATTATAAAAAAACAAGTTAGGCCTATAAATGATTACTTTCTAATACCGGGTACCATAAGCTTGACAGCAACAATATAAAATAAAAACTAAATACCGAAAGAAACATTCTCAGTACTGTTTTATTGATACAATAAGCAAGAACAAAAATTAAATACAGAAAAAATCTTTCTCAATTTAGTTTTTATTGCCTTGAAATATTATTTTCTAATTTTGTTTAAAATATTTACCTTTTTTATTGTTTTGTATTTATATTTTTTTTTCTTTTAGATAGTATATGAGCATGCTAATTTAATAGCATGGATAGAAGATCTATAGAAATGCCCATTCTTCTTCTTCTTATTATTATTATTCTTATATTATTGTTAATTTAATATTATTAATAACAAGGCAAGTCAACACAACTGTTTGCTACATTTTTATATCGAATGTTAAAGTCTCTTTCGGCTCTTGTGTCCAGGGCGTAACGCTTAGGATTAAGCAATCTCTGTCCAGGCTCCAGCCACACAACGACACGCCGAAGGCGTGGCGTGCCGTGTAACGGGGAAGGTTCCACATCCTTGCAATCGTTCACTGCGGTTCTCCAAAGGATCATTATCGAGGTGGCTCGCCAGTATAGCTGCACATCCAGGCACCGGGTGGTTCTTGAGATGGGATTGCAGCGTCCATTGCTTCCTCCCCACCGAGACCAGTGGCCTCTCGGCAGTGTAATGGACCTCGGACCCGCTGAGGGGGCTGTGCCCCGTGCGTTCGCCCGCCAGTGTATTCTTAATGGGAATGTATCGGCGGTTTACACACTACGCCAGTCCTTGAGGCCACAATTATTATGCATATGCCAGGGTCAGGTCGACCAGAAACAATTAAAAAAAACAAAAACTAAATACCGAAAGAAACATTTTCAACACTGTTTTATTAATACAATAAGCAAGAACAAAAATTAAATACCGAAAAAAAATCGTTCTCACTTTAGTTCTTATTGTATTGAAATATTATTTACAACGTAGACTATACGTTTTTTTAATTATTTACCTTTTTATTGTTTAGTATTTGTTTTGTTCTTTTTTTTTTTAGATAGTATATTATACTTAATTCAATATTATTAATAACAAGTCAACACAACTGTTCGCTACAAGAAAGCTTGACAGCAACAATTCTTATGCATATGCCAGGGTCAGGGCGACCAAATTAAAAAGTCTCTTAGAAAACCCGGACGAGTCTTTCGGCTCTTGTGTCTAGGGCGTAACGTTTAGGATTGTCCGGGCTCCAGCCACCCCACGACAAGCCGAAGGCGTGGCGGGGTGTGTAACAGGGAAGGTTCCCGCAGACCGGCGACCGTTCACTCGGTTCCCCTAAGGATCATTATCGTGATGGCTCGCACGTATACCTGCACTTTCACTCGGTAGCGCAAATCCTATACTATAAGTACAGGCATCCAGGCACCGGGTGGTTCTAGAGACGGGAATGCAACGTCCATTGTTTCCTCCCCACCGAGGCCCCGTCTCTTCTCGGCAGTGCAATGGATCTCGGACCCGCTGCGGGGGCTGTCCCCCACACGTTCGCCCGCCGGTGTATTATTAATGGTAATGTATCGGCAGTTTACACATTACGCTAGTGTTTGAGGCCCACGGGTACAGTAGTGGGACAGGGCGACCAGAAACAAGTAAAAAGAACAAAAACTAAATGCCCGAAAGAAACGTTATCATTTCAGTTTTTATTGTATATAATATATATATAATTGTATATTTTATTGCATATTTTTTCTTTCTCTCTTAACAAAATACATTGTAATCAATCGTTTATCCGTCATTTTGACGGGCATTACCACTAGTAAATATATAACGGCCGCCCAACTAATGATAATTAAATGTCCTTACAAAATTCCTTAGCTTAATTATTCAACTAAAACTGTTGAGCCACTGCATAAAAATTACGATATACATACACATTAATGTAAACAAAACACGCGAAAACTAGGTAGCATGACGAAAAAAATGGCGCTTTTAAAAAAAAAAACATAAATAAAAACTAACCAATAAATACCAAGTTTTTATTATACTCCCTTTATTTGTAAACCAAGTTTACTATCATGTAATTAAATAATTTATACGAAATATCTTTTGTTTTAGTCTTCTTTGGTACTAAGTATTATTTTTCAATCATAATTTGTAAGGAACATTGTTTACAAACTAAGAGCGCAAAGTATGATGACGACAAATATAAGCGCATCCTTTTTTTTTCTAGCTTTGGCCCGCAAAAAAACATAAAAAGTTGGTCCGGCATTTTCAACGTGAAACCAAACCATAGACCATTTATCTATGAAGTGTTTGTTAACTGTAAAAAAAAAATAATAATAATTATAGTATAATTAAGTTTTTAAAACTGCTGCCCAAGTTCCAGCTCGAATGGACGAAGGAAAGTGGTCGAAAAATCGATGCAAAAATGTACACGCACGCAAGCAGACACAAAGACAATGCGAGTTAATATAAAGAAAGTAAAACGGTATCACGATTAGTCACACATTGTGATAATTACAAGGACGTAATATAATGCTCGTTTATAGGGCGTTTGCAATCACGTGACAAAAAGCACGTGATTATTGTTTATTTTGTGTAGTGGTGTACAATGGCCGATTATTAATAAAGTTTCATATAGGCTCGAGCTTTTTTTGAATGATGTGTTGTGTTTTACGTCTTAATAAGATTTAAGCTGTATTAGGCCTATTATAATAGACATAGATCATAGACGATTTGAGCCTATTAGTGACTTGACTAGATATTCACCAACACTTTCACTTGGCATTGTAGCTGCCCTACTTAGCTATTAGCCCATTACTTAGCCTAGCCTACGAAACATTATAAGTATAGACCTATAAATTGGGCGTAAAATGTGGAAAATCGTTGGAAAAATACCATGTCAGGCTTTCTCTTGTACTAGGAAGATGTTCTAATACTATTTACACCTTATTTTTAAGTAGGATAGCCAGTATTCATATGTGAATTTGGCATGATAAAGAACAACGTTGCCATATTTGTTACTCAAGTGGCTTCTATTTACAAATGACGTCACTAAAAAACTTAAGCTTCACCTATTGCAAACGCTTAAGCTTCTTTTTATTTTCAGAAGATAAAACAAATGCAAGTAGTGATCTTGAACTATTGGGTATGCTTATTCAAATAATATAAACAAAACCTCAATTAGTCTTGACCTTGCATGTTTTTTGATAATTGTTCCATATCAGGTACTTATTTAATTACTTTAAGCTTCACAAAGGCTACTGAGTGTTCAAGGGTTAAGCCGACTTTTTTGTGATATTAAAACAATTTTCAAATGTGAGAAAATATATTCACATATATAAGTTGACCCAAAAGATGAAAGTAGAGAGTATGCACCTTTCTTCAATCAAATGAACGATTCAGGTAGGGAGTCCAGATTTTGATTTATGTTTGGTGCAAGGACTACTTAAGTAGTCTTTGGTTTGGTGTCAAAATGTCTTTGTACACTGAACGTACTACATACACCACTTTCACTACGCATCACAGTTAATCACCCCCTCTCCCTATATTATTTTGTATTTCATCCATTTTCTTTCTTGAAACGACCATACTTTTTAGTCATTTAAAATGTTTCACTTCTTTGAAATTCTTAAACAGTTCACTTTTATTTATTAAAAAAAGCTATTTTGTGCTTCAAATTGTATATATAGATTTCTTGAAAAGCGGCCACTTTTTAAATCTTAAAAATGTAATTATTGTAGGCCACACCCCAAAGAAATTGGTACATTTTTAAAGCGATAGATCTATACATTTATCGGCCACTGAATTTAATATTCCTACGGCCGATGATTATGTTTATGAAATGTAGTTTATAAAGAGAAAAGCTGTGTAGAAAATAGTCAAATTACACAAATAATATATTATTAAATATAAGTCAGGTTTACTGAAAACAAGAAAACCATATAAACAAAGTTTTTTTTACTATACTCCCTTTCTTTGTAAACTAAGTTTACCATTTCCACTTCACTACAAAACTACAATTTCGAATCGGTAATGTCGGCAAATACATACCTAATTATAACGATTGCGCATTTTTTTTACTGAATGGCTAGTAAGTTTATCTCAATAGGTGTTAATCAAGTTTTAGTTACTAATCTCAATTATTAAAACATTTGTAACAATTTCATCGTATAATTTGTTTTTATGCCGAAGGTATTTAGTTCGAATCCTGGTGAAGGCAAGGCATAATGTGTTCCCTGGTCTGGAGGGTTAGGCGAAATGTAAAAGCAGCTGGGCGTTATGCTGGCCAAACATTATTAAGTTATGCCGTGGTCACATACACTTGTAAATGCAGCTTTACATGCCCTACGGATCAAACTGATCAGACGGGATACGTTACTTTAACTTAACATGGGTTATATAGCTTAAGAATGAGTATTGTCTTGCTTCCTGCAATATGAAATTTGCATTTTTTTTTAAATTTCAGAATATTAGTGAAGTTATCACCGGAGCCAATTCACAAACCTATGTTCTGCCGAAAAATTGATGGAACTTACCAAATTGCATGTCAATCAAACTACATTGAAACGCGAAAGACATAATCGGTGTTAACCATTATTCAAAGTCAGAGGCAGAAATTGTGTTGGTAAATAATACATATTGTACACATCTGTATTATAAACACACGCACGCACACCTTTATATACATATATCTACATTCATTCACTTCCAACTGTCTTATAAATATTTTGCTTAATTAAAAATAAATGGAAACATTCTTCCCACATATGGTATTTTCCTGACTAAACCAGTAATCAGTGCCGGATCTTCAACCCCCGTGCTGGGCTGTCATCTTACCCTAACCTGTGGCGCCGAAGATGTCGGAGCGAGTTGCTCTTGGAAGAAAGACAGCTCGATCATCGCCGGCGAAGTGGAGCAAAATATTAAGCCCGACAACCTTATCTCCACTGCCGGTATGAAATACACCTTTACAGTCCAAAAGAAACATGGTCATTTTGACTTTTTAAGCCTTCGGAGTCAGTTGTAAGTAGCATTCTTATGAATATTTATTAACGTTGTTGTACACCCTCCCCCACTCCACCACATAACATTAATATGCGCTGAATCTTATGTAAAGTAAAAATAATAAAGCCACGCCTTGTGTTATGACGGTTTCGTTTTTAAAGATCTTTATCTTATCTTATACAGTACAGACGCGTCTTCTATATAGAAAATTATTGCGTCCAACGTTCATCTGGGGTTCGATTGTGTCTTGCATTTTTATAAATGTTTAAAATGATGTTAAGTTAATGTTTTTTCTGATTTGTTCAGGTAACCCATTCCATGCTCTTTTCTTTTTCACGATGGTGTCGGAAGCCTCTTCATATCCATGCGAAGAAAGTAACTGAACCATATAAGTCCTTCCTTTATTTCTTTTATGTTATCAATAATATTTTTTTTTTCTGAAATCATAGTATCAAATTGCATTATAAATTTATTATTACATTTCAGCTGGTCAAGAAATTGTCAAAGTTTCAATGCTTGTGTTGCGATTAACATTTCTGGTGTCTAAGGTCTTCGCTTAAAAATTTAATGGACAACAACAAATGATAATTTGATGATTTATCTCCCTTGATACTATATATATATATATATATATATATATATAAGTTTATATTTATTCAATAAATGTATGTCATTTATAGTTATAAATGTTTGAGCTACAGTATTAATAACAACACAGCTGGCCCATCATACATTAGCGATGCCAACTTTAAACGCTTTTCAGAAATATTGCTCACCGTTAACGTATTTCAGCCATTTAAAAAATGCTAAATTTGTTTTAAAATATATTAACTGTTAAAAGTATTGTTATCTCAGGAACTAATAATCGATTTTTATAAACTCATGTATTTTAATACATTAAATTTGTAATAATACAACATTTTTATATGTAAACTTACATTGTTTAAATGATCAATTGTCCATTTTTAATTCTTATTTATGTCAACTTTCCGTCTATTTAACTTAAACTAAAACAAGTTATTGTTTTGTTATATTTTAAATATTTTTTATTAGTTTCGTTCTCTTTTTATTGTATTTTTTGGCTTTTTAAAATTAAGAGAACGTCCATTTACAATTTGTATCTTTAATATAACAAAATATTATGATAATTTAAAGTTTGAATCGATCGATTGTTTAACAACTTTATCAGATCTACAAAGATGAAATTAAATCACGATCGATCCCATGTAACTGGAACTATCACTATGAAAATCATACATCATGTCATTTTTGATGCGACTTATGAAATAGTTTTCTTCTGTCTCTTTCTCTGGTATCGGATATACAGTGTGCAGTACATGACATCAAACTTAAGATTTTCTAGTGTAACTAATCGCAATGCAAGGCACATACATAAAAACGCAATATATATATATATATATATATATATATATATATATATATATATATATATATATATATATATATTTATATATTGATAAAAAATAAAACAATATCTTCTTATTTAATAAATATACATTTTTAATATCACTCTCTGTAAACGTAGCCTTACAAGTTATTAAAATTGCATATCTTTAAATAAGGATATACCATATAATTTTAGTTTTTTATATACTTATATATATATAGGCTAAATCTTCTTATTTAATAAATATACATTTTTAATATCACTCTCTGTAAACTTAGCCTTACAAGTTATTAAAATTGCATATCTTTAAATAAGGATATACCATATAATTTTAGTTGTTTTTATACTTATATATTTAGGCTTTATTTTGGTGTGTGTTTTTTTTTTTTTTTTTGTAAAAAAACAAATGATACAAATAAATGTGTTTTTCCATTATTTGACTGCTATTGTTACTGTATACATGTCAATTTACTGCCACTAGATGCTATCGAAACTAATCTCACTCTTTTTTACTATTTCTCTCTTTCTTTTTTGTCTTTTATTTTGATTTGTCACTGGACCTTTGACTTTATCTTGTTGTAACAAGTGATGATAGAGATTGAAAATGTACTATTTGACTGATTTTATATTTTATTATCATTATTAATAATCAATATAGACCTAATGTGATAAAAACGGTATACAAACGCTCAAAATCTGCTCACGATCTTCTTATTCCGACTTTGACCGATCGTCCCTGGCCATTTTGTATACTGGCTGGCCAAAGTCCAAATTTAAGAAAATATCGAACATTAGGTCGGTCAAATGTGAGGTGATATTAGTCATTTCGCGTTTTGGCCGGCCAGATCGCGATTCGGCTGACTTCGGGGTTTGGCCGTTAATAAACATCTCGCAAAACCATTTTTATACATATAAAATTGCGAAAGAATTAATATATCTTAAGATATTAATGACCTTCGTTATGTCTTATAAATTTAAAATTACTGTCATTTATTATTTACTGTTGTTATTTCCTTGTTTGTTTGTAATAAATTGTTTAGTCATATAAGTTTTATTTCGAAGCGTACATCCTTTACACAATCTTCTTTAGTAGGCTTTAAAAATAGTTAACAGTTATTATCTTATAAGTTTACAAACGTTCATTCTAAATAGCAGATTATTACGTTCACTAGGCCCAAAACTCCTGCAGGGCGACAGGGATCCGTCGGTGGCAGGGATAGAAGCCGCGTAGTGTCAGTTGATTGTTTTTTTGGTTGACAGTCCAATGAACTAACCGCTGGACCAGCCGGCTTCTGGTACTTAAAATGTGACGAATTTATTTCCATAAACAGAACATGTAGAAATATGAAATATCCAACAGTATATTATATATCTTGTCAAACTTAACTCGTCCAGTACATTTTGCATTTTTTTCTACCACAAAATTGAACTGTTTTCACTAACATACGATCCTGCTATACCGTCAATGTACCGTAATTGACCGCTACCGGTTGAATAAATCCATGTATGTTAATCTAAGGAAAAAAGAAAATTAATTATTCACTTATTAAAAACTCGGACTTTTTCAAATGAACTATTTCATGTAAATAAAAAAACAAGAAGTCAACTGAAATAAACTGTTAAAAAAAGTAATTAAAGGGAGATAATGAGGTAATTCTAAAATATACATTTTATCTCTTCATTATTTCCCTTACATCATAAATATTTTCCTTGCTACATTACTGACATTTACTAAACTCATTCTCGTCAGCAGTTACAGAAACATAATTAGTGGGCATAACTTTACAACTCCATCCACAGATTTGGCAGACATGGTGCTTTTTACTAGTGATTGTTAATGTATTGGCAGCTATTCATCTACGTGGATGTTACTTTGACTATATCTAGTTCAGTAAAGAGTGCATATTCATTAATATTTTGGTATCTTATAATTAATTTATTATCCAACGCTTCACACGCCAGTTGCCTTTTTTTACCTCGTATATTTTCTAGGTTAGGGATAGGTGACTGTTACATTCTTCTTATTTTTTTACCAGTTCAATAATAATTGGTGGATTCAATTTTTAATATAGTTCTGCATCGCGCTTTCATCCATATTGACATGTTCAAACATTTTTTTAAATTCAGTTTCTTTGATGTATGAGGCGTAAATAGTTCAATGAAATAGGTGTTTTCTACTCACGTTATATAATACGTTATATAACATATTTTAATTTCAGCACATCGAATAAATCTTAATAATGCCCTATTTAACAAGTGCATACGTGATACATTAGTGTATACATGAGACAAAAGTAGTACAAAACAACTGATCGCTACCAAGGTGGAACTTCAACTCCAACCCTTCTATTCATAAACAAAAAAGAAACGGATGCAATATAATAATTTACCTCAACTTTATATGGTAACTTAAAAGACAGTAAATCTTATTTATTAATGGAATATTCAGCAAAGGTCATGTGTGTAGGATGGACGATGGCAGAAAACCCAGAGATATCTTAGACTCTGAACTAGCCAGAGGAAAGAGGACTGCAGGCCGGCCCCACTTTGTTTTAGGGATGTCTGCAAGAGAGACATGTAAGCCCTAGTGTGAAGTATTAATTTAATGAGAAATATTGAGTGTAAATGTTTGGTGTGAAAAGACGGAGTGTTGTGCGGTGCAGATGTGACGGGGGTAGTATAGACGAGAGTGAGATACATAGTGATTTACAAGATGTGACGGAATAGTGTAGACGAGAGTGAGATATACATAGTGATATACAAGATGTGACGGGGGTAGTGTAGACGAGAGTGAGATATACATAGTGATATACAAGATGTGACGGGGGTAGTGTAGACAAGAGTGAGATATACATAGTGATATACAAGATGTGACGGGGGTAGTGTAGACGAGAGTGAGATATACATAGTGATATACAAGATGTGACGTGGGTAGTGTAGACGAGAGTGAGATATACATAGTGATATACAAGATGTGACGGGGGTAGTATAGACGAGAGTGAGATACACATAGTGATATACAAGATGTGACGGGGGTAGTATAGACGAGAGTGAGATACACATAGTGATATACAAGATGTGACGGGGGTAGTATAGACGAGAGTGAGATACATCGAGTGATATATAAGATGTGACGGGGGTAGTGTAGACGAGAGTGAGATACACATAGTGATATACAAGATGTGACGGGGGTAGTATAGACGAGAGTGAGATACACATAGTGATATACAAGATGTGACGGGGGTAGTATAGACGAGAGTGTGATACACATAGTGATATACAAGATGTGACGGGGGTAGTATAGACGAGAGTGAGATACACATAGTGATATACAAGATGTGACGGGGGTAGTATAGACGAGAGTGAGATACACATAGTGATATACAAGATGTGACGGGGGTAGTATAGACGAGAGTGAGATACACATAGTAATATACAAGATGTGACGTGGGTAGTATAGACGAGAGTGAGATACACATAGTGATATACAAGATGTGACGGGGGTAGTATAGACGAGAGATACACATAGTGATATACAAGATGTGACGGGGGTAGTATAGACGAGAGTGAGATACACATAGTGATATTCAAGATGTGACGGGGGTAGTATAGACGAGAGTGAGATACATCGAGTGATATACAAGATGTGATGGGGGTAGTAAAGACGAGAGTGAGATACACATAGTTATATACAAGATGTGACGGGGGTATTATAGACGAGAGTGAGATACACATAGTGATATACAAGATGTGACGGGGGTAGTATAGACGAGAGTGAGATACACATAGTGATATACAAGATGTGACGGGGGTAGTATAGACGAGAGTGAGATACACATAGTGATATACAAGATGTGACGGGGGTAGTATAGACGAGAGTGAGATACATCGAGTGATATACAAGATGTGACGGGGGTAGTATAGACGAGAGTGAGATACATCGTGTGATATACAAGATGTGACGGGGGTAGTATAGACGAGAGTGAGATACACATAGTGATATACAAGATGTGACGGGGGTAGTATAGACGAGAGTGAGATACACATAGTGATATACAAGATGTGACGGGGGTAGTATAGACGAGAGTGAGATACACATAGTGATATACAAGATGTGACGGGGGTAGTATAGACGAGAGTGAGATACACATACTGATATACAATATGTGAAGGGGGTAGTATAGACGAGAGTGAGATACACATAGTGATATATAAGATGTGACGGGGGTAGTATAGACGAGAGTGAGATACACATAGTGATATACAAGATGTGACGGGGGTAGTATAGACGAGAGTGAGATACACATAGTGATATACAAGATGTGACGGGGGTAGTATAGACGAGAGTGAGATACACATAGTGATATACAAGAGGCCTATATGTTATTGTAATAATGACATGAAGTAAAGTATAAAAAAAGACAAGAACTTAAGTATGTGTACCTATTATTATTTTCATATTAAAAAAAGTTTAATGTATGAAGTATTCTATAAGTAAATAAATAGATTATGATGTCATTTATTTGAAGATTCACGCTACTAATAATCAACGTGCAAACGTCAACTAATGAATAATAGATAACGCCTCAAGATATAAGTATGAACCATATAAAAGGACCTTAACACTTAGCCATGAACATAAACAGCTGGGAGGAACTTGCCAAGGACAGGTCCAGTTTGAAATGAGCGCTGACCTCCGGACTGGAAGCAGGAGAAAGAATCCTGCAACGGCTCGCTGACGACAAGCGCACCAGAAGGAAGGGAAGAGACCAGCCCACGACCAATTTTGTCTTCTTGTGCCAGACATGCCACAGGGACTGTCACTCGCGTGTGTGTTTGTACAGCCACAACAGAAGCTGCAAGGCCAGGAGCACACATTCCCCCAAGGGCACACCAAATCCCGTCGTCTCACGAGACTAATGGAAGCCAACAACAATGGTCAAAGGGAAATAACTTATGAATTTCTGTATGTTCCGTAATTACATAGTTCCTCTTAATAAATTAAGTTTCTTGGAAATAACATGCATAGCTTCACTAAAAGGCCAAAACAATAATACCCATAATGACAATTAAACTAAAACCAACCTTTTGCATCATTATCTTCAACCGCAGGAGAATAATGGAAGAAATATAAAATACAAATGTAGAAGAAAGAGGCTTAAACAAACAAATAAATAATTTAATAGGAAACAAAGCTCCTGGTGCAGTTAAAATACCAGGAAGACTGTTTCAATTGTAACTAAGTAACATACACTATTTAAACACACTTTAAAGTTCCCTCTAAACCAGGACAAAGTTACCAAAGATTGGAAACTACCGTTTCTAGAAATGAAAGAAAATCTGACCATGGAAACTACATAATAATTTGCATAACATGCATAATACTTAAACAAATAGAAAATATATTATATATAGATATACACGGGAATTTCAAGGCGTTGTCGGGATAAAAATGCATCAATATAATTATTATTAACTTAAAATATTTAGGAAAGTTATTTAAAAAATATATTGTAATCGGGATAAAAATAGGCATGTCTTTTTATTTAACAAAATGTTAGCATTATCCCTGAATAAGCATTATACACCGAATGAAAAAAACACACGTGTATACATAAAATATACTAAAAGCTTCCCACACGCGTAGTTACAAGGGCGATTGTACTAGCTGCTAAAGGACGGACGGATGCCGACGACGACGACGGAGCGGACACACTGCTAATATCTCGCTCACCAAACTTTTTACTTGCAGGGCTATTAGCTGACTAGCTGCCAGTGATTGATTACACGGGGCTAGTTTACTAGCAAGATAATAAACTAGCCGACTATCAGCTAGTAAACTAGGTTATTGTAATTGAGCCTTTAGACGAGCGAGTTACACGTTATTATTTTGTTTTATATTTTAATAGTTTCTGTCATTGTACATTTTCGGCTTTGCAAATCTAAGCGAACGTCCATTTACAAGTTGTATCTTTAATATACTATATATTATGAAACAAAAACACAATTTAAAGTTTGAGTCGATCGATTGTTTAATAATTTTGTCAGATTTAGACATATGAAAGACAATAATGTTCGTTTCCATGTTACTGGAACTGTTTTTAACTGCCTCTTTCTCTGTTATCGGATCTACAGTGTGTGGTACATGACATGAAACTGATGATTTTCTAGTGTAACTAATAGCAATGCAAGGCACACGCATACACATGCACTATACATACATATTTATAAAAAATGAAACCATGGATTCTTATTTAATACATATATGTTTTTAATATCACTTTCTTCACAAGTAGCCTAATAACTTATTAAAATTGCATATCTTTAAATAAGCATAATGACAACGATATTGGTGTCTTTACTTTTTTTTGGACAAAAAACAAATGATAAAAATAAAAGTGTTTTTCTATTATTTAAATGATATTGTTATTAAATACATGTCAATTTACTGCCACTAGATTGTATTAAAACTAACTAATCTCACTCTTTTTTTCTATTTCTCTCTTTCTTTTTTCTATATTTCTGTTTTGTCACTACCAAATAATTTGAGTAAGGTGGCGGTCGATATTGCTTTTCCCAAAAAATAATAATTATTGTGATCGTTTCATTAGTTTGATATTTGTATTGAACATTTACATTTTATTACATTAATTATTTAGTGTCAGTTGTTAAATATTATGTATATTAATTATGTCAGTGCAATAAATATATTATAGGAAATCTTTGGTAAAAAAAGATCTTTTTTTCGTAGGGACTTCTGCTAGACTAACCAAGTTCAGCAGATAGATGAACTGATCACTGATTTGATATGTGCATCATAATATATATATTGAGTATTATATTTAGGAGAGAATTCCTTAAACTATCTAACTAGAATACAACATGTATATGCTATTGTTCATTGTTCTTCAAAGTGTGTTTTAAATTAAGTGAAAAAACATTGATATAAGTAAACACAAATTTGTTACTTCGTGATTTCAACTTCAAGTGTGCATATGATATGCATGAAAATGTGGTGATAATAATGGAACTAAAAGTTAAAATGTTTAGCTGCCCATAGATCGCTACCATAATTACAATCCAGAATAATATGGGCACTAACAGTGGTAATAACAAAAGCGTTTCCCAACGACATGTAAGGGGTCAAGAGAGCAGCACGAAGGGCCAGAGTGTGTGTAAGAGAAAGGAGGGAACACGGAAAGTTGGCAGAAAAATGATTTAAAAATGGACGATTGATAATTTCAAAATGGTAACTTACATATAAAAATGTTGTATTATTACATAATTTAATGTGTTTAAATACAAGCGTTTATAAAAACCGATTATTAGTTCCTGGGATAACAATACTTTCAAAAGTTAATTGATTTTAAAATTAAAATTGGCCTTTCTTTAATGGCTGACAAACGTCAACGGTGGGCAAAATGTATAAAATGAGTTAAAAGTTGGAATCGCTAATGTAGATAAGGTAATGCGTTATTAACACTGCAGCTTAAACATTAAAAACTATAAAGGACATACATTTATTGAATCAAGGTATATATTGTCACATATTGGTAGCTCCAAATACTGGAACACACATTACTTATTCTTTCTCTCTCTCTCTACGCAAGATTTGTGGGCGGGACTAAGTTTTTCCATTTCCTTGACTTTTAGTAACGAATGCTAAAGATTCTTAGTAATGTTGGGATTTCACGCTTATGCCTACCTCAAATTCTCAAAATGGCTAGGAATAGTTTATTATTTCTCGAACAGGAGAGTTCTTATCATTTGTATATTGAGTTTTGTAATGATACCATTATTTTCACCCCTCCTAGTAATAGGTCTGTTCCCCGCACTACTCCGCAAGTATTTAATGATTCGCGTTGTTTTTGAAAGCAGTCAGTTTCTGCAGAGTTTTTGCAGAGAGTTAGTTTTGTAGATACTTTTCTTTGAGCTTGTTATGGTCGCTTGTGTTGGCACTATTCTATTATTGCTGTAAATACTACGTCTATTGTATATACTTTACCAACATAATTAAATTATCAACAACATTTACTCTAAAGCTTCCTCGTCAAGTTACTATTCTATTTTGTTGTTTATAATACTATTATATATCTATTTACAACTACAACGTCAAGGAAAGGAACTGTTAGAACGCAAATCTTGAGTTTGTGTTCAGGACCATAAAGAGAGATCGTGTAATACTGAAATATAAATAATGATAACCAAAGTCTACCCTATGACTAACGATAATTATCAACGATATCTACACGGCTCTGACCACAAGGGGATTGTCGACGTAACAATATATACTAGAAATAGTCCATGGGGAAACCATAAGGGTAAATAATTTTGTTTAATGTGTTTTTATTATTAACCCATATCTTGCTGGCGTCCTTATTTAAGGAAACTTAGTAAAATGCGATTTAAGACATAAAATAACGTTAATAGTTTGAAATTTTTTCATTGAATGTATGGAATATATACTGATCTATCTAATTATTATCTTCATTTGTCTGCTTTTAAATTTGTTTGCGCTCGAATCAAATTTATGTCGGGAGTTTGATAAAATTGCGGACAAAATGTCAAATCTGAAAAATTTATACTTTTTTTTGAATGAAAATGATAAAAATTGACTTGTGCCTTAACATAACTTTGTTAATTAATGTTCTTAGAAGGCATAAACATAGATATTTAGTTTAAAACAATTATAATAATTATACAGAGGTGTTTAAACCAACTGTCCTTTTTTAAACACGCCAGCTACAAAATTAATGATATCGTGACCTTAATTTAAGTTCTGATAGTGGTTTCTTTGTTAAAACATAGAACAATGTTCTTTTTATTGGATTTTTTTGGAATAAATTGTGGAGTATTTAACATCGAACATTTTTTTTTTATATTATTTTTTTATTATCGCTTGATAGTTATATTAGATCTAGGTATTTGTTTTAAGTAACCGTAGCCAACTAATATTAATTTGTTATATTTTATGTACTACATACCACCACTTGACTTGACTTGTTGTGTTCTTAAAAGTTCTTCTTCTTTTTAATTTTGTTTCATTCATTTACATGCATATATGCATTTGACTACTTCTTATTCTGATCTTAGTGCTCACGTTCTTATTTGTATGCACATTAATATATTATCTTCTCTTGTTTAGAAAATTTCTCAAACTTATGGTATTTTATTTTTCTAAAGAAAATACTTCTAGGAATTTTACTAAACGCTTATGGGGGAAGGTGTTAAGAATACGTTGTTTTTTTTCCCAAAGCTGGAAGAGTACGTCGTGATATCGTTGTCACACCATGCTTGGAGATTCACGTTTTCTATTAATCTAACAAGTAATCACGATCCCAACATCTCCGTGAAGTTGTTTCACGTAGGTTCAAATAACCAGTAGAAACCAAAAATTTTAAGACCCCGTGGTTTTGAGACAATGCTTGGGCAGGCTCGTCATAAGAGTCGTACTGACCGGTCATCTATTGTATAACTGTCATTGTGTTTTTTTATGATTTACTAGTGCAAAGTACTTTACAGGTTAGGATTAAACATTGTATTTGTATGTTGCTCAAGGGTTTAGGAATTATTTTAGCTGAAAGTTAAGTTGTTATTAAAAGGTGTTCCATAAGTGCTAAAAAAAAGAGGATATATTCCCTAGATCATTACGAACCTTATGTGCTCCGGCACGTAACACCTTGCAAGATTAGACGAGTAGAGTCCTCTAGACTGAGTCGGTCATGCCAAATATATCACAAAAATCGACCTCATATCGCGTTATTTTTAATTACTACTCTCTCGAAGAGCTCAAGAAATGGCATTCTATGCCACCCCACTTGGTTTATTTAAGTACAAGGTAAGGCCCTTCGGCAAGGAAATCGCACCATCGACGTTTAAACGTTTGATAAACTCTATTATTAGTGACATTCCATGCTGTGATGCATATCTAGACGACATAGTGATATATTGCCAGAATTGTGTCACCTATGCCCAACAACTAAGTCAGTTATTCTTTAGTTAGCTAAAGCAAACCTCACTATAAACTTAGCTAAAAGTAGTTTTGGACAAGCTACAGTTGAGTATCTAGGTCACATTGTTGGTAGTTGTTGCATTAACCCTTGGATGTAAGAATTTCTGCAATACAATAAATTCCTATCCCTTTTTTGTAGAAAACAAATTCGCAATATCTTGGGCGTGGTAGTATCTTCTAGAAAGTTGTTCCCTATTTATTCTTCTGTTGCATATCATTTAACGGAGTTATTGAAGAAACACTTTCCGTTTAAGTGGACCGAAAACTGCACTGCGTCGTTTGACAAGCTGAAAAGCCTCTTTTGCAACCCACCTGTACTAATTACTCCCAAGTTCACAGAATTATTTTGTATTGCCACGGACGTCGGTACTGGGTCAGTGTTATTTTTGATCGACCAAAACAGTGTAGAGCATCCAATCGCCTTTCGTTAAAAAAAATGTTTAGCCGTTTTGAAAAGCATTTTAAAACATTTAAATTGAAAAAGAGATGGTTGCAATCATTATTACTCTAAAACAGTTTGACTATCATATAACTGGCTCACCTCACGACATTGTCATTTATACAGATCAAAACCCCATTAAATGCGTGGCAATGTTAAAAACTAACCAGGGCCAGATTTAGACTTGATAGGGCCCTAAGCTATTTGAGATATGGGGCTCTTTATAAGCTTTTAAGTCAGTGTCAAATATGATCTTCGGATACCTAGAGGGTTACACTGAAATACAATTAAGAAGTAGGGTATAGACCTATAGATAGTGAAATAATAAACCTTTAATGCAATCGTAGGAGCGTAGAAGTCATTCATGACAGTCTTATTGTACTCGTACGGAAAAAAAAAAACAACCAATAAGCTCTAAAAATAGAGCCATCTTATTATAGTATTTGAATAAATCTTTATTTTAAAATCATTTTTTTTCATAGCTAACTTAAACATGCAAACTCGGGTAAAAAGAAACAGAAGTTCTTTTAAAATGCATAATTTACAAAGGGTTATTATCTAATCTCTTGACACATGATATAAGGATTTAGGAATTATATTAAACTAAAATATTTTCTTTCTTGCCTTTGCCAGAGCAAAGTCACTGATGACATCATCAAACGATAAACTGCGTAGTTTGTCACTTTCTATGCACATGAGACTGAGGCAACATAATTTATCTTGAGTCATTGTTGTTCTAAATTCATTTTTTAACCTCTTCAGCTGAGAAAATGATCTTTCTCCAGAGCAATTAGCAACCATCATACCAAGAAAATAATCTCAAAATCGCTTCTACATTAGGGAATGCTGAATAGACACGATCGTTAAATATTACCCTACACAGATCCTGATGTGTCAGACTGAACCATAGGCTTGACTATGTCTAACATATTGATGAAAATGCTTGATTTCTCCTTCAAGATCCATGTGCACATCTTTAGGATATGTTTGACATAAGGCACTACTTCCTTCACGGATTTCTTCTTCTGTAGCTTATAATTTGTATAAGAATGAAAACGTTTTTGCTTCATCATTGTAAACTGTGTCAGACGTAATGTCTATCAAATCATGTTTTTCATTATAGATGTTTGCATTATAATTTCAAGTAAAAGTAACAACATGTTATAATTATTTAATGGATTCACGTCGCTATTGAGAAAACCTTTTAATAGGCGACTTTATACACTCTATAAATTAAATAATACAGATTAAAAAGGACAAGTTAGGCATATAAATGATTACTTTTAAATACCGGGTACCATAAGCTTGACAGCAACAATATAAAAAAAACAACTAAATACCCAAAAAACCTACTCAATACTGTTTTATTGATACAATAAGCAAGAATATAAATTAAATACCGACAAAAAATATGTGTCACTTTAGTTTTCATTGTATTGAAATATTAGTATACGATTTTTTTTATTATGTATTCTGCTATTGTTTGTTGTTTGTTTTTTTGTTTGTTTTTTTAAAAAGTAGGCCTATATTATTGTTAATTTAATATTATTAATAACAAGTCAAAATAACACAACTGTTCGCTACATTGAAATAACCAGAAGCTTGACATCAACAATTATTATGCATATGCCGGGGTCAGGGCGATCAGAAACAATTAAAACGAACTAAAACTAAACACCCTATAAGAAACGTTGAGAACGTGAGACTCCAGTTTTTGTTTAAAATATTGTCTTTTTTTATTTCTCTATTACTATCACTAGAATATATATATATTATTAGTTTGTGTTAAAGTGCTAAAAATATGAAGTAATCAAACTTTGCTATTTTGCTGATTTTGTAATACTTTAAAAAGAAATAGTTATGAGAGAGTGCACGTATGCTCCATATAATAATAAATTAAAACACGACGAATAAAGGTTAAATAAAGAATCAAAAAGATACTAGAACATAAAAAAGAAAACTAACACTTCTGCTTCCTGCACATTATATTACTCACACCCATTTTATTATTCGCTTCATTGTTGTTGTTTTTTTTTCTTTTTTGACTTTCAATTATAAAGTAGTGAAAATGTTATGTATTCAGAGCTTGGTTTATTTATAAGTATAGACATATCTCGTTACACGTGCTTGCTATTTTCTTATATCTGGGATTCGATAGTTACTTGGAGAAATTCAAAAGTAAACAATAAAGACGAATTATTCTCTAATGGTCAAAAATACAATTGACACTGAAATGAAAAAAACAAACACTTCTGACATGAGTTTTTCATTGGCTGAATACAATTGGCGCTCTTTATTTTAGATCATAAGTAAATCTTATTAATCAATATTTTCTATACCTTAATGTAAGAAATATGCTACATTAATTGCGGAGTCTTTACATGAGAGCAGTTCCATTGTTGAAAACGTTTCATACTGATTGTTTCTGTTTCTGATTCAATTAGGTTAAATGCAATATCATGGGTTTTGACTTAAGCTCGGGGGCCATAGGGAAGACTTACTTTTAGAAGGGCGCCGTGAGAGGAACATTTTGTGAACCACTTAAGACGGACCATTATTTCATAAGGAGAAAAGGAAGGGGTGGGGAGGATCAGTTAATGTATTTAATATTTCAATAGTCTTATGCAATGTTTGAGTTCAAAGCTCTTTGCTTTAAGTTGATTGATTTAGATATGACAGATTCAGACTTGAACACAATAGTTATTATAATATAAAACATAACAACATTTTTTCAATATAATAGACTTAATATACCGATCCTTTTTGAAGGAGGCGGGGAGGGGAAAAGAGAGAGAGAGAGGGGTAGGGTTAATGGAGCAGTTACCGATATGTTATTATTGGGCAAGTTTTCTCATAACAACTATGTTTACCTGGCAGTCTTGCAAATGTGCGTCGCCAGCGGCGACAAGTTACGTGCGAAGCGGCGGCGTTAATAAAAAGAGCTCAGCAGACTGCAGTTGCACAGACACTAGACTTTTTCGGTCGTTGTCATCAGCTGTCAGGATTTCAATATCACAGTGTCTCCTAGAAGTCAAATAGGTCTACAGAATATCTGGAAGAATGTCTTCAAACATTTTGGTTATATTTTGTTTACTTTTTACAGGTAAGCATTATTTGTTTAGCGTACACTTCATACATTCTCAATTTCATTAAATCGTCTATTTTACTTAAAGTAATACACATACTATCTAGTCGTTAAAAATGTCTTACTAAATAGAATTTAAATCCAAATTTCAAATTGTTTTATGGCCTATTTTTATTTAGCATTTACAGAATAGTCGCTCATATATGTTAATAAGGAAAACGCTTCAAAAATAAAATATACACTGTTTAAGTGATTCATAATTGTACGTGATAATAGTCAAATGAAAACTGTTTTGTTTATATAAATTTACAAAACAAGTTGCATTAATCAAATTCACCACTCTAAGATTTAATAGTTGCACACATTTTTGGAGATGACCCAACGTGAAGAACGTTTTGGCGCCTCCGTTTTGGCGCGACCGTTTTGGCGCGAAGAAATAAAAACATATCACATCATTTAATAAAAAATAGTTAATAACTTCATTTCAGAAAAACAATAATTTTTGGTATATTAAATTAAAAAAAATGTATCCATTTTAAGATTTTGATACAATTGTATTCCATCTTAGGAATCACTGCACAGTAACACTTGAATAAATATTGAAACGCTAACAGTAATAAGATACGATAAGATAAGATTGCTTTATTGATCCAAATGAATGGAAAATGGACTTGATTACATAAATTCCGTCTTTCAGCATATCTAAAACAATATTAAATAACCATTTGTACTCAAACACAATAGACATTCACGCATACTATCATACCATTTATCATACAAGAAAAAAAGTAGGCCTATTATTTAGGAGTCAGCTATTGAGCCATTGTATTTCCTGGCTGACTGATGATTCTTTTGAAAGAGTCTCACTGACAGTGGAACAAAAGAGTTCCTAAATCTCTCTGTTATTGCCCTTATTGAAAGAAGCCGACCACTTCGACTAGATATTATGTAATCCAATGAATATTAAAATCACTAAATGTGTGCTTGGCAAATCACAATATATATTTATTGAAATGAGGACTAAACCTTTCTTAGTGACTTATATACAGGTCTCTCAACAAAAACTGCTTATTTGCCGCTAACAATCTTGATAACGTCAACCAAATAATTATCTCTGATATGTACGCACGATGTTGACAGGACGCTATGACCACTCCTCATTGACCATTCCAAATCAAAACAAGTTTATTTTTAACTTTTTACTACCCACGCGGTATTCTAAAACATCCATTGCTATCATCAATTCTCTGAAAATTTTGCCAACAATTTACTCTGGTTATATTTACTCTCAACTATTTTACAACAGTCATGTTATTTGAAAGGTGTGTCTACTGAGTTACTTCATGAACATTTGTAGTTATTAGAATTTTATTTAAAAACTATCACGCGTAATTTTGACATATTGGCCTAACTTTCTCGGTGCCGAGCAAAAAACAAGAACAAACAACTTCCCTATTAAAATACATATATATATAAATAGATAAATAGATATATAACCATTTTATGCCGATAAATAGATACATAATTCTTTATGCATATATACAAAAACAAAGTTTGTAAAGTTTATTTATTATTAGTTTCATTATTATACAACAAAAAAAAATAAAGTTTTCCTAAATTATTTCCTTGCGCCAAAACTTTCCGCGCCAAAACGGCTGGCACCACAACGTCCCGCGCAAAAACGGCTGCGCCAATACTGTCGCTTCAAAACGGCAGCGCCAAAACGTCACGTACCGGATCCAACGATGTGCAGCACGTCGTATCCTACGGGACTACGACCTCAAAACAAGTGCCTCTGATTTCGTGGCCAAACTCAATCTTGAACCCCCACAACACCGCCGAGCGGTATACAAAGTAACCTTGATGTACAAGATCATGAATGGCCACGTGGACATGTCCACACATTCTGGTCCCACACAACAAGTGTCTCGCTCAACATGAGGTCATCAGCTCAAACGGCGTGTTCCATACTCACGCACCGACGTTTACGAATTAATATTATTTTTTTGGTCCGGTATATATGTGTTGCTAATCACAGAAGCTGGATGGATGTATTAATCTGGATAACACCTTGTAAAATCATGAAAGTAAAATTCACTAAAGAACAGCAAAATGGTTTCAGATAGCTTTATATTTAAAACTAGAAGGTCCACAAAGTGGCCTCTAGCAAGTACTATCAAAATTTTACAAAAGGATAGGAAAAATAGTTTCTAGTAATTATGGTACTGTAAAATCCAAAATGTGTTCAGGAAACAATCCTTTATAAAGACAAAAAATGTGTCATTTCACTTATTCTTTTTATCTCTCTCGCTCTCTCTCTCTCTTACGCTCTCTCTCTCTCTCTCTCTCTCTCTCTCTCTCTCTCTCTCTCTCTCTCTGTATATATATATATATATTATTACATACGACGCGTACCTGCAGTTTTTATTCGTTGGAAACGAGTCTATGATTTAAATAAACTTGACGTGATGTCGATTTACTTTAGATTTTAGATAATATAGATATGTCCAGGTGATATATACATGCTGTACAAAAAAATAAATTCAGTTTCTATCCCATATATTTGCCAGAATGTATCCTAGCAGTTAGCTCATTAAGTTGTAAAGAAGATACTGTATAAATAATATAATATGTTTTTTCACTCAATCCCGTATATGTGTTAAATTGGATGAGCGTAGGACGCAATATTCTATTTTATAGAAGTAGCGTCTGTAATATATAAGAGAAGATAAATAAACATGTAGAAAATGGACATTTACATTTGAACATGATAAAACAACAGTCTATTTTTTCAACTTGTAAAGCAAAGAAGAACTTTATTTAATTGAAGTATCTATAGTCTAGTTTAGATACAGTGCAGAAATAAAAATAAATGGACATATAATTGCGACATGTAGACAGTGCCTTTACAAGCTTATGTGACGCCTCAGGGCAAAAGTCTTAGCACCGCCCGCTGTCATTATATAACTGCTTGTGTAGTGCTATATTTGCTACATTTAGACTACATTTGCCGCCTCCCTGTAAGTGTCACCCCAGGCATATGCCCCCCTCTGTCCCACCCTATGTGAGGGCACTGCATGTAGATCTAATATAAAATGCACAATTTACACATTCAGAATGCTAATTTTAAAACATACTTGTCTAGATGTCTAGGTGTGTCTAACTTAACATTGAATGATTTATGACTGGGCTGAAGTTTCCTCGAGGTTATTTTTTTTTTATTTATTTATTAAGGGTCCTTCCTTAACACATAGTTAAAGGGTCGTTCCTGTAATGTTGTGACAGGGGATGGCGTGGCCAACAATGAACAATGTTTTATTAGGTGCAGGATGTCGCAAGCCCAATCTGAGCGTGGACGGCTACGTGTAATGGTACTACCCCTAAGGTCACTACACACGCACAGCACTATTGACTTGTTAGTCTAAGGGCGTGATAGCCTAGTTACTCTTCAGCACTATTGAATTCGCTGCCCGATATTTATATTTGACGGACAGCAGCTTTTTATCTATATTGTTACGTCCACAATCCCCTTGTGGCCAGAGCCGTGTAGATATCATTGATAATTCTCGTTGGTCCTAGGGTAGACTTTAGTTATTATTATTTATGTTTCAGTATTACACGAACGCTCCTTGTAGTCCTGGGCACAAACTCAGCATTTGCGTTCTAACAATTCCTTTACTTGACGTTAGAGTAGTAAATATATATTATAGTATTGTAAACAACACAATAGAATAGTAACTTGAAGAGGAAGCTTCAGTGTAAATGTTGTTGATAATTTAATTCAGGTGATATGTTCCAATATATACAATATGAAGATTATGTACAGTTATAATAAAATAGTGCAAACACAAGCGTCCTCAAAAGAAATTATCTCGAAACTCACTGCCTTTCAGACAAACAAATCATTAAATACTATTAAAGTGGTGCGAGGGACAGACCTATTACTAGGAGGGGTGAAAATAATGGTATCATTAGAAAACTCATAAAAAAAAGATAGGAACTACCCTATGTAGAAATAATAAACCATTCCTAGCCATTCTGATAATTTGAGGTCAGCTGAAACACGGAATCCCAACATTACCTAGAATCTCTCGCCTTCGTTACTAAAAGTCGAGGAAAATGAAAAACTAAGCCCCGCCCACAAAATCTTGTGTAGGGAGAAAAAAAGGGGGGAATAAGCATTGTGTGTTCAAATACTTGGAACGACCAGTATATGACAATATCATCTAGAATACAAACTTGCACACCAGGAAAACACTTTAGAAAACAATGTTTATTGAGGCTGATGATTCAGTGTATTTGCACAAACAATTTACTTTTATTGATATTATTATGGCTAAATGCTCAACACACAAAGTATCTTGTCCAAAATTGTAACTACTCACAGAGACATGTGGCGGAACACTAATAATGGTCTCATACCGATTATGACTCAGTGTTGAACATCAAAGAACATCCACTAATAGCGGGGAATCTTCACATCTAACAATAGAGGGTTAATAATGTAAGTCCACTTACCAAATGTCCAAGTCCTAAATAGTAGAAAAATTGTCCCACATAAACAGCAAATGAAATAATCCAGTATCTAAGTGGCGTTGAAGCGATTTGACAACTTGGTAATTCTATCGAGACGTGCACAGTCGTCAGTCTCGTGTCGGACCAGTTATAGACTGAGGTAGACTATTGTCGAAAAGTTAGACTGGATAGACTTAGTTCGACTAAACTGACTCATACGTTCTCAACCTTTTTCGGATCACCGCCCCCTTTAACATTTTTTTTTCCGCTAACCGCCCCCCCCTTCAACTTTCTTTTAGCGCCCACTCCCCCCCCCCCTCCCGCCCATCTGGACTATAGTTTCCGCAATTTTTTTAGGGGAACTATACTTTTTATCTTATCTTATCTTATACATTACAGACGCTCCTTCTATAAAGAAGATTATTGCGTCCTACGCTCATCCGTGGTCCGAGTCTAGTCTTGCATTTTTATTAATGTTTTAAATGATGTTAGGTTATTGGTTTTCCTGGTTTGTTCAGGCAACCCATTCCATGCCCGAATGCCACTCGGGAAGAAAGAGTACTTATATGCATTTGTTCTCGCATAAGGGACAAGGAAGGTGTTTTTGTCTTTATGTTTATCTGAGCTTTGCAACAGATTGTTATTGGGTTGTATTTCTAAATTAGAGTTTAATGCCTTATGTATTATTACTACTTTACTCTTTGCCCTTCTGTCCTCTAGTGTTTCTAGGTTTAGTGATTTGACTAATGGTGTTACTCTTGTCAATTGGGAATATTCACTAGTTATAAACCTTGCAGCTCTTTTTTGAATTTGTTCTAATTTTTTAATGTTTTCTTTAGTTGATGGGTCCCATACAGATCCTGCATATTCTAGTATAGGCCTAACTAATGTGAGATAGCATTTTAGTTTTATATTCTTATTACATTTGTAAAAGTTCCTTTTTATGAATCCTAATGTTTTGTTTGATTTTTTAATTACTTCATCAATGTGAGGGTTCCAAGATAACTTATCATTTATTATTACTCCTAGATACTTAGCATTGCTAGTTTGAGTTAGTTCTTTACCATGAATGAAGTAGTTTGTTATTATTTGTTTCTTTTTCTTGGATACCCTTATTAGTTGGCATTTTTCTGGGTGAAAAGACATACTCCAGTTTGATTCCCATTTTTGTAGTTCATCTAGGTCTTTTTGTAAAAGTTCACTATCTTTTCCTGTCTTTATTATTCTACTTTATTATTATACTTTTTGTGTGATTAGTTATCTTTAAAAATAAACTGAAAAGAAAACATATTGTAAGAATAAATAGATCCAAAAATTTGCCTTTAACAAAAGGTTTAAATAAATCAATATTAATGTGAATCGTTTGCCTGGTGTGTTGCTAGCAATTTGTCTATTTTTGTTTCAATTTTTGTTGCAAAAGCCTTAGGTCTAAAAATCAGTAATATTTTTTGTATTACAAAACAGAACTTGTTCGGCATCACTATTGAACTATTTAGTTAAAGAGAGATATTTAGCCCGTTTTATTCTAGGTAATATTTTTGTTTCTTTTATAAAAAATAAATGGATTACAATTTATAACTTTAAAATGATCAAACTGTAAAATGTATTTGAAAATTATATACAAATTATATGAGTAAAGAATTTACAGGTATATTTTCAAGCATTACCATAACTACCCAGTTTGTATGATGACTACTTATCTATACTGTTTAGCAATAGTGTGGTATCGATAGCAATAAGCCAAAACACATTAAGGACATCAATATTAGCAGATGTTAGGGCGACAGTCCCTACTTCATCGACAAGTCATTGCGATTCCTATTTCTTATTTATATAATAATATGTAGGCATACTGTTTGGGGATATCATATATTTAGCAGCACTTGCGTTTACATCATATTTCATCAAAAAAATAATCGATTCAAATAGCTCAGGGGTTAAAATATATTAGGTACGTTTGTACCGCCCACTTGCCCTTCACCCCCCCCCCATCGACCCGGGAATGTCAGCGCCCCCTTAAACCTCTCAACGCCCTCCGGGGGGCGATATCGCCCCCGTTGAGAACCTATGGACTAAACGAAAAAGATAATCGTTAGACTTAAAGCTGCTGTCAGAAGAGGCGGGAATAAGGAAGAAGGTCTAGACCACTTGAACATTAAAATCCAAGTCCAGTGCTGACGTCAGCGGTCAGGTGGTTGGGACGAAATTGTGTCAGAACACGTGTCATAGGAGGAAAGGGGTGAGAATGAGCGTCTTTCGGGGTGTGGCCTCTGGTCGATACGGTCAGTCGGGGGAACAAAAGGCTGTACAGCATGTTAACACATTGGCTAATTCTCCATTGTTCCAACATATCATAAGCACGCTCGGTGAGGTCTATGTTTACACTAGCTCACAATAGTGATAATGAGATGACCGCGGCCTTCCCAGGTGGCTTATTGAGAAGGGAGAGCAGAAAGGCTTTTATATCAACACGGCAATGCAATGGGCATGCCGCCTCCCCCCACCATTCAAAAAGGGGTGGGTGGAGGAGAAACCAGCCATGTATGACCATCTAAGGGAAGTTAA
Source organism: Anisus vortex (assembly GCA_949126835.1). Classification (NCBI taxonomy): domain Eukaryota; kingdom Metazoa; phylum Mollusca; class Gastropoda; family Planorbidae; genus Anisus; species Anisus vortex. Next base: position 9,719,517 of record OX421498.1, on the reverse strand, counting down.
CAGAGCGCCTATACTACTAAGGTAGCACACCATTTAATTAACGAATTGTGTACGTATTTATTTATATATATATATATACATATATACAGAGCCGGTCTTAACGATTGCGAGGCCCTATGCGAAACCAATTGCGCGGGGCCCAGTCTGAATAGGGATAAGAATAATAAGTGAAAATAAAGATTTTTTTTAAAGAAAATGGATTCGTCTTTGCATTCTATTAATTCTTTACTAATTTCAAAATCAAAATCAAACTAACATTACTTAACGAGCTCTGCGTGTAGCGAACTCAAACATGATATCATGAAAAAAAAAATGTTCTGCATAGATAACGTTCAATATATATATATATATACTAGTGGTTATGCCCGTCAAAATGACGGAGAAAAGAATGACTACAATGTGTTTTGTTAAGAGAGAGAGACAAAAGATAACATTACAATAAAAACTGGAATGAGAACGTTTATTTTCGGTATTTAGTTTTTGTTCTTTTTAATTGCTTCTGGTGGCCCTGACCCTGGCATATGCATAAGAATTGTCGCTATTGTCAAAATTTGTTTTTTTTATATATATAACGCTCAATATATATATACATAATATATATACATAGGGGAGAGGTGGGTAATTTGTACTGCTGGATAATTCGTACCTATGCCGTTTAACATACTTTGACTGGTTGTAAATAAGATTTAAGCTCCTCAACCAATGCCGGCAAATTAATTAGGACTTCCATAGAAGAATGGCGGACATTGTCAGGGATGAAAAGCTGTAAGCACGATTTATATATTTTACACTAGTTGATGTTATTTTGACCATTGCCTTTATTCGTACTATGTAGGTCTGGTAAAAGCTAAAAGGGTTTCTAACCCAAAGGACAGTTGCAACTTGTTACGGGAAAGCGGTACTCGGAAGCGCGTCCTGGAGCAAGGATTGCCCCAGGGCTCAGCACTGTCCTGTACACTGTTTCTAGCTTTCATCAACGACCTGCCGAATTATCTTGGAAGCTCGTCGCTGCTTTTCGCGGACGATCTTATGGTATGGTCGACCGGGATGGAAGCGCCTGCTCTACAGCGGAACCTCCAGCAGGATTTGAACGCAGTAGCCTGTTACGCCAAGCTTTGGGGTATGGAAGTAAATTGCCTAGAAATAGTTTATTCGCTCTTTACCCTTGTAATCGATATCCTCAAAGAGCCGATCGAGCTGAACATTGATGGCCGCGCTCTGGCATGCGACCAGAAGCCGGTCTATCTCGGAGTGACACTGGACCGAAAGCTAAAGATGTATGACCATGTGAGGTTAGTCCAAGAGAAAGCTTCTTCTAAGCTGAACATTGTCAAGAGACTGGCCAGTACTGGCTGGGGTGCAAAGGCGAGTGTGTTGAGAAATCTTTACCTAGGAGCGGTAAGATCTCAGATCGATTATAGCCTCCCGGTGCAAGTCTATGCGTCTGATACTGCATTGAAGACGTTTGACTCTGTACAAAGTCAAGCCCTCAGACTAATATTATGTGGAACGTTCCAAACCGCCCCAACATCGGCTGTTGAAATCATGGCAAATGTGCCGCCTCTGAATGGGAGAAGGAAAAGGGCCGTTATTACTGCATAGGAGCGGTACAAACGGTTGGAGGAAAGTTCGCCCTTCAGGAAGCTCGTAGACTCCTGGGTGGGTAGAGCACGGATCTCAATGCAGTCCTTCATGCACCATGCATTGAAGCACAGCGCAGAGATCGGACTCCCGGTCGACCGCATTCCCCTGTGGACGGGAATGGAACCACCTCCTCACCTATCTCTCAACATACCAGAGATACGGACGAACCTGATGAAAACAGTCGGACCCAGCGCTTGCCTGACTGAGAGGCGCGCAGCTGCTCTAAGGACCGTACGGGCATACTCGGGATACGTTGAGGCATACACTGATGGGAGCGCGATCAGTGGGACCGAAGCGCGTTGTGGGTATGGTTCTCTTGTGTCTTACCCAAAGGCAGATGAAAAACGGGTTGAGCTAAGTGGGCCGTGTGGAGCATTCTGCATCTTTGATGCGGAGATGGAAGCCATCAGAATTGCTGCTGTGGCTATTGGGAAAACGTTCAAATAAACACCCGCTGCTCGTGCTGATGTGGTTATCTTCACTGATGCGCTTTCAGTACTCCAAGCCATTGACGGCCTGGGAACATGGCCCGATCTGCTTGTCCGACTGTTGGCTGCTATTTCCGATCTGATCCTCAGTTACGAGGTTAAGGTCATTTTGCAGTGGATTCCAGGTCATGCAGGAGTCGCTGGCAATGAGATAGTGGATGCCTTGGCCAAGAAGGGATCCCTGGTACCAACTCCGGAGGGTCCGTCCACCTTTGCGAGTGCCCGCAGATCAATACGTGAGTGGGAGTCAAGACAATGGGGCAAGAATTGGGACGAATCTGACAAGGGTCGAGGTGTGTGGCAGCAACTAAAACGGCTAAATCGAGCTGATCCGTGGTGGAAGCTCCAAAGGAGAGAACGGGCTACGATAGCCCAGTTCCGTACAGGGCACTTCGATGAAGTGAGGTTTAAAGTCTGGTAAAACATAGGTTGTTTATACTTGTTATGTGTGCTGGCTATCCAGTCTTCCTAATTAATTAGAATAATTTGATATATTATTTTGTAATGCCAACAAAAACATAGAAGTAGAAAACCATGTTTAATCTGAGTCGCCTAAATCGTTTCACACTATTGAATTGATTATATAAGAACTCTTACTAAAATATATTTATAATTTCGGAGTTTCTGGAACTGTAAAGTTACTTCTGTGCCCACGAGCCCATAAATCTGTGAAAGTGTGTAAACCACCGATACGCTTCCTTAAGAGTACACATGGAGAACAGCTGGTGTTGCGCGTCTGAGGATCATTGCATTGCTGAGAGGCTCCAAGACTCGGTGGATAGGAAGCAGTGAGTGCCTTATCGATGTACAGAGGGGTGGCTAGTTTTGGACAGGTTATTGATGTTCCCTTTCCCACTTGTTCCACCCCTTAACATAGAACATAAAAGCTGACATTTCGAGTCACAATGTTAGGAACTGGTCAGTTCTTAGCTTTTATTTTAACCTGTTTATAATATTTTCGAATTTTAACGTTCAGCTACATACACGTATTTCACAATCTCACAGTCGATTTTTACATGTTCTTTTCATAAATTAGACAAATGCATGGTCAAATGGTTTTTATCTTATTAAAAGACGGCATCTGTGGTATAAATGAAGGTTCAAAGATGTATGGGATATCCAAACCCATTTTAACACGTCATCTTCTGGGCCAAAGATGGAGTAAAGTTTAGGGGAAATCAACAAGTCTGCCACCTGAAGTCAAAGGAGATTTTGTCAAGCACATAGATCTACAAATGCTTGAGGAAATGATGTTTGGAATCACAAGGAAGGACCTGTTGTAATTAGCGTGTCAGTTAGCTGAGGCTAATAATTTGCTACATGCTTTGAGCAAAACCAAAAGAAAGGCGGGTAAGGATTGGTATAATGCATTTATGAAGCGCCACGCAAATTTAAGTTAACGCCTGTATTGCAAGAGCTTCTGGCTTTAAAAGAACAGATGTAAAATGTTTTTATGAACAGTTTCAGAATATCTTGGACCTACATTCCTTTCAGGCTAATGAAATTTACAATATGGACGAGACAAACAAGACATAGAGTAATAACAACTCTTGACATCTCTGTTTTTAAGCCTTTCAAACATATTATCAAGGTTGGCTCGTCCATGTAGGTAACCTAGGCGACCGCCTAGGGCGCACAATTTGTTCGGGGGGAGGGGCTAAAAATTGAGAAATTTATTTGGGGGGTTAAAAATATAAACTAAATTAAAATTGTGTACTTTTGCGCGCTACTAGCATAGGCAGATGAATTTCTAGGAAATGATAAGCGAAATGTATTTTATATAGTTGTCTTAGAAAATAGGAAAGTATGCCCTAACACTACTCATTTTCTCCCCGCCGAAGGCACTTTAATGAGGGCTCAGAATTTGTTTTCGCTTAGGGCGTTAACAAACCTAGAGGTGCTCCTGCATATTATGAGCAAGAGGTTGAGAAATGGTTTCGACTTATCCCTGGCAGAGAAATAACCATCTTTCAATTGTGCAGCCTCATGGGTTTAGCCTTTCCAAGGGTCGCCTCAATGTGTAATACTATAAGTGGATTTCGTAACGCTGGTATCTGGCCTTTCAATCGTGATGCTGTCGGAGACCATGAATTATCAGCATTCACCGTCTACGGTCAAACGGCTGTCATAAGTCTTAGGTTACATGCTGTCTCATCATTCATCAATTTTAATACCGGAATTCACTGAATTTGCAACATCAAACCCAGCCTAACATGAAGTATAATCCTTTGTTCAAATTAAGACATTTCTCCCTGTTACCTCATAGTCAACTTCACAGCCAGCAACTTCTGATTCCCAAAATGTAAAGGCTAAGCCACACTATACTCAAGAATCACGTTTTGACTGTAATCATGTTTCAGCGAATCACTTGAATTTGTTTCAGAGCGAATAAAAAATACGCTGTTTCACAATCAGCCATGCCACACGTAAAGCACGATTGACAGAAAAACAAAGACGCGCAATTTTATTTTCAAAAGAATCAAGAAAGTGTTGAGAGTGACTGTTCTTGACGCCCTATTTTATGTTCACGATTCATGAATTCTAGCAGTGACGACGAAGTAAATTTGGTATGTCCCACTGCGTCTGTTCTACTTAAAGCAAAAAGAAATCGAAAACGAAAATGGTGGGTTAAACCTTGGATCAAAAGAAGAAAGATTTATGGAGCTTAAATGTTATTTTAAGCAAACTGTACGATTTAATAGCAGCCATCTTTATTAACTTTTTTAACTAGGCTAATTATCACATGATCTAATTCCGCTTCCCATTGGCTGATACAGCTTGAATCAAGAATCGCGAATCGTGACTCCAAATTTTAGAACATGTTCTAAATCTGTGAATCATCGGGAATCACTACAGAAACTGACTTGTTTCGCGCTATGCCACATTAGAAACGGGGAGAATCATCGTGGTTTTTGAATTGAATCGCAGCGAATCACTGATTACACCAGTAAGCACTCACAATTTTAAAACAGTTGGGCGACGTTTTTTTAGAAGTGTTGCTGTAACTCTAAATTAACTCTTTCAGCGAATTGACTGAGATGAAAATGGACTGATCAAGGATATTGTTGTCTAGCTGATTCGCTAATGGCCCATATTATGAATTATATGTGCCAACATTTTAGTGAATATGAAGGGCTGACAAAGAAATTATTTGCTCTGATATGCCACCTCAAATAAGATACAACAACTTTTCAGAGATACTCCAGGACATGTTCAGCCCACTATGCCTGGAGAGTTGGAACTAATTGCAACGAACAAATGTTTAATAGTTCATAACAAAACAAACAGTTCTGTATTAAAGTATATCATGTAAGAATATTCATCTTTAACTTCAGTTGTTCTCTTGTTCACTAAGATTGGGGAGGTTGTAGGTCACTATGACTAATTAGTTCTATCCGTGGGAACAAGATAAAACAGCCCTATATCATTACTTTTGTGTGAGACAATTATCATCAATACCAGTGCCAGTTACTAGGCATTGACAAAGATAAAGGAAACAAGAAAGCTCTGAAAAGTTGACATCAAGGCCTTATAAACGATAGTTTTTTTAGATAGTATATTATTGTTAATTTAATAGGCTATTATTAATAACAAGTCAAGTCAACACAACTGTTCGCTACGTTTTAATACCAGAAGCTCGATGGTAACAATTCTTATGCATATGCCAGGTTCAGTGCGACCAGAAACAAAGAACAAAAACTAAATACCGAAAAGAAACGTTCATTGTCTTTATTGTAATAGTCTCTTATCTTTCTCCCTTATCAAGATACATTGTAATCATTCATTTTTCCGTCATTTTAACGGGCATAACATATTTGTTTATGAATGTATAATTATTCAATTATTTTATTCGCATACCTCTTGAATCCCACAAGGTTGTATAAGTATTAGTATTTGCGATATATCTGTAGATATTTAGATTTGATTGACTCGTATAAAACTTAGGCTGTACTTGTAAATATTATTAATATAGTTAGGTAGTAATATACCTTAATGTAAAAATAAACAATCTTGATTGAAATAGTATCAACGCTTTATTCCGAACAAGATGAAATATGAATGACACAGCAAAAACAATATGCATGTATCAATGGCAGACAATCAACTTCATCAGTTGAGATTTCCTGAATACGATATACTAGGAAGTAATGATATATATTTGAGTGAGTGGTCAACAAGGGGTCTTCATACTGCAACGCCCAAACTAGAACACTTTAACGATCTCAAGATCCCGTGCGACACATGACGCGTTATCATCTGATGACGTATTGTCTAGACATAAATGAACGTTTTATTCTTAAGTACGGAAAAAAATTTGGTGTCAAGATTTTACTTAACTTTAATTAATATTAATAGAACCAATATATGTACGGAAATAAAACTACTTTCCTTTACGTAACAATATATATTAAAACTTTTTTTATTCCATGGCGTTTCTGAAAGAGAAGCAGCGCATCAGAAAATTACTCCCAACATAAACTTCATTAAAGGTGGCTCAAATACAGATTGGCTATTCTAACATTTATTATATTGTTATATTATTATAGTGTCAGTTTTAGAGTCGGTGTTTGGAGCCACTTGTACCAATTATGATACATGTATAGTCTCGACTCACACAACTGGATCTTGTGATTCAACATCAAAAAATTGTACTTGTGATAGTTCTTCTTCAGCTATACGTACTGGATGTGGAAGTAAGACGTTTGTTTCATGCTGCTCATACTTTACATACCACTTAGATCTCTGTACAAAGCATTTATATATATATAAATATCGTAAAATACAATTAATGACCAATTATGCCTACTTTACTTTCATATCATAACGGGTTCAAAATAAATAATGTGTATTTATTTATTTATTTCCTTAGCAGTCATTGTTTTGCTAACTGTTTTACTTAATTAGGTAAGTTGACCAAGCCTAAAATAGTACCACCGCCACGTTACAGTACTGTCGTGTTGGAAGGAAAGAGTGCCACATTGATATGCTCTTCGCCAGATGGCGCCACACTATTTGAATGGACTCTTAACGGCACTGTTATACGTGGAGCCAATGTCACGACGTACACTATTGCAGCTGCATCAACTTCAGATGTTGGCATTTACAAGTAAAATACGTTTATTTTTATTTCAAAGATAATATATTTTACTATTTTTATACAAATTAACATTTGATAATGATTAAATGTCAGAAACTGTAAATGTAAAAAAAAAAATATAAAAAAAATAAAAAAAAATTAAAAAAAAGTATGTTCTTAATTTCTAAGATATAATAACAAATTTAAAATGGCAGTTGAGCATAAATAAGTTAGACGAAATTAATAAAGTATCCTTTCTCAGATGCCTAGCCTGATGGAGCACGTGGTACATCCGTTTATTCTAAGAACTTTTTCTAAAATATGTGGCATTTAAACAAAAAAATAGATGTTGCATTTTTAAAGATAAATAGTAGGGCATTTCCTATAACTTATAACAATACGGCTTTTTTTTTTAGATAAAACGTGAGGCCATTTTTAACCTTGAAAAAGGTGGACATTTTAAATGTAAAGACACGAAACCTTTACATATATAAAAAATGGGTCTTTTTCAAGAATAAACAGTGGTCTAAACTAAATGGAATGGACATAAAAAGAAAACAAGAAGTGAAGGTATGCAAAAAAATCAAGCATGTGAAATAGGATGCATAATTTTCATTTATCACGACGTCATCTACGTCAGACGAAACAAAACGCTCAATGAATCTTGAAGCTATAACATTACGCCTCCAAAGGCTGTCGGGACTGCTCTGAAAGTGAAGTTGTCTTCGACAGAAAACATATTACTTCAAGATACTCCAACATGGAAGACACATGCGTGCACAGTCTGCGTAAGACTCCATGCATTCATTGACTCAGCATAGGAATAAAATCCCAAAAGATGAAACTGGGCATCAATTCCATATTCTACTTTGAGTACAAAAGTAAAATCTTTTTTTTTTGTAACTGGACGCAGTAAATGTTATTGTACAAAAAATATAATACATTATAAACGGATCAACTTAATGTTATAAATTCACGCAATCAAACTTTGTTTGCTGGTAATTTTAAAAAAACTATACAAATTAAAGCACAAGTTAGCTAATATAATATGAATTTACTTACTAACAATGTAATAAACCTAATATAATAATCCAAAATAAACATAGAAATATAATATTTCTAAGCAAAAGTGTAAAAATGTTTTTTTAAGTAAAACTGCTGTATAGAAGAAATGCAATATTTATTAAATGTTTTAAATAATCATATATTTTGCGTGATGTGAACATTTGCAATTGTAATAGAAACATAAAGCTAAAATGCTACCTAACATTACTAAGACCTATATTAAAATATGAAATGCCAGCAAGACTGCTTAAAGAACTAACTAATGAAATATCTCCAATCTTTAAAATACTTTTCAGGCATCCCTAAACCAGGGCAAAGTGCACAAAGATTGGAAATTAGCCAATGTAACCCCCCTTTTCAAAAAAGGAGATATATCTAACCCCGGAAATTATAGACATGTTTCCATAACAAACATAACATGTAAATTTCTTGAACATATATTATATAGTAGTATAGTCAATCCTCTAGAAAAAACCTATGCCCACACCAACATGGCTTCAGGAAAAATAGATCATGTGAGACTCAATAAATAGGTTTAATACATTAGATGTGTAAGAGATTAGATAATAACAACTAAATTGATGCTATATTACTAGATTTTTCAAAAGCATTCGTAAAAATTGTATTATTCTACTAAAAAAACTGAAATATGTTGGCATCTCTGGTCCCTTACCTCAGTGGATTCAGGACTTTTAGGCATAGAAAAAATAGTGATAATTAATGGCACTAGGTCATAATCTAACTCAAACTAACAATGCTAAGTATCTAGGAGTAATAATAAATGATAAGTTATCTTGGAAACCTCATATTGGTGAAGCAATTAAAACATAAAACAAAACATTATGATTCATAAAAAGGAACTTTTACAAATGTAATAAGAATATAAATTAAAATTATATCTCACATTAGTTACGCCTATACTATAATATGCAGCATCTGTATGGGACCCATCAAGTACAGAAAACATTACAAAATTAGAACAAATTAAAAAAAAAGAGCTGCAAGGTTCATAACTAGTGAATATTCCCAATTAACAAGAGTAAAACCATTAGACAAATCACTAAACCTAGAAACAGTAGAGGACAGAAGGGCAAAGAGTAAAGTAGTAATAATACACAAGGCATTAAACTCTAATTTAGAAATACAACAAATTAACAACCTGTTGCAAAGCTCAGATAAACATAAATACATACACACTTCATTGTCCCTTATGCGAGAAAAAATGCATATAAGTACTCTTTCTACCCGAGTGGCATTCGGGCATGGAATGGGTTGCCTGAACAAACCAGGAAAACCAGTAACTTAACATCATTTAAAACATTAATAAAAATGCAAGACTAGACTCGGACCACGGATGAGTGTAGAATGCAATAATCTTCCCTATAGAAGGAGCGTCTGTAATGTATATTATAAGATAAGAATATATATGGGACCTATAAACTACTATTTTTTTTTAAACACATACAAATCCAGAAAAAAGAGCTGTAAGGCTTATTACTAGTTAATATTGACAATTACAAAGTTGTAAGCCTTTATGATAAACAATATTTTCTTGTTCAAAAACATACGTAATTTAGATGTTTATAAATTTAGTTATGTTTACAACTAAACAAATATGCTATGCTTCAAAATTCGTTTTTTAAAACTGCTTTAAGCTTAGTTTTGAAAAGACAAGGCCAGTTTATGAACTATTTTATTGTTTATCTCTTTTAATTATATATTTATATTTATATTATAACCTCAATAGGTCTGCTTTATCATGTAAGCTGTAATGTAGACCTTTATAGCGTAAGTGTCATAATGGTAACATAATGTAAAGAGGATGACAAAAAAAAACAGTATATGGACACGGCGACAGGTGGAAATAATGTCACGGCGACAGGTGATATTAAGGTCAAGGCGACAATGCTAGAAACATTAGCAAGATAGTCAGACATTGCGCTGGACAGTAGAACAGAAGTCAAACATCCCATCTTAACAGATATAGTCATCTCATCATACCCCTAAATAAACACTCAAAGCAACAGCTAGCAAGCCTAAAAGAAATCACTTTACTAGAACATGCAATATACTACCCAATTAATAAGCTACACACATCAACATGGTGACCAGAACACATTAGCGTATTAGGCAACGAAAAAGCAGACAAGTTGACAGTACTGAAAAAAGCTCACAGCTTCAACAGAGTACGAACTATGCTCTAAAACAATCAACTTCAAGGGAGACTTGCTAAATCAATGGGCATCTGAAAAACGGAAATATCTATGTACAAAGAAATAAACATGCTGAACAAGCAAGTCGACGCTAAACTCTTTCCTCTAAAAGTACAATGCACTATATTTCAATTTAAAAACAAGCCAATTTACCCGTAACTAGCACCTAACCCTTACAGTCCCGGGCGCGTACACAGCGGGAATGAAGATCATAGATAGAAAGTAGGTCGGTACAGGAAGGGTTAAACAGGATAAAGTCAATACACTCACATAACTGTAGATAATGACATAAAACAAAGAAAACAGTACAACACTTTCTACCAGAATATGCAAAGCTAAACAGCGTTAGACATGCATTACCACCTTCCGTCCTCAAACAACCATTACAAACACACTATACTGAACAAATAAACATTCATAAATAACATCAACATATATAATTACCGTGAGTTTGTTTATATGTTTGTTTATATATATATATATATATATATTTATATATATGTTTGTTCGCTATAGGCTCCTAAGCCGTTTGACTATTCGGGCCAAAAATTAAATGTATAAATTGGAAACGTCCTCCAAAAGATAATTTTATTTTATCACTTATAATCATAAATGTGTTGATTTAAAAAATCCAAAATGTCATATCCATCTATGCAAATAAATATAACGGTACATATCAAATGGCCATTTCCGTTCATTTACTATATTGAACGCGACATTCACTATGTTGAACGCGAGGGTCTTTCCGGGTTTTCCCAATTCTACTGTTGTTTTTTTAATGTGGCGAGACCTTTTTTAAAAGCTACGCACTGCAATTTGGCTTAGAGAGTTTCAATGGTTTACTTTAAAGAAAATACTAGCGTATGACGTAATGTCTATGAAATTATTTTTTCATTATTGATGTTTGCATTATCCTTTTAAGTAAAAGTAACCAAATGTTTTAATTATTTAATGGATTTACGTTGTTATTGGAGAATATCCTTTAAAAGGCGACTTTATACACCCTATAAATTAAATGATACGAATTATAAAAAAACAAATTAGGCTTATAAATGATTACTTTAAAATACCGGGTACCATAAGTTTGACAGCAACAATATAAAATAAAAACTAAATACCGAAAGAAACATTATCAATACTGTTTTATTGATACAATAAGCAAGAACAAAAATTAAATACCGAAAAAATCTTTCTCACTTTAGTTTTTATTTCATTGAAATATTATTTTCTATTTTTTAAAAATATTTTTTACCTTTTTTATTGTTTTGTATTTATGTTTTTTTTTTTCAGATTGTATATTATTTTTAATTTAATATAATTAATAACAAGTCAAGTCAACACAACTGTTCGCTACATTTTAATATCGAATTTAAAAGTCTCTTTAAAAAACCCGGACTAGCCTTTCGGCTCTTGTGTCCAGGGCGTAACGCTTAGGATTGAGCAATCTCTGTCCAGGCTCCAGCCACCCAACGACACGCCCAAGGCGTGGCGTGCCGTGTAACGGGGAAGGTTTCCGCAGCCCAGCGATCGTTCACTGCGGTTCCCCTAAGGATCATTATCGTAGTGGCTCGCCCGTATACCTGCACTGTCACCCGGTAGCACAAATCCTATACTATAGGTACATGCATCCAGGCACCAGGTGGTTCTTGAGACGGGATTGCAGCGTCCATTGCTTCCTCCCCCTGTGCCCCATGCGTTCGCCCGCCAGTGTATTCTTAATGGGAATGTATCGGCGGTTTACACACTACGCCAGTCCTTGAGGCCACAATTCTTATGCATATGTCAAGTTCAGGTCGACCAGAAACAAAAAAAAAAATAACAAAAACTAAATACAGAAAGAAACATTCTCAACACTGTTTTATTAATACAATAAGCAAGAACAAAAATTAAATACCGAAAAAATCGTTATCACTTTAGTTTGTATTGTATTGAAATATTATTTTCTACGCTTTTTTTATTATTTACCTTTTATTGTTTGGTATTGTGTTTTTTTTTTCTTTTAGATAGTATATTATTGTTAATTTAATAGGCTATTTTTAATAACAAGTCAAGTCAACACAACTGTTTGCTACGTTATAATATCAGACGCTTGACAGTAACAATTATTATGCATATGCCAGGGTCAGAAACAATTAAAAAGAACAAAAACTAAATACCGAAAAGAAACGTTCATTTTAATAGTCTCTTTTCTTTCTCTCTTAACATTAATATTAACTTAACTTAACTAATATTGTAATATTGTAGTCGTTCGTTTCTCCGTCATTTTGACGGGCATAACCACTAGTTCATAAATAACATCTTAAGATGCCTTCGAATTCAAGGCAAAAATGTGATCTTACTACAACTACCGTTCATATTAAAATAATATATATATATAGATTTAGAGAGAGATTGTATTAACTCATTTATGTAAAACGTGTACTATATGTTTTTAAGATGCAAGGCAAAAGTCTCTGAAAATAGCAACCTGGATTCAGATCTAAGTGATCCCCTTCAAATTGATATTTTTCTGAAAACTGGTAAGCTATTTACGGATTTAAATGGATATTTAAATGTAGAACATCTATTAAGAAAATAAGCAACATAGGATTATTGGTTACCTTACTTAACGTGTGCGGAATTACTACTTCTAGACAATGCGTATCGTTTGACTCTCAGCGGAACAAGTTCTTTCTATAGCCAATATAAGGGCTATCCACATACATTACGAAGGCACAGCTAATAATATTTTTTATATATTTTATAAACACCTCACCCTGCTGCACCGGTGCATTTCGGGAAATCCCCTCCTTACTTTAATTTTAATTAGCATATTTCTCTCCCTCCCCATCTCCAATTATGTTTGTACAATTTATTTTTAGCCATAGTCATAGCGTATTTGCTTTATTATTTAAATTTTCCTTATTTCGAGTATGCTTAAGTTGAAATTTATTAAATAAACTACAATTGAACATTCAAAATATATTGTCTAGAACACTGCACCAGAATAATTAATACAATATGATAATTTAAGTGACATTATTATTATTTCAAGAAATGAAAGTATGAATCAGTCAGATATGGATATGTCTTACTGAATTTAGTAATATATGCACATTCTGGTCAGAATCAAATGTTCATTCCTTTGAATTAAAATAAAAACATAATTTGTTTTGCCATTATAACCAATCGTTGCACGTTTGTCCGCAATATGTTGGTATCTTAAAGCCGCTAAGATTCTTACGTGACTTCAAATCTAATAAATACTCGATTAGTTTTAGTAAGTGCAACAATGTGAACATTTCTCGTTAGCTATTGCCTGTCCGTGAAAAAGTAATTTATTTGAAATCTAATGTGAGTGATTTTAAAAAGTATTCTGTTCGAATAGTTTGTTCATTTTTCATTGTTAACGTGTAGTATTAATGGATACACCGGTCAGTCTGACCTTACGTACGCGATTTATTATGTTTTCAATGCACCCATAATGATTTCAAATAATTATCTATTAACACAGATAAAACCATTTCCAATGGCCCCACAATATTTGTGCCTACAACTACTGTGTTCAATGGGAAATCCGTACCCATCAGTTGTATTAACATACCTATGGGTTACGACACAGCCAAGGTAGAAATTAGGGTAAGAAATGTTTTTCATCATCCGAAAAAATTAAAATAATTATCTTAGAATATGATATAGAAAGAGATATTGCATTTTTTAATAATACGTAAATAGTTGATGATATAATATATCAAAACAAATTGACAAATTAATGATATTCTTGTTAAATGTCAATATACTAAGTAAATAGAATATGAATACTGTCACGACCTCCTATAATTCATTATATGATATGACTATTTACTTCTATAGTCATGATTGGCTTAATTAGGTCCTAGATCTTAATTATTGCATAGAAATACAATACAATTAAAACATTTACACATAAGTAAAGGAAGCAACAAACACCTGCTGTTTGAATATAAGAACTATATACTATTCTAGGTTTATTGAAAGTAAATTAAAAAAAATGTCATTAGTATTGTTTTAAAATATACATTTTTATCAAATAGAATTAAACAAAGAGAATTGCAACTAATAGAAAATGCATGGCGTTATAAGACACTATAATATATCGTCTTATTGTTAGAAGCCGTAAACTGAAAGGAAAATGTAACCGCAAAAAACATTTTATGAAAGAACATAAAAGTACTACAACTAAAACAAACAAAATATAATAATACTTCTTAAGCGTAACAGACTATATTTCTATAAAGAGGATTAATGCGTCCTACGCTGTTCCGTTATCTGAGTCTAGTTCTTCATTTTTATTAGTGTTTTAAATTATGTTACATTACTGGTTTTCCTGATTTGTTCAGGCAACCCATTCCGCTGCCCTGATGCGACTCGAGAATAAAGAGTACTTATATGCATTTGTTCTCGCATAAGGAATAAGGAAAGTGTTTTGTTTTTTTTGTCTTTATGTTTATCTGAGGACTGCAACAGGCCTAGCATTTAAATGCAAATAATGTTATTATATAAAAAATATATCTCAGAACGATAATAATTTACACAATCACAAAACAAATGATTAAAAAAGGGACAAAACCTTGTATAAGTTTAAAGAATAAAACACTAAATGTCTCAAAGTAAACAAATCTATTAACACAATAGTTACAACAAAACTACCAACTCCAGATAATGACTCAACATTAAAATAATGTTTGGAATCGGAGAGGCATTACGCTCCAAACCACATTAAAGTTTATGCAGCTGCCGTTCTACCAATCCTTCTATATGCATTTACACCCAACTGGCAAAAGCCCATCTCAGATGGGCAGGCCATGCTGTGCGCATGCCAGAAGAACGACTAGCCACAAATATATTCCTTGGCAAACTAGTCGTAGGAAAGCGATTTCGAGATAGCCAGAAGAAGAGGTATATAAACACTCTGAAGGCCTCCCTAAAAACATGGAACTCGACCCAAACAACCGGGAAAGACTGGCTGAGGACCGATCCTCTTGTCAAAACATGACATTATATGGAGCAGCAGCTCATGAGATAAAATCGCGAAGAGTCGCAACTGCAAAAAGTCAACTTAGAAAGTCCAGAAAAGACAGCCCCGCTACAACCGGCCAGTAGGCCTCGCATCCATGCCCTTTCTGCGGCAATTTTTTTTTTCCGGGCAGGAATAGGTCTCACAAGCCATCATCGTACCCTTAAGCAGCTATGACGCTGACAATTGATGGTCTTCATCGGAAGCGATAAACAAGGATCATCATCATCAATTCCACATCGTCAGGCAGTTGATATTCATCAACTAAATTGACTCGAACACAAATGGACAATGGGCTTTATAAAATATATATACTAAAATAAGAATTAGATTTATACATTAACAGACTAAAGAAACTAGAACAAGATTATGTAATGGCATAAATTTACTAAATTAGCTAGAATAAAAGTTGCAATGTGACTTTAATCAACTAAATTAGCTAGAATAAGAATTGCACAGTGACTTTAATCAAGTAAATTAGCTAGAATAAGAATTGCATAACGACTTTAATCAACTAAATTAGTTAGTATAAGAGTTATATTGTGATTTTAATAAACTAAAATAGTTAGAATAATAATTACATATTGACTTTATTAATCAACAAAATGTATTATAACTCTAATATCAATTATATAAAACTTGAACAATTTTGTACGTTGAGGTTCATGTAAACGAAATTAACTAGAACAAGAAAAGAATATTCAAATTTAACAACTAATTTAACTAGATCATGATAAGGACAATGAGTTTAAACAATTGTAAGCTAAATATAACCTATTTGTACATTATGTGTTGACGCTGAGGACCGAACCAGCCTCTTTCAAACCCATTTAGGCACACATCATAATGTGTGCAGTTATTCTCATTACAAAGACATTTTAACAGACACAACCATCCAAACCAGTTATTGGGACACGACGCTGTTATATAAAAAAAATGCTTTATGTATGAACTAAGCTTAAAGTATATAGGCCTCTTCTTGTTGTCTCAAATGAATATTTAACACGAACATAAGAAGCTTAGACAAAAACACATTCATCAATGTCAGTTAGTTACATGTAGCTGTTAGGAAAGATTAATGAGTTAAAATAGTGTCACGTTGCTTATCAGCCCTTTTTTGTTCTTTATTTGCAGAAACTATTTGTGGCGTTAGAAACGGGTTTAGATAAATAAACAGCCATTTTTTATTTATTCATATTATTGTACAAAATGGTTTAGATAACTAAAGGTATGTAGACTTATAAGTTTAAGGACGTTCCTTCTAGATAGAAGATTATTACGTCCACTAGGCCCAAAACTCCTGCAGGACCACAGGGATCCGTCGGTGGCAGGGATATAACCCGCGACAAGTCAGTTGGAATTTGGTTGATAGTCCGGTGAACTAACTGCTGGACCAGCCGGCTTCAAAATGTTTATGTCAACTCTAGAATAATAAGATACAATTTATTTATTGATCAAAACAAATGGACATTTTTCTTCATTACAGATGCTTTATCTTTCAGCAAATTTTAAAACAATATAAAATAATTCTTTGTACTCAAGCACATACATATAATTTCCGGTATAATAATATACATGCAAGCACACAATCAAACAATTTATCATACAAGAATATGTTCATTAGTAGTCAGATTTTGTATTATGGCTGACTTAAGTATTAAAGATATATATGTTTAAGATATATAAACTCACTGTTAGATTATATATATATTTTTCTGTATTTATAAAACTTTAAAAAAAAATACACAAAGACTACTTAATATTGCTTGATATTGGATTATTGTTGTGTTTACTACGGTCCAAAAGTCATTTTTAAACACTGAATACCAGTATTTTTACTTCTAAAGACTAAAACTCTAATGGTACTTTTCTTGCTTTCTGCTTAGCCAATTCTTGTATGAGGGCTTTTGAGGCGATCTGTCTTGCTATCTCACATTCAATAGGAATTTTAGCCAGACCCCGTCAGATTCTCCTGACACATTGTACCACACAGAGAGTTTTTAATTTTGAAAAACTAGCTACGGAATATAACAACATAAGCAAAATACGAAGAGCTAGACCAATGTTAGATTATGTTGGTAAATGTAGTTTAATACTTCTTCAGGGTTCGATACTGAGTCATGGAGATGATGAGAAATTGCTCATATTTCAGAACACTATCGTACGAAAGCAATGCCAGATTCATTCAAACCAGATTTTTTTTTCAATTGTTAGGCTAATGTTTTTTCCCAGTTTTTGCACATCGACTTAACCTCTAATGTAGTCTTGTTTTTAAGGTCAGGAATGTTGTCCAAAAATCCAAATACACCGGCACTTTATTTAACTGGAATTTTTTTTTTTTAATACATAAACAGCTGTGTTTAAAGCAGCAACATAAAAGTGGAAACTTTCTGAGGGATCACCTGCAATATTTACAGATTCATATGTTGATTCGTAATCAACCATGTTCTTCTTTTTTTTTTAATTCGGACCTTCTCTTTCTTAAATAATGGTTATATTACATGCATCTTCTTCTGCTACTTCATTAGCATCAGACATAACTCTATTGAACTCTAAATCCTTTCTAGCTGTAACCAAAAACTCCTCGGTATTTTCAGGTGACTTACAGCTCTCTGGAAACTCAAGTCCTTTTCTTGCAGTATTTTACGAGTTCTGTTTACTTGTAATAAAACATATTGTACTATGTGACGAGTGCTACAATAAACAATAAGTATGAGATATAGTTAAGTAACCCAAGTGCTTCAACCTTTGCAATACTGCCACTAGATCCAATTAGTGTCTTCAGAAATATCTTCCAAAGTGTCACAAACATGAGATAACTGGTACCGCAGAGTTGTTAGTGTATCAATTCGACTGGACCATCTTGTTTTCGTAATTAACAGTCTGAAAATACACGGTCACGTCACTTCACTATGATATTCTGCTGCCGCATCGCATGCAGTGTGTTGCCGGGGGAAGTGAGGTGTTGCCTTTTTGCACTCCCTTACGCACAGCGAGGTTGCCAAACTAAGTAGCCTTCTATTAGGGCATAGTTTCCTATTTTCTTAAATAAAATACCCTTCGCCTTTTACCGCCTAGTAATTCATCGGCCTATGCTAGTAACGCGCAAATACACTAAATGTTTATTTAGTATATATTTCTCAATCCCCAATTTAAAAAAAAAAATCCTCAATTTTGCGCCCACCAAAATTTTGCGCCCTAGGCGACCGCCTAGTACGTCTCTATATTGATGAGCCAGCCCTGATAGCTAAGGTAATCCACAATAAACAAATGTATAATATTATATCAGTATAATTGGACCAGCCGAAACGCGACTATTCAGGTCTACGTTTTTAGGCTCCAATGCAGTTTTCATTCTACCTTAGGCTAAAGTGCCTTCTGTATTGGGGGGGGGGGAGTAGGGGGTGATTAACCACGTGTCTTTAATGATGAGTCACTGGTAGGGGGAATGGGGGTGTAAAAGGGAGGTGGTCTTTGATACACTCCAGTCGGCATACAGAGGAAGAATACATAATATTATGTGTCAATTGACCAGGTTAGCCACTTGCGTAGGCTGTGGTCTAACAGGTAAATGTTATCTACTAGACCTGACCGGTTGAGGAGGGGGATCAAGGGGAGGGGTTACTCTTTGACGAGGGGAGGGGTCATTAAATAATTAGAACATTATCGGTAACACATTTATTGGTTTTATTTCATGAATACATTTACCAATTTCCAATGTGCATTTTCTTGTCAATAAATTGGGTGTTTTAACTTGTATTTTGTTAACTTCTAATGTATATATATATATGCAGAACGACATGATGATGCCCATGACGTCACCTCTCACAATAGATAGCTTGAACGGAGGGAGTCGCGTGAAATGTAACTTGATTGATGCGCCGACGTCACACGATAAAACGATATACGGTACTTTTACAAATTTACCTACAATCGTAGGTAAGTAATGAAAACTTGTTATTCATATTTTTTTTTAAATGTTCCTTTCCTCCTAATGTGTGTATTTCTATATCTCTTTACATATAAAATGTATCTAGGCAATCCTTATAAAGAGGTATTATCAATAATGAAGTCATATCTTATTTTATATAATGTGTTACAGATGCTCCTTTTTTTACAGAAGATTATTGCGTCCTTCGATTTTTTGTTATTAATACTTATCTATCATTCTGATGACGTTTTTTAAATGGTGATAAGTTGTTGGTTTTCCTAATTTTTGTATGCAACCCATTCCATGCCCGGATGCCACTTGGAAGGAAAGAGAACGTGTTTGCTTTTATTACTGCATATATTTTCATATGATAGAGAATATCGCAGTGAAGTCAGATAGCATATATTTGTTGTTAACTTTATAATTAAATGCATATACTTTTATTAGAGTTTACAAATAAAATTATGACTGATTTTTTTTTTTTTGCAGCCAATTAAGTACCGGTATGTTATATTGGATATTAGTTTAATTGTAATAAGGATTTTCTGGTAGTGAAAAGTAGCCATTTTTTTTTCGTAAAAGGGTCTTCGATTCGTAAAATGAACGAAAATGTTAGGAACTATTCCAAAAGCTACGATGGAATCGATGCATAAATTGAATTATATTTTATTGATTTTGATGAAATTCTCCAAAGTAAAAAGTGTATTGATTTCATATTTGTTTTATTTTAAATGATTTAGTTTTCAAAATATTAAATTAGGTCAAAAAGGCGATGAAATGGTTTAATAAATTAGCTTAGCCTTTGTTGTTATCAATATCATCGTTTTCGAAAGATGGGCGTGGCTAATGATCGTCCTTATTTTAGTTCTTATTTAAATAAATGTGTATTTAAATGTGTTTATTTTGCCGGCCTAGGTTATAACTAGTATATTTTCATCATAATTTAATAAAAATGTGATAGTTAAACCACATTTAGTATTTATTTTCATTTTTTTTAACTGGGTGGGTGCGAACTAGGTTCACTGAGTCCTATATCGGACTGTACCCTGACTTTTTTAAAAATATTATAGGAGACTAATACTTCCTAATATACTTTTTCTATATACATTTCTTTAATTTAATACATATATGTCTAAAATAAAAGTTTTTTTTTTTTTATTTTAATTAGATGTTTTCTGCTTAGATGGGTTTTAAATTAATGAAAATATTTTTTCCAAGTTTTTGTAAAAAAAATTGCTTTGTATTTATTTAATTTTTACATTTTATATTTTAGATATTAAACAATTAATATGTTTTTTCTAGTTCCCCAAACTATTAGCTTTAATAAAATATATAGGTGTATATATATAATGTAAAAATATCATAAAAGAAAACAAAATAAAAGCAAGAGGTTTTGAATTCTTAATGCACGTCAGTTTTAGCTACACTTTTTAATGCATTTGTGTGAAAATAGGTCAGCGCTTTGGGGGTTTTAAAGAAAAAAGGTAGCAAAATTACGGTATATTCAAAACAATGCCGCCCGCCCGATCATACGTGAGACAAGGCGCGATTCTGTGACAGTTCTACTGCGTTAGCTCCAATTGGCTCCCTGTGAAAGCCAGCATTGAATAATATAAAGGGTCGCAACTTTGCCAACATTGAGAAGCCGTCCTATCTCAAGGAACTAATTAAATCATATGTTCTACAAAGAAAACTTCGTTCTGCCGACTCCTCGCTTCTGGAAGTTCACCTTTCTCTCTGACGACCGTTAGCATTAGTGTCTTCAATATTTACTTTAGATAACATGCTTTAAACTCCTATTGTCTTACTTATATGATAAATTGGTTTTTGCTTCATTTATATGATTTGTCCTATGTTTGTAAAGTTTTAAATTAACAGTTAATTATATATTTTTTAGCCTAAAGATTATATCCGTGTTCTTAGTTGCTTGTTGCTCAATGTTAAATGCGATTTGATCTTACATAATGTTTTTTGGCAGAGTTAAACACATATTAGTATATGATACATATTTCCTTCTAAAAAGAAGATTATATATGGATAGATTTAGTAAAAAAAAATTAGATTGGATAGGTTAAGGCATATTAATTAATTCCGCATCACCCCAGCAAAGCGTTATATTACGTGGTATGGCGTGAAATTCTCCGGGCAGCAGCGGTTAATCATGAGCCCTGCTTATTACATGGTCATATGTAACAACAGGTAAGGGAATGTAATGTGTCAAACAACCTTCCTTTCATAAATACAGGTGTACAATAAAACCATTTTATCATTACTTACAGCTGACATATCTGCCGCCACCTTAAGCACTACGGTCTTCAACAATAGGGTATACACAAAAGATGCACCAATTACTTTCAATTGTGATACTACACCTACAAGTGTTTACGTAGATGGACGAATTACTTGGCACTGGATGGTAAGTCAATTATTGCCAATAGTGTGTCTTCGAAGTTTCATCTGGGGATGTTAAACGAAAATAAGAAATCCCATTTTCTTTCTTGAAAGCTTTAAAACGATTTTGGGTTTTGTTGGAAGTTTTAAGGAAATCAATTAAATGTGGTGTCTCATATTTTTGTCAGGAAAGAAATATAAACAAAAAAAAATGTGATTCAAACACATCACTACATTATATAATTATAATATATGTATTTATTTATTTGTACACAATGTAAATTCCTCTGCTCTGAATGATTTTAATTAAAAATTATAAATGTATGATAATTCAGTTTTGGAGTACAACTTTTAAACATTACATCACGTTATAATTAACTTTTTGGTCTCACTCATATACTTGTAAAACTTACTTTAATTCCTCTAAGAATATGTCATTTATTTATATCAACAAATCAAATATAAACTTCTGTAGCGCGTGTTTTGCTGTTGTTATTTTGCATTCCAGTTACCACGGCTCGTTAAACGGCATGAAAATTGAATTTTTAAAACCGAATAATTATTTAAAAAGAAAACATATAATTAAAATCTCTGTTTTCACCCTTACAAAAATGATGTATTCATTAATGTTTTAAATCAAAATTTTCTCATAAGTTTACAATTTAAGTAACGTTAATATAAAAATATATATATATATATATATATAAACATATTTACAAACATAAATCATTTGTTTGTTTTGGATTTAAATTTAAAACGTACCAGCATGCAACCTAGATATAAGATATGAACTCTCTGGGAACAGAACGGAAAACAAATATTTATCTGACTTTAAATACTTACTTACTGTAATAATCATAACAATGATCAGCTCGTTTTTATCTAAATTTTGTTTACACGAACACAATGTTGAATACAAAAATCCAGTTTATTATATTACAAATAGAACATAAACTAAGTAAAATAAATCTAATCGCTACACAATAAGACATCAAGATCTCTCAAAAACGTTCACAGCGGACCTTTTACGCACTTCCTTTCAAGTTTGGCGCAAACAAACGATATGCGTTTAGAGATTAAATACAAAATAAAACTAACAACGGTACTTACTTATGCCTTTCGTCCCACCTGGGACATTAGCCGCCAAGAAGAGTCATCCAGGTATCTAGATCGTGAGCCAATTACTCTATCTGACCCTAGTTAAGCCCTAATTTTTTTGTCCTTTTCAGTGAGTCTAACCAGAGGTAAATAACTGAAATTATTTGAGGACTGTAAAGTTGGACAGTATGCCGGCCTCACATTCACTTATGTGACGTGATCACGGAAATGTGTGCATGTCGATTCACTCTATAGTGCGGCATTGACTGAAGGGGATACTTAGTTGCTCTGATAGCTAGCCCCGTAAGGCCAATTTAATTTTTGCGGTCTGAGGAGCAGCGCTCAAAAGATTATGCAGATGTGAGGATTGTGTGGCCAAGGAGTGTACATGCCGATGAATGTGGAAACTCGCATTTGGGACACTCTATGTCCACCAGTAAAGCAAAAGTAAAGTAACTGGTCAGAGGGTCTACCAACCACTGGTTTATCTATCTAGTGTTTATGATGGCATACGTTTTATCTTGGGTTTGGTCAGAGTTATGTCAATATATTTATATTTATTGCCAAGAGACAGCTTTAGCTATATACCTTGGTTGCACACACATAAAACAAACTGCTTAAAAGTTAACGTATTAATAAAATGAATGAATCAGTTTATTTAAAAAAAACGGTCTTATTTGTGACATAAATGAACAATATCTTACTCCAGTTTCACTGTTCTAGTATTCTATTAACCAAACTCACACACATGTAATGTTTTCACAATGACTACAAACATTATTTAAACTCTAAAAACTTTCACATATAATACATACTATTTTGGTGGGTAATCACTAACTTATTAACTAGGAGAATTGACAATTTCAATGACTCAGTAAATAATATATGTAGCCTAGCTTAAAAATAGCTTAAAGAAATGATCATATTTGAAATAGCCTCATACCGAAGTGACGTTTTTCAGACGAACAAAAATACAAGGAATGACCCACTAAACTATATTAAACCACCTATTTAAAAAAAGACCCGTGTACAGATTCAAAACACAAAGTAATACATTCAAAACACGAGGCTATGCATTCAAAACACGTGGCAGTACATTCAAAACACGTGGCACTACATTCAAAATACGTGGGGATACCAGCGTCGATTTTAAAACGGCCATTTTGACGGATCGACGATGCCAGCGTCGATTTGTTAAAATATGTTTATTTCGTTAATTTTCAGCGCTATTCTTTTTCTTTAACTTTTACATAAATCTAGAATGATTTCCCTTTGAATAACATCCGGATTTGTGTTTACATCGCGTTTTCATTTTTTTTTAATGCATTTTTATGGATTTTTTTTCACCCATGCAGGGCCGTATGTGGTGGGTAGTGATAATAAATGATAAATACGGGCTTTATATTTCTATTTTAAAAGAAATATTTGTTTTTAATTGTGAAAAAGAGTATATATTTTAGGAAAACAATGTAGTTAATTATTTTGGGAATTTATTTATTTTGGTGTGAGCCTTGGAATTTGTGTTATGTAAGACAATGGTGAAAGATTTTTTTTTTTAATTTTCGTTTAAAAAAAATATTTTTTTAATGTAAGTAACAAATGATTTTATATTCTCTGTAAGGAGCTTTTAGTTTCCTTTAATTCAATACCAAATATGATATTGTCTGATTAAAACCCAAAAAGTTATTAAGATTTGAAGATAGCAATAGTGATGGCAAAGAGAAAAAAAAGGATAATTCCGGCAGAATAGGGAAAATAATTCCGGAGAGAAAGAGTTAAAACATTTGGCAATATAAATTATTCCTCTACAAGTTGCCAACTAATGTCGTTACATCCATTTGTTGCTGGAAATTAATCATCTCAAAAGGCTACGAAATTTGGTTTGTCCCCCCCTCCAAAAAAACAAAAAACAAAAAAAAACAAAAACTAAACTCAGGCAAGCAAAAAAACACACATTAAAGTGCTAATATTGAGCTAGTTATTTAAAAATTATGTTTCATATAATAAAATATATACATGATTGTATTAGCATTCGGGAACTGAATACACTATTTACTCTAAAAAATCTAGTGTTAATTTAATTTTAATAGAGATCTCTTCTCTTGGTTAAATGTAACATTTGCACATTTATGTTACACAAATGCATATACATTTTTTATAAAATTGTCTTGATTATTTTGATGAACAGTTTTATTAAAGTTATGTAATTTTTTATCGGTTTGTTTAAGATAATCGTATTTGCCTGGGTGATTTTGAATCCATTTTAGTCAAACTTGATGTATTGTATATAAGTAAAAGAACATACACGAAACTGTGTACAATTCATGTAACAAGTGAAGCCGGCTGGTGCAGCAGTTAATTCACCGGACAGTCAACCAAAAAACCAACTGACACGTCGCGGGCTCTAATTCTGCCACCAACCGATCCCTGTCGCCCTGCAGGAGTTTTGGGCCTAGTGGACGTAATAATATTCTATCTAGAAGGAACGTCTGTAAACTTATAAAAAACAACTCTAAGATAAATGATACATGTATCAACTTCACTAAAAAAAAGTAATTAATTTATCAATGCATATATATATAGAGTCTACATGTAGAACAAATAGGCAGTAGTAAATCACACTCAATGTTTAAACACATTAAGGCTAGTCCAAAGCTAATAATGAGAAAAAGAGCAAGAAAGAAATGTATTTATCGTAAAGCTAACGACTTTGTGGTTACTGAAATAATGATTATCCCGGCAAAGCCCCGTATTCTACGAAAATTTAGCTCAACCATTTGTTGACTAAGTGGTGTTATGTAAATAATAATTAGGCTTCCAACGTTATTGAACAGATGGCTTCGGCCGCCGGTAATTACTTTTCAATAATCACTCAATCAGGATAGGAAATACTAGCAATATAAGAAAAACAAACTTAGACAGCGTACAAGTAATAAATTGACTGCTAAGTCGAAGGCTCGGATAATTTTACATTATTGTATTATTCTGTAACGGTGTGAACATCACAAGACCAGCAGTATAATTGTCAGATTACGATACCAGCAAGTGATATGTATATAATATATAAATATAATTGTATGAATAGAATACAAGCATTCGATACAGTTCATCATTCTAGTCTACTAAAAAAACGTAAATAGTTTGGCATCTCTGGTCCCTTACATCAGTGGATTCAGGACTTTCGTGTAGGCAGAGATCAAACAGTGATAATAAATGGCTCTAAGTCATCATCAATAACTGTAAACTCAGGAGTTCCACAAGGAACTGTCCTGGGCAACTTAATATTTCTAATTTATATTAATGATTTACCAAATTGCTTAAACACAGGAACAAAAGTAAGATTATTTGCCGATAATTTTAAAATTTATAGAATAATAAAGACAAGAAAATATAGTGAACTTCTACAAAAAGACCTAGATGAACGACAATAATGGGAATCAAACTGGAGTATGTCTTTTTACCCAAAAAATGCCAACTAATAAGGGTATCCAAGACAAATAAACAAATAGTAAAAACTACTTCATTCATGGTAAATAACTAACTAAAACTAATAATGCTAAGTATTTTGGAGTAATAATAAATGATAAGTTATCTTAAAAACCTCATATTGATGAAGTAATTACAAAATCAAACAAAACATTAGGATTCATAAAAAGGAACTTTTACAAATGTAATAAAAATACAATACTAAAATGCTATCTCACATTAGTTTGACCTCACTAGAATATGCAGAATGTATGGGACCCATCAACTAAAGAAAACATAAAAAAAATATAAGAAATTGAAAAAAAAGAGCTGCAAGGTTCATAACTAGTGAATATTCCCAATTAACAAGAGTAACATCATTAGTCAAATCACTAAACCTAAAAACACTAGAGGACAGAAGGGCAAAGAGTAAAAAAGTAATAATACATAAGGCATTAAACTCTAATTTAGAAATACAACCCAATATCTACCTGTTACAAAGCTCAGATAAACATAAAGACAAAAACACTTTTCTTATCCCTTATACGAAAACAAATGCATATAAGTTATTCCCGAGTGGCATTCGGGCATGAAATGGGTTACCTGAACAAAACAGGAAAACCAGTAACTTAACATCAATTAAAACAGTCAAAATGCATGACTAGACTCGGGCCACGAATCGGAGTTGGACGCAATAATCTTCTTTATAGAAGGAACTTCTGTAATGTATAAGATAAGATAAGATAATGTATTATCATACATTTTCTAAGAATAGCTTGATAATACATAGCTTCTCTAATGTCGGTAATTATTAGCTAAAACTGGATTGTCATTCTAAATTGTCCTCCTGGCCGTCTTAAATGCCCTCTCTGATGACGAATGCTGTTTTGTCTATAGATGATAAAAGTCAACATCGTTTTACTATAATAAAAGATAATGCGAAAAAAAAGTGTATTATATGAAAATATTTGTAATGTCATTGAAATGTTTTATACCAAACATGATTATTATTCATAATTAACATTTATGTGAATGTGCACTCTAACTTAAACATCCACAATTTCAGAGAGACACCTCATATATTTCTGGGGTCAATACACCAACCTATGAGTTACCACAGGAAGAAGGAAGTTATACAATTGTATGTCAAGCTTATTCAACCACGTCTATGTTTGAATCAGATCAAATAACCATTGTACGAAGTAAGTAAGGATTTCTTTAATGTAGAGCTAACTATTTCTTGGGCCAAAACACCAACCTATGAGTTACCACAAGAAGAAGGTAGTTATACAATTAAATGTTGGGCCTCCACCCTCACGACTAATTTTGATTCAGATCCGATAACCATTGTACGACGTAAGTATTGATTTCCTTTATATAGAGCTAACTCATAAATCTGTGTTGCTATCATAAACAGAGAAAACCCCAAGGTACTCGATATTTGGAACCCTTAAAATAAATTATCATTTGGCATTCGGCCTGAATTTAGTATAAAGTAGCGCCACTTTGCCATCAGTGCCTTTTGAATAACGAGTTTCCGTCCTATCTCATGGCACTAGTCACATCATATGTCCCGCAAAGAACACTTTGTTCTGCCATCTCATCGCTTCTGGAAGAGCCCCGTTTCTCTCTGACGACCGTTGGCCTTAGAGCCTTCTCGGTATCTGGTCCGAAAGTTTGTAATCTACTTCCCATTCAACTTAGGCGAACAAGCTCTACTATTACTTTCAAAAAGAAATTAAAAACTCATTATTTCAATATATACCTTAGATAACATTTAACATGCTTTAGACCCCTACAGACTTACTTATATGTTGGGTTGGTTAATGCTACATGTATTTCATGTCTTTTTTTTAATCATCAATTAGCTCTGTCACCTAGCCAAGAGTAATATCCGTTTTCTTAGTTGTATGATAAACGCGCTCTGAGCTTACATTATGTTTGTCGATTTATATTATTATACGTATTTGCATATAATCACATATAAATTGTGCTGATTGGGACCAGGGACAAACACACAAAAAAACCAATTAGAATAAACAAAATTGAAACGAGAACAGATTGTAGTGTAAATCAGTAGAATGTAATAAAAATGTCAGTGGTTTTCGAACACAATTTGTTTAAATGTGTTGATGGAAAAAATCAGTTTTGGAGACATAGAACTATCTTTTTTAAATTTTAATCCACACAATACATCTACTCACGGTTGAACAAAACCTCTCATCATATACTAGGTCAGGCGTCGTCAACAAAAGGCATGCGTGCCAGATTTTTTACGCTAGACAATTTTTAATCGAACGCAGTCGACCACAAAAAAAAAGAATTACATTTTTCTCTAAGAAACAGAGTGTCAAAGCAATGTAAATTTTAGGCTCTTGCACGCTGACTAAATTAGAAATCCTAATTAGAAACATAGTTATCAAAAGGTCCGAACCCTATACTAGGTAACATTCACGGAGCGTTGTCCGGCAAAAGCGTGTTTATTTGTTTGTTGTGTGCTCCTTTATATGATAAATGCATTGTTCATTCGTGTATTATTTTATTGTGAGATATTTTGGTGTTTTGTTTGTAGTAATTTCTAAACGATATGTCATGAAGTATGACGTGTTGTGAGTTAAGGATGTGAGGTCACGGATTTTGTTGTGGTTGGCGGTGGGATTAATGTTGGAAGAAAGTCCATTATAAAGGAAGTTTGTGTTGGTGTACTGTGTGCAATTTCAAATGATATTATTTACTATTGGAATTGTCATTCTTCATTCTTGTATTAGTTACGTTCAATTTATTCGTATTAAAGCTCGACTGAGTTTATTCGGTATATACTTGCGTTTATTTAGTGTATACTAGCGTGTTGAGTACTGTCGCAGTCTTTCCACAATAGATAATTCTAAAATGAAGATCTCGCACGTCACACAAACCACAGACCCAAGCGTCGAATTCAGGTGTGGTGGGGGCCCCATGGCCTAGGCTATCCTACTTGACGATCCCCCAAAATACCAAAATGGGATTTAGGTGTAAATAATACAATATACAAGATATGCCTAGTCTACTAATTAATATAATAATGACATTAGTTGTAAAAATAAACAAAATAGATATTAATACAATTTATTCTATGTATTTGGTAAAACTACAGAAAAATTGCTTGCAAATAAAGTTCAAAATGTTGCGAATGACATAAAAACGTTTATAAGACGAGTTTGATATTAGTATGGGCTTTAGCATGGGCATTAGCATGGACATTAGCTTGTACATTAACATGCGGCCGCTGCCCATGACAAACGTAAATCATCACAATCATAGATAGTTTAATCAGAAGTATGCAATCTAAGATTTGCTGATTATATCGACCGGTTGGTTGGTAGCAACAAAACACTGCAAGACCTTACAGACAAGCTTAAAAAGAGAGAGAGAGCAAGGGCGTACGGAATGGAAATCAGCTCAGAAAGAAGCAAAATATTGCTCAACACCACAGAACTGATGCCAGAAGTGCACACATCATAATGCCCCAACAACAACTAGAAGAAGTACAGATTTTCGAAATATAGGAGAAATTCTATTCGTAGACCGAAATTGTAAGTAAGAAATTCGAGCAAGAATTGGGACAGCAATGACTCACCTAAACAAAATCTGGACAAGCAAAAGTATTAATCTCCCTAACAAAGATCAGATTTGACAGATTCCTTGTCAAAAACATTGTTCTGTATGAATGTAAGACTTGGACGCTGCTATCACCAACATAAAACAAGTTGCATGCATTCAAAATAAATGCATGAGAAAAGTACTTCAAATCTCCTACGTTAAACACAGGACTAATGAGTATATCTGGTTCAGTATATTTTCAATTTCAGGCCCTCTAGAAAACTTTATGACAACACTCAAACGGTGCTAACTAACATGGTTGGGTCACGTGTTGCGGCATAATAACCTGCCAAAAAACAATCCTCCAAGGCACTGAAAAAGGTGGACGTTGGAGAGGCCGTCAGCGGAGATGCTGGTTCGACAACATAAAATATTGGACAGGGCTGCAGTTGACTTTATACAACCGCTCAAGAGAAGTAGAGACTGTTGATTGCTCAGGTGTCCATTCTTTCCTTTAACAACAAAGATCTGATCTGTCCGTTCTGTATGCGTTAGTGCTAACTAGAGACCAACCGAAACCAAATTTTTAGTTTCGGCCGAAAACGAAACCATACCGAATATTTTACATTGACTTTTGGCCGAAACCGAAACCAAAATGTAACTACAACTTCAGCGAAACCGAAAAATAAACCGAAAATGCGAAACAAATGATTTCAAAAGACTGCACATTTAAATTTATGTGTAATATTAACTAGTCTATGGGCACTCTATTTGAGTAAACCATTCTTTGGGGTGATTAAATAATCCGTTTTAATTAAATTTAGTCGTCTACTTCACATTAGGGAGGTTAATAACCTTTTTATTCTCAAAACATATTCTCGGTTCTAAATAGCCGATTTATTTTTACCCATTTTCGGTTCCCACTCTTCGCCCCCGGGCAAAGTAAGTTAAAGTTTAAAAAATATAAATTTGCATTGATTACGTTAAAAAAATAATACAAAGGACCATTGATCCTTAGAAAAAAATAATAGATTTTCACACAACTATAAGTCGCCACTAACTAATGAGTGTTTGCAAGGAATATAATGAATTGTTTTGTGCTAATCAAACAGGGTTTTAAAATATTTCTTCAAATAAAAATATAATAAATCGTGGGAAACCATTATGAATGATTTCCTCCCGAAAGCAGGTGTTTGTTTAACATCGATACTTCACACAGATTAAGGCTACGTTTATAGAGGCGGAGGGTAGGCGGGTTGCCGCGAGCTGGTTACTTGCGCTAGAAAACCGTGCCTAATCACTCGCGCGGTTGGTGTTTATAGCAAAAGCGGGAAAAAGCCAGACGAGACAACAATCACTTCACACTTCACATGCAATTAGGTTTGTCAGACGTTCGGCAAAAGGAGGACTTGTCATCCTTTTTAACCCTGTGTCCTTCGTCCGGCAGGCAAAGCTAAAAACACTTACAATGTCATGATAATGTATTAACTGTAGAATTGACTGTTTTATTTTCAAATATTATAGAATTGTTGCATTTTGAAGAAAAATGTCAATTGTAATCATACTTCATAATTTATTTTTGTATAATAATTTATCTTGGTTAATTTACTAATAGATAATTATTGGCAACCATTGTAGTAAAATTATACTGATTGCTCTTTAAATCCGCATTCGATTGAAAAAAATAATAATGATGTAAATGAAACACTCAATGTTACCATCTTTTGGTACCCATGTGTCCTCCTTTGTCCTCCTTTTTGTCTCTCTGTGTCCTCCTTTTGGTATCCATGTATATGACAACCCTACATGCAATCCAGTCTCTCCTTGCAATAGCAAACAGATAAAATGGCTTCTCTTATTGATGACTTTTTATTCTTTGACATCATTTTTTCTCCATTGTTCTCCAAGCTCTTGTGGATGCACATTACCGATTTATTTTGTTCGATGTGGGAGGCTACGGCAAGCAGAGCGATGGAGGGACATTCCATGCGTCTAGTCTTTGTCAAGCTAGTATGAGTAAAACACTGCGAATTCCGGAACCAACAACCCTGCTCGACTCAAATGATGTGGCGCCTTTTGTGATCGTCGCAGATAAAGCTTACCCTTTGATGTACTGTTTGCTGAAACCTTATGGAGGACAAAACCTACCCCCCTATGAAGATTGTTTCAACAAACGGTTGTTCAGAAGACAATTGAATGTGCCTTTGGAATTTTGACTTCCAAGTGTCGTCTTTTGACCAAACCAATTGAAACACACACTGAACTTGTAGAGCGCATTATAAAATGCAACTGTGTTTTACACAATGTCATCTTTGACAGGAAATGAACTAATCACAACTACACAGAAGTTTCGTGTGAGAATTCTGCAATGGTCTGGGAAAGAAGTGGCAGGCAAAGCAATGATGCCAAGTCGACAAGCGAAATTTTCGAAACATTCTTCAAGAGCCATCCATTAGTTTATACCACCAGACAATAAGCATGTGTGGGTGGGAAACGGACAGACAAGCACGCGGACATAAATTTTACAGTCCGACAAGCAGACAGGTAGACTCAAAGACAGACAGGCAGACAGACAATCAAGTAGGCAGACAGACAGGCAGACAAACAGATAGATAGACAGACACTGTTAATCTCTTTGCTGATTTCCTCCCATGAAAGTTAAAATAGATATTTGGCTGATGTCCGAAAGTCAATATCAGTTTCAGCCGAAACCGTAAACAAACCGAAAACTAACCTTTAGGTTCGGCCCAAACGGAAACCACGCCGAAAAAGTGTGTTTGCCTATTTTTGGCGCTGAAGGCGAAGCCGAAACCGAATTTCGGTCGCTCTCTAGTGCTAACTATCTTGTTATTAAATATTCATAGATAAGAAACCGTCTCCGCGAGTTGTTGCTTCTGTATGTGTCGTACCAATCCTTTTTTTTTTCAATCAGGTGGTCTATAATGTGCTTGTTTACATTTCTTGCCTGCAGTCTTTTTCACTTTAGGATAAAATAGTGCATTTATGTTTTACATTTGAATATTGTAGCATGTGTAACTTTTTTCTAAAGTGGTCATTAATAATTAATTTTGCATTAGTTTGAGGTTTGCGGAAATCATAAAAATTACTGAACATTTAAAGTTAAACATAGACTAATTATAAAATACCCTCTTTATTTTCTCTCATTGTTTACTACGTACTCATACATCTATTTCTTGAGAATGAATTTTATAAATACTTTCAACCTAAATAACCTATTCTGCAATCTACATAAATATCTGTTTGCTAATTCCACAGACAGTAGTTATGTGACTAAACCAGTTATCATAGCCGATTCTACAACTCCTGTTGTGGGCAGTCGTTATTCACTAGCCTGCGGTAGCGCAGTGGACGGGGCGAAGTACTCATGGAAGAAAGACAACACCATCATTGCCAGTCAATTTGAGCATATCATACAGCTCGATAATCTAACAATCAGTGACAATGGAACATACGAGTGTACAGTTCAACGAAGCATGGTCACTCAGACCTCTGACTCCTTCACTGTCAACGTCAGTGGTAAGTATGTGACACTAAATGTGACACTAAATTTGACACCAAATATTTACAACGTTATCTTCGTCGATCACATAAAAAACACAACAGTTTTAATCATTAGAATACAAAATCAATTCATAACAAACAAAAAATGTCCAGGTCTAGCTCTGCACCAACAATATAGAGACTTGGGACAAGTGTAAGAGCACAAGTCTAATTAGTAGATTTAGAAACAGTCCAGTAAAGACACTTTTAAAAGCAAAGTAGTACGATAAGATATACGACATAAAGTATTTGTTCCAACCTAATAATATAACCTTTTAGTGTTATAATAGTAGGGATATAAACAAGAAAAAAAAATTACTTCCCGGCTGATATTTGATGAGAAATGGTTTTTCTAAACTAGTAAGTAAAATGATAAAATCTAAACACTTAACACATTACTAGACCAGACACAAAACGCGGATTATTGTATCGAATATAGTAGAAGAAGCTTCTGCAAAAAATTATAAGATCTCATTTTTAAGGACAACGTGCCGAATTTATCAACATAAAAAGTTTGCGAAATTTTAATATTTTTGTTTAGCAACTATAGCCATTCAAAGACTAAAGATATAATGATTATTAATACAAGATTTAATTTTTTAAATGCATGCATTTTCTAGTAGAATCATTGATTCAAAGCTTTTAGACTATTAAAAACTTTCATGCAATAAAAGTTAGTATAAATTTACAGAAAAATATATTAAGAACAGAACTGACCTAAAAGTAAACAAAATAAAAGTAGCCTTATAAAAAAAAATTTTTTTTATAGTTGCCTTAAAAAAAAGTTAAATGTGTTATATTTTTTCATTCATAAATATCAATGCCAAATCTTAGCCTATAGAGTAATTTGATTTTGTCAGTAAAGCCAATTACCAATAAAAATATAAATGAAAACATGTGTCAATTTAAAGTGTCACTTTTGAAGTTAAAGTCACTTAAACAAAATATAGAAAGTTGTTTCGCTAACATGAAATATTATTTAAAAAGCAACTTAAACTTAAGCTATACTTAAACCAACATAATTAAGCTACAATAATTATTAGTTACGTCAAATATGACATTAAACAGCGAGTACGGTCGACGAGCGACAGCGTGTTCGTCTGGCGTACTGACGGTCCTGAATTCGAGTCCTGTTGAAGACTAGAATTTGTTCCTGGGTCTGGAAGGCGCCTGACTTTAGTTGGGGTAAAGTAAATGCGGCTTGGCATTGGCCGCAGCCAAGAAAACTGGTGAACGCTGCTTCACTGGCCCCATGGATCAATTTGGTTCTACTGGATATTTTTGTTTTAAACAAAATCCTGACTGCAGATTTACCACCACTTACAGAAAACAATTGATCACTTCTTGCTTATAAATGTCCCCCCCCCCCCCAAAAAAAAAAAAAAAAAAAAAAAACTTACTACAGTCATGCATTCATGCCACCGAAATCTACCATAACATTCTCACTCAACACTGACTCTAAAGAAACAGATAACTGCTAAAAATATATTTCAATATAATTGTATTACTTTGTACTAATAATACTAATACTAAAACTAATATGTTATACGTTACGTACAATCTAACTTGCTTTAGAGTTGGGAGTTGATTGATTGTGTATATCTATGTGTATCTGTCATATTGATAGAGACCAATGAAAATCATGATTGTTTCCATGTTACTGTAGCTGTCACTATGAAAATTTGACATCGTCAGTTTGATGTGACTTATAAAATATGTTTCTTTGTTCTCTGTCTCTAATGTTAAAAGTACATCAAACTGATTGCGTTTTACTGTAATATATACCATACTATATTAATACAGTGTACGTTGTTTAATTAGTCTATTATAAAGTGATTTTTTTTTAAATTGACAAACAAATTAAACTTTGATTTTAGAAAGAAAACAAAAGTATTTTTTTATTATGACAATTTTCGGTCACAATAACGTTTTAGTAATATCTTCATTACATTCACTGGGCAATATAACAATTCAGGTGTGCTTTCAAGTAAGTTTTATATCAATATTTTAAAAGCCTACCAAAATAGACAAAATAGATTGTCATATGTTTTTATCCTAATTATAATTATGTGTATAGAAATGTATAAAAAATGCCATCAATTTTAAACCTATAATGTTATTTTTATTATACATCGCTAAGTTATCATAACATAATACATCATCATGTTGACTGCTTTTTCTATAAACCAATTAACAGATACTTTTTGATAAACATTTGTTTTAAACTTTACAGTTTTTGATAACGGTAGCAGTACCACACTTATTGCTTGAAATTTAAACACGAAAACAGTAACATTTTTAAAATAATAAATTTAGTTGTTAAAATAATCCTCCTGTATCAGTGATGACATTCTCTTGCAACTAGACAGTAGCGTATGCTCAATGCTTGAACTTGTTTTGGTGCATAATTTTTTTTTAAACTGAGTAAATTGGTCTGCACACGAAAATTACTGCTCTCTGCGCACTTTTCTGTTTTCCACAAACAACGACGTTGGTTAGGTGGCAGTGTAGTTTCGGTGGTCAGTAGAGAAGCCGGCTGGTCCAGCCGTTAGTTCACCAGACTGTCAACCAAAAACCAACTGACAAGTCACGGGTTATATCACTGAAACCAACGGACTCATTGTGGTGTTTCACCGTATTTGTAAAAGTGTATCGGTGCATTGTCAAACATCAACACCGTTACTTAATATAGAAATTAAATGGCTTCTGTAATGAACACGATTGTCTGTTGTTATTATATTTTTAAATAATTAAATAAACTAACAAAACACTCGGAACACTACACTGGCGACGAGGATTCACAAGGTTAAGACTAAGTATGTCTAAATTAAAGGATTTTGATGACAAATTAGAACCTTTTTCTAATTATAAAGAAAGGTTAGATGCCTTCTTTATCGCCAATGATGTTTCTGCTCCGAAACAGACAGCAACCCTCCTATCATCGATAGGTCCTAAAACTTATAATCTTCTAAGATCCTTAACGACTCCACATCTACCATCTTCCAAATCATACAGTGATTTGTGCAAGATACTGCTAGATCATTTAGCACCTGCTCCTCTAGAAATCGTAGAGCGCTTCAAATTTTATAGAAGTACTCAGAAGGAAGGAGAGTCAGTGAGCCTATTTCTTGCTGAAATTCGGAGGTTATCCGAATTTTGTAATTTCAAGGAAAACCATTGAGGGATAAATTTGTAGTGGGAATCAATGATGATTCAATTCAGAAAAGGCTGCTACAGGAGAGAAATCTATCATTGAACAAAGCAGTGGAGTTGGCCTTGGCTATGGAACAGGCTTCAAAGGACTCAACATCCATTCATCTAGATTTAAATAAAGAAGAACAAGTTTCCTTCATAAATAAAAAGAAAGCTACCAGGAATGATGCACTCCCTCCCTGCCATTCCTGTGGAAAAAAAAATCATAAACGTTCTGATTGTTATTTCAAAAATGCCATATGTAGAAATTGCTCCAAGAAAGGACATATACAAACAATATATGACAAAAAAGAAAACGAAAAACAATAGAAATAATGAGAGGGCAATTCACAATGTTAAAGGGAAGAATGAAGAACACTCTTCTACTTCTAGCAATTCTGATGTGAATACCTTTGAATTGTTCAATTTAAACAATGTTGACAAAACAAAGAAATTTTGGGTTTACCCCATTATAAATAACACACAGGTTAAAATGGAACTTGATACAGGTTGTCCCATATCCATCATGACTATGGCAAGTTATAAAGCTATTTTCAAGAGAGCACCATCCATCAAACCAGTTCAAATGAAATTAAGAACGTACACTGGTGAAGAAATTGTTCCTCTGGGAATCACTAAGGAAAACGTAACCATGGATAAAAATACCAGATTATTGACCCTGGTAATCGTCAACAAGGGTGCACATCCACTCCTTGGCAGAGACTGGATTCGAGAATTAAAAATAAATTTGCCACACTCATGTCATTTTGCCACAGTAGCAAATGATGAAGAACAATTAGACCAAATATTAAAAACATACAACAGTGTATTTCAAGATGGTATTGGGAAACTAAATGATATTAAAGCATCATTTCAGTTGAAAGATGGAAGCAAACCTAAATTTGTAAAGGCCAGACCAGTACCTTATGCCTTAAAAGAAAAGGTTGAAGCCGAACTAAGAAAATTAGAAAAAGAAGGAATAATCACCAAAGTCACAAATAGTCAGTGGGCTACACCTATAGTTCCAGTTATTAAGTCTTCTGGTGGTGTACGCATCTGTGGTGATTACAAAATCACGGTAAATCCTGTTCTTGATTCTGGGTCTTATACGCTGCCTAGAATAGAGGACATTTTTGCAGGCCTTGGCAGAGGTAAGAAATTTACAAAAATTGATCTTACACAAGCCTATCTTCAATGTGAACTAGATGAGGAATCCAAAAAGCTGACAACAATTAATACCCATCTAGGACTTTATCAATATAACAGATTGGTTTTTGGCATCACATCAAGTCCTGCTATATTTCAGCGTATCATGGATACAGTGCTATCAGGACTGGAAAATGTCCAATGCAATCAAGACGATATAGTCACATTTGAGGAACATTGACATTGTTCTAAGTAGATTGGAAAAATGTGGTCTAAGAGCCAACTTAAAGAAATGCAACTTTTTCCAAGATGAAATACTTTATTGTGGCCATAAGATTAATAAAGATGGACTACACAAAACTGTTGACAAAATTGAAGCAATTATAAATGCTCCCAGACCAACAAATGTAAAACAATTAAGATCATTTCTTGGAATTTTGAATTATTATCATAAATTTCTGGATAACATTGCTACAGTAATTAATCCACTAAATTTACTTCTTCAAAAAAAGGTTCAATGGCATTGGTCTGACAAACAAGAAAAAGCTTTTCTTAAAGCTAAAGAACTCATTGCATCTGACAAAGTGCTAATGCGCTATGACC
Organism: Anisus vortex; assembly: GCA_949126835.1. Lineage (NCBI taxonomy): Eukaryota > Metazoa > Mollusca > Gastropoda > Planorbidae > Anisus > Anisus vortex. The sequence goes on along the minus strand of OX421498.1, from coordinate 9,681,029 downwards.
CCAAATTAACATTGAGACTTGCCTGTGATGCAAGCCCATATGGACTTGGAGCAGTTTTATCACATGTTACAGAGGAAGGGAAGGAAAGGCCCATAGCTTATGCTTCAAGATCTTTAAACAGAGCAGAAAAGTACTATTCTCAAATTGATAAAGAATCATTATCAATTATATATGGAGTCAAGAAATTCTTCTCATACATATGTTCTAGGAAATTCACACTTGTTACTGATCACAAGCCTCTGCAATTTATATTTGGACCAATGAAGGGCATTCCGCAGATGATAGCTTTAAGGCTTCAGCGTTATGCAGTATTCCTATCTGGACTAGACTACACAATTGAGTATAGATCAACAGAAAAACATAGCAATGCTGATTGTTTATCATGACTACCATTAGCAGACACAACTGAAGAAATAATAGACATTGATGATCTATACTACTCAGAAATTCTTGACTGTGCTCCGATAAGTGCTGCAATTATCAGGAAAGACACAGCTCGAGATAAATCATTATCTCAGATTTCCAGATACATAAATGAATCTTCTTGGCCTGACAATGCTATTGATGGATTACAACCATTTTTTGTCAGAAAACATGAATTATCAATTCAACAAGGCTGCATAATGTGGGGTAATAGAGTAGTTATTCCAAAGAAACTACAACCCCAAGCATTAACTGTACTTCATGAAGGACACCTTGGAATTGTAAAAATGAAGTCTGTTGCAAGACAAACCATGTGGTGGCCTAATATGGACAAAGACATAGAACACATCACAAGGTCATGTTCAGGTTGTGCAAAGCAATTATCAAATCCAGCACAAGCTCCATTACATCCTTGGGAATGGCCTCACAAACCATGGCAAAGAGTACATGTTGACTATGCAGGACCATTTCTAAATACCATGTTTTTAGTTGTGATAGACGCACACACTAAATGGGCTGAAATAATACCCACTAGTTCTACTACTTCATCAACTACAATTGATATTCTCAGAACCATTTTTGCTAGATTTGGACTACCTAATCAAATTGTTAGTGATAATGGACCACAATTTGTGTCTGAAGAATTTAAAAGATTTGTCACTAATAATGGTATTAAACATATTACCAGCTCACCATACAAACCTTCAACTAATGGACTTGCTGAAAGATTAGTACAAAGTTTTAAACATGCAATGAAAGCTTCTGAAAATGACTCTGGAAATATTGTTACTAAATTAGCTCGCTTTCTGTTCGCATATCGCAATGCTCAGCATGCTACAACAGGTGAATCGACTGCTCAACTAATGTTGGGCAGACAACTTCGTACCAGAACATCATTAATCAAACCAAGTATTGATGAAACTGTTTTTAAATCTCAAGCTAAACAAGGTGAACTCCACAGTGGACATTTCCGTGAGTTCAGTCCTGGACAATCAGTTATTGTAAGGGACTATAGGAACCAAAACAAATGGATTAGTGGAATAATAGTAGAGAAAACTGGTCCACTCTCTTACGTTATTGAAACGCATCCAGGAATTACATGTCGCAGACATGTGGATCAAATTAGATCTTCTTTGGCACCTATTCCACCAGCTACTCCAAAGGAAGCGCTACCTCCAGGTTTCCCTACACTGATTACAGAAACTTCAAATGTTTCAAACCCACCAACTCTGGAAAGTGCTATTATCAGTGTGCCTACTTCGTCAATTCCACAAAATAATGACACTGTTCCCTCAGCAGAACATGTCATTTCACCCATACCAGAAGAAAGAACTGATTCTGATAATGTTTTAAGAAGGTCAAAAAGACAACCAAAGCTTCCCAAAAGACTAATTACTGAACTATAATTTGTTGTTCTAATTTTGTATTCAACACATTTCTTTCAAAAAAAAAAAAAAAAAAAAAATAAAACAAAAAAATTTTACATTGACAACTTTGTAAAATGTTTTGATGATAATTCAAACTAATAATCTATAATACTTAATAATACATAAATATATAGATATATGTTGTTAATGTCTAAATCTAAAATTGTCCATGCAATTTTTTCTCTTTGGGGGGAGATGATGTGGTGTATCACCGTATTTGTAAAAGTGTATCGGTGCATTGTCAAACATCAACACCGTTACTTAATATAGAAATTAAATGGCTTCTGTAATGAACACGATTGTCTGTTGTTTTTATATATTTAAATAATTAAATAAACTAACAAAACACTCGGAACACTACACTCATGTCGCCCCGCAGGAGTTTTGGGCCTAGTGGACGTAATAATCTTCTATCAAGAAGGAAATTTGTAAACTTATAAGAAAGACTAGTCACATGTACATTAAGTTTGTTGTTTTTTTATATAAATACTCCCGTCTCGCAACGCGAACGTTTAAAATGGAGCGCTTAGACGACATTTGCACAGATCCTCGTTTTGCGATTTGGATTCGTCACCTAGCTGCCTGGATTGGTCACAAGTATTTGCTATTTAATCACAGAAGTGAACTCGATCTACCAGTATCAGGAAAAATGTTATTGAAAAATTTCATAACAGTCTTTGTACTTTTTACTGGTGAGTGTCAATTTTCCTTTAAATACCCCCTTCCCAAAAAAAAAAAAGAAAACAAAAAACAGGTTGCAAAACGTATTACATATTGTTTTTTTTTTAAATTTAATTTAATTTAATAAACTCTAAGTTTTTTAAAGAACATTTTGAGTATACATATAAATGAATTATTTGGAATGCAATTTTTTCGCATCCCTCTTTCGTAATAAACGACAATAGGGCTTTAAGACGTGTAATGGATTGTTATGATCATTTGAACCACTTTTCGCAAATCAAGATAACATTAAATGTATTATCTGGATTTGTATAGTGTAATCATTTTATTCATATAAAGAATGTCTACCATCTGCAATAAACAAGATAGGCCTACAGTTGTATTCTCCTTTTATAATGTTAAAATATTGGAAAATGTGTCATTCGTTTTGGTTGAATTAAATGCGCACCTGAAAGTGTATACAAATGGTACAAACTGATTCTGGATGTTGGTTTGGACGAATTTTATCTAGATAGGATGACGGCAAGGGGTCAGTTAGCCTTCCGAAGATTTAGCCCACCAGAACCATACATACTAAAATACAAAGTTTTCAAAGTTTATAAAAAATATTTAAAAAGGACCAAAGAATAGAAGGATTGTTACCTGACATGAGTTGGGGCATTGTAAAGGCGTCCAGCCACACAATCCCCTTGTATGCCGTGGCAAAATTATTTTTTTCAATTTTGCTTCACAGGTCCTATGGATCACATTTGTCCGACATGATTATTTTTTTTTTAGTTAGTTTGTTTTACGCAGTTCTTTTAAAATGACACAAGAATGTCATGTTTTAAGAAAATCAAAATCCGACTTAAAACATCTTTAGAACTCCGAGAACTTTACCAAAAAAAAAAAAAAAGCAAAATACGATCAATTAATTTTTATTTTTAAACTCAATGTACATTAGCTAATACAAACCAAACCAGCAAATAAACCTCCATAAAGTAGGCCTACCTAGTTTTCTTGTTTTGTAACACTTTTAAGAAAGTGCACATCGTTATGTGAAGACAAAGTCTCTCGTCTTGATGCACTGTATAGAGCCCACACGAACAAGCTTTATGACTGTTTTCAAATGCCCCGGTTACCGCTAAGACCATATATTAACGATTTAGAAAATAATTCTTACATAGGGCTGAAGAAAGAAAGGTTGAGCCTAGTATATTTCTCCGGGGTCAAACCAAGTTCAAGATAGCCCGTAGGTAGTAACAGAACGTATAATCTTCGCATGTTTTAGCTTTAATTAAAGGGTCTAAATGACAGTCTTGTTTCAGGATATCATGATAGTCTTGACGACCCTGCTCTTGCACACGCAAAACAAAGTATTTATCTTTTGTTGTTTACGATATGTATTAAATTAACGTATAAATATGTTTTTTTTCCAGTTGTTTTGGAGCCACGTTTTACACTTACAACAATGCATGTGTTGCTACGACCAACACACTGGCAACCTTTACAAATAAAGTTTGTGATTGTAAAAATTCAGCAGTAGCAATTCGTACTGAATGTAAGAGTATGTTTTTTTTATATCTTTACATTTCTGACTTTTCGCCACAGAAAATTTAAACATATATGTTACGACCAGTTACACGTACTCTTCTTTACGTTTATTTTAGGTTAAATATTGTTAACTTAAATTTACAGAGTTGAATAAAACGAAATTTTAAGTTTCATTAGCAATTTTCATTGGTTTTTAGGACCCCAAATTATTCTGAAAGAGCATTTTTACTCTTTAGAATGACGAACTCTTTCCAATGTTGATGCCTAAATTTTCATTGGAAATGCAAGCGTAGGGTAACGGTACTGTGTACAAGGGGTCTGTATCTAACAGTACGCTTGACTTACTAGGCACTATGAGCGATTTTCAATGGCTGTCGTAAAACTCCAAAAAGGCAATTGAAGTATATTCTACAAGAAATTGAGTGCTTAAGCAGGGCGGCTTTTAGGCTCTTGGCATGATACATTAATTAGAATTGCAAAGTTGGCACACTATTAGCCAAAGGTTGCCAACCCACAATGTAAACTAATAGACCATGTTAGCAGCGCTTTACTTGGAGGCAGTCTGACGTATCCCTATTACATCCATCCACTCCGTTCAACCTTCAAGCTTGGTCCTCAAATAGAATTGAGACATCACAGTCGAGCCTCATAACAGTAGTGTCAATTCAATAAACGAGTGATGAGTCGTTCAAAGGTTGTTGGTGGGTGGGGGGGACTGAACAAGTCGAGGCCTAGACGTCTCAGTGGGTTTTCCACAAATATGTCTCAACCATTGTTTTTTAAAGCTGCAAATTTAAACAACACAAACACCAGAACGTAGAATAAGTTAACTAAATTGTGATGATGATATCTTTATTTCCTCGAACGATACCAATCACATTATTATTGCGATTATATTTTGAATACACGATCTAAAATCATAGAAACAATTGAGGATTTGTTTTTTAAATTAGATTTTTCGATATTTTTTTTTACGGAGTTCTTCAAAAACTATTTTATCAAACTTTAAAATAGCAATAATAAATGTTAAAAAAAATTATTAAAAAGATCTATTGATATCGCCCACTGCTTAAGAAAAAAACCAAGTTGTTAAACTAATAGTAATCGTTAATCGCTTACGAGTTTTGCTTACTTTAAAACAATACGTTTAGTTTTAAGGCGATTTTACCAAAGAAAATTCTGACACCTTTTTAAAAACATATTTTTTTACTTAGATCTAGTCAATCGAAACACATTTGTATGTTTTTTGTTATTCAGGTAGGCCGGCCAAGTCTGAAGCAAGGCATTGGATATACTATTGAAATACTGGCAGGGAAGAGTAGAGTGTTGACATGCAGTTCTAGTGGTGCTACAGTTTATTAATGGAGTTTAAGCGGTATAACAATATCTGGAGCTACTTATACAATATCAAGCAGTAAGGCTACAAGTGTTGGATCATACAAGTAAAATGCTATTTTAATAACATATATTATTACTTCTTTTTAAAGAAAATAAAAGCTAAACTGACATATTAATATTTGACTATTATTATTATTATTATCTATTTCATTAAAATATATTCATAAAAAACAATGTGCGTGTCAATTTCATTGCCCAAAGGTTAATATAAAGTCACGTGATTATTATTTCTATAAAACTATTTTATGAAAACGGTAAACGGCCATCATTTTTTAGTCGAAAATACTAAAGAAAGTCACGTTAAAATACTTTGAGCAAGGCATTTTGTATTCCAAAGCTAATGAGTGAGGGCTATATTATGTCCTGGACACGGAGCCATGCCATGCAAGGTATTTCAATCCCATCACAGACGGAAAGCCGCTCACACCCGTTGTCGTGCTGGTCTGCAGCGTTAATGGAGGTTTGGTTAATGGAGTGTATAGACTTTATTGTTAAAGATAAATTATGTTACTTATCACGCCTGTCCTGTCAAACAATATATAATCTAACTTTGTAAGATAAATCTCGTTGGCTTTAATGCAATCTTGAATCAAGTTTAAAGGCATGGCATATATAGTAATATACACTCTACCTTTACATCTGTGTCTATTTATCCCACAGACGGTACTTACCTGACTAAACCTGTAATCAGTGCCAATCCTTTATCCCTCGTGCTCTGCCTAAAACAGATGGAACTTACCAAATTGCATGCCAAGCAAACTACACTGAAACGCCACAGACATCTTCGATGTTAACCATTACTAGAAGTCAGTGGGAGAAATCGTGTTGGTAAATAATACCTATTGCACAAAACTGTATTGTAACCACACGCACGCACACATGTATATACATATGTCTACACACATTTACTTTCAACTGTCTTATAAATATTTTGCATGAGTAAAAATAACTATAAAATTTCTTCCTACAGACGGTACTCACCTGACTAAACCAGTAATCAGTGCCGACCCTTCATCCCCCGTGGCGGGCGGTCATCTTACGTTAACATGTGGCACCGAAGTGGACTGAGCGAATAGCTCCTGGAAGAAAGACAGCTCGGTCATCACAGGCGAAGCGGAGCATGAACAGCTCAACAACGTAACCTCCCAAGACGGTGGGGACTACACTGTCCAAAAAAGTATGGTCATTTTGACTTCTGAAGACATTGGTGTCAGTTGTAAGTCTCCATTCTTATGAATATTTCTTAACGTGGCTGTATCCCCCCCACTCCACCACATAATTTTAATATGCGTTGAATCTTATGTAAAGGGAAAAAATTTCACTCCATGAGTTATTGTGTTATGACATCAAAATATGGCTTGATTTTTATTTAACAAATATTAGTACATTCTAAACTTTCCCATTATGCTATTGCACGCTTGTTTTGCTCTTCGTAGACTAGGAAATGATATTTTTATTAATGTTTTAATAGAATAAACGAAATATTTTGGGTCTTTATGTATCGCGACTTTCTCGAAATTTCAGGAAAATACGCAATATATTTAATTGTTTTCATATAATTTAGGCATGATGAAAATCCGCAAGGTCGTGAATAAACAAATGTCGATATTCGAAGTAGGGAGTAATCACTGTATTTAAAGTTGTTATTATTAACATATGAGACGTACTTTTTATCAATTTTAAATTATTTTTTAGAATACTTAAAATTAATAAAAACAATTAGGAGGGTTTGACCAAAAAATTGATTTTTTTTTTTTTACAATCAACAAACGGCCTTAAAGTATGTGGCGAAAAAATTAAATTGATTTCATAAATATAACCACTCGTTCAATATATATGTTGTTATTATAATTTTTTTTCTAACTATAAAAGATCATTGACAATTTTTGCTTGAACACTTTGAAAAAAAAATTATAATTAATTATTCTTCTTTATCGCATAAGGCAGCTGAAAAGCTCTGCACACCTCTCTATTCTGTGCCAGCCATCTGATCTCAAACCATGCTTTATTGATGGCCTTCGATACATCATCTTTGGTTCTTTTTCAAGTTCCTAATATTGTTGTATTCCCCTCTTTTCTTTTTCATGAGGGTGTTCATTTCAATGCAATGCTCGGAAGCATCTCCCTATGTAAAAAAAACATAGCCTAACGATATAAGTCGTTTCTTTATTTCTTTTAATTTTATAACTTATATAATAGTATTTTCTGAAATGATAGTATCAAAAGTGTAATATGAATTCATTATGACATTTCAGCTGCTTAAGAGATTGTCAAAGTTACAATGCTTGTGTTGGGATTGGCGCTTCTGATGTCTAAAGTCTTGACAAGAACAAATAGGTTGATGATTTATCTCCGTTGATACTTTATATTTATTTACTCAATAAATGTATTTTATTTATAGATGTTAATGTTTGAGCAACAGTAATAATAACATCACATCATTAGCGATTTATATTTTCAACTCTTTTAATAAACTTTGCTCACCCATAACATATTGTCAGGCACATAAAAAGGCCAATTTTATTTTTTTAAAATCTATTAAGGGGCCGTCCATAAAGTACGTCACGCTATTTTTGACCAGTTTTAACCCCCTCCCCCCTCCCTGTCACAAACTGTCACAAATCTCGGACCCCCCCCCCTAAAGTACGTCACACTTTCGAATAAAAAAAAAATTAACACCTATTTAAAAACGTAATCTAAAACACACTTCACTAATAAACAGTATTAAAATATAACAATTTCCACTTAGAAGAACTATCACATTATTAAAATGACTTTAATAGTAGAATAATTAATTGTCAACAGTTGTCACAGTTATTCATTGAAGCAGTAACTCAATCTTTATTGAATTTTAAAACAAAAGCTGCAAAAATTAGACTAGGCAATTATATAATACACATAATTTATCTGCTGCTTTTTAGATAATCTTCCGATTATGCAATCTTTTTACACAGGATAAGAAGTAGATATTAACGAAACTTGACCTCACCCAGTGATTAAATAATAAAAAGGAAACAAAAAAAATTGATTAAAAAAAGACTGGATTGACAAATTATGTGCTATATTGAATCTGTTTATTATGGAACTGTGAATCATGTTTAATTAAAAATATCACTGGACATCATCCATCCATGGTGAAGTGACTGGCATCAATCTTTCACCGTCAGCGTTTCCTGGAAGGATAATTGCAGACAGATAAATATCATCCTCATCTAGCCACTCAACATCCTCTGAATGTGCATTTTCTCTTCTGGCAATAAGTGCTATGAGTTATCTTTGCCTTTTAGAAGCGATTCTCAAAGGACGGATGCGCTTTATCTGAGTTGATTCTGGAACAGTTTGGGTTGGCACATTCTCCCGAGCCTGAGCTCTGTGTTGTCCTGCATGTTTCTTCAACATTGTTTGTGAGGCAAAGTATAAGTGACATACTTTGCCAATTTGATCAAGTAAGCTGGTCTGCAAAAGATGGACAATAAATATCATATGGTTGTAGTTTGAAAATCCTGTTGATCTCAACATAATGTCATCAAAATTGAGAGTTTGTGTCACAAACAATGACGGACATTTATGAGAATCTGCATCTACTCTTTCTGGCGCTTTGATTCCATCAGTTGTTTGGTTGATTGGGATTGGAGGAGGAGATAATCTCGAAGGTAAAACGTTGAAATATGAGCTTCGCTCAGTGACATAATTATGCAGTGGACAACATAGAAATAATAATACTTCGGCATGACCAAAGCAAGGCTATATACATAAAATAAGGCTTCGCAAAGGCATACTAGAACTCCTAGCGAGAGGAATCGTGAACAACATTCATGTGATACAAATTTCATGCTTTTTTTTACATAAAACTAATTCAAATGTTTCACAAAATTTGTTATAATTATTTTTTAAGCTATTAATATTAAATTGTACTAAAGAAAAAAAGAAAATAAATTAGAAATAAAATAAAAAATAAATGTGTGACGTCACAAATGGCCTGACCCCCTCTCTCCCCCCTGTCACAAACTGTCACACTTACACCCCCTCCCCCCCTCTGGAGCGTGACATACTTTATGGACAGCCCCTAACTGTTGAAAGTATTGTTATCCCAGAAACTATTACTCGTTTTTTTATAAACGCATGTATTTAAGTAATTAAATTTTGTGATACTACAACATTTTTATATGTAAATTTACAATTTTTTTAAAATTATCAATTATCTCAATTTTAAATCTGTCAACTTCCCATCCATTTAACGTAAACAAGTTATTGTTTCCTTTTTTTTATATTTTCGTTCCTTTTACACTGTACATTTTTTGGCTTTGTAAAATTAAGAGAACGTCAATTTACAATGTGTATCTTTAATATAATAATGTATATATTAAAAAAAACGAACACAATTTTAAGTTTGAATTGATTGATTGTTTAATAACTTTGTCTAATTTAGAAAGACGAAAAAAAAATCATGATCGTTTCCAAGTTACTTGGAACTGTCACTATGAAAACCTGACATCATGTCATTTTTGATGTGCCTTATGAAAAGGTTTTCGGTACACGACATCAAAATGATGATTTTCTGGTGTAACTAATCGCAATGCACACACATACATACGCATTATATATATATATGTATATATATATTGTCATGTATATTGTTTTTCAAAGAATTGGAACACGCAATGTTTATTCCTCTCTCTCTCTCTCTTTTCTTACTACACACAATATTAGGACGTTTAGTAGGAAAACAAAAGGTTCTAGGTAATGTTGGGATTCTGTGTTGATCTCAATTTCTCAGAGTCTGAGAAAGACTCATTATTTAATAGGGGAAGTTCCTATCGTTTTTGTTATGAGTTTTGTAATGATACCATGATTTTCACCCCTACTGGTAGTGGGTCTGTCTCTTGCACCACTCGGATAGTATTTAATGATTTGTTTTGTCTGAAAGACAGAGAGTTTCAAGATATGTTCCTTTGAGAACGTTTGTGTTTGCACTATTTTATTCTAACTGTACATAATAGATATATTGTATATATTGAACATACCACCTGAAATAAACTATCAACAACAGTTACACTGAAACTTCCTTGTCAAGTTACTATTTTATTGTGTTGTATACATTACAATAAGATTTATCTACTACTCTAATGTACAAGAAAGGAAATGTTGGAATACAAATACTGAATTTGTGCCCAGGACTATAAGAAGAGTTCGTGTAATACTGAAACATAAATACTAATAATTAAAGTCTCCCCTAGGACTAACGAGAATTATCAGCAAGATCTACACAGCTCTGGCCACAAGGGGATTGTGGACGTAACAATATATATATATATATATATATATATATATATATATATATATATATATATATATATATATATATATATATAATGAAACCATGGCTTCTTATTGAATAAATATACATTTTTAATATCACTATCTGCAAACGTAGCCTAGAAATGTATTAAAATTGCATAACTTTAAATAAGCATATTCTGTATAATGATAAAGATATTAGTGTGTTTATTCTTTTTTGAGCAAAAACAAATTATAAAAATAAAATTGTTTTTCTATAATTGAAATGTTATTGTTATTGTATACATGTCAATTTACTGCCGCTAGATGCTATCAAAACTGACAAAGCTCACTCTTTTTGCTGTTTCTCTCTTGCTATTTTCTCTATTTCTGTTTTGTCACTACCAAATACATTGAGTATTTTGGCAACACCTATATTCATTGTCCATCGACACGTAAGGGGTCAAGTGGTCAGCACGGAGGGCCAGAATGTGTGTTAAGGCTAATCCATACTATCACGTTTTGAATGGAATCATGATTCAGCGAATCACTAGAATTTGTTTCAGAGCGAATCAGAAATACGCTGTTTCACAATCAGCCATGCCTCACGTAAAACACGCTTCACAGAAAATCACGACGCGCAATATTATTTTCAAAAGAATCAAGAAGATGTTAAAGAGTGACTGTTCCTGACGCGCCATTTTATGTTAAGGAATCATGAATTCTAGCAGTGACGACGAAGTAAACTTGGTATGTCCCACTGCGTCTGTTCTACTTAAAGCAAACAGAAAACGAAAACGAAAATGGTGGGTGAAACCTTGGATCGAAAGAAGAACGATCTATGGAGCATACCATGCGTTTTTAAGGGAACTGGAAGACGAAGCTGCCATCTTTGTTTTTTTTAACTAGGCTAATTATCATATGATCTAGTTTGAACTTCCCATTCGCTGACACAGCTTGAATCAAGAATCATGATTCATAATTTTAGAACATGTTCTAAATCTGTGAATCATCACTACTGAAACAGTTACTGATTCTGGTGAATCAAGTTTCGCGCTATGCCACATTTGAAACGGGGAGAATCATCGTGATTTTTGTATTGGATCGCAGCGAATCACTGATTTTGTTTCTAGTGTGGCTTAGCCTTAAGAGACAGAAGGGAACAGGTTCGAAGTCAGGAACGGTGTTGATTATATAGTGTTAAAAAAAATATAGAAATGGACGTTGATCTCAATTTAGTAGATTTGTCGAGAACATGATGTGAATTGATTCATGTTAAATTTTGTTGTATTATAACTACATAGTAAATTCGCTTGCCAGAAACTTGCCTTCCTAGATGCATTGTTTGAGAGAGAGAGAAAGGAAGTCGGCACGCATTTGTGTCAAAATAATAATAATAGTATGTCATTTCAAATATGTCACATCTGTAAAGAAAAGAATACCATTGACATGTTTTATTTCTGCTTTATTATCTCTTCTCTATTTCTCTTAATCATGCTCTTTTTTTTTACTCAATCTCTTTAAACGTTTATTTTTTTTTTATGTATTTTTTTCTCTCTCTCTAATTCTGTATTTTTTCTTTACATTTGTATCTCTATTTTCTCTCTCTTCTTTCTCCTCTTTCTCTCTATCTTGCCAAGTCTTTTCTTATTATTTTTCTTTTTTTCTCACAAACTTGCTTGATCATTATCTCCAACAGTAAATATATGACAATGGGCAAGTATTAATTAAAAAAAAAAATATTTTTATCATATCAGGACAAAAAAAGGCGCCCCGTGCAAGGTGAGCGTTAACGGCCTATTTATGTAAAAGTTAAGCACAAGTCTGACCTATTCGATCATAGGGCCGTTGAAACAGCGTTCACCAGTTTCAGAGACCACGGCATACTGGGGGATGTGTGGCCAGCACAATGCCCAGCCGCCTTTACTTTACATCAGAGCTGGGTAGACTCAGGGACACCCTCGAGTCCTGTATAAAATCGCAGCCTTCACCAGGATGCGAACTACTGTACAGGACAGGGCGACCTTTGACTTCGTGACCAACACCGACGATCAGGAAAAAAATATCCCACCGCCACCCTCTTGACGGACCTTTAAAGCCACAAGCGACCGGAATGTTAAGACAATGTGTTGGGAGACAGACATGTGACTTTAAGTCAATCCACTCCTTTCTCATTGGTCCATGTTATGTTTCATGGGTAGATCTTCCCTGTGTAAAAAAAACGCTCCAAACACGACTGTACGCACTTCCTTCCTATTGGATTTTAGTCTTGTAAGATCGTTTTTCGACTTTTAGTATTCCTGGATCTTTACCTTTATCTTGTTGTAACAAGTGATGATGGAGATTGATAATTTACTATACTAATTTTTTTTGACTTATTTTGTAATTGATTATAATTATTAATAATCAATATATTATGCTTAATGTGATAATAACAGTATACAAACGCTCAAAATCTGCTCACGACCTTCTTCTTGCAAATTTGGCCGATACTGGCTGGCCAAAGACCAAAGTCAAGAAAAGATCGTGCATTGACCGGTCAAATGTGAGGTGGTATTAGCCCTTTTGCGATTGGCCGGCCAGATCTTCGGGCTTCGGTCGTAAATATACACCTCGCAAAACCATTTTTATACAGATAAAATTGCGAAGTAATTAAATTTGTCTTGAGATATGGATGACCTTCAATATGATTGATAAACTTAAGTTTACTGTAATTCATTATACTCTGGCTATTTCCTTGTTTGTTTGTTTTGTAATAAATTGTTTAGTTCCATAAGTTTTATTTCGAAGCGTACATACATTACACAATGTCTCTTGGAAGCTTTAAAAATAGTTAACAGTTATTCTGGTACTTAAAGTGTCACGAATTTATTTCCATAAACAGAACATATAGAAATATGAAATATCCAAAAGTATATAATACATCTTGTAGAACTTAACTCGTCTAGTACATTATGCATTTCTTCTACCACATAATTGGACTAACTGTCTTCACTAACATACGACCTTGCTCAACCGTTAATGTACCCTAACTGACCACTACCGGTTGAATAAATTCCTGTATGTTAACCTAATAAAACTATAAATTAATTAATCATTTATTAAAAACTTGGACTTTTTCACATGAACTATTTTATGTAAATACAAAACAAGAAATAAACTGAAATAAACTGTAAAAAGTAATTAAAGGGAGATAATGAGGTAATTCTAAAATATACATTTTATCTCTATATTAATTCGCTTACTTCATAAATATTTTCCTTGCTAGACTACTGACATTTACTAAACTCATTCTCGTCAGCAGTTACAGAAACAGAATTAGTAGGCATAACTTTATAACTCAATCTTGTTGTGAACTATTTTATTGTTCTTTTATATATGATTTTATTCTTAGTTATTTTTGGTATTTTATGTATATAATAATCTCTAAGCGATAGGTCCCAAGGTATGACGTGTTGCGAGTTAGGAAAATGACGTCACAGTCTGGTTGTTGTGTCTGGAAGGATGAATGGCGGTTTTATTCTCCCTTGTAATTGTAATCTTTGTTGTTCGGAATTAAAAAAATAAAAATTAGTTCAAGTAATTTGTCTATTGCATTGAATTAATTAGACTCCAAAACATCTACAGATTTGGCAGACATCGTGATTTTTTTAAGTGTTTGTGAAAGTATTGGAACATATTCATCTGCGTGGCATATTACTTTGGCTATATCAAATTCAGTCAAGAGTAGAACGCACATTCATTGATATCAATAATTTTGGTATCTTATGATTTATTATGCAACTCTTGACATGCTAGTTGCATTTTTTACCTGTTATATCTTCTAGGTCAGGAATAGGGAACTGTGACATTCTTCTTATGTTTGTAGAAGTTCAATAATAATTGGTGGATTTAATTTTTAATATATTTCTTCATCCATATTGACATGTTCAAACTTGTTTTTAACATTTAGTCTTTTTCATGTATGAGGCGTAAATAGTTCAATGAAATAGTTGTTTTTTTACTCACATTATTTAAAAAGTTATATAACATATATTAATTTCAGTACATCGAATAAATCTTGATAATGCCATATTTAACAAGTGCATACATAATACATTAGTCTACACATGAGACTATGTAGTGCAAAACAACGAATGGCTACCAAGTCGGGACTTCAACTCCAGCCCTTCTATTCAAAAACAAACAATAAACGGATACAATAAACTAATTAAACTCGATATTTTATCTGGCAACTTAAAAGACAGTAAATATTATTTACTAATGAAATTCTCAACGAATGGTCAGAGGAAAATAACTGATGCATTTCTCCTGTTCAGTAATTACATAGTTCCTCTTAATAAATTCAGTATCTTGGAAATAACATGCATAGCACCACTAAAAGTCTAAAACAATAATACCTATTAAGACATTAAACTAAAGCTAACCGTTTGCATCATTATCTTCAACCGCAGGAGAATAATAGAAGAAATAGGAAATACAAATGTAGAAGAAAGAGACATAAACAACATAACAAATAACTTAAAAGGAAACAAAGTTAATAAAACAAAGACAAATTACCAGAAAGACTGTTAATTTATAACTAAATAATGAACAATATTTAAAATAATTTTACAGACCCCTCTAAACCAGGACAAAGTGTCCAAAGTTTTAAATTTAATTTATAACTAAATAATGAACAATATTTAAAATAATTTTACAGACCCCTCTAAACCAGGACAAAGTGTCCAAAGTTAAAAAAAAACTACCAAAAGTAATCAACTTTTCTAGAAATGAAATAAATTTAATTTGACCATGAAAATTACATAATTATTTGCATAATATGCAAAATAATTAATCGAATAGAATATATAGTATACAAGCCGTTATGTGCCCGGTCCTCCGTACCGGCTAAACGTTATGTTTACATACACTCTAACTACTCAGGCAGTTATAATGAGATTGCCCGCATGACCTACGACACGAATTTTAACGTGAGGTAATTTTTTATTTGCCCGCTACAATCCTAAAAAAAATCTCAACGCCATCCTTTTTTTAATTTTTTTAGCGCTATCGATCGAAAAACTATAAAAAGTTGGAACGGCAAATTAAACATGAAACCAAAATATTTCGTTTTATTTGCGTTTTTTGACCAAACTGACCACTGCGGTCATTTTAATTTTCTTAAAACCTTGACAGTGTTCACCGCCGTAACGCTAAGAATATTTGTAGCAAATTTCACGTTTTTATGTCCAGTATTTAAAAAGATTATGCGTTATGTACATACCCAGCCAGCCAGCCAGCCAGCCACATATTCCTTTTGAGATTTATATATGTACAAGCCGGTATGAGCCCGGTCCTCCGAACCGGCTAAAAGTTATGTTTACATACACTCTAACTACTCAAGCAGTTATAATGAGATTGCCCGCACGACCTAAGACACAAATTTAAACGTGAGGTAATTTTTTATTTTCCCGCTACAACATAATTAACCGTTAAAATCATTACCCATTACCCATTATAACAGTTGAAAAATTCCCCGCTATAAATTACGACGCAAATTAAAACGTGAATATATTTTGTTCTATTCATTGATAAAGAACATTCGACAGTACTTTTATTTTAAAAAAAATGATTGTTTGATATATTTTTTTTACGACACACATTAATTCGCAGACCTATGTTGTGTTGTTTTTGTTATTTGCTGTTTATTTTTTTATTGTTGCTTTGGAAAAAAACTTAGAATTAATTTTTCTATTCAACATGTAAAACAACAACAAATAAAACCAATAAGAAACAAAGAAGAAAAGTTTTTTTTTAAATTGTGTTCAATGTAATCGCATAATGATATTTTACATGCACTTTATCTAACCATGGAGTTATAATGAGATTGCCCGCTACACAGTTAATATATAAGGCAATTAATAAATTCTTGCCCGTTAAAATGTTTATCGATGTATACGTCACAAATTTAAATGTGAATGACATTTTTTACGCCCGCTACAACCGAATTGAACTGAAACGTGAAATATTTCCCTCTTGAAACGAATTGAAACGTGAAATATTGCCCTCTAGAAAGATTTTAATGCGTATACGCCCGCTACAAACGAATTGAAAAAGCTAAAAGTTATGTTTACATACACTCTAACTACTCAAGCAGTTATAATGAGATTGCACGCAACAACTACAAAGTGTATATTTCGTATACGACACGAATTAAAACGTGAATATATTTTGTTCTATTCATTCATAAAATACATTAGCAAACATTGAAGCAAAGTTAATTTTAAATGAATACGCAAAATTTGATGACGTCATAACGAAAAGCTGGCTAGCTATCTCTGCGCAAACTTTGATGACGTCATCCTGAAAAAAATCTCAACGCCATCCTTTTTTTTATTTTTTTAGCGCGATCGATCGAAAAACTATAAAAAGTTGGAACGGCAATTTTAACATGAAACCAAAATGTGTCGTTTTATTCGCGTTTTTTGACCAAACTGACCACTGCGGTCATTTTAATTTTTTTTAAACCTTGACAGTGTTCACCGCCGTAACGCAAAGAATATTTGTAGCAAATTTCACGTTTTTATGTCCAGTATTTAAAAAGATTATGCGGTATGTACATACCCAGCCAGCCAGCCAGCCAGCCAGCCAGCCACATATTCCTTTTGATATTTATATATATACAAGCCGTTATGTGCCCGGTCCTCCGAACCGGCTAAAAGTTATGTTTACATACACTCTAACTACTCAGGCAGTTATAATGAGATTGCCCGCATGACCTACGACACGAATTTAAACGTGAGGTAATTTTTTATTTGCCCGCTACAACATGAATTACCCGTTAAAATCATTACTCATCACCCATTATAACAATTACAAAATTGCCCGCTATAAATTACGACGCAAATTAAAACATGAATATATTTTGTTCTATTCATTGATTAAGAACATTCGACAGTACCTTTTTTTTTTAATGATTGTTTGATATATTTTTTTTACGACAAACATTAAGTCGCAGACCTATGTTGTGTTGTTTTTGTTTATTTGCTATTTATTTATTTATTGTTGCTTTGGAAGCAAACTTAGAATTAAATTTTCTATTCAACATGTAAAACAATAACAAATGAAACCCTTATGAAATAATGTTTATAAAACGTATACGACACGAATTAAAACTTTAAAAATTTAGTTCCGGCAATTTGAACATTGCCCGGCAAATTAAACATTGCCCGGTAATTTAAACATTGCCCGGTAATTTAAACATTGCCCGGTATTATAAACATTGCCCGGTATTATAAACATTGCCCGGTAATTTAAACATTGCCCGGTAATTTAAACATTGCCCGGTAATTTAAACATTGCCCGGTATTATAAACATTGCCCGGTATTATAAACATTGCCCGGTAATTTAAACATTGCCCGGTAATTTAAACATTGCCCGGTATTATAAACATTGCCCGGTAATTTAAACTTTGCCCGGTAATTTAAACAATGGCCGTTACCTAGGCGATAAGCCTAAAGGTGCCCAGTTCTCGGAACTGGATAAAATAACCCATGGAGTTATAAACAATAGTCTTAAGCGGGGATAAAGTATTTTCCGGTAACTTATACCATTTAAATATTGCATTCCACAAATAACGACGCAAATTAAAACAAAATTTTGTTCTCTTCTTAAACGCATAAATACGCAAAATTTGATGACGCCATTATAATTATAAGCTTAAATCTAGAGTGTAACCAGGACCACTGCGTTTAAATAAGCTTAGTAAGGCGTCGGTATTACTTCCCGAAACAGAAAAAAAAATGCTAAATCTATTTGCTTTGTCCTATGTTTGTAAAGTTTTAAATTATTAATTAGCTTTAAGTCATGTATTCACAGTGTAATGTATTAAAGTAGTGATAGATTAAGAAAATCAACTACAGTATTGGTAGTGTAAAGAATTTATGTTGTTTACGGAACGTAGACAATTTAAACATGAAGAAAATTTGTTCCCGTCATTGAGTTGAGATTAAATCCATGCACATAGTTTGATGACGTCAATTTAAACATGAATGAAAAATGTCCTTTTATTGCTATAAAATCCATGCGCAAAGATTGATGACGTCATAAAAATAATCTCAGCGCATCCTTTTTTTTTCTAACTTAGTTACGAAAAACTATAAAAAGTTGTACTGGCAAAGTCAATGTGAATCAAAAGTTGTGTTTTTTTCGCGTTTTTTGACCAAACTGACCACTGCGGTCATTTTAATTTTTTTAAAACCTTGACAGTGTTCACCGCCGTAACGCAAAGAATATTTGTAGCAAATTTCACGTTTTTATGTCCAGTATTTAAAAAGATTATGCGGTATGTACATACCCAGCCAGCCAGCCACATATTCCTTTTGAGATTTATATATATACAAGCCGTTATGTGCCCGGTCCTCCGAACCGGCTAAAAGTTATGTTTACATACACTCTAACTACTCAGGCAGTTATAATGAGATTGCCCGCATGACCTACGACACGAATTTAAACGTGAGGTAATTTTTTATTTGCCCGCTACAACATGAATTACCCGTTAAAATCATTACTTATCACCCATTATAACAATTACAAAATTGCCCGCTATAAATTACGACGCAAATTAAAACATGAATATATTTTGTTCTATTAATTGATTAAGATTATTCGACAGTACTTTTATTTTTTTTAAATGATTGTTTGATATATTTTTTTTACGACAAACATTAAGTCGCAGACCTATGTTGTGTTGTTTTTGTTTATTTGCTATTTATTTATTTATTGTTGCTTTGGAAGCAAACTTAGAATTAAATTTTCTATTCAACATGTAAAACAATAACAAATGAAACCCTTATGAAATAATGTTTATAAAACGTATACGACACGAATTAAAACTTTAAAAATTTAGTTCCGGCAATTTGAACATTGCCCGGCAAATTAAACATCGCCCGGTAATTTAAACATTGCCCGGTAATTTAAACATTGCCCGGTATTATAAACATTGCCCTGTATTATAAACATTGCCCGGTAATTTAAACATTGCCCGGTAATTTAAACATTGCCCGGTAATTTAAACATTGCCCGGTATTATAAACATTGCCCAGTATTATAAACATTGCCCGGTAATTTAAACATTGCCCGGTAATTTAAACATTGCCCGGTATTATAAACATTGCCCGGTATTATAAACATTGCCCGGTAATTTAAACAATGGCCGTTACCTAGGCGATAAGCCTAAAGGTGCCCAGTTCTCGGAACTGGATAAAATAACCCATGGAGTTATAAACAATAGTCTTAAGCGGGGATAAAGTATTTTCCGGTAACTTATACCATTTAAATATTGCATTCCACAAATAACGACGCAAATTAAAACAAAATTTTGTTCCCTTCTTAAACGCATAAATACGCAAAATTTGATGACGCCATATAATTATAAGCTTAAATATAGAGTGTTACCAGGACCACTGCGTTTAAATAAGCTTAGTAAGGCGTCGGTATTACTTCCCGAAACAGAAAAAAAAATGCTAAATCTATTTGCTTTGTCCTATGTTTGTGAAGTTTTAAATTATTAATTAGCTTTAAGTCATGTATTCACAGTGTAAAGTATTAAAGTAGTGATAGATTAAGAAAATCAACTACAGTATTGGTAGTGTAAAGAATTTATGTTGTTTACGGCACGTAGACAATTTAAACATGAAGAAAATTTGTTCCCGTCATTGAGTTGAGATAATAAAATCCATGCACATAGTTTGATGACGTCAATTTAAACATAAATGAAAAATGTCCCTTCATTGCTATAAAATCCATGCGCAAAGATTGATGACGTCATAAAAATAATCTCAGCGCATCCTTTTTTTTCTAACTTTGTGACGAAAAACTATAAAAAGTTGTACTGGCAAAGACAATGTGAATCAAAAGTTGTGTTTTTTTCGCGTTTTTGTACCAAACTGACCACTGCGGTCATTTTAATTTTTTTAAAACCTTGACAGTGTTCACCGCCGTAACGCAAAGAATATTTGTAGCAAATTTCACGTTTTTATGTCCAGTATTTAAAAAGATTATGCGGTATGTACATACCCAGCCAGCCACATACATATTCCTTTTGAGATTTATATATATATATGATATGATATGATATGATATGATATAGTAGTACAAGCTGAATTCCACTGCGTTAACCGGGTAAAAAAGTACATTAATATAATTATTTACTTAAAACATTTCGGAAAGAGATTTAAAATATAGACTGTAATCGAGTTAAAATAAGCATATTTTTTATATAAAAAAACAACAGTTAGCACTATCCCTGAATGAGCACTATAGACCGAGTAAATAAGCACACATGTATACCGAAAGTTTAACATTTTAAGTACAATAATGATATAGTAGTTATATAGAAAATGTTTCTGAGTCTATCGTAATTAATACATCCTACAATTACAAGGTTTTTAGGGAGACTCTAATTAAACGAGCGTGCTCGATCACGTGACTACTTCCGATCTAACAAGCAATAACCTATGTTTTTCAACATCCAAAATCTGGGTTTTATTCTAAGTTTTATAACTCCTACTTACTATTACAATTGATTTACATGAGTCATTTCCCTTGCATTATACTTGCATTTAACTTGCATTATACTTGCACCATAGCACGAAGCAAACACATGTGTTAATTAATATTATAAATATTTACAACTTGAAATTAAATGTGCAGATTCAATACCGAAACCGGTATGTGAATATAAAAGAAGAGAAATAAAGATACTGTCTAATTTTTAAAACAAGACGGCAATTAAATAATTTTTGCAATACAAAAATATAGCTCGTTAGGCCTATATATTGTGAAGTAAACTACAATATTGATGCATGTAAGCATGTACTTACCAGAAAAATTAATGCTGCAATATTTTTCTTCATGGCCTTTGACATTTAAATTTTGATACGAAGTCAATTGAGAGACTTATATAAATATCAATGATGGTTCTTTCGTGTTTTATGTGAGCGGCGTCGACGTCTGAAATAGTAGGACTATTAATTATTTCTAGAGAATCATCTCGTGTTACAGTTGCACTGCGTGTGTTGTTTGGACTGCATTATTGACTGGTAAACTGTCCGATTCCTCTATAAAAAAATCATTTTTATTCCAACGAATTTGACGAGCTAGTGAAAGGCTTTCACGTCTTTTTGAAATTCTGGGTGGCCTTATGAAAAAAATATAAATATAATAGTACGCGATTCCCAATAAACTGGTTACAAAAATTGACATGAGCCATTAACACTGCTAAACTTTTGTTTACTTAAGCCGGGAGTAGTCTCGACTTGGTTACAAACATAACCGACCAATCTGAAATAGGCATTTATATTGGGTAAGATTCATTCTCTATTTTTTTTCAACAAAGAGCGCCCCAGGTCCCTATTTTTATAAAAAAAAATGTCACAATTTGAACTTACAAAATAAATTAACAATAAATTGGGTAATTTCATTGGTCAAATAAAAAGACATGAATTGTAGAGAGAAAACAACGCACTTTCTAATGACGTATTACACTATTATTAAACGGCTTGGTTTTAATAAGTTACCAAGCGATAAAAATTGTCAATTTTCGTGATTTTATTAGTTTTAGACACATACACACCTCACTAAGACTAGATTTTTAGGATAAAACAATTTGATTTTGAAAAAACGATCACTCGATTTAACAAAACAAAAGAATAAATTATACAAATCAAGCAACGACAAAAAAGTGTTTTTTAAGTGATAATAGTTGAATAAGTATAGCATCCTCCCCTTGGAGGATACCAAAAGATTGTTAAACCAACACAATGTCCAGCCGCCTTTTTTTTGGCCTAATCCTCCAGACCAGAGAAAAAATATGGTTTATTGATCTGCATACTTGGGTCTTTATCTTCTGTATACTTAGGTCTGATTAGTCTGTATATTTAGGTCTGATTGGTCTGTATATTTAGGTCTGATTGGTCTGTATATTTAGGTCTGATTGGTCTGTATATTTAGGTCTGATTGGTCTGTATATTTAGGTCTGATTGGTCTGTATATTTAGGTCTGATTGGTCTGTATATTTAGGTCTGATTGGTCGGTATATTAAGGTCTGATTGGTCTGTATATTTAGGTCTGATTGGTCTGTATATTTAGGTCTGATTGGTCTGTATATTTAGGTCTGATTGTTCTGTACATTTAGGTCTGATTGGTCTGTATATTTAGGTCTGATTGGTCTGTATATTTAGGTCTGATTGGTCTGTATATTTAGGTCTGATTGGTCTGTATATTTAGGTCTGATTGGTCTGTATACTTAGGTCTGATTGGTCTGTATATTTAGGTCTGATTGATCTGTATACTTAGGTCTGATTGGTCTGTATATTTAGGTCTAATTGGTCTGTATATTTAGGTCTGATTGGTCTGTATATTTAGGTCTGATTGGTCTGTATATTTAGGTCTGATTGGTCTGTATACTTAGGTCTATGATAAGATTCTATTGGCTTGCATGTTTCAAATAGCAAGCATATATAATATATTATATCACAAAATTGTGTACAAAAAAGCATAGCCCGATGTACACGATGTGCACATATAATGTACTCATGAGTTTAACTATAGTTTTTTTTTAAAAAAAAGTGTAAATGTATTGCTGTGTTTGGCTATTAAATATAGATATATAATTGTTGACACTAAGTTAACTCTTTAGTCCACTAAAGTTGGTGTCGCAAGACAAAATCATGCTTTCTAGTAAGTATATACTTTCTAGTAAGTATATACTTATATATATATATATATATATATATATATATATATATATATATATATATATATTGTCATGTATATTGTTATTTCCAAGTATTGGAACACGCAATGTTTATTCTTCTCTCTCTCTTATTTCTCACTACACACGATTTTGTGGGCGGGGCTTAGTTTTTTCGATTGGCTGACGTTTAGTGAGAAGACGAGAGATTCTTGGTAAACTTGGTATTCAGTGTTGACCTAGAGTTCTCGGAGTTTCTGGGAACGACTCATTATTTAATAGGGGAAGTTCCTATCGTTTTGTTATGAGTTTTGTAATGATACCATGATTTTCACCCCTACTGGTAATGGGTCTGTCCTTTACACCACTTGGATAGTATTTAATGATTTGTTTTGTCTGAAAGACAGAGAGTTTCAAAATATGTTCCTTTGAGGACGCTTGAGTTTGCACTATTTTATTCTAACTGTACATAATACAAACATTGTATATATTTAATATATCACCTGAATTAAACTATCATCAACTTTTACACTGAAGCTTTCTTGTCAAGTTACTATTCTATTGGTTTGTCTACAATACTATAAGATTTATCTACTGCTCTCGTCGGCATCCGTCCGTCTCCAAGAGACGATGGTGTAGCTTCACGGCAATGGTGACCAGCTGCACCGCCGAGAATGGCTGTGGAGGCCAACTCGGGAGTGGCAATCCCTGCCGCACTTCAGGCATTTGAAGGTGGATGGCTGTTGTAAAGGAACCTTCCGCCTCGCTCTTTTCTGGATGGCAGCTTCCATGCGCCCAGTTTCTGCGCGGGATGTGCCAAGCCTGACTGCGAGCCTCCAGGTTGGTCGGTGAGAAGCTTGGCATTCCCATGTGTCAAGGTCAATTGAGCTCTCGTTCAGGTCTCTTTTGCAAAGGTCCTTGAATCGCAGTTTTGGGCGCCCTATCTTCCGGTGGCCTTCGACCAGTTCTCCATAGAGGAGGTCTTTAGGAATGCGACCTGCATTCATCCTTTTCACATGGCCGAGCCACCTGAGGCGTTTCTCACTAAGCACAGCGTGAAGGCTGCTCATGTTGGCTCTCCCCAGCACCTCTGTGTTGGAGACCCTATCCTGCCACTTAATATTGTTTTTAATTTGCCTGGTGCGGTTGTTTTTTGTCCTACTACTCTAATGTCAAGGAAAATAACTGTTAGAACACAAATACTGAGTTTTTGCCCAGGACTATAAGAAGAGTTCGTGTAATACTGAAACATAAATAATAATAACTAAAGTCTCCCCTAGGACTAACGAGAATTATCAGCAGGATCTACACAGCTCTAGCCACAAGGGGATTGTGGATGTAACACAATTTGGTGGTCTCGTTCGGTATAGTTGAGTTCTACTTTTCCTGACATAGGATTGATAAAATTTGTTGATCTCGTCTGGAATATTTGAGTTCTACTTTTCCTGAACTTGGATTGGAACAAATTTGTTGGCTTGTACCGGAAAAAAATGAGTTTTATATTTTTCCTGACCTAGAAATATTTTTTGACATTAGTAGTACTGAGAGCGCCATATTTGTGTTTCGTTTTCTAGGACTAATGTGGTTTGTAAACTAGTCAACAAACTGGTTTCGTTCTCTAGGACTGTAAAATTATTTTTTTTAAAGAGGAGAGAACTGGTTTGCATATTTATTCCTTTGAAAGTGTGAAGATTCCACGAAGTGTGTAATATTATATGGTGCCAATTTCTGGACAAATCGTAAGTTGGGACTTTATATTTTACTATACCATATATATTACTCTACTATCACAAATATTACGGACGCTATAAGCTTACTATGGCTTCAAATATATCAAGTGAGGAACTTAATGCCATGTCATTTGCTGAACTAAAAGAACTAGCTAAGTCCTTTGGGATTGAGGCAGGACAGGCAAGACCTAATCGTAATCGTTTGATAAAAAAAATATGACATGTTTGAACGGGCAGAATGCCATGAACACTGGTAATGTAGTTGAAGTGGGCCAGAACGATATCAATTAAGGTAATGTAGCTCCCAGTGGGGGCGAGGTAGGTGCCCACGGATACGAGGTACAAAATATGTCATCTAGATCATCAAACAATGATGAAGATAAAGGGTTGAGTGAAAACCTAAAATTCCAATTAGCTATGAATAGAATGGAATCGGAAAGAATTAGGATAGAAACTTAAAGGGAAAATGAAAGAATTAGGATAGAAACTGAAAGGGAAAATGAAAGAATTAGGATAGAAACTGAAAGGGAAAATGAAAGAATTAGGATTGAAAGTAGAGAAAGGATAGAGATGGCACTCATGAACAGACCTGACCATCGTAAGGACAGCAATGGTATGGATATTAGCGCAATGAAGCAACACTTGCCTATATTCAGAGAAGAAAAAGTTCAAGACTTCTTTTTTGCTTTTTGAGAGGATAGTTGTAGATTATCAGTTCCCTGATGATAAGATGACCTTATTGTTAAGGTCAACTCTCAACAAAGGAAAAGCATTGGACGTAGTGTTGAGTTTAACACCTGAGGAAATAAATGACTATGAAGTGATCAAAGATAGGGTGCTAAAAAGTTATTCCCTAACACCAGAAAAATATAGAAAGCTATTTAGAGACAGAAAGAAGGCATATGATCAAACTCATGTAGACTTTTTGAGACATAAAGAGAAAATGTTAGAACAGTGGCTAAGGTCACAGAATGTAAGTGAGTTTGATAAACTCAAGAACCTAATATTGTTTGAGGAATTCAGTGATTGTATTCGAGTGGATATTAAAACCCACATCTCAGACCGAGGGGTTGAAGATGTGCATGAAGCTGCTAGATTGGCAGATAACTATGCCATAATTCACGCCAGCATTAAGCCATAGTATGCTGAAAAACCCAAAAGTGCACAAGCCAGAGCCCATGGAGGCTAGTAAACCAAAAGTGACAAGTTAAAACAATAATAAGAACAGTAGTGTAAATGATAATAGTAACTTAGTTCATTTCAGGAAGCAGACAGATGTAAATAAAGCCAAGGTGGTGTGTTTCAATTTTTAAGAAAGAGGGCAACATGAAGAAAGATTGTTGGATCCTTACCAAGAAGCAAGGTGCTATTCTACACTGTGCCAGAGTGCAGAAAGACAGCAAGCAGACAGAAGAAGTGTGCAACACAAGGTCAAGAAACTCAAACGAAATGCGTCCGACATCGCCCATAGTCGTGGAGTCGATGATTTTTTAGAACAGCCTATCAAAGGTAAAAGAGAATAGCTGTACTCAATCTATTATGCTTTCAGAAGGCCGTGAGGAACAGATGGTTCCTGAAGTCCCGGAAGAGATCGACCTATCCGATTTTCGACCCTTTCTCTACGAGGGGACAGTGTCGACAGAAGTCGATGTACTCAGCAAGAAGAAAATACAGATATTACGTGACACGGGTTCTGCTGTCAGCGTGATTCTAAAGGGCAGTGTGCCGTTAACAGATGCCACCAGTACCGGTGAGTCTGTTGTGCTGAGAGGTGCTAGTATGGAGGCTGTGGAAGCTCCACTGCACAGAATAAAACTCGAGATTTTTACAGGTAGCATTGTAGTGGGAGTGTGGCGCGCACTACCCGTCAAAGGCGTTTCCATGATATTAGGAAATGACATTATGGGCGGCAGAGTTACTGTCGAGCCCATGGTTAAAGTGTTGGAGACGAAGATGGCGGAGGACACAAACCGACGTCCTGCCAATGAACGCCCAACATGTGTACTGACAAGAGCAATGCAGAAAAATAAGTCGGTAAAGACTCCTGCTACGCCGTGTAGTGCAACAAAAGATGTGTTTGTCTGTTCTGAAGACACACATGTGAATGAAACAGTGATAACAGAAACACCTGACATCGATTTAAGTGCTACGTTCTTTGCTGAACTAACAACTGGTGATGCAACAGAGAACGAAGAAATTGGTGAAAGAACAATTGAATGACGAAGTAGTAATGCAACTCAGAATGAAAGCTGTTGATTAAAAGACTGCAGATGCAATGGCGGAATGTTTCTACATGAAAGATGAAGTGTTGATGAGAAAGTCGAAACCGCTCAACTCAGGTACAAACGAGTGGGACAGTATTCACCAGATTGTATTACCTAAGTGCTATCGTCAAGATATACTGCGTATGGCGCATGATCTTCATTTCGCTGGTCACATGGGAGTCCGAAAAACGCACCAACGTATCCTCCCCTACTTCTACTGGCCAGGACTGAGAAGAGATGTCGAACAATACTGCAAGACTTGCCACGAATGCCAAATGGTAGGACGTCCTAACCAACGAATTCCTGTCGCTCCACTCCAGCCGATACCAGCGTTCGACGAAACATTCAGTTATATACTCATTGATTGCGTGGGCTCGTTGCCGAAAACAAAAGCCGGTTTCCAATACCTGCTCACAGTCATGTGTTCATCCACTCGCTTCCCGGAAGCCATTCCGTTGCGGAACATAACAACAGTGAAGGTGGTAGACGCCCTCGCAAATTTCTTTACACGTTATCGCCTACCGAAGACAGTACAGTCCGACCAGGGGACTAACTTTACTTCGAACATTTTCAAACAAGTCATGGAACAATTAAGAATAAGGCATAGGCTATCAAGTCCCTATCATCCTGAGAGCCAGGGAGCTCTGGAAAGGTTTCATCAGAAATTAAAATCGATGCTTAAAAAGTACTGTTATTAAAACGAGAAAGACTGGGATAAGGGTGTGCCTTATGTACTGTTCGCTGCAAGGGAGGCCACACAGGAATCCCTGGGGTTTAGCCCATTCGAACTTGTGTATGGACACTCAGTCAGAGGTCCGATGAAACTTCTACATTAAACTTGACTAACGGACATTGAACCGGTTGGACTTTTGTCATATGTAGATAAATTTAAAAATAGGCTTTATCATGCTTTTAACCATATAAAAATTCATTTTCCACAGATGCAGGAGCGTATGAGACAGAACTATGACCGGAAAGCTATAGCTAGAACTTTTGCACCAGGTGACAAAGTTCTTGTGTTTCTACCTTTGCAAAATCAGCCTTTAAGTGCAAAGTTTAGTGGACCCTATGAGATAGAGTCAAAGCTTGGCGAGGTCAATTATTTGGTAAAGACTCCTGACCGGAGACAAAAGCAGAGAGTATGCCATATTAATTTACTTAAGCCCTATGTTTCAAGGGAAGAGAGTAAACCAAGGGAGGTCCCCATGATTTCATTAGCTAGAGTCCCGACTGACTTATCTAAGACATAACACAAGTTTGCATACAATAAACTTAATAATATAGATGCCCTTAAGAGCTAAGATACAAAGCTAGAACATCTTCCGGTAGAACATAACCAGAATATTATGAATCGGATACATGAAAATAAGTCAATGTTTACAAATGTTCCCAGTAGGACACATGTATTAGAGCACGATGTAGTGTTAACCGAGGGTGCCAGTTCTATTAAGCAGCATCCATATAGAGTTGACCCCATTAGACCTGAGCATATTAGATCAGATGTAAAGTACCTGTTAAAAGATGACATAGGAGAAAAATGTGATAGCAAATGGTCTACACCCTGTGTGATGGTACCAAAAGCCGACCACACACTGCGGTTTTATAGAGACTTTGGGAAATTAAGTAATTTAACAGAGACCGACTGTTATCCCATTCCCTGTATAATCGACAAGATATAGACAAGGTCATAGCTGATTTTCTATCTCGGGTGCTACATGATTGACTGAATAACCCAATGCTTCTTTTACAGATCATCTCACTTGTTCATTAAACATGTGTCATGATAACCTATCATTCGTTTAATTTTGATTATGGAATACCTATAGAATACTTGTATCATACAGAAGTCAAATCTTTTGATAGTATTAATCATTTTTTTATAATCATGTATTATATTGATGTTATATATTTTAAATTCACTTGATTCATTTTCTTATGGAAAAGAAAATCCATTTAAGTTTTGATGCATTATGCAATAAATATATATATGCATGTATTTACTTGATATGGATGGATGAAAGTAATTGTCATCACATGCAATTAAGTGGGGAAACTTTAAGTTAAATGATTTTTTATCTTGTTCTATTTTAGTTAATGAGTAAAACTAAATAATAATGTGTA
Source organism: Anisus vortex (assembly GCA_949126835.1). Classification (NCBI taxonomy): domain Eukaryota; kingdom Metazoa; phylum Mollusca; class Gastropoda; family Planorbidae; genus Anisus; species Anisus vortex. The sequence goes on along the minus strand of OX421498.1, from coordinate 9,651,438 downwards.
CAATTTTTATCTTAAAAAGAGATGTAATAGCAATTGGTATAAATTAATAGATAATATTGGAAATCTATTGCTAAATTATTATATATTGGTAATAGAATGGGAAAAGCTAGTGGATACTATCCCTATGTTATATATTTCATATATCCGGGAATGGAGGGAAACAAAGGTACCTAAAGGTGTGCCCTCATTCAATCCTGAACAATCTTTTATATTAAACTATTTAATTTGCCAAAAACGCATAATTACATTTTAATATTTAGATTACTGTAGTAATTGTAACTGGAGCGTATTTTCTCCTCATATTTGAGAAAATGGGAAGTAATCATCACCTTAAGTACGAACCCTGTTAATGTCAAATTGACACTGTAATTTAAAGGGGAATTAACCTATAGTTTGATTCGAGTGACTTATTACTTATCTTTTAGTTTGTATATTAGAGGTAAACTGTTGAAAATTGCCAGAGTTTGAGCAATGTTATATTTTGTTACGAACTTTGCCCTCTTTACCCAGCTATCCCCTTATAGCTGACCTCTACTTTCATTGGTTGAGGCCAGTGACTGGCTAATGTGTAAATGTGTCACGAGTGGACACGGGGATTGTGCTTACTTTTTAAGTCGTCGAGCTGTGCGGTTGTTTTTCAGTTGTTATGTACTTGTTTTATTGAATTTAGGAGTTTTTGTTCTTTGAAAAGTAATGAGTCGACTTGAGAATCCATTAAAATTAATCTACTAACCATACCCCTAGATCAACGCGTTACAATTGGGATCTCGTCCGAAAAGCAGTTGATGCAGTAGTCTGGAAAAACTACATTATAATGGAGTAACCGATAACAGACTTTTCCATCTCCAAAGTAAGTAATATTCAACTGGAGTTAGCCAAGATTGAACTAGAAAAATTTTAATTTAAAATGGAACTAGCTAGTAAGGAGAGGCTACAAAAACTAGCAATGGAAACTGCATGGGAAAAAGAAAAACTAGCAATGGAAAAAGAAAAACTAGCAATAGGAACTGCAAGGGAAAAATAAAACCTAGCTAGTAAGGAGAGGTTGGAAAAAGAAAAACTAGCAATGGAAGCTGCAATGGAAAAAGAAAAACTAGCAATAGAAATGGAAGAAAGATTAGCCAAACTGGCTAAAGAGATAAAAATGTCACAACAGATAAAACAAGAAGCTATTACTAAACAGACTCATATAAATGATCTTTTCAGGTATATAAAATATGTTCCCAAATTAAATGAAAATGAACCTGTTGACCAGTATTTTGACCGTTTTGAAAGAGTAGCCACAGACTTTCCGTTCCCAAAAGAAAAATGGGCTGTACTCGTCCGACAAGCACTCACTAAAGTCGCTAACCGCAAAGCACGAGAGGTCATAGTTTTATTGAAAGACGAAGAGTTTGATGATTACCAATATATCAAAGAAGCCATCATTAGAAGATACGAATCGGTACCAAAAAGTCATGGAAAGATGTTTAGAAAGCCCACAATAGAAAACGCCGACGACCTAAATACCAAGCAGAAAAAACTCACTGAGACATCTCAACAAATCGTGTGTCAACATTGTAAAAAAGTAGGCCACGCCAGAGGAGACTGCTGGTTAACAAACAAGAAAGGTTTAAAACAACCAAACAAAGAAATCGGAGCTTCTGAGATAAGTGAAAGTATAACAATACAGCCTGCGTGTCAAAATTGTAATAAAATCGGTCACGCACGAAAAGATTGTTGGTTCCTGAAAAAGAAAGTTTCAAAGCACTCAGAAAATAAAATGGGAGCTTATGATATGATTGAAGGTCAGCCAAAGCCAAAGCCTGTGTGTAAGAACTGCGATAAACTGGGTCACACACTAGAGGACTGTTGGTTTATGGAAAAAAGAAAAGATTCACAGCAAACAGAACACGAAATGGGAGACTACTGTCGTCCACCTACTATAAAGGTAGAAACGTGCAAGGTTATCCAGTGTGCTGATGAAAGAAAGGAAAATAACTCAGAAAGTTCATCAATGAAAGAATTGTCACCTTATATAACTAAAGGCGACAGAAAAGATTCACAGCAAATAGAACACGTGATGGAAGCCTACTGTCGTCCACCTACTACAAAGGTAGAAACGGTCAAGGTTATCCAGTGAGCTGATGAAGGAAAGAAAAATAACTTAGAAAGTTCTTCAATTAAAGAATTGTCACCTTTTATATCTAAAGGCTACATATCGATCTCAGATAATAGAGAAATCTTTACAAAGGTAGAACCTGGTAAGGTAAACCAGTGTGCTGATAAGAAGATAGAAACTTCATTTGAAGAGAAGATAGAAACTTCAACTCTTGACGAATTTTCGCCATTTACATCTGAAGATAAAACTAAGCTACAAAAACCAGTTAAAATCCTAAAGGATACCAGTGAAACTATGTCCCTGAGTCTAGAGGGTATATTATCACTCTCTGAACAAACATATACTGGACAAAAGGTACTAATCAAAGGTATGAGATGGGACATGTGGAAGTTCCGCTTCAACGCATTCATCTTAAGTCCAAACTTATTTCCGGTCCAGTGATTGTAGGAGAAAACCTACACTTCCATTTGACGGAATCTCTGTCATAATTGGAAATGACTTAGTAAAAGGCTGTGTAAAGCCTGAACTGATTGTGACTCATACTCCTGAAGTCAACAATACAGAAATAGAAGATACTGAACTGTACCCTATTTATGCCATCACCCGAGGCATGAATCAAAAAGACAATAGGGACAAGACGCCTGGTGGACCAGCCAAAAATGACAATAATCGGAGCGAAATCGACTTGGAAGCTACCTTCTTTTCCAAGGTTGGTAGAACGACCTGTAGACAACGGAGGAGATAAGTTATCTCCCAGGCAGCAATTAATCCAAGAACAACAGAAAGATACAGAGCTGGAAAAGCTGCGTGAGAGTGTTGTGGCTGAGTCTGACGTCAGAGATGGCTCTGTACAATATTTTGTACGTGGTGGAATGCTGATGAGGAGTTGGAGACATCCGGATGCTGCGCCAGAGGATAACTGGAGAATGGTGGAGCAAATCGTGGTTCCGGTGAGGTACCAAGATGACATTATTGAGGTAGCGCATGACTCGCCCTTTTCGGGTCATTTGGGGATGAACAAAACATATCAACGCATATTGCCCCACTTTTATTGGCCTGGGTTGAAACGTGACGTCACCGCCTACTGTAAATCGTGCGAATCATGTCAACTCATAGGCAAGCCGAACAAGCTAATAACAGTTGCGCCACTACAGCCAATTCTTGCTTTTGGCGAACCTTTCTCACATATTATCATCGACTGCGTGGGACCCCTTCCCAAAACTAAATCAGGTCACCAATACTTGCTGACTATGATGTGTACCGCAACTAGGTATCCAGAAGCGGTGCCCCTTCGCAGTATCAACGCAGAGAAAATAGCAGAGGCGTTAACAGAGTTTTTCACCTGGTATGGTCTACCCCAATCGGTGCAAACCGACAAAGGAACCAACTTTACTTCCAAACTTTTTCAACAAGTTCTAGATCGATTGAAGATACAACATAGAATGTCAACGGCATACCACCCAGAAAGCCAGGGAGCGCTAGAGCGTTTCCACCAAACATTAAAGACGATGTTAAAAACGTATTGCCATGACCATCAGAAAGATTGGAACAAAGGAGTGCCATATGTGCTCTTTGCTGCCCGTGAAGCGATACAAGAGTCCCTGGGCTTTAGTCCATTCGAGTTGGTTTTTGGACACACCGTCAGAGGTCCATTAAAACTGCTTAAAGAAGCCTGGAAAGATGAACAAACCGAGACAAGAGGAATCATTGACTGTGTAGATAAGTTTAAAAATCGTTTGTTCAATTCTTTTGTATTTGATAGAGACAAGTTAAAACAAGCCCAGCGCAAAATGATAAAAAATCACGAGTTCGCACATTTAAGCCAGGGGAAAAAGTGTTGTTATTTCTCCCCACCAACACTCACCCCCTTTCTGACTTCGGTCCATACGAAGTAGATTCAAAGGTCAGTGAGGTCAACTACATGATCAAACATTATGTGGGTAGGGAAACGGTAGAGGGTAAACATTCCCTTCCAACTCACCCCATGTCACCTATTGTTGTTGAGCCTGACGAACAACACTGTGAAATTGACCATAAATTTAGTGGGTGTAAACTAAAAAACTCCACTGTGCTTGAGAACATTGATGAAAAACTTAAACATTTAAAAATGTCAGAGAGCAATGTCATCAAGTCCATTATTCTAGAATACCCTATGTTATTCAATGATGTTCCTACGAGAACACACTTGATGGAACATGATGTCATTTTGAATGAGAATGTTTCTCCAATAAAACAACACCTGTATAGAGTTAACCCTAACCAGTTAGCTATTATTCAGAAAAAGATCCAATACATGTTAGAGAATGATATCATCACCCAAAGCTGTAGCTATTGGAGTTCACCATGTCTCATAGTTCCAAAAGCAGATAAATCAGCCCGCTTTGTACTGATTACTGCAAACTAAATGCAGTAACTAAAACTGTATTGTGAATTGTATTGATGACAAGGAAATTGGTAGACCTTGAGCACTTACACATATTTGTCTTATGTTAACTTATGTTTGAAAAAACAAACATCATGCTATTTCTGCTGCCAAAGAATTATTAAGTTTTCTAAAGTCTATAAGATGTAATTACTTACTAATTGATATCAATATTTTGTTGTTGTTGGGTGCTAGTTTTTTTTAATTATTTTTTGGTTGATTAAGTAAATTGACTAGTACTTTGAATAATATTCATGTCTTAAATGCAGATGAAATGTTTAAACTAAGAATTTATGTTGTATACAAAAGAGTGTGCACATAAATTGATGACGTAATTAGGAAAATGTCACTGATATCATAGAAATTGTATTTATAAATGAATTTTCTATAAACTAGCTTCATTCTGTCACTTACAAAGTTTAATTTCTTAAATTTAACATAAATTAATGTAATTTTGATATTATACTATAATTATAGTCGTAAGTTTATTAAATCTATAATGCTCATTAATTGTCGCAACTTATTGTCGCGTAGAGATTTTTTTCTTAAGAGGATGTGGTTAATTTGCATTAGAAAGAGAGAGTAGAATGATACTGATAGAGAGATAAGGAAAAACGTGAGAGAGAGAAGGAGAGTATTGTTTGATTCTAGGAATTGGGGTCAACAGTTATCTAATGTGTAGTTAGAAAGACGGCCAGCAGGCTTGAAATTGAAAATTAAACTGTCCTAGAGCTGAGACCGTAATTGGGTCAAGCATACACTAGTGAACAGTGGAAAACTTATGCTACAGAGATAGTATGATTTTTATGAATGGAAAGAAATTTAATTTTAATACGGGAAGTGTCGCCGCGGTTGAGTTGATTGTCGGTTGAGTTGATTGTCGGTTTAGTTGATTGTCGTTTTTTTGTTATGAAGTTATTGACAATGACAAAAGATGTTTAGTTCAGAATTAAATGGACGTGGGTTGAGTTAACCTTAAAATCGGAAAAATTAATGCATTGTATTGATTTTTCAATGAAGAATGAGATTGTTGTTTTCTGTCAAGAATTAAAGCTATGATATTTCTTGTCTTGCCAGAGTTAACCTGAATATTGTAATTCTACTATTATGCTGTTGTCAGTGTTGTGCGTTATATTTACACTGCTGTAATGTCACATTTTCTTCCTTATGTTCTCATCAATTTTACCCATATTATTGTCACATAGTTTTGTTTCTGTACCTTGAGATATTTATATAAAAAAAATATTTAGTTTAAGATTAACAAAAACATTTTTTTATCCCCGGATAATAGGGTGTTACGAACTTTGCCCTCTTTACCCAGCTATCCCCTTATAGCTGACCTCTACTTTCATTGGTTGAGGCCAGTGACTGGCTAATGTGTAAATGTGTCACGAGTGGACACGGGGTTTGTGCTTACTTTTTAAGTCGTCGAGCTGTGCGGTTGTTTTTCAGTTGTTATGTACTTGTTTTATTGAATTAAAGAGTTTTTGTTCATTGAAAAGTAATGAGTCGACTTAAGAATCCATAAGAATGAATTAATCTACTAACCATACCCCTAGATCAACGCGTTACAATTTGTTTAAATAGATTAAAACTTTTCGCACATTTTTGGTGGAAATCCACACAACTGTACATAGTTAAAATAGGAATGTCTAGAATTTTTCGGAATTATTTGTACTTGTTGAGACATTAGTTAATTTTAATATTAACGGGGAAATATTAAAATGTGTCCATCACGTTATTATCACAATTACCATTGGGTTATGATACTTTTTATAATTTAGTTGTGCTAGTGAGCCATGTTTTGCTTAAATTGTTTTATGATCTTCCATTGATTGATGGTTGTTAAAACAATAGTGTTAAGTATGAAAAATGTACCATGTTGGGTATTACTATGGTAATTATGGTACATTATTTCTTTCAATGGGTGGGGGCGTGTCATGTATATTGTTTTTTCCAAGTATTGGAACACGCAATGTTTATTCTTCTCTCTCTCTCATTTCTCACTACACACGATTTTGTGGGCGGGGCTTAGTTTTTCCGATCGGCTGACGTTTAGTGAGAAGACGAGAGATTCTTGGTAAACTTGGTATTCAGTGTTGACCTAGAGTTCTCGGAGTTTCTGGGAACGACTCATTATTTAATAGGGGAAGTTCCTATCGTTTTGTTATGAGTTTTGTAATGATACTATGAGTTTCACCCCTACTGGTAATGGGTCTGTCCTTTGCACCACTTGGATAGTATTTAATGATTAGTTTTGTCTGAAAGACAGATAGTTTCAAAATATGTTTCTTTGAGGACGCTTGAGTTTGCACTATTGTATTCTAACTGTACATAATACATATATTGTATATATTGAATATATCACATAAATGAATCTATCAACAACATTTACACTGAAGCTTCCTTGTCAAGATACTATTCTATTGTGTTGTCTACAATACTATAAGATTTATCTACTACTCTAATGTCAAGGAAAGGAACTGTTAGAACACAAATACTGAGTTTTTGCATAGGACTATAAGAAGAGTTCGTGTAATACTGAAACATAAATAGTAATAACGAAAGTCTCCCCTAGGACTAACGAGAATTAACAGCAATATCTACATAGCTCTAGCCACAAGGGGATTGTGGATGTAACAATATATATATATATATATATATATATATTTATATATATACAGGTTCTAATTCTAGTTCATTAGCGCTATGAATGCATGATAGCTCTGCTTTTTAAAGTTTTGTTCTTTAGAAAATGTAAATTCCCATTTGACATTTTTTTGTTCGAATATTATTTTTTATGAAATATATATATAAATGTGTAGATTCTACTCAACATGCAAAAGGTGTTAAGGTATCAAAATTAAATAAAATTAATACAATAATAAATAGGAATACTCATGAAGTGGGGATAACTCATTTTTTTTCTTTACTAAAAGGTGATTTAGCCCCTTTAAAATGTGCACAGCAGGTATGAAATATGTATGAAATGTGTCATGCGCGAGAATTGAAGCGTTCACAAACTTATGTGATTCTTCTTCTTCTTTTTCGTTCTCAAATTGAAAATTGCGTGGCAGTATTTTTTGCACCATTAAGGCCCACTGCAGCGGCTTCAGTCAGCTGTTTTTTTATGTGCTTCCGTAGCCTTTGATCAACAAAGACCATCTGCAAGGCAGCAGTTGATTTATTTTTGGAGTTTTCTTTCCTAGATGACTGATATCACTAGCTAAAGGCCTCATCTGTCCGGGTTTAGAGTTAGAGCGCTATAGGCCTATGTTCACTTTTCGCAGTCATTTCTTTAGATTTTTGAGGCATATTTTAAATAGTATCTTTACCACGGGATACCCCACCTCACCATCCAGGAAAGTAAACCAGTTGGTACGCGGTGCTTATTCAGTATTCACGGTTAACCGTTATATCTAAAGGTCATTTTTCTTACCCGCCACCTGGGGACGCGCTTGGTAGGACAATATATCGCAGTGATTTATTGACAATCATGACAGCAGCAACTTTCAATAGAATAGAAAATTGAATTGAATAAATAATGTAGCAGGCTAGACAATCTATATCAAAACACACATCTTAAGAAAATAGGTCATATGTATAGATTCTACATAAGTTAATTAATTAACCAATAACAAAATTAAAGTTAAAAAAAAATATCACTTACGAACTTTTGTTGGAAGGGAATCAGGAGTGGTCTCAATGATAGTCGAGTGTGACGAAGTGTCGGTCAAAGAACAGATTACTTTTACTACCGTATCAATACTTGTGAAAGTGATTGTAGACGTAGTTACAGTTGAGCTATCGAACTGTAAATACAAGGGGAAAAGTCTACGCTATAAGTTTAGTCCACATTACATAAACAAAAAGTCTATCCGTTGGTGTGATAGGATCGTGTAGACCTGCAGACACCCAGTTCAGGCGTTTATCTTGATCAGAGTTTCCCAAATTAGGGGATCTCAACCAATAAACAAGACACATAAACAAAATGTATCGGTCGCTAAAAGTAGGGAAACGATTAAAATGTATCGGTCGCTAAAAGTAGGGGAAAGTTCAAAATGTATCGGGTCGCTAAAATTAGGGGAAAGTTCAAAATGTATCGGTCGCTAAAAGTAGGGGAATGTTCAAAATGTATCGGTCGCTAAACGTAGGAGAAAGTTCAAAATGTATTGGGTCGCTAAAAGTAGGGGAAACTTCAAAATGTATAAGTCGCTAAAAGTAGGGGAAAGTTCAAAATGTATTTGTCGCTAAAAGTAGGGAAAAGTTCAAAATGTATCGGGTCGCTAAAAGTAGGGGAATGTTCAAAATGTATCGGTCGCTAAAAGTAGGGGAAAGTTCAAAATGTATCGGGTCGCTAAAAGTAGGGGAAAGTTAAAAATGTATTGGGTCGCTAAAAGTAGGGAAAAGTTTAAAATGTATGTTAGGCTACAATTAGAATTGATGTAGGTCCATGTTGCGTTATCTACATTTTGAACGAATAAAATCTTATTTTAGCTAATGACATTAACTATAGGCCTAGACATAAACATAGTAGATGCAATTAATTTATAAAAATAGTGTGAAAATGTGTATCTGTAAGATGTTACTTGTAGGCTAGTATAAAGCTTATGATTAGAATGTTAATGTGAGAAAGAAACATTAAAAGTTTATAAATGTAAGCATAACATGAAAATAATAACTAAGCGGTAGTGTTGACGGCTCCAAGACATTTACACACGCGGAAAATTCACGACACGACAAGTATTTGCACGACACTTAATCATACGGACAGTTAATTATAGCGACGTAGCAACACTTTTTTAAAAAAGCATTACCTGCTAGTTGCCATACACGTCCTAATGGTGAAGAAAAGAAAGTGTAGGAAAGAAAATGGAGAGTTATATTTGTGCTCATGTATTTTTTAGATCTAATCTTCTAAACTATTGAATGACATAGAGACAGAAGAATATGTAATAAAAGAAAATGAAAAGAGGAACAGAGTGAGACCTTAAAGTTTTTGTCTGTATACATCCACCAAAAATACCAAGACATTAAAACAAGCGAGAAAACTGTAATACCGGTAGTAAACAACATGAAAAAAAAGAATTGGTAACAGCGTGAACGTTTTATATATCTTGTTACGATCACAATCCCCTTGTGGTCAGAGTCGTGTAAATGCTGTTGCTAATGCTCGTTAGTCCTAGGGTAGACTTTGGTTAACATTTTTTGTATTTCAGTATTCCACGAACTCCTTAATAGTCCTGGGAACAAACTCATGATGATTTGCGTTCTAACAGTTCCTTTTATTGACGTTGTAGTTGTAAATAAAAAATATTATGGTAGTGTAAACATTTCGATACAATTTGACAAGGAAGCTCCAGTGTAAAAGTATCAATCAAGAACATACTTTAATTCAGGCGATATGTGCAAATATATACAATCAGTAGATTATATACAGTTATAATAAAATAGTGCAAACACAAGCGTCCATAACAGGCTCAGAAGAAAACTATCTCGAAACTGACTGCCTTGAAGACAAAACGAATCATTTAATACTATTAGAGTGGTGCACGGAACAGACCTATTACAAGGAGGGGTGAACATAATGGTATTATAACAAAACTTATAATAAAAATGTTAGGAACTCCCCCGTACGAGAAATAATAAACTATTCCCAGCCATTCCGAGAATTTGAGGTCAACACGGAATACCAAAATTACCAAGAATCTTTCGCATTAGTACTAAAAGTCAAGGAAATGGAAAAATAAGCCCCGCCTACAAAGCCTGCGTTAAGAGAAGGCCATTAATATGTGACAGTATGTTATTTTAGTAAATAAAATTACAAAAATAGAAATGGACGAAGAAATAAATGAAAGAGATAGAGAGGGGGAAGTCGATAATATTTGTTTCCATATATTATTATCATAGCACTATGTCCGTTAAAATTGAAAGACAAATGTGAGAAATGGAGAAATAGAGAGAGAGAGATAAAGAAAGAAAAGAAGAAGAAGCGGGAATAGGTGTTACAGTTTTCGTCTATAGTCTATATAATAATATTATGGGTTTTTTATGACGAGCTAAATGGCATTGAAATGAATGAGAAAGTGAGGGAGAAGTAAAGAATTTTAGTTCTTGTTTTAATATAAATATTAATAAAAAGGAAAAAAAGAACAATTATTATTTGTTAGAGTTTTTTGTTAAAAAAATATTTAGTAAAATAAAAGAAAAGGTAAAGGGGACAAAGAAAACCTCAGGGCATCACTAGGCATCACTAGGCATCACTAGGTATCACTAGGTATCACTAGGTATCACTAGGTATCACTAGGCATCACTAGGTATCACTAGGCATCACTAGGCATCACTAGGCATCACTAAGTATAACTAGGAATCAATAGGTATCACTAGAAATCACTAGGTATCACTAGGTATCACTAGACATCACTAGGTATCACTAGGCATCACTAGGTATCACTAGGCATCACTAGGCATCACTAGGTCTCACTAGGTATCGCTAGGTATCACTAGGTATCACTAGGTATCACTAGGCATCACTAGGTATTACCAGGCATCACTAGGTATCACTAGGCATCACTAGGTATCACTAGGCATCATTAGGTATCACTAGGCATCACTAGGTATCACTAGGCATCACTAGGTATCACTAGGCATCACTAGGCATCACTAGGTATCACTAGGCATCACTAGGTATCACTAGGCATCACTAGGTATCACTAGGTATCACTAGGTATCAATAGGCATCACTAGGCATCACTAGGTATCACTGGGTATTACTAGGTATCACTAGGCATTACTAGGCATCACTAGGCATTACTAGGCATCACTAGATATCACTAGGTATCACTAGGCATCACTAGGCATCACTAGGCGTCACTAGTTATTACTAGGCATCACAGGGAATCACTAGGCATCACTAGACATCACTAAGCATCACAGGGCATCACTAGGTATCACTAGGCATCACTAGGTATCACTAGGCATCACTAGGTATCACTAGGCGTCACTAGTTATCACTAGGCATCACTAGGCATCATTAGGCATCACTAGGTATCACTAGGTATCACTAGGTATCACTAGGTATCACTAGGTATCACTAGGCATCACTAGGCATCACTAGGTATCACTAGGCGTCACTAGTTATCACTAGGCATCACTAGGTATCACTAGGCATCACTAGGTATCACTAGGCATCACTAGGTATCACTAGGCATCACAGGGAATCACTAGGCATCACTAGACATCACTAAGCATCACATGGCATCACTAGGTATCACTAGGCATCACTAGGTATCACTAGGCGTCACTAGTTATCACTAGGCATCACTAGGCATCATTAGGCATCACTAGATATCACTAGGCATCACAGGGAATCACTAGGCATCACTAGACATCACTAAGCATCACAGGGCATCACAAGGTATCACTAGGCATCACTAGGCATCACTAGGCATCACTAGGCATCAATAGGCATCACTAAGCATTACTAGGCATCACTAGGCATCACTAAGCATCACAAGGAATCACTAGGCATCTCTAGGCATCACTAGGCATCACTAGACATCACTAAGCATCACAGGGAATCACTAGGCATCACTAAGCATCACTAGACATCACTAGGCATCACTAGGCATCACTAGTCATCACTAGGTATCACTAGGCAACACTAGGCATCACTAGGCATCACTAGGCATCAATAGGCATCACTAGGCATCACTAGACATTACTAAGCATCACAGGGAATCACTAGGCATCACTAGGCATCACTAGGTATCACTAGGAATCACTAGGCATCACTAAGCATCATAGGACATCACTGGGCATCATTAGGCATCACTAAACATCTCTAGACATTACTAAGCATCACAGGGAATCACTAGACATCACTAGACATCACTAAGCATCACAGGGCATCACTAGGTATCACTAGGTATCACTAGACATCACTAGGCATCACTAGGCATCACGAGCTAAATGGCATTGAAATGAATGAGAAAGTGAGGGAGAAGTAAAGAATTTTAGTTCTTGTTTTAATATAAATATTAATAAAAAGGAAAAAAAAGAACAATTATTATTTGTTAGAGTTTTTTGTTAAAAAATTATTTAGTAAAATAAAAGAAAAGGTAAAGGGGACAAAGAAAACCTCAGGGCATCACTAGGCATCACTAGGCATCACTAGGTATCACTAGGTATCACTAGGTATTACTAGGTATCACTAGGCATCACTAGGTATCACTAGGCATCACTAGGCATCACTAGGCATCACTAGGCATCACTAAGTATCACTAGGAATCAATAGGTATCACTAGAAATCACTAGGTATCACTAGGTATCACTAGACATCACTAGGTATCACTAGGCATCACTAGGTATCACTAGGCATCACTAGGCATCACTAGGTCTCACTAGGTATCGCTAGGTATCACTAGGTATCACTAGGTATCACTAGGCATCACTAGGTATTACCAGGCATCACTAGGTATCACTAGGCATCACTAGGTATCACTAGGCATCATTAGGTATCACTAGGCATCACTAGGTATCACTAGGCATCACTAGGTATCACTAGGCATCACTAGGCATCACTAGGTATCACTAGGCATCACTAGGTATCACTAGGCATCACTAGGTATCACTAGGTATCACTAGGTATCAATAGGCATCACTAGGCATCACTAGGTATCACTGGGTATCACTAGTTATTACTAGGCATCACAGGGAATCACTAGGCATCACTAGACATCACTAAGCATCACAGGGCATCACTAGGTATCACTAGGCATCACTAGGTATCACTAGGCATCACTAGGTATCACTAGGCGTCACTAGTTATCACTAGGCATCACTAGGCATCATTAGGCATCACTAGGTATCACTAGGTATCACTAGGTATCACTAGGCATCACTAGGTATCACTAGGTATCACTAGGCATCACTAGGCATCACTAGGTATCACTAGGCGTCACTAGTTATCACTAGGCATCACTAGGTATCACTAGGCATCACTAGGTATCACTAGGCATCACTAGGTATCACTAGGCATCACAGGGAATCACTAGGCATCACTAGACATCACTAAGCATCACAGGGCATCACTAGGTATCACTAGGCATCACTAGGTATCACTAGGCGTCACTAGTTATCACTAGGCATCACTAGGCATCATTAGGCATCACTAGATATCACTAGGCATCACAGGGAATCACTAGGCATCACTAGACATCACTAAGCATCACAGGGCATCACAAGGTATCACTAGGCATCACTAGGCATCACTAGGCATCACTAGGCATCAATAGGCATCACTAAGCATTACTCGGCATCACTAGGCATCACTAAGCATCACAAGGAATCACTAGGCATCTCTATGCATCACTAGGCATCACTAGACATCACTAAGCATCACAGGGAATCACTAGGCATCACTAAGCATCACTAGACATCACTAGGCATCACTAGGCATCACTAGTCATCACTAGGTATCACTAGGCAACACTAGGCATCACTAGGCATCACTAGGCATCACTAGGCATCACTAGGCATCACTAGACATTACTAAGCATCACAGGGAATCACTAGGCATCACTAGGCATCACTAGGTATCACTAGGAATCACTAGGCATCACTAAGCATCATAGGACATCACTGGGCATCATTAGGCATCACTAAACATCTCTAGAAATTACTAAGCATCACAGGGAATCACTAGACATCACTAGACATCACTAAGCATCACAGGGCATCACTAGGTATCACTAGGTATCACTAGACATCACTAGGCATCACTAGGCATCACTAGGCATCATTAAGCATTACAGGGAATTACTAGGCATCACTAGGCATCACTAGGCATCACTAGGCATCACTAGACATCACTAAACATCAGTGGTCATCACTAGGCATCACTAGGCATCACTAGGCATCACTAAGCATCACATGGCATCACTAGGCATCACTAGACATCACTAGACATCACTAGGCATCACTAAGCATTACTAGGTATCACTAGGCATCACTAGGTATCACTAGGTATCATTAGGCATCACTAGGCATCACTAGGCATCACTAAGTATCACTAGGTATCACTAGGTATCACTAGGTATCTTTAGGTATCACTAGGCATCACTAGGTATCACTAGGCATCACTAGGTATCACTAGGCATCACTAGGCATCACTAGGCATCACTAGGTATCACTAGGTATCACTAGGTATCACAAGGTATCACTAGGTATCACTAGGCATCACTAGGTATCACCAGGCATCACTAGGTATCCCTAGGCATCACTAGGTATCACTAGGCATCATTAGGTATCACTAGGCATCACTAGGTATCACTTGGTATCACTAGGCATCACTAGGTATCACTAGGCATCACATGGAATAACTAGGCATCACTAGACATCACTAAGCATCACAGGGCATCACTAGGTATCACTAGGCATCACTAGGCGTCACTAGTTATCACTAGGCATCACTAGGCATCATTAGGCATCACTAGATATCACTAGGCATCACAGGGCATCACTAGGTATCACTAGGCATCACTAGGCATCACTAGGCATCACTAGGCATCACTAGGCATCAATAGGCATCACTAAGCATCACTAGGCATCACTAGGCTTCACTAAGAATCACAAGGAATCACTAGGCATCTCTAGGCATCACTAGGCATCACTAGACATCACTAAGCATCACAGGGAATCACTAGGCATCACTAAGCATCACTAGACATCACTAGGCATCACTAGGCATCACTAGTCATCACTAGGCATCACTAGGCATCACTAGGCATCACTAGGCATCACTAGGCATCACTAGGCATCACTAGGCATCTTTAGGCATCACTAAGCATCACAGGGAATCACTAGGCATCACTAGGCATCACTAGGTATCACTAAGCATCACTAGGCATCACTAAGCATCACAGGACATCACTGGGCATCATTAGGCATCACTAAACATCTCTAGACATTACTAAGCATCACAGGGAATCACTAGACATCACTAGACATCACTAAGCATCACATGGCATCACTAGGTATCACTAGGTATCACTAGGCATCACTAGGCATCACTAGGCATCACTAGGCATCATTAAGCATAACAGGGAATTACTAGGCATCACTAGGCATCACTAGGCATCTCTAGGCATCACTAGACATCACTAAACATCAGAGGTCATCACTAGGCATCACTAGGCATCACTAGGCATCACTAAGCATCACAGGGCATCACTAGGCATCACTAGACATCACTAGACATCACTAGGCATTACTAAGCATCACTAGACATCACTAGACATCACTAGGCATCACATGACATCACTAGACATCACATGACAACACTAGACATTACATGACATCACTAGACATCGCTAGGCATCACTGGAACATGTGCGCCCTACCCATCGCTGAATACACTTAGAAAGGTTGTCATTGATTAGACAAGTTTTATTTTGTGTACTGTCAATGTTAGTTTATATATACATGTGTGTGTGTTTGCTTGTAGTTGATGGGTGGGGCGGTTGGAGAAGGCGCCACCGTTCTTCTTAGCTGCTGTCTTTTCCTGCTTATAGATATTATACAAGTCTAAATGGGAACAAAAGGTAGGATTATCGCATTGAACGCTTTATTTGTTTTATTATTTTTAATTGATTATAGGTTTTAATAGTCATGTAAAAACTAAAAAAAAAAATATAAAGTACATTTTGATCAATTCATTACAAATAGTGATGAAATGGGAGAAAAGAAAACCAAGGATGTGCATAGGGTTCACGTATCCCCTATAGACCATAGGGCAACATAATCTATATTTTTTTCCTATGTAATAATTAAATGGTGTGTTTATCTGTCGCTGTGATTAGCTGTCCGTATGCTTGATTGTCGTGTGATTACTTGTTCGCGTGTTTAAGTGTCATGTGATTAAATAAAGGCGTGTTTAAGTGTTATGTGGTCAAGTGTTTAATTGCCGCGTGTTTAGATATCGGCACACCATCAACTAAGATGTATTTAAAGTAATTTTTAACTTCAAAAAAAAATATCGCGCTGGGACAATTAATCAGCTTACATATATATATTTTGTTAAATGGATATTTTAATTTTTTATATTTGCTTTTTAGCTGTGGTTGCTGTGTTCTTTTATGTAGAATAAATAAATTCAATTCTTATCGTTAGAAATGATTAGATGTGTATATTATGGGGAAAAGTTTGTTGTATTCTACAGCGAGCAGAGCAACACAAGGAAATTATTATTTTCATTTTTTTTTCATCATTACAATTTTGAAATTGTTGAGATAACATTTCTATAGTGACCAAATTTACCTGTAGGCCTACATTTCGACTATCTTAGGGCAAATTACTATATTGTGTGCCCAATAAACGATTAATTTTATTTTACCTTATGCGCTATTACTATTGTGGAAGTGTTGTATCCGATAGGAATGTGCTCACACTTATTAGTAACACTTTTTTCCTGCAAACAAACTGGTTGTAGATCGTTTCAAAACCGGTTGTCTGTTAGTATCTGCGTAGAAGACAAAACATTAACACAATAAATAGATTAGTTAAGATGATTAAGTACTATTTCTGTTGCGGTTTTTTTTTCCGTATATATTTGTTTTTACCAAATAAATATAATGAAAACGACACAATGTAGCCGAAACAAAGCGAATTATTTTTTTATGGTTTGTGCGGGCCAAGCTAGAAGAGAAAAGGATGCGCAAAGTGTGAACATTCATATGGTATGATATCACCTATATTTATTTTAATGTATCAAAATATAAATTAAATATCAACTTAGTTTACAAAAAACGGGAGTATAATATAAACTTTATTTTTTTGTTTTTTTTTATTGTTTTTTTCCCCATGGACAAGCGTTTGTAAAATTATTTTCTCAATTACTCAGAGCTTGGGTTTTGAAAATACCGCCTGCATCTCAGTTTAGTACGGTCTGCGTAGTATTATGTGATTAAAAAATAAGAACGATGTATTTTGTTCATGGCGTTGTTCGACCTTAACTTTAGAGCAGATCTGATCCAAGTACTTGTGATTGTATAAATTCATAATACCGTGAAAAACAATCTTTATTCGACTGCATATTCGTAATCTTACAATAATAGTCAAAAAATTAACTATATAGGCTTACTTTGTTACTATATACAAGGAGATGCTAAAAAAATGTATGAAGGTATAAAAAAGGCCACTGGACCCCTAATTTCAAAGTCAGCTCCACTCAAGTCGACGACAGGTGAGGTGATAACTGAACAAGACAAGCAGTTGCAGCGCTGGGCCGAGCACTACCTGGAACTCTACGCAACGCAGAACGTTGTCTCCGATAAACTCGATGCCCTGCCCTCGATAGAGGAGCTCAGCAAGGCCATTGATCACCTCAGTAGTGGAAAGGCTCCAGGAAACGATGGCATCCCTGCAGTAGTCCTCAAGTGCGGTAAGCCAGTATTACTAAAGCCTCTGCTCGACCTCATCTGCGAGTGTTGGGAAAGTGGCCACATCCCACAAGACATGCGGGATGCCAAGATAGTAACCCTCTACAAAAATAAGGGTGACAGTAGCGATTGTAACAACTATCAAGGCATATCACTACTCAGTATTGTGGGAAAGGCCTTTGCAAGAGTGGTTCTGGCACGCCTGCAAACTCTGGCACAAAACGTCTATCCAAAATCCCAATGCGGCTTTCGGGCTGGCCGGTCAGCTATGGATATGGTTTTTTTCACTGCACCAGCTACAAGAAAAATGCCGGGAACAGCAGAAGGTCCTCTTCATTGCATACATTGACTTGACCAAGGCATTTGACCTAGTTAGCCGCACTGGACTCTTTAGCATACTGAAAAAGATTGGATGTCCTTCCGGCTACTAAGTATTATTGAGGCTTTCCATAGCAACATGCACAGCACAGTTCTCTTCGACGGCGCCACATCAGAACCATTTCCAGTGTGTAGTGGGGTTAAACAGGGCTGCGTCCTGGCATCAACACTCTTTGGTATCTTCTTCTCAGTACTCCTCCGATATGCTCGAAATATAATCGAAATAAATTGATTGGTATCGTCACTAAGCAATAAAGATACGATTCTCACAATTTAGTAAAATTATTCAATAAAGATACGAACCTCACAAATTAGTAATATTATTAAAAAACGATCTTCACAATTTTTAAAATTATTCTACATTATTGCGTTTTGTGTTTGACACGTCTGGGCCTCGACTTGTTCTGTTCCCCCCACCCACTAACCCACCAACCCACCAATGAATGACTTGTCACTCGTTTATTGTATTGACACTACTGTTATGAGGCTCAACCGTGATGTCTCGATTCTATTTGTGGACCAAGCTTGAAGGTTGAACGGAGTAAAGGGATGTAGAAGAGATACGTCAGACTGCCTCCAAGTAAAGCGCTGCTTTACTACGCTACTGGCCTAATAGTTTACTGTAGGGGTTGGAAATCGTTTGCTAAAAGTGTGCCAAAGTTGCATTTCTAATTTATGTATCATGCCAAGAGACTAAAAGACACCCTGCTTTAGCACTCAATTTCTTGTAAAATAGACTTGAACTGCCTATTTGGGAGTCTTATGCTAGCCATTGAACATCACTCATCACTCATAGCCCCCACCTTCTGGAAACAGCTCCCGTTCCACATCCGTCATTGTGAAACCTCCGCCACTTTCAAAAAGTCCCTTAAACCCCATCTGTTTAGGTCCGCCTATGACCTGTGATGCCTCGTTCCTGGTCTCGGTTTGTTTTTATGCTTTTTTTTAAATATTATTACCAGTATGTACTAATGTGTCGTTGTTTTATAGCCACTTGAATGTTGTAACTATCGTTTCTGTCACTTTTAGTGTTGCACCTATT
Source organism: Anisus vortex (assembly GCA_949126835.1). Classification (NCBI taxonomy): domain Eukaryota; kingdom Metazoa; phylum Mollusca; class Gastropoda; family Planorbidae; genus Anisus; species Anisus vortex. The sequence continues at coordinate 9,632,056 of OX421498.1, read as the reverse complement.
ATTTTTAAAATCAAATTTTATTGCTGTAGCTATTATCTTTATAGCCATTTAATTTTGTAACAATTGTCTATTTATTTTAGTAGCTTAAATAGCCTATAATTTTAGTAAAAAAATGTAAAGCGCTTACATCTGTAAGGTAAGCGCTATATAAAAATGCCTCAATAATAATAATAAAAATGTATCTAAAACAATAATTTAAAAAAATATGCCCTGCTTTCCCACCTTATTTCCTTGGCTGACCTTTATTCTCATTGGTTGGGGTAAGTGATTGGTCTTGAGTGTGTGTGTCGCCTGTGTACGCTCGGTTACTTTTTAAGTCGTCGTTCAAATCGGATGTTCTTTTGTTTTTGTGCACATGTTTGTTTGGAAAGTAAAGATTTTTTTTGTTTTGTTAAACTCTGGTTTTGACTTCGTCTATAATGAAAACATATAGCTAGAATCCATAAGGCAGAATCAACTTGAATAAAGTTATTATATCCCTTGATAAAACGTTACAATATATATATATATATATATATCTTAATATATTAAAGTGCTAACAATATAAAGTAAGCAAATTTTGCTATTTTGCTGATTTTGGCATCATTTAAAAGGAAATATTTCTGAATTAATGCATGTTTGCTCCATATAATAATATATTAAAACATGTTGAATAAAGGTTATATAAAGAATCAGAAAGCTACTACAACTATAAAAAGAAACCTAACAGTTATGCTTCCTGCACATTATATCACTGACACCATTTTGTTATTAGATTCATTGTTGTTGTTTTTAATATTATTTTTTTAACTTTCAATTATAAAGTAGTGGGAATGTAATATATTCAGAGCTTGGTTTATTTATAAGTATAGACATATCTAGTTACATGTGCTTGTTATTTTCTTCTATCTGGAATTCTATAGTTACTTGGAGAAATTCAAACAATAACGATGAATTATTCTTTAATTGTCACAAATAAAATTGACACGGAAATGTAATCAACAACAACACTTAAGACATGAGTTTTTCATCGCCTGAATACATTTGCGTTCTTGAATTTAAATTATAAGTAAATCTTCTTAATCAACCTTATTCATACACTAATCTAAAAAAATAGGATACATTTATTGCGGAGTCTGTACAGGAGATTAGTTTTATTATTGCAAAACGTTTCATACTGATTGTTTCTGTTTTCGATTCAATGAGGTTACATGCAATGTTATGGGTTTTGACTTAAGCTCAGGGGCCATAAGGAAGACTTACTTTAAGAAGGGCACCGTGAGTGAAACATTTTGTAAATCAATTAAGACGAATCAGTTAATAAATTATTGAATGCAATAAACTCGTGTAATGTTTGGTGTCAAATCTTTTTGCTTGGGGTCATTAGATATGGTCATGACAGATTCAGACTTGTAGACAATACTGATTATAGTAAAACAACAATTTTTAAATATAATAGATCGATCCTTTCTGAAGAAGGCGGGGGGAGAAGAAAGTGAGGGGGAGGGTTAATGAAGCAGTTGCTGATATATTATTCGTGGGCACATTTTCTCATGACAACTATGTTTACTTGGCTGTCTGGCCAATGAGCGTTCGCCAGCTGAAACAAGTCACGTGCGAATTAGCGGCGTTACAGAAAAGAGCGCCGCAGACTGCATTTGCACAGACACTTGTTCGGTGGTTGTCATTAGTCAACAGCGAACTGTATTTTAACATCACAGTGTTTGACTAGAGTCAAAAAGATCTACAAAATTTCTCGAAGAATGTCTTCAAAAATGTTGGTTATATTTTGTTTACTTTTTTCAGGTAAGCATTTTTTGTTTAGTTTACACTTCGAAAATTCTCAATTTCATTAAATCGTTTATTTTACTTAAAGTAATAAACATACTATCTAGTCAATAAAAATGTCTTACAAATTGGATTCATTTTATGGCCAATTTTAATTTGGCATTTACAGAATAGTCGCTCATATATGTTAATAAAAAAAAAAGCTTATAAAAAATATAGACTGTTCAAAAGATTAATTTGCGTGGTTATAGTCAAATGAAAACTTTATTGTTTATATAAATTTACAAAATAAGTTTCATTAACCCATATCTTGATGATTTTTTTATTTTGTCGTGATTTTTACATATGTAATAGACAGTGATGATGTAATAAACAAATGAAAGTTATTTTGTAAAAATTATATTTTTTATTGAAATATTAACATTCTTTGAAGTGTCCTTAAAAATAGAAGGCCAGCAACAAATGATACCGTGACATTGCATGTTTGCAATAGAAACAGGCCCTCTTATTTCAAGGATAAATACATATTTTTTAAAAATTTAAGTTAGAACTTTTAATTTATAGCTTTTTAAAACAATAAGATAAGAAAATAGTGTAATAAAACATTGGCATTCGAGTGGCATCCGGGCACGGAATGGGTTAACAGAACAAACCAGAAAAACCAATAACATCATTTAAAACACTAATAAAAACGCAAGATTAGACTCTGACCACAGATAAGCGTAGGACGCAATAATATTTTTTACAGAAGTAGCGTGCGTAATATTTAATATAAGAATATATCAATCATATTTCATTTTTTTTAAGTATGCTTTATATAATAATATATTTGTTGTTTGCATAATATGCTGTAGATATTGTGATACTCGGCGTAAGCACCTAGATAAATATATATATACATATATATATATATATATATATATATATATATATATATATATATATATATATATATATATATATATATATATATATATTAGGCAGCTAAGCCAACAGTATATATTTAAAGTTGATATCACTCAATACTTATAAAAATATCTGATATTCTTTCCGATAATGCATTATATGGTACAAAGAAATATATTCTATGATGGCGTCTCCTCGAAGTGTTATCATCTTATTGCATTGCAAATATCCTATTTCGTATTGGTATTCTGGACGTCGGATAGGTTTTCTGGGCAGACGATTGGTATTCTGGGCAGCGGATTTGTATTTTGGGCATCGGATAGGTCTTCAGGGCAACGAATTGGTTTGCTGGGCAACAAAGTGCTCTTCTGGGCACCAGACCTGAACCGCTCTTCTCGACGATAAAGCGGACCGATATTTACTTTCTTAGGACCTGGAGAACAAAATGTGCAGTATCACGCAGATGTGATAGTCCCCATAAAGGGTAGGCACAAACGGTTGGCCTCCCCCCTCCACTCTGAGCCCCTGCAGAGCGGGGCACTCGACAAGCACATGTTCGACCGTCTCCAACGCCTCCATGCAGTTTCTACACCACCAGACTAGACTAGAACTCCTATTGGAAGCGAGAGCTGGGAGTATTATTCCCTTGTAGCTCTGAACAAGAACTAAGCCGTGCGTTTGAGCACGGCTCTATCTCCGTAGAGATCGGTGGATAGTGGGTCACCCGTCCCATCTTCTCGGTCGACGAGACGGGGGCACTCCCGCAGGATATGCTCCACTGTCTCCTCCTCCTACCCACAGTGGCGACACCGCGAGTCGTAATTAGGCCGTAACCTGGCGAAGTATGCCCCGATGGGGCAGTTGCCAGTGCGGAATTGAGATATGATACTTTGTTCCGACCTATTTAGGCACCACCATGGGTCGGCGCGGTTAGGGCGGGGCAAGTGCCGCCAGACTTCTCGGCCCTTGTCAGAGCTGTCCCAGCTCTCGTTCCACTTTTCTGTCTCACACCTCCGGATCAATGTACGGGCCTTCTCGAAAAAGAAAGGCGTGCTGCCGGGCTCCTCGGAGGTGGGTGTGCTCAGCCCACCTTTTTTGGCAAGGTGGTCTGCTCTCTCGTTTCCAGGTAGGCCTGTATGACCTGGGACCCACTGCAGTAGCACGCGGTCTCCAAAGTGCTGGATAAGCTCCTCTGAGGGGGGCAGTTGTTCAGATTCTCAGTAATCTGGAGCACCCACAACGCATCAGTCAGGATAATGACAGTCGTAGAGCCGAGGGCGCCTTCGACGTGGCGAAGGTGGATCCACTCCAGAGCCCGACATGGCCTCGATCTCTGCGCCATAGTTGCAGAGACCGTCGCAAGGCCCCCATAATTCGTCTCTATTCGGGTTGCCGTGGTACTCTATGTAAACAAAGCCGGCGGTACCGGTGTCTGCATTAGCCGACCCGTCGGTGTAGACATGGACAGCTCTGGGCGGTAGGGCATTTAGCGTGTCCATGGCTACTTTTCGGACGTTTTGCTAACTGGGGTGTCCTTCAGCTTTGTCCGTATTTCGGGGAGCATTTGTGTGTTCCCCGGAGAGAAACTCGAGTACCTTTGCATAGGCAGCCTTGTATCGGGTAGGTCGATTACGGATGACAGCCTTGTTGCGTGATGCGTGAAGGACTGCATCTTTATTCTCTTCCTACCCTTCCAGGTGTCTACTAAGACTCTGGTTGGGAAGCTTTCCTCGAGTCTTTAATAGCGCTGGTAGGTCCTTTTGACAGCGCGTTCTCTCCTAAGCTGAAGGGGTGGTATGTTAGCCATCACCTCAGCAGCTGCCACTGGGGACGTTCGAAAAGTGCCACAGATAAAGCGTTGGTTCTGGATGCGATTCCATGTTTCTAGGGCCGTTTCGGACGCATAGACCTGTAGAGGCAGGCTATAATCTAATTGTGATCTTACGGCCCCTGTATAGAGGGTTTTTAATACTTTGGCGTTGGCACCCCACTTTGTTCTGGCCAGTCTTTTGACTAGGTTTAACTTGTTCGCAGCTTTTCGTGCCAGCTCCTGGATATCGTCGAATAGTGTGAGCTTTCTGTCGAGCACTACTCCTAGGTACCTGGCGTACTCGGAAATGGTTTGGAGGTATTTCTACAAGTCAAATTGCATGCTTGCAGACTTCTTACCGGATTTCCCAAGAACAAGATCGTCCGCAAATAGCAGCTTCTTACAGCCAAGTTTTTCTGGCAGGTCGTTTATATACACTAGAAAGAGGATGCAGGACAGAGCAGAGCCTTGTGGCAAGCCGTTCTCCAAGGTTGTTTCCCTGGATAGGCTTGTCCCGTATCGTGTCTGGATCGTTCTCTCTGATAGGAATGATTTGATCCAGCGGTGCATATTGCTCTCAATGCCCATTCTCCTCAATTTATGCATGAGGCCCTGCCTCCAAACTCGGTCGTAAGCCTGTTTGAGGTCTAGGAAACTGCTATCGTGGACTCGGCCCTTTGGAATCCATCAACCATCTCTTCTACGAAGAGGTTTGTTTGGTCTATCGCGCTCTTGCCCGCTCTAAAACCTGCCTGTTCTGGGGCTATGAGTCCTTCTTTCTCAAGATACCAAGTTAGCCGGTTGCCGATCATGCGTTCGGCCAGCTTCCCGACGCACGAGGTAAGGGAAATCGAGCGGTAACTCTCTGCCTCGGTGGCCATCTTGCCTTTTTTCAAGATTGGGACTATCACCGCTTGCCGCCAAGCCTTTGGTACCTCGCCGGTTGACCATGTTCGGTTTATTAGGTCCAGGAGTCTCGCCTTACCTAATCTGCACAGGTTCCGGATCATTTCGTTCGCTATCTGATCCGGGCCTGGTGCTTTCTTTAGTTGGCACTTTCGGACTGCCCTATCTAGTTCCTGAATAGTGAGGGGGGAACTGAATATTGGATCGCACTCTGTGACACCTCTGTCATTACGCTTGGCTCGCTTGGTGTGGTGGTTGCCGGTCCCACCTTGCTAACCCCAGCGAAAAATGTATTGAGGGTTGTGGCCCGCAGTTCGTCCGTGACGGCAGGTCCACCTGGGGTCTCCAAGGGAGTTTTGTTTCGAGGACGGTCTAAATTTCCGAATTTTGCCAGCAACCTCCACATTCTACCAGTATTCTTATGGTCCAGACCTTGGCAGGTCGTACTCCACTTTTGCCGTTTTGCTTCCTGGCACGCCCGCTTGACCTCAGCTGTTAGTTTGTTGTACTCCCTTCTGTCGTCAGGAGTACCCGTTTTTTCGGCCTTCTTTCTCGCCCTGCGTCGGGCTTTAACCAGCTTGCCAAGCGAGGTCGTCCAGAATGGTTTGTACTTCCTGCCTTCGAAAGATCTTGGGATAGTTTTGCGAGCCGCACCCAATATGGCTTTGGTAAAGTTTGTGTACACCGTATGGATGGGAGCGTCGTGCACTTCGGTCCTCTCGAAAGCATTTTCGGTTGCTTCCTTGAAGGCAGGCCAGTTAGCTTTGGTAAACATGAACCGCCTTGCTCCGTCGTTGGTTCTGTTTCCCTTGGCCTTACTTTTTTTCATGGCCTTTTCCAGGTCGATATGTACTACTGTTGGTTTATGACCAACAACGTCCAGGACTTTAAAAGTTGTTTTGGAAAAGAGCTCACCCGAAACCAGTGTTAGATCTGGTCTTGAGAGGTTGCCATTTTCCGTGTGGAGAAGGGTTGGAGGAGAGTGTGCGTCCTGCAATCTGAACAAGTTGGTAGTGTTACAGAGCTCCTCTACCTTTCTACCGAACGTATCATAAATTGTGTAGCCCCATGCAGGAGAGTGTGCGTTAAAGTCGCCTCCTATGTTTGAGAGTATGGGTGAATCTACCGACAGAGATATGTCGTGCTTCGGCGGATTATACACGTTTATGCAAACGATTATTCTCTCGTCCACCCATACTTCCGTGGCTAGGGTATCTGTGCGGCCAGTCGAGCATTGTGCCGTCAGAGGTCTGGCAGTAAGTGAGTTTGATATTAGTGTTGCCAGCCCTTGGCAGCCCTGACACGTACAGTGATACATTGTGTACCCTTTAATGCCTATTTTCATATCTCGGAGGATGGTCTCCTGCAATAGGGCTATATCGACCTGGTTTTCGTGCAGTAGTTTCGTCGGCTCAAGCGCCTTTGGTGCTAATCCATTGACGTTGAGCTGCAACACGGCGAAACGTTTTAGTTTCAGTTTTGACTGGGGCTTCACAGTTTCCCGAGTCGTGTTTGGTTCGATACGTTTCTCAGCGACAGCAGCTTGGGCGGCTGCTGTTGCGTCTGTTAGGCTCACTGGTATTTGGGCGCTTCCCAACTGGAGTGCTACTTGGGTGGCTGCACCTTTTATCAGCCATGAACTCATTGTAGTTTGTGCGTTTTCCAGCTTAGGCTTGGGCTTTTTCGAACCCTTCGCCGACGGGCGCTGGATCGCCACGTCTTTGGAGATGTAGGCACCCGTTGGTTTGCTACCCTTTTTGGGCTGAGGCTGGACAGGATCCTCAGGGATAGGTGGCTGGGAGCTGCTGCCACTTTCTCCGTTCGCTTTTTGACCTGGTACTTCCCTGTGGGTCTTAGGAAAGTACTTGTGGAGAGTTGGAACGGTAGCTGATTTATCGCGACCTGGCCCGTTCTTACTCGCCAGGGTTGCGGGGCGACTAGTAGAGTATTTATCGCCCTCACTACTCGTTTGGCGGAGCCTATTTGGGTCTGCTCTAACCCGCGTTTATCTTTTTTTTTGTATTTCTCCATGATTTAAGGTTGCCCCAGGGGGGGCTATTGGTTTGCTTTAGGGCAGGCTATTGGGTACACTGAGTACATTGGGGCTCCCCCTTCTCGTAGTCGTAGAGAAGGTAGGATAACCCACTTTCACTATTGAGTTCTTGTTCCTGGAAGGAGTGGGATGGGGTACCTTTCTTAAAAACCCAGGGGGACCTTGCCTTTGGGTGTTGGCTTAGACACCCTCGAGCACCCCGGGGATCTGCTCGGCTTTCATCAGCCGCCCCGAAGGAGTGCGGTGAAAGACTCTTGCCCCTAAGAGCCTTGCCTCGTAACGTATGATAACCTGTAAGCAGTTGGTTTGCCTGCACTTTGCATGTGCACGCATTTTGTACTTCAGCGTCGACATAGGTGCTTTTACTCTTCGTATCTTATGCTGTAAAATGGGATTTACAGCACAGCGGATACGTTCTAGAAGTATGAGGCACTCGTGCGGGTCGGCCAAGGGGCCAGGTCCACTGGCTCCAAGGCTAGCCGCCCGTTCCTCTTCGGCGTTGGGGTATATATTTCGTTCACCCTGCCGTGGGGTCAGGGATCAAGCTTCTCCGCCCGCCTACTCCAAGTACCTCCCTCTCCTTTGGCATTGGACTTTCGGGGAGCGTTATCTGTGGGCCACTGGTTTTGGGAAAATCAGGCAAAGTTACGCCTTTTTGCACATCAGTCTATGCGGCTGGTTTAATTATTGCTTTATTCCAGCATCTTGCGGTGTTTCAATCCGCAGCGGATGCCGAACAATATTCGGGTAGGGCCCCATGTGCTCGGCCGGTGAAGGGTTCAGGTTCTCTGTCCCCAATACCGACCGATTGTGGCGCTAGTTATTAGAATTGCTTACCGTTGGGCTCGTCGGCGCTGGGACCATGTTCGCCAGTCCCCCGCCGCGTCGAGCACACGGTGCCATGGCAATCTTTTTGTGGCAGGTAGGAGAGACGCCCAGCCCGGATGTGCCAAGCCGTTTGTCCCTCCACCCGCTCCTTTCTTCTATCTATCCAGCCGCACATGTATACTATGCGCGTGTCTAGCCCTAGCTGTTCGTTATCCCTGCCCTTCAGCTCCAGGACGTGCGCATGTCCAGGATGTCTTGGTCCCCTACTCGACCAAGCCAGTGTACTCTTTGCTTTCCCCTAGCCACATGAGTACTATGCGCGTGCATATTAGGCATTGTGCAGGTTTGGCCTCCTGCTCTAGGGCGTGCGCATGCCCAGGTTTATGTACTCGGCTCGGCTCCGCAGGGCGCGAGCCTATCATCTCACTGGGAGAACCAGACAAGTCCAGTAAAACTCACAGTCGCCGGGCAGCGCTGCATTACTGCAACGGTTTGTGTTCCCGTATGTGATATTCGACAGCCGACCCGGCACTCCAGAAATCCAAGCTAGAAAATCGGTCGGATAATGCTTCAGGGGCTTTGCAATCTGCACTTTGAATATGCGCGGTAATCCTTGTGATTACCCTCGGAGGCATTGGCTTTTCGGCGAACTCACAGTCACCAGGTTGCTGGACAATCTTTTACAATCGTATTCCCGTATGCAATACTCGACAGTTGTACCACGCCCCAGATTTGTAGGTGCCCCTCAGCATTTCACCCTACAAAGCTCGGACCTCCACTTCCCCAGCTGCGGACACAGCTTGGGTCCTCCACACTATTAGCCGGAACAGAGTCCTCGAGCACAAGGATCTGTGTTCCGTGTTCACATGACCGCCAGTCTTTGAGGTTATGTGGATACTGGTCATGCCACAGATTAGTCTTCCGTGTAGCAGACATGTCTTTTGGGCGGCAGATTCATTGTTTGGGGAGCTGATTCGTCTTCTGTGGTAGCAGATGCCTTGTGGGCAACATATTGATGTTTGTGGCATCAGATATATCTAATGGGAACTGGATTGGTCTTATGTGTAGAGGATAGGCTTAACGACGGCGCATTCGTCCTTAGGGCATCATATTTGTATTTTGGCAGCTGATGTGTCTTCTTGGAATAGGATTTGTGTTCAGGGCATTTGACAGATTTTATGGGCAACAATTTCGGACATTATATTGGTCTTATTTGTGGCGAATAATCTTAAAAGCATGTTTTGTCTTTTGGGCAATGTATCGGAGCCAGTAAAAGACAAAAAAGCAAAAAAAGGTTTGTGTCGATCCTATTGTAATAGAAAAAGAGTAGCCAACTTAAGAAAAGGGGAACCCTGTCTTTTTCGGCTGTGTGATGTATTCTAAAATTTGGTCAACGTAAATTTGCTTAAAACAATCTGCAAAGCTGAATAGTCTTATCTCAGATTCAACATTATTAGTATTTGTTTTTACATAATTAGGAGATCTAGAATCTAGAAATTCACTAGAATGTCTTTAGTTACATCATATTTATTACATACATGGCGGCTGAATCAATATATTGAGTGTATTATATAATCTTCTTCTTCTATTTAAGTAATAGCATGTTGAATTGAGTAAAGGTTGTGACAGATTATGAGAATATAATTGAAATATATCCTAGAAGTAGTCTAATAATGTATATTTATGTATATAAATGTACAATAACGCTTAAGTCAATTTTTATAATTTTGTTTATAAAAAACGTCTCACATTTTATGACTTGACTTTTTTTCCTCAATTTTATCAAACTCGCGATATAAATTAGTTTCAAGCGCAAAATAAATCTAAAAGCAGACAAATAAAGATCATAATTAGATAGATCAGTATATATTCTTTACGTTCATTGAAAAAAATGAAAAACTATTAACTTAATTTCATGTCTTAAATCGCATTTTACGAAGTGTCCTTAAATAAGGACGCCAGCAAGATATGGGTTAATCAAATTTACCCCTATCAGATTTAATAGTTGCACACATTTTTGGAGATGACCTAACGATGTGCAGCACGTCGTATCTTACAGGACCACGACCTCAAAACTTGCGCATCTGGTTTTGTGGCCAAACTTGATATCGAACCCCTACAACTAGGCCTTACCTACAACACCGCCGAGTGGTAGACAAAGTAACCTTGATGTACAAGATCATTAATGGCCACGTGGACATTTCCACACAGTCAGGTCCCACCCAACAAGTGTCTCGCTCTACAGGAGGTCATCAGCTCAAACGGCGAGTTTCATACGCACGAACCGACGATTACAAATTAATATTCTTTTTGTGGTCCTGTATATATGTGTTGCTCATCGCAGAAGCTGGATGGATGTATTAATCTGGCTAACACTTTGTAAAATCATAATTCAGTAAGGAATAGCAATATGGTTTCAGATAGCTTTTATTAAACTATAAGGACCACAAAGCGGCCTCTAGCAAGTACTATCAGATGTTACAAATTGAAAGCAAACAAAAGTTTATTCAGGTACTGTAAAATCCAAAATGTGTTTAGTAAATAAATAAAAAATGTGTCATTACACTTACGTTTCTTTCTCTCTTTATCTCTCTCTCTCTCTCTCTCTCTCTCACGTTATATATATATATATATATATATATATATATATATATATATATATATATATTATTATTACATACGACGCGTGCCTACAGCTATTAGTCGATGAAATCGAGTCTATGATTTAGTATAAACGTGACGTGATGTCGATTTACTTTAGATTATATAGATATGTCCAGGTAATATATACATTCTGTTAAAACAAAATAAAAAAATAAAAAAAATTCAGGTTCTATCCCATATATTTGCCAGAATCCATCCTTGCAGTTGGCTCATTAAGTTGTAAAGAAGATTCTGTATAAATAAGATAATAGGTTTCTTGACTCAATCCCTTATATGTGTGTTTGAGTGGATGAGCGTAGGACGTAATATTCTTATTTATAGAAGGAGCGTCTGTAATATATACGATAAGTAAACATGTAGAAAATGGACATTTACATTTTAACAGGATAAAACAACTGTCTAACTTTTCAAGTTGTAAAACAAAGAAGAACTTTATTTACTTGAAAAATATGTATAGTCTAGTTTAGATCCAGTGCAGAAATAAAAATAAATGTACCAGTAACAGCGACATAAAATGCATATTAATTATAGAAAATAATGTATTCATTTAGGATGTTACTTTTAAAACACGACACTTTTAAAATGTCATAATTGTCTAGATGTCTAGGCGTGTCTAACTTAACCTCGAGTGATTTATGACTGGCATGAAGTTTCCTCGAGGGTATTATTTAATTTTTTTTATTCTTTTTATTTTTATTAAGGGACCTTCCTGCAACAAGCAATTAAAGGGTCGTTGCTTAACAATGCATATATTATTATATATATATATATATATATTATATATTATAAGGGCCGGCCTTAGCAATTGCGAGGCCCTATGCGAAACCGATTGCGCAGGGCCTAGTCTGGGTAAGGATAAGAATAATAAGTAAAAATAAAAAATGTGTAATTGAAAATAAATTCGTCTTTGCATTTTATTAATTCTTTACTTATTTCAAAATTAGGATCAAATTAATTTTACTTAACGAGCTTTGCGTGAAGCGTACTCATACATGATATCATCAAAATTATTTTGTTCTACATAGGTCACGCTCAATAGCAAGAATTGCCAAGTTTTTCAATATATCTTCGTGAATTGTTGACCTTAAGTAATTCTTGATTAGTTTGAGGTGCGAGAAGATTGTTTCACTCGATGCCACAGTTGCGGGTATTATAGTTCATGAAAGCTATGTCTTTCATTATTGGACAGATAAGTCAAAATTTCTACCGGAGTTTTGGTGGTATTTGGTACAATATGTCTTAAATATTCCATTTTATCAGCTAATTCTCGCCCACATATATCTGTCGCCTAGTATGTTGATTACGTCCATTTTTGCTCATTGTTTTCTCTATACTTTCGTATGTCATCACCCTAAAGGCTCTTGAAGCAGACAAGAAAACAAAAAAAATTGCGGTTTGATTTTAGCTGTTCAAATATAGGCTGCAAGGACTGAATTGCAGTGTCCCCAATTCTGTTTACGCAATTTATCCTGCAGTCATTTTCAGCATTTCTAGGTGTTAAGTTTTCCACATATATATTATACTGCCTTTTCGTTTGACATTTGGCTGGAAAGATTGCAACCAATTCCATGATTGTAACCAGGTGGTAATTTGACACGCACATGTAAAAAAAAAAGCTCTGCTGTTAATATTTAAAAGCTGTTTTTGAACTCCAGAATGAACCCGTTTCATGTCGTCCCCATTATCATAACCTTTTTCACGATTATTTTGAACATTTAATTTAAGTTTTTCCAGCTCATTCACTAGTACATCGCGTAAGTCCTGTCCAATGGTACTTTCCAGACGAGTAAAAATGATAAATATAGTTAATGCCATCTGCTCTTTGTAACATATGTCTGGAGTACAATCTAATTAGTGCGGGGCCTTTGAATGTTCTGGGCTAACTGCGGCCCATAGGTTGCAGACGCCTTAGGCCGGCATTATATATATATATATATATATATATATATATATATATATATATATATATATATATATATATATATATATATATATATCTCAAAAGGAGTATGTGGCTTTGTATGCATGTAAGTACATATATTTAATATATACATATAATATTTACGTGTGTGCATACCATAAAGGTATTTTGTTATACTGAACACAATGGCTTAAGACTTGCTAAAACTATTCTTTGTGTTAGTGCGGTGAACATTGAAAAGTTTTGCATTTTTTAAAATGACCGAAGTGGTCAGTTTGGTCAAAAAACGGAAATAAAAGACAAGTTGTGTTTCATGCTGAAATTGTCATTCCCAAATTTGTATCACTATTTGATCGAACCCTCTAAAAATAAGTGAGAAAAAGAGATGCGGCGAGATCATTTTTATGACGTTATCAAAATTTTTCAATGGCCAAAAATGGTGTTCATGTTTTAATTTACTACGTGTCGTAAATGACTTAAATTAACTTTGTAGCGGGAAATGTTTAATAAGGGAACATAATTTCGTTTTAATTTGTGTCTTAATTTTGTCGCGGGCATTATATAAATTGTTAAAAATACCGATAAATGTTTGATCACCACATAAGACTATAGGGAAACAAATTCATTCGAGTTAAATTAACTTTGTAGCGGGCAATGTTTAAATTGCAGTGATCAACGTTATTAAAGCATGGGTAGATACATTGTATAATAAATTAATTTTAATGGTTCGGAGAACCAGGCACAATATGCTAGTATATATAATATGTATATATATTCGCTAATGTATTTTATTTTACTACAAAGGCAAATTCTTCGCAAAGCTAGAAATGCATGTAAATGATTTATACGAAATATTATTGCTGTTTTTTTTCTCAGCAGATTAACAGCTGCTGCATACACCCGCTAAGTAAACATTTGCAGGTTTTCGGACGGATTTTAAAACGTTTTTATAAATGGCGTTTCTGAAAGGGAATATGCGCATCGGAAAATTGCTCCACACATAAACTTTAATAAGGGTGGCACAAATACAAATTGGGTATTCTAACATATATTATAATATAATATTATTATATTGTCAGATTTAGAGTCGGTGTTTGGAGCCACTTGTACCAATTCTGCTACATGTATAGTCTCGACTCACACAACTGGAGCTTGTGATTCAACATCAAAAGTTTGTACTTGTGACGGTTCTTCTGCAGCTATACGTACTGGATGTGGAAGTAAGACGTTTCTTTCATGCTGCTCCTACTTTACATATTACTTAGATGTCTGTATAAAGCATTTATATATATATATATATATATATATATATATATATATATATATATATATATATTGTTACGACCACAATCCCCTTGTGGCCAGAGCCGTGTAAATGTTGTTGATAATTCTCGTTGGTCCCAGGGTAGACTTTGGTTATTAATATTTATATTTCAGTATTACACGAACTCTTTTTATTGCCCTGGGCACAAACTGAGGATTTGCGTTCTAACATTTTCTTTCCTTGATGTTGTAGTTGTAAACACATATATTATCGTATTGTAAACAATGAAACAAAAATAGTAACTTGATGAGGAAGCTTTAGTGTAAATGTTGTTCATAATTTAATTCAGGTGCAAATATATACAATATGAAGATTATATACAGTTGGAATAAAATAGTGCCGACACAAGCGTCCATTCTGTACAAAACTATATACAAACTAATAGCTGCCTAGCCTTAAATACTAGCGGAGGAGAGCGGGGAACAGACCTATTGCTAAGAGGGGTGAAAATAATGTTATCATTACAAAACTTAAAATAAAAATGATAGTTTTAACCTAAACTCCCCTGTACGAGAAAAAATAGACTATTCCTAGCCATTCCGAGAATTTGAGGTCGGCACGATAGTGGATTCTTAGAACAGTCTAGGCTTCTTAGTACCGCCCACAAAACTTGCGTTGACAGAGAGCTGTGGGTGCTATTAATATGTAACAATATATATATATATATATATATATATATATATATATATATATATCGTATATATATATATATCGTATATATATATATATATATATATATATATATATTTACATATATATATATATATATATATGTATATATATGTATATATATATATATATGTATATATATATATATATATATATATATATATATATATATATATATATATATATATACATATATACATATATATGTATATATCCTAAAATACAATTAATAACCAATTATGTTTACTTTCTTATCATAACGAGGTTAGTGTGTGTTACATTTGATTCCAAACCTTTTATAAAGTTCAAAATAAATAATTCCTTAGCAGTCATTGTTTGCTAAATGTTTTACTTAATTAGGTAAGTTGGCTAAGCCTTCAATAGCACCACCGCCCGGTTACAGCACTCTCGTGTTGGAAGGAAAGAGTGACATACTGACATGCTTTTCGCCAGATGGCGCCGTACTATTTGAATGGACTTTAAACGGCTATGTTATAGGTGGAGCCAATGCGAGCACGTACACTATTACAGCTGCATCATCTTCAGATGTCGGCATTTACAAGTAAAATCCGTTTATTTTCATTTCAAAGATAAGAAATATTAACATTTTTATTCAAATTTACATTTGATAATGATTAAATGTCAGTGACTCACTATACATGTAAAAAAAAATGCTTAAAAAAGTATTATCTTAATTTATAAGAGATATAACAAATTTAAAATGGCAGTTGCACAAAAACGTTAGACGATATTAATACAGTACCCTTTCTCAGATGCCTAAACAGATGGAGCATGGGGTACAACCGCTCACTCTAAGAACTTTTTTGAACTTTTTTTTTAAAATATGGGGCATTTAATTAAACAAAATAATATAAATTGCATTTTTTAAGATAAATGTAGGGCATTTCCAATAATTACAAAAATATGGCCTTTTCGAGATAAAACATGAGGCCCTTTTAACAAGGAAAAAGACTGACATTTTAAATGATAAGACACGGGACCTTTACACATATAAAATGCAGGTCTCTTTCAAGAATAAAAAGTGGTCTAATCTGAATGAAATGGACATAAATATATTAACAAGAAGTTTAAGGTATGCAAAAAAAAATCATCAAGTATGCGAAATAAGACGATCAATTTTCATTTAGCAAGAAGTCATCTACGTCATATAAAAAACGCTCAATGAACCCTGAAGCTATAACATTACGCCTTCTCAGGCTGCTGCAACTGCTCTAGAAGTGAAGTTGTTTTTTTCTACATAAAACATATTACTTGAAGAGACTCTGACATGTAAGATCCTTGCGTGCACAGTAAGCGTAAGACTCCATGCATTCATTGACACAACATTGGAAGCAAAATTTACCAAAAGATGAAACTGGGCATTAATTCGCAACTCTACTTTGAGTACAAAACAAACAAATCAACTTTTTTTTTTGTAGCTGAACGTAACAAATGTTTTTTTTTTGTGTGCAACACAAAAATGTTAATGTACAAAAACAATAACATATTTAAAACGGTAAAACATAATGTTATAAATTCAAGCAATCAAACTTTGTATGCAGGTAATGTTGAAAATTATACAAATTAAAGCCAAAAGTTAGCTAATATAATCTTAATGTACTTACTAACAATGTAATAAACCTAATTTAATAATCCAAAATAAACGTATAAATATAATATTTCTAAGCAAAAGTGTAAACATGTTTTTTTAATAATAAAATGATGTATGGAAGAGATGCAATTTTATTAAATGTGTAAATAATGATATATTGTGCGTGATGTGAACATTTACAAATGTAATAGTAACAAAAAGCTAAACATAAATCTAACATCACTTACACCTATATTAGAATATGCCTATGCAGTATGGGACCCATAAACTACTAAAATATTTTTTAAAAACACATACAAATCCAGCAAAAGAGCTGTAAGGCTTATTACTAGTTAATATTAACAATTACAAAGTTGTTAGCTATTATGATGAACACTATTTTCTTGTTCAAAAACATAAGTATATGAATTGTTTATAAATTAATTTATTTATGTTTACACCTTAACAAATATGATATGCTTTAAAATTATTATTTTGTTACTGCTTTAAGCTAAATTTTGAAAGGGTTAGACCAGTTTGGTTACTATTTTATTGTTTATTTCTTTTCAATATAAATTTTTATTTATATTATAACCCCAATAGGTCTGCTTTATCACGTAAGCTGTAATGTAGGCCTCAATAACGTTAGTGTCATAATGATAACATAATGTAAAGAGGATGACCATAAACACAGTGTATGAACATGGCGACAGGTGAAAATAATGGCATGGCGACAGGTGAAAATAAGACAAGGCTAGAAAAGCTAGCAAGATAGTCAGAGCAGCCACTCATATCTACACACTTAGTTCAGCTTTAAAATCAGGATTAAGCGCTTAGCTCATCTACTATGACAACAAAAAATGTCTTGAGACAAACGTTCCATATGAAAACTACTGCACATTGGTCAATTTGTTTCCAAGTAGAAGTCGATTCAATGAACATTGCAATTGAGACAGTAAAACATAAGTAAAACATCTCAGCCTAACAAATAAAGTCATCCCAATAGACTCCTAAAAAACACTCAAAGCAACAGCTAGCAAGCCTAAAATAAATCACTTTACCTAATTAATAAGCTATATATATCAACATGGTGACTAGAACACAGTAGCATACTAGGCAACGAAAAAGCAGACATGTTGGCAGTACTGAAAAAAGCTGTCAGCTTTGTTACGACCACAATCCCCTTGTGGTTAGAGCCGTGTAAAGTTGTAAATGTTGTTGATAATTCTCGTTAGTCTTAGGGTAGATTTTGGTTATTAATATCTATATTTCAGTATTACACGAACTCTCCTTAATGTCTTGGGCACAAACTCAGTATTTGCGTTCTAACAGTTTCATTCCTTGACGTTGTAGTTGTAAATAAATATATTATAGTATTGTACACAATGAAACAAAAATAGTAACTTGACGAGGAAGCTTCAGTGTAAATATCGTTGCTAATTTGATTCAGGTGATAATTGAGAGTGAGCGATTAATACATAACAGCTTCAACAGAGTACGAAGTATGCTCTAAAACAATGAACTTTGAAGGAGACTTGCTAAATCAATGGGCAACTGAACAACAAAAATATCAATGTACAAAGAAATAAACATGATGAACAAGCACATTGACGCTAAACTCTTTCCTCTAAAAGTGCAATGCACCATATTTCATTTTTTTTTAATGTCAATTTACCCGTAACTAGCACCTAAACAGGATGAAGCCAATACACTCACCTAACTGTAGATAATAAACTAAAACAGAGGAAGCAGTATACCACTTCATACCAGAATATGCAAAGCTAACCAGCTTTAGACATGCATTATTGCACCTTTCCATCATCTACCAACCATTACAAACACACTATACTAAACAAAAAAACAACTCATATAAACACCTTTGGCTGCCTTTTAATTCAAGGCAAAAATGTGATCTTACTACAACTACCTTTGCTTATAAATATATATATATAAAGAGCGATAGAGAGAGAGAGAGAGAGAAAGAGAGAGAGAGAGAGAGAGAGAGAGAGAGAGAGTATTAACCCATTCATGTAAAAAGTGTGTTATTTGTTTTTTAAGATGCAAGGCTAAAGTCTCTGGAAATAGCAACCTGGATTCAGATCTAAGTGATCCCCTTCAAATTAATTTATTTCTGAAAACTGGTAAGCTATTTACGGACTTATATGGATATTTTAATGTAGAACAACCATTGAGAAAATAAGCAACATAGGAATACGTATTACCTTATTGCACGTATGAGAAAATACTACTTCTAAACAAATGTCACATTTGACTCTCAGCAGAACACGATCTTTCTATAGAAATCATAAGTGCCATCCACATATTACTTACGCACATCTAATCATTTTTTTTATTTTTATACAATCCTCACTATGCTGTACCAGTACATTTAGGGAAATCTCCCCCCCTTGCTTACGTACACATTTTAATTATCATAATATCTCTCTCCCCATCTCCAATCCTGTTTGTACAATTTATTTTTAGCCATAGTCACGGCGTATTTGCTTTACTATTTAAATTTTCCTTATATCGAGTATTTAAAATATATTAAATAAACTATCATAGAGTATTTTAAATATATTGTCTAGAACACTGCACCAAAATAATTTATAAAATATAATAATATAAGTGAAATTATTATTATTTCAAGAAATGAAAGCATGACTTAATCAGATATGGATATGTTTTACTGAATTTAGTAATGAATGCACATTCTGGTCAAAATCAAATGTTAATTCCTTCGAATTAAAAAAACAAAAACAACATAATTTGCTGGGCCATTATAACCAATCGTTGCACGTTTGTCCGCAATCTGTCGGTCTCTTAATGTTGTTGTGATTCTTACGTGACTTCAAATCTAATAAATACTCGATTTGTTTTAGTAAGTTCAACCAAGTGAATATCTCTCGTTAGCTATTGCCTGTCCGTGGAAAAGTATTTTTTTTTTAAATCTAATGTGAATGATTAAAATAAGTATTCTGCTCGAATAGTTTGTTTATTTTTCATTGTTTACGTATAGTATTCATATATACACCGGTTTATCTGTCCTTACGTACGCGATATATTATATATTTTTTTTTCAATGCACTCATAATGGTTTCAAATAACTATCTATTAACACAGATGGAGCCATTGCCATTGAACCCAAAATATATCTGTCTACAACAACTTTGTTCACTGGGAAATCTGTTACCGTCAGTTGTATTGACGTCCCTATGGGTTACAACCCAGCCAAGGTGATAATTACGGTAAGAAATGTGTTTGATCATCCGATAAAATTAAAATAATTCTCTTAGATTATTATATAGAAATAGATATTGCATTTTTATTAATAATACGTAAATAGTTGATAATATATATCAAAACAAATTGACAAATTTTTGTTATTATTGTTAAATGTCAATATACTAAGTAAATAGAATGTGAAGACTATCAAAAACTCCTTTAATTAATAGATGATATGACTACTTAGTTTTATAGTCATGGCTGGCTTAATTAGGTCCCATATCTTAATTACAATTAAAACATGTTCACATACGTAAAGGAATCAAAAAACACCTGCTGTTTGAATATAAGAACTATATACCATTCTAGGTTTATTGATAGTAAATTAAGGAAGAGTGACGTGCTGGTCTAAGTTGATGCGTCACATAGCCTTGAATTAGCATAGGATATCAGTGCAGACTTAGAGGATAACTCAACAGGTACACGGGTGATGGGGATGGGTAAAAATGACAGGTTATCTAAGTGGTATGTGGTCCCGAAATGCTGAGGACTTCTAAGTGATTTTTAAAACAATATTTATAAACAGGTTTCTGTGGCTCGCATAAATACGAAGGTTGATTTAAAACTGCTGACTAATTGACACGGTCACTGACATCACACATACACGTATTATATAAATCAAAGCAAGGCGAAGTGTAGCTCACTGATAATTTTATTCAAATGAAGGTCGGTATTCAATCATTAATGACGTGAGCAAATAAATCATACAAAATTCAAGTGATAAAGAGTGTATTTTTAATAATGGGCTAACAAATCATTAAATGAACAGATATAATCCAATACCGTAGGCATCAACTACACCTAAAATATAGTCCGAAGGAGGACTCAGGGCTGCGTGTCAGGCACACCCTTAGGTCAGTCACTTTAACACGGGAGCTCAGGGCGTCCCAGCTCTCTCGGCTCCTTCAGTCAGACTGCCGTAAAACTAAAACTACATTTATAAGCGTGGGTTGTCACGTTGAAGAGGAATGGTCATTCTGACTCATATATATCGTGCTTACGATTGATCAGCTTGTTATTGCATCGTTAGATTCTGATATTACATGGCGAGGCGGAGTCGGGGGAGAGGGGAAGGATGGGGGTACCTGGCGAGGCGGATGGAAGAATGGGTGCGGTGGGATGATGAGGGGGGGCGGCGGGTCATCAAGGGCGCTGTTTCCTCGGCCGGCGTCATCTTGACGGTGTACTTTAATGGGGATTCGACCAAAAAGACTCGACACTGAGAAGTATATTTAATATACATGTTAAATACTTTGAAAAAGGACGATGGGTGGTGGAGGGAGGGGGGGAAGGTAATGGCTGGCGAAATCCAAGCATGATTGCGTCTTGTTTGACCTTGGCGTGTCCAGCACATGCTCGAGGCAAGGGGAAGCAAGATGATGATAAATATAAACCAGTTTAATGCAATCATAAAATAATTACAATAAATATAGCAATAGTAACGACAATAGCAATATCATATGAGAACATTGATATAAGCGTAAAATGAATACTGACAACGAATACGCAATGTAGAAATACATAAAATATGTTACATGTGCAAGAGCTAAATGATTAAGTGATTAAGTAGAGATAATGATAGGTAGATATGTGCATTCAATCAATCACTCAGTAGTGGCTATAATTGTAAGCAAATTTGTACAGGTGATGGCTAAGCTAAGACTACTCTTTATCAGAGTAGATTATATATAAAATCTTGCTTCATTTCACGTGGCGTTAATCTTTGTTTGAGACCCCAAAACGCCACAGGAAGACTAATAATATTGTTATAAATATAAACTTTTATCAAATAAAATTAAACATATAGAATTGCAACTATTAGAAAATGCATGGCGTTATAAGACACTATAATATATCGTCTCATTGCTAGAAGCCGTAAACTGAAAGGAAAATGTAACCGCAAATAACATTTTATGAAAGAACATAAAAGTACTACAACTAGAACAAACAAAATATAATTATACTTTGTATACCTTACAGACGCTCCTTTAATAAAAAAGATGATTGCTGTTCCGTTGTCTGGATCTAGTCCTGCATTTTTATTATTGTTTTAAATGATGTTAAATTACTGGTTTTCCTGATTTGTTCAGGCAACCCATTCCATAGTTCTTATGCGATTTGAGAATAAATATTACGTGCATGCATTTGTTCTCACATAAGGAATAAGGACATGTTTATTGTCTTTATGTTTATTTGAGAACTGCAACATGCCTACTAATTCAATAAATTAATGTCATTATATAAGAAACTATATAAGAAAGAGAATAATTTACACAATCACAAAAAACAAATGATTAAAAAAGGGACAAAACCTTGTATAAGATTAAATAATAGCACACTAAATGGCTCCAAGTACCCAAATCTATTAACACAATAGTTACAACAAAACTACCAACTCTAGATACTGACTTAGGATTAATATTGTTGTTTTTTCTGGATTCAAATGGTCAGCTCATCATCACCCATCCCATAACTCGCTAAGAGGTCCATTGTTGACAGCTTTGTCATCATCACACAACACTTGTCACGATTTTGTGCTGCTGTTTGGGCGCCAATGAAGGACAGCCTTGTCCATTATTTTATATTTTACTCCCACTATTTCTTCTATCGGCTGCAAACCGGGCGGGCGAACGCATGGGAGACAGCTCCCGATGCGGGTCCCAGACACATTGCACTATCGAAATGCCACGGGGTCTCGGTGAGGAGGAAGCAATGGACGCAGCAACCCCGTCTCTAGAACCACCCGGTGCCTGGATGTCTGTACCTATAGAATATGATTTGTGGTACTGGGTGACAGTGCAGGTATACGGACAAGCCCATTGGCACTTCATATCATCCACCACTTTTTTAAAAATTACTTTTATAGTTTGATTAGCTCTTTCTACCGCGCCATTTGATTGTGGGTGGTATATGGCTGAGAATATTTGCGTGATTTGCAACATCTTTGCAAAAGCCAATGTCATTTGCGACCGAAACTGTGTGCCATTGTCTGATAAAATTGTCACAGGGAACCCAAATTTAGTAAATACCCCCAGTAACGCCACAACACACAGACTCCGCTGTTATTACCTTTAACGGAATTGCCTCTATCCACCTAGAACAAAAGTCTATTACAGTTAGTACATATTTATGTTTTCTACTGGAAATAGTAGCTAATGGACCTATTATGTCCTCAGCGACCTTCTGAAAAAGACTCAATGCTAAGTCCATCGGTTTTAAATGTGCATTGTGCTTCGCCCCTATATTACTATGTAAAGTGCACACCCCACAGCCCTTAATATATTCTTTCATTTCTTTGTTTCATTCTCGGCCAATAGAAGTGTTTGCTTAACCTTTAATATGTTCTATTCAATCCCATGTGAGCCGATAATGGTACCATATGAGCCACCTTTAAAACTAGTTCTCTTAGCTTAATAGGAATTACTATTTGATAACTCATTTTCTGATCTTTATTAGAGTACCTAGACAACACCTCCTTAATACATTTATAGCCAATAACAATATCAGGTCCAGAGAAGTAATTACACTTCAACTGTATACGATGTAACGGTGCCGTAAGTGTCCCAGCCATAGTACTGATTAAGGCATACTGGCCTGTATGAGTCAATTTCGACGTTGGTAGAGTATTCTTTAACAGTAAAGATATATCATCACAGGAGTTACGTAGAATTGTAATCTTCCGTTCTCTATTTTGATTATCTATAGGTGGCACATAGCCCTAGCTAACATCAGATAGCATGCACTAGGGTAGTTCTCTGCCTACTGAGTTTCGTGCTACACTATTGCCTCCATAAGTAAACGTTTTATTTACTGATTGTTCATCCGGCACACTCTCTTTGGAGTTGAAACTAGAATGTTCAATAGCCTTGGTCTTCATTTCAAAGACTCTTTCTGACTTTGAGCAACTTGGACATGCGTGTTTCGCCATCACCTCATGACTAACATCAGATGTCTTTCTTTCAGCTTTAATTCTTTTGTGGGCAGTTTTGTTTATTTGAGTTTCAGTTTGTACGGCAATGTGCGATAAAACCACGTTGTTCTTGTTTTTAATGGGTCTTTTCTCTTTATGTAGACTCCAACAATTCTCTTTTATATGTCCATCTTTCTTACAAAAGGTACAGGTAATTATATTTTGTACAACAAAACAGAATACATGTATCAATACTTACTTACTTACTTACGCCTACTACCCCTCTCGGGGCATAGACCACCAACAAGGGCTCTCCAGCCATCCCGGTCCCGAGCGAGTCTTTCCAACTGTCCCCATGAATGGCCTGTTCTCTTGACGTCTGCATCCAGGTCTCGGCGCCAGCTGTTACGGGGTCGGCCTCTCTTCCTCTTTCCTTGGGGGTTCCATGATAGGGACTGTTTGGTGATTATTGTTATTTTAATAGGCTATTTTTAATAACAAGTCAAGTCAACACAACTGTTCGCTACGTTATAATACCAGACGCTTGACAGTAACAATTATGATGCATATGCCAGGGTCGGAAACAATAAAAAAGAACAAAAACTAAATACCGAAAAGAAACGTTCATTGTAATAGTCTCTTTTCTTTCTCTCTTAACATTAATATTAACTTAACTTAACTAATATTGTAATATTGTAGTCGTTCGTTTCTCCGTCATTTTGACGGGCATAACCACTAGTATATATATAAATAAATAAATATATAAACAAACATATAAACAAACTCACGGTAATTTTATATGTTGATAGAGAACCAATTTAACTAAGGAAATAAAACAACTTTCCTTTACGTAAGAATATGAAATATATAAAACTTGAAAAATTGTGTACGATGAGCTTCATGTATACGAAATTAACTAGTACAAGAATAGGATAGTAGGCCTAAAATGTAACCACTAATTAAACTTAATCATGATTAGGACAATGAGTTTAAAAAATTGTAAGCTAAATATAACCTATTTGTACTTAATGTGTTGACGTTGAGGACTGAACCAGCCTCTTTCAAACCCTTTTAGGCACACATCAAAATGTGTGCAGTTATTCTCATTACAGTGACATTTTAACTGACACAACCATCCAACCCTGTTACTAGGGCACGCCACTGTGATGTAAAAAAAAGGCTCTAAATATTAACTAATGTTAAAGTATATAGTCCCTACTTGTTGTCTTCAATGAATATTTAACATGCATATAAAGTGCTTTGACAAAAACACATTCATCATTTTCAGTTAGATAAATGAGCTAAAAAAAAGTGTAACGTTATTTGTCATACATGTTTTGTCCTTTATTTGCAGAAACTCTTTTAGGCGTTAGAAACGAAATTAGATCAATCAGCAGCCATTTCTTATCTATTCATATTATTTTACAAAATGTTTATGTCAACTCTAGAATAATAAGATACAATTTATATAATTACCGGTATAAAAATAGACATGCACGCACATAATCCCACAATTTATCATACAAGAAAATGTTCATTAGTAGTCAGCTGTTGTATTCTGGCTGACTAAAGTAGTGAAGATATATGTCTTGTTACGTAAATTTTTGTGAATTATCATGGTAGATAGTATGGCCCGAGGCTGACGCATAATAATTATATGTCCGTTGTGCATATCCTTTTATTTTGTTATAATGCAGTTGATATTGCAATATTGTTTGTTTCTATAAATAGCCAGCACTTGACCTTTACTTTTGTCACTGTTGACAGATCTGTCTGAGCAAAGCAGATAAAATGTGTCTAGGTCAGTGGTTCTCAAACTTTTTTAAGCTCCGACATCTTTAAACAGTTTCTCATGCTTTGGCGCCCCCCACCCCCCAAAAGACAAAACTGAAAAAAAAAAGAAGAATACATAACATACATGTTCTGTGTATAGAACAAACTGCCCTTTATATCTGCCGTCGGTCTGGCCGAAAAAGCGACCAAATGTAAACCGTCAACCAATAGAAAAAAGTCTGCATTATTGTTTGCACAATTGTCCGTCCAACGATTGGTCAATGGGCGTGGTCAGTGTCACTGGGTTTAGTCGTAATGTCTGGCTTTGCCAGAGGGATGGCGTAAGAAAGTAAAGGGGGCAGTTGGTCTGTTACAACATTTCCTACTTTCAACAACTTTGTACATCTAGTGTTTTAAACAAAAGACCCTAACAAGACACGGCATGTAACTCGCAAGAACAAACAATAGGCCCAAATTGTTATCTCGACCGAGCGACGGCCGAAAAGACCAGAAGCGCCCACTAGCTGTGATAGACAAAGTTTAATCACAAACAATAGATGACGAGGGTGTGGTAAAAAGGTGCCGGTGACGACAAAGTTAGATTACCTATATATGTCATAGCGGTTGAGAGAGATGTAGCGGTGTGGGGAAGGCATAGTAAATTTCACCTCATGACACCCACGTTAATTAGTTTTGCATCGAGCCTACCAAGTCCCGCTCATGTCAGTGTCTAGCTAGATTTATTAGTATGTTTGATTTTATGTCGCTTTGTCTTCTTCTTCATAATACTGTGGAGACCCCATAGAATAGAGGAAAAAGTCCACAATTTAAATACACAGAAAATAACATAGCAAACATAACATAGCAAACAACAGTTATATACAGATAAAAGAGTGTCACTTTAGGTTTTTGGACCAGCACTTTAGTGACGATTTGAAGGCCGGAACTGTAGGGGCAGTGATGGAGGCATGGTCCAGGGTGTTCCACAACCTAATGGCTGTACCTGCATAGTCCCCAACACGGTCGCACAACTAGCAATCTACTAGCTCTAGTATGAGTGTTTACCGTCCCGACTACATACTAAACTGGTCTCCAAGCTTATAAGTCGTCCATGTCAAACATTCCAAAGCGGACACTTTTTTTCTGCAATGTTATTGTGATGCCATGAGACCAAGCCTATAACTAAACGCCATCTTGACAAAGACATCAGGTCACTCAGACAAACATTAATGGGTAAATTGACTATGTTTTTTACATTTTAATGCATAGATTGAGTAAGCTGGACAGGGGGAGTAGTGGATAATCTGTCAGGAGGACAAACACTAATTAAAGATAAACACATGTAGGCCTATTAGCCTAACCGACGTTTTGTGTCACTGCTAAAAACAGCGCATACAATTTAGTATTGGAAACCTGAACTTATAGTCACCGGAACCAATTGTTACATTGTCTATGTGACCCTAGATAGTACATATATTTCTTATAAGTTTCTTATAAGTTTAAAGACGCTCCTTCTAGATAGAAGATTAATACGACCACTAGGCCCAAAACTTCTGCAGGGCGACAGGGATCTTTCGGTGGCAGGGAAAGAACCCGCGACGTGTCAGTTGGTTTCGGTTGACGATCCGCTGAACTAACCGCTGTACCAGCCGGCTTCAATCAGATATTTGATTACCCAAAAGTATTTTTTTTTATGAACCCACGTCTTGGTTACTTGTCAAAAGATAGAATATAATTGTGAAAGTAAAGTTGTATTTCCTTATAACATCCAGCCTAACCTAACTTATATACATAGTTTTGACCTAATGTCCCTATACAGAGTCAGACAGACGCACATAGCTATATAGATAGAAACACAGATAGACAGATTCATAGATAATAAAAATACAGAGTGACGAGAATGTAGGTAAAGATGCTGAAAGGCAGCTGGTAGGCAGATGGCATAGTTTTATACAATCATCAAATTATTATAACAAAATTGGTAAAATATTATTGGTTTTATTTCAATAATACATTTACCAATTTCCAATGTGCATTTTCTTGTCTATAAACAGGGTGTTTTCACTTGCATTTTGTTAACTTCTCATGTATATATATGCAGGACGAAAATGGAGGCTTCATTCAGTCACCTCTCACAATACATAGTGGGAACGAAAGGAAACGCGTGCAATGTTATTTGATTGATGCTCCGACATCACATGATAATCAGATTTACAATCAATATAGCAATTTACCTACAATTGTCAGTAAGTAATGAACACTTGTTATTCATTTTTTTTTAAAATTAAAATGTTCATTTCCTTCTTAAGTGTATATGTGTCTATATCTCTTTGCATATAAAATATATCTAGGTAACCATTTATAAAAAGTTATTATCAATAATAAAGTAATATCTTATTTTATATAATGTGTAACAGATGCTCCTTTTTTTACAGAAGATTATTGCGTCTTTCGGTTATCTTTTACTTAATATTTATCTAGCATTCTGATGATGTTTTTAAATGATGTTAAGTGTTTGGTTTTCCTAATTAGTTCATGCAACCCATTCCATGCCCAAACTTGCATGCTTTTGTTATTTCATATGAAATTAGAAAGTGTTTTTGTCCTTATTTCTGTCTGAACACTGTAATAGATTATTGATTTACTTTCTTTCTTTCTAAGTTGGAATCTCTATATAATAATACTAAAAAAAAACTGTCAGTCTGTCTGTGTATCGGAACGCCTAGTAACTTGGTTTCGAGAGTATAAACAGATGACGTAATATCAATGACTTTAAATAAGAAGACCACTGGCGTTTTTTTTTTAAAGCTCAAGAATCATGTTTTCGGTGCGTATCAAATAACTCTCCAAAAGGCTTCCACTGTATGCAACTTTTCATTTTAATCTTAATTAGAATTTGTATCTTATAACTAGAAATAGCCCGTGGAAAACCACGTAGAAATTTATTTTTTTTTCTATTTGGTCAGCTTTTGGGAAAAGTGGGTCTTAAGTATAGCATATAATGGGATCAGATTGAGCAAGATCATTTTTATAAATCACATAAAACTTATATTCCATTTTCTGTCATTAAAAAATCATTTATATTAACATCGCAAATTGTTCATTTATGGTAAACAATATTTACTGTAAGTTAATTCACGCACCATCATCCCATCCAGTTGAAACTTGACACATATAATCGATGCCAATAAAAACACGTTCTACATACAAGCGCCCCCTCTTCAAAACCGTTTTTTTTTAATTTGGAGCACATGCTATTTTCAATTATTTATATAAACTAGGCTTTGTTATCATTCATGTTTTCTTTCTTTCATAAAAAGCAATTCTTTGAGGGAATACATTTTTTAAATATCTTTAGTATCTCATCATATATATTACAGACGCTCTTACTGTACAAAAATTTAACGTGTCTCCTACTTTTATCCTGAAATTAGTCAAGTTTCAACTTATCTTATCTTATACATTACAGACGCTCCTTCTATAAAGAAGATTATTGCGTCCTACGCTCATCCGTGTTCCGAGTCTAGTCTTGCATTTTTTTAAATGTTTTAAATGATGTTAGGTTATTGGTTTTCCTGGTTTGTTCAGGCAACCCATTCTATGCCCTTATGCCACTCGGGAAGAAATAGTACTTATATGCATTTTTCTCGCATAGGGGTTAAGGAAAGTGTTTTTGTTTTTATTTTTATCTGAGCTTTGCAACAGGTTGTTATTTGGGTTGTATTTCTAAATTAGAGTTTAATGCCTTATGTATTATTACTACTTTACTCTTTGTTCTTCTGTCCTCTACTGTTTCTAGGTTTAGTGATTTGACTAATGGTGTTACTCTTGTCAATTGGGAATATTCACTAGTTATGAACCTTGCAGCTCTTTTTTGAATTTGTTCTAATTTTTTGAAAGTTTTTTTTTGTTGATCGGTCCCATACAGATGCTGGATATTCTAGTATAAGCCTAACTAATGTGAGATCGTATTTTAGTTTTATATTCCTATTACATTTGTAAAAGTTCCTTTTTATGAATCCTAATGTTTTGTTTGATTGTTTAATTACTTCATCAATATGAGGGTTCCAAGATAACTTATTATTTATTATTACTCATAGATGCTTAGCATTGTTAAGTTGAGTTAGTTCTTTACCATGAATGTAGTAGTTTCTTTTCCTTGGATACCCTAATTAGTTGGCACTTTTCTGGGTAAAATGATTCTCATTTTTGTAGTTCATCTAGGTCTTGCATTTTTTATGGGTTTTAAGATGTTAGGATGTTTGTTTTCATGGTTTCTTCAGTATACTACGTTTTTCATGCAATAAGTTATATACAAGCATCATAATACCAAAAACCAATAGCTTAAAATTACTTCAACGATAAATCATGAACAATTAGATAAATAAAATGCAAGCCGGAATAATGGGGAATTGTCGACGTCTTATAATAAATGGTAGAGTAGTATCACAGGGCGCCAAATCAATTTTCGGGATAAAAACAGTATCACCACGAATATTACTGCCCTGATAAAGTTTCGCTGAAGGTCACTTACAATCATTCAAGTGACTTTGCACAGTCCTTTCTTCGGATTAATGTTTCTCAGAAGCATAATGATTGTACTTCTCTTGAGAATCAGAATATGAGGAGGCATCCCCGAAGGAGTCTGCTCGTTTGGGAATTCCACCGGGTAGTTTACTGCATTATTTGGATCTTCTTAGATGATCGAATCTGCGCTGTAATAAACGACCGAATGACCTAATAGCAACTCAATGATGTTTTGATTCATTTCGAGCGTTTGTTTATTGATAGGTGCAACAATTACTCGTTTTGATAGCACCTTGACAGACAGCAGATGTATATTTGATCCAAAGATGGATTGAAAACTATAATTTGTTCAGGAATTTCTATTGTATTGTCGCAATCTATTCCTGGAACTGGCTCCAGATTTCCATTTCCAACACGAAGAAACCAATTATTGTGCTCGATTTGACCTTCGCTGCGCATATTTGTCGTCAATGATAGATGTATTTTTTTCCACAAAATACTTGACTGGATACAACATTCAATGATGTCAGCACGCGTGCTTCTTATCACCACTGGAAGAGTCTGTCGAAAGTCAACTCCAACAACAAAAACTTTTCTGTCAAATGGCTCATCTTTGTTCACTATCTCGCGAAGAAGGCTATCGATGCACCGTAGGCCATGCTTGGGCAGCATTGTAATCTCGTCACCGATGATGAGCGTAGCTTGATGAAAAACCTCGGCATCTGCAGATGTCGGTGTCATCGATGAAACAGTAGTATTTTGTCAATGGAACAGGAAGCTTAAACCCTCAATGTGCTGTTCTTCCTTCTGTCCGAAGGATTGCAGCGATTTCTGTTGTAGCCAACGGTAGAACATGCTGTCCTCTTCCACGGAGAAATGCCATTAGTGCTGTATAAAGGAATGTTTTTCCTAATCATCCAGCGCCATCGAGATAGAAGCAGCGATTCTTAAAATTTGTATTATCAATTGCACATATGATTCTTTGGAATGCATCCAATTGTTTGTCATTCAACCGTCTATAAATCCGTCACATTCTTGTGCTACTTCAACTGCATCGTAGATCTGCACTTCAGATATTAAGCCAATGGGTGTTGGCAGGCAGATTTGCGAGCAAGACAGTCCGTGTTGTTTGATAAATAAGTTTATGTCATGAAGAGCCATATTGATGGCTAAGTCATCGGTGAAACTTCTCATGTAATAAAGTGCAAAGTTACTGACATATTTGTTCCACAGGCCAATAGATTTTGAAGGTTCACAGAAGCAACAAATGTACCCAAAAGTTTCACGCTATTGCTTAGGCATTTTATAGGTGGAATCTTTATGCAAGCAGCGATCCCACTCAGTGTCTGACTCAAAAAGTCATCGTGCCCATACAGCTTCTTTAAATGTTAAATAAACCACTCCGTCGAACGTGCGTATGGCTTCACAACTTATTGCTCCACAAACATGAAGGAGCAGCAATCGACGATAAAATCGCCCTTCTTGCTCCCCCCCCCCACTCACACATTTCCCTATGTTTATAAAGTTTGGCCTCGCTCGAGTAGAAGTAAAGAATTCCCGTTAGCCCAATTCGATCCAGATGTACCGTAAAGTTTCAAAAGTTTCTGTGTCCAAGGCATACTAGAAAATTGTATGACTAGCACAAAGCCCGAAACGCACAGTCTCCTTTACTTTTCTCTAACAAATATCAGGTACCCATCAGAGCTCGGTAGGCTTAGAGACAACCTTCAGAGCCGAGAACAAACCCTAGTCTTTTTTCATGTTTCATACTCAGAAACTTCCGTACGTCAATGTTAAATATAATCATTGGGATTCTTAAAGTAAGGATAACAAAGTTCATAAAACCTAGATAAAAACATAAAAAGAACATATTTTTTTAATCGATTTTTTTAAATAATTTTGCGACTAGCCAGAACAAATGGCGTAACATGTGAAATTGTAGCAAAAGCCAAATTGTATCATATCTTGGTACAGCATTAAAGAATAGTATACTAAATAAATAGAACATTCACATACAGTAGGCCTATAATCTATTAAATGTAAAAAAAATCGTATAGGCATTTCAGTATTACCAGATTAAAATTTCATTTGTTAACATGGGGAGATACCTGATAAAACAACAGTTTTCAATAAGTAATTTATTTTTACAAAATATAAAAAAATACAAGTAATAATCTTAAGGCAACAGCTTTATTTATCACATTTAATAAGTGAATATAATATAGTTAGCCTATATCTTAGAGTCATGCGGTAGATTTTATCAGCATGGTGCAAGTCTTCAAAATTGTTTTTATTTTTGCTGCTTAAGCCACTACCTTACAATGCCATCTAAATCGGCCTTCACTCTGTATTGAGGAAATGTTTTTTTTTTTAGAAAGAAAGATCATAAGTGACAAAGTTACTGAATTTTCGTCAACTTTATGAATCGGTTATCTAACATTTTTGTATTATTATGCTAAGTTGCTATGTATAGGCTATGCAAGTTGCTGATGATGGCTACTTTTTTAATGATTAATTTTTTGTTTGGTAGGGGCTATTGCAATTTACGAAGACATAGAGTAGGAAACATTTAAACATTAAAAATAAAAAAAAACATTATCATAGAAGTTAAACATTAAGAGCTATTGAAAAATAGTGAAGAACTAACATAAAAATCACTGAGATACAACAAATAATTGAAGCTATTCGTGAAAGACCAAAATACAATAGACATTAAAACATGGTCTCTATAAATTAAATCATCTTGTTTAACGTAATTTAATTACTAATAACTAATCGTATAATACTGTTAACAAACAATAAAATAATGTTTCTTAATATTTGGATTTATTGTTGAAGAAAACGTCACTTAGGTTTTCATATGACAGAGAATATCGCAGTGAAGTCTGATAGCATACATTATTTGTATATAATTATAAATAAATGCGTATACTTTTACTAGAGTTTACGAACAAAATTATGACTGCAGTTTATCTTTTACAACCAATTAAGTATTTTATATTGGGTATTATTTTAATTGTAATTATGAATTTCGATTATTTCTTAAATGATAAGGTCGCTAAATTACAGTGTATTCAAAACAGTGCCGCCCGCCCGGTCATGCGTGAGCCAAGGCTCGATTATGTGACAGTTCTCATGCGTCAGCTCCATTGGCTTAAGAGCTATTGCACATAGTGAAAAACTAACATCAAAATCATTGAGAGATTGAGAGACAACATATAATTGAAGCTATTCGCGAAAGACCAAAATACGATAGACTATAAAACGTGGTCTCTATGAATTATATCACCTTGTTTAACGTAATGTAACTACCAATAACTAATCGTCTAATGCTGTTAACTAATAAACAAATAATATTTCTTATATTGTGTTTTATTTTTGAAGAAAACGTCACTTACGTTTTCATATGACAGAGAATATCACAGTGAAGTCAGATAGCATACATTATTTGTTCTTAAATATAAATATATGCGTATACTTTTAGTAGAGTTTACGAATAAAATTATGCCTGAAGTTTTTTTTTTTTTAAAAGCCAATGCAGTATGCTTTATTGGATATTAGTTTGAGGATGCGGGATAGTGTGGCCAGTACGATGCTCACGGGACTGTAATGCTCACTTGGTTCGTTGGTCTATAGGTCGATGGCAGTGTTTTAGACCAGGCAATACTCCGTAAACAATGCTCGATATTTTTATTTGCGTACTATCTATCAAGCAGATTCAGTATCTTCTTCTCACAATCATTCCAAATGACGAACGAATTAAGAAAACATATTATCAGATTTAAGTGAATAGATCATACGTTTAATCCGTAATCACATTTAGATATTAACATATAAATCATCAGACACATCAATCCAAACGACAGCTGTAAATTCTGAAGAGTCTAAGTATAGGTTTAATATCCAAATAGTGAACATGAATTATTAAGAAATGACAAGTACACAGATATAAGCACAGTTTTTAAGATAATCCAAAATCAGTCACACGTCATAGCTAACATGACATCCCGTGTGTCTGTCTGAGACTGTGAGACTCCTCTACACAATATATATGTGGAAATACAATGGCAGTCAGGGACGGTCCTTCGTGTCGTCATCAACCACTGGTCCAATCAGTACAAATTTGTACGCCCACATATTGACTAGTCATCTGTCAATCCATAACTCAGGGGCGTGGCCAACTGACCAACGCTACAGATTCTCTTTGTATTGACTCCTAGGCCGGTATCTACAAACGTCCAGGTCACACCTCTTACCACATTTCCCCTATCTTTGTATATCTCGTGTGCTTCAAGCGAGTCTTTAGCCCCCAGACATATCTAATGGTTTATCTGAAAAGTATATATTAACCCTACATTTACCTAGATAAAGGTGCTTAATAGAGCTACCAGAAGGGCGATGGGACTTCAAAAGAACGGATAACTCGTTAAAGATAACACAAAGCAAGGAGCGGCAACTCATCCCTGGGCTAGGTCCGTGTCGTACCAGGGAACAAGGTCCGTGTAGACACAAAGGGAATATAGGGGATCGTTCCGCCTCCTTGTGGGGAGGGAAAACGAGGGTGGGAAGGGATATAATTTTGCCCTGCCTACCTAGTTACATACCATGGCCATAGCATTAATTAATAAGTACTAAACTATGACGCTAAAATATATGTCACATCATGACAATTAGTTTAATTGTAATAATGTCTTTTGGTTTTTTTCGTAAATGATAAGGTCGCCAAATTACAGTGTATTCAAAACAGTGTCTCCCGCCCAGTCATGCGTGAGCCGAGGCGCGATTCTGCGACACTCATCATGCGTTAACTCCATGGACGTCGTTATACGGGGTATTACGTTAAGCGTTATGCGGCGGATCCGGTGTAGGATAACGAATATGTGTATAATGCCGAGCGTCATCGGCATATCCCAATTTGAGAAAATTTGTGAGAGTTAGCCTATACTTATGACTTGTAACTTTATAGGCCTACTAATCTCTATTTACTATTATATAGTCTAAGGGTTTTATTTTTAATTTAGGATCATATTCCTAGTTATGTCCTAACCTAACTGAGCCTAATCCTAACCGGGCCTAACCGTAACATCAATAATCAATTTATAATTGTGATTAAGTGACATATACGAAATAACCTTTTATTTTAATTAATTACAAACAATGACACATAGTTACACACAATTTTCGTATTTAACTAAAAATATATCGTTTTACTATAATTGAATTAAAAATAATAAATACAAATGCGGAGATGGCTGGGGTTGAACCTGTTAACAGCACACGCTAGTAACCACTGGGCCTCTGAACCTTGTTGAAAATATTTAAAAAAATTATAATTGAGCGTATAGGGCGTTTGCAATCACGTGACAAAAAGCACGTGATTTGTGATTACTTTCTGTAATGGTGTTAAAGTAATAATGGCCGCTGTATTAATAAAGTTTCAAATAAGCTCGAGCTTTTTTTAAATGATGTGTTGTGTTTTAAGTCTTATTAAGATTTAAGCTGTATTATGTATGTTAAATAAAATAGGCTGTTTTATTATTATCACAGACATAGATCATAGACGATGTGAGCCTATTAGTGACTTGACTAGATAGCCTATTCACCAACACTATCACTTGACGTCGTAGCATAGCCTACGAAACATTAAAAGTGTAGGCCTATAAAGTGAAATTGAAAGTGTAAATAGGTCTAGCCGGCCCTAGCCTAATCAGATTAATCAATTAATCTACAGTACTACTATTTACCTCCTTATTTTTGAGTAGGATAGCCAATATTCAGATGTGAATTTTGCATGATAAAGAACAACTTCACTTTCACCACGTTACATTTGTACCTAAAGTGTTTCTTATATTTACACAAATACGTCACTAAAAACCTAAGCCACGCCCACCGAGAACGCTCTATAGGGCCAGATAAACAATTATGCGCATGCGCCAATATCAGTGTGCATAATATAGGTCACAGGTTCACGCACAAATCCGCCCTATAATCACTCCGTAACTCCATTGACTCCCTGTGAAATCAAGAATTAAATATAAAGTGGCAAAACACGTTTTAATTTATTTCGATAATCATCTCACAAGTGGGAAATAGCAAGCATTGTTCGGAGCATCATACTCGTAGCACAATTGCGAAAACAGTCGACTGTTTAAAAAGCTTGTCTTTACAAAAGGGCACAATTTAAGACGCTTTGTATTACTTCTTTAATACTTAACAGTTGTAACAATGTCTTCGTTGCTAATATTTGCTTATAGATCTATATCGTACATTGAGCTCCGATTAATTTTTGGTCACTAATTCTGTTAAAATCCAGACTGAACAGAATCTACACTGAATTCCAAAATATTCATGAAGTGTCGGTCGTTTCATCGCCAATACTAGACTACTGCTTTTAACACAATGGCGCTTTTAACAGAGAAGAGACTTTTAACACAACTCTCTACATACGTGTTACTGGTCCGCATATGTACATCTTGGTGCCGACTTTGTCACATGCACCTGTATTGATGTCATTACGCCAAGTAGCCTACACGTAGTACGCGGATGTATCTGCATGTCGGTGGACTCGCTTGGAGATGGAAAGATGAGCTGTGTTTCGGCCCTGTTACGTCTGTCTCTTCTATGTAACTGTAAACATCACATAGAGGTATTCTTATATCCAACCACGGCTAGCTCTCTTACTACTCAGGGTGCGTAACAATGACATCAGATAATAACTCTCCATGTAGTAAACAATAATCAAACTTTAATTACCAAATAACATGCAAAGATGCGATGTATAAAACAGTAATTCTAACAGCCAAACAATTAACTATTAAGACCGTTCTCTATATCAATACAACCGGCCTCAACAAACTACTAGCCTATTCTATCTCTCGTTGCTATCTCACATAACCCAAAACATGTGTACCCACAAAACAACTGACGTCATCACTCTTTCGTTCAAAATGTGCATTCTCTTGCGCACCAATTACTACATTCATATTTACGCTACATTACCCCCTTCACCCCCTAAAAAAATTGTTTACAATTTTTTTTTCATCTTTCTATTATATACAATTTTCTGTATTTCATACACAAAATACTACCCAATCTACCACATATATAATTAAATATATATATAATCAAGATTCATACTCAAAATCATTTAACATCAATATCAACCAATTATTATATTAAATAATAAGCTTAATTAATCCAATTAACAACAATGTTCGTTATAGCGAGTCTGTTATGATGACGTTGTTTGAAAAATCACAACACTAATCAACCTTGTCAATTTGGTCCATTTATTTCAAGTACAAGTGAATCCAGTCCTATTCCAGTTTATTAAGAAACGCCATTCAGTTCCAGTTCTTCTGTACCACTTAGTTATAATTGTCTTATAGTTCATAAACCTGTAGTTCCACTGTACATTAACTCATATTGTAATATGACGAACACACATCCATAAGCCATGTCATTTCACCTGGTTGCATAGTTATATAGTTTCAATCCCTTAGTGAGAATCAGTCCTTTGACATCACGATTCAAATCCCAAACGAATAACGTACGGTGATGACGTACCAGAATGGCTTGAAGATACGCCTTCCAGTATTAAGCAGTTTTTTTTTTATAGGTGTTTTAGGACAAACGACCCATACTAATCAACAACTGAAGACACTTCCGGATCATCCGAACCCGTCCTCTCACAGACCAAGCTATGGAAAAACACAAAATGTAACCCATTATAGTAACTGAACAAACATTTTAATACACTAAACGCGTAACGCGAAAAAGAAATCTGGTGTAAATGTTAAAACATACAATAAACACCAATACCACTGTAAATATACTATGTACATCTAGAAAGACAGTCAGCCACTATATTCTGTTTCCCAGGTATCGTTTGCACAGTAAAATTATAGTCCTGTAAAATCAAACTCCACCTATCAACCCTTCCATTCTTTAATTTCTTTGAAGTAATAAATGCTAAAGGAGCATGATCAGTACACAGTGTAAAATGTACCCCCAATAAATATCTATCAAATTTAATTATGCTCCAAACAATCGCAAGTCCCTCTTTCTCCACCGTGGCATACCTAAGTTCCCCTTTTCTAAGTTTCCTGCTAATATATTGTACAGGGTGTAAAATACCATTATACTCCTGTGCTAAACATCCCGCAACTGCAGTATTTGATGCATCAGTGCACAATACAGAAGGTTTGTTCACATCAGGAATTCTAAGAATCGGTTTATTTGAAAACACCTTCTGAATTAATTCCAATGCCCTATTGCATTCTTCTGACCATTTGATTTTGTTAGGTTCTCCCTTTTTTATTAATTTTGTCAATGGATCAGTTATGTTAGCAAAATTTGAAATGAACTTTCTGTAAAAATTACATAAACCTAATACACTCCTAACTTCTTTTTTATTTTTAGGTATCTGTATATTTAAAATCCTAGAAACTGTCTCATCCAAAGGCTTAATAGAATTACCAGCAATTTTATGTCCCAGGAAAGTTATCTCCTCCAACCCTATTTCAATTTTTGTGGGCTTTATAGTTAAGTTATTATCTCTCAATATCTGAAAAATGACCTTTAAACTCTTCAAATGCTCCTCCCAAGAGTTGCTGAAAATACATATGTCATCCAGATAAAAAATTACATCATCCCTATGCCCAAACAAAGTATTCATCATTCTGTTAAAAGTAGCTGGAGCGTTAACCAAACCGAAACTCATGACATTCCATTGGAATAAACCAAAAGGAGTGATAAAACTTGTAAATGGCTTAGATTTATCAGTGAGTGATATCTGATAATAACTCTTTGACATGTCCAGCTTTGTAAAAATCCTAGCATTAGCCAACTTAGTAAACATGACTTCCATGTGCCCCATTGGATAAGCATCAAACTGAGTAATCTTATTTAATTTTCTATAATCTACACAAAGTCTAAGTGTCCCATCTTTTTTTCTTATCAGTACCATAGGTGATGCATAAGGTGAGTCTGATGGTTCTATCATACCCATAAGTAACAACTCATCTATTTCTTTTTTTAATTCTTTTTCAAAGTGTATAGGTACTGGATATTGTTTCATTCTTATTGGTTTATTATCTGTCAACACAATGTCATGTTCAATAACTCTAGTATGCCCTGGTAAATCTTAAAATATTTCCTCATACTCCTGCATTAATTCCTTAACCTTTAACCTTTTATCTACTTCCAATTTAGACAAATCTACATCTTTCTCTGATTGTTTTTTCTTAATTTCTACTGTTTGTATCACTTTGGTATCCTCTTCCTCCCCATCTTCAACCAATATACCACAGCACAATCTACCATTAGTATCCTGTCCACTAACAATCTGCAAAGGTTCCTCAAAATATTTTTTTAACAAATCAATGTGCAATACTTTTAGTTTATCCTTAACCAACACCTCATAATCTACATCATTAATTTGTCTAGTAACCTTATATGGTCCCAACCACTGTGTAAAAAACTTGTTTTCTTTACTGGGCAACAAAACTAACACTAAATCATCAGGTTTTAATACTCTCAATTTTCTATTTTTATTAATTCTATCATAACACATCATGTGTTTCTTTTCTGTGTTTTTATTAGCTATTTCACAAGATTTTATGATATTTTCTCTGGTTTCTATCACCATTTCATAGGCAGATTTATCATTTCCCTTTTCACCACTATCCATTAAATCTTTATAAATTGCCATGGGTCCTCTAGGATTGGCACCATAAACCAATTGAAAAGGAGAAAACCCTGTACTTTCATGTTTGGTTTCCCTATAAGCAAATAAGATGGATGGAATAACCAAATCCCAATCCCTTGGTTTACCGTTTGATATTTTTGACAAAGATTCTTTCAAAGTTTTATTAAACCTCTCGCACATCCCATTACACTGAGGGTGATATGGTGTAGTGAATTTTTGTTTTACCCCAAACATTTCCAAAAATTCTTTTGTTAAACTTGATGTAAACTGTGTACCCCTGTCTGAAATAACTTCATTTGGGAAACCAATTCTAGTAAATATAAGATACAAACACTGTGTTATATCTTTAGCCTCTATTCTTTTAAGTGGAATAGCCTCAACCCATCTAGAACAAATATCCACCATTGTGAGAATGTATCTATGGCCTCTAGCCGACATAATAGGTAATGGACCCACTAAATCAATGGCTACTTTGGCAAAGGGTCTCTGAGCTGCTACACCAACCTGTAACGGAGCCTTAGTAGTATTACCTTTTGATCCTTTTAATTGACACACTTTACATTTCTTTATTTTTTCTCTTACATCATTTGCTAAGTTAGGCCAAAAATTGTACATTAAAATTCTATTTTTAGTTTTAGATATTCCCATATGTCCCGCCAAATGAATGGAATGAGCTAAATCCAAAATCATGCCTCTATATTTCATTGGAATTACCACCTGTTTTAAATCTTTCCCTTCATCATGTGCTATTCTGATCAATATATTAGTTTCTTTGTCTATTATGAAATGAGCTTTGCCCCCTGATTTATTTGATTTCATTGCTGCTTTAAATAATCCCTCTAACTCAGGATCTTCCCTTTGTTCTCTAGCTAATGTCATTTTATCTATTTGTAAACTATTGATATCTCCTTCAATAACATTATTATTTATGTTATTTTCACTTTCCTTTATTTTTTCTACTTCTCTATCTCCCTGATCCATTTCATTGCTATCAGTAATATGTTCACATTGTTCTATAGCTACACTCTTATCACTAACCAACTCATGACTGACAATCATATTACTATGGCATTCATTTTCACTACTCCTATGTATTCCTGTGCAATTTTCTTCTTTCCATTTTTCTATTTCTTCAACTGAACAACACTTAACTCCCTCTACATTTCCTACAATTAAATCTATTGGTGCTCTTTCAACGACATATGTCAATAACTTTCCCTTCAAAAATGGTGTGTCTATATCCACATATGCTTTAGGTAAATTTATGTATCTCCCATCAAAAGATTGGCATTTCCCAAAGTCCCCTGTATATTGATCTGCCCTCACAAATTCTGATTTTACACATAGAATAGAACTACCACTGTCTCTCAAAGTATTCACCGGCCTATTATTTACATATCCAGGATACAATTGAAGACCCTGTTTCCCTGACACAATAGCATTACAATGATCATTACCATTTCTGTTCTCTTTACGTTTCCTATGATCTTTCCTATCTTTATCATTCCCAAAATAGTTACTGCCTTTGTTCCCCACGCTACCATTATTTTGTTTACACTCTCTATCATTATGGTAATGTGACTTACATATGTAGCAATATGTTTTTCTTTGAGTCCTATCTCTACAGTTCCTAGCCAAATGATTTTCTTTTCCACATATAAAACACTGAAAACCCTTCCTACCATCCAATGATTTACTCCTAACTCTTCTCATGGACTGATTATTATTATACCTGCTAAAACAGACTATCTCCTGGCTAATATCTTTATTTGAAACTGGTGCATTTGGGTGAGCCAACTTATAATTCCTAATCAATTTCACCGATTCTTCAATAGTTTTAGGTACTCTTTCTTGTATGAATGCCTTTAACCCAGTGTCCAGTGTATGAATAGCCCTATCCATGATAAAAAACCTCTTTAAATCCTCAACTGTATTGTTTACTTTTGCGCATTGCAACCATTTGTCTAAAGCATTTTCCAACATGTCAAAATAATCCCTGGGATCACTCGATTGATTTAATACAATTTCAAAGAATTTTTTTCTATAATTGGCCTCTGTACTGCCGTAATGAATAAGCAATTGTGTCTTAGCATGTATGTACTCTTTTTGTTCTAAGCAGATTTTCGAAGGGATTTCCGATGAGAAACCTCTCCCCAACAACCCCGACCAATGGTCCTCCGGAAACCTATTTAACTCCATTTCCCTCTCAAATTTCCTTATATAGGTGTCTATATCACACACTTTTTCATTGTATGTCTGCATCGTAAACCTGGCCATTGCATTTAACAACCCCCTATCTTCTCTCCTACCTCCCACTACTAGCGGCGCAGATACAATGCCAACATTCATGTTTATCTCGGCCTGTCTATTCAGTATTTCCAACTGCAATTTCAGTTCCCTTTCTTTAGATTCCCTTTCTTTCTCTTTTTCTGCCCTTTCTTTCTCTTTAGCTTTTTCCTCAAATTCCCTTTCTTCATTTTTGTTGTGCACATAGTCCCTCCATTTTTTCTCGACCCAATCATCTAATTCTCTTCCTATATAACCACATTTCTCCCCAGCCTTTACCAATTCTAAATAGAACTCATTTGAAATGCATTCCATTTCAACCAAAAATTTTCCCTAATCCAAATACACACAAATACAATAATATAATAAATAATAATAATAAGATACAAAATATAATACAATAAGTATGACACTACAGATAGAAGAATTCAACGATAGAGTACAGTATAAGTTACAATGACCAACACTCAAACACCGATATGACACAATACAAACTAAACAACACTACTAAACAAATATCTACATGTGCTTTATGTTAATGAAGGCTATTTTCTCACCTACAGTTATACGCTGTTAGGATCCTTCACTAACACAAACCACAGGCAAATCTACAGGTTACTAATGTGTCAATGATTTAGAAAATAAATCTAGACACACTGAAATACAACATAAACATAAACACCAGACTTATCTTATCAAACTCCTGTCCTCCTCTTTTCCCCAATACACAGCACGTCTGGAGTGAACAGGTCCAGTGATGCTCCTTCGGTATAGTCTGGCCACAGTAACCGCAATAGTGTAAGCTCAGGCAATTCAGTTCTCTTCTGACTTCACAAGGTCACCTTTACTTGTAAACAGAAACCGTTACGCTAGTCCTCTATGTACCCTTCAACTATCGATTTGTTCTGTACTACTGATCTTGTGTAGTCTTTTCTTTGTTCTGTACTTTTCTCGCTGGGCTGTCAGTATAAGTTAGACGACCTTCCTTTCACGCTGGGCTGTACTTTCACGTTGAGCTGACAATCTGTTAGACCACCTTCTTTTCACGTCGGCTGTATTTCACGTTGGGCTGTATTTCACGTTAGGCTGTATTTCACTTTAGGCTGTATTTCACGTTAGGCTGTATTTCACGTTGGGCTGTATTTCACGTTGGGCTGCCAAATATGTTACGTCTGTCTTCTCTATGTAACTGTAAACATCACATAGAGGTATTCTTATATC
Source organism: Anisus vortex (assembly GCA_949126835.1). Taxonomy (NCBI): domain Eukaryota; kingdom Metazoa; phylum Mollusca; class Gastropoda; family Planorbidae; genus Anisus; species Anisus vortex. Next base: position 9,588,906 of record OX421498.1, on the reverse strand, counting down.
CAACCACGGCTAGCTCTCTTACTACTCAGGGTGCGTAACAATGACATCAGATAATAACTCTCCATGTAGTAAACAATAATCAAACTTTAATTACCAAATAACATGCAAAGATGCGATGTATAAAACAGTAATTCTAACAGCTAAACAATTAACTATTAAGACCGTTCTCTATATCAATACAACCGGCCTCAACAAACTACTAGCCTATTCTATCTCTCGTTGCTATCTCACATAACCCAAAACATGTGTACCCACAAAACAACTGACGTCATCACTCTTTCGTTCAAAATGTGCATTCTCTTGCGCACCAATTACTACATTCATATTTACGCTACAGGCCCCTAAGACCATCGAAAACATACGTTTTCCGAAGGTCTTTGGCAAAATGGTCATTTTAACCTCAATGAGGTCGCTACCCACATCCTTCTCAATATCCGGTCCAAAGGTGTGGAATCTACTTCCTGTTCATCTCATGCAAAAAAACTCTTTTGATTCTTTCAAAAAGAACCTAAAAAATCATTATTTAAATATTTACCTTAGATAGCATGCTTTAAACCCTAATGTCTTACTTAAGGGTCGGTTATTGCTTCATTTATAACATTTGACCTATGTTTGTAAGTTGTAAACTATCAATTAGTTTTATATTTCTTAGCCGAAAGATTATATGCGTGTTCTTAATTGTTTTTTGGTCAATGTTAAATGAGCTTACATAATGTTTCTTGGCAGCGTTAAACAAATATTATTATATGTTACAGATGTGCCTTCTAAAAATAAGATTATCTTTGCATAGATTTAGTAAAATTTGTTTTGATTTTGTAGGCCAAGGCAGTTCTACTAATTCCGCATCACAGCAGTAACATTTTAGATTCTGTGGTATGGCGTGAACTTATCCGGGCCGCAGCGGTTAATCGTGGGCCCTGCTTGTTACATGGTCATATGTAACAACAGGCTAGTTAATGTAATATGCCAACAAACCTTTCCTTATAAAATACAGGTGTAAAAAAATTCATTTTATCATTACTTACAGATGAGATTTCTGCACTTATCTTAAGCACTACGGCCTTGAACAATGGAGTATATACAAAAGATGCACCAATTACTTTTAATTGTGATACTACACCTAAAAGTGTTTTCGTAGATACACCAATTACTTGGAGTTGGGTGGTAAGTCAATTAATGCCGAAAGGTTTTCATAAATATATATTTGGGAATGTTAAACGATAATCAGAAATACCATTTTCCTTCTTGATATATTTAAACACAATTTTTGTTTTTGTTGGAAGATCGATCATATTTTCTTAGGGATGAAATAAAAAAAAAACGTACCCATAAAAACAAAAGATTTCATTATAATCCTTTTTTTTGTGTAAACTAAGTTTATATTTAAATTATATGTTGATATATTAAAATAAATATAAGTGATATCATACTATATGAATTTCCACAAACAAATTGTGCGCATCCTTTTTTTTCTACCTTTGGACCGCAAAAAACATAAAAAGATAACTCGCTTTGCTTTGACTACATTGTGTCGTTTTCATTATATTTTTTTCGTAAAAACGAACATATCCGAAAAGTGTATTTACTTCCGTCTCTTCCGGTAGAGGCAGACATGTTTTAAGTACACTTTTTTCTACGATTCGCAAATTGGTCAAAGGAATTCGTGACCATTCCAAAATCTATGATGCTGAAAATTTGATAGAATGTATTGTTAGTCTAGACAAGGCTGCAGCTTAAGTTTCAGCTCAATTGGACGACGGGAAGTGGTCGAAAAATTGATGCAAAGTTGTTTTATTAAGCAAGCAACCGACCAAGCAACCAAGCAGACAGACAGACAGTACGAATTAAAAGAAATGGAGTAAAAACAAAACATATTTGATTCAAACACATCACTACCATATATCATTATTGTATATTTATTATATTTTGTTGGTACAAAATGTAATATCCCCTGATCTAAATGAATATATTTAATGAAAAATTATAAATGTATAAAAATTCATTTTTGTAGTACAACTTTTAAACATTACATTAAGTTATAATTAACTTTTAAGGTCTCAGTCATATCTTTTGTTCCACTGTCAGTGAGACTCTTTCAAAAGAATCACCTATCAGCCAGGAAATACAATGGTTCAATAGCTGACTCATAAATAATAGGCCTACTTTTTTCTTGTATGATAAATGGTATGATAGTATGCGTGAATGTCTATAGTGTTTGAGTACAAATGGTTCTTTAGTATTGTTTTAGGTATGCTGAAAGACGGAATTTCGGTAATCAAGTCAATTTTCCATTCATTTGGATCAATAAAGCAATCTTATCTTATCTTATCTTATCTTATATACTTTTAAAACTTACTTAAATATATCTAGGAATCTTTCGTTTTTTTCTATCGACAAATCAAATATAACCCTCTGTAGCGCGATATTTAACATTACTGTTGTCACCATTACAAAAAAAAAATGTATTCATTAATGTTTTAAATCGAACTTTTCTCATACGGTTACAATTTAAGTAACGTATATATATATATATATATATATATATATGTATATATATATATATATATATATATATATATATATATATATATATAATATATATTGTTACGACACCAGACTTTAAACCTCACTCACCGGAGTGATCGAATCGAGACTAATCTCTTAGGATTCGGAGGACAAACACACTTGTACTACGTAGCACAGCCATGTTCCCATAAAGGGATGGTGCAAACTGTTGACCATTCCCATCCACTCTTTCCTCCTGCAAGGCAGGGCAGTCTAAAAGCAAATGCTCGACAGTCTCTTCTGCTTCAAAGCAGTGTCGGCACCGCGAATCGAAATTGGGCCTAAATCGTCCGAAATAGGCACCAATAGGGCAGTGCCCTGTACGGAACTGGGCTATCGTAGCCTGTTCTCTCCTGCGGAGCTTCCACCACGGATCAGCTCGATTTGGCCGTTTTAGTTGCTGCCAAACACCTCGACCCTTGTCAGACTCGTCCCAACTCTTGTTCCATTGTCTTGTCTCCCACTCACGTATTGATCTGCGGGCACTCGCGAAGGTGGACGGACCCTCCGGAGTGGGTGTCAGGGATCCCTTCTTGGCCAAGGCATCCACTATCTCATTGCCAGGGACTCCTGCATGACCTGGAATCCACTGCAATATGACCTTCACCTCGTACCTGAGGATCAGATCGGAAATAGCAGCTAATAGTCGGACAAGCAGTTCGGGCCAACTCCCCAAGCCGTCGATGGCTTGGAGAACTGAAAGTGCATCAGTGAAGATAACCACATCATCACGAGCAGATGGTGTTTCTTCGAACGTTTTCCCAATTGCCTCAACGGCAATTCTGATGGCTTCCATCTCCGCATCAAAGATGCAGATTGCTCTACACGGCCCACTTAGCTCAGCCCGTTTTTCTTCTGCCTTCGGGTACGACACAAGAGCACCATACCCAGAACGCGCTTCGGTCCCACTGATCGCGCTCCCATCAGTGTATGCCTCAACGAATCCCGAGTATGCCCGTACCGTCCTTAGAGCAGCTGCGCGCCTCTCAGTCAGGCAAGCGCTGGGTCCGACTGCATCCATCAGGTTCGCCCGTATCTCTGGTAGGTTGAAGGATAGGTGAGGAGGAGGTTCCACTCCCGTCCGCATGGGCATGCGGTCGACCGGGAGTCCAATCTCTGCGCTGAGCTTCAATGCGTGGTGCATGAAGGACTGCATTGAGATCCGGCCTCTTCCCACCCAGGAATCCACGAACATCCTGAGGGGGGAACTTTCCTCCAACCGCTTATACCGCTCGTAAGCAGTAATAACGGCCCTTTTCCTTCTCCCATTCAGAGGCGGCACGTTTGCCATGATTTCAACAGCCGATGTCGGGGCGGTTCGGAACGTTCCACATATTAGTCTGAGGGCTTGATTTTGTACAGAGTCCAACGTCTTCAAAGCAGTATCAGACGCATAGATTTGCACCGGGAGGCTGTAATCGATCTGGGATCTTACCGCTCCTAGGTAAAGATTCCTCAACACACTCGCCTTCGCACCCCAGCCAGTACTGGCCAGTCTCTTGACAATGTTCAGCTTAGAAGAAGCTTTCTCTTGGACTAACCTCACATGGTCATACATCGTTAGCTTTCGGTCCAGTGTCACTCCGAGATAGACCGGCTTCTGGTCGCATGCCAGGGCGCGGCCGTCAATGTTCAGCTCGATCGGCTCTTTGAGGATATCGATTCCGAGGGTAAAGAGCGAGTAAACTGTTTTTAGGCAGTTTACTTCCATACCCCAAAGCTTGGCGTAACAGGCTACTGCGTTCAAATCCTGCTGGAGGGCCCGCTCAAGAGCACGCGCTTCCCTCCCGGTCGACCAGACCACAAGATCGTCTGCGAAAAGCAGTGACGAGCTTCCCAGATAGTTCGGCAGGTCATTGATAAAAGCCAGGAACAATGTACAGGACAGTGCTGAGCCCTGGGGCAATCCTTGCTCCAGGACGCGCTTCCGAGAAACCGCTTTCCCGTAACGAGTTGCATCTGTTCTTCGGGATAAGAACCCTTTGATCCAATTGTACATGTTAGAGGCTATTCCTAGCCTCTGTAGCTTCAACAACAACCCCGGCCGCCAGACCTTGTCATAGGCCTGTTTAAAATCCAGGAACACTGCTAGTGTAGACTCTTTCCGCTGAAACCCGTCAGCCATTTTCTGGACCAAGAGCGTCACCTGGTCCATCGAGCTTCTTCCACTACGGAAGCCTGCTTGAGTGGGGGTAACCAGTCCATTATCCTCTAGGAACCTCACAAGCCTCCTATTGATTAATCTCTCAGCTACCTTCCCTACACACGATGTTAGGGAAATCGGTCGGTAGCTTTCGGCCTGACCCGGGTCTTTACTCCTCTTCAAGATGGGTACCACCAAGGCCTCTCTCCACTGTTTCGGTAGGACACCTTCAGACCATGTTCGGTTTACGAGCTCCAAGAGTTTGCCCTTGCCAACAGCCCCAAGGTGAGTGATCAGCTCGTTGCTAATCCCATCCAGCCCTGGGGCCTTCTTCGCTTTGCACCGTCTCAAAACATACTCCAGTTCCTGCCGAGTAAAGGGCACCGTGAATGTGCTAGCCTCACCCTCTCCCGTCATGTGGCGTTCGTTTGCCTTCCGGACTTTATCAAGCCCAGCAGACACACTCGTTCTTCCACCCAGTTTTCTGACACTTACGAAGTGACGGTTGAGCATCTCAGCCCGCTTGGTATCCGATACCATGGGGCCTGCCCCTGCTCTTGCCAACGAAGCTGGTGCTCTGCTAGCTACCTCAGATCGCTCAAGGTGGTTGATTAGGTTCCATGCCTGCCGGCTATCCGCAAGGTCCAATCCAGCACATGTATCAGTCCATTTCGACAACTTTGCCTCCGCGATAGCCCCTTTCACTTCCGCCGTTAAACGGTTGTACTCTCGACGGCTCTCTGCCGTCTTCCGCCTGCTCGCGAGCTTGCGAGCAGCCCTCCTTTTGCGGACCAACTCTCCTAGGGCTTTTGTCCAAAACGGTCTGAACTTGCGCTTCTCATGTGACCTTGGTATCGTCTTCCTGGCAACCCCTAGTATGGCTTTAACCATCGTACCATACACTGAGTCGATAGGCCCAGTCTCGATAAGCACTTCTTCAAGAGCGCGATCGGTGCGCACTCTGTACTCGTCCCATCGTGCCTTCGAGTAGATCCACTTCCTGGGCCCGGAAGGTTCGCTGCTTGCTTTTCCTATATTGATAGTGACCAACACGGGCAAATGATCACTCCCAACATCACCCAAGACTTCCATAGAGGTGCTAGCAGCCAGATCAGCACTCACGAGCGTGAGATCCGGCCTCGATTCACTGCCATTTCCCGTGTGGAAAAAGGTAGCTGGGGTATCGGTACCCTGTAATCGGATCAGCGTCGTGCTGTTGCATAGCTCCTCCACCAGTCGTCCTGAGTTGTTGGCGACAGCATAGCCCCAGGCCGGTGATGCCGCATTGAAATCACCGCCAATACAAGTGCGAGAAAGATGTGCCTCCACGGTGAGGTCCAAATCCTTCTTCGGAGGGTTGTAGACGTTGGTCAGGGTGTAAGCCTTTCCATTCTTCAACACCTCCAGGGTTAGGATATCGGTCTTGCAACTGCCCGTTCTGCGGTTCACCACTCGAGCTTGTAGTGAACTTCGGACAAGGGTTGCCAACCCTCCACTGCCTCCCAAGCAGCAGGTGCATCGGAAGACCGTATATCCCGAAAAAAATGCCACCCTCTTCTTACCAATTTTGCACTCCTGGAACATTGCCACGTCAATAGCATACTCATGCAAGAGTTTTAGGATCTCTAGAGACTTGGGGATCAGGCCGAACACGTTCAGGTGCATCACCCGGAGCTGGGCGCTCTTTTGGTGCGAACCTTTGCCTAGGTCACGTCTACCGTCGGGCTTCCTCCGCTTTTGCTGGGAGCAGAGTCCTATCGTGTTACGCCTCTCAGCTCGGGATACCCGCGCACGAGCACCCCTAAACCGGGAACACGAAACCCCTAAGGGCTTATTGGATCTGTGCGCCGTATCACTAGTCGCAGGAGTCACCGTCGGGGATTGGCAGAACGCGGTCTTTATGTGACTGACCTGACCACCCAAGGTGGGATTCCCCGGATGTATGTCATGTACACCGGGACACAGGGTACCACCAGCCCTGGTTTTACTGCCAGTTCGTAGGCCGCTTTGGCCTCCAGTCTTCCAGGAATGCTCCCGTCTAGAGCGGCTACATTTCCTGGCTGGCAACTGACAGCTGCTTTTCTGCTTATCCTGGGAACAGAGTCCTATCGTGTCTTGCCTTTTCACCCGGGAATCCCGCGAACGGGCCTCTCCAGTCCGGCTACACGAAGCTCCTAGGTGGGGCTTGTCGGATCTGTGCTCCACTTGGCAGAGGGTGACTTTCGACTGCTGCTTGGCAACAACAGCGCCCGGGTTTCCACCATTCCCAGGCTTTGCTTTTCCCGTACGGTCAGAGATAGTGTGCACCTTGGGCCCCTGCAATGGCAGTCCTGCCCTAGAAGGGTCACAAGCCAATACCTCTACCCTCATGTGAGCGGTCCCACTTCCTGAGACTTCAGAACCGCGTGGTTCTCCTCCATCCGAGATGGAGACTGGAAACTGACAGTTCACGTTGGACGTGGATTTTTCGGTCAATGCCCCAACGCGAGTTGGCAAGTGACCGGGGCAGCTCAAATGAGTAATACCCAGACTCGGAATATTCGTTTCAGTTTGACAAGCCATGTTTTTTGTGTGCTCCAGGGGGAGCGATCGCCCAGGGGGTTAAAGTGACGTAGCAAAACAAACGATCGGCAATGCCTCTGCCGCACTACCTGCAAGACCCAGAGTAAAGGGTCAAGTCAACCGTTTGCTGGTGTTTGTCCTCAATGTCGCTGAGGTACGTTTAGCACGACTTTCTCCTAAAGTCTGAGCTAGCCATCAGAGGACAGCTGGCTGCAATGCTGCAGTATTGGAAACTAGCTCCATCGCACTGGACCATAACCTTCTACTGCGGAAGCTAGGAGACACTCCCCAGCCATGAAGGGCCGGGGACCTACGTTATTAGCCGGAACAGAGTCCTATCGTGCATTGCCTTTTCACCCGGGAATCCCGCATGCGGGCCTCACCAGTCCAGCTACACGACGTTCCTAGGTGGAACTTTTCGGATCTGTGCTCCGTTACACAGAGTCACCGCTATGAGGTTACGTAGTATCGACACCAGAGTTTCCAATAATTATAATTCACGTAGATTTTTATTAATAAATAAAATCGAAACGCGAATCAACTGAGGGAAAATAAAAATTGTTAATAATTAGAACGAGGCTTGACAAATAGCTTAACATAGCGTTAGGGACAATTTTGATACCGTTGTCTGATGTATTCGATTACTATTGGAAGTTAGAATATTTCTTCATTGAACCTTTGTGACGTAAGCAGTTCTAGTGACTTCTAAAGTAATTCCGATTATAAGGCATAGTTAGCCCACAATGTTGACCTGACAGTCTATAAGAGATCGCGCACTAGTTTGAGGCGTTCTCTCCTAATTTCGCTTGCTTAGTGAAAAAATGTCTCTCCGAATTTAACTTGCTTAGTGAGAGCACGTTGCTTCAATTCAGCCTTGCCCGATAGATATCGTTCCTTCTTTGTTCTGAGTTAGCCTGGATACCAATGATAATGTGAGTTGGCCTGGATAACAATGAGTATGTTCTATACTGTGTAATTGTTTATTTCCTCATTTTGGATTTAAAATACTGTGTAGGACTGCCACGCTTAACTATTGTATTATTGTCATAGTCTAACAGGAAAGTATTCTTTTTAACTACACACTTGATGACCCACCAATATTATGCACTCTATTGAAACTCCCCTTGTAAATCACCCAATAAATTGTTATTAATGTTTGATAGACTTATTCTCTCATTCACGTTGGAGTTTTTTTTTGTGGTGTGATAACCTTACAGGGAGGATTTACCTCAGTGGTGGATGGTCTGATATTTTCAAGTATTTATACATAGAACAAAGGTAAATTACACTTATACACTATTGCTGCATAACATATGTCAAAAGGATCTACAACCCAGAGCATACTCTAGACTATAACAATCATAATAACAACAACAGTAACTCAACTCATACTAAGTTAATGACATAAACATCAACTAACTTACTAATTCTGTCATAAGATGAACTGTTAATAAATATATATTTGAATATTGAAACAACAGCACAATTGAGCTGGAATTCATCTTTATTAAGAGGGGCTCGGAGTCAAAATACAAGAATAACATTCTTAATACAGATTAGTATGTCATCTAAAATAAACATAATGGACAATATAATAAACTGACTTGATCAGGTATAAATAAATAAATTATAACTCGGCGGACATGAAAGCGTTGGATGACCACTAGTGCTTGCTGAAACAACATCTCATAGCTGATTAGGTAAGCCCATTACTTACTTCGTTGATGGTCAGTGATGTTGAATACACGGACAGTAATTACGAGAACGAAATGACTGTTGGTTTCTGTTCGAAGGAATTGTGTCACGTAATAATATATATAATATATATATATATACATATATAATATATATATACAATATACATATATATGTTTATATATAAATATATTTACAAACATAAATAATTACTTTGCAAGCTAGATAATAGATATGAACTACCTGGTAACAGTACGGAAACAGACATTTATCCATCATTATTTACTAAAGTCTTTCGCCCCACCTGGGACATAGGCCGCCAAGAAGAGTCCTCCAGGTATCCTGATCGTGGGTCAATTTCTCTGACCCCAATTAAGCACTATTTTGTTGTTGTTTTTTTTAACATCAGTTTCAATATCGCGCCTCCATGTGTTTCTCGGTCGGCCTCTTTATCTGACATTAGCTATGTATAATGTCCGTTTTATTTCAAGCCGATTAATGGAACATGTTAGTCTGGTGCTTTGTATGTGATTGTCGTTTGAATCGTTACCAAAAAAAAAGTTTTTGTTAAAAAATTCATTTAGTCTACCCAGAGGTAAAAACCTGAAATTATTCGATGACTGTATAGTTGGACAGTATGCCGGCCTCTCGTTTACTTATATGACGTTATTGCGGAAATATGTGCACGCCGCATCATAAATAACAAACACTATTAATTATTTGTAGCTAACTTAATTAATAAAAATTAAAATAATTTATTTAATAAAACAACACTTCAGACGATACCAATTTTAAAACAATTTATTTACTAAGTCAAATTAATATCAAAAGAAAAATAGAAAAGAAAAATCAACTCACGAATATCCTTACAACATAATAAAACAACAACGAAACACAAACAAACAAAAAAACACACACAGTTAAGTGCTAATATCGAGCTAGTTATTTGAAAGTTATGTTGCATATTTTATGTAAATGATTAAATTAGCAATCGGGAACAGAATAAACTATTTACTATAAAAATCAAGTGTTAATTTAATTTTATTAAAGATCTTTTCTCTTAGCCTTTAATTTTTTATTTTTTTGGTAAATTATCGAACGTATACAATTTAATAATTATCTGTCGGATCGTTTCAAAGAAACTCCATGTTAATTAAACGTGTTTTTTTTAAATATAAATAAATGAACATAAACGAAAATGTAAGTATGAATTTATCAACTTCACTAAAAAGAAATATTTGATTTTTCAATGCATAGATATATAGAGTATACAAGTAGTATAAACATGCATTAGTAATTCACTCTCAATGTTTAAACAGGTTAAAGCTGGTCCAAAGCTAATGTTGAGAATATGACCCAAAATGAAAATTAATTCCTTGTAATTTTAACCACTTTGCCGTTGCTGCAAGACTGATTAGCTTTCTATGATAAAATCAGATTTAACCATTGGTCAACTAAGTGCAGGGCCGGATTAAACCATCTTGGTGCCCTAGGCACAAACCCACATGGGTGCCCCCTTCTTGGCCGGGCCCCTGATCGTCCACTGACCGCTGGTATGTTCAATATTATGCAAAAAAATTAACAAAGAAAAACGTAACACATATGTGTGTACTACTATCACACATATAAAACCTACAATAAGGGATTTCTGTATTAAAATGAATAGTTAATTAATTGTGTAATAATAATATACAAAAGTACTGTAATTTTTTTAATAGATAAGATAATCAGAGAGAGCACAAATTTACATTTTAAAGTTCTTTTTTCGAGAGTAAGTTTTTGAGTACATAATCAAAGTTAAATGTTAACTCAATTTTGATAAAAAGCTCTTCACTTGGTCTTTAATTTTGCGCAACAAGTCTGCCTCAATCATCAGCAGACAGTGCCGGCTTATGCATATAGGCAACCTAGGCGGCCGCCTAGCACTCAAAATTAGGTTGAGAGGGGGGCGCATAATTGAGGATTTTTTTTTTTTTTGGGGATGTAAAAATATAAACTAAATTAAAGTGTAGTAATAGCATAAGCCTTTGTTGCTGCCTTATGCTCCACGGGGAGCGATAAAGACTAAGAAGAGAGAATGGCATAAGCAGACGAATTACTAGATCTAGGTAGTGAAAGGCGAAGGGTATTTTATTTAAGTTGTCTTAGTAAATAGGAAAGTATGACCTAACACTAGGCCTACTCAGGTTCTTGCCGCCAAAGGCACTTGAATGAGGGCGCAGAAATTTTTTTTGCCTAGGGTATCAAAAACCCTAGAGCCGGTCCTGTCAGAAGAGATAAGGAATAAAGCCTTTCTTGTTTCATTGTCGATCTACTTGGATTTTTTTACGTTTCAACTGAGAAAAAGAGTGCTCAGTTGAACAGTTTGTAGCCATTACTGTTAAACAAATGCGCAAGGCAATTTCTACATTTGGAAAAGCACACTCGATGTTGTCTCTAACTATTATCTTATCTTATGCCTATACATTACAGACGCTCCTTCTAAAAAGAAGATAATTGTGTCCTACGCTCATCTGTGGTCCGAGTCTAGTCTTGCATTTTTATTAATGGTTTAAATGATGTTAATTTACTGGTTTTCCTGGTTTGTTCCGGCAACACATTCCATGCCCGAATGCCACTCGGGAAGAAATAGTACTTAAATGCAGTTGCTCTCGCATAAATGATAGGGAAAGTGTTTTCGTCTTTATGTTTATCTGAACTTTGCAACAGATTGTTATTGGGTTGCATAATTCTGCATGACTTAACGTGTTGTTTTCAGATTTTGATGCACCAAACTTGTGGCGAATAATGAGTGAGAATGTTGTAGTTCAGTAAATAAATTATTGTTCAGATCTTCAGGATAAGCATTTATTAGTCCTTTACAACACTGAGATGATTGTGATACATCGACCAAACAGGAAAATCCTACTGCTATATCATTGTATACCTGTCCTCGTCTACTTATCTCTGTCTCAAGTTTGTCAACAATGGCGTAGAAAGCAGATATAACAAATTTGTCTCTGGCATTCAGAGATACCTCAGGGGCATCACCATCAATGACCACTGTCTTTCGTTTACTGTTGACTTTCGTTGACTTATAATACACACCTGGTGTTTTTTCTTTTGCATCTTCTTCAAATCTTTCAAATTCATTCCTACATTCATGCAAGTGATCTGCTAGTAACAAATATAAATCAGCTCACGTTTTCAAGTTCACGTGCTCATTTTGTAGAGCTTGACTAACCCTGTGAAAATGTTGTAACACTTCTTCCCAAATGACAAGCATGAGAGCAAATTCTAATTCTTGCATCTTATTTTCAATGTTAACTGCTTCTCTTCTGGAGTCCCCCTTCTGTGACTGGTCTTCTTGTAAACATTCTAATGTTTCTATAATCTGAGGATGAATCTTTAGAATAGCTTCAATTGCATTAGCATGTGCTTCCCATCTGTTATCGGAAAGAGACTTTACCAGCATTTCATTTACAAGGCATCATTTCAGAATCTTCAATCTGTTTGTTGAAATTGAGAAAAAAGTATAGATCAGTTGCACTGTATGGAGGAAGTTTACTGCCTCTAAACAAGAGTCAACGGCACTTCTGCCTACCAGATTTAGTGAATGGGAAGCACAGGGTATGTATAAAGGAATCTCATTTTCCTCTATTATTTTTTTATGCATGCCTTTGTAGCACACAGACAAATTAGCTGCGTTATCGTATGACTGACCTCTGCATTTCGCAAAATTAATATTGCAAACTTCACGTAAGTACTGCAACACTTCCTCCATACCTTCACCGGTGTGACTTAGAAGGTCCGAGAAAGTAAAAAAGCGCTCAATGGGCGAAAAACAACTCTTAACTGATCGATATGTGAAATATCGGGTGTTGAGTCTACCGACAAGCTTAACCCTTCCCGTACCGACCTACTTCTATCTACGCTGCCTTCAGTTCCGCTATATACGCGCCCGGGACTGTAAGGGTTAAATAAACGGATGCCTTTACATCATCTATAATTACTTCATGGACTTTTTTGGGACATTATTTCAATGAGTTCTTCACATATAGTTTGGGATAAATGAGAAGGATTTCCTTTTCCAGAATTTCCATATTTCGTAATTTGCGAAGCTAAAAATGGATCAAACTGACTGACCAACTCCAGCAGCTCTAGATAATTTCAATTTTGTAAAGATCCACATTTTTCATTTGTCCCTCTAAAAGCCAGACCAAGCTCATCTATAGTACAAAAAAACGCTACTGCTCGCCTCAAAACATGTTCTCAGTAACTATACTTTTCATTTTTTGGCTCTTCTAGCTATTGTAGTAGACCCGAGCCTTGTCGACGAGCTATATATATAACATGCAGTCTTTATGAGTAGACTTAGTTCATGATTTTCAACTTTAATGTTATTTTTCAAGTCACTTAACCCATTTTTACCAGCCAAACTTCTGGAACCTTTAGACGCAAAAAGTTTACAAACAAAGCAGTACACAGATCCCGTGGATGGTGAATACAATAACCATTCTCTCTTGTACTGTTCACCATTTGCTTTTGTGCCATAGAAGACTTTTTGAGAACAATATCGTGTTATTTTTCCTCCAGCAAAAAAATACGGCAAGATTTATCAAAGGGACCATAATGATGCTGACAGTTAGTGGGCCTACAGTCGACCCAGTAAGCCACAACATCAGCCTAGACGTCAATCCACAGTCCTGGATCTACTGCTTGATTTATTTTATCATCTTCATCTTTATCATCTTCATCTTTATCATCATCTTCAGCAGACTGAAATGGTTATCAACAAATTTTATTTTCAAGCACTAATGCAGTGTCTGGATTAGCAGAACAGCCTATAGTGATGGCCGTATTTAGGATTGTGGGGACCCTGTTCCAAAGGGCCAAATGTATGTTGGAGCCCCCTCGTGGACTCGACCCTGCCAGTGTGACTTAACAATCAAATTATGTGATTTCCCATTCACAGTATTTGTTCATTGTGCGCTTCTACAACAGCACTGTTCGAATTGCCGAAAGAAAAGACTAACATTTTTATTTTGGAATGTGTGCGGGCCCCTTTTATGTGGGGGCCCCTGTTCCATAGGATAATGTGAAACATGCCTTAATACGCCTCTGCCTATAGTATACATATCATAAGGACTGATGGTGTAAAATCATGTTCCACCTGTTGCTTAACTGAAACTAAATAATTCGTTAATTTTCTGCTCTTAGCTTTTACAATATGCACATTTTTCTTGAGGCCTTGTGGTTCCCTCCAAATGCTTGGTGCCCTAGGCTCGTGCATTGTGTGCCTAATGGTTAATCCAGGCCTGACTAAGTGGTGTTATGTAAAATAGTCATTGAACTGTTGACCTCGGCCGCCAGTAATTACTTTATAATTATCGCGCCCGAAAGATAGGAAACGCCCACAAGAAACAAGACAAAATATAAAGGCATGCACGTTGTAAAATAAGTTCGTTGTTTAGGGCTCGAAAATTTTTACATTATTGTATTATTCCAAAACAGTGTGAACTCCATAACACAAGCAGTATAATTATATAAATGCGATATAGCGTCGTGTGATATACATATAACTGCATGACAAGACAGCATTGTGTAATATAGATATTTTTAATTAAAACGTTACAAACAATTATTGTGTTATATAAATATAATTGTATGAATGCAATACTAGAAAATGATTATATCATATATTTTCTTAGAATGACACGATAATACTAAACGTCTCTAATTTCGGTAATTATTAGCTAGAACTGACTTTCTATTCGAATTTGTCCCACTGGCCGGCCATGCCCTCTCTGATGACGAATGCTGGTAGTTCTATAGAGGATAAAAGTCAACACCTTTTTATCATAATAAAAAATAATGCAAAAATAATTGTATCATAAGAAAATATTTTTATTGTTTTTTCAAGTTTCATTCCTACCTACATTGTTAGACTATTCATAATAAACATTTTTGTCAAGTCGTACTATAAATTAAACATCTACAATTTCAGAATGACACGCCAGTTATTTCTGGGGCCATTACACAAACATATGAGTTACCACAGCAAGAAGGTACTCATACAATTAAATGTGAAGCCGAAACCACAACGTCTTTGCATGTGTCAATTCCGATAACTATTGTACGGAGTAAGTATTACTTTCCTTTATGTAGATCTAACTAATAAATCTGTTTTACTATCATAAACAGAGGAAACCCAAAGTTACTCGATATTTGGAACCCTTAAAATAAATTCTCATTCGGCATACGTCTTTGCTTATAGTTACATATAAATTGTGCTGATTGGGACCAGGGACAACAACACAAAATAATTATAATAATAAAAATAATTGATACGAAAACAGATTGTAGTGTAAATCAGTAGAATGTATTGAAATTGTCAGAATGTAATGTAAATCAGTAGAATGTATTGAAAATGTCAAAATTTAATGTAAATCAGTAGAATGTATTGAAAATGTCAGAATGTAATGTAAATCAGTAGAATGTATTGAAATGTCAGAATGTAATTTAAATCAGTAGAATGTATTGAAAATGTCAGAATGTAATTTAAATCAGTAGAATGTATTGAAAATGTCAGAATGTAATGTAAATCAGTAGAATGTATTGAAAATGTCAGAATGTAATGTAAATCAGTAGAATGTATTGAAAATAAAAGAATTTTATGTGAATCAGTAGAATGTATTGAAAATGTCAGAATGTAATTTAAATCAGTAGAATGTTTTAAAATTTCATAATGTAATGTAAATCCGTAGAATGTATTGAAAATGTCAGAATGTAATGTAAATCAGTAGAATGTATTGAAAATGTCAGTGATTTTTAACACAATTTATTTAAATGTAATAAAAACAATCAGTTTGGCGACATAGAGTTTTCTTTTTTAAATATTATTCCACACAGTACATTTACTCACGGCTTGAACAAAACCTCTCATTATATACTTGGTCAGGGATCGGCAACGTATAGCACGCGTGCCAGATTTTTTACGCTAAGCAATTTTTTTATGAAACGCAGACGACCACAAAAAAAAATAAAAAGGATTATTTTTTCTCCAAGAAATTGTGTGTCATAGCAATGTAAATTTTGAGCTCTTGTCCCGCTGAGTAAATTAGAAATCCTAATTTGAAACATTGTTAACAAAAGTTTGCTGACCCCTGTACTAGGTGACAATCAAACCACACAAACCACAGACCTAAGCTTCGAATTTAGGTGTGGTGGGGGCTCATTACCTTGGCTATCTCACTTGTGAAACATTTACAACCCACACGATCCCCAAAAATACGAAATTGGGATTGATGTGTTAATAATACAATATACAAGATAGGCATACTTACTAATGAATACAATAATGACATTAGTCTTATAAATAATTGAATTAGAAATTGAAAAAAAAATAAATACAATGTATTGTGTATATTGGGAAAACTTTAGTAATAAAGTTCAAAATGTTGCGAATGGCATACAAACTTTAAAAAGACAAGTTTTTTATTTTATTTTTATGAGCATTAGCATGGGCATTAACACGGGCATTAGCATGGACATTAGCATGGGCATTAACATGGACATTAGCACGGGCATTAGCATGCGGCCTTTTTACAGGACAAATGTAAAGCGTCATAAACTAGTAGGAAATATAAATATATAATGTCACCTATCTATAAAATAGTGCATATATTAAGACCAAATCGCACATTGGCTAATATCACCTTACATTTGACCGGCCAATGCCTGATCTTTTCTTGATTTCGGATCTTGGCCGGCCAGATCGCGATCGACCAAAATCCGATTAAGAAGGTCGTGAGCAGATTTAGAGTGTTTGTATACCGTAATTATCACATTAAGACTATATTGATTATTAATTATACTAAAATAAAAACTATCTCAATTAAGTTTATTATAGTAAATTGTCAATCTTTAATTAAATAAATAAAAAGAAATCAGTCAAATTACTTAATTATAGTCAATTATCCCTCTTTATTTATATTAAATTACATGTTTTTACATTATAGTAAATTTTCAATCTATATCATCACTTGTTACAACAAGATACACTTTTATGACATTTCGAATTACACAGCAGTTTCTTATTTTTACATGTGCATCGATTTATTGAGCACTTGGTGGTGCAATTCTTCTGCTCTTTTGCTTTTTAAATACGCAAAATAATATATACTTTGATAAATGATCCTTATAATTGAGTATAAATTTCTATTCGCCGTCTGGGTTTATTTGTATATTGACAAGATCTACCTGGCATCTTGAGTTATTTTTTAAAATATTAAAGCTTTTGAAACTAGACCTTTCTTAGGATTAGACAATATGGACTTACATGGCTTACATAAGCGGAGATACAATGTAATGATTTACTTGCTGACATTTTTGTATTTACTTTGTAGCTCTTTTTCGATCCGTTTGCGACCTCCACCTCCATGTCCAATTTTCAAGTGAATATCATTTAGTAGGTCTAAGTCGAATAACTCTTACGTGTGATAAGATAAATATGTTTGATGTTATAGGCCTTACGGAAACAAAACTTAACAACGACAAGGTATAAGATATCGATACTATAAGTATAGAACACTTTACCCTTTTCAACAAATTTAGACATCATAATAACAATAGTAGATCGGAGGGACTGAGAGTAGCCATAACACAGACCTAGTTGACAAAACTAAAATATTAAGATGTGACAATAATGAAATGATTTGGCTACAAATAGGAGCAGAACAATCCTTATGATTATTTATACCTCACCCGAGAATTCCCCATATGCCCAACCTGATTTTTTCAATATACTAGAAAAGGAAATAATCGATAAAAGATATATCACAAACAATATAATCATAATGGGTGATTTTAACGCTCATACCAAAGAAAGAGAAGATTACATAATAGACTCCATAGCAAGTCCCCACGAACTCTATGTAGAAATAAGTGTCCAGACAGAAGAAACGCTAAAAAGAAAAGACATTCCACTCAAACGTATAAACGTAGATATGACAATACCGAATAACTGGGGTCGTAAGCTAATCGAAACATGTAAAAACACAAACATGTTAATAATAAATGGAAGGATAGGGTTACTGTCACATAAAACTACGACTACATTTAGCACAGTAATCGATTACGTACTAGCAGACAATGACCTTTCTCACAAAATTAGGAATCTAATAATCCACGACTTTGATCACCTATTTTCAGATATCCACTGTTTAATATCATGTGAATATGAGATTGAGATTGGTGGAGCAAATAAACCTGGAAATGCGAGTAGACGACTAAATAATACACCAGTGGTAGAGATCATTAAACCGTGGGTGCAAACTAAATCTAAGAACTATTTTGAAATGGTAGAAAAATAAAACAAAAAAAGTATAATTATGAAAGTAGACGAATTACTAGAAAGAAGTGACCTTTGTAAATCCCCTGAAAACAAAAAACAAGAAAAAAAATAACATTGTAGAGGAAAAAAAAATTATAATACAATCTGCAACTGAAACATTTGGCACAAATCGATAACCTAATGATAAAAATAACCTAAAAAAATGAACTATGTAGACAAAAACAAAGATTATACCTTAAAGCAAGAAGAATGAATAGTACCCTTAAAACCAAAGGCTCACTTGAAAGATTAAAAACACACAGTAAAAACAACAAGCGTGAATTGAACACCGCTATAAATAAATATGAAAATAAAATGAGAAATACAATAAAAAATCTGAAAGGAAAGAATCCAAAAGAATAATGGCGTATCGTAAAGGATAAAAACAGAAAAGAATATTTTAATGAAACTAGTATTGACGAATTGTTCTATTTTTTTCAAATCCCAAAACGAAACGACAGACATCAGTTGCATGAACCCAATTAGTCGTGGTAGTAATGTAATATACAAAGCCGCAAGAAAAGTTGTGAATGATTTCTTAAACGTTCGATCTCACTATGTTAATTCTGTGCGGGTCTAATGAAAGTGATGTAACTGTATGTCTATGTTAGTGAGTAAATTGAGTTGTTGTTTTTTTTCTTTTATTGTTTCCCCCTTAAAAATTGTATTATAATCTAAATTATCCCCCCTGAATTTTCTTTTAGGATACCTTTAATTAATACATTTATTATTATCTTCATTTTTATTACTAATATTTGTATTACTATTATTGTTCAATTTATTATTCACTAATGCTATAATTTTCTTATGTTTTTGACTATGCCTTTATTGTACCTATATACTATGTGGCAAATAAAATATTGTTCATATTGTGTGCACATATTACAAAATAAAGCTAATGTCTTTTGTTACTGGCACAATACGTTTTTCTTTGCCGTCAACTTCAATAACGTCAAACTTTCTTGGTCGACGATAGTCAACACTTTCTTTTTTCGGCTTTGCTACTGGCGGCCCCATCCATGTTTATACAACACATACAACTAGAACGTTTGGACTATGGCTAGATAAAGATACGGTCGCTCTTGCCTGACCACCTTTGTGGCTTATCAAAAATTAATCCTCGACTCGTGTACTCCATCCAGTCAATTTATGAAGATAATTTTAATGTTGTTTTTATCCAGGTAGATAGTTTACTAAATCGCGTAATAATTTATTTCCTTAATAACTAATGACCACTTCGGCAGGACTTTCTCTGAAATGCAGCAGATGAACAGAACATTATTGTCACAGCGTCCTTGCTACCATATGCAATCCACCATCACACAGGGACAAACAGCTTTGCCGCCATTAGCCATCGAACATTGGCAAGGGATATACAGCTAGTTCGCGCAGTGGTCGGCAAAAGTAGTGTAAACACTGACAATCTACAGTACATCGGACATTGGCCACGCGCCCCAGCCAAAGTGCGAAATTGCCGGCCAGTTCGCAATATTGCCACAATTCGTTCTTTAGTTGTACCATATATACTGCTTCGTCAATGCCGAAAATATGGATGAGTACACGTTTCGTAATTTTTTACATTTATTTTCTTTGTATAAAATTTTACCACTCGACTATAGGCATGTAACATCCTTAATGTGTTGTGTAACTTATATTATTTCTTCCTGTCAGCGATAGCTCCTACAACAACCCTGGGATGCACTTAAATGTCCTACTTAATATCTAGAGAACAACTCAGATTGTAGACACATATATATAGTTTATTTACTACACACACACATATTTATTAAAGTAGTCGTTAACACTTTGTAACATTTAATCCAATAGTTCCAAGTATCACATACACAATATCTTTTTGGTAAAGTCCCGTCAGATAAACATCGTAAAATATTTTGCGACTATATTGTCCTCTGGATATTACACACTCATCTCCCTTCTTTTTCTATCCTCTCCTCACACTCCTCTTCTCGTTACCCGTGTTCCACAAAAAAACTGGTCAAACGACTGTGTGCAACACAGACTTTGTCACACTGACCGGTCAATGTCTACTGACCTACTTTGACAGTCGTTACAAGGCAAACATGATTTTGATGCACCTCCGCCTAGTTGGACTTTAGGTAGCTCCGGCTATGAAGCAAGCACACTTCTACAACATCAGAAATCTCTTAGAGTATTTAAAAACAAAGACATAGCACTTGATAAACTATGTGCTGACAACATACAGGGATATAACAGTATTAAACAAGTCAAGGATTTTAAATAGCCTTTAAAGAAAAAAAATCACAAGGCTAATACTAAATACCACACAAACTAAAATAAAGGTACAGACAAACTACTCATACAATTTAGAATTAAATGTAGATACAAACATTGAGATTCATTGATTTGGATGTTGTGCAAAATCATTTTAGACAGTTTAATCAAAACTATGCAATCTAAGATTTACTAATGATATCGACCTGTTGGCCGGGAGCAACGAAAAACTGCAAGAGCTTCAGACAAGCTTGAAGAAAGAGAGAGAGAGAGAGAGAGAGAGAGAGAGAGAGAGAGAAAGATAGAGAGAGAGAGAAAGAGAGAGAGATAGAGAGAGAGAGAGAGAAAGAGAGAGAGATAGAGAGAGAGAGAGAGAGAGATCAATGTCAATACGGAATGGAAATCAGCTACAACATAACTGAACAGATGCCAGAAGAAAAACATGACAATGAACTAACAACAACTGAAGAAGTACAGATTTTCAAAATTTGGAGCAATTATATCCGTAGACGGAAACTGCTAGTTAGAAAATCGTGCAAGGATTGGGACAGCAATGACGGTAATGACTCGCCTAAATAGAATATGTTCAGAATCCAAAGTATTAGTCTTCCAACAAAGCTCAGATTGTACAGATTCCGTGTCAAAACCATTGTTCTGTATGGATGTGAGACTTAGACGTTGCTATCACTAACAGAAAACAAGTTGCAGACATTCGAAACTAAATGCACGAGAAAAGTTATTCAAATATCGCATGTTTAACACAGGACTTATACGAATATCCGGGTCAGGATATTCTCAAATGCAGGCCGTAAAGAAAGCATTATGACAACACTCAAACGGCGCAAACTGACATGGTTCGGTCATGTGTTGCGGCACATTAACCTGCCAAAAACAATCCTCTTAGGCACTGAAAAAGGTTGACGTCTGAGAGGCCGTCAGCGGAGATGCTGGTTAGACAACATAAATTATTGGAGAGTGCTGCAGCTGACTATATGCAACCGCTCAAGAGAAGTGGAGAAAGTTAATTGCTGAGGTGTCCATTCTCTTCGACCAACAAAAAATATGTCCGTTTTGGATGCATTAGTGCTATGTTGCAAACTATCCTGTAGGATATTAACATTTGTAGATAATACACCTTCCGATAATGAAATATCCACGAGATGTTGCTTCTGCCTGTGTTGCACCAATTACTTTTTTTTTCAATCAGGTGATCTATAGTGTGTTGTTTACATTTCTTGCCTGCAGTATTTGTCACTTTGGGGAAAAAAATTGTCCATTTATTTATTACATTTTAATATTGTAGGTTATTATTAAATACAACAAAAAAAACCTGTGTTACTTTTTTCTAAAGTGGTCATTAATAATTAAGTTTGCATTAGTTTCAGATTTGCGGAAAGCACACGAATTATTGAACATTTAATTTTTAAAGTTAAACATAATTATGAAATATTATATTTGTATTTTCTCTCATGGTTTACTAAGCACTCATACATCTATTAATTGATAATTAATTGTATAAATACTTTCGACTTTAGAATATCATTATTTGCCACCTACATAAATCTATGTTTTATAATTCCACAGACAGTAGTTACGTGACAAGACCAGTTATCATAGCCGATTCTACAACTCATTTTGTGGGCAGTCGTCTTTCACTAGCTTGTGGTAGCGCAGTGGACGGGGCGACGTACTCTTGGAAAAAAGACAACACCGACATTTTCCGTCAATTTGAGCAGATCATACAGCTCGATAATCTAACAATCAGTGACAGTGGAACATACGAGTGTACAGTTCAACGAAGCATGGTAACTCAGACCTCTGACTCCTTCACTGTCAATGTCACTGGTAAGTATGTGACACTAAATGTGACACTAAATGTGACACTAAATTTGACACAACATATTTACAACGTTTTCTTCGCCGATCATAAAGAAACACACAACAGTACTAATCAGTGGAATAAAAAAGTCAATTCATAGCAAACAAAAAATGTCCAGGTCTAGCTCTGCACCACCAATATAGAGACTTGAAACAAGTGTAAGAGCACAAGTCAATTAGTAGATTAAGAAATACTCCAGTAAAGACGATTTTAAAAGCAAAAAAGTACGGTAATTTATACGACGAAAAGTATTTGATTCCAACCTAAAAATATAAGCTTTAAATGTTATAATAATAGGGATATAAACAATAAAAAAGTGCTTACTTCCTGGCTGATATTTGGATGAGAAATGGTTTTCCTAAGCTGTTAAGGAAAACGAATAAATATAAACACTTAATACATTACTAGACCAGACACAAAACGCTGATAAATGTATCGAATATAGTAGAAGAAGCTTCTAAACAAAAGATAAGATATATTTTTAAATAAAATGTGCCGATTGTATAAAAAAAAATGTTTGCACAATTTTTACATTTTTTGTGCAACTATGGCCATACATAGACTAAAGATAAACTTATTATCAATACAAGATTTGATTTGCTAAATGCATGCATTTTCTATTATACTTTTTGTATCAAAAGTATTAGACTATTGAAAAATTGCATGTAACAAAAGGTAGTATAAATGTACAGAAAAAATACCAAGAACAGATCTGACCTAACAGTAAACAAAATAAAAGTAGCCTTTAAAAAAAATTTTTTAGTTGCCTTAAAAAAATTAAAATAATTATTAGATTTTGTTTACCCATAAATTTAAATGCAAAATATAATAGTGTAATTTGATTGTGTCAGAAAAGCCAATTAAATAAACTAAATAGTAGACACGTGTCATTTAAAAGTGTCATTTCGAAGTTAAAGTGATTTGGACAAAATCTAGAACGTTTGTTTGCAAACATGAAACATTATTTGAAAGGAAAATTAAACTTAAGCTATAATTAAACCAAACGAATCAAGCTACAGTAATTATTAGTTACGTGAAAGATCACATGAAACAGGGGGTACGGTCGCCGGGGGACAGTATGTTTGTCGGGCGTACCGAATGTCCTGGGTTCAAATACTCTTCAAATTGTTCAAGGGTCTGGTGTGTAGCTGAATTTAGTTGGGGTAAAGTAGATGCGGCTTGACATTGGCCGCAGCCACGAAAACTGGTGAACGCTACTTCACCGGCCCCATCGAATAATATGGTCCTACTGGAAACTTTACTTTATTTGCAAACAGACAAGCTTTCATGCCACCCAAATCTACCATAACATTCTCATTCTGCACTGACTCTAAAGTAACAGAGAACTGCTAAAATATATTTCAATATAATTGTATTACTTTGTACTAAAAATACTAATACTAAAACTAATATGTTATACATTACGTACAATTTACCTTTCCTTTAGAGTAGGGAGTCGATTGATTGTGAAATAACTATGTGTATCTGTCAGACTGATAGAGACCAATGAAAATCATGATTGTTCCAATGTTACTGGAACTGTATCTATGAAAATTTGACATCGTCATATTTATGTGACTTTTGAAATGGTTTTCTTTGTTCTCTGTCTCTGATGTTAAAAGAACATCAAACTGATGGTGTTCTACTGTAATATATACCACAATATATTAATACAGTGTACGTTGCTTAATTAGTCTATTATAAAGTGATTTTTGTTTTTAAAATTGACAGGACAATATTTAAACTTTGCTTTTGTTGACAATTTTCGGTCACAATAAAGTTTTAGTAATGTCTTCATTACAATCACTGGGCTATATAACAATCCAGGTGTGCTTAGAAGTAAGTTTTATATCAATATTTTAAACGAAAACTAAAATAGACAAATAGATTGCCCTATGTTTTCACCCAAATTATAATTATATGTTTAGAAATGTATAGAAAATGAAATCAATTTGGAACCTAGAATGTTATTTTTATTATACATCGCTCAGTGATCATAATACATCATCATGTTGTCTGCTATTAACATAAAACAATAAGCAGATACATTTTGATAAACATTTGATTTAAATTTTACAGTTTTTGATAAGGATGGCAGTACTTTACTTATTGCTTGAAATTTAAAATCGAAAATAGTAATATTTTTGAAACTAAATAAATGTAGTTGTTAAAATAATCCTCTTGTAGCAGTGATGACATTTTCTTGCAACTAGACTACAGCACATGCTCAGTGATTGAACTTGTTTTTGTTCAGAATTTTGTTTTTACTACTAAATAGATTGGTCTGCAAATGAAAGTTACTGCGTTGTGCGCACTATTCTGATTTTCCCGAACAACAACGTTGACGAGGTGCCAGTGTTGTTTAGGTAGTCAGCAGAGACAAGTCACGTTTTCCTCAAATGTTTTCTTTTAAACTTCCGCCTTGCAACGCGAACGTTTAGAAAGGGGCGCGCAGACCCTCGTTTTGGATTTGTCACCTAGCTGCTTGGATATGTCACAGGTCTTTGTCATTTAATCCCAGACGTGAACTCGACCTACCAGTGTCAGGAAAAATGTTATTGAAAAAGTAAATTTTATAAGAGTATTTGTACTTTTTACAGGTAAGTGTCAATTTTACTATTAGTTGCCCCCCCCCCCTCCAAAAAAAATATGGAAAAATGCATGTTGCAAAGTTTGTTACTTATTTTATTTTAATCATTTAATTAAATAATCTCTAAGACTTTTCAATAAAACACATTTGAGTATACATATTAATGTATTATTTGGAATGCATTTTTTTGCATCTCTCTTTCGTAATTCACAACAATAGTCGTTAAGACGTGGAATGGAATGTAATGATCATTTGAACCACTTATCGCAAACCAAGATTACATTAAATATATTTTCTGGATTTGTATAGTGTAATAATTTGATTCATATAAAGATTGTCTACCATCTGCAATAAATACGATACGCCTGCAGTTGTATTCTCGTCTTATAAGGTTTAACTGTTGGAAAATGTGTCATTTGTGTGGGTTCAATCAGGGTTTTAAATGCACACCTGTGTATAAAAAAAGGTAACAACTGATTATGGATGTTGGTTTGGACGAATTTCATTTTGATAGGATGACGGTATAGGGCCAGTTAGCCTTCTGTAGATTTGGCCCACAAGAACCATACACACTTACATAAAATTTTTTCTAAGTTTTTAAAAAGTATTTTAAAATGACCAGAGAATAGATAGCGTCCACCCACCTCTGGTTGTAATCTGACATGAGTTGAGGCAATGTAAAGGCGTCCAGACATTGTGCCACACAATCCCCTTGGATGCCGTGGTCAAAAAAAATATAGTGAATTCTGCTTCACTGGTCCTATGGATCAATTTTGTCCGACAGGATTAATTTCTTTTGTTTTACGCAGTTCTTTTAAAATGACACAAGAATGCCATGTTTTAAGAAAAACGAAATTCGACATAAACATCGTTAGAATTCAGAGAACTTTACAAAAAAATATGCAAAATACTTACAGTAATTTTTTTAAAATGTTTAAACTCAATCTACAATAGCTAATACAACCCAAACCAACAATTATACCTCTATAAAGTAGGCCTACATAGTTTTATTGTTTTGTTTATTTATATGTTTGTGTTCTATAGCAGGGGTCGGCAACATTTTGATAACAGCGTGCCAAAGTAGAATTTCTAACTCATTCGGCGTGCCAAAAGCTTAAATAGTAAACTCCTGCTTTTTTTATTATTTTTAAACAATAACTATTAAATGTATGTGTAATGGGAGGGGAGGGGGACTACAGCAAGGCGTAATAATTAATTTATTAAAATTACATTATTCAATTATATAACTGTAGGCTTATTCATGTATAGTGTATAATGCATTTTTATTTAATAAAGGAGGGGAAAGCTTAAGGTCTAGGGGGGGGGAAGGGAGGAGCAAGGGTCGTTTGTGCATCTCCGTTGATACAGACGGGTTATTATTAGCTACCTGGACAGACCCATGCTGTAAACTAAAACTAAACTATGTCACAAACAGCATAAACAACAACAAAACTAAAGCTTAACTATTAATATAAAAAAATCAATTTAAAGCAATATAAACCTAGCCTAATAATACTCAATTAATAATACGGAATCTTGATTAAGTAAATCAATTCCTAACTACTTTACTTTTAAATCTCAAATGCAAATCCCTTAGCTCAATTAGTAACCTATCTGCCATCAACCTTGACTCAACATAACAACATAACTAATTATAAATTAACATTTCTAAGTCGACATTATAATACAAATAAAAAAATTCTAAATACGAAGAACAATTTCTATAGAAGAGAACATATTTTTAACCCTAAATAAAACCAAGCAGGTTTTACCTGACATAATATATACATAAAAAAACAACAACAACAATAAATATATAACGGCCGCCCAACTAATGATAATTAAATGTGCTTACAAAATTCCTTAGCTTAATTATTCAACTAAAACTGTTGAGCCACTGCATTAAAAACACGATATACATACAAATTAATGTAAACAAAACACGCGAAAACTACCAATCTACGTAGGTAGCATGACGAAAAAAATGGCGCTTTAAAAAAAAAAAAAAAAAAAAAAAAAAACTAACCAATAAATACCAAGTTTTTATTATACTCCCTTTATTTGTAAACCAAGTTTACCATCATGTAATTCAATAATTTATAAGAAATATCTTTTGTTTTAGTCTTCTTTGGTACTAAGTATTATTTTTCAATCATAATTTGTAAGGAACATTGTTTACAAACTAAGAGCGCAAAGTATGATGACGACAAATATAAGCGCATCCTTTGTTTTTCTAGCTTTGGCCCGCAAAAAAACATAAAAAGTTGGACCGGCATTTTCAACGTGAAACCAAACCATAGACCATTTATCTATGAAGTGTTTGTTAACTGTAAAAAAAAAAAATAATAATTATAGTATAATTAAGTTTTTAAAACTGCTGCCCAAGTTCCAGCTCGAATGGACGAAGGAAAGTGGTCGAAAAATCGATGCAAAAATGTACACGCACGCAAGCAGACACAAAGACAATGCGAGTTAATTTAAAGAAAGTAAAACTGTATCACGATTAGTCACACATTGTGATAATTACAAGGACGTAATGTAATGCTCGTTTATAGGGCGTTTGCAATCACGTGACAAAAAGCACGTGATTTTTGTTTATTTTGTGTAGTGGTGTACAATGGCCGATTATTAATAAAGTTTCATATAGGCTCGAGCTTTTTTTAAATGATGTGTTGTGTTTTACGTCTTAATAAGATTTAAGCTGTATTAGGCCTATTATAATAGACATAGATCATAGACGATTTGAGCCTATTAGTGACTTGACTAGATATTCACCAACACTTTCACTTGGCATTGTAGCTGCCCTAATTAGCTATTAGCCCATTACTTAGACTAGCCTACGAAACATTATAAGTATAGACCTATAAATTGGGCGTAAAATGTGGAAAATCGTTGAAAAAATACCATGTCAGGCTTTCTCTTGTACTAGGAAGATGTTCTAATACTATTTACTCCTTATTTTTAAGTAGGATAGCCAGTATTCATATGTGAATTCCACATGATAAAGAACAACGTCGCCATATTTGTTACTCAAGTGGCTTCTATTTACAAATGACGTCACTAAAAAACTTAAGCTTCACCTATTGCAAACGCTCTATAAAAGCTTAAGCTTCCTTTTATTTTCAGAAGATAAAACAAATGCAAGTAGTGATCTTGAACTATTGGGTATGCTTATTCAAATAATATAAACAAAACCTCAATTAGTCTTGACCTTGCATGTTTTTCGATAATTGTTCCATATCAGGTACTTATTTAATTACTTTAAGCTTCACAAAGGCTACTGAGTGTTCAAGGGTTAAGGCGACTTTTTTGTGATATTAAAACAATTTTCAAATGTGAGAAAATATATTCACATATATAAGTTGACCCAAAAGATGAAATTAGAGCGTATGCACCTTTCTTCAAACAAATGAACGATTCAGGTAGGGAAGTCCAGATTTTGATTTATGTTTGGTGCAAGTCCTTGGTTTGGTGTCAAAATGTCTTTGTACACTGAACGTACTACATGCAACACTTTTACTACGCATCACTGTTAATCACCCCCTCTCCCTATAGTATTTTGTATTTCATCCATTTTCTTTCTTGAAACGACCATACTTTTTAGTCATTTAAAATGTTTCACTTCTTTGAAATTCTTAAACAGTTCACTTTTATTTATTAAAAAGCCATATTTTGTGCTTCAAATTGTATATATAGATTTCTTGAAAAGCGGCCACTTTTTAAATCTTAAAAATGTAATTATTGTAGGCCACACCCCAAAGAAATTGGTAAATTTTTAAAGCGATAGATCTATACATTTATCGGCCACTGAATTTAATATTACGGCCGATGATTATGTTTATGAAATGTAGTTTATAAAGAGAAAAGCTGTGTAGAAAATAGTCAAATTACACAAATAATATATTATTAAATATAAGTCAAGTTTACTGAAAACAAGAAAACCATATAAACAAAGTTTTTTTTACTATACTCGCTTTCTTTGTAAACTAAGTTTACCATTTCCACTTCACTACAAAACTACAATTTCGAATCGGTAATGTCGGCAAATACATACCTAATTATAACGATTGCGTATTTTTTTTACTGAATGGCTAGTAAGTTTATCTCAATAGGTCTTAATCAAGTTTTAGTTAATAATCTCATTTATTAAAACATTTGTAACTATTTCATCTTATAATTTGTTTTTATGCCGAAGGTAATTAATTCGAATCCTGGTGAAGGCAAGGCATAATGTGTTCCCTGGTCTGGAGGGTTAGGCGAAATGTAAAAGCAGCTGGGCGTTATGCTGGCCAAACATTATTAAGTTATGCCGTGGTCACATAAACTTGTAAATGCAGCTTTACATGCCCTACGGATCAAACTGATCAGACGGGATACGTTACTTTAACTTAACATGGGTTATATACCTTAAGAATGAGTATTGTCTTGCTTCCTGCAATATGAAATTTGCTTTTTTTTTTAAAATTTCAGAATATTAGTGAAGTTATCACCGGAGCCAATTCACAAACCTATGTTATGCCGAAAAATTGATGGAACTTACCAAATTGCATGTCAAGCAAACTACATTGAAACGCGAAAGACATAATCGGTGTTAACCATTATTTAAAGTCAAAGGCAGAAATTGTGTTGGTAAATAATACCTATTGTACACATCTGTATTATAAACACACGCACGCACACCTTTATTTACATATATCTACATACATTCACTTCCAACTGTCTTATAAATATTTTGCTTAATTAAAAATAAATGGAAACATTCTTCCCACATAGGGTATTTTCCTGACTAAACCAGTAATCAGTGCCGGATCTTCAACCCCCGTGCTGGCCTGTCATCTTACCCTAACCTGTGGCACCAAAGATGTCGGAGCGAGTTGCTCTTGGAAGAAAGACAGCTCGATCATCGCCGGCGAAGTGGAGCAAAAGATTAAGCCCGACAACTTAATCTCCACTGCCGGTATGAAATACACCTTTACAGTCCAAAAGAAACATGGTCATTTTGACTTTTTAAGCCTTTGGAGTCAGTTGTAAGTAGCATTCTTATGAATATTTATTAACGTTGTTGTACACCTTTGATGACTTAGGTATAGAGATGTCATGACTTAGGTACAGATATGTAGAACTTAGATATATGTATGTGGAATCTTACATACGGTTGGCCTATTATTGATTAGCCGGACAATGATAAGGTATTCCCTTTGCTCGGCAAAGTGTGAATGTTTTGTTGTTTGTATTATAATATATATATCTTATTTTCACATTACATGTATGCCTAAATTAATATTTTAATGAACTTTTAAATGTAGCCTATTTGTTTCATTTAAGGGAATTTTCTCACAGTCCCAACATTCCTATGCTAATGTGTGTTAGTAGTCCCTTTTGTTCTCTCTCAAAGATTTATTACCCGCCCAGGCACGGGCGATCAGATCACCCCTCGTTCCTTACACCCCCTCCCCCCCCCCCCACAGACTCTAGCTCGTAGCACGTCTTGGGATTAAGTTTCCACGCTTAATTGAGAAAACGCCCATTCAAGAGTGCCCTTCTTTCTTTCTCTTCCTGGCAAATACTTCCATACATCACCTGTAAACGATTCCTTTGTCCAGCAAATGAGACACGACCCCCTTCCCACCCACACAAACACTGGTTCTCTTTTCTGCCCCCCCCCTCCCACCTTGCCCCCCCCCCCTTTTGTCTTCAGTGAATAGACCAATCATAGGCCAGAATGGAACTAAACTTTAACTTTATATTAGCTCCCACAGACTCGAAAAAGTCAGATTCCTATCACGCTCTAGACTAGTCAGGTCGCTTTTCCTTAGGCTTAGATTTTCCTGTATATAGCAAGACTTAGACTTAGACTTTATTGCATCGTTTATTAAACATATGTGTGTATTTGATTTAAATTGATAAACATTTTTGCCGTCTTCTACACACAAACATTCCATCCTGCCTATTCTTCACTAGAGAATTAAACATTGCATTAATACTAAAATTCAACCAAGTGTGTTAGTCCAGTTTTACTGTTACGTCAAGCTTGTTTGTGCAAAGAGTATTGTTTTATATGCCAGAGATAGCCACTCTGGCACGAACCAGGAACTGCAAATATAAATTTACTTGCTACATGACGGTCTACTCTGAACGGGCATACCCTGTCAGACATCGTAGCCAACGAACTTACTGGAGGTAACAACCAGTAAAACCCCAATCCATCACAACACCCTCCCCCACTCCACCACATAACATTAATATGCGCTGAATCTTATGTAAAGTAAAAATAATAAGGCCACGCCTTGTGTTATGACGGTTTCGTTTTTAAAGATCTTTATCTTATCTTATACAGTACAGACGCGTCTTCTATATAGAAAATTATTGCGTCCAACGTTCATCTGGGGTTCGATTGTGTCTTGCATTTTTATAAATGTTTAAAATGATGTTAAGTTAATGTTTTTTCTGATTTGTTCAGGCAACCCATTCCATGCTCTTTTCTTTTTCATGATGGTGTCGGAAGCCTCTTCATATCCATGCGAACAAAGTAACTGAACCATGTAAGTCCTTCCTTTATTTCTTTTATGTTATCAATAATATTTTATTTTTTTCTGAAATCATAGTATCAAATTGCATTATAAATTTATTATTACATTTCAGCTGGTCAAGAAATTGTCAATGTTTCAATGCTTGTGTTGCGATTAACATTTCTGGTGTCTAAGGTCTTCGCTTAAATGGACAACACAAATGATAATTTGATGATTTATCTCCCTTGATACTATATATATATATATATATATATATATATATAAGTTTATATTTATTCAATAAATGTATGTCATTTATAGTTATAAATGTTTGAGCTACAGTATTAATAACACCACAGCTAGCCCATCATACATTAGCGATGCCAACTTTAAACTCTTTTTAGAAATATTGCTCACCGTTAACGTATTTCAGCCATTTAAAAAATGCTAAATTTGTTTTAAAATATATTAACTGTTAAAAGTATTGTTATCTCAAGAACTAATAATCGATTTTTATAAACTCATGTATTTCAATACATTAAATTTGTAATAATACAACATTTTTATATGTAAACTTACATTGTTTAAATGATCAATTGTCCATTTTTAATTCTTATTTATGTCAACTTTCCGTCCATTTAACTTTAACTAAAACAAGTTATTGTTTTGTTATATTTTAAATATTTTTTATTAGTTTCGTTCTCTTTTTATTGTATTTTTTGGCTTTGTAAAATTAAGAGAACGTCCATTTACAATTTGTATCTTTAATATAACAAAATATTATGATAATTTAAAGTTTGAATCGATCGATTGTTTAACAACTTTATCAGATCTACAAAGATGAAATTAAATCACGATCGATCCCATGTAACTGGAACTATCACTATGAAAATCATACATCATGTCATTTTTGATGCGACTTATAAAATATTTTTCTTCTGTCTCTTTCTCTGGTATCGGATATACAGTGTACAGTACATGACATCAAACTTAAGATTTTCTAGTGTAACTAATCGCAATGCAAGGCACATACATACTAACGCAATATATATATATATATATATATTGATAAATAATGAAACAATATCTTCTTATTTAATAAATATACATTTTTAATATCACTCTCTGTAAACTTAGCCTTACAAGTTATTAAAATTGCATATCTTTAAATAAGGATATACCATATAATTTTAGTTTTTATATACTTATATATATATGCTAAATCTTTTTATTTAATAAATATACATTTTTAATATCACTCTCTGTAAACTTAGCCTTACAAGTTATTAAAATTGCATATCTTTAAATAAGGATATACCATATACTTTTAGTTTTTTTTATACTTATATATTTAGGCTATATTTTGGTGTGTGTTTTTTTAAAAAAAAAAAAAAAAAATGATACCAATAAATGTGTTTTTCCATTATTTGACTGCTATTGTTACTGTATACATGTCAATTTACTGCCACTAGATGCTATTGAAACTAATCTCACTTTTTTTTACTATTTCTCTCTTTCTTTTTGTCTTTTATTTTGATTTGTCACTGGACCTTTGACTTTATTTTGTTGTAACAAGTGATGATAGAGATTGAAAATGTACTATTTGACTGATTTTATATTTTATTATCATTATTAATAATCGATATAGGCCTAATGTGATAAAAACGGTATACAAACGCTCAAAATCTGCTCACGATCTTCTTATTCCGACTGTGACCGATCGTCCCTGGCCATTTTGTATACTGGCTGGCCAAAGTCCAAATTCAAGAAAATATCGAGCATTAGGTCGGTCAAATGTGAGGTGATATTAGTCATTTCGCGTTTTGGCCGGCCAAATCGCGATTTGGCTGACTTCGGGGTTTGGCCGTTATTAAACATCTCGCAAAACCATTTTTATACATATACAATTGCGAAAGAATTAATATATCTTAAGATATTAATGACCTTCGTTATGTCTTATAAATTTAAGATTACTGTCATTTATTATTTACTGTTGTCATTTCTTTGTTTGTTTGTAATAAATTGTTTAGTCATATAAGTTTTATTTCGAAGCGTACATCCTTTACACAGTCTTCTTTAGTAAGCTTTAAAAATAGTTAACAGTTATTATCTTATAAGTTTATAGACGTTCATTTTAAATAGCAGATTATTACGTTCACTAGGCCCAAAACTCCTGCAGGGCGACAGGGATCCGTCGGTGGCAGGGTTAGAAGCCGCGTAGTGTCAGTTGATTGTTTTTTTGGTTGACAGTCCAATGAACTAACCGCTGGACCAGCCGGCTTCTGGTACTTAAAATGTGACGAATTCATTTCCATAAACAGAACATGTAG
The DNA here is from genome assembly GCA_949126835.1 of Anisus vortex. NCBI lineage: Eukaryota > Metazoa > Mollusca > Gastropoda > Planorbidae > Anisus > Anisus vortex. The sequence continues at coordinate 9,555,007 of OX421498.1, read as the reverse complement.
AAATATGAAATATCCAACAGTATATCTTGTCAAACTTATCTCGTCCAGTACATTTTGCATTTTTTCTACCACAAAATTGAACTGTTTTCACTAACATACGATCCTGCTATACCGTCAATGTACCGTAACTGACCGCTACCGGTTGAATAAATCCATGTATGTTAATCTAAGGAAAAAAGAAAAATAATTATTCACTTAATAAAAACTCGGACTTTTTCAAATGAACCATTTCATGTAAATAAAAAAAACGAGAAGTCAACTGAAATAAACTGTAAAAAAAAGTAATTAAAGGGAGATAATGAGGTAATTCTTAAATATACATTTTATCTCTTCATTATTTCCCCTTACATCATAAATATTTTCCTTGCTAGACTACAGACATTTACTAAACTCATTCTCGTCAGCAGTTACAGAAACATAATTAGTGGGCATAACTTTACAACTCCATCCACAGATTTGGCAACCATCGTGTTCTTTACCAGAGTTTGTGAATGTATTGGAAGCTATTCATCTACGTGGATGTTACTTTGACTATATCTAGTTCAGTAAAGAGTGCATATTCATTAATATTAATATTTTGGTATCTTATAATTAATTTATTATCCAACGCTCCACACGCCAGTTGCCTTTTTTTACCTCGTATATTTTCTAGGTTAGGGATAGGTGACTGTTACATTCTTCTTATTTTTTACCAGTTCAATAATAATTGGTGGATTCAATTTTTAATATAGTTCTCCATCGCGTTTTCATCCATATTGACATGTTCAAACATTTTTTTAAATTCAGTTTCTTTGATGTATGAGGCGTAAATAGTTCAATGAAATAGGTGTTTTCTACTCACGTTATATAATACGTTATATAACATATTTTAATTTCAGCACATCGAATAAATCTTAATAATGCCCTATTTAACAAGTGCATACGTGATACATTAGTGTATACATGAGACAAAAGTAGTACAAAACAACTGAACGCTACAAGGTGGAACTTCAACTCCAACCCTTCTATTCATAAACAAAAAAGAAACGGATGCAATATAATAATTTACCTCAACTTTATATGGTAACTTAAAAGACAGTAAATCTTATTTATTAATGGAATATTCAGCAAAGGTCATGTGTGTAGGATGGACGATGGCAGAAAACCCAGAGATATCTTAGACTCTGAACTAGCCAGAGGAAAGAGGACTGCAGGCCGGCCCCACTTTGTTTTAGGGATGTCTGCAAGAGAGACATGTAAGCCCTAGTGTGAAGTATTAATTTAATGAGAAATATTGAGTGTAAATGTTTGGTGTGAAATAACGGAGTGTTGTGCGGTGCAGATGTGACGGGGGTAGTATAGACGAGAGTGAGATACATAGTGATATACAAGATGTGACGGGGGTAGTGTAGACGAGAGTGAGATATACATAGTGATATACAAGATGTGACGGGGGTAGTGTAGACGAGAGTGAGATATACATAGTGATATACAAGATGTGACGGGGGTAGTGTAGACAAGAGTGAGATATACATAGTGATATACAAGATGTGACGGGGGTAGTGTAGACGAGAGTGAGATATACATAGTGATATACAAGATGTGACGTGGGTAGTGTAGACGAGAGTGAGATATACATAGTGATATACAAGATGTGACGGGGGTAGTATAGACGAGAGTGAGATACACATAGTGATATACAAGATGTGACGGGGGTAGTATAGACGAGAGTGAGATACACATAGTGATATACAAGATGTGACGGGGGTAGTATAGACGAGAGTGAGATACATCGAGTGATATATAAGATGTGACGGGGGTAGTGTAGACGAGAGTGAGATACACATAGTGATATACAAGATGTGACGGGGGTAGTATAGACGAGAGTGAGATACACATAGTGATATACAAGATGTGACGGGGGTAGTATAGACGAGAGTGTGATACACATAGTGATATACAAGATGTGACGGGGGTAGTATAGACGAGAGTGAGATACACATAGTGATATACAAGATGTGACGGGGGTAGTATAGACGAGAGTGAGATACACATAGTGATATACAAGATGTGACGGGGGTAGTATAGACGAGAGTGAGATACACATAGTAATATACAAGATGTGACGTGGGTAGTATAGACGAGAGTGAGATACACATAGTGATATACAAGATGTGACGCTGGTAGTATAGACGAGAGATACACATAGTGATATACAAGATGTGACGGGGGTAGTATAGACGAGAGTGAGATACACATAGTGATATTCAAGATGTGACGGGGGTAGTATAGACGAGAGTGAGATACATCGAGTGATATACAAGATGTGACGGGGGTAGTAAAGACGAGAGTGAGATACACATAGATATATACAAGATGTGACGGGGGTAGTATAGACGAGAGTGAGATACACATAGTGATATACAAGATGTGACGGGGGTAGTATAGACGAGAGTGAGATACATCGAGTGATATACAAGATGTGACGGGGGTAGTATAGACGAGAGTGAGATACACATAGTGATATACAAGATGTGACGGGGGTAGTATAGACGAGAGTGAGATACATCGAGTGATATACAAGATGTGACGGGGGTAGTATAGACGAGAGTGAGATACATCGAGTGATATACAAGATGTGACGGGGGTAGTATAGACGAGAGTGAGATACACATAGTGATATACAAGATGTGACGGGGGTAGTATAGACGAGAGTGAGATACACATAGTGATATACAAGATGTGACGGGGGTAGTATAGACGAGAGTGAGATACACATAGTGATATACAAGATGTGACGGGGGTAGTATAGACGAGAGTGAGATACACATACTGATATACAATATGTGAAGGGGGTAGTATAGACGAGAGTGAGATACACATAGTGATATATAAGATGTGACGGGGGTAGTATAGACGAGAGTGAGATACACATAGTGATATACAAGATGTGACGGGGGTAGTATAGACGAGAGTGAGATACACATAGTGATATACAAGATGTGACGGGGGTAGTATAGACGAGAGTGAGATACACATAGTGATATACAAGAGGCCTATATGTTATTGTAATAATGACATGAAGTAAAGTATAAAAAAAGACAAGAACTTAAGTATGTGTACCTATTATTATTTTCATATTAAAAAAAGTTTAATGTATGAAGTATTCTATAAGTAAATAAATAGATTATGATGTCATTTATTTGAAGATTCACGCTACTAATAATCAACGTGCAAACGTCAACTAATGAATAATAGATAACGCCTCAAGATATAAGTATGAACCATATAAAAGGACCTTAACACTTAGCCATGAACATAAACAGCTGGGAGGAACTTGCCAAGGACAGGTCCAGTTTGAAATGAGCGCTGACCTCCGGACTGGAAGCAGGAGAAAGAATCCTGCAACGGCTCGCTGACGACAAGCGCACCAGAAGGAAGGGAAGAGACCAGCCCACGACCAATTTTGTCTTCTTGTGCCAGACATGCCACAGGGACTGTCACTCGCGTGTGTGTTTGTACAGCCACAACAGAAGCTGCAAGGCCAGGAGCACACATTCCCCCAAGGGCACACCAAATTCCGTCGTCTCACGAGACTAATGGAAGCCAACAACAATGGTCAAAGGGAAATAACTTATGAATTTCTGTATGTTCCGTAATTACATAGTTCCTCTTAATAAATTAAGTTTCTTGGAAATAACATGCATAGCTTCACTAAAAGGCCAAAACAATAATACCCATAATGACAATTAAACTAAAACCAACCTTTTGCATCATTATCTTCAACCGCAGGAGAATAATGGAAGAAATATAAAATACAAATGTAGAAGAAAGAGGCTTAAACAAACAAATAAATAATTTAATAGGAAACAAAGCTCCTGGTGCAGTTAAAATACCAGGAAGACTGTTTCAATTGTAACTAAGTAACATACACTATTTAAACACACTTTAAAGTTCCCTCTAAACCAGGACAAAGTTACCAAAGATTGGAAACTACCGTTTCTAGAAATGAAAGAAAATCTGACCATGGAAACTACATAATAATTTGCATAACATGCATAATACTTAAACAAATAGAAAATATATTATATATAGATATACACGGGAATTTCAAGGCGTTGTCGGGATAAAAATGCATCAATATAATTATTATTAACTTAAAATATTTAGGAAAGTTATTTAAAAAATATATTGTAATCGGGATAAAAATAGGCATGTCTTTTTATTTAACAAAATGTTAGCATTATCCCTGAATAAGCATTATACACCGAATGAAAAAAACACACGTGTATACATAAAATATACTAAAAGCTTCCCACACGCGTAGTTACAAGGGCGATTGTACTAGCTGCTAAAGGACGGACGGATGCCGACGACGACGACGGAGCGGACACACTGCTAATATCTCGCTCACCAAACTTTTTACTTGCAGGGCTATTAGCTGACTAGCTGCCAGTGATTGATTACACGGGGCTAGTTTACTAGCAAGATAATAAACTAGCCGACTATCAGCTAGTAAACTAGGTTATTGTAATTGAACCTTTAGACGAGCGATTTACACGTTATTATTTTGTTTTATATTTTAATAGTTTCTGTCATTGTACATTTTTGGCTTTGTAAATCTAAGAGAACGTCCATTTACAAGTTGTATCTTTAATATACTATATATTATGAAACAAAAACACAATTTAAAGTTTGAGTCGATCGATTGTTTAATAATTTTGTCAGATTTAGACATATGAAAGACAATTATGTTCGTTTCCATGTTACTGGAACTGTCTTTATGAAAATGTGACATCATGTAATTTTTTATGTGACTTATGAAATGGTTTTTAACTGCCTCTTTCTATGTTATCGGATCTACAGTGTGTGGAACATGACAAGAAACTCATGATTTTCTAGTGTAACTAATAGCAATGCAAGGCACACACATACACATGCACTATACATACATATTTATAAAAAATGAAACCATGGATTCTTATTTAATACATATATGTTTTTAATATCACTTTCTGCACAAGTAGCCTAATAATTTATTAAAATTGCATATCTTTAAATAAGCATAATGATAACGATATTGGTGTCTTTACTTTTTTTTGGACAAAAAATCAATAATAAAAATAAAAGTGTTTTTCTATTATTTAAATGCTATTGTTAATGTATACATGTCAATTTACTGCCACTAGATTCTATTAAAACTAACTAATCTCACTCTTTTTTTCTATTTCTCTCTTTCTTTTTTCTATATTTCTGTTTTGTCACTACCAAATAATTTGAGTAAGTTGGCTGTCGATATTGCTTTTCCCAAAAAATAATAATTATTGTGATCGTTTCATTAGTTTGATATTTCTATTGAACATTTACATTTTATTACATTAATTATTTAGTGTCAGTTGTTAAATATTATGTCATTGCAATAAATATATTATAGGAAATCTTTGGTAAAAAAAGATATTTTTTTCGTAGGGACTTCTGCTAGACTAAGCAAGTTCAGCAGATAGATGAACTGATCACTGATTTGATATCTGCATCATAATATATATATTGAGTATTATATTTAGGAGAGAATTCCTTAAACTATCTAACTAGAATACAACATGTATATGCTATTGTTCATTGATCTTCAAAGTGTGTTTTAAATTAGGTGAAAAAACATTGATATAAGTAAACACAAATTTGTTACTTCGTGATTTCAACTTCAAGTGTGCATATGATATGCATGAAAATGTGGTGATAATAATGGAACTAAAAGTTAAAATGTTTAGCTGCCCATAGATCGCTACCATAATTACAATCCAGAATAATATGGGCACTAACAGTGGTAATAACAAAAGCTTTTCCCAACTACACGTAAGGGGTCAATAGATCAGCACGAAGGGCCAGAGTGTGTGTAAGAGAAAGAAGGGAACACGGAAAGTTGGCAGAAAAATGATTTAAAAATGGACGATTGATAATTTCAAAATGGTAACTTACATATAAAAATGTTGTATTATTACATAATTTAATGTGTTTAAATACAAGCGTTTATAAAAACCGATTATTAGTTCCTGGAATAACAATACTTTCAAAAGTTAATTGATTTTAAAAATAAAATTGGCCTTTCTTTAATGGCTGACAAACGTTAACGGTGGGCAAAATGTATAAAATGAGTTAAAAGTTGGAATCGCTAATGTAGATAAGGTATTGCGTTATTAACACTGCAGCTTAAACATTAAAAACTATAAAGGACATACATTTATTGAATCAAGTTATATATTGTCACAGTACCAGGTGACCGATCATTCGATCGGTAATAAAGAGCAGGCGCTTGTACCTTAACATCATGTGTATGTAAAACAACAGTGCATAAATTTTAAAAATACTTCTTTACCAGACCAATAAATTGTATTTTTCTTTTTCTTTTTTCCTACTATGAATAACATAGGCTTTAAATTCTAACAGTCGAAGTAGATTTCTTTTTTGTGCAGTCTAATATCTAGATTTTGCCCAATAACCCCCCCCCCCCCCCAAAAAAAAAAAAAAAAAAAAATAACCGCTTAATCTCATTTTAAACCAAAAAAAAACATGCAGGCTAGAAGTGTCAGTTTTAAATCCAACAGAAATATATGTCATTTATGTCATTAAATCGCCAGGCTACAACGAATATATAAAAGTACTGCGCGTTTGTTTATGTGCAAGTCTAAAAGAGACTCGGGAACTGCCCTTCTACGCTCGCTCCACTGGCTCCCCGTGAAAGCCAGAATTGAGTATAAAGTGGAGCTACTTTGCCATCAGTGCATTTTTAATAACGAGTTTCCGTCCTATCTCAAGGCACTAATCAGACCTTATGTCCCGCAAAGAACACTTCGTTCTGCAAACTCATCGCTTCTGGAAGAGCCCCGTTTCTATCTGACGACCGTTGGCCTTAGAGCCTTCTCAGTATCCGGTCCGAAGGTGTGGAATCAACTTCCCATTTAACTGAGGCGAACAAGCTCTACTGTTACTTTCAAAAATAACTTAAAAACTCATTATTTCAATATTTACCTTCGATAACATTTAACATGCTTTAGAAACTTACTGTCTTATTTATGGGTTGGGTCGGTTAATGCAACATTTATTTGTTTTGTCTTTTTTTTAATCATCAATTTAGCTCTGTCACCTGGCCTAGTGTAATATCCGTATTCTTAGTTGTATGTTAAACGCGCTCTGAGCTTACATTATGTTTGTTGGCAGCGCTATACAAATATTATTATTATTATTATTATTTAAAAGACTGAAAATGAAAAGTTTAAATTTAAAATATCGTGAATTACGTTACAATTTTTAGTTCTTCTACCCCTTCCCCTATTGGTGTACGCTCGTTTGAATCTGTGGCGCCTTCACTGTGGAACGGCTTACCTGAGACACTGAAAAACTCTGTGTCAAAAAAGGCATTCAAGAATAATTTGAAGACTTTTCTTTTCAACTAAATTGATCAAATACACATCCATCAGCAAAAAACTTGTTTGAAACTATTTAAAAATGTTATTGTCGTTTCGTGCCTCCATCGGCCGAAACCTTGTTTAAAACTATTTTAGAGTGTTATTGTCGTTTCGATTTTGTGAGCGCGCTGAGCATGCTTTTATTAGCATGGAGTGAGGCGCTATATAAATGACCAATTAATTAATTAATTAATTAACTTTAACAACTGTCAAACTTTCCTATAACATTATGTCAATTTTTTCAACTCCCTCCCTCAACCCATTCAAGCTAACAATGAGTTACGGCCGGCAAATATGTTTGATAGGAATTAAAAAGGTCTACGAATAAATGTAAATCGGGTAAAAAAAATAGGCATAGTCTAACTGGAGAATCGAACCCGGGTCGCACGCACAGCAGTCCTCTACGTTAACAACTTAGCTAGAGAAGGCACATGTCAGATGTGAAAAGCTATTAGACAGTATATAGGACTAGGCCTAAATAAGTCAGTGACACAATAGGGATCCGTGGGGACACAAACACGATCTTTTTATAGATAGAGATTTTTATTATTATTTTTTAGAGATGTTTTCAATGTATTATTCCAAACATTGTTTGACAAAAAAGTAAAAAAATATAGTTTGGTGTTAACATTATCTAATATCCTCCATTTGTGTTACTATTTAAAATAAACTATCGCGGCAAAATATAATATTGATTAATTAAAACAATGGTATGATAAACATTTTTTTTTTTTTTAGCATTAAACTTAAATACTAAATAATTAACGGTGAAATTAGGTTATTCATTTAAAAGACTGCAAATGAAAAGATTATAATATATATAGGTTACGTTAGATGATGTGTTTAATTCCTTTCCCCCTCCCCCCGCCCCTCAATAAAACTAACAGTATATTACACTTCTGACTATTGTTATAAGGAAAATACGAATATACTGAATTTACATCTTTTCTAGTTTACCAGATTTCGAATTGACAATGTTAACATATTCTAATATATCTTACTTTGGTAGGCCTTTATAAGCAAATCATACAAATTTTTAATGAAACATTCATTGCATTTTTAAAAAAGTGGATACTAATACAGTGTTTATTATTTACAGTGTAGAGTATACTGCTACATTGTATGCTATATACAGCGTAGTGTATACTGCTACAGTGAACACTATATACAGTGTAGTGTAATCTGCTACAGTGTACACTATATACAGCTATTCATTGTTTAAACACAAACAAGTTTTAGAGGTGTTTTTTTTTCAAAAAATGTCAGATAAAAGAAAGTTAAAAATATACCTTTAGTTTGATGAAACTTAATCTAATTCTGTTATTTTTTAAACGGCAAACTATTATCTGACTATTAGATAATTCGTAAATATGTATTTGTTTTTCTTTTTTTTTTAAATTTAATTTAAAATATATTGAAGTTTAATCTAAAATATATTGAAGACGTTCTAATCTAAATAAGCCGCGAGGGCCGCATACTATCATTTGTCCGCCCGCGCGTTACCCACTGGCTGTAGGTTGGACACCCCTGCATTACATAAACTACACTTGGTCTTGCTTTAAATTATTTCTATCATCGGTGCGCAACAGTAGTTTAAACAAGAAATTAAACTTCTTCTGCTGTAGTAAGCCTACGGGTATTCCCGAAACGTCATAACTGCGACGCAACAAAACACCGCTCTTGAAAGCAGCACTACATGTGGGTCGAGCAATGGCATGTTTTCACGGCCAAATTCAATTATCTACGATAAATCTAAAGCGTATTTTTGTCTAACGTTCATTTTCGATTTTTATTTGTGTGGCCGAAAAGGTGTAGATTTTTTTTTAGGTGAAACAAGTCGTGCATTAAAACATGAAGATAATCGTTAGAGCGCTTTTGAAGAAAATTTCCAGATATATATATATATATATATATATATATATACATACAATTTTAACTCGTATTATAGTATAGGATATTGGTAGCTCCAAATACTGGAACACACATTACTTATTCTTTCTCTCTCTCTCTACGCAAGATTTGTGGGCGGGACTAAGTTTTTCCATTTCCTTGACTTTTAGTAACGAATGCTAAAGATTCTGAGTAATTTTGGGATTTCACGCTTATGCCTACCTCAAATTCTCAAAATGGCTAGGAATAGTTTATTATTTCTCGAGCAAGAGAGTTCCTATCATTTGTATATTGAGTTTTGTAATGATACCATTATTTTCACGCCTCCTAGTAATAGGTCTGTTCCCCGCACTACTCCGCAAGTATTTAATGATTCGCGTTGTTTTTGAAAGCAGTCAGTTTCTGCAGAGTTTTTGCAGAGAGTTAGTTTTGTAGATACTTTTCTTTGAGCTTGTTGTGGTCGCTTATGCTGGCACTATTCTATTATTGCTGTAAATACTACGTCTATTGTATATACTTTACCAACATAATTAAATTATCAACAACATTTACTCTGAAGCTTCCTCGTCAAGTTACTATTCTATTTTGTTGTTTATAATACTATGATATATTTATTTACAACTACAACGTCAAGGAAAGGAACTGTTAGAACGCAAATCTTGAGTTTGTGTTCAGGACCATAAAGAGAGATCGTGTAATACTGAAATATAAATAATGATAACCAAAGTCTACCCTATGACTAACGATAATTATCAATGATATCTACACGGCTCTGACCACAAGGGGATTGTCGACGTAACAATATGGGGAAACCATAGGGGTTAATTTTTTGTTTAATGTGTTTTTATTATTAACCCATATCTTGCTGGCGTCCTTATTTAAGGACACTTCGTAAAATGCGATTTAAGACATAAAATAACGTTAATAGTTTGCAATTTTTTCATTGAATGTATAGAATATATAATGATCTATCTAATTATTATCTTCATTTGTCTGCTTTTAAATTTGTTTGCGCTCGAATCAAATTTATGTCGGGAGTTTGATAAAATTGCGGAAAAAATGTCAAATCTGAAAAATTTATACTTTTTTTGAATGAAAATGATAAAAATTGACTTGTGCCTTAACATAACTTTGTTAATTAATGTTCTTAGAAGGCATAAACATAGATATTTAGTTTAAAACAATTATAATAAATATACAGAGGTGTTTAAACCAACTGTTCTTTTTTAAAGACGCCAGCAAGACATGATACCGTGACCTACCGTGACCTTAAATTAAGTTCTGTTAGTGGTTTCTTTGTTAAAACATAGAACAATGTTCTTTTTATTTGATTTTTTTGGAATAAATTGTGGAGTATTTAACATCGAACATTTTTTTTTTTAATATTTTTTTTTTATTATCGCTTGATAGTTATATTAGATCTATGTATTTGTTTTAAGTAACCGTAGCCAACTAATATTAATTTGTTATATTTTATGTACTACATACCACCACTTGACTTGACTTTTTTTGTTCTTAAAAGTTCTTCTTCTTTTTAATTTTGTTTCATTCATTTACATGTATATATGTATTTGACTACTTCTTATTCTGATCTTAGTGCTCATGTTCTTATTTGTTTGCACATTAATATATTATCTTCTATTGTTTAGAAAATTTCTCAAACTTATGGTATTTTATTTTCTAAAGAAAATAATTCTATATGTAATTTATTTTCTAGGAATTGTACTAAGCGCTTATGGGGGAAGGTGTTAAGAATACGTTGTTTTTTTTCCCAAAGTTGGAAGAGTACGTCGTGATATCGTTGTCACACCATGCTTGGAGATTCACGTTTTCTATTAATCTAACAAGTAATCACGATCCCAACATCTCCGTGAAGTTGTTTCACGTAGGTTCAAATAACCAGTAGAAACCAAAAATTTTAAGACCTCGTGGTTTTGAGACAATGCTTGGGCAGGCTCGTCATAAGAGTCGTACTGACCGTCATCTATTGTATCACTGTCATTGTGTTTTTTTTATGATTTACTAGTGCAAAGTACTTTACAGGTTAGGATTAAACATTGTATTTGTATGTTGCTCAAGGGTTTAGGAATTATTTTAGCTGAAAGTTAGGTTGTTATTAAAAGGTGTTCCATAAGTGCTAAAAAAAAGAGGATATATTCCCTAGATCATTACGAACCTTATGTGCTCCGGCACGTAACACCTTGCAAGATTAGACGAGTAGAGTCCTCTAGACTGAGTCGGTGATGCCAAATATATCACAAAAATCGACCTCATATCGCGTTATTTTTAATTACTACTCTCTCGAAAAGCTCAAGAAATGGCATTCTATGCCACCCCACTTGGTTTATTTAAGTACAAGGTAAGGCACTTCGGCAAGAAAATCGCACCATTGACGTTTAAACGTTTGATAAACTCTATTATTAGTGACATTCCATGCTGTGATGCATATCTAAACGACATAGTGAAATATTGCCAGAATTGTGTCACCTTTGCCCAACAACTAAGTCAGTTATTCTTTAGTTAGCTAAAGCAAACCTCACTATAAACTTAGCTAAAAGTAGTTTTGGACAGGCTACAGTTGAGTATCTAGGTCACATTGTTGGTAGTTGTTGCATTAACCCTTGGATGTAAGAATTTCTGCAATACAATAAATTCCTATCCCTTTTTTGTAGAAAACAAATTCGCAATATCTTGGGCGTGGTAGTATCTTCTAGAAAGTTGTTCCCTATTTATAATTCTGTTGCATATCATTTAACGGAGTTATTGAAGAAACACTTTCCGTTTAAGTGGACCGAAAACTGCACTGCGTCGTTTGACAAGCTGAAAAGCCTCTTTTGCAACCCACCTGTACTAATTACTCCCAAGTTCACAGAATTATTTTGTATTGCCACGGACGTCGGTACTGGGTCAGTGTTATTTTTGATCGACCAAAACAGTGTAGAGCATCCAATCGCCTTTCGTTAAAAAAAATGTTTAGCCGTTTTGAAAAGCATTTTAAAACATTTAAATTGAAAAAGAGATGGTTGCAATCATTATTACTCTAAAACAGTTTGACTATCACGACATTGTCATTTATACAGATCAAAACCCCATTAAATGCGTGGCAATGTTAAAAACTAACCAGGGCCAGATTTAGACTTGATGGGGCCCTAAGCTATTTGAGATATGGGGCTCTTTATAAGCTTTTAAGTCAGTGTCAAATATGATCTTCGGATACCTAGAGGGTTACACTGAAATACAATTAAGAAGTAGGGTATAGACCTATAGATAGTGAAAAAATAAACCTTTAATGCAATCGTAGGAGCGTAGAAGTCATTCATGACAGTCTTATTGTACTCGTACGGAAAAAAACAACAACCAATAAGCTCTAAAAATAGAGCCATCTTATTATAGTATTTGAATAAATCTTTATTTTAAAATCATTTTTTTTCATAGCTAACTTAAACATGCAAACTCGGGTAAAAAGAAACAGAAGTTCTTTTAAAATGCATAATTTACAAAGGGTTATTATCTAATCTCTTGACACATGATATAAGGATTTAGGAATTATATTAAACTAAAATATTTTCTTTCTTGCCTTTGCCAAAGCAAAGTCACTGATGACATCATCAAACGATAAACTGCATAGTTTGTCACTTTCTATGCACATGAGACTGAGGCAACATAATTTATCTTGAGTCATTGTTGTTCTAAATTCATTTTTTAACCTCTTCAGCTGAGAAAATGATCTTTCTCCAGAGCAATTAGCAACCATCATACCAAGAAAATAATCTCAAAATCGCTTCTACATTAGGGAATGCTGAATAGACACGATCGTTAAATATTACCCTACACAGATCCTGATGTGTCAGACTGAACCATAGGCTTGACTATGTCTAACATATTGATGAAAATGCTTGATTTATCCTTCAAGATCCATGTGCACATCTTTAGGATATGTTTGACATAAGGCACTACTTCCTTCACGGATTTCTTCTTCTGTAGCTTATAATTTTTATAAGAATGAAAATGTTTTTGCTTCATCATTGTAAACTGTGTCAGACGTAATGTCTATCAAATCATGTTTTTCATTATAGATGTTTGCATTATAATTTCAAGTAAAAGTAACAACATGTTATAATTATTTAATGGATTCACGTCGCTTTTGAGAAAACCTTTTAATAGGCGACTTTATACACTCTATAAATTAAATAATACAGATTGAAAAGGACAAGTTAGGCATATAAATGATTACTTTTAAATACCGGGTACCATAAACTTGACAGCAACAATATAAAAAAAACAACTAAATACCCAAAAAACCTACTCAATACTGTTTTATTGATACAATAAGCAAGAATATAAATTAAATACCGACAAAAAATATTTGTCACTTTAGTTTTCATTGTATTGAAATATTAGTATACGATTTTTTTTTATTATGTATTCTGCTATTGTTTGTTGTTTGTTTTTTTGTTTGTTTTTTTAAAAAGTAGGCCTATATTATTGTTAATTTAATATTATTAATAACAAGTCAAAATAACACAACTGTTCGCTACATTTTAATAACCAGAAGCTTGACATCAACAATTATTATGCATATGCCGGGGTCAGGGCGATCAGAAACAATTAAAACGAACTAAAACTAAACACCCTATAAGAAACGTTGAGAACGTGAGACTCCAGTTTTTGTAAAATTTGTCTTTTTTTTATTTCTCTATTACTATCACTAGAATATATATATTATTAGTTTGTGTTAAAGTGCTAAAAATATGAAGTAAGCAAACTTTGCTATTTTGCTGATTTTGTAATACTTTAAAAAGAAATTGTTATGAGAGAGTGCACGTATGCTCCATATAATAATAAATTAAAACACGATCAATAAAGGTTAAATAAAGAATCAAAAGAATACTAGAACATAAAAAAAAAACCTAACATTTCTGCTTCCTGCACATTATATTACTCACACCCATTTTATTATTCGCTTCATTGTTGTTGTTTTTTTCTTTTTTGACTTTCAATTATAAAGTAGTGAAAATGTTATGTATTCAGAGCTTGGTTTATTTATAAGTATAGACATATCTCGTTACACGTGCTTGCTATTTTCTTATATCTGGGATTCAATAGTTACTTGGAGAAATTCAAAAGTAAACAATAAAGACGAATTATTCTCTAATGGTCAAAAATACAATTGACACTGAAATGAAAAAAACAAACACTTATGACATGAGTTTTTCATTGGCTGAATACAATTGGCGCTCTTTATTTTAGATCATAAGTAAATCTTATTAATCAATATTTTTTATACCTTAATGTAAGAAATATGCTACATTAACTGCGGAGTCTTTACATGAGAGCAGTTCCATTGTTGAAAACGTTTCATACTGATTGTTTCTGTTTCTGATTCAATTAGGTTAAATGCAATATCATGGGTTTTGACTTAAGCTCGGGGGCCATAGGGAAGACTTACTTTTAGAAGGGCGCCGTGAGAGGAACATTTTGTGAACCACTTAAGACGGACCATTATTTCATAAGGAGAAAAGGAAGGGGTGGGGAGGATCAGTTAATGTATTTAATATTTCAATAGTCTTATGCAATGTTTGAGTTCAAAGCTCTTTGCTTTAAGTTGATTGATTTAGATATGACAGATTCAGACTTGAACACAATAGTTATTATAATATAAAACATAACAACATTTTTTCAATATAATAGACTTAATATACCGATCCTTTTTGAAGGAGGCGGGGAGGGGAAAAGAGAGAGAGAGAGGGGTAGGGTTAATGGAGCAGTTACCGATATGTTATTATTGGGCAAGTTTTCTCATAACAACTATGTTTACCTGGCAGTCTTGCAAATGTGCGTCGCCAGCGGCGACAAGTTACGTGCGAAGCGGCGGCGTTAATAAAAAGAGCTCAGCAGACTGCAGTTGCACAGACACTAGACTTTTTCGGTCGTTGTCATCAGCTGTCAGGATTTCAATATCACAGTGTCTCCTAGAAGTCAAATAGGTCTACAGAATATCTGGAAGAATGTCTTCAAACATTTTGGTTATATTTTGTTTACTTTTTACAGGTAAGCATTATTTGTTTAGCGTACACTTCATACATTCTCAATTTCATTAAATCGTCTATTTTACTTAAAGTAATACACATACTATCTAGTCGTTAAAAATGTCTTACTAAATAGAATTTAAATCCAAATTTCAAATTGTTTTATGGCCTATTTTTATTTAGCATTTACAGAATAGTCGCTCATATATGTTAATAAGGAAAACGCTTCAAAAATAAAATATACACTGTTTAAGTGATTCATAATTGTACGTGATAATAGTCAAATGAAAACTGTTTTGTTTATATAAATTTACAAAACAAGTTGCATTAATCAAATTCACCACTCTAAGATTTAATAGTTGCACACATTTTTGGAGATGACCCAACGTGAAGAACGTTTTGGCGCCTCCGTTTTGGCGCGACCGTTTTGGCGCGAAGAAATAAAAACATATCACATCATTTAATAAAAAATAGTTAATAACTTCATTTCAGAAAAACAATAATTTTTGGTATATTAAATTAAAAAAAATGTATCCATTTTAAGATTTTGATACAATTGTATTCCATCTTAGGAATCACTGCACAGTAACACTTGAATAAATATTGAAACGCTAACAGTAATAAGATACGATAAGATAAGATTGCTTTATTGATCCAAATGAATGGAAAATGGACTTGATTACATAAATTCCGTCTTTCAGCATATCTAAAACAATATTAAATAACCATTTGTACTCAAACACAATAGACATTCACGCATACTATCATACCATTTATCATACAAGAAAAAAAGTAGGCCTATTATTTAGGAGTCAGCTATTGAGCCATTGTATTTCCTGGCTGACTGATGATTCTTTTGAAAGAGTCTCACTGACAGTGGAACAAAAGAGTTCCTAAATCTCTCTGTTATTGCCCTTATTGAAAGAAGCCGACCACTTCGACTAGATATTATGTAATCCAATGAATATTAAAATCACTAAATGTGTGCTTGGCAAATCACAATATATATTTATTGAAATGAGGACTAAACCTTTCTTAGTGACTTATATACAGGTCTCTCAACAAAAACTGCTTATTTGCCGCTAACAATCTTGATAACGTCAACCAAATAATTATCTCTGATATGTACGCACGATGTTGACAGGACGCTATGACCACTCCTCATTGACCATTCCAAATCAAAACAAGTTTATTTTTAACTTTTTACTACCCACGCGGTATTCTAAAACATCCATTGCTATCATCAATTCTCTGAAAATTTTGCCAACAATTTACTCTGGTTATATTTACTCTCAACTATTTTACAACAGTCATGTTATTTGAAAGGTGTGTCTACTGAGTTACTTCATGAACATTTGTAGTTATTAGAATTTTATTTAAAAACTATCACGCGTAATTTTGACATATTGGCCTAACTTTCTCGGTGCCGAGCAAAAAACAAGAACAAACAACTTCCCTATTAAAATACATATATATATAAATAGATAAATAGATATATAACCATTTTATGCCGATAAATAGATACATAATTCTTTATGCATATATACAAAAACAAAGTTTGTAAAGTTTATTTATTATTAGTTTCATTATTATACAACAAAAAAAAATAAAGTTTTCCTAAATTATTTCCTTGCGCCAAAACTTTCCGCGCCAAAACGGCTGGCACCACAACGTCCCGCGCAAAAACGGCTGCGCCAATACTGTCGCTTCAAAACGGCAGCGCCAAAACGTCACGTACCGGATCCAACGATGTGCAGCACGTCGTATCCTACGGGACTACGACCTCAAAACAAGTGCCTCTGATTTCGTGGCCAAACTCAATCTTGAACCCCCACAACACCGCCGAGCGGTATACAAAGTAACCTTGATGTACAAGATCATGAATGGCCACGTGGACATGTCCACACATTCTGGTCCCACACAACAAGTGTCTCGCTCAACATGAGGTCATCAGCTCAAACGGCGTGTTCCATACTCACGCACCGACGTTTACGAATTAATATTATTTTTTTGGTCCGGTATATATGTGTTGCTAATCACAGAAGCTGGATGGATGTATTAATCTGGATAACACCTTGTAAAATC
Organism: Anisus vortex; assembly: GCA_949126835.1. Lineage (NCBI taxonomy): Eukaryota > Metazoa > Mollusca > Gastropoda > Planorbidae > Anisus > Anisus vortex. The sequence goes on along the minus strand of OX421498.1, from coordinate 9,537,561 downwards.
ATGAAAGTAAAAAAGTTATAATTCACTAAAGAACAGCAAAATGGTTTCAGATAGCTTTATATTTAAAACTAGAAGGTCCACAAAGTGGCCTCTAGCAAGTACTATCAAAATTTTACAAAAGGATAGGAAAAATAGTTTCTAGTAATTATGGTACTGTAAAATCCAAAATGTGTTCAGGAAACAATCCTTTATAAAGACAAAAAATGTGTCATTTCACTTATTCTTTTTATCTCTCTCGCTCTCTCTCTCTCTTACGCTCTCTCTCTCTCTCTCTCTCTCTCTCTCTCTCTCTCTCTCTCTCTGTATATATATATATATATATTATTACATACGACGCGTACCTGCAGTTTTTATTCGTTGGAAACGAGTCTATGATTTAAATAAACTTGACGTGATGTCGATTTACTTTAGATTTTAGATAATATAGATATGTCCAGGTGATATATACATGCTGTACAAAAAAATAAATTCAGTTTCTATCCCATATATTTGCCAGAATGTATCCTAGCAGTTAGCTCATTAAGTTGTAAAGAAGATACTGTATAAATAATATAATATGTTTTTTCACTCAATCCCGTATATGTGTTAAATTGGATGAGCGTAGGACGCAATATTCTATTTTATAGAAGTAGCGTCTGTAATATATAAGAGAAGATAAATAAACATGTAGAAAATGGACATTTACATTTGAACATGATAAAACAACAGTCTATTTTTTCAACTTGTAAAGCAAAGAAGAACTTTATTTAATTGAAGTATCTATAGTCTAGTTTAGATACAGTGCAGAAATAAAAATAAATGGACATATAATTGCGACATGTAGACAGTGCCTTTACAAGCTTATGTGACGCCTCAGGGCAAAAGTCTTAGCACCGCCCGCTGTCATTATATAACTGCTTGTGTAGTGCTATATTTGCTACATTTAGACTACATTTGCCGCCTCCCTGTAAGTGTCACCCCAGGCATATGCCCCCCTCTGTCCCACCCTATGTGAGGGCACTGCATGTAGATCTAATATAAAATGCACAATTTACACATTCAGAATGCTAATTTTAAAACATACTTGTCTAGATGTCTAGGTGTGTCTAACTTAACATTGAATGATTTATGACTGGGCTGAAGTTTCCTCGAGGTTATTTTTTTTTTATTTATTTATTAAGGGTCCTTCCTTAACACATAGTTAAAGGGTCGTTCCTGTAATGTTGTGACAGGGGATGGCGTGGCCAACAATGAACAATGTTTTATTAGGTGCAGGATGTCGCAAGCCCAATCTGAGCGTGGACGGCTACGTGTAATGGTACTACCCCTAAGGTCACTACACACGCACAGCACTATTGACTTGTTAGTCTAAGGGCGTGATAGCCTAGTTACTCTTCAGCACTATTGAATTCGCTGCCCGATATTTATATTTGACGGACAGCAGCTTTTTATCTATATTGTTACGTCCACAATCCCCTTGTGGCCAGAGCCGTGTAGATATCATTGATAATTCTCGTTGGTCCTAGGGTAGACTTTAGTTATTATTATTTATGTTTCAGTATTACACGAACGCTCCTTGTAGTCCTGGGCACAAACTCAGCATTTGCGTTCTAACAATTCCTTTACTTGACGTTAGAGTAGTAAATATATATTATAGTATTGTAAACAACACAATAGAATAGTAACTTGAAGAGGAAGCTTCAGTGTAAATGTTGTTGATAATTTAATTCAGGTGATATGTTCCAATATATACAATATGAAGATTATGTACAGTTATAATAAAATAGTGCAAACACAAGCGTCCTCAAAAGAAATTATCTCGAAACTCACTGCCTTTCAGACAAACAAATCATTAAATACTATTAAAGTGGTGCGAGGGACAGACCTATTACTAGGAGGGGTGAAAATAATGGTATCATTAGAAAACTCATAAAAAAAAGATAGGAACTACCCTATGTAGAAATAATAAACCATTCCTAGCCATTCTGATAATTTGAGGTCAGCTGAAACACGGAATCCCAACATTACCTAGAATCTCTCGCCTTCGTTACTAAAAGTCGAGGAAAATGAAAAACTAAGCCCCGCCCACAAAATCTTGTGTAGGGAGAAAAAAAGGGGGGAATAAGCATTGTGTGTTCAAATACTTGGAACGACCAGTATATGACAATATCATCTAGAATACAAACTTGCACACCAGGAAAACACTTTAGAAAACAATGTTTATTGAGGCTGATGATTCAGTGTATTTGCACAAACAATTTACTTTTATTGATATTATTATGGCTAAATGCTCAACACACAAAGTATCTTGTCCAAAATTGTAACTACTCACAGAGACATGTGGCGGAACACTAATAATGGTCTCATAACGATTATGACTCAGTGTCGAACATGAAAGAACATCCACTAATAGCGGAGAATCTTAACATCTAACAATAGAAGGTTAATCATGTAAGTCCACTTACCAAATGTCCAAGTCCTAAATAGTAGAAAAATTGTCCCACATAAACAGCAAATGAAATAATCCAGTATCTAAGTGGCGTTGAAGCGATTTGACAACTTGGTAATTCTATCGAGACGTGCACAGTCGTCAGTCTCGTGTCGGACCAGTTATAGACTGAGGTAGACTATTGTCGAAAAGTTAGACTGGATAGACTTAGTTCGACTAAACTGACTCATACGTTCTCAACCTTTTTCGGATCACCGCCCCCTTTAACATTTTTTTTTCCGCTAACCGCCCCCCCCTTCAACTTTCTTTTAGCGCCCACTCCCCCCCCCTCCCGCCCATCTGGACTATAGTTTCCGCAATTTTTTTAGGGGAACTATACTTTTTGTGTGATTAGTTATCTTTAAAAATAAACTGAAAAGAAAACATATTGTAAGAATAAATAGATCCAAAAATTTGCCTTTAACAAAAGGTTTAAATAAATCAATATTAATGTGAATCGTTTGCCTGGTGTGTTGCTAGCAATTTGTCTTTTTTTGTTTCAATTTTTGTTGCAAAAGCCTTAGGTCTACAAATCAGTAATATTTTTTGTATTACAAAACAGAACTTGTTCGGCATCACTATTGAACTATTTAGTTAAAGAGAGATATTTAGCCCGTTTTATTCTAGGTAATATTTTTTTTTCTTTTATAAAAAATAAATGGATTACAATTTATAACTTTAAAATGATCAAACTGTAAAATGTATTTGAAAATTATATACAAATTATATGAGTAAAGAATTTACAGGTATATTTTCAAGCATTACCATAACTACCCAGTTTGTATGATGACTACTTATCTATACTGTTTAGCAATAGTGTGGTATCGATAGCAATAAGCCAAAACACATTAAGGACATCAATATTAGCAGATGTTAGGGCGACAGTCCCTACTTCATCGACAAGTCATTGCGATTCCTATTTCTTATTTATATAATAATATGTAGGCATACTGTTTGGGGATATCATATATTTAGCAGCACTTGCGTTTACATCATATTTCATCAAAAAAAAAATCGATTCAAATAGCTCAGGGGTTAAAATATATTAGGTACGTTTGTACCGCCCACTTGCCCTTCACCCCCCCCCATCGACCCGGGAATGTCAGCGCCCCCTTAAACCTCTCAACGCCCTCCGGGGGGCGATATCGCCCCCGTTGAGAACCTATGGACTAAACGAAAAAGATAATCGTTAGACTTAAAGCTGCTGTCAGAAGAGGCGGGAATAAGGAAGAAGGTCTAGACCACTTGAACATTAAAATCCAAGTCCAGTGCTGACGTCAGCGGTCAGGTGGTTGGGACGAAATTGTGTCAGAACACGTGTCATAGGAGGAAAGGGGTGAGAATGAGCGTCTTTCGGGGTGTGGCCTCTGGTCGATACGGTCAGTCGGGGGAACAAAAGGCTGTACAGCATGTTAACACATTGGCTAATTCTCCATTGTTCCAACATATCATAAGCACGCTCGGTGAGGTCTATGTTTACACTAGCTCACAATAGTGATAATGAGATGACCGCGGCCTTCCCAGGTGGCTTATTGAGAAGGGAGAGCAGAAAGGCTTTTATATCAACACGGCAATGCAATGGGCATGCCGCCTCCCCCCACCATTCAAAAAGGGGTGGGTGGAGGAGAAACCAGCCATGTATGACCATCTAAGGGAAGTTAACAGAGCGCCTATACTACTAAGGTAGCACACCATTTAATTAACGAATTGTGTACGTATTTATTTATATATATATATATACATATATACAGAGCCGGTCTTAACGATTGCGAGGCCCTATGCGAAACCAATTGCGCGGGGCCCAGTCTGAATAGGGATAAGAATAATAAGTGAAAATAAAGATTTTTTTTAAAGAAAATGGATTCGTCTTTGCATTCTATTAATTCTTTACTAATTTCAAAATCAAAATCAAACTAACATTACTTAACGAGCTCTGCGTGTAGCGAACTCAAACATGATATCATGAAAAAAAAAAATGTTCTGCATAGATAACGTTCAATATATATATATATATACTAGTGGTTATGCCCGTCAAAATGACGGAGAAAAGAATGACTACAATGTGTTTTGTTAAGAGAGAGAGACAAAAGATAACATTACAATAAAAACTGGAATGAGAACGTTTATTTTCGGTATTTAGTTTTTGTTCTTTTTAATTGCTTCTGGTGGCCCTGACCCTGGCATATGCATAAGAATTGTCGCTATTGTCAAAATTTGTTTTTTTTATATATATAACGCTCAATATATATATACATAATATATATACATAGGGGAGAGGTGGGTAATTTGTACTGCTGGATAATTCGTACCTATGCCGTTTAACATACTTTGACTGGTTGTAAATAAGATTTAAGCTCCTCAACCAATGCCGGCAAATTAATTAGGACTTCCATAGAAGAATGGCGGACATTGTCAGGGATGAAAAGCTGTAAGCACGATTTATATATTTTACACTAGTTGATGTTATTTTGACCATTGCCTTTATTCGTACTATGTAGGTCTGGTAAAAGCTAAAAGGGTTTCTAACCCAAAGGACAGTTGCAACTTGTTACGGGAAAGCGGTACTCGGAAGCGCGTCCTGGAGCAAGGATTGCCCCAGGGCTCAGCACTGTCCTGTACACTGTTTCTAGCTTTCATCAACGACCTGCCGAATTATCTTGGAAGCTCGTCGCTGCTTTTCGCGGACGATCTTATGGTATGGTCGACCGGGATGGAAGCGCCTGCTCTACAGCGGAACCTCCAGCAGGATTTGAACGCAGTAGCCTGTTACGCCAAGCTTTGGGGTATGGAAGTAAATTGCCTAGAAATAGTTTATTCGCTCTTTACCCTTGTAATCGATATCCTCAAAGAGCCGATCGAGCTGAACATTGATGGCCGCGCTCTGGCATGCGACCAGAAGCCGGTCTATCTCGGAGTGACACTGGACCGAAAGCTAAAGATGTATGACCATGTGAGGTTAGTCCAAGAGAAAGCTTCTTCTAAGCTGAACATTGTCAAGAGACTGGCCAGTACTGGCTGGGGTGCAAAGGCGAGTGTGTTGAGAAATCTTTACCTAGGAGCGGTAAGATCTCAGATCGATTATAGCCTCCCGGTGCAAGTCTATGCGTCTGATACTGCATTGAAGACGTTTGACTCTGTACAAAGTCAAGCCCTCAGACTAATATTATGTGGAACGTTCCAAACCGCCCCAACATCGGCTGTTGAAATCATGGCAAATGTGCCGCCTCTGAATGGGAGAAGGAAAAGGGCCGTTATTACTGCATAGGAGCGGTACAAACGGTTGGAGGAAAGTTCGCCCTTCAGGAAGCTCGTAGACTCCTGGGTGGGTAGAGCACGGATCTCAATGCAGTCCTTCATGCACCATGCATTGAAGCACAGCGCAGAGATCGGACTCCCGGTCGACCGCATTCCCCTGTGGACGGGAATGGAACCACCTCATCACCTATCTCTCAACATACCAGAGATACGGACGAACCTGATGAAAACAGTCGGACCCAGCGCTTGCCTGACTGAGAGGCGCGCAGCTGCTCTAAGGACCGTACGGGCATACTCGGGATACGTTGAGGCATACACTGATGGGAGCGCGATCAGTGGGACCGAAGCGCGTTGTGGGTATGGTTCTCTTGTGTCTTACCCAAAGGCAGATGAAAAACGGGTTGAGCTAAGTGGGCCGTGTGGAGCATTTTGCATCTTTGATGCGGAGATGGAAGCCATCAGAATTGCTGCTGTGGCTATTGGGAAAACGTTCAAATAAACACCCGCTGCTCGTGCTGATGTGGTTATCTTCACTGATGCGCTTTCAGTACTCCAAGCCATTGACGGCCTGGGAACATGGCCCGATCTGCTTGTCCGACTGTTGGCTGCTATTTCCGATCTGATCCTCAGTTACGAGGTTAAGGTCATTTTGCAGTGGATTCCAGGTCATGCAGGAGTCGCTGGTAATGAGATAGTGGATGCCTTGGCCAAGAAGGGATCCCTGGTACCAACTCCGGAGGGTCCGTCCACCTTTGCGAGTGCCCGCAGATCAATACGTGAGTGGGAGTCAAGACAATGGGGCAAGAATTGGGACGAATCTGACAAGGGTCGAGGTGTGTGGCAGCAACTAAAACGGCTAAATCGAGCTGATCCGTGGTGGAAGCTCCAAAGGAGAGAACGGGCTACGATAGCCCAGTTCCGTACAGGGCACTTCGATGAAGTGAGGTTTAAAGTCTGGTAAAACATAGGTTGTTTATACTTGTTATGTGTGCTGGCTATCCAGTCTTCCTAATTAATTAGAATAATTTGATATATTATTTTGTAATGCCAACAAAAACATAGAAGTAGAAAACCATGTTTAATCTGAGTCGCCTAAATCGTTTCACACTATTGAATTGATTATATAAGAACTCTTACTAAAATATATTTATAATTTCGGAGTTTCTGGAACGGTAAAGTTACTTCTGTGCCCACGAGCCCATAAATCTGTGAAAGTGTGTAAACCACCGATACGCTTCCTTAAGAGTACACATGGAGAACAGCTGGTGTTGCGCGTCTGAGGATCATTGCATTGCTGAGAGGCTCCAAGACTCGGTGGATAGGAAGCAGTGAGTGCCTTATCGATGTACAGAGGGGTGGCTAGTTTTGGACAGGTTATTGATGTTCCCTTTCCCACTTGTTCCACCCCTTAACATAGAACATAAAAGCTGACATTTCGAGTCACAATGTTAGGAACTGGTCAGTTCTTAGCTTTTATTTTAACCTGTTTATAATATTTTCGAATTTTAACGTTCAGCTACATACACGTATTTCACAATCTCACAGTCGATTTTTACATGTTCTTTTCATAAATTAGACAAATGCATGGTCAAATGGTTTTTATCTTATTAAAAGACGGCATCTGTGGTATAAATGAAGGTTCAAAGATGTATGGGATATCCAAACCCATTTTAACACGTCATCTTCTGGGCCAAAGATGGAGTAAAGTTTAGGGGAAATCAACAAGTCTGCCACCTGAAGTCAAAGGAGATTTTGTCAAGCACATAGATCTACAAATGCTTGAGGAAATGATGTTTGGAATCACAAGGAAGGACCTGTTGTAATTAGCGTGTCAGTTAGCTGAGGCTAATAATTTGCTACATGCTTTGAGCAAAACCAAAAGAAAGGCGGGTAAGGATTGGTATAATGCATTTATGAAGCGCCACGCAAATTTAAGTTAACGCCTGTATTGCAAGAGCTTCTGGCTTTAAAAGAACAGATGTAAAATGTTTTTATGAACAGTTTCAGAATATCTTGGACCTACATTCCTTTCAGGCTAATGAAATTTACAATATGGACGAGACAAACAAGACATAGAGTAATAACAACTCTTGACATCTCTGTTTTTAAGCCTTTCAAACATATTATCAAGGTTGGCTCGTCCATGTAGGTAACCTAGGCGACCGCCTAGGGCGCACAATTTGTTCGGGGGGAGGGGCTAAAAATTGAGAAATTTATTTGGGGGGTTAAAAATATAAACTAAATTAAAATTGTGTACTTTTGCGCGCTACTAGCATAGGCAGATGAATTTCTAGGAAATGATAAGCGAAATGTATTTTATATAGTTGTCTTAGAAAATAGGAAAGTATGCCCTAACACTACTCATTTTCTCCCCGCCGAAGGCACTTTAATGAGGGCTCAGAATTTGTTTTCGCTTAGGGCGTTAACAAACCTAGAGGTGCTCCTGCATATTATGAGCAAGAGGTTGAGAAATGGTTTCGACTTATCCCTGGCAGAGAAATAACCATCTTTCAATTGTGCAGCCTCATGGGTTTAGCCTTTCCAAGGGTCGCCTCAATGTGTAATACTATAAGTGGATTTCGTAACGCTGGTATCTGGCCTTTCAATCGTGATGCTGTCGGAGACCATGAATTATCAGCATTCACCGTCTACGGTCAAACGGCTGTCATAAGTCTTAGGTTACATGCTGTCTCATCATTCATCAATTTTAATACCGGAATTCACTGAATTTGCAACATCAAACCCAGCCTAACATGAAGTATAATCCTTTGTTCAAATTAAGACATTTCTCCCTGTTACCTCATAGTCAACTTCACAGCCAGCAACTTCTGATTCCCAAAATGTAAAGGCTAAGCCACACTATACTCAAGAATCACGTTTTGACTGTAATCATGTTTCAGCGAATCACTTGAATTTGTTTCAGAGCGAATAAAAAATACGCTGTTTCACAATCAGCCATGCCACACGTAAAGCACGATTGACAGAAAAACAAAGACGCGCAATTTTATTTTCAAAAGAATCAAGAAAGTGTTGAGAGTGACTGTTCTTGACGCCCTATTTTATGTTCACGATTCATGAATTCTAGCAGTGACGACGAAGTAAATTTGGTATGTCCCACTGCGTCTGTTCTACTTAAAGCAAAAAGAAATCGAAAACGAAAATGGTGGGTTAAACCTTGGATCAAAAGAAGAAAGATTTATGGAGCTTAAATGTTATTTTAAGCAAACTGTACGATTTAATAGCAGCCATCTTTATTAACTTTTTTAACTAGGCTAATTATCACATGATCTAATTCCGCTTCCCATTGGCTGATACAGCTTGAATCAAGAATCGCGAATCGTGACTCCAAATTTTAGAACATGTTCTAAATCTGTGAATCATCGGGAATCACTACAGAAACTGACTTGTTTCGCGCTATGCCACATTAGAAACGGGGAGAATCATCGTGGTTTTTGAATTGAATCGCAGCGAATCACTGATTACACCAGTAAGCACTCACAATTTTAAAACAGTTGGGCGACGTTTTTTTAGAAGTGTTGCTGTAACTCTAAATTAACTCTTTCAGCGAATTGACTGAGATGAAAATGGACTGATCAAGGATATTGTTGTCTAGCTGATTCGCTAATGGCCCATATTATGAATTATATGTGCCAACATTTTAGTGAATATGAAGGGCTGACAAAGAAATTATTTGCTCTGATATGCCACCTCAAATAAGATACAACAACTTTTCAGAGATACTCCAGGACATGTTCAGCCCACTATGCCTGGAGAGTTGGAACTAATTGCAACGAACAAATGTTTAATAGTTCATAACAAAACAAACAGTTCTGTATTAAAGTATATCATGTAAGAATATTCATCTTTAACTTCAGTTGTTCTCTTGTTCACTAAGATTGGGGAGGTTGTAGGTCACTATGACTAATTAGTTCTATCCGTGGGAACAAGATAAAACAGCCCTATATCATTACTTTTGTGTGAGACAATTATCATCAATACCAGTGCCAGTTACTAGGCATTGACAAAGATAAAGGAAACAAGAAAGCTCTGAAAAGTTGACATCAAGGCCTTATAAACGATAGTTTTTTTAGATAGTATATTATTGTTAATTTAATAGGCTATTATTAATAACAAGTCAAGTCAACACAACTGTTCGCTACGTTTTAATACCAGAAGCTCGATGGTAACAATTCTTATGCATATGCCAGGTTCAGTGCGACCAGAAACAAAGAACAAAAACTAAATACCGAAAAGAAACGTTCATTGTCTTTATTGTAATAGTCTCTTATCTTTCTCCCTTATCAAGATACATTGTAATCATTCATTTTTCCGTCATTTTAACGGGGATAACATATATATATATATATATATATATATTTGTTTATGAATGTATAATTATTCAATTATTTTATTCGCATACCTCTTGAATCCCACAAGGTTGTATAAGTATTAGTATTTGCGATATATCTGTAGATATTTAGATTTGATTGACTCGTATAAAACTTAGGCTGTACTTGTAAATATTATTAATATAGTTAGGTAGTAATATACCTTAATGTAAAAATAAACAATCTTGATTGAAATAGTATCAACGCTTTATTCCGAACAAGATGAAATATGAATGACACAGCAAAAACAATATGCATGTATCAATGGCAGACAATCAACTTCATCAGTTGAGATTTCCTGAATACGATATACTAGGAAGTAATGATATATATTTGAGTGAGTGGTCAACAAGGGGTCTTCATACTGCAACGCCCAAACTAGAACACTTTAACGATCTCAAGATCCCGTGCGACACATGACGCGTTATCATCTGATGACGTATTGTCTAGACATAAATGAACGTTTTATTCTTAAGTACGGAAAAAAATTTGGTGTCAAGATTTTACTTAACTTTAATTAATATTAATAGAACCAATATATGTACGGAAATAAAACTACTTTCCTTTACGTAACAATATATATTAAAACTTTTTTTATTCCATGGCGTTTCTGAAAGAGAAGCAGCGCATCAGAAAATTACTCCCAACATAAACTTCATTAAAGGTGGCTCAAATACAGATTGGCTATTCTAACATTTATTATATTGTTATATTATTATAGTGTCAGTTTTAGAGTCGGTGTTTGGAGCCACTTGTACCAATTATGATACATGTATAGTCTCGACTCACACAACTGGATCTTGTGATTCAACATCAAAAAATTGTACTTGTGATAGTTCTTCTTCAGCTATACGTACTGGATGTGGAAGTAAGACGTTTGTTTCATGCTGCTCATACTTTACATACCACTTAGATCTCTGTACAAAGCATTTATATATATATATAAATATCGTAAAATACAATTAATGACCAATTATGCCTACTTTACTTTCATATCATAACGGGTTCAAAATAAATAATGTGTATTTATGTATTTATTTCCTTAGCAGTCATTGTTTTGCTAACTGTTTTACTTAATTAGGTAAGTTGACCAAGCCTAAAATAGTACCACCGCCACGTTACAGTACTGTCGTGTTGGAAGGAAAGAGTGCCACATTGATATGCTCTTCGCCAGATGGCGCCACACTATTTGAATGGACTCTTAACGGCACTGTTATACGTGGAGCCAATGTCACGACGTACACTATTGCAGCTGCATCAACTTCAGATGTTGGCATTTACAAGTAAAATACGTTTATTTTTATTTCAAAGATAATATATTTTACAATTTTTATACAAATTAACATTTGATAATGATTAAATGTCAGAAACTGTAAATGTAAAAAAAAAAAAATTAAAAAAAATATAAAAAAATTAAAAAAAAGTATGTTCTTAATTTCTAAGATATAATAACAAATTTAAAATGGCAGTTGAGCATAAAAAAGTTAGACAAAATTAATAAAGTATCCTTTCTCAGATGCCTAGCCTGATGGAGCACGTGGTACATCCGTTTATTCTAAGAACTTTTTCTAAAATATGTGGCATTTAAACAAAAAAATAGATGTTGCATTTTTAAAGATAAATAGTAGGGCATTTCCTATAACTTATAAAAATACGGCTTTTTTTTATAGATAAAACGTGAGGCCATTTTTAACAACGAAAAAGGTGGACATTTAAAATGTTAAGACACGAAACCTTTACATATATAAAAAATGGGTCTTTTTCAAGAATAAACAGTGGTCTAAACTAAATGGAATGGACATAAAAAGAAAACAAGAAGTGAAGGTATGCAAAAAAATCAAGCATGTGAAATAGGATGCATAATTTTCATTTATCACGACGTCATCTACGTCAGACGAAACAAAACGCTCAATGAATCTTGAAGCTATAACATTACGCCTCCAAAGGCTGTCGGGACTGCTCTGAAAGTGAAGTTGTCTTCGACAGAAAACATATTACTTCAAGATACTCCAACATGGAAGACACATGCGTGCACAGTCTGCGTAAGACTCCATGCATTCATTGACTCAGCATAGGAATAAAATCCCAAAAGATGAAACTGGGCATCAATTCCATATTCTACTTTGAGTACAGAAGTAAAATCTTTTTTTTTTTGTAACTGGACGCAGTAAATGTTATTGTACAAAAAATATAATACATTTAAAACGGATCAACTTAATGTTATAAATTCACGCAATCAAACTTTGTTTGCTGGTAATTTTAAAAAAACTATACAAATTAAAGCACAAGTTAGCTAATATAATATGAATGTACTTACTAACAATGTAATAAACCTAATATAATAATCCAAAATAAACATAGAAATATAATATTTCTAAGCAAAAGTGTAAAAATGTTTTTTTAAGTAAAACTGCTGTATAGAAGAAATGCAATATTTATTAAATGTTTTAAATAATCATATATTGTGCGTGATGTGAACATTTGCAATTGTAATAGAAACATAAAGCTAAAATGCTACCTAACATTACTTAGACCTATATTAAAATATGAAATGCCAGCAAGACTGCTTAAAGAACTAACTAATGAAATATCTCCAATCTTTAAAATACTTTTTCAGGCATCCCTAAACCAGGGCAAAGTGCACAAAGATTGGAAATTAGCCAATGTAACCCCCCTTTTCAAAAAAGGAGATATATCTAACCCCGGAAATTATAGACCTGTTTCCATAACAAGCATAACATGTAAATTTCTTGAACATATATTATATAGTAGTATAGTAAATCCTCTAGAAAAAACATATGCCCACACCAACATGGCTTCAGGAAAAATAGATCATGTGAGACTCAATAAATAGGTTTAATACATTAATTGTGTAAGAGATTAGATAATAACAACTAATTTGATGCTATATTACTAGATTTTTCAAAAGCATTCGTAAAAATTGTATTATTCTACTAAAAAAACTGAAATATGTTGGCATCTCTGGTCCCTTACCTCAGTGGATTCAGGACTTTTAGGCATAGAAAAAATAGTGATAATTAATGGCACTAGGTCATAACCAATAACTGTAAACTCAAGAGTTCCACAAGGAACTGTTTCAGGACCCCTACTTTTCCTAATTTACATTAATGAACTGCCAAATTGCATCAACATAGGAACAAAAGTAAGATTGTTTGCCGATAATTGCATAATTTATAGAATAATAAAGAAAGGAAAAGATAGTTCTACAAAAAGACCTAGATGAACTACAAAAGTGGGAAACAAACTGGAGTATGTCTTTTCACCCAGAAAAATGCCAACTAATAAGGGTATTCTAAAAAAAAGAAAAAAACTAATAGCAAACTACTTAATTCATGGTAAAGAACTAACTCAAACTAACAATGCTAAGTATCTAGGAGTAATAATAAATGATAAGTTATCTTGGAAACCTCATATTGGTGAAGCAATTAAAACATAAAACAAAACATTATGATTCATAAAAAGGAACTTTTACAAATGTAATAAGAATATAAATTAAAATTATATCTCACATTAGTTACGCCTATACTATAATATGCAGCATCTGTATGGGACCCATCAAGTACAGAAAACATTACAAAATTAGAACAAATTTAAAAAAAAGAGCTGCAAGGTTCATAACTAGTGAATATTCCCAATTAACAAGAGTAAAACCATTAGACAAATCACTAAACCTAGAAACAGTAGAGGACAGAAGGGCAAAGAGTAAAGTAGTAATAATACACAAGGCATTAAACTCTAATTTAGAAATACAACAAATTAACAACCTGTTGCAAAGCTCAGATAAACATAAATACATACACACTTCATTGTCCCTTATGCGAGAAAAAATGCATATAAGTACTCTTTCTACCCGAGTGGCATTCGGGCATGGAATGGGTTGCCTGAACAAACCAGGAAAACCAGTAACTTAACATCATTTAAAACATTAATAAAAATGCAAGACTAGACTCGGACCACGGATGAGTGTAGGATGCAATAATCTTCCCTATAGAAGGAGCGTCTGTAATGTATATTATAAGATAAGAATATATATGGGACCTATAAACTACTATTTTTTTTAAACACATACAAATCCAGAAAAAAGAGCTGTAAGGCTTATTACTAGTTAATATTGACTAATAAAAAGTTGTAAGCCTTTATGATAAACAATATTTTCTTGTTCAAAAACATACGTAATTTAGATGTTTATAAATTTAGTTATGTTTACAACTAAACAAATATGCTATGCTTCAAAATTCGTTTTTTAAAACTGCTTTAAGCTTAGTTTTGAAAAGACAAGGCCAGTTTATTAACTATTTTATTGTTTATCTCTTTTAATTATATATTTATATTTATACTATAACCTCAATAGGTCTGCTTTATCATGTAAGCTGTAATGTAGACCTTTATAGCGCTAGTGTCATAATGGTAACATAATGTAAAGAGGATGACAAAAAACAGTATGTGGACACGGCGACAGGTGGAAATAATGTCACGGCGACAGGTGATATTAAGGTCAAGGCGACAATGCTAGAAACATTAGCAAGATAGTCAGAAGCGGCAACTCATATCTACACACTTAGTTCCGCTTTAAAATCAGGGTTAAGCGCTTCCCTCATCTACTCTGACAAAAAATGTCTAGAGACAAGTGTTGCTATGGAAACTACTGCACATAGGTCTTTTTGTTTCCAAGTAGTCGATGCTATGGACATTGCGCTGGACAGTAGAACAGAAGTCAAACATCCCATCTTAACAGATATAGTCATCTCATCATACCCCTAAATAAACACTCAAAGCAACAGCTAGCAAGCCTAAAAGAAATCACTTTACTAGAACATGCAATATACTACCCAATTAATAAGCTACACACATCAACATGGTGACCAGAACACATTAGCATATTAGGCAACGAAAAAGCAGACAAGTTGACAGTACTGAAAAAAGCTCACAGCTTCAACAGAGTACGAACTATGCTCTAAAACAATCAACTTCAAGGGAGACTTACTAAATCAATGGGCATCTGAAAAACGGAAATATCTATGTACAAAGAAATAAACATGCTGAACAAGCAAGTCGACGCTAAACTCTTTCCTCTAAAAGTACAATGCACTATATTTCAATTTAAAAACAAGCCAATTTACCCGTAACTAGCACCTAACCCTTACAGTCCCGGGCGCGTACACAGCGGGACTGAAGATCATAGATAGAAAGTAGGTCGGTACAGGAAGGGTTAACTAGGATAAAGTCAATACACTCACATAACTGTAGATAATGACATAAAACAAAGAAAACAGTACAACACTTTCTACCAGAATATGCAAAGCTAAACAGCGTTAGACATGCATTACCACCTTCCGTCCTCAAACAACCATTACAAACACACTATACTGAACAAATAAACATTCATAAATAACATCTTAAGATGCCTTCGAATTCAAGGCAAAAATGTGATCTTACTACAACTACCGTTCTTATTAAAATAATATATATATAGAGATTTAGAGAGAGATTGTATTAACTCATTTATGTAAAACGTGTACTATATGTTTTTAAGATGCAAGGCAAAAGTCTCTGAAAATAGCAACCTGGATTCAGATCTAAGTGATCCCCTTCAAATTGATATTTTTCTGAAAACTGGTAAGCTATTTACGGATTTAAATGGATATTTAAATGTAGAACATCTATTAAGAAGATAAGCAACATAGGATTATTGGTTACCTTACTTAACGTGTGTGGAATTACTACTTCTAGACAATGCGTATCGTTTGACTCTCAGCGGAACAAGTTCTTTCTATAGCCAATATAAGGGCCATCCACATACATTACGAAGGCACAGCTAATAATATTTTTTATATATTTTATAAACACCTCACCCTGCTGCACCGGTGCATTTCGGAAAATCCCCTCCTTACTTTAATTTTAATTAGCATATTTCTCGCCCTCCCCATCTCCAATTATGTTTGTACAATTTATTTTTAGCCATAGTCATAGCGTATTTGCTTTATTATTTAAATTTTCCTTATTTCGAGTATGCTTAAGTTGAAATTTATTAAATAAACTACAATTAAACATTCAAAATATATTGTGTAGAACACTGCACCAGAATAACTAATACAATATGATAATTTAAGTGACATTATTATTATTTCAAGAAATGAAAGTATGAATCAGTCAGATATGGATATGTCTTACTGAATTTAGTAATATATGCACATTCTGGTCAGAATCAAATGTTCATTCCTTTGAATTAAAATAATAACATAATTTGTTTTGCCATTATAACCAATCGTTGCACGTTTGTCCGCAATATGTTGGTATCTTAAAGCCGCTAAGATTCTTACGTGACTTCAAATCTAATAAATACTCGATTAGTTTTAGTAAGTGCAACAATGTGAACATTTCTCGTTAGCTATTGCCTGTCCGTGAAAAAGTAATTTATTTGAAATCTAATGTGAGTGATTTTAAAAAGTATTCTGCTCGAATAGTTTGTTCATTTTTCATTGTTAACGTGTAGTATTAATGGATACACCGGTCAGTCTGACCTTACGTACGCGATTTATTATGTTTTCAATGCACCCATAATGATTTCAAATAATTATCTATTAACACAGATAAAACCATTTCCAATGGCCCCACAATATTTGTGCCTACAACTACTGTGTTCAATGGGAAATCCGTACCCATCAGTTGTATTAACATACCTATGGGTTACGACACAGCCAAGGTAGAAATTAGGGTAAGAAATGTTTTTCATCATCCGATAAAATTAAAATAATTATCTTAGAATATGATATAGAAAGATATATTGCATTTTTTAATAATACGTAAATAGTTGATGATATAATATATCAAAACAAATTGACAAATTAATGATATTCTTGTTAAATGTCAATATACTAAGTAAATAGAATATGAATACTGTCACGACCTTCTATAATTCATTATATGATATGACTATTTACTTCTATAGTCATGGCTGGCTTAATTAGGTCCTAGATCTTAATTATTGCATAGAAATACAATACAATTAAAACATTTACACATAAGTAAAGGAAGCAACAAACACCTGCTGTTTGAATATAAGAACTATATACTATTCTAGGTTTATTGAAAGTAAATTAAAAAAATGTCATTAGTATTGTTTTAAAATATACATTTTTATCAAATAGAATTAAACAAAGAGAATTGCAACTAATAGAAAATGCATGGCGTTATAAGACACTATAATATATCGTCTTATTGTTAGAAGCCGTAAACTGAAAGGAAAATGTAACCGCAAAAAACATTTTATGAAAGAACATAAAAGTACTACAACTAAAACAAACAAAATATAATAATACTTCTTAAGCGTAACAGACTATATTTCTATAAAGAGGATTAATGCGTCCTACGCTGTTCCGTTATCTGAGTCTAGTTCTGCATTTTTATTAGTGTTTTAAATTATGTTACATTACTGGTTTTCCTGATTTGTTCAGGTAACCCATTCCGCTGCCCTGATGCGACTCGAGAATAAAGAGTACTTATATGCATTTGTTCTCGCATAAGGAATAAGGAAAGTGTTTTGTTTTTTTTGTCTTTATGTTTATCTGAGGACTGCAACAGGCCTAGCATTTAAATGCAAATAATGTTATTATATAAAAAATATATCTCAGAACGATATTAATTTACACAATCTCAAAACAAATGATTAAAAAAGGGACAAAACCTTGTATAAGTTTAAAGAATAAAACACTAAATGTCTCAAAGTAAACAAATCTATTAACACAATAGTTACAACAAAACTACCAACTCCAGATAATGACTCAACATTAAAATAATGTTTGGAATCGGAGAGGCATTACGCTCCAAACCACATTAAAGTTTATGCAGCTGCCGTTCTACCAATCCTTCTATATGCATTTACACCCAACTGGCAAAAGCCCATCTCAGATGGGCAGGCCATGCTGTGCGCATGCCAGAAGAACGACTAGCCACAAATATATTCCTTGGCAAACTAGTCGTAGGAAAGCGATTTCGAGATAGCCAGAAGAAGAGGTATATAAACACTCTGAAGGCCTCCCTAAAAACATGGAACTCGACCCAAACAACCGGGAAAGACTGGCTGAGGACCGATCCTCTTGTCAAAACATGACATTATGTGGAGCAGCAGCTCATGAGAAAAAATCGCGAAGAGTCGCAACTGCAAAAAGTCAACTCAGAAAGTCCAGAAAAGACAGCCCCGCTACAACCGGCCAGTAGGCCTCGCATCCATGCCCTTTCTGCGGCAATTTTTTTTTTCCGGGCAGAAATAGGTCTCACAAGCCATCATCGTACCCTTAAGCAGCTATGACGCTCACAATTGATGGTCTTCATCGGAAGCGATAAACAAGGATCATCATCATCAATTCCACATCGTCAGGCAGTTTATATTCATCAACTAAATTGACTCGAACACAAATGGACAATGGGCTTTCTAAAATATATATACTAAAATAAGAATTAGATTTATACATTAACAGACTAAAGAAACTAGAACAATATTATGTAATGGCATAAATATACTAAATTAGCTAGCATAAAAGTTGCATTGTGACTTTAATCAACTAAATTAGCTAGAATAAGAATTGCACAGTGACTTTAATCAAGTAAATTAGCTAGAATAAGAATTGCATAACGACTTTAATCAACTAAAATAGTTAGTCTAAGAGTTATATTGTGATTTTAATAAACTAAAATAGTTAGAATAATAATTACATATTGACTTTATTAAACAACAAAATGTATTATAACTCTTATATCAATTATATAAAACTTGAACAATTTTGTACGTTGAGGTTCATGTAAACGAAATTAACTAGAACAAGAAAAGAATATTCAAATTTAACAACAAATTTAACTAGATCATGATAAGGACAATAAGTTTAAACAATTGTAAGCTAAATATAACCTATTTGTACACTATGTGTTGACGCTGAGGACCGAACCAGCCTTTTTCAAACCCATTTAGGCACACATCATAATGTGTGCAGTTATTCTCATTACAAAGACATTTTAACTGACACAACCATCCAAACCAGTTATTGGGACACGACGCTGTTATGTAAAAAAAATTGCTTTATGTATGAACTAAGGTTAAAGTGTATAGGCCTTGTCGTGTTGTCTCAAATGAATATTTAACACGCACATAAGAAGCTTAGACTAAAACACATTCATCATTGTCAGTTTGTTACATGAAGCTGTTAGGGAAGATTAATGAGATAAAATAGTGCCACGTTGCTTCTCAGCCCTTTTTTGTTCTTTATTTGCAGAAACTATTTGTGGCGTTACAAACGGGTTTAGATTAATAAACAGACATTTTTTATGTATTCATATTATTATACAAAATGGTTTAGATAACTAAAAGTCTGTAGACTTATAAGTTTACAGACGATCCTTCTATACAGAAGATTATTACGTCCACTAGGCCTAAAACTCGTGCAGAACCACAGGGATCCGTCTGTGGAAGTGATATAACCCGCGACGTGTCAGTTGGATTTTGGTTGATGGTCCGGTGAACTAACCGCTGGACCTGCCGTATTCATAATGTTTATGACAACTCTAGAATAATAAGATACAATTTATTTATTGATCAAAACAAATGGAATTTTTTCTTGATTACAGATGCTTTATCTTTCAGCAGATTTTTAAACAATATAAAATAATTCTTTGTACTCAAGCACATAAATATAATTTCCGGTATAATAATAGACATGCAAGCACACAATCACACAATTTATCATACAAGAATATGTTCATTAGTAGTCAGCTATTGTATTATGGCTGACTTAAGTATTGAAGATATATATGTTGAAGATATATAAACTCACAGTTAGATTAAATATATATTTTTTTTGTATTTATAAAACTTAAAAAAATACACAAAGACTACTTAATATTGCTTGATATTGGATTATCGTTGAGTTTACTACGGTCCAAAAGTCACTTTTAAGTACTGATTACCAGTATTTTTACTTCTAAAGACAAAAACCCTAATGGTACTTTTCTTGCTTTCTGCTTAACAAATTATTGTATGAGGGCTTGTGAGTCGATCTGTCTTGCTATCTCACATTCAATAGGAATTTTCGCCAGACTCGCAAGACTCTCCTGACACATTGTACCACACAGAGATGTTTCAATTTTGAAAAACTAGCTACGGAATATAACAACGAAAGCCAAATACGAAGGGCTAGACCAATGTTAGATTATGTTGGTAAATGTAGTTTAATAATTCTTCAGGGTTTGATACTGAGTCATGGAGATGATGAGAAATTGCTCTTTTTTCAGAACACTATCGTATGTTAGCAATGCCAGATTCATTCAAACCAGCATCTTTTTCAATTGTTAGGCTAATGCTTTTTACAAGTTTTTGCACATCGACTGAACCTCTGATGTATTCTTGTTTTTAAGATCAGGAATGTTGACCAAAGATCCAAAGACACCAGATACCGGTACTTTATTTAACTGGATTTTTTTTTCTTTTAATGCATAAACAGCTGTGTCTAAAGCAGCAACATAAAAGTGGAAACTTTCTGAGGGATCACCTGCAATATTTACAGATTCATATGTTGATTCGTAATCAATCAAGTTCTTATTTATTTTAATTCGGACCTTCTCTTTCTTAAATACTGGTTCTATTCCATGCAACTTCTTCTGCTACTTCATTAGCATCAAACATAACTCTATTAAACTCTAAATCACTTTAAGCTGTAACCAAAAACGCCTCGGTATTTTCAGGTGACTTACTGCTCTCTGGAAACTCAAGTCCTTTTCTTGCAGTATTTTACGAGTTTTGTTTACTTGTAATAAAACATGCTGTTCTATGTGACGAGTGCAACAATAAACAATAAGTATGAGATATAGTTAAGAAATTCAAGTGATTCTACCTTCGCAATACTGCCACTAGATCCAATTAGTGTTATCAGAAATATCTTCCAAAGTATCACAAACATGAGATAACTGGTACCGCAGAGTTGTTAGTGCATTAATTCGACTGGACCATCTTGTTTTCGTAATTAAAAGTCTGAAAGTGCACGGTCACGTCACTTCACTATGATATTCTGCTGCCGCATCGCATGCAGTGTTTTGCCGGGGGAAGTGAGGGGTTGCCTTTTTGCACTCCACTACGCACAGCAAGGTTGCCAAACTAAGTAGTGTTAGGGCATAGTTTCCTATTTTCTAAAACAACTTAAATAAAATACCCTTCGCCTTTCACTGCCTAGTAATTCATCTGACTAGGCTAGTAGCGCGCAAATATACTAAATGTTTATTAGGTTTATATTTCTAAATCCCCAAAATAAAAAAAAGTCCTCGATTTTGTGCCCACCAAAATTGTGCGCCCTAGGCAACCGCCTAGTTCGTCTCTATAGCGATGAGCCGGCCCTGATAGCTAAGATAATCCACAAAAATACAAATGTATATTATATCAGTATAATTGGACCAGCAGAAACGCGACTATTCATGTCTACATTTTTAGGCTTTAATGCAGTTTTCATTCTACCTAAGGCTAAAGTGCCTTCTGTATGGGGGGGGGAGTAGGGAGGGGGTGATTAACCGCGTGTCCTTAATGATGAGTCACTGGTAGGGGGAATGGGGGTGTAAAAGGGAGGTGGTCTTTGATACACTCCAGTCGGCATACAGAGGAAGAATACATAATATTATGTGTCAATTGACCAGGTGAGCCACTTGCCTAGGCCGTGGTCTAACAGGTAAATGTTATCTATAAGACCTGAGCGGTGGAGGAGGAGGGGATAAAAGGGAGGGGTTACTCTTTGACGAGGGGAGGGGTTCGGGAAGTACAGACATGGGGAGGGGTAAATGGAAGCATTTTGATTTATACAAGACATATAACTATGATTTGTGTAATAATATATACATCTACACATGTAAAACAGTTATAATAGAGAAAGTAAATACATTCGTTTATAAACAATAATGAAAAGATACAAATACAATCATACATCCTTCATTCATTTTTGAGCAATGCAATGAGTCAGGACTAATTGTAGTATATAGGTTGGAGCCATTGCGAGCCATTGCCATAGTACCAAAGTGAGCGGTTGTGCCTCTAGTGAGTTTACGACAATCTTTAAAAAAACAACATAAAAACAATTGTAATTAAATATTGCAATATACCTATATAGGCTTAGGCCTATATTTCTAATTACAACAAGTCGTCTATGCCTAGCATTACTAAGTAGATCTCTTTTTTTCTGCTATGTTATTGTGATGCCATAAGACCAAGCCTAGAATTAAACGCCACAGACATTAAGCCATTGAGACAAATATTAATGGGTAAATTGACTACGTTTTTTACATATCAATGCATAGATTGAGTGAGCTGGACAGAGGGAGTAGTGGATAATCAGTCAGGAGGACAAATTTAAATAAATATAAACACATGTATTGTCGTTCTGTGGAATAGCCCAGGGCTTCCTTTCATCTAAATCTGGCCCTGCCCAAAAGTAAAATTTGTGTAAGAACCCACTTCGTGGTTACTTGGTAAAAGCTAGAATAAAATTGTGAAAGTAAAGTTGTATTTCCTTATAACATCTAGACTAACCTAACTAATATACATAGTTTTGACCTAATGCCCCTATACAGATTCAGACAGACGAACATATCTATATAGATAGAAACACAGATAGACAGATACATAGATAATAAAGAGACAGAGTGACGAGAATGTAGGTAAAGAGGCTGAAAGGCAGCTGGTAGGCAGATGGCATAGTCTTAAACAATCATCAAATTATTATAACAATATTGGTAACATATTTATTAGGTTTATTTTAATTATAGATTTACCAATTTCCAATGTGCATTTTCTTATTTATAAATTTGGTGTTTTTACTTGTAATGTGTTAACTTCTCATGTATACGTATATGTGCAGGACAGCAAGGCAAGGCCGATTACGTCGCCTCTCACAATAGATAGCGGGAACCAAGGGACACAAGTGTCATGTGATTTGATTGATGTTCCGACATCACATGATAATAAGATTTACGGTACTTATACACAATTACCTACAATCGTCGGTAAGTAATGAAAACTTGTTATTCATATTTTTTATTAAAATGTTCCTTTCCTCCTTATGTGTGCATTTATATATCTCTTTGTAGGCCTATATAAAATATATCTAGGTAATCCTTATAAAGATGTATTATCAATAATGAAGTAATATCTTCTTTTATATAATGTGTTACAAATGCTCCTTTTTTTAAGGAGACTATTGTGTCCTTCGCTTTTTTTGTTAATTAATACTTATCTAGCATTCTGATGATGTTTTTAAATGATGTTACGTGGTTGGTTTTCCTAATTAGTTCCATGCCCGGATGCCACTCGGGAAGAAAGAGAACGTGTATGCTTTTTTTATAGTACATGAAATAAGAAAGTGTTTCTGTCTTCATGTCTGTCTGAACACTGTAATACATTATTGATTTCCTTTCTTTCTTTCTAAGTTGGAATCTCTATATAATAATACTAAAAAAAATATACCAGTCAGTATGTGTATCGGAACGCTTAGCGACTTGGTTTCATGAGATGACGTCACATCAAGACTTTAAATAAGAAGACCACTTGCGTTTTTTTAAGCTCAAGAATCGTGTTTTCGGTGCACATCAAATAACTCTCCAAAAGACTTCCACTGTATGCAACTTTTTTTTTAAAAATCTTAACTAGAGTTATTATCTTATAACTAAATATAACCCGTGAAAAACCACGTAGAAATTATTTTTTTTCTATTTAGTCAGCTTTAGGGAAAAGTTGGTCCTAAGTTTAGTATCAATATATATAATTACCGTAAGTTTGTTTAAATGTTTGTTTATGTATATATTATTATATGCTAGTGGTTATGCCCGTCAAAATGACGGAGAAAAGAATGACTACAATGTATTTTGTTAAGAGAGAAAGACAAAAGGCAATATAACAGTAAAAAATGGAGTGATAACGTTTCTTTTTGGCATTTAGTTTTTGTTCTTTTTAAGTGTTTCTGGTCGCCCTGACCCTGGCATATGCATACGAATTGTTGCTGTCAAGCTTCTGGCCTCAAAGCCTGCCGTAGTGTGTAAACCGCCGATACAGTCCCATATGGATAAACCGGCGGCGACAGCCCCCGCAGCGGGTTTGAGATCCAATACACTGCCGAGAGGTCACTGGTCTCGGTGGGGAGGAAGCAATTGACGCTGCAATCCCGTCTCGAGAACCACCCGGTGCCTGGATGCATGTACCTATAGTATATAATTTGTGCTACTGGGTGACAGTGCAGGTTTACTGGCGAGCCACCCCGATAATAATCCTTAGAGGAACCGCCGATATGATCGCTTGGTTGCGGAAACCTTCCCTGTTACACGCCTTTGGCGTGTCGTTGGGTTGCTGGAGCCCGGACAGTGATTGCTCAATCCTATGCGTTAGGCCCTGGACACAAGAGCCGTAAGGCTCGGCTCGTCCGGGTTTTTTTAAAGATACTTTTTAGTTACAGTTCTATATTAAAATGAAGCGAACTGTTGTGCTGACTTGATTTGTTATTAATAATATTAAATTAACAATAATATACTATCTAAAAGAAAAAAAACACACAAATACAAAACAATAAAAAAAGGTAAACAATAACAAAATAATTAGAAAATAATATTTCAATGCAATAAAAACTATAGTGATAACGATTTTTTTTGGTATTTATTTTTGTTCTTGCTTATTGTATCAATAAAACAGTATTGAGAATGTTTCTATCGGTATTTGTTTTTTGTTTTTTTATATTGTGTCCGGTCGCCCTGGCACATACATAAAAAATGTTGCTGTCAGGCTTCTGCTATTTAAAAGCAATCATTTATAACTTGTCACTTGTCCTTTACAATTAGTATAATATAATTTGTAGAGTGTAGAAAGTCGCCTATTAAAGGATGCTATCAATAGCGACGTGCATCCATTAAATAATTGAAACATGTGGTTACTTTTACATAAAAGATAATGCGAACATCTATAATGAAAAAAGAAATGATTTGATGTACATTACGTCATACGCTAGTATATTTTTTTTTTTTAAGTTGCCTACACCATTTTAACTCTCCAAGCCAAATTGCAGTGCGTAAATTTTGAAAAAAGGTCTTGGCAGCTAGGATTGAGCAATCTCTGTCCGAGCTCCAGCCACCCAACGACACGCCGAAGGCCCCATGTTCCCCATGCGTTCGCCCGCCAGTGTATTCTTAATGGGAATGTATTGGCGGTTTACACACTACGCCAAACCTTGAAGCCGCAATTCTTATGCATATGCCAGGGTCAGGTCGACCAGAAACAATTAACAATAACAAAAACTAAATACCGAAAGAAACATTTGCAATACTGTTTTATTAATACAATAAGCAAGAACACACATGAAATACCGAAAAAAATCGTTCTCTCTTTAGATTTTATGGTATTGAAATATTATTTTCTACGCTTTGTTATTTACCTTTTTATTGTTTGGTATTGTGGTTTCTTTTTCTTGTAGATAGTATAGTATTGTCAATCTAATAGGATATTATTAATAACAAGTCAAGTCAACACAACTGTTCGCTACGTTTTAATACCAAAAGCTTTTCAGTAACATGTATGCATATGCCAGGATCAGGGCGACCAGAAACTTTTTAAAAG
Organism: Anisus vortex; assembly: GCA_949126835.1. Taxonomy (NCBI): domain Eukaryota; kingdom Metazoa; phylum Mollusca; class Gastropoda; family Planorbidae; genus Anisus; species Anisus vortex. Next base: position 9,511,808 of record OX421498.1, on the reverse strand, counting down.
AACAAAAACTAAATACTGTTCATTGTCTTTATTGTAATAGTCTCTTTTCTTTCTCTCTTAACAAAACACATTTTAGTCATTCGTTTCTCCGTCATTTTGACGGGCATAACCATTAGTCTATATAATATAAGCCCAGAAAAAACTGTGTATCTGTCTTTGTATGTATCAGAACGCTTAGCGACTTGGTTTTGAGAGTATAGACAGATGACGTAATATCAAAGACTATAACAAGAGGACCGCTTGCGCTATTTTTAGAGTTCAATTAATCTTTTTTTTTTTTTGGTGCGCAGCAAATAAATCGTGATCCAAAAGACTTCTGCTTTATGCAACTTTTAGAACTGAAGAATCGTGTTTTTGGTGCGCATCAAATAACGCAAACTCCATAAGGATTCCGCTGTATGCAACTTTCTATTGTAATCTTAAATTAAGATAATAATGGACATTCTTAAAGCGCTTCTATCCGTGCTATTAAATTAGAGTTATAATCTTATATATATAACAGACGATCCTTATATAAAGAAATATTCTACAATTTCTACATGAGAAATAATGAAACGAAGATATTTACAAATTAAAACATTTTATTTACAAATACAATATTTAATAGTTTTAATTTACCTCTATTCATTGGCATTTTACGTCTCTAATATTCCTTTCAATTTTCCAACAATAACTGGCAACTATGATAAGTATAGTTTAAATTTGTGCATTCATAAAATCAAATGGAAATACTAAACGCTAGGTCTATAATTCCGTTTTTGATCGTAAATTTCGAAACAGAAATTTATCAGTCATCAAATAGCAGAAATATCAAAGCAAGCGGTCCATCTGTTTAAAGTCTTTGGAAATATCTAAACAATATTAATATGCCCAGAGGGCCTACAGGTGTATGTCTACACCTTTTTGTATAAGGCCTCTAAATTTGGATATTTCGGCTTTATTATTTTAGTTTGCATAGCCATTAGATTTTACGATTATCTAAATCATGCTTTGAAAAACTTAAATGATATGACATTCAATCTGATCTATTTAAATGAGCCCAAGTGAAAATGTGCTCTTTCAAGGGAAAAAAATTCATATTCACGGAGAAGTGTAAAAATGCACTCAAATATTGTCAGAATCTTCCTACACATGATTTGAATATTGGGAAGATAAGTTATACACTGGAAAAGACACAGTGACGAAAAACGCGAAACAAAACAAATGGCAGCCATAGGCATCTTGGTGTCACTTAGGACAAATGACAAAAAAAAATTTACTTCAGAAAAAAACATACTAATTCTTGATGGTTTTCTTCAAGAATTTAACACACATATCTCAATAGCATATATATATGATATTCAAGAGTATTACAAGCATAGGAGTTGCAGAAGAGGGGGTTTAGGAGCATAAACTCCACTCACTTGAAATGACAACAAACTGTCCTAAGCAACACTCTTTCTTTTAAACCCATGTAAAAAAATTATCCCTGCATCAATTTGAGCAAACGTTGTGGCAAATAGTTATTTAAGGGCTTCTTGTATTCACCAAATGAGTTTTAGATACATATAAAGCTCCTAGGTTATTGAAATAAAGTCTAGAAAAATTGCATGTAATGGTGTCACTTAGAGTCACCGGCAAAAAACTTAATATTTTCATCTAAAATGCGTTTTGAGGCATATTTTAATCAACCTAGGTCAAAATGCTATCTCATGCTATCTTGTTGTCCGTGTTTAGTGTGAACTAAGTCCAAGTTTTAACTATTTCATTGCATTTTGACCTTTTAATTGCGATTTTAAAAACATCAGTTTTGTGGTACGACCTTTTGACTCAAATAGGTCTCTGGCTAAAAAAATCCTCGTCGTTTCTGTCTGTCTGCCTCTCTTCCAAATACATAGCCTACACACAAACACACACAAACATACAAACATATTCGAAAGATTAGAACAATTAATACTTTTTAGAAAATTTAAAACGTCTATTATTAAAATTTCTAAAGTTCGATCCCTAACTTCATACGCTTCTATTCTTTTATCTATCAATTTAGCAAATATAACACTAAGCCTATATTAGTCAAACATGTATGTATTTATCTAGTCAATTTCTAATTTGTCCTTTCACCCAGTCTTTTCTTTATTATTTTGTTCAGAAATTAAAACCTTAAAACAGTTAGGTTTTCTACTTTTTATAAAACAAAGTATTTAGATAATATTAGATTAATATTTAGATTATATTATAATTTCGTATTTAGAAATATAATAGTTGCATAACAGTCTTTGTGATTATCAACTTACTATACCCTAATCCCCCAATTTCCCAACATGGAACAAAAATTGATTTTGAAAAAAAATATTATTGGATGTGAGACTCGGTTGAATAGTAAAGGCCAATTTAAACTAGACACAGAAGAGACAATCATCTTCTATGAAAATGAGGATCTAAACCATGACCACACTCAAGCTGTAGCATTGATGCCATCACCAGAGGCAACAAAGGCGTTAATATCATGGGAGCCAATCTCACCAATATTAATCTCTGCACGATCTAAGACAAAAGGCAGAAAAACCACCATCATTCAATGCTATGCTCCGACTAATGCAGCGAAAGCGGAAGATAAAGAAAATTTATATGGGTCGCTACAAGCTGTTATTGACCACACACCAAAAAGAGACATGATAATAGTCATGGGTAAAATGAATGCCAAAGTGGGCGTGGACAACACAGACAGAGAGCTCATCAAGAGTAGAAACGGAGTTGGAAACATGAATGAAAACTCAAACAGACAGCAAAACACACAATCTAAACTAAACTGACTGAATAGGACAGGTCAATACAGCTAGATGACGAGGAAATAATAGACACGGACAAATTTGTTTACCTGGGAATTGTGGTGAGTAGAGTCGGAGGAACAGATGAAAACATAAAGAGCAGGATCAATAAGGTCAGACTTGCTTTCAATGACCTGCGCCCTATGTGGAGCTCAAGCGCGCTGTCCTTAAAGAAGTTAAAGAGTTACCAAGGAAAATACAGGCAGACTCCAGACTTTTGTTAACAGATGCCTGAGTCGTATGCTCGAAATTCGATGGCCGGAAACTATTTCATGCGTCAGCCTGAGGGAAAAGACGTGACAAAAACATATCGACAACAGCATCAAAAGATGTTGATGGAAGTGGATTGGTCACACTTTAAGAAGATCAGAAGACAATGTAATATTACAATCAATTGACTGTAATTCCCAGGACAAAAGGAAAGTAGGCAGACCAAGGCAAACTTGGAGGAGATCGGTCGTAGGTGAGGCAAAGGCTGTTGGCATCTCATGGACACAAATAAAGGGAGCCTCCCACGACCGAGACCGATGGAAATGTGTAGTTGCGGCCCTATGCTCCTATGGATATATACAGGATTATGTCAAAGTAAGTCATTGGATGAGTAGTACAGCTATTTACAACATTTAAAAAGGTAAACACAACAGTTTAAGAACATAAATAACATGGTATAAAAATGAATATTGTTATTCATGTACAAATTTAAGCCTATATATTAGTCTTGCTCCCCCCCCCCCCCGACACACACACCCATTTCTCACTGGTTATAATGATTGGCCTCACGCAAGTAGTAGTAAACCAATTTTATCCATAGAGCCGTAAAGCATTGTTCAAACGATTCTGTGGCCACAGCATACTAGGAGATTGTATGACCAGCACAAAGCCCACAACGCCCAGTCTCCTTTACTTTTCCCTAACAAATTTCAGGTATCCATCAGGGCTCGGTAGACTTAGAGACACCCTTCAGAGCCGGTAACAAACCCTAGCATTTTTTTATGTTTCATACTCAGAAACTTCGTTGCGTCATTGTTAAATATATCATCGGGATTCTTAAAGTGAGGATAACAATATTCATTAAACATAGATAAAGACATAAAAAAAAAAATTAATTTTTTTTTTTAATATTTGTTATAGTTATGTCTTTTTTACGACGTTTTGCTACTAGCCAGAACAAATGGCGTAACATGTGAAATTGTAGCAAAGCCAAGATTTATCATAGCTTGGTACGGCATTAAAGAATAGTATTCAAAATAAAAAGAACACTCAATTACACCGTATAATCCATTAAAAAAAACAACGTCTAGGCGTTTCTGTTTACCAGATTAGAATTACATTTATTACCATGGAAATATACCTTATAAAACAACAGTTTTCAATAAGTAATTTTTTTTTGTTACAAAATTAAAATACAAGCAATAATCTTAAGGCAACAGCTTGATTTATTACATAAAATAAGTGAATTAAACATTGTTAGCCTATATCTTAGAGTCATGAGGTAGATTATATCAGTATGACACAAGTCTTCACAATTTTATTGTATCTATCTTTCGCTGCTTAATCCACTACCTTACAATGCCATCTGACTCGCAATGTATTAAGGAACTTGTTTTTTTTTTTATAGAAAAGAAGGATCATAAGTGGGAAAAGTTACTGAATTTGCGTCAACTTGATGAATCGGCAATCTAACATTTTTGTATTTTTATGCTAAGGTCCTTTGCTATGCAAGTTGCTGAGGATGGCTGCTTTTTTAAATGATCTATTTGTTGTTTGGTAGGGGCTATTGCAATTTACGAATACATTCAGTAGGAAACATGTAAATATTAGAAATAGTCAAACCTTTATCATATAGGGGAGAGGTGGGTAATTCGTACCGGTGTGTAATTCGTACCTCTGCCGTTTTACATACTTTAACTGGTTGTAATTACGATTTAAGCCCGTCAAAACATGCGAGCACATTAATTAGGACGTCCATAGAAAAATGGCGGACATTGACAAGAATGAAAAGCGGTAAGCACGATTTATATGTTTGTACACTAGTTGATGTTATTTTGACCATTGTCTCTATTCGTACTATGTAGGTCTGGTGAAAAATAGCTTGTTTATACTTGTTATGTGTACTGACTATCCAGTCTTCTTAATTAATAAGTATAATTTGATATATTTTGTATTGGCAAGAAAAAAATAGAAGTGGAAAACAATGATACATCTGAGTCGGCTAAATCGTACCACTCTATGGATGGCAATACGTACCGGTACTAATTACCCACAGTGGTACGTTTTAGCCGCAATAGACTTTGTGAATTGATTATATCATGACTCATAATAAAACATATTTATAAATTCGGAGTTTCTGGAACTGTTGAGTCATATCTGTACTCAGGAGTCTTAAGAAGTGTGTAAACCACCGATACGCTCCCATTAAGAGTACACATGGGGAACAGCTGGTGTTACGCCTCTGAGGATCATTGCACTGCCGAGAGGCTCCGAGACTCGGTGGTAGGAAGCAGTGAGTGCCTTATCGACGTGCCGAGGGGTGGCTAGTTTTGGTCAGGTTATCGATGTTCACCCCCTCTCCCCCCTTTCACCTTCCCACTTGTCCATCCCTTAATATAGAACATAAAAGCTGACATTTCGAGACACTTATATTTAGGAACTGGTGAGTTCGTACCCTTTTTTTTTACCTGTTTATAATATTTTAGAACTTTAACGTGCTAGCTAAACAAATGTATTTCACTGTGTTACAGTGGATTCTTACATTTTCTTTTCATAAAACAGGCAAATGCATGGTCAGAAGATGTTATGAAAAAGGCTCTTCTCTTATTAAAAGAGGGAATCTGTGGTATAAATGAATGCTCTAAGATGTATGAAATATCCCAACCCACTTTAACTCGTCATCTTTTGAGTAAAAACAAATACGCAAAATATGGTGTAAAGGTCATAGGGAGATCAACAAGTCTGCCACCTGAAGTCGAGGAAGATCTTGTCAAGCATATACAAATGCTTGAGGGAATGATGTTTGGAATCACAAGAAAGGACCTGATGCAATTAGGGTATCATTTAGCTCAGGCTAATAATGGGCTACATGCTTTCAGCAATACCAAAAGAGTAGCGGGTAAAGATTTGTATAATGCATTTGTGACCGTTATTTTGTAATTACTATGTATACAACTCTCAGGGAGATCACATTATATAATAATAATCAATGAACCAACTGCCGGCTTGTAGTAAAAATGAGAACTCAATATTTAATGCAATTTATGTACAAGATGAATTCAAATACACAACAGTTTATATAGCCTAGTCTAAACACGTCTTTTCACTACCAAATTCTTAGGTCGTCTGTCTTTATCACCAAATGTAAGCTACGTTCAATCTAACTCCTACGTCATTGTTTTTATCGTAAAACGTCACTCGTTTACTCTATACATTAACACCGGGTTAGAGATTATACAAATTATGTCCCACTAAAACAACTATATATATTTTAAATCATCACAGCATTCATGAAGCGCCACCCAAATTTAAGTTTACGCCAGACTGAGCCGATATCTATTGCTAGAGCGCCTGGCTTTAATATAAAAGATCTGAATGGATTTTATGACAAGCTTCAGAATATCTTGGAACTACATTCCCTATAGGCTATGAAATTGACAATATGGACAAGACAAACTTGTCAACAGTGCACAAGTCATAGAATAATATCAGCATAAGGAAAGCGCCAGGTCAGGTCTCTCTCTAGTGCCGAGAAATTAGGTGTCACAACCACTAACGTTTTTATATGAATGCTGCAAGATATTTTCTTCCACCAATCGTTATTTTAAACGCAAAAGAATGAAAAATGAGCTGAAGGACGGGGCACCTTCTGGAACACTTTTTGCATGCAACGAAAGTGGATGGATTCAGAACTATTTGAAAATGTGGATGGACCACTTTATATCTTTTGTAAAACCATCAAAAACTCACCCTATCCTTTTGATTTTAGATGGACAAGCTACCCACACATAAAAACTTAAACGCCACCACGAAAGCATGTGAAGCGGGTGTAATTATGCTAAGTTTTCTCCCATATACAACACATCGCATGCAGCCTCTGGACATCTCTGTTTTTTTAGCCGTTTCAAACGTATTATCAAGGTCGGTTCGTCCATGTAAGCAACCTAGGTGGCCGCATTTTCGGGAGTTTATGGGGGGCGGCATAATTGAGGATTTCTTTAAAATTTGGGCATTTAAAAATATAAACTAAATTAAAGCTTAGTACTTTTGCGAGATACTAGCATAGGCAGACGAATTACTAGGTAATGAAAGGCGTAGGGTATTATATTTAAGTTGTCTTAGAAAAAGGAAAGTATGCCTTAACACTTCAGTTTCTCCCCGCCGAAGGCACTAAAATGAGGGACATACTTTTTTAAAAAAAGCTCTAGCTGATTCACTAAGTTATAAATAATATGTGCCAACATTTTAGTAAATATGAGGGGCTTGACAAACAATTCTTTGCTTTGATATGCCACCTCACACAAGATACAACACCTTTTCAGAGAGACTCGAGTACATGTTAGGCCAATCACTATGCATGGAGAGATGGAACTAATTGCGAAGAGCAAATGTTAAATAGTTCATAACAAAACAAACAGTTATGTATTAAAGTATGGTATGGAAGAATATTCATCTTTAATTTCAGTTGTTCTCTTGTTCACTAAGATTGGAAAGGTTGTAGATCACTATGACTTCTTATTTCCATCCGGGCCTCAAGCTAAAGACGCGCCATATCATTACATTCCTAAGAGACAAATCTCACCAATACCAGTGCCAGTTACTAGACATGGACAAAGACAAAGGAAATAAGAAATCTCTCAAATATTGACATCAATCCATTATAAACGACAGCTAAAGCTAAAATTACAAAGTCGTTTTGAAAAAAAAAATACAAAATATCAAAAACAAAATATTAATAAGCCTACAAGTATTGCGAAAAGGCAAAAAATGCTCCAGAAAATAAGACCTAAGGTCTATCGGCCAAAAAAAAAAATCTCCTATGGTACTGCTTTATGTGCGATGAGAACTTTGAGGACGACATGATACAATGTTTAATCTGTAGAGAATGGGTACATGTTGCATGCTGTGCATTAGCATCACAAAATGGATCACTGGATAATTATATTTGTGAATTATGCCAGTGAGTTTATTTTATACAATTGAGATAAAGATTATTACTTCAGCTTCAACATTCCAAAAAAAAATGTTCTTCATTCCTTTTGGTACTTATTACCCTCCCTAGTGGTACGAATTGAACGCTGGTGATGGTAATTCGTACCACTTGGTCTTTTCTTTTCTTTTGTTTATTGTGCTCTTTGTTTTCATAATAACACGTTGAAATCTTTTATATTCATTATTTTGTCAACAATAATTGTTTTAACGTTAAAATAAACTTTTTTTCTACAGTTAATTTTTTTATTGTTATTTTTTTCCCTTTAGAGGGTACGAATTACCCACCTCTCTCCTAAGTTAAACATTAAGAGCTATTGAAAATAGTAAAAAACTAACATAAAAATCACTGAGATACAAGAAATAATTGAAGCTATTCGTAAAAGACCAAAATACGATAAACTATAAAACGTGGTCTCTATAAATTATATCATCTTGTTTAACGTAATGTAATTACCAATAACTAATCGTATATCACCGTTAACAAACAATCAAATAAGGTTTCTTCATATTTGGATTTATTGTTGAAGAAAACGTCACTTTAGTTTTCATGTGACAGAGAATATCGCAGTGAAGTCTATTAGCATACATTATTTGTTCATAATTATAAATAAAATTATGACTGAAGTTTATCTTTTACAACCAATTAAGTATGTTATATTGGGTATTATTTTAATTGTAATTATGAATTTTGGTTATTTCTTAAATGATAAGGTCGCTAAATTACAGTGTATTCAAAACAGTGCAGCCCGCCCGGTCATGCGTGAGCCAAGGCTCGATTATGTGACAGTTCAGTGAAGTCTGATAGCATACATTATTTGTTCTTAAATATAAATATATGCGTATACTTTTAGTAGAGTTTACGAATACAATTATGCCTGAAGTTTATTTTTTACAGCCAATGCAGTATGCTTTATTTGATATTAGTGTGATGATGCGGGATAGTGTGGCCAGTACGATGCTCTCGTGACTGTAATGCTCACACGCTGAGTTCCCTACCTCACTTGGTTCGTTGGTCTAGAGGTCGATGGCAGTGTTTTAGACCAGGCAATACTCCGTAAACAATGCTCGATATTGTTTTTTGCGAACTATCCATCAAGCAGATTCAGTATCTTCTTTTCACATTCATTCCAAATGACAAACGAAATAAGAAAATATATTATCAGATTTAAGTGAATCGATCATACGTTTAATCCGTAATCACATGTAGATATTAACATATAAATCATCCGACACATCAATCCTAACGGCAGCTGTAAATTCTGAAGAGTCTAAGTATAGGTTTAATATCCAAATAGTGAACATGAATTATTAAGAAATGACAAGTACACATATATTAGCACAGTATTCAAGATAATCCAAAATCAGTCACACGTCATAGCAAACATGGCTTACCGTGTGTCTGTCTGAGACTGTGAGACTCCTCTACACAATATATATGTGGAAATACAATGGCAGTCAGGGTCGGTCCTTCGTGTCGTCATCAACCTTTGGTCCAATCAGTACAAATGTGTACGCCCACTTATTGACCAGTCATCTGTCAATCCATAACTCAGGGGCGTGGCCAACTGACCAACGTTACAGATTCTCTTTGTATTGACTCCTAGGTCGGTATCTACAAATTTCCAGGTCACACCTCTTACCACATTTCCCCTATCTTTGTATATCTCGTGAGCTTCAAACGTGTCTTTTTCAAACAGACATATCTAATGGTTTATCTGAAAAGTATATCTTTACCATACTGTTACGTCCACAATCCCCTTGTGGCCAGAGCTGTGTAGATCTTGCTGATAATTCTCGTTAGTCCTAGAAGAGACTTTAATTATTAGTATTTATGTTTCAGTATTACACGAACTCTTCTTATAGTCCTGGGCGCAAATTCAGTATTTGTATTCCAACATTTCCTCTCTTGTAAATTATGGTAGTAGATAAATCTTATAGTAATGTATACAACTCAATAGGATAGTAACTTGACAAAGAAGCTTCAGTGTAACTGTTGTTGATAGTTTATTTCAGGTGGTATGTTCAATATATACAATATATCTATTATGTACAGTTAGAATAAAATAGTGCAAACACAAACGTTCAAAGGAACATCTTTTGAAACTCTCTGTCTTTCAGACAAAACAAATCATTAAATACTATCCGAGTGGTGCAAGGGACAGACCCATTATCAGTAGGGGTGAAAATCATGGTATCATTACAAAACTCATAACAAAAACGATAGGAACTTCCCCTATTAAATAATGAGTCGTTCCCAGACTCTGAGAATTTGATATCAACACAGAATCCCAGCATTACCTAGAACCTTTCGTTTTCCTACTAAACGTCCTAATATCGCGTGTAGTAAGAAAAGAGAGAGAGAGAGGAGAATAAACATTGCGTGTTCCAATTCTTGGAAAAACAATATACATGACACGCCCCCACCCAATGAAAGAAATAATGTACCATAATTACCCAAGTAATACTCAACATGGTACATTTTTCGTACTTAACACTATCGTTTTAATAACCAACAATCAATGGAAGATTATTAGACAATTTAAGCAAACATGGCTCACTGGCACAACTAAATTATAAAAAGTGTCACTACCCAATGGTAATTGTGATTATAACGTGATGGACAAATATTTCCCCGTTAGTATTAATATTAACTAATGTCTCAACAAGTACAAATAATTCAAAAATATTCTAGTCATTCTTATTTTAACTATGTACAGTTGTGTGGATTTCCACCAAAAATTTGCAAAAAGTTTTAATCTATTAAACAAATATAACATTGCTCAAACTCTTGTCAATTTCCAACAGTTTACTTCTAATATACAAACCAAAAGATAAGTAATACATAACTCGAATCAAACTATAGGTTACTTCCCCTTTAAATTACAGTGTCAACTTGACATTAACAGGGTGCATACCTAAGATGATGATACTTCCCCTTTTCTCAAATATGAGGAGAAAATACGCTCTAGTTACGATTACTACAGTAATCTCAATATTAAAATGTAATCCACTATTATGCGTTTTTGGCAAATTTAAAAGTTTAATATAAAAGATTGTTCAGGGTTGAATGAGTGCCCACCTTTAGGTACCTTTGTTTCCCTCCATTCCCGGATATATGGAATATATAACAACCTATATACAACATAGTGAATATCCACTAGTTTTTCCCATTCTATTACCATGATATAACAATTTAGCAATAGATTTCCAATATTATCTATTAATTTATACCAATTGATATTACATCTCTTTCTAAGATAAAAATTGTACATATTATTATTTAGTTCCATTCATTAACTAAAATAAAAACAAGATAATAAATCAATTAGCTTAAAGTTTTCCCACTTAATTGCATGTGATGACAATTACTTTTATCCATCCATATCAAGTAAATACATGCATATATATTTATTGCATAGTGCATCAAAATTTAAATGGAATTTCTTTTCCATAATAAAATGAATTGAATCAAATGAATTTAAAATATATCAGAACATCAATATTATACATGATTATAAAAATTATTAATACTTTCAAAAGACTTGACTTCTGCATGATACAAGTATTCTATAGGTATTCCATAATCAAAATTCAAACGAATGATAGGTTATCATGACACATTCTTAATGAATAAATGAGATGATCTGAAAAAGAAGTATGGGGTTATTCAGTCAATCATGTAGCACCCGAGATAGAGTATCAGCTGTGACGTTGTCCCTACCCCTCAGGTGTTTTATTTTTAAGTCATAGGCTTGGAGGAATAAGCTCCATCTAACAAGCCTCTGGTTTTGCTTGACCCTGGAGAGAAAAGTCAGAGGGTTGTGGTCGGTCAGTATTTCTATCGGGTACCCAGAGCTGTTTACATAGAAATCAAACTGTTTTAACGCTAGGATCAACCCTAAAAGTTCCTTCTCACTTGTATTATAACTACGTTCATGGATATTGAATTTCTGTGAGTGGTAGCACACCGGGTGCTCCTCTCCGTGGTCATCCTGCTGAGTCAGCACCGCTCCCATCCCAGTATCGCACGCGTCTACTGCAATTTTAAAGGGTCTATCAAAACGCGGGGTCACCAAAATAGGTGCCCTGGATAATCTTAACTTCAACTCATCAAACGCCTTTTGGCACTTGTCAGACCAAACAAAGCGATTGTTCTTCTTTAGTAGGTCAGTTAAGGGGCAAGCTACCGTAGAAAAGTCCTGGCAAAACTTACGATAATACCCGGCCATTCCAAGGTAACTACGGAGTTGTTTCCTTGTCTGTGGCACTGGGACATTCTGAATAGCTTCTATTTTAGCATTTACTGGTTTAACCTTTCCACCACCCACTACATGTCCAAGATACTCGATAGTGGCATGTCCAAACTGACTCTTAGCCAGGTTTATTGTCAAATTGGCGTTATTCAGTCGTTCAAACAAGTGTCGTAGTTGACTGACATGTGTCTTGAAATCTGTACTATACACCACTATGTCGTCGAGGTAGGCATTACACTGGAAGATACCGCGAGTGAGGGTGTTTATAAGCCTTTGAAACGTCGCAGGGGCATTACGGAGTCCGAATGGCATGACCTTATACCTGTAAAGTCCGTCAGGTGTCACAAACGCGGATACTTCCTGTGCCCGTGGCGTCAAAGGAATCTGAAAGTACGTAGAGAGAAGATCAATTTTTGTCACATACGTCGCATCACCTATCTTATCAATGAGGTCATCAATACGAGGAATGGGATACGAGTCAGTCTTTGTCAAATTATTTAATTTCCTAAAGTCTGTACAAAACCGCAATGTGTTGTCGGCTTTTGGTACCAACACACAGGGTGAAGACCATTCGCTATCACATTCTTCCACTATGTCATTTTCTAACATATACTTCACCTCTGCTCTAATATGTTCAAGTCTGATGGGGTTAACTCTATATGGATGCTGTTTAATTGGCCTGGCACCCTCAGTTAATACTACATCGTGTTCTATTAGATGTGTCCTCCTGGGAACATATGTAAACAGTGACTTATATTTATGTACCAGCTCAATAATCTTCTCCTTATCTTCTACCGGAAGATGTTCTAGCCTTGTATCTAAACTCTTAAGGGCATCTGTATTATTAAGTTTACTTTCTGCAAACTTATATTCTATCCTAGATAAATCCGTCGGGACCCTAGCTAATGAAATCATGGGGACCTCCCGTGGTTTACTCTTTTCCCTGGAAACATAGGGCTTAAGTAAATTAATATGGCATACCCTCTGTTTTTGTCTCCGGTCAGGAGTCTTTATCAAATAATTGACCTCGCCAAGCTTTGACTCTATCTCATAGGGTCCACTAAACTTTGCACTTAAAGGCTGATTTTGCAAAGGTAGAAACACAAGAACTTTGTCACCTGGTGCAAAAGTTCTAGCTGTAGCTTTACGGTCATAGTTCTGTCTCATACGCTCCTGCATCTGTGGAAAATGAATCTTCACATGGTTAAAAGCATGATAAAGCCTATTTTAAAATTTATCTACATATGACAAAAGTCCAATCGGTTCACTGTCCGCTAGCCAAGTTTCATGTAGAAGTTTCAACGGACCTCTGACTGAGTGTTCATACACAAGTTCGAATGGGCTAAACCCCAGGGATTCCTGAGTGGCCTCCCTTGCAGCGAACAGTACATAAGGCACACCCTTATCCCAGTCTTTCTCGTTTTCATAACAGTACTTTTTAAGCATCGATTTTAATGTCTGATGAAACCTTTCCAGAGCTCCCTGGCTCTCAGGATGATAGGCACTTGATAGCCTATGGCTTATCCCTAATTGTTCCATGACTTGTTTGAAAATGTTCGAAGTAAAGTTAGTCCCCTGGTCGGACTGTACTGTCTTCGGTAGGCCATAACGTGTGAAGAAATTTGTCAGGGCGTCTACCACCTTCACTGTTGTTATGTTCCGCAACGGAATGGCTTCCGGGAAGCGAGTGGATGAACACATGACTGTGAGCAGGTATTGAAAACCGGCTTTTGTTTTCGGCAACGGGCCCACGCAATCAATGAGTATATGACTGAATGGTTCGTCGAACGCTGGTATCGGCTGGAGTGGAGCGACAGGAATTCGTTGGTTAGGACGTCCTACCATTTGGCATACGTGGCAAGTCTTGCAGTATTGTTCGACATCTCTTCTCAGTCCTGGCCAGTAGAAGTAAGGGAGGATACGGTGGTGCGTTTTTCGGACTCCCATGTGACCAGCGAAAGGAAGATCATGCGCCATACGCAGTATATCTTGACGATAGCACTTAGGTATTACAATCTGGTGAATACTGTCCCACTCGTTTGTACCTGAGTTGAGCGGTTTCGACTTTCTCATCAACACTTCATCTTTTATGTAGAAACATTCCGCCATTGCATCTGCAGTCTTTTCATCAACAGCTTTCATTCTGAGTTGCATTATTACTTCGTCATTCAATTGTTCTTTCACCAATTTCTGCTTTGGTGACAAAATGTTATCGTTCTCGGTTGCATCACCAGTTGTTAGTTCAGCAAAGAACGTAGCACTTAAATCGATGTCAGGTGTTTCTGTTATCACTGTTTCATTCGCATGTGTGTCTTTAGAACAGACAAGCACATCTTTCGTTGCACTACACGGCGTAGCAGGCGTCTTTACCGACTTCTTTTTCTGCATTGCTCTTGTCAGTGCACATGTTGGGCGTTCATTGGCAGGACGTAGGTTTTTGTCCTCCGCCATCTTTGTCTCCAACACTTTAACCATGGGCTCGACAGTGACTCTGCCGCCCATAATGTCATTTCCTAATATCATGGAAACGCCTTTGACGGGTAGTGCGCGCCACACTCCCACTACGATGTTACCTGTAAAAATATCCGACTCGAGTTTTATTCTGTGCAGTGGAGCTTCCACAGCCTCCATACTAGCACCTCTCAGCACAACAGACTCACCGGTACTGGTGGCATCTGTTAACGGCACACTGCCCTCCAGGATCACGCTGACAGCAGAACCCGTGTCACGTAATATCTGTATTTTCTTCTTGCTGAGTACATCGACTTCTGTCGACACTGTCCCCTCGTAGACAAAGGGTCGAAAATCGGATAGGTCGTCCTCTTCCGGGACTTCAGGAACCATCTGCTCCTCACGGCCTTCTGAAAGCATAATAGATTGAGTACAGCTATTCTCTTTTACCTTAGATAGACTGTTCTCAAAAACCATCGACTCCACAACTATGGGCGATGCCGGCCGCATTTATTTTGAGTTTCTTGACCCTGTGTTGCACACTTCTTCTGTCTGCTTGCTATCTTTCTGCACTCTGGCACAGTGTAGTATAGCACCTTGCTTCTTGGTAAGGATCCAACAATCTTTCTTCATGTGGCCCTCTTTCTTGCAATTGAAACATACCACCTTTGCTTTATTTACATCTGTCTGCTTCCTGAAATGAACTAAGTTACTATTATTATTTACACCACTGTTCTTATTATTGTTTTCACTTGTCTCTTTTGGTTTACTAGCCTCCTTGGGCTCTGGTTTGTGCACTTTGGGTTTGTCAGCATAATATGGCTTTATGCTGGCGTGAATTATGGCATAGTTATCTGCCAATCTAGCAGCTTCATGCACATCTTCAACCCCTCGGTCTGAGATGTGGGTTTTAATATCCACTCGAATACAATCATTGAATTCCTCAAACAATATTAGGTTCTTGAGTTTATCAAACTCACTTACATTCTGTGACCTTAGCCACTGTTCTAACATTTTCTCCTTTTGTCTCAAAAAGTCTACATGAGTTTGATCATATGCCTTCTTTCTGTCTCTAAATAGCTTTCTATATTTTTCTGGTGTCAGGGAATAACTTTTTAGCACCCTATCTTTGATTAATTCATAGTCATTTATTTCCTCGGGTGTTAAACTCAACACTACGTCCAATGCTTTTCCTTTGTTGAGAGTTGACCTTAACAATAAGGCCATCTTATCATCAGGAAACTGATAATCTACAGCTATCCTCTCAAAAAGCAAAAAGAAATCTTGAACATCTTCTTCTCTGAATATAGGCAAGTGTTGCTTCATTGCGCTAATATCCATACCATTGCTGTCCCTACGATGGTCAGGTCTATTCATGCGTGCCATCTCTATCCTTTCTCTGCTTTCAGTTTCTATCCTAATTCTTTCATTTTCTATCCTAAATCTTTCCAATTCCATTCTCTTCATAGCTAATTGGAATTTTAGGTTTTCACTCAACCCTTCATCTTCATCATTGTTTGATGGTCTAGATGACATATTTCTTACCTCGTCTCCGTGGGCAATTACCTCGCCCCCACTGGGAGCTACATAACCTTCATTGATATCGTTCTGTCCCACTTCAACTACACTACCAGTGTTCATGGCATTCTGCCCGTTCAAACATGTCATAATTTCTTTGGTCAAACGATTACGATTAGGTCTTGCCTGTCCTGCCTCAATCCCAAAGGACTCAGCTAATTCTTTTAGTTCAGCAAATGACATGGCATTAAGTTCCTCACTTGATATATTCGAAGCCATAGTATAGCGTTCGAAATATTTGTTATAGTAGAGTAGTATATATTGTATAATAAAATATAAAGTTCCAACTTACGATTTGTCCAGAAATTTGCACAATATAATATTAAACACTTCGTGGAATCTTCACACTTCCCAAGGAATAAAAACGCAAACTAGTTCTCTCCTCTTTTTAAAAAGAATAGTTTCACAGTCCTGAAAACGAAACACAAATATGCCGCTCTCAGTACTACTAATGTCACAAAATATTTATAGGTCAGGAAAAAATATAACTCAAATTTTCCAGACGAGATCAACAAATTTTTTTTCAATCCTAGATCAGGAAAAGTAGAACTCAAATCTACCGAACGAGACGACCAAATCTTGTCAATCCTAGGTCAGGAAAAGTAGAACTCAAATATACCGGACGAGACCACCAAATTTTGTTACGTCCACAATCCCCTTGTGGCCAGAGCTGTGTAGATCTTGCTGATAATTCTCGTTAGTCCTAGGGGAGACTTTAATTATTAGTATTTATGTTTCAGTATTACACGAACTCTTCTTATAGTCCTGGGCGCAAATTCAGTATTTGTATTCCAACATTTCCTCTCTTGTAAATTATGGTAGTAGATAAATCTTATAGTAATGTATACAACTCAATAGGATAGTAACTTGACAAAGAAGCTTCAGTGTAACTGTTGTTGATAGTTTATTTCAGGTGGTATGTTCAATATATACAATATATCTATTATGTACAGTTAGAATAAAATAGTGCAAACACAAACGTTCAAAGGAACATCTTTTGAAACTCTCTGTCTTTCAGACAAAACAAATCATTAAATACTATCCGAGTGGTGCAAGGGACAGACCCATTATCAGTAGGGGTGAAAATCATGGTATCATTACAAAACTCATAACAAAAACGATAGGAACTTCCCCTATTAAATAATGAGTCGTTCCCAGACTCTGAGAATTTGAGATCAACACAGAATCCCAGCATTACCTAGAACCTTTCGTTTTCCTACTAAACGTCCTAATATCGCGTGTAGTAAGAAAAGAGAGAGAGAGGAGAATAAACATTGCGTGTTCCAATTCTTGGAAAAACAATATACATGACAATACATTCACCTAGATAAAGGTGCTTAATAGAGCTACCAGAAGGGCGATGGGACTTCAAAAGAACGGATAACTCGTTAAAGATAACACAACGCAAGGAGTGGCAACTCATCCCTGGGCTAGGCCCGTGTCGTACCAGGGAACAAGGTCCTTGTAGACACAAAAGTAAGATAGGGGATCGTTCCGCCTCCTTGTGGGGAGGGAAAACGAGGGTGGGAAGGGATATAATTTTGTCCTGCCTACCTAGTTACATACCATGGTCATAGCATTAATTAATAAGTACTAAACTATGACGCTAAAATATATGTCACATCATGACAATTAGTTTAATTGTAATAATGACTTTTGGTTATTTTCATAAATGATAAGGTCGCCAAATTACAGTGCATTCAAAACAGTGTCTCCCGCCCAGTCATGCGTGAGCCGAGGCGCGATTCTGTGACACTCATCATGCGTTAACTCCATGGGCGGCGTTATACGGGGTATTACGTTAAGCGTTAAGCGGCGGATCCGGTGAAGGATAACGAATATGTGTATAATGCCGAGCGACATCGACAGATCCAAATTTAAGAAAATGTGTGAGAGTTAGCCTATACGTATGACTTGTAACTTTATAGGCCTACTAATCTCTATCTACTATTATATATTCTAAGGGTTTTATTTTTAATTTAGGATCATATTCCTAGTTCTGTCCTAACCTAACTGAGCCTAACCCTAACCGGGCCTAACCGTAACATCAATAATCAATTTCTAATTGTGATTAAGTGACATATACTAAATAACCTTTTATTTGAATTAATTACAAACAACGACACACAGTTACACACAATTTTCGTATTTAACGAAAAATATATCGTTTTACTATAATTGAATTAAAAATAATAAATAAAAATGCGAAGATGGCTGGGGTTGAACCTGTTAACAGCACACGCTACTAACCACTGGGCCTCTGAACCTTGTTGAAAAAATTATAATTGAGCGTATAGGGCGTGTGCAATCACGTGACAAAAAGCACGTGATTTGTGATTACTTTATGTAATGGTGTAATAAGTAATAAGGGCCGCTGTATTAATAAAGTTTCACATAGGCTCGAGCTTTTTTTTAAATGATGTGTTGTGTTTTAAGTCTTATTAAGATTTAAGCTGTATTATGTATGTTAAATAAAATAGGCTATTTTATTATTATCACAGACGTATATCATAGACGATGTGAGTATATTAGTGACTTGACTAGATAGCTTATTCACCAACACTATCACTTGACATCGTAGCCTAGCCTACGAAACATTAAAAGTGTAGGCCTATAAAGTGAAATTGAAAGTGTAAATAGGTCTAGCCGGCCCTAGCCTAATCAGATTAATCAATTAATCTACAGTACTACTATTTACCTCCTTATTTTTGAGTAGGATAGCCAATATTCAGATGTGAATTTTGCATGATAAAGAACAACTTCACTTTCACCACGTTACATTGGTACCTCAAGTGTTTCTTATATTTACACAAATACGTCACTAAAAACCTAAGCCACGCCCACCAAGAACGCTCTATAGGGCCAGATAAACAATTATGCGCATGCGCCAATAGCAGTGTGTATAATATAGGTCACAGGTTCACGCACATATCCGCCCTATAATCACTCCGTAACTCCATTGATTCCCTGTGAAATCCAGAATTGAATATAAAGTGGCAAAACAAGTTTAAATTTCTTTCGATAATCATCTCACAAGTGGGAAATAGCAAGCATTGTTCGGAGCATCATACTCGTAGCACAATTGCGAAAACAGTCGACTGTTTAAAAAGCTTGTCTTTACAAAAGGGCACAACTTAAGACGCTTTGTATTACTTCTTTAATACTTAACAGTTGTAACAATGTCTTCGTTGCTAATATTTGCTTATAGATCTATATCGTACAGTGAGCTCCGATTACTTTTGGTCACTAATTCTGTTAAAATCCAGACTGAACAGAATCTACACTGAAGTCCAAAATATTCATGAAGTGTCGGTCGTTTCATCGCCAATAATAGACTACTGCTTTTAACTCAATGGCGCTTTTAACAGAGAAGAGACTTTTAACACAACTCTCTACAAACGTGTTACTGGTCCGCATATGTGCATCTTGGTGCCGACTTTGTCACATGCACCTGTATTGATGTCATTACGCCAAGTAGCCTACACGTAGTACGCGAATGTATCTGCATGTCGGTGGACTCGCTTGGAGATGGAAAGATGAGCTGTGTTTCGGCCCCTAAGACCATCGAAAACATACGTTTTCCGAAGGTCTTTGGCGAAATGGTCATTTTACCCTCAATGGGGTCGCGACCCACATCCTTCTCAATATCCGGTCCAAAGGTGTGAAATCTACTTCCTGTTCATCTCATGCAAAAACCCTCTTTTGATTCTTTCAAAAAGAACTTAAAAAACTAGTCAAAGCAAATGGCGTAACATGTGAAATTGTAGCAAAACCAAAGTTTATCATTACAGCGTTAAAAAATAGTATACTGAATAAATTGAACATTTAATTACACCGTATAATGCATTTATTAAAAATAATAATAATAATAATTATAGGCATTTCTTTTGTACCAGATTAACCTAATAACTTGTTCAAAATTAAATTTGTTAACATGGGGAGGTAACCTTTTAAAACAACAGTTTTCAATAAGTATTCTTTTTTTTTTTTTAAATAAAAATAAATAAATACAAGTAATAATTTTAAGGCAACATCTTTATTTATCTCAAATAATACGTGAATTAAATCTTGTTAGACTATATCTTTAAGTCATGCGGTAGATTTTATCAGTATGATACAAGTCTTCAAAATTGTATATATCTCTTCCTGCTTAAACCACTACCTTACAAAGCCATCGGACTCGCGTCGCTCTGTATTAGGAAATGTTTGTTTTTTTAGAAAAAAAGATCAAAAGTTAAAAAAGTTACTCAATTTTCCTCAACTTGATAAATGGGTAATCTAACCTTTTTGTATTATTATGCTAAGGTCTTTTGAATAGGCTATGCAAGTTGCTGAGGATGACTGTTCTTTTAAATGATATATTTGCAATTTACGAAGACAGACACTAATAAATATTTAAACATTAGAAATAATCAAACCTTTATCATAGAAATTTAAACATTAAGAGCTATTGCATATAGTGAAGAACTAACATAAAAATCATTGAGAGACACAACAAATAATTGAAGCTATTCGTGAAGACCAAAATACGATAGAATATAAAACGTGGTCTCTATGAATTATATCACCATGTTTAACGTAATTTAATTACTAATAACTAATCGTCTAATATTATTGTTAACTAACAATCAAATAATGTTTCTCAATAATATTTTGTTTTATTGTTGAAGAAAACGTCATTTAGGTTTTCATGTGACAGATAATATCGCAGTGAATTCTGATAGCATACATTATGTGATCTAAGTTTTAAATAAATGCTTATGCTTTTATTAGAGTTTACGAAAACAATTATGACTGAAGTTTATTTTTTTACAGCCAATTAAGCTTAAGTATGTTATATTAGATATTAGTTTAATTGTAATAACGACTTTTGGTTATTTTCTTAAATGATAAGGTCGCCAAATTACAATGTATTCAAAACAGTGTCACCCACCTGGTTCTGTGACAGTTTTCATGCGTTAGCTCCATCGGCTCCCTGTAAAAGCCAGAATTGAATAATATAAAGTGGTGCAACTATGCCAACAATGAGTTGACGTCCTATCTCAAGGAACTAATTAAACCATATGTTCGGCAGAGAACATTTCGTTCTGCCAAATCCTCACTTCTGAAAGTGCATTTTTCTCTCTGACGACCATTGGCCTTAGATCCTTCTCAATATCCGGTCCGAAGGTGTGGAATCTACTTCCTATTCAACTTAGGCGTAAAAGCTCTATGGATAATTTCAAAAAGAAAAGAACTTTAAAACTCATTATTTCAATATTCACCTTCACATGTTTTAAACCCCTAGTGTCTTACTTATATGTTAGGTTGGTTATTTCTTCATTTATATAATTTGCCCTATGTTTGTACAGTTTTAAATCATTAATTAGTTTTATATTACTTAGCCTCAATATTATATCCGTGTTCTTAGTTGTTGTGGCGTTTTGGAGAAGATTAACACCACACGAACTAAGAAAGGTTTTAAAATGTAATCCGCTCTTATAAGATACTATAATCATCTCATATGTACGTACAAACCACTGACACTATGTGCCATTATTGAATGTCTGATTGGAGTAAGAATGTGTCTTTCCTTTCTATCTCCTATATTATTTAACATTAAAGTATTTAGCTTTGCATTGAATTGTATTTACATATATGTATACGTTCTGCATGCTTATCAGTATATTACTTATTGTTATACGATTAGTCATTGATATTAGTTCCCATTCATGTATATTATAAATGTTGTAGCACGTGTGTGTTCCTCCCCCTACCCGCCCCACGCCTTCGGAACTAGGCCAGGGTCATACCTGACGCAACCAAGCTAAGTCCCCCCCCACCCCACAGTCTCTTCGACCAGATCACAGGAAATTCACATCTCAATGACGGTTCTTCCCCTGGTCAGAGAATAGGGAACTTGGAATCTTTGATGCAGGACCCCGACGGACAAGAGAGAAAACTCTGACCAACAACACAGGGCCTTCGAAGTTTCCCTACCGCCGCGTCTCCCCCCCCCCCGAGCACCCCCTCCCCTCTACCGTTTGGTACTTATTTTCACATGCCAATTAATCAAATGTTGAATTGAAGAGACATGTTGACCAATCGGATACGCTATCTACGTGTCAATCTTACCCTTGCCACTCCCCCCTCATTACAATCACATTGGGAGTTGCAACCTAACTTGTTGTTTAACATGTAATGTAAGTTAGTTTTAGGTCAGTCTGGCTTAAGGAGTCGTTGGATGCCCCGAGCTCCAACAGCACCACGCAGTGCTACAGTCTGTTGTAGAGTCCTTGTTAGGACTATCTACTACATATAGTTTAAGCCTATGATTAAAAGTACACTCTTTATCACTTGTATTTGGATTGTATGAATTATGTGCTCACGTCATTGATGATTGAATACGGACTTTCACGTGAATAAAATATTCGTTGTTACAATACGCCTTGCTTATCGATTGATAGAATTAGCTGTTTGTGTGACGTCCAGTGACAGTGTCAATTAGTCAGCAGTTTAACTCAACCTACGTATTAATGAGCCAAAACGAAACCTGGATATAAATTTGTCTTAGAATCACCTAGGAATCATCTGCACTTCGGGACCACATATCACATAGAAAACCTGCCTAAATCACCCCTCCCCATCACCCTGTGTACCTGCTGAGTTATCCACTAAGTCTGCACTGATAGCTTATACGCTAATTGCAGGCTCGGTGACAGCATCTTAGACCAGCACGCCACACCTGGGGGCTCGTCCGGGATTAGTCTTGCTTGACGTACATGGATAAGTACTCATGCTCAACATTGAACTCTGTGCTATGATATTCTTCACGTGATGAAAGACTGGGGGCTTAAGGTTTCATCAGGTTAGCGAACTGTGTTATTTGACTCCACTGCAAACACTCATCTATCATCGTAGAATTATTCGTCAACTCTTGTTTCTGCAAACGCTATACGCTTGAAATATATCCCCTTGCCTGTTCGGATTATGTGCTGTATTACGTTTATTTGTCGGCTTCACGCCACAATAACAAAATCGCCACTCATGTTTGGATAACTTGCTTTATTATGTTAGATGTCGGCCGAAGTGCCACTAATGACAACGTCGTTTTCCTGCTCGGATTAGCTCCCGTACAACTCTGCACACTATAGGCTTGCCAAATGCCGATAGCCAATAGGCATATCGCCATTTCTGCTTTTGATTAGCTCATGCGTAACGAAATTATTTGCCAGATCGGGCATAACTGTGTCCGCCAAATACTGCGAACCAGTACCCGCCCGGAGAAACACTGCAAATATTCGCGCCCACCGGGCGCAATCCAGCCTGCAATCTTCAACATTGCATATGTTCGCCCATTCAGCTATAATTCTTGGATACTTTCAGCCACGTTCGCACTGGATTAAACTGTCATGTGCAGTACGTTTCCTGAAAGCTGACATTATTGCCTTTAGATTGGAGTATATTAACTGTTATCGGATTACCATGTGTATATATTAACTTTTGATGAACTGTGTTCCTTACACAACGCGGTGGATAATAAATGTGTTAGATTTAAAGACTGCCTACGGGTCAATTGACTGTTCTCAAGCGCAACACGGCCGATGTCATCCGCTGTCATCTGATGTGCCAGACCCACTCTGACGTCAAGACTCAAGATCCGCGGTCTAGCGTGAAAGAGAATGAATGTCTATAAATAAAACAGTAAGTGGCACAGATGTAGTGGTCAAATGTACGTACAGGAAGATTATTGGTAGCGAATTATATAATTGCTCTTTATCAGTTTTACAAATTATAAAATTGTAATAGAGAAAGTAAAATGATTTAATCTTACACAGTAACCAAAGTAATTGACGCCCCACTGCCAGTCCCCCATCCCTCTCAGCCCCCCCCCCCCCAACGTCAGGTAAAACTAAATCTGCCCTGGGCATCTGGTCAGCGAGACATGACGCGTGTAAGGGTCGTAACTCGCCCCTTCCCCCCACTTTCTCTCCCAGCCGAGAATCTGTATTGAACTGTTAAACAAGGAGAAATGTGTTGCTTGAGAAAAGAAGAGAAGCGAATAGTGTAACAATTAAAGTGAAGCTATGTCCGTGTTTTAGCTCTAGGGCCCAATAATTGCAAACGAACGACAACATTGGTATTATTTCCTGGCCTATCATGCCAGAGGAATACTGGACTTTCCGCCTTACTCCACCCCCCCACTAGAAGTCACTCGCGCGTGAGAAATCAGAATCCACGTGATCAGAAACACTAGTGTTTAGGCTTGTGTTGGGGTCAGCTGCACGCGCTCACACAACGCCCTCCGCCGCCCCCCTGAAGAATGTTCACTAGACCAGTAATGCATGTACATATACGTTAAGCAAAGGACTCCGCTGCCCCACCCTCTATGACTCCGTCATAGATCCCCTGATATTTACGCGTGAGCCAGATCCCCTCAACCTGTCCGCTTTAGCGCGAGGCAGGGAGTGAACTGGTGGACCTGATAGTTCGATCAACAATTCGATCCCTATCACCCAGTTTTGGCATCCCGTCTCGGACTTCCTCCAATTTCGTGGACCCTACTGCCGAGGTCGAATTATTATTATTATTATTATTATAATTATTATAATAAAGTGAATCCCGCATATATAGCACATAGAAAGCATGAAATAAATAGATTTCTTAGCTAGTGCCTACCAATATATGAAAAGTAAGGACCTAGGACAGTCACCGACAAACGATAAAATGAATAAACCGCGTTAATAGCTTGCAAATAAATGGGACGAACCTAGACTAAGCATTATGCTGGAATAGATTTAAAGTACTGTAAGTAGTGTAAGTGTAAGAAACGCTCTAAGCATGCTTTTCTCCTCTGCTCTCAACAGAAACCGTAACAATTCGCACCCCCTCCCAGTCACCCCTTACCACCTTGTCTCGAACCCCCTCCCTTTCCCGAAGCAATGACCACCCGCTTCGCGTGAATGGTCCAGAACATGCTCTAACAAATAGCCTTAGCTCTATTGCAAATTACGCCCCTACAGCGTTATCCCCCCTTTTTAGATAATACAGCTACCAGCTGTCTGTGACGTAAGCAAAAAGAAAAGAAAATGTCTGCCGGACCGAAATTTTAATATCTCAGAACTCTCTCAGTGTAAACTGCCAATATTAAATACTAATATACAATGGCTGCACCTCTAAGGGTCAAATCTTTCACTACGCGAAACATTTGAAGCAAGATGGGGGAGGTGTGGCGTTTTGGAGAAGATTAACACTACACGAACTAAGAAAGGTTTTAAAATGTAATCCGCTCTTATAAGATACTATAATCATCTCATATGTACGTACAAACCACTGACACTATGTGCCACTATTGAATGTCTGATTGGAGTAAGAATGTGTCTTTTCTTTCTATCTCCTATATTATTTAACATTAAAGTATTTAGCTTTGCATTGAATTTTATTTACATATATGTATACGTTCTGCATGCTTATCAGTATATTACTTATTGTTATACGATTAGTCATTGATATTAGTTCCCATTCATGTATATTATAAATGTTGTAGCACGTGTGTGTTCCTCCCCCTCCCCGCCCCACGCCTTCGGAACTAGGCCAGGGTCTTACCTGACGCAACCAAGCTAAGCCCCCCCCCCCACCCCACAGTCTCTTCGACCAGATCACAGGAAATTCACATCTCAATGACGGTTCTTCCCCTGGTCAGAGAATAGGGAACTTGGAATCTTTGATGCAGGACCCCGACGGACAAGAGATAAAACTCTGACCAACAACACAGGGCCTTCGAAGTTTCCCTACCGCAGCGTCTCCCCCCCCCCCCCCCGAGCACCCCCTCCCCTCTACCGTTTGGTACTTATTTTCACATGCCAATTAATCAAATGTTGAATTGAAGAGACATGTTGACCAATCGGATACGCTATCTACGTGTCAATCTTACCCTTGCCCCTCCCCCCTCATTACAATCACGTTGGAAGTTGCAACCTAACTTGTTGTTTAACATGTGATGTAAGTTAGTTTTAGGTCAGTCTGGCTTAAGGAGTCTCAAGGGTTGGATGCCCCGAGCTCCAACAGCACCACGCGGTGCTACAGTCTGTTGTAGAGTCCTTGTTAGGACTATCTACTACATATAGTTTAAGCCTATGATTAAAAGTACACTCTTTATCACTTGTATTTGGATTGTATGAATTATGTGCTCACGTCAATAATGACTGAATACGGACTTTCACGTGAATAAAATATTCGTTGTTACAATACGCCTTGCTTATCGATTGATAGAATTAGCTGTTTGTGTGACGTCCAGTGACAGTGTCAATTAGTCAGCAGTTTAACTCAACCTACGTATTAACGAGCCAAAACGAAACCTGGATATAAATTTGTCTTAGAATCACCTAGGAATCATCTGCACTTCGGGACCACATATCACCTAGAAAACCTGCCTAAATCACCCCTCCCCATCACCCTGTGTACCTGCTGAGTTATCCACTAAGTCTGCACTGATAGCCTATACGCTAATTGCAGGCTCGGTGACAGCATCTTAGACCAGCACGCCACAGTTGTTTATTGCTCAATGTTAAATGCGCTCTGAGCCTACATAATGTTTTTTGAAAGCGTTAAAAAATATTATTATATGATACAGATTTTCTTTCTAAAAGAAGATTATCTACTGATATATTTAGTAAGATTTATTTACATTTGATAGGCCGAGGCAGTTCAATTAATTCCGAATCGCCGCAGCAAAACGTTAGATTCCGTAGTATAGCGTGAAATTCCACGGGCTACAGCCGTTAGTCATAGGCCCTGCTTGTTACATGCTCATATGTAACAACAGGTAAGTGAATGTAATGTGCCAAAAAACTGTCTTTAACAAATACAGGTGTACAATAAAACTATTTTATCATTACTTGCAGCTGGCATATCTGCCGTCACCTTAAGCACTACTGCCTTGAACAATGGGGTATACACAAAAGAAGCACCAATTACTTTCAATTGTGATACTTTACCTAAAAGTGTGTACGTAGGTGAAGCAATTTTATGGAACTGGTTGGTAAGTCAATTAATGCCAAAATGTTTTCTTTAATGTTTTATCTGGGGCTGTTAAACGAAAATAGGAAATACCAATCTATTTCTTGAAGCTTTAAAAACGATTTTTTTTTCAGAAGTTTGAAGGAAATCAATTAAGTGTGGTGTCTCATATTTTCTTAGGGAAAAAATATATTAAAAAAAAACATGTTTGACTCAAACAAATCACTACCTTATATAATTATTATATATTTTTTTTATATTTATTTGTACAAAATGTGAAATCTCCTGATCTGAATGATTTTATTTCATTTAAAATTATAAATGTATGATCATTTAGTTTTGGTTTACAACTTTTAAACATTACACCACGTTATAATTAACTTTTAGTTCTCACTCATACACTTGTAAAACTTACTTAAATTTTTCTAAGAGTGTGTCATTTATTTATATCAACAAATCAAATAATAATATAATCTTCTGTAGCGCGTGTTTTGCTGTTATTATTTTACATTTGTGTTAAACGGCATGACAATCGGGTTTTCAGAACCGAATATTTGTTTCGAAAGAAAACCGATATTTAACTTTACAGTTGTCACTCTAACAAAAATGATGTATTCATTAATGTTTTAAATCCAGGGGGTGTATGGAGTACCTTGCGAGGGGTAGCACCTCTGGTGTGGAGGACATTTCGTGTTCCTCTGGGAACAGTTCATCCACCTTTGGTCCCCACCAGGCACCCATCTCTAATTTGTGGCTCCTAGTACCAGTAGCAGGCGCATCGGCCACACCACGGGAAACGGCTTCGACTGGCCTCCCAACCAGACTTTAAACCTCACTCACCGGAGTGATCGAATCGAGACTAATCTCTTAGGATTCGGAGGACAAACACACTTGTACTACGTAGCACAGCCAGGTTCCCATAAAGGGATGGTGCAAACTGTTGACCATTCCCATCTACTCTTTCCTCCTGCAAGGCAGGGCAGTCTAAAAGCAAATGCTTGACCGTCTCTTCTGCTTCAAAGCAGTGTCGGCAACGCGAATCGAAATTGGTCCTCAATCGTCCGCAATGGGCTATCGTAGCCTGTTCTCTCCTGCGGAGCTTCCACCACGGATCAGCTCGATTTGGCCGTTTTAGTTGCTGCCACACACCTCGACCCTTGTCAGACTCGTCCCAACTCTTGTTCCATTGTCTTGTCTCCCACTCACGTATTGATCTGCGGGCACTCGCGAAGGTGGACGGACCCTCCGGAGTGGGTGTCAGGGATCCCTTCTTGGCCAAGGCATCCACTATCTCATTGCCAGGGACTCCTGCATGACCTGGAATCCACTGCAAGATGACCTTCACCTCGTACCTGAGGATCAGGTCGGAATAAACAGCTAATAGTCGGACAAGCAGATCGGGCCAAGTCCCCAAGCCGTCGATGGCTTGGAGTACTGAAAGCGCATCAGTGAAGATAACTACATCAGCACGAGCAGCTGGTGTGTCTTCGAACGTTTTCCCAATTGCCACAGCAGCATTTCTGATGGCTTCCATCTTCGCATCAAAGATGCAGATTGCTCCACACGGCCCACTTAGCTCAGCCCGTTTTTCTTCTGCCTTCGGGTACGACACAAGAGCACCATACCCGGAACGCGCTTCGGTCCCACTGATCGCGCTACCATCAGTGTATGCCTCAACGACTCCCGAGTGTGCCCGTACCGTCCTTAGGGCAGCTGCGCGCCTCTCAGTCAGGCAAGCGCTGGGTCCGACTGCTTCCATCAGGTTCGTCTGTATCTCTGGTAAGTTGAAAGATAGGTGAGGAGGAGGTTCCACTCCCGTCCGCATGGGCATGCGGTTGACCGGGAGTCAAATATCTGCGCTGAGCTTCAGTGCGTGGTGCATGAAGGACTGCATTGAGATCAGGGCTCTTCCCACCCAGGAATCCACGAGCATCCTGAGGGGGGAACTTTCCTCCAACCGCTTATACCGCTCGTAAGCAGTAATAACGGCTCTTTTCCTTCTCCCATTCAGAGGCGGCACGTTTGCCATTATTTCAACAGCCGATGTCGGGGCGGTTCGGAACGTTCCACATATTAGTCTGAGGGCTGGATTTTGTACAGAGTCCAACGTCTTCAAAGCAGTATCAGACGCATAGATTTGCACCGGGAGGCTGTAATCGATCTGAGATATACCGCTCCTAGGTAAAGATTTCTCAACACACTCGCCTTCGCACCCCAGCCAGTACTGGCCAGTCTCTTGACAATGTTCAGCATAGAAGATGCTTTCTCTTGGACTAACCTCACATGGTCATACATCGTTCCCAGATAGTTCGGCAGGTCGTTGATAAAAGCCAGGAACAATGTACAGGACAGTGCTGAGCCCTGGGGCAATCCTTGCTCTAGGACGCGCTTCCGAGAAACCGCTTTCCCGTAACGAGTTGCAACTGTTCTTCAGGTTAAGAACCCTTTGATCCAATTGTACATGTTAGAGGCTATTCCTAGCCTCTGTAGCTTCAACAACAACCCCGGCCGCCAGACCTTGTCATAGGCCTGTTTAAAATCCAGGAACACTGCTAGTGTAGACTCTTTCCGCTGAAACCCGTCAGCCATTTTCTGGACCAAGAGCGTCACCTGATCCATCGAGCTTCTTCCACTACGGAAGCCTGCTTGAGTGGGGGTAACCAGTCCATTATCATCTAGGAACCTCACAAGCCTCCTATTGATTAATCTCTCAGCTACCTTCCCTACACACGATGTTAGGGAAATCGGTCGGTAGCTTTCGGCCTGACCCGGGTCTTTACTCCTCTTCAAGATGGGTACCACCAAGGCCTCTCTCCACTGTTTCGGTAGGATGAGGGTAACCAAAAGGGCCTTAAAATCCTGGTAAATCAGGCTTGTCGCCTATGCATGTAAAGACTGGAACTCGACGGACAGTGCAGAGGAATCTTCAGCTGATCAACGGGCTGAAATGCGATCCCAGCATTGTGTGGTGGAACGCATAGAGCAAGGCATGACACGTATAATGTCCTGTTCATCCACTGCATTCATTCTCTACTCCAGTCGTCCTGACTACGTCTTGCCACTGGACAAAGTGGGGCTTGACTAAAACTACCAAAACATGATAACGCCCATTAACAGATAATAATGAACCAACACAACATTAAATATATTGACAACACACCTATTTATATCACCCTTAAAAAATAACTCTGTACCATTTTAAACACAAAATTTGCTGGTATATACCAAACACCTAATTTTGTTGTTGCTCTTATCTGGTGATGTAGAATCTAACGTAGGCCCAGTCAATACAGTTAGAGTTAGATGTAATATTTGCAGTAAGTCATGCACAGCAAAACAACGAGCCATTCAATGTAACATCTGTCATGAATGGTACCATGCTGCATGCTTGCATATGAACACCCCAATTT
This sequence comes from Anisus vortex, assembly GCA_949126835.1. Lineage (NCBI taxonomy): Eukaryota > Metazoa > Mollusca > Gastropoda > Planorbidae > Anisus > Anisus vortex. The sequence goes on along the minus strand of OX421498.1, from coordinate 9,481,109 downwards.
ATATAGCGTTAGGAAATAAAGATGCCTCTTGACACTGTGTACCGAGTGGGTTGCCACAATTTAGATCACATTTGTTTAATTCTCATGATCTCGAAACCACTGTTACGATAATTGATCCTCTAATAACCGTAATTAAAGTTTTTAATACATTTTATAAATAAACATGAAATGAATCCTAGTTTTTAGAGAGTAGATTAGACAGTAGGACGTTAGGATTTGTTTTGATCTCTCCTCCACTTTTTATTTTAATAGTAAGTTGTTGGTTTATATTTAAATATTACACTACGAAAATATTTTTTTAGAATATCTTCTAATGTATCTTCTAGAATATACTAATATCTTATTGATTAAATGTCATAATATTTATATATATATCTAAATCTTATATTAGATTGTTGTTTTATTGATTGCATTCGATAAGCATCAATTTCCATTCTTACGCCTATGATTTCTATTGTAGTTTAGTTTCCATTCGTAACAGCTAACAATATATTAATACTATCTTTAGTATCTTTCTTCCTATATATTTATGTCTTCTTAATTGTAGTTATCCTTTATTTGATTAGAGGAACTTCAATTCATAGACTTTATACTACTTTATAGTTATAGCCTAATAGTTATAACTTTTCTTGCCAGGGTTATTGGCACTATTTTCTATTGTAACCGTTAATAATCTAGATTAGGATTTCTTTATTATGAATGTTATTTAATTGCCTTATTTTTCTTTAATGTAAATAAAGTTAAATATTTAGTTTATTCATAGGAGTTTTATTCTTCTATATAATATAGTTTTGTAAATGTTTTAGATAAGTGTTCGTTTATTCTTTGGTTATTAGATTGCATCGGATATTCTTGAGTTCATACGCCACCCATTAACCCCTAGACAATTATATTTTTAATTGAGCCATTTCTCTATTTCATCTTAATTAAAATATCCAGTATGATCTCAGGGATAACTGTGACCGTTATTTTGTAATTACTATGTATACAACTCTCAGGGAGATCACATTATATATTAATAATTAATGAACAAACTGTTGGCTTGTAGTAAAAAAATGAGAACTCAATATTTAATGCAATTTATGAACAAGATGAATTCAAATACACCACAGTTCTATAGCCTAGTCTAAAACACGTCTTTCCACTACCAAATTCTTAGGTCGTCTCCTTTATCTCCCAATGTACGCTACGTTTAATCTAACTCCTACGTCATTGTTTTTATCGTAAAACGTCACTCGTTTATTCTGTACATTAACACCGGGTTAGATATTATACAAATTATGCCCCACTAAAATAACTATATATATTTTAAATCATCACATTCTCCCATCGACCCTTTAAATTTGTCATACAAATTTCTATATAAAAAAAAAATTCTTATCTCCGTCAAATACTTTGATAAAATATATATCTCTTCAATAACTAGAACTATATGAAAAATTACAATTATCCCAATTTATATCAAAACATGTTATGCAACACAAATAACATATAACAAAACCAACGTATTCATCAATATATGTTAACCAATAACTTTCACTAATAGGTCCATAATACATATAATACATATAGGTCCATAAGGATCCACAGTATATCCTGTCCTGTATTGATGAAATACACAAACCAATAGTATAAATATCATCAAATCCGAAAACATAACAGTTCATACTGGTCCATGTAATATCATTGCAACCTTCCTCTTCTGAACGTCCAACAACACATTCATTGATTATTTCCTAAGTCCTTTGTAGATTATCCATCCTGTGGGGTTTCAACACCTTGACAGAATAGTTCCAATAATGTCACACAATAATTATCATGCAATGTTCACAGACACATCTCTAGAATTTACCATTGAATACTTTCACAAGCTGTCTGTCTATAAGCAATATAGTGTTGACATTAGTCATAAACCCAAAATAATGTACCATGTTGATTTGTTGATTCCTCCATATGTTGATAACATGACCTTCATTCCGCGTTGACAATGTAAATGTATTTCAATAATGTGACGACATGACCTCAATTCTATGTTGATAATGTCAATGTACCTTGATATAGCGATGACATGACCTCGATTCCATGTTGATAATGTCAATATACCTTGATATAGCGATGACAAGACCTCGATTCTATGTTAGCACCATAAATGTACTCCTCATATGATGTCTTTATGTTTGCGTTTGATATGGTGTCCATAAAAACCGTTCACGATAATGTGAGGACGTGATAGAACATCTCTCACTTACAAATGGTACGTTGTGTTTGAATCACCGTGCTTCAGTTGTAGAACCATTTCTCATCCAGAACCTTTGGAAAAAATCAATATTTCATTAACACCGTATTTATACTTTATATTTACATAAAAAATAATTTTAACCGCGTTCCAACTGGTGATTACGTATTAAACAGCACACCTTAAACACCACATCTAGACAACAAATCAGCCAATATATTATCAACCCCAGGTATATTTTCCACAGTAAAACTGTATGCCTGCAAGATAAGTGACCATCTTGCTATCCTACTGTTGTTTAACTTGTTCTGATTTATAAAGGACAAAGGCTTATGGTCAGTCATAAGAATAAACCTTGTACCCATCAAGTACCTTGCCAATTTAGTAATACACCAAACCGCAACAAGAGCTTCCCGTTCTACTGTTGCATACCTAACCTCAGCCTCACTTAATTTCCTGCTAATATACTGAATCGGGTGTAAGACATTGTCATGATATTGACCCAAAATTCCTCCCAAACCAACCAAACTTGCATCAGTCAAAACCACAAATCTTTTTTTAATGTCTAGTAGTCTTAATAAAGGTTGTCCAGAAAAAGCAACCTTTATCCTATTTAATGCCATTTCACACTCCTGAGACCAAATTATTTTAATTGGGCTTTTCTTTTTAATAAGTTCAGTCAACGGAGCTACCATCTCTGAAAAATTAGGAATAAATTTCCTATAAAAATTACATACACCTAGAAGACTCCTCACTTCTTTTTTATTTCTTGGAATGTCAATTTTAAGGATTTTAGTAATATTCTCCTCCAATGGCCTAATGGTGTTGTTGGATATCTTGTGTCCCAAAAAAGTAATTTCTTTCATGCCTATTTCTAATTTGTTAGGTTTAATTGTCAAATTATGTTTTTCTATAATTTCAAAGATATCATTAAGACTTTTTACATGATTTTCCCATGTATCATTGAAAACACATATGTCATCCAAATAAAATATAGTATCCTTCCTATGTCCTAAAATCATACCCATCATCCTATTAAAAGTTGCAGGAGCATTTACCAATCCAAAACTCATCACCTTCCATTGATATAACCCCAATGGAGTAACACAACTTGTAAATGGTTTAGCTCTATCAGTTAAACCTACTTGATAGTACCCTTTAGCCATATCCAATTTAGAAAAAATAGTTGCATTAGATAGCTGAGCCATAATATCTTCAGCATTGTTCATAGGATATGGGTCAAAGAGAGTAACATTATTGAGCTTCCTATAGTCCACACACAACCTTATAGTTTTATCTTTTTTCTTAACTAATACTATTGGAGATGCATATGCTGAATTGGATGGCTCTATCAACCCCATACTCACAAGCTCATCTATCGCTTTTTGCAAGTTATCCCTCAAATGAATAGGGATTGTGTATGGTTTTAGCCTCACCGGCTTATCATCTGTTACAATAATGTCATGTTGTATGACATTGGTCTTACCAGGCAAATCAGAAAATATACCCTTATGCCTGTGTATTATTTTTGCCATCTCATATGCCTGTTCATGTGTCAATTTCTCTAAATTCACATCTTTATATGTTTGCTGACCCTGTGTATTCACTGTTGCTATTTCTTCAATATCCTCTTTAATTTCTTCTGATATTATACTACAGCATATATGGCTTTCTACTGATTGATCATTATACTTTTTTAAATTATTAATATGAAAAACTTTAAGTTGATCCTTAATTCTTATCTCATAATCCACATCTGTGACCTTTCTAACCACATCATATGACCCTAGCCATTCAGTAAATAGTTTGTTATTTTGATTTTTTAATTTTAGCAAAGCTTTATCTCCTGGTTCCAAGGTTCTTAGTTTCCTATCCTGATTTACTATATTTATTTTCTTTTCCTTATTATTGTCTGAATTCTTTCTAGCCTCTTCCAAAGCAATTTCTAATTGTTGTTTCTTATTTGTAACTAACTCATAATTAGTCATTTCCCTGTTTTCACTAGTAACTACTAATGGTTCTTTGAGAATACTAAGTGGATTTCTTGGATTATTTCCATATATCAATTCAAATGGTGAAAAACCTGTACTATCATGAGTAGTTTCTCTATATGCAAATAAAATTGATGGAATTGCTAAATCCCAATTCTTTGGATCCTCATTACTAACTTTTGACAACATTTCCTTCAGAGTTTTGTTAAATCTCTCACACATTCCATTACCTTGAGGATGATAAGGTGTTGTAAACTTCTGCTTTATTCCAAATGTTTCCATAAATTCCTTAGTCAATTTTGATGTAAATTGAGTTCCTCTATCTGATATTATCTCTTCAGGAAATCCAATTCTAGTAAATATTAAATACAATGCTTGCACTATATCTGTAGATTCAATTTTCTTTAATGGTACTGCCTCTGCATACCTTGAACATATATCAATCAATGTAAGGATATATCTATGTCCTCTGTTAGACATAATAGGCATCAAACCAATGATATCTATGGCTACCTTCTGAAATGGTCTAGTTGCAGCCACTCCTTTTTGTATTGGTGCTTTGGTAAAATTACTTCCAGATCCTTTCATCTGACACACTTTGCATTGTTTAACAAATCTTTTCACATCTTTGGACATTTTAGGCCAAAAGTAATGTTGTATTATTATGTTTTTGGTTTTGCCAACTCCCATATGACCAGCCAATGGTATAGAATGAGCATTAGTCATTATTTATGTTCTATATTTATATGGTACAACTATTTGTTCCACTTGTCTGCCATTTATGAGTATCTCTCTGACTAATAGTTGTGTATCATTTTTCACTTTGCATACACTATTTTTATTAGTAGTTCCTTTCTCTGTAGATTTGAATAGTCTATTCAATGTAGTATCCTCTTTTTGTTCCTTTTTAAATCTTTCCAAATTAAAGTTTTCATTCAGTAATGATTCACTATCAGCTGATGTGTCTCTTTCATTATTCACCATTGTCTGACTTTCTTCAGTATTGCTTGCTTTACATTCATTAATCACATTACATTGTGCTTGATTATTATTAAATTCCCATGCTTCTATTTCCTCTCTAGTACATTCTTTAACTGATTCAACATTTCCAATAATTAAATCAATTGGTGCATCATTTATAACATGAGCCAGTACTCTACCTGTAATATATGGTGTCCTAATATCAATGTAGGCCAACCTCAATTTAATCACTCTTCCATCAAATGATGTACAATCTGCTACCTCACCAGTGTATTGATTTGACTGAACATATTTGCTGTTTATTGCAATGACAGAGGCTCCTGTGTCGCGAACTGCAAAAACTGGTATTAATCCCACATATCCTGGAAAAAACTTTATTCCTTTGTTTCTTGATAACACAGCTCCACAATTATTCCCGTTCTGATTAAATCTGGAGTTGTGATCTCTTTGTTGTGTATCTCCCTGAGATCTATTATTATTATTATTGTTTCCAGCAGAGCTTGACCTTCTGAAGCAATTTCTTGCTATATGTCCTTTCTTTTTACATATAAAACATGTCAATGTGTTATCTCTCTTATCTCTACAATCCTTAGTAACATGGTTATTTCTTCCACAATTACCACACTTCATCTTGCTCCTTGATAATTGTCTTCCTCTTTGAAAATTATCATTGCCTTTAGCAAAGCATATTATATCCTGATAATCCTCTCCTTTAGAAGTAGGTGCCATGGGATGAGCTAATTTATAGTTCCTAATCAGGTCAACTATTTCCTCTATAGTCTTGGGAGATCTCTCCTGAATGAATGCTTTGAGAGTCTTATCGAGTGAATATATTGCCTTATCTCTAATAATAAAATTCTTCAGTTCCTCAAATGATTTTTCTATTTTAGCACATTTTAACCATTTGTCCATAGCACTTGTCAATGAGTCAAAATAACTTTTTGGATCCTCTTCCTTTGATAAAGTCATTTCAAAAAATTTCTTTCTATAAGCCTCCTCTGTACTTCCAAAATGTCTTAACAGTTGTTCCTTGACAGATGCATAATCTGATTGTTCCATACAAATTTTTGATGGAATATCTCCTGTAAAGGATTTTCCCAGTAGTCCAGACCAATAACATGAAGACAAATTTTGTCTCTCCATTTTCATTTCAAATTTTTTTAGAAATGTATCAATAGAACCATCCTTTTCATTAAATAATTGGAAAGTAAATCTGCACATGTTATTTCTAATAGCCATTTCCTGGTCAACAACAGGTCTAGTGACTCCAATGTTTACATTTGCAGTGTTATTTTTAGCTTCTAATTCTAACTTTTTAAACTCTATCTCTGATCTCTTTAATTCCATCTCATCAGCTCTAGCTTTATCTTTATGAATTTGTTTTAATCTCTCTAGCTCTATCTCATCAGCTCCAGCTTTTTCTTTAGCCCTTTCTTCTCTTTCTTTATTTTTTTCTTTAGCCTCCAAATACTCTCTCCATTTTCTCTCCACCCACTCATCCAACTCTTTACCAGTATATCCCAACTCCTTACCATAATTTATGTACAGCGCATATGTCTCCATTGAGGGACACTCCATTTTCAATTAATATATATAACTACAACAAACTAATATAATTTAAAATGTAATCAATATTACAAATATTCATAAAATAAATATCAATATAATAATCAATATATATATAAAAACAAGAACACCACAGATAGTAGATGAGACTCGAGATTCACAAAAAATTTACTATGACAAATATATAAACAATATGATAACACTGTGCATACAAGACTATACAATCTAACATATATTGTGTAATATACACTTATGAAAAGTATTTTTCAACTAACCTGACTTACAGGGACTTTTCAATAAGTGTATACACAAAATTCCTAAAAGAAACTAATACATGCCAGTGATTTCACAAGAAAAATCTAGGCATATACTATACTACAACATAACGTATACACCAGTTTACTTATCTTAAAAAACGCGTTCCTTTTCCTTCCGTCTCCGAATTCAAGGTTCCAAACTCGAAATGATCCTCCACCACACAGGTTATTTCAGCCCAAAGTCTTCGTGTGTTCGTTAATTCATAATAATTACAATCCTTTCACTTTGTTGAAGTTTCTTTTTACTTCCAATTTCACTTGACTTCTGCTACTGTACTGAACTGACTTCTAGTTCTGTGACTATTCTGAAGTATTCTTCTTTTCTCGAACCATTTACTAGTTCTACGGAGATTCTCTTTTAATCTCTTCACTTGACAAACTTAGCTTGTCCTATTAAACACAGCTTTACTATTGTTTCAATAATTGTTACCACTTTCGATACTTTTAAAATGTATCCGAGACGCCTTTCAACTTCTAGTGGCCTTTTTAACCGACTTGCTAGGTAACATACATAAACTTCCGTTTCTATCTTCATGTACACCGTTATGTACTGGTAGCGCTTATTTCCAAGACGTGCTAGGCTATACTGTTAATTCGTCAAATTTTCTTTCTCGTCGATATTTCTTCACATTGAATTTTAGTCTTCTTTTAGTCGTAAGAAACGTTCATTTACGGTATTCTTTAAGCTGTGCTTCACAATATAGTGTAGGCTTTCTTTCAAATTGATTTTCAATAATATTCACCTTGATTCTCCTTCAACATTCTCCGTTGATTTTCAATATTCCACATTGGGCTTCCAAATTCACCTTGAGCTTCCGAATTTTAGATGGGCGCCAAATAATGTGACCGTTATTTTGTAATTACTATGTATACAACTCTCAGGGAGATCACATTATATATTAATAATCAATGAACAAACTGCCGGCTTGTAGTAAAAAAATGAGAACTCAATATTTAATGCAATTTATGTACAAGATGATTTCAAATACACCACAGTTCTATAGCCTAGTCTAAAACACGTCTTTCCACTACCAAATTCTTAGGTCGTCTCCTTTATCTCCCAATGTACGCTACGTTTAATCTAACTCCTACGTCATTGTTTTTATCGTAAAACGTCACTCGTTTATTCTGTACATTAACACCGGGTTAGAGATTATACAAATTATGTCCCACTAAAATAACTATATATATTTTAAATCATCACATTGATCATAGGGATAACCTTAAATTAAAACACTTCAACGTAATATGGGGGCTAATGTCCTTGGATTAATTCGAATTAGGGAATTAAAATTTTATTATTTTACACATTTCTTAGATCTAGTTTTCTTGTAGTAGTAATTTTTGTTGTCGGTGCGCGGTGGTGATTCGGTTTGTTTTTCGTCAACAGCTGTGTTGTTGACCTGCATTTATATTTTGAGACTAGACCTTGTGGTTTATTAGTCTTATTGTTTTCTATTCATTCGTAGACCTTGAGTTTACTGATTTTATTAATAATCCTACCATAGAGAGTTTAGATTCTTTGAAAAGAAAGGATTTCTATAAGATAATTAAGGAATCGAATATAGTTCATAGAGCTACTAGTCCCACCCAGATTTTTAAAGAGCAAATAATTTTCTATTATATAAATAAGGGTGTTTTTTATAAGAAATATCTGAGTTTAGTGACACCAGAAGTAGATGGGAGTCAAGCTGAGAAATTGTTAAAGCAGAGAGAGATATAATTTAAAAAGTGGGAAATAGAGAAAGATAGAGAAATAAAGGAGAAATAGAGAGAATTGAAGGAGAGAGAAATAGAGAAAGATAGTGAATTAAAGGAGGAAGAGATATAATTAAAGGAGAGGCAACTAGAAAGAGATAGAGAATTTAAGGAGTGGGAAATAGAAACAGATAGACAAATACAGATAGAATTAAAAGAGATGGAGTTACAGTATAGGTTGAAAATGGAACAGTTAGAAGAGGAGTATGCTAGTTTCATGTCTTGTCCTATTCCTATGTCTACTACTTCTGTGTCAGAAAGGTCTGCTTTCTACACAGATTCATATTGTCGTAGTGTACCAACACTCAATGATCAAAGTTCTAATAATAATACTAATACAATTACTATTACTAATACTAAAAAGCCTTCAGGCGGCGATACCAGTTAATCCTGGTAATGCAAACCAAAACAAGTCCATTAGTCCGCTGAAGAATCTCCTAAGTCTTAAAAACAACATTGGTGTTGTCAAGACTAAGTCTATTGTTTCTTGCAAATATTGTATGAAATTCGGCCACACCATTGATCAGTGTCGAAACTGCCCCATTCGACATTCTAAAGACTTCAGGCCCATAGGCCATATCAAACCTAAAGAACTTTTTGATCATTCTAATTTTACACAAAGTGATGAGACAACATCACATCAAAATATTAAAGACTTACGGTTGGTTGCTGAGATGGCAGACACATAAAACCCTGTGCATAGATGTTCATCCTATGTCACTGCCAGTCACCAAAATCAGTCCTAATAGTAATACAATTACTACTACAAGTCTTCATGCGGCAACACCAGTAAATACTGGTATTTTACCTCAAAATAAGTCCCTTAGCCCGCGGAAGAATTACCTTAATCAAAGTCTAAATTAAGAGGATAGTTTTGTCAAGACACGTTCAAATGTTTTTTGCAATTATTGTAAGAAACCCGGCCACTCTATTACTCAATGTCGGAAATGCCCCAGTCGACCTTCTGAAGACTTCAAGGACTCAAAGCCCATCTGTAATGTTAAAGCCACTGGACATAGTGGTCATTCACTTCAAAGTGATAAGATTACATCACTTTGCAATTTTTCAAAGTTCAAAGGTAATGAACTATTTTCTTCAATGTCAATGAAGGAAATACATCCACAAGTTAAAACGAAATCCCATGATTGTATTCAATCCTCCACATCAAATAACGCATATATTTTCATCATTGATGCAGAGAGATCTTTTACAAATAAGACCAGTAATACAAAGACAACAGTGTCACGAGATAAGGGATTATCGCCTCTAATGGACAATGTCTTTGCCTTATCAGATCCCACTGATACCCTTGTGGACCTATCTTGAAGCAAGAAGTTGGGTCAGTGAAAACTCTGGAGCTTCCACATGAACCTCAGTCAGCCCTTAATTTGTTTAATGCTGAGATGACACTCAACATGGTTCCAGAGCCTCCAGTCAAAGATTTCCAGTTGTTACTGTTACGTCCACAATCCCCTTGTGGCCAGAGCTGTGTAGATCTTGCTGATAATTCTCGTTAGTCATAGGGGAGACTTTAATTATTATTATTTATGTTTCAGTATTACACGAACTCTTCTTATAGTCCTGGGCACAAACTCAGTATTTGTGTTCCAACAATTCCTTTCATGGACATTAGAGTAGTAGATAAATCTTATAGTAATGTATACAACACAATTGAATAGTAACTTGACAAGGAAGCTTCAGTGTAACTGATGTTGATAGTTTAATTCAGGTGATATGTTCAATATATACAATATATCTATTATGTACAGTTAGAATAAAATAGTGCAAACACAAACGTTCTCAAAGGAACATATTTTGAAACTCCTTGTCTTTCAGGCAAACAAATCATTTAATACTATCCGAGTGGTGCAAGGGACAGACCCATTACCAGTAGGGGTGAAAATCATGGTATCATTACAAAACTCAAACAAAACGATAGGAACTTCCCCTATTAAATAATGAGTCGTTCCCAGACCCTTAGAATTTAAGATCAACACAGAATCCCAACATTAAGTAGAATCTTTTGTCTTCCCACTAAACGTCAGGCGATCGGAAGCCTAAGTTCCGCCCACAAAATCATGTTTAGTGAGAAAAAGAGAGGGAAGAAGAATAAACATTGCGTGTTCCAATTCTTGGAAAAACAATATATATGACACGCCCCCACCCAATGAAAGAAACAATGTACCATAATTACCCAAGTAATACTCAACATGGTACATTTGTTCGTACTTAACACTATCGTTTTAACAACCATCAATCAATGGAAAATTATAAGACAATTTAAGCAAACATGGCTCACTGGCGCAACTAAATTATAAAAAGTGACATTACCCAATGGTAATTGTGATTTTAACGTGATGGGCAAATATTTCCCCGTTAATATTAATATTAACTAATGTCTCAACAAGTACAAATAATTCCAAAATATTCTAGTCATTCTTTTTTAACCATGTACAGTTGTGTGGATTTCCACCAACAATTTGCAAAAAGTTTTAATCTATTTAAACAAATATAACATTGCTCAAACTCTGGAAATTTTCAACAGTTTACTTCTAATATACAAACCAAAAGATAAGTAATACGTAATTTGAATCAAACTATAGGTTGCTTCCCCTTTTATCAAATATAAGGAGAAAATACGCTCTAGTTACGATTACTACAGTAATCTAAATATTAAAATGTAATCTACTATTATGGGTTTTTTGCAAATTTAAAAGTTTAATATAAAAGATTGTTCAGGGTTGAATGAGTGCATACCTTTAGGTATCTTTTGTTTTCCTCCATTCCCGGATATATGGAATATATAACAACCTATATACAACATAGTGAATATCCACTAGTTTTTCCCATTCTTTTACCATGGTATAAAAATTTAGCAATAGATTTCCAATATTATTTATTAATTTATACCAATTGATATTACATCTCTTTCTAAGATAAAAATTGTACATATTATTATTTAGTTATATTCATTAACTAAAATGAAACAAGATACTAAATCAATTAGCTCAAAGTTTTCCCATTTAATTGCATGTGATGACAATTACTTTTATCCATCCATATCAAGTAAATACGTGCATATTTATATATTTATTGCATCATGCATCAACATTTAAATGGAATTTCTTTTCCATAATCAAATGAATTTAAAATATATCACAACATCAATATAATACATGATTATAAACATTTTTAATACTTTCAAAAGACTTGACTTCTGTGTGATACAAGTATTCTATAGGTATTCCATAATCAAAATTCAAACGAATGATAGGTTATCATGACACATTCTTAATGAATAAGTGAGATGATCTGAAAAAGAAGTATTGGGTTATTCAGTCAATCATGTAGCACCCGAGATAGAGTATCAGCTGTGACCTTGTCTCTATCTTTTCGATGATACGGGGAATCGGATACCAGTCGGCATTTGTCAAATTACTTAATTTCCCAAGGTCTCTATAAAACCGCAGTGTGTTGTCGGCTTTTGGTACCAACACACAGGGTGAAGACCATTCGCTGTCACATTCTTCCACTATGTCATTTTCTAACATATACTTTACATCTAATTTAATATGCTCAGGTCTGATGGGGTCAAATGGATGCTGTTTAATAGACCTGGCACCCTCGGTTAACACTACATCGTGCTCTATGACATGTGTCCTACTGGGAACATTTGTAAACATTGACTTATTTTCATGTACCAGCTCAATAATCTTCTCCTTGTCTTCTACCGGAAGATGTTCTAACCTTGTATCTAAGCTCTTAAGGGCTTCTGTATTATTAAGTTTACTTTCTACAAACTTATATTGTATCCTAGATAAATCTGTCGGGACTCTAGCTAACGAAATCATGGGGGCCTCCCGTGGTTTACTCTTTTCCCTGGAAACATAGGGCTTAAGCAAATTAATACGGCATACCCTCTGCTTTTGTCTCCGGTCAGGAGTCTTTATCAAATAATTGACCTCGCCAAGCTTTGACTCTATCTCATAGGGTCCACTAAACTTTGCACTTAAAGGCTGATTTTGCAAAGGTAGAAACACAAGAACTTTGTCACCTGGTGCAAAAGTTTTAGCTGTAGCTTTACGGTCATAGTTCTGTCTCATACGCTCCTGCATATGTGAAAAATGAATCTTCCCATGGTTAAAAGCATGGTAAAGCCTATTGTTAAATTTATCTACATATGACAAAAGTCCAATCGGTTCACTGTCCGTTAGCCAAGTTTCATGTAGAAGTTTCAACGGACCTCTGACTGAGTGTCCATACACAAGTTCGAATGGGCTAAACCCCAGGGGTTCCTGAGTGGCCTCCCTTGCAGCGAACAGAACATAAGGCACACCCTTATCCCAGTCTTTCTCGTTTTCATAACAGTACTTTATAAGCATCGATTTTAATGTCTGATGAAACATTTCCAGAGCTCCCTGGCTCTCAGGATGATAGGCACGTGATAGCATATGGCTTATCCCTAATTGTTCCATGACTTGTTTGAAAATGTTCGAAGTAAAGTTAGTCCCCTGGTCGGACTGTACTGTCTTCGGTAGGCCATAACGTGTGAAGAAATTTGTCAGGGCGTCTACCACCTTCACTGTTGTTATGTTCCGCAACGGAATGGCTTCCGGGAAGCGAGTGGATGAACACATGACTGTGTGCAGGTATTGGAAACCGCCTTTTGTTTTCGGCAACGGGCCCACGCAATCAATGAGTATATGACTGAATGGATCGTCGAACGCTGATATCGGCTGGAGTAAGGCGACAGGAATTCGTTGGTTAGGACGTCCTACCATTTGGCATACGCGGCAAGTCTTGCAGTATTGTTCGACATCTCTTCTCAGTCCTGGCCAGTAGAAGTAAGGGAGGATACGGTGGTGCGTTTTTCGGACTCCCATGTGACCAGCAAAAGGAAGATCATGCGCCATACGCAGTATATCTTGACGATAGCACTTAGGTATTACAATCTGGTGAATACTGTCCCACTCGTTTGTACCTGAGTTGAGCGGTTTTGACTTTTTCATCAACACTTCATCTTTCATGTAGAGACATTCCGCCCTTGCATCTGCAGTCTTTTCATCAACAGCTTTCACTCTGAGTTGCATTATTACTTCGTCATTCAATTGTTCTTTCACCTATTTCTGCTTTTGTGACAAAATGTTATCGTTCTCTTTTGCATTACCAGTTGTTAGATCAGCAAAGAACGTAGCACTTAAATCGATGTCAGGTGTTTCTGTTATCACTGTTTCATTTGCATGTGTGTCTTGAGAACAGACAAACACATCTTTCGTTGCACTACACGGCGTAGCAGGAGTGTTTACCGACTTGTTTTTCTGCATTGCTCTTGTCAGTGTACATGTTGGGCGTTCATTGGCAGGACGTAGGTTTTTGTCCTCCGCCATCTTTGTCTCCAACATTTTAACCATGGGCTCCACAGTGACTCTGCCGCCCATAATGTCATTTCCTAATATCATGGAAACGCTTTTGACGGGTGGTGCGCGCCACACTCCCACTACTATGTTACCTGTAAAAATCTCCGACTCGCGTTTTATTCTGTGCAGTGGAGCTTCCACAGCCTCCATACTAGCACCTCTCAGCACAACAGACTCACCGGTACTGGTGGCATCCGTTAACGGCACACTGCCCTCCAGGATCACGCTGACAGCAGAACCCGTGTCACGTAATATCTGTATTTTCTTCTTGCTGAGTACATCGACTTCTGTCGACACTGTCCCCTCGTAGACAAAGGGTCAAAAATCGTATAGGTCGTCCTCTTCCGGGACTTCAGGAACCATCTGTACCTCACGGCCTTCTGAAAGCATAATAGATTTAGTAAAGCTATTATCTTTTACCTTAGATAGGCTGTTCTCAAAAACCATCCACTCCACAACTATGGGCGATGCCGTCCGCATTTCTTTTGATGTTCTTGACCCTGTGTTGCACACTTCTTCCGTCTGCTTGCTGTCTTTCTGCACTCTGGCACAGTGTAGAATAGCACCTTGCTTATTGGTAAGGATCCAACAATCTTTCTTCATGTGGCCCTCTTTCTTGCAATTGAAACATACCACCTTTGCTTTATTTACACCTGTCTGCTTCCTGAAATGAACTTAGTTACTATTATTATTTACACCACTGTTCTTATTATTGTTTTCACTTTTCTCTTTTGGTTTACTAGCCTCCTTGGGCTCTGGTTTGTGCACTTTGGGTTTGTCAGCATAATATGGCTTTATGCTGGCGTGAATTATGGCATAGTTATCTGCCAATCTAATAAGCTTCATGCACATCTTCAACCCCTCGGTCTGAGATGTGGGTTTTAATATCCACTCGAATACAATCATTGAATTCCTCAAACAATATTAGGTTCTTGAGTTTATTAAATTCACTTACATTCTGTGACCTTAGCCCCTGTTCTAACATTTTCTCCTTTTGTCTCAAAAAGTCTACATGAGTTTGATCATATGCCTTCTTTCTGTCGTCTCTAAATAGCTTTCTATATTTTTCTGGTGTCAGGGAATAACTTTTTAGCATCCTATCTTTGATTACTTCATAGTAATATAATTCCTCGGGTGTTAAACTCAACACTACGTCCAATGCTTTTCCTTTGTTGAGAGTTGAACTTAACAATAAGGCCATCTTATCATCAGGGAACTAATAATCTACAGCTATCCTCTCAAAAAGCAAAAAGAAATCTTGAACATCTTCTTCTCT
The DNA here is from genome assembly GCA_949126835.1 of Anisus vortex. NCBI lineage: Eukaryota > Metazoa > Mollusca > Gastropoda > Planorbidae > Anisus > Anisus vortex. Next base: position 9,465,567 of record OX421498.1, on the reverse strand, counting down.
GAATATAGGCAAGTGTTGCTTCATTGCGCTAATATACATACCATTACTGTCCCTACGATGGTCAGGTCTGTTCATGCGTGCCACCTCTATCCTTTCTCTGCTTACAATCCTAATTCTTTCATTTTCCCTTTCAGTTTCTATCCTAATTCTTTCCAATTCCATTCTCTTCATAGCTAATTGGAATTTTAGGTTTTCACTCAACCCTTCATCTTCCTCATTGTTTGATGATCTAGATGACATATTTCTTACCTCGTCTCGGTGGGCAAGTATCTCGCCCCCACTGGGAGCTACATAACCTTCATTGATATCGTTCTGGTCCACTTCAACTACATTATCAGTGTTCATGGCATTCTGCCCGTTCAAACATGTCATAATTTCTTTGATCAAACGATTACGATTAGGTCTTGCTTGTCCTGCCTCAATCCCAAAGGTATCAGCTAATTCTTTTAGTTCAGCAAATGACATGGCATTAAGTTCCTCACTTGATATATTCGAAGCCATAGTATAGCGTTCGAAATATTTGTGATAGTAGAGTAGTATATATTGTATAGTAAAATATAAAGTTCCAACTTACGATTTGTCCAGAAGTTTGCACAATATAATATTACACACTTCGTGAAATTTTCACACTTCCCAGGGAATAAATACGCAAACCAGTTCCGCTTTTTAAAAAGAATAGTTTCACAGTCCTAGAAAACGAAACACAAATATGCCGCTCTCAGTACTACTAATGTCACAAAATATTTCTAGGTCAGGAAAAATATAACTCAAATTTTCCAGACGAGATCAACAATTTTTTTTTCAATCCTAGATTGGGAAAAGTAGAACTCATATATACCGAACGAGACCACCAAATTTTGTTACGTCCACAATCCCCTTGTGGCCAGAGCTGTGTAGATCTTGCTGATAATTCTCGTTAGTCCTAGGGGAAACTTTAATTATTATTATTTAAATTTATGTTTCAGTATTACACTAACTCTTCTTATAGTCCTGGGCACAAACTCAGTATTTGTGTTCCAACAATTCCTTTCCTGGATATTAGAGTAGTAGATAAATATTATAGTAATGTATACAACACAATAGAATAGTAACTTGACAAGGACGCTTCAGTGTAACTGTTGTTGATAGTTTAATTCAGATGATATGTTCAATATATACAATATATCTTTTATGTGCAGTTAGAATAAAATAGTGCAAAAAAAAACGTTCTCAAAGGAACATATTTTGAAACTACTTGTCTTTCGGACAAACAAATCATTAAATACTATCCGAGTGGTGCAAGGGGCAGACCCATTACCAGTAGGGGTGAAAATCATGGTATCATTACAAAACTCATAACAAAACGATAGGAACTATTAAATAATGAGTCATTCCCAGACCCTGAGAATTTAAGATCAACACAGAATCCCAACATTAAGTAGAATCTTTTGTCTTCCCACTAAACGTCAGGCGATCGGAAGCCTTAGCCCCGCCCACAAAATCGTGGTTAGTGAGAAAAAGAGGGGGAAGAAGAATAAACATTGCGTGTTCCAATTCTTGGAAAAAACAATATATTTGACATTACGAAATGACCTAGCCGGAGATCAAGTGTTTCCGCAGGTTAGTATTCAGCCATCGTTGCTGTCTGTTGATTCCAGTAAAGATCAATCTGACTTGGTTCCTGAATGTTTGAATACCATAGATATGAACAAGGAACAAAACCATAGTGTATCTTCACATACAGATGGTCCTTCGGACACCTCCCTGTTAAATAGTTTGCAGTTTCCTTCTTATATGTCTAAAGCAAATTTTTGCCATACACAACCTGATCCAGAGATGCCAAACATTGTGACAAAGTTGAACTCAGTGGACTGTAAGGATGAAACTTTCTCAGATTGCTGCTTACAGGAAGATTTGTTGTTTGGATGGTGCACAGCTCTGATCTGTTTTCTTTTGGTCGCGAAGACAGAGCCAGTTTACAATACTTTCAATCCTTTCAGTGAGCCATTCTAGGAGTTGAACATTCATGCTATATTAAAGTTGAACATTCATAATGATTGTTTTAATTGTTCAATTAATATTCATATTGACTTGTGTTAAACTTTTTCAATTGAACATAATGACTTGTTTATCAATTTATTTAAGTAAATTTTCCTGAATTACTAGATTAATTAAATCATTCTATGGACTTCAAAGATTTTTTAGTGAAAATACACCATGTTTTGAAATGGGCCTGTACTAATCTAGATAAAGCCCAAAGTAACATGAACATTTATTAGTGGACGATTTCTCTCGAATGTGATTTTTCTCATGAACTATTTTAAATTAATGGGTGTATCTAATTCTTGACAGTTGAGGATGGGTTTATATTCTTAAGAATTTCTTAACAGTTGGTGACTTGATGTTGTATTTATATTATTAAGTGTTAATAATATGTTTTCTTGAATTGATCATATCACATTTTTAAAACTTACTAATCTGTTTCATTGAAGTGATTGTATCACAATTATTTGTTTGTTTGTTACAAACCCGTAAGGTTGATGATTTTATTATATTGGTTAACATAAATTATTTTCTTTTGTTTGTTCCAAATCATAGAGGATGATATTTTTCTTATTTTGAGTAACATAAATGATTATTTTATATTTTTAAAAAAATTGACATTATCATTGTCAATTTATTCTTTTCTAAGTGTAGGTGTAGGTGTTACGAATATTGATCCTCTAATAAACGTAATTAAAGTTTTTAATACATTTTATAAATAAACATGAAATGAATCCTAGTTTTTAGAGAGTAGATTAGACAGTAGGACGTTAGGATTTGTTTTGATCTCTCCTCCCCTTTTTATTTTAATAGTAAGTTGTTGGTTTATATTTAAATATTACACTACGACAATATCTTTTAGAATATCTTCTAATGTATCTTCTAGAATATACTAATATCTTCTTGATTAAATGTCATAATATTTATATATATCTAAATCTTATATTATATTGTTGTTTTATTGATTGCATTCGATAAGCATCAATTTCCATTCTTACGCCTATGATTTCTATTGTAGTTTAGTTTCCATTCGTAACAGCTAACAATATATTAATACCTTCTTCAGTATCTTTCTTCCTATATATTTAAGTCTTTTTAATTGTAGTTATCCTTTATTTGATTAGAGGAACTTCAATTCATAGACTTTATACTACTTTATAGTTATAGCCTAATAGTTATCACTTTTCTTGCCAGGGTTATTGGCACTATTTTCTATTGTAACCGTTAATAATCTAGATTAGGATTTCTTTATTATAAATGTTATTTGATTGTCTTATTTTCCTTTTATGTAAATAAAGTTAATTGTTTAGTTTATTTATAGGAGTTTTATTCTTCTATATAATATAGTTTTGTAAATGTTTTAGATAAGTGTTCGTTCATTCTTTGGTTATTAGATTGCAACGGATATTCTTGAGTTCATTCGCCACCCATTAACCCCTAGACAATTATATTTTTTATTGAGCCATTACTCTATTTCATCTTAATTAAAATATCCAGTATGATCTCAGGGATAACCTTAAATAAAACACTTCAACGTAATACCACTAACCCCTACATGGCCTTGACAAGCTCAGAAATTAATAACTTAGACCTAAAAAAAACCTGAGTTAGATCAACACCAATCAAAATACATAAAAAGACACTCTTTAACACAAAATCCCATAAAACTAAAAATCAGCATAACCTTAAAACAATAAACTTCCAAAGCATTAAAAATAAAACCGCTGAATTGGAACTTTTAATACATAAAGAAGAACCAGACATAATTTCAGGCTCCATAACATGGCTTAGTCCAGATATTTGCAACACAGAGGTATTCAATAATAGTTATGATTTTTTTGGAAAGATAGGTCAGGCAGTCATGGAGAATTCTTACTAGTGTTACGAAACGTAAATTTTCTTACATTACATTGTTAATAAACAGCTATTAACCATTTAAGCGAATTGCGTAAAAGCGATACAAAACATTTCTTAGCTCTAGGTCTCCCGGTTTTCCCAAATTTAATTAGAACGCTATTGTTTTTTTAACCTTAATAAAAGACATAATTTGATCACGCACGCACCATGTCAAGGTCGCTTGAGAAACCTGTGTAATGAGGCTATCTGGAATTTCCAAACTATTGGTCCGGTCAAGATGGCGGATGATGTCAAGACTCATTTATAATCGTGTATCGCATTGAATAGTAATATTTTACTATATATTATAATGTACTATCATGTAATCGGTGACAATATCGAATCGTAATAAAATTTACCTTAGCGACCACGCACATTTTGTAGAGTAGTTCTTGGCTCGCAGCCGATCGAGAAACATCTAATATTATACGCTCTGAGTTTTCGTTCCTATTTGATTTGTATTATGGAAGATTCATTATTATTCTACTATTAGCTACAATGCTATATGTTCATTGAAGATATTCATTACTAATTGGAATATGTGTATTTCTTAATTGTGTGTATATAATATTATTTGGTTTCATACTGGATTGATTTTGTAATTAAACCAATTTATCTTTGCTTTCTACACAACTTGGTTACGTCGATATATCAAAGTTATATGCATGTGTGTATGTGTGGTAATTCTACAACTATATTAATAACCACTACTACATCTTAGCATCATGATTATTGCTGTATAATATGAGCCAAAAGTAATTATAAATGAACTAAAGTCAACTGAAACTCTAATCTACGTTATGTGAATTGCCTGGGCATATTTAGAACCAGGAATACCTTAGACTACTACAAATTAATTTCAGAACGAAATAATAAGACCTTCACTAAATACAAGGATAATAACACTAACAATAACAACACTATAACTATTATTTCATAAACTGAATGGGGGCTGTAGCCGTAATAACAATATAAATTATAATTATACTTGTGTGATATAATTTAATACAGGCTCGTTACGGCATTCAAAATAAAGTGCTGTATAATTAAATGGTTGTCTCGTCTCGGAATCATCCACTTCATAATACTAGCCATAAAATCGACCCTAACAGCTGAATAAATTTAAATAGAATCCAAAAATAACATAGAGTCAGTATTTTGTAAAATAAGTAGATCTTATTCAAAACCACTAATTGTAGGCAGTGTTTACAGACCACCAAACGCAATAAAAGAACACGTGACTGATCTGTGTAATCAGCTCACAAGCATTGAAACAAAACATAAAAATGATGTAATTTGGATAATGGGGGACTTCAATCTCTCCGACATTAATTAGAATAGCTACTCGATAGAAAAAAAAACAAAACTTAAAATAAAAAAATGAACTTTTTATCAATACCACTTAAAATCTAAACTTAGAACAAATTCATTAAAAAAAAAAAAACAAGAACCCATAAAATACTAGAATTATTCTTAAAAAACAGACCAGGACTAGTAATAAATTATGAAACAATCCCTGGTCTTTTAGATTATGACATTGTCAGAGTTAATAACAGCATCCAAACCGAAATATGCAAGAAACCTAAAAGAATAATTTATCTCTGGAATAAATTCAATACAACAGATCTACATCAGGCAGCAATGGAATTTTAGATTGCTTTCATTAATAAATGCAATATAAACAGTCCAGTTGAAGATATTTGGCAATTCATAAAAATAAACTTAAAACAATAATGGCTGATTTTGTGCCAACAAAACAAACATGTAATAAAATTAACAAATGTTGGTTTAACACTAAACTAAAGAAACTGTGTAAACAAACAGAAAATCTATTGAAAGAATTAAGGCAACTAATACAATTCGACTACATAAAAAAAATACCTAACAATGTAACATCTAACTCAGGAACTAAGCAGACAGATGCAGAATGAATATGTAAACAATGTAATTCTAAAGATAATAATAAAAAAATATGGTCCAACATAAAAAAAAATGGACATGAAAATGAAAATATTTGTATTTTTTTTAAATATTTCATACCGACTAAAATTATTACTCATTATAAACATTTTGTCAATGTGCACTAAATATTAAACATCCACAATTTCAGAGAAAGTCCTCAATTATTAATGGAGCAGATACGCAAACATATGTGTTGCCACAGGAAGAAAAAAGTTATACAATTAAATGTGCTTATGATTTTCTTTATTCAGATCCGATAACCATTGTACGAAGTAAGTTTTGATTTCGTTTATATAGAGCTAACTCATAAATCTGTGTTGCTATCATAAACAGAGAAAACCACAAGCTAAACGACATTTGGAACCCTTAAAATAAAGTAGTATCCGCATTACACAGTATTTCCCGCAAAGAACACTTTGTTCTGCCAACGCATCGCTTCTGGAAGAACCCCGTTTCTCTCTGACGACCGTTGGATTTAGAGCCTTCTCAGTATCATGTTCGAAGGTGTGGAATCTACTTCCCATTCAACTCAGGCGAACAAGCTTGACTGTTACTTTCAAAAAGAACTTAAAAATTCATTATTTCAATACTTCACTGTCTTACTTATGGGTTGGGTTACATTTATTTGATTTGTCTTTTTTTTAAATAATTAATTAGCTCTGTCACCTACCCTAGAGTAATATCCGTGTTCTTAGTTGTATGCTGAATGCGCTCTGAGCTTACATTATGTTTGTTGTCAGCTTAAAACAAATATAAATTTTATTATACGTATTTGCCTATAATTACATATAAATTGAGCTAATCGGGACCTGAGACTAACAACAAAAAAATAGAAAAAAAAATTGATTCGATAACATATTGTAGTGTAAATCAGTAGAACATATTTAAATTTCACAATGTAATGTAAATCAGTAGAATGTATTACAAATATCAGTGATTTTCGAACACAATTTATTTAAATGTGTTGATGGAATAAATCAGTTTGGCGATATAGAGCTTTATTTTTTAAATATTTTTCCACACAATACATTTACTCACGGCGTGAACAAAACTTCTCATCATATACTAGGTCAGGCGTCGTCAACGTATGGCACGCGTGCCAGATTTGTTAGGCTAGGCAATTTTTAATGGAACGCACTAGACCACAAAAAAAAAAAAAAGATTCTATTTTTCTACAAGAAACTGAGTAACGAAGCAATTTAACTTTTAGGCTCTTGTCACGCTAAGTAAATTAGAAATCCTAATTTGAAACATTGTTATCAAAAGGTTACCGACCCCTGTACTAGGTGACAATCACGGAACGTTGTCCGGCAAAAGCGTGTTAATATGTTTGTTGTGAGCTCCTTTAGCTGATAGATGTATTGTTAATTCGTGTATTATTTTGTTGTTAGATATTTGAGTGTTTTGTTTGTAGTAATCTCTAAACGATACGTCCCGAGGTATGACGTGTTGTGAGTTGAGGAAGTGACGTCACGTTTTTTGTTGTTGTCGGCTGTTGGATAAATGACTCTAGGTAGTCCATTATAAAGGAAGGTTGTGTTAGTGTGCTGTGTGTGATTTTAAAGAATATTATTTACTATTGGAGTCACCATTCTTTCATTCTTTTATTAGTTACGTTTAATTCATTCTTATTAAAGCTCGACTGAGTTTATTCTGTGTATACCAGCGGTTATTTGGTGTATACTAGCGTGTTGAGTACTGATGCTGCCTTTCCATATATTATTCTAACATATAGTACTTGCACGTCACACAAACCACAAACCCAGTCGTCGAATTAGGTGTGGTGAGACAGCAATAGGGGTAATGGCTCGCCTAAACAGAATCAGGACCAGCAAAATTACTAGTCTCCTTAACAAAGCTTACATTTTACAGAGTCCTTGTCAAAACCATTGTTCTGTATGAATGTGAGACTTGGACGCTGCTATCACCAACATAAAAGAAAATGCAGGCATTTAAAAATAAGTGCATGAGAAAAGTACTTCAAATCTCCTACATTGAACACGGGACTAATGAGTATGTCTGGGACAGGACATCTTCAATTGCAGGCCCTCCGGAAAACATTATAACAACAACACAAACGGCTCAAACTGACATGGTTCGGTCATGTGTTGCGGCATAATAACCTGCCAAAAACAATGGTCATGTGTTGCGGCATAATAACCTGCTAAAAACAATCTTCCAAGGCACTGAAAAAGGTGGACGTCGGAGAGGCTGTCAGCGGAAATGCTGGTTCGACAACATAAAGTATTGGACAGGGTTGCAGTTTACAATGTACAACCGTTTAAGAGAAGTGAAGAATTTGGATGCTCAGGTTTTCATTCTCTTCTCCCAACAACAAAGATCTGATCTATCCGTTTCGGATGTACTAGTGCTAACTATCCTGTAGGATTTTATTAATCGTATATAAAAAACCTTTTTTTTAATGAAATTTTCGCGAGTTGTTGATTCTGTCTGTGGTGTACCAATTACATTTGTTTTCAATCAGGTGGACTATATGGTTTACATTTCTTGCCTGCAGCTTTTTTCACTTCGGGAAAAGATAGTCCATTTATGTATTACATTTTGATATTGTAAGTTATTCTGAAATAAAAAAAAAGAAAGCCTGTGTAACTTTTTTCTAAAGTGGTCATTAATAATTAATTTTGCATTAGTTTGAGGTTTGCAGAAAGCATAAAAAATTTTTGAACATTTAAAGTTAAACCTAATTATAAAATAATCTATTTTTATTTTCTCTCATTGTTTACTACGTACTCTTACATCTATTTCTTGAGAATGAATTTTATAATTACTTTTGACTTGAATATCTTAATCTGCAATCTACATAAATCTCTGTTTGCTAATTCCACAGATAGTACTTATGTGACTAAACCAGTTATCTTAGCCGATCATACAACTCCTGTTGTGGGCAGTCGTCTTTCACTAGCCTGCGGTAGTGCAGTGGACGGGGCGACGTACACTTGGAAGAAAGACAACACCGACATATACCGTCAATTTGAGCATATCATACAGCTCGATAATCTAACAAACAGTGACAATGGAACATACAAGTGTACAGTTCAACGAAGCATGGTCATTCAAACATCTGACTCCTTCACTGTCAACGTCAGTGGTAAGTATGTGATACAAATGTGACACTAAATTTGACACAAAATATTTACAACGTTTTCTTCGACGATCACATAAAAAACACAACAATTCTATTCATTGGAATAAAAAATAAATTTATAGCAAACAAAAAATATTCAGGTCTAGATCTGCACCAACAGTATAGAGACTTAGAACAAGTGTAAGAACACAATTCTTATTAGTAGATTTAGAAACCTTACAGTAAAAACACTTTTAAAAGCAAAGTAGTACGATAAGAAAAACGACATAAAGAATTCGGTTCCAACCTAAAAATATAACTTTTTAGTGTTATAATAATAGGGATATTAACAAGAAAAAAAATTACTACCCGGCTGATATTTGATGAGAAATGTGTTTTTTTTAAACTAGTAAGTAAAATGATAAAATCTAAACACTTAACACATTACTAGACCAGACACAAAACGCGGATAATTGTATCGAATATAGTAGAAGAAGCTTCTGCAAAAAATATAAGATCTAATTTTTAAGGACAACGTGCCGAATTTATCAAAATAAAAAGTTTGCGAAATTTTAATATTTTTTTAGCAACTACAGCCATACAAAGACTAAAGATATAATAATTATCAATACAAGATTTGATTTTTTAAATGCATGCATTTTCTAGTAAGATCGTTGATTCAAAACTATTAGACTATTCAAAACTTTCATGCAATGAAAGTTATTATAAGTTTATAGAAAAAGATCAAGAACATAACTGACCTAAAAGTAAACAAAATAAAAGTAGCCCTTTCAACAAAAAAAAACTGTTTATAGTTGCCTTAAAAAAATAGTTAATTGTGTTATATTTATTCACCCATAAATCTCAATGCCAAATCTTATAGAGTAATTTGATTTTGTCAGTAAAGCCAATTACCAAAAAATATAAATGAAAACATGTGTCAATTTAAAGTGTCACTTCTGAAGTTAAAGTCATTTAAACAAAATATAGAAAAAATGTTTTGCTAACATGAAATATTATTTAAAAGGCAACTTAAACTTAAACTATACTTAAACCAACATAATTAAGCTACAGTAAGTATTAGTTATGTCAAAGATCACATTGAACAGCGAGTACGGTCGCCGAGCGACAGTGTGTTCGTCTGGCATACTGAAGGTCCTGGATTCGAGTCCTGTTCAAGACTAGAATTTGTTCCATGGTCTGGAAAGCGCCTGACTTTAGATGGGGTAAACTAAATGCGGCTTGGCATTGGCCGCAGCCAAGAAAACTGGTGAACGCTGCTTCACTGGACCCATGGATCAATTTGGTCATACTGGATACTTTTGTTTTAAACAAAATCCTGACTGCATATTTACCACCACTTACAGAAAACAATTGATAACTTCTTGCTTATAAATGTCCCCCCGAAAAAATATCTTACTTCAGACATACATTCATGCCACCCAAATCTACCATAACATTATCAGTCTACAATACTCTACATTGACTCTAAAGAAACAGAGAACAGCTAAAAATATATTTCAATATAATTGTATTACTTTGTACTAATAATACTAATACTAAAACTAATATGTTATACATTACGTACAATTTAACTTGCTTTAGAGTTGGGAGGTGATTGATTGTAAATAACTATGTGTATCTGTCAGATTGATAGAGACCAATGGAAATCATGATTGTTTCGATGTTACTGTAGCTGTCACTATGAAAATTTGACATCGTCATTTTTTATGTGACTTATGAAATAGTTTTCTTTGTTCTCTGTCTCTAATGTTAAAAGTACATCAAACTGAAAGCGTTTTACTGTAATATATACCATAATATATTAATACAGTGTACGTAATTTAATAAGTCTATTATAAAATTATTATTTTTTTTAATTGACAAAACAAAATTTAAAATTTGATTTTAGAATGAAAAAAAAAAGTATTTTTTATTATGATAATTTTCGGTTACAATAAAGTTTTAGTAATGTTTTCATTACTTTCACTGGGCAATATAACAAGTCAGGTGTACTTTCAAGTAAGTTTTATATCAATATTTTAAAAGCCTACCAAAATAGACAAAATATTTTGCCCTATGTTTTTATCCTAATTATTATTATATGTATAAAAATGTATAAAAAATGCCATCAATTTTGAATATATAATGTTATTTTTTTTTATACATCGCTCAGTGATCATAACACATCATCATGGTGTCTGTTATTTATATAAACCAATTAACATATACATTTGAAAAACATTTTATTAAAACTTTATAGTTTTTGATAAAAATATTGCTTGAAATTTAAACACGAAAACAGTAACATTTTAAAAATAATAAATGTAGTTGTTAGAATAATCCTCCTGTATCAGTGATGACATTTTCTTGCAACTAGACAACAGCGCATGCTCAATGCTTGAACTTGTTTTTGTGCAGAACTTTTTTTACTACTGAGTAAATTGGTCTGCACACGAAAATTACTGCTCTCTGCCTACTTTTCTGTTTTCCATAAACAACGACGTTGGTTAGGTGGCAGTGTTGTTTCGGTGGTCAGCAGAGAAGCCGGCTGGTCCAGCCGTTAGTTCACCGGACTGTCAACCAAAAACCAACTGACACGTCACGGGTTATATCCCTGAAACCGACGGACTCCTGTCGCCCTGCAGAAGTTTTGGGCCTAGTGGACGTAATAATGTTCTATTAAGAAGGAAATTTGTACTTATAAGAAAGACTAGTCACATGTACATTAAGTTTTATATATATATATATATATATATATACTCCCGTCTCGCAACGCGAACGTTTAAAATGGGGCGCTCAGACGACATTTGTACAGATCCTCGTTTTGCGATTTGGATTCGTCACCTAGCTGCCTGGATTGGTCACAAGTATTTGCCATTTTATCACAGTTTTAATCACTCGATCTACAAGTATCAGGAAAAATGTTATTGAAAAAGTTCATAACAGTCTTTGTACTTTTTACTGGTAAGTGTCAATTTTCCTTTAAATATCCCCTTCCCCCCCCCCCCAAAAAAAAAAAAAGATAAAAAACAGGCGGCAAAACGTATTACATATTGTTTTTTTTTATTTAATTTAATTTAATAAACTCTAAGTTTGTTAAAGAACATTTTAAGTATACATATAAATGAATTATTTGGAATGCAATTTTTTCGCATCCCTCTTTCGTAATAAACGACAATAGGGTTTTACGACGTATAATGGATTGTTATGATAATTTTAACCACTTTTCGCAAATCAAGATTACATTAAATGTATTATCTGAATTTGTATGGTGTAATTATTTTATTCATAAAAAGAATGTCTACCACCTGCAATAAATAAGTTGTATTTTCGTTTTATAATGTTAAAATATTGGAAAATGTGTCATTCGTTTGGGTTCAATTAAAAGCGCACCTGAAACTGTATAAAAATGGTACAAACTGATTCTGGATGTTGGTTTGGACGAATTTCATCTAGATAGGATGACGGCAAGGGGTCAGTTAGCCTTATGAAGATTTGGCCCATCAGAACCATACATACTAAAATACAAAGTTTTCAAAGTTTATAAAAAATATTTAAAAAGGACCAAAGAGTAGATAGCGTCCACCCAACTCAGATTGCTACCTCACATGAGTTGGGGCAATGTAAAAGCGTCCAGCCAAACAATCCCCTTGTATGCCGTGGCAAAATTATTTTTTTTTCAATTTTGCTTCACAGGTCCTATGGATTACATTTGTCCGACATGATTACTTTTTTTTAAAATTAGTTTGTTTTACGCAGTTCTTTTAAAATTACACAAGAATGTCATGTTTAAAAAAAAATCCGACTTAAACATCGTTAGAACTCCGAGAAGTTTACAAAAAAAAAAGCAAAATACGATCAATTAATTTTTATTTTTTAACTCAATCTACAATAGCTAATACAAACCAAACCAGCAAATAAACCTCCATAAAGTAGGCCTACCTAGTTTTCTTGTTTTGTAACACTTTTAAGAAACTGCACATCATTATGTAAAGACAAAGTCTCTTGTCTTGATGCACAGTATAGAGCCCACACGAACGAGCTTTTAGCCCGGCATATAACTGTTTTCAAATGCCCCGGTTACCGCTAAGACCACATATTAACGACTAAGAAAATAATGCTTACATAGGGCTGGGGAAATAAAGGTTGAGCCCAGTATATTTCTCCGGGGTCAAACCAAGTTCAAAAGAGCCCCGTAGGTAGTAACAGAACGTATAATCTTCGCATGTTTTAGCTTTAATTAATGGGTCGAAATGACAGCCTTGTTTCAGGATATCATGATAGTCTCGACGACCCTGCTATTGCACACGCAAAACAACGCAAGTATTCATCTTATGTTGTTTACGAAATGTATTAAATTAACGTATAAATATGATTTGGTTTCCCGTTCTGGAGCCACGTGTTACACTTACAACAATACTAGTGTTGCTACGACCAACACACTGGCAACCTTTACAAATAAAGTGTGTGATTGTAAAAATTCAGCAGTAGCAATTCATACTGAATGTAAAAGTATGTTTTTTTATATCTTAATTTTCTTACTTTTCGCCAAAGCAAATTTTAAACAATGTTACGACCAGTTACACGTGCTCTTCTTTACGTTTATCTTAGGTTAAATATTGTTAACTACAATTTACAGAGTTGAATAAAACGAATTATTCTGAAAGAGCATTTTTTACTCTTCAGAATGACGAACTCTTTCCAAGGTTGATGCCTAAATTTTCATTGAAAATGCAAGCGTAGGGTAACGGTACAGTGTACAAGGGGTCTGTATCTAACGGTACGCATGACTTACTAGGCACTATGAGCGAGCTTCAATGGCTAGCGTAAAACTCCAAAAAGGCAATTGAAGTCTATTCTACAAGAAATTGAGTGCTTAAGCAGGGCTGCTTTTAGGCTCTTGGCATGATACATTAATTAGAATTGCAAAGTTGCTACACTATTAGCAAACGGTTGCCAACCCACACTGTACTAGGCCATGTTAGCAGCGCTTTACTTGGAGGAAGACTGACGTATCTCTCCTACATTACGGTGGAGCATCATAACAGTAGTGTCAATTAAATAACCGAGTAACAATTCATTCATTGGTGGGTTGGTGGGTTGGTGGGTTGGTGCGTTGGTGGGTTGGTGGGTTGGTGGGTCGGTGGACCGGGACAACAGAACAAGTCGAGGCCTAGACGTCTCAGTGGGTTTTCCACAAATATGTTTCAACCAATTTTTTTTAAAGATTCAAATTTAAACAACACAAAACACCAGAATGTAGAATAAGTTAACTAAAATGTAAGGATGATATCATTATTTCCTCGTGACGATACCAATCACATTATTATTTCGATTATGTTTTGAATACACGATCTTAAAACATAGAAACATTTGATGGTTTTTTTACTTAGATTTTTTTGATATTTTTTACGGAGCTCTTCAAAAACTATTTTATTATACTTTAAAATAACAATAATAAATTTAAACAAAATAATTAAACATATATATTGATATCGCCCAATGCTTAAGGAAAAAACTAAGTTGTTAAACTAATAGTAATCGTCAATCGCTTACGAGTTTTGCTTACTTTTAAACAATACGTTTGGTTTTAAGACAAATTTACCCAAAAAAATTATGACACCTTTGAAAAAACATATTTTTTTACTTAGATCTAGACATTCAAAACACATTTGTATGTTTTTGTTATAGTCAGGTAGGCCCTCCAAGTCTGAAGCAAGGCATTGGATAAACTACTGACATACTGGCAGGGAAGAGTGGAGTATTGGCATGCAGTTATAGTGGTGCCACAGTTTATTAATGGAGTTTAAGTGGTATAACAATATCTGGAGCTACTGACACAATATCAAGCGGTAAAGCTACAAGTGTTGTATCAAACAAGTAAAATGCTATTTTAATTACATACATTATTACTTCTTTTTAAAGAAAATAAAAGCTAAACTGACATATTAATATTTGACTATTAATATCATCTATTTCATTAAAGCATATTCATAAAGTACAATGTGTGTGTCAATTTCATTGCCCAAAGGTTAAATTGAAGACACGTGATTGTAATGTCTCTAAAACTCGGTAAACAGCCATCATTTTTTTGGTCGAAAGTACTAAAGAAAGTCACGTTAAATACGTTGAGCAAGGCATTGTAATTCAAAGCTATTGAGTGGGGGCTATATTCTGACCTGGACACGGCGCCATGCCATGCAAGGTATTTCAATCCCATCAGAGACGGAAAGCCGCTCACACCCGTTGTCCTGCTGGTCTGCAGCGTATTGAATACGTTGAGGTTTGGTTATAGACTTTATTGTTAAAGATACATTATGTTACTTATTATGCCTGTCCTGTCAAACATAATATAGAATCTAACTTTGTAAGATAAATCTCGTTGTCTTTAATGGAATCTTGAACCAAGCTTAAAGGCATGGCATATATAGTAAGATAGACTCTACCTTTACATCTGTGTCTATTTATCCCACAGACGGTAGTTACCTGACTAAACCTGTAATCAGTGCCAAAACTTTATCCCTCGTGCTCTGCCTAAAACAGATGGAACTTACCAAATTACATGTAAAGCGAGCTACACTGAAACGACAAAGAAATCTTCGATGTTAACCATTACTAGAGGTCAGTGGCAGAAATCGTGTTGGTAAATAATACCCAATGTACAAAACTGTATGTAAACACACGCACGCACACATTTATATACATATGTCTACATACATTTACATTCAACTGTTAGAAATATTTTACATGAGTAAATATACATAGAACATTTCTTCCCACAGACGGTTATTACCTGATTGAACCAGTAATGAGTACCGAACCTTCATTCCCTGTGCTGGGCTGTCATCTTATCTTAACATGTGGCACCGAAGATGTCGGAGCGAGTAACTCTTGAATGTAAGACATTACGGTCATCACCGGCGAAGCGGAGCATAAGATTCAGCTCGATAACTTAACCTCCACTTACGGTGCGGACTACACCTGTACAGTCCAAAAAAGTATGGTCATTTTAACTTCTGAAGCCAATGGTGTCAGTTGTAAGTAGAATTCTTGTGAATAATTATTAACTGGCTGTACCCCTCCCCCACCCCCCACTCCATCACATAATATTAATATGCGTTCAATCTTACGTAAAGGGAATACATGTTACTCCATGTGTTATTGTTTCATGACGTAAAAATATGGTGTGATTTTTAAAGATATTTACATTAACACATAACACTAAACCGCTACCTCACTAGAGTATGCATCTTCTGTATAAAACCCAGAAACTAAAAAAAAATAATAAAAAATAAAACAAAATCAGATAGCGAATATTCACAACAGACAAAAGTAACACCAATAGTTAAATCACAAAACCTAGAAACACTAGACGACTGAAGGGCAAATAGTAAAGTAGTAATAATAAATAATGCTTTAAATTCTAAAATAGAAACAAAACACAAGAGCAGTATGTTACAATGCTCACATAAACATAAGGACACACTTTCCTTATCCCTTATACGAGAGCAAATTCATATTATGTATTCCCGAGTGGTACCGGGCATTGCACGGGTTGCCTTGAACAAACCAGGAAAACCTATTTAACGTAATTTGAAAACAAATAACAATGCAACACTAGACTCATACCACAGTTGATTTTTTTTTAATTGGCTTAACGCATTACGAATGGAAACTAATTTAAAAATATGTGTAAATTGATCCCTCGTTTAGGCTTATTGCGGTAGATAGGTTCTGAGACAGGCCGCAAAAGCCTAGAACCTCGAAGTAGGGACCACCATATTAATTACAGTATTTTTTTAACATGTATTCGGACATTTAAAACCTTCCCAATATGCTATTTCACGTTTGTTTTGCTGTTCGTATACTAGAAAATAATATTGTTTATTAATTTTTTAATAGAATGAACGAAATATTTGGGGTCTTCGTGTATCGCGACTTTCTCAAAATTTCCAGAAAATCCGCAATATATTTTTTCATATATTATAGGCCGAATGAAAAACAAATCCGCGAGGTCGTGAATAAACGAATGTCGAACTTCGAAGTAGCGAGTAATCACTGTATTTACAGTTGTTATTATTAACTTATGAGACGCACTTTTTATCAATTTTAAATTATTATTTGTTTAGAATACTTCATATTAATAAAAAAAAATGCGAGGATCAAATAAAATGATTATTTTTTTTTTACAATCATACAAACGGTCTGAAAGTATGTGGTGAAATAATTAAATTGACATTCATAAATATAACCGCACGTTCAATATATATGTTGTTATTACATTTTTCCTTACTCTTTAATACCTTTGACAATTTTTGCTTGACGACTTTAAAAAAAAGTTATAATTATTATTCTTTATCGCTCCTGGCAGTAAAAAAGCTCCGCACTTCCTCCCTATTCTGTGCCAGCTATCTAATCCCAAACCACGTTTTATTTATAGCCTTCGATACCTCACATATGTTTTTTTTCAAGTTCCTAATGTTATTGTATTCCCCCCCCCTGTTCTTTTTCATAAGGGTGTCCATTTCAATGCAATGCTCGGAAACATATTCCTAGCTATGCAAAAAAAGTAGCACAATGACCTAAGTCCTTTCTTTATTTAATTTAATTTTAACAATAAAATAATATTATTTTCTGAAACGATACTATCAAAGTGTCATATGAATTCATTATTACATTTCAGATGGTCAAGAGATTGTCCTGGTATTGACGCTTCTGATGTCTAAGGTCTTCTCTTAAATGGACGACAACAACAAATAATTTGATGATTTATCTCCCTTAATACTTTATGTGTATTGTCATTTATAGTTTTTAATGTTTGAACAACATAATTAATAACACCAAATCCAGCCTATCATACATTAGCGATTCATACTTTTAACTCTTTTAATAAATGTTGCTCACCCATAACGTATTGTCAGGCATATAAGAAAGGCCAATTTTATTTCTAAAATCTATTATCTGTTGAAAGTATTGTTATCCAAAAAACAAATACTCGTTTTTTTTATAAACGCATTTATTTAAATACATTGAAGTCAGTGATACCATAACATTTTTATATGTAAATTTACGTTTTTTTAAAATTATCAATTGTCAATTTTTAAATACTTTTTTTTTTGTCAACAAGTTATTGTTTTGTTTTTTTATGTGTTTTGTTCTCGTTCTTTTTACTTTGTACATTTTTTGCTTTGTAAACTTAAGAGAAAGTCCATTCACACTTTGTATATTTAATAGTATATAATATATATTATAAAAAAACTAACACAATTTAAAGTTTGATTTCATCGATTGTGTAATAACTTTGTCAATTTAGAAAGATGAAGGAAAATCGTTATCGTTTCCATGTTACTGGAACTGTCACTTTAAAAATCTGACTTCAAGTAGTTTTTGATGCGACTTATGTCATCAAAGTGATGATTTTCTAGTGTAACTAATTGCAATGCAAGGCACACACATACACGCGCAATATATATATATATATATATATATATATATATATATATATATATATATATATATATATATATATATATATATATATATAATAAAACCATGAATTTTTATTTAATAAAATACATTTTTTATATTACTATCTGCAAACGTAGCTTAAAAATTTATTAAAATCTTTAAATAAGCATATACAATATACAATATACAATATATAATGTTAATGATATTGGTGTGCTTAATCTTTTTTGAAAAATAAAAAGATAAAAATAAAAGTGATTTTCTATTATTAAAATGATATTTTTATTTTATACCTGTCAATTTACTGCCGCTAGATCGTAACAAAACTGACTAATCTCAATCTTTTTTTCTGTTTCTCTCTTTTCTCTATTTAAATTTTCTGTTGTGTCACGACCAAAATATAGAGGAAGCTGGCAACACAGATAAACATTGTCCATCGACACGTAATGGTTCAAAAGGTCAGCACGGATGGCCAAAGTGTGTGTAAGAGACAGAAGGGAACACGGTCAAAGTAAGAACCGGTGTTGATTAGATTGTGTTAAATACATATATAGAAATAGACTTTGATCTCAATTTAGTAGATATGTTGAGAACATGATGTGAATTGACTTATGTTGAATTGCGTTGTTTTATAACTACATATTAAATTCGCTTGCTAAAAACTCGCCTTTCTAGATGTTTGTGAAAGAGAGAAAGGAAGTCGGCACGCATGCGTGAAAGAATAATAATAAAAGTATGTCAAATTAAATATGTCACATCAGGCATGAAAATAATACCAGTGACATGTTTTGTTTCTATTTTATCATCTCTACTCTATTTCTCTTAATCATTCTCTTATTTTTTCTACTCAATCTCTTTTAACGTTTCTTTTTTGTTCTTTTTTAAAATCTATTCAACATACATCACTTCAACTCTTGTTATAATACAAATCAAATCAACAGACATCACTTTACCTCTTGTTATAATATATCACAATTCAACATACATCACTTTAACTCATGTTATACTACAACACGATTCAACATACATCATTTCACCTCATGTTATAATACAACACAATTCAACATACATCACTTCACCTCTTGTTATAACACATCGCAATTCAACATACATCACTTCACCTTATGTTATAATACTACACAATTCAACTTACATCACTTTACCTCATGTTATAATACAACACAATTCAACTTACACCACTTCAGCTCTTGTTATAATATATCACAATTCAACATACATCACTTCACCTCATGTTATAATACTACACAATTCAACATACATCACTTCACCTCATGTTATAATACTACACAGTTCAACATACATCACTTCACCTCTTGTTATAATACAACACAATTCAACTTACATCACTTCACCTCTTGTTATAATATATCACAATTCAACATACATCACTTCACCTCATGTTATAATACTACACAATTCAACATACATCACTTCACATCATGTTATAATACAGCACAATTCAACATACATCACTTCACCTCTTGTTATAATACAACACAATTCAACTTACATCACTTTACCTCATGTTATAATACAACACAATTCAACTTACATATTTTCACCTCTTGTTATAATATATCACAATTCAACATACATCACTTCACCTCATGTTATAATAAAACACAGTTCAACTTACATCACTTTACCTCATGTTATAATACAACACAAGTCAACTTACATCACTTCACCTCTTGTTATAATATATCACAATTCAACATACATCACTTCACCTCATGTTATAATACTACACAATTCAACATACTTCACTTCACCTCATGTTATAATACAACACAATTCAACATACATAACTTCACCTCTTGTTATAATACTACACAATTCAACATACATCACTTCACCTCATGTTATAATACAACACAATTCAACATACATCACTTCACCTCTTGTTATAATATATCACAATTCAACATACATCACTTCACCTCATGTTATAATACTACACAATTCAACATACATCACTTCACCTCATGTTATAATACAACACAATTCAACATACATCACTTCACCTCTTGTTATAATACAACACAATTCAACATACATCACTTCACCTTTTGTTATAATACAACACAATTCAACATACATCACTTCACCTCATGTTATAATACAACACAATTCAACATACATCACTTCACCTCTTGTTATAATACTACACAATTCAACATACATCACTTCACCTCATGTTATAATACAACACAATTCAACATACATCACTTCACCTCTTGTTATAATATATCACAATTCAACATACATCACTTCACCTCATGTTATAATACTACACAATTCAACATACAACACTTCACCTCATGTTATAATACAACACAATTCAACATACATCACTTCACTTCTTGTTATAATATATCACAATTCAACATACTTCACTTCACCTCATGTTATAATACTACACAATTCAACATACATCACTTCACCTCATGTTATAATACAACACAATTCAACATACATCACTTCACCTCTTGTTATAATATATCACAATTCAACATACATCACTTCACTTCATGTTATAATACTACACAATTCAACATACAACACTTCACCTCATGTTATAATACAACACAATTCAACATACATCACTTCACCTCTTGTTATAATATATCACAATTCAACATACATCACTTCACCTCATGTTATAATACTACACAATTCAACATACAACACTTCACCTCATGTTATAATACAACACAATTCAACATACATCACTTCACCTTTTGTTATAATACAACACAATTCAACATACATCACTTCACCTCATGTTATAATACAACACAATTCAACATACATCACTTCACCTCTTGTTATAATACTACACAATTCAACATACATCACTTCACCTCATGTTATAATACAACACAATTCAACATACATCACTTCACCTCTTGTTATAATATATCACAATTCAACATACATCGCTTCACCTCATGTTAAAATACTACACAATTCAACATACAACACTTCACCTCATGTTATAATACATCACAATTCAACATACATCACTTCACCTCTTGTTATAATACAACACAATTCAACATACATCACTTCACCTCTTGTTATAATACAACACAATTTAACATACATCACTTCACCTCTTGTTATAATACTACACAATTCAACTTACATCACTTTACCTCTTGTTACAATACAACACACTTCAACATACATCACTTCACCTCTTGTTATAATACAACACAATTCAACATACATCACTTCACCTCTTGTTATAATACAACACAATTTAACATACATCACTTCACCTCTTGTTATAATACTACACAATTCAACTTACATCACTTTACCTCTTGTTACAATACAACACACTTCAACATACATCACTTCACCTCTTGTTATAATACAACACAATTCAACATACATCACTTCACCTCTTGTTATAATACTACACAATTCAACTTACATCACTTTACCGCTTGTTATAATACAACTGTGAGGATTTAAAATATAGATAGTTGTTTTATGGGACAATTTTTATAATGTCTAACCCGGTGTTAATGTATGGAATAAACGAGTGACGTTTTACGATAGAAACAATGACGTAGGAGTTAGATTGAACGTAGCGTAGATTTGGTAGTAAAGGGAGACGACCTTAGAATTTGATAGTGGCTGGACGTGTTTTGGACTAGGCTATATAAACTGTGATATATTTGAATTCATCTTGTACATAAATTACATTAAATAATGAGTTCTCATTTCTACTAAAAGCCGGCAGTTTGTTCATTGTTTATTATTATATAATGTGATCTCCCTGAGAGTTGTATACATAGTAATTACAAAATAACGGTCACATTATTTGGCGCCCAACTAAAATTTGGAAGCTCAAGGTGAATTCTGAAGCCCAATGTGGAATATTGAAAATCAACGGAGAATGTTGAAGGAGAATCAAGGTGAATATTATTGAAAATCAATTTGAAAGAAAGGCTACAATATATTGTGAAGCACAGCTTAAAGAATACCGCAAATGAACGTTTCTTACGACTAAAAGAAGACTAAAATTCATTGAGAAGAAATATCGACGAGAAAGAAAATTTGACGGTTTAACAGTATAGCATAGCACGTCTTGGAAATAAGCGCTACCAGTACATAACGGTGTACATGAAGATAGAAACGGAAGTTTATGTATGTTACCAAGCAAGTCGGTTAAAAAGGCTACTAGAAAATTGGAAGTTGAAAGGCGTCTCGGATACATTTTAAAAGTATCGAAAGTGGTAACAATTATAGAAACAATAGTGAAGCTGTGGTTAATAGGACAAGCTAAGTTTGTCAAGTGAAGAGATTAAAAAAAGAATTTCCGTAGAACTAGTGAATGGTTCGAGAAAAGAAGAATACTTCAGAATAGTCACAGAACTAGAAGTCAGTTCAGTACAGTAGCAGAAGTCAAGTGAAATTGGAAGTAAAAAGAAACTTCAACAAAGTGAAAGGATTGTAATTATTATGAATTAACGAACACACGAAGACTTTGGGCTGAAATAACCTGTGTGGTGGAGGATCATTTCGAGTTTGGAACCTGGGATTCGAAGACGGAAGGAAAAGGAACGCGTTTTTTAAGATAAGTAAACTGGTGTATACGTTATGTTGTAGTATAGTATATGCCTAGATTTTTCTTGTGAAATCACTGGCATGTATTAGTTTCTTTTAGGAATTTTGTGTATACACTTATTGAAAAGTCCCTGTAAGTCAGGTTAGTTGAAAAAGACTTTTCATAAGTGTATATTACATAATATATGTTAGATTGTATAGTCTTGTATGCACAGTGTTATCATATTGTTTATATATTTGTCATAGTAAATTTTTTGTGAATCTCGAGTCTCATCTACTATCTGTGGTGTTTTTATTTTAATATATATATTGATTATTATATTGATATTTATTTTATGAATATTGTAATATTGATTACATTTTAAATTATATTAGTTTGTTGTAGTTATATATATTAATTGAAAATGGAGTGTCCCTCAATGGAGACATATGCGCTGTACATAAATTATGGTAAGGAGTTGGGATATACTGGTAAAGAGTTGGATGAGTGGGTGGAGAGAAAATGGAGAGAGTATTTAGAGGCTAAAGAAAAAAATAAAGAAAGAGAAGAAAGGGCTAAACAAAAAGCTAGAGCTGATGAGATAGAGCTAGAGAGATTAAAACAAATTGAAAAAGCTAGAGCTGATGAGATGGAATTAAAGAGATTAGAGATAGAGTTTAAAAAGTTAGAATTAGAGGCTAAGAATAATAGTGCAAATGTAAACTTTGGAGTCACTAGACCTATTGTTGACCAGGAAATGGCTATTAGAAATAACATGTGTAGATTTACTTTCCAATTGTTTAATGAAAAGGATGGTTCTATTGATACATTTCTAAAAAAATTTGAAATGGAAATGGAGAGACAAAATTTTTCTTCATGTTATTGGTCTGGACTACTGGGAAAATCCTTTACAGGAGATATTCCATCAAAAATTTGTATGGAACAATCAGATTATGCATCTGTCAAGGAACAATTGTTAAGACATTTTGGAAGTACAGAGGAGGCTTATAGAAAGAAATTTTTTGAAATGACTTTATCAAAGGAAGAGGATCCAAAAAGTTATTTTGACTCATTGACAAGTGCTATGGACAAATGGTTAAAATGTGCTAAAATAGAAAAATCATTTGAGGAACTGAAGAATTTTATTATTAGAGATAAGGCAATATATTCACTTGATAAGACTCTCAAAGCATTTATTCAGGAGAGATCTCCCAAGACTATAGAGGAAATAGTTGACCTGATTAGGAACTATAAATTAGCTCATCCCATGGCACCTACTTCTAAAGGAGAGGATTACCAGGATATAATATGCTTTGCTAAAGGCAATGATAATTTTCAAAGAGGAAGACAATTATCAAGGAGCAAGATGAAGTGTGGTAATTGTGGAAGAAATAACCATGTTACTAAGGA
The DNA here is from genome assembly GCA_949126835.1 of Anisus vortex. NCBI lineage: Eukaryota > Metazoa > Mollusca > Gastropoda > Planorbidae > Anisus > Anisus vortex. Next base: position 9,441,139 of record OX421498.1, on the reverse strand, counting down.
TTGTAAAGATAAGAGAGATAACACATTGACATGTTTTATATGTAAAAAGAAAGGACATATAGCAAGAAATTGCTTCAGAAGGTCAAATTCTGCTGGAAACAATAATAATAATAATAGATCTCAGGGATATACACAACAGAGAGATCACAACTCCAGATTTAATCAGAACAGGAATCATTGTGGAGCTGTGTTATCAAGAAGCAAAGGAATAAAGTTTTTTCCAGGATATGTGGGATTAATACCAGTTTTTGCAGTTCGCGACACGGGAGCCTCTGTCATTGCAAAAAACAGCAAATATGTTCAGTCAAATCAATACACTGGTGAGGTAGCAGATTGTACATCATTTGATGGAAGAGTGATTAAATTGAGGTTGGCCTACATTGATATTAGGACACCATATATTACAGGTAGAGTACTGGCTCATGTTATAAATGATGCACCAATTGATTTAATTATTGGAAATGTTGAATCAGTTAAAGAATGTACTAGAGAGGAAATAGAAGCATGGGAATTTAATAATAAGCAAGCACAATGTAATGTGATTAATGAATGTAAAGCAAGCAATACTGAAGAAAGTCAGACAATGGTGAATAATGAAAAAGACACATCAGTTGATAGTGAATCATTACTGAATGAAAATTTTAATTTGGAAAAATTCAAAAAGGAACAAAGAGAGGATACTACATTGAATAGACTATTCAAATCTACAGAGAAAGGAAATATTAATAAAAATAGTGTATGCAAAGTGAAAAATGATACACAACTATTAGTCAGAGAGATACTCATAAATGGCAGACAAGTGGAACAAATAGTTGTACCATATAAATATAGAACAGAAATAATGACTAATGCTCATTCTATACCATTGGCTGGTCATATGGGAGTTGGCAAAACCAAAAACAGAATAATACAACATTACTTTTGGCCTAAAATGTCCAAAGAGGTGAAAAGATTTGTTAAACAATGCAAAGTGTGTCAGATGAAAGGATCTGGAAGTAATTTTACCAAAGCACCAATACAAAAAGGAGTGACTGCAACTAGACCATTTCAAAAGGTAGCCATAGATATCATTGGTTTGATGCCTATTATGTCTAACAGAGGACATAGATATATTCTTACATTGATTGATATATGTTCAAGGTATGCAGAGGCAGTACCATTAAAGAAAATTGAATCTACAGATATAGTGCAAGCATTATATTTAATATTTACTAGAATTGGATTTCCTGAAGAGATAATATCAGATAGAGGAACTCAATTTACATCAAAATTGACTAAGGAATTTATGGAAACATTTGGAATAAAGCAGAAGTTTACAACACCCTATCATCCACAATGTAATGGAATGTGTGAGAGATTTAATAAAACTCTCAAGGAAATGTTGTCAAAAGTTAGTAATGAGGATCCAAAGAATTGGGATTTGGCAATTCCATCAATTTTATTTGCATATAGAGAAACTACTCATGATAGTACAGGTTTTTCACCATTTGAATTGATATATGGAAATAATCCAAGAAATCCACTTAGTATTCTCAAAGAACCATTAGTAGGTACTAGTGAAAACAGGGAAATGACTAATTATGAGTTAGTTACAAATAAGAAACAACAATTAGAAATTGTTTTGGAAGAGGCTAGAAAGAATTCAGACAATAATAAGGAAAAGAAAATAAATAGAGTAAATCAGGATAGGAAACTAAGAACCTTGGAACCAGGAGATAAAGCTTTGCTAAAATTAAAAAATCAAAATAACAAACTATTTACTGAATGGCTAGGGCCATATGATGTGGTTAGAAAGGTCACAGATGTGGATTATGAGATAAGAATTAAGGAGCAACTTAAAGTTTTTCATATTAATAATTTAAAAAAGTATAATGATCAATCAGTAGAAAGCAATATATGCTGTAGTATAATATCAGAAGAAATTAAAGAGGATATTGAAGAAATAGCAACAGTGAATACACAGGGTCAGCAAACATATAAAGATGTGAATTTAGAGAAATTGACACATGAACAGGCATATGAGATGGCAAAAATAATACACAGGCATAAGGGTATATTTTCTGATTTGCCTGGTAAGACCAATGTCATACAACATGACATTATTGTAACAGATGATAAGCCGGTGAGGCTAAAACCATACACAATCCCTATTCATTTGAGGGATAATTTGCAAAAAGAGATAGATGAGCTTGTGAGTATGGGGTTGATAGAGCCATCCAATTCAGCATATGCATCTCCAATAGTATTAGTTAAGAAAAAAGATAAAACTATAAGGTTGTGTGTGGACTATAGGAAGCTGAATAATGTTACTCTCTTTGACCCATATCCTATGAACAATGCTGAAGATATTATGGCTCAGCTATCCAATGCAACTATTTTTTCTAAATTGGATATGGCTAAAGGGTACTATCAAGTAGGTTTAACTGATAGAGCTAAACCATTTACAAGTTTTGTTACTCCATTGGGGTTATATCAATGGAAGGTGATGAGTTTTGGGTTGGTGAATGCTCCTGCAACTTTTAACAGGATGATGGGTATGATTCTAGGACATAGGAAGGATACGATATTTTATTTGGATGACATATGTGTTTTTAATGATACTTGGGAAAATCATTTAAAAAGTCTTAATGATATCTTTGAAATTATAGAAAAACATAATTTGACAATTAAACCTAACAAATTAGAAATAGGCATGAAAGAAATTACTTTTTTGGGACACAAGATATCCAATAACACCATTAAGCCATTGGAGGAGAATATTACTAAAATCCTTAAAATTGACATTCCAAGAAATAAAAAAGAAGTGAGGAGTCTTCTAGGTGTATGTAATTTTTATAGGAAATTTATTCCTAATTTTTCAGAGATGGTAGCTCCATTGACTGAACTTATTAAAAAGAAAAGCCCAATTAAAATAATTTGGTCTCAGGAGTGTGAAATGGCATTAAATAGGATAAAGGTTGCTTTTTCTGGACAACCTATATTAAGACTACCAGACATTAAAAAAAAATTTGTGGTTTTGACTGATGCAAGTTTGGTTGGTTTGGGAGGAATTTTGGGACAATATCATGACAATGTCTTACCCCCGATTCAGTATATTAGCAGGAAATTAAGTGAGGCTGAGGTTAGGTATGCAACAGTAGAACGGGAAGCTCTTGGTGTGGTTTGGTGTATTACTAAATTGGCAAGGTACTTGATGGGTACAAGGTTTATTCTTATGACTGACCATAAGCCTTTGTCCTTTATAAATCAGAACAAGTTAAACAACAGTAGGATAGCAAGATGGTCACTTATACTGCAGGCATACAGTTTTACTGTGGAAAATATACCTGGGGTTGATAATATATTGGCTGATTTGTTGTCTAGATGTGGTGTTTAAGGTGTGCTGTTTGATACGTAATCACCAGTTGGAACGCGGTTAAAATTATTTTTTATGTAAATATAAAGTATAGATGCGGTGTTAATGAAATATTGATTTTTTCCAAAGGTTCTGGACGAGAAATGGTTCTACAACGGAAGCACGGTGATTCAAGCACAACGTACCATTTGTAAGTGAGAGATGTTCTATCACGTCCTCACATTATCGTGAAAGGTTTTTATAGACACCATATCAAACGCAAACATGAAGACATCATATGAAGAGTACATTTATGGTGCTGACATGGAATCGAGGTCTTGTCAACGCTATATCAAGGTATATTGACATTATGAACATGGAATCGAGGTCATGTCATCGCTATATCAAGGTATATTGACATAATCAACATAGAATCAAGGTCATGTCGTTGCATGATTAAGGTACATTTACATTGTCAACGCGGAATGAAGGTCATGATATCAACATATGGAGGAATCAACAGATCAACACGTTATTGATAACATTATACATTTTTTTTGGTTTATGACCAATTCAACACTATATTGCTTACAGACAGACAGCTCGTGGTTAAGTATTCAATGGTAAATTCTTGAGATGTATCTGTGGACAATGCATTGTAATTATTGTTGTGACATTATTGGAACTATTTTATCAAGGTGTTGAAACTCTACAGGATGGATAATCTACAAAGGACCTATGAAATATTCAATAAATGTATTGTTGGACGTTCAGAAGAGGAAGGTTGCAATGATATTACATGGACCAGTATGAACTGTTGTGTTCGGATTTGATATTTATAATGTTGGTTTGTGTATTTCAGTGATACAGGACAGGATATACTTTGAAACATTATGGACATGGATATTAGTGAAAGTTATTGGTTAATATATTAATATATTGATGAAATTGTTGGTTTTGTTAAAGGTTATTTGTGTTGCATAAATTATTTTAATATGCATGATAATTATGATTATTTATATAATTATATGATTAAAGACAGGGGATTAAGGATATATATATTTAATTTTATCAAAGTATTTGACGGAGATAGGGATTTCATTTTAAGAAATTTGTATGACAAATTTAAAGGGTCGATGGGGGAATGTGAGGATTTAAAATATAGATAGTTGTTTTATGGGACAATTTTTATAATCTCTAACCCGGTGTTAATGTATGGAATAAACGAGTGACGTTTTACGATAGAAACAATGACGTAGGAGTTAGATTGAACGTAGCGTAGATTTGGTAGTAAAGGGAGACGACCTTAGAATTTGGTAGTGGCTGGACGTGTTTTGGACTAGGCTATATAAACTGTGATATATTTGAATTCATCTTGTACATAAATTACATTAAATATTGAGTTCTCATTTCTACTAAAAGCCGGCAGTTTGTTCATTGTTTATTATTATATAATGTGATCTCCCTGAGAGTTGTATACATAGTAATTACAAAATAACGGTCACAACAACACAATTCAACATACATCACTTCACCTCTTGTTATAATACAACACAATTCAACTTACATCACTTCACCGCTTGTTATAATACAACACAATTCAACATACATCACTTCACCTCTTGTTATAATACAACACAATTCAACTTACATCACTTCACCGCTTGTTATAATACAACACAATTCAACATACATCACTTCACCTCATGTTCTCCACATGTCTACTAAATTAAGATCAATGTCCATTTCTATATATGTATTTAACACTATCTAATCAACACTGGTCCAGACTTCGACCGTGTTCCCTTCTGTCTTTTACACACACACTGGCCTTCCGTGCTGACCTCTTGACTGCTTACGTGTCGATGGACAATGTTTTCTTTTTGTGTTACCAGGTTACTCAATTTACTTAGTAGTGAAAAAACATAAATATAGACAAGAGAGAGAGAGAGAGAGAAACAGAAAAAAGAGTGTGATTGGTCAGTTTTGATAGCATCTAGCGGCAGTAAATTGACATGTATACAATAACAATAGCATTTAAATTATTTAAAAAAATCACTTTTATTTTCATCATTTGTTTTCGAACAAAAAAGTAAACACACCAATATCGTTATCATTAACTAATAGATGCTTATTTAAAGATATGCACTTTTAATAAATTATTGGGCTAAGATTGCAGATAAAAAAAAATAGATGTTATGGGTTAGAACTATCTTTATGTATTTTTGTAAAATATTGGCTTCTAGTGTATATGGGCCGCCTTTTTGGTTAGCACTTCTTTTTATCACGTTTCGACTTAAGTATTTTTTTTTATCATGATATTTATATTATAAGTAAGTTCTGTAATATTACAAATGTATATTTATTTAATTAGAAGCCATGGTTTCATTTTATATATATCGTAAAACGTCACTCGTTTATTCCATACATTAACACCGGGTTAGAGATTATAAAAATTGTCCCATAAAACAACTATCTATATTTTAAATCCTCACATTCCCCCATCGACCCTTTAAATTTGTCATACAAATTTCTTAAAATAAAATCCCTATCTCCGTCAAATACTTTGATAAAATTAAATATATATATTATTATGGCCCTCTATATGATGACTATTATTACGACTCGTTAAATCGGATTCAATGAATATAGTTGTATCTTTATTAGAAGTCTCTAGATTCTGCTAATCTGTAGCCCAAGCTAGGGGTTCCTTGACTGACAGGTCTATGCAGCAATGTAGTTATATTCGTGATAATTATCTTCAACACCTTTCTCAACAATGATAGATCAAACAACTCCAGTTGTTGAATAAACAATTTTATTTAAATTGTAGACTCAATATAAACGATCAATAAACTTCATCAACTGATGGCAACATAAGTTTCAATACAATAGCATACAATATACAAAAGAATATAGCGACTTCACTCGACAAACTTCCGAACTGAACTATCTTTAAGGAGGTCGGGACTTAACAAAGAAAACTATCATCGAAGATTCTACAGGGTCTTAATACGCATTTTAACCTCTTTCTCTATAATTACTACGATCCAGAATTATCCTCCAATTTCCACGGGATTTGAACGAATTATTTTATTTAAACTGCCCTCAGGGCATAAAGGTCAAACCTTGGTCGCCTTGGACTCTGATACGCACTTGTTAAGAGGTCAATGCCTTACTACGTCATACATTTATGACCGAGATTCGTAACACGACCACCCTTTAAAGTTTTATAATTATTTCTTTCACATTTTAACAATACCAAAAATGTTAATTTTAAGGAATAATTATAAAAGAAAATATTCCGGGGAAACAATACAGTTCAATTGGCTATCCCAATAATTCAATCGAACTGATAACATATAATATATGCATTATAAGTTCATCTTATCAAATGGCTTAACTACAGTCATTCAATCATTCAATTTTTTAATTCAAAACAATGGACAATTAAATTGTTTATCTAAATCTTGTATACAAGAAAAATACATAATCATTCTTAATAGATATAATATAATACAAGTTAATAATTTCTATTACATGAACATCCCACTGCAATAAAAACTCTCTCGTCCATTTAATTATAAACTAATATCTTTTACAATTTGTAATTATACAACAAAAGAAAAAATCACTTAATGTCTATTCAGACACGACTTATTTTTTCATAAGGAGAAAAAAAACCAAACGCTCTGATAGAACACATACTAGACCTGACCTAATTACACGTTACAAAAATTATTGCTCGTGTAGACATTTTTTTTTTTTACATGCTGGTAGGCTGACTAACACATTAAACTTTAAACAATACTGTCTGTGTCAAAACCCAAAATTTCTAGGTCAGTATTCTTTTTTCTTTCTCTCCCTCTTCCTTGCGATCACTCTCTCATTCCCTATTGATTCTAACAATATTGACATCGCTATGCAAATTTTTACCTCATCACAGCCGAGGTCAAATAAAATTGCTACGCGATTAAATAGTTATCGTATTAAATGAGCATTCTTTAACATCTATCATCTCAAAATCAAATTCATTTATGTTATTTTAATAACATTAAACATAGTCTGTTCCAGAATTAAAATAGTTTATAGCAAAAATCATTAAAAATATTTCAATTTCTCATTTTACCATGACCTTTCGACGTCATTATTTTCTTTTTAAAAGAGTTCACATTGAAACATTCTATCTTTCATGCAGACATGGATTTACTTGAAACAAATTTGGTTAATTTACTTAATTAACTATCAATCAAAGCAGATTATATTATCTTCATACAATCTTAGTACTAAACAGTAAGTACTTATTTTCTTTTAATTACATTAAAGACATTTCAAATACAATATTATTGAAGTAGAAAAGAGTTAAGCATAGGCTACTATTAATTTTTTTTCAGAGCGAAATCAATGTAACAATTTATGTACAAAACAAACTGCTAGTTTGACTGGTGTGGTAAAACATTCCATTTCCAATCTTTTCAGTGGTGTACATTGCTCTTTTCCATTTTCCACAAAAGGTTTTATTCATAGGTTCTAGGTTCTCCTGTTACTTTCACAGTGTTCAGGTCTACCCAATCTTTTGATTGTCAGTACAATTCATTCAATCTATTTTAACTCATACAGAAAAAAATATAGATTAGTTTTACAATCTTGACATGAAATCCTTAATTAATAATACATTTGTTTAACATTGGTATGTCAACATTATAAATTTTCAACCATGAAATTCTCAACCATTCTGGTTTACAGTGTCAAATCAGTGGCACATATCCTAAAGTTATACAAAACAAGGATAAGTTTTATTTTACATTAGTTTCATTTCTGGTCTGCTTTTCATGTAACAGTATCCTAAAAGTGAAAAATCATATATAATACAATTCTTGGAATTCTTGTTAGTCATAGTTCTGTCTCGCAGCAACTATTTTTACCTTTCATTATCATACATTCAATGATAATAGAACAAATGAATAAATTCACATAGAAGAAATTTGCATCTTGACTCAGTGCAATATTTCAACAACAGTACATGATAAAATAAATCCATAGTACAATCATAAAACATTTCTCAATACTTTAGTGATAGAAAAATTCTCTTTTTTTTTAAAACCATTTACATCTTTTTCAATCAAATTATCCTCTCTGCCAAATGTTTCAATTATCATTTCCAGAGATTCTCAAACATATCTTATAATCAGTCCACATTTATAATGTCCTCTGATTTAGAAACCAATTCTGCGGATAAAACTGATCTTTTTCTCTTATAGCAATTATTTTAAATGCTCAACCTAACAAGTTTGTTTAGAAATATCACACTATAATGATATTTACTCTAACAATACTTTTACTCATTCCTTTTTCATCACAAGTAAGGGATTTAGTTTTAAAATAGTAAGTTTGGTAACTAACTATCAGTGAATTTGACATTCAATTCATCCTGTACTCCAGGCATAAATTTTACAAATAAGAGTAACAATGTTAACAACATCAAGCTTATTCCAATTGTTTTCAGAAGGTATGGCTTTATCATTTTCAAATGATATAATATTTTTGCCTTTCTTTCATCACACAACAATGGCATCTGCATGTGAGCAGTGTACAATTTTTTTCTAACAAACACAGTTATGTCAGACAAAAATTTTATGTACTTATCTAGGTACTTGATCAGCCCAAGGAGATCCAATTCGGTCTGCCATTCCTCTGGAAGTAGTTTGAGTGGTCCTCGGACAGTGGGTCCAAAGATTGGTCCATAGGCTCCTCGACTTTCCGGATGGGATTCAGTTGACATCTCCTGCTCCAGGCATAAGTTCTTTAGGACTGGATTGAAGAGTTCCGGGGCGAAGTTGGTCCCTCGATCTGTCGGTATGGATTGTGGTAACCCATAGCTTTTGGTAGTTTCGGTCCAGCTCTCCGCACTCGTTTCTTCAGTGATGCTCCTCAAATCTTCATCTGTACCGGCAACTGCAGGTTTGCATTGTTGTTTCAGCATGCTGTGGTCTATCTGTTCATAGACATTATTAGTAGGAGTTTCTTCCTCGTCGACAGCTTTCTCATGCAGCTGTAGCAACTCTAGGTATACTTTCTGTTCAGCAATCAATTCATTTGGTGATGACTTCTTTGATTGTTCATTTCCTTTCGGACAATCATCAATCTTGGAGAAAATAGTAGTATCAAGTTCTACTTCTTCTTCCTCTTTCTTCTCTCGTGGGAGAATTTCTTCTTTCTTTTCCTTTTCTTGTGAGATAATTTCTTCTTTCTTTTTCTGTGGTGTCATACCATTTATAACATCACCTACAGGATAAAGTTCTTTTTCTTTTCCTGTCTCCAACATAGGACTAGGGTCGGGATTTTCCTTCACAACCAGTTCAGGTCTCACCCTCCCTTTCGCCAAATCATTTGCTAGGATAACAGATATGCCCTCAACAGGAAGTTTTGATATTACTCCAACTGTCACATCTCCTGTCACCAAGTCAGATGTGAGGTATATCCTATGTAGAGGTATTTCTTCTTTCCATTCAAAACCTCTCAATAGGACAGTCTGTCCTGTCAATGTATTATCATTCAATGGTAATACATCTTTAAGCAGCAGTGTTAATGATGCTCCTGTGTCTCGTAATATTTTTACGGACTTCAGTGGTCCTTCCTTTTGTAAGGCCACACAACCTTCACTAATGAACGGTTGAAAACTGCACAGGGTCTCTGTGTCAATTTTATTCTTCCCTTGACCATGACTTTCGGGTGTTGTTTCATCTTTCGATGACTTCAGACTCTTGTTCGAGTCAAAAATACTTTGGTCTACTTTCTCGTCTCTGTGGACTTGGACAATTAATCCAATAGTAGCCATTCTGTATTTATAATCAGGATATTTATCCTCATTATCTTCAGTTGTAGATTTCTCTACCTTCCGACTTTTGCTCTCAGGCAAATCCACCCTCAGTGTTTCTGGTTTAGAAGAATCTTTCTTCGAATTCAGTTCGTTTGTATGTTCGCTTTCTTGTACATTCTGTATTGGTTTATGGCTTGCACACATGACCACTTTGTTAGGTCTTTTGTCTTTCCTTATGTTCCAACAGTCTTCTATGCTATGTCCTGTTCTTTTACAAAAAGTATATTGGACGTTTTTGTTGATAGGTTTTTTATTAACATCATTTTGTTTCACAAAATGCTCTTTTTCACGATGTTGTTGTTGTGTGTTTTCTGCTGGCCGTTGTGACCGATTAAAATTCTTTCCATCAGCTGTTCTATGACACAATGTGTACTGTTCAGCTAAATCAGCAGCCTTATGTGGGTCAGTGATGTCACGCTCGGATAAATACATTCTTATATCCGGCCTCACTTTGTTAATAAAATCCTCTAACAGAATTTTATCTTTCATTTCTTTTAATGTGGAGATATTTCTGGATTTTATCCACTGATCCATTAACTTTTCTTCTGCTCTAAGGAAGTCTAAGTGTGTTTGGTAAGGGGACATTGTGTACTGACGGAACCTTTTCCGATAACTTTCCGGTATTTGGTTATAGGCTTTAAGTACAGAATCTTTGATGATTTCATAATCATTTAAATGCTCCTCTTTTAACAATAGAATACAATCTCTTGCCCTTCCCTGAGTAAAAGCTGTTCTGACTAATATTCCCCATTTATCTTCTGGGAATTTAAAATCTCTGCAAGAAATTTCAAAGGTCTGGAAGAAATTAGCTATTTCACTTTCTTTATCAATGTAGGTAGGGACTAGCTTTTTCCATCTGGCCATCTCTACATCATTATGAGATTCTTTTTTAGTAGCGCCTATCTTTGCTAGTTCTATTCTTTCCTGACTTTCTCTTTGACTTTGCTTATCTCTTTCCTGACTTTCTATTTCTCTTTGACTTTTCTTATCTTCCATCTCAAGACGTTTTTCTTCTATTTCCAAACGTTTTTGTTCCATCTCAAACCGTTTCATTTCTAGTTGAAATCGCAACTGTTCAGACATCTGACCTTCAACTTGATATCCCTCCGCGCTTGATTCTACTTTCAACTTGCCACTCGCAATCAACACATCTTTTATCTGCTGTGTCAACACAGTCCTCGATGGTGTAGTCTCAGTAACTTCTATCTTTAAGATCTCAGCGATATCTTTTAACTTCTTTATTGATAAAGTTTTCAGAACTTCTTCTTCTGGATTTTCAATAAATTCCATTCTTTAGTTAAGAGATTTATAAAGTGGTAAATTTTTCCAACTTACGTTTTTCCAATCGGAAGAATAATTTCAGCGTTCTTAGGCTTGCTCAGTAGGTCACTGTTCCAACACACAACACAACACAACTTGAATATATGCTTCACTATACAACTATATCGGACGCAGCCCGCAAACTATTATGGCCCTCTATATGATGACTATTATTACGACTCGTTAAATCGGATTCAATGAATATAGTTGTATCTTTATTAGAAGTCTCTAGATTCTGCTAATCTGTAGCCCAAGCTAGGGGTTCCTTGACTGACAGGTCTATGCAGCAATGTAGTTATATTCGTGATAATTATCTTCAACACCTTTCTCAACAATGATAGATCAAACAACTCCAGTTGTTGAATAAACAATTTTATTTAAATTGTAGACTCAATATAAACGATCAATAAACTTCATCAACTGATGGCAACATAAGTTTCAATACAATGGCATACAATATACAAAAGAATATAGCGACTTCACTCGACAAACTTCCGAACTGAACTATCTTTAAGGAGGTCGGGACTTAACAAAGAAAACTATCATCGAAGATTCTACAGGGTCTTAATACGCATTTTAACCTCTTTCTCTATAATTACTACGATCCAGAATTATCCTCCAATTTCCACGGGATTTGAACGAATTATTTTATTTAAACTGCCCTCAGGGCATAAAGGTCAAACCTTGGTCGCCTTGGACTCTGATACGCACTTGTTAAGAGGTCAATGCCTTACTACGTCATTCATTTATGACCGAGATTCGTAACAATATACTTAATCCCCTGTCTTTAATCATATAATTATATAAATAATCATAATTATCATGCATATTAAAATAATTTATGCAACACAAATAACCTTTAACAAAACCAACAATTTCATCAATATATTAATATATTAACCAATAACTTTCACTAATATCCATGTCCATAATGTTTCAAAGTATATCCTGTCCTGTATCACTGAAATACACAAACCAACATTATAAATATCAAATCCGAACACAACAGTTCATACTGGTCCATGTAATATCATTGCAACCTTCCTCTTCTGAACGTCCAACAATACATTTATTGAATATTTCATAGGTCCTTTGTAGATTATCCATCCTGTAGAGTTTCAACACCTTGATAAAATAGTTCCAATAATGTCACAACAATAATTGCAATGCATTGTCCACAGATACATCTCAAGAATTTACCATTGAATACTTAACCACGAGCTGTCTGTCTGTAAGCAATATAGTGTTGAATTGGTCATAAACCAAAAAAAATGTATAATGTTATCAATAACGTGTTGATCTGTTGATTCCTCCATATGTTGATATCATGACCTTCATTCCGCGTTGACAATGTAAATGTACCTTAATCATGCAACGACATGACCTTGATTCTATGTTGATTATGTCAATATACCTTGATATAGCGATGACATGACCTCGATTCCATGTTCATAATGTCAATATACCTTGATATAGCGATGACAAGACCTCGATTCCATGTCAGCACCATAAATGTACTCTTCATATGATGTCTTCATGTTTGCGTTTGATATGGTGTCCATAAAAACCTTTCACGATAATGTGAGGACGTGATAGAACATCTCTCACTTACAAATGGTACGTTGTGCTTGAATCACCGTGCTTCCGTTGTAGACCCATTTCTCGTCCAGAACCTTTGGAAAAAATCGATATTTCATTAACACCGCATCTATACTTTATATTTACATAAAAAATAATTTTAACCGCGTTCCAACTGGTGATTACGTATCAAACAGCACACCTTAAACACCACATCTAGACAACAAATCAGCCAAAATATTATCAACCCCAGGTATATTTTCCACAGTAAAACTGTATGCCTGCAGTATAAGTGACCATCTTGCTATCCTACTGTTGTTTAACTTGTTCTGATTTATAAAGGACAAAGGCTTATGGTCAGTCATAAGAATAAACCTTGTACCCATCAAGTACCTTGCCAATTTAGTAATACACCAAACCACACCAAGAGCTTCCCGTTCTACTGTTGCATACCTAACCTCAGCCTCACTTAATTTCCTGCTAATATACTGAATCGGGGGTAAGACATTGTCATGATATTGTCCCAAAATTCCTCCCAAACCAACCAAACTTGCATCAGTCAAAACCACAAATTTTTTTTTAATGTCTAATAGTCTTAATATAGGTTGTCCAGAAAAAGCAACCTTTATCCTATTTAATGCCATTTCACACTCCTGAGACCAAATTATTTTAATTGGGCTTTTCTTTTTAATAAGTTCAGTCAATGGAGCTACCATCTCTGAAAAATTAGGAATAAATTTCCTATAAAAATTACATACACCTAGAAGACTCCTCACTTCTTTTTTATTTCTTGGAATGTCAATTGTAAGGATTTTAGTAATATTCTACTCCAATGGCTTAATGGTGTTATTGGATATCTTGTGTCCCAAAAAAGTAATTTCTTTCATGCCTATTTCTAATTTGTTAGGTTTAATTGTCAAATTATGTTTTTCTATAATTTCAAAGATATCATTAAGACTTTTTAAATGATTTTCCCAAGTATCATTAAAAACACATATGTCATCCAAATAAAATATCGTATCCTTCCTATGTCCTAGAATCATACCCATCATCCTGTTAAAAGTTGCAGGAGCATTCACCAACCCAAAACTCATCACCTTCCATTGATATAACCCCAATGGAGTAACAAAACTTGTAAATGGTTTAGCTCTATCAGTTAAACCTACTTGATAGTACCCTTTAGCCATATCCAATTTAGAAAAAATAGTTGCATTGGATAGCTGAGCCATAATATCTTCAGCATTGTTCATAGGATATGGGTCAAAGAGAGTAACATTATTCAGCTTCCTATAGTCCACACACAACCTTATAGTTTTATCTTTTTTCTTAACTAATACTATTGGAGATGCATATGCTGAATTGGATGGCTCTATCAACCCCATACTCACAAGCTCATCTATCTCTTTTTGCAAATTATCCCTCAAATGAATAGGGATTGTGTATGGTTTTAGCCTCACCGGCTTATCATCTGTTACAATAATGTCATGTTGTATGACATTGGTCTTACCAGGCAAATCAGAAAATATACCCTTATGCCTGTGTATTATTTTTGCCATCTCATATGCCTGTTCATGTGTCAATTTCTCTAAATTAACATCTTTATATGTTTGCTGACCCTGTGTATTCACTGTTGCTATTTCTTCAATATCCTCTTTAATTTCTTCTGATATTATACTACAGCATATATTGCTTTCTACTGATTGATCATTATACTTTTTTAAATTATTAATATGAAAAACTTTAAGTTGCTCCTTAATTCTTATCTCATAATCCACATCTGTGACCTTTCTAACCACATCATATGGCCCTAGCCATTCAGTAAATAGTTTGTTATTTTGATTTTTTAATTTTAGCAAAGCTTTATCTCCTGGTTCCAAGGTTCTTAGTTTCCTATCCTGATTTACTCTATTTATTTTCTTTTCCTTATTATTGTCTGAATTCTTTCTAGCCTCTTCCAAAGCAATTTCTAATTGTTGTTTCTTATTTGTAACTAACTCATAATTAGTCATTTCCCTGTTTTCACTAGTACCTACTAATGGTTCTTTGAGAATACTAAGTGGATTTCTTGGATTATTTCCATATATCAATTCAAATGGTGAAAAACCTGTACTATCATGAGTAGTTTCTCTATATGCAAATAAAATTGATGGAATTGCCAAATCCCAATTCTTTGGATCCTCATTACTAACTTTTGACAACATTTCCTTGAGAGTTTTATTAAATCTCTCACACATTCCATTACATTGTGGATGATAGGGTGTTGTAAACTTCTGCTTTATTCCAAATGTTTCCATAAATTCCTTAGTCAATTTTGATGTAAATTGAGTTCCTCTATCTGATATTATCTCTTCAGGAAATCCAATTCTAGTAAATATTAAATATAATGCTTGCACTATATCTGTAGATTCAATTTTCTTTAATGGTACTGCCTCTGCATACCTTGAACATATATCAATCAATGTAAGAATATATCTATGTCCTCTGTTAGACATAATAGGCATCAAACCAATGATATCTATGGCTACCTTCTGAAATGGTCTAGTTGCAGTCACTCCTTTTTGTATTGGTGCTTTGGTAAAATTACTTCCAGATCCTTTCATCTGACACACTTTGCATTGTTTAACAAATCTTTTCACCTCTTTGGACATTTTAGGCCAAAAGTAATGTTGTATTATTCTGTTTTTGGTTTTGCCAACTCCCATATGACCAGCCAATGGTATAGAATGAGCATTAGTCATTATTTCTGTTCTATATTTATATGGTACAACTATTTGTTCCACTTGTCTGCCATTTATGAGTATCTCTCTGACTAATAGTTGTGTATCATTTTTCACTTTGCATACACTATTTTTATTAATATTTCCTTTCTCTGTAGATTTGAATAGTCTATTCAATGTAGTATCCTCTCTTTGTTCCTTTTTGAATTTTTCCAAATTAAAATTTTCATTCAGTAATGATTCACTATCAACTGATGTGTCTTTTTCATTATTCACCATTGTCTGACTTTCTTCAGTATTGCTTGCTTTACATTCATTAATCACATTACATTGTGCTTGCTTATTATTAAATTCCCATGCTTCTATTTCCTCTCTAGTACATTCTTTAACTGATTCAACATTTCCAATAATTAAATCAATTGGTGCATCATTTATAACATGAGCCAGTACTCTACCTGTAATATATGGTGTCCTAATATAAATGTAGGCCAACCTCAATTTAATCACTCTTCCATCAAATGATGTACAATCTGCTACCTCACCAGTGTATTGATTTGACTGAACATATTTGCTGTTTTTTGCAATGACAGAGGCTCCCGTGTCGCGAACTGCAAAAACTGGTATTAATCCCACATATCCTGGAAAAAACTTTATTCCTTTGCTTCTTGATAACACAGCTCCACAATGATTCCTGTTCTGATTAAATCTGGAGTTGTGATCTCTCTGTTGTGTATATCCCTGAGATCTATTATTATTATTATTGTTTCCAGCAGAATTTGACCTTCGGAAGCAATTTCTTGCTATATGTCCTTTCTTTTTACATATAAAACATGTCAATGTGTTATCTCTCTTATCTTTACAATCCTTAGTAACATGGTTATTTCTTCCACAATTACCACACTTCATCTTGCTCCTTAATAATTGTCTTCCTCTTTGAAAATTATCATTGCCTTTAGCAAAGCATATTATATCCTGGTAATCCTCTCCTTTAGAAGTAGGTGCCATGGGATGAGCTAATTTATAGTTCCTAATCAGGTCAACTATTTCCTCTATAGTCTTGGGAGATCTCTCCTGAATAAATGCTTTGAGAGTCTTATCAAGTGAATATATTGCCTTATCTCTAATAATAAAATTCTTCAGTTCCTCAAATGATTTTTCTATTTTAGCACATTTTAACCATTTGTCCATAGCACTTGTCAATGAGTCAAAATAACTTTTTGGATCTTCTTCCTTTGATAAAGTCATTTCAAAAAATTTCTTTCTATAAGCCTCCTCTGTACTTCCAAAATGTCTTAACAATTGTTCCTTGACAGATGCATAATCTGATTGTTCCATACAAATTTTTGATGGAATATCTCCTGTAAAGGATTTTCCCAGTAGTCCAGACCAATAACATGAAGAAAAATTTTGTCTCTCCATTTCCATTTCAATTTTTTTTAGAAATGTATCAATAGAACCATCCTTTTCATTAAACAATTGGAAAGTAAATCTACACATGTTATTTCTAATAGCCATTTCCTGGTCAACAATAGGTCTAGTGACTCCAAAGTTTACATTTGCACTATTATTCTTAGCCTCTAATTCTAACTTTTTAAACTCTATCTCTAATCTCTTTAATTCCATCTCATCAGCTCTAGCTTTTTCAATTTGTTTTAATCTCTCTAGCTCTATCTCATCAGCTCTAGCTTTTTCTTTAGCCCTTTCTTCTCTTTCTTTATTTTTTTCTTTAGCCTCTAAATACTCTCTCCATTTTCTCTCCACCCACTCATCCAACTCTTTACCAGTATATCCCAACTCCTTACCATAATTTATGTACAGCGCATATGTCTCCATTGAGGGACACTCCATTTTCAATTAATATATATAACTACAACAAACTAATATAATTTAAAATGTAATCAATATTACAATATTCATAAAATAAATATCAATATAATAATCAATATATATATTAAAATAAAAACACCACAGATAGTAGATGAGACGCGAGATTCACAAAATATTTACTATGACAAATATATAAACAATATGATAACACTGTGCATACAAGACTATACAATCTAACATATATTATGTAATATACACTTATGAAAAGTCTTTTTCAACTAACCTGACTTACAGGGACTTTTCAATAAGTGTATACACAAAATTCCTAAAAGAAACTAATACATGCCAGTGATTTCACAAGAAAAATCTAGGCATATACTATACTACAACATAACGTATACACCAGTTTACTTATCTTAAAAAACGCGTTCCTTTTCCTTCCGTCTTCGAATCCCAGGTTCCAAACTCGAAATGATCCTCCACCACACAGGTTATTTCAGCCCAAAGTCTTCGTGTGTTCGTTAATTCATAATAATTACAATCCTTTCACTTTGTTGAAGTTTCTTTTTACTTCCAATTTCACTTGACTTCTGCTACTGTACTGAACTGACTTCTAGTTCTGTGACTATTCTGAAGTATTCTTCTTTTCTCGAACCATTCACTAGTTCTACGGAAATTCTTTTTTTAATCTCTTCACTTGACAAACTTAGCTTGTCCTATTAACCACAGCTTCACTATTGTTTCAATAATTGTTACCACTTTCGATACTTTTAAAATGTATCCGAGACGCCTTTCAACTTCCAATTTTCTAGTAGCCTTTTTAACCGACTTGCTTGGTAACATACATAAACTTCCGTTTCTATCTTCATGTACACCGTTATGTACTGGTAGCGCTTATTTCCAAGACGTGCTATGCTATACTGTTAAACCGTCAAATTTTCTTTCTCGTCGATATTTCTTCTCAATGAATTTTAGTCTTCTTTTAGTCGTAAGAAACGTTCATTTGCGGTATTCTATAAGCTGTGCTTCACAATATATTGTAGCCTTTCTTTCAAATTGATTTTCAATAATATTCACCTTGATTCTCCTTCAACATTCTCCGTTGATTTTCAATATTCCACATTGGGCTTCAGAATTCACCTTGAGCTTCCAAATTTTAGTTGGGCGCCAAATAATGTGACCGTTATTTTGTAATTACTATGTATACAACTCTCAGGGAGATCACATTATATAATAATAAACAATGAACAAACTGCCGGCTTTTAGTAGAAATGAGAACTCAATATTTAATGTAATTTATGTACAAGATGAATTCAAATATATCACAGTTTATATAGCCTAGTCCAAAACACGTCCAGCCACTACCAAAGTCTAAGGTCGTCTCCCTTTACTACCAAATCTACGCTACGTTCAATCTAACTCCTACGTCATTGTTTCTATCGTAAAACGTCACTCGTTTATTCCATACATTAACACCGGGTTAGACATTATAAAAATTGTCCCATAAAACAACTATCTATATTTTAAATCCTCACAGTTGTATTATAACAAGCGGTAAAGTGATGTAAGTTGAATTGTGTAGTATTATAACAAGAGGTGAAGTGATGTATGTTGAATTGTGTTGTATTATAACAAGAGGTGAAGTGATGTATGTTGAAGTGTGTTGTATTGTAACAAGAGGTAAAGTGATGTAAGTTGAATTGTGTAGTATTATAACAAGAGGTGAAGTGATGTATGTTAAATTGTGTTGTATTATAACAAGAGGTGAAGTGATGTATGTTGAATTGTGTTGTATTATAACAAGAGGTGAAGTGATGTATGTTGAATTGTGTTGTATTATAACATGAGGTGAAGTGTTGTATGTTGAATTGTGTAGTATTATAACATGAGGTGAAGCGATGTATGTTGAATTGTGATATATTATAACAAGAGGTGAAGTGATGTATGTTGAATTGTGTTGTATTATAACATGAGGTGAAGTGATGTATGTTGAATTGTGTAGTATTATAACAAGAGGTGAAGTGATGTATGTTGAATTGTGTTGTATTATAACATGAGGTGAAGTGATGTATGTTGAATTGTGTTGTATTATAACAAAAGGTGAAGTGATGTATGTTGAATTGTGTTGTATTATAACATGAGGTGAAGTGTTGTATGTTGAATTGTGTAGTATTATAACATGAGGTGAAGTGATGTATGTTGAATTGTGATATATTATAACAAGAGGTGAAGTGATGTATGTTGAATTGTGTTGTATTATAACATGAGGTGAAGTGTTGTATGTTGAATTGTGTAGTATTATAACATGAGGTGAAGTGATGTATGTTGAATTGTGATATATTATAACAAGAGGTGAAGTGATGTATGTTGAATTGTGTTGTATTATAACATGAGGTGAAGTGATGTATGTTGAATTGTGTAGTATTATAACATGAGGTGAAGTGATGTATGTTGAATTGTGATATATTATAACAAGAGGTGAAGTGATGTATGTTGAATTGTGTTGTAATATAACATGAGGTGAAGTGTTGTATGTTGAATTGTGTAGTATTATAACATGAGGTGAAGTGATGTATGTTGAATTGTGATATATTATAACAAGAGGTGAAGTGATGTATGTTGAATTGTGTTGTATTATAACATGAGGTGAAGTGATGTATGTTGAATTGTGTAGTATTATAACATGAGGTGAAGTGATGTATGTTGAATTGTGATATATTATAACAAGAGGTGAAGTGATGTATGTTAAATTGTGTTGTATTATAACATGAGGTGAAGTGATGTAGGTTGAATTGTGTAGTATTATAACAAGAGGTGAAGTTATGTATGTTGAATTGTGTTGTATTATAACATGAGGTGAAGTGATGTATGTTGAATTGTGTAGTATTATAACATGAGGTGAAGTGATGTATGTTGAATTGTGATATATTATAACAAGAGGTGAAGTGATGTAAGTTGACTTGTGTTGTATTATAACATGAGGTAAAGTGATGTAAGTTGAACTGTGTTTTATTATAACATGAGGTGAAGTGATGTATGTTGAATTGTGTAGTATTATAACATGAGGTGAAGTGATGTATGTTGAATTGTGATATATTATAACAAGAGGTGAAAATATGTAAGTTGAATTGTGTTGTATTATAACATGAGGTAAAGTGATGTAAGTTGAATTGTGTTGTATTATAACAAGAGGTGAAGTGATGTATGTTGAATTGTGCTGTATTATAACATGATGTGAAGTGATGTATGTTAAATTGTGTAGTATTATAACATGAGGTGAAGTGATGTATGTTGAATTGTGATATATTATAACAAGAGGTGAAGTGATGTAAGTTGAATTGTGTTGTATTATAACAAGAGGTGAAGTGATGTATGTTGAATTGTGTAGTATTATAACATGAGGTGAAGTGATGTATGTTGAATTGTGTAGTATTATAACATGAGGTGAAGTGATGTATGTTGAATTGTGATATATTATAACAAGAGCTGAAGTGATGTAAGTTGAATTGTGTTGTATTATAACATGAGGTAAAGTGATGTAAGTTGAATTGTGTAGTATTATAACATAAGGTGAAGTGATGTATGTTGAATTGCGATGTGTTATAACAAGAGGTGAAGTGATGTATGTTGAATTGTGTTGTATTATAACATGAGGTGAAATGATGTATGTTGAATCGTGTTGTAGTATAACATGAGTTAAAGTGATGTATGTTGAATTGTGATATATTATAACAAGAGGTAAAGTGATGTCTGTTGATTTGATTTGTATTATAACAAGAGTTGAAGTGATGTATGTTGAATAGATTTTAAAAAAGAACAAAAAAGAAACGTTAAAAGAGATTGAGTAGAAAAAATAAGAGAATGATTAAGAGAAATAGAGTAGAGATGATAAAATAGAAACAAAACATGTCACTGGTATTATTTTCATGCCTGATGTGACATATTTAATTTGACATACTTTTATTATTATTCTTTAACGCATGCGTGCCGACTTCCTTTCTCTCTTTCACAAACATCTAGAAAGGCGAGTTTCTAGCAAGCGAATTTAATATGTAGTTATAAAACAACGCAATTCAACATAAGTCAATTCACATCATGTTCTCAACATATCTACTAAATTGAGATCAAAGTCTATTTCTATATATGTATTTAACACAATCTAATCAACACCGGTTCTTACTTTGACCGTGTTCCCTTCTGTCTCTTACACACACTTTGGCCATCCGTGCTGACCTTTTGAACTATTACATGTCGATGGACAATGTTTATCTGTGTTGCCAGCTTCCTCTATATCTTGGTAGTGACACAACAGAAAATTTAAATAGAGAAAAGAGAGAAACAGAAAAAAAGATTGAGATTAGTCAGTTTTGTTACGATCTAGCGGCAGTAAATTGACAGGTATAAAATAACAATATCATTTTAATAATAGAAAATCACTTTTATTTTTATCTTTGTATTTTTCAAAAAAGATTAAGCACACCAATATCATTAACATTATATATTGTATATTGTATATTGTATATGCTTATTTAAAGATTTTAATAAATTTTTAAGCTACGTTTGCAGATAGTAATATAAAAAATGTATTTTATTAAATAAAAATTCATGTTTTTTATATATATATATATATATATATATATATATATATATATATATATATATATATTGCGCGTGTATGTGTGTGCCTTGCATTGCGATTAGTTACACTAGAAAATCATCACTTTGATGACATAAGTCGCATCAAAAACTACTTGAAGTCAGATTTTTAAAGTGACAGTTCCAGTAACATGGAAACGATAACGATTTTCCTTCATCTTTCTAAATTGACAAAGTTATTACACAATCGATGATATCAAACTTTAAATTGTGTTAGTTTTTTAATAATATATATTATATACTATTAAATATACAAAGTGTAAATGGACGTTGTCTTAAGTTTACAAAGCAAAAAATGTACAAAGTAAAAAGAACGAGAACAAAACACATAAAAAAAAAAACAATAACTTGTTGACAAAAAAAAAAGTATTTAAAAATTGACAATTGATAATTTAAAAAAAACGTAAATTTACATATAAAAATGTTATGGTATCACTGACTTCAATGTATTTAAATAAATGCGTTTATAAAAAAAACGAGTATTTGTTTTCTGGATAACAATACTTTCAACAGATAATAGATTTTACAAATAAAATTGGCCTTTCTTATATGCCTGACAATACGTTATGGGTGAGCAACATTTATTAAAAGATTTAAAAGTATGAATCGCTAATGTATGATAGGCTGGATTTGGTGTTATTAATTATGTTGTTCAAACATTAAAAACTATAAATGACAATACACATAAAGTATTAAGGGAGATAAATCATCAAATTATTTGTTGTTGTCGTCCATTTAAGAGAAGACCTTAGACATCAGAAGCGTCAATACCAGGACAATCTCTTGACCATCTGAAATGTAATAATGAATTCATATGACACTTTGATAGTATCGTTTCAGAAAATAATATTATTTTATTGTTAAAATTAAATTAAATAAAGAAAGGACTTAGGTCATTGTGCTACTTTTTTTGCATAGCTAGGAATATGTTTCCGAGCATTGCATTGAAATGGACACCCTTATGAAAAAGAAAAGGGGGGGGGGGAATACAATAACATTAGGAACTTGAAAAAAAAACATATGTGAGGTATCGAAGGCTATAAATAAAACGTGGTTTGGGATTAGATAGCTGGCACAGAATAGGGAGGAAGTGCGGAGCTTTTTTACTGCCAGGAGCGATAAAGAATAATAATTATAACTTTTTTTTAAAGTCGTCAAGCAAAAATTGTCAAAGGTATTAAAGAGTAAGGAAAAATGTAATAACAACATATATATTGAACGTGCGGTTATATTTATGAATGTCAATTTAATTATTTCACCACATACTTTCAGACCGTTTGTATGATTGTAAAAAAAAATAATCATTTTATTTGATCCTCGCATTTTTTTTTATTAATATGAAGTATTCTAAACAAATAATAATTTAAAATTGATAAAAAGTGCGTCTCATAAGTTAATAATAACAACTGTAAATACAGTGATTACTCGCTACTTCGAAGTTCGACATTCGTTTATTCACGACCTCGCGGATTTGTTTTTCATTCGGCCTATAATATATGAAAAAATATATTGCGGATTTTCTGGAAATTTTGAGAAAGTCGCGATACACGAAGACCCCAAATATTTCGTTCATTCTATTAAAAAATTAATAAACAATATTATTTTCTAGTATACGAACAGCAAAACAAACGTGAAATAGCATATTGGGAAGGTTTTAAATGTCCGAATACATGTTAAAAAAATACTGTAATTAATATGGTGGTCCCTACTTCGAGGTTCTAGGCTTTTGCGGCCTGTCTCAGAACCTATCTACCGCAATAAGCCTAAACGAGGGATCAATTTACACATATTTTTAAATTAGTTTCCATTCGTAATGCGTTAAGCCAATTAAAAAAAAAATCAACTGTGGTATGAGTCTAGTGTTGCATTGTTATTTGTTTTCAAATTACGTTAAATAGGTTTTCCTGGTTTGTTCAAGGCAACCCGTGCAATGCCCGGTACCACTCGGGAATACATAATATGAATTTGCTCTCGTATAAGGGATAAGGAAAGTGTGTCCTTATGTTTATGTGAGCATTGTAACATACTGCTCTTGTGTTTTGTTTCTATTTTAGAATTTAAAGCATTATTTATTATTACTACTTTACTATTTGCCCTTCAGTCGTCTAGTGTTTCTAGGTTTTGTGATTTAACTATTGGTGTTACTTTTGTCTGTTGTGAATATTCGCTATCTGATTTTGTTTTATTTTTTATTATTTTTTTTTAGTTTCTGGGTTTTATACAGAAGATGCATACTCTAGTGAGGTAGCGGTTTAGTGTTATGTGTTAATGTAAATATCTTTAAAAATCACACCATATTTTTACGTCATGAAACAATAACACATGGAGTAACATGTATTCCCTTTACGTAAGATTGAACGCATATTAATATTATGTGATGGAGTGGGGGTGGGGGAGGGGTACGTAAGTTTGAACGCATATTAATATTATGTGATGGAGTGGGGGGTGGGGGAGGGGTACAGCCAGTTAATAATTATTCACAAGAATTCTACTTACAACTGACACCATTGGCTTCAGAAGTTAAAATGACCATACTTTTTTGGACTGTACAGGTGTAGTCCGCACCGTAAGTGGAGGTTAAGTTATCGAGCTGAATCTTATGCTCCGCTTCGCCGGTGATGACCGTAATGTCTTACATTCAAGAGTTACTCGCTCCGACATCTTCGGTGCCACATGTTAAGATAAGATGACAGCCCAGCACAGGGAATGAAGGTTCGGTACTCATTACTGGTTTAATCAGGTAATAACCGTCTGTGGGAAGAAATGTTCTATGTATATTTACTCATGTAAAATATTTCTAACAGTTGAATGTAAATGTATGTAGACATATGTATATAAATGTGTGCGTGCGTGTGTTTACATACAGTTTTGTACATTGGGTATTATTTACCAACACGATTTCTGCCACTGACCTCTAGTAATGGTTAACATCGAAGATTTCTTTGTCGTTTCTGTGTAGCTCGCTTTACATGTAATTTGGTAAGTTCCATCTGTTTTAGGCAGAGCACGAGGGATAAAGTTTTGGCACTGATTACAGGTTTAGTCAGATAACTACCGTCTGTGGGATAAATAGACACAGATGTAAAGGTAGAGTCTATCTTACTATATATGCCATGCCTTTAAGCTTGGTTCAAGATTCCATTAAAGACAACGAGATTTATCTTACAAAGTTAGATTCTATATTATGTTTGACAGGACAGGCATAATAAGTAACATAATGTATCTTTAACAATAAAGTCTATAACCAAACCTCAACGTATTCAATACGCTGCAGACCAGCAGGACAACGGGTGTGAGCGGCTTTCCGTCTCTGATGGGATTGAAATACCTTGCATGGCATGGCGCCGTGTCCAGGTCAGAATATAGCCCCCACTCAATAGCTTTGAATTACAAAATGCCTTGCTCAACGTATTTAACGTGACTTTCTTTAGTACTTTCGACCAAAAAATGATGGCTGTTTACCGAGTTTTATATACATTACAATCACGTGTCTTTAATTTAACCTTTGGGCAATGAAATTGACACACACATTGTACTTTATGAATATGCTTTAATGAAATAGATGATATTAATAGTCAAATATTAATATGTCAGTTTAGCTTTTATTTTCTTTAAAAAGAAGTAATAATGTATGTAATTAAAATAGCATTTTACTTGTTTGATACAACACTTGTAGTTTTACCGCTTGATATTGTGTCAGTAGCTCCAGATATTGTTATACCACTTAAACTCCATTAATAAACTGTGGCACCACTATAACTGCATGCCAATACTCCACTCTTCCCTGCCAGTATGTCAGTAGTTTATCCAATGCCTTGCTTCAGACTTGGAGGGCCTACCTGACTATAACAAAAACATACAAATGTGTTTTGAATGTCTAGATCTAAGTAAAAAAATATGTTTTTTCAAAGGTGTCATAATTTTTTTGGGTAAATTTGTCTTAAAACCAAACGTATTGTTTAAAAGTAAGCAAAACTCGTAAGCGATTGACGATTACTATTAGTTTAACAACTTAGTTTTTTCCTTAAGCATTGGGCGATATCAATATATATGTTTAATTATTTTGTTTAAATTTATTATTGGTATTTTAAAGTATAATAAAATAGTTTTTGAAGAGCTCCGTAAAAAATATC
Organism: Anisus vortex; assembly: GCA_949126835.1. Classification (NCBI taxonomy): domain Eukaryota; kingdom Metazoa; phylum Mollusca; class Gastropoda; family Planorbidae; genus Anisus; species Anisus vortex. The sequence continues at coordinate 9,414,694 of OX421498.1, read as the reverse complement.
AAAAAAATCTAAGTAAAAAAATCATCAAATGTTTCTATGTTTTAAGATCGTGTATTCAAAACATAATCGAAAAAAAATGTAATTGGTATCGTCACGAGGAAATAATGATATCATCCTTACAATTTAGTTAACTTATTCTACATTCTGGTGTTTTGTGTTGTTTAAATTTGAATCTTTAAAAAAAAATTGGTTGAAACATATTTGTGGAAAACACACTGAGACGTCTAGGCCTCGACTTGTTCTGTTGTCCCGGTCCACCGACCCACCAACCCACCAACCCACCAACCCACCAACGCACCAACCCACCAACCCACCAACCCACCAATGAACGAATTGTTACTCGGTTATTTAATTGACACTACTGTTATGATGCTTCACCGTAATGTAGGAGAGATACGTCAGTCTTCCTCCAAGTAAAGCGCTGCTAACATGGCCTAGTAGTTTACAGTGTGGGTTTAGTGTTGTGTTCTGCTTAAAGATGTTAAACGAACACCGGAATTTTGGATTCCAGATTTGAAACCGAAAATCGTTTCTGATTTTCAAAACACCGCATCTGTGCTTTATTATTAATTAACTGCACTATTAAATACACATTCTTTGGATTCTCTTTCAACACATTATTTTACAAGTTACCATACTAATATGCCTCTTCATATGCTTCTTAATATTATGGTCAACAATAATCGGTTATTTGATTATCACTATTGAAAAATTGAAAGCTCTTATCGGTCTTAATCAATTAGCCCATATTTTGTTAGTTCTAAAGAATTGTATGGTAAAGAGTACAAAATTATATTGTATTCACACAAATCAGCCCCTTGAATGCCCTGCAAACACTAATTAAGTTTGAAGTACTTTTCAAATATGCCTACAAAACTACGCACATTTTGCTGTTCCGGCATGTGACTCGTGACATTGCGCGGGGGGTGAGGGGGGAGGGGAAACAGAAATTCGGTTTTATACCGGTTTTTTAGAACCGATAACCGGTTTTAGCATCCCTAGTTCTTACAGGGAACGGAGCGCCCATATGTAACCTAGCCTCTCACTGGTAAGGGATTAGCCGTTTTCTCATTGAAGTCGCCGATCGTGATCTCTACTGATCAGGCCCATCGAGAGGGGGGTGCAGCCGGTATGCCGTACCGGGGCCCTCAAGAATTTTGGGGGCCCATGAATATTTAAAATTAAATTCAGTAGACTGTTAGCTTTCCAGCCAGTAGTCATGTTGTAATGACACGTAGATGTATGTTGCCTTTCTTTCCTTCAAGGAATGTACAAAATACATTCTCATATTAATACAGAGGAGTCGGAGTCGGGGAGTCGGAGTCGGAAGTAAAAAAAATGAGGAGTCGGAGTCGGAACATTTATCTACCGACTCCGCAGCCCTGCTTATAAAAGTTAACCTTAAGAATTTTTAAGTGTTTTTTTTTTTTGTTTTGATGACCTGGTTCATTTAGAGCGTGTGTAAAAATATTTTTAAAATGTATTTTCACGCTTCACTGAGTTTACTGTTGTACAATGACAAGGGAGAATACTTGTAACTTGTAAAAATATGCCCCTTTTATTAAACCTTTGTGGTTAGGTTGACCAACATTTTTCCTCTCTTTTGAATACATTTTTATATTTTTTTTAAAGTTCATTTCTACTATTCTATGCTTTTGAACGTTATATTTACACTGCTGTGTTTATTTGATAGGGTCACTACTTAGCTTTGTAATAGTGAAATTTAATGTGTAACCAATATATTTTCTTTAATAAGTTATTATAAATGTAACCCATGTCAATGTCACATACTTTTGATATTTACACTTTATAGGTTGATCATTATTAAACTATTACAATAGTATCCATTGTTACGTACCTTAAGATTATTGTGAAAAAATAAACATTTAGTTAAAAAAAAAAAGAAAATTATCCCACGGATACAAACGTTTTACGCAGGTCACATTATGCCCTACTTTTCCACCTTATTTCTATAACTGACCTATATTTTAATTGGTTAGGGCCAGCGATAGGTCTTGTGTGTGTGTGTAACATGTGTACGCTCGCTTACTTTTGAAGTCGTCGTTCAGATTGGACGTCTTTATGTTTTTTTATACATGTTTGTTTGGATATTAAATAATTTTTTGTTTGTTAATTACTTGTTTTGACTTTGTCTATGATAAAAAGATACAGCTAAATACAGCTAGAAGAATTAAGTTATTAGATTCCCGTTTTGAAAATACGTTTATATATATATATATATATTATTAGTTTGTGTACAGTGCTAAAAATATGAATTAAGCAAAATTGGCTTTTTTGCTGATTGTGGCATCCTTTAAAAAGAAAATGTTATATAAGAATGCATGTGTACTCCATATAATGATAAATTAAAAGACGGTGAATTAAGGTTAAGCAAAGAATCAAAAAGCTACTACAACATAAAAAAAAACAACAACAACTAATAGTTATGCTTCCTGCACATTATATCACTCATACCATTTTATTTTTCGATTCATATGTAATTTTTTATTTATTTTGTTACTTTCAATTATAAAATAGAAAGTATTTAATTTATAAATAGTTCTTGGTTTATTTATAAGTATAGACATATCTCGTTATATGTGCTTTTTAATTTCTTCTATCTGGCATTCTATAGTTACTTGGAAAAATTCAAAGGTAAACAATAAAGAATATTTATTCTTTAAATGTCACAAATAAAATTGACACTGAAATGAAAAAAAAAAGCAACACTTATGGCATGAGTTTTTTTTCGGCTGAATACATTGGCGTTATTGATTTTAGATTATGAGTAAATCTTCTTAATCAACATTTTTCATACACTAATCTAAGATTAGGATACATTTATTTCGGAGTCTGTAGGTCTACAGGAGAGCAGTTCCATTACTGCAAAACGTTTCATACTAATTGTTTCTGTTTTCGATTCAATGAGGTTAAATGCAATATCATGGGTTTTGACTTAAGCTCGGGGGCCATAGGGAAGACAGTGAGTGAAACATTTTGTGAACCACTTAGTGTACGGACCATTATTTCAAGAGGAAAAAAGGAACGGGTGGGGATGATCAGTTAATGTATTTAATATTTCAATAGTCTTATGCAATGTTTAATGTCAAAGCTCTTTGCTTGGGGTCAATAGATATGTTCATGACAGATTCAGACTTGTAGACAATACTGATCATAATATAAAACATAACAAAATATGTTAATATAATAGACCGGGCGCGGAGGGGGAGGTTAGTGAAACAGTTACTGATATGTTATTTTTGGGCCAGTTTTCTCAAGACAACTAATTACCTGGCAGTCTGGCCGATGAGCCGTCGCCAGCGGCGACAAGTCACGTGCGAAGAGGCGGCGTTAATAAATAGAGCGTCACAGACTGCAGTTGCACAGATACCTTGTTCGGTCGTTGTCATCAGCTGACAGGATTTTAATATCACAGTGTCTCTTAGGAGTCAGTAGGTCTACAAAAAAATCTGGAAGGATGCCTTCAAAAATGTTGGTTACATTTTGTTTACTTTTTATAGGTAAGCATTTTTTGTTTAGCTCATACTACGAAAATTCTCAATTTCATTAAATTGTTTATTTTACTTATAGTTGGCTAATACGCGTACAGTCTAGTCAATAAAAATGTCTTACAAAATGGAATTGAAATCCAAATTTCTAATTGTTTTATGGCCTATTTTTATTTGCCATTTACAGTATAGTCGCTCATATTATATGATAATAAGAAAAAAGCTTAACAAAAAAATCTGTTGAAGTGTTTAATAAGTTTGCGTGGTTATAGTCAAATGAAAACGTTATGTTTTATTTATATAAATTTTCAATACAAGTTTCAGTAATCAAATTCACCCCTCTCAGATTTAAAAGTTGCAAAAAAAAAATATTAGGAAATGACCCAACGATGTGCATCACTTCGTATCCTACAGGACTAAGAGCTCAAAACAAGCTCTTCTGGTTTCGTGGCCAAACTCGATCTTGAGCCCCTACAACACTGCCGAGCGGTAGACTAAAAAAAAAAAAAAATCGTGTAAAAGATCATAAATGGCCACGTGGACATTTCCACACAGTCATGTTTCACACAACAAGTGTCCCGCTCTACCAGTGGTCAACAGTTCTAACTGCGTGTTGCACACTCACGCACTGACGTTTTTAAAATTAATATTCTTTTTTGGTCCGGTATATAAATATGTGTTGCTAATCACATAAGCTAAGTAAGTGTATTGCTCTGGCTTACACCTTGTAAAATCATGAAAGTTACAACAGTTCTAATTCACTAAGGAACAGCAATATGGTTTCAGATAGTGTTTATTGAACTAGAAGGACCACAAAGTGGCCTCTAGCAAGTAATATCACATTTTACTAATGGAAAGGAAAAAAAAATTATTTCTGGTAGTGTAAAATCTAAAATGTCTTCCTTAAATAATCCTTTAGAAAAGAAAGAACAGTTTCATTACACTTACGTTACACTCACTTTATCATTCTCCCCCTCTCTCTCTATCTCTGTATATAAATATATATATATATATATATATATATATATATATACAGAGATAGATATATATATATATATAATTATTACATACGACTCGTGCCTACATATGTTAGTCGATGGAAATGAGTTTGCGATTTATTTTAAACTTGACTTGATGTCGATTTAGTTTAGATTATATAGATATGTCCAGGTGATATATACATGCAGTACACAAATAAGGTCATGTTCTATCCCATATATTTGCAAGAATCCTTCCATGCAGTTGGCACATTAAGTTGTAAACTAGATCATGTATAAATAATATGTTTCTTCACTCAATCCCTTATATGTGTTTGAGTGGATGAGCGTAGGACGCAATATTCCTCTTCATAGAAGGAGCGTCTGTAATATATAACATAAGTAAACATGTTGAAAATGGACATTTACAGTTGAACATGATAAAACAACAGTCTATCTTTTCAAGTCGTAAAACAAAATAGAACTTTATTTACTTGAAATAGTTTAGATCCAGTGCATAAAAAAAAAATGTACAAGTAATAGCGTCATGCAGACATAGCCTTTACAAGCTTATGTAGCGCCCCAGGGCAAAAGTTTTAGCCCCGCCCCTTTCCCCTTTTATACTGTAACTGCTTGTTTAGTGCTTTATTTGCTATATTTAGACTACATTTGCCGCCGCCCTGGAAGTGTCGTCCACGGCATATGCCCCCACCCCCTCTGCCCCACCCTATGTGAACGTGATACATGAAGATCTAATATAAAATGCATAATTTATACATTCAGGATGCTACTTTTAAAACATGACAAGTTTAAAGTATCATACTTGTCTAGATGTCTAGGCGTGTCTAACTTAACCTTGGGTGATTTATGACTGGGAAGAACATTCCTCGAGGTTTTATTTATTTATTTAAATTTTATTAACGGTCCTTCCTTAACACATAATGAAAGGGTCGTTCCTGTGGTGCTGTGACAGGGGATCTCGTGGCCAACAGGGTGCAAGATGTCGCAAGCTCAATCATAGCGTGGACAGGCTTCGTGTAATGCTACTGCCACAAAGGTCACTACGCCCGCACAACACCATTGGCTTGTTAGTCTAAGGGCGTGATAACCGAGTTACTGTTCAGCACTATTGAATTCGCTTCCCAATATTTATATTTGACGGACAGCAGCTTTTTTATCTATATCTTCAAGCATACACACTTGCAGGAAAACACTTCACAAAACAATCTGTTTATTTAGGCTTATAATTTTGTTTATTAGCACGAACAAGTTTCTTTTAATGATATGGCTAAATTTTCATCACACAAATTATCTTGTCCTAAATTCTGACTACTCACAGAGACATGTGGCGGAACACTAATAATGGTCTCATAACGATTGTTACTCTGTGTCGAACATCATATAACATCCACTAATAGTGGGGAGTCTTAACATCTTACAATGGAGGGTAAATCATGTAAGTCTAGTTACTTGATGTCCAAGTCCTAAAAAGTAGAAAAACTGTCCCACATAAACAGCCAATTAAATAATCCAGTGTCTAGGTGGCGCTTGAGCGTCTTGGCAACTCGGTAGTAATATCAAGATGTGCACAGTCGTCGGTCTCGTGTCGACCAGTAGAAGACTGAGGTAGACTCTTGTCGAAAATTTAGACTTGGTAGACATAGGTCGACTAAACTAAAAAGATAATCTGTAGACTTAAATATGCTGTCAGAAGAGGCGGGACTAAGAAAAAAGAGCTTGCCCATTTAACCAATGAAAATCGAAATACAGTGCTGACGTAAGCAGTAAGATGGTTTGGACAATTTTGCGTGAGAAAACGTGTCTTGGGAGGAAATGGGTGGGTAGGATTGTCGTTCGGGGTGGGGCCTCTGGTCACTACGGTCAGTCGGGGGAACAAAGGGCAGTACAGCATGGAAAAACATTGCCTAATTTTCCATTGTTCAAACATATCCTAAGGAAGCTCGGTGAGGGAAATGTTAACACTAGCCCACAATAGTGATAATGAGATGACCGCGGCCATCCCAAGTGGCTAATCGAGAAGGTAGACCACAAAGGCTTATAGGTTAACACGGCGAGGCAATGGGCATTTCGCCTCCCCCCTCCATTCAAAAGGGGGTGGGGGAGAACCCGGCCATGTATGACGATCGAAGGGAAGTTAACAAAGTGCCTATACTACTAAGGTTGCACAAAAATTAATTATCGAATTGTGTACTAATTAATTTCTTGCTTCATTAGAAAAAAACTTCATGACAGTTCCGTAACAATATATTATACATATATATATATATATATATATATATATATTTATAGAGCCAGCCTTAACGATTGCGAGGTCCTTTGCGAAACATATTGCACGGGGCCCAGTCTGAACCGAGATAAGAATCATAAGTAAAAATTAAGATTTTTTAATAGAAAATAAATTCGTCTTTGCATTTTATTAATTCTTTACTTATTTCAAAATCACAATCAAATTAACTTTACTTAACGAGCTTTGCGTGTAGCGAACTAAAACATGATATCATCAAAAATATGTTTTCTACATATATCACGCTCAAAAAATATATTCATTGCAGATTGACAGCTGCTGCAGACACCTGCTAAGCTATTATTTGCAGTGCAGTTTTTCAGCCGGATTTTTAATTTTTTTTATTCAATTGTGTTTTAAAAGGGAAGCAGCGCTTCGGAAATTCGCTCCACACATAAACTACATTAAGGGTGGTACAAATACAGATTAACTATTCTAACATTTATTATATTATTATATTATTTTATTCTCAGTTTTAGAGTCAGTGTTTGGAGCCACTTGTACCAATTCTGCTACATGTGTAGTCTCGACTCACACTACTGGAGCTTGTGATACAACATCAAAAGTTTGTACTTGTGATAGTTCTTCTGCACCTATACGTACTGGATGTGGAAGTAAGACGTCTCTTTCATTATGCACCTACTTTACATATTACTTAGATTTCTGTACAAAACATTATATATATATATACTAGTGGTTATGCCCATCAAAATGACGGAGAAAAGAATTACTACACAGGTTTTTGTTATTAGGAGAGAAATAAAAGAAACTATTACAATAAAGACAATGAACATTTCTTTTCGGTATCTAGTTTTTGTTATTTTTAATTGTTTCTGGTCGACCTGACCCTGGCATATTCATAAGAATTGTGTCCTCAAGGACTGGCGTAGTGTGTAAACCGCCGATACATTCCAATTAATAATACACTGGCGGGCGAACGCATGGGGCACAGCCCCCACAGCGGGTCCGAGGTCCATTACACTGCCGAGAGGCCACTGGTCTCGGTGGGGAGGAAGCAAGCGACGCTGCAATCCCGTCTCGAGAACCACCCGGTGCCTGGATGCGTGTACCTATAGTAGGCCTATAGGATTTGTGCTACCGGCTGACAGTGCAAATATACTGGCAAGACAATACGATAATGATCCTTAGGCGAACCGCAGTGAACGATCGCTGGGCTGCGGAAACCTTTCCCGTTACACGGCATGCCACGCCTTCAGCGTGTCGTTGGGTGGCTGGAGCCCGGAAAGACATATAATATTGCTCAATTTTAAGCCTTACGCCCTAGACACAAGAGTCGAAAGACTTGTCCGGGTTTTTTAAAGATACTTTTAAATTCGATATTAAAATGTAGGGAACAGTTGTGCTTACTTAACTTGTTATTAATAATATTAAACAATATTAATATTAAATAATAATATACTATCTAAAAGAAAAAAAACAACATAAATACAAAACAATAAAAAAGGTAAATAATAAAAACAAATATTAGAAAAATAGTTTTTCAATGCAATAAAAACTACCGAGAAAGATTTTTTCGGTATTTAGTTTTTGTTCTTGCTTATTGTATAAATAAAACAGTATTGAGAAAGTTTCTTTCGGTATTTAGTTTTTATTTTATATTGTTGCTGTCAAGCTTATTGTACCCGGTATTTGAAAGTTATCATTTATATGCCTAAAGTGTTTCTTATAGAATTCGTAAAATGTCTTTTATAGAGTGTATACAGTCGCCTATTAAAGGATATTCTCAATAGCGACGTAAATCTATTAAATAATTAAAACATTTGGTTACTTTAATTAAAAGGATAATGCAAACATCAATAATGAAAAAAAAAATATATTGTGATAGACATTACGTCATACGCTAGTATTTTTTTTTAAAGTAAACCATTGAAACTCTCCAAGCCAAATTGCGGTGCGTAACATTTAAAAAAGGTCTCGCCACATAGAAAAAAAACAGCAGAATTGGTAAAACCCCAAAAGACCCTCGCGTTCAACATAGTGAATCTCGCGTTCAACATATTAAATGAACGGAAATGGTCATTTTATGTACGGTTATAATTATTTGCATTGTTTAATATGACATTTTGGATTTTTTTATCAATACATTCAGGGATATAAGTCAAAAGATACAATTATCTTTTGGAGGACGTTTCCAATTTATACATTTAACTTTTGTCCCGTTTAGTCTCACGATTTAGGTGCCTATATCGAAAAAAACATGTATGTATGTAAATAAATATATTAATATATATATTGTAACACGTTGGATCTAGGGGTATGATGATTTTAGTTCGTTCTTATGGATTCTAGCTGTAGGTAGCGGTAACCTTATATTATTATCAATTTAACAAAACTCTGTAATTGTAAAACAAACAAGTACAAAACACGGAAGACACACCGCACAGCACGACTAAAAAATGTAAGCTTTAACTAACACAGGTGACACACACACCCTAGACCAATCACTGACCCAAGCAATGAGAGTAAAGGTCAGCTAAAAGGGGAAGCGGAGAAAATAGGTCAAAGTACGTAACAATATATAAAAACAAACTCACGGTAAATATATATATATGTATATATGTTACGGCCAAAGCCCGAAGTCGGCCAGATCGCGAAGTGGCCAATATCACCTCGCATTTGACCGGCCAAAGACCGATCTGTTCTTGATTTCGGACCTTGGCCGGCCAGATCGCGAAATGGCCAGGGGCGATCGGCTAAAGCCCGATTAAGAAGGTCTTGAGGAGATTTCGAGTGTTTATATACCGCAATTATCACATTAGGCCTATATTGATTATTAATTATACTAAATTACATAATCAGTCAAAATAGTTTATTATATAGTAAATTATCAATCTTTAACTTTAATTAAAATAAATTAAAAGATCAGTCAAATTTGTTTATTATAGATTAGTAAATTATCAATTTTTAATTAAAATAAATTAAAAAATCAATCAAATTAGTTTATTATAGTAAATTATCAATCTTTAATTAAAATAAATTTAAAAATCAGTCTAATTAGTTTATTATAGTAAATTTTCAATCTGTATCATCAGTTGTCTTACAATACTAAAATCCAAAAGGAAATACGTGCGTACAGTCGTGTTTGGGGCGTTTTTAAAACAAGGAAGATCTACCCACATAATATAGCATGGACCAATGAGAAAAGAGTGGGTGGACTTTAAAGTCACATGTCTGTCTCCGATCCCTTTGTCCAAACATTCCGGTCGCTTGTGGCTTCGAGGGTCTGTCAATGGGGTGGGGCTGGGAGGGAGTTTTCGCGGTCGTCGATGTGGGTTACGAGATCAATGGTGGCCCTGTCCTGTACAGTATTGACAATCCCTCTCTATCTATTACCATATAATTAAAGCTCTTTGTCATTGCGACTGGCGGTCCCACCCATGTTTATACAACACGTGAAACTATACTTAGACCGCGCGGACAATGGCTAGATAAAAATACGGTCGCTCCTGCCTGACCTGACCACCTTTGTGGATTATCAAAAGTCAATCTTCTAATCACAGACACCAACAGTCAATTTATGACGCAAATGGTGTTTTCATCCAGGTAGATAGTTTACTAAATCGTGTGATAATTAATTTCCTTGATAATTAGTGACCACTTCGGCAGGACTTTCTCTGAAAAGCAGAAGATGAACAGAAAATTATCGTCACAACGTATGTATCACTGTCCTTGCTACCTTATGCAAGCCGCCATCACACCTGTGCCGCCTACCGAACGTTCTTGTATCAGCACATCGGACATTGGCCAGGGATTACCAGCCACATCGCGAAGCGCGTCGGCCAAAGCGCGATCTGGCCGCACTTCGGGCTTTGGCCGTAACATATATACATATATTTTCTAAAATACAAATAATAACCAATTATGTTTACTTTCATATCATAACGAGGTTAGTGAGTGTCACATTTGATTAAAAACGTTTTACACAGTTCGAAATAAAAAATTGGTATATTTAATTTTTACTTAATTAGGTAAGTTGACCAAGCCTACAATAGCACAACCGTCCGGTTACAGTACTCTCGTGTTGGAAGGAAAGAGTGCCACACTGACATGCTCTTCGCCAGTTGGCGCCGCACTATTTGAATGGACTTTAAACGGCACTGTTATAGCTGGAGCCAATGCGAGCACGTACACTATTGCAGCTGCATCGACTTCAGATGTCGGCATTTACAAGTAAAATACGTTTATTTTTACTTCAAAGATAATACATTTTAAACTTTGTATTAAAATTTACATTTGATAATGATTAAATGTCAGTTATTTACTATAATTGTAAAAAAATCTTTAAAAAGTATTATTTAAATTTCTAAGATGTATAACAAATTTAAAATGGCAGTTGAGCATAAAAAAAAGTTTGACGAAATTAATACAGTATCCTTTCTCAGATGCCTAACCTGATATAGCAGGGGGGTACAACCGCTCACTCTAAGAACTTTTGCTAAAATATGGGGCATTTAGACAAAATAATATATGTAGCATTTTTAAAGATAAAAGTAGGGCATTTCCAATAACTAAATAAAGGCATTTTCGAGACAAAACGTGAGGCCCTTTTAACAATGAAAAGGCCCACATTTTAAATGATAAGACAATGAACCCTTAAAAGTATAAAAAATGGGTCTGTTTCAAGAAAAAAAGTGGTATAAACTGAATGGAATGGATATAAAAAGAACAACAAGAAGTATGCGAAATAGGATGCATAATTTTCATTGAGCACGACGTCATCTACGTCAGACAAAAAACGCTCAATGAATCTTGAAGCTATACCATAACGCCATCTCTAGTTGTTCGGACTGCTCTGGGGGTGATGTTTTCTTCTACAGAAAACATATTACCTCTAGAGACTCTCACAGGGAAGACACAGGCGTGCACTGTTAGAGTAAGACTTTATGCATTCTTTGACAAAACATTAAAATAACATGTCCCAAAATATGAAACTGTGCATCGAGTCTCTACTCTACCTTTAGTACAAAAGAAAAATCAACTTTTTTTGTAACCGGACGTAACAAATGTTATTTTGTGTACACGACAAAAATATTAATGTAGAAAAAAAAATGATACATTTAAAACGGTAAAACATAATGTTATAAATTCAAGCAACCAAACAATGTTTACAGGTACTTAAAAAACAACTATACAAATTAAAGGACAAGTTAGCTAATATAATATTAATGTACTTACTAACAATGTAATAAACAAATATAATAATCCAAAATAAACTTATGGTTATAATATTTTTTAGCAAAAGTGTAACAATGTTTAAAACTGTTGTATAAAAGTGATGCAATATTTATTAAATACATCAAACCGTTCGATTTATCTTATCACTTTTACGCTGATGACACGCAACCGTACGATCATGCGGTCCCTCTTGAGGCCCCCCGACTCGCTGCAAAGGTCAGTTGTGCAATCGCCGATGTCTATTCGTGGTCGGGGAGAAACGGGTTTAAAATGAATGAGGAAAAGACAGCGATAATCAGAATTGGATCCAAGAGTAATTTGGCGAAATTCACTGGCCAAGAATCTATCCCTGTTATAAACTGCCAAGTGCCATTTGTTAACAAAGTGAGGAATCTTGGTGTTTTATTGGATCCCACGCTGTCTTTCGACCTGCATATTTCTCAAATGTGGAGAGGTCTATATCTACAGTTGCGTAGACTCGGCCAAATACGACCCTATTTGTCCAATGATTCTGCAAAGACACTGGCAGTCGCTCTGATACTTTCGCGTATCGACTATTGTAACGCCCTGCTAGCCGGCCTGCCTGAGGACAAAATCGCCAGGCTACAGCGAATACAGAACAGTACTGCGCGTTTGGTTATGTGCAGGTCTAAAAGAGACTCGGGAACTGCCCTTCTACGCTCGCTCCACTGGCTACCCGTGAAAGCCAGAATTGAGTATAAAGTGGCGCTACTTTGCCATCAGTGCATTTTTAACAACAAGTTTCCGTCCTATCTCAAGGCACTAATCACACCTTATGTCCCGCAAACTCATCGCTTCTGGAAGAGCCCCGTTTCTCTCTGACGACCGTTGGCCATAGAGCCTTCTCAGTATCCGGTCCGAAGGTGTGGAATCAAATTCCCATTCAACTGAGGCGAACAAGCTCTACTGTTACTTTCAAACAGAACTTAAAAACTCATTATTTCAATATTTACCTTAGATAACATTTAACATGCTTTAGAAACTTACTGTCTTATTTATGGGTTGGGTAGGTTAATACTACATTTATTTGTTTTGTCTTTTTTTAATCATCAATTTAGCTCTGTCACCTGGCCTAGGGTAATATCCGTATTCTTAGTTGTACGTTAAACGCGCTCTGAGCTTACATTATGTTTGTTGGCAGCGCTATACAAATAGTATTATTATTATTATTATTATTATTATTAAATTTTAAATAATCATGTATTGTGCGTGATGTAAACATTTACAAATATAATAAGATTGTCAATCTAAAATGCTACGTAAAATTACTTACACCTAATATAGAATGCTGTATAGGATCCATCAACTACTAAAAGATAAAAAAAAACACATACAAATCCAGATAAAAGCGCTGTAAGTTGTGTAAGGCTTATTACTAGTTAATATTGACCATTACAAAGTTGTAAGCTTTTATGATGAACAATATTTTCTTGTACCAAAACATAAGCTGTTTATAAATTTTGTTATGTTTACACCTTAACAGATATGATATGCTTCCGAATTCATTTAAGCTAAATTTTGAAAAGATCAGGCCAGTTTATTTAATATTTTATCTTTTATCACTTTTTATACAGATTTATATTTATACTATAATCTCAATAGGTCTGCATTTTTGTTTAAGCTAAAAAACACAGTATATAGACACGGCGACAGGTGAAAATAATGTCACAGCGACAGGTGACACTAATGTTAAGGCGACAAGGCCACAAACAATAGAAAGATAATCAGAAGCGGCAACTAATACCTACACACTTAGTTCAGCTTTAATATCAGGTTTAAGCGCTTCCCACATCTACTCTGAAAAAAAAAAGTATAGAAAAAGTGTTCCAATGGAAACTACTGCACATACATCTTTTTGTTTCAAAGTAGTCGATGCTATGAACATTGCGCTTGAGACAGTAGAACATAAGTAAAACACCCCCAGCCAAACAGATATTGTCATCTCAACAGACTCCTAAATAAACGCTCAAAGCAACAGCTAGAAAGCCTAAAGAAATCACTTTACTAGAACATGCAATAGCCTACTTAATTAATAAGTTACATACCTCAACATGGTGACCAGAACACATTAGCATACTGTTACAAAAGTAGTTTTATTTCCATAATTATATTGGTTCTATTATTATTAACTAAAGTTAATGTAATTTTAAAAAAATTCAATTTACCCGTAACCAGCACCTAAACAGGGTGTAAACGATTTTGGGAAGGCGTACTAAAAATGTTGTCGGTAGAGATCGAGAGTTTGAGACGGTGTACTTAAAGGACAAGTGAAAAGTTATAAATGATTACTTTTAAATAGCACAAGACTGACATGAAACATTTATATGCATGTGTCAGGGTCAGGGCGACCAGAAACAGTTAAAGATAACAAAAACTAAATATTGAAAAGAAACGTTCTCACTCCACTTTTTATTGTAATATTGTCTTTTGTCTTTCTCTAATAACAAAACACATTGTTGTCATTCTTTTATCCGTCATTTTGAAGGGCATAACCACTAGTATATATATATATATATAAACATATACATATATAAAGAGAGAGAGGGAGAGAGAGAGAGAGAGAGAGAGAGAGAGAGAGAGAGAGAGAGTATTAACTCAATAATGTAAAACGTGTTCTCTATGTCTTTTAAGATGCAAGGCGAAAGTCTCTGGAAATAGCAACCTGGATTCAGATCTAAGTGATCCACTTCAAATTGATAAATTGCTGAAAACTGGTAAGCTTTTTACTGATTAATATTTATATTTAAATGTAGAACATCCATTGAAAAAATAAGTAACATATGATTTTTGGCTACCTTATTGAACGTATGTGGAATTAGTACTTCTAGACAAAATTGTATATTTTGACGCTCTGCAGAACAATATCTTTCTATCGCTAACATAAGGGCCATCCACATATTACGTACACACAACTAATCATATTTCTATATTTGTATACAACCCTCATTCTGCTGCGCTAGTACATTTTGGGACAACCCCATCCTTGCTTACCTATACATTTTAATTAGCATATATCTCAATCTCCCCATCTCAAATCAAGTTTGTAAATTTTATTTTTTAACCATAGTCACGGCGTATTTGCTTTACTATTTACATTTTCTTCATATCGAGTATGCTTAAGTTAAATTGTATGAAATAAAAAATACTTAAAATATATTGACTAGAACACTGCACCAAAGTAATTGATAACATATAATAATATATTTGGCATTATTATTATTTTAAGAAATGAAAGTATGAATCAGTCAGATATGGATATTTGTTACTGAATTTAGTAATATATGTGCATACATGGGATATTTTGAAAGGACCGCTTAACAAACAACGAGGTCTTGCAACGGGCTAACATGCCTAGAATATTCACTCTCTTTCGTTAACGACGTCTTCGGTGGCATGGCCATGTTTCCAGGATGGAGGATTGGCGAATCCCAATAGACCAGCTATATGCTGAGCTCGCTGATGGCAAGAGAGCTACTGGCCGCCCCCAACTCAGGTTCGAGACGTCTGCAAACGTGACCTAAAGGCTATTGATGCAGAGGTCGGAAACTGGGAGAACCTTGCTCAGCACAGAAAAAGTTGCTGGGGCACCTTACACACTGGTATAAATGCAGCTGAGGGCAAACTTCGCCTTATGGCGGAGGCTAAAATAGCAGCGAAGACAAGTAAATAACACACGCTGCCCCTAACAATCTCCAAAGGTCCAGCTTTCAAGTGCAGAGATGTGACAGAGCCTGTCTCTCAAGGACAGGTCTCCACAGATACAGTCAATTTTGCAGGGCTTGTCAAATCACAGGAGTGCAAATCTAATCGTCTTTCAAGAATATAAAGCCAATGCTATTGATGATGATGCACATTCTGGTCAGAATCAAATGTTCATTCCTTCGAAAAAAAACAACAAAAAAACACATAATTTGCCTTGCCGGCTTTGTCCGGCAATAGTTTGTTTGGGTGTTTGTTGTGAACTCTTTTAAAGAATGCATTGTTCATTCGTGTATTATTTTGTTGTTAGATATTTTAGTGTTTTGTTTGTAGTATTTAGTAGTAATCTCTAAACCATGTGCACCGAGATTTGACTTGTTGTGAGTTGAGGAAGTGACGTCAATGACTGGTGTTATGGCTGGATGATAGTCCATTATAAAGGAAGGCTGTGTGTAACTTTAAAGGATATTTTGTAATATTGAAATTATCATTCTTTATTCTTTTATTAATGACGTTCAAGTTATTATTAAAGCTTGATTGATTTTTTTCTTAGTATACGATCGTTTAGTTTGTGTATACTAGTGGTTTGAGTATTGTCGCAGTCTTTGCATATTATTATATCATTCTAATATACACGTTTGTCCGCAATCTGTCGGTCTTTTAATGTCGTTATGATTTGTACGTGACTTAGATATAATACATACTCGATTTGTTTTAGTAATTTAACTGACATCTAATGTGAGTTATCAAATAAGTATTCTACTCGAATAGTTTGTTTTGTTTTTCATTGTTTTATTTTATTATATATATATATTTAATGATACAAATAACGATATATTAACACAGATACAAGTATTTCCAATGGCCCCACACTATATATGTCTACAACAACTTTGTTCCATGGAAAATCTGTTAACATCAGTTGTATTAACATCCCAATGGGTTACAACCAAGCCAAGGTAGAAATTTCGGTAAGAAATGTGTTTCATCCTCCAAAAAAATAAAAATAATTATCTTAGAACATTATATAGAATAATATATTGCAATTGTGTTAATAATAAGTAAATAGTTGATAATATTTATCAAAACAAAGTGACAAATTAATGCTATTCTTTTTAAATGTCCATATACTAAGTAAATAAAATTAGAAGACTGTCAGGACTTTCTATAATAAAATAAATGATAGGACTATTTACTTTTATAGTCATGGCATGCTTATTTAGGTTCCATATCTTAATTATTGCATATATATACTAAACAATTAAAATATATACACATACGTAAAAGATTCAACAAACATCTGCTGTTTGAAT
Organism: Anisus vortex; assembly: GCA_949126835.1. Lineage (NCBI taxonomy): Eukaryota > Metazoa > Mollusca > Gastropoda > Planorbidae > Anisus > Anisus vortex. Next base: position 9,397,674 of record OX421498.1, on the reverse strand, counting down.
ATAATAACTATATACTATACTAGGTTTATTGATAGTAAATTTAAGAAGGCTAATAATATTGATATAAATTTACACTTTTATCAAATAGAATTAAACAAAGAGATATGATATATCGTCTCCTTGCTAGAAGCCGTAAACTGAAAGGAAAATGTAACCGCAAAAAACATTTTATGAAAGAACATAAGAGTAATTCAACTAAAACAACCAAAACATTATGATACTTCTTGAACGTTGCAGACGCTCTTTCTATAAAGAAGATTATTGCGTCATACGCTGTTCCGTTGTCTGAGTCTAGTCCTGCATTTTTATTAGTGTTTTAAATTATTTTAAATTACTGGGTTTTTTGTTTGTTCAGGCAACCCATTCCGCTGCCCTTATGCGACTCGAGAAGAAAGAGTACTTAAATGCATTTGTTCTCGCATAAGGAACGAGGAAAGTGGTATTTTTTTGTCTTTATATTTATCTGAGGACTGCAACAGGCCTAGCACTTAAATGCAAATAATGTTACATGTATTATATAAAAAAAACTATCTCAGAACTATAATAATTTATTTACACAATCACAAAACAAATGATTAAAAAAGGGACAAAACCTTAAATAAGTTTAAAGAAAAAAATACTAAATGTCTCAAAGTACACAAATCTATTAACACAATAGTTACAACAAAACTACCAACCTCAAATAGTGACTCAACATTAAAATAATGTTTGGAATCAGAGAGGCATTACACTCTAAGCCAAACTAAAAGTTTATGCAGCTGTCGTTCTACCAATCCTTCTATATGCATTTACACCCAACTGGCGAAAGCCCACCTCAGATGGGCAGGCCATGATGTGCGCATGCTAGAAGTACAACTAGCCACAAATATCTTCCTTGGCAAACTAGTCGTAGGAAAGCGATTTCGAGATAGCCAGAAGAAGAGGTATAAAGACACCCTGGAGGCCTCCCTAAAAACATGGAACTCGACCCAAACAACTGGGAAAGACTGGCTGAGGACCGATCCTCTTGTCAAGACATGACATTATATGGAGCAGCAGCTCATGAGAAAAAAAGGCGAAGAGTCGCCACTGCTAAACGTGAAATTAGAAAGTCTAGAAAAGACAGCCCCGCTACTGCCGGCCATTAGACCTCGCACCCATGCCCTCTCTGCGGCAAATTTTTTTCCAGGCAAGAAATGGCCTCTCAAGCTATCACCGTACCCTTAAGCAGCTATAACGCTGACAAAGGATGGTCTTCATTGGAAGCGATAAACAAGCATCATCATCATCAATTCCACAGCCATCGTCAGGTAGTTGAGTTTCATCAACTAAATTGACTGGAACAAAAATGGACAATGAGATTTATAAACTATATTAACTAAAATAAGAATTATGTTTAGACATTAACAGACTAAAGAAACTAGAACAAGATTTTGCAATGATAAAAATTTACTAAATTAGCTAGAATAAGAGTTGCATTGTGACTTTAATCAACAAAATTAGCTAGAATAATAATTGCATAACATCTTTAATCAACTAAATTAGCTAGTATAAGAGTTATATTGTGACTTTAATCAACTAAATTAGCTAGAATAAAAATGGCATTGTGACTTTAATAAACTAAAATAGCTAGAAACAGAATTGCACAGTGACTTTAATCAACTAAATTAGCTAGAATAAGAATTGCATAGTGACTTTAATCAACTAAATTAGCAAGCATAAAAACTGCATTGTGACTTTAATAAACTAAAAAAGTTAGAATAATAAGTACATTTTGACTTTATTAATCAACGAAATGTATTAGAACTCTACTATCAATTATATAAAACTTGAACAATTTTGTACGCTGAGGTTCATGTAAACGAAATTAACAAGAACAAGAATAGAATATTAAAATTTAACAACTAATTTAACCAGATCATGATTAGGACAATGAGTTTAAACTATTGTAAGCTAAATATAACCTATTTGTACTCAATGTGTTGACGTTGAGGACCGAACCAGCCTCTTTCAAACCCATTTAGGCACACATCATAATGTGTGCAGTTATTCTCATTACAAAGACATTTTAACTGACACAACCATCCAAACCAGTTATTGGGACACGACGCTGTTATGTAAAAAGAAATTGCTTTATGTATGAACTAAGGTTAAAGTGTATAGGCCTTCTCGTGTTGTCTCAAATGAATATTAAACACGCACATAAGAAGCTTAGACAAAAACACATTCATCATTGTCAGTTTGTTACATGAAGCTGTTAGGGAAGATTCATGAGATAAAATAGTGCCACGTTGCTTCTCAGCCCTTTTTTGTTCTTTATTTGCAGAAACTATTTGTGGCGTTACAAACGGGTTTAGATTAATAAACAGACATTTTTTTATGTATTCATATTATTGTACAAAATGGTTTAGATAACTAAAAGTCTGTAGACTTATAAGTTTACAGACGATCCTTCTATACAGAAGATTATTACGTCCACTAGGCCTAAAACTCCTGCAGGACCACAGGGATCCGTTTGTGGCAGTGATATAACCCGCGACGTGTCAGTTAAATTTTGGTTGATAGTCCGGTGAACTAACCGCTGGACCTGCCGTATTCATAATGTTTATGACAACTCTAGAATAATAAGATACAATTTATTTATTGATCAAAACAAATGGAATTTTTTCTTGATTACAGATGCTTTATCGTTCAGCAGATTTTTAAAGAATATAAAATAATTCTTTGTACTCAAGCACATAAATATAATTTCCGGTATAATAATAGACATGCAAGCACACAATCACACAATTTATCATACAAGAATATGTTCATTAGTAGTCAGCTATTGTATTATGGCTGACTTAAGTATTGAAGATATATATGTTGAAAATATATAAACTCACAGTTAGATTATATATATATTTTTTTCTGTATTCATAAAACTTTAAACAATACACAACGACTACTTAATATTGATTGATATTGGATTATCGTTTTGTTTTCTACGGTCCACAAGTCACTTTTAAGTACTGATTACCAGTATTTTTACTTATAAAGACTAAAACTCTAATGGTACTTTTCTTGCTTTCTGCTTAAAAAAATTCTTGTATGAGGGCTTTTGAGGCGATCTGTCTTGCTATCTCACTTTCAATAGGAATTTTCGCCAGACTCGCAAGACTCTCCTGACACATTGTACCACACAGAGAGGTTTTAATTTTGAAAAACTAGCTACGGAATATAACAACGTAAGCAAAATACAAAGGGCTAGACCAATGTTAGATTATGTTGGTAAATGTAGTTTAATACTTCTTCAGGGTTTGATACTGAGTCTTTGAGATGATGAGAAATTGCTCTTATTTCAGAACACTATCGTTTGTTAGCAATGCCAGATTCATTCAAACCAGCATCTTTTTCAATTGGTAGGCTAATGCTTTTTCCAAGTTTTTGCACATCGACTTAACCTCTGATGTAGTCTTGTTTTTAAGATCAGGAATGTTGTCAAAAAATCCAAAGACACCAGAGACCGGTACTTTATTTAACTGGTAAAATTTTTATTTTAATGCATAAACAGCTGTGTCTAAAGCAGCAACATAAAAGTGGACACTTTCTGAGGGATCACCTGCAATATTTACAGATTCAAATGTTGATTCGTAATCAACCAAGTTCTTATTTATTTTAATTCGGACCTTCTCTTTCTTAAATACTGGTTATATTCCATGCAACTTCTTTTGCTACTTCATTAGCTTCAAACAGAACTCTATTAAACTCTAAATCACTTCTAGCTGTAACCAAAAACTCCTCGGTATTTTCAGGTGACTTACTGCTCTCTGAAAACTCAAGTCCTTTTCTTGCAGTATTTTACGAGTTATGTTTACTTGTAATAAAACATGCTGTTCTATGTGACGAGTGCTACAATAAACAATAAGTATGAGATATAGTTAAGTAACCCAAGTGATTCTACCTTCGCAATACTGCCACTAGATCCAATTAGTGTCTTCAGAAATATCTTCCAAACTATCACAAACATGAGATAACAGGTACCGCAGAGTTGTTAGTGCATCAATTCGACTGGACCATCTTGTTTTCGTAATTAAAAGTCTGAAAATGCACGGTCACGTCACTTCACTATGATATTCTGCTGCCGCATCGCATGCAGTGTTTTGCCGGGGGAAGTGAGGGGTTGCCTTTTTGCACTCCACTACGCACAGCAAGGTTGCCAAACTAAGTAGTGTTAGGGCATAGTTTCCTATTTTCTAAAACAACTTAAATAAAATACCCTTCGCCTTTCACTGCCTAGTAATTCATCTGACTATGCTAGTAGCGCGCAAATACACTAAATGTTTATTCGGTTTATATTTCTAAATCCCCCCCCCCCAAAAAAAAAAGTCCTCAATTTTGCGCCCACCAAATTTTTGCGCCCTAAGCAACCGCCTAGTTTGTCTCTATAGCGATGAGCCGGCCCTGATAGCTAAGATAATCCACAAAATACAAATGTATAATATATCAGTATGATTGGACCAGCAGAAACGCGACTATTCAGGTCTACATTTTTAGGCTCCAATGCAGTTTTCATTCTACCTAAGGCTAAAGTGCCTTCTGTATGGGGGGGTGGGGATAGGGGGGGGGGTAATTAACCGCGTGTTCTTAATGATGAGTCACTGGTAGGGGTAATGGGGGTGTAAAAGGGAGGGGGTCTTTGATACACTCCAGTCGGCATACAGAGGAAGAATACATAATATTATGTGTCAATTGACCAGGTGAGCCACTTGCCTAGGCCGTGGTCTAACAGGTAAATGTTATCTACAATACCTGACCGGTGGAGGAGGAGGGGATAAAAGGGAGGGGTTACTCTTTGACGAGGGGAGGGGTCGGGAAGTACAGACATGGGGAGGGGTAAATGGAAGCATTTTGAATTATACAACTATGATTTGTGTAATAATATATACATCTACACATGTAAAACAGTTATAATAGAGAAAGTAAATACATTCGTTTATAAACTATAATGAAAAGATACAAATACAATCATACATCCTTCATTCATTTTTGAGCAATGCAATGAGTCAGGACTAGTTGTAGTTTATAGGTTGGAGCCATTGCGAGTAAGTGCCATAGTACCAAAGTGAGCGGTTGTGCCTCTAGTGAGTTTACGACAATCTTTAAAAAAAAAAAAAAACATAAAATCAATTGTAATTAAATATTGCAATATACCCATATAGGCTTAGGCCTATATTTCTAATTACAACACGATCTCTTTTTTTCTGCTATGTTATTGTGATGCCATAAGACCAAGCCTAGAATTAAACGCCACCTTGACAAAGACATTAAGCCATTGAGACAAATATTAATGGGTAAATTGACTACGTTTTTTACATATCAATGCATAGATTGAGTGAACTGGACAGAGGGAGTAGTGGATAATTAGTCAGGAGGACAAATTTAAATAAATATAAACACATGTATTGTCGTTCTGTGGAATAGCCTAGGGCCTCCTTTCATCTAAATCCGGCCCTGCCCAAAAGTAAAATTTGTGTAAGAACCTAATTCGTGGTTACTTGGTAAAAGCTAGAATAAAATTGTGAAAGTAAAGTTGTATTTCCTTATAACATCTAGACTACCCTAACTAATATACATAGTTTTGACCTAATGCCCCTATACAGATTCAGACAGACGGATATAGCTATATAGATACACAGATAGACAGATACATAGATAATAAAGAGACAGAGTGACGTAAATGTAGGTAAAGAGGCTGAAAGGCAGCTGGCAGGCAGATGACATAGTCTCATACAATCATCAAATAATTATAACAATATTGGTAACATATTTATTGGTTTTATTTTAATTATAGATTTACCAATTTCCAATGTGCATTTTCTTATCTATAAATATGGTGTTTTCACTTGTATTGTGTTAACTTCTCATGTATACGTATATGTGCAGGACAGCAAGGCAAGGCCCATTACGTCACCTCTCACAATAGATAGCGGGAACCAAGGGACACAAGTGTCATGTGATTTGATTGATGTTCCGACATCACATGATAATAAGATTTACGGTACTTATACACAATTACCTACAATCGTCGGTAAGTAATGAAAACTTGTTATTCATATTTTTATTAAAATGTTCCTTTCCTCCTTATGTGTGCATTTATATATCTCTTTGTATATAAAATATATCTAGGTAATCCTTATAAAAATGTATTATCAATGATGAAGTCATATCTTATTTTATATAATGTGTTACAAATGCTCCTTTTTTAAGGAGACTATTGTGTCCTTCGCTTTTTTTGTTAATTAATACTTATCTAGCATTCTGATGATGTTTTTAAATGATGTTACGTGGTTGGTTTTCCTAATTAGTTCCATGCCCGCATGCCACTCGGGAAGAAAGAGAACGTGTATGCTTTTTTTTATAGTATGTGAAATAAGAAAGTGTTTCTGTCTTCATGTCTGTCTGAACACTGTAATAGATTATTGATTTACTTTCTTTCTTTCTAAGTTGGAATCTCTATATATAAATACTAAAAAAAATATATCAGTCAGTATGTGTATCGGAACGCTTAGCGACTTGGTTTCATGAGATGACGTCACATCAATACTTTAAATAAGAAGACCATTTGCGTTTTTTTAAGCTCAAGAATCGTGTTTTCGGTGCACATCAAATAACTCTCCATAAGGCTTCCACTGTATGCAACTTTTTAAAAAAAAATCTTAATTAGAGTTATTATCTTATAACTAAATATAACCCGTGAAAAACAACGTAGAAAAATTTTTTTTTTCTATTTAGTCAGCTTTAGGGAAAAGTTGGTCCTAAGTTTAGCATCAATATATATAATTACCGTAAGTTTTTTTAAATGTTTGTTTATGTATATATATATACTAGTGGTTATGCGCGTCAAAATGACGGAGAAAAGAATGACTACAATGTATTTTGTTAAGAGAGACAGACAAAAGGCAATATAACAGTAAAAAATGGAGTGATAACGTTTCTTTTCGGCATTTAGTTTTTGTTCTTTTTAAGTGTTTTTTGTCGCCCTGACCCTGGCATATGCAAACGAATTGTTGCTGTCAAGCTTCTGGCCTCAAAGCCTGGCGTAGTGTGTAAACCGCCGATACAGTCCCATATGGATAAACCGGCGACGACAGCCCCCGCAGCGGGTTTGAGATCCAATACACTGCCGAGAGGTCACTGGTCTCGGTGGGGAGGAAGCAATTGACGCTGCAATCCCGTCTCGAGAACCACCCGGTGCCTGGATGCATGTACCTATAGTATATAATTTGTGCTACTGGGTGACAGTGCAGGTTTACTGGCGAGCCACCACGATAATAATCCTTAGAGGAACCGCAGTGAATGATCACTTGGTTGGGGAAACCTTCCCTGTTACACGCCTTTGGCGTGTCGTTGGGTTGCTGGAGCCCGGACAGTGATTGCTCAATCCTATGCGTTAGGCCCTGGACACAAGAGCCGTAAGGCTCGGCTCGTCCGGGTTTTTTTAAAGATACTTTTTACTTACAGTTATATATTAAAATGAAGCGAACTGTTGTGTTGACTTGATTTGTTATTAATAATATTAAATTAACAATAATATACTATCTAAAAGAAAAAAACACACTAATACAAAACAATAAAAAAAGGTAAACAATAACAAAATAATTAGAAAATAATATTTCAATGCAATAAAAACTATAGTGATAACGATTTTTTTTGGTATTTATTTTTGTTCTTGCTTATTGTATCAATAAAACAGTATTGAGAATGTTTCTATCGGTATTTGTTTTTTGTTTTTTTATATTGTGTCCGGTCGCCCTGGCACATACATAAAAAATGTTGCTGTCAGGCTTCTGCTATTTAAAAGCAATCATTTATAACTTGTCACTTGTCCTTTACAATTAGTATAATATAATTTGTAGAGTGTAGAAAGTCGCCTATTAAAGGATGCTATCAATAGCGACGTGCATCCATTAAATAATTGAAACATGTGGTTACTTTTACATAGAAGATAATGCGAACATCTATAATGAAAAAAGAAATGATTTGATGTACATTACGTCATACGCTAGTATATTTTTTTTTTTTAAGTTGCCTACACCATTTTAACTCTCCAAGCCAAATTGCAGTGCGTAAATTTTGAAAAAAGGTCTTGGCAGCTAGGATTGAGCAATCTCTGTCCGAGCTCCAGCCACCCAACGACACGCCGAAGGCCCCATGTTCCCCATGCGTTCGCCCGCCAGTGTATTCTTAATGGGAATGTATTGGCGGTTTACACACTACGCCAAACCTTGAAGCCGCAATTCTTATGCATATGCCAGGGTCAGGTCGACCAGAAACAATTAACAATAACAAAAACTAAATACCGAAAGAAACATTTGCAATACTGTTTTATTAATACAATAAGCAAGAACACACATGAAATACCGAAAAAAATCGTTCTCTCTTTAGATTTTATGGTATTGAAATATTATTTTCTACGCTTTGTTATTTACCTTTTTATTGTTTGGTATTGTGGTTTCTTTTTCTTGTAGATAGTATAGTATTGTCAATCTAATAGGATATTATTAATAACAAGTCAAGTCAACACAACTGTTCGCTACGTTTTAATACCAAAAGCTTTTCAGTAACATGTATGCATATGCCAGGATCAGGGCGACCAGAAACTTTTTAAAAGAACAAAAACTAAATACTGTTCATTGTCTTTATTGTAATAGTCTCTTTTCTTTCTCTCTTAACAAAACACATTTTAGTCATTCGTTTCTCCGTCATTTTGACGGGCATAACCATTAGTCTATATAATATAAGCCCAGAAAAAACTGTGTATCTGTCTTTGTATGTATCAGAACGCTTAGCGACTTGGTTTTGAGAGTATAGACAGATGACGTAATATCAAAGACTATAACAAGAGGACCGCTTGCGCTATTTTTAGAGTTCAATTAATCTTTTTTTTTTTTTGGTGCGCAGCAAATAAATCGTGATCCAAAAGACTTCTGCTTTATGCAACTTTTAGAACTGAAGAATCGTGTTTTTGGTGCGCATCAAATAACGCAAACTCCATAAGGATTCCGCTGTATGCAACTTTCTATTGTAATCTTAAATTAAGATAATAATGGACATTCTTAAAGCGCTTCTATCCGTGCTATTAAATTAGAGTTATAATCTTATATATATAACAGACGATCCTTATATAAAGAAATATTCTACAATTTCTACATGAGAAATAATGAAACGAAGATATTTACAAATTAAAACATTTTATTTACAAATACAATATTTAATAGTTTTAATTTACCTCTATTCATTGGCATTTTACGTCTCTAATATTCCTTTCAATTTTCCAACAATAACTGGCAACTATGATAAGTATAGTTTAAATTTGTGCATTCATAAAATCAAATGGAAATACTAAACGCTAGGTCTATAATTCCGTTTTTGATCGTAAATTTCGAAACAGAAATTTATCAGTCATCAAATAGCAGAAATATCAAAGCAAGCGGTCCATCTGTTTAAAGTCTTTGGAAATATCTAAACAATATTAATATGCCCAGAGGGCCTACAGGTGTATGTCTACACCTTTTTGTATAAGGCCTCTAAATTTGGATATTTCGGCTTTATTATTTTAGTTTGCATAGCCATTAGATTTTACGATTATCTAAATCATGCTTTGAAAAACTTAAATGATATGACATTCAATCTGATCTATTTAAATGAGCCCAAGTGAAAATGTGCTCTTTCAAGGGAAAAAAATTCATATTCACGGAGAAGTGTAAAAATGCACTCAAATATTGTCAGAATCTTCCTACACATGATTTGAATATTGGGAAGATAAGTTATACACTGGAAAAGACACAGTGACGAAAAACGCGAAACAAAACAAATGGCAGCCATAGGCATCTTGGTGTCACTTAGGACAAATGACAAAAAAAAATTTACTTCAGAAAAAAACATACTAATTCTTGATGGTTTTCTTCAAGAATTTAACACACATATCTCAATAGCATATATATATGATATTCAAGAGTATTACAAGCATAGGAGTTGCAGAAGAGGGAATTTAGGAGCATAAACTCCACTCACTTGAAATGACAACAAACTGTCCTAAGCAACACTCTTTCTTTTAAACCCATGTAAAAAAATTATCCCTGCATCAATTTGAGCAAACGTTGTGGCAAATAGTTATTTAAGGGCTTCTTGTATTCACCAAATGAGTTTTAGATACATATAAAGCTCCTAGGTTATTGAAATAAAGTCTAGAAAAATTGCATGTAATGGTGTCACTTAGAGTCACCGGCAAAAAACTTAATATTTTCATCTAAAATGCGTTTTGAGGCATATTTTAATCAACCTAGGTCAAAATGCTATCTCATGCTATCTTGTTGTCCGTGTTTAGTGTGAACTAAGTCCAAGTTTTAACTATTTCATTGCATTTTGACCTTTTAATTGCGATTTTAAAAACATCAGTTTTGTGGTACGACCTTTTGACTCAAATAGGTCTCTGGCTAAAAAAATCCTCGTCGTTTCTGTCTGTCTGCCTCTCTTCCAAATACATAGCCTACACACAAACACACACAAACATACAAACATATTCGAAAGATTAGAACAATTAATACTTTTTAGAAAATTTAAAACGTCTATTATTAAAATTTCTAAAGTTCGATCCCTAACTTCATACGCTTCTATTCTTTTATCTATCAATTTAGCAAATATAACACTAAGCCTATATTAGTCAAACATGTATGTATTTATCTAGTCAATTTCTAATTTGTCCTTTCACCCAGTCTTTTCTTTATTATTTTGTTCAGAAATTAAAACCTTAAAACAGTTAGGTTTTCTACTTTTTATAAAACAAAGTATTTAGATAATATTAGATTAATATTTAGATTATATTATAATTTCGTATTTAGAAATATAATAGTTGCATAACAGTCTTTGTGATTATCAACTTACTATACCCTAATCCCCCAATTTCCCAACATGGAACAAAAATTGATTTTGAAAAAAAATATTATTGGATGTGAGACTCGGTTGAATAGTAAAGGCCAATTTAAACTAGACACAGAAGAGACAATCATCTTCTATGGAAATGAGGATCTAAACCATGACCACACTCAAGCTGTAGCATTGATGCCATCACCAGAGGCAACAAAGGCGTTAATATCATGGGAGCCAATCTCACCAATATTAATCTCTGCACGATCTAAGACAAAAGGCAGAAAAACCACCATCATTCAATGCTATGCTCCGACTAATGCAGCGAAAGCGGAAGATAAAGAAAATTTATATGGGTCGCTACAAGCTGTTATTGACCACACACCAAAAAGAGACATGATAATAGTCATGGGTAAAATGAATGCCAAAGTGGGCGTGGACAACACAGACAGAGAGCTCATCAAGAGTAGAAACGGAGTTGGAAACATGAATGAAAACTCAAACAGACAGCAAAACACACAATCTAAACTAAACTGACTGAATAGGACAGGTCAATACAGCTAGATGACGAGGAAATAATAGACACGGACAAATTTGTTTACCTGGGAATTGTGGTGAGTAGAGTCGGAGGAACAGATGAAAACATAAAGAGCAGGATCAATAAGGTCAGACTTGCTTTCAATGACCTGCGCCCTATGTGGAGCTCAAGCGCGCTGTCCTTAAAGAAGTTAAAGAGTTACCAAGGAAAATACAGGCAGACTCCAGACTTTTGTTAACAGATGCCTGAGTCGTATGCTCGAAATTCGATGGCCGGAAACTATTTCATGCGTCAGCCTGAGGGAAAAGACGTGACAAAAACATATCGACAACAGCATCAAAAGATGTTGATGGAAGTGGATTGGTCACACTTTAAGAAGATCAGAAGACAATGTAATATTACAATCAATTGACTGTAATTCCCAGGACAAAAGGAAAGTAGGCAGACCAAGGCAAACTTGGAGGAGATCGGTCGTAGGTGAGGCAAAGGCTGTTGGCATCTCATGGACACAAATAAAGGGAGCCTCCCACGACCGAGACCGATGGAAATGTGTAGTTGCGGCCCTATGCTCCTATGGATATATACAGGATTATGTCAAAGTAAGTCATTGGATGAGTAGTACAGCTATTTACAACATTTAAAAAGGTAAACACAACAGTTTAAGAACATAAATAACATGGTATAAAAATGAATATTGTTATTCATGTACAAATTTAAGCCTATATATTAGTCTTGCTCCCCCCCCCGACACACACACCCATTTCTCACTGGTTATAATGATTGGCCTCACGCAAGTAGTAGTAAACCAATTTTATCCATAGAGCCGTAAAGCATTGTTCAAACGATTCTGTGGCCACAGCATACTAGGAGATTATATGACCAGCACAAAGCCCACAACGCCCAGTCTCCTTTACTTTTCCCTAACAAATTTCAGGTATCCATCAGGGCTCGGTAGACTTAGAGACACCCTTCAGAGCCGGTAACAAACCCTAGCATTTTTTTATGTTTCATACTCAGAAACTTCGTTGCGTCATTGTTAAATATATCATCGGGATTCTTAAAGTGAGGATAACAATATTCATTAAACATAGATAAAGACATAAAAAAAAAAATTAATTTTTTTTTTTAATATTTGTTATAGTTATGTCTTTTTTACGACGTTTTGCTACTAGCCAGAACAAATGGCGTAACATGTGAAATTGTAGCAAAGCCAAGATTTATCATAGCTTGGTACGGCATTAAAGAATAGTATTCAAAATAAAAAGAACACTCAATTACACCGTATAATCCATTAAAAAAAACAACGTCTAGGCGTTTCTGTTTACCAGACTAGAATTACATTTATTACCATGGAAATATACCTTATAAAACAACAGTTTTCAATAAGTAATTTTTTTTTGTTACAAAATTAAAATACAAGCAATAATCTTAAGGCAACAGCTTGATTTATTACATAAAATAAGTGAATTAAACATTGTTAGCCTATATCTTAGAGTCATGAGGTAGATTATATCAGTATGACACAAGTCTTCACAATTTTATTGTATCTATCTTTCGCTGCTTAATCCACTACCTTACAATGCCATCTGACTCGCAATGTATTAAGGAACTTGTTTTTTTTTTATAGAAAAGAAGGATCATAAGTGGGAAAAGTTACTGAATTTGCGTCAACTTGATGAATCGGCAATCTAACATTTTTGTATTTTTATGCTAAGGTCCTTTGCTATGCAAGTTGCTGAGGATGGCTGCTTTTTTAAATGATCTATTTGTTGTTTGGTAGGGGCTATTGCAATTTACGAATACATTCAGTAGGAAACATGTAAATATTAGAAATAGTCAAACCTTTATCATATAGGGGAGAGGTGGGTAATTCGTACCGGTGTGTAATTCGTACCTCTGCCGTTTTACATACTTTAACTGGTTGTAATTACGATTTAAGCCCGTCAAAACATGCGAGCACATTAATTAGGACGTCCATAGAAAAATGGCGGACATTGACAAGAATGAAAAGCGGTAAGCACGATTTATATGTTTGTACACTAGTTGATGTTATTTTGACCATTGTCTCTATTCGTACTATGTAGGTCTGGTGAAAAATAGCTTGTTTATACTTGTTATGTGTACTGACTATCCAGTCTTCTTAATTAATAAGTATAATTTGATATATTTTGTATTGGCAAGAAAAAAATAGAAGTGGAAAACAATGATACATCTGAGTCGGCTAAATCGTACCACTCTATGGATGGCAATACGTACCGGTACTAATTACCCACAGTGGTACGTTTTAGCCGCAATAGACTTTGTGAATTGATTATATCATGACTCATAATAAAACATATTTATAAATTCGGAGTTTCTGGAACTGTTGAGTCATATCTGTACTCAGGAGTCTTAAGAAGTGTGTAAACCACCGATACGCTCCCATTAAGAGTACACATGGGGAACAGCTGGTGTTACGCCTCTGAGGATCATTGCACTGCCGAGAGGCTCCGAGACTCGGTGGTAGGAAGCAGTGAGTGCCTTATCGACGTGCCGAGGGGTGGCTAGTTTTGGTCAGGTTATCGATGTTCACCCCCTCTCCCCCCTTTCACCTTCCCACTTGTCCATCCCTTAATATAGAACATAAAAGCTGACATTTCGAGACACTTATATTTAGGAACTGGTGAGTTCGTACCCTTTTTTTTTACCTGTTTATAATATTTTAGAACTTTAACGTGCTAGCTAAACAAATGTATTTCACTGTGTTACAGTGGATTCTTACATTTTCTTTTCATAAAACAGGCAAATGCATGGTCAGAAGATGTTATGAAAAAGGCTCTTCTCTTATTAAAAGAGGGAATCTGTGGTATAAATGAATGCTCTAAGATGTATGAAATATCCCAACCCACTTTAACTCGTCATCTTTTGAGTAAAAACAAATACGCAAAATATGGTGTAAAGGTCATAGGGAGATCAACAAGTCTGCCACCTGAAGTCGAGGAAGATCTTGTCAAGCATATACAAATGCTTGAGGGAATGATGTTTGGAATCACAAGAAAGGACCTGATGCAATTAGGGTATCATTTAGCTCAGGCTAATAATGGGCTACATGCTTTCAGCAATACCAAAAGAGTAGCGGGTAAAGATTTGTATAATGCATTTGTGACCGTTATTTTGTAATTACTATGTATACAACTCTCAGGGAGATCACATTATATAATAATAATCAATGAACCAACTGCCGGCTTGTAGTAAAAATGAGAACTCAATATTTAATGCAATTTATGTACAAGATGAAATCAAATACACAACAGTTTATATAGCCTAGTCTAAACACGTCTTTTCACTACCAAATTCTTAGGTCGTCTGTCTTTATCACCAAATGTAAGCTACGTTCAATCTAACTCCTACGTCATTGTTTTTATCGTAAAACGTCACTCGTTTACTCTATACATTAACACCGGGTTAGAGATTATACAAATTATGTCCCACTAAAACAACTATATATATTTTAAATCATCACAGCATTCATGAAGCGCCACCCAAATTTAAGTTTACGCCAGACTGAGCCGATATCTATTGCTAGAGCGCCTGGCTTTAATATAAAAGATCTGAATGGATTTTATGACAAGCTTCAGAATATCTTGGAACTACATTCCCTATAGGCTATGAAATTGACAATATGGACAAGACAAACTTGTCAACAGTGCACAAGTCATAGAATAATATCAGCATAAGGAAAGCGCCAGGTCAGGTCTCTCTCTAGTGCCGAGAAATTAGGTGTCACAACCACTAACGTTTTTATATGAATGCTGCAAGATATTTTCTTCCACCAATCGTTATTTTAAACGCAAAAGAATGAAAAATGAGCTGAAGGACGGGGCACCTTCTGGAACACTTTTTGCATGCAACGAAAGTGGATGGATTCAGAACTATTTGAAAATGTGGATGGACCACTTTATATCTTTTGTAAAACCATCAAAAACTCACCCTATCCTTTTGATTTTAGATGGACAAGCTACCCACACATAAAAACTTAAACGCCACCACGAAAGCATGTGAAGCGGGTGTAATTATGCTAAGTTTTCTCCCATATACAACACATCGCATGCAGCCTCTGGACATCTCTGTTTTTTTAGCCGTTTCAAACGTATTATCAAGGTCGGTTCGTCCATGTAAGCAACCTAGGTGGCCGCATTTTCGGGAGTTTATGGGGGGCGGCATAATTGAGGATTTCTTTAAAATTTGGGCATTTAAAAATATAAACTAAATTAAAGCTTAGTACTTTTGCGAGATACTAGCATAGGCAGACGAATTACTAGGTAATGAAAGGCGTAGGGTATTATATTTAAGTTGTCTTAGAAAAAGGAAAGTATGCCTTAACACTTCAGTTTCTCCCCGCCGAAGGCACTAAAATGAGGGACATACTTTTTTAAAAAAAGCTCTAGCTGATTCACTAAGTTATAAATAATATGTGCCAACATTTTAGTAAATATGAGGGGCTTGACAAACAATTCTTTGCTTTGATATGCCACCTCACACAAGATACAACACCTTTTCAGAGAGACTCGAGTACATGTTAGGCCAATCACTATGCATGGAGAGATGGAACTAATTGCGAAGAGCAAATGTTAAATAGTTCATAACAAAACAAACAGTTATGTATTAAAGTATGGTATGGAAGAATATTCATCTTTAATTTCAGTTGTTCTCTTGTTCACTAAGATTGGAAAGGTTGTAGATCACTATGACTTCTTATTTCCATCCGGGCCTCAAGCTAAAGACGCGCCATATCATTACATTCCTAAGAGACAAATCTCACCAATACCAGTGCCAGTTACTAGACATGGACAAAGACAAAGGAAATAAGAAATCTCTCAAATATTGACATCAATCCATTATAAACGACAGCTAAAGCTAAAATTACAAAGTCGTTTTGAAAAAAAAAATACAAAATATCAAAAACAAAATATTAATAAGCCTACAAGTATTGCGAAAAGGCAAAAAATGCTCCAGAAAATAAGACCTAAGGTCTATCGGCCAAAAAAAAAAATCTCCTATGGTACTGCTTTATGTGCGATGAGAACTTTGAGGACGACATGATACAATGTTTAATCTGTAGAGAATGGGTACATGTTGCATGCTGTGCATTAGCATCACAAAATGGATCACTGGATAATTATATTTGTGAATTATGCCAGTGAGTTTATTTTATACAATTGAGATAAAGATTATTACTTCAGCTTCAACATTCCAAAAAAAAATGTTCTTCATTCCTTTTGGTACTTATTACCCTCCCTAGTGGTACGAATTGAACGCTGGTGATGGTAATTCGTACCACTTGGTCTTTTCTTTTCTTTTGTTTATTGTGCTCTTTGTTTTCATAATAACACGTTGAAATCTTTTATATTCATTATTTTGTCAACAATAATTGTTTTAACGTTAAAATAAACTTTTTTTCTACAGTTAATTTTTTTATTGTTATTTTTTTCCCTTTAGAGGGTACGAATTACCCACCTCTCTCCTAAGTTAAACATTAAGAGCTATTGAAAATAGTAAAAAACTAACATAAAAATCACTGAGATACAAGAAATAATTGAAGCTATTCGTAAAAGACCAAAATACGATAAACTATAAAACGTGGTCTCTATAAATTATATCATCTTGTTTAACGTAATGTAATTACCAATAACTAATCGTATATCACCGTTAACAAACAATCAAATAAGGTTTCTTCATATTTGGATTTATTGTTGAAGAAAACGTCACTTTAGTTTTCATGTGACAGAGAATATCGCAGTGAAGTCTATTAGCATACATTATTTGTTCATAATTATAAATAAAATTATGACTGAAGTTTATCTTTTACAACCAATTAAGTATGTTATATTGGGTATTATTTTAATTGTAATTATGAATTTTGGTTATTTCTTAAATGATAAGGTCGCTAAATTACAGTGTATTCAAAACAGTGCAGCCCGCCCGGTCATGCGTGAGCCAAGGCTCGATTATGTGACAGTTCAGTGAAGTCTGATAGCATACATTATTTGTTCTTAAATATAAATATATGCGTATACTTTTAGTAGAGTTTACGAATACAATTATGCCTGAAGTTTATTTTTTACAGCCAATGCAGTATGCTTTATTTGATATTAGTGTGATGATGCGGGATAGTGTGGCCAGTACGATGCTCTCGTGACTGTAATGCTCACACGCTGAGTTCCCTACCTCACTTGGTTCGTTGGTCTAGAGGTCGATGGCAGTGTTTTAGACCAGGCAATACTCCGTAAACAATGCTCGATATTGTTTTTTGCGAACTATCCATCAAGCAGATTCAGTATCTTCTTTTCACATTCATTCCAAATGACAAACGAAATAAGAAAATATATTATCAGATTTAAGTGAATCGATCATACGTTTAATCCGTAATCACATGTAGATATTAACATATAAATCATCCGACACATCAATCCTAACGGCAGCTGTAAATTCTGAAGAGTCTAAGTATAGGTTTAATATCAAAATAGTGAACATGAATTATTAAGAAATGACAAGTACACATATATTAGCACAGTATTCAAGATAATCCAAAATCAGTCACACGTCATAGCAAACATGGCTTACCGTGTGTCTGTCTGAGACTGTGAGACTCCTCTACACAATATATATGTGGAAATACAATGGCAGTCAGGGTCGGTCCTTCGTGTCGTCATCAACCTTTGGTCCAATCAGTACAAATGTGTACGCCCACTTATTGACCAGTCATCTGTCAATCCATAACTCAGGGGCGTGGCCAACTGACCAACGTTACAGATTCTCTTTGTATTGACTCCTAGGTCGGTATCTACAAATTTCCAGGTCACACCTCTTACCACATTTCCCCTATCTTTGTATATCTCGTGAGCTTCAAACGTGTCTTTTTCCAACAGACATATCTAATGGTTTATCTGAAAAGTATATCTTTACCATACTGTTACGTCCACAATCCCCTTGTGGCCAGAGCTGTGTAGATCTTGCTGATAATTCTCGTTAGTCCTAGAAGAGACTTTAATTATTAGTATTTATGTTTCAGTATTACACGAACTCTTCTTATAGTCCTGGGCGCAAATTCAGTATTTGTATTCCAACATTTCCTCTCTTGTAAATTATGGTAGTAGATAAATCTTATAGTAATGTATACAACTCAATAGGATAGTAACTTGACAAAGAAGCTTCAGTGTAACTGTTGTTGATAGTTTATTTCAGGTGGTATGTTCAATATATACAATATATCTATTATGTACAGTTAGAATAAAATAGTGCAAACACAAACGTTCAAAGGAACATCTTTTGAAACTCTCTGTCTTTCAGACAAAACAAATCATTAAATACTATCCGAGTGGTGCAAGGGACAGACCCATTATCAGTAGGGGTGAAAATCATGGTATCATTACAAAACTCATAACAAAAACGATAGGAACTTCCCCTATTAAATAATGAGTCGTTCCCAGACTCTGAGAATTTGATATCAACACAGAATCCCAGCATTACCTAGAACCTTTCGTTTTCCTACTAAACGTCCTAATATCGCGTGTAGTAAGAAAAGAGAGAGAGAGGAGAATAAACATTGCGTGTTCCAATTCTTGGAAAAACAATATACATGACACGCCCCCACCCAATGAAAGAAATAATGTACCATAATTACCCAAGTAATACTCAACATGGTACATTTTTCGTACTTAACACTATCGTTTTAATAACCAACAATCAATGGAAGATTATTAGACAATTTAAGCAAACATGGCTCACTGGCACAACTAAATTATAAAAAGTGTCACTACCCAATGGTAATTGTGATTATAACGTGATGGACAAATATTTCCCCGTTAGTATTAATATTAACTAATGTCTCAACAAGTACAAATAATTCAAAAATATTCTAGTCATTCTTATTTTAACTATGTACAGTTGTGTGGATTTCCACCAAAAATTTGCAAAAAGTTTTAATCTATTAAACAAATATAACATTGCTCAAACTCTTGTCAATTTCCAACAGTTTACTTCTAATATACAAACCAAAAGATAAGTAATACATAACTCGAATCAAACTATAGGTTACTTCCCCTTTAAATTACAGTGTCAACTTGACATTAACAGGGTGCATACCTAAGATGATTATACTTCCCCTTTTCTCAAATATGAGGAGAAAATACGCTCTAGTTACGATTACTACAGTAATCTCAATATTAAAATGTAATCCACTATTATGCGTTTTTGGCAAATTTAAAAGTTTAATATAAAAGATTGTTCAGGGTTGAATGAGTGCCCACCTTTAGGTACCTTTGTTTCCCTCCATTCCCGGATATATGGAATATATAACAACCTATATACAACATAGTGAATATCCACTAGTTTTTCCCATTCTATTACCATGATATAACAATTTAGCAATAGATTTCCAATATTATCTATTAATTTATACCAATTGATATTACATCTCTTTCTAAGATAAAAATTGTACATATTATTATTTAGTTCCATTCATTAACTAAAATAAAAACAAGATAATAAATCAATTAGCTTAAAGTTTTCCCACTTAATTGCATGTGATGACAATTACTTTTATCCATCCATATCAAGTAAATACATGCATATATATTTATTGCATAGTGCATCAAAATTTAAATGGAATTTCTTTTCCATAATAAAATGAATTGAATCAAATGAATTTAAAATATATCAGAACATCAATATTATACATGATTATAAAAATTATTAATACTTTCAAAAGACTTGACTTCGGCATGATACAAGTATTCTATAGGTATTCCATAATCAAAATTCAAACGAATGATAGGTTATCATGACACATTCTTAATGAATAAATGAGATGATCTGAAAAAGAAGTATGGGGTTATTCAGTCAATCATGTAGCACCCGAGATAGAGTATCAGCTGTGACGTTGTCCCTACCCCTCAGGTGTTTTATGTTTAAGTCATAGGCTTGGAGGAATAAGCTCCATCTAACAAGCCTCTGGTTTTGCTTGACCCTGGAGAGAAAAGTCAGAGGGTTGTGGTCGGTCAGTATTTCTATCGGGTACCCAGAGCTGTTTACATAGAAATCAAACTGTTTTAACGCTAGGATCAACCCTAAAAGTTCCTTCTCACTTGTATTATAACTACGTTCATGGATATTGAATTTCTGTGAGTGGTAGCACACCGGGTGCTCCTCTCCGTGGTCATCCTGCTGAGTCAGCACCGCTCCCATCCCAGTATCGCACGCGTCTACTGCAATTTTAAAGGGTCTATCAAAACGCGGGGTCACCAAAATAGGTGCCCTGGATAATCTTAACTTCAACTCATCAAACGCCTTTTGGCACTTGTCAGACCAAACAAAGCGATTGTTCTTCTTTAGTAGGTCAGTTAAGGGGCAAGCTACCGTAGAAAAGTCCTGGCAAAACTTACGATAATACCCGGCCATTCCAAGGTAACTACGGAGTTGTTTCCTTGTCTGTGGCACTGGGACATTCTGAATAGCTTCTATTTTAGCATTTACTGGTTTAACCTTTCCACCACCCACTACATGTCCAAGATACTCGATAGTGGCATGTCCAAACTGACTCTTAGCCAGGTTTATTGTCAAATTGGCGTTATTCAGTCGTTCAAACAAGTGTCGTAGTTGACTGACATGTGTCTTGAAATCTGTACTATACACCACTATGTCGTCGAGGTAGGCATTACACTGGAAGATACCGCGAGTGAGGGTGTTTATAAGCCTTTGAAACGTCGCAGGGGCATTACGGAGTCCGAATGGCATGACCTTATACCTGTAAAGTCCGTCAGGTGTCACAAACGCGGATACTTCCTGTGCCCGTGGCGTCAAAGGAATCTGAAAGTACGTAGAGAGAAGATCAATTTTTGTCACATACGTCGCATCACCTATCTTATCAATGAGGTCATCAATACGAGGAATGGGATACGAGTCAGTCTTTGTCAAATTATTTAATTTCCTAAAGTCTGTACAAAACCGCAATGTGTTGTCGGCTTTTGGTACCAACACACAGGGTGAAGACCATTCGCTATCACATTCTTCCACTATGTCATTTTCTAACATATACTTCACCTCTGCTCTAATATGTTCAAGTCTGATGGGGTTAACTCTATATGGATGCTGTTTAATTGGCCTGGCACCCTCAGTTAATACTACATCGTGTTCTATTAGATGTGTCCTCCTGGGAACATATGTAAACAGTGACTTATATTTATGTACCAGCTCAATAATCTTCTCCTTATCTTCTACCGGAAGATGTTCTAGCCTTGTATCTAAACTCTTAAGGGCATCTGTATTATTAAGTTTACTTTCTGCAAACTTATATTCTATCCTAGATAAATCCGTCGGGACCCTAGCTAATGAAATCATGGGGACCTCCCGTGGTTTACTCTTTTCCCTGGAAACATAGGGCTTAAGTAAATTAATATGGCATACCCTCTGTTTTTGTCTCCGGTCAGGAGTCTTTATCAAATAATTGACCTCGCCAAGCTTTGACTCTATCTCATAGGGTCCACTAAACTTTGCACTTAAAGGCTGATTTTGCAAAGGTAGAAACACAAGAACTTTGTCACCTGGTGCAAAAGTTCTAGCTGTAGCTTTACGGTCATAGTTCTGTCTCATACGCTCCTGCATCTGTGGAAAATGAATCTTCACATGGTTAAAAGCATGATAAAGCCTATTTTAAAATTTATCTACATATGACAAAAGTCCAATCGGTTCACTGTCCGCTAGCCAAGTTTCATGTAGAAGTTTCAACGGACCTCTGACTGAGTGTTCATACACAAGTTCGAATGGGCTAAACCCCAGGGATTCCTGAGTGGCCTCCCTTGCAGCGAACAGTACATAAGGCACACCCTTATCCCAGTCTTTCTCGTTTTCATAACAGTACTTTTTAAGCATCGATTTTAATGTCTGATGAAACCTTTCCAGAGCTCCCTGGCTCTCAGGATGATAGGCACTTGATAGCCTATGGCTTATCCCTAATTGTTCCATGACTTGTTTGAAAATGTTCGAAGTAAAGTTAGTCCCCTGGTCGGACTGTACTGTCTTCGGTAGGCCATAACGTGTGAAGAAATTTGTCAGGGCGTCTACCACCTTCACTGTTGTTATGTTCCGCAACGGAATGGCTTCCGGGAAGCGAGTGGATGAACACATGACTGTGAGCAGGTATTGAAAACCGGCTTTTGTTTTCGGCAACGGGCCCACGCAATCAATGAGTATATGACTGAATGGTTCGTCGAACGCTGGTATCGGCTGGAGTGGAGCGACAGGAATTCGTTGGTTAGGACGTCCTACCATTTGGCATACGTGGCAAGTCTTGCAGTATTGTTCGACATCTCTTCTCAGTCCTGGCCAGTAGAAGTAAGGGAGGATACGGTGGTGCGTTTTTCGGACTCCCATGTGACCAGCGAAAGGAAGATCATGCGCCATACGCAGTATATCTTGACGATAGCACTTAGGTATTACAATCTGGTGAATACTGTCCCACTCGTTTGTACCTGAGTTGAGCGGTTTCGACTTTCTCATCAACACTTCATCTTTTATGTAGAAACATTCCGCCATTGCATCTGCAGTCTTTTCATCAACAGCTTTCATTCTGAGTTGCATTATTACTTCGTCATTCAATTGTTCTTTCACCAATTTCTGCTTTGGTGACAAAATGTTATCGTTCTCGGTTGCATCACCAGTTGTTAGTTCAGCAAAGAACGTAGCACTTAAATCGATGTCAGGTGTTTCTGTTATCACTGTTTCATTCGCATGTGTGTCTTTAGAACAGACAAGCACATCTTTCGTTGCACTACACGGCGTAGCAGGAGTCTTTACCGACTTCTTTTTCTGCATTGCTCTTGTCAGTGCACATGTTGGGCGTTCATTGGCAGGACGTAGGTTTTTGTCCTCCGCCATCTTTGTCTCCAACACTTTAACCATGGGCTCGACAGTGACTCTGCCGCCCATAATGTCATTTCCTAATATCATGGAAACGCCTTTGACGGGTAGTGCGCGCCACACTCCCACTACGATGTTACCTGTAAAAATATCCGACTCGAGTTTTATTCTGTGCAGTGGAGCTTCCACAGCCTCCATACTAGCACCTCTCAGCACAACAGACTCACCGGTACTGGTGGCATCTGTTAACGGCACACTGCCCTCCAGGATCACGCTGACAGCAGAACCCGTGTCACGTAATATCTGTATTTTCTTCTTGCTGAGTACATCGACTTCTGTCGACACTGTCCCCTCGTAGACAAAGGGTCGAAAATCGGATAGGTCGTCCTCTTCCGGGACTTCAGGAACCATCTGCTCCTCACGGCCTTCTGAAAGCATAATAGATTGAGTACAGCTATTCTCTTTTACCTTAGATAGACTGTTCTCAAAAACCATCGACTCCACAACTATGGGCGATGCCGGCCGCATTTATTTTGAGTTTCTTGACCCTGTGTTGCACACTTCTTCTGTCTGCTTGCTATCTTTCTGCACTCTGGCACAGTGTAGTATAGCACCTTGCTTCTTGGTAAGGATCCAACAATCTTTCTTCATGTGGCCCTCTTTCTTGCAATTGAAACATACCACCTTTGCTTTATTTACATCTGTCTGCTTCCTGAAATGAACTAAGTTACTATTATTATTTACACCACTGTTCTTATTATTGTTTTCACTTGTCTCTTTTGGTTTACTAGCCTCCTTGGGCTCTGGTTTGTGCACTTTGGGTTTGTCAGCATAATATGGCTTTATGCTGGCGTGAATTATGGCATAGTTATCTGCCAATCTAGCAGCTTCATGCACATCTTCAACCCCTCGGTCTGAGATGTGGGTTTTAATATCCACTCGAATACAATCATTGAATTCCTCAAACAATATTAGGTTCTTGAGTTTATCAAACTCACTTACATTCTGTGACCTTAGCCACTGTTCTAACATTTTCTCCTTTTGTCTCAAAAAGTCTACATGAGTTTGATCATATGCCTTCTTTCTGTCTCTAAATAGCTTTCTATATTTTTCTGGTGTCAGGGAATAACTTTTTAGCACCCTATCTTTGATTACTTCATAGTCATTTATTTCCTCGGGTGTTAAACTCAACACTACGTCCAATGCTTTTCCTTTGTTGAGAGTTGACCTTAACAATAAGGCCATCTTATCATCAGGAAACTGATAATCTACAGCTATCCTCTCAAAAAGCAAAAAGAAATCTTGAACATCTTCTTCTCTGAATATAGGCAAGTGTTGCTTCATTGCGCTAATATCCATACCATTGCTGTCCCTACGATGGTCAGGTCTATTCATGCGTGCCATCTCTATCCTTTCTCTGCTTTCAGTTTCTATCCTAATTCTTTCATTTTCTATCCTAAATCTTTCCAATTCCATTCTCTTCATAGCTAATTGGAATTTTAGGTTTTCACTCAACCCTTCATCTTCATCATTGTTTGATGGTCTAGATGACATATTTCTTACCTCGTCTCCGTGGGCAATTACCTCGCCCCCACTGGGAGCTACATAACCTTCATTGATATCGTTCTGTCCCACTTCAACTACACTACCAGTGTTCATGGCATTCTGCCCGTTCAAACATGTCATAATTTCTTTGGTCAAACGATTACGATTAGGTCTTGCCTGTCCTGCCTCAATCCCAAAGGACTCAGCTAATTCTTTTAGTTCAGCAAATGACATGGCATTAAGTTCCTCACTTGATATATTCGAAGCCATAGTATAGCGTTCGAAATATTTGTTATAGTAGAGTAGTATATATTGTATAATAAAATATAAAGTTCCAACTTACGATTTGTCCAGAAATTTGCACAATATAATATTAAACACTTCGTGGAATCTTCACACTTCCCAAGGAATAAAAACGCAAACCAGTTCTCTCCTCTTTTTAAAAAGAATAGTTTCACAGTCCTGAAAACGAAACACAAATATGCCGCTCTCAGTACTACTAATGTCACAAAATATTTATAGGTCAGGAAAAAATATAACTCAAATTTTCCAGACGAGATCAACAAATTTTTTTTCAATCCTAGATCAGGAAAAGTAGAACTCAAATCTACCGAACGAGACTACCAAATCTTGTCAATCCTAGGTCAGGAAAAGTAGAACTCAAATATACCGGACGAGACCACCAAATTTTGTTACGTCCACAATCCCCTTGTGGCCAGAGCTGTGTAGATCTTGCTGATAATTCTCGTTAGTCCTAGGGGAGACTTTAATTATTAGTATTTATGTTTCAGTATTACACGAACTCTTCTTATAGTCCTGGGCGCAAATTCAGTATTTGTATTCCAACATTTCCTCTCTTGTAAATTATGGTAGTAGATAAATCTTATAGTAATGTATACAACTCAATAGGATAGTAACTTGACAAAGAAGCTTCAGTGTAACTGTTGTTGATAGTTTATTTCAGGTGGTATGTTCAATATATACAATATATCTATTATGTACAGTTAGAATAAAATAGTGCAAACACAAACGTTCAAAGGAACATCTTTTGAAACTCTCTGTCTTTCAGACAAAACAAATCATTAAATACTATCCGAGTGGTGCAAGGGACAGACCCATTATCAGTAGGGGTGAAAATCATGGTATCATTACAAAACTCATAACAAAAACGATAGGAACTTCCCCTATTAAATAATGAGTCGTTCCCAGACTCTGAGAATTTGAGATCAACACAGAATCCCAGCATTACCTAGAACCTTTCGTTTTCCTACTAAACGTCCTAATATCGCGTGTAGTAAGAAAAGAGAGAGAGAGGAGAATAAACATTGCGTGTTCCAATTCTTGGAAAAACAATATACATGACAATACATTCACCTAGATAAAGGTGCTTAATAGAGCTACCAGAAGGGCGATGGGACTTCAAAAGAACGGATAACTCGTTAAAGATAACACAACGCAAGGAGTGGCAACTCATCCCTGGGCTAGGCCCGTGTCGTACCAGGGAACAAGGTCCTTGTAGACACAAAAGTAAGATAGGGGATCGTTCCGCCTCCTTGTGGGGAGGGAAAACGAGGGTGGGAAGGGATATAATTTTGTCCTGCCTACCTAGTTACATACCATGGTCATAGCATTAATTAATAAGTACTAAACTATGACGCTAAAATATATGTCACATCATGACAATTAGTTTAATTGTAATAATGACTTTTGGTTATTTTCATAAATGATAAGGTCGCCAAATTACAGTGCATTCAAAACAGTGTCTCCCGCCCAGTCATGCGTGAGCCGAGGCGCGATTCTGTGACACTCATCATGCGTTAACTCCATGGGCGGCGTTATACGGGGTATTACGTTAAGCGTTAAGCGGCGGATCCGGTGAAGGATAACGAATATGTGTATAATGCCGAGCGACATCGACAGATCCAAATTTAAGAAAATGTGTGAGAGTTAGCCTATACGTATGACTTGTAACTTTATAGGCCTACTAATCTCTATCTACTATTATATATTCTAAGGGTTTTATTTTTAATTTAGGATCATATTCCTAGTTCTGTCCTAACCTAACTGAGCCTAACCCTAACCGGGCCTAACCGTAACATCAATAATCAATTTCTAATTGTGATTAAGTGACATATACTAAATAACCTTTTATTTGAATTAATTACAAACAACGACACACAGTTACACACAATTTTCGTATTTAACGAAAAATATATCGTTTTACTATAATTGAATTAAAAATAATAAATAAAAATGCGAAGATGGCTGGGGTTGAACCTGTTAACAGCACACGCTACTAACCACTGGGCCTCTGAACCTTGTTGAAAAAATTATAATTGAGCGTATAGGGCGTGTGCAATCACGTGACAAAAAGCACGTGATTTGTGATTACTTTCTGTAATGGTGTAATAAGTAATAAGGGCCGCTGTATTAATAAAGTTTCACATAGGCTCGAGCTTTTTTTTAAATGATGTGTTGTGTTTTAAGTCTTATTAAGATTTAAGCTGTATTATGTATGTTAAATAAAATAGGCTATTTTATTATTATCACAGACGTATATCATAGACGATGTGAGTATATTAGTGACTTGACTAGATAGCTTATTCACCAACACTATCACTTGACATCGTAGACTAGCCTACGAAACATTAAAAGTGTAGGCCTATAAAGTGAAATTGAAAGTGTAAATAGGTCTAGCCGGCCCTAGCCTAATCAGATTAATCAATTAATCTACAGTACTACTATTTACCTCCTTATTTTTGAGTAGGATAGCCAATATTCAGATGTGAATTTTGCATGATAAAGAACAACTTCACTTTCACCACGTTACATTGGTACCTCAAGTGTTTCTTATATTTACACAAATACGTCACTAAAAACCTAAGCCACGCCCACCAAGAACGCTCTATAGGGCCAGATAAACAATTATGCGCATGCGCCAATAGCAGTGTGTATAATATAGGTCACAGGTTCACGCACATATCCGCCCTATAATCACTCCGTAACTCCATTGATTCCCTGTGAAATCCAGAATTGAATATAAAGTGGCAAAACAAGTTTAAATTTCTTTCGATAATCATCTCACAAGTGGGAAATAGCAAGCATTGTTCGGAGCATCATACTCGTAGCACAATTGCGAAAACAGTCGACTGTTTAAAAAGCTTGTCTTTACAAAAGGGCACAACTTAAGACGCTTTGTATTACTTCTTTAATACTTAACATTTGTAACAATGTCTTCGTTGCTAATATTTGCTTATAGATCTATATCGTACAGTGAGCTCCGATTACTTTTGGTCACTAATTCTGTTAAAATCCAGACTGAACAGAATCTACACTGAAGTCCAAAATATTCATGAAGTGTCGGTCGTTTCATCGCCAATAATAGACTACTGCTTTTAACTCAATGGCGCTTTTAACAGAGAAGAGACTTTTAACACAACTCTCTACAAACGTGTTACTGGTCCGCATATGTGCATCTTGGTGCCGACTTTGTCACATGCACCTGTATTGATGTCATTACGCCAAGTAGCCTACACGTAGTACGCGAATGTATCTGCATGTCGGTGGACTCGCTTGGAGATGGAAAGATGAGCTGTGTTTCGGCCCCTAAGACCATCGAAAACATACGTTTTCCGAAGGTCTTTGGCGAAATGGTCATTTTACCCTCAATGGGGTCGCGACCCACATCCTTCTCAATATCCGGTCCAAAGGTGTGAAATCTACTTCCTGTTCATCTCATGCAAAAACCCTCTTTTGATTCTTTCAAAAAGAACTTAAAAAACTAGTCAAAGCAAATGGCGTAACATGTGAAATTGTAGCAAAACCAAAGTTTATCATTACAGCGTTAAAAAATAGTATACTGAATAAATTGAACATTTAATTACACCGTATAATGCATTTATTAAAAATAATAATAATAATAATTATAGGCATTTCTTTTGTACCAGATTAACCTAATAACTTGTTCAAAATTAAATTTGTTAACATGGGGAGGTAACCTTTTAAAACAACAGTTTTCAATAAGTATTCTTTTTTTTTTTTTAAATAAAAATAAATAAATACAAGTAATAATTTTAAGGCAACATCTTTATTTATCTCAAATAATACGTGAATTAAATCTTGTTAGACTATATCTTTAAGTCATGCGGTAGATTTTATCAGTATGATACAAGTCTTCAAAATTGTATATATCTCTTCCTGCTTAAACCACTACCTTACAAAGCCATCGGACTCGCGTCGCTCTGTATTAGGAAATGTTTGTTTTTTTAGAAAAAAAGATCAAAAGTTAAAAAAGTTACTCAATTTTCCTCAACTTGATAAATGGGTAATCTAACCTTTTTGTATTATTATGCTAAGGTCTTTTGAATAGGCTATGCAAGTTGCTGAGGATGACTGTTCTTTTAAATGATATATTTGCAATTTACGAAGACAGACACTAATAAATATTTAAACATTAGAAATAATCAAACCTTTATCATAGAAATTTAAACATTAAGAGCTATTGCATATAGTGAAGAACTAACATAAAAATCATTGAGAGACACAACAAATAATTGAAGCTATTCGTGAAGACCAAAATACGATAGAATATAAAACGTGGTCTCTATGAATTATATCACCATGTTTAACGTAATTTAATTACTAATAACTAATCGTCTAATATTATTGTTAACTAACAATCAAATAATGTTTCTCAATAATATTTTGTTTTATTGTTGAAGAAAACGTCATTTAGGTTTTCATGTGACAGATAATATCGCAGTGAATTCTGATAGCATACATTATGTGATCTAAGTTTTAAATAAATGCTTATGCTTTTATTAGAGTTTACGAAAACAATTATGACTGAAGTTTATTTTTTTACAGCCAATTAAGCTTAAGTATGTTATATTAGATATTAGTTTAATTGTAATAACGACTTTTGGTTATTTTCTTAAATGATAAGGTCGCCAAATTACAATGTATTCAAAACAGTGTCACCCACCTGGTTCTGTGACAGTTTTCATGCGTTAGCTCCATCGGCTCCCTGTAAAAGCCAGAATTGAATAATATAAAGTGGTGCAACTATGCCAACAATGAGTTGACGTCCTATCTCAAGGAACTAATTAAACCATATGTTCGGCAGAGAACATTTCGTTCTGCCAAATCCTCACTTCTGAAAGTGCATTTTTCTCTCTGACGACCATTGGCCTTAGATCCTTCTCAATATCCGGTCCGAAGGTGTGGAATCTACTTCCTATTCAACTTAGGCGTAAAAGCTCTATGGATAATTTCAAAAAGAAAAGAACTTTAAAACTCATTATTTCAATATTCACCTTCACATGTTTTAAACCCCTAGTGTCTTACTTATATGTTAGGTTGGTTATTTCTTCATTTATATAATTTGCCCTATGTTTGTACAGTTTTAAATCATTAATTAGTTTTATATTACTTAGCCTCAATATTATATCCGTGTTCTTAGTTGTTGTGGCGTTTTGGAGAAGATTAACACCACACGAACTAAGAAAGGTTTTAAAATGTAATCCGCTCTTATAAGATACTATAATCATCTCATATGTACGTACAAACCACTGACACTATGTGCCATTATTGAATGTCTGATTGGAGTAAGAATGTGTCTTTCCTTTCTATCTCCTATATTATTTAACATTAAAGTATTTAGCTTTGCATTGAATTTTATTTACATATATGTATACGTTCTGCATGCTTATCAGTATATTACTTATTGTTATACGATTAGTCATTGATATTAGTTCCCATTCATGTATATTATAAATGTTGTAGCACGTGTGTGTTCCTCCCCCTCCCCGCCCCACGCCTTCGGAACTAGGCCAGGGTCTTACCTGACGCAACCAAGCTAAGCCCCCCCCCCCACCCCACAGTCTCTTCGACCAGATCACAGGAAATTCACATCTCAATGACGGTTCTTCCCCTGGTCAGAGAATAGGGAACTTGGAATCTTTGATGCAGGACCCCGACGGACAAGAGATAAAACTCTGACCAACAACACAGGGCCTTCGAAGTTTCCCTACCGCAGCGTCTCCCCCCCCCCCCGAGCACCCCCTCCCCTCTACCGTTTGGTACTTATTTTCACATGCCAATTAATCAAATGTTGAATTGAAGAGACATGTTGACCAATCGGATACGCTATCTACGTGTCAATCTTACCCTTGCCCCTCCCCCCTCATTACAATCACGTTGGGAGTTGCAACCTAACTTGTTGTTTAACATGTAATGTAAGTTAGTTTTAGGTCAGTCTGGCTTAAGGAGTCTCAAGGGTTGGATGCCCCGAGCTCCAACAGCACCACGCGGTGCTACAGTCTGTTGTAGAGTCCTTGTTAGGACTATCTACTACATATAGTTTAAGCCTATGATTAAAAGTACACTCTTTATCACTTGTATTTGGATTGTATGAATTATGTGCTCACGTCAATAATGACTGAATACGGACTTTCACGTGAATAAAATATTCGTTGTTACAATACGCCTTGCTTATCGATTGATAGAATTAGCTGTTTGTGTGACGTCCAGTGACAGTGTCAATTAGTCAGCAGTTTAACTCAACCTACGTATTAACGAGCCAAAACGAAACCTGGATATAAATTTGTCTTAGAATCACCTAGGAATCATCTGCACTTCGGGACCACATATCACCTAGAAAACCTGCCTAAATCACCCCTCCCCATCACCCTGTGTACCTGCTGAGTTATCCACTAAGTCTGCACTGATAGCCTATACGCTAATTGCAGGCTCGGTGACAGCATCTTAGACCAGCACGCCACAGTTGTTTATTGCTCAATGTTAAATGCGCTCTGAGCCTACATAATGTTTTTTGAAAGCGTTAAAAAATATTATTATATGATACAGATTTTCTTTCTAAAAGAAGATTATCTACTGATATATTTAGTAAGATTTATTTACATTTGATAGGCCGAGGCAGTTCAATTAATTCCGAATCGCCGCAGCAAAACGTTAGATTCCGTAGTATAGCGTGAAATTCCACGGGCTACAGCCGTTAGTCATAGGCCCTGCTTGTTACATGCTCATATGTAACAACAGGTAAGTGAATGTAATGTGCCAAAAAACTGTCTTTAACAAATACAGGTGTACAATAAAACTATTTTATCATTACTTGCAGCTGGCATATCTGCCGTCACCTTAAGCACTACTGCCTTGAACAATGGGGTATACACAAAAGAAGCACCAATTACTTTCAATTGTGATACTTTACCTAAAAGTGTGTACGTAGGTGAAGCAATTTTATGGAACTGGTTGGTAAGTCAATTAATGCCAAAATGTTTTCTTTAATGTTTTATCTGGGGCTGTTAAACGAAAATAGGAAATACCAATCTATTTCTTGAAGCTTTAAAAACGATTTTTTTTCAGAAGTTTGAAGGAAATCAATTAAGTGTGGTGTCTCATATTTTCTTAGGGAAAAAATATATTAAAAAAAAACATGTTTGACTCAAACAAATCACTACCTTATATAATTATTATATATTTTTTTTATATTTATTTGTACAAAATGTGAAATCTCCTGATCTGAATGATTTTATTTCATTTAAAATTATAAATGTATGATCATTTAGTTTTGGTTTACAACTTTTAAACATTACACCACGTTATAATTAACTTTTAGTTCTCACTCATACACTTGTAAAACTTACTTAAATTTTTCTAAGAGTGTGTCATTTATTTATATCAACAAATCAAATAATAATATAATCTTCTGTAGCGCGTGTTTTGCTGTTATTATTTTACATTTGTGTTAAACGGCATGACAATCGGGTTTTCAGAACCGAATATTTGTTTCGAAAGAAAACCGATATTTAACTTTACAGTTGTCACTCTAACAAAAATGATGTATTCATTAATGTTTTAAATCCAGGGGGTGTATGGAGTACCTTGCGAGGGGTAGCACCTCTGGTGTGGAGGACATTTCGTGTTCCTCTGGGAACAGTTCATCCACCTTTGGTCCCCACCAGGCACCCATCTCTAATTTGTGGCTCCTAGTACCAGTAGCAGGCGCATCGGCCACACCACGGGAAACGGCTTCGACTGGCCTCCCAACCAGACTTTAAACCTCACTCACCGGAGTGATCGAATCGAGACTAATCTCTTAGGATTCGGAGGACAAACACACTTGTACTACGTAGCACAGCCAGGTTCCCATAAAGGGATGGTGCAAACTGTTGACCATTCCCATCTACTCTTTCCTCCTGCAAGGCAGGGCAGTCTAAAAGCAAATGCTTGACCGTCTCTTCTGCTTCAAAGCAGTGTCGGCAACGCGAATCGAAATTGGTCCTCAATCGTCCGCAATGGGCTATCGTAGCCTGTTCTCTCCTGCGGAGCTTCCACCACGGATCAGCTCGATTTGGCCGTTTTAGTTGCTGCCACACACCTCGACCCTTGTCAGACTCGTCCCAACTCTTGTTCCATTGTCTTGTCTCCCACTCACGTATTGATCTGCGGGCACTCGCGAAGGTGGACGGACCCTCCGGAGTGGGTGTCAGGGATCCCTTCTTGGCCAAGGCATCCACTATCTCATTGCCAGGGACTCCTGCATGACCTGGAATCCACTGCAAGATGACCTTCACCTCGTACCTGAGGATCAGGTCGGAATAAACAGCTAATAGTCGGACAAGCAGATCGGGCCAAGTCCCCAAGCCGTCGATGGCTTGGAGTACTGAAAGCGCATCAGTGAAGATAACTACATCAGCACGAGCAGCTGGTGTGTCTTCGAACGTTTTCCCAATTGCCACAGCAGCATTTCTGATGGCTTCCATCTTCGCATCAAAGATGCAGATTGCTCCACACGGCCCACTTAGCTCAGCCCGTTTTTCTTCTGCCTTCGGGTACGACACAAGAGCACCATACCCGGAACGCGCTTCGGTCCCACTGATCGCGCTCCCATCAGTGTATGCCTCAACGACTCCCGAGTGTGCCCGTACCGTCCTTAGGGCAGCTGCGCGCCTCTCAGTCAGGCAAGCGCTGGGTCCGACTGCTTCCATCAGGTTCGTCTGTATCTCTGGTAAGTTGAAAGATAGGTGAGGAGGAGGTTCCACTCCCGTCCGCATGGGCATGCGGTTGACCGGGAGTCAAATATCTGCGCTGAGCTTCAGTGCGTGGTGCATGAAGGACTGCATTGAGATCAGGGCTCTTCCCACCCAGGAATCCACGAGCATCCTGAGGGGGGAACTTTCCTCCAACCGCTTATACCGCTCGTAAGCAGTAATAACGGCCCTTTTCCTTCTCCCATTCAGAGGCGGCACGTTTGCCATTATTTCAACAGCCGATGTCGGGGCGGTTCGGAACGTTCCACATATTAGTCTGAGGGCTGGATTTTGTACAGAGTCCAACGTCTTCAAAGCAGTATCAGACGCATAGATTTGCACCGGGAGGCTGTAATCGATCTGAGATATACCGCTCCTAGGTAAAGATTTCTCAACACACTCGCCTTCGCACCCCAGCCAGTACTGGCCAGTCTCTTGACAATGTTCAGCATAGAAGATGCTTTCTCTTGGACTAACCTCACATGGTCATACATCGTTCCCAGATAGTTCGGCAGGTCGTTGATAAAAGCCAGGAACAATGTACAGGACAGTGCTGAGCCCTGGGGCAATCCTTGCTCTAGGACGCGCTTCCGAGAAACCGCTTTCCCGTAACGAGTTGCAACTGTTCTTCAGGTTAAGAACCCTTTGATCCAATTGTACATGTTAGAGGCTATTCCTAGCCTCTGTAGCTTCAACAACAACCCCGGCCGCCAGACCTTGTCATAGGCCTGTTTAAAATCCAGGAACACTGCTAGTGTAGACTCTTTCCGCTGAAACCCGTCAGCCATTTTCTGGACCAAGAGCGTCACCTGATCCATCGAGCTTCTTCCACTACGGAAGCCTGCTTGAGTGGGGGTAACCAGTCCATTATCATCTAGGAACCTCACAAGCCTCCTATTGATTAATCTCTCAGCTACCTTCCCTACACACGATGTTAGGGAAATCGGTCGGTAGCTTTCGGCCTGACCCGGGTCTTTACTCCTCTTCAAGATGGGTACCACCAAGGCCTCTCTCCACTGTTTCGGTAGGATGAGGGTAACCAAAAGGGCCTTAAAATCCTGGTAAATCAGGCTTGTCGCCTATGCATGTAAAGACTGGAACTCGACGGACAGTGCAGAGGAATCTTCAGCTGATCAACGGGCTGAAATGCGATCCCAGCATTGTGTGGTGGAACGCATAGAGCAAGGCATGACACGTATAATGTCCTGTTCATCCACTGCATTCATTCTCTACTCCAGTCGTCCTGACTACGTCTTGCCACTGGACAAAGTGGGGCTTGACTAAAACTACCAAAACATGATAACGCCCATTAACAGATAATAATGAACCAACACAACATTAAATATATTGACAACACACCTATTTATATCACCCTTAAAAAATAACTCTGTACCATTTTAAACACAAAATTTGCTGGTATATACCAAACACCTAATTTTGTTGTTGCTCTTATCTGGTGATGTAGAATCTAACGTAGGCCCAGTCAATACAGTTAGAGTTAGATGTAATATTTGCAGTAAGTCATGCACAGCAAAACAACGAGCCATTCAATGTAACATCTGTCATGAATGGTACCATGCTGCATGCTTGCATATGAACACCCCAATTTATATAGCGTTAGGAAATAAAGATGCCTCTTGACACTGTGTACCGAGTGGGTTGCCACAATTTAGATCACATTTGTTTAATTCTCATGATCTCGAAACCACTGTTACGATAATTGATCCTCTAATAACCGTAATTAAAGTTTTTAATACATTTTATAAATAAACATGAAATGAATCCTAGTTTTTAGAGAGTAGATTAGACAGTAGGACGTTAGGATTTGTTTTGATCTCTCCTCCACTTTTTATTTTAATAGTAAGTTGTTGGTTTATATTTAAATATTACACTACGAAAATATTTTTTTAGAATATCTTCTAATGTATCTTCTAGAATATACTAATATCTTATTGATTAAATGTCATAATATTTATATATATATCTAAATCTTATATTAGATTGTTGTTTTATTGATTGCATTCGATAAGCATCAATTTCCATTCTTACGCCTATGATTTCTATTGTAGTTTAGTTTCCATTCGTAACAGCTAACAATATATTAATACTATCTTTAGTATCTTTCTTCCTATATATTTATGTCTTCTTAATTGTAGTTATCCTTTATTTGATTAGAGGAACTTCAATTCATAGACTTTATACTACTTTATAGTTATAGCCTAATAGTTATAACTTTTCTTGCCAGGGTTATTGGCACTATTTTCTATTGTAACCGTTAATAATCTAGATTAGGATTTCTTTATTATGAATGTTATTTAATTGCCTTATTTTTCTTTAATGTAAATAAAGTTAAATATTTAGTTTATTCATAGGAGTTTTATTCTTCTATATAATATAGTTTTGTAAATGTTTTAGATAAGTGTTCGTTTATTCTTTGGTTATTAGATTGCATCGGATATTCTTGAGTTCATACGCCACCCATTAACCCCTAGACAATTATATTTTTAATTGAGCCATTTCTCTATTTCATCTTAATTAAAATATCCAGTATGATCTCAGGGATAACTGTGACCGTTATTTTGTAATTACTATGTATACAACTCTCAGGGAGATCACATTATATATTAATAATTAATGAACAAACTGTTGGCTTGTAGTAAAAAAATGAGAACTCAATATTTAATGCAATTTATGAACAAGATGAATTCAAATACACCACAGTTCTATAGCCTAGTCTAAAACACGTCTTTCCACTACCAAATTCTTAGGTCGTCTCCTTTATCTCCCAATGTACGCTACGTTTAATCTAACTCCTACGTCATTGTTTTTATCGTAAAACGTCACTCGTTTATTCTGTACATTAACACCGGGTTAGATATTATACAAATTATGCCCCACTAAAATAACTATATATATTTTAAATCATCACATTCTCCCATCGACCCTTTAAATTTGTCATACAAATTTCTATATAAAAAAAAAATTCTTATCTCCGTCAAATACTTTGATAAAATATATATCTCTTCAATAACTAGAACTATATGAAAAATTACAATTATCCCAATTTATATCAAAACATGTTATGCAACACAAATAACATATAACAAAACCAACGTATTCATCAATATATGTTAACCAATAACTTTCACTAATAGGTCCATAATACATATAATACATATAGGTCCATAAGGATCCACAGTATATCCTGTCCTGTATTGATGAAATACACAAACCAATAGTATAAATATCATCAAATCCGAAAACATAACAGTTCATACTGGTCCATGTAATATCATTGCAACCTTCCTCTTCTGAACGTCCAACAACACATTCATTGATTATTTCCTAAGTCCTTTGTAGATTATCCATCCTGTGGGGTTTCAACACCTTGACAGAATAGTTCCAATAATGTCACACAATAATTATCATGCAATGTTCACAGACACATCTCTAGAATTTACCATTGAATACTTTCACAAGCTGTCTGTCTATAAGCAATATAGTGTTGACATTAGTCATAAACCCAAAATAATGTACCATGTTGATTTGTTGATTCCTCCATATGTTGATAACATGACCTTCATTCCGCGTTGACAATGTAAATGTATTTCAATAATGTGACGACATGACCTCAATTCTATGTTGATAATGTCAATGTACCTTGATATAGCGATGACATGACCTCGATTCCATGTTGATAATGTCAATATACCTTGATATAGCGATGACAAGACCTCGATTCTATGTTAGCACCATAAATGTACTCCTCATATGATGTCTTTATGTTTGCGTTTGATATGGTGTCCATAAAAACCGTTCACGATAATGTGAGGACGTGATAGAACATCTCTCACTTACAAATGGTACGTTGTGTTTGAATCACCGTGCTTCAGTTGTAGAACCATTTCTCATCCAGAACCTTTGGAAAAAATCAATATTTCATTAACACCGTATTTATACTTTATATTTACATAAAAAATAATTTTAACCGCGTTCCAACTGGTGATTACGTATTAAACAGCACACCTTAAACACCACATCTAGACAACAAATCAGCCAATATATTATCAACCCCAGGTATATTTTCCACAGTAAAACTGTATGCCTGCAAGATAAGTGACCATCTTGCTATCCTACTGTTGTTTAACTTGTTCTGATTTATAAAGGACAAAGGCTTATGGTCAGTCATAAGAATAAACCTTGTACCCATCAAGTACCTTGCCAATTTAGTAATACACCAAACCGCAACAAGAGCTTCCCGTTCTACTGTTGCATACCTAACCTCAGCCTCACTTAATTTCCTGCTAATATACTGAATCGGGTGTAAGACATTGTCATGATATTGACCCAAAATTCCTCCCAAACCAACCAAACTTGCATCAGTCAAAACCACAAATCTTTTTTTAATGTCTAGTAGTCTTAATAAAGGTTGTCCAGAAAAAGCAACCTTTATCCTATTTAATGCCTTTTCACACTCCTGAGACCAAATTATTTTAATTGGGCTTTTCTTTTTAATAAGTTCAGTCAACGGAGCTACCATCTCTGAAAAATTAGGAATAAATTTCCTATAAAAATTACATACACCTAGAAGACTCCTCACTTCTTTTTTATTTCTTGGAATGTCAATTTTAAGGATTTTAGTAATATTCTCCTCCAATGGCCTAATGGTGTTGTTGGATATCTTGTGTCCCAAAAAAGTAATTTCTTTCATGCCTATTTCTAATTTGTTAGGTTTAATTGTCAAATTATGTTTTTCTATAATTTCAAAGATATCATTAAGACTTTTTACATGATTTTCCCATGTATCATTGAAAACACATATGTCATCCAAATAAAATATAGTATCCTTCCTATGTCCTAAAATCATACCCATCATCCTATTAAAAGTTGCAGGAGCATTTACCAATCCAAAACTCATCACCTTCCATTGATATAACCCCAATGGAGTAACACAACTTGTAAATGGTTTAGCTCTATCAGTTAAACCTACTTGATAGTACCCTTTAGCCATATCCAATTTAGAAAAAATAGTTGCATTAGATAGCTGAGCCATAATATCTTCAGCATTGTTCATAGGATATGGGTCAAAGAGAGTAACATTATTGAGCTTCCTATAGTCCACACACAACCTTATAGTTTTATCTTTTTTCTTAACTAATACTATTGGAGATGCATATGCTGAATTGGATGGCTCTATCAACCCCATACTCACAAGCTCATCTATCGCTTTTTGCAAGTTATCCCTCAAATGAATAGGGATTGTGTATGGTTTTAGCCTCACCGGCTTATCATCTGTTACAATAATGTCATGTTGTATGACATTGGTCTTACCAGGCAAATCAGAAAATATACCCTTATGCCTGTGTATTATTTTTGCCATCTCATATGCCTGTTCATGTGTCAATTTCTCTAAATTCACATCTTTATATGTTTGCTGACCCTGTGTATTCACTGTTGCTATTTCTTCAATATCCTCTTTAATTTCTTCTGATATTATACTACAGCATATATGGCTTTCTACTGATTGATCATTATACTTTTTTAAATTATTAATATGAAAAACTTTAAGTTGATCCTTAATTCTTATCTCATAATCCACATCTGTGACCTTTCTAACCACATCATATGACCCTAGCCATTCAGTAAATAGTTTGTTATTTTGATTTTTTAATTTTAGCAAAGCTTTATCTCCTGGTTCCAAGGTTCTTAGTTTCCTATCCTGATTTACTATATTTATTTTCTTTTCCTTATTATTGTCTGAATTCTTTCTAGCCTCTTCCAAAGCAATTTCTAATTGTTGTTTCTTATTTGTAACTAACTCATAATTAGTCATTTCCCTGTTTTCACTAGTAACTACTAATGGTTCTTTGAGAATACTAAGTGGATTTCTTGGATTATTTCCATATATCAATTCAAATGGTGAAAAACCTGTACTATCATGAGTAGTTTCTCTATATGCAAATAAAATTGATGGAATTGCTAAATCACCATTTCTTTGGATCCTCATTACTAACTTTTGACAACATTTCCTTCAGAGTTTTGTTAAATCTCTCACACATTCCATTACCTTGAGGATGATAAGGTGTTGTAAACTTCTGCTTTATTCCAAATGTTTCCATAAATTCCTTAGTCAATTTTGATGTAAATTGAGTTCCTCTATCTGATATTATCTCTTCAGGAAATCCAATTCTAGTAAATATTAAATACAATGCTTGCACTATATCTGTAGATTCAATTTTCTTTAATGGTACTGCCCCTGCATACCTTGAACATATATCAATCAATGTAAGGATATATCTATGTCCTCTGTTAGACATAATAGGCATCAAACCAATGATATCTATGGCTACCTTCTGAAATGGTCTAGTTGCAGCCACTCCTTTTTGTATTGGTGCTTTGGTAAAATTACTTCCAGATCCTTTCATCTGACACACTTTGCATTGTTTAACAAATCTTTTCACATCTTTGGACATTTTAGGCCAAAAGTAATGTTGTATTATTATGTTTTTGGTTTTGCCAACTCCCATATGACCAGCCAATGGTATAGAATGAGCATTAGTCATTATTTATGTTCTATATTTATATGGTACAACTATTTGTTCCACTTGTCTGCCATTTATGAGTATCTCTCTGACTAATAGTTGTGTATCATTTTTCACTTTGCATACACTATTTTTATTAGTAGTTCCTTTCTCTGTAGATTTGAATAGTCTATTCAATGTAGTATCCTCTTTTTGTTCCTTTTTAAATCTTTCCAAATTAAAGTTTTCATTCAGTAATGATTCACTATCAGCTGATGTGTCTCTTTCATTATTCACCATTGTCTAACTTTCTTCAGTATTGCTTGCTTTACATTCATTAATCACATTACATTGTGCTTGATTATTATTAAATTCCCATGCTTCTATTTCCTCTCTAGTACATTCTTTAACTGATTCAACATTTCCAATAATTAAATCAATTGGTGCATCATTTATAACATGAGCCAGTACTCTACCTGTAATATATGGTGTCCTAATATCAATGTAGGCCAACCTCAATTTAATCACTCTTCCATCAAATGATGTACAATCTGCTACCTCACCAGTGTATTGATTTGACTGAACATATTTGCTGTTTATTGCAATGACAGAGGCTCCTGTGTCGCGAACTGCAAAAACTGGTATTAATCCCACATATCCTGGAAAAAACTTTATTCCTTTGTTTCTTGATAACACAGCTCCACAATTATTCCCGTTCTGATTAAATCTGGAGTTGTGATCTCTTTGTTGTGTATCTCCCTGAGATCTATTATTATTATTATTGTTTCCAGCAGAGCTTGACCTTCTGAAGCAATTTCTTGCTATATGTCCTTTCTTTTTACATATAAAACATGTCAATGTGTTATCTCTCTTATCTCTACAATCCTTAGTAACATGGTTATTTCTTCCACAATTACCACACTTCATCTTGCTCCTTGATAATTGTCTTCCTCTTTGAAAATTATCATTGCCTTTAGCAAAGCATATTATATCCTGATAATCCTCTCCTTTAGAAGTAGGTGCCATGGGATGAGCTAATTTATAGTTCCTAATCAGGTCAACTATTTCCTCTATAGTCTTGGGAGATCTCTCCTGAATGAATGCTTTGAGAGTCTTATCGAGTGAATATATTGCCTTATCTCTAATAATAAAATTCTTCAGTTCCTCAAATGATTTTTCTATTTTAGCACATTTTAACCATTTGTCCATAGCACTTGTCAATGAGTCAAAATAACTTTTTGGATCCTCTTCCTTTGATAAAGTCATTTCAAAAAATTTCTTTCTATAAGCCTCCTCTGTACTTCCAAAATGTCTTAACAGTTGTTCCTTGACAGATGCATAATCTGATTGTTCCATACAAATTTTTGATGGAATATCTCCTGTAAAGGATTTTCCCAGTAGTCCAGACCAATAACATGAAGACAAATTTTGTCTCTCCATTTTCATTTCAAATTTTTTTAGAAATGTATCAATAGAACCATCCTTTTCATTAAATAATTGGAAAGTAAATCTGCACATGTTATTTCTAATAGCCATTTCCTGGTCAACAACAGGTCTAGTGACTCCAATGTTTACATTTGCAGTGTTATTTTTAGCTTCTAATTCTAACTTTTTAAACTCTATCTCTGATCTCTTTAATTCCATCTCATCAGCTCTAGCTTTATCTTTATGAATTTGTTTTAATCTCTCTAGCTCTATCTCATCAGCTCCAGCTTTTTCTTTAGCCCTTTCTTCTCTTTCTTTATTTTTTTCTTTAGCCTCCAAATACTCTCTCCATTTTCTCTCCACCCAGTCATCCAACTCTTTACCAGTATATCCCAACTCCTTACCATAATTTATGTACAGCGCATATGTCTCCATTGAGGGACACTCCATTTTCAATTAATATATATAACTACAACAAACTAATATAATTTAAAATGTAATCAATATTACAAATATTCATAAAATAAATATCAATATAATAATCAATATATATATAAAAACAAGAACACCACAGATAGTAGATGAGACTCGAGATTCACAAAAAATTTACTATGACAAATATATAAACAATATGATAACACTGTGCATACAAGACTATACAATCTAACATATATTGTGTAATATACACTTATGAAAAGTATTTTTCAACTAACCTGACTTACAGGGACTTTTCAATAAGTGTATACACAAAATTCCTAAAAGAAATTAATACATGCCAGTGATTTCACAAGAAAAATCTAGGCATATACTATACTACAACATAACGTATACACCAGTTTACTTATCTTAAAAAACGCGTTCCTTTTCCTTCCGTCTCCGAATTCAAGGTTCCAAACTCGAAATGATCCTCCACCACACAGGTTATTTCAGCCCAAAGTCTTCGTGTGTTCGTTAATTCATAATAATTACAATCCTTTCACTTTGTTGAAGTTTCTTTTTACTTCCAATTTCACTTGACTTCTGCTACTGTACTGAACTGACTTCTAGTTCTGTGACTATTCTGAAGTATTCTTCTTTTCTCGAACCATTTACTAGTTCTACGGAGATTCTCTTTTAATCTCTTCACTTGACAAACTTAGCTTGTCCTATTAAACACAGCTTTACTATTGTTTCAATAATTGTTACCACTTTCGATACTTTTAAAATGTATCCGAGACGCCTTTCAACTTCTAGTGGCCTTTTTAACCGACTTGCTAGGTAACATACATAAACTTCCGTTTCTATCTTCATGTACACCGTTATGTACTGGTAGC
The DNA here is from genome assembly GCA_949126835.1 of Anisus vortex. NCBI lineage: Eukaryota > Metazoa > Mollusca > Gastropoda > Planorbidae > Anisus > Anisus vortex. Next base: position 9,354,497 of record OX421498.1, on the reverse strand, counting down.
GCTTATTTCCAAGACGTGCTAGGCTATACTGTTAATTCGTCAAATTTTCTTTCTCGTCGATATTTCTTCACATTGAATTTTAGTCTTCTTTTAGTCGTAAGAAACGTTCATTTACGGTATTCTTTAAGCTGTGCTTCACAATATAGTGTAGGCTTTCTTTCAAATTGATTTTCAATAATATTCACCTTGATTCTCCTTCAACATTCTCCGTTGATTTTCAATATTCCACATTGGGCTTCCAAATTCACCTTGAGCTTCCGAATTTTAGATGGGCGCCAAATAATGTGACCGTTATTTTGTAATTACTATGTATACAACTCTCAGGGAGATCACATTATATATTAATAATCAATGAACAAACTGCCGGCTTGTAGTAAAAAAATGAGAACTCAATATTTAATGCAATTTATGTACAAGATGATTTCAAATACACCACAGTTCTATAGCCTAGTCTAAAACACGTCTTTCCACTACCAAATTCTTAGGTCGTCTCCTTTATCTCCCAATGTACGCTACGTTTAATCTAACTCCTACGTCATTGTTTTTATCGTAAAACGTCACTCGTTTATTCTGTACATTAACACCGGGTTAGAGATTATACAAATTATGTCCCACTAAAATAACTATATATATTTTAAATCATCACATTGATCATAGGGATAACCTTAAATTAAAACACTTCAACGTAATATGGGGGCTAATGTCCTTGGATTAATTCGAATTAGGGAATTAAAATTTTATTATTTTACACATTTCTTAGATCTAGTTTTCTTGTAGTAGTAATTTTTGTTGTCGGTGCGCGGTGGTGATTCGGTTTGTTTTTCGTCAACAGCTGTGTTGTTGACCTGCATTTATATTTTGAGACTAGACCTTGTGGTTTATTAGTCTTATTGTTTTCTATTCATTCGTAGACCTTGAGTTTACTGATTTTATTAATAATCCTACCATAGAGAGTTTAGATTCTTTGAAAAGAAAGGATTTCTATAAGATAATTAAGGAATCGAATATAGTTCATAGAGCTACTAGTCCCACCCAGATTTTTAAAGAGCAAATAATTTTCTATTATATAAATAAGGGTGTTTTTTATAAGAAATATCTGAGTTTAGTGACACCAGAAGTAGATGGGAGTCAAGCTGAGAAATTGTTAAAGCAGAGAGAGATATAATTTAAAAAGTGGGAAATAGAGAAAGATAGAGAAATAAAGGAGAAATAGAGAGAATTGAAGGAGAGAGAAATAGAGAAAGATAGTGAATTAAAGGAGGAAGAGATATAATTAAAGGAGAGGCAACTAGAAAGAGATAGAGAATTTAAGGAGTGGGAAATAGAAACAGATAGACAAATACAGATAGAATTAAAAGAGATGGAGTTACAGTATAGGTTGAAAATGGAACAGTTAGAAGAGGAGTATGCTAGTTTCATGTCTTGTCCTATTCCTATGTCTACTACTTCTGTGTCAGAAAGGTCTGCTTTCTACACAGATTCATATTGTCGTAGTGTACCAACACTCAATGATCAAAGTTCTAATAATAATACTAATACAATTACTATTACTAATACTAAAAAGCCTTCAGGCGGCGATACCAGTTAATCCTGGTAATGCAAACCAAAACAAGTCCATTAGTCCGCTGAAGAATCTCCTAAGTCTTAAAAACAACATTGGTGTTGTCAAGACTAAGTCTATTGTTTCTTGCAAATATTGTATGAAATTCGGCCACACCATTGATCAGTGTCGAAACTGCCCCATTCGACATTCTAAAGACTTCAGGCCCATAGGCCATATCAAACCTAAAGAACTTTTTGATCATTCTAATTTTACACAAAGTGATGAGACAACATCACATCAAAATATTAAAGACTTACGGTTGGTTGCTGAGATGGCAGACACATAAAACCCTGTGCATAGATGTTCATCCTATGTCACTGCCAGTCACCAAAATCAGTCCTAATAGTAATACAATTACTACTACAAGTCTTCATGCGGCAACACCAGTAAATACTGGTATTTTACCTCCAAATAAGTCCCTTAGCCCGCGGAAGAATTACCTTAATCAAAGTCTAAATTAAGAGGATAGTTTTGTCAAGACACGTTCAAATGTTTTTTGCAATTATTGTAAGAAACCCGGCCACTCTATTACTCAATGTCGGAAATGCCCCAGTCGACCTTCTGAAGACTTCAAGGACTCAAAGCCCATCTGTAATGTTAAAGCCACTGGACATAGTGGTCATTCACTTCAAAGTGATAAGATTACATCACTTTGCAATTTTTCAAAGTTCAAAGGTAATGAACTATTTTCTTCAATGTCAATGAAGGAAATACATCCACAAGTTAAAACGAAATCCCATGATTGTATTCAATCCTCCACATCAAATAACGCATATATTTTCATCATTGATGCAGAGAGATCTTTTACAAATAAGACCAGTAATACAAAGACAACAGTGTCACGAGATAAGGGATTATCGCCTCTAATGGACAATGTCTTTGCCTTATCAGATCCCACTGATACCCTTGTGGACCTATCTTGAAGCAAGAAGTTGGGTCAGTGAAAACTCTGGAGCTTCCACATGAACCTCAGTCAGCCCTTAATTTGTTTAATGCTGAGATGACACTCAACATGGTTCCAGAGCCTCCAGTCAAAGATTTCCAGTTGTTACTGTTACGTCCACAATCCCCTTGTGGCCAGAGCTGTGTAGATCTTGCTGATAATTCTCGTTAGTCATAGGGGAGACTTTAATTATTATTATTTATGTTTCAGTATTACACGAACTCTTCTTATAGTCCTGGGCACAAACTCAGTATTTGTGTTCCAACAATTCCTTTCATGGACATTAGAGTAGTAGATAAATCTTATAGTAATGTATACAACACAATTGAATAGTAACTTGACAAGGAAGCTTCAGTGTAACTGATGTTGATAGTTTAATTCAGGTGATATGTTCAATATATACAATATATCTATTATGTACAGTTAGAATAAAATAGTGCAAACACAAACGTTCTCAAAGGAACATATTTTGAAACTCCTTGTCTTTCAGGCAAACAAATCATTTAATACTATCCGAGTGGTGCAAGGGACAGACCCATTACCAGTAGGGGTGAAAATCATGGTATCATTACAAAACTCAAACAAAACGATAGGAACTTCCCCTATTAAATAATGAGTCGTTCCCAGACCCTTAGAATTTAAGATCAACACAGAATCCCAACATTAAGTAGAATCTTTTGTCTTCCCACTAAACGTCAGGCGATCGGAAGCCTAAGTTCCGCCCACAAAATCATGTTTAGTGAGAAAAAGAGAGGGAAGAAGAATAAACATTGCGTGTTCCAATTCTTGGAAAAACAATATATATGACACGCCCCCACCCAATGAAAGAAACAATGTACCATAATTACCCAAGTAATACTCAACATGGTACATTTGTTCGTACTTAACACTATCGTTTTAACAACCATCAATCAATGGAAAATTATAAGACAATTTAAGCAAACATGGCTCACTGGCGCAACTAAATTATAAAAAGTGACATTACCCAATGGTAATTGTGATTTTAACGTGATGGGCAAATATTTCCCCGTTAATATTAATATTAACTAATGTCTCAACAAGTACAAATAATTCCAAAATATTCTAGTCATTCTTTTTTAACCATGTACAGTTGTGTGGATTTCCACCAACAATTTGCAAAAAGTTTTAATCTATTTAAACAAATATAACATTGCTCAAACTCTGGAAATTTTCAACAGTTTACTTCTAATATACAAACCAAAAGATAAGTAATACGTAATTTGAATCAAACTATAGGTTGCTTCCCCTTTTATCAAATATAAGGAGAAAATACGCTCTAGTTACGATTACTACAGTAATCTAAATATTAAAATGTAATCTACTATTATGGGTTTTTTGCAAATTTAAAAGTTTAATATAAAAGATTGTTCAGGGTTGAATGAGTGCATACCTTTAGGTATCTTTTGTTTTCCTCCATTCCCGGATATATGGAATATATAACAACCTATATACAACATAGTGAATATCCACTAGTTTTTCCCATTCTTTTACCATGGTATAAAAATTTAGCAATAGATTTCCAATATTATTTATTAATTTATACCAATTGATATTACATCTCTTTCTAAGATAAAAATTGTACATATTATTATTTAGTTATATTCATTAACTAAAATGAAACAAGATACTAAATCAATTAGCTCAAAGTTTTCCCATTTAATTGCATGTGATGACAATTACTTTTATCCATCCATATCAAGTAAATACGTGCATATTTATATATTTATTGCATCATGCATCAACATTTAAATGGAATTTCTTTTCCATAATCAAATGAATTTAAAATATATCACAACATCAATATAATACATGATTATAAACATTTTTAATACTTTCAAAAGACTTGACTTCTGTGTGATACAAGTATTCTATAGGTATTCCATAATCAAAATTCAAACGAATGATAGGTTATCATGACACATTCTTAATGAATAAGTGAGATGATCTGAAAAAGAAGTATTGGGTTATTCAGTCAATCATGTAGCACCCGAGATAGAGTATCAGCTGTGACCTTGTCTCTATCTTTTCGATGATACGGGGAATCGGATACCAGTCGGCCTTTGTCAAATTACTTAATTTCCCAAGGTCTCTATAAAACCGCAGTGTGTTGTCGGCTTTTGGTACCAACACACAGGGTGAAGACCATTCGCTGTCACATTCTTCCACTATGTCATTTTCTAACATATACTTTACATCTAATTTAATATGCTCAGGTCTGATGGGGTCAAATGGATGCTGTTTAATAGACCTGGCACCCTCGGTTAACACTACATCGTGCTCTATGACATGTGTCCTACTGGGAACATTTGTAAACATTGACTTATTTTCATGTACCAGCTCAATAATCTTCTCCTTGTCTTCTACCGGAAGATGTTCTAACCTTGTATCTAAGCTCTTAAGGGCTTCTGTATTATTAAGTTTACTTTCTACAAACTTATATTGTATCCTAGATAAATCTGTCGGGACTCTAGCTAACGAAATCATGGGGGCCTCCCGTGGTTTACTCTTTTCCCTGGAAACATAGGGCTTAAGCAAATTAATACGGCATACCCTCTGCTTTTGTCTCCGGTCAGGAGTCTTTATCAAATAATTGACCTCGCCAAGCTTTGACTCTATCTCATAGGGTCCACTAAACTTTGCACTTAAAGGCTGATTTTGCAAAGGTAGAAACACAAGAACTTTGTCACCTGGTGCAAAAGTTTTAGCTGTAGCTTTACGGTCATAGTTCTGTCTCATACGCTCCTGCATATGTGAAAAATGAATCTTCCCATGGTTAAAAGCATGGTAAAGCCTATTGTTAAATTTATCTACATATGACAAAAGTCCAATCGGTTCACTGTCCGTTAGCCAAGTTTCATGTAGAAGTTTCAACGGACCTCTGACTGAGTGTCCATACACAAGTTCGAATGGGCTAAACCCCAGGGGTTCCTGAGTGGCCTCCCTTGCAGCGAACAGAACATAAGGCACACCCTTATCCCAGTCTTTCTCGTTTTCATAACAGTACTTTATAAGCATCGATTTTAATGTCTGATGAAACATTTCCAGAGCTCCCTGGCTCTCAGGATGATAGGCACGTGATAGCATATGGCTTATCCCTAATTGTTCCATGACTTGTTTGAAAATGTTCGAAGTAAAGTTAGTCCCCTGGTCGGACTGTACTGTCTTCGGTAGGCCATAACGTGTGAAGAAATTTGTCAGGGCGTCTACCACCTTCACTGTTGTTATGTTCCGCAACGGAATGGCTTCCGGGAAGCGAGTGGATGAACACATGACTGTGTGCAGGTATTGGAAACCGCCTTTTGTTTTCGGCAACGGGCCCACGCAATCAATGAGTATATGACTGAATAGATCGTCGAACGCTGATATCGGCTGGAGTAAGGCGACAGGAATTCGTTGGTTAGGACGTCCTACCATTTGGCATACGCGGCAAGTCTTGCAGTATTGTTCGACATCTCTTCTCAGTCCTGGCCAGTAGAAGTAAGGGAGGATACGGTGGTGCGTTTTTCGGACTCCCATGTGACCAGCAAAAGGAAGATCATGCGCCATACGCAGTATATCTTGACGATAGCACTTAGGTATTACAATCTGGTGAATACTGTCCCACTCGTTTGTACCTGAGTTGAGCGGTTTTGACTTTCTCATCAACACTTCATCTTTCATGTAGAGACATTCCGCCCTTGCATCTGCAGTCTTTTCATCAACAGCTTTCACTCTGAGTTGCATTATTACTTCGTCATTCAATTGTTCTTTCACCTATTTCTGCTTTTGTGACAAAATGTTATCGTTCTCTTTTGCATTACCAGTTGTTAGATCAGCAAAGAACGTAGCACTTAAATCGATGTCAGGTGTTTCTGTTATCACTGTTTCATTTGCATGTGTGTCTTGAGAACAGACAAACACATCTTTCGTTGCACTACACGGCGTAGCAGGAGTGTTTACCGACTTGTTTTTCTGCATTGCTCTTGTCAGTGTACATGTTGGGCGTTCATTGGCAGGACGTAGGTTTTTGTCCTCCGCCATCTTTGTCTCCAACATTTTAACCATGGGCTCCACAGTGACTCTGCCGCCCATAATGTCATTTCCTAATATCATGGAAACGCTTTTGACGGGTGGTGCGCGCCACACTCCCACTACGATGTTACCTGTAAAAATCTCCGACTCGCGTTTTATTCTGTGCAGTGGAGCTTCCACAGCCTCCATACTAGCACCTCTCAGCACAACAGACTCACCGGTACTGGTGGCATCCGTTAACGGCACACTGCCCTCCAGGATCACGCTGACAGCAGAACCCGTGTCACGTAATATCTGTATTTTCTTCTTGCTGAGTACATCGACTTCTGTCGACACTGTCCCCTCGTAGACAAAGGGTCAAAAATCGTATAGGTCGTCCTCTTCCGGGACTTCAGGAACCATCTGTACCTCACGGCCTTCTGAAAGCATAATAGATTTAGTAAAGCTATTATCTTTTACCTTAGATAGGCTGTTCTCAAAAACCATCCACTCCACAACTATGGGCGATGCCGTCCGCATTTCTTTTGATGTTCTTGACCCTGTGTTGCACACTTCTTCCGTCTGCTTGCTGTCTTTCTGCACTCTGGCACAGTGTAGAATAGCACCTTGCTTATTGGTAAGGATCCAACAATCTTTCTTCATGTGGCCCTCTTTCTTGCAATTGAAACATACCACCTTTGCTTTATTTACACCTGTCTGCTTCCTGAAATGAACTTAGTTACTATTATTATTTACACCACTGTTCTTATTATTGTTTTCACTTTTCTCTTTTGGTTTACTAGCCTCCTTGGGCTCTGGTTTGTGCACTTTGGGTTTGTCAGCATAATATGGCTTTATGCTGGCGTGAATTATGGCATAGTTATCTGCCAATCTAATAAGCTTCATGCACATCTTCAACCCCTCGGTCTGAGATGTGGGTTTTAATATCCACTCGAATACAATCATTGAATTCCTCAAACAATATTAGGTTCTTGAGTTTATTAAATTCACTTACATTCTGTGACCTTAGCCCCTGTTCTAACATTTTCTCCTTTTGTCTCAAAAAGTCTACATGAGTTTGATCATATGCCTTCTTTCTGTCGTCTCTAAATAGCTTTCTATATTTTTCTGGTGTCAGGGAATAACTTTTTAGCATCCTATCTTTGATTACTTCATAGTAATATAATTCCTCGGGTGTTAAACTCAACACTACGTCCAATGCTTTTCCTTTGTTGAGAGTTGAACTTAACAATAAGGCCATCTTATCATCAGGGAACTAATAATCTACAGCTATCCTCTCAAAAAGCAAAAAGAAATCTTGAACATCTTCTTCTCTGAATATAGGCAAGTGTTGCTTCATTGCGCTAATATACATACCATTACTGTCCCTACGATGGTCAGGTCTGTTCATGCGTGCCACCTCTATCCTTTCTCTGCTTACAATCCTAATTCTTTCATTTTCCCTTTCAGTTTCTATCCTAATTCTTTCCAATTCCATTCTCTTCATAGCTAATTGGAATTTTAGGTTTTCACTCAACCCTTCATCTTCCTCATTGTTTGATGATCTAGATGACATATTTCTTACCTCGTCTCGGTGGGCAAGTATCTCGCCCCCACTGGGAGCTACATAACCTTCATTGATATCGTTCTGGTCCACTTCAACTACATTATCAGTGTTCATGGCATTCTGCCCGTTCAAACATGTCATAATTTCTTTGATCAAACGATTACGATTAGGTCTTGCTTGTCCTGCCTCAATCCCAAAGGTATCAGCTAATTCTTTTAGTTCAGCAAATGACATGGCATTAAGTTCCTCACTTGATATATTCGAAGCCATAGTATAGCGTTCGAAATATTTGTGATAGTAGAGTAGTATATATTGTATAGTAAAATATAAAGTTCCAACTTACGATTTGTCCAGAAGTTTGCACAATATAATATTACACACTTCGTGAAATTTTCACACTTCCCAGGGAATAAATACGCAAACCAGTTCCGCTTTTTAAAAAGAATAGTTTCACAGTCCTAGAAAACGAAACACAAATATGCCGCTCTCAGTACTACTAATGTCACAAAATATTTCTAGGTCAGGAAAAATATAACTCAAATTTTCCAGACGAGATCAACAATTTTTTTTTCAATCCTAGATTGGGAAAAGTAGAACTCATATATACCGAACGAGACCACCAAATTTTGTTACGTCCACAATCCCCTTGTGGCCAGAGCTGTGTAGATCTTGCTGATAATTCTCGTTAGTCCTAGGGGAAACTTTAATTATTATTATTTAAATTTATGTTTCAGTATTACACTAACTCTTCTTATAGTCCTGGGCACAAACTCAGTATTTGTGTTCCAACAATTCCTTTCCTGGATATTAGAGTAGTAGATAAATATTATAGTAATGTATACAACACAATAGAATAGTAACTTGACAAGGACGCTTCAGTGTAACTGTTGTTGATAGTTTAATTCAGATGATATGTTCAATATATACAATATATCTTTTATGTGCAGTTAGAATAAAATAGTGCAAAAAAAAACGTTCTCAAAGGAACATATTTTGAAACTACTTGTCTTTCGGACAAACAAATCATTAAATACTATCCGAGTGGTGCAAGGGGCAGACCCATTACCAGTAGGGGTGAAAATCATGGTATCATTACAAAACTCATAACAAAACGATAGGAACTATTAAATAATGAGTCATTCCCAGACCCTGAGAATTTAAGATCAACACAGAATCCCAACATTAAGTAGAATCTTTTGTCTTCCCACTAAACGTCAGGCGATCGGAAGCCTTAGCCCCGCCCACAAAATCGTGGTTAGTGAGAAAAAGAGGGGGAAGAAGAATAAACATTGCGTGTTCCAATTCTTGGAAAAAACAATATATTTGACATTACGAAATGACCTAGCCGGAGATCAAGTGTTTCCGCAGGTTAGTATTCAGCCATCGTTGCTGTCTGTTGATTCCAGTAAAGATCAATCTGACTTGGTTCCTGAATGTTTGAATACCATAGATATGAACAAGGAACAAAACCATAGTGTATCTTCACATACAGATGGTCCTTCGGACACCTCCCTGTTAAATAGTTTGCAGTTTCCTTCTTATATGTCTAAAGCAAATTTTTGCCATACACAACCTGATCCAGAGATGCCAAACATTGTGACAAAGTTGAACTCAGTGGACTGTAAGGATGAAACTTTCTCAGATTGCTGCTTACAGGAAGATTTGTTGTTTGGATGGTGCACAGCTCTGATCTGTTTTCTTTTGGTCGCGAAGACAGAGCCAGTTTACAATACTTTCAATCCTTTCAGTGAGCCATTCTAGGAGTTGAACATTCATGCTATATTAAAGTTGAACATTCATAATGATTGTTTTAATTGTTCAATTAATATTCATATTGACTTGTGTTAAACTTTTTCAATTGAACATAATGACTTGTTTATCAATTTATTTAAGTAAATTTTCCTGAATTACTAGATTAATTAAATCATTCTATGGACTTCAAAGATTTTTTAGTGAAAATACACCATGTTTTGAAATGGGCCTGTACTAATCTAGATAAAGCCCAAAGTAACATAAACATTTATTAGTGGACGATTTCTCTCGAATGTGATTTTTCTCATGAACTATTTTAAATTAATGGGTGTAACTAATTCTTGACAGTTGAGGATGGGTTTATATTCTTAAGAATTTCTTAACAGTTGGTGACTTGATGTTGTATTTATATTATTAAGTGTTAATAATATGTTTTCTTGAATTGATCATATCACATTTTTAAAACTTACTAATCTGTTTCATTGAAGTGATTGTATCACAATTATTTGTTTGTTTGTTACAAACCCGTAAGGTTGATGATTTTATTATATTGGTTAACATAAATTATTTTCTTTTGTTTGTTCCAAATCATAGAGGATGATATTTTTCTTATTTTGAGTAACATAAATGATTATTTTATATTTTTAAAAAAATTGACATTATCATTGTCAATTTATTCTTTTCTAAGTGTAGGTGTAGGTGTTACGAATATTGATCCTCTAATAAACGTAATTAAAGTTTTTAATACATTTTATAAATAAACATGAAATGAATCCTAGTTTTTAGAGAGTAGATTAGACAGTAGGACGTTAGGATTTGTTTTGATCTCTCCTCCCCTTTTTATTTTAATAGTAAGTTGTTGGTTTATATTTAAATATTACACTACGACAATATCTTTTAGAATATCTTCTAATGTATCTTCTAGAATATACTAATATCTTCTTGATTAAATGTCATAATATTTATATATATCTAAATCTTATATTATATTGTTGTTTTATTGATTGCATTCGATAAGCATCAATTTCCATTCTTACGCCTATGATTTCTATTGTAGTTTAGTTTCCATTCGTAACAGCTAACAATATATTAATACCTTCTTCAGTATCTTTCTTCCTATATATTTAAGTCTTTTTAATTGTAGTTATCCTTTATTTGATTAGAGGAACTTCAATTCATAGACTTTATACTACTTTATAGTTATAGCCTAATAGTTATCACTTTTCTTGCCAGGGTTATTGGCACTATTTTCTATTGTAACCGTTAATAATCTAGATTAGGATTTCTTTATTATAAATGTTATTTGATTGTCTTATTTTCCTTTTATGTAAATAAAGTTAATTGTTTAGTTTATTTATAGGAGTTTTATTCTTCTATATAATATAGTTTTGTAAATGTTTTAGATAAGTGTTCGTTCATTCTTTGGTTATTAGATTGCAACGGATATTCTTGAGTTCATTCGCCACCCATTAACCCCTAGACAATTATATTTTTTATTGAGCCATTACTCTATTTCATCTTAATTAAAATATCCAGTATGATCTCAGGGATAACCTTAAATAAAACACTTCAACGTAATACCACTAACCCCTACATGGCCTTGACAAGCTCAGAAATTAATAACTTAGACCTAAAAAAAACCTGAGTTAGATCAACACCAATCAAAATACATAAAAAGACACTCTTTAACACAAAATCCCATAAAACTAAAAATCAGCATAACCTTAAAACAATAAACTTCCAAAGCATTAAAAATAAAACCGCTGAATTGGAACTTTTAATACATAAAGAAGAACCAGACATAATTTCAGGCTCCATAACATGGCTTAGTCCAGATATTTGCAACACAGAGGTATTCAATAATAGTTATGATTTTTTTGGAAAGATAGGTCAGGCAGTCATGGAGAATTCTTACTAGTGTTACGAAACGTAAATTTTCTTACATTACATTGTTAATAAACAGCTATTAACCATTTAAGCGAATTGCGTAAAAGCGATACAAAACATTTCTTAGCTCTAGGTCTCCCGGTTTTCCCAAATTTAATTAGAACGCTATTGTTTTTTTAACCTTAATAAAAGACATAATTTGATCACGCACGCACAATGTCAAGGTCGCTTGAGAAACCTGTGTAATGAGGCTATCTGGAATTTCCAAACTATTGGTCCGGTCAAGATGGCGGATGATGTCAAGACTCATTTATAATCGTGTATCGCATTGAATAGTAATATTTTACTATATATTATAATGTACTATCATGTAATCGGTGACAATATCGAATCGTAATAAAATTTACCTTAGCGACCACGCACATTTTGTAGAGTAGTTCTTGGCTCGCAGCCGATCGAGAAACATCTAATATTATACGCTCTGAGTTTTCGTTCCTATTTGATTTGTATTATGGAAGATTCATTATTATTCTACTATTAGCTACAATGCTATATGTTCATTGAAGATATTCATTACTAATTGGAATATGTGTATTTCTTAATTGTGTGTATATAATATTATTTGGTTTCATACTGGATTGATTTTGTAATTAAACCAATTTATCTTTGCTTTCTACACAACTTGGTTACGTCGATATATCAAAGTTATATGCATGTGTGTATGTGTGGTAATTCTACAACTATATTAATAACCACTACTACATCTTAGCATCATGATTATTGCTGTATAATATGAGCCAAAAGTAATTATAAATGAACTAAAGTCAACTGAAACTCTAATCTACGTTATGTGAATTGCCTGGGCATATTTAGAACCAGGAATACCTTAGACTACTACAAATTAATTTCAGAACGAAATAATAAGACCTTCACTAAATACAAGGATAATAACACTAACAATAACAACACTATAACTATTATTTCATAAACTGAATGGGGGCTGTAGCCGTAATAACAATATAAATTATAATTATACTTGTGTGATATAATTTAATACAGGCTCGTTACGGCATTCAAAATAAAGTGCTGTATAATTAAATGGTTGTCTCGTCTCGGAATCATCCACTTCATAATACTAGCCATAAAATCGACCCTAACAGCTGAATAAATTTAAATAGAATCCAAAAATAACATAGAGTCAGTATTTTGTAAAATAAGTAGATCTTATTCAAAACCACTAATTGTAGGCAGTGTTTACAGACCACCAAACGCAATAAAAGAACACGTGACTGATCTGTGTAATCAGCTCACAAGCATTGAAACAAAACATAAAAATGATGTAATTTGGATAATGGGGGACTTCAATCTCTCCGACATTAATTAGAATAGCTACTCGATAGAAAAAAAAAACAAAACTTAAAATAAAAAAATGAACTTTTTATCAATACCACTTAAAATCTAAACTTAGAACAAATTCATTAAAAAAAAAAAAACAAGAACCCATAAAATACTAGAATTATTCTTAAAAAACAGACCAGGACTAGTAATAAATTATGAAACAATCCCTGGTCTTTTAGATTATGACATTGTCAGAGTTAATAACAGCATCCAAACCGAAATATGCAAGAAACCTAAAAGAATAATTTATCTCTGGAATAAATTCAATACAACAGATCTACATCAGGCAGCAATGGAATTTTAGATTGCTTTCATTAATAAATGCAATATAAACAGTCCAGTTGAAGATATTTGGCAATTCATAAAAATAAACTTAAAACAATAATGGCTGATTTTGTGCCAACAAAACAAACATGTAATAAAATTAACAAATGTTGGTTTAACACTAAACTAAAGAAACTGTGTAAACAAACAGAAAATCTATTGAAAGAATTAAGGCAACTAATACAATTCGACTACATAAAAAAAATACCTAACAATGTAACATCTAACTCAGGAACTAAGCAGACAGATGCAGAATGAATATGTAAACAATGTAATTCTAAAGATAATAATAAAAAAATATGGTCCAACATAAAAAAAAATGGACATGAAAATGAAAATATTTGTATTTTTTTTAAATATTTCATACCGACTAAAATTATTACTCATTATAAACATTTTGTCAATGTGCACTAAATATTAAACATCCACAATTTCAGAGAAAGTCCTCAATTATTAATGGAGCAGATACGCAAACATATGTGTTGCCACAGGAAGAAAAAAGTTATACAATTAAATGTGGAGCGGCCCCCGCCACGGCTTATGATTTTCTTTATTCAGATCCGATAACCATTGTACGAAGTAAGTTTTGATTTCGTTTATATAGAGCTAACTCATAAATCTGTGTTGCTATCATAAACAGAGAAAACCACAAGCTAAACGACATTTGGAACCCTTAAAATAAAGTAGTATCCGCATTACACAGTATTTCCCGCAAAGAACACTTTGTTCTGCCAACGCATCGCTTCTGGAAGAACCCCGTTTCTCTCTGACGACCGTTGGATTTAGAGCCTTCTCAGTATCATGTTCGAAGGTGTGGAATCTACTTCCCATTCAACTCAGGCGAACAAGCTTGACTGTTACTTTCAAAAAGAACTTAAAAATTCATTATTTCAATACCCCTACTGTCTTACTTATGGGTTGGGTTACATTTATTTGATTTGTCTTTTTTTTAAATAATTAATTAGCTCTGTCACCTACCCTAGAGTAATATCCGTGTTCTTAGTTGTATGCTGAATGCGCTCTGAGCTTACATTATGTTTGTTGTCAGCTTAAAACAAATATAAATTTTATTATACGTATTTGCCTATAATTACATATAAATTGAGCTAATCGGGACCTGAGACTAACAACAAAAAAATAGAAAAAAAAATTGATTCGATAACATATTGTAGTGTAAATCAGTAGAACATATTTAAATTTCACAATGTAATGTAAATCAGTAGAATGTATTAAAAATATCAGTGATTTTCGAACACAATTTATTTAAATGTGTTGATGGAATAAATCAGTTTGGCGATATAGAGCTTTATTTTTTAAATATTTTTCCACACAATACATTTACTCACGGCGTGAACAAAACTTCTCATCATATACTAGGTCAGGCGTCGTCAACGTATGGCACGCGTGCCAGATTTGTTAGGCTAGGCAATTTTTAATGGAACGCACTAGACCACAAAAAAAAAAAAAAGATTCTATTTTTCTACAAGAAACTGAGTAACGAAGCAATTTAACTTTTAGGCTCTTGTCACGCTAAGTAAATTAGAAATCCTAATTTGAAACATTGTTATCAAAAGGTTACCGACCCCTGTACTAGGTGACAATCACGGAACGTTGTCCGGCAAAAGCGTGTTAATATGTTTGTTGTGAGCTCCTTTAGCTGATAGATGTATTGTTAATTCGTGTATTATTTTGTTGTTAGATATTTGAGTGTTTTGTTTGTAGTAATCTCTAAACGATACGTCCCGAGGTATGACGTGTTGTGAGTTGAGGAAGTGACGTCACGTTTTTTGTTGTTGTCGGCTGTTGGATAAATGACTCTAGGTAGTCCATTATAAAGGAAGGTTGTGTTAGTGTGCTGTGTGTGATTTTAAAGAATATTATTTACTATTGGAGTCACCATTCTTTCATTCTTTTATTAGTTACGTTTAATTCATTCTTATTAAAGCTCGACTGAGTTTATTCTGTGTATACCAGCGGTTATTTGGTGTATACTAGCGTGTTGAGTACTGATGCTGCCTTTCCATATATTATTCTAACATATAGTACTTGCACGTCACACAAACCACAAACCCAGTCGTCGAATTAGGTGTGGTGAGACAGCAATAGGGGTAATGGCTCGCCTAAACAGAATCAGGACCAGCAAAATTACTAGTCTCCTTAACAAAGCTTACATTTTACAGAGTCCTTGTCAAAACCATTGTTCTGTATGAATGTGAGACTTGGACGCTGCTATCACCAACATAAAAGAAAATGCAGGCATTTAAAAATAAGTGCATGAGAAAAGTACTTCAAATCTCCTACATTGAACACGGGACTAATGAGTATGTCTGGGACAGGACATCTTCAATTGCAGGCCCTCCGGAAAACATTATAACAACAACACAAACGGCTCAAACTGACATGGTTCGGTCATGTGTTGCGGCATAATAACCTGCCAAAAACAATATGGTCATGTGTTGCGGCATAATAACCTGCTAAAAACAATCTTCCAAGGCACTGAAAAAGGTGGACGTCGGAGAGGCTGTCAGCGGAAATGCTGGTTCGACAACATAAAGTATTGGACAGGGTTGCAGTTTACAATGTACAACCGTTTAAGAGAAGTGAAGAATTTGGATGCTCAGGTTTTCATTCTCTTCTCCCAACAACAAAGATCTGATCTATCCGTTTTGGATGTACTAGTGCTAACTATCCTGTAGGATTTTATTAATCGTATATAAAAAACCTTTTTTTTAATGAAATTTTCGCGAGTTGTTGATTCTGTCTGTGGTGTACCAATTACATTTGTTTTCAATCAGGTGGACTATATGGTTTACATTTCTTGCCTGCAGCTTTTTTCACTTCGGGAAAAGATAGTCCATTTATGTATTACATTTTGATATTGTAAGTTATTCTGAAATAAAAAAAAAGAAAGCCTGTGTAACTTTTTTCTAAAGTGGTCATTAATAATTAATTTTGCATTAGTTTGAGGTTTGCAGAAAGCATAAAAAATTTTTGAACATTTAAAGTTAAACCTAATTATAAAATAATCTATTTTTATTTTCTCTCATTGTTTACTACGTACTCTTACATCTATTTCTTGAGAATGAATTTTATAATTACTTTTGACTTGAATATCTTAATCTGCAATCTACATAAATCTCTGTTTGCTAATTCCACAGATAGTACTTATGTGACTAAACCAGTTATCTTAGCCGATCATACAACTCCTGTTGTGGGCAGTCGTCTTTCACTAGCCTGCGGTAGTGCAGTGGACGGGGCGACGTACACTTGGAAGAAAGACAACACCGACATATACCGTCAATTTGAGCATATCATACAGCTCGATAATCTAACAAACAGTGACAATGGAACATACAAGTGTACAGTTCAACGAAGCATGGTCATTCAAACATCTGACTCCTTCACTGTCAACGTCAGTGGTAAGTATGTGATACAAATGTGACACTAAATTTGACACAAAATATTTACAACGTTTTCTTCGACGATCACATAAAAAACACAACAATTCTATTCATTGGAATAAAAAATAAATTTATAGCAAACAAAAAATATTCAGGTCTAGATCTGCACCAACAGTATAGAGACTTAGAACAAGTGTAAGAACACAATTCTAATTAGTAGATTTAGAAACCTTACAGTAAAAACACTTTTAAAAGCAAAGTAGTACGATAAGAAAAACGACATAAAGAATTCGGTTCCAACCTAAAAATATAACTTTTTAGTGTTATAATAATAGGGATATTAACAAGAAAAAAAATTACTACCCGGCTGATATTTGATGAGAAATGTGTTTTTTTTAAACTAGTAAGTAAAATGATAAAATCTAAACACTTAACACATTACTAGACCAGACACAAAACGCGGATAATTGTATCGAATATAGTAGAAGAAGCTTCTGCAAAAAATATAAGATCTAATTTTTAAGGACAACGTGCCGAATTTATCAAAATAAAAAGTTTGCGAAATTTTAATATTTTTTTAGCAACTACAGCCATACAAAGACTAAAGATATAATAATTATCAATACAAGATTTGATTTTCTAAATGCATGCATTTTCTAGTAAGATCGTTGATTCAAAACTATTAGACTATTCAAAACTTTCATGCAATGAAAGTTATTATAAGTTTATAGAAAAAGATCAAGAACATAACTGACCTAAAAGTAAACAAAATAAAAGTAGCCCTTTCAACAAAAAAAAACTGTTTATAGTTGCCTTAAAAAAATAGTTAATTGTGTTATATTTATTCACCCATAAATCTCAATGCCAAATCTTATAGAGTAATTTGATTTTGTCAGTAAAGCCAATTACCAAAAAATATAAATGAAAACATGTGTCAATTTAAAGTGTCACTTCTGAAGTTAAAGTCATTTAAACAAAATATAGAAAAAATGTTTTGCTAACATGAAATATTATTTAAAAGGCAACTTAAACTTAAACTATACTTAAACCAACATAATTAAGCTACAGTAAGTATTAGTTATGTCAAAGATCACATTGAACAGCGAGTACGGTCGCCGAGCGACAGTGTGTTCGTCTGGCATACTGAAGGTCCTGGATTCGAGTCCTGTTCAAGACTAGAATTTGTTCCATGGTCTGGAAAGCGCCTGACTTTAGATGGGGTAAACTAAATGCGGCTTGGCATTGGCCGCAGCCAAGAAAACTGGTGAACGCTGCTTCACTGGACCCATGGATCAATTTGGTCATACTGGATACTTTTGTTTTAAACAAAATCCTGACTGCATATTTACCACCACTTACAGAAAACAATTGATAACTTCTTGCTTATAAATGTCCCCCCGAAAAAATATCTTACTTCAGACATACATTCATGCCACCCAAATCTACCATAACATTATCAGTCTACAATACTCTACATTGACTCTAAAGAAACAGAGAACAGCTAAAAATATATTTCAATATAATTGTATTACTTTGTACTAATAATACTAATACTAAAACTAATATGTTATACATTACGTACAATTTAACTTGCTTTAGAGTTGGGAGGTGATTGATTGTAAATAACTATGTGTATCTGTCAGATTGATAGAGACCAATGGAAATCATGATTGTTTCGATGTTACTGTAGCTGTCACTATGAAAATTTGACATCGTCATTTTTTATGTGACTTATGAAATAGTTTTCTTTGTTCTCTGTCTCTAATGTTAAAAGTACATCAAACTGAAAGCGTTTTACTGTAATATATACCATAATATATTAATACAGTGTACGTAATTTAATAAGTCTATTATAAAATTATTATTTTTTTTAATTGACAAAACAAAATTTAAAATTTGATTTTAGAATGAAAAAAAAAAGTATTTTTTATTATGATAATTTTCGGTTACAATAAAGTTTTAGTAATGTTTTCATTACTTTCACTGGGCAATATAACAAGTCAGGTGTACTTTCAAGTAAGTTTTATATCAATATTTTAAAAGCCTACCAAAATAGACAAAATATTTTGCCCTATGTTTTTATCCTAATTATTATTATATGTATAAAAATGTATAAAAAATGCCATCAATTTTGAATATATAATGTTATTTTTTTTTATACATCGCTCAGTGATCATAACACATCATCATGGTGTCTGTTATTTATATAAACCAATTAACATATACATTTGAAAAACATTTTATTAAAACTTTATAGTTTTTGATAAAAATATTGCTTGAAATTTAAACACGAAAACAGTAACATTTTAAAAATAATAAATGTAGTTGTTAGAATAATCCTCCTGTATCAGTGATGACATTTTCTTGCAACTAGACAACAGCGCATGCTCAATGCTTGAACTTGTTTTTGTGCAGAACTTTTTTTACTACTGAGTAAATTGGTCTGCACACGAAAATTACTGCTCTCTGCCTACTTTTCTGTTTTCCATAAACAACGACGTTGGTTAGGTGGCAGTGTTGTTTCGGTGGTCAGCAGAGAAGCCGGCTGGTCCAGCCGTTAGTTCACCGGACTGTCAACCAAAAACCAACTGACACGTCACGGGTTATATCCCTGAAACCGACGGACTCCTGTCGCCCTGCAGAAGTTTTGGGCCTAGTGGACGTAATAATGTTCTATTAAGAAGGAAATTTGTACTTATAAGAAAGACTAGTCACATGTACATTAAGTTTTATATATATATATATATATATATACTCCCGTCTCGCAACGCGAACGTTTAAAATGGGGCGCTCAGACGACATTTGTACAGATCCTCGTTTTGCGATTTGGATTCGTCACCTAGCTGCCTGGATTGGTCACAAGTATTTGCCATTTTATCACAGTTTTAATCACTCGATCTACAAGTATCAGGAAAAATGTTATTGAAAAAGTTCATAACAGTCTTTGTACTTTTTACTGGTAAGTGTCAATTTTCCTTTAAATATCCCCTTCCCCCCCCCCCCAAAAAAAAAAAAGATAAAAAACAGGCGGCAAAACGTATTACATATTGTTTTTTTTTTATTTAATTTAATTTAATAAACTCTAAGTTTGTTAAAGAACATTTTAAGTATACATATAAATGAATTATTTGGAATGCAATTTTTTCGCATCCCTCTTTCGTAATAAACGACAATAGGGTTTTACGACGTATAATGGATTGTTATGATAATTTTAACCACTTTTCGCAAATCAAGATTACATTAAATGTATTATCTGAATTTGTATGGTGTAATTATTTTATTCATAAAAAGAATGTCTACCACCTGCAATAAATAAGTTGTATTTTCGTTTTATAATGTTAAAATATTGGAAAATGTGTCATTCGTTTGGGTTCAATTAAAAGCGCACCTGAAACTGTATAAAAATGGTACAAACTGATTCTGGATGTTGGTTTGGACGAATTTCATCTAGATAGGATGACGGCAAGGGGTCAGTTAGCCTTATGAAGATTTGGCCCATCAGAACCATACATACTAAAATACAAAGTTTTCAAAGTTTATAAAAAATATTTAAAAAGGACCAAAGAGTAGATAGCGTCCACCCAACTCAGATTGCTACCTCACATGAGTTGGGGCAATGTAAAAGCGTCCAGCCAAACAATCCCCTTGTATGCCGTGGCAAAATTATTTTTTTTTCAATTTTGCTTCACAGGTCCTATGGATTACATTTGTCCGACATGATTACTTTTTTTTAAAATTAGTTTGTTTTACGCAGTTCTTTTAAAATTACACAAGAATGTCATGTTTAAAAAAAAATCCGACTTAAACATCGTTAGAACTCCGAGAAGTTTACAAAAAAAAAAGCAAAATACGATCAATTAATTTTTATTTTTTAACTCAATCTACAATAGCTAATACAAACCAAACCAGCAAATAAACCTCCATAAAGTAGGCCTACCTAGTTTTCTTGTTTTGTAACACTTTTAAGAAACTGCACATCATTATGTAAAGACAAAGTCTCTTGTCTTGATGCACAGTATAGAGCCCACACGAACGAGCTTTTAGCCCGGCATATAACTGTTTTCAAATGCCCCGGTTACCGCTAAGACCACATATTAACGACTAAGAAAATAATGCTTACATAGGGCTGGGGAAATAAAGGTTGAGCCCAGTATATTTCTCCGGGGTCAAACCAAGTTCAAAAGAGCCCCGTAGGTAGTAACAGAACGTATAATCTTCGCATGTTTTAGCTTTAATTAATGGGTCGAAATGACAGCCTTGTTTCAGGATATCATGATAGTCTCGACGACCCTGCTATTGCACACGCAAAACAACGCAAGTATTCATCTTATGTTGTTTACGAAATGTATTAAATTAACGTATAAATATGATTTGGTTTCCCGTTCTGGAGCCACGTGTTACACTTACAACAATACTAGTGTTGCTACGACCAACACACTGGCAACCTTTACAAATAAAGTGTGTGATTGTAAAAATTCAGCAGTAGCAATTCATACTGAATGTAAAAGTATGTTTTTTTATATCTTAATTTTCTTACTTTTCGCCAAAGCAAATTTTAAACAATGTTACGACCAGTTACACGTGCTCTTCTTTACGTTTATCTTAGGTTAAATATTGTTAACTACAATTTACAGAGTTGAATAAAACGAATTATTCTGAAAGAGCATTTTTTACTCTTCAGAATGACGAACTCTTTCCAAGGTTGATGCCTAAATTTTCATTGAAAATGCAAGCGTAGGGTAACGGTACAGTGTACAAGGGGTCTGTATCTAACGGTACGCATGACTTACTAGGCACTATGAGCGAGCTTCAATGGCTAGCGTAAAACTCCAAAAAGGCAATTGAAGTCTATTCTACAAGAAATTGAGTGCTTAAGCAGGGCTGCTTTTAGGCTCTTGGCATGATACATTAATTAGAATTGCAAAGTTGCTACACTATTAGCAAACGGTTGCCAACCCACACTGTACTAGGCCATGTTAGCAGCGCTTTACTTGGAGGAAGACTGACGTATCTCTCCTACATTACGGTGGAGCATCATAACAGTAGTGTCAATTAAATAACCGAGTAACAATTCATTCATTGGTGGGTTGGTGGGTTGGTGGGTTGGTGCGTTGGTGGGTTGGTGGGTTGGTGGGTCGGTGGACCGGGACAACAGAACAAGTCGAGGCCTAGACGTCTCAGTGGGTTTTCCACAAATATGTTTCAACCAATTTTTTTTAAAGATTCAAATTTAAACAACACAAAACACCAGAATGTAGAATAAGTTAACTAAAATGTAAGGATGATATCATTATTTCCTCGTGACGATACCAATCACATTATTATTTCGATTATGTTTTGAATACACGATCTTAAAACATAGAAACATTTGATGGTTTTTTTACTTAGATTTTTTTGATATTTTTTACGGAGCTCTTCAAAAACTATTTTATTATACTTTAAAATACCAATAATAAATTTAAACAAAATAATTAAACATATATATTGATATCGCCCAATGCTTAAGGAAAAAACTAAGTTGTTAAACTAATAGTAATCGTCAATCGCTTACGAGTTTTGCTTACTTTTAAACAATACGTTTGGTTTTAAGACAAATTTACCCAAAAAAATTATGACACCTTTGAAAAAACATATTTTTTTACTTAGATCTAGACATTCAAAACACATTTGTATGTTTTTGTTATAGTCAGGTAGGCCCTCCAAGTCTGAAGCAAGGCATTGGATAAACTACTGACATACTGGCAGGGAAGAGTGGAGTATTGGCATGCAGTTATAGTGGTGCCACAGTTTATTAATGGAGTTTAAGTGGTATAACAATATCTGGAGCTACTGACACAATATCAAGCGGTAAAGCTACAAGTGTTGTATCAAACAAGTAAAATGCTATTTTAATTACATACATTATTACTTCTTTTTAAAGAAAATAAAAGCTAAACTGACATATTAATATTTGACTATTAATATCATCTATTTCATTAAAGCATATTCATAAAGTACAATGTGTGTGTCAATTTCATTGCCCAAAGGTTAAATTGAAGACACGTGATTGTAATGTCTCTAAAACTCGGTAAACAGCCATCATTTTTTGGTCGAAAGTACTAAAGAAAGTCACGTTAAATACGTTGAGCAAGGCATTGTAATTCAAAGCTATTGAGTGGGGGCTATATTCTGACCTGGACACGGCGCCATGCCATGCAAGGTATTTCAATCCCATCAGAGACGGAAAGCCGCTCACACCCGTTGTCCTGCTGGTCTGCAGCGTATTGAATACGTTGAGGTTTGGTTATAGACTTTATTGTT
This sequence comes from Anisus vortex, assembly GCA_949126835.1. Lineage (NCBI taxonomy): Eukaryota > Metazoa > Mollusca > Gastropoda > Planorbidae > Anisus > Anisus vortex. Next base: position 9,331,311 of record OX421498.1, on the reverse strand, counting down.
AAAGATACATTATGTTACTTATTATGCCTGTCCTGTCAAACATAATATAGAATCTAACTTTGTAAGATAAATCTCGTTGTCTTTAATGGAATCTTGAACCAAGCTTAAAGGCATGGCATATATAGTAAGATAGACTCTACCTTTACATCTGTGTCTATTTATCCCACAGACGGTAGTTACCTGACTAAACCTGTAATCAGTGCCAAAACTTTATCCCTCGTGCTCTGCCTAAAACAGATGGAACTTACCAAATTACATGTAAAGCGAGCTACACTGAAACGACAAAGAAATCTTCGATGTTAACCATTACTAGAGGTCAGTGGCAGAAATCGTGTTGGTAAAAAATACCCAATGTACAAAACTGTATGTAAACACACGCACGCACACATTTATATACATATGTCTACATACATTTACATTCAACTGTTAGAAATATTTTACATGAGTAAATATACATAGAACATTTCTTCCCACAGACGGTTATTACCTGATTGAACCAGTAATGAGTACCGAACCTTCATTCCCTGTGCTGGGCTGTCATCTTATCTTAACATGTGGCACCGAAGATGTCGGAGCGAGTAACTCTTGAATGTAAGACATTACGGTCATCACCGGCGAAGCGGAGCATAAGATTCAGCTCGATAACTTAACCTCCACTTACGGTGCGGACTACACCTGTACAGTCCAAAAAAGTATGGTCATTTTAACTTCTGAAGCCAATGGTGTCAGTTGTAAGTAGAATTCTTGTGAATAATTATTAACTGGCTGTACCCCTCCCCCACCCCCCACTCCATCACATAATATTAATATGCGTTCAATCTTACGTAAAGGGAATACATGTTACTCCATGTGTTATTGTTTCATGACGTAAAAATATGGTGTGATTTTTAAAGATATTTACATTAACACATAACACTAAACCGCTACCTCACTAGAGTATGCATCTTCTGTATAAAACCCAGAAACTAAAAAAAAATAATAAAAAATAAAACAAAATCAGATAGCGAATATTCACAACAGACAAAAGTAACACCAATAGTTAAATCACAAAACCTAGAAACACTAGACGACTGAAGGGCAAATAGTAAAGTAGTAATAATAAATAATGCTTTAAATTCTAAAATAGAAACAAAACACAAGAGCAGTATGTTACAATGCTCACATAAACATAAGGACACACTTTCCTTATCCCTTATACGAGAGCAAATTCATATTATGTATTCCCGAGTGGTACCGGGCATTGCACGGGTTGACTTGAACAAACCAGGAAAACCTATTTAACGTAATTTGAAAACAAATAACAATGCAACACTAGACTCATACCACAGTTGATTTTTTTTTAATTGGCTTAACGCATTACGAATGGAAACTAATTTAAAAATATGTGTAAATTGATCCCTCGTTTAGGCTTATTGCGGTAGATAGGTTCTGAGACAGGCCGCAAAAGCCTAGAACCTCGAAGTAGGGACCACCATATTAATTACAGTATTTTTTTAACATGTATTCGGACATTTAAAACCTTCCCAATATGCTATTTCACGTTTGTTTTGCTGTTCGTATACTAGAAAATAATATTGTTTATTAATTTTTTAATAGAATGAACGAAATATTTGGGGTCTTCGTGTATCGCGACTTTCTCAAAATTTCCAGAAAATCCGCAATATATTTTTTCATATATTATAGGCCGAATGAAAAACAAATCCGCGAGGTCGTGAATAAACGAATGTCGAACTTCGAAGTAGCGAGTAATCACTGTATTTACAGTTGTTATTATTAACTTATGAGACGCACTTTTTATCAATTTTAAATTATTATTTGTTTAGAATACTTCATATTAATAAAAAAAAATGCGAGGATCAAATAAAATGATTATTTTTTTTTTACAATCATACAAACGGTCTGAAAGTATGTGGTGAAATAATTAAATTGACATTCATAAATATAACCGCACGTTCAATATATATGTTGTTATTACATTTTTCCTTACTCTTTAATACCTTTGACAATTTTTGCTTGACGACTTTAAAAAAAAGTTATAATTATTATTCTTTATCGCTCCTGGCAGTAAAAAAGCTCCGCACTTCCTCCCTATTCTGTGCCAGCTATCTAATCCCAAACCACGTTTTATTTATAGCCTTCGATACCTCACATATGTTTTTTTTCAAGTTCCTAATGTTATTGTATTCCCCCCCCTGTTCTTTTTCATAAGGGTGTCCATTTCAATGCAATGCTCGGAAACATATTCCTAGCTATGCAAAAAAAGTAGCACAATGACCTAAGTCCTTTCTTTATTTAATTTAATTTTAACAATAAAATAATATTATTTTCTGAAACGATACTATCAAAGTGTCATATGAATTCATTATTACATTTCAGATGGTCAAGAGATTGTCCTGGTATTGACGCTTCTGATGTCTAAGGTCTTCTCTTAAATGGACGACAACAACAAATAATTTGATGATTTATCTCCCTTAATACTTTATGTGTATTGTCATTTATAGTTTTTAATGTTTGAACAACATAATTAATAACACCAAATCCAGCCTATCATACATTAGCGATTCATACTTTTAACTCTTTTAATAAATGTTGCTCACCCATAACGTATTGTCAGGCATATAAGAAAGGCCAATTTTATTTCTAAAATCTATTATCTGTTGAAAGTATTGTTATCCAAAAAACAAATACTCGTTTTTTTTATAAACGCATTTATTTAAATACATTGAAGTCAGTGATACCATAACATTTTTATATGTAAATTTACGTTTTTTTAAAATTATCAATTGTCAATTTTTAAATACTTTTTTTTTTGTCAACAAGTTATTGTTTTGTTTTTTTATGTGTTTTGTTCTCGTTCTTTTTACTTTGTACATTTTTTGCTTTGTAAACTTAAGAGAAAGTCCATTCACACTTTGTATATTTAATAGTATATAATATATATTATAAAAAAACTAACACAATTTAAAGTTTGATTTCATCGATTGTGTAATAACTTTGTCAATTTAGAAAGATGAAGGAAAATCGTTATCGTTTCCATGTTACTGGAACTGTCACTTTAAAAATCTGACTTCAAGTAGTTTTTGATGCGACTTATGTCATCAAAGTGATGATTTTCTAGTGTAACTAATTGCAATGCAAGGCACACACATACACGCGCAATATATATATATATATATATATATATATATATATATATATATATATATATATATATATATATAATAAAACCATGAATTTTTATTTAATAAAATACATTTTTTATATTACTATCTGCAAACGTAGCTTAAAAATTTATTAAAATCTTTAAATAAGCATATACAATATACAATATACAATATATAATGTTAATGATATTGGTGTGCTTAATCTTTTTTGAAAAATAAAAAGATAAAAATAAAAGTGATTTTCTATTATTAAAATGATATTGTTATTTTATACCTGTCAATTTACTGCCGCTAGATCGTAACAAAACTGACTAATCTCAATCTTTTTTTCTGTTTCTCTCTTTTCTCTATTTAAATTTTCTGTTGTGTCACGACCAAAATATAGAGGAAGCTGGCAACACAGATAAACATTGTCCATCGACACGTAATGGTTCAAAAGGTCAGCACGGATGGCCAAAGTGTGTGTAAGAGACAGAAGGGAACACGGTCAAAGTAAGAACCGGTGTTGATTAGATTGTGTTAAATACATATATAGAAATAGACTTTGATCTCAATTTAGTAGATATGTTGAGAACATGATGTGATTTGACTTATGTTGAATTGCGTTGTTTTATAACTACATATTAAATTCGCTTGCTAGAAACTCGCCTTTCTAGATGTTTGTGAAAGAGAGAAAGGAAGTCGGCACGCATGCGTGAAAGAATAATAATAAAAGTATGTCAAATTAAATATGTCACATCAGGCATGAAAATAATACCAGTGACATGTTTTGTTTCTATTTTATCATCTCTACTCTATTTCTCTTAATCATTCTCTTATTTTTTCTACTCAATCTCTTTTAACGTTTCTTTTTTGTTCTTTTTTAAAATCTATTCAACATACATCACTTCAACTCTTGTTATAATACAAATCAAATCAACAGACATCACTTTACCTCTTGTTATAATATATCACAATTCAACATACATCACTTTAACTCATGTTATACTACAACACGATTCAACATACATCATTTCACCTCATGTTATAATACAACACAATTCAACATACATCACTTCACCTCTTGTTATAACACATCGCAATTCAACATACATCACTTCACCTTATGTTATAATACTACACAATTCAACTTACATCACTTTACCTCATGTTATAATACAACACAATTCAACTTACACCACTTCAGCTCTTGTTATAATATATCACAATTCAACATACATCACTTCACCTCATGTTATAATACTACACAATTCAACATACATCACTTCACCTCATGTTATAATACTACACAGTTCAACATACATCACTTCACCTCTTGTTATAATACAACACAATTCAACTTACATCACTTCACCTCTTGTTATAATATATCACAATTCAACATACATCACTTCACCTCATGTTATAATACTACACAATTCAACATACATCACTTCACATCATGTTATAATACAGCACAATTCAACATACATCACTTCACCTCTTGTTATAATACAACACAATTCAACTTACATCACTTTACCTCATGTTATAATACAACACAATTCAACTTACATATTTTCACCTCTTGTTATAATATATCACAATTCAACATACATCACTTCACCTCATGTTATAATAAAACACAGTTCAACTTACATCACTTTACCTCATGTTATAATACAACACAAGTCAACTTACATCACTTCACCTCTTGTTATAATATATCACAATTCAACATACATCACTTCACCTCATGTTATAATACTACACAATTCAACATACTTCACTTCACCTCATGTTATAATACAACACAATTCAACATACATAACTTCACCTCTTGTTATAATACTACACAATTCAACATACATCACTTCACCTCATGTTATAATACAACACAATTCAACATACATCACTTCACCTCTTGTTATAATATATCACAATTCAACATACATCACTTCACCTCATGTTATAATACTACACAATTCAACATACATCACTTCACCTCATGTTATAATACAACACAATTCAACATACATCACTTCACCTCTTGTTATAATACAACACAATTCAACATACATCACTTCACCTTTTGTTATAATACAACACAATTCAACATACATCACTTCACCTCATGTTATAATACAACACAATTCAACATACATCACTTCACCTCTTGTTATAATACTACACAATTCAACATACATCACTTCACCTCATGTTATAATACAACACAATTCAACATACATCACTTCACCTCTTGTTATAATATATCACAATTCAACATACATCACTTCACCTCATGTTATAATACTACACAATTCAACATACAACACTTCACCTCATGTTATAATACAACACAATTCAACATACATCACTTCACTTCTTGTTATAATATATCACAATTCAACATACTTCACTTCACCTCATGTTATAATACTACACAATTCAACATACATCACTTCACCTCATGTTATAATACAACACAATTCAACATACATCACTTCACCTCTTGTTATAATATATCACAATTCAACATACATCACTTCACTTCATGTTATAATACTACACAATTCAACATACAACACTTCACCTCATGTTATAATACAACACAATTCAACATACATCACTTCACCTCTTGTTATAATATATCACAATTCAACATACATCACTTCACCTCATGTTATAATACTACACAATTCAACATACAACACTTCACCTCATGTTATAATACAACACAATTCAACATACATCACTTCACCTTTTGTTATAATACAACACAATTCAACATACATCACTTCACCTCATGTTATAATACAACACAATTCAACATACATCACTTCACCTCTTGTTATAATACTACACAATTCAACATACATCACTTCACCTCATGTTATAATACAACACAATTCAACATACATCACTTCACCTCTTGTTATAATATATCACAATTCAACATACATCGCTTCACCTCATGTTATAATACTACACAATTCAACATACAACACTTCACCTCATGTTATAATACATCACAATTCAACATACATCACTTCACCTCTTGTTATAATACAACACAATTCAACATACATCACTTCACCTCTTGTTATAATACAACACAATTCAACATACATCACTTCACCTCTTGTTATAATACTACACAATTCAACTTACATCACTTTACCGCTTGTTATAATACAACTGTGAGGATTTAAAATATAGATAGTTGTTTTATGGGACAATTTTTATAATGTCTAACCCGGTGTTAATGTATGGAATAAACGAGTGACGTTTTACGATAGAAACAATGACGTAGGAGTTAGATTGAACGTAGCGTAGATTTGGTAGTAAAGGGAGACGACCTTAGAATTTGATAGTGGCTGGACGTGTTTTGGACTAGGCTATATAAACTGTGATATATTTGAATTCATCTTGTACATAAATTACATTAAATAATGAGTTCTCATTTCTACTAAAAGCCGGCAGTTTGTTCATTGTTTATTATTATATAATGTGATCTCCCTGAGAGTTGTATACATAGTAATTACAAAATAACGGTCACATTATTTGGCGCCCAACTAAAATTTGGAAGCTCAAGGTGAATTCTGAAGCCCAATGTGGAATATTGAAAATCAACGGAGAATGTTGAAGGAGAATCAAGGTGAATATTAATGAAAATCAATTTGAAAGAAAGGCTACAATATATTGTGAAGCACAGCTTAAAGAATACCGCAAATGAACGTTTCTTACGACTAAAAGAAGACTAAAATTCATTGAGAAGAAATATCGACGAGAAAGAAAATTTGACGGTTTAACAGTATAGCATAGCACGTCTTGGAAATAAGCGCTACCAGTACATAACGGTGTACATGAAGATAGAAACGGAAGTTTATGTATGTTACCAAGCAAGTCGGTTAAAAAGGCTACTAGAAAATTGGAAGTTGAAAGGCGTCTCGGATACATTTTAAAAGTATCGAAAGTGGTAACAATTATAGAAACAATAGTGAAGCTGTGGTTAATAGGACAAGCTAAGTTTGTCAAGTGAAGAGATTAAAAAAAGAATTTCCGTAGAACTAGTGAATGGTTCGAGAAAAGAAGAATACTTCAGAATAGTCACAGAACTAGAAGTCAGTTCAGTACAGTAGCAGAAGTCAAGTGAAATTGGAAGTAAAAAGAAACTTCAACAAAGTGAAAGGATTGTAATTATTATGAATTAACGAACACACGAAGACTTTGGGCTGAAATAACCTGTGTGGTGGAGGATCATTTCGAGTTTGGAACCTGGGATTCGAAGACGGAAGGAAAAGGAACGCGTTTTTTAAGATAAGTAAACTGGTGTATACGTTATGTTGTAGTATAGTATATGCCTAGATTTTTCTTGTGAAATCACTGGCATGTATTAGTTTCTTTTAGGAATTTTGTGTATACACTTATTGAAAAGTCCCTGTAAGTCAGGTTAGTTGAAAAAGACTTTTCATAAGTGTATATTACATAATATATGTTAGATTGTATAGTCTTGTATGCACAGTGTTATCATATTGTTTATATATTTGTCATAGTAAATTTTTTGTGAATCTCGAGTCTCATCTACTATCTGTGGTGTTTTTATTTTAATATATATATTGATTATTATATTGATATTTATTTTATGAATATTGTAATATTGATTACATTTTAAATTATATTAGTTTGTTGTAGTTATATATATATTAATTGAAAATGGAGTGTCCCTCAATGGAGACATATGCGCTGTACATAAATTATGGTAAGGAGTTGGGATATACTGGTAAAGAGTTGGATGAGTGGGTGGAGAGAAAATGGAGAGAGTATTTAGAGGCTAAAGAAAAAAATAAAGAAAGAGAAGAAAGGGCTAAACAAAAAGCTAGAGCTGATGAGATAGAGCTAGAGAGATTAAAACAAATTGAAAAAGCTAGAGCTGATGAGATGGAATTAAAGAGATTAGAGATAGAGTTTAAAAAGTTAGAATTAGAGGCTAAGAATAATAGTGCAAATGTAAACTTTGGAGTCACTAGACCTATTGTTGACCAGGAAATGGCTATTAGAAATAACATGTGTAGATTTACTTTCCAATTGTTTAATGAAAAGGATGGTTCTATTGATACATTTCTAAAAAAATTTGAAATGGAAATGGAGAGACAAAATTTTTCTTCATGTTATTGGTCTGGACTACTGGGAAAATCCTTTACAGGAGATATTCCATCAAAAATTTGTATGGAACAATCAGATTATGCATCTGTCAAGGAACAATTGTTAAGACATTTTGGAAGTACAGAGGAGGCTTATAGAAAGAAATTTTTTGAAATGACTTTATCAAAGGAAGCAGATCCAAAAAGTTATTTTGACTCATTGACAAGTGCTATGGACAAATGGTTAAAATGTGCTAAAATAGAAAAATCATTTGAGGAACTGAAGAATTTTATTATTAGAGATAAGGCAATATATTCACTTGATAAGACTCTCAAAGCATTTATTCAGGAGAGATCTCCCAAGACTATAGAGGAAATAGTTGACCTGATTAGGAACTATAAATTAGCTCATCCCATGGCACCTACTTCTAAAGGAGAGGATTACCAGGATATAATATGCTTTGCTAAAGGCAATGATAATTTTCAAAGAGGAAGACAATTATCAAGGAGCAAGATGAAGTGTGGTAATTGTGGAAGAAATAACCATGTTACTAAGGATTGTAAAGATAAGAGAGATAACACATTGACATGTTTTATATGTAAAAAGAAAGGACATATAGCAAGAAATTGCTTCAGAAGGTCAAATTCTGCTGGAAACAATAATAATAATAATAGATCTCAGGGATATACACAACAGAGAGATCACAACTCCAGATTTAATCAGAACAGGAATCATTGTGGAGCTGTGTTATCAAGAAGCAAAGGAATAAAGTTTTTTCCAGGATATGTGGGATTAATACCAGTTTTTGCAGTTCGCGACACGGGAGCCTCTGTCATTGCAAAAAACAGCAAATATGTTCAGTCAAATCAATACACTGGTGAGGTAGCAGATTGTACATCATTTGATGGAAGAGTGATTAAATTGAGGTTGGCCTACATTGATATTAGGACACCATATATTACAGGTAGAGTACTGGCTCATGTTATAAATGATGCACCAATTGATTTAATTATTGGAAATGTTGAATCAGTTAAAGAATGTACTAGAGAGGAAATAGAAGCATGGGAATTTAATAATAAGCAAGCACAATGTAATGTGATTAATGAATGTAAAGCAAGCAATACTGAAGAAAGTCAGACAATGGTGAATAATGAAAAAGACACATCAGTTGATAGTGAATCATTACTGAATGAAAATTTTAATTTGGAAAAATTCAAAAAGGAACAAAGAGAGGATACTACATTGAATAGACTATTCAAATCTACAGAGAAAGGAAATATTAATAAAAATAGTGTATGCAAAGTGAAAAATGATACACAACTATTAGTCAGAGAGATACTCATAAATGGCAGACAAGTGGAACAAATAGTTGTACCATATAAATATAGAACAGAAATAATGACTAATGCTCATTCTATACCATTGGCTGGTCATATGGGAGTTGGCAAAACCAAAAACAGAATAATACAACATTACTTTTGGCCTAAAATGTCCAAAGAGGTGAAAAGATTTGTTAAACAATGCAAAGTGTGTCAGATGAAAGGATCTGGAAGTAATTTTACCAAAGCACCAATACAAAAAGGAGTGACTGCAACTAGACCATTTCAAAAGGTAGCCATAGATATCATTGGTTTGATGCCTATTATGTCTAACAGAGGACATAGATATATTCTTACATTGATTGATATATGTTCAAGGTATGCAGAGGCAGTACCATTAAAGAAAATTGAATCTACAGATATAGTGCAAGCATTATATTTAATATTTACTAGAATTGGATTTCCTGAAGAGATAATATCAGATAGAGGAACTCAATTTACATCAAAATTGACTAAGGAATTTATGGAAACATTTGGAATAAAGCAGAAGTTTACAACACCCTATCATCCACAATGTAATGGAATGTGTGAGAGATTTAATAAAACTCTCAAGGAAATGTTGTCAAAAGTTAGTAATGAGGATCCAAAGAATTGGGATTTGGCAATTCCATCAATTTTATTTGCATATAGAGAAACTACTCATGATAGTACAGGTTTTTCACCATTTGAATTGATATATGGAAATAATCCAAGAAATCCACTTAGTATTCTCAAAGAACCATTAGTAGGTACTAGTGAAAACAGGGAAATGACTAATTATGAGTTAGTTACAAATAAGAAACAACAATTAGAAATTGCTTTGGAAGAGGCTAGAAAGAATTCAGACAATAATAAGGAAAAGAAAATAAATAGAGTAAATCAGGATAGGAAACTAAGAACCTTGGAACCAGGAGATAAAGCTTTGCTAAAATTAAAAAATCAAAATAACAAACTATTTACTGAATGGCTAGGGCCATATGATGTGGTTAGAAAGGTCACAGATGTGGATTATGAGATAAGAATTAAGGAGCAACTTAAAGTTTTTCATATTAATAATTTAAAAAAGTATAATGATCAATCAGTAGAAAGCAATATATGCTGTAGTATAATATCAGAAGAAATTAAAGAGGATATTGAAGAAATAGCAACAGTGAATACACAGGGTCAGCAAACATATAAAGATGTGAATTTAGAGAAATTGACACATGAACAGGCATATGAGATGGCAAAAATAATACACAGGCATAAGGGTATATTTTCTGATTTGCCTGGTAAGACCAATGTCATACAACATGACATTATTGTAACAGATGATAAGCCGGTGAGGCTAAAACCATACACAATCCCTATTCATTTGAGGGATAATTTGCAAAAAGAGATAGATGAGCTTGTGAGTATGGGGTTGATAGAGCCATCCAATTCAGCATATGCATCTCCAATAGTATTAGTTAAGAAAAAAGATAAAACTATAAGGTTGTGTGTGGACTATAGGAAGCTGAATAATGTTACTCTCTTTGACCCATATCCTATGAACAATGCTGAAGATATTATGGCTCAGCTATCCAATGCAACTATTTTTTCTAAATTGGATATGGCTAAAGGGTACTATCAAGTAGGTTTAACTGATAGAGCTAAACCATTTACAAGTTTTGTTACTCCATTGGGGTTATATCAATGGAAGGTGATGAGTTTTGGGTTGGTGAATGCTCCTGCAACTTTTAACAGGATGATGGGTATGATTCTAGGACATAGGAAGGATACGATATTTTATTTGGATGACATATGTGTTTTTAATGATACTTGGGAAAATCATTTAAAAAGTCTTAATGATATCTTTGAAATTATAGAAAAACATAATTTGACAATTAAACCTAACAAATTAGAAATAGGCATGAAAGAAATTACTTTTTTGGGACACAAGATATCCAATAACACCATTAAGCCATTGGAGGAGAATATTACTAAAATCCTTAAAATTGACATTCCAAGAAATAAAAAAGAAGTGAGGAGTCTTCTAGGTGTATGTAATTTTTATAGGAAATTTATTCCTAATTTTTCAGAGATGGTAGCTCCATTGACTGAACTTATTAAAAAGAAAAGCCCAATTAAAATAATTTGGTCTCAGGAGTGTGAAATGGCATTAAATAGGATAAAGGTTGCTTTTTCTGGACAACCTATATTAAGACTACCAGACATTAAAAAAAAATTTGTGGTTTTGACTGATGCAAGTTTGGTTGGTTTGGGAGGAATTTTGGGACAATATCATGACAATGTCTTACCCCCGATTCAGTATATTAGCAGGAAATTAAGTGAGGCTGAGGTTAGGTATGCAACAGTAGAACGGGAAGCTCTTGGTGTGGTTTGGTGTATTACTAAATTGGCAAGGTACTTGATGGGTACAAGGTTTATTCTTATGACTGACCATAAGCCTTTGTCCTTTATAAATCAGAACAAGTTAAACAACAGTAGGATAGCAAGATGGTCACTTATACTGCAGGCATACAGTTTTACTGTGGAAAATATACCTGGGGTTGATAATATATTGGCTGATTTGTTGTCTAGATGTGGTGTTTAAGGTGTGCTGTTTGATACGTAATCACCAGTTGGAACGCGGTTAAAATTATTTTTTATGTAAATATAAAGTATAGATGCGGTGTTAATGAAATATTGATTTTTTCCAAAGGTTCTGGACGAGAAATGGTTCTACAACGGAAGCACGGTGATTCAAGCACAACGTACCATTTGTAAGTGAGAGATGTTCTATCACGTCCTCACATTATCGTGAAAGGTTTTTATAGACACCATATCAAACGCAAACATGAAGACATCATATGAAGAGTACATTTATGGTGCTGACATGGAATCGAGGTCTTGTCAACGCTATATCAAGGTATATTGACATTATGAACATGGAATCGAGGTCATGTCATCGCTATATCAAGGTATATTGACATAATCAACATAGAATCAAGGTCATGTCGTTGCATGATTAAGGTACATTTACATTGTCAACGCGGAATGAAGGTCATGATATCAACATATGGAGGAATCAACAGATCAACACGTTATTGATAACATTATACATTTTTTTTGGTTTATGACCAATTCAACACTATATTGCTTACAGACAGACAGCTCGTGGTTAAGTATTCAATGGTAAATTCTTGAGATGTATCTGTGGACAATGCATTGTAATTATTGTTGTGACATTATTGGAACTATTTTATCAAGGTGTTGAAACTCTACAGGATGGATAATCTACAAAGGACCTATGAAATATTCAATAAATGTATTGTTGGACGTTCAGAAGAGGAAGGTTGCAATGATATTACATGGACCAGTATGAACTGTTGTGTTCGGATTTGATATTTATAATGTTGGTTTGTGTATTTCAGTGATACAGGACAGGATATACTTTGAAACATTATGGACATGGATATTAGTGAAAGTTATTTGTTAATATATTAATATATTGATGAAATTGTTGGTTTTGTTAAAGGTTATTTGTGTTGCATAAATTATTTTAATATGCATGATAATTATGATTATTTATATAATTATATGATTAAAGACAGGGGATTAAGGATATATATATTTAATTTTATCAAAGTATTTGACGGAGATAGGGATTTTATTTTAAGAAATTTGTATGACAAATTTAAAGGGTCGATGGGGGAATGTGAGGATTTAAAATATAGATAGTTGTTTTATGGGACAATTTTTATAATCTCTAACCCGGTGTTAATGTATGGAATAAACGAGTGACGTTTTACGATAGAAACAATGACGTAGGAGTTAGATTGAACGTAGCGTAGATTTGGTAGTAAAGGGAGACGACCTTAGAATTTGGTAGTGGCTGGACGTGTTTTGGACTAGGCTATATAAACTGTGATATATTTGAATTCATCTTGTACATAAATTACATTAAATATTGAGTTCTCATTTCTACTAAAAGCCGGCAGTTTGTTCATTGTTTATTATTATATAATGTGATCTCCCTGAGAGTTGTATACATAGTAATTACAAAATAACGGTCACAACAACACAATTCAACATACATCACTTCACCTCTTGTTATAATACAACACAATTCAACTTACATCACTTCACCGCTTGTTATAATACAACACAATTCAACATACATCACTTCACCTCTTGTTATAATACAACACAATTCAACTTACATCACTTCACCGCTTGTTATAATACAACACAATTCAACATACATCACTTCACCTCATGTTCTCCACATGTCTACTAAATTAAGATCAATGTCCATTTCTATATATGTATTTAACACTATCTAATCAACACTGGTCCAGACTTCGACCGTGTTCCCTTCTGTCTTTTACACACACACTGGCCTTCCGTGCTGACCTCTTGACTGCTTACGTGTCGATGGACAATGTTTTCTTTTTGTGTTACCAGGTTACTCAATTTACTTAGTAGTGAAAAAACATAAATATAGACAAGAGAGAGAGAGAGAGAGAAACAGAAAAAAGAGTGTGATTGGTCAGTTTTGATAGCATCTAGCGGCAGTAAATTGACATGTATACAATAACAATAGCATTTAAATTATTTAAAAAAATCACTTTTATTTTCATCATTTGTTTTCGAACAAAAAAGTAAACACACCAATATCGTTATCATTAACTAATAGATGCTTATTTAAAGATATGCACTTTTAATAAATTATTGGGCTAAGATTGCAGATAAAAAAAAATAGATGTTATGGGTTAGAACTATCTTTATGTATTTTTGTAAAATATTGGCTTCTAGTGTATATGGGCCGCCTTTTTGGTTAGCACTTCTTTTTATCACGTTTCGACTTAAGTATTTTTTTTTATCATGATATTTATATTATAAGTAAGTTCTGTAATATTACAAATGTATATTTATTTAATTAGAAGCCATGGTTTCATTTTATATATATCGTAAAACGTCACTCGTTTATTCCATACATTAACACCGGGTTAGAGATTATAAAAATTGTCCCATAAAACAACTATCTATATTTTAAATCCTCACATTCCCCCATCGACCCTTTAAATTTGTCATACAAATTTCTTAAAATAAAATCCCTATCTCCGTCAAATACTTTGATAAAATTAAATATATATATTATTATGGCCCTCTATATGATGACTATTATTACGACTCGTTAAATCGGATTCAATGAATATAGTTGTATCTTTATTAGAAGTCTCTAGATTCTGCTAATCTGTAGCCCAAGCTAGGGGTTCCTTGACTGACAGGTCTATGCAGCAATGTAGTTATATTCGTGATAATTATCTTCAACACCTTTCTCAACAATGATAGATCAAACAACTCCAGTTGTTGAATAAACAATTTTATTTAAATTGTAGACTCAATATAAACGATCAATAAACTTCATCAACTGATGGCAACATAAGTTTCAATACAATGGCATACAATATACAAAAGAATATAGCGACTTCACTCGACAAACTTCCGAACTGAACTATCTTTAAGGAGGTCGGGACTTAACAAAGAAAACTATCATCGAAGATTCTACAGGGTCTTAATACGCATTTTAACCTCTTTCTCTATAATTACTACGATCCAGAATTATCCTCCAATTTCCACGGGATTTGAACGAATTATTTTATTTAAACTGCCCTCAGGGCATAAAGGTCAAACCTTGGTCGCCTTGGACTCTGATACGCACTTGTTAAGAGGTCAATGCCTTACTACGTCATACATTTATGACCGAGATTCGTAACACGACCACCCTTTAAAGTTTTATAATTATTTCTTTCACATTTTAACAATACCAAAAATGTTAATTTTAAGGAATAATTATAAAAGAAAATATTCCGGGGAAACAATACAGTTCAATTGGCTATCCCAATAATTCAATCGAACTGATAACATATAATATATGCATTATAAGTTCATCTTATCAAATGGCTTAACTACAGTCATTCAATCATTCAATTTTTTAATTCAAAACAATGGACAATTAAATTGTTTATCTAAATCTTGTATACAAGAAAAATACATAATCATTCTTAATAGATATAATATAATACAAGTTAATAATTTCTATTACATGAACATCCCACTGCAATAAAAACTCTCTCGTCCATTTAATTATAAACTAATATCTTTTACAATTTGTAATTATACAACAAAAGAAAAAATCACTTAATGTCTATTCAGACACGACTTATTTTTTCATAAGGAGAAAAAAAACCAAACGCTCTGATAGAACACATACTAGACCTGACCTAATTACACGTTACAAAAATTATTGCTCGTGTAGACATTTTTTTTTTTACATGCTGGTAGGCTGACTAACACATTAAACTTTAAACAATACTGTCTGTGTCAAAACCCAAAATTTCTAGGTCAGTATTCTTTTTTCTTTCTCTCCCTCTTCCTTGCGATCACTCTCTCATTCCCTATTGATTCTAACAATATTGACATCGCTATGCAAATTTTTACCTCATCACAGCCGAGGTCAAATAAAATTGCTACGCGATTAAATAGTTATCGTATTAAATGAGCATTCTTTAACATCTATCATCTCAAAATCAAATTCATTTATGTTATTTTAATAACATTAAACATAGTCTGTTCCAGAATTAAAATAGTTTATAGCAAAAATCATTAAAAATATTTCAATTTCTCATTTTACCATGACCTTTCGACGTCATTATTTTCTTTTTAAAAGAGTTCACATTGAAACATTCTATCTTTCATGCAGACATGGATTTACTTGAAACAAATTTGGTTAATTTACTTAATTAACTATCAATCAAAGCAGATTATATTATCTTCATACAATCTTAGTACTAAACAGTAAGTACTTATTTTCTTTTAATTACATTAAAGACATTTCAAATACAATATTATTGAAGTAGAAAAGAGTTAAGCATAGGCTACTATTAATTTTTTTTCAGAGCGAAATCAATGTAACAATTTATGTACAAAACAAACTGCTAGTTTGACTGGTGTGGTAAAACATTCCATTTCCAATCTTTTCAGTGGTGTACATTGCTCTTTTCCATTTTCCACAAAAGGTTTTATTCATAGGTTCTAGGTTCTCCTGTTACTTTCACAGTGTTCAGGTCTACCCAATCTTTTGATTGTCAGTACAATTCATTCAATCTATTTTAACTCATACAGAAAAAAATATAGATTAGTTTTACAATCTTGACATGAAATCCTTAATTAATAATACATTTGTTTAACATTGGTATGTCAACATTATAAATTTTCAACCATGAAATTCTCAACCATTCTGGTTTACAGTGTCAAATCAGTGGCACATATCCTAAAGTTATACAAAACAAGGATAAGTTTTATTTTACATTAGTTTCATTTCTGGTCTGCTTTTCATGTAACAGTATCCTAAAAGTGAAAAATCATATATAATACAATTCTTGGAATTCTTGTTAGTCATAGTTCTGTCTCGCAGCAACTATTTTTACCTTTCATTATCATACATTCAATGATAATAGAACAAATGAATAAATTCACATAGAAGAAATTTGCATCTTGACTCAGTGCAATATTTCAACAACAGTACATGATAAAATAAATCCATAGTACAATCATAAAACATTTCTCAATACTTTAGTGATAGAAAAATTCTCTTTTTTTTTAAAACCATTTACATCTTTTTCAATCAAATTATCCTCTCTGCCAAATGTTTCAATTATCATTTCCAGAGATTCTCAAACATATCTTATAATCAGTCCACATTTATAATGTCCTCTGATTTAGAAACCAATTCTGCGGA
This sequence comes from Anisus vortex, assembly GCA_949126835.1. Lineage (NCBI taxonomy): Eukaryota > Metazoa > Mollusca > Gastropoda > Planorbidae > Anisus > Anisus vortex. The sequence goes on along the minus strand of OX421498.1, from coordinate 9,313,897 downwards.
TAAAACTGATCTTTTTCTCTTATAGCAATTATTTTAAATGCTCAACCTAACAAGTTTGTTTAGAAATATCACACTATAATGATATTTACTCTAACAATACTTTTACTCATTCCTTTTTCATCACAAGTAAGGGATTTAGTTTTAAAATAGTAAGTTTGGTAACTAACTATCAGTGAATTTGACATTCAATTCATCCTGTACTCCAGGCATAAATTTTACAAATAAGAGTAACAATGTTAACAACATCAAGCTTATTCCAATTGTTTTCAGAAGGTATGGCTTTATCATTTTCAAATGATATAATATTTTTGCCTTTCTTTCATCACACAACAATGGCATCTGCATGTGAGCAGTGTACAATTTTTTTCTAACAAACACAGTTATGTCAGACAAAAATTTTATGTACTTATCTAGGTACTTGATCAGCCCAAGGAGATCCAATTCGGTCTGCCATTCCTCTGGAAGTAGTTTGAGTGGTCCTCGGACAGTGGGTCCAAAGATTGGTCCATAGGCTCCTCGACTTTCCGGATGGGATTCAGTTGACATCTCCTGCTCCAGGCATAAGTTCTTTAGGACTGGATTGAAGAGTTCCGGGGCGAAGTTGGTCCCTCGATCTGTCGGTATGGATTGTGGTAACCCATAGCTTTTGGTAGTTTCGGTCCAGCTCTCCGCACTCGTTTCTTCAGTGATGCTCCTCAAATCTTCATCTGTACCGGCAACTGCAGGTTTGCATTGTTGTTTCAGCATGCTGTGGTCTATCTGTTCATAGACATTATTAGTAGGAGTTTCTTCCTCGTCGACAGCTTTCTCATGCAGCTGTAGCAACTCTAGGTATACTTTCTGTTCAGCAATCAATTCATTTGGTGATGACTTCTTTGATTGTTCATTTCCTTTCGGACAATCATCAATCTTGGAGAAAATAGTAGTATCAAGTTCTACTTCTTCTTCCTCTTTCTTCTCTCGTGGGAGAATTTCTTCTTTCTTTTCCTTTTCTTGTGAGATAATTTCTTCTTTCTTTTTCTGTGGTGTCATACCATTTATAACATCACCTACAGGATAAAGTTCTTTTTCTTTTCCTGTCTCCAACATAGGACTAGGGTCGGGATTTTCCTTCACAACCAGTTCAGGTCTCACCCTCCCTTTCGCCAAATCATTTGCTAGGATAACAGATATGCCCTCAACAGGAAGTTTTGATATTACTCCAACTGTCACATCTCCTGTCACCAAGTCAGATGTGAGGTATATCCTATGTAGAGGTATTTCTTCTTTCCATTCAAAACCTCTCAATAGGACAGTCTGTCCTGTCAATGTATTATCATTCAATGGTAATACATCTTTAAGCAGCAGTGTTAATGATGCTCCTGTGTCTCGTAATATTTTTACGGACTTCAGTGGTCCTTCCTTTTGTAAGGCCACACAACCTTCACTAATGAACGGTTGAAAACTGCACAGGGTCTCTGTGTCAATTTTATTCTTCCCTTGACCATGACTTTCGGGTGTTGTTTCATCTTTCGATGACTTCAGACTCTTGTTCGAGTCAAAAATACTTTGGTCTACTTTCTCGTCTCTGTGGACTTGGACAATTAATCCAATAGTAGCCATTCTGTATTTATAATCAGGATATTTATCCTCATTATCTTCAGTTGTAGATTTCTCTACCTTCCGACTTTTGCTCTCAGGCAAATCCACCCTCAGTGTTTCTGGTTTAGAAGAATCTTTCTTCGAATTCAGTTCGTTTGTATGTTCGCTTTCTTGTACATTCTGTATTGGTTTATGGCTTGCACACATGACCACTTTGTTAGGTCTTTTGTCTTTCCTTATGTTCCAACAGTCTTCTATGCTATGTCCTGTTCTTTTACAAAAAGTATATTGGACGTTTTTGTTGATAGGTTTTTTATTAACATCATTTTGTTTCACAAAATGCTCTTTTTCACGATGTTGTTGTTGTGTGTTTTCTGCTGGCCGTTGTGACCGATTAAAATTCTTTCCATCAGCTGTTCTATGACACAATGTGTACTGTTCAGCTAAATCAGCAGCCTTATGTGGGTCAGTGATGTCACGCTCGGATAAATACATTCTTATATCCGGCCTCACTTTGTTAATAAAATCCTCTAACAGAATTTTATCTTTCATTTCTTTTAATGTGGAGATATTTCTGGATTTTATCCACTGATCCATTAACTTTTCTTCTGCTCTAAGGAAGTCTAAGTGTGTTTGGTAAGGGGACATTGTGTACTGACGGAACCTTTTCCGATAACTTTCCGGTATTTGGTTATAGGCTTTAAGTACAGAATCTTTGATGATTTCATAATCATTTAAATGCTCCTCTTTTAACAATAGAATACAATCTCTTGCCCTTCCCTGAGTAAAAGCTGTTCTGACTAATATTCCCCATTTATCTTCTGGGAATTTAAAATCTCTGCAAGAAATTTCAAAGGTCTGGAAGAAATTAGCTATTTCACTTTCTTTATCAATGTAGGTAGGGACTAGCTTTTTCCATCTGGCCATCTCTACATCATTATGAGATTCTTTTTTAGTAGCGCCTATCTTTGCTAGTTCTATTCTTTCCTGACTTTCTCTTTGACTTTGCTTATCTCTTTCCTGACTTTCTATTTCTCTTTGACTTTTCTTATCTTCCATCTCAAGACGTTTTTCTTCTATTTCCAAACGTTTTTGTTCCATCTCAAACCGTTTCATTTCTAGTTGAAATCGCAACTGTTCAGACATCTGACCTTCAACTTGATATCCCTCCGCGCTTGATTCTACTTTCAACTTGCCACTCGCAATCAACACATCTTTTATCTGCTGTGTCAACACAGTCCTCGATGGTGTAGTCTCAGTAACTTCTATCTTTAAGATCTCAGCGATATCTTTTAACTTCTTTATTGATAAAGTTTTCAGAACTTCTTCTTCTGGATTTTCAATAAATTCCATTCTTTAGTTAAGAGATTTATAAAGTGGTAAATTTTTCCAACTTACATTTTTCCAATCGGAAGAATAATTTCAGCGTTCTTAGGCTTGCTCAGTAGGTCACTGTTCCAACACACAACACAACACAACTTGAATATATGCTTCACTATACAACTATATCGGACGCAGCCCGCAAACTATTATGGCCCTCTATATGATGACTATTATTACGACTCGTTAAATCGGATTCAATGAATATAGTTGTATCTTTATTAGAAGTCTCTAGATTCTGCTAATCTGTAGCCCAAGCTAGGGGTTCCTTGACTGACAGGTCTATGCAGCAATGTAGTTATATTCGTGATAATTATCTTCAACACCTTTCTCAACAATGATAGATCAAACAACTCCAGTTGTTGAATAAACAATTTTATTTAAATTGTAGACTCAATATAAACGATCAATAAACTTCATCAACTGATGGCAACATAAGTTTCAATACAATGGCATACAATATACAAAAGAATATAGCGACTTCACTCGACAAACTTCCGAACTGAACTATCTTTAAGGAGGTCGGGACTTAACAAAGAAAACTATCATCGAAGATTCTACAGGGTCTTAATACGCATTTTAACCTCTTTCTCTATAATTACTACGATCCAGAATTATCCTCCAATTTCCACGGGATTTGAACGAATTATTTTATTTAAACTGCCCTCAGGGCATAAAGGTCAAACCTTGGTCGCCTTGGACTCTGATACGCACTTGTTAAGAGGTCAATGCCTTACTACGTCATTCATTTATGACCGAGATTCGTAACAATATACTTAATCCCCTGTCTTTAATCATATAATTATATAAATAATCATAATTATCATGCATATTAAAATAATTTATGCAACACAAATAACCTTTAACAAAACCAACAATTTCATCAATATATTAATATATTAACCAATAACTTTCACTAATATCCATGTCCATAATGTTTCAAAGTATATCCTGTCCTGTATCACTGAAATACACAAACCAACATTATAAATATCAAATCCGAACACAACAGTTCATACTGGTCCATGTAATATCATTGCAACCTTCCTCTTCTGAACGTCCAACAATACATTTATTGAATATTTCATAGGTCCTTTGTAGATTATCCATCCTGTAGAGTTTCAACACCTTGATAAAATAGTTCCAATAATGTCACAACAATAATTGCAATGCATTGTCCACAGATACATCTCAAGAATTTACCATTGAATACTTAACCACGAGCTGTCTGTCTGTAAGCAATATAGTGTTGAATTGGTCATAAACCAAAAAAAATGTATAATGTTATCAATAACGTGTTGATCTGTTGATTCCTCCATATGTTGATATCATGACCTTCATTCCGCGTTGACAATGTAAATGTACCTTAATCATGCAACGACATGACCTTGATTCTATGTTGATTATGTCAATATACCTTGATATAGCGATGACATGACCTCGATTCCATGTTCATAATGTCAATATACCTTGATATAGCGATGACAAGACCTCGATTCCATGTCAGCACCATAAATGTACTCTTCATATGATGTCTTCATGTTTGCGTTTGATATGGTGTCCATAAAAACCTTTCACGATAATGTGAGGACGTGATAGAACATCTCTCACTTACAAATGGTACGTTGTGCTTGAATCACCGTGCTTCCGTTGTAGAACCATTTCTCGTCCAGAACCTTTGGAAAAAATCGATATTTCATTAACACCGCATCTATACTTTATATTTACATAAAAAATAATTTTAACCGCGTTCCAACTGGTGATTACGTATCAAACAGCACACCTTAAACACCACATCTAGACAACAAATCAGCCAAAATATTATCAACCCCAGGTATATTTTCCACAGTAAAACTGTATGCCTGCAGTATAAGTGACCATCTTGCTATCCTACTGTTGTTTAACTTGTTCTGATTTATAAAGGACAAAGGCTTATGGTCAGTCATAAGAATAAACCTTGTACCCATCAAGTACCTTGCCAATTTAGTAATACACCAAACCACACCAAGAGCTTCCCGTTCTACTGTTGCATACCTAACCTCAGCCTCACTTAATTTCCTGCTAATATACTGAATCGGGGGTAAGACATTGTCATGATATTGTCCCAAAATTCCTCCCAAACCAACCAAACTTGCATCAGTCAAAACCACAAATTTTTTTTTAATGTCTAATAGTCTTAATATAGGTTGTCCAGAAAAAGCAACCTTTATCCTATTTAATGCCATTTCACACTCCTGAGACCAAATTATTTTAATTGGGCTTTTCTTTTTAATAAGTTCAGTCAATGGAGCTACCATCTCTGAAAAATTAGGAATAAATTTCCTATAAAAATTACATACACCTAGAAGACTCCTCACTTCTTTTTTATTTCTTGGAATGTCAATTGTAAGGATTTTAGTAATATTCTACTCCAATGGCTTAATGGTGTTATTGGATATCTTGTGTCCCAAAAAAGTAATTTCTTTCATGCCTATTTCTAATTTGTTAGGTTTAATTGTCAAATTATGTTTTTCTATAATTTCAAAGATATCATTAAGACTTTTTAAATGATTTTCCCAAGTATCATTAAAAACACATATGTCATCCAAATAAAATATCGTATCCTTCCTATGTCCTAGAATCATACCCATCATCCTGTTAAAAGTTGCAGGAGCATTCACCAACCCAAAACTCATCACCTTCCATTGATATAACCCCAATGGAGTAACAAAACTTGTAAATGGTTTAGCTCTATCAGTTAAACCTACTTGATAGTACCCTTTAGCCATATCCAATTTAGAAAAAATAGTTGCATTGGATAGCTGAGCCATAATATCTTCAGCATTGTTCATAGGATATGGGTCAAAGAGAGTAACATTATTCAGCTTCCTATAGTCCACACACAACCTTATAGTTTTATCTTTTTTCTTAACTAATACTATTGGAGATGCATATGCTGAATTGGATGGCTCTATCAACCCCATACTCACAAGCTCATCTATCTCTTTTTGCAAATTATCCCTCAAATGAATAGGGATTGTGTATGGTTTTAGCCTCACCGGCTTATCATCTGTTACAATAATGTCATGTTGTATGACATTGGTCTTACCAGGCAAATCAGAAAATATACCCTTATGCCTGTGTATTATTTTTGCCATCTCATATGCCTGTTCATGTGTCAATTTCTCTAAATTAACATCTTTATATGTTTGCTGACCCTGTGTATTCACTGTTGCTATTTCTTCAATATCCTCTTTAATTTCTTCTGATATTATACTACAGCATATATTGCTTTCTACTGATTGATCATTATACTTTTTTAAATTATTAATATGAAAAACTTTAAGTTGCTCCTTAATTCTTATCTCATAATCCACATCTGTGACCTTTCTAACCACATCATATGGCCCTAGCCATTCAGTAAATAGTTTGTTATTTTGATTTTTTAATTTTAGCAAAGCTTTATCTCCTGGTTCCAAGGTTCTTAGTTTCCTATCCTGATTTACTCTATTTATTTTCTTTTCCTTATTATTGTCTGAATTCTTTCTAGCCTCTTCCAAAGCAATTTCTAATTGTTGTTTCTTATTTGTAACTAACTCATAATTAGTCATTTCCCTGTTTTCACTAGTACCTACTAATGGTTCTTTGAGAATACTAAGTGGATTTCTTGGATTATTTCCATATATCAATTCAAATGGTGAAAAACCTGTACTATCATGAGTAGTTTCTCTATATGCAAATAAAATTGATGGAATTGCCAAATCCCAATTCTTTGGATCCTCATTACTAACTTTTGACAACATTTCCTTGAGAGTTTTATTAAATCTCTCACACATTCCATTACATTGTGGATGATAGGGTGTTGTAAACTTCTGCTTTATTCCAAATGTTTCCATAAATTCCTTAGTCAATTTTGATGTAAATTGAGTTCCTCTATCTGATATTATCTCTTCAGGAAATCCAATTCTAGTAAATATTAAATATAATGCTTGCACTATATCTGTAGATTCAATTTTCTTTAATGGTACTGCCTCTGCATACCTTGAACATATATCAATCAATGTAAGAATATATCTATGTCCTCTGTTAGACATAATAGGCATCAAACCAATGATATCTATGGCTACCTTCTGAAATGGTCTAGTTGCAGTCACTCCTTTTTGTATTGGTGCTTTGGTAAAATTACTTCCAGATCCTTTCATCTGACACACTTTGCATTGTTTAACAAATCTTTTCACCTCTTTGGACATTTTAGGCCAAAAGTAATGTTGTATTATTCTGTTTTTGGTTTTGCCAACTCCCATATGACCAGCCAATGGTATAGAATGAGCATTAGTCATTATTTCTGTTCTATATTTATATGGTACAACTATTTGTTCCACTTGTCTGCCATTTATGAGTATCTCTCTGACTAATAGTTGTGTATCATTTTTCACTTTGCATACACTATTTTTATTAATATTTCCTTTCTCTGTAGATTTGAATAGTCTATTCAATGTAGTATCCTCTCTTTGTTCCTTTTTGAATTTTTCCAAATTAAAATTTTCATTCAGTAATGATTCACTATCAACTGATGTGTCTTTTTCATTATTCACCATTGTCTGACTTTCTTCAGTATTGCTTGCTTTACATTCATTAATCACATTACATTGTGCTTGCTTATTATTAAATTCCCATGCTTCTATTTCCTCTCTAGTACATTCTTTAACTGATTCAACATTTCCAATAATTAAATCAATTGGTGCATCATTTATAACATGAGCCAGTACTCTACCTGTAATATATGGTGTCCTAATATAAATGTAGGCCAACCTCAATTTAATCACTCTTCCATCAAATGATGTACAATCTGCTACCTCACCAGTGTATTGATTTGACTGAACATATTTGCTGTTTTTTGCAATGACAGAGGCTCCCGTGTCGCGAACTGCAAAAACTGGTATTAATCCCACATATCCTGGAAAAAACTTTATTCCTTTGCTTCTTGATAACACAGCTCCACAATGATTCCTGTTCTGATTAAATCTGGAGTTGTGATCTCTCTGTTGTGTATATCCCTGAGATCTATTATTATTATTATTGTTTCCAGCAGAATTTGACCTTCGGAAGCAATTTCTTGCTATATGTCCTTTCTTTTTACATATAAAACATGTCAATGTGTTATCTCTCTTATCTTTACAATCCTTAGTAACATGGTTATTTCTTCCACAATTACCACACTTCATCTTGCTCCTTAATAATTGTCTTCCTCTTTGAAAATTATCATTGCCTTTAGCAAAGCATATTATATCCTGGTAATCCTCTCCTTTAGAAGTAGGTGCCATGGGATGAGCTAATTTATAGTTCCTAATCAGGTCAACTATTTCCTCTATAGTCTTGGGAGATCTCTCCTGAATAAATGCTTTGAGAGTCTTATCAAGTGAATATATTGCCTTATCTCTAATAATAAAATTCTTCAGTTCCTCAAATGATTTTTCTATTTTAGCACATTTTAACCATTTGTCCATAGCACTTGTCAATGAGTCAAAATAACTTTTTGGATCTTCTTCCTTTGATAAAGTCATTTCAAAAAATTTCTTTCTATAAGCCTCCTCTGTACTTCCAAAATGTCTTAACAATTGTTCCTTGACAGATGCATAATCTGATTGTTCCATACAAATTTTTGATGGAATATCTCCTGTAAAGGATTTTCCCAGTAGTCCAGACCAATAACATGAAGAAAAATTTTGTCTCTCCATTTCCATTTCAATTTTTTTTAGAAATGTATCAATAGAACCATCCTTTTCATTAAACAATTGGAAAGTAAATCTACACATGTTATTTCTAATAGCCATTTCCTGGTCAACAATAGGTCTAGTGACTCCAAAGTTTACATTTGCACTATTATTCTTAGCCTCTAATTCTAACTTTTTAAACTCTATCTCTAATCTCTTTAATTCCATCTCATCAGCTCTAGCTTTTTCAATTTGTTTTAATCTCTCTAGCTCTATCTCATCAGCTCTAGCTTTTTCTTTAGCCCTTTCTTCTCTTTCTTTATTTTTTTCTTTAGCCTCTAAATACTCTCTCCATTTTCTCTCCACCCACTCATCCAACTCTTTACCAGTATATCCCAACTCCTTACCATAATTTATGTACAGCGCATATGTCTCCATTGAGGGACACTCCATTTTCAATTAATATATATAACTACAACAAACTAATATAATTTAAAATGTAATCAATATTACAATATTCATAAAATAAATATCAATATAATAATCAATATATATATTAAAATAAAAACACCACAGATAGTAGATGAGACGCGAGATTCACAAAATATTTACTATGACAAATATATAAACAATATGATAACACTGTGCATACAAGACTATACAATCTAACATATATTATGTAATATACACTTATGAAAAGTCTTTTTCAACTAACCTGACTTACAGGGACTTTTCAATAAGTGTATACACAAAATTCCTAAAAGAAACTAATACATGCCAGTGATTTCACAAGAAAAATCTAGGCATATACTATACTACAACATAACGTATACACCAGTTTACTTATCTTAAAAAACGCGTTCCTTTTCCTTCCGTCTTCGAATCCCAGGTTCCAAACTCGAAATGATCCTCCACCACACAGGTTATTTCAGCCCAAAGTCTTCGTGTGTTCGTTAATTCATAATAATTACAATCCTTTCACTTTGTTGAAGTTTCTTTTTACTTCCAATTTCACTTGACTTCTGCTACTGTACTGAACTGACTTCTAGTTCTGTGACTATTCTGAAGTATTCTTCTTTTCTCGAACCATTCACTAGTTCTACGGAAATTCTTTTTTTAATCTCTTCACTTGACAAACTTAGCTTGTCCTATTAACCACAGCTTCACTATTGTTTCAATAATTGTTACCACTTTCGATACTTTTAAAATGTATCCGAGACGCCTTTCAACTTCCAATTTTCTAGTAGCCTTTTTAACCGACTTGCTTGGTAACATACATAAACTTCCGTTTCTATCTTCATGTACACCGTTATGTACTGGTAGCGCTTATTTCCAAGACGTGCTATGCTATACTGTTAAACCGTCAAATTTTCTTTCTCGTCGATATTTCTTCTCAATGAATTTTAGTCTTCTTTTAGTCGTAAGAAACGTTCATTTGCGGTATTCTTTAAGCTGTGCTTCACAATATATTGTAGCCTTTCTTTCAAATTGATTTTCAATAATATTCACCTTGATTCTCCTTCAACATTCTCCGTTGATTTTCAATATTCCACATTGGGCTTCAGAATTCACCTTGAGCTTCCAAATTTTAGTTGGGCGCCAAATAATGTGACCGTTATTTTGTAATTACTATGTATACAACTCTCAGGGAGATCACATTATATAATAATAAACAATGAACAAACTGCCGGCTTTTAGTAGAAATGAGAACTCAATATTTAATGTAATTTATGTACAAGATGAATTCAAATATATCACAGTTTATATAGCCTAGTCCAAAACACGTCCAGCCACTACCAAATTCTAAGGTCGTCTCCCTTTACTACCAAATCTACGCTACGTTCAATCTAACTCCTACGTCATTGTTTCTATCGTAAAACGTCACTCGTTTATTCCATACATTAACACCGGGTTAGACATTATAAAAATTGTCCCATAAAACAACTATCTATATTTTAAATCCTCACAGTTGTATTATAACAAGCGGTAAAGTGATGTAAGTTGAATTGTGTAGTATTATAACAAGAGGTGAAGTGATGTATGTTGAATTGTGTTGTATTATAACAAGAGGTGAAGTGATGTATGTTGAAGTGTGTTGTATTGTAACAAGAGGTAAAGTGATGTAAGTTGAATTGTGTAGTATTATAACAAGAGGTGAAGTGATGTATGTTAAATTGTGTTGTATTATAACAAGAGGTGAAGTGATGTATGTTGAATTGTGTTGTATTATAACAAGAGGTGAAGTGATGTATGTTGAATTGTGTTGTATTATAACATGAGGTGAAGTGTTGTATGTTGAATTGTGTAGTATTATAACATGAGGTGAAGCGATGTATGTTGAATTGTGATATATTATAACAAGAGGTGAAGTGATGTATGTTGAATTGTGTTGTATTATAACGTGAGGTGAAGTGATGTATGTTGAATTGTGTAGTATTATAACAAGAGGTGAAGTGATGTATGTTGAATTGTGTTGTATTATAACATGAGGTGAAGTGATGTATGTTGAATTGTGTTGTATTATAACAAAAGGTGAAGTGATGTATGTTGAATTGTGTTGTATTATAACATGAGGTGAAGTGTTGTATGTTGAATTGTGTAGTATTATAACATGAGGTGAAGTGATGTATGTTGAATTGTGATATATTATAACAAGAGGTGAAGTGATGTATGTTGAATTGTGTTGTATTATAACATGAGGTGAAGTGTTGTATGTTGAATTGTGTAGTATTATAACATGAGGTGAAGTGATGTATGTTGAATTGTGATATATTATAACAAGAGGTGAAGTGATGTATGTTGAATTGTGTTGTATTATAACATGAGGTGAAGTGATGTATGTTGAATTGTGTAGTATTATAACATGAGGTGAAGTGATGTATGTTGAATTGTGATATATTATAACAAGAGGTGAAGTGATGTATGTTGAATTGTGTTGTAATATAACATGAGGTGAAGTGTTGTATGTTGAATTGTGTAGTATTATAACATGAGGTGAAGTGATGTATGTTGAATTGTGATATATTATAACAAGAGGTGAAGTGATGTATGTTGAATTGTGTTGTATTATAACATGAGGTGAAGTGATGTATGTTGAATTGTGTAGTATTATAACATGAGGTGAAGTGATGTATGTTGAATTGTGATATATTATAACAAGAGGTGAAGTGATGTATGTTAAATTGTGTTGTATTATAACATGAGGTGAAGTGATGTAGGTTGAATTGTGTAGTATTATAACAAGAGGTGAAGTTATGTATGTTGAATTGTGTTGTATTATAACATGAGGTGAAGTGATGTATGTTGAATTGTGTAGTATTATAACATGAGGTGAAGTGATGTATGTTGAATTGTGATATATTATAACAAGAGGTGAAGTGATGTAAGTTGACTTGTGTTGTATTATAACATGAGGTAAAGTGATGTAAGTTGAACTGTGTTTTATTATAACATGAGGTGAAGTGATGTATGTTGAATTGTGTAGTATTATAACATGAGGTGAAGTGATGTATGTTGAATTGTGATATATTATAACAAGAGGTGAAAATATGTAAGTTGAATTGTGTTGTATTATAACATGAGGTAAAGTGATGTAAGTTGAATTGTGTTGTATTATAACAAGAGGTGAAGTGATGTATGTTGAATTGTGCTGTATTATAACATGATGTGAAGTGATGTATGTTAAATTGTGTAGTATTATAACATGAGGTGAAGTGATGTATGTTGAATTGTGATATATTATAACAAGAGGTGAAGTGATGTAAGTTGAATTGTGTTGTATTATAACAAGAGGTGAAGTGATGTATGTTGAATTGTGTAGTATTATAACATGAGGTGAAGTGATGTATGTTGAATTGTGTAGTATTATAACATGAGGTGAAGTGATGTATGTTGAATTGTGATATATTATAACAAGAGCTGAAGTGATGTAAGTTGAATTGTGTTGTATTATAACATGAGGTAAAGTGATGTAAGTTGAATTGTGTAGTATTATAACATAAGGTGAAGTGATGTATGTTGAATTGCGATGTGTTATAACAAGAGGTGAAGTGATGTATGTTGAATTGTGTTGTATTATAACATGAGGTGAAATGATGTATGTTGAATCGTGTTGTAGTATAACATGAGTTAAAGTGATGTATGTTGAATTGTGATATATTATAACAAGAGGTAAAGTGATGTCTGTTGATTTGATTTGTATTATAACAAGAGTTGAAGTGATGTATGTTGAATAGATTTTAAAAAAGAACAAAAAAGAAACGTTAAAAGAGATTGAGTAGAAAAAATAAGAGAATGATTAAGAGAAATAGAGTAGAGATGATAAAATAGAAACAAAACATGTCACTGGTATTATTTTCATGCCTGATGTGACATATTTAATTTGACATACTTTTATTATTATTCTTTAACGCATGCGTGCCGACTTCCTTTCTCTCTTTCACAAACATCTAGAAAGGCGAGTTTCTAGCAAGCGAATTTAATATGTAGTTATAAAACAACGCAATTCAACATAAGTCAATTCACATCATGTTCTCAACATATCTACTAAATTGAGATCAAAGTCTATTTCTATATATGTATTTAACACAATCTAATCAACACCGGTTCTTACTTTGACCGTGTTCCCTTCTGTCTCTTACACACACTTTGGCCATCCGTGCTGACCTTTTGAACTATTACATGTCGATGGACAATGTTTATCTGTGTTGCCAGCTTCCTCTATATCTTGGTAGTGACACAACAGAAAATTTAAATAGAGAAAAGAGAGAAACAGAAAAAAAGATTGAGATTAGTCAGTTTTGTTACGATCTAGCGGCAGTAAATTGACAGGTATAAAATAACAATATCATTTTAATAATAGAAAATCACTTTTATTTTTATCTTTGTATTTTTCAAAAAAGATTAAGCACACCAATATCATTAACATTATATATTGTATATTGTATATTGTATATGCTTATTTAAAGATTTTAATAAATTTTTAAGCTACGTTTGCAGATAGTAATATAAAAAATGTATTTTATTAAATAAAAATTCATGTTTTTTATATATATATATATATATATATATATATATATATATATATATATATATATATTGCGCGTGTATGTGTGTGCCTTGCATTGCGATTAGTTACACTAGAAAATCATCACTTTGATGACATAAGTCGCATCAAAAACTACTTGAAGTCAGATTTTTAAAGTGACAGTTCCAGTAACATGGAAACGATAACGATTTTCCTTCATCTTTCTAAATTGACAAAGTTATTACACAATCGATGATATCAAACTTTAAATTGTGTTAGTTTTTTAATAATATATATTATATACTATTAAATATACAAAGTGTAAATGGACGTTGTCTTAAGTTTACAAAGCAAAAAATGTACAAAGTAAAAAGAACGAGAACAAAACACATAAAAAAAAAAACAATAACTTGTTGACAAAAAAAAAAGTATTTAAAAATTGACAATTGATAATTTAAAAAAAACGTAAATTTACATATAAAAATGTTATGGTATCACTGACTTCAATGTATTTAAATAAATGCGTTTATAAAAAAAACGAGTATTTGTTTTCTGGATAACAATACTTTCAACAGATAATAGATTTTACAAATAAAATTGGCCTTTCTTATATGCCTGACAATACGTTATGGGTGAGCAACATTTATTAAAAGATTTAAAAGTATGAATCGCTAATGTATGATAGGCTGGATTTGGTGTTATTAATTATGTTGTTCAAACATTAAAAACTATAAATGACAATACACATAAAGTATTAAGGGAGATAAATCATCAAATTATTTGTTGTTGTCGTCCATTTAAGAGAAGACCTTAGACATCAGAAGCGTCAATACCAGGACAATCTCTTGACCATCTGAAATGTAATAATGAATTCATATGACACTTTGATAGTATCGTTTCAGAAAATAATATTATTTTATTGTTAAAATTAAATTAAATAAAGAAAGGACTTAGGTCATTGTGCTACTTTTTTTGCATAGCTAGGAATATGTTTCCGAGCATTGCATTGAAATGGACACCCTTATGAAAAAGAAAAGGGGGGGGGAATACAATAACATTAGGAACTTGAAAAAAAAACATATGTGAGGTATCGAAGGCTATAAATAAAACGTGGTTTGGGATTAGATAGCTGGCACAGAATAGGGAGGAAGTGCGGAGCTTTTTTACTGCCAGGAGCGATAAAGAATAATAATTATAACTTTTTTTTAAAGTCGTCAAGCAAAAATTGTCAAAGGTATTAAAGAGTAAGGAAAAATGTAATAACAACATATATATTGAACGTGCGGTTATATTTATGAATGTCAATTTAATTATTTCACCACATACTTTCAGACCGTTTGTATGATTGTAAAAAAAAATAATCATTTTATTTGATCCTCGCATTTTTTTTTATTAATATGAAGTATTCTAAACAAATAATAATTTAAAATTGATAAAAAGTGCGTCTCATAAGTTAATAATAACAACTGTAAATACAGTGATTACTCGCTACTTCGAAGTTCGACATTCGTTTATTCACGACCTCGCGGATTTGTTTTTCATTCGGCCTATAATATATGAAAAAATATATTGCGGATTTTCTGGAAATTTTGAGAAAGTCGCGATACACGAAGACCCCAAATATTTCGTTCATTCTATTAAAAAATTAATAAACAATATTATTTTCTAGTATACGAACAGCAAAACAAACGTGAAATAGCATATTGGGAAGGTTTTAAATGTCCGAATACATGTTAAAAAAATACTGTAATTAATATGGTGGTCCCTACTTCGAGGTTCTAGGCTTTTGCGGCCTGTCTCAGAACCTATCTACCGCAATAAGCCTAAACGAGGGATCAATTTACACATATTTTTAAATTAGTTTCCATTCGTAATGCGTTAAGCCAATTAAAAAAAAAATCAACTGTGGTATGAGTCTAGTGTTGCATTGTTATTTGTTTTCAAATTACGTTAAATAGGTTTTCCTGGTTTGTTCAAGGCAACCCGTGCAATGCCCGGTACCACTCGGGAATACATAATATGAATTTGCTCTCGTATAAGGGATAAGGAAAGTGTGTCCTTATGTTTATGTGAGCATTGTAACATACTGCTCTTGTGTTTTGTTTCTATTTTAGAATTTAAAGCATTATTTATTATTACTACTTTACTATTTGCCCTTCAGTCGTCTAGTGTTTCTAGGTTTTGTGATTTAACTATTGGTGTTACTTTTGTCTGTTGTGAATATTCGCTATCTGATTTTGTTTTATTTTTTATTATTTTTTTTTAGTTTCTGGGTTTTATACAGAAGATGCATACTCTAGTGAGGTAGCGGTTTAGTGTTATGTGTTAATGTAAATATCTTTAAAAATCACACCATATTTTTACGTCATGAAACAATAACACATGGAGTAACATGTATTCCCTTTACGTAAGATTGAACGCATATTAATATTATGTGATGGAGTGGGGGTGGGGGAGGGGTACGTAAGATTGAACGCATATTAATATTATGTGATGGAGTGGGGGGTGGGGGAGGGGTACAGCCAGTTAATAATTATTCACAAGAATTCTACTTACAACTGACACCATTGGCTTCAGAAGTTAAAATGACCATACTTTTTTGGACTGTACAGGTGTAGTCCGCACCGTAAGTGGAGGTTAAGTTATCGAGCTGAATCTTATGCTCCGCTTCGCCGGTGATGACCGTAATGTCTTACATTCAAGAGTTACTCGCTCCGACATCTTCGTTGCCACATGTTAAGATAAGATGACAGCCCAGCACAGGGAATGAAGGTTCGGTACTCATTACTGGTTTAATCAGGTAATAACCGTCTGTGGGAAGAAATGTTCTATGTATATTTACTCATGTAAAATATTTCTAACAGTTGAATGTAAATGTATGTAGACATATGTATATAAATGTGTGCGTGCGTGTGTTTACATACAGTTTTGTACATTGGGTATTATTTACCAACACGATTTCTGCCACTGACCTCTAGTAATGGTTAACATCGAAGATTTCTTTGTCGTTTCTGTGTAGCTCGCTTTACATGTAATTTGGTAAGTTCCATCTGTTTTAGGCAGAGCACGAGGGATAAAGTTTTGGCACTGATTACAGGTTTAGTCAGATAACTACCGTCTGTGGGATAAATAGACACAGATGTAAAGGTAGAGTCTATCTTACTATATATGCCATGCCTTTAAGCTTGGTTCAAGATTCCATTAAAGACAACGAGATTTATCTTACAAAGTTAGATTCTTTATTATGTTTGACAGGACAGGCATAATAAGTAACATAATGTATCTTTAACAATAAAGTCTATAACCAAACCTCAACGTATTCAATACGCTGCAGACCAGCAGGACAACGGGTGTGAGCGGCTTTCCGTCTCTGATGGGATTGAAATACCTTGCATGGCATGGCGCCGTGTCCAGGTCAGAATATAGCCCCCACTCAATAGCTTTGAATTACAAAATGCCTTGCTCAACGTATTTAACGTGACTTTCTTTAGTACTTTCGACCAAAAAATGATGGCTGTTTACCGAGTTTTATATACATTACAATCACGTGTCTTTAATTTAACCTTTGGGCAATGAAATTGACACACACATTGTACTTTATGAATATGCTTTAATGAAATAGATGATATTAATAGTCAAATATTAATATGTCAGTTTAGCTTTTATTTTCTTTAAAAAGAAGTAATAATGTATGTAATTAAAATAGCATTTTACTTGTTTGATACAACACTTGTAGTTTTACCGCTTGATATTGTGTCAGTAGCTCCAGATATTGTTATACCACTTAAACTCCATTAATAAACTGTGGCACCACTATAACTGCATGCCAATACTCCACTCTTCCCTGCCAGTATGTCAGTAGTTTATCCAATGCCTTGCTTCAGACTTGGAGGGCCTACCTGACTATAACAAAAACATACAAATGTGTTTTGAATGTCTAGATCTAAGTAAAAAAATATGTTTTTTCAAAGGTGTCATAATTTTTTTGGGTAAATTTGTCTTAAAACCAAACGTATTGTTTAAAAGTAAGCAAAACTCGTAAGCGATTGACGATTACTATTAGTTTAACAACTTAGTTTTTTCCTTAAGCATTGGGCGATATCAATATATATGTTTAATTATTTTGTTTAAATTTATTATTGGTATTTTAAAGTATAATAAAATAGTTTTTGAAGAGCTCCGTAAAAAATATCAAAAAAATCTAAGTAAAAAAATCATCAAATGTTTCTATGTTTTAAGATCGTGTATTCAAAACATAATCGAAAAAAAATGTAATTGGTATCGTCACGAGGAAATAATGATATCATCCTTACAATTTAGTTAACTTATTCTACATTCTGGTGTTTTGTGTTGTTTAAATTTGAATCTTTAAAAAAAAATTGGTTGAAACATATTTGTGGAAAACACACTGAGACGTCTAGGCCTCGACTTGTTCTGTTGTCCCGGTCCACCGACCCACCAACCCACCAACCCACCAACCCACCAACGCACCAACCCACCAACCCACCAACCCACCAATGAACGAATTGTTACTCGGTTATTTAATTGACACTACTGTTATGATGCTTCACCGTAATGTAGGAGAGATACGTCAGTCTTCCTCCAAGTAAAGCGCTGCTAACATGGCCTAGTAGTTTACAGTGTGGGTTTAGTGTTGTGTTCTGCTTAAAGATGTTAAACGAACACCGGAATTTTGGATTCCAGATTTGAAACCGAAAATCGTTTCTGATTTTCAAAACACCGCATCTGTGCTTTATTATTAATTAACTGCACTATTAAATACACATTCTTTGGATTCTCTTTCAACACATTATTTTACAAGTTACCATACTAATATGCCTCTTCATATGCTTCTTAATATTATGGTCAACAATAATCGGTTATTTGATTATCACTATTGAAAAATTGAAAGCTCTTATCGGTCTTAATCAATTAGCCCATATTTTGTTAGTTCTAAAGAATTGTATGGTAAAGAGTACAAAATTATATTGTATTCACACAAATCAGCCCCTTGAATGCCCTGCAAACACTAATTAAGTTTGAAGTACTTTTCAAATATGCCTACAAAACTACGCACATTTTGCTGTTCCGGCATGTGACTCGTGACATTGCGCGGGGGGTGAGGGGGGAGGGGAAACAGAAATTCGGTTTTATACCGGTTTTTTAGAACCGATAACCGGTTTTAGCATCCCTAGTTCTTACAGGGAACGGAGCGCCCATATGTAACCTAGCCTCTCACTGGTAAGGGATTAGCCGTTTTGTCATTGAAGTCGCCGATCGTGATCTCTACTGATCAGGCCCATCGAGAGGGGGGTGCAGCCGGTATGCCGTACCGGGGCCCTCAAGAATTTTGGGGGCCCATGAATATTTAAAATTAAATTCAGTAGACTGTTAGCTTTCCAGCCAGTAGTCATGTTGTAATGACACGTAGATGTATGTTGCCTTTCTTTCCTTCAAGGAATGTACAAAATACATTCTCATATTAATACAGAGGAGTCGGAGTCGGGGAGTCGGAGTCGGAAGTAAAAAAAATGAGGAGTCGGAGTCGGAACATTTATCTACCGACTCCGCAGCCCTGCTTATAAAAGTTAACCTTAAGAATTTTTAAGTGTTTTTTTTTTTTGTTTTGATGACCTGGTTCATTTAGAGCGTGTGTAAAAATATTTTTAAAATGTATTTTCACGCTTCACTGAGTTTACTGTTGTACAATGACAAGGGAGAATACTTGTAACTTGTAAAAATATGCCCCTTTTATTAAACCTTTGTGGTTAGGTTGACCAACATTTTTCCTCTCTTTTGAATACATTTTTATATTTTTTTTAAAGTTCATTTCTACTATTCTATGCTTTTGAACGTTATATTTACACTGCTGTGTTTATTTGATAGGGTCACTACTTAGCTTTGTAATAGTGAAATTTAATGTGTAACCAATATATTTTCTTTAATAAGTTATTATAAATGTAACCCATGTCAATGTCACATACTTTTGATATTTACACTTTATAGGTTGATCATTATTAAACTATTACAATAGTATCCATTGTTACGTACCTTAAGATTATTGTGAAAAAATAAACATTTAGTTAAAAAAAAAAAGAAAATTATCCCACGGATACAAACGTTTTACGCAGGTCACATTATGCCCTACTTTTCCACCTTATTTCTATAACTGACCTATATTTTAATTGGTTAGGGCCAGCGATAGGTCTTGTGTGTGTGTGTAACATGTGTACGCTCGCTTACTTTTGAAGTCGTCGTTCAGATTGGACGTCTTTATGTTTTTTTATACATGTTTGTTTGGATATTAAATAATTTTTTGTTTGTTAATTACTTGTTTTGACTTTGTCTATGATAAAAAGATACAGCTAAATACAGCTAGAAGAATTAAGTTATTAGATTCCCGTTTTGAAAATACGTTTATATATATATATATATATTATTAGTTTGTGTACAGTGCTAAAAATATGAATTAAGCAAAATTGGCTTTTTTGCTGATTGTGGCATCCTTTAAAAAGAAAATGTTATATAAGAATGCATGTGTACTCCATATAATGATAAATTAAAAGACGGTGAATTAAGGTTAAGCAAAGAATCAAAAAGCTACTACAACATAAAAAAAAACAACAACAACTAATAGTTATGCTTCCTGCACATTATATCACTCATACCATTTTATTTTTCGATTCATATGTAATTTTTTATTTATTTTGTTACTTTCAATTATAAAATAGAAAGTATTTAATTTATAAATAGTTCTTGGTTTATTTATAAGTATAGACATATCTCGTTATATGTGCTTTTTAATTTCTTCTATCTGGCATTCTATAGTTACTTGGAAAAATTCAAAGGTAAACAATAAAGAATATTTATTCTTTAAATGTCACAAATAAAATTGACACTGAAATGAAAAAAAAAAGCAACACTTATGGCATGAGTTTTTTTTCGGCTGAATACATTGGCGTTATTGATTTTAGATTATGAGTAAATCTTCTTAATCAACATTTTTCATACACTAATCTAAGATTAGGATACATTTATTTCGGAGTCTGTAGGTCTACAGGAGAGCAGTTCCATTACTGCAAAACGTTTCATACTAATTGTTTCTGTTTTCGATTCAATGAGGTTAAATGCAATATCATGGGTTTTGACTTAAGCTCGGGGGCCATAGGGAAGACAGTGAGTGAAACATTTTGTGAACCACTTAGTGTACGGACCATTATTTCAAGAGGAAAAAAGGAACGGGTGGGGATGATCAGTTAATGTATTTAATATTTCAATAGTCTTATGCAATGTTTAATGTCAAAGCTCTTTGCTTGGGGTCAATAGATATGTTCATGACAGATTCAGACTTGTAGACAATACTGATCATAATATAAAACATAACAAAATATGTTAATATAATAGACCGGGCGCGGAGGGGGAGGTTAGTGAAACAGTTACTGATATGTTATTTTTGGGCCAGTTTTCTCAAGACAACTAATTACCTGGCAGTCTGGCCGATGAGCCGTCGCCAGCGGCGACAAGTCACGTGCGAAGAGGCGGCGTTAATAAATAGAGCGTCACAGACTGCAGTTGCACAGATACCTTGTTCGGTCGTTGTCATCAGCTGACAGGATTTTAATATCACAGTGTCTCTTAGGAGTCAGTAGGTCTACAAAAAAATCTGGAAGGATGCCTTCAAAAATGTTGGTTACATTTTGTTTACTTTTTATAGGTAAGCATTTTTTGTTTAGCTCATACTACGAAAATTCTCAATTTCATTAAATTGTTTATTTTACTTATAGTTGGCTAATACGCGTACAGTCTAGTCAATAAAAATGTCTTACAAAATGGAATTGAAATCCAAATTTCTAATTGTTTTATGGCCTATTTTTATTTGCCATTTACAGTATAGTCGCTCATATTATATGATAATAAGAAAAAAGCTTAACAAAAAAATCTGTTGAAGTGTTTAATAAGTTTGCGTGGTTATAGTCAAATGAAAACGTTATGTTTTATTTATATAAATTTTCAATACAAGTTTCAGTAATCAAATTCACCCCTCTCAGATTTAAAAGTTGCAAAAAAAAAATATTAGGAAATGACCCAACGATGTGCATCACTTCGTATCCTACAGGACTAAGAGCTCAAAACAAGCTCTTCTGGTTTCGTGGCCAAACTCGATCTTGAGCCCCTACAACACTGCCGAGCGGTAGACTAAAAAAAAAAAAAAATCGTGTAAAAGATCATAAATGGCCACGTGGACATTTCCACACAGTCATGTTTCACACAACAAGTGTCCCGCTCTACCAGTGGTCAACAGTTCTAACTGCGTGTTGCACACTCACGCACTGACGTTTTTAAAATTAATATTCTTTTTTGGTCCGGTATATAAATATGTGTTGCTAATCACATAAGCTAAGTAAGTGTATTGCTCTGGCTTACACCTTGTAAAATCATGAAAGTTACAACAGTTCTAATTCACTAAGGAACAGCAATATGGTTTCAGATAGTGTTTATTGAACTAGAAGGACCACAAAGTGGCCTCTAGCAAGTAATATCACATTTTACTAATGGAAAGGAAAAAAAAATTATTTCTGGTAGTGTAAAATCTAAAATGTCTTCCTTAAATAATCCTTTAGAAAAGAAAGAACAGTTTCATTACACTTACGTTACACTCACTTTATCATTCTCCCCCTCTCTCTCTATCTCTGTATATATATATATATATATATATATATATATATAATTATTACATACGACTCGTGCCTACATATGTTAGTCGATGGAAATGAGTTTGCGATTTATTTTAAACTTGACTTGATGTCGATTTAGTTTAGATTATATAGATATGTCCAGGTGATATATACATGCAGTACACAAATAAGGTCATGTTCTATCCCATATATTTGCAAGAATCCTTCCATGCAGTTGGCACATTAAGTTGTAAACTAGATCATGTATAAATAATATGTTTCTTCACTCAATCCCTTATATGTGTTTGAGTGGATGAGCGTAGGACGCAATATTCCTCTTCATAGAAGGAGCGTCTGTAATATATAACATAAGTAAACATGTTGAAAATGGACATTTACAGTTGAACATGATAAAACAACAGTCTATCTTTTCAAGTCGTAAAACAAAATAGAACTTTATTTACTTGAAATAGTTTAGATCCAGTGCATAAAAAAAAAATGTACAAGTAATAGCGTCATGCAGACATAGCCTTTACAAGCTTATGTAGCGCCCCAGGGCAAAAGTTTTAGCCCCGCCCCTTTCCCCTTTTATACTGTAACTGCTTGTTTAGTGCTTTATTTGCTATATTTAGACTACATTTGCCGCCGCCCTGGAAGTGTCGTCCACGGCATATGCCCCCACCCCCTCTGCCCCACCCTATGTGAACGTGATACATGAAGATCTAATATAAAATGCATAATTTATACATTCAGGATGCTACTTTTAAAACATGACAAGTTTAAAGTATCATACTTGTCTAGATGTCTAGGCGTGTCTAACTTAACCTTGGGTGATTTATGACTGGGAAGAACATTCCTCGAGGTTTTATTTATTTATTTAAATTTTATTAACGGTCCTTCCTTAACACATAATGAAAGGGTCGTTCCTGTGGTGCTGTGACAGGGGATCTCGTGGCCAACAGGGTGCAAGATGTCGCAAGCTCAATCATAGCGTGGACAGGCTTCGTGTAATGCTACTGCCACAAAGGTCACTACGCCCGCACAACACCATTGGCTTGTTAGTCTAAGGGCGTGATAACCGAGTTACTGTTCAGCACTATTGAATTCGCTTCCCAATATTTATATTTGACGGACAGCAGCTTTTTTATCTATATCTTCAAGCATACACACTTGCAGGAAAACACTTCACAAAACAATCTGTTTATTTAGGCTTATAATTTTGTTTATTAGCACGAACAAGTTTCTTTTAATGATATGGCTAAATTTTCATCACACAAATTATCTTGTCCTAAATTCTGACTACTCACAGAGACATGTGGCGGAACACTAATAATGGTCTCATAACGATTGTTACTCTGTGTCGAACATCATATAACATCCACTAATAGTGGGGAGTCTTAACATCTTACAATGGAGGGTAAATCATGTAAGTCTAGTTACTTGATGTCCAAGTCCTAAAAAGTAGAAAAACTGTCCCACATAAACAGCCAATTAAATAATCCAGTGTCTAGGTGGCGCTTGAGCGTCTTGGCAACTCGGTAGTAATATCAAGATGTGCACAGTCGTCGGTCTCGTGTCGACCAGTAGAAGACTGAGGTAGACTCTTGTCGAAAATTTAGACTTGGTAGACATAGGTCGACTAAACTAAAAAGATAATCTGTAGACTTAAATATGCTGTCAGAAGAGGCGGGACTAAGAAAAAAGAGCTTGCCCATTTAACCAATGAAAATCGAAATACAGTGCTGACGTAAGCAGTAAGATGGTTTGGACAATTTTGCGTGAGAAAACGTGTCTTGGGAGGAAATGGGTGGGTAGGATTGTCGTTCGGGGTGGGGCCTCTGGTCACTACGGTCAGTCGGGGGAACAAAGGGCAGTACAGCATGGAAAAACATTGCCTAATTTTCCATTGTTCAAACATATCCTAAGGAAGCTCGGTGAGGGAAATGTTAACACTAGCCCACAATAGTGATAATGAGATGACCGCGGCCATCCCAAGTGGCTAATCGAGAAGGTAGACCACAAAGGCTTATAGGTTAACACGGCGAGGCAATGGGCATTTCGCCTCCCCCCTCCATTCAAAAGGGGGTGGGGGAGAACCCGGCCATGTATGACGATCGAAGGGAAGTTAACAAAGTGCCTATACTACTAAGGTTGCACAAAAATTAATTATCGAATTGTGTACTAATTAATTTCTTGCTTCATTAGAAAAAAACTTCATGACAGTTCCGTAACAATATATTATACATATATATATATATATATATATATATATATTTATAGAGCCAGCCTTAACGATTGCGAGGTCCTTTGCGAAACATATTGCACGGGGCCCAGTCTGAACCGAGATAAGAATCATAAGTAAAAATTAAGATTTTTTAATAGAAAATAAATTCGTCTTTGCATTTTATTAATTCTTTACTTATTTCAAAATCACAATCAAATTAACTTTACTTAACGAGCTTTGCGTGTAGCGAACTAAAACATGATATCATCAAAAATATGTTTTCTACATATATCACGCTCAAAAAATATATTCATTGCAGATTGACAGCTGCTGCAGACACCTGCTAAGCTATTATTTGCAGTGCAGTTTTTCAGCCGGATTTTTAATTTTTTTTATTCAATTGTGTTTTAAAAGGGAAGCAGCGCTTCGGAAATTCGCTCCACACATAAACTACATTAAGGGTGGTACAAATACAGATTAACTATTCTAACATTTATTATATTATTATATTATTTTATTCTCAGTTTTAGAGTCAGTGTTTGGAGCCACTTGTACCAATTCTGCTACATGTGTAGTCTCGACTCACACTACTGGAGCTTGTGATACAACATCAAAAGTTTGTACTTGTGATAGTTCTTCTGCACCTATACGTACTGGATGTGGAAGTAAGACGTCTCTTTCATTATGCACCTACTTTACATATTACTTAGATTTCTGTACAAAACATTATATATATATATACTAGTGGTTATGCCCATCAAAATGACGGAGAAAAGAATTACTACACAGGTTTTTGTTATTAGGAGAGAAATAAAAGAAACTATTACAATAAAGACAATGAACATTTCTTTTCGGTATCTAGTTTTTGTTATTTTTAATTGTTTCTGGTCGACCTGACCCTGGCATATTCATAAGAATTGTGTCCTCAAGGACTGGCGTAGTGTGTAAACCGCCGATACATTCCAATTAATAATACACTGGCGGGCGAACGCATGGGGCACAGCCCCCACAGCGGGTCCGAGGTCCATTACACTGCCGAGAGGCCACTGGTCTCGGTGGGGAGGAAGCAAGCGACGCTGCAATCCCGTCTCGAGAACCACCCGGTGCCTGGATGCGTGTACCTATAGTAGGCCTATAGGATTTGTGCTACCGGCTGACAGTGCAAATATACTGGCAAGACAATACGATAATGATCCTTAGGCGAACCGCAGTGAACGATCGCTGGGCTGCGGAAACCTTTCCCGTTACACGGCATGCCACGCCTTCAGCGTGTCGTTGGGTGGCTGGAGCCCGGAAAGACATATAATATTGCTCAATTTTAAGCCTTACGCCCTAGACACAAGAGTCGAAAGACTTGTCCGGGTTTTTTAAAGATACTTTTAAATTCGATATTAAAATGTAGGGAACAGTTGTGCTTACTTAACTTGTTATTAATAATATTAAACAATATTAATATTAAATAATAATATACTATCTAAAAGAAAAAAAACAACATAAATACAAAACAATAAAAAAGGTAAATAATAAAAACAAATATTAGAAAAATAGTTTTTCAATGCAATAAAAACTACCGAGAAAGATTTTTTCGGTATTTAGTTTTTGTTCTTGCTTATTGTATAAATAAAACAGTATTGAGAAAGTTTCTTTCGGTATTTAGTTTTTATTTTATATTGTTGCTGTCAAGCTTATTGTACCCGGTATTTGAAAGTTATCATTTATATGCCTAAAGTGTTTCTTATAGAATTCGTAAAATGTCTTTTATAGAGTGTATACAGTCGCCTATTAAAGGATATTCTCAATAGCGACGTAAATCTATTAAATAATTAAAACATTTGGTTACTTTAATTAAAAGGATAATGCAAACATCAATAATGAAAAAAAAAATATATTGTGATAGACATTACGTCATACGCTAGTATTTTTTTTTAAAGTAAACCATTGAAACTCTCCAAGCCAAATTGCGGTGCGTAACATTTAAAAAAGGTCTCGCCACATAGAAAAAAAACAGCAGAATTGGTAAAACCCCAAAAGACCCTCGCGTTCAACATAGTGAATCTCGCGTTCAACATATTAAATGAACGGAAATGGTCATTTTATGTACGGTTATAATTATTTGCATTGTTTAATATGACATTTTGGATTTTTTTATCAATACATTCAGGGATATAAGTCAAAAGATACAATTATCTTTTGGAGGACGTTTCCAATTTATACATTTAACTTTTGTCCCGTTTAGTCTCACGATTTAGGTGCCTATATCGAAAAAAACATGTATGTATGTAAATAAATATATTAATATATATATTGTAACACGTTGGATCTAGGGGTATGATGATTTTAGTTCGTTCTTATGGATTCTAGCTGTAGGTAGCGGTAACCTTATATTATTATCAATTTAACAAAACTCTGTAATTGTAAAACAAACAAGTACAAAACACGGAAGACACACCGCACAGCACGACTAAAAAATGTAAGCTTTAACTAACACAGGTGACACACACACCCTAGACCAATCACTGACCCAAGCAATGAGAGTAAAGGTCAGCTAAAAGGGGAAGCGGAGAAAATAGGTCAAAGTACGTAACAATATATAAAAACAAACTCACGGTAAATATATATATATGTATATATGTTACGGCCAAAGCCCGAAGTCGGCCAGATCGCGAAGTGGCCAATATCACCTCGCATTTGACCGGCCAAAGACCGATCTGTTCTTGATTTCGGACCTTGGCCGGCCAGATCGCGAAATGGCCAGGGGCGATCGGCTAAAGCCCGATTAAGAAGGTCTTGAGGAGATTTCGAGTGTTTATATACCGCAATTATCACATTAGGCCTATATTGATTATTAATTATACTAAATTACATAATCAGTCAAAATAGTTTATTATATAGTAAATTATCAATCTTTAACTTTAATTAAAATAAATTAAAAGATCAGTCAAATTTGTTTATTATAGATTAGTAAATTATCAATTTTTAATTAAAATAAATTAAAAAATCAATCAAATTAGTTTATTATAGTAAATTATCAATCTTTAATTAAAATAAATTTAAAAATCAGTCTAATTAGTTTATTATAGTAAATTTTCAATCTGTATCATCAGTTGTCTTACAATACTAAAATCCAAAAGGAAATACGTGCGTACAGTCGTGTTTGGGGCGTTTTTAAAACAAGGAAGATCTACCCACATAATATAGCATGGACCAATGAGAAAAGAGTGGGTGGACTTTAAAGTCACATGTCTGTCTCCGATCCCTTTGTCCAAACATTCCGGTCGCTTGTGGCTTCGAGGGTCTGTCAATGGGGTGGGGCTGGGAGGGAGTTTTCGCGGTCGTCGATGTGGGTTACGAGATCAATGGTGGCCCTGTCCTGTACAGTATTGACAATCCCTCTCTATCTATTACCATATAATTAAAGCTCTTTGTCATTGCGACTGGCGGTCCCACCCATGTTTATACAACACGTGAAACTATACTTAGACCGCGCGGACAATGGCTAGATAAAAATACGGTCGCTCCTGCCTGACCTGACCACCTTTGTGGATTATCAAAAGTCAATCTTCTAATCACAGACACCAACAGTCAATTTATGACGCAAATGGTGTTTTCATCCAGGTAGATAGTTTACTAAATCGTGTGATAATTAATTTCCTTGATAATTAGTGACCACTTCGGCAGGACTTTCTCTGAAAAGCAGAAGATGAACAGAAAATTATCGTCACAACGTATGTATCACTGTCCTTGCTACCTTATGCAAGCCGCCATCACACCTGTGCCGCCTACCGAACGTTCTTGTATCAGCACATCGGACATTGGCCAGGGATTACCAGCCACATCGCGAAGCGCGTCGGCCAAAGCGCGATCTGGCCGCACTTCGGGCTTTGGCCGTAACATATATACATATATTTTCTAAAATACAAATAATAACCAATTATGTTTACTTTCATATCATAACGAGGTTAGTGAGTGTCACATTTGATTAAAAACGTTTTACACAGTTCGAAATAAAAAATTGGTATATTTAATTTTTACTTAATTAGGTAAGTTGACCAAGCCTACAATAGCACAACCGTCCGGTTACAGTACTCTCGTGTTGGAAGGAAAGAGTGCCACACTGACATGCTCTTCGCCAGTTGGCGCCGCACTATTTGAATGGACTTTAAACGGCACTGTTATAGCTGGAGCCAATGCGAGCACGTACACTATTGCAGCTGCATCGACTTCAGATGTCGGCATTTACAAGTAAAATACGTTTATTTTTACTTCAAAGATAATACATTTTAAACTTTGTATTAAAATTTACATTTGATAATGATTAAATGTCAGTTATTTACTATAATTGTAAAAAAATCTTTAAAAAGTATTATTTAAATTTCTAAGATGTATAACAAATTTAAAATGGCAGTTGAGCATAAAAAAAAGTTTGACGAAATTAATACAGTATCCTTTCTCAGATGCCTAACCTGATATAGCAGGGGGGTACAACCGCTCACTCTAAGAACTTTTGCTAAAATATGGGGCATTTAGACAAAATAATATATGTAGCATTTTTAAAGATAAAAGTAGGGCATTTCCAATAACTAAATAAAGGCATTTTCGAGACAAAACGTGAGGCCCTTTTAACAATGAAAAGGCCCACATTTTAAATGATAAGACAATGAACCCTTAAAAGTATAAAAAATGGGTCTGTTTCAAGAAAAAAAGTGGTATAAACTGAATGGAATGGATATAAAAAGAACAACAAGAAGTATGCGAAATAGGATGCATAATTTTCATTGAGCACGACGTCATCTACGTCAGACAAAAAACGCTCAATGAATCTTGAAGCTATACCATAACGCCATCTCTAGTTGTTCGGACTGCTCTGGGGGTGATGTTTTCTTCTACAGAAAACATATTACCTCTAGAGACTCTCACAGGGAAGACACAGGCGTGCACTGTTAGAGTAAGACTTTATGCATTCTTTGACAAAACATTAAAATAACATGTCCCAAAATATGAAACTGTGCATCGAGTCTCTACTCTACCTTTAGTACAAAAGAAAAATCAACTTTTTTTGTAACCGGACGTAACAAATGTTATTTTGTGTACACGACAAAAATATTAATGTAGAAAAAAAAATGATACATTTAAAACGGTAAAACATAATGTTATAAATTCAAGCAACCAAACAATGTTTACAGGTACTTAAAAAACAACTATACAAATTAAAGGACAAGTTAGCTAATATAATATTAATGTACTTACTAACAATGTAATAAACAAATATAATAATCCAAAATAAACTTATGGTTATAATATTTTTTAGCAAAAGTGTAACAATGTTTAAAACTGTTGTATAAAAGTGATGCAATATTTATTAAATACATCAAACCGTTCGATTTATCTTATCACTTTTACGCTGATGACACGCAACCGTACGATCATGCGGTCCCTCTTGAGGCCCCCCGACTCGCTGCAAAGGTCAGTTGTGCAATCGCCGATGTCTATTTGTGGTCGGGGAGAAACGGGTTTAAAATGAATGAGGAAAAGACAGCGATAATCAGAATTGGATCCAAGAGTAATTTGGCGAAATTCACTGGCCAAGAATCTATCCCTGTTATAAACTGCCAAGTGCCATTTGTTAACAAAGTGAGGAATCTTGGTGTTTTATTGGATCCCACGCTGTCTTTCGACCTGCATATTTCTCAAATGTGGAGAGGTCTATATCTACAGTTGCGTAGACTCGGCCAAATACGACCCTATTTGTCCAATGATTCTGCAAAGACACTGGCAGTCGCTCTGATACTTTCGCGTATCGACTATTGTAACGCCCTGCTAGCCGGCCTGCCTGAGGACAAAATCGCCAGGCTACAGCGAATACAGAACAGTACTGCGCGTTTGGTTATGTGCAGGTCTAAAAGAGACTCGGGAACTGCCCTTCTACGCTCGCTCCACTGGCTACCCGTGAAAGCCAGAATTGAGTATAAAGTGGCGCTACTTTGCCATCAGTGCATTTTTAACAACAAGTTTCCGTCCTATCTCAAGGCACTAATCACACCTTATGTCCCGCAAACTCATCGCTTCTGGAAGAGCCCCGTTTCTCTCTGACGACCGTTGGCCATAGAGCCTTCTCAGTATCCGGTCCGAAGGTGTGGAATCAACTTCCCATTCAACTGAGGCGAACAAGCTCTACTGTTACTTTCAAACAGAACTTAAAAACTCATTATTTCAATATTTACCTTAGATAACATTTAACATGCTTTAGAAACTTACTGTCTTATTTATGGGTTGGGTAGGTTAATACTACATTTATTTGTTTTGTCTTTTTTTAATCATCAATTTAGCTCTGTCACCTGGCCTAGGGTAATATCCGTATTCTTAGTTGTACGTTAAACGCGCTCTGAGCTTACATTATGTTTGTTGGCAGCGCTATACAAATAGTATTATTATTATTATTATTATTATTATTATTAAATTTTAAATAATCATGTATTGTGCGTGATGTAAACATTTACAAATATAATAAGATTGTCAATCTAAAATGCTACGTAAAATTACTTACACCTAATATAGAATGCTGTATAGGATCCATCAACTACTAAAAGATAAAAAAAAACACATACAAATCCAGATAAAAGCGCTGTAAGTTGTGTAAGGCTTATTACTAGTTAATATTGACCATTACAAAGTTGTAAGCTTTTATGATGAACAATATTTTCTTGTACCAAAACATAAGCTGTTTATAAATTTTGTTATGTTTACACCTTAACAGATATGATATGCTTCCGAATTCATTTAAGCTAAATTTTGAAAAGATCAGGCCAGTTTATTTAATATTTTATCTTTTATCACTTTTTATACAGATTTATATTTATACTATAATCTCAATAGGTCTGCATTTTTGTTTAAGCTAAAAAACACAGTATATAGACACGGCGACAGGTGAAAATAATGTCACAGCGACAGGTGACACTAATGTTAAGGCGACAAGGCCACAAACAATAGAAAGATAATCAGAAGCGGCAACTAATACCTACACACTTAGTTCAGCTTTAATATCAGGTTTAAGCGCTTCCCACATCTACTCTGAAAAAAAAAAGTATAGAAAAAGTGTTCCAATGGAAACTACTGCACATACATCTTTTTGTTTCAAAGTAGTCGATGCTATGAACATTGCGCTTGAGACAGTAGAACATAAGTAAAACACCCCCAGCCAAACAGATATAGTCATCTCAACAGACTCCTAAATAAACGCTCAAAGCAACAGCTAGAAAGCCTAAAGAAATCACTTTACTAGAACATGCAATAGCCTACTTAATTAATAAGTTACATACCTCAACATGGTGACCAGAACACATTAGCATACTGTTACAAAAGTAGTTTTATTTCCATAATTATATTGGTTCTATTATTATTAACTAAAGTTAATGTAATTTTAAAAAAATTCAATTTACCCGTAACCAGCACCTAAACAGGGTGTAAACGATTTTGGGAAGGCGTACTAAAAATGTTGTCGGTAGAGATCGAGAGTTTGAGACGGTGTACTTAAAGGACAAGTGAAAAGTTATAAATGATTACTTTTAAATAGCACAAGACTGACATGAAACATTTATATGCATGTGTCAGGGTCAGGGCGACCAGAAACAGTTAAAGATAACAAAAACTAAATATTGAAAAGAAACGTTCTCACTCCACTTTTTATTGTAATATTGTCTTTTGTCTTTCTCTAATAACAAAACACATTGTTGTCATTCTTTTATCCGTCATTTTGAAGGGCATAACCACTAGTATATATATATATATATATATAAACATATACATATATAAAGAGAGAGAGGGAGAGAGAGAGAGAGAGAGAGAGAGAGAGAGAGAGAGAGAGAGTATTAACTCAATAATGTAAAACGTGTTCTCTATGTCTTTTAAGATGCAAGGCGAAAGTCTCTGGAAATAGCAACCTGGATTCAGATCTAAGTGATCCACTTCAAATTGATAAATTGCTGAAAACTGGTAAGCTTTTTACTGATTAATATTTATATTTAAATGTAGAACATCCATTGAAAAAATAAGTAACATATGATTTTTGGCTACCTTATTGAACGTATGTGGAATTAGTACTTCTAGACAAAATTGTATATTTTGACGCTCTGCAGAACAATATCTTTCTATCGCTAACATAAGGGCCATCCACATATTACGTACACACAACTAATCATATTTCTATATTTGTATACAACCCTCATTCTGCTGCGCTAGTACATTTTGGGACAACCCCATCCTTGCTTACCTATACATTTTAATTAGCATATATCTCAATCTCCCCATCTCAAATCAAGTTTGTAAATTTTATTTTTTAACCATAGTCACGGCGTATTTGCTTTACTATTTACATTTTCTTCATATCGAGTATGCTTAAGTTAAATTGTATGAAATAAAAAATACTTAAAATATATTGACTAGAACACTGCACCAAAGTAATTGATAACATATAATAATATATTTGGCATTATTATTATTTTAAGAAATGAAAGTATGAATCAGTCAGATATGGATATTTGTTACTGAATTTAGTAATATATGTGCATACATGGGATATTTTGAAAGGACCGCTTAACAAACAACGAGGTCTTGCAACGGGCTAACATGCCTAGAATATTCACTCTCTTTCGTTAACGACGTCTTCGGTGGCATGGCCATGTTTCCAGGATGGAGGATTGGCGAATCCCAATAGACCAGCTATATGCTGAGCTCGCTGATGGCAAGAGAGCTACTGGCCGCCCCCAACTCAGGTTCGAGACGTCTGCAAACGTGACCTAAAGGCTATTGATGCAGAGGTCGGAAACTGGGAGAACCTTGCTCAGCACAGAAAAAGTTGCTGGGGCACCTTACACACTGGTATAAATGCAGCTGAGGGCAAACTTCGCCTTATGGCGGAGGCTAAAATAGCAGCGAAGACAAGTAAATAACACACGCTGCCCCTAACAATCTCCAAAGGTCCAGCTTTCAAGTGCAGAGATGTGACAGAGCCTGTCTCTCAAGGACAGGTCTCCACAGATACAGTCAATTTTGCAGGGCTTGTCAAATCACAGGAGTGCAAATCTAATCGTCTTTCAAGAATATAAAGCCAATGCTATTGATGATGATGCACATTCTGGTCAGAATCAAATGTTCATTCCTTCGAAAAAAAACAACAAAAAAACACATAATTTGCCTTGCCGGCTTTGTCCGGCAATAGTTTGTTTGGGTGTTTGTTGTGAACTCTTTTAAAGAATGCATTGTTCATTCGTGTATTATTTTGTTGTTAGATATTTTAGTGTTTTGTTTGTAGTATTTAGTAGTAATCTCTAAATCATGTGCACCGAGATTTGACTTGTTGTGAGTTGAGGAAGTGACGTCAATGACTGGTGTTATGGCTGGATGATAGTCCATTATAAAGGAAGGCTGTGTGTAACTTTAAAGGATATTTTGTAATATTGAAATTATCATTCTTTATTCTTTTATTAATGACGTTCAAGTTATTATTAAAGCTTGATTGATTTTTTTCTTAGTATACGATCGTTTAGTTTGTGTATACTAGTGGTTTGAGTATTGTCGCAGTCTTTGCATATTATTATATCATTCTAATATACACGTTTGTCCGCAATCTGTCGGTCTTTTAATGTCGTTATGATTTGTACGTGACTTAGATATAATACATACTCGATTTGTTTTAGTAATTTAACTGACATCTAATGTGAGTTATCAAATAAGTATTCTACTCGAATAGTTTGTTTTGTTTTTCATTGTTTTATTTTATTATATATATATATTTAATGATACAAATAACGATATATTAACACAGATACAAGTATTTCCAATGGCCCCACACTATATATGTCTACAACAACTTTGTTCCATGGAAAATCTGTTAACATCAGTTGTATTAACATCCCAATGGGTTACAACCAAGCCAAGGTAGAAATTTCGGTAAGAAATGTGTTTCATCCTCCAAAAAAATAAAAATAATTATCTTAGAACATTATATAGAATAATATATTGCAATTGTGTTAATAATAAGTAAATAGTTGATAATATTTATCAAAACAAAGTGACAAATTAATGCTATTCTTTTTAAATGTCCATATACTAAGTAAATAAAATTAGAAGACTGTCAGGACTTTCTATAATAAAATAAATGATAGGACTATTTACTTTTATAGTCATGGCATGCTTATTTAGGTTCCATATCTTAATTATTGCATATATATACTAAACAATTAAAATATATACACATACGTAAAAGATTCAACAAACATCTGCTGTTTGAATATAATAACTATATACTATACTAGGTTTATTGATAGTAAATTTAAGAAGGCTAATAATATTGATATAAATTTACACTTTTATCAAATAGAATTAAACAAAGAGATATGATATATCGTCTCCTTGCTAGAAGCCGTAAACTGAAAGGAAAATGTAACCGCAAAAAACATTTTATGAAAGAACATAAGAGTAATTCAACTAAAACAACCAAAACATTATGATACTTCTTGAACGTTGCAGACGCTCTTTCTATAAAGAAGATTATTGCGTCATACGCTGTTCCGTTGTCTGAGTCTAGTCCTGCATTTTTATTAGTGTTTTAAATTATTTTAAATTACTGGGTTTTTTGTTTGTTCAGGCAACCCATTCCGCTGCCCTTATGCGACTCGAGAAGAAAGAGTACTTAAATGCATTTGTTCTCGCATAAGGAACGAGGAAAGTGGTATTTTTTTTGTCTTTATATTTATCTGAGGACTGCAACAGGCCTAGCACTTAAATGCAAATAATGTTACATGTATTATATAAAAAAAACTATCTCAGAACTATAATAATTTATTTACACAATCACAAAACAAATGATTAAAAAAGGGACAAAACCTTAAATAAGTTTAAAGAAAAAAATACTAAATGTCTCAAAGTACACAAATCTATTAACACAATAGTTACAACAAAACTACCAACCTCAAATAGTGACTCAACATTAAAATAATGTTTGGAATCAGAGAGGCATTACACTCTAAGCCAAACTAAAAGTTTATGCAGCTGTCGTTCTACCAATCCTTCTATATGCATTTACACCCAACTGGCGAAAGCCCACCTCAGATGGGCAGGCCATGATGTGCGCATGCTAGAAGTACAACTAGCCACAAATATCTTCCTTGGCAAACTAGTCGTAGGAAAGCGATTTCGAGATAGCCAGAAGAAGAGGTATAAAGACACCCTGGAGGCCTCCCTAAAAACATGGAACTCGACCCAAACAACTGGGAAAGACTGGCTGAGGACCGATCCTCTTGTCAAGACATGACATTATATGGAGCAGCAGCTCATGAGAAAAAAAGGCGAAGAGTCGCCACTGCTAAACGTGAAATTAGAAAGTCTAGAAAAGACAGCCCCGCTACTGCCGGCCATTAGACCTCGCACCCATGCCCTCTCTGCGGCAAATTTTTTTCCAGGCAAGAAATGGCCTCTCAAGCTATCACCGTACCCTTAAGCAGCTATAACGCTGACAAAGGATGGTCTTCATTGGAAGCGATAAACAAGCATCATCATCATCAATTCCACAGCCATCGTCAGGTAGTTGAGTTTCATCAACTAAATTGACTGGAACAAAAATGGACAATGAGATTTATAAACTATATTAACTAAAATAAGAATTATGTTTAGACATTAACAGACTAAAGAAACTAGAACAAGATTTTGCAATGATAAAAATTTACTAAATTAGCTAGAATAAGAGTTGCATTGTGACTTTAATCAACAAAATTAGCTAGAATAAGAATTGCATAACATCTTTAATCAACTAAATTAGCTAGTATAAGAGTTATATTGTGACTTTAATCAACTAAATTAGCTAGAATAAAAATGGCATTGTGACTTTAATAAACTAAAATAGCTAGAAACAGAATTGCACAGTGACTTTAATCAACTAAATTAGCTAGAATAAGAATTGCATAGTGACTTTAATCAACTAAATTAGCAAGCATAAAAACTGCATTGTGACTTTAATAAACTAAAAAAGTTAGAATAATAAGTACATTTTGACTTTATTAATCAACGAAATGTATTAGAACTCTACTATCAATTATATAAAACTTGAACAATTTTGTACGCTGAGGTTCATGTAAACGAAATTAACAAGAACAAGAATAGAATATTAAAATTTAACAACTAATTTAACCAGATCATGATTAGGACAATGAGTTTAAACTATTGTAAGCTAAATATAACCTATTTGTACTCAATGTGTTGACGTTGAGGACCGAACCAGCCTCTTTCAAACCCATTTAGGCACACATCATAATGTGTGCAGTTATTCTCATTACAAAGACATTTTAACTGACACAACCATCCAAACCAGTTATTGGGACACGACGCTGTTATGTAAAAAGAAATTGCTTTATGTATGAACTAAGGTTAAAGTGTATAGGCCTTCTCGTGTTGTCTCAAATGAATATTAAACACGCACATAAGAAGCTTAGACAAAAACACATTCATCATTGTCAGTTTGTTACATGAAGCTGTTAGGGAAGATTCATGAGATAAAATAGTGCCACGTTGCTTCTCAGCCCTTTTTTGTTCTTTATTTGCAGAAACTATTTGTGGCGTTACAAACGGGTTTAGATTAATAAACAGACATTTTTTTATGTATTCATATTATTGTACAAAATGGTTTAGATAACTAAAAGTCTGTAGACTTATAAGTTTACAGACGATCCTTCTATACAGAAGATTATTACGTCCACTAGGCCTAAAACTCCTGCAGGACCACAGGGATCCGTTTGTGGCAGTGATATAACCCGCGACGTGTCAGTTAAATTTTGGTTGATAGTCCGGTGAACTAACCGCTGGACCTGCCGTATTCATAATGTTTATGACAACTCTAGAATAATAAGATACAATTTATTTATTGATCAAAACAAATGGAATTTTTTCTTGATTACAGATGCTTTATCGTTCAGCAGATTTTTAAAGAATATAAAATAATTCTTTGTACTCAAGCACATAAATATAATTTCCGGTATAATAATAGACATGCAAGCACACAATCACACAATTTATCATACAAGAATATGTTCATTAGTAGTCAGCTATTGTATTATGGCTGACTTAAGTATTGAAGATATATATGTTGAAAATATATAAACTCACAGTTAGATTATATATATATTTTTTTTCTGTATTCATAAAACTTTAAACAATACACAACGACTACTTAATATTGATTGATATTGGATTATCGTTTTGTTTTCTACGGTCCACAAGTCACTTTTAAGTACTGATTACCAGTATTTTTACTTATAAAGACTAAAACTCTAATGGTACTTTTCTTGCTTTCTGCTTAAAAAAATTCTTGTATGAGGGCTTTTGAGGCGATCTGTCTTGCTATCTCACTTTCAATAGGAATTTTCGCCAGACTCGCAAGACTCTCCTGACACATTGTACCACACAGAGAGGTTTTAATTTTGAAAAACTAGCTACGGAATATAACAACGTAAGCAAAATACAAAGGGCTAGACCAATGTTAGATTATGTTGGTAAATGTAGTTTAATACTTCTTCAGGGTTTGATACTGAGTCTTTGAGATGATGAGAAATTGCTCTTATTTCAGAACACTATCGTTTGTTAGCAATGCCAGATTCATTCAAACCAGCATCTTTTTCAATTGGTAGGCTAATGCTTTTTCCAAGTTTTTGCACATCGACTTAACCTCTGATGTAGTCTTGTTTTTAAGATCAGGAATGTTGTCAAAAAATCCAAAGACACCAGAGACCGGTACTTTATTTAACTGGTAAAATTTTTATTTTAATGCATAAACAGCTGTGTCTAAAGCAGCAACATAAAAGTGGACACTTTCTGAGGGATCACCTGCAATATTTACAGATTCAAATGTTGATTCGTAATCAACCAAGTTCTTATTTATTTTAATTCGGACCTTCTCTTTCTTAAATACTGGTTATATTCCATGCAACTTCTTTTGCTACTTCATTAGCTTCAAACAGAACTCTATTAAACTCTAAATCACTTCTAGCTGTAACCAAAAACTCCTCGGTATTTTCAGGTGACTTACTGCTCTCTGAAAACTCAAGTCCTTTTCTTGCAGTATTTTACGAGTTATGTTTACTTGTAATAAAACATGCTGTTCTATGTGACGAGTGCTACAATAAACAATAAGTATGAGATATAGTTAAGTAACCCAAGTGATTCTACCTTCGCAATACTGCCACTAGATCCAATTAGTGTCTTCAGAAATATCTTCCAAACTATCACAAACATGAGATAACAGGTACCGCAGAGTTGTTAGTGCATCAATTCGACTGGACCATCTTGTTTTCGTAATTAAAAGTCTGAAAATGCACGGTCACGTCACTTCACTATGATATTCTGCTGCCGCATCGCATGCAGTGTTTTGCCGGGGGAAGTGAGGGGTTGCCTTTTTGCACTCCACTACGCACAGCAAGGTTGCCAAACTAAGTAGTGTTAGGGCATAGTTTCCTATTTTCTAAAACAACTTAAATAAAATACCCTTCGCCTTTCACTGCCTAGTAATTCATCTGACTATGCTAGTAGCGCGCAAATACACTAAATGTTTATTCGGTTTATATTTCTAAATCCCCCCCCCCCAAAAAAAAAAAGTCCTCAATTTTGCGCCCACCAAATTTTTGCGCCCTAAGCAACCGCCTAGTTTGTCTCTATAGCGATGAGCCGGCCCTGATAGCTAAAATAATCCACAAAATACAAATGTATAATATATCAGTATGATTGGACCAGCAGAAACGCGACTATTCAGGTCTACATTTTTAGGCTCCAATGCAGTTTTCATTCTACCTAAGGCTAAAGTGCCTTCTGTATGGGGGGGTGGGGATAGGGGGGGGGTAATTAACCGCGTGTTCTTAATGATGAGTCACTGGTAGGGGTAATGGGGGTGTAAAAGGGAGGGGGTCTTTGATACACTCCAGTCGGCATACAGAGGAAGAATACATAATATTATGTGTCAATTGACCAGGTGAGCCACTTGCCTAGGCCGTGGTCTAACAGGTAAATGTTATCTACAATACCTGACCGGTGGAGGAGGAGGGGATAAAAGGGAGGGGTTACTCTTTGACGAGGGGAGGGGTCGGGAAGTACAGACATGGGGAGGGGTAAATGGAAGCATTTTGAATTATACAACTATGATTTGTGTAATAATATATACATCTACACATGTAAAACAGTTATAATAGAGAAAGTAAATACATTCGTTTATAAACTATAATGAAAAGATACAAATACAATCATACATCCTTCATTCATTTTTGAGCAATGCAATGAGTCAGGACTAGTTGTAGTTTATAGGTTGGAGCCATTGCGAGTAAGTGCCATAGTACCAAAGTGAGCGGTTGTGCCTCTAGTGAGTT
This sequence comes from Anisus vortex, assembly GCA_949126835.1. Lineage (NCBI taxonomy): Eukaryota > Metazoa > Mollusca > Gastropoda > Planorbidae > Anisus > Anisus vortex. Next base: position 9,273,920 of record OX421498.1, on the reverse strand, counting down.
TACGACAATCTTTAAAAAAAAAAAACAACATAAAATCAATTGTAATTAAATATTGCAATATACCCATATAGGCTTAGGCCTATATTTCTAATTACAACACGATCTCTTTTTTTCTGCTATGTTATTGTGATGCCATAAGACCAAGCCTAGAATTAAACGCCACCTTGACAAAGACATTAAGCCATTGAGACAAATATTAATGGGTAAATTGACTACGTTTTTTACATATCAATGCATAGATTGAGTGAACTGGACAGAGGGAGTAGTGGATAATTAGTCAGGAGGACAAATTTAAATAAATATAAACACATGTATTGTCGTTCTGTGGAATAGCCTAGGGCCTCCTTTCATCTAAATCCGGCCCTGCCCAAAAGTAAAATTTGTGTAAGAACCTAATTCGTGGTTACTTGGTAAAAGCTAGAATAAAATTGTGAAAGTAAAGTTGTATTTCCTTATAACATCTAGACTACCCTAACTAATATACATAGTTTTGACCTAATGCCCCTATACAGATTCAGACAGACGGATATAGCTATATAGATACACAGATAGACAGATACATAGATAATAAAGAGACAGAGTGACGTAAATGTAGGTAAAGAGGCTGAAAGGCAGCTGGCAGGCAGATGACATAGTCTCATACAATCATCAAATAATTATAACAATATTGGTAACATATTTATTGGTTTTATTTTAATTATAGATTTACCAATTTCCAATGTGCATTTTCTTATCTATAAATATGGTGTTTTCACTTGTATTGTGTTAACTTCTCATGTATACGTATATGTGCAGGACAGCAAGGCAAGGCCCATTACGTCACCTCTCACAATAGATAGCGGGAACCAAGGGACACAAGTGTCATGTGATTTGATTGATGTTCCGACATCACATGATAATAAGATTTACGGTACTTATACACAATTACCTACAATCGTCGGTAAGTAATGAAAACTTGTTATTCATATTTTTATTAAAATGTTCCTTTCCTCCTTATGTGTGCATTTATATATCTCTTTGTATATAAAATATATCTAGGTAATCCTTATAAAAATGTATTATCAATGATGAAGTCATATCTTATTTTATATAATGTGTTACAAATGCTCCTTTTTTAAGGAGACTATTGTGTCCTTCGCTTTTTTTGTTAATTAATACTTATCTAGCATTATGATGATGTTTTTAAATGATGTTACGTGGTTGGTTTTCCTAATTAGTTCCATGCCCGCATGCCACTCGGGAAGAAAGAGAACGTGTATGCTTTTTTTTATAGTATGTGAAATAAGAAAGTGTTTCTGTCTTCATGTCTGTCTGAACACTGTAATAGATTATTGATTTACTTTCTTTCTTTCTAAGTTGGAATCTCTATATATAAATACTAAAAAAAATATATCAGTCAGTATGTGTATCGGAACGCTTAGCGACTTGGTTTCATGAGATGACGTCACATCAATACTTTAAATAAGAAGACCATTTGCGTTTTTTTAAGCTCAAGAATCGTGTTTTCGGTGCACATCAAATAACTCTCCATAAGGCTTCCACTGTATGCAACTTTTTAAAAAAAAATCTTAATTAGAGTTATTATCTTATAACTAAATATAACCCGTGAAAAACAACGTAGAAAAATTTTTTTTTTCTATTTAGTCAGCTTTAGGGAAAAGTTGGTCCTAAGTTTAGCATCAATATATATAATTACCGTAAGTTTTTTTAAATGTTTGTTTATGTATATATATATACTAGTGGTTATGCGCGTCAAAATGACGGAGAAAAGAATGACTACAATGTATTTTGTTAAGAGAGACAGACAAAAGGCAATATAACAGTAAAAAATGGAGTGATAACGTTTCTTTTCGGCATTTAGTTTTTGTTCTTTTTAAGTGTTTTTTGTCGCCCTGACCCTGGCATATGCAAACGAATTGTTGCTGTCAAGCTTCTGGCCTCAAAGCCTGGCGTAGTGTGTAAACCGCCGATACAGTCCCATATGGATAAACCGGCGACGACAGCCCCCGCAGCGGGTTTGAGATCCAATACACTGCCGAGAGGTCACTGGTCTCGGTGGGGAGGAAGCAATTGACGCTGCAATCCCGTCTCGAGAACCACCCGGTGCCTGGATGCATGTACCTATAGTATATAATTTGTGCTACTGGGTGACAGTGCAGGTTTACTGGCGAGCCACCACGATAATAATCCTTAGAGGAACCGCAGTGAATGATCGCTTGGTTGGGGAAACCTTCCCTGTTACACGCCTTTGGCGTGTCGTTGGGTTGCTGGAGCCCGGACAGTGATTGCTCAATCCTATGCGTTAGGCCCTGGACACAAGAGCCGTAAGGCTCGGCTCGTCCGGGTTTTTTTAAAGATACTTTTTACTTACAGTTATATATTAAAATGAAGCGAACTGTTGTGTTGACTTGATTTGTTATTAATAATATTAAATTAACAATAATATACTATCTAAAAGAAAAAAACACACTAATACAAAACAATAAAAAAAGGTAAACAATAACAAAATAATTAGAAAATAATATTTCAATGCAATAAAAACTATAGTGATAACGATTTTTTTTGGTATTTATTTTTGTTCTTGCTTATTGTATCAATAAAACAGTATTGAGAATGTTTCTATCGGTATTTGTTTTTTGTTTTTTTTATATTGTGTCCGGTCGCCCTGGCACATACATAAAAATTGTTGCTGTCAGGCTTCTGCTATTTAAAAGCAATCATTTATAACTTGTCACTTGTCCTTTACAATTAGTATAATATAATTTGTAGAGTGTAGAAAGTCGCCTATTAAAGGATGCTATCAATAGCGACGTGCATCCATTAAATAATTGAAACATGTGGTTACTTTTACATAAAAGATAATGCGAACATCTATAATGAAAAAAGAAATGATTTGATGTACATTACGTCATACGCTAGTATATTTTTTTTTTTAAGTTGCCTACACCATTTTAACTCTCCAAGCCAAATTGCAGTGCGTAAATTTTGAAAAAAGGTCTTGGCAGCTAGGATTGAGCAATCTCTGTCCGAGCTCCAGCCACCCAACGACACGCCGAAGGCCCCATGTTCCCCATGCGTTCGCCCGCCAGTGTATTCTTAATGGGAATGTATTGGCGGTTTACACACTACGCCAAACCTTGAAGCCGCAATTCTTATGCATATGCCAGGGTCAGGTCGACCAGAAACAATTAACAATAACAAAAACTAAATACCGAAAGAAACATTTGCAATACTGTTTTATTAATACAATAAGCAAGAACACACATGAAATACCGAAAAAAATCGTTCTCTCTTTAGATTTTATGGTATTGAAATATTATTTTCTACGCTTTGTTATTTACCTTTTTATTGTTTGGTATTGTGGTTTCTTTTTCTTGTAGATAGTATAGTATTGTCAATCTAATAGGATATTATTAATAACAAGTCAAGTCAACACAACTGTTCGCTACGTTTTAATACCAAAAGCTTTTCAGTAACATGTATGCATATGCCAGGATCAGGGCGACCAGAAACTTTTTAAAAGAACAAAAACTAAATACTGTTCATTGTCTTTATTGTAATAGTCTCTTTTCTTTCTCTCTTAACAAAACACATTTTAGTCATTCGTTTCTCCGTCATTTTGACGGGCATAACCATTAGTCTATATAATATAAGCCCAGAAAAAACTGTGTATCTGTCTTTGTATGTATCAGAACGCTTAGCGACTTGGTTTTGAGAGTATAGACAGATGACGTAATATCAAAGACTATAACAAGAGGACCGCTTGCGCTATTTTTAGAGTTCAATTAATCTTTTTTTTTTTTTGGTGCGCAGCAAATAAATCGTGATCCAAAAGACTTCTGCTTTATGCAACTTTTAGAACTGAAGAATCGTGTTTTTGGTGCGCATCAAATAACGCAAACTCCATAAGGATTCCGCTGTATGCAACTTTCTATTGTAATCTTAAATTAAGATAATAATGGACATTCTTAAAGCGCTTCTATCCGTGCTATTAAATTAGAGTTATAATCTTATATATATAACAGACGATCCTTATATAAAGAAATATTCTACAATTTCTACATGAGAAATAATGAAACGAAGATATTTACAAATTAAAACATTTTATTTACAAATACAATATTTAATAGTTTTAATTTACCTCTATTCATTGGCATTTTACGTCTCTAATATTCCTTTCAATTTTCCAACAATAACTGGCAACTATGATAAGTATAGTTTAAATTTGTGCATTCATAAAATCAAATGGAAATACTAAACGCTAGGTCTATAATTCCGTTTTTGATCGTAAATTTCGAAACAGAAATTTATCAGTCATCAAATAGCAGAAATATCAAAGCAAGCGGTCCATCTGTTTAAAGTCTTTGGAAATATCTAAACAATATTAATATGCCCAGAGGGCCTACAGGTGTATGTCTACACCTTTTTGTATAAGGCCTCTAAATTTGGATATTTCGGCTTTATTATTTTAGTTTGCATAGCCATTAGATTTTACGATTATCTAAATCATGCTTTGAAAAACTTATATGATATGACATTCAATCTGATCTATTTAAATGAGCCCAAGTGAAAATGTGCTCTTTCAAGGGAAAAAAATTCATATTCACGGAGAAGTGTAAAAATGCACTCAAATATTGTCAGAATCTTCCTACACATGATTTGAATATTGGGAAGATAAGTTATACACTGGAAAAGACACAGTGACGAAAAACGCGAAACAAAACAAATGGCAGCCATAGGCATCTTGGTGTCACTTAGGACAAATGACAAAAAAAAATTTACTTCAGAAAAAAACATACTAATTCTTGATGGTTTTCTTCAAGAATTTAACACACATATCTCAATAGCATATATATATGATATTCAAGAGTATTACAAGCATAGGAGTTGCAGAAGAGGGGGTTTAGGAGCATAAACTCCACTCACTTGAAATGACAACAAACTGTCCTAAGCAACACTCTTTCTTTTAAACCCATGTAAAAAAATTATCCCTGCATCAATTTGAGCAAACGTTGTGGCAAATAGTTATTTAAGGGCTTCTTGTATTCACCAAATGAGTTTTAGATACATATAAAGCTCCTAGGTTATTGAAATAAAGTCTAGAAAAATTGCATGTAATGGTGTCACTTAGAGTCACCGGCAAAAAACTTAATATTTTCATCTAAAATGCGTTTTGAGGCATATTTTAATCAACCTAGGTCAAAATGCTATCTCATGCTATCTTGTTGTCCGTGTTTAGTGTGAACTAAGTCCAAGTTTTAACTATTTCATTGCATTTTGACCTTTTAATTGCGATTTTAAAAACATCAGTTTTGTGGTACGACCTTTTGACTCAAATAGGTCTCTGGCTAAAAAAATCCTCGTCGTTTCTGTCTGTCTGCCTCTCTTCCAAATACATAGCCTACACACAAACACACACAAACATACAAACATATTCGAAAGATTAGAACAATTAATACTTTTTAGAAAATTTAAAACGTCTATTATTAAAATTTCTAAAGTTCGATCCCTAACTTCATACGCTTCTATTCTTTTATCTATCAATTTAGCAAATATAACACTAAGCCTATATTAGTCAAACATGTATGTATTTATCTAGTCAATTTCTAATTTGTCCTTTCACCCAGTCTTTTCTTTATTATTTTGTTCAGAAATTAAAACCTTAAAACAGTTAGGTTTTCTACTTTTTATAAAACAAAGTATTTAGATAATATTAGATTAATATTTAGATTATATTATAATTTCGTATTTAGAAATATAATAGTTGCATAACAGTCTTTGTGATTATCAACTTACTATACCCTAATCCCCCAATTTCCCAACATGCAAAAAAAATTCATTTTGAAAAAAAATATTATTGGATGTGAGACTCGGTTGAATGGTAAAGGCCAATTTAAACTAGACACAGAAGAGACAATCATCTTCTATGAAAATGAGGCTCTAAACCATGACCACACTCAAGCTGTAGCATTGATGCCATCACCAGAGGCAACAAAGGCGTTAATATCATGGGAGCCAATCTCACCAATATTAATCTCTGCACGATCTAAGACAAAAGGCAGAAAAACCACCATCATTCAATGCTACGCTCCGACTAATGCAGCGAAAGAGGAAGATAAAGAAAATTTATATGGGTCGCTACAAGCTGTTATTGACCACACACCAAAAAGAGACATGATAATAGTCATGGGTAAAATGAATGCCAAAGTGGGCGTGGACAACACAGACAGAGAGCTCATCAAGAGTAGAAACGGAGTTGGAAACATGAATGAAAACTCAAACAGACAGCAAAACACACAATCTAAACTAAACTGACTGAATAGGACAGGTCAATACAGCTAGATGACGAGGAAATAATAGACACGGACAAATTTGTTTACCTGGGAATTGTGGTGAGTAGAGTCGGAGGAACAGATGAAAACATAAAGAGCAGGATCAATAAGGTCAGACTTGCTTTCAATGACCTGCGCCCTATGTGGAGCTCAAGCGCGCTGTCCTTAAAGAACACAGTAAGACTATGTAATACAAATGTTAAGGCAGACCTCATATATGGCTCATATACCTGGAGAGTTACCAAGGAAAATACAGGCAGACTCCAGACTTTTGTTAACAGATGCCTGAGTCGTATGCTCGAAATTCGATGGCCGGAAACTATTTCATGCGTCAGCCTGAGGGAAAAGACGTGACAAAAACATATCGACAACAGCATCAAAAGATGTTGATGGGAGTGGATTGGTCACACTTTAAGAAGATCAGAAGACAATGTAATATTACAATCAATTGACTGTAATTCCCAGGACAACAGTTTAAGAACATAAATAACATGGTATAAAAATGAATATTGTTTTTCATGTACAAATTTAAGCCTATATATTAGTCTTGCTCCCCCCCCCCCGACACACACACCCATTTCTCACTGGTTATAATGATTGGCCTCACGCAAGTAGTAGTAAACCAATTTTATCCATAGAGCCGTAAAGCATTGTTCAAACGATTCTGTGGCCACAGCATACTAGAAGATTGTATGACCAGCACAAAGCCCACAACGCCCAGTCTCCTTTACTTTTCCCTAACAAATTTCAGGTATCCATCAGGGCTCGGTAGACTTAGAGACACCCTTCAGAGCCGGTAACAAACCCTAGCATTTTTTTATGTTTCATACTCAGAAACTTCGTTGCGTCATTGTTAAATATATCATCGGGATTCTTAAAGTGAGGATAAAAATATTCATTAAACATAGATAAAGACATAAAAAAAAAAGAAATATTTGTTATAGTTATGTCTTTTTTACGACGTTTTGCTACTAGCCAGAACAAATGGCGTAACATGTGAAATTGTAGCAAAGCCAAGATTTATCATAGCTTGGTACGGCATTAAAGAATAGTATTCAAAATAAATAGAACACTCAATTACACCGTATAATCCATTAAAAAAAACAACGTCTAGGCGTTTCTGTTTACCAGATTAGAATTACATTTATTACCATGGAAATATACCTTATAAAACAACAGTTTTCAATAAGTATTTTTTTTTTGTTACAAAATTAAAATACAAGCAATAATCTTAAGGCAACAGCTTGATTTATTACATAAAATAATTGAATTAAACATTGTTAGCCTATATCTTAGAGTCATGAGGTAGATTATATCAGTATGACACAAGTCTTCACAATTTTATTGTATCTATCTTTCGCTGCTTAAGCCACTACCTTACAATGCCATCTGACTCGCAATGTATTAAGGAACTTGTTTTTTTTTTATAGAAAAGAAGGATCATAAGTGGGAAAAGTTACTGAATTTGCGTCAACTTGATGAATCGGCAATCTAACATTTTTGTATTTTTATGCTAAGGTCCTTTGCTATGCAAGTTGCTGAGGATGGCTGCTTTTTTAAATGATCTATTTGTTGTTTGGTAGGGGCTATTGCAATTTACGAATACATTCAGTAGGAAACATGTAAATATTAGAAATAGTCAAACCTTTATCATATAGGGGAGAGGTGGGTAATTCGTACCGGTGTGTAATTCGTACCTCTGCCGTTTTACATATTTTGCCTGGTTGTAATTACGATTTAAGCCCGTCAAAACATGCGAGCACATTAATTAAGACGTCCATAGAAAAATGGCGGACATTGACAAGAATGAAAAGCGGTAAGCACGATTTATATGTTTGTACACTAGTTGATGTTATTTTGACCATTGTCTCTATTCGTACTATGTAGGTCTGGTGAAACATAGCTTGTTTATACTTGTTATGTGTACTGACTATCGAGTCTTCTTAATTAATAAGTATAATTTGATATATTTTGTATTGGCAAGAAAAAAATAGAAGTGGAAAACAATGATACATCTGAGTCGGCTAAATCGTACCACTCTATGGATGGCAATACGTACCGGTACTAATTACCCACAGTGGTACGTTTTAGCCGCAATAGACTTTGTGAATTGATTATATCATGACTCATAATAAAACATATTTATAAATTCGGAGTTTCTGGAACTGTTGAGTCATATCTGTACTCAGGAGTCTTAAGAAGTGTGTAAACCACCGATACGCTCCCATTAAGAGTACACATGGGGAACAGCTGGTGTTACGCCTCTGAGGATCATTGCACTGCCGAGAGGCTCCGAGACTCGGTGGTAGGAAGCAGTGAATGCCTTATCGACGTGCCGAGGGGTGGCTAGTTTTGGTCAGGTTATCGATGTTCACCCCCTCTCCCCCCTTTCACCTTCCCACTTGTCCATCCCTTAATATAGAACATAAAAGCTGACATTTCGAGACACTTATATTTAGGAACTGGTGAGTTCGTACCCTTTTTTTTTACCTGTTTATAATATTTTAGAACTTTAACGTGCTAGCTAAACAAATGTATTTCACTGTGTTACAGTGGATTCTTACATTTTCTTTTCATAAAACAGGCAAATGCATGGTCAGAAGATGTTATGAAAAAGGCTCTTCTCTTATTAAAAGAGGGAATCTGTGGTATAAATGAATGCTCTAAGATGTATGAAATATCCCAACCCACTTTAACTCGTCATCTTTTGAGTAAAAACAAATACGCAAAATATGGTGTAAAGGTCATAGGGAGATCAACAAGTCTGCCACCTGAAGTCGAGGAAGATCTTGTCAAGCATATACAAATGCTTGAGGGAATGATGTTTGGAATCACAAGAAAGGACCTGATGCAATTAGGGTATCATTTAGCTCAGGCTAATAATGGGCTACATGCTTTCAGCAATACCAAAAGAGTAGCGGGTAAAGATTTGTATAATGCATTTGTGACCGTTATTTTGTAATTACTATGTATACAACTCTCAGGGAGATCACATTATATAATAATAATCAATGAACAAACTGCCGGCTTGTAGTAAAAATGAGAACTCAATATTTAATGCAATTTATGTACAAGATGAATTCAAATACACAACAGTTTATATAGCCTAGTCTAAACACGTCTTTTCACTACCAAATTCTTAGGTCGTCTGTCTTTATCACCAAATGTAAGCTACGTTCAATCTAACTCCTACGTCATTGTTTTTATCGTAAAACGTCACTCGTTTACTCTATACATTAACACCGGGTTAGAGATTATACAAATTATGTCCCACTAAAACAACTATCTATATTTTAAATCATCACATTCCCCCATCGACCCTTTAAATTTGTCATACAAATTTCTATATAAAAAAAAATTAAATCCTTATCTCCGTCAAATACTTTGATAAAATATATATCTCTTCAATAACTAGAACTATATGAAAAACGACAATTATCCCAGATTTTATTAAAACATGTTATGCAACACAAATAACATATAACAAAACCAACGTATTCATCAATATATGTTAACCAATAACTTTCACTATTAGGTCCATAATACATATAATACATATAGGTCCATAAGGTTCCACAGTATATCCTGTCCTGTATTGATGAAATACACAAACCAATAGTATAAATATCATCAAATCCAAAAACATAACAGTTCATACTGGTCCATGTAATATCATTGCAACCTTCCTCTTCTGAACGTCCAACAACACATTCGTTGATTATTTCCTAAGTCCTTTGTAGATTATCCATCCTGTTGAGTTTCAACACCTTGATAAAATAGTTCCAATAATGTCACACAATAATTACCATGCATTGTTCACAGACACATCTCTAGAATTTACCATTGAATACTTCCACAAGCTGTCTGTTTATAAGCAATATAGTGTTGACATTAGTCATAAACCCAAAATAGTGTACCATGTTGATTTGTTGATTCCTCCATATGTTGATGACATGACCTTCATTCCGCGTTTACAATGTAAATGTACTTCAATAATGCGACGACATGACCTCGATTCTATGTTGATAATGTCAATGTACCTTGTTATAGCGATGACAAGACCTCGATTCCATGTTGATAATGTCAATATACCTTGATATAGCGATGACAAGACCTCGATTCCATGTCAGCACCATAAATGTACTCTTCATATGATGTCTTCATGTTTGCGTTTGATATGGTGTCCATAAAAACCGTTCACGATAATGTGAGGACGTGATAGAACATCTCTCACTTACAAATGGTACGTTGTGTTTGAATCACCGTGCTTCAGTTGTAGAACCATTTCTCGTCGAGAACCTTTGGAAAAAATCAATATTTCATTAACACCGTATCTATATTTTATATTTACATAAAAAATAATTTTAACCGCGTTCCAACTGGTGATTACGTATCAAACAGCACACCTTAAACACCACATCTAGACAACAAATCAGCCAATATATTATCAACCCCAGTTATATTTTCCACAGTAAAACTGTATGCCTGCAGGATAAGTGACCATCTTGCTATCCTTCTGTTGTTTAACTTGTTCTGATTTATAAAGGACAAAGGCTTATGGTCAGTCATAAGAATAAACCTTGTACCCATCAAGTACCTTGCCAATTTAGTAATACACCAAACCACACCAAGAGCTTCCCGTTCTACTGTTGCATACCTAACCTCAGCCTCACTTAATTTCCTGCTAATATACTGAATCAGGTGTAAGACATTGTCATGATATTGTCCCAAAATTCCTCCCAAACCAACCAAACTTGCATCAGTCAAAACCACAAATCTTTTTTTAATGTCTGGTAGTCTTAATATAGGTTGTCCAGAAAAAGCAACCTTTTATCCTATTTAATGCCATTTCACACTCCTGAGACCAAATTATTTTAATTGGGCTTTTCTTTTTAATAAGTTCAGTCAACGGAGCTACCATCTCTGAAAAATTAGGAATAAATTTCCTATAAAAATTACATACACCTAGAAGACTCCTCACTTCTTTTTTATTTCTTGGAATGTCAATTTTAAGGATTTTAGTAATATTCTCCTCCAATGGCTTAATGGTGTTGTTGGATATCTTGTGTCCCACAAAAGTAATTTCTTTCATGCCTATTTCTAATTTGTTAGGTTTAATTGTCAAATTATGTTTTTCTATAATTTCAAAGATATCATTAAGACTTTTAAAATTATTTTCCCATGTATCATTGAAAACACATATGTCATCCAAATAAAATATAGTATCTTTTCTATGTCCTAAAATCATACCCATCATCCTATTAAAAGTTGCAGGAGCATTCACCAATCCAAAACTCATCACCTTCCATTGATATAACCCCAATGGAGTAACAAAACTTGTAAATGGTTTAGCTCTATCAGTTAAACCTACTTGATAGTACCCTTTAGCCATATCCAATTTAGAAAAAATAGTTGCATTAGATAGCTGAGCCATAATATCTTCAGCATTGTTCATAGGATATGGGTCAAAGAGAGTAACATTATTGAGCTTCCTATAGTCCACACACAACCTTATAGTTTTATCTTTTTTCTTAACTAATACTATTGGAGATGCATATGCTGAATTGGATGGCTCTATCAACCCCATACTCACAAGCTCATCTATCTCTTTTAGCAAGTTATCCCTCAAATGAATATGAATTGTGTATGGTTTTAGCCTCACCGGCTTATCATCTGTTACAATAATGTCATGTTGTATGACATTGGTCTTACCAGGCAAATCAGAAAATATACCCTTATGCCTGTGTATTATTTTTGCCATCTCATATGCCTGTTTATGTGTCAATTTCTCTAAATTCACATCTTTATATGTTTGCTGACCCTGTGTATTCACTGTTGCTATCTCTTCAATATCCTCTTTAATTCCTTCTGATATTATACTACAGCATATATGGCCTTCCACTGATTGATCATTATACTTTTTTAAATTATTAATATGAAAAACTTTAAGTTGATCCTTAATTCTTATCTCATAATCCACATCTGTGACCTTTCTAACCACATCATATGGCCCTAGCCATTCAGTAAATAGTTTGTTATTTTGATTTTTTAATTTTAGCAAAGCTTTATCTCCTGTTTCCAAAGTTCTTAATTTCCTATCCTGATTTACTCTATTTGTTTTCTTTTCCTTATTATTGTCTGAATTCTTTCTAGCCTCTTCCAAAGCAATTTCTAATTGTTGTTTCTTATTTGTAACTAACTCATAATTAGTCATTTCCCTGTTTTCACTAGTACCTACTAATGGTTCTTTGAGAATACTAAGTGGATTTCTTGGATTATTTCCATATATCAATTCAAATGGTGAAAAACCTGTACTATCATGAGTAGTTTCTCTATATGCAAATAAAATTGATGGAATTGCTAAATCCCAATTCTTTGGATCCTCATTACTAACTTTTGACAACATTTCCTTCAGAGTTTTGTTAAATCTCTCACACATTCCATTACATTGTGGATGATAAGGTGTTGTAAACTTCTGCTTTATTCCAAATGTTTCCATAAATTCCTTAGTCAATTTTGATGTAAATTGAGTTCCTCTATCTGATATTATCTCTTCAGGAAATCCAATTCTAGTAAATATTAAGTATTATGCTTGCACTATATCTGTAGATTCAATTTTCTTTAATTATAATGGTACTGCCTCTGCATACCTTGAACATATATCAATCAATGTAAGGATATATCTATGTCCTCTGTTAGACATAATAGGCATCAAACCAATGATATCTATGGCTACTTTCTGAAATGGTCTAGTTGCAGGCACTCCTTTTTGTATTGGTGCTTTGGTAAAATTACTTCCAGATCCTTTCATCTGACACACTTTGCATTGTTTAACAAATCTTTTCACATCTTTGGACATTTTAGGCCAAAAGTAATGTTGTATTATTCTGTTTTTGGTTTTGCCAACTCCCATATGACCAGCCAATGGTATAGAATGAGCATTAGTCATTATTTCTGTTCTATATTTATATGGTACAACTATTTGCTCCACTTGTCTGCCATTTATGAGTATCTCTCTGATTAATAGTTGTGTATCATTTTTCAATTTGCATACACTATTTTTATTAGTAGTTCCTTTCTCTGTAGATTTGAATAGTCTATTCAATGTAGTATCCTCTCTTTGTTCCTTTTTGAATTTTTCCAAATTAAAGTTTTCATTCAGTAATGATTCACTATCAACTGATGTGTCTTTTTCATTATTCACCATTGTCTGACTTTCTTCAGTATTGCTTGCTTTACATTCATTAATCACATTACATTGTGCTTGATTATTATTAAATTCCCATGTTTCTATTTCCTCTCTAGTACATTCTTTAACTGATTCAACATTTCCAATAACTAAATCAATTGGTGCATCATTTATAACATGAGCCAGTACTCTACCTGTAATATATGGTGTCCTAATATCAATGTAGGCCAACCTCAATTTAATCACTCTTCCATCAAATGATGTACAATCTGCTACCTCACCAGTGTATTGATTTGACTGAACATATTTGCTGTGTATTGCAATGACAGAGGCTCCCGTGTTGCGAACTGCAAAAACTTGTATTAATCAAAAATATCCTGGAAAAAACTGTATTCCTTTGCTTCTTGATAACACAGCTCCACAATGATTCCTGTTCTGATTAAATCTGGAGTTGTGATCTCTCTGTTGTGTATATCTCTGAGATCTATTATTATTATTATTGTTTCCAGCAGAACTTGACCTTCTGAAGCAATTTCTTGCTATATGTCCTTTCTTTTTACATATAAAACATGTCAATGTGTTATATCTCTTATCTCTACAATCCTTAGTAACATGGTTATTTCTTCCACAATTACCACACTTCATCTTGCTCCTTGATAATTGCCTTCCTCTTTGAAAATTCTCATTGCCTTTAACAAAGCATATTATATCTTGATAATCCTCTCCTTTAGAAGTAGGTGCCATGGGATGAGCTAATTTATAGTTCCTAATCAGGTCAACTATTTCCTCTATAGTCTTGGGAGATCTCTCCTGAATAAATGCTTTGAGAGTCTTATCAAGTGAATATATTGCCTTATCTATAATAATAAAATTCTTCAGTTCCTCAAAAGATTTTTCTATTTTAGCACACTTTAACCATTTGTCCATAGCATTTGTCAATGAGTCAAAATAACTTTTTGGATCTTCTTCCTTTGATAAAGTCATTTCAAAAAATTTCTATCTATAAGCCTCCTCTGTACTTCCAAAATGTCTTAACAATTGTTCCTTGACAGATGCATAATCTGATTGTTCCATACAAATTTTTGATGGAATATCTCCTGTAAAGGATTTTCCAAGTAGTCCAGACCAATAACATGAAGAAACATTTTGTCTCTCCATTTCCATTTCAAATTTTTTTAGAAATGTATCATTAGAACCATCCTTTTCGTTAAATAATTGGAAAGTAAATCTGCACATGTTATTTCTAATAGCCATTGCCTGGTCAACAACAGGTCTAGTGACTCCAATGTTTACATTTGCACTATTATTTTTAGCTTCTAATTCTAACTTTTTAAAATATATCTCTAATCTCTTTAATTCCATCTCATCAGCTCTAGCTTTTTCAATTTGTTTTAATCTCTCTAGCTCAATCTCATGAGCTCTAGCTTTTTCTTTAGCCCTTTCTTCTCTTTCTTTATTTTTTTCTTTAGCCTCTAAATACTCTCTCCATTTTCTCTCCACCCATTCATCCAACTCTTTACCAGTATATCCCAACTCCTTACCATAATTTATGTACAGCGCATATGTCTCCATTGAGGGACACTCCATTTTCAATTAATATATATAACTACAACAAACTAATATATTTTAAAATGGAAGCAATATTATAATATTCATAAAATAAATATCAATATAATAATCAATATATATATTTAAAAATAAGAACACCACAGATAGTAGATGAGACTCGAGATTCACAAAAAATTTACTATGACAAATATATAAACAATATGATAACACTGTGCATACAAGACTACACAATCTAACATATATTATGTAATATACACTTATGAAAAGTCTTTTTCAACTAACCTGACTTACAGGGGCTTTTCAATAAGTGTATACACACAATTCCTAAAAGAAACTAATACATGCCAGTGATTTCACAAGAAAAATCTAGGCATATACTATACTACAACATAACGTATACACCAGTATACTTATCTTAAAAACGCGTTCCTTTTCCTTCCGTCTCCGAATCCAAGGTTCCAAACTCGAAACGATCCTCCACCACACAGGTTATTTCAGCCCAAAGACTTCGTGTGTTCGTTAATTCATAAGAATTACAATCCTTTCACTTTGTTGAAGTTTCTTTTTACTTCCAATTTCACTTGACTTCTGCTACTGTACTGAACTGACTTCTAGTTCTGTGACTATTCTGAAGTATTCTTCTTTTCTCAAACCATTCACTAGTTCTAAGGAGATTCTCTTTTAATGTCTTCACTTGACAAACTTAGCTTGTCCTATTAAACACAGCTTCACTATTGTTTCAAAAACTGTTACCACTTTCGATACTTTTAAAATGTATCCGAGACGCCTTTCAACTTCAAATTTTCTAGTGGCCTTTTTAACCGTTTTGCTTGGTAACATACATAAACTTCCGTTTATATCTTCATGTACACCGTTATGTACTGGTAGCGCTTAGTTCCAAGAACGTGCTAGGCTATACTGTTAAACCGTCAAATTTTCTTTCTCGTCGATATTTCTTCACATTGACTTTTAGTCTTCTTTTAGTCGTACGAAACATTCATTTGCGGTATTCTTTAAGCTGTGCTTCACAATATATTGTAGGCTTTCTTTCCAATTGATTTTCAATAATAATCACCTTGATTCTCCTTCAACATTCTCCGTTGATTTTCAATATTCCACATTGGGCTTCCAAATTCACCTTGAGCTTCCGAATTCACGTTGGGGCGCCAAATAATGTGACCGTTATTTTGTAATTACTATGTATACAACTCTCAGGGAGATCACATTATATAATAATAATCAATGAACAAACTGCCGACTTGTAGTAAAAATGAGAACTCAATATTTAATGCAATTTATGTACAAGATGAATTCAAATACACAACAGTTTATATAGCCTAGTCTTAACACGTCTTTCCACTACCAAATTCTTAGGTCGTCTGTCTTTATCACCAAATGTACGCTACGTTCAATCTAACTCCTACGTCATTGTTTTTATCGTAAAACGTCACTCGTTTATTCTATATATTAACACCGGGTTAGAGATTATACAAATTATGTCCCACTAAAACAACTATATATATTTTAAATCATCACAGCATTCATGAAGCGCCACCCAAATTTAAGTTTACGCCAGACTGAGCCGATATCTATTGCTAGAGCGCCTGGCTTTAATATAAAAGATCTGAATGGATTTTATGACAAGCTTCAGAATATCTTGGACCTACATTCCCTATAGGCTATGAAATTGACAATATGGACAAGACAAACTTGTCAACAGTGCACAAGTCATAGAATAATATCAGCATAAGGAAAGCGCCAGGTCAGGTCTCTCTCTAGTGCCGAGAAATTAGGTGTCACAACCACTAACGTTTTTATATGAATGCTGCAAGATATTTTCTTCCACCAATCGTTATTTTAAACGCAAAAGAATGAAAAATTAGCTGAAGGACGGGGCACCTTCTGGAACACTTTTTGCATGCAACGAAAGTGGATGGATTCAGAACTATTTGAAAATGTGGATGGACCACTTTATATCTTTTGTAAAACCATCAAAAACTCACCCTATCCTTTTGATTTTAGATGGACAAGCTACCCACACATAAAAACTTCAACGCCACCACGAAAGCATGTGAAGCGGGTGTAATTATGCTAAGTTTTCTCCCATATACAACACATCGCATGCAGCCTCTGGACATCTCTGTTTTTTTAGCCGTTTCAAACGTATTATCAAGGTCGGTTCGTCCATGTAAGCAACCTAGGTGGCCGCATTTTCGGGAGTTTATGGGGGGCGGCATAATTGAGGATTTCTTTAAAATTTGGGCATTTAAAAATATAAACTAAATTAAAGCTTAGTACTTTTGCGAGATACTAGCATAGGCAGACGAATTACTAGGTAATGAAAGGCGTAGGGTATTATATTTAAGTTGTCTTAGAAAAAGGAAAGTATGCCTTAACACTTCAGTTTCTCCCCGCCGAAGGCACTAAAATGAGGGACATACTTTTTTAAAAAAAGCTCTAGCTGATTCACTAAGTTATAAATAATATGTGCCAACATTTTAGTAAATATGAGGGGCTTGACAAACAATTCTTTGCTTTGATATGCCACCTCACACAAGATACAACACCTTTTCAGAGAGACTCGAGTACATGTTAGGCCAATCACTATGCATGGAGAGATGGAACTAATTGCGAAGAGCAAATGTTAAATAGTTCATAACAAAACAAACAGTTCTGTATTAAAGTATGATATGGAAGAATATTCATCTTTAATTTCAGTTGTTCTCTTGTTCACTAAGATTGGAAAGGTTGTAGATCACTATGACTTCTTATTTCCATCCGGGCCTCAAGCTAAAGACGCGCCATATCATTACATTCCTAAGAGACAAATCTCACCAATACCAGTGCCAGTTACTAGACATGGACAAAGACAAAGGAAATAAGAAATCTCTCAAATATTGACATCAATCCATTATAAACGACAGCTAAAGCTAAAATTACAAAGTCGTTTTGAAAAAAAAAAACACAAAATATCAAAAACAAAATATTAATAAGCCTACAAGTATTGCGAAAAGGCAAAAAATGCTCCAGAAAATAAGACCTAAGGTCTATCGGCCAAAAAAAAAATATCCTATGGTACTGCTTTATGTGCGATGAGAACTTTGAGGACGACATGATACAATGTTTAATCTGTAGAGAATGGGTACATGTTGCATGCTGTGCATTAGCATCACAAAATGGATCACTGGATAATTATATTTGTGAATTATGCCAGTGAGTTTATTTTATACAATTGAGATAAAGATTATTACTTCAGCTTCAACATTCCAAAAAAAAATGTTCTTCATTCCTTTTGGTACTTATTACCCTCCCTAGTGGTACGAATTGAACGCTGGTGAGGGTAATTCGTACCACTTGGTCTTTTCTTTTCTTTTATTTATTGTGCTCTTTGTTTTTATAATAACACGTTGAAATCTTGTATATTCATTATTTTGTCAACAATAATTGTTTTAACGTTAAAATAAACTTTTTTTCTACAGTTAATTTTTTTATTGTTATTTTTTTCCCTTAGAGGGTACGAATTACCCAGCTCTCTCCTAAGTTAAACATTAAGAGCTATTGAAAATAGTAAAAAACTAACATAAAAATCACTGAGATACAAGAAATAATTGAAGCTATTCGTAAAAGACCAAAATACGATAAACTATAAAACGTGGTCTCTATAAATTATATCATCTTGTTTAACGTAATGTAATTACCAATAACTAATCGTATATCACCGTTAACAAACAATCAAATAAGGTTTCTTCATATTTGGATTTATTGTTGAAGAAAACGTCACTTTAGTTTTCATGTGACAGAGAATATCGCAGTGAAGTCTATTAGCATACATTATTTGTTCATAATTATAAATAAAATTATGACTGAAGTTTATCTTTTACAACCAATTAAGTATGTTATATTGGGTATTATTTTAATTGTAATTATGAATTTTGGTTATTTCTTAAATGATAAGGTCGCTAAATTACAGTGTATTCAAAACAGTGCAGCCCGCCCGGTCATGCGTGAGCCAAGGCTCGATTATGTGACAGTTCAGTGAAGTCTGATATCATACATTATTTGTTCTTAAATATAAATATATGCGTATACTTTTAGTAGAGTTTACGAATACAATTATGCCTGAAGTTTATTTTTTACAGCCAATGCAGTATGCTTTATTTGATATTAGTGTGATGATGCGGGATAGTGTGGCCAGTACGATGCTCTCGTGACTGTAATGCTCACACGCTGAGTTCCCTACCTCACTTGGTTCGTTGGTCTAGAGGTCGATGGCAGTGTTTTAGACCAGGCAATACTCCGTAAACAATGCTCGATATTGTTTTTTGCGAACTATCCATCAAGCAGATTCAGTATCTTCTTTTCACATTCATTCCAAATGACAAACGAATTAAGAAAATATATTATCAGATTTAAGTGAATCGATCATACGTTTAATCCGTAATCACATGTAGATATTAACATATAAATCATCCGACACATCAATCCTAACGGCAGCTGTAAATTCTGAAGAGTCTAAGTATAGGTTTAATATCCAAATAGTGAACATGAATTATTAAGAAATGACAAGTACACAGATATTAGCACAGTATTCAAGATAATCCAAAATCAGTCACACGTCATAGCAAACATGGCTTACCGTGTGTCTGTCTGAGACTGTGAGACTCCTCTACACAATATATATGTGGAAATACAATGGCAGTCAGGGTCGGTCCTTCGTGTCGTCATCAACCACTGGTCCAATCAGTACAAATGTGTACGCCCACTTATTGACCAGTCATCTGTCAATCCATAACTCAGGGGCGTGGCCAACTGACCAACGTTACAGATTCTCTTTGTATTGACTCCTAGGCCGGTATCTACAAATTTCCAGGTCACACCTCTTACCACATTTCCCCTATCTTTGTATATCTCGTGAGCTTCAAACGTGTCTTTTTCCAACAGACATATCTAATGGTTTATCTGAAAATTATATCTTTACCATACATTCACCTAGATAAAGGTGCTTAATAGAGCTACCAGAAGGGCGATGGGACTTCAAAAGAACGGATAACTCGTTAAAGATAACACAACGCAAGGAGTGGCAACTCATCCCTGGGCTAGGCCCGTGTCGTACCAGGGAACAAGGTCCTTGTAGACACAAAGGAAAGATAGGGGATCGTTCCGCCTCCTTGTGGGGAGGGAAAACGAGGGTGGGAAGGGATATAATTTTGTCCTGCCTACCTAGTTACATACCATGGTCATAGCATTAATTAATAAGTACTAAACTATGACGCTAAAATATATGTCACATCATGACAATTAGTTTAATTGTAATAATGACTTTTGGTTATTTTCATAAATGATAAGGTCGCCAAATTACAGTGCATTCAAAACAGTGTCTCCCGCCCAGTCATGCGTGAGCCGAGGCGCGATTCTGTGACACTCATCATGCGTTAACTCCATGGGCGGCGTTATACGGGGTATTACGTTAAGCGTTAAGCGGCGGATCCGGTGAAGGATAACGAATATGTGTATAATGCCGAGCGACATCGACAGATCCAAATTTAAGAAAATGTGTGAGAGTTAGCCTATACGTATGACTTGTAACTTTATAGGCCTACTAATCTCTATCTACTATTATATATTCTAAGGGTTTTATTTTTAATTTAGGATCATATTCCTAGTTCTGTCCTAACCTAACTGAGCCTAACCCTAACCGGGCCTAACCGTAACATCAATAATCAATTTCTAATTGTGATTAAGTGACATATACTAAATAACCTTTTATTTGAATTAATTACAAACAACGACACACAGTTACACACAATTTTCGTATTTAACGAAAAATATATCGTTTTACTATAATTGAATTAAAAATAATAAATACAAATGCGAAGATGGCTGGGGTTGAACCTGTTAACAGCACACGCTACTAACCACTGGGCCTCTGAACCTTGTTGAAAAAATTATAATTGAGCGTATAGGGCGTTTGCAATCACGTGACAAAAAGCACGTGATTTGTGATTACTTTCTGTAATGGTGTAATAAGTAATAAGGGCCGCTGTATTAATAAAGTTTCACATAGGCTCGAGCTTTTTTTTAAATGATGTGTTGTGTTTTAAGTCTTATTAAGATTTAAGCTGTATTATGTATGTTAAAAAAAATAGGCTATTTTATTATTATCACAGACGTATATCATAGACGATGTGAGTATATTAGTGACTTGACTAGATAGCTTATTCACCAACACTATCACTTGACATCGTAGCCTAGCCTACGAAACATTAAAAGTGTAGGCCTATAAAGTGAAATTGAAAGTGTAAATAGGTCTAGCCGGCCCTAGCCTAATCAGATTAATCAATTAATCTACAGTACTACTATTTACCTCCTTATTTTTGAGTAGGATAGCCAATATTCAGATGTGAATTTTGCATGATAAAGAACAACTTCACTTTCACCACGTTACATTGGTACCTCAAGTGTTTCTTATATTTACACAAATACGTCACTAAAAACCTAAGCCACGCCCACCAAGAACGCTATATAGGGCCAGATAAACAATTATGCGCATGCGCCAATAGCAGTGTGTATAATATAGGTCACAGGTTCACGCACAAATCCGCCCTATAATCACTCCGTAACTCCATTGATTCCCTGTGAAATCCAGAATTGAATATAAAGTGGCTAAACAAGTTTAAATTTCTTTCGATAATCATCTCACAAGTGGGAAATAGCAAGCATTGTTCGGAGCATCATACTCGTAGCACAAATGCGAAAACAGTCGACTGTTTAAAAAGCTTGTCTTTACAAAAGGGCACAACTTAAGACGCTTTGTATTACTTCTTTAATACTTAACAGTTGTAACAATGTCTTCGTTGCTAATATTTGCTTATAGATCTATATCGTACAGTGAGCTCCGATTACTTTTGGTCACTAATTCTGTTAAAATCCAGACTGAACAGAATCTACACTGAAGTCCAAAATATTCATGAAGTGTCGGTCGTTTCATCGCCAATACTAGACTACTGCTTTTAACTCAATGGCGCTTTTAACAGAGAAGAGACTTTTAACACAACTCTCTACAAACGTGTTACTGGTCCGCATATGTGCATCTTGGTGCCGACTTTGTCACATGCACCTGTATTGATGTCATTACGCCAAGTAGCCTACACGTAGTACGCGGATGTATCTGCATGTCGGTGGACTCGCTTGGAGATGGAAAGATGAGCTGTGTTTCGGCCCCTAAGACCATCGAAAACATACGTTTTCCGAAGGTCTTTGGCGAAATGGTCATTTTACCCTCAATGGGGTAGCGACCCACATCCTTCTCAATATCCGGTCCAAAGGTGTGAAATCTACTTCCTGTTCATCTCATGCAAAAAACCTCTTTTGATTCTTTCAAAAAAAACTTAAAAAACTAGTCAAAGCAAATGGCGTAACATGTGAAATTGTAGCAAAACCAAAGTTTATCATTACAGCGTTAAAAAATAGTATACTGAATAAATTGAACATTTAATTACACCGTATAATGCATTTATTAAAAATAATAATAATAATAATTATAGGCATTTCTTTTGTACCAGATTAACCTAATAACTTGTTCAAAATTAAATTTGTTAACATGGGGAGGTAACCTTTTAAAACAACAGTTTTCAATAAGTATTCTTTTTTTTTTTTAAATAAAAATAAATAAATACAAGTAACAATTTTAAGGCAACATCTTTATTTATCTCAAATAATACGTGAATTAAATCTTGTTAGACTATATCTTTAAGTCATGCGGTAGATTTTATCAGTATGATACAAGTCTTCAAAATTGTATATATCTCTTCCTGCTTAAACCACTACCTTACAAAGCCATCGGACTCGCGTCGCTCTGTATTAGGAAATGTTTGTTTTTTTTAGAAAAAAAGATCAAAAGTTAAAAAAGTTACTCAATTTTCCTCAACTTGATGAATGGGTAATCTAACCTTTTTGTATTATTATGCTAAGGTCTTTTGAATAGGCTATGCAAGTTGCTGAGGATGACTGTTCTTTTAAATGATATATTTGCAATTTACGAAGACAGACACTAATAAATATTTAAACATTAGAAATAATCAAACCTTTATCATAGAAATTTAAACATTAAGAGCTATTGCATATAGTGAAGAACTAACATAAAAATCATTGAGAGACAACAAATAATTGAAGCTATTCGTGAAGACCAAAATACGATAGACTATAAAACGTGGTCTCTATGAATTATATCACCTTGTTTAACGTAATTTAATTACTAATAACTAATCGTCTAATATTATTGTTAACTAACAATCAAATAATGTTTCTCAATAATATTTTGTTTTATTGTTGAAGAAAACGTCATTTAGGTTTTCATGTGACAGATAATATCGCAGTGAATTCTGAAAGCATACATTATGTGATCTAAGTTTTAAATAAATGCTTATACTTTTATTAGAGTTTACGAAAACAATTATGACTGAAGTTTATTTTTTTACAGCCAATTAAGCTTAAGTATGTTATATTAGATATTAGTTTAATTGTAATAACGACTTTTGGTTATTTTCTTAAATGATAAGGTCGCCAAATTACAATGTATTCAAAACAGTGTCACCCACCTGGTTCTGTGACAGTTTTCATGCGTTAGCTCCATCGGCTCCCTGTAAAAGCCAGAATTGAATAATATAAAGTGGTGCAACTATGCCAACAATGAGTTGACGTCCTATCTCAAGGAACTAATTAAACCATATGTTCGGCAGAGAACACTTCGTTCTGCCAAATCCTCACTTCTGAAAGTGCATTTTTCTCTCTGACGACCATTGGCCTTAGATCCTTCTCAATATCCGGTCCGAAGGTGTGGAATCTACTTCCTATTCAACTTAGGCGTAAAAGCTCTATTGATAATTTCAAAAAGAAAAGAACTTTAAAACTCATTATTTCAATATTTACCTTCACATGTTTTAAACCCCTAGTGTCTTACTTATATTTTAGGTTGGTTATTTCTTCATTTATATGATTTGCCCTATGTTTGTACAGTTTTAAATCATTAATTAGTTTTATATTACTTAGCCTCAATATTATATCCGTGTTCTTAGTTGTTGTGGCGTTTTGGAGAAGATTAACACCACACGAACTAAGAAAGGTTTTAAAATGTAATCCGCTCTTATAAGATACTATAATCATCTCATATGTACGTACAAACCACTGACACTATGTGCCATTATTGAATGTCTGATTGGAGTAAGAATGTGTCTTTCCTTTCTATCTCCTATATTATTTAACATTAAAGTATTTAGCTTTGCATTGAATTTTATTTACATATATGTATACGTTCTGCATGCTTATCAGTATATTACTTATTGTTATACGATTAGTCATTGATATTAGTTCCCATTCATGTATATTATAAATGTTGTAGCACGTGTGTGTTCCTCCCCCTCCCCGCCCCACGCCTTCGGAACTAGGCCAGGGTCATACCTGACGCAACCAAGCTAAGCCCCCCCCCCACCCCACAGTCTCTTCGACCAGATCACAGGAAATTCACATCTCAATGACGGTTCTTCCCCTGGTCAGAGAATAGGGAACTTGGAATCTTTGATGCAGGACCCCGACGGACAAGAGAGAAAACTCTGACCAACAACACAGGGCCTTCGAAGTTTCCCTACCGCCGCGTCTCCCCCCCCCCCCCGAGCACCCCCTCCCCTCTACCGTTTGGTACTTATTTTCACATGCCAATTAATCAAATGTTGAATTGAAGAGACATGTTGACCAATCGGATACGCTATCTACGTGTCAATCTTACCCTTGCCACTCCCCCCTCATTACAATCACATTGGGAGTTGCAACCTAACTTGTTGTTTAACATGTAATGTAAGTTAGTTTTAGGTCAGTCTGGCTTAAGGAGTCGTTGGATGCCCCGAGCTCCAACAGCACCACGCAGTGCTACAGTCTGTTGTAGAGTCCTTGTTAGGACTATCTACTACATATAGTTTAAGCCTATGATTAAAAGTACACTCTTTATCACTTGTATTTGGATTGTATGAATTATGTGCTCACGTCATTGATGATTGAATACGGACTTTCACGTGAATAAAATATTCGTTGTTACAATACGCCTTGCTTATCGATTGATAGAATTAGCTGTTTGTGTGACGTCCAGTGACAGTGTCAAATAGTCAGCAGTTTAACTCAACCTACGTATTAACGAGCCAAAACGAAACCTGGATATAAATTTGTCTTAGAATCACATAGGAATCATCTGCACTTCGGGACCACATATCACCTAGAAAACCTGCCTAAATCACCCCTCCCCATCACCCTGTGTACCTGCTGAGTTATCCACTAAGTCTGCACTGATAGCCTATACGCTAATTGCAGGCTCGGTGACAGCATCTTAGACCAGCACGCCACACCTGGGGGCTCGTCCGGGATTAGTCTTGCTTGACGTACATGGATAAGTACTCACGCTCAACATTGAACTCTGTGCTATGATATTCTTCACGTGATGAAAGACTGGGGGCTTAAGGTTTCATCAGGTTAGCGAACTGTGTTATTTGACTCCACTGCAAACACTCATCTATCATCGTAGAATTATACGTCAACTCTTGTTTCTGCCAACGCTATACGCTTGAAATATATCCCCTTGCCTGTTCGGATTATTTGCTGTATTACGTTATTTGTCGGCTTCACGCCACAATAACAAAATCGCCACTCATGTTTGGATAACTTGCTTTATTATGTTAGATGTCGGCCGAAGTGCCACTAATGACAACGTCGTTTTCCTGCTCGGATTAGCTCCCGTACAACTCTGCACACTATAGGCTTGCCGAATGCCGATAGCCAATAGGCATATCGCCATTTCTGCTTTTGATTAGCTCATGCGTAACGAAATTATTTGCCAGATCGGGCATAACTGTGTCCGCCAAATACTGCGAACCAGTACCCGCCCTGAGAAACACTGCAAATATTCGCGCCCACCGGGCGCAATCCAGCCTGCAATCTTCAACATTGCATATGTTCGCCCATTCAGCTATAATTCTTGGATACTTTCAGCCACGTTCGCACTGGATTAAACTGTCATGTGCAGTACGTTTCCTGAAAGCTGACATTATTGCCTTTAGATTGGAGTATATTAACTGTTATCGGATTACCATGTGTATATATTAACTTTTGATGAACTGTGTTCCTTACACAACGCGTTGGATAATAAATGTGTTAGATTTAAAGACTGCCTACGGGTCAATTGACTGTTCTCAAGCGCAACACGGCCGATGTCATCCGCTGTCATCTGATGTGCCAGACCCACTCTGACGTCAAGACTCAAGATCCGCGGTCTAGCGTGAAAGAGAATGAATGTCTATAAATAAAACAGTAAGTGGCACAGATGTAGTGGTCAAATGTACGTACAGGAAGATTATTGGTAGCGAATTATATAATTGCTCTTTATCAGTTTTACAAATTATAAAATTGTAATAGAGAAAGTAAAATGATTTAATCTTACACAGTAACCAAAGTAATTGACGCCCCACTGCCAGTCCCCCATCCCTCTCAGCCGCCCCCCCAACGTCAGGTAAAACTAAATCTGCCGTGGGCATCTGGTCAGCGAGACATGACGCGTGTAAGGGTCGTAACTCGCCCCTTCCCCCCACTTTCTCTCCCAGCCGAGAATCTGTATTGAACTGTTAAACAAGGAGAAATGTGTTGCTTGAGAAAAGAAGAGAAGCGAATAGTGTAACAATTAAAGTGAAGCTATGTCCGTGTTTTAGCTCTAGGGCCCAATAATTGCAAACGAACGACAACATTGGTATTATTTCCTGGCCTATCATGCCAGAGGAATACTGGACTTTCCGCCTTACTCCACCCCCCCCCCACTAGAAGTCACTCGCGCGTGAGAAATCAGAATCCACGTGATCAGAAACACTAGTGTTTAGGCTTGTGTTGGGGTCAGCTGCACGCGCTCACACAACGCCCTCCGCCGCCCCCCTGAAGAATGTTCACTAGACCAGTAATGCATGTACATATACGTTAAGCAAAGGACTCCGCTGCCCCACCCTCTATGACTCCGTCATAGATCCCCTGATATTTACGCGTGAGCCAGATCCCCTCAACCTGTCCGCTTTAGCGCGAGGCAGGGAGTGAACTGGTGGACCTGATAGTTCGATCAACAATTCGATCCCTATCACCCAGTTTTGGCATCCCGTCTCGGACTTCCTCCAATTTCGTGGACCCTACTGCCGAGGTCGAATTATTATTATTATTATTATTATAATTATTATAATAAAGTGAATCCCGCATATATAGCACATAGAAAGCATGAAATAAATAGATTTCTTAGCTAGTGCCTACCAATATATGAAAAGTAAGGACCTAGGACAGTCACCGACAAACGATAAAATGAATAAACCGCGTTAATAGCTTGCAAATAAATGGGACGAACCTAGACTAAGCATTATGCTGGAATAGATTTAAAGTACTGTAAGTAGTGTAAGTGTAAGAAACGCTCTAAGCATGCTTTTCTCCTCTGCTCTCAACAGAAACCGTAACAATTCGCACCCCCTCCCAGTCACCCCTTACCACCTTGTCTCGAACCCCCTCCCTTTCCCGAAGCAATGACCACCCGCTTCGCGTGAATGGTCAAGAACATGCTCTAACAAATAGCCTTAGCTCTATTGCAAATTACGCCCCTACAGCGTTATCCCCCCTTTTTAGATAATACAGCTACCAGCTGTCTGTGACGTAAGCAAAAAGAAAAGAAAATGTCTGCCGGACCGAAATTTTAATATCTCAGAACTCTCTCAGTGTAAACTGCCAATATTAAATAGTAATATACAATGGCTGCACCTCTAAGGGTCAAATCTTTCACTACGCGAAACATTTAAAGCAAGATGGGGGAGGTGTGGCGTTTTGGAGAAGATTAACACCACACGAACAAAGAAAGGTTTTAAAATGTAATCCGCTCTTATAAGATACTATAATCATCTCATATGTACGTACAAACCACTGACACTATGTGCCACTATTGAATGTCTGATTGGAGTAAGAATGTGTCTTTTCTTTCTATCTCCTATATTATTTAACATTAAAGTATTTAGCTTTGCATTGAATTTTATTTACATATATGTATACGTTCTGCATGCTTATCAGTATATTACTTATTGTTATACGATTAGTCATTGATATTAGTTCCCATTCATGTATATTATAAATGTTGTAGCACGTGTGTGTTCCTCCCCCTCCCCGCCCCACGCCTTCGGAACTAGGCCAGGGTCATACCTGACGCAACCAAGCTAAGCCCCCCCCCCACCCCACAGTCTCTTCGACCAGATCACAGGAAATTCACATCTCAATGACGGTTCTTCCCCTGGTCAGAGAATAGGGAACTTGGAATCTTTGATGCAGGACCCCGACGGACAAGAGATAAAACTCTGACCAACAACACAGGGCCTTCGAAGTTTCCCTACCGCCGCGTCTCCCCCCCCCGAGCACCCCCTCCCCTCTACCGTTTGGTACTTATTTTCACATGCCAATTAATCAAATGTTGAATTGAAGAGACATGTTGACCAATCGGATACGCTATCTACGTGTCAATCTTACCCTTGCCCCTCCCGCCTCATTACAATCACGTTGGAAGTTGCAACCTAACTTGTTGTTTAACATGTAATGTAAGTTAGTTTTAGGTCAGTCTGGCTTAAGGAGTCTCAAGGGTTGGATGCCCCGAGCTCCAACAGCACCACGCGGTGCTACAGTCTGTTGTAGAGTCCTTGTTAGGACTATCCACTACATATAGTTTAAGCCTATGATTAAAAGTACACTCTTTATCACTTGTATTTGGATTGTATGAATTATGTGCTCACGTCAATAATGATTGAATACGGACTTTCACGTGAATAAAATATTCGTTGTTACAATACGCCTTGCTTATCGATTGATAGAATTACCTGTTTGTGTGACGTCCAGTGACAGTTTCAATTAGTCAGCAGTTTAACTCAACCTACGTATTAACGAGCCAAAACGAAACCTGGATATAAATTTGTCTTAGAATCACCTAGGAATCATCTGCACTTCGGGACCACATATCACCTAGAAAACCTGCCTAAATCACCCCTCCCCATCACCCTGTGTACCTGCTGAGTTATCCACTAAGTCTGCACTGATAGCCTATACGCTAATTGCAGGCTCGGTGACAGCATCTTAGACCAGCACGCCACAGTTGTTTATTGCTCAATGTTAAATGCGCTCTGAGCCTACATAATGTTTTTTGAAAGCGTTAAAAAATATTATTATATGATACAGATTTTCTTTCTAAAAGAAGATTATCTACTGATATATTTAGTAAGATTTATTTACATTTGATAGGCCGAGGCAGTTCAATTAATTCCGAATCGCCGCAGCAAAACGTTAGATTCCGTAGTATAGCGTGAAATTCCACGGGCTACAGCCGTTAGTCATAGGCCCTGCTTGTTACATGCTCATATGTAACAACAGGTAAGTGAATGTAATGTGCCAAAAAACTGTCTTTAACAAATACAGGTGTACAATAAAACCATTTTATCATTACTTGCAGCTGGCATATCTGCCGTCACCTTAAGCACTACTGCCTTGAACAATGGGGTATACACAAAAGAAGCACCAATTACTTTCAATTGTGATACTTTACCTAAAAGTGTGTACGTAGGTGAAGCAATTTTATGGAACTGGTTGGTAAGTCAATTAATGCCAAAATGTTTTCTTTAATGTTTTATCTGGGGCTGTTAAACGAAAATAGGAAATACCAATCTATTTCTTGAAGCTTTAAAAACGATTTTTTTTTCAGAAGTTTGAAGGAAATCAATTAAGTGTGGTGTCTCATATTTTCTTAGGGAAAAAATATATTAAAAAAAACATGTTTGATTCAAACAAATCACTACCTTATATAATTATTATATATTTTTTTATATTTATTTGTACAAAATGTGAAATCTCCTGATCTGAATGATTTTATTTCATTTAAAATTATAAATGTATGATCATTTAGTTTTGGTGTACAACTTTTAAACATTACACCACGTTATAATTAACTTTTAGTTCTCACTCATACACTTGTAAAACTTACTTAAATTTTTCTAAGAATGTGTCATTTAT
Source organism: Anisus vortex (assembly GCA_949126835.1). Lineage (NCBI taxonomy): Eukaryota > Metazoa > Mollusca > Gastropoda > Planorbidae > Anisus > Anisus vortex. The sequence goes on along the minus strand of OX421498.1, from coordinate 9,243,731 downwards.
TTATATCAACAAATCAAATAATAATATAATCTTCTGTAGCGCGTGTTTTGCTGTTATTATTTTACATTTGTGTTAAACGGCATGACAATCGGGTTTTCAGAACCTAATATTTGTTTCGAAAGAAAACCGATATTTAACTTTACAGTTGTCACTCTAACAAAAATGATGTATTCATTAATGTTTTAAATCCAGGGGGTGTATGGAGTACCTTGCGAGGGGTAGCACCTCTGGTGTGGAGGACATTTCGTGTTCCTCTGGGAACAGTTCATCCACCTTTGGTCCCCACCAGGCACCCATCTCTAATTTGTGGCTCCTAGCACCAGTAGCAGGCGCATCGGCCACACCACGGGAAACGGCTTCGACTGGCCTCCCAACCAGACTTTAAACCTCACTCACCGGAGTGATCGAATCGAGACTAATCTCTTAGGATTCGGAGGACAAACACACTTGTACTACGTAGCACAGCCAGGTTCCCATAAAGGGATGGTGCAAACTGTTGACCATTCCCATCTACTCTTTCCTCCTGCAAGGCAGGGCAGTCTAAAAGCAAATGCTCGACCGTCTCTTCTGCTTCAAAGCAGTGTCGGCAACGCGAATCGAAATTGGTCCTCAATCGTCCGCAATGGGCTATCGTAGCCTGTTCTCTCCTGCGGAGCTTCCACCACGGATCAGCTCGATTTGGCCGTTTTAGTTGCTGCCACACACCTCGACCCTTGTCAGACTCGTCCCAACTCTTGTTCCATTGTCTTGTCTCCCACTCACGTATTGATCTGCGGGCACTCGCGAAGGTGGACGGACCCTCCGGAGTGGGTGTCAGGGATCCCTTCTTGGCCAAGGCATCCACTATCTCATTGCCAGGGACTCCTGCATGACCTGGAATCCGCTGCAAGATGACCTTCACCTCGTACCTGAGGATCAGGTCGGAATAAGCAGCTAATAGTCGGACAAGCAGATCGGGCCAAGTCCCCAAGCCGTCGATGGCTTGGAGTACTGAAAGCGCATAAGTAAAGATAACTACATCAGCACGAGCAGCTGGTGTGTCTTCGAACGTTTTCCCAATTGCCACAGCAGCAATTCTGATGGCTTCCATCTTCGCATCAAAGATGCAGATTGCTCCACACGGCCCACTTAGCTCAGCCCGTTTTTCTTCTGCCTTCGGGTACGACACAAGAGCACCATGCCCGGAACGCGCTTCGGTCCCACTGATCGCGCTCCCATCAGTGTATGCCTCAACGACTCCCGAGTGTGCCCGTACCGTCCTTAGGGCAGCTGCGCGCCTCTCAGTCAGGCAAGCGCTGGGTCCGACTGCTTCCATCAGGTTCGTCTGTATCTCTGGTAAGTTGAAAGATAGGTGAGGAGGAGGTTCCACTCCCGTCCGCATGGGCATGCGGTCGACCGGGAGTCAAATATCTGCGCTGAGCTTCAGTGCGTGGTGCATGAAGGACTGCATTGAGATCAGGGCTCTTCCCACCCAGGAATCCACGAGCATCTTGAGGGGGGAACTTTCCTCCAACCGCTTATACCGCTCGTAAGCAGTAATAACGGCCCTTTTCCTTCTCCCATTCAGAGGCGGCACGTTTGCCATGATTTCAACAGCCGATGTCGGGGCGGTTCGGAACGTTCCACATATTAGTCTGAGGGCTTGATTTTGTACAGAGTCCAACGTACTCAAAGCAGTATCAGACGCATAGATTTGCACCGGGAGGCTGTAATCGATCTGAGATATACCGCTCCTAGGTAAAGATTTCTCAACACACTCGCCTTCGCACCCCAGCCAGTACTGGCCAGTCTCTTGACAATGTTCAGCATAGAAGATGCTTTCTCTTGGACTAACCTCACATGGTCATACATCGTTCCCAGATAGTTCGGCAGGTCGTTGATAAAAGCCAGGAACAATGTACAGGACAGTGCTGAGCCCTGGGGCAATCCTTGCTCTAGGACGCGCTTCCGAGAAACCGCTTTCCCGTAACGAGTTGCAACTGTTCTTCAGGTTAAGAACCCTTTGATCCAATTGTACATGTTAGAGGCTATTCCTAGCCTCTGTAGCTTCAACAACAACCCCGGCCGCCAGACCTTGTCATAGGCCTGTTTAAAATCCAGGAACACTGCTAGTGTAGACTCTTTCCGCTGAAACCCGTCAGCCATTTTCTGGACCAAGAGCGTCACCTGATCCATCGAGCTTCTTCCACTACGGAAGCCTGCTTGAGTGGGGGTAACCAGTCCATTATCATCTAGGAACCTCACAAGCCTCCTATTGATTAATCTCTCAGCTACCTTCCCTACACACGATGTTAGGGAAATCGGTCGGTAGCTTTCGGCCTGACCCGGGTCTTTACTCCTCTTCAAGATGGGTACCACCAAGGCCTCTCTCCACTGTTTCGGTAGGATGAGGGTAACCAAAAGGGCCTTAAAATCCTGGTAAATCAGGCTTGTCGCCTATGCATGTAAAGACTGGAACTCGACGGACAGTGCAGAGGAATCTTCAGCTGATCAACGGGCTGAAATGCGATCCCAGCATTGTGTGGTGGAACGCATAGAGCAAGGCATGACACGTATAATGTCCTGTTCATCCACTGCATTCATTCTCTACTCCAGTCGTCCTGACTACGTCTTGCCACTGGACAAAGTGGGGCTTGACTAAAACTACCAAAACATGATAACGCCCATTAACAGATAATAATGAACCAACACAACATTAAATATATTGACAACACACCTATTTATATCACCCTTAAAAAAATAACTCTGTACCATTTTAAACACAAAATTTGCTGGTATATACCAAACACCTAATTTTGTTGTTGCTCTTATCTGGTGATGTAGAATCTAACTTAGGCCCAGTCAATACAGTTAGAGTTAGATGTAATATTTGCAGTAAGTCATGCACAGCAAAACAACGAGCCATTCTATGTAACATCTGTCATGAATGGTACCATGCTGCATGCTTGCATATGAACACCCCAATTTATATAGCGTTAGGAAATAAAGATGCCTCTTGACACTGTGTACCGAGTGGGTTGCCACAATTTAGATCACATTTGTTTAATTCTCATGATCTCGAAACCACTGTTACGATAATTGATCCTCTAATAACCGTAATTAAAGTTTTTAATACATTTTATAAATAAACATGAAATGAATCCTAGTTTTTAGAGAGTAGATTAGACAGTAGGACGTTAGGATTTGTTTTGATCTCTTCTCCCCTTTTTATTTTAATAGTAAGTTGTTGGTTTATATTTAAATATTACACTACGAAAATATTTTTTTAGAATATCTTCTAATGTATCTTCTAGAATATACTAATATCTTCTTGATTAAATGTCATAATATTTATATATATATCTAAATCTTATATTAGATTGTTGTTTTATTGATTGCATTCGATAAGCATCAATTTCCATTCTTACGCCTATGATTTCTATTGTAGTTTAGTTTCCATTCGTAACAGCTAACAATATATTAATACTATCTTTAGTATCTTTCTTCCTATATATTTATGTCTTCTTAATTGTAGTTATCCTTTATTTGATTAGAGGAACTTTAATTCATAGACTTTATACTACTTTATAGTTATAGCCTAATAGTTATAACTTTTCTTGCCAGGGTTATTGGCACTATTTTCTATTGTAACCGTTAATAATCTAGATTAGGATTTCATTATTATGAATGTTATTTAATTGCCTTATTTTTCTTTAATGTAAATAAAGTTAAATATTTAGTTTATTCATAGGAGTTTTATTCTTCTATATAATATAGTTTTGTAAATGTTTTAGATAAGTGTTCGTTTATTCTTTGGTTATTAGATTGCATCGGATATTCTTGAGTTCATACGCCACCCATTAACCCCTAGACAATTATATTTTTAATTGAGCCATTTCTCTATTTCATCTTAATTAAAATATCCAGTATGATCTCAGGGATAACTGTGACCGTTATTTTGTAATTACTATGTTTACAACTCTCTAAGGGAGATCACATTATATATTAATAATCAATGAACAAACTGCCGGCTTGTAGTAAAAAAATGAGAACTCAATATTTAATGCAATTTATGTACAAGATGAATTCAAATACACCACAGTTCTATAGCCTAGTCTAAAACACGTCTTTCCACTACCAAATTCTTAGGTCGTCTCCTTTATCTCCCAATGTACGCTACGTTTAATCTAACTCCTACGTCATTGTTTTTATCGTAAAACGTCACTCGTTTATTCTGTACATTAACACCGGGTTAGATATTATACAAATTATGCCCCACTAAAATAACTATATATATTTTAAATCATCACATTCCCCCATCGACCCTTTAAATTTGTCATACAAATTTCTATATAAAAAAAAAATTCTTATCTCCGTCAAATACTTTGATAAAATATATATCTCTTCAATAACTAGAACTATATGAAAAATTACAATTATCCCAATTTATATCAAAACATGTTATGCAACACAAATAACATATAACAAAACCAACGTATTCATCAATATATGTTAACCAATAACTTTCACTAATAGGTCCATAATACATATAATACATATAGGTCCATAAGGTTCCACAGTATATCCTGTCCTGTATTGATGAAATACACAAACCAATAGTATAAATATCATCAAATCCGAAAACATAACAGTTCATACTGGTCCATGTAATATCATTGCAACCTTCCTCTTCTGAACGTCCAACAACACATTCATTGATTATTTCCTAAGTCCTTTGTAGATTATCCATCCTGTGGGGTTTCAACACCTTGACAGAATAGTTCCAATAATGTCACACAATAATTACCATGCAATGTTCACAGACACATCTCTAGAATTTACCATTGAATACTTTCACAAGCTGTCTGTCTATAAGCAATATAGTGTTGACATTAGTCATAAACCCAAAATAATGTACCATGTTGATTTGTTGATTCCTCCATATGTTGATAACATGACCTTCATTCCGCGTTGACAATGTAAATGTATTTCAATAATGTGACGACATGACCTCAATTCTATGTTGATAATGTCAATGTACCTTGATATAGCGATGACATGACCTCGATTCCATGTTGATAATGTCAATATACCTTGATATAGCGATGACAAGACCTCGATTCTATGTCAGCACCATAAATGTACTCCTCATATGATGTCTTCATGTTTGCGTTTGATATGGTGTCCATAAAAACCGTTAAAGATAATGTGAGGACGTGATAGAACATCTCTCACTTACAAATGGTACGTTGTGTTTGAATCACCGTGCTTCAGTTGTAGAACCATTTCTCATCCAGAACCTTTGGAAAAAATCAATATTTCATTAACACCGTATTTATACTTTATATTTACATAAAAAATAATTTTAACCGCGTTCCAACTGGTGATTACGTATTAAACAGCACACCTTAAACACCACATCTAGACAACAAATCAGCCAATATATTATCAACCCCAGGTATATTTTCCACAGTAAAACTGTATGCCTGCAAGATAAGTGACCATCTTGCTATCCTACTGTTGTTTAACTTGTTCTGATTTATAAAGGACAAAGGCTTATGGTCAGTCATAAGAATAAACCTTGTACCCATCAAGTACCTTGCCAATTTAGTAATACACCAAACCGCAACAAGAGCTTCCCGTTCTACTGTTGCATACCTAACCTCAGCCTCACTTAATTTCCTGCTAATATACTGAATCGGGTGTAAGACATTGTCATGATATTGACCCAAAATTCCTCCCAAACCAACCAAACTTGCATCAGTCAAAACCACAAATCTTTTTTTAATGTCTAGTAGTCTTAATAAAGGTTGTCCAGAAAAAGCAACCTTTATCCTATTTAATGCCATTTCACACTCCTGAGACCAAATTATTTTAATTGGGCTTTTCTTTTTAATAAGTTCAGTCAACGGAGCTACCATCTCTGAAAAATTAGGAATAAATTTCCTATAAAAATTACATACACCTAGAAGACTCCTCACTTCTTTTTTATTTCTTGGAATGTCAATTTTAAGGATTTTAGTAATATTCTCCTCCAATGGCCTAATGGTGTTGTTGGATATCTTGTGTCCCAAAAAAGTAATTTCTTTCATGCCTATTTCTAATTTGTTAGGTTTAATTGTCAAATTATGTTTTTCTATAATTTCAAAGATATCATTAAGACTTTTTACATGATTTTCCCATGTATCATTGAAAACTCATATGTCATCCAAATAAAATATAGTATCCTTCCTATGTCCTAAAATCATACCCATCATCCTATTAAAAGTTGCAGGAGCATTCACCAATCCAAAACTCATCACCTTCCATTTATATAACCCCAATGGAGTAACACAACTTGTAAATGGTTTAGCTCTATCAGTTAAACCTACTTGATAGTACCCTTTAGCCATATCCAATTTAGAAAAAATAGTTGCATTAGATAGCTGAGCCATAATATCTTCAGCATTGTTCATAGGATATGGGTCAAAGAGAGTAACATTATTGAGCTTCCTATAGTCCACACACAACCTTATAGTTTTATCTTTTTTCTTAACTAATACTATTGGAGATGCATATGCTGAATTGGATGGCTCTATCAACCCCATACTCACAAGCTCATCTATCTCTTTTTGCAAGTTATCCCTCAAATGAATAGGGATTGTGTATGGTTTTAGCCTCACCGGCTTATCATCTGTTACAATAATGTCATGTTGTATGACATTGGTCTTACCAGGCAAATCAGAAAATATACCCTTATGCCTGTGTATTATTTTTGCCATCTCATATGCCTGTTCATGTGTCAATTTCTCTAAATTCACATCTTTATATGTTTGCTGACCCTGTGTATTCACTGTTGCTATTTCTTCAATATCCTCTTTAATTTCTTCTGATATTATACTACAGCATATATGGCTTTCTACTGATTGATCATTATACTTTTTTAAATTATTAATATGAAAAACTTTAAGTTGATCCTTATTTCTTATCTCATAATCCACATCTGTGACCTTTCTAACCACATCATATGACCCTAGCCATTCAGTAAATAGTTTGTTATTTTGATTTTTTAATTTTAGCAAAGCTTTATCTCCTGGTTCCAAGGTTCTTAGTTTCCTATCCTGATTTACTCTATTTATTTTCTTTTCCTTATTATTGTCTGAATTCTTTCTAGCCTCTTCCAAAGCAATTTCTAATTGTTGTTTCTTATTTGTAACTAACTCATAATTAGTCATTTCCCTGTTTTCACTAGTAACTACTAATGGTTCTTTGAGAATACTAAGTGGATTTCTTGGATTATTTCCATATATCAATTCAAATGGTGAAAAACCTGTACTATCATGTGTAGTTTCTCTATATGCAAATAAAATTGATGGAATTGCTAAATACCAATTCTTTGGATCCTCATTACTAGCTTTTGACAACATTTCCTTCAGAGTTTTGTTAAATCTCTCACACATTCCATTACCTTGAGGATGATAAGGTGTTGTAAACTTCTGCTTTATTCCAAATGTTTCCATAAATTCCTTAGTCAATTTTGATGTAAATTGAGTTCCTCTATCTGATATTATCTCTTCAGGAAATCCAATTCTAGTAAATATTAAATATAATGCTTGCACTATATCTGTAGATTCAATTTTCTTTAATGGTACTGCCTCTGCATACCTTGAACATATATCAATCAATGTAAGGATATATCTATGTCCTCTGTTAGACATAATAGGCATCAAACCAATGATATCTATGGCTACTTTCTGAAATGGTCTAGTTGCAGGCACTCCTTTTTGTATTGGTGCTTTGGTAAAATTACTTCCAGATCCTTTCATCTGACACACTTTGCATTGTTTAACAAATCTTTTCACATCTTTGGACATTTTAGGCCAAAAGTAATGTTGTATTATTCTGTTTTTGGTTTTGCCAACTCCCATATGACCAGCCAATGGTATAGAATGAGCATTAGTCATTATTTCTGTTCTATATTTATATGGTACAACTATTTGCTCCACTTGTCTGCCATTTATGAGTATCTCTCTGATTAATAGTTGTGTATCATTTTTCAATTTGCATACACTATTTTTATTAGTAGTTCCTTTCTCTGTAGATTTGAATAGTCTATTCAATGTAGTATCCTCTTTTTGTTCCTTTTTGAATCTTTCCAAATTAAAGTTTTCATTCAGTAATGATTCACTATCAACTGATGTGTCTCTTTCATTATTCACCATTGTCTGACTTTCTTCAGTATTGCTTGCTTTACATTCATTAATCACATTACATTGTGCTTGATTATTATTAAATTCCCATGCTTCTATTTCCTCTCTAGTACATTCTTTAACTGATTCAACATTTCCAATAATTAAATCAATTGGTGCATCATTTATAACATGAGCCAGTACTCTACCTGTAATATATGGTGTCCTAATATCAATGTAGGCCAACCTCAATTTAATAACTCTTCCATCAAATGATGTACAATCTGCTACCTCACCAGTGTATTGATTTGACTGAACATATTTGCTGTTTATTGCAATGACAGAGGCTCCTGTGTCGCGAACTGCAAAAACTGGTATTAATCCCACATATCCTGGAAAAAACTTTATTCCTTTGTTTCTTGATAACACAGCTCCACAATGATTCCCGTTCTGATTAAATCTGGAGTTGTGATCTCTTTGTTGTGTATATCCCTGAGATCTATTATTATTATTATTGTTTCCAGCAGAGCTTGACCCTCTGAAGCAATTTCTTGCTATATGTCCTTTCTTTTTACATATAAAACATGTCAATGTGTTATCTCTCTTATCTCTACAATCCTTAGTAACATGGTTATTTCTTCCACATTTACCACACTTCATCTTGCTCCTTGATAATTGTCTTCCTCTTTGAAAATTCTCATTGCCTTTAGCAAAGCATATTATATCCTGATAATCCTCTCCTTTAGAAGTAGGTGCCATGGGATGAGCTAATTTATAGTTCCTAATCAGATCAACTATTTCCTCTATAGTCTTGGGAGATCTCTCCTGAATGAATGCTTTGAGAGTCTTATCGAGTGAATATATTGCCTTATCTCTAATAATAAAATTCTTCAGTTCCTCAAATGATTTTTCTATTTTAGCACATTTTAACCATTTGTCCATAGCACTTGTCAATGAGTCAAAATAACTTTTTGGATCCTCTTCCTTTGATAAAGTCATTTCAAAAAATTTCTTTCTATAAGCCTCCTCTGTACTTCCAAAATGTCTTAACAATTGTTCCTTGACAGATGCATAATCTGATTGTTCCATACAAATTTTTGATGGAATATCTCCTGTAAAGGATTTTCCCAGTAGTCCAGACCAATAACATGAAGAAAAATTTTGTCTCTCCATTTCCATTTGAAATTTTTTTAGAAATGTATCAATAGAACCATCCTTTTCATTAAATAATTGGAAAGTAAATCTGCACATGTTATTTCTAATAGCCATTTCCTGGTCAACAACAGGTCTAGTGACTCCAATGTTTACATTTGCAGTGTTATTTTAGCTTCTAATTCTAACTTTTTAAACTCTATCTCTGATCTCTTTAATTCCATCTCATCAGCTCTAGCTTTATCTTTATCAATTTGTTATAATCTCTCTAGCTCTATCTCATCAGCTCTAGCTTTTTCTTTAGCCCTTTCTTCTCTTTCTTTATTTTTTTCTTTAGCCTCTAAATACTCTCTCCATTTTCTCTCCACCCACTCATCCAACTCTTTACCAGTATATCCCAACTCCTTACCATAATTTATGTACAGCGCATATGTCTCCATTGAGGGACACTCCATTTTCAATTAATATATATAACTACAACAAACTAATATAATTTAAAATGTAATCAATATTACAAATATTCATAAAATAAATATTAATATAATAATCAATATATATATAAAAATAAGAACACCACAGATAGTAGATGAGACTCGAGATTCACAAAAAATTTACTATGACAAATATATAAACAATATGATAACACTGTGCATACAAGACTATACAATCTAACATATATTGTGTAATATACACTTATGAAAAGTATTTTTCAACTAACCTGACTTACAGGGACTTTTCAATAAGTGTATACACAAAATTCCTAAAAGAAACTAATACATGCCAGTGATTTCACAAGAAAAATCTAGGCATATACTATACTACAACATAACGTATACACCAGTTTACTTATCTTAAAAAACGCGTTCCTTTTCCTTCCGTCTCCGAATTCAAGGTTCCAAACTCGAAATGATCCTCCACCACACAGGTTATTTCAGCCCAAAGTCTTCGTGTGTTCGTTAATTCATAATAATTACAATCCTTTCACTTTGTTGAAGTTTCTTTTTACTTCCAATTTCACTTGACTTCTGCTACTGTACTGAACTGACTTCTAGTTCTGTGACTATTCTGAAGTATTCTTCTTTTCTCGAACCATTTACTAGTTCTACGGAGATTCTCTTTTAATCTCTTCACTTGACAAACTTAGCTTGTCCTATTAAACACAGCTTTACTATTGTTTCCATAATTGTTACCACTTTCGATACTTTTAAAATGTATCCGAGACGCCTTTCAACTTCTAGTGGCCTTTTTAACCGACTTGCTAGGTAACATACATAAACTTCCGTTTCTATCTTCATGTACACCGTTATGTACTGGTAGCGCTTATTTCCAAGACGTGCTAGGCTATACTGTTATATCGTCAAATTTTCTTTCTCGTCGATATTTCTTCACATTGAATTTTAGTCTTCTTTTAGTCGTAAGAAACGTTCATTTGCGGTATTCTTTAAGCTGTGCTTCACAATATATTGTAGGCTTTCTTTCAAATTGATTTTCAATAATATTCACCTTGATTCTCCTTCAACATTCTCCGTTGATTTTCAATATTCCACATTGGGCTTCCAAATTCACCTTGAGCTTCCGAATTTTAGATGGGCGCCAAATAATGTGACCGTTATTTTGTAATTACTATGTATACAACTCTCAGGGAGATCACATTATATATTAATAATCAATGAACAAACTGCCGGCTTGTAGTAAAAAAATGAGAACTCAATATTTAATGCAATTTATGTACAAGATGATTTCAAATACACCACAGTTCTATAGCCTAGTCTAAAACACGTCTTTCCACTACCAAATTCTTAGGTCGTCTCCTTTATCTCCCAATGTACGCTACGTTTAATCTAACTCCTACGTCATTGTTTTTATCGTAAAACGTCACTCGTTTATTCTGTACATTAACACCGGGTTAGAGATTATACAAATTATGTCCCACTAAAATAACTATATATATTTTAAATCATCACATTGATCATAGGGATAACCTTAAATTAAAACACTTCAACGTAATATGGGGGCTCATGTCCTTGGATTAATTCGAATTAGGGAATTAAAATTTGATTATTTTACACATTTCTTAGATCTAGTTTTCTTGTAGTAGTAATTTTTGTTGTCGGTGCGCGGTGGTGATTCGGTTTGTTTTTCGTTAACAGCTGTGTTGTTGACCTGCATTTATATTTTGAGACTAGACCTTGTGGTTTATTAGTCTTATTGTTTTCTATTCATTCGTAGACCTTGAGTTTACTGATTTTATTAATAATCCTACCATAGAGAGTTTAGAATCTTTGAAAAGAAAGGATTTCTATAAGATAATTAAGGAATCAAATATAGTTCATAGAGCTACTAGTCCCACCCAGATTTTTAAAGAGCAAATAATTTTCTATTATATAAATAAGGGTGTTTTTTATAAGAAATATCTGAGTTTAGTGACACCAGAAGTAGATGGGAGTCAAGCTGAGAAATTGTTAAAGCAGAGAGAGATATAATTTAAAAAGTGGGAAATAGAGAAAGATAGAGAAATAAAGGAGAAATAGAGAGAATTGAAGGAGAGAGAAATAGAGAAAGATAGTGAATTAAAGGAGGAAGAGATATAATTAAAGGAGAGGCAACTAGAAAGAGATAGAGAATTTAAGGAGTGGGAAATAGAAACAGATAGACAAATACAGATAGAATTAAAAGAGATGGAGTTACAGTATAGGTTGAAAATGGAACAGTTAGAAGAGGAGTATGCTAGTTTCATGTCTTGTCCTATTCCTATGTCTACTACTTCTGTGTCAGAAAGATCTGCTTTCTACACAGATTCATATTGTCGTAGTGTACCAACACTCAATGATCAAAGTTCTAATAATAATACTAATACAATTACTATTACTAATACTAAAAAGCCTTCAGGCGGCGATACCAGTTAATCCTGGTAATGCAAACCAAAACAAGTCCATTAGTCCGCTGAAGAATCTCCTAAGTCTTAAAAACAACATTGGTGTTGTCAAGACTAAGTCTATTGTTTCTTGCAAATATTGTATGCAATTCGGCCACACCATTGATCAGTGTCGAAACTGCCCCATTCGACATTCTAAAGACTTCAGGCCCATAGGCCATATCAAACCTAAAGAACTTTTTGATCATTCTAATTTTACACAAAGTGATGAGACAACATCACATCAAAATATTAAAGACTTACGGTTGGTTGCTGAGATGGCAGACACATAAAACCCTGTGCATAGATGTTCATCCTATGTCACTGCCAGTCACCAAAATCAGTCCTAATAGTAATACAATTACTACTACAAGCCTTCATGCGGCAACACCAGTAAATACTAGTATTTTACCTCAAAATAAGTCCCTTAGCCCGCGGAAGAATTACCTTAATCAAAGTCTAAATTAAGAGGATAGTTTTGTCAAGACACGTTCAAATGTTTTTTGCAATTATTGTAAGAAACCCGGCCACTCTATTACTCAATGTCGGAAATGCCCCAGTCGACCTTCTGAAGACTTCAAGGACTCAAAGCCCATCTGTAATGTTAAAGCCACTGGACATAGTGGTCATTCACTTCAAAGTGATAAGATTACATCACTTTGCAATTTTTCAAAGTTCAAAGGTAATGAACTATTTTCTTCAATGTCAATGAAGGAAATACATCCACAAGTTAAAACGAAATCCCATGATTGTATTCAATCCTCCACATCAAATAACGCATATATTTTCATCATTGATGCAGAGAGATCTTTTACAAATAAGACCAGTAATACAAAGACAACAGTGTCACGAGATAAGGGATTATCGCCTCTAATGGACAATGTCTTTGCCTTATCAGATTTCACTGATACCCTTGTGGACCTATCTTGAAGCAAGAAGTTGGGTCAGTGAAAACTCTGGAGCTTCCACATGAACCTCAGTCAGCCCTTAATTTGTTTAATGCTGAGATGACACTCAACATGGTTCCAGAGCCTCCAGTCAAAGATTTCCAGTTGTTACTGTTACGTCCACAATCCCCTTGTGGTTAGAGCTGTGTAGATCTTGCTGATAATTCTCGTTTGTCATAGGGGAGACTTTAATTATTATTATTTATGTTTCATTATTACACGAACTCTTCTTATAGTCCTGGGCACAAACTCAGTATTTGTGTTCCAACAATTCCTTTCATGGACATTAGAGTAGTAGATAAATCTTATAGTAATGTATACAACACAATTGAATAGTAACTTGACAAGGAAGCTTCAGTGTAACTGATGTTGATAGTTTAATTCAGGTGATATGTTCAATATATACAATATATCTATTATGTACAGTTAGAATAAAATAATGCAAACACAAACGTTCTCAAAGGAACATATTTTTAAACTCCTTGTCTTTCAGACAAACAAATCATTTAATACTATCCGAGTGGTGCAAGGGACAGACCCATTACCAGTAGGGGTGAAAATCATGGTATCATTACAAAACTCAAACAAAACGATAGGAACTTCCCCTATTAAATAATGAGTCGTTCCCAGACCCTGAGAATTTAAGATCAACACAGAATCCCAACATTAAGTAGAATCTTTTGTCTTCCCACTAAACGTCAGGTGATCGGAAGCCTAAGTTCCGCCCACAAAATCATGTTTAGTGAGAAAAAGAGAGGGAAGAAGAATAAACATTGCGTGTTCCAATTCTTGGAAAAACAATATATATGACACGCCCCCACCCAATGAAAGAAACAATGTACCATAATTACCCAAGTAATACTCAACATGGTACATTTGTTCGTACTTAACACTATCGTTTTAACAACCATATATCAATGGAAAATTATAAGACAATTTAAGCAAACATGGCTCACTGGCACAACTAAATTATAAAAAGTGACATTACCCAATGGTAATTGTGATTATAACGTGATGGGCAAATATTTCCCCGTTAATATTAATATTAACTAATGTCTCAACAAGTACAAATAATTCCAAAATATTCTAGTCATTCTTTTTTTAACTATGTTCAGTTGTGTGGATTTCCACCAACAATTTGCAAAAAGTTTTAATCTATTTAAACAAATATAACATTGCTCAAACTCTGGAAATTTTCAACAGTTTACTTCTAATATACAAACCAAAAGATAAGTAATACGTAATTTGAATCAAACTATAGGTTGCTTCCCCTTTTATCAAATATAAGGAGAAAATACGCTCTAGTTACGATTACTACAGTAATCTAAATATTAAAATGTAATCTACTATTATGGGTTTTTTGCAAATTTAAAAGTTTAATATAAAAGATTGTTCAGGGTTGAATGAGTGAATACCTTTAGGTATCTTTTGTTTTCCTCCATTCCCGGATATATGGAATATATAACAACCTATATACAACATAGTGAATATCCACTAGTTTTTCCCATTCTTTTACCATGGTATAAAATTTTAGCAATATATTTCCAATATTATTTATTAATTTATACCAATTGATATTACATCTCTTTCTAAGATAAAAATTGTACATATTATTATTTAGTTATATTCATTAACTAAAATGAAACAAGATAATAAATCAATTAGCTCAAAGTTTTCCCATTTAATTGCATGTGATGACAATTACTTTTATCCATCCATATCAAGTAAATACGTGCATATTTATATATTTATTGCATCATGCATCAACATTTAAATGGAATTTCTTTTCCATAATCAAATGAATTTAAAATATATCACAACATCAATATAATACATGATTATAAAATTTTTTACTACTTTCAAAAGACTTGACTTCTGTGTGATACAAGTATTCTATAGGTATTCCATAATCAAAATTCAAACGAATGATAGGTTATCATGACACATTCTTAATGAATAAGTGAGATGATCTGAAAAAGAAGTATTGGGTTATTCAGTCAATCATGTAGCACCCGAGATAGAGTATCAGCTGTGACCTTGTCTCTATCTTTTCGATGATACGGGGAATCGGATACCAGTCGGCCTTTGTCAAATTACTTAATTTCCCAAGGTCTCTATAAAACCGCAGTGTGTTGTCGGCTTTTGGTACCAACACACAGGGTGAAGACCATTCGCTGTCACATTCTTCCACTATGTCATTTTCTAACATATACTTTACATCTAATTTAATATGCTCAGGTCTGATGGGGTCAAATGGATGCTGTTTAATAGACCTGGCACCCTCGGTTAACACTACATCGTGCTCTATGACATGTGTCCTACTGGGAACATTTGTAAACATTGACTTATTTTCATGTACCAGCTCAATAATCTTCTCCTTGTCTTCTACCGGAAGATGTTCTAACCTTGTATCTAAGCTCTTAAGGGCTTCTGTATTATTAAGTTTACTTTCTACAAACTTATATTGTATCCTAGATAAATCTGTCGGGACTCTAGCTAACGAAATCATGGGGGCCTCCCGTGGTTTACTCTTTTCCCTGGAAACATAGGGCTTAAGCAAATTAATATGGCATACCCTCTGCTTTTGTCTCCGGTCAGGAGTCTTTATCAAATAATTGACCTCGCCAAGCTTTGACTCTATCTCATAGGGTCCACTAAACTTTGCACTTAAAGGCTGATTTTGCAAAGGTAGAAACACAAGAACTTTGTCACCTGGTGCAAAAGTTTTAGCTGTAGCTTTACGGTCATAGTTCTGTCTCATACGCTCCTGCATATGTGGAAAATGAATCTTCCCATGGTTAAAAGCATGGTAAAGCCTATTGTTAAATTTATCTACATATGACAAAAGTCCAGTCGGTTCACTGTCCGCTAGCCAAGTTTCATGTAGAAGTATCAACGGACCTCTGACTGAGTGTCCATACACAAGTTCGAATGGGCTAAACCCCAGGGGTTCCTGAGTGGCCTCCCTTGCAGCGAACAGAACATAAGGCACACCCTTATCCCAGTCTTTCTCGTTTTCATAACAGTACTTTATAAGCATCGATTTTAATGTCTGATGAAACATTTCCAGAGCTCCCTGGCTCTCAGGATGATAGGCACTTGATAGCATATGGCTTATCCCTAATTGTTCCATGACTTGTTTGAAAATGTTCGAAGTAAAGTTAGTCCCCTGGTCGGACTGTACTGTCTTCGGTAGGCCATAACGTGTGAAGAAATTTGTCAGGGCGTCTACCACCTTCACTGTTGTTATGTTCCGCAACGGAATGGCTTCCGGGAAGCGAGTGGATGAACACATGACTGTGTGCAGGTATTGGAAACCGCCTTTTGTTTTCGGCAACGGGCCCACGCAATCAATGAGTATATGACTGAATGGATCTTCGAACGCTGATATCGGCTGGAGTGGGGCGACAGGAATTCGTTGGTTAGGACGTCCTACCATTTGGCATACGCGGCAAGTCTTGCAGTATTGTTCGACATCTCTTCTCAGTCCTGGCCAGTAGAAGTAAGGGAGGATACGGTGGTGCGTTTTTCGGACTCCCATGTGACCAGCAAAAGGAAGATCATGCGCCATACGCAGTATATCTTGACGATAGCACTTAGGTATTACAATCTGGTGAATACTGTCCCACTCGTTTGTACCTGAGTTGAGCGGTTTTGACTTTCTCATCAACACTTCATCTTTCATGTAGAGACATTCCGCCCTTGCATCTGCAGTCTTTTCATCAACAGCTTTCAGTCTGAGTTGCATTATTACTTCGTCATTCAATTGTTCTTTCACCTATTTCTGCTTTTGTGACAAAATGTTATCGTTCTCTTTTGCATTACCAGTTGTTAGATCAGCAAAGAACGTAGCACTTAAATCGATGTCAGGTGTTTCTGTTATCACTGTTTCATTTGCATGTGTGTCTTGAGAACAGACAAACACATCTTTCGTTGCACTACACGGCGTAGCAGGAGTGTTTACCGACTTGTTTTTCTGCATTGCTCTTGTCAGTGTACATGTTGGGCGTTCATTGGCAGGACGTAGGTTTTTGTCCTCCGCCATCTTTGTCTCCAACATTTTAACCATGGGCTCGACAGTGACTCTGCCGCCCATAATGTCATTTCCTAATATCATGGAAACGCTTTTGACGGGTGGTGCGCGCCACACTCCCACTACGATGTTACCTGTAAAAATCTCCGACTCGCGTTTTATTCTGTGCAGTGGAGCTTCCACAGCCTCCATACTAGCACCTCTCAGCACAACAGACTCACCGGTACTGGTGGCATCCGTTAACGGCACACTGCCCTCCAGGATCACGCTGACAGCAGAACCCGTGTCACGTAATATCTGTATTTTCTTCTTGCTGAGTACATCGACTTCTGTCGACACTGTCCCCTCGTAGACAAAGGGTCGAAAATCGTATAGGTCGTCCTCTTCCGGGACTTCAGGAACCATCTGTACCTCACGGCCTTCTGAAAGCATAATAGATTTAGTAAAGCTATTATCTTTTACCTTAGATAGGCTGTTCTCAAAAACCATCCACTCCACAACTATGGGCGATGCCGTCCGCATTTCTTTTGATGTTCTTGACCCTGTGTTGCACACTTCTTCCGTCTGCTTGCTGTCTTTCTGCACTCTGGCACAGTGTAGAATAGCACCTTGCTTTTTGGTAAGGATCCAACAATCTTTCTTCATGTGGCCCTCTTTCTTGCAATTGAAACATACCACCTTTGCTTTATTTACACCTGTCTGCTTCCTGAAATGAACTTAGTTACTATTATTATTTACACCACTGTTCTTATTATTGTTTTCACTTTTCTCTTTTGGTTTACTAGCCTCCTTGGGCTCTGGTTTGTGCACTTTGGGTTTGTCAGCATAATATGGCTTTATGCTGGCGTGAATTATGGCATAGTTATCTGCCAATCTAATAAGCTTCATGCACATCTTCAACCCCTCGGTCTGAGATGTGGGTTTTAATATCCACTCGAATACAATCATTGAATTCCTCAAACAATATTAGGTTCTTGAGTTTAGTAAATTCACTTACATTCTGTGACCTTAGCCCCTGTTCTAACATTTTCTCCTTTTGTCTCAAAAAGTCTACATGAGTTTGATCATATGCCTTCTTTCTGTCGTCTCTAAATAGCTTTCTATATTTTTCTGGTGTCAGGGAATAACTTTTTAGCATCCTATCTTTGATTACTTCATAGTAATATAATTCCTCGGGTGTTAAACTCAACACTACGTCCAATGCTTTTCCTTTGTTGAGAGTTGAACTTAACAATAAGGCCATCTTATCATCAGGGAACTAATAATCTACAGCTATCCTCTCAAAAAGCAAAAAGAAATCTTGAACATCTTCTTCTCTGAATATAGGCAAGTGTTGCTTCATTGCGCTAATATACATACCATTACTGTCCCTACGATGGTCAGGTCTGTTCATGCGTGCCACCTCTATCTTTTCTCTGCTTACAATCCTAATTCTTTCATTTTCCCTTTCAGTTTCTATCCTAATTCTTTCCAATTCCATTCTCTTCATAGCTAATTGGAATTTTAGGTTTTCACTCAACCCTTCATCTTCCTCATTGTTTGATGATCTAGATGACATATTTCTTACCTCGTCTCGGTGGGCAAGTATCTCGCCCCCACTGGGAGCTACATAACCTTCATTGATATCGTTCTGGTCCACTTCAACTACATTATCAGTGTTCATGGCATTCTGCCCGTTCAAACATGTCATAATTTCTTTGATCAAACGATTACGATTAGGTCTTGCCTGTCCTGCCTCAATCCCAAAGGTATCAGCTAATTCTTTTAGTTCAGCAAATGGCATGGCATTAAGTTCCTCACTTGATATATTCGAAGCCATAGTATAGCGTTCGAAATATTTGTGATAGTAGAGTAGTATATATTGTATAGTAAAATATAAAGTTCCAACTTACGATTTGTCCAGAAGTTTGCACAATATAATATTACACACTTCGTGAAATTTTCACACTTCCCAGGGAATAAATACGCAAACCAGTTCCGCTTATTAAAAAGAATAGTTTCACAGTCCTAGAAAACGAAACACAAATATGCCGCTCTCAGTACTACTAATGTCACAAAATATTTCTAGGTCAGGAAAAATATAACTCAAATTTTCCAGACGAGATCAACAATTTTTTTTTTCAATCCTAGATTGGGAAAAGTAGAACTCAAATATACCGAACGAGACCACCAAATTTTGTTACGTCCACAATCCCCTTGTGGCCAGAGCTGTGTAGATCTTGCTGATAATTCTCGTTAGTCCTAGGGGAGACTTTAATTATTATTTTTTAAATTTATGTTTCAGTATTACACGAACTCTTCTTATAGTCCTGGGCACAAACTCAGTATTTGTGTTCCAACAATTCCTTTCCTGGACATTAGAGTAGTAGATAAATATTATAGTAATGTATACAACACAATAGAATAGTAACTTGACAAGGAAGCTTCAGTGTAACTGTTGTTGATAGTTTAATTCAGATGATATGTTCAATATATACAATATATCTTTTATGTACAGTTAGAATAAAATAGTGCAAAAAAAAACGTTCTCAAAGGAACATATTTTGAAACTACTTGTCTTTCGGACAAACAAATCATTAAATACTATCCGAGTGGTGCAAGGGGCAGACCCATTACCAGTAGGGGTGAAAATCATGGTATCATTACAAAACTCATAACAAAACGATAGGAACTATTAAATAATGAGTCATTCCCAGACCCTGAGAATTTAAGATCAACACAGAATCCCAACATTAAGTAGAATCTTTTGTCTTCCCACTAAACGTCAGGCGATCGGAAGCCTAAGCCCCGCCCACAAAATCGTGGTTAGTGAGAAAAAGAGGGGGAAGAAGAATAAACATTGCGTGTTCCAATTCTTGGAAAAAACAATATATTTGACATTACGAAATGACCTAGCCGGAGATCAAGTGTTTCCGCAGGTTAGTATTCAGCCATCGTTGCTGTCTGTTGATTCCAGTAAAGATCAATCTGACTTGGTTCCTGAATGTTTGAATACCATAGATATGAACAAGGAACAAAACCATAGTGTATCTTCACATACAGATGGTCCTTCGGACACCTCCCTGTTGAATAGTTTGCAGTTTCCTTCTTATATGTCTAAAGCAAATTTTTGCCATACACAACCTGATCCAGAGATGCCAAACATTGTGACAAAGTTGAACTCAGTGGACTGTAAGGATGAAACTTTCTCAGATTGCTGCTTACAGGAAGATTTGTTGTTTGGATGGTGCACAGCTCTGATCTGTTTTCTTTTGGTCGCGAAGACAGAGCCAGTTTACAATAGTTTCAATCCTTTCAGTGAGCCATTCTAGGAGTTGAACATTCATGCTATATTAAAGTTGAACATTCATAATGATTGTTTTAATTGTTCAATTAATATTCATATTGACTTGTGTTAAACTTTTTCAATTGAACATAATGACTTGTTTATCAATTTATTTAAGTAAATTTTCCTGAATTACTAGATTAATTAAATCATTCTATGGACTTCAAAGATTTTTTAGTGAAAATACACCATGTTTTGAAATGGGCCTGTACTAATCTAGATAAAGCCCAAAGTAACATGAACATTTATTAGTGGACGATTTCTCTCGAATGTGATTTTTCTCATGAACTATTTTAAATTAATGGGTGTATCTAATTCTTGACAGTTGAGGATGGGTTTATATTCTTAAGAATTTCTTAACAGTTGGTGACTTGATGTTGTATTTATATTATTAAGTGTTAATAATATGTTTTCTTGAATTGATCATATCACATTTTTAAAACTTACTAATCTGTTTCATTGAAGTGATTGTATCACAATTATTTGTTTGTTTGTTACAAACCCGTAAGGTTGATGATTTTATTATATTGGTTAACATAAATTATTTTCTTTTGTTTGTTCCAAATCATAGAGGATGATATTTTTCTTATTTTAAGTAACATAAATGATTATTTTATATTTTTAAAAAAATTGACATTATCATTGTCAATTTATTCTTTTCTAAGTGTAGGTGTAGGTGTTACGAATATTCATCCTCTAATAAACGTAATTAAAGTTTTTAATACATTTTATAAATAAACATGAAATGAATCCTAGTTTTTAGAGAGTAGATTAGACAGTAGGACGTTAGGATTTGTTTTGATCTCTCCTCCCCTTTTTATTTTAATAGTAAGTTGTTGGTTTATATTTAAATATTACACTACGACAATATCTTTTAGAATATCTTCTAATGTATCTTCTAGAATATACTAATATCTTCTTGATTAAATGTCATAATATTTATATATATCTAAATCTTATATTATATTGTTGTTTTATTGATTGCATTCGATAAGCATCAATTTCCATTCTTACGCCTATGATTTCAATTGTAGTTTAGTTTCCATTCGTAACAGCTAACAATATATTAATACCTTCTTTAGTATCTTTCTTCCTATATATTTAAGTCTTTTTAATTGTAGTTATCCTTTATTTGATTAGAGGAACTTCAATTCATAGACTTTATACTACTTTATAGTTATAGCCTAATAGTTATCACTTTTCTTGCCAGGGTTATTGGCACTATTTTCTATTGTAACCGTTAATAATCTAGATTAGGATTTCTTTATTATAAATGTTATTTGATTGTCTTATTTTCCTTTTATGTAAATAAAGTTAATTGTTTAGTTTATTTATAGGAGTTTTATTCTTCTATATAATATAGTTTTGTAAATGTTTTAGATAAGTGTTCGTTCATTCTTTGGTTATTAGATTGCAACGGATATTCTTGAGTTCATTCGCCACCCATTAACCCCTAGACAATTCTATTTTTTTTTGAGCCATTACTCTATTTCATCTTAATTAAAATATCCAGTATGATCTCAGGGATAACCTTAAATAAAACACTTCAAAGTAATACCACTAACCCCTACATGGCCTTGACAAGCTCAGAAATTAATAACTTAGACCTAAAAAAAACCTGAGTTAGATCAACACCAATCAAAATACATAAAAAGACACTCTTTAACACAAAATCCCATAAAACTAAAAATCAGCATAACCTTAAAACAATAAACTTCCAAAGCATTAAAAATAAAACAGCTGAATTGGAACTTTTAATACATAAAGAAGAACCAGACATAATTTCAGGCTCCAAAACATGGCTTAGTCCAGATATTTGCAACACAGAGGTATTCAATAATAGTTATGATTTTTTTGGAAAGATAGGTCAGGCAGTCATGGAGAATTCTTACTAGTGTTACGAAACGTAAATTTTCTTACATTACATTGTTAATAAACAGCTATTAACCATTTAAGCGAATTGCGTAAAAGCGATACAAAACATTTCTTAGCTCTAGGTCTCCCGGTTTTCCCAAATTTAATTAGAACGCTATTGTTTTTTTAACCTTAATAAAAGACATAATTTGATCACGCACGCACCATGTCAAGGTCGCTTGAGAAACCTGTGTAATGAGGCTATCTGGAATTTCCAAACTATTGGTCCGGTCAAGATGGCGGATGATGTCAAGACTCATTTATAATCGTGTATCGCATTGAATAGTAATATTTTACTATATATTATAATGTACTATCATGTAATCGGTGACAATATCGAATCGTAATAAAATTTACCTTAGCGACCACGCACATTTTGTAGAGTAGTTCTTGGTTCGCAGCCGATCGAGAAACATCTAATATTATACGCTCTGAGTTTTCGTTCCTATTTGATTTGTATTATGGAAGATTCATTATTATTCTACTATTAGCTACAATGCTATATGTTCATTGAAGATATTCATTACTAATTGGAATATGTGTATTTCTTAATTGTGTGTATATAATATTATTTGGTTTCATACTGGATTGATTTTGTAATTAAACCAATTTATCTTTGCTTTCTACACAACTTGGTTACGTCGATATATCAAAGTTATATGCATGTGTGTATGTGTGGTAATTCTACAACTATATTAATAACCACTACTACATCTTAGCATCATGATTATTGCTGTATAATATGAGCCAAAAGTAATTATAAATGAAGTAAAGTCAACTGAAACTCTAATCTACGTTATGTGAATTGCCTGGGCATATTTAGAACCAGGAATACCTTAGACTACTACAAATTAATTTCAGAACGAAATAATAAGACCTTCACTAAATACAAGGATAATAACACTAACAATAACAACACTATAACTATTATTTCATAAACTGAATGGGGGCTGTAGCCGTAATAACAATATAAATTATAATTATACTTGTGTGATATAATTTAATACAGGCTCGTTACGGCATTCAAAATAAAGTGCTGTATAATTAAATGGTTGTCTCGTCTCGGAATCATCCACTTCATAATACTAGCCATAAAATCGACCCTAACAGCTGAATAAATTTAAATAGAATCCAAAAATAACATAGAGTCAGTATTTTGTAAAATAAGTAGATCTTATTCAAAACCACTAATTGTAGGCAGTGTTTACAGACCACCAAACGCAATAAAAGAACACGTGACTGATCTGTGTAATCAGCTCACAAGCATTGAAACAAAACATAAAAATGATGTAATTTGGATAATGGGGGACTTCAATCTCTCCGACATTAATTAGAATAGCTACTCGATAGAAAAAAAAACAAAACTTAAAATAAAAAAATGAACTTTTTATCAATACCACTTAAAATCTAAACTTAGAACAAATTCATTAAAAAAAAAAAAACAAGAACCCATAAAATACTAGAATTATTCTTAAAAAACAGACCAGGACTAGTAATAAATTATGAAACAATCCCTGGTCTTTTAGATTATGACATTGTCAGAGTTAATAACAGCATCCAAACCGAAATATGCAAGAAACCTAAAAGAATAATTTATCTCTGGAATAAATTCAATACAACAGATCTACATCAGGCAGCAATGGAATTTTAGATTGCTTTCATTAATAAATGCAATATAAACAGTCCAGTTGAAGATATTTGGCAATTCATAAAAATAAACTTAAAACAATAATGGCTGATTTTGTGCCAACAAAACAAACATGTAATAAAATTAACAAATGTTGGTTTAACACTAAACTAAAGAAACTGTGTAAACAAACAGAAAATCTATTGAAAGAATTAAGGCAACTAATACAATTCGACTACATAAAAAAATACCTAACAATGTAACATCTAACTCAGGAACTAAGCAGACAGATGCAGAATGAATATGTAAACAATGTAATTCTAAAGATAATAATAAAAAAATATGGTCCAACATAAAAAAAAATGGACATGAAAATGAAAATATTTGTATTTTTTTTAAATATTTCATACCGACTAAAATTATTACTCATTATAAACATTTTGTCAATGTGCACTAAATATTAAACATCCACAATTTCAGAGAAAGTCCTCAATTATTAATGGAGCAGATACGCAAACATATGTGTTGCCACAGGAAGAAAAAAGTTATACAATTAAATGTGGAGCGGCCCCCGCCACGGCTTATGATTTTCTTTATTCAGATCCGATAACCATTGTACGAAGTAAGTTTTGATTTCGTTTATGTAGAGCTAACTCATAAATCTGTGTTGCTATCATAAACAGAGAAAACCACAAGCTAAACGACATTTGGAACCCTTAAAATAAAGTAGTATCCGCATTACACAGTATTTCCCGCAAAGAACACTTTGTTCTGCCAACGCATCGCTTCTGGAAGAACCCCGTTTCTCTCTGACGACCGTTGGATTTAGAGCCTTCTCAGTATCATGTTCGAAGGTGTGGAATCTACTTCCCATTCAACTCAGGCGAACAAGCTCGACTGTTACTTTCAAAAAGAACTTAAAAATTCATTATTTCAATACCCCTACTGTCTTACTTATGGGTTGGGTTACATTTATTTGATTTGTCTTTTTTTTAATAATTAATTAGCTCTGTCACCTACCCTAGAGTAATATCCGTGTTCTTAGTTGTATGCTGAATGCGCTCTGAGCTTACATTATGTTTGTTGTCAGCTTAAAACAAATATAAATTTTATTATACGTATTTGCCTATAATTACATATAAATTGAGCTAATCGGGACCTGAGACTAACAACAAAAAAATAGAAAAAAAAATTGATTCGATAACATATTGTAGTGTAAATCAGTAGAACATATTTAAATTTCACAATGTAATGTAAATCAGTAGAATGTATTAAAAATATCAGTGATTTTCGAACACAATTTATTTAAATGTGTTGATGGAATAAATCAGTTTGGCGATATAGAGCTTTATTTTTTAAATATTTTTCCACACAATACATTTACTCACGGCGTGAACAAAACTTCTCATCATATACTAGGTCAGGCGTCGTCAACGTATGGCACGCGTGCCAGATTTGTTAGGCTAGGCAATTTTTAATGGAACGCACTAGACCACAAAAAAAAAAAAAGATTCTATTTTTCTACAAGAAACTGAGTAACGAAGCAATTTAATTTTTAGGCTCTTGGCACGCTAAGTAAATTAGAAATCCTAATTTGAAACATTGTTATCAAAAGGTTACCGACCCCTGTACTAGGTGACAATCACGGAACGTTGTCCGGCAAAAGCGTGTTAATATGTTTGTTGTGAGCTCCTTTAGCTGATAGATGTATTGTTCATTCGTGTATTATTTTGTTGTTAGATATTTGAGTGTTTTGTTTGTAGTAATCTCTAAACGATACGTCCCGAGGTATGACGTGTTGTGAGTTGAGGAAGTGACGTCACGTTTTTTGTTGTTGTCGGCTGTTGGATAAATGACTCTAGGTAGTCCATTATAAAGGAAGGTTGTGTTAGTGTGCTGTGTGTGATTTTAAAGAATATTATTTACTATTGGAGTCACCATTCTTTCATTCTTTTATTAGTTACGTTTAATTCATTCTTATTAAAGCTCGACTGAGTTTATTCTGTGTATACCAGCGGTTATTTGGTGTATACTAGCGTGTTGAGTACTGATGCTGCCTTTCCATATATTATTCTAACATATAGTACTTGCACGTCACACAAACCACAAACCCAGTCGTCGAATTAGGTGTGGTGAGACAGCAATAGGGGTAATGGCTCGCCTAAACAGAATCAGGACCAGCAAAATTACTAGTCTCCTTAACAAAGCTTACATTTTACAGAGTCCTTGTCAAAACCATTGTTCTGTATGAATGTGAGACTTGGACGCTGCTATCACCAACATAAAAGAAAATGCAGGCATTTAAAAATAAGTGCATGAGAAAAGTACTTCAAATCTCCTACATTGAACACGGGACTAATGAGTATGTCTGGGACAGGACATCTTCAATTGCAGGCCCTCCGGAAAACATTATAACAACAACACAAACGGCTCAAACTGACATGGTTCGGTCATGTGTTGCGGCATAATAACCTGCCAAAAACAATGGTCATGTGTTGCGGCATAATAACCTGCTAAAAACAATCTTCCAAGGCACTGAAAAAGGTGGACGTCGGAGAGGCTGTCAGCGGAAATGCTGGTTCGACAACATAAAGTATTGGACAGGGTTGCAGTTTACAATGTACAACCGTTTAAGAGAAGTGAAGAATTTGGATGCTCAGGTTTTCATTCTCTTCTCCCAACAACAAAGATCTGATCTATCCGTTTCGGATGTACTAGTGCTAACTATCCTGTAGGATTTTATTAATCGTATATAAAAAACCTTTTTTTTAATGAAATTTTCGCGAGTTGTTGATTCTGTCTGTGGTGTACCAATTACATTTGTTTTCAATCAGGTGGACTATATGGTTTACATTTCTTGCCTGCAGCTTTTTTCACTTCGGGAAAAGATAGTCCATTTATGTATTACATTTTGATATTGTAAGTTATTCTGAAATAAAAAAAAAAGAAAGCCTGTGTAACTTTTTTCTAAAGTGGTCATTAATAATTAATTTTGCATTAGTTTGAGGTTTGCAGAAAGCATAAAAAATTATTGAACATTTAAAGTTAAACATAATTATAAAATAATCTATTTTTATTTTCTCTCATTGTTTACTACGTACTCTTACATCTATTTCTTGAGAATGAATTTTATAATTACTTTTGACTTGAATATCTTAATCTGCAATCTACATAAATCTCTGTTTGCTAATTCCACAGATAGTACTTATGTGACTAAACCAGTTATCTTAGCCGATCATACAACTCCTGTTGTGGGCAGTCGTCTTTCACTAGCCTGCGGTAGTGCAGTGGACGGGGCGACGTACACTTGGAAGAAAGACAACACCGACATATACCGTCAATTTGAGCATATCATACAGCTCGATAATCTAACAAACAGTGACAATGGAACATACAAGTGTACAGTTCAACGAAGCATGGTCATTCAAACCTCTGACTCCTTCACTGTCAACGTCAGTGGTAAGTATGTGATACAAATGTGACACTAAATTTGACACAAAATATTTACAACGTTTTCTTCGACGATCACATAAAAAACACAACAATTCTATTCATTGGAATAAAAAATAAATTTATAGCAAACAAAAAATATTCAGGTCTAGATCTGCACCAACAGTATAGAGACTTAGAACAAGTGTAAGAACACAATTCTAATTAGTAGATTTAGAAACCTTACAGTAAAGACACTTTTAAAAGCAAAGTAGTACGATAAGAAAAACGACATAAAGAATTCGGTTCCAACCTAAAAATATAACTTTTTAGTGTTATAATAATAGGGATATTAACAAGAAAAAAAATTACTACCCGGCTGATATTTGATGAGAAATGTGTTTTTTTAAACTAGTAAGTAAAATGATAAAATCTAAACACTTAACACATTACTAGACCAGACACAAAACGCGGATAATTGTATCGAATATAGTAGAAGAAGCTTCTGCAAAAAATATAAGATCTAATTTTTAAGGACAACGTGCCGAATTTATCAAAATAAAAAGTTTGCGAAATTTTAATATTTTTTTAGCAACTACAGCCATACAAAGACTAAAGATATAATAATTATCAATACAAGATTTTATTTTCTAAATGCATGCATTTTCTAGTAAGATCGTTGATTCAAAACTATTAGACTATTCAAAACTTTCATGTAATGAAAGTTATTATAAGTTTATAGAAAAAGATCAAGAACATAACTGACCTAAAAGTAAACAAAATAAAAGTAGCCCTTTCAACAAAAAAAACTGTTTATAGTTGCCTTAAAAAAATAGTTAATTGTGTTATATTTATTCACCCATAAATCTCAATGCCAAATCGTATAGAGTAATTTGATTTTGTCAGTAAAGCCAATTACCAAAAAATATAAATGAAAACATGTGTCAATTTAAAGTGTCACTTCTGAAGTTAAAGTCATTTAAACAAAATATAGAAAAAATGTTTTGCTAACATGAAATATTATTTAAAAGGCAACTTAAACTTAAACTATACTTAAACCAACATAATTAAGCTACAGTAAGTATTAGTTATGTCAAAGATCACATTGAACAGCGAGTACGGTCGCCGAGCGACAGTGTGTTCGTCTGGCATACTGAAGGTCCTGGATTCGAGTCCTGTTCAAGACTAGAATTTGTTCCATGGTCTGGAAAGCGCCTGACTTTAGATGGGGTAAACTAAATGCGGCTTGGCATTGGCCGCAGCCAAGAAAACTGGTGAACGCTGCTTCACTGGACCCATGGATCAATTTGGTCCTACTGGATACTTTTGTTTTAAACAAAATCCTGACTGCATATTTACCACCACTTACAGAAAACAATTGATAACTTCTTGCTTATAAATGTCCCCCCGAAAAAATATCTTACTTCAGACATACATTCATGCCACCCAAATCTACCATAACATTATCAGTCTACAATACTCTACATTGACTCTAAAGAAACAGAGAACAGCTAAAAATATATTTCAATATAATTGTATTACTTTGTACTAATAATACTAATACTAAAACTAATATGTTATACATTACGTACAATTTAACTTGCTTTAGAGTTGGGAGGTGATTGATTGTAAATAACTATGTGTATCTGTCAGATTGATAGAGACCAATGGAAATCATGATTGTTTCGATGTTACTGTAGCTGTCACTATGAAAATTTGACATCGTCATTTTTTATGTGACTTATGAAATAGTTTTCTTTGTTCTCTGTCTCTAATGTTAAAAGTACATCAAACTGAAAGCGTTTTACTGTAATATATACCATAATATATTAATACAGTGTACGTAATTTAATAAGTCTATTATAAAATTATTTTTTTTTTTAATTGACAAAACAAAATTTAAAATTTGATTTTAGAATGAAAAAAAAAAGTATTTTTTATTATGATAATTTTCGGTTACAATAAAGTTTTATTAATGTTTTCATTACATTCACTGGGCAATATAACAATTCAGGTGTACTTTCAAGTAAGTTTTATATCAATATTTTAAAAGCCTACCAAAATAGACAAAATATTTTGCCCTATGTTTTTATCCTAATTATTATTATATGTATAAAAATGTATAAAAAATGCCATCAATTTTGAATATATAATGTTATTTTTTTTTATACATCGCTCAGTGATCATAACACATCATCATGGTGTCTGTTATTTATATAAACCAATTAACATATACTTTTGAAAAACATTTTATTAAAACTTTATAGTTTTTGATAAAAATATTGCTTGAAATTTAAACACGAAAACAGTAACATTTTCAAAATAATAAATTAAGTTGTTAAAATAATCCTCCTGTATCAGTGATCACATTTTCTTGCAACTAGACAACAGCGTATGCTCAGTGCTTGAACTTGTTTTTGTGCAGAACTTTTTTTACTACTGAGTAAATTGGTCTGCACACGAAAATTACTGCTGTCTGCCTACTTTTCTGTTTTCCATAAACAACGACGTTGGTTAGGTGGCAGTGTTGTTTCGGTGGTCAGCAGAGAAGCCGGCTGGTCCAGCCGTTAGTTCACCGGACTGTCAACCAAAAACCAACTGACACGTCACGGGTTATATCCCTGAAACCGACGGACTCCTGTCGCCCTGCAGAAGTTTTGGGCCTAGTGGACGTAATAATGTTCTATCAAGAAGGAAATTTGTACTTATAAGAAAGACTAGTCACATGTACATTAAGTTTTATATATATATATATATATATATATATACTCCCGTCTCGCAACGCGAACGTTTAAAATGGGGCGCTCAGACGACATTTGTACAGATCCTCGTTTTGCGATTTGGATTCGTCACCTAGCTGCCTGGATTGGTCACAAGTATTTGCCATTTTATCACAGTTTTAATCACTCGATCTACCAGTATCAGGAAAAATGTTATTGAAAAAGTTCATAACAATCTTTGTACTTTTTACTGGTAAGTGTCAATTTTCCTTTAAATATCCCCTTCCCCCCCCCCAAAAAAAAAAAGATAAAAAACAGGCGGCATAACGTATTACATATTGTTTTTTTTTATTTAATTTAATTTAATAAACTCTAAGTTTGTTAAAGAACATTTTAAGTATACATATAAATGAATTATTTGGAATGCAATTTTTTCGCATCCCTCTTTCGTAATAAACGACAATAGGGTTTTACGACGTATAATGGATTGTTATGATAATTTTAACCACTTTTCGCAAATCAAGATTACATTAAATGTATTATCTGAATTTGTATGGTGTAATTATTTTATTCATAAAAAGAATGTCTACCACCTGCAATAAATACGTTGTATTTTCGTTTTATAATGTTAAAATATTGGAAAATGTGTCATTCGTTTGGGTTCAATTAAAAGCGCACCTGAAACTGTATAAAAATGGTACAAACTGATTCTGGATGTTGGTTTGGACGAATTTCATCTAGATAGGATGACGGCAAGGGGTCAGTTAGCCTTATGAAGATTTGGCCCATCAGAACCATACATACTAAAATACAAAGTTTTCAAAGTTTATAAAAAATATTTAAAAAGGACCAAAGAGTAGATAGCGTCCACCCAACTCAGATTGCTACCTCACATGAGTTGGGGCAATGTAAAAGCGTCCAGCCAAACAATCCCCTTGTATGCCGTGGCAAAATTATTTTTTTTCAATTTTGCTTCACAGGTCCTATGGATTACATTTGTCCGACATGATTACTTTTTTTTTAAATTAGTTTGTTTTACGCAGTTCTTTTAAAATTACACAAGAATGTCATGTTTAAAAAAAAATCCGACTTAAACATCGTTAGAACTCCGAGAAGTGTACAAAAAAAAAAGCAAAATACGATCAATTAATTTTTATTTTTTAACTCAATCTACAATAGCTAATACAAACCAAACCAGCAAATAAACCTCCATAAAGTAGGCCTACCTAGTTTTCTTGTTTTGTAACACTTTTAAGAAACTGCACATCATTATGTAAAGACAAAGTCTCTTGTCTTGATGCACAGTATAGAGCCCACACGAACGAGCTTTTAGCCCGGCATATAACTGTTTTCAAATGCCCCGGTTACCGCTAAGACCACATATTAACGACTAAGAAAATAATGCTTACATAGGGCTGGGGAAAAAAAGGTTGAGCCCAGTATATTTCTCCGGGGTCAAACCAAGTTCAAAAGAGCCCCGTAGGTAGTAACAGAACGTATAATCTTCGCATGTTTTAGCTTTAATTAATGGGTCGAAATGACAGCCTTGTTTCAGGATATCATGATAGTCTCGACGACCCTGCTATTGCACACGCAAAACAACGCAAGTATTCATCTTATGTTGTTTACGAAATGTATTAAATTAACGTATAAATATGATTTGGCTTCCCGTTCTGGAGCCACGTGTTACACTTACAACAATACTAGTGTTGCTTCGACCAACACACTGGCAACCTTTACAAATAAAGTGTGTGATTGTAAAAATTCAGCAGTAGCAATTCATACTGAATGTAAAAGTATGTTTTTTTATATCTTAATTTTCTTACTTTTCGCCAAAGCAAATTTTAAACAATGTTACGACCAGTTACACGTGCTCTTCTTTACGTTTATCTTAGGTTAAATATTGTTAACTACAATTTACATAGTTGAATAAAACGAATTATTCTGAAAGAGCATTTTTTACTCTTTAGAATGACGAACTCTTTCCAAGGTTGATACCTAAATTTTCATTGAAAATGCAAGCGTAGGGTAACGGTACAGTGTACAAGGGGTCTGTATCTAACGGTACGCATGACTTACTAGGCACTATGAGCGAGCTTCAATGGCTAGCGTAAAACTCCAAAAAGGCAATTGAAGTCTATTCTACAAGAAATTGAGTGCTTAAGCAGGGCTGCTTTTAGGCTCTTGGCATGATACATTAATTAGAATTGCAAAGCTTCTACACTATTAGCCAACGGTTGCCAACCCACACTGTAAACTACTAGGCCATGTTAGCAGCGCTTTACTTGGAGGAAGACTGACGTATCTCTCCTACATTACGGTGGAGCATCATAACAGTAGTGTCAATTAAATAACCGAGTAACAATTCATTCATTGGTGGGTTGGTGGGTTGGTGGGTTGGTGCGTTGGTGGGTTGGTGGGTTGGTGGGTTGGTGGGTCGGTGGACCGGGACAACAGAACAAGTCGAGGCCTAGACGTCTCAGTGGGTTTTCCACAAATATGTTTCAACCAATTTTTTTTTAAAGATTCAAATTTAAACAACACAATACACCAGAATGTAGAATAAGTTAACTAAATTGTAAGGATGATATCATTATTTCCTCGTGACGATACCAATCACATTATTTTTCGATTATGTTTTGAATACACGATCTTAAAACATAGAAACATTTGATGATTTTTTTACTTAGATTTTTTTGATATTTTTTACGGAGCTCTTCAAAAACTATTTTATTATACTTTAAAATACCAATAATAAATTTAAACAAAATAATTAAACATATATATTGATATCGCCCAATGCTTAAGGAAAAAACTAAGTTGTTAAACTAATAGTAATCGTCAATCGCTTACGAGTTTTGCTTACTTTTAAACAATACGTTTGGTTTTAAGACAAATTTACCCAAAAAAATTATGACACCTTTGAAAAAACATATTTTTTTACTTAGATCTAGACATTCAAAACACATTTGTATGTTTTTGTTATAGTCAGGTAGGCCCTCCAAGTCTGAAGCAAGGCATTGGATAAACTACTGACATACTGGCAGGGAAGAGTGGAGTATTGGCATGCAGTTATAGTGGTGCCACAGTTTATTAATGGAGTTTAAGTGGTATAACAATATCTGGAGCTACTGACACAATATCAAGCGGTAAAGCTACAAGTGTTGTATCAAACAAGTAAAATGCTATTTTAATTACATACATTATTACTTCTTTTTAAAGAAAATAAAAGCTAAACTGACATATTAATATTTGACTATTAATATCATCTATTTCATTAAAGCATATTCATAAAGTACAATGTGTGTGTCAATTTCATTGCCCAAAGGTTAAATTAAAGACACGTGATTGTAATGTATATAAAACTCGGTAAACAGCCATCATTTTTTGGTCGAAAGTACTAAAGAAAGTCACGTTAAATACGTTGAGCAAGGCATTTTGTAATTCAAAGCTATTGAGTGGGGGCTATATTCTGACCTGGACACGGCGCCATGCCATGCAAGGTATTTCAATCCCATCAGAGACGGAAAGCCGCTCACACCCGTTGTCCTGCTGGTCTGCAGCGTATTGAATACGTTGAGGTTTGGTTATAGACTTTATTGTTAAAGATACATTATGTTACTTATTATGCCTGTCCTGTCAAACATAATATAGAATCTAACTTTGTAAGATAAATCTCGTTGTCTTTAATGGAATCTTGAACCAAGCTTAAAGGCATGGCATATATAGTAAGATAGACTCTACCTTTACATCTGTGTCTATTTATCCCACAGACGGTAGTTACCTGACTAAACCTGTAATCAGTGCCAAAACTTTATCCCTCGTGCTCTGCCTAAAACAGATGGAACTTACCAAATTACATGTAAAGCGAGCTACACAGAAACGACAAAGAAATCTTCGATGTTAACCATTACTAGAGGTCAGTGGCAGAAATCGTGTTGGTAAATAATACCCAATGTACAAAACTGTATGTAAACACACGCACGCACACATTTATATACATATGTCTACATACATTTACATTCAACTGTTAGAAATATTTTACATGAGTAAATATACATAGAACATTTCTTCCCACAGACGGTTATTACCTGATTAAACCAGTAATGAGTACCGAACCTTCATTCCCTGTGCTGGGCTGTCATCTTATCTTAACATGTGGCACCGAAGATGTCGGAGCGAGTAACTCTTGAATGTAAGACATTACGGTCATCACCGGCGAAGCGGAGCATAAGATTCAGCTCGATAACTTAACCTCCACTTACGGTGCGGACTACACCTGTACAGTCCAAAAAAGTATGGTCATTTTAACTTCTGAAGCCAATGGTGTCAGTTGTAAGTAGAATTCTTGTGAATAATTATTAACTGGCTGTACCCCTCCCCCACCCCCCACTCCATCACATAATATTAATATGCGTTCAATCTTACGTACCCCTTTTCCACCCCCACTCCATCACATAATATTAATATGCGTTCAATCTTACGTAAAGGGAATACATGTTACTCCATGTGTTATTGTTTCATGACGTAAAAATATGGTGTGATTTTTAAAGATATTTACATTAACACATAACACTAAACCGCTACCTCACTAGAGTATGCATCTTCTGTATAAAACCCAGAAACTAAAAAAAAATAATAAAAAATAAAACAAAATCAGATAGCGAATATTCACAACAGACAAAAGTAACACCAATAGTTAAATCACAAAACCTAGAAACACTAGACGACTGAAGGGCAAATAGTAAAGTAGTAATAATAAATAATGCTTTAAATTCTAAAATAGAAACAAAACACAAGAGCAGTATGTTACAATGCTCACATAAACATAAGGACACACTTTCCTTATCCCTTATACGAGAGCAAATTCATATTATGTATTCCCGAGTGGTACCGGGCATTGCACGGGTTGCCTTGAACAAACCAGGAAAACCTATTTAACGTAATTTGAAAACAAATAACAATGCAACACTAGACTCATACCACAGTTGATTTTTTTTTTAATTGGCTTAACGCATTACGAATGGAAACTAATTTAAAAATATGTGTAAATTGATCCCTCGTTTAGGCTTATTGCGGTAGATAGGTTCTGAGACAGGCCGCAAAAGCCTAGAACCTCGAAGTAGGGACCACCATATTAATTACAGTATTTTTTTAACATGTATTCGGACATTTAAAACCTTCCCAATATGCTATTTCAAGTTTGTTTTGCTGTTCGTATACTAGAAAATAATATTGTTTATTAATTTTTTAATAGAATGAACGAAATATTTGGGGTCTTCGTGTATCGCGACTTTCTCAAAATTTCCAGAAAATCCGCAATATATTTTTTCATATATTATAGGCCGAATGAAAAACAAATCCGCGAGGTCGTGAATAAACGAATGTCGAACTTCGAAGTAGCGAGTAATCACTGTATTTACAGTTGTTATTATTAACTTATGAGACGCACTTTTTATCAATTTTAAATTATTATTTGTTTAGAATACTTCATATTAATAAAAAAAAATACGAGGATCAAATAAAATGATTAATTTTTTTTACAATCATACAAACGGTCTGAAAGTATGTGGTGAAATAATTAAATTGACATTCATAAATATAACCGCACGTTCAATATATATGTTGTTATTACATTTTTCCTTACTCTTTAATACCTTTGACAATTTTTGCTTGACGACTTTAAAAAAAAGTTATAATTATTATTCTTTATCGCTCCTGGCAGTAAAAAAGCTCCGCACTTCCTCCCTATTCTGTGCCAGCTATCTAATCCCAAACCACGTTTTATTTATAGCCTTCGATACCTCACATATGTTTTTTTTTCAAGTTCCTAATGTTATTGTATTCCCCCCCCCCCTTTTCTTTTTCATAAGGGTGTCCATTTCAATGCAATGCTCGGAAACATATTCCTAGCTATGCAAAAAAAGTAGCACAATGACCTAAGTCCTTTCTTTATTTAATTTAATTTTAACAATAAAATAATATTATTTTCTGAAACGATACTATCAAAGTGTCATATGAATTCATTATTACATTTCAGATGGTCAAGAGATTGTCCTGGTATTGACGCTTCTGATGTCTAAGGTCTTCTCTTAAATGGACGACAACAACAAATAATTTGATGATTTATCTCCCTTAATACTTTATGTGTATTGTCATTTATAGTTTTTAATGTTTGAACAACATAATTAATAACACCAAATCCAGCCTATCATACATTAGCGATTCATACTTTTAACTCTTTTAATAAATGTTGCTCACCCATAACGTATTGTCAGGCATATAAGAAAGGCCAATTTTATTTGTAAAATCTATTATCTGTTGAAAGTATTGTTATCCAGAAAACAAATACTCGTTTTTTTTATAAACGCATTTATTTAAATACATTGAAGTCAGTGATACCATAACATTTTTATATGTAAATTTACGTTTTTTTAAAATTATCAATTGTCAATTTTTAAATACTTTTTTTTTTGTCAACAAGTTATTGTTTTGTTTTTTTATGTGTTTTGTTCTCGTTCTTTTTACTTTGTACATTTTTTGCTTTGTAAACTTAAGACAACGTCCATTCACACTTTGTATATTTAATAGTATATAATATATATTATTAAAAAACTAACACAATTTAAAGTTTGATTTCATCGATTGTGTAATAACTTTGTCAATTTAGAAAGATGAAGGAAAATCGTTATCGTTTCCATGTTACTGGAACTGTCACTTTAAAAATCTGACTTCAAGTAGTTTTTGATGCGACTTATGTCATCAAAGTGATGATTTTCTAGTGTAACTAATCGCAATGCAAGGCACACACATACACGCGCAATATATATATATATATATATATATATATATATATATATATATATATATATATATAAAAACATGAATTTTTATTTAATAAAATACATTTTTTATATTACTATCTGCAAACGTAGCTTAAAAATTTATTAAAATCTTTAAATAAGCATATACAATATACAATATACAATATATAATGTTAATGATATTGGTGTGCTTAATCTTTTTTGAAAAATACAAAGATAAAAATAAAAGTGATTTTCTATTATTAAAATGATATTGTTATTTTATACCTGTCAATTTACTGCCGCTAGATCGTAACAAAACTGACTAATCTCAATCTTTTTTTCTGTTTCTCTCTTTTCTCTATTTAAATTTTCTGTTGTGTCACTACCAAGATATAGAGGAAGCTGGCAACACAGATAAACATTGTCCATCGACATGTAATGGTTCAAAAGGTCAGCACGGATGGCCAAAGTGTGTGTAAGAGACAGAAGGGAACAAGGTCAAAGTAAGAACCGGTGTTGATTAGATTGTGTTAAATACATATATAGAAATAGACTTTGATCTCAATTTAGTAGATATGTTGAGAACATGATGTGATTTGACTTATGTTGAATTGCGTTGTTTTATAACTACATATTAAATTCGCTTGCTAGAAACTCGCCTTTCTAGATGTTTGTGAAAGAGAGAAAGGAAGTCGGCACGCATGCGTGAAAGAATAATAATAAAAGTATGTCAAATTAAATATGTCACATCAGGCATGAAAATAATACCAGTGACATGTTTTGTTTCTATTTTATCATCTCTACTCTATTTCTCTTAATCATTCTCTTATTTTTTCTACTCAATCTCTTTTAACGTTTCTTTTTTGTTCTTTTTTAAAATCTATTCAACATACATCACTTCAACTCTTGTTATAATACAAATCAAATCAACAGACATCACTTTACCTCTTGTTATAATATATCACAATTCAACATACATCACTTTAACTCATGTTATACTACAACACGATTCAACATAAATCATTTCACCTCATGTTATAATACAACACAATTCAACATACATCACTTCACCTCTTGTTATAACACATCGCAATTCAACATACATAACTTCACCTTATGTTATAATACTACACAATTCAACTTACATCACTTTACCTCATGTTATAATACAACACAATTCAACTTACATCACTTCAGCTCTTGTTATAATATATCACAATTCAACATACATCACTTCACCTCATGTTATAATACTACACAATTCAACATACATCACTTCACCTCATGTTATAATACTACACAATTCAACATACATCACTTCACCTCTTGTTATAATACAACACAATTCAACTTACATCACTTCACCTCTTGTTATTATATATCACAATTCAACATACATCACTTCACCTCATGTTATAATACTACACAATTCAACATACATCACTTCACATCATGTTATAATACAGCACAATTCAACATACATCACTTCACCTCTTGTTATAATACAACACAATTCAACTTACATCACTTTACCTCATGTTATAATACAACACAATTCAACTTACATATTTTCACCTCTTGTTATAATATATCACAATTCAACATTCATCACTTCACCTCATGTTATAATACTACACAATTCAACTTACATCACTTCACCGCTTGTTATAATACAACTGTGAGGATTTAAAATATAGATAGTTGTTTTATGGGACAATTTTTATAATCTCTAACCCGGTGTTAATGTATGGAATAAACGAGTGACGTTTTACGATAGAAACAATGACGTAGGAGTTAGATTGAACGTAGCGTAGATTTGGTAGTAAAGGGAGACGACCTTAGAATTTGGTAGTGGCTGGACGTGTTTTGGACTAGGCTATATAAACTGTGATATATTTGAATTCATCTTGTACATAAATTACATTAAATATTGAGTTCTCATTTCTACTAAAAGCCGGCAGTTTGTTCATTGTTTATTATTATATAATGTGATCTCCCTGAGAGTTGTATACATAGTAATTACAAAATAACGGTCACATTATTTGGCGCCCAACTAAAATTTGGAAGCTCAAGGTGAATTCTGAAGCCCAATGTGGAATATTGAAAATCAACGGAGAATGTTGAAGGAGAATCAAGGTGAATATTATTGAAAATCAATTTGAAAGAAAGGCTACAATATATTGTGAAGCACAGCTTAAAGAATACCGCAAATGAACGTTTCTTACGACTAAAAGAAGACTAAAATTCATTGAGAAGAAATATCGACGAGAAAGAAAATTTGACGGTTTAACAGTATAGCATAGCACGTCTTGGAAATAAGCGCTACCAGTACATAACGGTGTACATGAAGATAGAAACGGAAGTTTATGTATGTTACCAAGCAAGTCGGTTAAAAAGGCTACTAGAAAATTGGAAGTTGAAAGGCGTCTCGGATACATTTTAAAAGTATCGAAAGTGGTAACAATTATTGAAACAATAGTGAAGCTGTGGTTAATAGGACAAGCTAAGTTTGTCAAG
This sequence comes from Anisus vortex, assembly GCA_949126835.1. Lineage (NCBI taxonomy): Eukaryota > Metazoa > Mollusca > Gastropoda > Planorbidae > Anisus > Anisus vortex. Next base: position 9,204,200 of record OX421498.1, on the reverse strand, counting down.
TGAAGAGATTAAAAAAAGAATTTCCGTAGAACTAGTGAATGGTTCGAGAAAAGAAGAATACTTCAGAATAGTCACAGAACTAGAAGTCAGTTCAGTACAGTAGCAGAAGTCAAGTGAAATTGGAAGTAAAAAGAAACTTCAACAAAGTGAAAGGATTGTAATTATTATGAATTAACGAACACACGAAGACTTTGGGCTGAAATAACCTGTGTGGTGGAGGATCATTTCGAGTTTGGAACCTGGGATTCGAAGACGGAAGGAAAAGGAACGCGTTTTTTAAGATAAGTAAACTGGTGTATACGTTATGTTGTAGTATAGTATATGCCTAGTTTTTCTTGTGAAATCACTGGCATGTATTAGTTTCTTTTAGGAATTTTGTGTATACACTTATTGAAAAGTCCCTGTAAGTCAGGTTAGTTGAAAAAGACTTTTCATAAGTGTATATTACATAATATATGTTAGATTGTATAGTCTTGTATGCACAGTGTTATCATATTGTTTATATATTTGTCATAGTAAATTTTTTGTGAATCTCGAGTCTCATCTACTATCTGTGGTGTTTTTATTTTAATATATATATTGATTATTATATTGATATTTATTTTATGAATATCGTAATATTGATTACATTTTAAATTATATTAGTTTGTTGTAGTTATATATATTAATTGAAAATGGAGTGTCCCTCAATGGAGACATATGCGCTGTACATAAATTATGGTAAGGAGTTGGGATATACTGGTAAAAAGTTGGATGAGTGGGTGGAGAGAAAATGGAGAGAGTATCTAGAGGCTAAAGAAAAAAATAAAGAAAGAGAAGAAAGGGCTAAAGAAAAAGCTAGAGCTGATGAGATAGAGCTAGAGAGATTAAAACAAATTGAAAAAGCTAGAGCTGATGAGATGGAATTAAAGAGATTAGAGATAGAGTTTAAAAAGTTAGAATTAGAGGCTAAGAATAATAGTGCAAATGTAAACTTTGGAGTCACTAGACCTATTGTTGACCAGGAAATGGCTATTAGAAATAACATGTGTAGATTTACTTTCCAATTGTTTAATGAAAAGGATGGTTCTATTGATACATTTCTAAAAAAATTTGAAATGGAAATGGAGAGACAAAATTTTTCATCATGTTATTGGTCTGGACTACTGGGAAAATCCTTTACAGGAGATATTCCATCAAAAATTTGTATGGAACAATCAGATTATGCATCTGTCAAGGAACAATTGTTAAGACATTTTGGAAGTACAGAGGAGGCTTATAGAAAGAAATTTTTTGAAATGACTTTATCAAAGGAAGAAGATCCAAAAAGTTATTTTGACTCATTGACAAGTGCTAATGGACAAATGGTTAAAATGTGCTAAAATAGAAAAATCATTTGAGGAACTGAAGAATTTTATTATTAGAGATAAGGCAATATATTCACTTGATAAGACTCTCAAAGCATTTATTCAGGAGAGATCTCCCAAGACTATAGAGGAAATAGTTGACCTGATTAGGAACTATAAATTAGCTCATCCCATGGCACCTACTTCTAAAGGAGAGGATTACCAGGATATAATATGCTTTGCTAAATGCAATGATAATTTTCAAAGAGGAAGACAATTATCAAGGAGCAAGATGAAGTGTGGTAATTGTGGAAGAAATAACCATGTTACTAAGGATTGTAAAGATAAGAGAGATAACACATTGACATGTTTTATATGTAAAAAGAAAGGACATATAGCAAGAAATTGCTTCAGAAGGTCAAATTCTGCTGGAAACAATAATAATAATAATAGATCTCAGGGATATACACAACAGAGAGATCACAACTCCAGATTTAATCAGAACAGGAATCATTGTGGAGCTGTGTTATCAAGAAGCAAAGGAATAAAGTTTTTTCCAGGATATGTGGGATTAATACCAGTTTTTGCAGTTCGCGACACGGGAGCCTCTGTCATTGCAATAAACAGCAAATATGTTCAGTCAAATCAATACACTGGTGAGGTAGCAGATTGTACATCATTTGATGGAAGAGTGATTAAATTGAGGTTGGCCTACATTGATATTAGGACACCATATATTACAGGTAGAGTACTGGCTCATGTTATAAATGATGCACCAATTGATTTAATTATTGGAAATGTTGAATCAGTTAAAGAATGTACTAGAGAGGAAATAGAAGCATGGGAATTTAATAATAAGCAAGCACAATGTAATGTGATTAATGAATGTAAAGCAAGCAATACTGAAGAAAGTCAGACAATGGTGAATAATGAAAAAGACACATCAGTTGATAGTGAATCATTACTGAATGAAAATTTTAATTTGGAAAAATTCAAAAAGGAACAAAGAGAAAATACTACATTGAATAGACTATTCAAATCTACAGAGAAAGGAAATATTAATAAAAATAGTGTATGCAAAGTGAAAAATGATACACAACTATTAGTCAGAGAGATACTCATAAATGGCAGACAAGTGGAACAAATAGTTGTACCATATAAATATAGAACAGAAATAATGACTAATGCTCATTCTATACCATTGGCTGGTCATATGGGAGTTGGCAAAACCAAAAACAGAATAATACAACATTACTTTTGGCCTAAAATGTCCAAAGAGGTGAAAAGATTTGTTAAACAATGCAAAGTGTGTCAGATGAAAGGATCTGGAAGTAATTTTACCAAAGCACCAATACAAAAAGGAGTGACTGCAACTAGACCATTTCAGAAGGTAGCCATAGATATCATTGTTTTGATGCCTATTATGTCTAACAGAGGACATAGATATATTCTTACATTGATTGATATATGTTCAAGGTATGCAGAGGCAGTACCATTAAAGAAAATTGAATCTACAGATATAGTGCAAGCATTATATTTAATATTTACTAGAATTGGATTTCCTGAAGAGATAATATCAGATAGAGGAACTCAATTTACATCAAAATTGACTAAGGAATTTATGGAAACATTTGGAATAAAGCAGAAGTTTACAACACCCTATCATCCACAATGTAATGGAATGTGTGAGAGATTTAATAAAACTCTCAAGGAAATGTTGTCAAAAGTTAGTAATGAGGATCCAAAGAATTGGGATTTGGCAATTCCATCAATTTTATTTGCATATAGAGAAACTACTCATGATAGTACAGGTTTTTCACCATTTGAATTGATATATGGAAATAATCCAAGAAATCCACTTAGTATTCTCAAAGAACCATTAGTAGGTACTAGTGAAAACAGGGAAATGACTAATTATGAGTTAGTTACAAATAAGAAACAACAATTAGAAATTGCTTTGGAAGAGGCTAGAAAGAATTCAGACAATAATAAGGAAAAGAAAATAAATAGAGTAAATCAGGATAGGAAACTAAGAACCTTGGAACCAGGAGATAAAGCTTTGCTAAAATTAAAAAATCAAAATAACAAACTATTTACTGAATGGCTAGGGCCATATGATGTGGTTAGAAAGGTCACAGATGTGGATTATGAGATAAGAATTAAGGATCAACTTAAAGTTTTTCATATTAATAATTTAAAAAAGTATAATGATCAATCAGTAGAAAGCAATATATGCTGTAGTATAATATCAGAAGAAATAAAAGAGGATATTGAAGAAATAGCAACAGTGAATACACAGGGTCAGCAAACATATAAAGATGTGAATTTAGAGAAATTGACACATGAACAGGCATATGAGATGGCAAAAATAATACACAGGCAAAAGGGTATATTTTCTGATTTGCCTGGTAAGACCAATGTCATACAACATGACATTATTGTAACAGATGATAAGCCGGTGAGGCTAAAACCATACACAATCCCTATTCATTTGAGGGATAATTTGCAAAAAGAGATAGATGAGCTTGTGAGTATGGGGTTGATAGAGCCATCCAATTCAGCATATGCATCTCCAATAGTATTAGTTAAGAAAAAAGATAAAACTATAAGGTTGTGTGTGGACTATAGGAAGCTGAATAATGTTACTCTCTTTGACCCATATCCTATGAACAATGCTGAAGATATTATGGCTCAGCTATCCAATGCAACTATTTTTTCTAAATTGGATATGGCTACAGGGTACTATCAAGTAGGTTTAACTGATAGAGCTAAACCATTTACAAGTTTTGTTACTCCATTGGGGTTATATCAATGGAAGGTGATGAGTTTTGGGTTGGTGAATGCTCCTGCAACTTTTAACAGGATGATGCGTATGATTCTAGGACATAGGAAGGATACGATATTTTATTTGGATGACATATGTGTTTTTAATGATACTTGGGAAAATCATTTAAAAAGTCTTAATGATATCTTTGAAATTATAGAAAAACATAATTTGACAATTAAACCTAACAAATTAGAAATAGGCATGAAAGAAATTACTTTTTTGGGACACAAGATATCCAATAACACCATTAAGCCATTGGAGGAGAATATTACTAAAATCCTTAAAATTGACATTCCAAGAAATAAAAAAGAAGTGAGGAGTCTTCTAGGTGTATGTAATTTTTATAGGAAATTTATTCCTAATTTTTCAGAGATGGTAGCTCCATTGACTGAACTTATTAAAAAGAAAAGCCCAATTAAAATAATTTGGTCTCAGGAGTGTGAAATGGCATTAAATAGGATAAAGGTTGCTTTTTCTGGACAACCTATATTAAGACTACCAGACATTAAAAAAAAATTTGTGGTTTTGACTGATGCAAGTTTGGTTGGTTTGGGAGGAATTTTGGGACAATATCATGACAATGTCTTACACCCGATTCAGTATATTAGCAGGAAATTAAGTGAGGCTGAGGTTAGGTATGCAACAGTAGAACGGGAAGCTCTTGGTGTGGTTTGGTGTATTACTAAATTGGCAAGGTACTTGATGGGTACAAGGTTTATTCTTATGACTGACCATAAGCCTTTGTCCTTTATAAATCAGAACAAGTTAAACAACAGTAGGATAGCAAGATGGTCACTTATACTGCAGGCATACAGTTTTACTGTGGAAAATATACCTGGGGTTGATAATATATTGGCTGATTTGTTGTCTAGATGTGGTGTTTAAGGTGTGCTGTTTGATACGTAATCACCAGTTGGAACGCGGTTAAAATTATTTTTTATGTAAATATAAAGTATAGATGCGGTGTTAATGAAATATTGATTTTTTTCCAAAGGTTCTGGACGAGAAATGGTTCTACAACGGAAGCACGGTGATTCAAGCACAACGTACCATTTGTAAGTGAGAGATGTTCTATCACGTCCTCACATTATCGTGAAAGGTTTTTATGGACACCATATCAAACGCAAACATGAAGACATCATATGAAGAGTACATTTATGGTGCTGACATGGAATCGAGGTCTTGTCATCGCTATATCAAGGTATATTGACATTATGAACATGGAATCGAGGTCATGTCATCGCTATATCAAGGTATATTGACATAATCAACATAGAATCAAGGTCATGTCTTTGCATGATTAAGGTACATTTACATTGTCAACGCGGAATGAAGGTCATGATATCAACATATGGAGGAATCAACAGATCAACACGTTATTGATAACATTATACATTTTTTTTGGTTTATGACCAATTCAACACTATATTGCTTACAGACAGACAGCTCGTGGTTAAGTATTCAATGGTAAATTCTTGAGATGTATCTGTGGACAATGCATTGTAATTATTGTTGTGACATTATTGGAACTATTTTATCAAGGTGTTGAAACTCTACAGGATGGATAATCTACAAAGGACCTATGAAATATTCAATAAATGTATTGTTGGACGTTCAGAAGAGGAAGGTTGCAATGATATTACATGGACCAGTATGAACTGTTGTGTTCGGATTTGATATTTATAATGTTGGTTTGTGTATTTCAGTGATACAGGACAGGATATACTTTGAAACATTATGGACATGGATATTAGTGAAAGTTATTGGTTAATATATTAATATATTGATGAAATTGTTGGTTTTGTTAAAGGTTATTTGTGTTGCATAAATTATTTTAATATGCATGATAATTATGATTATTTATATAATTATATGATTAAAGACAGGGGATTAAGGATATATATATTTAATTTTATCAAAGTATTTGACGGAGATAGGGATTTTATTTTAAGAAATTTGTATGACAAATTTAAAGGGTCGATGGGGGAATGTGAGGATTTAAAATATAGATAGTTGTTTTATGGGACAATTTTTATAATCTCTAACCCGGTGTTAATGTATGGAATAAACGAGTGACGTTTTACGATAGAAACAATGACGTAGGAGTTAGATTGAACGTAGCGTAGATTTGGTAGTAAAGGGAGACGACCTTAGAATTTGGTAGTGGCTGGACGTGTTTTGGACTAGGCTATATAAACTGTGATATATTTGAATTCATCTTGTACATAAATTACATTAAATATTGAGTTCTCATTTCTACTAAAAGCCGGCAGTTTGTTCATTGTTTATTATTATATAATGTGATCTCCCTGAGAGTTGTATACATAGTAATTACAAAATAACGGTCACAACAACACAATTCAACATACATCACTTCACCTCTTGTTATAATACAACACAATTCAACTTACATCACTTCACCGCTTGTTATAATACAACACAATTCAACATACATCACTTCACCTCTTGTTATAATACAACACAATTCAACTTACATCACTTCACCGCTTGTTATAATACAACACAATTCCAACATACATCACTTCACCTCATGTTCTCCACATGTCTACTAAATTAAGATCAATGTCCATTTCTATATATGTATTTAACACTATCTAATCAACACTGGTCCAGACTTCGACCGTGTTCCCTTCTGTCTTTTACACACACACTGGCCTTCCGTGCTGACCTCTTGACTGCTTACGTGTCGATGGACAATGTTTTCTTTTTGTGTTACCAGGTTACTCAATTTACTTAGTAGTGAAAAAACATAAATATAGACAAGAGAGAGAGAGAGAGAGAAACAGAAAAAAGAGTGTGATTGGTCAGTTTTGATAGCATCTAGCGGCAGTAAATTGACATGTATACAATAACAATAGCATTTAAATTATTTAAAAAAATCACTTTTATTTTCATCATTTGTTTTCGAACAAAAAAGTAAACACACCAATATCGTTATCATTAACTAATAGATGCTTATTTAAAGATATGCACTTTTAATAAATTATTGGGCTAAGATTGCAGATAAAAAAAATAGATGTTATGGGTTAGAACTATCTTTATGTATTTTTGTAAAATATTGGCTTCTAGTGTATATGGGCCGCCTTTTTGGTTAGCACTTCTTTTTATCACGTTTCGACTTAAGTATTTTTTTTATCATGATATTTATATTATAAGTAAGTTCTGTAATATTACAAATGTATATTTATTTAATTAGAAGCCATGGTTTCATTATATATATATATATATATATATATATAATATTTGTGTGTTCGCTTTGCATTGCGATTAGTTACATTAGAACATCATCAGCTTAATGTCATGTACCAGACACTGTAGCGGCTGGATAGCAAAGTCGACAGTGAGCTCGACTCACAAGCTTGGCATCAGTGACTTGACCCACGGTGCAGACATAAATAAAAAAATCCACCGCCCACTTGAGAGGAGATGGGTGCCATCAAGTCTACCAATCGTACTGAAAAGGACTAATAGACATGCAATGTGCATTAGCTCCCCCCCCCTTATGACTGTGAAGGTTAAGAAACTTAAAAAAAAAACACACACTGTACACCCGATACAGAAGACTACCATTTCATAAGTCACATAAAAAATGACACTGTTATATTATTATAGTGACATATCCAGTAACATTGAAACAATCATGATTTTCTTTTATCTCTCTAAATCTGACAAAGTTATTAAACAATCAATAGATTCAAACTTTAAATAGTGTTGGTTTTTATATACAGTATATTAAAGATAGCAATTGTTAATAGACGCTCTCTTAATATAAATGTAAACTTGTACAAAGCTAAAATGTACAATGTTAAAAATAACGAAAAAAAAAAATAATAATAATCTAACAAATCAATGTTCATTCCACAAAATATTTCGTTCATTTTATTAAAACATTATTACAAAATATTATTTCCTTGTCTACTAACAACAAAACAAGCTAGAAATAGCATAAAGGGAGGGTTTAAAATGTCCCAATACACGTTAAATAAATACTGTAATTATGGTGGTCCCTACTACGCGGATTTCAGCTATCGTGGCTTGTTTCAGAACCTATCTACCGCATTAAACGAGAGTTCAAGGTATATATATATTTTTTAAATAGAGTAGCGTTCCTTTCGTAATGAATTTAGTCAGATTAAAATCAGTCAACCGTGGTCTGAGTGTAGTCTTTAATTTGTATTTGTGTTTTAAAAGATGTTAAGTTATTGGTTTTCCTGGCTTCTTCAATGCAACCCATTCTATGTCCGGTAGCACTCGGAAAGAAATAGTACTTATATGAATGTGTTCTCGCATTAGGAAAACGGAAAGTGTTCATGTTTTTATGTTTATGTAAGCATTGTAACAGGCTGCTCTTGTGTTGTATTTCTAAGTTAGAGATTAAAGCTTTATGTAAGATTACTAGTTTACTCTTTGCCCTTCTGTCGTCTACTGTTTCTAGGTTTAGTGATTTAACTATTGGTATTTTTCTTTTCAGTTGTGAATATATTCCCTAATAAAGAAACTTGTAATTCTTATATAATTTTGTTATAATTTGTGACTGTTTTTAGTTGCTGGGTCTCATACAGAAGATGCATACTGTAGCTTGGGTCTAACTTAAGTGAGATAGCACGCATGCACCGTTATTCACAAATATTCCTATTTTTTCCCGTGAACTATTAGACTGTGGAACACACTGGACTAAACCTCCAACACTGTTCCCTCAGTAACATATTTCTAATCTACACTGAGGGGTTGGACTAAAAATCTCAAATGAAACTCCGTCTTCTGATTGTAATTATTGTTTGTATGTTATACAATTTTGTATGTTCCTAAAATGTGGACTTTTATCTCCGGGCATAAAGGGGTCTCCACAGTAATGAAATATAAACATTCAAGAAAATGAAGAAGAAGAATAAGATACCATTTCATTTGTATGTGTTAATGTAAAGATCTTTGAGAATAAAACCAGATTTTGACGTCATAAAGTTGTTGTACCTTTACGTAAAATAGCATATTAATGCTTTGTGGTGGAGTGGGGGAGAGTACAGCCACGCTAATAAATATTCATATGAATGCTACTTTCAACTGACTCCTATGGCTTCAAAAGTCAGAATGATCATGTTTTTTTAGACTTTACAGATGTAGTCTCCAGCATCAGTGGATGTTAAGTTGTCGAGTTAAATCTTATGCTCCGCTGCGCCGGCGATAACCGAGCTGTCTTTCTTATGCGATAATAAATAATAATTAGAATTTTTTTTTCATAGTAGTCAAGCACAAATGTTCAATGGTCTTAAAGAGTAAGGAAACATATAATAAAAACATAGGCTATATATAAATAAATATATATATATATAACGTGCGGTTATATTTATGAATGCCATTTTTTTTTTCGCCACAAACTCTTTCAGATAAACTTACTAGCCAGGCGTAAAAAAGGACTTTATCAATGTAGGTAACATCAGGCGTAAGAAAAAGTTCAATGTAATAGATTCCTCTGTTGTGTACACCGCATTGTTCATTTTGTCAGAATTCTCTATAGAAACGGCCGTAATGTCGGCTGAAAGTATTTAAGATAGGTATTTTACTGCACACCAGTAATAAGTAAATAGGTATATTACTCCACACCAGCAGTAGCGTAGCCAGGGGGTGGGGACCAGGGGGAGCGGGCGCTTCCCCTAAGTCCATTTTCGAAAAAAAAGGGCTTTTTCTGGAAAAAAAAATCATTTTAACAAGTAACGAAGCACACTTTATGCTGTTTCTAATTTTGTTATTTAAATTGAATTTCAACAATTTAATATATTACAATAATTTTGAATCATTTAGCGTGCCAACAGCGTAAAAGTCAAACTGATCAACTATATTATTTTTATCAGACAATTTTTTTATTGCCGTAACAAGACCAAAAGAAAAGGAGCATAATGGAGAAAAACATTAAAGCGTTTTATATTTAATAAATTTTTGTTTACATATTTGTTATTATTAACTTTTTAAGAAAAATCCATTCGTAGCTAATACACAATTTCATTTCCCACGTTAATAGTTATCAAAATTTGAATATAGTTGACAAGAAAAATTATTATTGTATTAGATATAAAATCTTTAATGTTTTTTGTTTTCGAAAGTCTTTATTTATGGAACTTGCATTTACAATTTCAGTCATGTACAATATGTTAAGTTAACTATCAAGAAAGGATAGAAGACAATTATTTCAATTTACAAAACTAAAGGATAGAAGACATTAATGGAAGAAATTTCTTATCTAAAAGTTACTAGTCGCCATTCACACTACTCATCATACTTATTTATGTTATTTCTCTATTCATTCTTTCCCTTTACTCTGTTTATTTTACATGGTTGGCCCTTCGTACTTCCTTTCATTCTAGAAACGTGTAACAGTGGTTCTATTCACTATCATGCATACTGCATTTTATCTAACCGCTAGTTTATTTAAGAGGATAAAACAAGTAATTGGGGTCTAATTTACAGATTTGCAGGTTTATGTACAAAGGGGAAAAAACTGTTGTTATTTTTATTTACAAGTTATTTCACATAGTTTCGTCCCTTTCAAGCGGGGGGAAAAAGAGAATTTTGTGTACACCAGGTGCCTTTTACATTGAAAAGGGGGGGGGGACTAATACAATAAATAATTGAATCTTAGTATGGTTCTGCCCCTTTAACTCGGGTGCAGAATTAAGTATTTAACAAGTGGGCCTGCACAGTTGATACTGGGGGGGGGGGGGTAGTCTTTCTACTTGCGTAGAAGTTAATGGGGAGATTTAGAGACGAAGTTTGGATTTCGCAGGTCCCATGTCTTCCCCTTATGACAGGGACCTTCGAATATAAGGGAGATCATTCTAAAATAAAGAGAAAATCTTCATAGTGAGGGGATAAAGTGATTGGAGAAGAAAATCTTTATAGTGTTATGGACTGTCACTATGATGACTATTATTACGACTCGTTAAATCGGATTCAATGTATAGTTCTATCTTTATTAGAAGTCTCTAGATTCTGCTGATCTGAGCTAGGGGTTCCTTGACTGACAGGTCTTTGCAGTAATGTAGTTATATTCGGTATAATTATCTTCAACACCTTTCTCAACAATGATAGATCAAACAACTCCAGTTGTTGAATAAACAATTTTATTTAAATTGTAGACTCAATATAAACTTTAAATAAATTCATCAACTGATGGCAACATAAGAGTTTCAATAAAATGACATGAAATATACAAGTATCAATATAGCGACTTCTCTCTACAAACTTTCAAACTGAACTAACTTTAAGGAGGTAGGGACTTTTTAAAGAAGACTATTATCGAAGGTTCTACAGGGTCTTAATACGCATTTTAATCTCCTGCTCTATAGAATACTGCGATCCAGAATTATAACCTTCATATTTCACAAGGTTGGACGAATTATTTTATTTAAACTGCCCTCAGAGCAGAAAGGTCAAACCTTGGACTCTAATACGCACTTGTTAAGAGGTCAATGCCTTATTACGTCATTCCTCTATGACCGATATTCGTAACACCCCCCTCCTTCAACAGTTTTATAATTATTTCTTTTACATTTTAACAATACTAAAAATGTTAATTTTAAGGAATAATTATAAAAGAAAATATTCCGGGGAAAACAACAGTTCAATTGGTTATTCCAATAATTCAATCTAACTGATAACAATAACATATTACATATGCAATATAAGTTAATCTTATCAAAAGGCTTAATTATAGTCATTCACTCATTCAATATTAATTCAAAACAATGGACAATTCAAATATGTCTATCTAAATTTCGTACACAAGAAAAATACATAATGAGTCTTAATAATTTAATAATTTCTATCACTTGAACATTCCGCGATAATAAAAACTCTCGCGTCCATTTAATTGTAAACTAATATCTTTTTGAATGGTAATTTAAACAACAAGAAAAATCACTTCTTAATGTCTATTCAGACACGACTTATTTTTCATAAGGGAAAAAAAACGCTGATAGAAACACATACTAGGCCTGACCTAATTACACAACAACACGATCATTGCCTCGACAGTATTTTTTTCATGCTTGTAGGCCTGAACAATATTAGACAACTGTCTGTGACGGGACAAAAGATTTTTAGGTCACCCTCTTTCTTTCTCTCCCTCTCTATTCCTTTTCATGTTACTATCTCATTCCCTAAAAGTTTACATCGCTTTGCAGATTTTTAGCCAATCACCGCTTAGGTCAGAAAAATCTCTACGCGACCAAAAAGTTATCGTACTAATGAGCATTCTTTAACAACTATAATCTCAAAATTACATTCATTTTTGTTATTTTAAAAAAAATGAAACATGGTATGTTCACGAATTAAAATAGTTTATAGAAAAATTCATTAAAATTATTTAAATGTTTCATTTTACCATGACCTTTCATCAGTTTCTTTTTAAAAGAGTGCAGAGTAGTTATAAATTGACAACATTCAGACATTGATTTACTTAAAACAAATTTGGTTAATTTACTTAATTAACTATCATTTAAAGCAAGTTATTCGTCTTCATACAATCTTAGTACTAAACAGTTAGTACTTATTCCTTATAGATTACATTAAAGACATTTATTTCAAATACAATATTATTGACGTACAAAAGATTAGAGGGTAAAGAGCACACTATTATTTTATTTTTTTCAGACAGAAATCAATTTAACAATTTATGTACAAAACAAACTGCTGGTCTGAATGGTTCCATATCCAAGCTTTTCATTTTGTACGGTGGAATCTATTGCTCTTTTCCATGTTCCACAAAGGTTTTATTCATAGATTTTAGGTTATCCTGTTCCTCACAGTGTTCAGGTCTACCCATTCTTTTGTTGTAAATACAATTCATTCAATCTATTTTAACTAATACAGAAAGAAATAGATTAGTTTTACAATTTTGACATGAAATCCTTAATTAATCATACATTTGTTGAAAAATGGAATGTCAACATTAGAAATTCTCAACCATGAAACCAGAATGGTTTACAGTGTCAAGTCAGTGGCACATCCTAAATTTATACAAAACAAGGATAAGTTTTAGATTAGTTTCAGCTTCTGATCTGCTTTTCATGTAACAGTTTCCTAAAAGTGAAAAATCGTATATAAATACATTTCTTGGAATCTTGTTAGTCATAGTTCTGTCTTGCAGAAACTATTTTTACCCTACATTATCATACATTCAATGATAATAGAACAAATGAATAAATTTACATAGAAGAAATGTGCATCCTGAATCAGTGAGCAATTATTTCAACAACAGTACATGATAAAATAAATTTCCATAGAACAATAATAAAACATTTCTCAATACTTTAGTGATAGAAAAATTATCTTTTCTCAAAACCATTTACATCTTTTTCAATCAAATTATCCTCTCTGCCAAATGTTTCAATTATCATTTCCAGAGATTCTCAAACATATCTTATAATCAGTCCACATTTATAATGTCCTCTGATTTAGAAACCAATTCTGCGAATAAAACTGATCTTTTTCTCTTATAGCAATTATTTTAATGCTCAATCTAATAAGTTTGTTTAGAAATTTCACTATATAATGACATCTGCTCTAACAATACTTTTACTCAGTCCTTTTTCATCACAAGTAAGGGATTTAGTTTTAAAATAGTAAGTTTAGTAACTAACTATCAGTGAATTTGTCATTTAATTCATCCTGTACTCCAGGCATGAATTTTACAATTAAGAGTAACAATGTTAACAACATCAAGCTTATTCCATTTGTTTTCAGAAGGTAAGGCTTTATCATTTTCAAATGATATAATATTTTTGCCTTGCTTTCATCACACAACAATGGCATCTGCATGTGAGCAGTGTACCGTTTTTTTCTAACAAAAACAGTTATGTCAGACAAAAAAATTATGTATTTATCTAGGTACTTGATCAGCCCAAGGAGATCCAATTCGGTCTGCCATGCCTCTTGAAGTAGTTTGAGTGGTCCTCGGACAGTGGGTCCAAATATCGGTCCATATGCTCATTGACTCTCCGGATAGGATTCAGTTGACATCTCATGCTTCAGGCATAAGTTCGTTAGGACTGGATTGAAGAGTTTCGGGGCGAAGTTGGTCCTTCGATCTGTCGTTATGGATTGTGGTAACCCATAGCTTTTGATAGTTTCGGTCCAGCTCTCAGCACTCGTTTCTTCAGTGATGCTCCTCAAATCTTCATCTGTACCGGCAACTGCAGGTTTGCATTGTTGTTTGTTCATGCTGTGGTCTATCTGTTCATAGACATCATTAGTAGGAGTTTCTTTCTCGTCGACAGCTTTCTCATGTAGCTGTAGCAACTCTGGGTCTACTTTCTGCTCAGCAATCAATTCCTTTTGTGATGACTTCTTTGATTGTTTATTTCCTTTCGGACAATCTTCAATCTTGGAGAAAATAGTAGTATCAAGTTCCACTTCTTCTTCCTCTTTCTTCTCTCGTGGGATAATTTCTTCTTTCTTTTTCTTTTCTTGTGAGATAATTTATTCTTTCTTTTTCTGTGGTGTCATACCATTTATGACATCACCACAGGATAAAGTTTTTTTTCTTTACCTGTCTCCACAATAGGACTATGGTCTGGATTTTCCTTCACAATCAGTTCAGGTCTCAACCTCCCTTTCGTCAAATCATTTGCTAGGATAACAGATATGCCATCAATAGGAAGTTTTGATATTACTCCAACTGTCACATTTCCTGTCACCAAGTCAGATGAGAGGTATATTGTCACGTGCGAAACAAACTACTGACGTATATTAATATTTTTAGAAATGTAATATTTATACATTCTTTTGATTCAGATCCCTTTTGGATCTCACAAGGTTGTATAAGAATTAGTATTGAATGTTAATGTAGTAGATTTGATATTTATTTGGCTCGTATGATGTGATTTCTGTGTATGAAGTGAATTAGATAAAATGTACCTTAATATAGAGGAAATCCACAATCCTGTTTGAATGATTAAACACAATTTTATTCCAACAAGTTGAAATTATGAATATAACAGCAACATCAAATACAGGTACTAATATTATAGGATGGAACTTAATCAGTTGAGATTCTTCTATATCGTACTAAGCCGAGATAAACGTATCTTTTTAAGAAAGTGGTCAAGAACAGTCCTCACACACTAGCGCCCAAGCTAGAACTCTAACGATCATTCCCTCGTATATATGACGTATTTTAATGCTATGACGTAGTGTCTAGATATATACATGTTTTATTCCTAACACGGAAACATTTCGGGTTTAAGATTATTTCTTTTTAACTTTAGTTAATAATAATAGAGCCAATATAATTATGGAAATAAAACTACTTTCGTAACACTCGCCCCCCTTAAAACACAAAGGAATTACAGACAGTGTTAAGTATGGAATTATTTGTAGAGTACCCATAAAATGAACCGAATTCCCAAATTATTCATAAGATTTAATTGACTATTTGACAATCTTTTTAAGATTAAAATGAACCATATATTACATATCCCTTTAATAACGAAGTCGTTATTATGGAATCCTTTATCACATTATCTTATCAATGATTAATAATTAAACATTTATTTAATAATTAATATTTACAATTATGATTATTGTGTGTACAACGTTGACCATAAAACTATTACCACCAATAACCAATTCCCATAGAATTGATATGAATTACCCAAATAAGTGGAACGGATTAATAATTGATAGATAATTCTTTAGAAAGTTTAATTTATTTATAACCGATCATAGTATCATTAACTAATGATTTACAGTTATTAAATTATTATGATGTCTAAATTATGACATCAAGAATATTTTAAAATGTGATAATCTCAGCTGATTTAGCTTTTACATAGCATAAAATAAGACATCCAAATTATAACATGACGACATAGAAAAACAAACAATTTCCAAAACACATCAATAGAATTAATTGAACAAACACAAGTGTGGAAATATTCAAGTTGACTACCTGTTTTTTTGCAAATGGTGTATGCAATATTTACATTTTACATTACAACGTTTGATTGTTTCTAGTAGAATTTGAAGTTTTGTTCTGTAATGTTTCATAGTGTAATAATTCAAAACATAGTTTGTGTATTGTCATATAATACATGTTAATTAATACAATGAATGACATAAAAGAAAACATTTCATGAGAAACTGACTTTTATCTTCTGGTTCACCAGTTATATGCGCGACAACGTGTCAGCGACCACATTTTGTTTACCTGGTAAATATACCACATTTAAATTATATGCTTGGAGGAATAAGCTTCAGCGAATAATTCTTTGGTTCTGTTTAACCCTGGAAAGGAAAACTAAAGGGTTATGATCAATTAAAATAGCAATTGGATATGGAGAACCATTGATATAAAAATCAAAATGTTTCAATGCCAGGATTAATCCCAAAAGTTCTTTTTCTATCACACTATAGTTTCGTTGGTGCTTATCAACTTTTTGAGAGTAAAAACTAATCGGGTGTTCCAGTGAATCACCACCCTTTTGAGAAATGACCGCTTCCATCCCTGTATCACTAGCGTCAACGGTTTTTTTAAAGGGTTTACTGTAATTGGGTGTTACTAATACAGGTGCCTCAGAAAGAACATCTTTTAATTTATCAAAGGCCAGGTGGCATTCATTAGACCATTTGAAAGTGCAATTCTTCTTTAATAGATTTGTTAATGGACATTGAGAAGTTTTGACAGAATAGACGGTAGTATCCCGCCATCCCGAGAAAACTGCGGAGTTGTTTACAGGTTTCAGGAACAGGGAACTCGCGAATAGCCTTCACCTTTGCATTTAATGGTTTTACCAAACCATTTCCCACTATGTGACCTAGATACTCGATGGTTGCATGACAGAACTGACTCTTAGTCAAGTTAATGGTGAGATTAGCATGAGTCAATTTCGTAAATAACAAATGTAGTTGATCTAAATGAGATTTAAAATCGTCACTAAAGACAACAATATCGTCGAGGTATGCATGACAGTTAGGAATGTCCTGATTAATGGCATTTATTAACCGTTGAAAAGTAGAGGGTGCATTAACCATACCAAAGGGCATTTGTACAGTCCATCAGGGGTTACAAACGATGATATTTCCTGAGCCCTCTCCTTCAGTGGAATCTGAAAATACGCCGTTAATAGGTCAATTTTCGTCACAAACTTAGCATTACTCACTTTATCTATTAGATCGTCGATTCTTGGTATTGGATAGGAATCAGTTTTTGTCACTTTGTTTACCTTACGGTAGTCCACACAAAACCTCATGGATCCGTCGGCTTTAGGTACCAATACGCAAGGGGAAGACCAGTCACTACTACTAGGTGTAATAATGTCATTGTCAAGCATGTAGCGAACCTTTTTACGGATGCATTCTAACTGGATAGGATTTGACCTGTATGGATGTTGTTAAATAGCTTTAGTATTTTCATTTAGAATAACATCATGCTTAACTACACTAGTTCTACTAGGTACATCTCCAAATAAATGGATATTTTCATTAATTAGACCTTTGATAGCGGATTGTTCGCAATCAGGTAAATGTGCCAATTTTTCATTTAGGTTTTTCAGAGCCTTTGTATTTTGCAGTTTGCTTTCTGCCACTTCACGCTCAATTTCGGGTGAATTATTCACGACTTTAATAACAGTGTTTACAGAGGCAACAACTTTTTGTTCTTCTCTGGTAATGTATGGTTTCAACATATTGATATGGCACACTCGTTGCAATTTCCGTCTATCAGGGGTCTTTACAAGATAGTTAACCTCACTAAGCTTAGCCATAACCTCGTAGGGCCCTGTAAACTTTGCACTCAGGGGTTGACCAGACAGTGGCGTCAGCATGAGAACTTTATCACAGGTTGGAAGATACGGGTTCTTGCGTTGACGTCATAATAGACCTTCATCTTGTCTTGTGCCTGCAAAAGATTAGATCTGACAACTTTTAATGCATTATACAGTCTATTTTTAAAATTGTCCACGTATGTCAGTAGACATGTCTCTCGTAACAGCTTTAGTGGTCCACGAACTGTGTGTCCGAATACCAGTTCAAAGGGACTGAAACTAAGAGATTCTTGTACAGCCTCTATGGTTGCGAAGAGTGCGAAGGAAATACCACGATACCAGTCGTCGTTATGCTCGAAACAGAAAGTACGGAGCATATTCTTCAATGTTTGATGGTATCGTTCCAGTGCGCCTTGACTCTGTGGATGATATGCACTTGATACTGCATGACGAATACCCAGCCGTTCTAAGACTTGGCGAAATAACTTCGATGTGAAATTTGAACCTTGATCTGACTGCACGGTTTTCGGAAGACCATATCGGGTGAAGAATCCGATAAGTGCATCAGAGATTTTGTCGGCATTGATGCTACGTAGAGGAATAACCTCTGGAAATCTCGTTGCCGAACACATTATAGTGAACAGATACTGGTGGCCAGCCTTAGTTTTAGGCAACGGACCGACGCAGTCTATAATGATGTGACTGAAGGGTTCTGAGAATGCTGGTATGGGTCGTAGAGGAGCTACCGGAATGGTCTGATTCGGTTTGCCAACCATCTGGCAGACATGACATGATCTGCAAAACGATGTGACGTCATGACGAAGGCCAGGCCAGAAGAAATATGGTTTTCTGTATCCCTAGGTGACCAGCATACGGTGAATCATGGGCCATATGTAGTATGTCCTAGCGGTATACATTGGGTACCACGATTTGGTGGACTTCGCTGCATGTTTCATCGTCGTTTTCTTTCCCTCTCCATTTCCTCATCAACAACTCGTCCCTCAGGTAATAACCTGCGGCCATTGTTTCTAATTCTCCTTCATTCTTTGCTTCTTCTTTTAGCTTCCCGATCTCTGGATCTTTGCTTTGAGCAAGAATGAGTAGTTGTCTAGGCGACAAATTACTTTGATCAGTATGACTTAAGTGACCACCTAGAACATCCGCCATAAAGGTTGCTTGTAAGTCAATCTCTGGTGTTGGTTCTGGTTTCTTTGTCGATTCATCAGTCATCTCCTGTTTCTCCATAGCTCTGGTGATAACGCATACTGAATTTTCAGTATTTTTACACTGAACAGATTCTTTGGTTTCTATAAGTACAGGATATACCTGATTCTTGGCAATGTCACTTCCTAAAAGTAATGAAATGCCTCTGTATGGAAATTGCTTCACTATCCCAACAATAACAGATCCAGTGAAGTAATTACTCTTTAACTGTATACGATGCAACGGTGCCGTAAGTGTTCCAGCCATAGTACTGATTAAGGCATACTGGCCTGTATGAGTCAATTTCGACGTTGGTACAGTATTCTTCAACAGTAGAGATATATCAGCACCGGAGTCACGTTGAATTTTAATCTTCCGTTCTCTACCTTGATTATCTATAGGTGACACATAGCCCTCGCTAACATCCGATAGCATACACTCGGGTAGTTCTCTGCCTACTGAGTTTCTTGCTACACTACTGCCTCCATAAGTAAACGTTTTATTTACTGATTGTTCATCTGTCACACTCCCTTTGGAGTTGAAACTAGAATGTTCAATAGCCTCGGTCTTCATTTCAAAGACTTTTTCCGACTTTTAGCAACTTGGACATGCGTGTTTCGCCATCTCCTCATGACTAACATCAGATGTCTTTCTTTCAGCTTTAATTCTTTTGTGGGCAGTTTTGTTTATTTGAGTTTCAGTTTGTACGGCGATGTGTGATAAAACCACGTTGTTCTTGTTTTTAATGGGTCTTTTCTCTTTATGTAGACTCCAACAATACTCTTTTATATGTCCATCTTTCTTACAGAATGTACAGGTAATTCTCTTTTGTACAAAACTTGAATTCTCTTGTTTATCGGCTTTTCGTTTACTTTTATCCTCTGTCGATCTTAACTTCCTCTCTGTATTACTGTTTTGAGTCCTCAAACTTGTTCTGTCATTTTGAACATAATGGCTATGCGGGTGAATAATGACGTATTCATCGGCTTTTACTGCTGCTTGTTCTGCTATTTCAATACCACGATCAGCCAAATGAACTTTTATATCAGTGCGAATCTTCTCAGTAAATCCTCCATCAGTATAAGAGAATATATAGTTTTTCATAATCTTTATTCACATTCTTAGTACGTAACCATCGATCAAGATACTTTTTCTCTAATCTCAGGAAGTCAACATGTGAAACGTCTGGTTCCATCATTATGAGATTCTTTTTTAGTAGCTCGTATCTTTGCTAGTTCTATTATTTCCTGACTTTCTAGACGTTTCTGTTCCATCTCACAATCAAGACGTTTCTGTTCCATATCAAGACGTTTTTGTTCCATCTCACGATCAAGACGTTTTTCTTCTATCTCAAGCCGTTTTTCTTCTCGTTTATCTTCCATTTCCATCCGTTTCATTTCTAGCTGAAATCGCAACTGTTCGGACATTGAAGATTTCGACGTCTGACCTTCAACTTGATATTCCTCCGCGCTTGATTCTACTTTAATTTTTCCACTAGCAATCAAGTTCTTTTTTATTTGCTGTGTCAACACAATTCTTGATGGTGTAGTCTCAGTCATTTCTATCTTCAAGATCTCAGCGATCTCTTTTAACTTCTTTATTGATAAAGTTTTCAGAACCTCTTCCTCTGGATTTTCGATAAATTCTATTCTTTAGTTAAAAGATTTTAAAGTAGTAAATTTTTCCAACTTACGTTTTTCCAATCGGAAGAATAAATTCAGCGTTATTAGACTTGCTCAGTAGGTCACGGCCTTACACACAACACAACACAACTTGAATATATGCTTCACTATACAACTATATCGGACGTAGCCCTCAAATTGTTATGGACTGTCACTATGATGACTATTTTTACGACTCGTTAAATCGGATTTAATATATAATTGTATCTTTATTAAATTGAATTAACTTTAAGGAGGTAGGGACTTTTTAAAGAAAACTATTATCGAAGGTTCTACAGGGTCTTAATACGCATATTAATCTCCTGCTCTATCGAATACAGCGATCTAGAATTATAACCTTCATATTTCACGGGGTTGGACGAATTATTTTATTTAAACTGCCTCTAGAGCAGAAAGGTCAAACCTTGGACTCTAATACGCACTTGTTAAGAGGTCAATGCCTTATTACGTCATTCCTCTATGACCAATATTCGTAACAATAGTATAGGGGATAAAAAGATTGGAGAAGAAAATCTTTATAGTGAGGGGATAAAGTGATTGGAGAAGAAAATCTTCATAGTGAGGGGATAAAGTGATTGGAGAAGAAAATCTTCATAGTGAGGGGATAAAGTGATTAGAGAAGAAAATCTTCATAGTGAGGGGATAAAGTGATTGAAGAAGAAAATCTTCATAGTGAAAAGGATAAAGTGATTGGAGAAGAAAATCTTCATAGTGAGGGGATAAAGTGATTGGAGAAGAAAATCTTCATAGTGAGGGGATAAAGTGATTTGAGAAGAAAATCTTCATAGTGAGGGGATAAAAAGATTGGAGAAGAAAATCGTCAAAGTGATGGGATAAAGTGATTAGAGAAGAAAATCTTCATAGTGAGGGGATAAAGTGATTTTAGAAGAAAATCTTCATAGTGAGGGGATAAAGTGATTGGAGAAGAAAATGTTCATAGTGAGGGGATAAAGTGATTGGAGAAGAAAATATTCATAGTGAGGGGATAAAGTGATTGGAGAAGAAAATATTCATAGTGAGGGGATAAAGTGATTGGAGAAGAAAATCTTCATAGTGAGGGGATAAAGTGATTGGAGAAGAAAATCGTCATAGTGAGGGGATAAAGTGATTGGAGAAGAAAATCGTCATAGTGAAGGGATAAAGTGATTGGAGAAGAAAATCTTCATAGTGAGGGGATAAAGTGATTGGAGAAGAAAATCTTCATAGTGAGGGGATAAAGTGATTGGAGAAGAAAATCTTCATAGTGAGGGGATAAAGTGATTGGAGAAAAAAATCTTCATAATGAGAATATATAAGGAGGTAGGAGAGGTATAGGGAGAGAGGAAGTAGAAGAGTAGGAAGGATGTATTCTGGCGGAGGGGGCTAACGGGGGTGAACTAGTAATAGTATGAATAAAAATCGGTGAGGTGAAGGGGTAGAAATGTAGATTTCACTACGAGTCAGTGGACCGTCGTAGAAGGAGAATGGGGAGGCTGGTGGGGGGGAGGGGTAAACACATGGGCCATCAGAGGACGATCGCCCGTCTCGTTGTTTCTGAGCGGGTAAAAATCGTGGACTGTGACGGCTAATATATTTGCTTTTTAAAGTATATTAGACAAATTTGTTTCAATACAAGGATATTCTCGCGTAGAGACCATGGTACATTTTACAATGCGTATATAAAGTTATCCATTCATATCCACCTACACACACACGCACAGTCACACACTCGTTTCTATTATATATCTTTAATGTTTGATCTCAGAATAATGATAACATATTATTTTCACTTAAAGTGTAACCTTTTCAAAATAATGCAAATTTGAGGAAGAGATTAATAATAATTATACAAACTGGGTAATTGTTTTAATGTTTTGAAATGTACATATTTTAGTACATTATTCATAAAATTTTTATATAATGTTCAATTATTTTGTATAAATTTATCATTTTAGAGTTTAAAATTATAAGCTATAATTTTTTTAAGTAAACAAAAAAAAAACATTATAAATATTAGAAATATTAATTTAAAGAAAACAGGCTAAATATCTTCCTTCAATTAAATTCTCCAAATTTAAAGCTATTGATACCAAACGAGTTTAATTTGTTTAATATAACTAGTATAGGACGTCTGAAAATGCTCATCTATCTTAATTTGACTTAAATTAGTGAAAGAGTTAAGTGTTTTGAAATTGATTTCACGAAAAGATATGACCAGTTTCAATGCAAATCCATTCCAGTTGCCCAACACTTCAAGTGCTTTTGGACCTAATCTTGTATATGGAAGTTTAACTCGCTGAAACGTGTGGCCAAGTCATACAGAAACATTGGCTTTAATAATCATTTCTCCTCATTAAATAACGGATTTTTTCCCCAATAAGATACATCTTAATTGCTTCCATACAAGAAAATAATATATCCAAGACTCTACCTATACTCCGTATGACTTTCTTCTAGAAGAGACTTCAGAAACTATACAATTGACTATCTTAACAATAGATTTAATCACATATTGCAAGTACAATGATGAGAGCATTGCATACAAACATTCCTGAACTAAAACAGTCGACGTCCATTTTGATTTCCATGTAGTTCGCCATGCAGCACCCACTAATTATGCTAACATACTTTGCTTTCACTTGCATTAAAAAAATATTCTTGAAGGTCTTTTACGTGCCACTGAAAATCGTTCTGCGTGCCAAGTCTGGCACGCGTGCCTTAGGTTGCCAACCCCTGCTATAGAGCATTCGCGTTGATTCTCTAAATACTTTTCGATACTAGATGTTCATCCCGATTAGAGCAGTAGATGCAATCGATTTTGCAGAAATTCCTATCACTATTAGCTGCTAGAAAATAGAATCCTGAAGGTTAAATAAAAACTGCACTATTATACAGTGTTTGTATCCTGAGGCACAGGGTTTTCTTATAACAGTTGATACGTACGAATTCTTAGTTATTCTATTAATCTGGAAATATTGCTTAAAGGGGGGCCTTTTTTTCTAAAATGTCGCTCCCCCTAGCGTCAAAACCTGGCTACGCCACTGCACACCAGTAATAATTAAATATGTATTCTACTGCATATCCGTAATAAGTACATAGGTATTTTACTGCACAGCCGTAATAAGTAAATATATATTTTACTGCACAGCTGTAATGAGTAAATAGGTATTTTACTGCACAGCCGTAATGAGTAAATAGGTATTTTACTGCACAGTCGTAATGAGTGTTTTGGCTTAAAGTTATTGGTCGGTAAACTTAGGTATATGGTAATGTTTCAATGTTTCTAATAGCCAATATAGGCAAAAGTGGAGAAATTGACTGCCGAAGTGTCCATTCGCTCCCCCCCCCCCTCGCTAACGATCTCAACGGCCATGGGATTGATGATGATGATGATGAATAGCCAATGCATAGATCTAAGATGGAATTGCTTTTTAAATCACAAATGTATGTTTAAAGATAAAATAGCCCTTCGTAAAAGGCGTAAACATTTTATGTACACTTGACATGAACTACTACTTTTGCTATAAAAATGTAGATGTATTATTTTGTTTTTGCCATTAGATATATATATATGATTATAATTGATGACACTAATGCAACTTATTAGTCGATTAATTTGATTACGGTAAATTTGAAGTCGCAAGACTAAACTATTCTTCCGGTTAAGTTGTTTATATATATATATATATTTATTTGTATTTATATTTGTTATACTTATAGTTCATAATCGCTTTGAAGGCATGCAAGCTGTGCTATAAAAAGTTTTAATATTTAGAAAAATATAAATTTCCATTGGGAAAAATATTATTTTCGTCCCAATGATTTTTTTAATGTAGTGCATACAAATGATTAGTCTTCTTGCAAAAAGTGTTAAGTCAATAAAAAACGATTTTTACAGAAAGTAACATTTAACGTCAAAATTTATAATTTTTTATACACGTGTGATACTTTCTATCAAATATATCAAGGTGCTAATAACTGGTTAAGGGTTGAGCTAAAGATAGAAAAAAATAATTCTTGAAGTGGGGATAATTCATGTTTTCCTTACAAAAAGGTGATTTAGCCCCCTTTGAAATGTGCACAGTGTGTATGAAATGTGTCATGCGCGAGAATCAAAGCGTTCAGAAACGTCTGTGATTTATTGACAATCATGATAGCAGCAACCTTCAATATAATAGATAATAAAGTAAAGTACCCATCGGACCAAACTGATCATATGGCTGGTGATGCAGCGTTCTCCAGTTTATGGTGCCACAGCATACTAGGGGATGTGTGGCCAGCACAATGCCCAGCCGCCTTTACTTTACCCCAAATAATGTCAGGTACCCATCAGAGCTGGGTAAACTCAAGCCTAGGGAAAACAATCCTAGCAGAATAGATGATTGAAATTAATAAATGATTTTGCTTGACAGGCAAGGCAATCATAATACATTTCCAATCTTAAGAAAATAGGTAATAGATGTGGTGATGTTGTTAATGATGTGTGTCCATCATTTTCGATGATAATCATCCTTTATCAGAGTCATGATTGCTTGTGGGTTCCGAGATGGCTGATGAGGTCTATTTTTCTTTTACGTAAAGTGTTTGCCACAAAGGGAGCACAGGTGCGTGGCTTGATAGCCGGTGTAACGGAGCTGTCTTTGCTGGATTTTTGTGAGTTGTCCTTTTTCAATTGCGACCCTTCTCCTTTTATCTTGATACTATATGATGTAGATGTAGTCGATGTAGGTGTTGCTTGATTCTAATTAATTAATTTAAAAAAAGTTGCATTTGAAAACTATCACTTACTCAACTTACTGACTATTGTCGGAGTTAAAACACCATCGCTGTCAGTGAAAACCGAGAGTGTGAATGTGTCGGTCAAAGAACAGATCACTTTTGTTTCCGTATCATCCCTTAGGAAAGAGATAGTAAACGTGGTTACCGTTGTGTTTATGAATTGTAAATACAAGTGGAAAAGTTTACCTTATAAGTCTAGTCCAGATGACAGAAACACATTGACAACTTTTCAATCAGTGAATGCATGCAAGCTGTGCTATATACAGTTTTATTATAAGGAAAAATATAAATTTCCGTTGGGAAAAATATTATTTTCGTCCGACTGATTTCTTTAATGTAGTGCATAAAAATGAGCAGTCTTCTTGCAAAAAATGTTAAGTCAATTGAAACTGATTTAAAGTCTTTCCTTCGGTGTGATACGGAAGTATAGATTTGCAGACACCAAGCTCAGGCGTTGGTCTTGATCAGAGTTTCCCAAAATTAGACACATACGCACAATTTATCGGGTTCGAAAGGGAAAAGTGAAAGGGAAAAGTTCAAAATGTATATCTTATAAGTTTTACAGAGCAACTACATTTATTGGTTGAACATCTCTAATTGTATTTGTCATTATATTTCAAGAAGTAAGTTTACTAAAGCATGTAGTAAAGCAAGAAGTAAGTTTAGTAAAGCATGTAGTAAAGCAAGAAGTAAGTTTAGTAAAGCATGACCAAGCGAACATTATCAAATACTGTAAAGTGTATATCTAATGTTTATCGAAAAGAATCTGTTAAACGTTTGATAGAAATAGTAAACGTTTCAGCGGCGAAACAAATGCTTCTCTTGATGTGGAATGTCGTATGCGATATATAATTCAAGTCATTTGGTGATTATAAGTGTAATGTAGATACTATGCAAATAGACAGACATCGCTAGGTAATATAGTAATTTGCAATTACCTTTTATTCTGAATTTAATGTATATATATCTTTTTTTTTTCTTTTGAATAATATGTATCTAAAAATTACATGATAAATTCAGCTTGTAACTTTGAGTATCTGATATATGTTATTGGCTTTACGGTTCAAATATTTATCTTGCATCTGAATCATTCATTGAATTTTGTTTATTTTATTTGTCCACAATAATAAGCTATGATATTTTGTGGTCTTATAAGCAGGGCTGTGGAGTCGGAGTCGAGGAGTCGGAGGTAATTTGGGTACCTGGAGTCGGAGTCGGAGTCGGTAAATAATGCACCGACTCCGACTCCTACTAAATTTAGATTGGAAAAAGACAGGGCTTCATTTATTTTAAACAACCGATCAATAGGCCTACAGAAATTAGTAATATGAGAAAGTAAAATATCTGTTTTTTCCTCTTAGTCCCCATCCCTACTCAAGATCATATCCCTATTGTAATACTATAGCGGGTCGACAATTAAAAAAAGTATTTGAACTAATTTGAAATGCGTCATTAGACTGATCGTCATATAGACCGCTCGGCGCCGGTATTGATGACGCTATACAAGTGCCTACTGTCATGTATATTGTTTTTCCAAGAATTGGAACACGCAATGTTTATTCTCCTCTCTCTCTCTTTACTTACTACACACAATATTAGGACGTTTAGTAGGAAAACGAAAGGTTCTAGGTAATGCTGGGATTCTGTGTTGATCTCAAATTCTCAGAGTCTGGGAACGACTCATTATTTAATAGGGGAAGTTCCTATCGTTTTTGTTATGAGTTTTGTAATGATACCATGATTTTCACCCCTACTGGTAATGGGTCTATCCCTTGCACCACTCGGATAGTATTTAATGATTTGTTTTGTCTGAAAGACAGAGAGTTTCAAAATATGTTCGTTTGAGAACGTTTGTGTTTGCACTATTTTTATTCTAACTGTACATAATAGATATATTGTATATATTGAACATACCACCTGAAATAAACTATCAACAACAGTTACACTGAAGCTTCTTTGTCAAGTTACTATCCTATTGTGTTGTATACATTACTATAAGATTTATCTACTACCATAATTTACAAGAAAGGAAATGTTGGAATACAAATACTGAATTTGTGCCCAGGACTATAAGAAGAGTTCGTGTAATACTGAAACATAAATACTAATAATTAAAGTCTCCCCTAGGACTAACGAGAATTATCAGCAAGATCTACACAGCTCTGGCCACAAGCGGATTGTGGACGTAACACTACCATTCACATTGTTTTTAATGATTTCAAATGCTAGGACATGGCACGCGCGGTTTTCTCGGAATGCTAAACACTGCCTTAGTAGGCTATAGGACTAGGCCATATGTCCTAAATAAAACGCATCTTAATTTAGCTACTAGTGTACAAGCATACCTTTAATGGAGGCCTAGAGAGGCTTTTACACATTTACGATTATTTCCATAATGTAATTTGCGTTCAATAGGCCTACAAAAAAATGCCGCCTTTACGAGTCATAAATGCGCTACGCACGCAACGCACAATTAGGAGCGGCAATCAGTGACGTATTTAGGCATGTTCCATTGGAACAGAAGCCCCCACACAAAAGAACCCCCACATATACTAAAAAGAAATGTTTGAGTGACATCCCCGTATTTCGTTGAAAATGTAAAAGGTTTTTATGTCCAGTATTTAAAAAGATTATGCGGTATGTACATACCCACATACAAACAAACATATTCCTTTTGAGATTTATATATATGCAAGCCGTTATGTGCCCGATTCTTCGAACGGGCTTTTTTTTAGAATATGCTTAACACATTATAGTGTTTTAGTTTTGTTTTTGCAACATACATAAAGTAGTATGTTTTTTTTTGTGGTCAGTATTTTTTAAATTTTTTTTTGTTTTGCACACTTTATTATACACCAATTCGATATACAACTAAAAAGGAAAAACAAATAATAATAATTTTTTTTATTTCTTGCTCAAAGTATGACCACTATGATCGAATTTTGTGAGTTTATTGGGTAATTAAACTATTTCTGTAAAACAGAACTCACATGTCTTTTAAAAAGTACTGTTAATTCGAAAATGATTGTTTGATATATTTTTTTTGCTACAACATTAGTCGTAGATCAATATTTTTTTTGCTACAACATTAGTCGTAGATCAATATTTTTATTTATTTTTATTTTTTTTTTTGTTTTCGTTGGTGTTATTTGCTATTTATTTATTGTTGCTTTGGAAGCAAACTTAGAATTAAATTTTAAATTCAACAGGAAAAACAATAACAACTGAAACCGATATGAATCATAGTTTATACAACGTATACGACATGAATTAAAATTTAAAAAGTTGGTCCGGCAAATTTAAACATTGCCCGGCAATATAAAAATTTCCCGCTACATAGTTTATAAGACGTATACGATACAAATTAAAACTTTAAAACGTTGAGCTCGGCAATTTAAACATTGCCTGGCAATTGAAAAATTTCCCGCTACAAAGTTTATAAGACGTATACACAGAATAGGTACAGAACAGAATGCACAATTCCTATATACGCAGTCACTAAAAGTTACCATTTTCCGCAATGCAGCGGTCGCTAGAGACGCTACTATAGTAAAATGAGAAAGGATATTTACGTCTGCCATAAATATATACAATATCTATAGGGCCTACATTATCTTTCATTATAGGCTTACTTTTATATAAATTTGACTTAATTACCCATTTTGTTTTGAACATTATATGATTAGGCCAATACGATGTAAAAATAAATACCCGGTACTGATTTGAAAAAAAATAGCTTAGACGTAGCTCGGTACCGGTAACTAAATTGCTACGGCTACCGGTACATAAATATAAATACTTTTTAAACCAAAATAAACTTTTAAAATTATGAAGGGAAATAGGCATATAATTCATAATGAGTTAATATGAGGTTGTTTATGCGGTTGTTTATCCTTTATGGAGTCAGGAAAGTCATGCAGTTTGACATGCTCTTTATTTCGATAATCAGACGTTTTCGTTTTCATTGTTGTAGTTTATTACACAACCGTTCATGCACATTTTGCCTGAAATATTAGCTTTGGGTGTTCGAACTTGTAGATTTGAAGAAAAGGACGTTGTAGGCTAAATAAGCATAAATATAGAGTGTAACCAGGACCACTGCGTTTAAATAAGCTTAGTATGGCGTCGGTATTATTGCCCAAAACAGAAATAAAATGCGATTGCGCATTCTGTGTTATACCTATTCTGTGGACATATACAACACGAATAAAAACGTGAAGGAATTTTTTATTTGCCAGATACAACGTAAGATACCTATTAAAACCATTAATCATTACCTATTATAACAATTTAAAAATATCCCGCTATAAATTACGACGCAAATTAAAACGTGAATATATTTTGTTCTAATCATTCATAAAGTACATTAGCAAAGGTTGAAGCGAAGTTAATTAAAATGAATACGCAAAATTCGATGACGCCATAAAAAAAAAGACAGCCAGCTATCCCTGCGCAAATTTTGATGACGTCATCCTGAAAAAAATCTCAACGCCATCCTTTTTTTTATTTTCTTAGCGCGATCGATCGAAAAACTATAAAAAGTTGGAACAGCAAATTCAACATGAACCCAAAATATGTCGTTTTATTCGCGTTTTTTGACCAAACTGACCACTGCGGTCATTTTAATTTTTTTTAAAACCTTGACAGTGTTCACCACCGTAACGCAAAGAATATTTGTAGCAAATTTCAAGTTTTTATGTCCAGTATTTAAAAAGATTATGCGGTATGTACATACCCACATATATACATACATACATACATACATATTCCTTTTGAGATTTATATATATACTAGCCGATTATGTGCCCGGTCCTCCGAACCGGCTAAAAGTTATGTTTACATACACTCTAACTACTCAGGCAGTTATAATGAGATTGCCCGCATGACCTACGACACGAATTTAAACGTGAGGTAATTTTTTATTTGCCTGCTATAACATGAATTACCCGTTAAAATCCTTACTCATCACCCATTATAACAATTACAAAATTGCCCGCTATAAATTACGACGCAAATTAAAACATGAATATATTTTGTTCTATTCATTGATAAAGAACATTCGACTGTAGCCTACTTTTATTTTTTTTAATGATTATTTGATATATTTTTGTACGACAAACATTAAGTCGCAGACCTATGCTGTGTTGTTTTTGTTTATTTGCTGTTTATTTATTTATTGTTGCTTTGGAAGCAAACTTTGGATTAAATTTTCGATTCAACATGTAAAACAATAACAAATGAAACCCATATGAAATAATGTTTATAAAACGTATACGACACGAATTAAAACTTTAAAAAGTTAGTTCCGGCAATTTAAACATTGCCCGGTAATTTAAACATTGCCCGGTAATTTAAACATTGCCCGGTAATTTAAACATTGCCCGGTAATTTAAACATTGCCCGGTAATTAAAACATTGCCCGGTATTATAAACATTGCCCGGTAATTTAAACATTGCCCGGTAATTTAAACAATGGCCGTTACCAAGGCGAAAAGCCTAAAGGTGCCAAGTTCTCGGAACTGGATAAAATAACCCATGGAGTTATAAGCAATAGTCTTATCTTAAGCAGGTGATAAAGTATTTTCCGGTAACTTAAAACATTTAAATATTGCATTCCACAAATAACGACGCAAATTAAAACAAAATTTTGTTCCCTTCTTAAACGCATAAATACGCAAAATTTGATGACGCCATATAATTATAAGCTTAAATATAGAGTATAACCAGGACCACTGCGTTTAAATAAGCTTCGTAATGCGTCGGTATTACTTCCCGAAACAGAAAAAAAATTCTAAATTTATTTGCTTTGTCCTATGTTTGTAAAGTTTCAAATTATTAATTAGCTTTAAGTCATGTATTCACAGTGTAAAGTATTATTATTTATTTGCCCGCTACAACATGAATTACCCGTTAAAATCATTACTCATCACCCATTATAACAATTACAAAATTGCCCGCTATAAATTACGACGCAAATTAAAACATGAATATATTTTGTTCTATTCATTGATTAAGAACATTCGACAGTACTTTTATTTTTTTTTAATGATTGTTTGATATATTTTTTTACGACAAACATTAAGTCGCAGACCTATGTTGTGTTGTTTTTGTTTATTTGCTATTTATTTATTTATTGTTGCTTTGGAAGCAAACTTAGAATTAAATTTTCTATTCAACACGTAAAACAATAACAAATGAAACCCATATGAAATAATGTTTATAAAACGTATACGACACGAATTAAAACTTTAAAAAGTTAGTTCCAGCAATTTGAACATTGCCCGGCAAATTAAACATTGCCCGGTAATATAAACATTGCCCGTTAATTTAAACATTGCCCGGTAATTTAAACATTGCCCGGTAATTTAAACATTGCCCGGTAATTTAAACATTGCCCGGTAATTTAAACATTGCCCGGTATTATAAACATTGCCCGGTAATTTAAACATTGCCCGGTAATTTAAACAATGGCCGTTACCAAGGCGATAAGCCTAAAGGTGCCCAGTTCTCGGAACTGGATAAAATAACCCATGGAGTTATAAACAATAGTCTTAAGCGGGGATAAAGTATTTTCCGGTATCTTAAACCATTTAAATATTGCATTGCACAAATAACGACGCAAATTAAAACAAAATTTTGTTCCCTTCTTAAACGCATAAATACGCAAAATTTGATGACGCCATATAATTATAAGCTTAAATATAGAGTGTAACCAGGACCACTGCGTTTAAATAAGCTTAGTAATGCGTCGGTATTACTTCCCGAAAACAGAAAAAAAATGCTAAATCTATTTGCTTTGTCCTATGTTTGTAAAGTTTTAAATTATTAATTAGCTTTAAGTCATGTATTCACAGTGTAAAGTATTACAGTAGTGATAGATTAAGAAAATCAACTACAGTATTGGTAGTGTAAAGAATTTATGTTGTTTACGGCACATAGACAATTTAAACATGAAGAAAATTTGTTCCCGAGATTGAGTTGAGAATCTAAAATCCATGCACATAGTTTGATGACGTCAATTTAAACATGAATGAAAAATGTCCCTTCATTGCTATAAATACTATGCGCAAAGATTGATGACGACATAAAAATAATCTCAGCGCATCCTTTTTTTTTCTAACTTTGTGACGAAAAACTATAAAAAAGTTGTACTGGCAAAGACAATGTGAATCAAAAGTTGTGTTTTTTTCGCGTTTTTTGACCAAACTGACCACTGCGGTCATTTTAATTTTTTTAAAACCTTAACAGTGTTCACCGCCGTAAAGCAAAGAATATTTGTAGCAAATTTCACGTTTTTATGTCCAGTATTTAAAAAGATTATGCGGTATGTACATACATACATATTCCTTTTGAGATTTATATATATACAAGCCGTTATGTGCCCGGTCCTCCGAACCGGCTAAAAGTTATGTTTACATACACTCTAACTACTCAGTCAGTTATAATGAGATGACCTACGACACGAATTTAAACGTGAGGTAATTTTTTATTTGCCCGCTACAACATGAATTACCCGTGTCACGTGCGAAATCAGCTACTGACGTTAGATAATATTTTTAGTAATGTATTATTATATATTATTTTGATTCATATCCATCTTGGATCTCACAAGGTTGTATAAGAATTTATATTGATGTTATTGAATTAGATTTGATGTTTATTTGACTCGTCGCGATATGAATCTTTTGTGTATAAAGTGATTTAGATAAAATGTACCTTAATATATAGGAAATCCACAATCCTGTTTGAAATTGAACACAATTTTATTCCAACAAGTTGAGATGATAAAATATAACAATACCACAGAATACATGTACCAGTATTATATAATGAAACTTAATCAGTTGAGATTCTTCTATAATGAGTTAAGCCGTAATCCTATCTTTAAGAAAGTGGTCAAAAACAGTCCTCACACATTAGCGCCCAAACTAGAACTAAACTAAACGGTATTCCACCCTCGTGCATATGACGTATTTTATCGCTATGACGTAGTGTCTAGACATATGCATGTTTTATTCCTAACACGGAAACATTTCGGGTTTAAGATTATTTCATTTTAACTTTAGTTAATAATAACAGAACCAATATAATATGGAAATAAATCTACTCGTAACACTCGCCCCCCCTTAAGACACAAAGGAATTACAGACAGCGTTAAGTATGGAATTCTTTGTAGAGTACCCATAAAATGAACCGAATTCCCAAACTATTCGTAAGATTTAATTGACTATTGGACACTCTTTTTAAGATTAAAATGAACCATATATTACATATTCCCTTAATAACAAAGTCGCTATTATGGAATCCCTTATCACATTATTCTATCAATGATTATTAATTAAACATTTATTTATCAATTAATATTTACAATTATGATTATTGTGTGTACAACGTTGACCATAAAACTATTACCACCAATAACCAATTCCCATAGAATTGATATGAATTACCCAAATAAGTGGAACTGATTAATAATTGATAGATAATTCTTTAGAAAATTTAATTTATTTATAACCGATCACTGTATCATTAACTAATGATTTTCAGTTATTATATTATTATTATGATTATGATGTCTCAATTATGACATCAAGAATATTTAAAAAGAAAAATATTATAATCTCAGCTGATTTAGCTTTTACATAGCATAAAATAAGACATCCAAATTATAACATGACGACATAGAAACAAACAATTTCAAAACACATCAATAATCAATTGAACAAACACAAGTGTGGATGTATTCAAGTTAAATACCGGTGTGTGTGCAATTGATGTATGCAATAGTTACCTTTTACCTTACAACGTATGATTGTTTCTAGTAGAATTTGAAGTTTTGTTCTGTAATGTTTCATAATGTAATAATTCAAAACATAGTTTATTTATTGTCATGTTTACAATAATATATATGTTAATCAATACAATGAATGACATAAAAGAAAACATTTCATGAGAAACTGACTTTCATCTTCTGGTTTACCAGTTACATGCGCGACAACGTGACAGCGACCACATTTTGTTTACCTGGTAAATATACCACATTTAAATTATATGCTTGGAGAAATAAGCTCCAGCGAATAATTCTTTGGTTCTGTTTAACCCTGGAAAGGAAAACTAAAGGGTTATGATCAGTTAAAATATCAATTGGATATGGAGAACCATTGATATAAAAATCAAAATGTTTCAATGCCAGGATTAATCCTAAAAGTTCCTTTTCTATCACACTATAGTTTCTTTGATGCTTATCAAATTTTTGAGAGTAAAAACTAATCGGGTGTTCCAGTGAATCATCACCCTTTTGGGAAATGACCGCTCCCATCCCTGTATCACACGCGTCAACGGTAATTTTAAAGGGTTTACTGTAATTGGGCGTTACTAATACAGGTGCCTCAGAAAGAACATCTTTTAATTTATCAAAGGCCTGGTGGCATTCATTAGACCATTTGAAAGTGCAATTCTTCTTTAATAGATTTGTTAATGGACATGCAATGGTTGAGAAATTTTGACAGAACCGACTGTAGTACCCCGCCATCCCGAGAAAACTACGGAGTTGTTTACAGGTTTCAGGAACAGGGAACTCACGAATAGCCTTAACCTTTGCATTTAATGGTTTTACCAAACCATTTCCCACTATGTGACCTAGATACTCGATGGTTGCATGGCAGAACTGACTCTTAGTCAAGTTTATGGTGAGATTAGCATGAGTCAATTTCGTAAATAACAAATGTAGTTGATCTAAATGAGATTTAAAATCGTCACTAAAAACAACAATATCATCGAGGTATGCGTGACATTTAATAATGTCCTGAGTAATGGTATTTATTAACCGTTGAAAAGTAGAGGGTGCATTAACCATACCAAAGGGCATGACCTTAAATTTGTACAGTCCGTCAGGGGTTACAAACGATGATATCTCCTGAGCCCTCTCTGTCAGTGGAATCTGAAAATACGCCGTCAATAGGTCAATTTTCGTCACAAACTTAGCATTACTCACTTGATCTATTAGATCGTCGATTCTTGGTATTGGATAGGAATCAGTTTTTGTCACTTTGTTTACCTTACGGTAGTCCACACAAAACCTCATGGATCCATCGGCTTTAGGTACCAATACGCAAGGGGAAGACCAGTCACTACTACTAGGTGTAATAATGTCATTGTCAAGCATGTAGCGAACCTCTTTACGGATGCATTCTAACTGGATAGGATTTGACCTGTATGGATGTTGTTTAATAGCTTTAGTATTTTCATTTAAAATAACATCATGCTTAACTACACTAGTTCTACTAGGTACATCTCCAAATAAATGGATATTTTCATTAATTAGACCTTTGATAGCGGATTGTTCGCAATCAGGTAAATGTGCCAATTTTTCATTTAGGTTTTTTAGAGCCTTTGTATTTTGCAGTTTGCTTTCTGCCACTTCACGCTCAATTTCGGGTGAATTATTCCCGACTTTAATAACAGTGTTTACCGAGGCAACAACTTTTTGTTCTTCTCTGGTAATGTATGGTTTCAACATATTGATATGGCACACTCGTTGCGATTTCCGTCTATAAAACGTATACGACACGAATTAAAACTTTAAAAAGTTAGTTCCGGCAATTTGAACATTGCCCGGCAAATTAAACATTGCCCGGTAATATAAACATTGCCCGGTAATTTAAACATTGCCCGGTAATTTAAACATTGCCCGGTAATTTAAACATTGCCCGGTAATTTAAACATTGCCCGGTAATTTAAACATTGCCCGGTAATTTAAAAATTGCCCGGTAATTTAAACATTGCCCGGTATTATAAACATTGCCCGGTAATTTAAACATTGCCCGGTAATTTAAACAATGGCCGTTACCAAGGCGATAAGCCTAAAGGTGCCCAGTTCTCGGAACTGGATAAAATAACCCATGGAGTTATAAGCAATAGTCTTAAGCGGGGATAAAGTATTTTCCGGTAACTTTAACCATTTAAATATTGCATTCTACAAATTACGACGCAAATTAAAACAAAATTGTGTTCCCTTCTTAAACGCATAAATACGCACAATTTGATGACGCCATATAATTATAAGCTTAAATATAGAGTGTAACCAGGACCACTGCGTTTAAATAAGCTTAGTTATGCGTCGGTATTACTTCCCGAAACAGAAAAAAAATGCTAAATCTATTTGCTTTGTCCTATGTTGGTAAAGTTTTAAATTATTAATTAGCTTTATGTCATGTATTCACAGTGTAAAGTATTAAAGTAGTGATAGACTAAGAAAATCAACTACAGTATTGGTAGTGTAAAGAATTTATGTTGTTTACGGCACGTAGACAATTTAAACATCAAGAAAATTTGTTCCCGTCATTGAGTTGAGATAATAAAATCCATGCACATAGTTTGATGACGTCAATTTAAACATGAATGAAAAATGTCCCTTCATTGCTATAAAATCCATGCGCAAAGATTGATGACGTCATAAAAATAATCTCAGCGCATCCTTTTTTTTCTAACTTTGTGACGAAAAACTATAAAAAGTTGTACTGGCAAAGACAATGTGAATCAAAAGTTGTGTTTTTTTTCGCGTTTTTTGACCAAACTGACCACTGCGGTCATTTTAATTTTGTTTAAACCTTGACAGTGTTCACCGCCGTAACGCAAAGAATATTTGTAGCAAATTTCACGTTTTTATGTCCAGTATTTAAAAAGATTATGCGGTATGTACATACCCAGCCAGCCAGCCAGCCAGCCACATACATACATACATATTCCTTTTGAGATTTATATATATACAAGCCGTTATGTGCCCGATTCTTCGAACGGGCTTTTTTTTAGAATATGCTTGACACATTATAGTTTTTTAGTTTTGTTTTTGCAACATACATAAAGTAGTATTTTTTTTTTGTGGTCAGTATTTTTTAAATTTATTTTTGTTTTGCACACTTTATTATACACCAATTCAATATACAACTAAAAAGGAAAAACAAATAATAATAATGTTTTATTATTTCTTGCTCAAAGTATGACCACTATGATCGAATTTTGTGAGTTTATTGGGTAATTAAACTCTTTCTGTAAAACAGAACTCACATGTCTTTTAAAAAGTACTGTTAATTCGAAAATGATTGTTTGATATATTTTTTTGCTACAACATTAGTCGTAGATCAATATTTCATTTTTTTTAATTTTTTTTTTGTTTTCGTTGGTGTTATTTGCTATTTATTTATTGTTGCTTTGGAAGCAAACTTAGAATTAAATTTTAAATTCAACAGGAAAAACAATAACAACTGAAACCGATATGAATCATAGTTTATACAACGTATACGACATGAATTAAAACTTTAAAAAGTTGGTCCGGCAAATTTAAACATTGCCCGGCAATATAAAAATTTCCCGCTACATAGTTTATAAGACGTATACGATACAAATTAAAACTTTTAAACGTTGAGCTCGGCAATTTAAACATTGCCTGGCAATTGAACAATTTCCCGCTACAAAGTTTATAAGACGTATACACAGAATAGTTATAGAACAGAATGCACAATCCCTATATACGCACTCACTTAAAGTTACCATTTTCCGCAATGCAGCGGTCGCTAGAGACCCTACTATAGTAAAATGAGAAATGATATCTACGTCTGTCATAAATATATACAATATATATAGGGCCTACATTATCTCTCCTTATAGGCTTACTTTTATATAAATTTGACTTAATTACCCATTTTGTTTTGAACATTATATGATTAGGCCAATATGATGTAAAAATATTTATTATCCGGTACTGATTTGAAAAAAAATGGCTTTGACGCAGCTCGGTACCGGTAACTAAATTGCTGCGGCTACCGGTACATAAATATATATACTTTTTAAACCAAAATAAACTTTTAAAATTATGAAGGGAAATAGGCATATAATTCATAATGAGTTAATATGAGGTTGTTTATGTTGTTGTTTATCCTTTATGGAGTCAGGAAAGCCATGCAGTTTGACATGCTCTTTTTTACGATAGTTTTTTACACAACCGTTTATGCACATTTTCCTGAAATATTAGCTTTGGGTGTTCGAACTTGTAGATTTGAAGAAAAGGACGTTGTAGGCTAAATAAGCATAAATATAGAGTGTAACCAGGACCGCTGCGTTTAAATAAGCTTAGTATGGCGTCGGTATTATTGCTCAAAACAGAAATATAATTCGATTGCGCATTCTGTTTTATACCTATTCTTTGGACATATACAACATGAATAAAAACGTGAAGGAATTTTTTATTTGCCAGATACAACGTAAGATACCCATTAAAACCATTAATCATTACCCATTATAACAATTTAAAAATATCCCGCTATAAATTACGACGCAAATTAAAACGTGAATATATTTTGTTCTATTCATTCATAAAGTACATTAGCAAAGGTTGAAGCAAAGTTAATTTTAAAATGAATACGCAAAATTTGATGACGTCATAACGAAAAGCCGGCTAGCTATCTCTGCGCAAACTTTGATGACGTCATCCTGAAAAAAATCTCAACGCCATCCTTTTTTTTATTTTTTTAGCGCGATCGATCGAAAAACTATAAAAAGTTGGAACGGCAAATTCAACATGAACGCAAAATATGTCGTTTTTTTCGCGTTTTTTGACCAAACTGACCACTGCGGTCATTTTATTTTTTTTAAAACCTTGACAGTGTTCACCGCCGTAACGCAAAGAATTTTTGTAGAAAATTTCACGTTTTTATGTCCAGTATTTAAAAAGATTATGCGGTATGTACATACCCAGCCAGCCAGCCAGCCACATACATATTCCTTTTGAGATTTATATATATATATGATATGATATATATATGATATGATATGATATGATATGATATGATATGATAGGTATGATATATGATATGATGTGATATGATATGATATATGATATGATATGATTACTCCAGTGTCACTGTTTTAGTCATCTATTAATTAAACTGACGCACGTTTAATATTCTCACAATGACTACAAATATTCTTTTAAACTCTAAAAACTTTCACCTATTATACATACTATTTAGTTGAGTAATCACTACCTTGTTAACTAGGAGAATTGAATATGTCACTGACCTAGTCAATAATATATGTAGCCAGCTAAAAAATGGCCACCTGAAGAGGATTTTCTGAAAGTGACCAGATTTGAAAAAGCCTGATACCGAAGTTACGTTTTAAAGACGAACAAAATAAAACAAAGAATGACCCACTAAACTATTTTTAACCACCTTTAAAAAAAAAATACACGTGTACATTAAAAACCACGTGGCAAACATTTCCAAAAACGTGGCAATACATTCAAAACACGTGACAATACATTCAAAACACGTGACAATACATTCAAAACATGTGGCAATACATTTAAAACATGAGGCAATACATTCAAAACTCGTGACAATTAATTCAAAACACGTGGCAATACATTCAAAACACGTGGCAATACATTCCGAAACACGTGGCAATAAATTCAAAACACGTGACAATGCATTCAAAACACGAAGTAATACATTCAAAACACATGGTAATACATACAAAACACAAGGCAATGCATTCAAAACACGTGGCAACACATTCAAAACACGTGAAAATACCTTCGAAACACGTGGCAATACATTCAAAAAACGTGGCAATACACTCAAAACACGTGGCAATACATTCAAAACACGTGGCAATACATTCAAAACACGAGGCAAAACATTCAAAACACGTGGCAATACATTTAAAACACGTGGCAATGCATTCAAAACACGTGGCAATACATTCAAAACACGAGGCAAAACATTCAAAACATGTGGCAATACATTCAAAACACGAGGCAATGCATTTGAAACACCTCGGCAATACACTTAAAACGCGTGGTAAAACATTCAAAACAAATGTCAATACATTCAAACCACGTGGTAATACATTAAAAACACGTGGCATTACATTTAAAACATGTGGCAATACATTTAAAACACGTGGAAACACATTCAAAACGCGTGACAATTAATTCAAAACACGTGGCAATACATTCAAAACACGTGTCAATACATTCCGAAACACGTGGCAATAAATTCAAAACACGTGACAAAACATTCAAAACACGAAGCAATACATTTAAAACACGTGGCAATACATTCAAAACACGAGGCAAAACATTCAAAACACGTGGCAATACATTCAAAACACGTGGAAATGCATTCAAAACACGTGGCAATACATTCAAAACACGAGGCATAACATTCAAAACATGTGGCAATACATTCAAAACACGAGGCAATGCATTTGAAACACCACGGCAATACACTTAAAACGCGTGGTATAACATTCAAAACAAATGGCAATACATTCAAACCACGGGGTAATACATTAAAAACACGTGGCATTACATTTAAAACATGTGGCAATACTTTTAAAACACGTGGAAACACATTCAAAACGCGTGACAATTAATTCAAAACACGTGGCAATACATTCAAAACACGTGTCAATACATTCTGAAACACGTGGCAATAAATTCAAAACACGTGACAATACATTCAAAACAAGAAGCAATACATTTAAAACACGTGGCAATACATTCAAAACACGAGGCAAAACATTCAAAACACGTGGCAATACATTCCAAACACGTGGCAATGCATTCAAAACACGTGGCAATACATTCAAAACACGAGGCATAGCATTCAAAACATGTGGCAATACATTCAAAACACGAGGCAATGCATTTGAAACACCACGGCAATACACTTAAAACGCGTGGTAAAACATTCAAAACAAATGACAATACATTCAAACCACGTGGTAATACATTAAAAACACGTGGCATTACATTTAAAACATGTTGCCATACATTTAAAACACGTGGAAACACATTCAAAACGCGTGACAATTAATTCAAAACACGTGGCAATACATTCAAAACACTTGTCAATACATTCGGAAACACGTGGCAATAAATTCAAAACAATGACAATACATTCAAACCACGTGGTAATACATTAAAAACACGTGGCATTACATTTAAAACATGTGGCAATACATTTAAAAAACGTGGAAACACATTCAAAACGCATGACAATACACTAAAAACACGTGACAATACATTCAAAACACGAGACAATACATTTAAATACGTGACATTACATTTAAAACACGTGGAATTAAATTCAAAAAAGTTGGCAATAAATTCAAAGCACCAGGCTACACATTTAAAACACGTATCAAAACATTCAAAACACGTGACAACACATTCAAATTACGAGACAATACATTCAATACGCATGAAAATACATTCAAAACGTGTGGCAGTACATTAAAAACACATTTCAATACTTTCAAAACACAAGGCAATACATTTAAAACATGTGTCAACACATTCAAAACACGTGACAATACATTTAAAACACGAGACAATACATTTAAATACGTGACATTGCATTCAAAACACGTGGAATTAAATTCAAAAAAGTTGGCAATAAATTCAAAGCACCAGGCTACACATTTCAAACACGTATCAAAACATTCAAAACACGTGACAACACATTCAAAACGCGTGACAATTAATTCAAAACACGTGGCAATACATTCAAAACACGTGTGAATACATTCCGAAACACGTGGCAATAAATTCAAAACACGTGACGATACATTCAAAACACGAAGCAATACATTTAAAACACGTGGCAATACATTCAAAACACGAGGCAAAACATTCAAAACACGTGGCAATACATTCAAAACACGTGGAAATGCATTCAAAACACGTGGCAATACATTCAAAACACGAGGCATAACATTCAAATCATGTGGCAATACATTCAAAACACGAGGCAATGCATTTGAAACACCACGGCAATACACTTAAAACGCGTGGTAAAACATTCAAAACAAATGGCAATACATTCAAACCACGGGGTAATACATTAAAAACACGTGGCATTACATTTAAAACATGTGGCAATACATTTAAAACACGTGGAAACACATTCAAAACGCGTGACAATTAATTCAAAACACGTGGCAATACATTCAAAACACGTGTCAATACATTCTGAAACACGTGGCAATAAATTCAAAACACGTGACAATACATTCAAAACAAGAAGCAATACATTTAAAACACGTGGCAATACATTCAAAACACGAGGCAAAACATTCAAAACACGTGGCAATACATTCCAAACACGTGGCAATGCATTCAAAACACGTGACAATACATTCAAAACACGAGGCATAACATTCAAAACATGTGGCAATACATTCAAAACACGAGGCAATGCATTTGAAATACCACGGCAATACACTTAAAACGCGTGGTAAAACATTCAAAACAAATGACAATACATTCAAACCACGTGGTAATACATTAAAAACACGTGGCATTACATTTAAAACATGTTGCCATACATTTAAAACACGTGGAAACACATTCAAAACGCGTGACAATTAATTCAAAACACGTGGCAATACATTCAAAACACGTGTCAATACATTCCGAAACACGTGGCAATAAATTCAAAACAATGACAATACATTCAAACCACGTGGTAATACATTAAAAACACGTGGCATTACATTTAAAACATGTGGCAATACATTTAAAAAACGTGGAAACACATTCAAAACGCATGACAATACATTAAAAACACGTGACAATACATTCAAAACACGAGACAATACATTTAAATACGTGACATTGCATTCAAAACACGTGGAATTAAATTCAAAAAAGTTGGCAATAAATTCAAAGCACCAGGCTACACATTTAAAACACGTATCAAAACATTCAAAACAAGTGACAACACATTCAAATTACGAGACAATACATTCAATACGCATGAAAATACATTCAAAACGTGTGGCAGTATATTAAAAACACATTTCAATACTTTCAAAACACAAGGCAATACATTTAAAACATGTGTCAACACATTCAAAACACGTGACAATAC
Organism: Anisus vortex; assembly: GCA_949126835.1. Taxonomy (NCBI): domain Eukaryota; kingdom Metazoa; phylum Mollusca; class Gastropoda; family Planorbidae; genus Anisus; species Anisus vortex. Next base: position 9,160,691 of record OX421498.1, on the reverse strand, counting down.
ATTCAAAACACGTGAGAATACATTCAAGACACGAGGCAATACATTCAAAACATGTGAGAATACATTCCAAACACGTGGCAATACATTCTAAACACGTGGCAATACATTCAAAACACGAGGCAATACATTCAAAACACGTGGCAATACATTCTATACAGGTGGCATTACATTCAAAGCACGTGGCAATACATTGAAAACACTAGGCAATGCATTCGAAACACGTGGCAATACTTTCAAAACTCGTGGCAATACATTCAAAACACTAGGCAATGCATTCGAAACACATGCCCATACTTTCAAAACGCGTGGCAATACATTCAAAACACAAGGCAATACATTCAAAACTCTTGGCAATACATTCAAAACACGTGACAATACATTCAAAACACGTGACTACACATTCAAAAAACGTGGCAATACATTCAAAACACGTGGCAATACATTCAAAACACGTGGCAATACATTCAAAACACAAGGCAATACATTCAAAACACGTGGCATTACATTCAAAACAGGTGTCAATACATTTAAAACACGTGGCAATACATTCAAAACACTTTGCAATATTTTTTTTATCCTGTACAAGTTGTCAATTTATGGCGTTACGTCCATTTGTTGCTAAAAATTGAAAATCCCAAAAGGGTACCCGATTCAGCCCCTCCCCTACCCCTTTGAAAACAACAACGAAACACAAACAAACAAAAAACACACACAGTTAAGTGCTAATATCGAGCTAGCTTTTTGAAAGTTATGTTGCATAATTTATGTAAATGATTTTATTAGCAATCGGGAAATGAATACACTATTTACTACAAAAATCAAGTGTTAATTTAATTTTATTAAAGATCTTTTCTCTTAGCCTTTAAATTATTATTTTTTTCTAAATTATCGAACTTATACAATTCAATAATTATCTGTCGGATCGTTTCATTGAAACTCCATGTTAATTAAACGTTTTTTTGTTGTTTTTTTTTAAACATAAATAAATGAACATAAACGAAACAGTAAGTATAAATTTATCAACTTCACTAAAAAGAAATAATTGATTTTTCAATGCATAGATATATACAGTATACAAGTAGTATAAACATGCATTAGTAATTCACTCTCAATGTTTAAACAGGTTAAAGCTGGTCCAAAGCTAATGTTGAGAATATGACCCAAAATGAAAATTAATTCCTAGTAATTTTAACCAATTTGCCGTTGCTGCAAGACTGATTTGCTCGGCAATGCCTAGCTTTCTATGATAAAATTAGATTTAGCCATTTGTCAACTAAGTGACTAAGTGGTGTTATATAAAATAGTCATTGAACTGTTGACCTCCACCGCCGGTAATTACTTTTCTATTATCGCACCCGAAAGATTGGAAACCCCCACAAGAAACAAGCCAAAATATAAAGGCATGCACGTTATAAAATAAGTTCGTTGTTTAGGGCTCGAAAATTTTACATTATTGTATTATTCCATAACAGTGTGAACTCCATAACACAAGCAGTATAATTATATAAATGCAATATAGCGTCGTGTCATATACATATAACTGCATGACAAGCAAGCATTGTGTAATATAGATATTATTCATAAAAACGTCACAAACAATTATTGTGTTCTATAAATATAACTGTAAGAATGCAATACTAGAAAATAATTATATCCTATATTTTCTTAGAATGACACGATAATACTAAACGTCTCTAATTTCGGTAATTATTAGCAAGAACTGACTTTCTATTCTAATGTGTCCCACTGGACGGCTTAAATGCCCTCTCCGATGACAAATGCTGGTAGTTCTATAGAGGATAAAAGTCAACACCTTTTTATTGTTACATCCACAATCCCCTTGTGACCAGAGCTGTGTAGATCTTGTTGATAGTTCTCGTTAGTCCTAGGGGAGACTTTAGTTATTATTATTTATGTTTCAGTATTACTCGAACTCTTCTTATAGTCCTGGGTACAAATTCAGAATTTGTGTTCTAACAGTTACCTTTCCTTGACGTTAGAGTAGTAGATAAATCTTATAGTATTGTAGACAACACATTAGAATAGTAGCTTGACGAGGAAGCTTTAGAGTAAATGTTGTTGATAGTTTAATTCAGATGATATATTCAATATATACAATATATGTATTATGTACAGTTAGAATAAAATAGTGCAAACACAAGCGTCCTCAAAGGAACATATTTAGAAACTCTGTGTCTTTTAGACAAAACAAATCATTAAATAATATTCAAGTGGTGCAAGGGACAGACCCATTACCAGTAGGGGTGAAAATCATGGTATCATTACAAAACTCATCACAAAAACGATAGGAACTTCCCTATTAAATAATGAGTCGTTCCCAGACACTCTGATATTTTGAGATCAACACCGAATACCAAGTTTACCAAGAATCTCTCGTCTTCTTACTAAACGTCATGCGATTTGAAAGACTAAGCCCGCCTACAAAATCGTGTGTAGTGAGAAAAGAGAGGGGGGGGGGAAATAATAAACAATGCGTGTTCCAAGTTCTTGGAAAAAAAATATACATGACATTATCATAATAAAAAAATAATGCCAAAATAATTGTATCATAAGAAAATATTTTATTATTATTTAAATGTTTCATTCCGACTTACATTGTTAGACTATTCAAAATAAACATGTTTGTCAATTCGTACTATAAATTAAACCTCTACAATTTCAGAATGGCATCCAATATATTTCTGGGGCCAATACACAAACCTATGAGTTACCACAGGAAGAAGGTACTCATACAATTACATGTAGAGCCAAAACCTCAACGTCTTTGTATGGGTCAAATGTGATGACTATTGTACCGAGTAAGTATTACTTTCCTTTATGTAGATCGAACTAATAAATCTGTTTTACTATCATAAACAAAGGAAACCCAAAGTTACTCGATATTTGGAACCCTTAAAATAAATTCTCATTCGGCATATGTCTTTGCTTATAGTTACATATAAATTGTGCTGATTGGTACCAGGGACAACTACAAACAATTATTACAATAATAAAAATAATTGATACCAAAACCCATTGTAGTGTAAATCAATAGAATGTATTGAAATTGTCAGAATGTTATTTAAATCAGTAGAAGGTATTGAAAATGTAAGAATTTAATGTAAATCAGTAGAATGTATTAAACATGTCAGAATGTAATGTAAATTAGTAGTATGTATTGACAATGTCAAAATGTAATGTAAATCAGTAGAATGTATTGAAAATGTCAGAATGTAATGTAAATCAGTAGAATGTATTGAAAATGTCAGAATGTAATTTAAATCAGTAGAATGTATTGAAAATGTCAGAATGTAACGTAAATCAGTAGAATGTATTGAAAATGTCAGAATGTAATGTAAATCAGTAGAATGTATTGAAAATGTCAGTGATTTTTTAACACAATTTATTTAAATGTAATAAAAAAAAAAAAAGTTTGGCGACATATAGTTTTCTTTTTTAAATAGTATTCCACACAGTACATTTACTAACGGCTTGAACAAAACCTCTCATTATATACTTGGTCAGGGATCTGCAACGTATAGCACGCGTGCCAGATTTTTTACGATAAAAAATTTTTTTATGAAACGCAGACGACCAAAAAAAAAAAAAAAGAAATGATTTTTTTTTCTTCAAGAAATTGTGTGTCAAAGCAATGTAAATTTTAGGCTCTTGGCAAGCTGAGTAAATTAAAAAAAATCCTAATTTGAAACACTGTTATCAAAAGTTTGCTGACCCCTGTACTAGGTGACAATCAAACTACACAAACCACACACCTAAGTTTTGAATTTAGGTGTGGTGGGGGCCCATGGCCTTGGCTATCCCACTTGTGAATCATTTACAACCCACACGATCCCCAAAAATATGAAATTGGGATTGATGTGTTAATAATACAATATACAAGATAGGCATAGCTTACTAATGAATACAATAATGACATTAGTCGTATAAATAAACGAATTAGAAATTGAAAAAAAAATTAATACAATGTATTCTGTATATTGGGTAAAACTTTAGTAATAAAGTTCAAAATGTTGCGAATGGCATACAAACTTTAAAAAGACAAGTTTTTGTATTTTATTTTTATGAGCATTAGCATGGACATTAGCATGGGCATTAGCACGGGCATTAGCATGCGGCCTTTTTACAGGGCAAATGTAAAGCGTCATAAACTAGTAGGAAATATAAATATATAATGTCACCTTCCCATAAAATAGTGCATATGTTAAGACCTAATCGCAAATTAGCTAATATCACCTCACAATTGACCGGCCAATGCCTGATCTTTTCTTGATTTTGGATCTTGGCCGGCCAGATGTAACATCCTTAATGTGTTGTGTAACTTATATTATTTCTTCCTGTCAGCGATAGCTCCTATAACAACCATGGGATTCACTTAAATGTCCTACTTAATATCTAGAGAACAACTCAGATTGTAGACATATATATATAGTTTATTTACTACACACAAAAATATTTATTAAAATAGTCGTTAACACTTTGTAACATTTAATCCAATAGTTCGAAGTATCACAAACACAATCTCTTTTTGATAAAGTCCCGTCCGACTAACATCGTAAAATAACTGGTCAAACGACTGTGTACAACACATAACTTGTCGCACTGACCGGTCAAGGTTTACTGACCTACTTTGACAGTCGTTACAAGGCACACATGATTTTGATGCACCTCCGCCTAGTTGGACTATAGGTAGCTCCGGCTATGAAGCAAGCCCACATCTACAACATCAGAAATCTCTTAGAGTATTTAAAAACAAAGACATAGCACTTGATAAACTATGTGCTGACAAAATACAGGGATAACAGTATTAAACAAGTCAAGGATTTTAAATAGCCTTTAAAGAAAAAAACTCACAAGGCTAATACTAAATACCACACAAACTAAAATAAAGGTACAGACAAACTACTCATACAATTATATGTGTTTTTGTTTCCAGTTCTGGAGTCGTTGTGTAGAGCCAGGTCTGACACTTATAACAATACATGTGTTGCTACGACCGACACATTGGCAACCAGTACAAATAATTGTAAAACTTCAGCTGTAGCTATTTGTACTGAATGTAAGAGCATTTTTTTTTTATATCTTTAATTTTCTTACTTTTCGCCAAAGCAAATTGTAAACAATGTTACGATCAGTTACACGTGCTCTTATTTACATTAGATAAAATAATTTTAACTACAATTTACAAAGTGGACAAAAACGAAGCTTGAAGTTTGATCACCAATTTTCTTTGATTTGTACGACCCCGAATTATTCTGAAAGAGCATTTTGATAAAAAATGCAAGCGTAGTGCAAGGATACAATATGCTTGATATTTTTTGAAGCAGGCTGACCGAGCGGTTAGCTCACCTGCCTGTCAACCAAAAAATCAATCGACACGTCGCGGGTTCGAGCCCCGCCACCGGCAGATCCCTGTTGCCCTACAGGAGTTTTGGGACTAGATGACGTTAATATTGAGTTGTTATCACGACAGATTAATAGTCTTCTAGAGCGCACTGAGCATGCTAAAATAGGATGGATAGAAGCGCTATATAAATTACCATTACTATTACTATTTTTCACGGAGCTCTTCAAAAACTATTTTATCAAACTTTGAAATACCATTGATACATATAATATGTATATATATAGATAGATAGATAGATATCGCACACTACTTAAGAAATTAACTAAGCCGTTAAACTAAGAAAAATCGACAATAGCTTACGCTTTTGCTTCATTTAAAACAATACGTTTGGTTTAAAGACAATTTTACCCAAAAAAATTCTGACACATATAAAAAAAAAATATTTCTGTATATAGATCTAGTCACTAAAAATCACCTTTTTGTTGTTTTTGTTATAGTCAAGTTTGGCAAGCCAAATCTGAAGCAAGACATTGGATATACTACTGAAATCTTGACAGGGACGAGTGGAGTGTTGACATGCAGTTCTAGTGGTGCCACATTTTATGAATGGAGTTTAAGTGGTATAACAACATCAAGAACTACTGACAGTACTTACACAATAACAAGCGCTAACGCTACAAGTGTCGGACCCTACAAGTAAAATTTTATTTCAATAACATACACTTTTACTTTTTTTTAAAGAAAATAAAACTTTAACTGACATATTAATATTTGACTATTTTTATTATCTATTTCATTAAAATATATTCATAAAGTTCAATGTGTGTCAATTTCATTGCCCAATTGTTACTATAAAGACTCGTGATTATAATGTCTTTAATACTCTTTTATAAAAACGGTAGCCGAACGGCAGCTCATTCGACTGGCAAATCAAAATACATGGGTTCGAATTCTGATGAGGCAATGTATTTTGCGGCGGCCATGAAAACCAGTGAACGTTGCTTACCGGCACTATGGATCAATTTAGTTTTTAATTTCACATTTGCTATTGATTTTAATAGCTCAAGTGTCCTTCTTTGCGTAGTGGTCAGAATTCTCTGCCTGACATTCTTGTGTCTTCATATATCATAATTTAACATCAATTCGATCACCCACAGATTTCCGATTTTGGTGCGACTATAAATGTCAAGTGAACATGTTCCTTTAAGCACAATTACCATTCGGATTTTAGGACCAGGTTAAAAACAAAAGTACACACAATTGTATAGGCTTGTTAAAAAGATTACAATTGTTGATTTTAATACTAAAATGATTTCTATAAAAAAAGAGTAAAAGTTTATAAACTATGAGACACAATCAGGTACAAAATTGATGTAGTAGGCCCTATATACTTAATATAGACTTACTTGTAGTATATATGTAGTAGGCCCTATATACTTAATATAGACTTACTTATTTTGGGACTATTAATGTGTGATTACGAAACACAGAATAGGTATAGAACTGAATGCGCTATCGCATTTTTTCCGTTTCCAGAAGTAATACCGACGCCATACTATTTAAACGCAGCGGTCTAGGTTACACTCTATATTTATGCTTATTTACAAGTTTGAATACCAAAAGCTAATGTTTCAGGGAAAAGGTACAATAACTGTTGTGTAATAAACTGCAACAATGATGCGGAAACGAGTGATTATCGTACAAATAAGCATGTTAAACTACATGGCTTTCCTTACTCCATAAATGTTGAAAGACAATTGGTAATAAAGTCAAATTATTATTTAAATAAAATTAAGCCTATAATAAAATATAATATAGGCCCTATGTATATTGTATATATTTATGGTAGGCCTAAATATCCTTTCTCATTTTAGTATAGTAGCGTGTCTAGCGAGCTGCATTGCGTCAAAAATAAATGACGGAATCCGAGCTTCACTTTTAGTGACTGCGCATATAAGGATTGCGCATTCTGTACTATACCTATTCTATGTTTACGAAATTATAATTGCTAAGATCAGATCTGCTTTAAAGTTAAGTTTGAACACGCCATGAACAAAATACATCGTTCTTTTTTTTAATCACAGAATACTATGCAGGCGGTACAAAACTGAGATGCAGGCGGTATGTTTGAGAACCTAGTCATGAGTAATTGATAAAATAACTTTACAAACGCATCGTCCATGGGGAAAAATGAACAAAAATAACTTAAATAGAATTCCGTATCATAATAAAGTATAAACTTTGATTTTATTTCTCAATTTAAGAAGTATATTTCATGCTTAGGCTAATATATTTATTTTAAGAGGCAAAGCGAAAGCAGGCTCCTCAAGCAACTTAGACTCTGACGTCATTCCCGAACTTAATACATTGATAGCTAAAACAGGTAATATATTTATACATAATTAAATACCAACTATCAGACATCCGGTTTTAAAACTATCTACAAACAGTTTGTTCACTTGAAATAATGTTACCTATAGTGTGACAACATTCCTATCGGATACACCACTTCCACAATAGTGTATTCGGTAATATAAAATTATTCGTACATTCGACACACATTATAGTAATTTGCCATAAGACAGTACAAATGTAGGCCTTACAGGACAATTTTGTCTTTATAGAAATGTTATTTAATTAATTTAAAATTTCTATTAATAAAAAATAAAAATAAATGAAAATCGATAATTTACTTGTGTTGCACAATAAACTTTTCCCCAGCAACAACTAAATTGCAAACATAAAAAAATAAAAAAAATGCATAAAAAAAAAATATATATATGTACTTACTTCAAGCTGATTATTTGTTCTAGCGCGATTTTTTTTTTAAAGTTAAGAATTACTTTAAATACATTTCAGTGGCTGGTGTGCTGACATCTAAACACGCGACAATTAAACACAGACACTTGACCACAGGTCAATTAAACACGCGGGTATAATAAATCACACGATACTTAAACACGCAAACACGTAATCACGCAAAACTGAAGCACACGGACAGTTAATCACTGCGACAGATAAACACACCATTCCATTATTATATAGGAAAATAATATAGATTATGTTACCTTATGGTCTATAGGGGATATGTCTACGTGAACCTTATGCCCATCCTTGGTTTTCTGTCCTCCAAATTTATCACTACTTTTTATGAATTGATCAATATGTTCTTTATTTTTATTTTTTTATTGAGTTTTTTATTTATTTCTATAATTAATAATAACAAAATTAAGCGTTCAATGCGTGATCCCTTCCCCTTGTTCCCAATTAGACTTGCATACTATCTATGAGCAGGGCAATTGAGATTCATAATTGGTAAGACAATTGAGCTACTATTCTCAGAAATCGCACAACGTTTGCAGCTGATAAAGGCTAATGATAGTAAAAGATTTATAGGGTCAATTTGGCCCACTTAGTAGAACTATTGATTTCTTTCGAATACAAAATTATATTGGTACTTTTGTAGTCGGATACAGTTAAAACACAAAATAGGGATATAGGGCTAGTGAAAACATTGTAGATTAGCGCTAAGTGACTTTTGTAAGCCCCGACACTCGCTGCCAGATTGCAGTTTTTTGTAGCCAAGCGCGATGTTTTGTCCCTCGATGACCGAGAGGACCAAACAGCAGCTAAGAAGAACGGTGGCGCCACCTTCAACAGCCCCTTTCATCAACTACAAACAAACACACAATATATAAACTAATATTGACAGTACGCAAAAAAAATAAATGTCTAATAAATGACAACCTTTATAAGTGTATTCAGTGATGGGTAGGGCGAACGTATTCCAGTGATGCCTAGTTATGTCCAGTGATTCCTAGTTATGTCCAGTGATTCCTAGTGATGACTAGCGATGCCTAGTTATGTCTAGTGATCCCTAGTTATGTCCAGTGATTCCTAGTTATGTCCAGTGATTCCTAGTTATGTCCAGTGATTCCTAGTTATGTCCAGTGATTCCTATTTATGTCCAGTGATTCCTAGTTATGTCCAGTGATTCTTAGTTATGTCCAGTGATTCCTAGTTATGTCCAGTGATTTCTAGTGATTTCTAGTGATGCCTAGTGATGCCTAGTGATGCCTAGTGATGCCTAGTGATGCCTAGTGATGCCTAGTGATGACTAGTGATGCTATGTGATGCCTACTGATGCCTAGTGATGCTCTGTGATGCCTAGTGATGCCTAGTGATGCCTAGTGATGCCTAGTGATGCCCAGTGATGACTAGCAATGCCTAGTGATGCCTAGTGATGTCTAGTGATGACTAGCGATGCCTAGTGATGCCTAGTGATGCCTAGTGATGCCTAGTGATGCCTAGTGATGCCTAGTGATGCTCTGTGATGCCTAGTGATGCTTAGTGATGACTAGCGATGCCTAGTAATGCCTAGTGATTACTAGCGATGCCTAGTGATGCCTAGTGATGACTAGTGATGCTCTGTGATGCCTAGTGATGCCTAGTGATGACTAGCGATGACTAGTGATGCCTAGTGATGACTAGCGATGCCTAGTGATGCCTAGTGATGACTAGTGATGCTCTGTGATGCCTAGTGATGCCTAGTGATGACTAGCGATGCCTAGTGATGTCTAGTGATGACTAGTGATGCCTAGTGATGCCTAGTGATGACTAGCGATGCCTAGCGATGCCTAGTGACGCCTAGTGAAGCCTAGTGATGCCTAGTGATGACTAGTGATGCTCTGTGATGCCTAGTGATGCCTAGTGATGACTAGCGATGCCTAGTGATGCCTAGTGATGACTAGCGATGCCTAGTGATGCCTAGTGATGCCTAGTGATGACTAGTGATGATCTGTGATGCCTAGTGATGCCTAGTGATGACTAGCGATGCCTAGTGATGCCTAGTGATGCTCTGTGATGCCTAGTGATGCCTAGTGATGCCTAGTGATGCCTAGTGATGACTAGTGATGCTCTGTGATGCCTAGTGATGCCTAGTGATGACTAGCGATGCCTAGTGATGCCTAGTGATGCCTAGTGATGCCTAGTGATGCCTAGTGATGACTAGTGATGCTCTGTGATGCCTAGTGATGCCTAGTGATGACTAGCGATGCCTAGTGATGCCTAGTGATGCCTAGTGATGCCCTGAGTTTTTGTTTGTCCCCTTTACTTTTTCTTATTTTTTTAATTTTTTTTTTTTTGTGTTAAATACAAAATGTAAACAAAAAAATTGATACAAATAATTGTCGTTTTCGCCCTCTATTTTTAATAATTCTTCTGTAAAAAACAAAAACTATAACTCTTTGCTTCCCCCTCTCTTTCTCATTCATTTCAATTTTGTCCGGTATTAAAACATATAATAATAGTATATAGACTATAGACGAAAAGTAAAACTCACTTTCTTTCTTCTCCTTTTCTTTCTTTATCTATCGCTCTATTTCTCCATTTCTCAAATTTGTATTTTAATTTTAACGGACATAATGCTATGATAATAATATATAGACACAAATATTTTCTACCTTGCTCTCTCTATCTCTTTCATTTCTTTCTTTGTCAATTTTTGTTTGTGTAATTTTATTTCCTAAAATGTAACATACTTATGAAATGTTTTTGCTGTCACCAACTCTTCTTTGGGGTTATAATTATTACATTTTTCTCGCTTGTTTTAATGTCTTGGTCTTTTTGGTGGATGTATACAGACACTAACTTTGAGATCTCACTCTGTTCCTCTTTTTTTTTTCTTTTATTACATATTCTTAGGTCTCTATACATTTTAATAATTTAGAAGATTAGATCTAAATAAAACATGAGCAAAAGTATAACTCTCCCCCCCCCACACACACACACTTTCTTTCCCCCATCATTAGGACCAGCAGGTAATGTTATATTAAGGATAGACACCTGTCTAATTATGCGTAAAAAAAATATTTTTAGCGTATTTGAGATTTTTACATATTGAGACAGTTTAACAATTGCTTTCATAATAAAATACAGTTGTTACACAAGATTTAAACTTCAAAATCCTGATATAAAACATTCAAACATGCATGTTTAGTTCATTTCAAAACACAGTTTTCTTTCTTTTTCCGGTTTTTCTCATTTTTGTATTTTTTTTTCATTTTTTTTCGGTTATTTGGCTACTCCTCTGTAACTAATCATCGCATAAAGTTAAAACCTGGCAGTTTTCTTTATCACTATGTTTTATTTAATCCCATGCATGATTTTGAAGATTCGCTGATAACTTTTTTTTTTATTTTCATGTGTCAATATGCAAATTTTATATGCATTTTTAGTAGAAAATTCATAATTTTTTAAAATAATAAAGCTATCAGCATAATCATGCATGGACAGATAGATAATGTTAATTCAAAGCAATAACATACAACAGAATTGAATTATCTTCTTTGTAAAAAAAGTTATAATAAATTTTATAAAACTGTTTGTCGGCCATTTTTATGGTTTCTATGGCAAAAGAAGATATAAAAATTATTTTTTTTACTCCTAGTATACATAAATTACACAGCTAAATGTGATAGGGTAATTAAAAATGTGTAGGCATGCAAAATAAAAAAAAAATTGTAGACAGGTGTCGGACCTTAAAAAGTGTTGCTACGTCGCTATAATTAACTGTACGTATGTTTAAGTGTCGTGCGAAAACTTGTCTTGTGATTAAATTTCCGCGTGTGTAAATGTCATGGAGCTGTCAGCGCTATTCTTTTTATGGTATGCTTAAATTTATAAATGTTTCCTTCTCACACTAACATTTTACTCATCTTTACTAGCCTACAAGAAACATTGTACAGATACACATTTCAACACTCTTTTATTAATTAATTGGACCGACTATGTTTATGTCTAGGCTTATAGTTAATGTCTGTAGCTAAAATATGATTTCATTCGTTCAAAATATAGATAACGCACACAAGATGGGTCTACATCATTTCTAATTGTAGCCAGACATACATTTTGAACTTTTCCCTACTTTTAGCGACCCGAGTTATTTTCAACTTTTCCCCTACTTCTAGCGACCTGATACATTTTGAAATTTTCCCTACTTTTGGCGACCCGATACATTTTGAAATGTGCCCTACTTTTAGCGACTTAATATATTTTGAAATTGTCCCTACTTTTAGTGACCCGATACATTTTGAAATTTCCCTACTTTTAGCGACCAAATACATTTTGTTTATGTGTTGAGATCTCCTAATTTGGGAAACTCTGATCAAGACTAAAAACCTGAGCTGGGTGTCTGCAAGACTACACGATCCTAGCACACAGACGGAAATACTTTACAAATTAGATACTGATTGAAAAATTTTCAAAATGTTGATGTCAGTAGTATAGTAGGTAACAATGGGGTCGCATCACCCATCACCCGCCAACGGGTGACGGGTGACCTTTAACCCCGTGACCCCGGAAGTGACCCCGATCGGAAGTGACCCCGACCGGAAGTGACCTTTGACCGGAAGTGACGTCTTCCAAGATGGCGTCTCCTCGTGTTGTTACACTAAGCTATTTTTCAAGATGGCGCCCAAGATGGCGTCCAAGATGGCAGACCCACGTGTTGTTACGTGACGCCCAAGATGGCGTTCAAGATGGCAGACCCACGTGTTGTTACGTGGAACCCAAGATGGCGTCCAAGATGGCGGATCCAATATGGCGGAAGTGTTTTTTTTTCAAAATCGCGGATCCAATATGGCGAACCTAAGTGCTTTTCAGCCGGAAAACAAGATGGCCGACCCACTTGTTGTTTTGAAGAAGCCAAGATGGCGGATTCAAAATGGCGGAAGGGGTTTTTCTAATTTGGCGGATTCAATATGGCGGCTCCACGTGGAATTCAGCCGGAAAACAATAAGGCCGATACACTTGTTGTTACGTGGCGAAGCCGAAAAGGGGCGTATTCAGGGGCTGTAATCGTGTAATTATTATTGTATTTTGTCATTATTTTCTTTTTGTATTTTTTTTGTTGTAGTCAAGGGCTGTAGTCGTGTAATTAATTATTAGTGTAGGTTTTGTTGTAAGACAAAAGCTGTAAACGTGTAATTATTTTTGTATTTTTTTATTATTTCCCTTTTGTATTTTGTTTAACTGCTGGGCATTATGCTGGTTGAACAATCATTTGGTGTGCCGTGAAATACATAAACTTCTGATCGCTGTTTATAGTCCCTATGGATAAAACTGATCAGCTGTGATATTTTACATTTACTCAATATGGGCTTTATAGCATAAACAAGAGTGATTGTATTGCTTTATAAAATAGGCAATTTGTAAAATTTCAGAATAACAGTGTAGTTATAACTGGAACCGATTCACAAACTTACAGTATACCAAAAACAGATGAAAATTGCCAAACTGCATGCCAAGCAAACTACACTGCTACCACTTTCACATCTTCGAATTTATTCATTACTAGAGGTCAGTGGCATAAATCGTGTTTGTAAATAATACGTATTGTACACAACTATATTGTAAACACACGCACACATTTAATACATAGGTCTACATACATTTACTTCAAACTGTCTTAGAAATATTTTGCTTAAGTAAAAATAAATGGAAAATTTCTTCCCACAGACGGTACATACCTGACTAAACCAGTAATCAGTGTCAAACCTTTATCTCACGTGTCTTCACTTGCAATTTATATAGAAATACAATTTCTAACATGAAAAACACACACGTTTTACTCATAAAATTCATGCATAAGTTTTAACTTAAAAACTATTTAGGATATTTTTATGTTTATGATTTTCTATTTCTAAGGAAACAAAACAGCTTCTTTTCACAAAATTTAATGATTATAATATATATTTACGAACTATTAATTTAAAACCTAGATTCTATATTACAGCTTTATCGATACCAATAAAGGAATCCATGTTGTACAAACTTTAGATTTTAATCTTGATTAAAATATGATCGGCCAAAACCTATATTAGTAGTCGTGAAAAGGTTAATTTTAGGTACTTAATGTCATTTTAGCCAATTTATAGACTTTGCCTCTGACAGTTGCAAATCTGAAGATATCATATGCAAGGCCTTTACCATTTGTGAAAGGCCGCACAATTGTAGGAAATATTAGATTTTGTCAACCCACTGATAAACAGTCAACATTTTACATATTACATATTACAGATACATATTTTATAGTCGTAAATACTAAAGTCACCTTAAAATACGTGGATAAATGCATTTTATGTTATAAAGAAAATAAGTGGGGGGACTATAATATGTCCTAAACAAGGCGCCATGTTATCTAAAGTTATTCAATCCCATTTAGTGAAACGTAAAACCGTCAACGCTCCGTCATCCTGTCTTCAGAGCATTGATGACTTTGAGTTTTGATTATTGGAGTGTGTATAGCATATTGTAAAAGATAAATTCTTATACAGATAAATCTTGTTGAATGTAATGCAATCTTGATTCAGGCTTACATGCATGGAATAATAATAAGCTAAACTATACCTTTTCATCTTTGTCTATTCTTCCCACAGACTTACTTACCTGATTATACCTGTAATCAGTGCCGAACCTTCATCTCCCGTTCTGGGCGGTCATCTTACCCTAGCCTGTGGCCTCCGAAGTGGAGGGAGCGAGTTACTCTTGGAACAAAGACGGCTCAGACATTATCGGTGAAACGAACCATACGATTTAGCCAGATAACTTAACCTCCACTGACATTGGAGACTACACCTGTACAGTCCAAAAAAGCATGGTCATTTTGACTTCTGAAGCCTTCGGAGTCAGTTGTAAATAGCATTCTTACGAACATGAATCAGAGTGGTTGTATCCTCCCACCACCCCGACTCCACAACAAAACTTTAATATGTTTTGAATATTAAGTACAGGCACAATGTTAAGGCTACTCCTTTGTATTATTATGTTATGATGTCAAAATATGGTTCGCTTCTAAAAGATATTTACATTAACAGATAAAACTGAAGTGCTACCTCACTTAAGTTAGCCCCAAATTATAGCATGCATCTTCTGTATTAGATACATCAACTAAAAAAAAATATTAAACAAATTATAAGAAAATTATTAAAGAACTGCAATTTTTTATTAATAGAAAATATTTACAACTGACAAATGTAATACCAAGAGTCAAATCACTAAACCTTGACACACTATAGAACAGAAGAAAATAAGTAAAATAGTAATAATACACAAGGATTTAAACTTAGAAAAAAAACAACATGTTGCAATGCTCAGAAAAACATAAAGACAAAAACACTTTCCTTATCCTTTAAGCGATAACAAAATCATTCAAATACTATTTCTTCCCGGGCTGACTCCTTGAAAACCGATAACTTAACATCTTTTAAAAGAAATAGAAATGCAAGACTAGACTCACATCACTACAATATCAGTTTTATTATTTTACATACAGAAAGGATTTATAGGAACAGTTTAAACACATTTAAGGGGAGAGAAGACAAACTGTATGAAGGAAAGGTTTATCTAAAGTAAATAATCTAACTTTTACTTCTATCGTTATGTTTATTACACAGTTTAGTTTAGTTTAAAAAATTTAACTATTTTTTACAGTAATACTTTCATAGTTTATATATTTTAAATAAATAAGGAGACAAGATAGAAGACAATAAATTTCCATATATTTTTTTACAAATTAAAGGGATAGAAGAAATCAGAGAGATATATAAAACATTTTTATGATTATGTCCCCTATTGGGGTATAGATACTACTTTTTTTACTCCAAGAAAAAATATTCTTCAATGATTTGTTTTATATACTGTTATGAAACGGAGATTCATAATAATTACCTTTATTAAATTCTAGCATTAATAATTGCGAATCGCGAATCTAACGTTGGGAGAAGAAAAGTTACTAAATATCAACACCGGAAGAACGCTATTTTAAGAATCTTCTAGAAGCATTTTAATTCGATTTGTAAAGTCTCGTTAATAATCGATAAGAACGATACAACGTCATTTACATTAAGTAATCGTGTTGTTTACAAATTTATGCTTAAACAATTACGATACGCCCAAACTGTTAGTCTATAAAAGCAGAAACCGCGTTCAATCGACCCTTTTCGGCCTATTGCCTTTCCAATACAGTTAGGCGTGTGTCGCTGTCTGTTAATAAAGTCACTTCGTGCATGTGCTCTGAACTTGCCTTGTTTGCTCAACATAAATTCTAATGATCAGGTTTGAGATGTGTTTTCTTAAATATTTCAATTTATTATTTGGACAAGGATTCCATACATAAACATATTGAAATGCATGTTAAATGGATCTAAGCCATACTCTTGTTTTATACCAATTATGGAACTGTAGCCTATTGTACAAATATGTGAATATCAGGAATTGAAGAACAATTCAGTACTTTCAGTATTAAAGTTTAAAAGTATTTACAACTGAAATCTTATTTCAATTATTTCCTTGTGGACCATTTTACATGTGTAGTCTTAAGAACTATAATTAATGATAGTAATCCTATTATATACAAGACAAGTAAAATATACAACCAACTTGAGCTGATATAAATATATTTACCATGAAACAAGATGAATTACACTTATACACTATTGTTGCATAACAGTTTTCAAGAGGAGATACAACCTTGGGCATACTCTAGACTATAACAACCATAATAACAACAACAACAGTAATTCAACTCATACTAAGTTCATGAGATATACATCAACTACTTACTAATTCTGTCATAAGATGAACTGTTAATAATTATATATTTGAATATTGAAACAACAGCACAATTGAGCAGAAATTCATTTTTATTAAGTTGGGCTCGGAGTCAAAATACAAGAAATACTTTCTTAACACAGATTAGTATGTCATCTAAAATAATGGACAATATAATGAACTGACTTGATTAGGTATTAATAAATAAATACATTATAACTCGGCGGACATGAAAGTGTTGGATGACCACTAGTGTTTGCTGAAACAACATCTCATAGCTGATTAGGTAAGCCCATTACTTACTTCGTTGATGGTCAGTGGTGTTGAATACACGGACAGTAATTACGAGAACGAAATGACTGTTGGTTTCTGTTCGAAGGAATTGTGTCACGTAATAATATGTATAAATTAGAAAAAAAAAAGCAGGGTTTACATTTAGGAACAAGATAGAAGACCTTTTTTTTTTTATTTTATTATATATTTAATTATATATATTATAAAGCAAAACCAAAGAGAATGCAGACAGCAATAACAATTCATGTACATTATATATTATATAGTTTTTTTCCTTTTGTTTTGTTTTAAAATGTAGTCATATTTTTTATTCCTAGGTGCTGTTCTCCTTTCAGCAGGGATTGTATTACAAAGGGTGAATTTGTAGTCTTTAAGTTACTTTAAGAACGGATACTACTAAGTATTTTACTAATTAGCAATTCATACAAGTGATAAACTTCGTGATCAAAAATTATTGTATGTACATCAAAGTGCGGCTAAGGGCTACGACATGTTAAATTTAAAGCAAAATCCTAAAAAGGATTGTACCATATTGTACGTATCAAGTAAATACAATTTAGACTTGAATATTATATAGTTTATGAATGGGTAGAAAATAGCTTTATTAACTGTAGTTTAGAAAGAGTGAAACAAGGCGAGAAAGTACGAAAGATTAGGGCAGGGGGTGGCAGGGGCGAGAAGAAGGTGGGTTGTAGTGCGGTTCGATGGACCATGACAGAAGACAGGTTGGGGGATATAGTGAGGGTATGGAGCGGAGGGGGGAGGACGGGCTACCGTCTCTCTTGCTTTTTTTACAGGGAAATCAGTGGACCGTGATACAAACATTTTTAATCGTCCAGTCACTCTGGACACATATTTACAGTTAATTAAGGAAATAGGGTTTATATATTTTTCATTTTACAAATTCTGAATAAAGAAAACAACATTACAACGGAGATGTTTAAAATAGGTTAAACATAAATGAGCTTTAAATAAAATTACGTTTAAAACAGTGTACAAATACTACACTTGAGCTTAAAATGAAAGTACGTTTAAAATATTTTACAGATATTACAGTAAAAGAAAATGTGTACACAACTTTTTTCAAGTTTAGAAATCGTTCATGTCAGAAAAGAAACAAAAAACCGGTTTAGGGGAGAGCAGAGGTGGTCTCTCAATGTGCTTCAGAGATCTGCATTTCTCGCGCAGGGCGTAATGGCAACCAACAGCTTGCGACCTAGTGGCGACCAATCGCTTGGTGTGCTTCGTTTTCTGTGTTGTTTGATAGTTCTAAGGGCAGTTGGAAGTAGACTAAAAATACACTATTTGAAGGAATTGTATGTAGTGGTTATTATTGTGCTGAGTGGGGTTTTAGTAGGGGGCCAGGACAATAAATATGGAGATGGTGGGTGGGGGGATGTCAACCGGTTTGTCTGGCGGGCTTGGAGGGAGATTACTCAGGGGTTCATTTTCTCAGTGGTCTGGAGCCGGAAACGGAGAGGCCTGCATTCTCGTCCAAGTACTGTGATCGGACTGGGGAGTGGCCCTTCTGTTGATCGCCTGTTTTAGAGGGTACTATAGTAAATTTTCCATGCGTAGTATTGTGTTGTCGGTTAATAGTGTGAGTTACCATGGGAAGTGGTATGTTTAAATCCATCAAAGGATTGGGGGGGGGGCTCTTTGGGAGGAGCTTTAGGAGGTGGTGCCGTTTGAGCGTGTGTCTTCCTGGTCCTTTAGAGACACTGGTTGGGCCTGTGTGTGTCCTTTTTGCAGTGATGGTATTGTTGCCTACGGCCCGACACGGTGATGAGTATCTAACAAACCTTAAGGTCTCCTTAATATCTGATATTTAAAAAAAGAGGGATGACTTTTGTGTGGTGCATGGTCAAGATTCCATACCACTTGTCCGCTCGAATATTTGCTTTGGTTACATCGATTACCGTATCTGGTTCGGCAAATAGGCTGAAAAGCCGTTGACCTTTAGATTGTGAAATATTTGGGGACAGCCAGTGCATGGTTAGCTTGTTCCTTGGGTCCCACTTTTAGAGCTGTACGTTAAAAGTTTGGTCTGAGGCGAAATCTGTATTTCGTAATAAAGCACTGTTGGCTTCGTTCGTTTGCAAGTACCATTTGTAGTAATTTTTTAATCGGTAAAGTGAATCAATTTCTTCTACCTACAGTACGAGGGTCGTTGCAATAGTTCTCATAGTGGCTCTGATAGCCTGGGGCCACTTAATTTTAAAATAAGAGTGTCCGGTGGGTGTATAAGTTCATCGGCTAGTTCAATTTGGCTGATCGGGTGGCTATCAGTTGCAATACTCGTGCGCAAGAGAGCGGAAGGGGGGGGAGCAACAAAAGCACACTTACCCCTCAGAGCACAGCAAAGACCAGCTCCCTTGTAGATCGACTCCAATAACGAATGAAAGTTCGTGCGGCTCGGGCGGCTTCTGGTGAGAGGGCGTCCCTTGGCAGGATGGTGGCTACTGGGGTGTTGTTCGGTTCAGTTCGGAGGTGGTCCTGGGCTCAGGTGGCTGGCTCGAGTGCCGCAGGTTCCAGTGGGTGCAGGTCGGAGAGGACGGCTCGTGGTGGCCACTGGCTCCGGTGGGTGAGCGTTCCGAGGATGGCCTGGGGTGGCCACTGGTCTCGGTGGGTGCTTCCGGTTGTTTGGACTGCTCACTGGAAAGGTAGGTGCCGGTCTTGCTCTTCTACGTTCTTGCGTGCCGCTATGGTGTGTTTCCTGTGGTTTGTGGTGATTCAAGTTGTCGTAGATTTCAGGTCTTATGAAAACGTTTCTCCGATCAAAGAACAAATACTACACATTGATCTTAGCCAAAAGGCCGAGAAGACTTACACCACGGTTGACTGATTTTAAGTTTACTAAAAGCATTAGGAAGGTACATTACATTACAAATATATATATTTACAGTTTGTATTATTTACATATCAGACATAATTTTTATCAATTATTTTTTTTTTAAATACTTGATATTAAGAACACAAATTTTAAGATTTTACCAATGAAATGAATTAATTTTTACATTCAGACAAACGCCTTAAGAGTTTGTGTCGTGAAAATTAAAACTGAATTCATAAATTAATTCATAAAAAAATTCGCATGTTAAAAATATGTGTTTATATTATATGTTCCTTACTCATTAAGAACATTGAAAATATTTCTTTGTCGACCTTTAAAAAAAATAGTATTATTATTTTTATTCGTTATCTCATACGACAGAAACAAAGCTTCACCATGCCCCCCCCCCACTATTTAGTACAAACAATCTCAAAGCATGTTTTATTGGTGGCCTTCGATTTCTCATATATGGTTCTCCTACACGTTTTTTAATATTGTTCTTGCCCTTTTCTTGTTCATGATGGTGTTCGTTTCAATGCAATGATCATGGGTATCTTCAAATCCAGGCGAAGAACAAAGCCCAATCAGAAGAGTCCTTACTTTATTTTTTTTTTAAATTGTATCAACAATTGAAATGCTAGTATCAAAGTGCAATTTGAAGTCATTATTACATTTCCGCTGGTCAAGAGATTGTCAAAGTTTCAATGTTTGTGTTGGTATTGACGCTTCTGATGTCTAAAGTATTGCTTAAAATGGACAGCAAAAAATACAATAATAGAATAAATTATAATCTTTAACTTTTTTTTTTTTAAACATTGTTTTTATTGTGTGTATTTTAAATCATTATCAGTTTGAAATTGCATTAAAGCTTCTAAATGAATGTTGTCGATAATATATGCCAACTATTGATTAGGTAACGAGAACTTAATAACAAAATGTTAATTTTACACATAACTTGTTTAAGCAATCTAAAACTAATTAAAAATATATTTCTTGCTGAAATTATTAAAAGTCTGACATTTAATTTTTTTTTTGCAATGTACGCCAATTGTTGTAAGGATGTAATAGAAACCTTTTTAAATGTATTTTTAACTATTGAAATCGTTAATGTCCAATTTCCAACTCATTGTTGTCAACTTTCCGTCCATTTATGCAAGACAAATACTGGTCTATTGTCTTTTTTCTATAATTTTTCTAAATATTTTATAATTATACTTATATTTTTTTGGTTTTGTATATTTTTATAATATTAGGGAATTTCTCTTTGCACTACGTATTACTAATATGTTATCAACATATATAATTACCGTGAGTTTGTTTATATGTTTGTTTATATATATATATATATATATATATATATATATATTTATATACATGTTTGTTCGCTATAGGCTCCTAAGCCGTTTGACTATTCGGGCCAAAAATTAAATGTATAAATTGGAAACGTCCTCCAAAAGATAATTTTATTTTATCACTTATAATCATAAATGTGTTGATTTAAAAAATCCAAAATGTCATATCCATCTATGCAAATAAATATAACGGTACATAGCAAATGGCCATTTCCGTTCATTTACTATATTGAACGCGACATTCACTATGTTGAACGCGAGGGTCTTTCCGGGTTTTCCCAATTCTACTGTTGTTTTTTTAATGTGGCGAGACCTTTTTTAAAAGCTACGCACTGCAATTTGGCTTAGAGAGTTTCAATGGTTTACTTTAAAGAAAATACTAGCGTATGACGTAATGTCTATGAAATTATTTTTTCAACATATATAATTACCGTGAGTTTGTTTATATGTTTGTTTATATATATATATATATATATATATATATATATATATATATATATATATTTATATATATGTTTGTTCGCTATAGGCTCCTAAGCCGTTTGACTATTCGGGCCAAAAATTAAATGTATAAATTGGAAACGTCCTCCAAAAGATAATTTTATTTTATCACTTATAATCATAAATGTGTTGATTTAAAAATCCAAAATGTCATATCCATCTATGCAAATAAATATAACGGTACATAGCAAATGGCCATTTCCGTTCATTTACTATATTGAACGCGACATTCACTATGTTGAACGCGAGGGTCTTTCCGGGTTTTCCCAATTCTACTGTTGTTTTTTTAATGTGGCGAGACCTTTTTTAAAAGCTACGCACTGCAATTTGGCTTAGAGAGTTTCAATGGTTTACTTTAAAGAAAATACTAGCGTATGACGTAATGTCTATGAAATTATTTTTTCATTATTGATGTTTGCATTATCCTTTTAAGTAAAAGTAACCAAATGTTTTAATTATTTAATGGATTTACGTTGTTATTGGAGAATATCCTTTAAAAGGCGACTTTATACACCCTATAAATTAAATGATACGAATTATAAAAAAACAAGTTAGGCTTATAAATGATTACTTTCAAATACCGGGTACCAGAAGATTGACAGCAACAATATAAAATAAAAACTAAATACCGAAAGAAACATTATCAATACTGTTTTATTGATACAATAAGCAAGAACAACAATTAAATACCGAAAAAATCTTTCTCACTTTAGTTTTTATTTCATTAAAATATTATTTTCTATTTTTTTTAAATATTTTTTACCTTTTTTATTGTTTTGTATTTATGTTTTTTTTCTTTCAGATTGTATATTATTTTTAATTTAATATAATTAATAACAAGTCAAGTCAACACAACTGTTCGCTACATTTTAATATCGAATTTAAAAGTCTCTTTAAAAAACCCGGACTAGCCTTTCGGCTCTTGTGTCCAGGGCGTAACGCTTAGGATTGAGCAATCTCTGTCCAGGCTCCAGCCACCCAACGACACGCCCAAGGCGTGGCGTGCCGTGTAACGGGGAAGGTTTCCGCAGCCCAGCGATCGTTCACTGCGGTTCCCGTAAGGATCATTATCGTAGTGGCTCGCCCGTATAACTGCACTGTCACCCGGTAGCACAAATCCTATACTATAGGTACATGCATCCAGGCACCGGGTGGTTCTCGAGACGGGATTGCAGCGTC
Organism: Anisus vortex; assembly: GCA_949126835.1. NCBI lineage: Eukaryota > Metazoa > Mollusca > Gastropoda > Planorbidae > Anisus > Anisus vortex. The sequence continues at coordinate 9,137,557 of OX421498.1, read as the reverse complement.
CATTGCTTCCTCCCCCTGTGCCCCATGCGTTCGCCCGCCAGTGTATTCTTAATGGGAATGTATCGGCGGTTTACACACTACGCCAGTCCTTGAGGCCACAATTCTTATGCATATGTCAGGTTCAGGTCGACCAGAAACAAAAAAAAAATAACAAAAACTAAATACCGAAAGAAACATTCTCAACACTGTTTTATTTATACAATAAGCAAGAAAAAAAATTAAATACCGAAAAAATCGTTATCACTTTAGTTTGTATTGTATTGAAATATTTTTTTCTACGCTTTTTTTATTATTTACCTTTTATTGTTTGGTATTGTGGGTTTTTTTTCTTTTAGATAGTATATTATTGTTAATTTAATAGGCTATTTTTAATAACAAGTCAAGTCAACACAACTGTTTGCTACGTTATAATATCAGACGCTTGACAGTAACACTTATTATGCATATGCCAGGGTCAGAAACAATTAAAAAGAACAAAAACTAAATACCGAAAAGAAACGTTCATTTTAATAGTCTCTTTTCTTTCTCTCTTAACATTAATATTAACTTAACTTAACTAATATTGTAATATTGTAGTCGTTCGTTTCTCCGTCATTTTGACGGGCATAACCACTAGTACATTACATAAAATTTAACATGCTTTAGAGTTTGGAGGTGATTTCTATGACGTAACTAAGCGTATCTGTCAGATTGATAGAGACAAATGAAAAGCATGATTGTTTCAATGTTACTGTAACTGTCACTTGTCTTTAAGAAAATGTGACATTGTGTCTTTTTTATGTTACTTTTGAAATGGTTTTCTTTATTCTCTGTCTAAGATGTTACAAGTACAGCAATCTGATAGTGTTATAATAATGTAACACGTTTAATACAATACGCATACCATAATATATTAATATAGTGTATGTTTCTTGATTAGTCTATTTTTGGGTGATTTAAAAAAAAAATATAGAGAGGATGTTTAAAATTTAAAAATTGCTTTTATAATGATCTTTATTTTATACTTTGACAATTTTCGGGCACAACAAGGCTTTAGTAATTTCTTCATTACATTTACTGGGCTTTATAGCATATTGGGTGTGCTTACAAGAAGAGGGCGAACGAAATTAGCATTGGGTTTCGGCGCCAAAAGTAGACAAATTGTCTCTTTCGGCGTAGTTTCTTTTTCGGCCGAAGCCAAAAAGTTAGCTTTTAGTTTGCTTTCGGTTTCGGACGAAACTGATATTGACTTTCGGTCATCAGCCGAATATCTTGCATTTGTCATGTTTGTGTTGTTTTGCTTGGTTTATAAATGTATGTCATAAAAAAACTAATATAAGTTCATATTGCCTTTTAGGGATTAAATCTTAACGAGTATTCAATTCTGAATAAAAAAGATATATCAAACATGTATATAAAACTGTATATTACAAGTACTATGGTTTACTTAAATTGAGGACCCATTTCTTCTTCTTCTTCTTCTATTAATCAGTCTGCAGAGCAGTTTTCTCTCTTGCTGTTAATGTTATACACACTGGCATTGTTAATCTGGGTTTTCCTTTGTATTTTTTTCAAACCCAGCAGTCCAAGAGAGTTTTCGGTTCTGCGCCTAGATCTCCGGGATCGGACTGCATTGAGTCAGGGCTAAGTTGAACTGAGGCGGGGCTGACCTATGGTCCAATGTTCGCAATTCACAGAGCTCTCATAATGGTTATGACACTCATTTGTGCCATTTATTTTTTTTAGATTATGTGAATACTTTGTGAAGTTGCATTATCCTGGATCCAAGCCCCATCACGTTTTTACAACCACCCTTCTCCATTCTACCAACATCAGATCCCCCTAGCAAGAGCCGCGCAAAACCTCTATCCAGGGTAGTGCAATCTGGGCCTCTGTCAAACACAAAGGGGGGTACACGTTTTATGTGCCCGGGTTATATCCAGTACCCATAAACTAGTTCATATTACACAAACATGTGCCGTCTTTAAAATCTTTTTTATTGTATTTTTGGTTTATCTTTCGCTTTCTGTCGAAAGTGTAGTTAAGATTTCGGTTTAGGCTTCGGTTTTGGCCGAAATTCTATTTATTATTTTCGGCGTGATTTCCTTTGTTTCGGTCGAAACCCAACATTTGCTTTCGGTCGGTCAATCAATATTTCAAAAGCTAACCAAAATAGACACATTATATTGCCCTATGTTTTTACCCTAATTATAATTATGTTTATAGAAATGTATAGAAAATGTCATCAATTGTGGACCTAGAATGTTATTTATTATATATTGCTCATTGATTATAAAATTATTAAGTGTGTTTTGAGAAAACTATTATAAACAAAACAAATATGTTGTCTATAACTTTAAGGTTTTTTGTTATTTATTTTTGTCTTGCTTTTGCTTTTGCTTGTGATAAGGAGTTAAATAAATTGTAACAGGGATTGCATATTATATGAATGAAGTTATAACACTCGGCCCGCTGCCATGGTATTATGATAATGTACTTCAATACTGTTGGTAGGATGATGCACTTCTATATCCATAGGCACCAAAACTGGCCAAGTAGTAAATCGCCGATGCGATCTTAATAAAAGTACAACTTTTGGTAAACAATAACTTACGGTGAAAATAACTGATTTGCAAAAGACTTATAAATTTGATTTCTCATGAGGAAAAATCATGCAAGTCTTAGAGTAAAATATTTGACTCAACAGTCAAATGTGTTGTTTTTTTTTCTCTCTAATATTTAACAAGCTGTTACAGTTATATACAAGGAGGTCAATTAGTCTGTGTACTTAACGACCAGTTAAGTTAAATAATGTTATTACATGTTGGATTATATAAGTAAATCGTTCACTTGGAATTACTGTGTCGTGAAGTCTTACATATGTAATTATTTTCCATGTATTAACGTTTTTATTTCTTTGGATATTATTGATGTTCAGTGCTTATATTTCATATTGTAGCATTTTAGGGTCCATAAGCATCATAACATTTTGTATTTCAGTTTCAACACAGTTTACCCGATTCCTCACTTATAAAAACCTGCGAGTCAGTCTTACGAAGAAAACAATCTTGTTATTTTTTCCTTCTATGTTTATTAAATTAACACTTACACATAGATAATAATAATATACTTTGATTTACACATCTGTGTTCATATAACACATATATAAGGCAAATGCAACAAAGAAATAAAGAGAAGAATCGCAATAGCTAAAAACAGCTTCATGAGCTTAAGCAGTATCATGAAAAACAGGAATATCAGAATATGTACCAAAATGCGCATACTGAAGGGGTATGTTTGGTCTGTTCTTCTATATGGATGTGAATGTTGGACTATTGATAATGAAACAAGGAAAAGATTGGAGGCAGTAGAAATGTGGTTTCTAAGAAGGATGATGAGAATATCATGGACTGAAAAGAAATCTAATGCAGAGGTGTTGAAAACAGCATGTACCTCAAGAGAACTCATTAACACCATTAGGAATAGACAGATGAAATTTCTAGGACACATCTATAGGAAAAATGGTATAGAAAGACTGGCTTTGTGTGGGAAAATATCTGGTAAGAGAGACAGAGGAAGACAAAGGCTAACATATGTAGAAAACCTGAACGAATGGGCCACGAACAACAACATAAGTAATAATAACTTTCTGCAAAAAGCTAACAACAGGAAAGAATGGAGAGTCATGACCGCCGATGTCTGTTCCAGACCTGGCACATAAAGAAGAAGAAGAAGTTCATATAACACCTTCTTTCTTCCATTGTCTCTACTCTCTTGTATTCACCGTCTTGTATATCACTTCTTGTCTTTCACTCCTTGTATTCTAACTTTTTGTCAATATCACTCCTTGTATTCTAACTTCTTGTTAATATCACTCCTTGCATTATAACTTCTTGTAAATATCATTCACGTCACATCCGCACTGCACAACACTCCTACTTTTCACATCATTCCACTCTATATTCTCATTCAAATAAATACTTCACAATTGATGCGTTGTGGACGCCTTATGTAACCTTTATTTAAAGGTGGCTATGTAAAATATCCACGTTAATACCTGCAATAAACGTTTGACTTTTATCACTACTTAACCTGAACTCGTTTGTTATGTTGGATTGTGTGTGAGAAAACGTGAAGCAAGGAAGAAAAAACGCCAGATAAAGTGCGCACTAAATATAAATATCAAGCATTGCGGGAGCAATACGTCTAATTCAGCCAGCAGCCATCATTGCCCGTAGACAACGAACAAAGTAAAGTGGGGCTATAGCGTGTGCGCAGCACAGTCACGAGAGTATCGTATTGGCCACACAATCTCGTCATCACAATAACGTCAGAATTGAGGTTGCAACTATTATCCTATCGATATTTAACCTTTTTTAACTAATGAGGGTTGAGTCTAAAAGACCTGAAGTGTAAACTTTCATGTATAAATGCACACATAAAGATTTAAAGATTAAGAACGCACGAAAGTTAAATAAATATTTATTTTCTAAAATATATACATTGTTATTATTTACTTTTGTTGTTTTGTTCATATGTTTATTACTTTCTGGTTACATACGTTTACTATATTGATTTATTGGTTATTGAATAATCAGTTCGGACACACGTGGACTCTAGATATATTTCAAGGGCAGTAGTCGCAAGCAGAGCAAATTTCAATGGCACGCGGAAGTAGTATAGTAGGTAGGAATTGGGTCGCATTAAATTTTCACTACTTTATAATTGAAAGTAAAAAAAAAAAAACACAACATAATGAATCGAATAATAAAATGGTGTGAGTAGCATAATGTGCAGGACGCATAACTGTTAGTTTTCTTTATAATGTTGTAGTAGCTTTCTGATTCGTTGTTTAACCTTTATTCATCGTCTTTTAATTTATTGTTATATGGAGCACACATGCATTCTTACATATCATTTTCTTTTTAAAGGATGCCAAAATCAGCTTAAAATAGTTAAGTTTGCTTACTTAAATTAAAATTGGTTACTTATAAAACGCTTTTATCCATGCTATTTTAGCATGCTCAGTGCGCTCTGTAAACACACTGCTGCATGCTGGCGCAAATATGTTTACATGCCCAAAACATCTGCAGGGCGACAGGGATCCGTCGGTGGCCGGGCTAGAACCCGCGACAAGTAAGATGGTTTTTGGTTGACAGTCCGGTGAACTAGCCGCTAGGCCAGACTGCTTCACAATACTTCATATTATTAATACTTAAACACAAACAAATAATATAACATGATGAAAACTTGATGCTTATTATTACTTTAGAATATCTTTTCAAACATATAAAAGAATATGCCTATAAATAAGGCCATAATTTTGTCTCGTCTGCTTAATAAGAGGCAAGTGACTCTTACCTAAGTTTGTAAGCAAATGACGCAACTAACGTATATATAATAAATGCTAGTGGTGGAAAAAAAAAGGGACAACACTCTCTTGATCTGATCAGTCAAGTTGTCTGACATTTGTACAACTATTCCCAGTTCTTTTGTAAACGATTGTTTTGTTTTATATCTAGAAGACGAATCAGAATGACTTGTTTTGTTGTATATCTAGAAGACCAATTATAATGACGATTTCTGAATGTTCAATGAACGTTGCCGAATTTCGTGATTTATACATACCACTGATTGACGGTTAGGTCAAAATTTAACATATCCCATTACTACACACTCATTGAAATATACTTGTTTACTTTTTTTTATACGTACTGCGCGTGTTCACTGTCTACTTGGTTTTATTGGACTAATGTTGCGTGCGTTTACAAATCAATTGTAATGTTGGGTAAAGAAAAGTCCCTTTTTACGCATACTTCTTTGTTCTGAGCGTTCATACAGTTAATTCATTTTGGATTTGTACCGTTAAAGGTCAATATTTAGACATTTTGTTTTTTAAGTCCATGCGATTGTTAGTAGTTGCTCAAAGGCTGTAGGCTGGATTTTCCCATATAAAAGTTAAGTAACCGTCGGACCGAATTTTTCCTAGTTTCTTTGGCAAAGGCATACTAGGTGATTGTGTAGCCAGCACTATACACAACCGCCTTTACTTTAGCCCAGTTAAGGTCATGTACCCATCAAAGTTGAGTAGACCCAGAGACACCCTCCAGACCCGGGAAGCCTGCACCATGATTACAAGCAGAGATTTTCGGTACGCCAGCCGAACGCGCTTACGCGGTCACTTTTACTAATATGACACGCTTTGGTGTCAGTTGAGCTTTTGCGGGCAAGAAATATATCGATAACGTGCGTTTTAGCTACCTTTTTTTAAAATATGCCTTAAAGGGGACAAGACATAACCATAGCAAATATATAGAATATGCAGATGCGATCTTTAAAAGCTTTATCTGTAAGATATGTATCCTCAAACTACTGAAACTTACATCAAAATTAGAGTATATCTGCTAATTTCTATAAAAATGCACACTATCTCGTTTCTTCTTCCTCATCAGTAGGCCCCTATATGTCCCTATATGCCCCAATATGCTCCTGTATCAATCAAGTATTTGGAGTTGTAGTATCAAAGCTAACAATAAATAAAGTTAGCACATAAAAGAGAACACTGGAAAGCCATGGGCTTGTTAATCCAAACGCGGTGTGTGTTCCGACAAAGATAATAAGTACCCACAGGACAGCACCAAAAGGTTTTTGTAAACGCAAAACGAATAGCTTATCTTTGGGTTCTCCGCGAGTAGTATAGTAGGTAAGAATTGGGTCGCGGGTGGCGGGTGACCTTTGACCCTGTGACCCCGGAAGTGACCCCGTTACCCCGGAAGTGACCCGTCACCCGCCAGCCGGTGGCGAGGACCCCGGAATTGACATTTAGACCGGAAGTGACGTCATCCAAGATGGCGGATTCACGTGTTGTAACACGAGGTTATTTTTTAAGATGGGTGGCGGGTGACCCCGAAAGTGACCTTTAGACCGGAAGTGACGTCCTCAAAGATGGCGGAACACGTGTTGTTACACGAGGAGCCAAGATGGCCGACCCACGTGTTGTTTTGGAGGAGCCAACACGTGGTATTAAGCCGGAAAACAATATGGCACCCAATATGGCGGATCCAAGATGGCCGACTCACGTGTTGTTACGTGGCCGAAGGGGAATAATCGTGTCATTATTTTTTTGTTGTAAGACAAGGGCTATAAGCGAGTAATTATTTTTTGTTGTAACCAAGGGAGGTAATTGTGTCATTATTAGTTGTTTTTTTTTACTGTAACTAAGGGGAGCAAGCGAGAAATTAGTTTATTTTGTCAATATTTCCCATTTTGTAATTTTGTTGTAAGACAGAGGAATAAGCGTGTAATTATTAGTGTATTTTGTCATTATTTCCCTTTTGTCCCTTTTTGTTGTAGCCAAGGGATGTAATCGTGTAATTATTTGTGTATTTATTTATTGTAGCCAAGGGCTCTAATCGTGTAATTATTTTATATTTTGTCATTATTTCCCTTTTTGTATGTTTCGTTGTAGCCAAGGGCTGTAAGCGTGTAATGTTTTTCTAATAAGACTCTTTTATAATAGGGTTATAGTAGGAATTTTCTTAGATTATCTTATATTAATTTAATTTTGTCTTATAGAAGGATATTTTTCATTACTAAAATGCCGTTTTTATACTGAAATATTTTTAAATTTTAAGCAATATATGTCTTATAACGGATCTTTTTTTTTACACACTTTTAACATTTCTAAGTCTTATTATCTAGTAAAGTGTTTTGTCATCACTGAAATGTTGTGTCTTATATCTAAAAAGTATACATTCATAGCGTTCATACGTATATATTTAAAATTTTAACTTGAGGACAATTACTAAGGTACAATTTTCATACTAGGTCAATAGTTCAATATATGTTTAACTTTTAAAACTCATTGATTTTATCACATCTATAATTAAGTTTTATAAATATTAATCCATAAGAGGTGCTTCTACTAAAATCACCCTATACGAAAAGATAGGTTTTATCTATTTTTTAATTGTCTAATGACTTTGTTTATTATTCTATTTTAAGTGCTATAGTATTGTTTAAAAATACTAAATAAAGGGTACTTTTAAAAACATTTTAGAACCCCCATACAAATGGCCTCAGCGTTAGCTCACCCCAGCATTATCGCGTTCGACCCCGCTTATCGGATTATAATCTCTCTTAAAACCGGACGATCACATGTCGTTGAGTTTACACAGCTGAGTTTATTTCTTCATTGAGCAAATGTACACACTGTGTGATTGTATGTATGTTGTTACAAAAGCAGTTTTATCTCCATAATTATATTGGTTCTATTATTATTAACTAAAGTTAAAAAGAAATAATCTTAAACCCGAAATGTTTCCGTATTAGGAATAAAACATGTATATGTCTAGACACTACGTCATAGCATTAAAATGCGTCATATGAGCACGAGGGTTTGAGACCGTGAGTTTAGTTCTAGCTTGGGCGCTAATGTGTGAGGACTGTTTTTTGACCACTTTCTTAAAGATAGGATTAAGGCTTAATACGATATAAAAGAATCTCAACTGATTAAGTTTCATCAGATAATACTGGTACATGTATTCTGTGTTACTGTTATATTTATCATCTCAACTTGTTGGAATAAAATTGTGTTTAATCATTCAAACAGGATTGTGGATTTCCTCTATATTAAGGTACAGTTTATCTAAATCATTTCATACACAAAAGATTCACATCAAACGAGTCAAATAAACATCAAATCTAATTCAATAACATCAATACAAATTCTTATACAACCTTGTGAGATCCAAGATGGATGTGAATCAAAAGAATATATATAATAATACATTACTAAAAATATCATCATACGTCAGTAGCTAATTTCGCACGTGACAAAAGATTGGGGGCTAGCGTCCTGGATCTAAAGTTTGTATGTATAAGAAATTGAGAATATACAACTGTTTTAGTGAAAACGATTTACAACAAATATTTATTCAAATTCTGTCTACATTGGAGGCACTGTCTGTGTTCGGACATACTGTTTTCAGCTTTGTACACAATCATCTTTAAAATTTATCTTCTACAAATTAACAGTGGTGTAAAAATATTTCAAAGGACTTTATAAAAGTTAAAGTTTAAATTTTGTATCTTCTATTTACGTCATTAATATAAAACATGGTGGAAGCTAATCTTACGTTGGAGCAATTGAATATTTTGGCTATCACGTCAGAACAGTTAAATAGCATGTCACTAACCCAGTTAAAAGAGATGGCAAATTCTCTGGGAGTAGACTTTACTGAAGTTACACCAGTAAGGAGTAAATTGATTTAAGATATTAAGGACTGTTTGAAAAGACATGGTAGAATGCTTGAAGAAAATACTATGAATAATGAAGAATCAGTGTTTCTCAATGTATCAGAAACCCTGAAAACAGACATAAATAACCATGAATTTAAAATGAATGTAAATGAACTAAGTGCGGACATGAAATTCCAGTTAGAAATGAAGAAGTTAGAATTACAAGTACAATTACAATTACAATTAGAGGGTAAAAGAATAGAAGTACAATTGAAAGAGAAAGAATTGGAAAAAGAAAGAATCGCTAGTAATGAAAGGATTGAATTGGCAAAGTCTCGTTCGTCAACTCATACGCTTCAGGAAACAAATAATGTGGAACTATATAAGTTTAAAAAGCATGTACCAAGCATGGAGAACATGGACATTGATAAGTTCTTTATGGTCTTTGATAGAAACTCGATCGATTATAAATTTCCTGAAGATAAGAAAGCAGTACTTTTACGTTCAGCTCTAACAAAAGGCAAGGCTCTAGATGTTGTATTGAATTTGACTCCAGAGGAATGCAATGATTATGAACTAATAAAGAGCAGAGTACTATTGATTTATGTTCTAACTCCAGAAAAGTATTGAAAGTTATATCGTGAGTACAAGAAGGAACCAGAAGTTTCACATGTTGACTTCCTGAGATTAGAGAAAAAGTATTTTGATCGATGGTTACATTCTAAGAATGTGAATAAAGATTATGAAAAACTATATAATCTCATACTGATGGAGGATTTTACTGAGAAGATTCGCACTGATATAAAAGTTCATTTGGCTGATCGTGGTATTGAAATAGCAGAACAAGCAGCAGTTAAAGCCGATGAATGCGTCATTATTCACCCGCATAGCCATTATTTTCAAAATGACAGAACAAGTTTGAGGACTCAAAACAGTAATACAGAGAGGAAGTTAAGATCGACAGAGAATAAAAGTAAACAAAAAGCCGATAAACAAGAGAATTCAAGTTTTGTACAAAAAAGAATTACCTGTACATTCTGTAAGAAAGATGGACATATAAAAGAGAATTGTTGGAGTCTGCATAAAGAGAAAAGACCCATTAAAAACAAGAACAACGTGGTTTTATCACACATCGCCGTACAAACTGAAACTCACATAAACAAAACTGCCCACAAAAGAATTAAAGCTGATAGAAAGACATTTGATGTTAGTCATGAGGAGATGGCGAAACACGCATGTCCAAGTTGCTCAAAGTCGGAAAAAGTCTTTGAAATGAAGACCGAGGCTATTGAACATTCTAGTTTCTACTCCAAAGGGAGTGTGACAGATGAACAATCAGTAAATAAAACGTTTACTTATGGAGGCAGTAGTGTAGCAAGAAACTCAGTAGGCAGAGAACTACCCGAGTGTATGCTATCGGATGTTAGAGAGGGCTATGTGTCACCTATAGATAATCAAGCTAGAGAACGGAAGATTAAAATTCTACGTGACTCCGGTGCTGATATATCTCTACTGTTGAAGAATACTGTACCAACGTCGAAATTGACTCATACAGGCCAGTATGCCTTAATCAGTACTATGGCTGGAACACTCACGGCACCGTTACATCGTATACAGTTGAAGAGTAATTACTTCACTGGATCTGTTATTGTTGGGATAGTGAAGAAATTTCCCTACAGAGGCATTTCATTACTTTTAGGAAGTGACATTGCCAAGAATCAGGTACATCCTGTACTTAAAGAAACCAAAGACTCTGTTCAGTGTAGGAATACTGAAAATTCAGTATGCGTTATCACCAGAGCTATGGAGAAACAGCAGATGACTAATGAATCGACAAAGAAAGCAGAACCAACACCAGAGATTGACTTGCAAGCAACCTTCATGGCGGATGTTCTAGGTGGTCACTCAAGTCATACTGATCAAAATAATTTGTCGCCTAGACAACTACTCATTCTTGCTCAGGGCAAAGATCCAGAGATCGGGAAGCTAAAAGAGGAAGCAAAGAATGAAGGAGAGTTAGAAACGATGGCCGCAGGTTATTACCTGAGGGACGAGTTGTTGATGAGGAAATGGAGAGGGAAAGAAAACGACGATGAAACATGCAGCGAAGTACATCAAATCGTGGTACCCAATGTATACCGCAAGGAAATACTACATATGGCCCATGATCGACCGTATGTTGGTCACCTAGGGATTCAGAAAACCTTCGATAGGATTCTTCCATATTTCTTCTGGCCTGGCCTACGTCGTGACATCACATCGATTTGCAGATCATGTCATGTCTGCCAGATGGTCGGCTAACCGAATCAGACCATTCCGGTAGCTCTTCTACGACCCATACCAGCATTCTCAGAACCCTTCAGTCACATCATTATAGACTGCGTTGGTCCGTTGCCTAAAACTAAGGCTGGCCACCAGTATCTGTTCACTATAATGTGTTCGGCAACGAGATTTCCAGAGGCTATTCCTCTACGTAGCATTAATGCCGACAAAATCTCTGATGCACTTATCGGATTCTTCACCCGATATGGTCTTCCGAAAACCGTGCAGTCAGATCAAGGTTCAAATTTCACATCGAAGTTATTTCGCCAAGTCTTAGAGCGGCTGGGTATTCGTCATGCAGTATCGAGTGCATATCATCCACAGAGTCAAGGCGCACTGGAACGATACCACCAAACATTGAAAAACATGCTCCGTACTTTCTGTTTCGAGCATAACGACGACTGGGATCGTGGTATTCCCTTCGCACTTTTCGCAACCAGAAAGGCTGTACAAGAATCTCTTGGTTTCAGTCCCTTTGAACTGGTATTCGGACACACAGTTCGTGAACCACTAAAGCTGTTACAAGAGACATGGTTATCATCCACTGAAGACACTGGTCTACTGACATACGTGGAAAATTTTAAAAATAGACTGTATAATGCATTAAAAGTTGTCAGATCTAATCTTTTGCAGGCACAAGACAAGATGAAGGTCTATTATGACGTCAATGCAAGAACCCGTATCTTCCAACTTGGTGATAAAGTTCTCATGCTGACGCCACTGTCTAGTCAACCCCTGAGTGCCAAGTTTACAGGACCCTACGAGGTTATGGCTAAGCTTAGTGAGGTTAACTATCTTGTTATAGAGCCCTGATAGACGGAAATCGCAACGAGTGTGCCATATCAATATGTTGAAACCATACATTACCAGAGAAGAACAAAATGTTGTTGCCTCGGTAAACACTGTCATTAAAGTCGGGAATAATTCACCTGAAATTGAACGTGAATTGGCAGAAAGCAAATTACAAATCACAAAAGCTCTAAAAACCCTTAATGACAAATTTGCACATTTACCCGCTTGCGAACAATCCGCTATCAAAGGTCAAATTAATGAACATATTAATATTAATCTATTCGCAGATGTACGCAATAGAACAAGACTGATTGAACAAGAGGAAACCAGTTTCTCATGAATTTTTTATTTTTTTTTATGTCATTCATTGTATTGATTAACATATATATTATTGTAAATATGACAATAAATAAACTATGTTTTGAAATATTACAATATGAAACATTACAGAACAAAACTTCAAATTCTACTAGAAACAATCATACTTTGTAAGGTAAAAGGTAACTATTGCATACACCAATTGCACACACCGGTATTAACTTGAATACATCCACACTTGTGTTTGTTCAATTAATTCTATTGATGTGTTTTGCAAATTGTTTGTGTTCTATGTCGTCATGTTATAATTTAGATGTCTTATTTTATGCTATGTAAAAGCTAAATCAGCTGAGATTATCACATTTTTAAATATTCCTGGTGTCATAATTTAGACATCATAATAATTTAATAACTGTAAATCATTAGTTAGTGATACTATGATCGGTTATAAATAAATTAAACTTTCTAAAGAATTATCTATCAATTGTTAATTGGTTCCACTTATTTGGGTAATTCATATCAATTCTGTGGGAATTGGTTATTGGTGGTAATAGTTTCATGGTCAACGTTGTATACACAATAATCATAATTGTAAATATTAATTGATAAATAAATGTTTAATTAATAATCATTGACAAGATAATGTGATAAGGGATATGTAATATATGGTTCATTTTAATCTTTAAAAAAATTGTCCAATAGTCAATTAAATCTTACGAATAGTTTGAAAATTCGGTTCATTTTATGGGTACTCTACAAAGAATTCCAAACTTAACACTGTCTGTAATTCCTTTGTGTCCTAAGGGGGGCGAGTGTTACAAAGGCAGTTTTATTTCCATAATTATATTGGTTCTATTATTATTAACTAAAGTTAAAAAGAAATAATCTTAAACCCGAAATGTTTCCGTGTTAGGAATAAAACATGTATATGTCTAGACACTACGTCATAGCATTAAAATGCGTCATTTGAGCACGAGGGTTTGAGACCGTGAGTTTAGTTCTAGCTTGGGCGCTAATGTGTGAGGACTGTTTTTTTGACCACTTTCTTAAAGATAGGATTACGGCTTAATACGATATAAAAGAATCTCAACTGATTAAGTTTCATCATATAATACTGGTACATGTATTATGTGTTACTGTTATATTTATCATCTCAACTTGTTGGAATAAAATTGTGTTTAATCATTCAAACAGGATTGTGGATTTCCTCTATATTAAGGTACAGTTTATCTAAATCATTTCATCTACAAAAGATTCACATCAAACGAGTCAAATAAACATCAAATCTAATTCAATAACATCAATACAAATTCTTATACAACCATGTGAGATCCAAGATGGATGTGAATCAAAAGAATATATATAATAATACATTACTAAAAATATCATCATACGTCAGTAGCTAATTTCGCACGAGACAATGTATGGATACTTTTGTAATTTTTAGTAGCTCTCTCTTGAAAAGAATATGTCTATGTCACACGAAAATACACGTTACATTGCGGCAGATTACATAAAATATCTTTTACAATGCAATGGGTATGCTTGGAGAAACGATGGTCGGCATGAAAGTATTACCAGCACTCCAAATTCTGTTCAAAATGCTATGAGAATACTAGGAGATGAATTTGAAGAACGATTTAGGAATAGATTTGATAACCTAATTGCTGGTCTGGTCATAACTGACGACAATGCATATGATACGTTCACATCGATCGTGATAGAAATATTTTGTGATGATATAAATTGGGGACGAATTGTTGCGTTGTTTGGATTTTCAGGTCGATTTGCAGTTCGGTGTTTTCAACTAAACAAATACCACCTTGTAGATAATCTTCTAGAATGGTTAACAACATATATTGATACACAGCTCTCGAGCTGGCTGAATACTCACAATAACTGTGTAAGTAACAGATTCACAAGAGTAACAAAGGCACTCTTTAAACAAAAATCATCCTATAGACAGTAAAATATAAAAGAGTACATTAAACTATCTTCCATCTTTCTTTTCCTTCACACAGGAAGATTTTTTGGAGTTCACGTCTGGTAGAGGTCAGAATAAAAATGGCAGCTCTTGGCCTTCATTTAAGACATTCTTAGGCTGTGCTGCTGCAGGCATTGGTGGGTAAGGCATTGTCATTTATTCATTGCATTCGGTTCATATTAAAGAATAAAAGTGAAAAAAATAGTTTGTTTTCATTTGTATTTATTTCATATTTTCATTGCCCTAATATGTATAAAATAGTTTTTTATTTTTACGTTCTTTTGTTCTTACACAACGTATACTTAGTACGTATAAAATACATAGAAAAACAAAACTGTTGTAAGTTTACTACACAAAATAGTCAAGCCAGGTGTCACCATCTCTCTCTCTCGCTCTCTCTCTCTCTCTCTGTCTGTCTCGCTCTTAAGCAAAACGCTAAGTCACTCCAAAACAAAACGTTAAGTTAACCCAATGAATTTATTGTAAAAACTAAGAAGCTCCAAAGCAGCTTTCACGTCTGCTTTCTCATCAATTAGGTGCTGACAAGATTCCTGAAGATATTTGATGACTTTCGTAGACCGCTCAAGGATCTGAGCTAGCCCTTCAGTATCCGCATCCAAAAGTTGCTACACAAGACATCGAAATTATAATTTTTTTTTTTTATTATTATTTTTTATTAAGCTCTATTACTAAATAATAAATAATAATAATAATAAACAATCAACCACCACATTAGGATTCGTAAAAAGGAACTCTTATTAAATGTACCGGGTAATACGAATTTAAAACTAACAGGCTTTCTCACATTAGTTAGACCTATACTAGAATATGCATCGTGTGTATGTGACCCATCAGTAGAATCTTACCTGCATTTCATCTTCATTCATTAATACAACATTAGCGAGGTCTCCTTTGATTTTCTCAATGATTAAAGATAACTCACAGTCTTTACTGCTACAGTAAATACAGTTAAATGTCTAATACAATTCTACCGTCGACACAGCCATCTGGGTAATCGTTACTATTAATTGCTACACACGAAAAAAAAAAAAAAATTATAATGGAAAATTGAATTATTTTTTTTAAGTGTATCATGACGACACTGTTGGTTTCTGTTCTTGATGTTCTATTATTTAACAAGAGCTGCATAAGATCATCACTTTTGCTAAAACAAATGACGCTTATATAACTTACTGTGAATATCGTCTAGCAATACGCCATGTTTTGCACTCAGTAGTAGCGATCGGATCTCCTTACGAAATTCTTCCATTATGAGATTCTATTTCTGGAAATAATTAAAATAGACACCACCTACATTAAATTACAAAGATACTTATATGTTTTATAGGGTTTTTTATAAAATGAAAGGCTTATACGCATTTTGTTTCTTCTAAATTTTTCTCTCTAACGCATCAAAAAAATTTGTAGAATTCAACATGGTTATACACTATTCATTTGATATGACTTAACCCTTAAAGTGATATTATTTTAGATTGTACGGGTCAGTCCGTCCAGCTAGGTTTGACACCGTTAATAATCCCAACACTATCAGTCGAAGACATCTATCAAACACTATGACAACTAGGAGGAGGGCCATCTTGGATTCGCCATGTTGGGTGCCATATTGTTTTCCGGCTTAATACCACGTGTTGGCTCCTCCAAAAGAACACGTGGGTCGGCCATCTTGGCTCTTCGTGTAACAACACGTGTTCCGCCATCTTTGAGGACGGCACTTCCGGTCTAAAGGTCACTTCCGGGGTCACTTCCGGGGTCACCCGCCACCCGCTGGCGGGTCACTTCCGGTTCTTGGACGCCATCTTGGATGCCACGTAACAACACGTGGATCCACCATCTTGGGCGCCATCTTGGACGCGATCTTGAAAAATTCCCTCGTGTAACAACACGTGGATCCGCCATCTTGGATGAGGTCACTTCCGGTCTAAAGGTCACTTCCAGGGTCACCCGCCCCCCGCTGGTGGGTTACGGGTCACTTCCGGGGTCACGGGGTCAAAGGTCACCCGCCACCCGCTGGCGGGTGACCGGTATTGCGACCCAATTCCTACCTACTATACTACTCGCGGAAAACCCAAAGATAATTTATTCGTTTTGCGTTTACAAAAACCTTTTGGTGCTGTCCTGTGGGTACTTATTCTCTTTTCGGGAACACACACCGCGTTTTGATTAACAAGCCCATGGCTTTCCAGTGTTCTCTTTTATGTGCTAACTTTATTTTTTGTTAGCTTTGATATTACAACTCCAAATACTTGATTGATACAGGAGCATATTGGGGCATATATGGACATATAGGGGCCTACTGATGAGGAAGAAGAAACGAGATAGTGTGCATTTTTATAGAAATTAGCAGATATACTCTAATTTTGATGTAAGTTTCAGTAGTTTGAGGATACACATCTTACAGATAAAGCTTTTAAAGATCGCATCTGCATATTCTATATGTTTGCTATGGTTATGCCTTGTCCCCTTTAAGGCAAATTTTAAAAAAAGGTGGCTAAAACGCACGTTTTCGACATATTTCTTGCCCGCAAAAGCTCAACTGACACCAAAGCGTGTCATATTAGTAAAGGTGGCCGCGGAAGCGCGTTCGGCTGGCGTACCGAATATCTCTGCTTGTAATCATGGTGCAGGCTTCCCGGGTCTGGAGGGTGTCTCTGGGTCTACTCAACTCTGATGGGTACATGACCTTAACTGGGGTAAAGTAAAGGCGGTTGTGTATAGTGCTGGCTACACAATCACCTAGTATGCCTTTGCCAAAGAAACTAGGACGGTCCGACGGTTACTTAACTTTTATATGGGAAAATCCAGCCTACAGCCTTTGAGCAACTACTAAAAATCGCATGAACTTAAAAAACAAAATGCCTAAATATTGACCTTTAACGGTACAAATCCAAAATGAATTAACTGTATGAACGCTCAGAACAAAGAAGTATGCGTAAAAAGGGACTTTTTTTTACCCAACATTACAATTGATTTGTAAACACACGCAAAATAAGTCCAATAAAACCAAGTAGACAGTGTACACGCGCAGTACGTATAAAAAAAGTAAACAAGTATATTTCAATGAGTGTGTAGTTATGGAATATGTTAAAATTTGACCTAACCGTCAATCAGTGGTATGTATAAATCACGAAATTCGGCAACGTTCATTGAACATTCAGAAATCGTAATTATAATTGGTCTTCTAGATATAAAACAAAACAAGTCATTCTGATTGGTCTTCTAGATATAAAACAAAACAATCGTTTACAAAAGAACTGGGAATAATGGTACAAATGTCAGACAACTTGACTGATCAGATCAAGATAGTGTTGTCCCTTTTTTTTCCACCACTAGCATTTATTATATATAAGTTAGTTGCGTCATTTGCTTACAAACTTAGGTAAGAGTCACTTGCCTCTTATTAAGCAGACGAGACAAAATTATGGCCTTATTTATAAGCATATTCTTTTATATGTTTGCAAAGATATTCTAAAGTAAAAATAAGCATCAAGTTCTCATCATGTTATATTATTTGTTTGTGTTTAAGTATTAATAATATGAAGTATTGTGAAGCAGTCTGGCCTAGCGGCTAGTTCACCGGACTGTCAACCAAAAACCATCTTACATGTCGCGGGTTCTAGCCCGGCTACCGACGGATCCCTGTCGCTCTGCAGGTGTTTTGGGCATGTTAACATATTTGCGCCAGCAGGCAGCAGTGTGTTTACAGAGCGCACTGAGCATGCTAAAATAGCATGGATAGAAGCGCTATATAAGTAACCAATTTTAATTTAAGTAAGCAAACTTGGCTACTTTTAGCTGATTTTTGCATCCTTTAAAAAGAAAATGATATGTAAGAATGCATGTGTGCTCCATATAACAATAAATTAAAACACGATGAATAAAGGTTTAACAAAGAATCAGAAAGCTACTACAACATTATAAAGAAAACTAACAGTTATGCGTCCTGCACATTATGCTACTCACACCATTTTATTATTCGATTCATTGGTGTTGTGTTTGTTTTTTTTTACTTTCAATTATAAAGTAGTGAAAATTTAATATTTTCAGAGCTTTGTTTATTTATAAGTATATACATATCTCGTTACATATGCTTGTTATTTTCTTCTATCTGGCATTCTTTAGTTACTTGGATAACTTCAAACAATTAGGACGAATTATACTTTAATTGTCACAAATAAAATTGACACTGCAATGTAAACTACAACAACACTTATGCCATGAGTTTTTCATTTGCTGAATACATTGGGGTTCTTGATTTTAGTTTATAAGTAAATCTTCTTAATCAACGTTATTCATACACTAATCTAAGAAATAGGACACATTTATTGCGGAGTCTATACAGGAAAGCAGTTTCATTATTGCAAAACGTTTCATACTAATTGTTTCAGTTTTCGATTCAATCAGGTTAAATGCAATATTATGGGTTTTGACTTTAGCTCGGGGGCCATAGGGAAGACTTACTTTAAGAAGGTCGCCGTGAGTGAAACATTTTGTGAACCACTTAAGACGGACCTTTATTTCATAAGGAGAAAAGGAAGGGGGTGGGGTAGGATGAGTTAATAAATTAAATAATGCAATAATCTCGTGTATTGTTTTATGTCAAAGTTCTTTGCTTTGGGACAATATGTATGGTCAATAGAGATTCAGACGTGTAGAAAATACTGATTATAATCTAAAACATAATTTTTTTTTAAACAAATAGACATATCCTTTCTGAAGGAGGCGGGGGGGGGGGAGAAAAAGAGAGAGAGAGGGGGGAGGATTAGTGAAGCAGTTGCTGATATGTTATTCTTGTGTAAGTTTTTTCATGACAACAATTTTTACCTGGCAGTAAGGCAAATGAGCGGTCGCCAGCTGCGACAAGTCACGTGCGAAGTGGCGGCGTTAATAAAAGAGCGCACACCCCGGTTCGGTCGTTGTCAGCTGACAGTATTTTAATATCACAGTGTTTGCCTGGAGTTCAATAGATCTACAAAATATTTGGAAGAATAACTTTAAAAATGCTGGTTATATTTTGTTTACTTTTTACAGGTAATCTTTAATTGTTTACTTTTTACAGGTAATCTTTATTTGTTTAGCTTACTCTTTGAAAATTCTCAATTTCATTAAAACGTTTATTTTACTTAAAGTAATACACTTACAGTCTAGTCAATAAAAATGTCTTACAAAATGGAATTTAAATCAAATTTATAATTGTCTTATGGCCAATTTTTATTTGGCATTTACATAATAGTCGCTCATATATGTTAATAAGGAAAAACCTTAAAAAATAAAATATACACTGTTGAAGTGATTAATAATTTTGCGTGGTTATAGTCAAATGAAAACTTTTTGTTTATATAAATTTACAGAACAAGTTTCATTAATTAAATCGATGTGCAGTACATCGTATCCTACAGGACTACGACCCCAAAACAAGCGCCTCTGGTTTCGTGGCCCAACTTGATCTTGAATCCCTACACCACCGCCGAATGGTAGACAAAAAAGAACTTTTATATATATATATATATACCTCTCTCTTTCTCTCTATCTCTCCCTCTCTCTTTCTCTCTATCTCTACCTCTCTCTTTCTCTCTATCTCTCCCTCTCTCTTTCTCTCTATCTCTCCCTCTCTCTTTCTCTCTATCTCTCCCTCTCTCTTTCTCTCTATCTCTACCTCTCTCTTTCTCTCTATCTGTCCCTCTCTCTTTCTCTCTATCTCTCCCTCTCTCTTTCTCTCTATCTCTCCCTCTCTCTTTCTCTCTATCTGTCCCTCTCTCTTTCTCTCTATCTCTCCCTCTCTCTTTCTCTCTATCTCTCCCTCTCTCTTTCTCTCTATCTCTCCCTCTCTCTTTCTCTCTATCTCTCCCTCTCTCTTTCTCTCTATCTCTACCTCTCTCTTTCTCTCTATCTCTCCCTCTCTCTTTCTCTCTATCTCTCCCTCTCTCTTTCTCTCTAACTCTCCTTCTCTCTCTCTCTCTTTATTTGCCAGAATCCATCCTTGCAGTTGGATCATTAAGTTGTAAAGAAGATTCAGTATAAATAATATACTTTTTTTTTTCACTCAAACCCTTATATGTGTTTGATTGGATGAGCGTAGCATGCAATATTCCTCTTTATAGAAGGAGCGTCTGTAATATATAATATAAGATAAGTAAACATGTAGAAAATGTTAATTTACAAGTGAACATGATAAAACAACAGTTAATCTTTTCATGTTGTAAAAAAAAAAGTATAAATTTATTTTCTTGAAATATGTCTAGTTTAGATCCAGTGCAGAAATAAAAATACATGTACAAGTAATAACGACATGTAGACAGTACAAGCTTATGTAGCGCACAAGGGCAAAAGTTTTATCACCGCCCCATTTCATACTGTAACTACTTGTTTAGTTCTATATTTATACTACATTTGCCACCGCCCTGGAAGTGTCGCCCCTGGCATATGCCCCCTCTGACCCACCTTTTGTGAGGGCATTGCATGTTAATCTAATATAAAATGCATAATTTATACATTCATGATATTACTTTTAAACCATGACACGTTTAAAGTGTCATACTTGTTTACATGTCTTGGCGTGTCTAACTTAACCTTGATATATTTATTATGACTGGGTTAAAGTTTCCTCGATGTTTTTTTTTTTTTTTAAAGACTCCTTTCTTAACACATAATTCAAGAGTCGTTCTGTAATGTTGTGACAGGGGATGGCGAGGCCAAAAGGGTGCAAGATGTCGCAAGCCCAATCTGAGCGTGGACCGGCTTCGTTTAAAAGTTCTGCCCTAATGTCACTACGCCCGCACAACATTATTGGCTTATTAGTCTAAGGGCGTGATAGCCGAGTTACTCTTCAGCACAACTGAATTCGCTGCCCGATATTTATATTTAACGGACAGCAGCTTTTTACCTATATCTTCTAGCATGCAAACTTGCAAACCAGGATAACACTTCACAAAACATTCTGTTTTGTTTAGGCTGATGATTTTGTTTATTGGCATGAACAAGTTTAGTTTAATGATATGGCTAAATTATCATCACACAAAGTATGTTGTCCTAAATTCTGACTACTCACAGAGACATGTGGCGGAACACTAATAATGGTCTCATAACGATTATTACTCAGTGTCGAACATGAAAGAACATCAACTAATAGCGGGAAATCTTAACATCTAACAATAAAGGGTTTATTATGTAAGTCCACTTACTTAATGTCCAAGTCCTTAATAGTAGAATAATAGTCCCACATAAACAGCAAATAAAATAATCCAGTGTCTAAGTGGCGTTGCAGCGTCTTCTCAACTCGGTAGTGCTATCGAGACGTGCTCAGCCGTCGGTCTCGTGTCGGACCAGTAGAAGAATGGATAGTCTCTTGTCGAAAATTTAGACTTGGTAGACTTAGGTCGAATAAACTAAAAAGATAATCTGTAGACTTAAAAATGCTTTCAGAAGAGGCGGGACCTTCATGACAGTTTCTTAATATGTATATATATATATATATATATGTTTTTTCTAACGAAGCAACACGTTAATTAGTACACAATTCGGTAATTAATTGGTGTGCAATATACAGGGCTGGCCTTAACAATTGCGTGGCCCTATGCAAAAAGCGATTGCGCGGGGCCCAGTCTGAATAGGAATAAGAATAGTAAGTGAAAATTAAGATTTTTTAATAGAAAATAAATTCATCTTTGCATTTTATTAATTCTTTACTAATTTGAAAATCACAATCAAATTAACTTAACTTAACGAGCTTTGCGTAAAGCTAATTCAAGCAGGATATCATCAAAATTATGTTTACTACATAGATCACGCTTAATATATATATATATATATATTTATATATATATATATATAATACACATACATTCTAGTGAATAAAAATGCCTTGAAAATGGAACTTAAATGTAAATTTCTAATTGTTTTATGGCCAATTTTTATTTGGCATTTACATTATAGTCGCTCATAAATGATATATTTATATTAGGGTGTCCGATATAAGTGAAGTTTTGAAATGTTGATGTCTCACCCCACAGAATATGTCTGTATGGTAACAGTAGTGAACCTGCAAAATTTTAGCTCATTTGGACAATGTTTAGAGGTCCCCCAGAGGTTTAAAGTTCCAGATTTTGGTGTAAAATCATTCGCGGTCAAATCTAATACAGCGTTAATGTTGCATTATATGCGAAACTGATATATTAAGTAACAAGTTGTTGCTTAGTATTGTTTATACTATTAAATGAAACAAAATATATAAATCTTGAATGGTTTATATTTTTTAATTAGAAATTTAAGTAAAAAAATATGAAAAACGAAGTTTTATTCATTTTGTCAAGTTAATTCTTGAAAGAATGTCAATCTGCTTGAAAAATAATAATAAGCAATGCAATTAAGCATTCCTAATATTTATCTTGTACTTTGTACTGTAAGGTAGACAAAAATTTAAAAAAGTTCTTCAAATTTAAATTTTAGCCAGCTGTTCACGATTACACTCTGCTAAATTTTTCCGATGTTTGTCAACCACTTGGAGCAAAAATTGTTTTTGTTCTTCGTCCTTGGTGATACTGTCATTAAAGTTTTGTATCAATACTACACCTCGCTCTGCAGGGTCATTGATACAAGCCAGATTCTTTACAAAATCTGCTGCAACTTTAAAAGATGGTGTATCTGACCATGCTTCAACAGGAACATCTAGAAAACTGGCATCAATGTTGGATGTTTCAAAAAATGTGGTAGAAGCATGCAAATCAACAACACTTTTCGGTAGTGTTTTTATGAGATGCGGTCCACGTTCTGATTGCATTGTCCGAATAAAGGTCAGTTTTTTCTTTGTCTGACAAAAGGGTTGAAAATAACGCAAGCTTTGACAGTTCTGGACTCAAGTACCACGATTGACGCACCATCATTTTCAATCCAGTCGATCGAAGAACAGCATCATCATATTCGTATAAACGCTGTATCAACAAGATATCATTCACAGGTGCATCTGCGGTGAGCCTGCATGAAAACCATGATTGAAGGTAAACACCTATGGTAAACCGATTAAAGCGCTGAATACCTTGTATTTCTCGAGCTGTTAAGTGAAAGATGGTTTCGTTGCCGACAAACTATAGTTCGATTTTCAATGCATAGATTGCTTTCGCCATCCACCTTGCCATATGTAGGGCACCAGGTCTGCGAATGCTGACATCAACCTCCAACCCAACCATTTGTGCAGCAAGCAGAAGAAATTCCAAATAATCATCACGTGAATGACTGACCTGAAGTTGACATTTGATAAATTCTTTAATCGAATCGGACACGATTATCAAAGGGGCGGATCTGGCTTCGGGTGTGTGGTTTAATTCTGGCCATTTTCCTTCAAACCTCTTAAAAAACAAAATCTCTGGTTCAGTGGATGGTCCAAGACACACATGAAATGCATCGGAAAGGAGTACTTCCAACATGTGATGACGGCATGCCATCCATAATAGATTGCGTCCCAGGGCTACT
This sequence comes from Anisus vortex, assembly GCA_949126835.1. Lineage (NCBI taxonomy): Eukaryota > Metazoa > Mollusca > Gastropoda > Planorbidae > Anisus > Anisus vortex. The sequence goes on along the minus strand of OX421498.1, from coordinate 9,113,439 downwards.
TCTAACAGAGTGCAAGCTCCATTGAGTCTTCCAGTATTGGAAGCCGTAGTGTCGAAGCACATGCCGATGACCATAGATTCGCACTTCCACGATTTGATATGTTCATTGTCTGACAAAAGGGTTGAAAATAACGCAAGCGTTGACAGTTCTGGACTCAAGTACCACGATTGACGCACCATCATTTTCAATCCAGTCGATCGAAGAACAGCATCATCATATTCGTATAAACGCTGTATCAACAAGATATCATTCACAGGTGCATCTGCGGTGAGCCTGCATGAAAACCATGATTGAAGGTAAACACCTATGGTAAACCGATTAAAGCGCTGAATACCTTGTATTTCTCGAGCTGTTAAGTGAAAGATGGTTTCGTTGCCGACAAACTATAGTTCGATTTTCAATGCATAGATTGCTTTCGCCATCCACCTTGCCATATGTAGGGCACCAGGTCTGCGAATGCTGACATCAACCTCCAACCCAACCATTTGTGCAGCAAGCAGAAGAAATTCCAAATAATCATCACGTGAATGACTGACCTGAAGTTGACATTTGATAAATTCTTTAATCGAATCGGACACGATTATCAAAGGGGCGGATCTGGCTTCGGGTGTGTGGTTTAATTCTGGCCATTTTCCTTCAAACCTCTTAAAAAACAAAATCTCTGGTTCAGTGGATGGTCCAAGACACAAATGAAATGCATCGGAAAGGAGTACTTCCAACATGTGATGACGGCATGCCATCCATAATAGATTGCGTCCCAGGGCTACTTCTAACAGAGTGCAAGCTCCATTGAGTCTTCCAGTATTGGAAGCCGTAGTGTCGAAGCACATGCCGATGACCATAGATTCGCACTTCCACGATTTGATATGTTCATTTACTGAATCAGCAGCTGCCCGTCTTGACCCGGATACTAACTAGGGAACACCAAGAAGCTTTGTAGTGCCATCGACAAGTGATGAGAGCAGGACAGGTAATCGATCGACGTTGTTGGTAACCTCTCCGGTAACATCGAGCAATAGCTTACCATCACAATGAACAATTGATTTTGAGGGAATATAGTCTTCTTTTATACGTGCTGCAGCTTGTTGAAGACGAAGCTTGCGATGACGATGCATTGTGCTCTTGGAAAATACTGTGTCAGATGTCGGAACACCATCTTTGTTGAATGCGGATGCAAGTATCATTTTAGATTTTCTAATGCTGGTGTTCTTTCTAGCCTGACAATTTAGCATGCTTAGTTTAAAACAATCAAATATGCACAAGTTTTGCACATTAGGTATTTTATATGTTTTCTCGCATTTATTACATTTTCTAATTAAGAATCACACAATTTCAACTCTAGTTAATGGTAGCAATGAGGTAAATATAAGTATATTTAAACTTCATTTTATTCATATATGGCATGCAAAAATTGCAAGATATTTGAGCCACGATTCGTCTGGATTTTTATGTTGGCCTAATACTGGAATTTTAAAAGCTCTTGGGGGACCTCTAAATGTTGTTCAAATGAGATACAACTTCACCAATTCACTCATTGTACCTAAGAGACACATTTCAGTGGGTGAGACACCAAAGATTACAAAATAATTTTTTTTCGATCATTTCTGGGACGCCCTAATATATATATATATATCAAAAGGAGTATTTGGGTATGTGTGTGTGTGGGTATACAAATACATATATATATATATATATATATAATATATATATATATATATATATAATCTACATTGCCGGGTAAAAAAAAAACCAAGGCTCAATAAGGTGCAAAAAAAAAATAACTGTATAAGCTACTATAAAAATTAAAGCTATAAATCTAATAGTTTAATTATTATTTTTTTACTGAAGAATTTTAGAAAAGTATTTTAAAATAAATATTGTAATCGGGTAAAAAATAGGCAAGTATTTTTATTTAACAAAAATCTAAATTGCCAGCAGATTTACAATCTTTTGTTTTTTAAAGTTTGAACAAAAAAAGAGTCGAAAAAAAATGTATAGTCTAACTGAAGAATCGAATCTGGTCGCCCGCATAGCATTCCGCTACATTACCCACTGAGCTAGCAAAGATACATGTCCGATCATTAGACAGTATATTATAGGCCTAGGCCTAAATATGTCAGTGATACAAACTCACGTGATTTCAAATTGACCACTGGAGATCCGTATGCGTACAACCACTCTCTTTTTATATGTTTATATATATAATATATAAGTGTGTCTATACCATATAGTTTTTTTTTTTTTTAAATACTGAACAGAATGGCGTAAAACTTGCTAGAACTATTATTTGTGTTAGTGCGATGAACATTGTTAAGTTTTACATTTTCTTAAATAATCAAAGTGGTCAGTTCGATAAAAAAAAACGGGAAAAAAAGACAACTTTTGTTTCCCGTTCACATTGTCAATACCAAATTGGTATCATTATTTGCGCTACAAATAAATGAGAAAAAAAGATGCGACGGAATAATTTTTATGACGTCATCAAATTTGTGAATGGACACAAATTTTGTTCACGTTTAGGGTTAAATTAACTTTGTAGCGGGAAATATTAAAGAAAGGAACATAATTTCGTTTTAATTTGTGTCTTAATTTCTCGCGGGCAATATTTAAATTGTTTAAATTACCGAGAAATATCCCAACTTAGGACTATAGGGAAAAATTCATTCGTGTTAAATTAACTTAGTAGCGGGCAATGCTTAAATTGCCGGAATAAAAGTTATTAATGCATGTGTAGATATATTTTATTTGAAATTAATTGTAACGGTTCGGAGAACCAAGCACACATATGCTAGTAATTTATATCTATAAATTATATATATATATTGTCATATATATTGTTTTTCCAAGAATTGGAACACGCAATGTTTATTCTTCTTCCCCCTCTTTTTCTCACTAAACAGGATTTTGTGGGCGGGGCTTAGGCTTCCGATCGCTGGACGTTTAGTAGGAAGACAAAAGATTCTACTTAATGTTGGGATTCGGTGTTGATCTTAAATTCTCAGGGTCTGAGAACGACTCATTATTTAATAGAGGAAGTTCCTATCGTTTTGTTATGAGTTTTGTAATTGTCATGTATATTGTTTTTCCAAGAATTGGAAAACGCAATGTTTATTCCTCTGTCTCTCTCTTTTCTTACTACACACAATATTAGGACGTTTAGTAGGAAAACTAAAGGTTCTAGGTAATGTTGGGATTCTGTGTTGATCTCAAATTCTCAGAGTCTGGGAACGACTCATTATTTAATAGGGGAAGTTCCTATCGTTTTTGTTATGAGTTTTGTAAAGATACCATGATTTTCACCCCTACTGGTAATGGGTATATCCCTTGCACCACTCGGATGGTATTTAATGATTTGTTTTGTCTGAAAGACAGAGAGTTTCAAAATATGTTCCTTTGAGAACGTTTGTGTTTGCACTATTTTATTCTAACTGTACATAATAGATATATTGTATATATTGAACATACCACCTGAAATAAACTAGCAACAACAGTTACACTGAAGCTTCCTTGTCAAATTACTATCCTATTGTGTTGAATACATTACTATAAGATTTATCTACTACCATAATGTACAAGAAAGGAAATGTTGGAATACAAATACTGAATTTGTGCCCAGGACTATAAGAAGAGTTCGTGTAATACTGAAACATAAATACTAATAATTAAAGTCTCCCCTAGGACTAACGAGAATTATCAGCAAGATCTACACAGCTCTGGCCACAAGGGGATTGTGGACGTAACAAAATTTGGTGGTCTCGCCCGGTATATTTGAGTTCTACTTTTCCTGAACTAGGATTGACAAGATTTGGTGGTCTCGTTCGGTAGATTTGAGTTCTACTTTTCTTGATCTAGGATTGGAAAAAATTTGTTGATCTCGTCTGGAAAATTTGAGTTATATTTTTTCCTGACCTATAAATATTTTGTGACATTAGTAGTACTGAGAGCGGCATATTTGTGTTTCGTTTTCTAGGACTGTGAAACTATTCTTTTTAAAACAGAGGAGAGAACTGGTTTGCGTTTTTATTCCTTGGGAAGTGTGAAGATTCCACGAAGTGTTTAATATTATATTGTGCAAATTTTTGGACAAATCGTAAGTTGGAACTTTATATTTTATTATACAAGATATACTACTCTACTATAACAAATATTTCGAACGCTATACTATGGCTTCGAATATATCAAGTGAGGAACTTAATGCCATGTCATTTGCTGAACTAAAAGAATTAGCTGAGTCCTTTGGGATTGAGGCAGGACAGGCAAGACCTAATCGTAATCGTTTGACCAAAGAAATTATGACATGTTTGAACGGGCAGAATGCCATGAACACTGGTAGTGTAGTTCAAGTGGGACAGAACGATATCAATGAAGGTTATGTAGCTCCCAGTGGGGGCGAGGTAATTGCCCACGGAGACGAGGTAAGAAATATGTCATCTAGATCATCAAACAATGATGAAGATGAAGGGTTGAGTGAAAACCTAAAATTCCAATTAGCTATGAAGAGAATGGAATTGGAAAGAATTAGGATAGAAAATGAAAGAATTAGGATAGAAACTGAAAGGGAAAATGAAAGAATTAGGATTGAAAGCAGAGAAAGGATAGAGATGGCACGCATGAACAGACCTGACCATCGTAGGGACAGCAATGGTATGGATATTAGCGCAATGAAGCAACACTTGCCTATATTCAGAGAAGAAGATGTTCAAGATTTCTTTTTGCTTTTTGAGAGGATAGCTGTAGATTATCAGTTCCCTGATGATAAGATGGCTTTATTGTTAAGGTCAACTCTCAACAAAGGAAAAGCATTGGGGTAGTGTTGAGTTTAACACCCGAGGAAATAAATGACTATGAAGTAATCAAAGATAGGGTGCTAAAAAGTTATTCCCTGACACCAGAAAAATATAGAAAGCTATTTAGAGACAGAAAGAAGGCATATGATCAAACTCATGTAGACTTTTTGAGAGAAAAGGAGAAAATGTTAGAACAGTGGCTAAGGTCACAGAATGTAAGTGAGTTTGATAAACTCAAGAACCTAATATTGTTTGAGGAATTCAATGATTGTATTCAAGTGGATATTAAAACCCACATCTCAGACCGAGGGGTTGAAGATGTGCATGAAGCTGCTAGATTGGCAGATAACTATGCCATAATTCACGCCAGCATAAAGCCATATTATGCTGACAAACCCAAAGTGCACAAACCAGAGCCCAAGGAGGCTAGTAAACCAAAAGAGACAAGTGAAAACAATAATAAGAACAGTGGTGTAAATAATAATAGTAACTTAGTTCATTTCAGGAAGCAGACAGATGTAAATAAAGCAAAGGTGGTATGTTTCAATTGCAAGAAAGAGGGCCACATGAAGAAAGATTGTTGGATCCTTACCAAGAAGCAAGGTGCTATTCTACACTGTGTCAGAGTGCAGAAAGACAGCAAGCAGACAGAAGAAGTGTGCAACACAGGGTCAAGAAACTCAAAAGAAATGCGGCCGGCATCGCCCATAGTTGTGGAGTCGATGGTTTTTGAGAACAGTCTATCTAAGGTAAAAGAGAATAGCTGTACTCAATCTATTATGCTTTCAGAAGGCCGTGAGGAACAGATGGTCCCTGAAGTCCCGGAAGAGGACGACCTATCCGATTTTCGACCCTTTGTCTACGAGGGGACAGTGTCGACAGAAGTCGATGTTCTCAGCAAGAAGAAAATACAGATATAACGTGACACGGGTTCTGCTGTCAGCGTGATCCTGGAGGGCTGTGTGCCGTTAACAGATGCCACCAGTACCGGTGAGTCTGTTGTGCTGAGAGGTGCTAGTATGGAGGCTGTGGAAGCTCAACTGCACAGAATAAAACTCGAGTCGGATATTTTTACAGGTAACATCGTAGTGGGAGTGTGGCGCGCACTACCCGTCAAAGGCGTTTCCATGATATTAGGAAATGACATTATGGGCGGCAGAGTCACTGTCGAGCCCATGGTTAAAGTGTTGGAGACAAAGATGGCGGAGGACAAAAACCTACGTCCTGCCAATGAACGCCCAACATGTGCACTGACAAGAGCAATGCAGAAAAAGAAGTCGGTAAAGACTCCTGCTACGCCGTGTAGTGCAACGAAAGATGTGTTTGTCTGTTCTGAAGACACACATGCGAATGAAACAGTGATAACAGAAACACCTGACATCGATTTAAGTGCTACGTTCTTTGCTGAACTAACAACTGGTGATGCAACAGAGAACGATAACATTTTGTCACCAAAGCAGAAATTGGTGAAAGAACAATTTAATGACGAAGTAATAATGCAACTCAGAATGAAAGCTGTTGATGAAAAGACTGCAGATGCAATGGCGGAATGTTTCTACATGAAAGATGAAAAGTTGATGAGAAAGTCGAAACCGCTCAACTCAGGTACAAACGAGTGGGACAGTATTCACCAGATTGTAATACCTAAGTGCTATCGTCAAGATATACTGCGTATGTCGCATGATCTTCCTTTCGCTGGTCACATGGGAGTCCGAAAAACGCACCACCGTATCCTCCCTTACTTCTACTGGCCAGGACTGAGAAGAGATGTCGAACAATACTGCAAGACTTGCCACGTATGCCAAATGGTAGGACGTCCTAACCAACGAATTCCTGTCGCTCCACTCCAGCCGATACCAGCGTTCGACGAACCATTCAGTCATATACTCATTGATTGCGTGGGCCCGTTGCCGAAAACAAAAGCCGGTTTTCAATACCTGCTCACAGTCATGTGTTCATCCACTCGCTTCCCGGAAGCCATTCCGTTGCGGAACATAACAACAGTGAAGGTGGTAGACGCCCTGACAAATTTCTTTACACGTTATGGCCTACCGAAGACAGTACAGTCCGACCAGGGGACTAACTTTACTTCGAACATTTTCAAACAAGTCATGGAACAATTAGGGATAAGCCATCGGCTATCAAGTGCCTATCATCCTGAGAGCCAGGGAGCTCTGGAAAGGTTTCATCAGACATTAAAATCGATGCTTAAAAAGTACTGTTATGAAAACGAGAAAGACTGGGATAAGGGTGTGCCTTATGTACTGTTCGCTGCAAGGGAGGCCACTCAGGAATCCCTGGGGTTTAGCCCATTTGAACTTGTGTATGGACAGTCAGTCAGAGGTCCGTTGAAACTTCTACATGAAACTTGGCTAACGGACAGTGAACCGATTGGACTTTTGTCATATGTAGATAAATTTAAAAATAGGCTTTATCATGCTTTTAACCATGTGAAGATTCATTTTCCACAGATGCAGGAGCGTATGAGACAGAACTATGACCGTAAAGCTACAGCTAGAACTTTTGCACCAGGTGACAAAGTTCTTGTATTTCTACCTTTGCAAAATCAGCCTTTAAGTGCAAAGTTTAGTGGACCCTATGAGATAGAGTCAAAGCTTGGCGAGGTCAATTATTTGATAAAGACTCCTGACCGGAGACAAAAGCAGAAGGTATGCCATATTAATTTACTTAAGCCCTATGTTTCCAGGGAAAAGAGTAAACCACGGGAGGTCCCCATGATTTCATTAGCTAGAGTCCCGACGGATTTATCTAGGATAGAATATAAGTTTGCAGAAAGTAAACTTAATAATACAGATGCCCTTAAGTGTTTAGATACAAGGCTAGAACATCTTCCGGTAGAAGATAAGGAGAAGATTATTGAGCTGGTACATGAAAATAAGTCAATGTTTACAAATGTTCCCAGTAGGACACATGTCATAGAGCACGATGTAGTGTTAACCGAGGGTGCCAGGTCTATTAAACAGCATCCATTTGACCCCATCAGACCTGAGCATATTAAATTAGATGTAAAGTATATGTTAGAAGATGACATAGGAGAAAAATGTGATAGCAAATGGTCTACACCCTGTGTGATGGTACCAAAAGCCGACCACACACTGCAGTTTTATAGAGACTTTGGGAAATTAAGTAATTTGACAGAGACCGACTGGTATCCCATTCCCCGTATCATCGACAAGATAGAGACAAGGTCATAGCTGATACTCTATCTCGGATGCTACATGATTGACTGAATAACCCTATACTTCTTTTTCAGATCATCTCACTTATTCATTAAGAATGTGTCATGATAACCTATCATTCGTTTGAATTTTGATTATGGAATACCTATAGAATACTTGTATCATACAGAAGTCAAGTCTTTTGAAAGTATTAATAATTTTTATAATCATGTATAATATTGATGTTCTGATATATTTTAAATTAATTTGATTATGGAAAAGAAATTCCATTTAAATTTTGATGCATGATGCAATAAATATATATGCACGTATTTACTTGATATGGATGGATGAAAGTAATTGTCATCACATGCAATTACGTGAGAAAACTTTGAGCTAGTTGATTTATTATCTTGTTTTTATTTTAGTTAATGAATGGAACTAAATAATAATATGTACAATTTTTATCTTAGAAAGAGATGTAATATCAATTGGTATAAATTAATAGATAATATTGGAAATCTATTGCTAAATTGTTATATCATGGTAATAGAATGGGAAAAACTAGTGGATATTCACTATGTTGTATATAGGTTGTTATATATTCCATATATCCAGGAACGGAGGGTAACAAAGGTACCTAAAGGTGTACACTCATTCAACCCTGAACAAACTTTTATATTAAACTTTCAAATTTGCCAAAAAAGCATAATAGTGGATTACATTTTAACATTGAGATTACTTTAGTAGTCGTAACTAGAGCGTATTTTCTCCTCATATTTGAGAAAAGGGGAAGTATCATCATCTTAGGTATGAACCCTGTTAATGTCAAGTTGACACTGTAATTTAAAGGGGAAGTAACCTATAGTTTGATTTGAGTTACGTATTACTTATCTTTTGGTTTGTATATTAGAAGTAAACTGTTGAAAATTGACAGAGTTTGAGCAATGTTATATTTGTTTAAATAGATTAAGACTTTTTGCAAATTTTGGTGGAAATCCACACAACTGTACATAGTTAAAATAAGAATGACTAGAATATTTTTGAATTATTTGTACTTGTTGAAACATTAGTTAATATTAATACTAACGGGGAAATATTTGTCCATCACGTTATAATCACAATTACCATTGGGTAGTGACACTTTTTATAATTTAGTTGTGCCAGTGAGCCATGTTTGCTTAAATTGTCTTATAATCTTCCATTGATTGTTGGTTGTTAAAACGATTGTGTTAAGTACGAAAAATGTACCATGTTGAGTATTACTTGGGTAATTATGGTACATTATTTCTTTCATTGGGTGGGGGCGTGTCATGTATATTGTTTTTCCAAGAATTGGAAAACGCAATGTTTATTCCTCTGTCTCTCTCTTTTCTTACTACACACAATATTAGAACGTTTAGTAGGAAAACTAAAGGTTCTAGGTAATGTTGGGATTATGTGTTGATCTCAAATTCTCAGAGTCTGGGAACGACTCATTATTTATTAGAGGAAGTTCCTATCGTTTTTGTTATGAGTTTTGTAAAGATACCATGATTTTCCCCCCTACTGGTAATGGGTCTATCCCTTGCACCACTCGGATGGTATTTAATGATTTGTTTTGTCTGAAAGACAGAGAGTTTCAAAATATGTTCCTTTGAGAACGTTTGTGTTTGCACTATTTTATTCTAACTGTTCATAATAGATATATTGTATATATTGAACATACCACCTGAAATAAACTATCAACAACAGTTACACTGAAGCTTCCTTGTCAAATTACTATCCTATTGTGTTGAATACATTACTATAAGATTTATCTACTACCATAATGTACAAGAAAGGAAATGTTGGAATACAAATGCTGAATTTGTGCCCAGGACTATAAGAAGAGTTCGTGTAATACTGAAACATAAATACTAATAATTAAAGTCTCCCCTAGGACTAACGAGAATTATCAGCAAGATCTACACAGCTCTGGCCACAAGGGGATTGTGGACGTAACATAATGATACCATGATTTTCACCCCTACTGGTAATGGGTCTGTCCCTTGCACCACTCGGATAGTATTTAATGATTTGTTTGTCTGAAAGACAGAGAGTTTCAAAATATGTTCCTTTGAGAACGTTTGTGTTCGCACTATTTTATTCTAACTGTACATAATAGATATATTGTATATATTGAACATATCACCTGAATTAAACTATCAACAACAGTTACACTGAAGCTTCCTTGTCAAGTTACTATTCTATTGTGTTGTATACATTACTATAAGAATTATCTACTACTCTAATGTCCACGAAAGGAACTGTTGGAACACAAATCCTGAGTTTGTGCCCAGGACTATAAGAAGAGTTCGTGTAATTTTGAAACATAAATAATAATAATTAAAGTCTCCCCTAGGACTAACGAGAATTATCAGCAAGATCTACACAGCTCTGGCCACAAGGGGATTGTGGACGTAACAATATATATATATATATATATATATATATATATATATATATATATATATATATATATATTCGCTTCTGTATTTTATTTTACTATATTGTTAGAAAAGCAAATTCTTCGCAATGCTAAACATTTTTCCCAGCATACTGACAGATGCTGCAGACACGCGCTTAGTTACCATTTGCAGTTTTTCGGCCGGATTATAAAACTTTTTTTTTTCATTCTATTGAGTTTCTGAAAGGGAAGCTCCACACATAAACTTCATTAATGGTGACACAAATACAGATTGGCTGTTCTAACATTTATTATATTATTATAATTTTATATTCTCAGTTTTAGGGTCGGTGTTTGGAGCCACTTGTACCAATTCTGTTACATGTGTAATCTCGACTCACACAACTGGAGCTTGTGATTTAACATCAAAGTGTGTACTTGTGATAGTACTTCTGCGGCTGTACGTACTGGATGTGGAAGTAAGACGTTTCTTTCATGCAGCTCCTACTTTACATATTACCTAGTTCTCTGCACAAAGCATATATATATATATATATATATATATATATATATATATATATATATATTATATATACTAAAATACAATTAATAACCAATTATGTTTACTTTCATATCATAACGAGGTTAATGAGTGTTACATTTGATTCAAAACGTTTTATACAGTTCAAAGTAAATAATTTGTATATTTCATTTCCTTAGCAGTCATTGTTTACTAAATGTTTTACTTAATTAGGTAAGTTGACCAAGCCTACAATAGCACAACCGTCCGGTTACAGTACTGTCGTGTTGGAAGGAAAGAGTGCCACATTGACATGCTCTTCGCCAGAGGGCGCTACACTGTTTGAGTGGACTTTTAACGGCACTGTTATAGGTGGAGCTAATGCAAGCACGTACACAATTGTAGCTGCATCAACTTCAGACGTCGGGATTTACAAGTAAAATACTTTTTCTTTTCACTTCAAAGATAATAATTTTAACATTTTCATTCATATTTACATTTGATAATGATTAAATGTCAGTTACTTAATTCTAAAAAAAGTATTATCTTAATTTCTAAGAGAAAAAACAAATTTAAAAAAGCAGTTGAGCATTAAAACGTTAGACAAAGTTAATATAGTATCCTTTCTCATATGCCTAACCTGATTGAGCAAGGGGTACATCCGTTTACTCTAAGAATTTTTTTATAAAATCTGAAGCATTTAAACAAAATAATATATGTAGCATTTTTAAAGATAAAAAGTAGGGCATTTCCTATATCTAAACAATTAGGGCCTTTTTGAGATAAAACTCGAGGCCCTTTCAACAATGAAAAACGCGGATTTTTACTTCCTTTATTTTAAGTTGCATTTTTTGTCTGTCTGTCTGCAATGGTGCGAAAAATGGCTTCAATTTTTCGACCACTTCCCATGGTCCGATCAAGCTGAAATTTATACAGCAGACTTGGGTCGCCTATCGATACATCATATAGAATTTTCAGTTAAAACGACTTAATATTACTACACTTATGCAATATTCATTTCTTAAAAGAAAGTATTAGAAAAATGTTGATTTCGCGTTAAAAATGCCTGTGCAACTTTTTATACTTTTTCGGCGCAAAGCTAGAAAAAAAAATTATGCGCTAAGATTATTTTAGAACAATTCATACAGAGTAAGGAGATATTTTTGAGATTTGCGACACATATATTTTTTTATTACATGATGGTAAACTTAGTTTGCAAATAAAGGGAGTATGATAAAAACTGTGTTTTTATGGTTTTCTTGTTTTATTGATAAGACACGGGACCTTTACACGTATAAAAAATGGGTCTCTTATAATAATAAAAAGTTGTCTAAACTGAATGGAACAACAAGAAGTTGAAGGAACGTACACAAATTCATCAAGTAGCACTACGTCATCTACGTCATACAAAAAACGTGCAATGAACCTTGAAGCTATAACTGTACGCTTTCTACAGCTGTCGGGACTGCTCTGGAAGTGAAGTTGTCTTCTACAGAAAACATATTACTGTAAGAGACTCGCACATAGAAGACACAGGCGTGCTTAGTCAGCGTTAGACTGCATGCATTTATTGATATAACATTGTAAGAAAATGTCACAAAAGATGAAACTGGGCCTCGATTCTCTACTCTACTTTGAGTACAAAAGAAAAATTAACTTTTTTTTCTGTAACTGGACGTAACAAAAGTTATTTTGTGTGCAACAGAAAAATCTCAATAAACACAAATAATAATACCTTTAAAATAGTAAAACATAATGTTATAAATCTAAGCAATCAAACGTTGTATACATGTAATTTTGAAAACTATACAAATTAAAATTAAAGTTAGCTAATGTAATATTAATGTACTTACTAACAATGTGTTAAATTGTAGCTTTCACTCCAATTCTTTTGGCGGTTGACTAGGGTTTGATTTTTAAGGCCAGCGGGAACTCACTTCGTTCTGAGAGTGATAAACAGTCTGCAGCAGTTTTCCAAGTTTGGTTAACCTGTCCTGATACCATTCAAAAGTTCTCAATAATAACATTAATTCAAAAACCAACTCCTTGACTGTTTAATAAATGAAGAAACTTTATTATAACTTGCAAATCAAACGATGTTATTGAAAAGAATGCACATGGCGATAATAGGTGTACAAGGCGTAGTGTCCTTCTATCAGAGGTGCCTAAGCGGTAAAGAGAGAGAATAGTCCGCGTCTCTATCTTATATAGTACCTAAAAAGCCCGCGAAATGACGTCAGAGGTTAATGGCATATCCCTCTGCGTTAGCGTCTCGTCCTAAACTGGTTTAAGCTGGTTTCAAGAGTGAGGCGTTTAAAGCCTAATTAGATTTTAGTCAACGAAGAAAAATTAACAGTCGTGTCTCGACAATTAAAGTATTTTAAAAGATAAACTCTGTCGAGGGATTAATAAAAGGGTGTTTTAAACTATGTATGCACTGTATCCTAACACCTCCCTTCCACAAAAAGAAAAGAAAATGTGTCCTCTGTGATAGGGAATTTTCTTTTAGCCATCACGTTTCCTAACAATAATAGTACAACTGTCAGTATAGATGTCCAAAAAAAACAGTTTATGTAATAGAATTTAAGTGCGCATTAGGCACATTTAATAGTCAAAATTAGTGCACATTAGGCACAAACAATACAAGTATTTATAAGGAATAAAATAAGTGCTCATTAGGCACATTTAACAATAAAAAATTAGTGCACATTGGGCACAAACAATGCAAGTATTTATATAACAACAAGGAACAAAGTAGGTCATTATGCACACAATAAAGTAAAAACAATCAAGATCAAGAACACATATACGTCAGTCCACGAAAGAGTGATGTCTTCTTTCGTATAACGAGTATATACTGATGTGTTGTTAACTAGGATGTTGTATGTTACCTTATCCATAATATACTTATATCGACCTTAGTTACTACCTAAGTTCAAACGTGTTTCCTTATAGTTTGTTTTACCATTGATCTATTCCTTAACAACCATGTTATTTAGTAATTCTTTGCTACAGATATCAGATAATAACTAGTCATAGATTCTTACCCAGCCTAAGTATTAACTTTACCTACATGAGGTTACTCAGGTTTTAATAATCTTAATGACAACCAAATATTTTAATAATATTCCAAATACTTTAATAATATTTTAGTTCTTATTTCGTTTTATCTTATCTATCTTATTTATAGATAATTTAAAAGAATGAATGATGTAGTGTGAGAGTTTATCTCTAATATTAAAGTATTATTTTAACCCATAGATTTATTGATCATTAAAAATGATTGTAACAGTAATATTAATACTGAATCAGTTTACGTCAATAATCATTAACATTAATAGTTATTTTTAACCAATCAAGACGTTAGTTATTCGCTCTTTATTGTATTACAAGGCAATTTATTCACCATAATAAATTATGGGTGAGACCTTCTATTTATATCACACAAGTATAATTATAATTTATAATGTTATTACGGCTAGAGCCCCCATTCAATTTCTGAAAATAATAGTTATAGTATTGTTATTATTAGTGTGAGTATCCTTGTATTAGTGAAGTTCTTATTATATCATTCTGAAGTTTATTTGTAGTTGTCTAGAGTATTCCTGGTTCTTATAATCCCCTGGCAATTCACATAGCGTAGTTTTAGAGTTTTCAGTTGATTTACTTCATGTATATCTATTTGTGTGGCTCATATTATACAGCAAGAACCTCGATGTTGAGTTGTAGTGTAGATTATTAATATAGTTGAATTAATATTACACATACACACATGTAGATAACTTTGATATATTGACGTTAACCAAGTTGTGTAGAAAGCAACGATATATTTGGTTTAATTTACAACATCAATCCAGTAGGAATCCAAATAATATTATATTCACAATCAAGAAATATACATATTCCAATTAGTAATGAATATCCTCAATGAACATATAGCATTGTAGTTAATAGTAGAATAATAAATTTTCCATAATACAAATCAAATAGAAACGATACTCAGAGCGGAGAATATTTGATGTTACTAGATCGAATGCACGCCAAGAACTAACCTAAAAGTGTCGAATCGCGTAGAAATATATTATGGGTCAATCGTTGGAAAATCCAGCCAGCCTAGTGACATGAATATTTTAATCAAGCCTGCGTGTTGACTGCGTGATCAGATTGTCTTTTTATTAAGAACAAGCAATAATGCTCTAACAAAATAAGGAGAGACCGGACGACCTTGACATTCTGTATTCGCGTGAACAGTTCATGTTTTTATCGAGGTTAATAAAAAAACAATAATGCTTTTATTAGGTTAGGAAAAACCCGGGGGAAACCTTGAGCTGAGAAATATGTTATATCGTTTAAACGCAATTCGCTTAAATGATTTAGTTGGTTTATTAACATTACAATGTAGAGATATTACGTTTCGTAACAATAGTACAAGTTTAGTGTTTTTATTTACAACGGAATTAGTTATCCTTAAAATAGTAAAATACCAGTGTCCGTAGAGACATTTATTCAACAACTCTAGTTAAATGTACAGCTTATTTAACCTTAGATTTTTCAAGAAAAAACCACAGTGACCGTAGTTAGTTAAATGTTTTGTTTTTTTTACTTAACCTTTACCTTTTAAAAGTATAATTTCTTAAGAGTATAACCTTTGAGTTGATGCTTCCAGAGTATTTACCTCTGTAACTAAATCTTAGCTTTCATTTCGTTTTAAATCCAGTTATTCAGTTATTAAGTCTTTCCATTGCTTACAAGATTTTTAATTCAATGTTTAACTCTTATTTAAAAGTTTAGTCATAGCATTTATCTCTTTAATAGAAAACATTTGACTTAATTCTTAATTACCTTTTTACAAGAAAAGATTATTTCTCATTTATTTTAGTAAGTGCAACCAATTTAAACCTTAAGCTATCCGTTTAAAGTTCAACTTAAGAGTTCTAACCAGGTTTGTTAGAAATTACTCCTTAAGCAAATTACCATTATCACTCTCTTTTAAAAATTTTATGTAAAAATTTTAAGTTCTTTTGATTTAAATGTTTTTAAGTTTAAGGATGCTCTATTATTTTTCTAAAGATGTGTACGCATTGACCTTTTTTAGTACGAGTTACCTCTTTTTAATTTGTAAGTGTATACATTGAACCTTTTTAGTGCAAGACGTTTCTTTACTATTTATATTAGTATAAGTGCCATTGTGTAAACGTTGACCTTTTTGAGTTTTTACCAAACAAAATATAAACCTATCAAGTTTTAGTATTGTTGATTAACTCACCATGTTTTTTTTGTTTTTTGTATCACTTACCGAAAGAAAACACCCCACAGTAATCATAGTTGTCAGTTGTCATAAGTACAGACAATACAGACAAACATATAAAACGCCATAAGGGAAAAAATCATAATACTAATAATCAAAGGCAATTAAAAATGTACATTACTTATTGAATTAATGCGTGTTAGTTTTTGTGTTGCAAACTGTTATGATACTTTTCTCTTGTACATTAGCAAAGTATAATTGTGCAGTGTATAAAAGTACATCTCAACAAATTGTATTATATACATGGGGGTTTGGGGAAAACACAATTGTTTTTAAGATATATTTTCTTTTTAATACAACATGCAAAATAGAATAAAAATGATATCAAGAGGGCATTCACAGTCGGGTGTCGGCAAGAACATTTTCAACCCCCCTTACGTGTTGGATTGTCAAATTGTATGACTGTAAGAATAATTGCCACCTAAGCAGTCGTTGGTTCTGCTTTACCCTGGCCAGGAAAGTTAGTGGGTTATGATCAGTATTGACTATTATGGGAAAACTGGACCCATTCAAGTAAAAGTCAAAGTGTTTTAATGAGATCAAAATTCCTAGAAGTTCCTTTTCAACCGTACTATAGACCCGTTCATGCTTATTAAATTTCTGTGAGTGATAACAGATGGGGTGTTCTAATTTATCTTCACCTATCTGACAGATAACAGATCCCATACCTGTGTCACACGCGTCTACGTATATTCGAAATTGCTTATTAAAGTCAGGGGTCACTAACACTGGTGCGCTAGCCAAGACAGTTTTTAGTGCCTCAAATGCCGAATTACACTGTTCGGACCATACATATTTTGTGTTATTTTTAAAAAGTTCAGTTAGCGGAGCCGCGATTACCGAAAAGTTTTCACAGAACTTCCTATAGAACCCTGCCATTCCTAAAAACCTCCTAATCTGTTTCTGGTTCTGGGGTATCGGTACCTCCAGGATAGCCTTAACCTTTGCGTCAATATGCTTCACCTGCCCTCCTCCCACTATATGACCCAAAAACTCAATGGTAGCATGGCCAAACTGACATTTTGCAAGATTAATGGTTAGGTTCGCATTATCTAGCCTTGTAAAAAGTTATCCCAACTGTGCAATGTGGCTAACAAAATCCCTACTATATACTATGATGTCATCTAGATATGCGTCGCAGTCCTTGACCTCCCTAGTGTTAACTCGTCTGTTTGTGTTGGCATTGTGGTAGCATGATCAGTCTCTCCATCATCAGACAAGTATAACAAAACAGTTCTTTACAGCATAAAATGACGAAGTCAACGAATTCTTTTACAGCCGAAAAAGGATAATATTTATTTACTTACAGTTCAGACTTCTAGCACATACAGGTTACAAAATACTTCATTATTAAACATTGTAGTTCAATCTACTAAAGTCAAGAGCGAGAGAATTACATTTCTTATCACCGCTCTGTCGAATAACTGTAACCGACCACTATTTACTACACATTCAAAAAACCCCTTCCTTTTCCCGTGTCCTCGAGACTTACTGAAAAAACAGTGTGTCAAATACAAGGGAGTTTACTTATTAAATACTTAATTAAATAATTTCTTTGTTACTTCCCTTAGACCATAATAATTAATAATTGATAAGTTAATATAATTTGAGTCATAACATATACCCTCCCCCTTAAAAAAAACAAAATCTATATTCATAGATTTTATGAACATAATTATCCAATGACATAGAGAATAATTTGAAGTATAATCATACAAAAAACATAATAAAATATACAGTGAAAATTGTATGTACAGTTAGTATCTAGTCTGTGTCAGTAATGTGAACAGATAGACGTGAGAGGATGTCAGGGATGTGATTATCAATACCTTTAATTGTTTTGATCTCAAATTGGTAATCAGATAAATGTAACGCATATTTGTTTATCCTATTATTGTTGACATTGCTAACATTGAAATTTTTCAATGGTTTATGGTCAACTAAAACAGTAAACTTTCTGCCTAGAAGATATCTTTGGAGTTTAGTTAAAGCCCAGAATATTGAATATTATGATATCAATTGCTATCTTATGAAAAGGAGATACAATGTTATCAACTTTTTGTAATGGAGCTATGTGTGCATTATGTATCTTGTTTTTAACTTGACAGTTATGACATGAGTCAATGTATTTCTTGATGTCCACTTTCATACATTTCCACCAGAAATGTTTAGAAATATTATAAAGAGTCTTTTTGAAACCTTGATGTGCAGACAATGGATTATCATGTGCTGCAGATATGACTAAATTTGTCAGTGATTTTAGAATAATTATTTGTTGCTTAGAACACTCATTTGTTTTCACTATTCTAATCATAATATCATTTTGAAATTTAAATTTGTCAGCATTATATGATGTTTTGCTGTTTAGATTATTTTTCAATTTCATGATATAAGGATCATTGTTTTGTTCCTTTAACAGAATTTCATGATTTATTTTATTCAATGTATCTGACTCATTAGTATTTCTATTGGTAATATTACAGAAATTAATACTTTTCACTTTTTGTTTCTCTTCATGCACTTCACTTTGAATATTCTGTTTTGCATCATTTTCATTTTCATTGCTAGTTATTATCTTATTTGGAGTATTCATTTTTGAAAAACACTTTATTAACTCAGTCTTTTGTATTTCATAGTCATCTAGATTGTTATTTGCTATTTGAAATGCTTTCTTATTTGAATCAAGATGTTGTGCTAATAAAATTGACATGAGTTCTTTTGAAATGTTTTGTGAATTACAGATGTTTTCAAAATTTTCAATATATGATACTATCATCTCTGTTCCATTCCATTTATGGAATTTTAGATTTACTTCAGGTGTAGTTTGACAATTAGAAACTAATTCTATTGTAGGCAATTTCTTTGTCCATTTATTTTGATCCACATTGTTAATTTTTAACAGATTCAATTTATGAGATAATGTCTCTATAGGATTCATGTGATATTCATCTATTGTCTTTGGCTTATTAATGTTTTTCAATTTTCTCTGTTCAATCCATTCATGGTATACTTCCATAAAATTATCAGGTTTTATGTCAGTAAGATTTCCTATAATCAAAGGAGCTGTACAATTTTCTAAAACACAAGCTTTAATATCACCTGAAATCCAAGGTGTATCAATGTTGACAATAGCACATTGTGAACTAACAGAACTACCATCACCAAGTGTGATGTTTTCAAATTCATCAATATATTGTTTAGGAAGAACAAGATTCTTTTGAACTATCAAACAACTGCAACCAGTGTCTCTCAATGACATAACTTCTATACCATTTACAAAAGCAGGAAATAAATAAAGAGTTCCATTCAGATTATGCAATGATGTAAAATTTTCCTTAATGGTATTTGTTTGCTTTTCTTCACATAATGCTTTGGGAGTTTTTGAACATTGTGTTTTGAAAACTTCACTATGAGAATCAGTGTTAACAGATTTAGTATTTGCAGTGTTAACAGTTTTACTTGTAGAATCAGTTTGAACAACTTTAATATTTGTATTGTCATTATCAGTATTTGTACAAGTGCTTTTATATGTAGTTTTAGATTTTCCATTTTCATTCATTAATGAAGCTGAATTGACATGAACAGTGTCAACAGATCTTATTATGTAGTGTCCTAGAATACCAGGTTTTAAATCTTCATCAAAATTTTTAGATGACAACCATTCTTGAAAAATTGTTTTACTGTTGTCTGGTTTGATATTTGGTATATTGCCAATTATAATGGGAGCAATACATGATTTTACTATGGCTGCTTCAACCATTCCTGTGAACCATGGTGTGTCTATATAAACATCTATGATAGGACATTTGATTTGGTAACCATTGCCTAGCATAATGTTATCATGTCTTATAATTTTACTATGCCCAAGTCTTTGTATTAAGTTTTCATCCACACAAACAGTTGTGCATGCTGTGTCTCTAAGACAATGTGTCTTGTGTTTACCTAGGAATGCAGGATACACAATTAAATTATTGTTATTAGAGCTATGTTTCAAAGAAGTGAATCTTCCTTTATTATTATTTGAGTTATTGCTCTGTCTTTGTTTGCTGCGTGAATAACTTCTATTGCGACCTCTGGTTTCATTGGCATTATTTTGTTTATCTCTGATCTTCTTCAGACACTCAGATTCTATGTGCCCTGATCTTTGACAATAAAAACATTTTACATTTGGATTTTTAACTTTTGTGTCACGTCTAGTATTTACTGATTGACTTCTTCTATCATTTTGAACAAAATTAAAGCTTTGTGACAGATTTTCTTTAGATAAGATACTATTTGGATGACTGTCTTTGAAAGAAGTTATTGCTGATATCAATTTATCAATATTATTGATTTCTTTTTCTTTCAAGTATGTAAATAATTCAGTACTTGCCATAGAAAGAATTTTGTCGTAAATTATCATTTCAATAATTTGATTTGGATCTTTAAGATCAACTTTTATTAGTTCTAACCATGTTATCAAGTAATGTTGTATGTCTTTCACAAACGCAGTTGGCTCATGTGACTGATCTAATTTTGCATTGTTGAATCTCTCTCTATACCAGTTTGGAGTTTTAATGAAATATGCTAACATTTGTCTTTTTATCTCATCATAGTCACAATCTTCTATATTGATATATGACATGGCAGTACGAGCTTTGTCTTTCACAGATTGGAATAGATATCTATGCCAGTCTTTCTTTTGTATTTGCTCAGCTTTGAGTTGCATCTCAAAAGTTTTGAAAAATGCATCTATGTTTTTCCCGTCAAAATAACTTATTTTTATTCTTTTAAGATCATTATTTTCTTTTGTAGTACTGGTAGATGGAATATTATTTTGTTTTGATTTTTCTTTCTCAATTTGCAATTCTTTGTCTTTAATTTCTATTTTGTCTTTCACAGATTGGAATAGATATCTATGCCAGTCTTTCTTTTGTATTTGCTCAGCTTTGAGTTGCATCTCAAAAGTTTTGAAAAATGCATCTATGTTTTTCCCGTCAAAATAACTTATTTTTATTCTTTTAAGATCATTATTTTCTTTTGTAGTACTGGTAGATGGAATATTATTTTGTTTTGATTTTTCTTTCTCAATTTGCAATTCTTTGTCTTTAATTTCTATTTCGTGAGCCCTTTTTGCTGCACGCTCATCTCTCTCTCTGTCTGCTAAATCATTCAAGTATTCTTTCTGTTCTTTAGTCCATTCTTTAACTTTTTGTTCTATAAAATCAACTCTTTCTTTTTTTTCTAAACCAAACTCATCAGCTAATATTTTTGCTCTACTATACATTTCAGCATTTGTTTCCATGTGGAAATCACTGCTTGTTGCCATTTTTGAAGTTTAGAAATTATATTGACTATTATTCAATTATTGTATGAACAAAATTATTATAATTTTTCCAAGTTCAATTCATGGAAATTGTTAATGAAATTATTTATATAGTATTTCATTATATGTTCATTATTGATTGAGAAATTATTACATTCAATCAATTGATTTTCATATTGTTGTATTGTAATCAAATTGTTATGTTTCAATGCTTGAACCACCTTATACTTGTTATTATTACAAGTTCAAATTATCCAAGTGAAATTGTAATTGTAACTTCAATTGAAAATTTTCAAGTGTGAATTACAACATTAAATCATTCAAGTGTAAATTTTTGCAAAATTATTGTATTATAATTGCAAGTGATATTTAGTTCATTGTTTACATGTATTACAATTTATAACAATGCTAAATGTCCAAGTTTTATTTCATTATTTTCAAGTTTTATTTCATTATTTTCATGCTTTGCAAAATTTATTACAAGTTTTTCTGCAAGCATTAAATTTTATAGTTCAGTGATGTTTTGCTTTGCAAATTATTATAAGTATTTTATGCAAGCAATGTATTATGTACAAGTGATGTGATGTGAAAAAAATTTTCACAAGTTTTTTCAAAGAAGAAAATGTATATGTCAGTGTGTTGTCAATTAACACTGTCAAAATATTTCATGTATAGGTCAGTACATGAAAATATTGTAAGTTATGAACCTGTGAAAAATACAAAACCAACACTTTGAAACAAAATAAAATATAAACACTAAACATAAATAGCATTCATACACATAAATAAAAATAAAAAACAAGGCTGTATAAAATTTACAATGATAGAGGAAAATTTAGACCAAAGAATTACAATAGGTAAACATTGACAAGACCACATATTTTTTTTTTTTACTATATTTACACACAAATAAATACACAAGTACAAACTAAACTCAAACAGCTAACATAAATATTGAAATTTGGATATAGATGGCCCACATTAAGCTGTAGGAAGCGGATGATTAGTCCAGCCAACTATATACAAAAACAAAACCCTAAAAGAATACATATAAAATAATCTTCTTGAGAGGCATAAAAGAAGAAGAAGATAGACAGAATGAAGCAATAGAATATAAGAAGATTAAATTATATTCACCACTCCAATCCAAGCCCTTTTGTACATAAATAAACATAAAACATGAATAATAAATAATAGCATGTAGTTACAAAACAACTTATCAACTACAGCTTGACCTTGCTTGACCTTGATTGACCTTGAACCTGTAGTAAAATGCTTTAACACAACCGCTATTTTATAACTAAGTAATTTAGTAAATAGTTTAATTAAAGTAATTCAGCACCATCACGAATAATATCACGAGTCTAAAAGACGATATCGCAAAGTGTTTTACGCGAAATGATTGACGCGAAATGATTGACGCGAAGTGATTGACGCGAAGTGATTGACGCGAAGTGATTGACGCGAAGTGATTGACGCGAAGTGATTGACGCGAAGTGATTGCAATCACGAGTTCGAAGCAATTAACTTAGTTACTGTAAAGTACATACACAGAATTCACGAAAGGCTGTAAATAAAGGCACTGATATTAATTGAGGCTAAGCTCATCACAACGAATTAAATTGAGGCCAGAAATATATCAGCATGTAGACTCAAATAAGCTAGAACGAAGGCCAATAAAACACAACAGTTGATTGCTGGAAAGAAATTATGGCCAAATAAATTTTTCAAAGAAACTGACTAAGTCGAGCCAGTTGATTAGCATTGATCCAATCCTCAATGAAGACGAAATATTTTTCCAGACATAATGACCATGTCAGGCCAGTAGATTAGATTTGAACATTCATCATAACAGGATGCATGAATGTAAACAAACAATTGTTGCAGCAGTCAGGAACCGGAAACAGGAAACTAAGTTGGGTTGACCTTGATGAGGTCACTTCCGTCCTCATCATCTTGACGACCTTCCGCCATTTTGTTCGCCATGTTTCAATGTTGAATCGCTTGCAGTCGTGCCGCTTGCTAATATGATGCCGCCGGTTGCCGCTGTCGTTGCCTGCAGTGTTAAACTTCTCCAGTTTAACCTGTGTTAAACTTTTCGCTTGCCACCATTGTTAACTCGTCTGTTTGTGTTGGCATTGTGGTAGCATGATCAGTCTCTCCATCATCAGACAAGTATAACAAAACAGTTCTTTACAGCATAAAATGACGAAGTCAACAAATTCTTTTACAGCCGAAAAAGGATAATATTTATTTACTTACAGTTCAGACTTCTAGCACATACAGGTTACAAAATACTTCATTATTAAACATTGTAGTTCAATCTACTAAAGTCAAGAGCGAGAGAATTACATTTCTTATCACCGCTCTGTCGAATAACTGTAACCGACCACTATTTACTACACATTCAAAAAACCCCTTCCTTTTCCCGTGTCCTCGAGACTTACTGAAAAAACAGTGTGTCAAATACAAGGGAGTTTACTTATTAAATACTTAATTAAATAATTTCTTTGTTACTTCCCTTAGACCATAATAATTAATAATTGATAAGTTAATATAATTTGAGTCATAACACCTAGTAATAGTATTAATCAACTTCTGGAAAGCTGCTGGAGCAGTCTTCAAGCCGAATGGCATAACCTTATATTTGTATAGGCCATCGGGTGTTATAAAAGATGAGATATCCTGTGCCCTGACAGTTAAAGGAATCTGGAAATATGCGGATAACAGATCAATCTTAGTGACAAAGTTTGAGTTACCCACCATGTCGATCAAATCATCTATACGCGGTATTGGGTACGAGTCTGATCTGACAATGGAATTTAACTTTCTATAGTCCGTGCAGAAACGGAGGGTACCGTCTGCTTTGAGAACTAACAGAACAGGGGACGCCCATTC
Source organism: Anisus vortex (assembly GCA_949126835.1). Taxonomy (NCBI): domain Eukaryota; kingdom Metazoa; phylum Mollusca; class Gastropoda; family Planorbidae; genus Anisus; species Anisus vortex. Next base: position 9,089,014 of record OX421498.1, on the reverse strand, counting down.
GCTGTCGCTATATTCGATCATGTGATTGTCTAGCATAAACTTTACCTCCTCGCGAATTACCTTTAGTTGCTGCGGGTTTACTGGATATGGATGTTGCCTTATTGCCTCTTCAGAACCTACATTAATGTCGTGCTCGAATAAGTGTGTCCTGCGTGGTACATCACTTAAGAGAGTAGAGAAGTCATTCAGTAAAGCGCGTATTTCATTAGCTTGATCAACTGACAAGTGATCTACTTTACTCGCGAAGTCCCGTAGAGTGTTACTGTTCTTTAGCTTACTCTCGGCGAAGTCTTCGTCTAACGCGGGTTTTTCTCCCGTTTTTTGTATCACCGGCGCCATGGGTGAAATTTCCGTGCATTTTTGCTTTTCATTTTCTCTACTATGGTACTGTTTCAACATGTTTACATGTACCAATCGCTTGGTTTTCCAGCGGTCAGGTGTTCTAATCAGATAGTTTACCTCCCCAATTCTCGAGTCTATGGCATATGGACCAGTGAATTTAGCACAAAGGGGTTGACCGGGAATAGGTAAGAAAACCAAAACTTTTTCCCCTGGTTGAAAAATTATGTCCCTAGATTTCCTATCATACCAGGTTTTCATTTGGCTCTGTGCCTTTTGTAAATGCCTTTTTGATACATTATAGGCATTATATAATATATTCTTAAATTTTGAGACATAGGTGAGCAGGTCAGTTTGCTCATTTTGTTTCAACAAATTTTCCTGCAACATTTTGAGTGGACCACTTACCGTGTGTCCGAATATGAGTTCAAATGGACTAAAGCCCAGTGAATCCTGTACGGCGTCCCGTGCAGCGAATAACAAAAGAGGCACACCGGTATTTCAGTCTTTCTCATTCTCCGTGCAGTACGTACGCAGCATTGTTTTTAGCGTTTGGTGGAACCTTTCGAGAGCGCCTTGCGACTCTGGGTGGTAGGCGGTTGCTTTTCGATGCTCAACACCAAGACTACTGATAATTTGCTCAAACAGTTTCGACGTGAAGTTCGTTCCCTGGTCTGACTGAATAGACCGAGGTAGCCCGTAACTTGTAAAGAACTCGACGAGTGCGTCAGTGACCTTTCTCGCGGTGATGTTCCGTAGAGGAATTGCTTCAGGGAATCTTGTGGAGGCACACATTATGGTCAGTAGGTACTGGTGTCCTGATCTGGTTTTCGGTAGTGGACCAACACAGTCAATAAGAATTTTACTGAAGGGTTCCCCGAACGCGGGTATAGGGTGTAATGGAGCGACTGGTATCTTCTGTTTAGGCTTGCCTATCAGCTGACAAAAAAGACAGCTTCTGCAGTATGTCACGATGTCTTTATGTAATCCTGGCCAGAAAAAGTAGGGGAGAACCCGACGATAGGTCTTGGAGACTCCCATGTGTCCATCATAAGGCAAATCATGAGCGATACGCAGGATATCATTTCGATAACGGTTTGGAACGATGATTTGGTGTGTTTCGGACCAACCTTCGTTAATCTGGTCGTCGCTTGGTGTCCATTTACGCATTAGCAGGCCATTTTTTAGGTAGTAGCACACTGCTAATTTCTCTGCTTCAGGTTCGGTGACAGCTTGCTCACGAAGCCTGGCAATGTTCACGTCGTCTTTTTGTTCCTGGATGAGTTGATGTCTAGAAGACATGTTGATATTGGTCTCAGAGGTGGTGCCGTGGAGTAGGTTGGCGAACTGAGTCGTGCCAATATCTGACTCTTGCAAGCTGGAGTTCTGTTCCGCTTGGGCTTCTCTGGACTCTGCTTTCTTCTGCTGCTTTCATTGTTTCATGCCCCTAGTGACGGCACAAGTAGGGTGTACATTGTTAATTTTGCCCACACCAATGTCACTGGACGAATTGGGGTCTTGTACCTTTGCTGAGCCTAAGGATGATAAGACTGAATCTTTCTTTATGCTATTCAAAATCACCTTAACTCCAGCTAGGTCATTTCCAATGAGGAGTGCTATACCGTCAATTGGAAGGGCTGGCTGTACTCCGACAACCACAGTACCAGATATCAGTTCCGTTTCTAGCTGTATCGTGTGTAGTGGCACGCTTGTCTTGCCCATCTCCACACCTCTCAGGAGTACCTTTCTACCTGTGAATGAATCACTGGAAAGTGGTAATATACCTTCTAGAAGAAGCGACTGGGATGCACCCGTGTCTCTCAACATTAGAACTTTACTCCGACTGCTTCCATCTCCTGGCATGGATACATAGCCTTCATGGATGAACGGTCTGAATTCTCTCAGAGTGTTGTTCTCTGGTGGACTTTTACTGGTCTGTTCTGCCTTTATCTTTGAACTACCATCAGCTAGCTTGTTTTTCTGTGGACTTAGGTTACAGTTTGTAAATATAGTTGATGTAATTTTACAATCATTCTCATTTTTACATTGTACATTATTATGCACTAACTCGACCTTTTTTTTGGCTTCACCACCGGATCTCTTGCCTCTTATGTGGTTTGCTCTCGTGCGTCGCTTGGGCTTACGTGACCCCTTATAACATGAGTGAGGAGAACTCTCTGTCACTACCTGACTACTTTTCATATGATCTTCCTTCTGTTTGGCTTTGCAGATTGGAATAGACCAATCTTTCATTGTCACACAATTAGCTTTTAGCTTGATGTTAGAGGTTTCGTCATTTCCTCTTAAATTTTGTCTTCCGCTTTTTGCCTTCCTATTGCCATTTGTTTCACATACTGGTTTGGGTGTAAATATGTCCTCTCTACTTAGAGTAACACAAGTAGCTGCAAATACCTGTTTTGGTTTTGCTGGCTTCCCATTCAGTACAAAACAGTTTTGTTTAGTATGTCCCTCTTTCTTGCAGTATGCACATACAAGTTTCATAGGTTTCACATTTCCATCATTTGCATTATTTACAGTCCTAAAGTTATTGGAGTTGTCCGTTTTATTTCGCCTGTCAGAGTTAAATTTCTGGTTATGGAATTGCTCTTGTTTATTTCTAGATTGATGTGATTGTTGTGAGTTTTCTCGGAGATCTCTTGTAGGATATGGATGTAAAAGTACAAATTCATCTGTCAATCTGGCTGCTTCCGTAGCTTTAGCCACCTCCCTGTCTGCAATGTGCAGTTTAATAGCAGTTTAGGAACTCTTCAAACAAAATAACCTCTTTAAATTCTTCATAAATATTATTTACTCTCCTGGAGCGTAGCCACCTGTCCAGATATTTTTCCTTTTGCCAAAGAAAATCTGCATAGGTCTGTTGACTACTTTTTCTTAGTTCTCTAAACTCTCTTCGGTATTTTTCCGGTCTACCTTCATAAACACGTAAGACCTTTTGTTTAATACACTCATAGTCATTGCTTTCTTGTTCACTCAGTGCCAAAACAACGTCCTTTTCCCTTCTTTCAGTTAATGCCGATCTAAGAATTAATGTCATTTTATCCTTTGAAAATTCATAGTCTTTGGCATTTCTTTCCAGCAATAAAAAAAAAATCTTCAGGGTCGAGGGTAGAAAATTTTGGAACATATTGTAAATACTTGGCCAGCTCAATGTTTGAGATTTCTTTATTTGGCGGGCGAGCATTAAGCGTTCTGCTCTCTGCCTCTATTCTAACCATTTCGATTCTTTGTTGCATTTCTATCCTAGCTAGTTCTATCCTTTCTTGCTTAGCAGCCTCAATTTTTGCTAGTTCTATTTGTAATCTTAATTGCTCATTCAGTTGCAATGCTTGATCATTATTTTCATCTACACGTACATTCTCAGTGTCATTCTCGCTCAATATCTGATCAGTTTCAACATCATCAACTATTAGTTGGTTGTTATCTGCTAGGCACTCCCTGATCTGCTGTTGTAATTTAGTACGAGTAGGGGTAACCTGCGTAACAGTTTATCTCTAGGCCATGAGCCAATTCTTTGAGTTGAGTCAGCGTTAGCCTATCTAACTCATCAGTAGTAAACATCCTATTAGCATCCATTGTGCTTGATCAATAAGAAATGTTACTTAAAAAGAAATTAAGAGCCAACTTACGTGTGTTAGAATGTCCAAATTCACTACACAACACAGTCCTAACTATTAGACAATAGTATGGGTTAAAAATTATTTCGGGAATTTACTTGAGTACGAATGCTGAAAAACCTTGTAACGATAGTATGATGAAATTCTCGTGATTGCAGAACGATAACTTGTAAGCAAATAGAATCTGATGCAACATGTAAATAAAATCTTCCAGCTGAATATTCGATTGTAGCAATGATGAAGTGTAAAACTGTAGTCTTGAAAAATTAACCTCGTATTTGTGTAAAGCAACTTGTGTAAAAATATTTAGCACGACGAAGCCCCCTTTATGTATAGTCTGTATAGTAAATAGAGTATCTCCTTCCTCACAAACAATAAACTTTTCCGTGGCGATTCCTCAGTATTAACAATGATTCTTTATATAAGTGCTTGTAAAAATTTGCGCGGCAGACATCGTTATATTGTTGTGACGTGTTGCCTTGATTTTTCCAATAATAATCTTGCTACTTGAAAAAATTATAAAACGTTATTACTTTGAGTATTTGAATATAATATACTTCCAGACGTTAGACCTCTTGTAATGCTGATAAACTATTTGCCGGACCGAGAGCACAAGTTAAATTGTAGCTTTCACTCCAATTCTTTTGGCGGTTGACTAGGGTTTGATTTTTAAGGCCAGCGGGAACTCACTTCGTTCTGAGAGTGATAAACAGTCTGCAGCAGTTTTCTAAGTTTGGTTAACCTGTCCTGATACCATTCAAAAGTTCTCAATAATAACATTAATTCAAAAACCAACTCCTTGACTGTTTAATAAATGAAGAAACTTTATTATAACTTGCAAATCAAACGATGTTAGTGAAAAGAATGCACATGGCGATAATAGGTGTACAAGGCGTAGTGTCCTTCTGTCAGAGGTGCCTAAGCGGTAAAGAGAGAGAATAGTCCGCGTCTCTATCTTATATAGTACCTAAAAAGCCCGCGAAATGACGTCAGAGGTTAATTGCATATCCCTCCGCGTTAGCGTCCCGTTCTAAACTGGTTTACGCTGGTTTCAAGAGTGAGGCGTTTATAGCCTAATTAGATTTTAGTCAACGTAGAAAAATAAACAGTCGTGTTCCGACAATTAAAGTATTTTAAAAGATAAACTCTGTCGAGGGATTAATAAAAGGGTGTTTTAAACTATGTATGCACTGTAACCTAACAAATGTAATTTACCTAATATAATAATATAAAATAAACCTTTAGATAGCCTATACGGTAATATTTATAAGCAAAACTGTAATCATAATTAAAAAAAACAACTGCAGTATAGAATTGAGGCAATATTTAATAAATGTGTAAATAATGATATATTTGGCCTAATGTAAACATTTAGAAATGTAATAGGAACATGTAGCATGTAGCTAAAATACTACCTAACATTACTTAGACTTATATTAGAATATGCGAATGCTGTATGGGACCTATAAACTACTAAAAGATTTTAAAAAAAACACATACATATCCAGAAAAAGTGCTGTAAGGCTAATTAGTAGTTAAGTTTGACATTTACAAAGTTGTAAGCATTTATGATGAATAATATTTTCTTGATCAAAACATAAGTAATTGAGCTGTTTATAAATTTAGTTATGTTTACACATTAACAAATATGCCATGCTTGAAAATATATTTTTTTAACATATTTAAGTTAAATTTTGAAAGAGCCATTTAGGTTTTTTAAAACTATTTTTTTTGTTTATCTCCTTTGATTATAGATTCATATTTATACTATAACCTCAATAGATATACTTGATCATGTAAGCTGTAATGTAGGCCTTTATAACTTTAGTGTCAGACTGGTAACATAATGTAAAGAGGATGACAAAAAACACAGTATATGGACACGACGACAGGTGAAAAAATTGTCACGGCGACAGGTGATACTAATGTTAAGGCTAGAAAGGCTAGCAAGTTAGTCAGAAGCAGCCACTCATATGTACACTCTTAGTTCAGCTTTAAAATTATGGTTAAATGCTTTCCTCATCTACTATGACAAAAATGTCTTCAGACAAGTGTTCCATAGAGAAACTACTGCACAAAAATATTTTTGTTTCCAAGTAGAAGTCGATGCTATGAACATTGCGATTGAGACAGTATAACATAAGTAAAACACCCCCGGCCTAACATATATAGTCATTTTAACAGACTCATACATAAACACTCAAGGCAACAGCTAGCAAGCCTAAAAGAAATCACTTTACTAGAACATGTAATAGACTTCCTAATTTATAAGCTACATACATCAACATGGTGACCAGGACACATTAGCATACTAGGCAACGAAAAAGCAGACATGTTGACAGTTTTGATAAAAAGGTGTCAGCTTCAATAGAATACGCAGTATGCTCTAAAACAATCAACTTCAAAAAAGACTTGCTAAATCAATGGACACCTGAAAAACGGAAATATCAATGCACAAAAAAAAAATATGTTGAACAAGCAAGTCGACGCTAAACTCTAAAAGTGCAATGCACCATATTTTAGTTTTAAAAAATATCATTTCATCCGTAACTAGCACCTAAACAGGATAAATCCAATACACTCACATAACTGTAGATAATATCCTAAACAAAGACAAGAATATACCACTTCCTAGCAGAATATGCAAAGCTAACCAACTTTAGACATGCATTATGGCACCTTTGTGGAGATTAGAGCACCAGCTCAACAAGTGGGCCAAAAAGCCCTGCACCAGGAAATACGAAAAATAAAAAGAAGACTCCAGCTCTTCGAATTGCAAGCTGGAACGTTAGGACTATGTGTCCCGGCATCATAACTGACCTGCAATCCATCAACGATATGCGGAAGACAGGCATCATCGACAGAGAACTTGACAGGCTAAAAATTGACATCGCCTGCCTCCAGGAGACTAGGCTACCAGACAGCGGCTCACTGAAAGAAACAAACTACACATTCTTCTGGCAAGGCAGACCCACAGGTGCACCAAAACAGCATGGCGTGGGTTTCGCAGTGAAGAATACCCTCCTACCCTCCATTGAACCCCCATCATCAGGCACGGAGAGGATCATCGCACTACGACTCAGAACATCTGATGGCCCGGCCAACATATTTAGTGTGTACGCCCCAACTCTCTGCTCTACCTCAGAAGAGAAGGACCAGTTCTACGACGCCTTAGAACAAGCAATAGCCGGCATCCACAAAAATGAGGCAATCTATCTCTTAGGAGACTTCAACGCTAGAGTGGGGGGAGACCACGTGGCTTGGCCCACGTGCCTTGGTCTTTTTGGAAGGGGCAAAATAAATGAGAACGGACAGAGATTGCTGGAACTGTGTTGTTCAGGGGGCTTGTGTGTGACTAACACTTTCTTTAAATGCAAAGATATACACCAAGTGTCCTGGAGACACCCTCGATCGCGCCAATGGCACCAGTTGGACCTCATCATCACCAGGCGTTCACAACTTGCTAGTGTTCTTCTCACCCGTAGTTACCATAGTGCCGACTGCGACACTGATCACTCCCTAGTGGCCAGCAAGGTACGAATAATGCGAAGGAACTCGTATCACACCAAAGAAAAGAGACGTCAACGCATAAACACCTATTGCATGAAGGACCCAGTAAAAACACAGCTTTACATTGGCAAAATACAAGAAGCCCTCCCAAAATCAACCCAAAATGTCACTATTGACTCCAAATGGTCGGATCTCCGCGATTCGATATACGACTCAGCAATACATGCCTTTGGCAAAAAAAAACGCGAAAACACGGACTGGTTCGACGCCAACTGGGATGAAATGAAACCTGTCACCGAAGCTAAAAGGAAAGCTCTCCTGGCATACAAGGAGAAGCCTACTCCCGACACACTGCACGCCCTCAAAACAGCTAAGATGCATGCTCAGAGGGTTGCCCGTCAATGTGCCAATACCTACTGGCTTAACCTCTGCTCAAGCATACAATCAGCTGCTGATATGGGAAACGCCAAAGCCATGTACGAAAACATTAAAAAAGCAATCGGCCCTACGACGTCAAAGGTTGCACCCCTAAAATCCAAAACTGGAGAAATCATCAGGGACGAAGCGGAACAGCTCAAACGCTGGATTGAACATTACCTGGAACTGTATGCAACAGTTAACACAGTCTCCAGCACCGCCCTAGATGACATCCCCGACATGCCGCTCATGGAAGAACTAGATGCCATTCCCACACAGGAAGAGCTAAGCAAAGCCATCGACCGCCTAGCCTGTGGAAAAGCCCCTGGGAGCGATGGAATACCTCCAGAAGCTCTGAAGAACGGTAAGACAGTGCTGCTCCAGCCCTTACACGAGCTGCTAGTCCTCTGCTGGGAACAGGGATACATCCCCCAGGACATGAAGGACGCAAACATAGTGACGTTATATAAGAATAAGGGCGATAGAAGCGACTGCAATAACTACCGCGGTATCTCGCTTCTGAGCATCGTAGGAAAGGCTTTTGCCCGCGTCACTCTTACTCGCTTGCAAAGTTTAGCCTCCCGAGTTTATCCAGAGTCACAATGTGGTTTTCGGGCGGGTCGGTCTACCATAGACATGGTGTTCTCCATACGGCAGATGCAGGAAAAATGTAGAGAGCAGCAGATGCCACTATACATCGCCTTCATAGACCTGACAAAAGCCTTTGATTTAGTTAGTCGCAGTGGGCTGTTCCAAATTCTGGAAAAAATTGGCTGTCCCCCACACTTACTCGCCATCATCAGACAGTTCCATGATAACATGCAGGGCACAGTGCACTTCAACGGAGCCACCTCTGAAGCCTTCCCAGTCAGTAGCGGTGTAAAGCAAGGCTGTGTACTCGCACCAACACTGTTCGCAATATTCTTCTCTATACTGCTCCGATACGCCTTCAAGGATAGTAGTGATGGAATCTGGTTACACACCAGAGCTGATGGAGGACTTTTCAACACTGCCCGTCTCCGAGCCAAAACCAAAACGAAAGAGGTCCTAATTCGCGAGCTACTTTTTGCTGACGATGCGGCCCTGATATCACACACAGAAACAGGCCTACAACAGCTTGTGTCAAGCTTCGCCAACGCCTGCAAAGAATTCGGCCTGCAGGTGAGCATAAAGAAGACAAATATCATGGCCCAAGACACATGCTCCGTTCCTATCATTACTATAGAAAACGAAAACCTGGAAGTTGTGGACTGTTTCACCTACTTGGGGTCCAAGATTTCCAGCTCATTGTCCATAGAGGATGAACTAAATAGCAGAATCGGCAAGGCAGCTGCCACAATGGCTATACTTGGTAAACGGGTTTGGGAAAACACCAGGCTGACAGAAAGGACCAAACTATGTGTCTACCAGGCCTGCGTCATCAGCACGCTGCTTTATGGTAGCGAATCATGGACAACCTATGCGTCCCATGAGCGCAAGCTAAATAGCTTCCACCTGAGGTGTCTGCGTCGCGTCCTTGGCATTAAATGGCAGGACAAAGTCCCTAACAGTGAGGTACTGACGCGCGCCAGCGCCCAAAGCATGTTCGCAGTCCTCAGTGAAAGGCGCCTAAGATGGCTAGGACATGTAAGAAGAATGAGTCCAGGCAGAATCCCAAAGGACCTCCTATATGGAGAATTGGCATCTGGGAAGAGAAAGACAGGTCGCCCACGCCTCCGCTATAAAGATGTCTGTATGAGAGACATGAGAGCAGCCAGAATAAGTACAAGTGACTGGGAGGAGAAGGCAGAGGATCGGTCCACCTGGCGCACTGCTGTCAGGAAAGGGGTTAAAACGGCAGAGGAAAATAGAATGGAGGAGAGCATAAATAAAAGGGCTAAAAGAAAAGCGGAAAAAATAGGACCCACAGAACACGTGTGCAAAGGCTGTAAAAAAGACTGTCATTCAAGGATAGGCCTGCTCAGCCACACGAGGAAGTGCAACCTCGAATCACGGTGATGCACCATCGTCTCGCGAGACGGAAGGATGCCATTGATGGCACCTTTTTATCCTCAACCAACCATTACAAACACACTATACTGAGCAAATAAAAAAAAAATTAACATCTGTGGCTGCCTTCGATTTCAAGGCAAAATTGTGATCTTGCGACAAGTACTTTTGCTTATTAAAATAATGTATAAATGTATATATATATATATATATATACACAGAAAGAGAGGGAGAGAAAGATAGAGAGAGAGAAAAAGAGTATTAATTCATCATTAAAGTAAACGTGTAATATATCATTTTTAAGATGCAAGGCGAAATTCTCTGAAAATAGCAGCCTGGATTCAGATCTAAGTGATCCCCTTCAAATTGATATACTTCTGAAAACTGGTAAGCTATTTATGGATTTATATGTGTATTTAAAAGTAGAATATCCATCGAGAACGTGTGTGGAATTACTACTTCTAGACAAATTACTTCTTTAAATTCTCAGCTAAAAAAGATCTTTCTATAGCTAAGATAAGGGCCATATTACACAGCTAATCATATTTTTATATTTGTATACACCCCTCACTCTGCTGCACATTTTGTACATTTTGGGACACCCCCATCGTTGATTATATACAAATTTTAATTAGCATATATCTCTCACTTCCCATCTCCAATCTTGATATTTAAATTTATTTTTAGCTATAGTCACGGCGTATTTGCTTTATTATTTACATGTTCTTTATATCGAGTATGCTTAAGTGAAAATGTATTAAAAAAACTACCATAGTATATGTCGTGGACGTGACTGGGGGATTAGGGTTGTTGTGGGTTATTGGGGGTAATGGTGGCTTGTTGTCGTTGGGGTATGAGGTGCCGATGCTGTAATCGCCCTGGAATAATGATTAAGTCTCCCCTGGCTCGTTAGATGTTATCAAACACACACACACAGACAGTTCTAAGTTGTATACAAACAAATCTCTGGTTACGGTTATGGTGTTTATTATCGTTTCAATGATCCAATGGTGAGATACATATATGAAGTTGCACAGGAAGAGCTAACACTTAGCATATGGTAATGTCATAGAATTCATCATTAGGGTACACAACTACGCTGAGGAAAATTATATTACCGGCTGAACATCTATATCTACACATGCGGGGTGATATCATATATGAGTTTGCACAGGAACAGCTAACACTAAGCATATGGTAATGTCATGTAATCCATCATTAGGGTACACAACTACGCTGAAGAAAATTCTATTACCGGCTGAACATCTATATCTACACATGCGGGGCGGTATATTATGTGAAACGAAATGTACAAGAAGAGGGCCAAAATCAAGACTAGTTTACAGGCAAGCTCCAGAAAAGGACTGAACTAACTCCTAAGTTTTGGTAGCGTCCGTGGGACCAAAGTCACGTGACCGCTCTCAATGTGGTTGGATGGCCCCTTAATTTAGATTTACATATGTTTTTGGTTGGCTGGTTCGAAAATATATTTGCGTAAAGGGACGACTCACTAGGGGGGGGGGGATGGGGGAATGTAAGCGGAGTGGGGGTGGTGTAGATGAAAGCGATTAATACACCCAACAACGCTGCGGGGTGGGGGAACAAGGGAGAGAAGAATGATTCATCTTTCTTGCGGAGGATTGACGTCACTATGTCAAGTGGTTCTGTGGTCAAGTCTTCCGTGAGGGGTGTTACATATGTGTAAACCTGTTCCGCTGGACAGTTTTCCCGGGTGTCAGCGGATCAAGGAGATTAACTAACATGCCGCTGGCCTAGGTAGGTGAACGGGAGGTAAGTGAGGGGGAGCGCGGAAGGGAACAGGTGGGGTTAAGCGGGGGGGGTTGAATATTTGGGTCAACAACGTAATGCTTACATACATATACATTAAAATAGCAAAACGAATTAATACATTAAGACATGATATAAATACATTAAAATAACACATGATAAAATATATATATTGTAACTTCCATATAACTAACACATTCATACCCATTCAACCAAGATTGGTACCAATTTGGCAGTATTCAGTTAGTAACTCTAAATTGGTAATAATAGACTGTAGTGAAGGTTAAGGAAAAGGTGGTGAAGAGTGGCTGGAGGGTTGCAATTGCGTAAGAGAGAGAGAGAGAGAGAGAGATAATGACGTCAGCCTACTTCCTCCTTCCTGTCCTAACTTAAGCTAAATGTATGGTCTTACTTTCTACACTACTAACTATCTATATGTGCTAATAAGTCAAGATTGAGTCCAGAATCGTGACAGAACATTTAACATGTATTGTCTACAACAGTGCACCAAAGTAATTGATAAAATATATATTAACCCTTACAGTCCCGGGCGCTTATATAGCGGAAATGAAGGCAGCATAGATAGAAGAAGTTTGGTACAGAAAGGGTTAATATAAGTGACATTATTATTATTTCAAGAAATAAAAGTATGAATCAGTCAGATATGGATATGTCTTACTGAATTTAGTAATATATGCACATTCTGGTCAGAATCAAACGTTAATTCCTTCGAATTAACAAAAACTAAATAACATAATTTGCTTTGACATTATAGCCAATGGTTGCACGCTTGTACGCAATCTGTCGGTCAATTAATGCCGTTATAATTCTTACGTAATAAATACTCGATTTGTTTTAGTAAGTTCAACCATGTGAATATCTCTCGTTAGCTAGTGCCTGCCCGTGGAAAAGTAATTTTTTCATTAATCTAAAGTGAGTGATTTAAATAAGTATTCTGCTTGAATAGTTTGTTTATTTTTCATTGTTTACTTACAGTATACATATATGCACAGGTTTATATATCCTTACGCACGCGATATATTATATTTTTTATGCACCCATAATAATCTCAAATAATTATCTATTAACACAGATACAACCATTTCCAATGGCCCCAAAGTATCTCTGTCTACAACAACTTTGTTCACTGGGAAATCTGTTACCATCAGTTGTATTAACATTCCTATGGGTTACGACACAGCCAAGGTAGTGATGACGGTAAGAACTGTGTTTCATCATCCGATAAAATTAAAATAATTATCTTATAATATTATATAACAAAGATATTGCATTTTTTAATAATACTTAAAAAGTTGAAAACATATATCAAAACAAACTGACAAATTTATGTTATTCTTGTTAAACGTCAATATACTTAGTAAATATAATGTGAGGAGCTTCAGGACACTGTCAGGATCTCCTATAATTAATTAGATAATATGACTACTTACTTCTATAGTCATGGCTCGCTTAATTAAGTCCCAGATCTTAATTATTGCATATCGATACAATTAACACATTTACACATTCGTAAAGGAATCAAAAAACACCTGCTGTTTGAAAATAAGAACTATATACTATTCTAGATTTATTGATAGCAAATTTCAGAAGGCTAATAATATTGTTTCAAAATATACACTTATATCAAATATAAATAAACAAAGAGAATTGCAGCTAATAGAAAATGCATGGCGTTATAAGACACTAAGCAATTCAAAAAGTTGAAATAAACGCGTAAGAAACATCTAATTTGTATTAAATCGTTAGAATTGAATTATTTAAATAAAACGTTTCAATTATACGACCGCTACAGTTACATATCTTTAAATCACCCATCTCCACTTGCTTGGTCCGCTATACAATCACACTGCCTCTTCTCTGACGCATCACTCGATGCAATACTGACGTACTGATGCACCAAACTACCATCAGCAACCAGTCTACACCGCGGCCGTCTACACGTCACTATCAAGCCCTTTACTGTCTTCACAAAAACAGGCCACTGTTACGTCAATCACCGTCATCTACCGGCCTTTTGCCACCAGTAATCAGCCAATTTAACACCATTAGCTGGCCATCGCTGTCGGACATGATGCTACGGCCACCGGTCACGAGTTATGGGCCCTGTGAATGGGCATGGGCCATGGGCACGGATACGGGTCAACACCTAAATAATAATTAATAAAAACCCTTAATGTTTTTCTAAAACATATATATGCATATGTATTATATATTGTCTATTGGAAGGTATCGATGCAAAACTCAACTCACGCGTATCAGAACTAAAAACGCACTAGACTGTCTGTGGACAGTTGGCTTGGATGTGATTCCAACATCAGACCACAAGCACAAAGCTATGTACCAAAATCGTTAGTGTCCCTAAGTTAAATAGTTTGCATCGAACCTAACAAGTTTCGCTCCTGTCAGTGTCTGGCTAGATTTATTAGCATTCTGGATCCTGTCTAATTTTGTCCATGCATAGTCCCCCTCACGGTCGCACAATTATCTACTAGCTCTAGTCAGAATGTTTACCTTCCCCACTTCACACTAAACTTGTCTTCAAGCTTAAAAGTCGTCCATTCCAAACATTCCTAAGTCGAACGCTTTTTTTCTGCTATGGTATTGTGATGCCGTGAGACCAAGCCTAGAATTAAACGCCACCTTGACAAAGACATTAAGCCACCCAGACAAACATTAATTGGTAAATTGACTATGTTTTTTTACATATCAATGCATATATTGACTGAACTGGACAGCCATATGGAGTAGTGGATCATCAGTCAGGAGGACAAACATTAATTAAAGATAAACATATGTATTAGCCTAACCGTCTTTATGTGTCACTGCTTACAACAGCGCATACAATTTAGTATTGGAAACCTGAACTTACAGTCACCGGAACCAATTGTTACATTGTCTATGTGACCCTAGATATTTGATTACCCAAAAGTAAAGTTTGTGTATGAACTCACGTCTTGGTTACTTGGCAAAAGCTAGAATCGTATTGTGAAAGTAAAGTTGTATTTCCTTATAGCATCCAGACTAACCTAACTAATATACACAGTTTTGACCTAAAGTCACTATACAGAGTCAGACAGATGAGCATAGCTATATTGATAGAAACACAGATAGACAGATACATAGATAATAAAGAGACAGAGTGACGAGAATGTAGGTAAAGAGGCTGAAAGACAGCTGGCAGGCAGATGGCATAGTCTTATACAATCATCAAATTATTATAACAAAATTGGTAAAATATTATTGGTTTTATTTCAAAAATAAATTTACCGATTTCCAATGTGCATCTTCTTTTCTATAAATGGGCTGTTTTCCATTGTATTTTGTTAACTTCTCATGTATATATTGTTACGAAACAACCGTTCCATAATAATTAAAACATTGTTAAATGTCCATTGGTAATTAATACGAAACGCGAATGTGCCGTAGGGAGTTTATTAATTGTTTAATAACGGTTCCCTTTTTAATATATTTAATGACGGATCCATTAGCCTGTGCTGATTGAAAACTTCCGATTATTGATATTCGTTAACTGGCTGCTTTTGAATATATCATTATTAAATTACAATTGCGTCTTTGTAATCGATGCTTCTGGAACAGTTACGAATATGGAAAAATATTCGATACTTTCCTAGTATAAAGTTCTACAACGTGCGCCAAACATTTCTCTTTTTCCATCTGAGTTGCATAATACAGTCACTATGTTTCCCCAAATTCTGAAATACTGATTAGATTTACTATAATATTTTATTCTGACTTGGATATATATTTTCCTGTATATTTCATACCTGGTTGTTGCATTGAAATTTCTACAATTAATAGTTTAAACATATGTTTAATGTGTCAAACGAATATTTTAGTATAGTAGATGTTTTTGGAAATTAATTTGTAAACTTGTATATTGGACTTATGGAAACTACTCGTTAAACAGTAATTAAATCTTCACTATTCAGTTGCGCAATAGATTATTTGATTCTTTCAAGTTTACCTGTTTGTAGTAATTAACATCTAATACTATTATAATTCTACTACAATGTTTAAACATATTTACTACAATTATAACCATATATTTTAATTTTACCACATAGAATTCTACACAGCATGTTACCGGTATTCGACTCACTCAGGAATAACGAATGTGGACCAAACCTTAAACATAACAAACTAAATATCAACCAACATAATATAATGTACTACTGCTGTACTATTCAAGTTTAATTATATTCTTAAATTTTGAATAACGGCATAATTCAGTCGTATTCACCAAATGAGGGCTCACTCGTGCCAAATATATTATATAATTAATAAGAACTCTTTAGTAAGTCATCTAAACTCTTTAACAATAAATAATTAAATGACTTGCTTGTCTACACTAATATATGGAACTTTACATCCAAAGTAATTAACCAGTATAATAAAATGTATATAATTCGGCATATACGACAGTGCTGCATGACCACTGGTATATAGTCGAAGCAGCACTGAACAGCTGATTGATAAAATTACTAGTTGTCACAATGATTGTCAGTGGTGTTGTAATAATTTGTATGTATATATTTGTATGCAGGTCGTCGAAAGAAACACAATTACATCACCTCTAATAATAGATAGCGGAAACGAAAGGAGACCAGTGACATGTGTCTTGACTGATGTTCCGACATCACATAGTACTACAATTGTTGGTACTACTACAGATTTACCTACAACCGTCGGTAAGTAATGAAAACTTGTTATTCATATATTTTTAGTACAATATTAATTTCCTCCTTAAGTGTATATTTGTCTTTGTCTATTTGCATATTAAAATATATCTAGATAAACCTTTGTAAAGAGGTAGTATCAATATTGAAGTCATAACTTACTTTTTATATCATGCGTTACAGAGGCTACTTTTTTTTTACAGAAGTTTATTGCGTTCTTTCCTTATTTGTTAACTAACGGTCTAGCATCTAGCATTCCGATGATGTTTTTAAATGATGTTAAGTAGTTGGTTTTCCTAGTTAGTTCATGCAACTCATTCCATGTCGTGATGCCACTCGGGAACACAAAAATTGTATCTATATTTTGCTGCTTAAGCCACTACCTTACAATGCCTTGTGGCTCGGCCGTCGCTCTGTATTAACGAAATGTTTTTTTTTTATAGAAAAAAAGGCTCATAAAAGGAAAAAAAATTAACTGAATTTTCATCAACTTGATGAATCGGTAATCTAACCTTTTTATATTATTGACCTAAGGTCCTTTGTATAGGCTAAGCAAGTTGCTGAGGATGGCTGTTTTTTAAAATGATCTAACTGATGTTTGGCAGGGTCTAGTGCAATTTACGAAGACAGACAGTAGGACACATTTAAACATTAGAAATAGTCAAACCTTTATCATAGAAGTTAAACATTAAGATCTATTGCACATAGTGAAGAACTAACATAAAAATCATTGAAAGACAACAAATAATTGAAGCTATTCGTGAAAGATCAAAATACAATAGACTATAAAACATGGTCCCTATTAATTATATCACCTTGTTTAACGTAATTTAATTATCAATAACTAATTGTCTAATAAGGTTAACCAACAATCAAATAATGTTTCTTAATATTTAGATTTATTGTTGAAGAAAACGTCTCTTAGGTTTTCATGAGACAGATAATATCGCAGTGAAGTCTGATAGCATACATTATTTGTTCTTAATTATAAATAAATGTGTATACTTTTATTATAGTTTACGAAAAAAATTATGACAGAAGTTTATCTTTATATATTGGATATTAGTTTACTTGTAATAATGACTTTTGGTTATTTTCTTAAAAAATTAGGTCGCCAAATTACAGTGCATTCTAAACAGTGCCGCCTGCCCGGTCATGCGTGAGTCAAGGCGCGATTTTGGGACAGTTATCATGCGCCAGCTTCATTGGCTCCCTATCAAAGCCAGAATTGAATATAAAGTGGCGCAACTTTGCCAACAATGAGATGCCGTCCTATCTCAATGAACTAACTAAACCATAATTTGTTCCGCAAAGAACACTTCGTTCTGAAAACTCCTCGCTTCTGGAAATGCACCGTTTCTCTTTGACGACCGTTGGCCTTAGATACTTCTTAATATCCGGTCTGAAGGTGTGAAATCTACTTCCTATTCAACTCAGGCGAAAAAGCTCTATTGATACATAAAAAATAACTTCAAAACTCATTATTTCAATATTTACCTTAGATAATATGCTTAAAACCCCTACTGTCTTACTTATATCGGTCGGTTATTGCTTCATGTATATGATTTGTCCTATGTTTGTAAAGTTTTAAATCATCAACTAGTTTTATATTTCTTAGCAGAAAGATTATATCCGTATTCTTATTTGTTTGTTGCTCAATGTTAAAGGCGCTCTGAGCTCACATAATGTTTCTTGTCAGCGTTAAGCAAACATCATTATATGTTACAGATGTTCCTTCTAAAAAGAAGATTACCTATGGATGGATGTAGTAAGATTTATTTAGATTTGGTAGGTCCATTAATTCCGCATCACCACAGCAAAACGTTAGATTTCGTAGTATGGCGCGAAATTATCCGGGCCGCAGCGGTTAATCGTAGGCCCTGCTTGTTACATGGTCATATGTAACAACAGGCTAAAAAATTTAATATGCCAACAAACCTTTCTTTCATAAATACAGGCGTACAATAAAACCATTTTATGATTACTTACAGATGACATAACTTTCGCCACCATAAGCACTACGGCCTTGAACAATGAGGTATACACAAAAGATGCACCAATTACTTTAAAATGTGTGACTACACCAGACAGTGATTACGTAGATACAAGTAGTAAAACCATTGGATGGGCCTGGTTTGTAAGTCACTTTATGCCAATAGGTTTTCATCAATGTTTCATTTGGGGATGTTAAACGAAAATTAGAAATACCAATTTCTTTCTTGAAAGCTTTAAGAATGATTTTTGGTTTTGTTGAAAGTTTGAAGGAAATCATTCAATTAAATTTAGTGTCTTATATCTTTTTTATGTGAAACACATCACTACCTTATATAATTATTAAATATTTAATATATTTATTTGTACGAAATGTACCATCCCGTGATATAAATGATTTTATTCAATTTAAAATTATAAGTGTATGATAATTCAGTTTTGGAGTACAGCTTTTAAAATTTACACCACGTTATAATTTACTTTTTTTTATCTTTCTCATATAATTGTAAAACATACTTAAATTTCTCTAAGAATGTGTCATGTATTTCTATCAAGAAATCAAATATAATCCTCGGTAGCGCGCGTTTTGCAGTTGTTATTTTGCATTTCAGTTACCATGGCTCGTTTAACGGCATGGAAATCGGTTTTCTAGAACCAAATATTTGTTTCAAAAGAATACTTATATTTAACATCTTTTACGAAAATGACGTGTTCATTAATGTTTTAAATAAAACAAATTGTCATAAGTTTACTATTTCAGTAACGTAAATATATATATAATATAAATATATATAAACTACAAAATCTTTATAAAAATCAATCATTTGTTTGTTTTGGCATTAAAATGTACCAGCATGCAACCTAGATATAAGATATGAACTATCTGGGAACTGTAAGGAAAAAAATACATTTATCTGACATTACTTAATTTATTACTGTAATGATCATAACAAGGGACAAGTCTTAATTAGGCGTGACCTTTTGAACTGGGGTGATCGTGTACTTCCATTTCTATTTTTAAATGTTTAATTATTTTAGGCATTTCCGTAAACAAAAAAGCATGCTTTTGCTGGTTATTGACAGTTGATTTCAACCTCGACGGCTAGTTCTAGTCTTTTAGAATGATACAAAAGAATACAAGAATTGTTATGAGGAATCCGTTTTTAACATCAAAAGTGAGTAGGCGATAATTAATACTCAAGTGTTAGTCGCATGTAGCTTGTTTATACAATAAATTAGTCAAGAGTTGCGTTTTCTTTGTAATTAAAAAACAAAATTCGTAGATTCATATAAAAACGAAAAAAAAAAAATATTTTGCATTAAGCAATAAGTTTATATTATAAAAAGGTGATTATTCCCTTCTGACTTTCACAATGCAATGTTTTCTTTTGTAAACATGTTTTGGAAATGAAAGAAAGTTTAATCCCCAACAAATGTTCGTACAACCAGTAACCCAGCACACAGACATGTTTCGAATAAAATGATCGAATTCGACAGGAAATATTTTTTCTTGTGAACTTTTATGCATGCATACACGTTAAGACTTGTTAATGATCGGCTCGTTATTATCTAAATTTTGTTTACACGAACACAATGTTGAATACAAAAATCCAGTTTATTATATTACAAATAGAACATAAACTAAGTAAAATAAATCTAATATCTATACAATAAGACATCAAGATCACTCAAAAACTGTTAACACGGCACACCTTTTGCGCACTTCCTTTCAAGATTGGCACAAACAAACGATATGCGTTAAGAGATTACATAAAAAAAAAACAACTAACAATGGTGCATACATGACATTACTTACTTATGCCTTTCGCCCCACCTGGGACATAGGACGCCAAGAGGAGTCCTCCAGGTCTCCCGATTTCTCTATATGACCCCCAGTTAAGCTTTAGTTTTTTTAACATCCGTTTCCATATCGCGCCTCCGGGTGTTTCTCGGTCGGCCTCTTTATCTGACATTAGCTATGTGAAATGTCCGTTTTATTACAAGCCGATTCATGGAACATGGTGGTCTAGTGCTTTGCATGTGATTGTCGTTTGAATTCTGACAAAAAAAACATAGTTTTGTCCATTACAGTAAGTCTAACCAGAGGTAAATACCTGACATTATTTGATGACTGTAAAGGTTGACAGTATGCCGGCCTCACATTCACTTATATCACGTGATCACGGAAATGTTATTGTGCATGCCGCTTCATTCTATAGAGCGGTATGGACTCAAGGGGATTCTTAGTTGCTCTAATACATAGCCCGGTATGACCAATATAATCATTACGGTCTGTGGAGCAGCGATCTAAATATGATTATGTAGATGTGGGGATTGTGTGGCTAGAAGGATAATCTGAGTGTGCATGTCGAGGAATGTGTAAACTTGCATTTGGAACACTCTATGTCCACCAGTCAAGTAAAAGTAAAGTACCTGATCATAGCGTCCACCAACCACTGGCTTATCTATCTAGTGTTTATGATGGCAGAAGTCTTATATTGGGTTTGGTCGGAGTTATGGCAAGATATTTGTATTTAATGCCAAGAGACTGCTTTCGCTAAATATCTAGGTTTCACACACATAAAAAACTGCCTTAACTTTAAGATATTAATAAAGTAAATCAATTAGTTGATTATTTTTAAAAATTGTCATATGTGTGACATAATTGAACTTTATGTCACTCCAGTTGAACTTTTTTTGTATTATATTAATCAAACTGACGCACATGTAATGTTCTCACAATGACTACAATTATTCTTTTAAACTCTAAAACCGTTCATCAATAATACATACTAATTAGTTGGATAATCACTACATTGATAACTTGGAGAATTGACATCGTCAATGAATTAGTAAATAATATATGTAGCCTAGCTTAAAAATAGCCTCCTGAAGAGGATTTTCTCAAAGTGACAAGATATGACATTGCCTCATTATGAAGTGACGTTTTGCTTAGGAACAAAATAAACAAGGAATAACTCACTGAACTATATTAAAAAAAAGACTCGTGGACTAATTCAAAGCACGATGTAAAACATTTAAAACACTGGGCAATACAGTCAAAACAGGCAATACATTAATTAAAAACACGTGGCAGTACATTTAATACACGTGGCAGTAAATTAAAAAAAAAAAATGTCAATATATTTAAAACACCTGGCAATACATTCAAAACATGAGGCAATACATTCAAAACTCGTGGGAATACAATCAAAACACGTGGGAATACAATCAAAACACCTGACAATTTTAATTATTCCTCTACAAAATGCCAACTAATGGCGTTAAATCCATTTGTTGCTGGAAATTAAATATCTCAATAGCCTACGAGATTTGGTTTGCCGCATCCTCCCCTAAAAAACAATAACAAACAACAACAAAACTAACGAAAACAAAACAAAAAACACATTAAAGTGTCAATATTGAGCTAGTTATTTGAAAGTTATATTTCATATTTTATATACATGATTTTATTAGCATCCAAGAACTGACTACACTATGTACTATAAAAAGCTAGTGTTAATTTAATTTTAATAGAAATTTCTTCTCTTATTCTTAATGTAACATTTAATTTGCAAATTTCTGTTACACAATTACATATACATTTTTCATGAAAATTATCTTGATTATATTGATGTAAGGTTTCAAATTTATAAAGTTCTATAATTGTTCATTGGTTCTTTTCAGATAATCGTATTCCCTGTGTGGTTTTGACTCCGTTTTAGTCTTGATAAACTTGATATATTGTATATAAGAATATAGAACATGCACAAAACTGTGCACAATTCATGTAACAAGTTAAACCGGCTGGTCCAGCGGTTAGTTCACCGGACTGTCAACCAAAAACCAACTGACATGTCGCGGGTTTTATCCCTGCCACCAACCGATCCCTGTCACCCTGCAGTAATTTTGGGTCTAGTGAACGTAATAATATTCTATCTAGAAGGAACGTCTGTAAACTTATAAGAAACAACTCTGAGATAAATAATACATGTATCAACATCACTAAACAGAAGTAATTAATTTATCAATGCATATATATATAGAGTCTACATGTAGAACAAATAGGCATTAGTAATTCACACTCAATGTTTAAACACATTAAGGCTAGTCCAAAGCTAATAATGAGAAAAAGAGCAAGAAAGAAATGTATTTATCGTAAAGCTAACGACTTTGTGGTTACTGAAATAATGATTATCCCGGCAAAGCCCCGTATTCTACGAAAATTTAGCTCAACCATTTGTTGACTAAGTGGTGTTATGTAAATAATAATTAGGCTTCCAACGTTATTGAACAGATGGCTTCGGCCGCCGGTAATTACTTTTCAATAATCACTCAATCAGGATAGGAAATACTCGCAATATAAAAAAAACAAACTTAGACAGCGTACAAGTAATAAATTGACTGCTAAGTCGAAGGCTCGGATAATTTTACATTATTGTATTATTCTGTAACGGTGTGAACATCACAAGACCAGCAGTATAATTGTCAGAATACGATACCAGCAAGTGATATGTATATAATATATAAATATAATTGTATGAATAGAATACAAGCATTCGATACAGTTCATCATTCTAGTCTACTAAAAAAACGTAAATAGTTTGGCATCTCTGGTCCCTTACATCAGTGGATTCAGGACTTTCGTGTAGGCAGAGATCAAACAGTGATAATAAATGGCTCTAAGTCATCATCAATAACTGTAAACTCAGGAGTTCCACGAGGAACTGTCCTGGGCAACTTAATATTTCTAATTTATATTAATGATTTACCAAATTGCTTAAACACAGGAACCAAAGTAAGATTATTTCCCGATAATTTTAAAATTTATAGAATAATAAAGACAAGAAAATATAGTGAACTTCTACAAAAAGACCTAGATGAACGACAAAAATGGGAATCAAACTGGAGTATGTCTTTTTACCCAAAAAATGCCAACTAATATGGGTATCCAAGACAAATAAACAAATAGTAAAAACTACTTCATTCATGGTAAATAACTAACTAAAACTAATAATGCTAAGTATTTTGGAGT
Organism: Anisus vortex; assembly: GCA_949126835.1. Classification (NCBI taxonomy): domain Eukaryota; kingdom Metazoa; phylum Mollusca; class Gastropoda; family Planorbidae; genus Anisus; species Anisus vortex. The sequence continues at coordinate 9,065,591 of OX421498.1, read as the reverse complement.
AATAATAAATGATAAGTTATCTTAAAAACCTCATATTGATGAAGTAATTACAAAATCAAACAAAACATTAGGATTCATAAAAAGGAACTTTTACAAATGTAATAAAAATACAATACTAAAATGCTATCTCACATTAGTTTGACCTCACTAGAATATGCAGAATGTATGGGACCCATCAACTAAAGAAAACATAAAAAAAATATAAGAAATTGAAAAAAAAGAGCTGCAAGGTTCATAACTAGTGAATATTCCCAATTAACAAGAGTAACATCATTAGTCAAATCACTAAACCTAAAAACACTAGAGGACAGAAGGGCAAAGAGTAAAAAAGTAATAATACATAAGCTATTAAACTCTAATTTAGAAATACAACCCAATATCTACCTGTTACAAAGCTCAGATAAACATAAAGACCAAAACACTTTTCTTATCCCTTATACGAAAACAAATGCATATAAGTTATTCCCGAGTGGCATTCGGGCATGGAATGGGTTACCTGAACAAAACAGGAAAACCAGTAACTTAACATCAATTAAAACAGTCAAAATGCAAGACTAGACTCGGGCCAGGAATCGGAGTTGGACGCAATAATCTTCTTTATAGAAGGAACTTCTGTAATGTATAAGATAAGATAAGATAATGTATTATCATACATTTTCTAAGAATAGCTTGATAATACATAGCTTCTCTAATGTCGGTAATTATTAGCTAAAACTGGATTGTCATTCTAATTTGTCCTCCTGGCCGTCTTAAATGCCCTCTCTGATGACGAATGCTGTTTTGTCTATAGATGATAAAAGTCAACATCGTTTTACTATAATAAAAGATAATGCGAAAAAAAAAGTGTATTATATGAAAATATTTGTAATGTCATTGAAATGTTTTATACCAAACATGATTATTATTCATAATTAACATTTATGTAAATGTGCACTCTAACTTAAACATCCACAATTTCAGAGAGACACCTCATATATTTCTGAGGTCAATACACCAACCTATGAGTTACCACAGGAAGAAGGAAGTTATACAATTGTATGTCAAGCTTCTTCAACCACGTCTATGTTTAATTCAGATCAAATAACCATTGTACGAAGTAAGTAAGGATTTCTTTAATGTAGAGCTAACTATTTCTGGGGCCAAAACACCAACCTATGAGTTACCACAGGAAGAAGGTAGTTATACAATTAAATGTTGGGCCTCCACCCTCACGACTAATTTTGATTCAGATCCGATAACCATTGTACGACGTAAGTATTGATTTCCTTTATATAGAGCTAACTCATAAATCTGTGTTGCTATCATAAACAGAGAAAACCCCAAGGTACTCGATATTTGGAACCCTTAAAATAAATTATCATTTGGCATTCGGCCTGAATTTAGTATAAAGTAGCGCCACTTTGCCATCAGTGCCTTTTGAATAACGAGTTTCCGTCCTATCTCATGGCACTAGTCACATCATATGTCCCGCAAAGAACACTTTGTTCTGCCATCTCATCGCTTCTGGAAGAGCCCCGTTTCTCTCTGACGACCGTTGGCCTTAGAGCCTTCTCGGTATCTGGTCCGAAAGTTTGTAATCTACTTCCCATTCAACTTAGGCGAACAAGCTCTACTATTACTTTCAAAAAGAAATTAAAAACTCATTATTTCAATATATACCTTAGATAACATTTAACATGCTTTAGACCCCTACAGACTTACTTATATGTTGGGTTGGTTAATGCTACATGTATTTCATGTCTTTTTTTTAATCATCAATTAGCTCTGTCACCTAGCCAAGAGTAATATCCGTTTTCTTAGTTGTATGATAAACGCGCTCTGAGCTTACATTATGTTTGTTGGCAGCGCTATACAAATATTATTATTATTATTATACGTATTTGCATATAATCACATATAAATTGTGCTGATTGGGACCAGGGACAAACACAGAAAAAACCAATTAGAATAAACAAAATTGAAACGAGAACAGATTGTAGTGTAAATCAGTAGAATGTAATAAAAATGTCAGTGGTTTTCGAACACAATTTGTTTAAATGTGTTGATGGAAAAAATCAGTTTTGGCGACATAGAACTATCTTTTTTAAATATTAATCCACACAATACATCTACTCACGGTTGAACAAAACCTCTCATCATATACTAGGTCAGGCGTCGTCAACAAAAGGCATGCGTGCCAGATTTTTTACGCTAGACAATTTTTAATCGAACGCAGTCGACCACAAAAAAAAAAAAATTACATTTTTCTCTAAGAAACAGAGTGTCAAAGCAATGTAAATTTTAGGCTCTTGCACGCTGACTAAATTAGAAATCCTAATTAGAAACATAGTTATCAAAAGGTCCGAACCCTATACTAGGTAACATTCACGGAGCGTTGTCCGGCAAAAGCGTGTTTATTTGTTTGTTGTGTGCTCCTTTATATGATAAATGCATTGTTCATTCGTGTATTATTTTATTGTGAGATATTTTGGTGTTTTGTTTGTAGTAATTTCTAAACGATATGTCACGAAGTATGACGTGTTGTGAGTTAAGGATGTGAGGTCACGGATTTTGTTGTGGTTGGCGGTGGGATTAATGTTGGAAGAAAGTCCATTATAAAGGAAGTTTGTGTTGGTGTACTGTGTGCAATTTCAAATGATATTATTTACTATTGGAATTGTCATTCTTCATTCTTGTATTAGTTACGTTCAATTTATTCTTATTAAAGCTCGACTGAGTTTATTCGGTATATACTTGCGTTTATTTAGTGTATACTAGCGTGTTGAGTACTGTCGCAGTCTTTCCACAATAGATAATTCTAAAATGAAGATCTCGCACGTCACACAAACCACAGACCCAAGCGTCGAATTCAGGTGTGGTGGGGGCCCCATGGCCTAGGCTATCCAACTTGACGATCCCCCAAAATACCAAAATGGGATTTAGGTGTACATAATACAATATACAAGATATGCCTAGTCTACTAATTAATATAATAATGACATTAGTTGTAAAAATAAACAAAATAGATATTAATACAATTTATTCTATGTATTTGGTAAAACTACAGAAAAATTGCTTGCAAATAAAGTTCAAAATGTTGCGAATGACATAAAAACGTTTATAAGACGAGTTTGATATTAGTATGGGCTTTAGCATGGGCATTAGCATGGACATTAGCTTGTACATTAACATGCGGCCGCTGCCCATGACAAACGTAAATCATCATAATCATAGATAGTTTAATCAGAAGTATGCAATCTAAGATTTGCTGATTATATCGACCGGTTGGTTGGTAGCAACAAAACACTGCAAGACCTTACAGACAAGCTTAAAAAGAGAGAGAGAGCAAGGGCGTACGGAATAGAAATCAGCTCAGAAAGAAGCAAAATATTGCTCAACACCACAGAACTGATGCCAGAAGTGCACACATCATAATGCCCCAACAACAACTAGAAGAAGTACAGATTTTCGAAATATAGGAGAAATTCTATTCGTAGACCGAAATTGTAAGTAAGAAATTCGAGCAAGAATTGGGACAGCAATGACTCACCTAAACAAAATCTGGACAAGCAAAAGTATTAATCTCCCTAACAAAGATCAGATTTGACAGATTCCTTGTCAAAAACATTGTTCTGTATGAATGTAAGACTTGGACGCTGCTATCACCAACATAAAACAAGTTGCATGCATTCAAAAAAAATGCATGAGAAAAGTACTTCAAATCTCCTACGTTAAACACAGGACTAATGAGTATATCTGGTTCAGTATATTTTCAATTTCAGGCCCTCTAGAAAACTTTATGACAACACTCAAACGGTGCTAACTAACATGGTTCGGTCACGTGTTGCGGCATAATAACCTGCCAAAAAACAATCCTCCAAGGCACTGAAGAAGGTGGACGTTGGAGAGGCCGTCAGCGGAGATGCTGGTTCGACAACATAAAATATTGGACAGGGCTGCAGTTGACTTTATACAACCGCTCAAGAGAAGTAGAGACTGTTGATTGCTCAGGTGTCCATTCTTTCCTTTAACAACAAAGATCTGATCTGTCCGTTCTGTATGCGTTAGTGCTAACTAGAGACCAACCGAAACCAAATTTTTAGTTTCGGCCGAAAACGAAACCATACCGAATATTTTACATTGACTTTTGGCCGAAACCGAAACCAAAATGTAACTACAACTTCAGCGAAACCGAAAAATAAACCGAAAATGCGAAACAAATGATTTCAAAAGACTGCACATTTAAATTTATGTGTAATATTAACTAGTCTATGGGCACTCTATTTGAGTAAACCATTCTTTGGGGTGATTAAATAATCCGTTATAATTAACTTTAGTCGTCTACTTCACATTAGGGAGGTTAATAACCTTTTTATTCTCAAAACATATTCTCGGTTCTAAATAGCCGATTTATTTTTACCCATTTTCGGTTCCCACTCTTCGCCCCCGGGCAAAGTAAGTTAAAGTTTAAAAAATATAAATTTGCATTGATTACGTTAAAAAAATAATACAAAGGACCATTGATCCTTAGAAAAAAATAATAGATTTTCACACAACTATAAGTCGCCACTAACTAATGAGTGTTTGCAAGGAATATAATGAATTGTTTTGTGCTAATCAAACAGGGTTTTAAAATATTTCTTCAAATAAAAAAAATAATAAATCGTGGGAAACCATTATGAATGATTTCCTCCCGAAAGCAGGTGTTTGTTTAACATCGATACTTCACACAGATTAAGGCTACGTTTATAGAGGCGGAGGGTAGGCGGGTTGCCGCGAGCTGGTTACTTGCGCTAGAAAACCGCGCCTAATCACTCGCGCGGTTGGTGTTTATAGCAAAAGCGGGAAAAAGCCAGACGAGACAACAATCACTTCACACTTCACATGCAATTAGGTTTGTCAGACGTTCGGCAAAAGGGGGACTTGTCATCCTTTTTTAACCCTGTGTCCTTCGTCCGGCAGGCAAAGCTAAAAACACTTACAATGTCATGATAATGTATTAACTGTAGAATTGACTGTTTTATTTTCAAATATTATAGAATTGTTGCATTTTGAAGAAAAATGTCAATTGTAATCATACTTCATAATTTATTTTTGTATAATACTTTATCTTGGTTAATTTACTAATAGATAATTATTGGCAACCATTGTAGTAAAATTATAATGATTGCTCTTTAAATCCGCATTCGATTGAAAAAAATAATAATGATGTAAATGTTACCATCTTTTAGTACTCATGTGTCCTCCTTTGTCCTCCTTTTTGTCTCCCTAACCCATGTATATGACAACCCTACATGCAATCCAGTCTCTCCTTGCAATAGCAAACAGACAAAATGGCTTCTTTTATTGATGACTTTTTATTCTTTGACATCATTTTTTCTCCATTGTTCTCCAAGCTCTTGTGGATGCACATTACCGATTTATTTTGTTCGATGTGGGAGGCTACGGCAAGCAGAGCGATGGAGGGACATTCCATGCTTCTAGTCTTTATCAAGCTAGTATGAGTAAAACACTGCGAATTCCGGAACTAACAACCCTGCTCGACTCAAATGATGTGGCGCCTTTTGTGATCGTCGCAGATGAAGCTTACCCCTTGATGTACTGTTTGCTGAAACCTTATGGAGGACAAAACCTACCCCCCTATGAAGATTGTTTCAACAAACGGTTGTTCAGAAGACAATTGAATGTGCCTTTGGAATTTTGACTTCCAAGTGTCGTCTTTTGACCAAACCAATTGAAACACACACTGAACTTGTAGAGCGCATTATAAAATGCAACTGTGTTTTACACAATGTCATCTTTGACAGGAAAAGAACTAATCACAACTACACAGAAGTTTCGTGTGAGAATTCTGCAATGGTCTGGGAAAGAAGTGGCAGGCAAAGCAATGATGCCAAGTCGACAAGCGAAATTTTCGAAACATTCTTCAAGAGCCATCCATTAGTTTATACCAACAGACAATAAGCATGTGTAGGTGGGAAACGGACAGACAAGCACGCGGACATAAATTTTACAGTCCGACAAGCAGACAGGTAGACTCAAAGACAGACAGGCAGACAGACAATCAAGTAGGCAGACAGACAGGCAGACAAACAGATAGATAGACAGACACTGTTAATCTCTTTGCTGATTTCCTCCCATGAAAGTTAAAATAGATATTTGGCTGATGTCCGAAAGTCAATATCAGTTTCAGCCGAAACCGTAAACAAACCGAAAACTAACCTTTAGGTTCGGCCCAAACGGAAACCACGCCGAAAAAGTGTGTTTGCCTATTTTCGGCGCTGAAGGCGAAGCCGAAACCGAATTTTGGTCGCTCTCTAGTGCTAACTATCTTGTTATTAAATATTCATAGATATGAAACCGTCTCCGCGAGTTGTTGCTTCTGTATGTGTCGTACCAATCCTTTTTTTTTCAATCAGGTGGTCTATAATGTGCTTGTTTACATTTCTTGCCTGCAGTCTTTTTCACTTTGGGATAAAATAGTGCATTTATGTATTACATTTGAATATTGTAGGTTATTCTTAAATTTAAAAAAAAGAAAGCATGTGTAACTTTTTTCTAAAGTGGTCATTAATAATTAATTTTGCATTAGTTTGAGGTTTGCGGAAATCATAAAAATTACTGAACATTTAAAGTTAAACATAATTATAAAATACCCTCTTTATTTTCTCTCATTGTTTACTACGTACTCATACATCTATTTCTTGAGAATGAATTTTATAAATATTTTCAACCTAAATAACCTATTCTGCAATCTACATAAATATCTGTTTGCTAATTCCACAGACAGTAGTTATGTGACTAAACCAGTTATCATAGCCAATTCTACAACTCCTGTTGTGGGCAGTCGTTATTCACTAGCCTGCGGTAGCTCAGTGGACGGGGCGAAGTACTCATGGAAGAAAGACAACACCATCATTGCCCGTCAATTTGAGCATATCATACAACTCGATAATCTAACAATCAGTGACAATGGAACATACGAGTGTACAGTTCAACGAAGCATGGTCACTCAGACCTCTGACTCCTTCACTGTCAACGTCAGTGGTAAGTATGTGACACTAAATGTGACACTAAATTTGACACCAAATATTTACAACGTTATCTTCGTCGATCACATAAAAAACACAACAGTTTTAATCATTAGAATACAAAATCAATTCATAACAAACAAAAAATGTCCAGGTCTAGCTCTGCACCACCAATATAGAGACTTTGAACAAGTGTAAGAGCACAAGTCAAATTAGTAGATTTAGAAACAGTCCAGTAAAGACACTTTTAAAAGCAAAGTAGTACGATAAGAAATACGACATAAAGTATTTGGTTCCAACCTAAAAATATAACCTTTTAGTGTTATAATAGTAGGGATATAAACAAGAAAAAAAAATTACTTCCCGGCTGATATTTGATGAGAAATGGTTTTTCTAAACTAGTAAGTAAAATGATAAAATCTAAACACTTAACACATTACTAGACCAGACACAAAACGCGGATAATTGTATCGAATATAGTAGAAGAAGCTTCTGCAAAAAAATATAAGATCTAATTTTTAAGGACAACGTGCCGAATTTATCAACATAAAAAGTTTGCGAAATTTTAATATTTTTGTTTAGCAACTATAGCCGTTCAAAGACTAAAGATATAATGATTATTAATACAAGATTTGATTTTCTAAATGCATGCATTTTCTAGTAGAATCATTGATTCAAAGCTTTTAGACTATTAAAAACTTTCATGCAATGAAAGTTAGTATAAATTTACAGAAAAAAATATTAAGAACAGAACTGACCTAAAAGTAAACAAAATAAAAGTAGCCTTATAAAAAAAAAAAAAAAAATATAGTTGCCTTAAAAAAAAGTTAATTGTGTTATATTTTTTCATTCATAAATGTCAATGGCAAATCTTAGCCTATAGAGTAATTTGATTTTGTCAGTAAAGCCAATTACCAATAAAAATATAAATGAAAACATGTGTCAATTTAAAGTGTCACTTTTGAAGTTAAAGTCACTTAAACAAAATATAGAAAGTTGTTTTGCTAACATGAAATATTATTTAAAAAGCAACTTAAACTTAAGCTATACTTAAACCAACATAATTAAGCTACAATAATTATTAGTTACGTCAAATATGACATTAAACAGCGAGTACGGTCGACGAGCGACAGCGTGTTCGTCTGGCGTACTGACGGTCCTGAATTCGAGTCCTGTTGAAGACTAGAATTTGTTCCTGGGTCTTGAAGGCGCCTGACTTTAGTTGGGGTAAAGTAAATGCGGCTTGGCATTGGCCGCAGCCAAGAAAACTGGTGAACGCTGCTTCACTGGCCCCATGGATCAATTTGGTTCTACTGGATATTTTTGTTTTAAACAAAATCCTGACTGCAGATTTACCACCACTTACAGAAAACAATTGATCACTTCTTGCTTATAAATGTCCCCCCCCAAAAAAAAAAAAAAAAAAAAAAAAAAATTACTTACGACAGTCATGCATTCATGCCACCGAAATCTACCATAACATTCTCACTCAACACTGACTCTAAAGAAACAGATAACTGCTAAAAATATATTTCAATATAATTGTATTACTTTGTACTAATAATACTAATACTAAAACTAATATGTTATACGTTACGTACAATCTAACTTGCTTTAGAGTTGGGAGTTGATTGATTGTGTATATCTATGTGTATCTGTCAGATTGATAGAGACCAATGAAAATCATGATTGTTTCCATGTTACTGTAGCTGTCACTATGAAAATTTGACATCGTCAGTTTGATTTGACTTATAAAATATTTTTCTTTGTTCTCTGTCTCTAATGTTAAAAGTACATCAAACTGATTGCGTTTTACTGTAATATATACCATACTATATTAATACAGTGTACGTTTTTTAATTAGTCTATTATAAAGTGATTTTTTTTTAAATTGACAAAAAAATTAAACTTTGATTTTAGAATGAAAACAAAAGTATTTTTGTTTTATAACAATTTTCGGTCACAATAACGTTTTAGTAATATCTTCATTACATTCACTGGGCAGTATAACAATTCAGGTGTGCTTTCAAGTAAGTTTTATATCAATATTTTAAAAGCCTACCAAAATAGACAAAATAGATTGTCATATGTTTTTATCCTAATTATAATTATGTGTATAGAAATGTATAAAAAATGCCATCAATTTTGAACCTATAATGTTATTTTTATTATACATCGCTAAGTTATCATAACATAATACATCATCATGTTGACTGCTTTTTCTATAAACCAATTAACAGATACTTTTTGATAAACAATTGTTTTAAACTTTACAGTTTTTGATAACGGTAGCAGTACCACACTTATTGCTTGAAATTTAAACACGAAAACAGTAACATTTTTAAAATAATAAATTTAGTTGTTAAAATAATCCTCCTGTATCAGTGATGACATTCTCTTGCAACTAGACAATAGTGTATGCTCAATGCTTGAACTTGTTTTTGTGCAGAATTTTTTTTTAAACTGAGTAAATTGGACTGCACACGAAAATTACTGCTCTCTGCGCACTTTTCTGTTTTCCACAAACAACGACGTTGGTTAGGTGGCAGTGTAGTTTCGGTGGTCAGTAGAGAAGCCGGCTGGTCCAGCCGTTAGTTCACCAGACTTTCAACCAAAAACCAACTGACAAGTCACGGGTTATATCACTGAAACCAACGGACTCATTGTGGTGTATCACCGTATTTGTAAAAGTGTATCGGTGCATTGTCAAACATCAACACCGTTACTTAATATTGAAATTAAATGGCTTCTGTAATGAACACGATTGTCTGTTGTTATTATATATTTAAATAATTAAAAAAACTAACAAAACACTCGGAACACTACACTGGCGACGAGGATTCACAAGGTTAAGACTAAGTATGTCTAAATTAAAGGATTTTGATGACAAATTAGAACCTTTTTCTAATTATAAAGAAAGGTTAGATGCCTTCTTTATCGCCAATGATGTTTCTGCTCCGAAACAGACAGCAACCCTCCTATCATCGATAGGTCCTAAAACTTATAATCTTCTAAGATCCTTAACGACTCCACATCTTCCATCTACCAAATCATACAGTGATTTGTGCAAGGTACTGCTAGATCATTTAGCACCTGCTCCTCTAGAAATCGTAGAGCGCTTCAAATTTTATAGAAGAACTCAGAAGGAAGGAGAGTCAGTGAGCCTATTTCTTGCTGAAATTCGGAGGTTATCCGAATTTTGTAATTTCAAGGAAAACCTAGATGAAGCATTGAGGGATAAATTTGTAGTGGGAATCAATGATGATTCAATTCAGAAAAGGCTGCTACAGGAGAGAAATCTATCATTGAACAAAGCAGTGGAGTTGGCCTTGGCTATGGAACAGGCTTCAAAGGACTCAACATCCATTCATCTAGATTTAAATAAAGAAGAACAAGTTTCCTTCATAAATAAAAAGAAAGCTACCAGGAATGATGCACTCCCTCCCTGCCATTCCTGTGGAAAAAAAATCATAAACGTTCTGATTGTTATTTCAAAAATGCCATATGTAGAAATTGCTCCAAGAAAGGACATATACAAACAATATGTGACAAAAAAAAAACGAAAAACAATAGAAATAATGAGAGGGCAATTCACAATGTTAAAGGGAAGAATGAAGAACACTCTTCTACTTTTAGCAATTCTGATGTGAATACCTTTGAATTGTTCAATTTAAACAATGTTGACAAAACAAAGAAATTTTGGGTTTACCCCATTATAAATAACACAAAGGTTAAAATGGAACTTGATACAGGTTGTCCCATATCCATCATGACTATGGCAAGTTATAAAGCTATTTTCAAGAGAGCACCATCCATCAAACCAGTTCAAATGAAATTAAGAACGTACACTGGTGAAGAAATTGTTCCTCTGGGAATCACTAAGGAAAACGTAACTGCTATGAAGCCATAAAATAATATATAGGTAGTAACTATATTAATAATTAAAAAGTCGAAATAAAACCCATTTTTGGATATTAAGAAAACCTATATCGGAAGTAGATATAGTCAAGTGACTGTCCATGCGGTCAGCAGTCTTTTCTCATAACTCACAAGGAACGCAGGCATTATTTTAGACTCAGGAAAAATAAATAAAATTGTGTATTATGTTGATACTATAAAGCTATATTTGTTCATTGGATGTGAAGTGTCAACTGTTAATGAATTGTTATTAAATAATATGCTGCAATAAGTCGTTCATTTATTATTTACAAGTTTGGAATTTATATTGTGGTGATGTCGTCCATTTTGATGTTCAAATCAATCAAATAATTCAGCTACTGCAACTCAAATACTCTGAGAAGACTGGTGGTAATGTTTGATAGTCCAATAATAATAATAGGACATCTACAGGTTTGGTGGCAGCTAACGGAGAGAGAAGCTGAAGGATATAATAATATGTTCAAATTCGAAACTTTTTGAACTTTTTGAAGACGTACTACAAACCACATGGAAAATTATGTGAGTACCAGTTTTTGAATAAAACTGAAGCCTGAGTCAATTATTTCAAATACATATACTATTTATATGATTGAGCACTATAATAGCTCTAAGAAAATATAACATTTGTACACCGATGACAAATATTTCATCATTGGAAAATTCGATACAAAAAATCGAAAAAAAGTGACTATACGTAGATCATTATTTAATATTTGCAACCGGAAAAAGTTTCGTTCCCACATGTTATCAACAAGGAACCTAAACTATATACATATGTTCAAGTCCGATGTTCAAATCCGATGTGACACAACCATGTGTTGAATTTTATGTAGCCTACATAACCATATGTTCAAATCCGATGTGACACAACGATGTGTTGAATTTTATGTAGAATAACCACATGTTCAAATCCGATGTGACACGACCAGGTGTTGAAATAGGATGTGTTGAAGTCCGATGTGCTTATCGGAAGATAAATAAATAACATTAAATAACTTTAAATATAATTAATATTTAATCTGTATACCAAAGACTTTGACATTAATTTTAATTAATGGTATACATTTTTTTTCTTGTGTTCATTCTAAAATTGGATTATACCATACTGAAGTGGAAACTTGAAGCAACTCAACTTGATACAGTGTGAACATTCATTGGATTATTAAATAATTAATTAAGTTTCTTCTGGATTTCTACTCTGGATTTACATTGCAGTAATTTCATACAGTGAATGTGTTTTCATTTGGATTATTAAGTAATCTTTAATTTAATCATATTTTTTACATTCATTAGTATGAATTATATATATATATATGTATTATTTATGTATAAAGCGGGCTCTGGTTGGCGGGACTTTCTAAAATAAATCTCTTGTCTATTCTTATTCTGTCTATCATCTATTTCTATTTCTTAAAAGAGATTGATTAGAAATGATTCTTTGTTAGGGTTATTTCTGTTAGTTGTCTTGACTTTGTTTGTTATTGTTAAGAATTATTAAAGTAAAATTACTATAGTCTTGTCAATGTTATACATGTCGTTATTCTTTGTCAGAAATTCCTCTATCATTAGTGGTCCAAGCAGCATTAGTGTATTGTGATTGTGTTTTTTTTTTCTATTGTTACTTGATATAATTTTTTTGTTGTGTATTTTTTGAGATATCATTAATATGCATTGGTTAGTTTTTGCTCTCTGAGTATAATGGTCTATGGTAAGAACATTAACAATAATAAGTTCACCTAGATAATAATAATATGAATATTCACATTCATAACTATATAATTTAAGTAGTGCCCAAATACATGTAACTACAATTAACAAAATAATAATTGATATCTAATACATGTAACTACAAATGTACAAAATATTCACAATATAACAGGTAAAATAACCTAAATAAAAATAATATTGTGCTTTGCAGTGCTACTGTAATAATATTATCTAGAATTTACATTGCTATTAATTATAGTAAAATTATTGTGTATTGGCATTAATGAAAATGTACTTCCAGTAATCACTATGAAAATGTACTTCCAATACTGATAATATTTACATCCATTTCAATTGCTCATAAGAATAATATCATAGTGGCTTAAGATAACATTAATCTAATTGTTATATGCCATCCTCAATAATAATAATAATATTATCTATGTGCTACCATTGGTAATAATAAGATTGTACATTGCTTTGCGGAAAATAATTGTGCAACCTATATAGTAATAATAAGTCACAATAGTAAAAAGTGACTTGCACTTGCTTTAAACTCTACTATAAAATTGCTGATAATAATAAAATAAACAAGCCATAATTGAAAATGTGTCTTGGCTTAGCATACTTGTTGACATTCTAGCATTTTGCATTCTGAATTATAAACATTTTACTACAGCATAGGATTAAAAAAGTTGCTGTGATATTATATGACTGCTCATTCTGTATTTAATAAATATTGTCATTCAGTAATATAAAAATGCTCATTCAGTAGTTAATAAATATTGCTGTACTATAAAATAGTGCATTATAATAATTGTACTGTACTATAATAATATCTTGACCTTCATAATAAATAATAATGGAGTCAAAGGTTCAATTACTCTATGATGAGGCTAAATTGTTGGCAAAAGAATATGGTATTACTGATAAGAAGGAATATCAGGAATTTGTTGAAAATAAAGTTAAACAATTGAAAAAAGAATTAGCAGATAAGGAAAGAGATGAACGAGCAGAATTAAGGGCTCATGAAATTAAACAAAAAGAACTTGATAATGAAATTAAACAAAAAGAACTTGATAATGAAATTAAACAAAAACAACTAGAACTAGAAATGAATAAAGAAAAAGAATTGAAAGCACTAGAAATGAATAGAGAAACTCAGTTGAAAGAAACTCAACTAAAATTAGCTCATGAATTGGAGTTGGCTAAGTTGCAAAATACTAAAGTTGAGCAAACAAATAATGAAAAATCAAAACATGGTGTTAGATTCAAAATGCCTCCTTTTGATGGAAAAGAGAAAATTGTTGATTTTCTAAATTTATTTGAAGCAACATGTAAAGGATATGGGATTCCCATTTCAGAATATTACATTCACCTTATCCCACAATTGAAAGATAAGGGTAGGGAAGCACTATCACATATTGATAAAGAAATAACTGATTATGCCATTATCAAAGAACAGTTAATTAAATTCTTTATCCACTCTGAGGATTATTACAGACAAAAGTTTCATAACTTTATCTTAACAGACAAGATAGAACCGAGAGCTTTTGTGTCTGAAGTGAAAACATTTTTACTTACCTGGTTAGACTTAGTAAAAATAGATACCAAAAATCCTAATGAGATTATAGAAATCATGGTTGTTGATAAAGTATTAGAACAAGCTTCTAAACCATTGTTTACTCACATTATGGAAAGAAAAGTTAAGACAGTTGAGAGTTTGATAGATGCAATCTCAAATTTTAAGGATAGTCATCCTAATGTAGAACTGACTAAACAAAATCAAACAGTAAATACAATTCAACATAGAAGAAGGAGCTATTCACCTCCTAGGTCTAGACATAATCAATTTGGCAATAGAAAAAAATTTGGTAATCAACCAAAATCTAATAATTATAGATGTATTTTTTGCAATGGTACAAACCATTCATCAGAATATTGTTACAGAAATAACAATGCAAGAGGTAGAAATTTCAATCCAAACTTCAATAGATCAAATGTTGATCATAAAGGTTTTTCAAATCAAAATTTTTCTAATTTTGATAATAGAAACTTTCCAAATCAGAATTTTTCAAATTTTGGAAACAGAAATATGCCAAATCAGAATTTTTCCAATAACAATGTGCCAAATCAACATGTTGGAAGACAAGATTTTCCTAATACTCAAAACAGACCTCAATCAAATTTCCAAAATAGAAGAAATAGAGGAAAACTTAACAATTCCACATCTCAATCTAATAATGTCATATTTGAAAACAGGGGTCAGTTAATACTTTTTCCTGCTTATGTGGAAGGAAAGACCACTTACTGTCTAAGAGACACCGGAAGTAGTATAATATGCATAGATGAAAGTATCATTCCAAATCAGAAACCCACCAATATAATAAGAGTGGATACAATAAAACTTGGAAATGGTTCCACTGTAAATTGTCCTGTCACTATAATAGACATTGATTGTCCTTGGCTCACTGGAAAAGCAGAGGCAGCCATAATGAAAAACTGTGTTGCACCTTTAATTATTGGTAATTCTTTCAATGTCAAACATGATAATAGTTTTGACATTTTTCAAAAATGGATGAATGAAAAATCCAATGACTTGAATTTGAAACCTGTTCTATTGCAAAATGAGAAGTTAGTAGATTTACCAGAACAAGAATTTTACCCTGCTCTACAAACTTTTAATTTCTTACAAACCATAGGAAAGTCAGAAAATAATATTCTCTATGAGACACCTAATATTGACTTATCCATAAATAATGAAAAGGATAATCCTATTCCCAAATGGAATGGAACAGAAAAACTAGAACAGTATGTAAGCAAATTTGAAAGTCAATGTGAAATAAACAATGTACCAAAAGAATTACATGCTATTTCATTATGTAGACATTTAGAAGGTCATAAACAAATATTCAACATTGCTAAAAATCAAATATCTGATTTTACTAAAATGAAGAGTGAGATATTATCATACATTGATAGTCCTCATAAAAAGGAAACCCAAATGAAAAAAACAGAAAATATCAGTTTAATAAACATGCCTTTTGATGAGCTAACTCTAAAACAAGAACAGAAAGAAGATCCATACATAATTAAAATGGTATCAGACATTGAAAAAGGTCAGGTTAAAAATAAAAACATTGAAATAATAAATGGAATTCTCTGTAGAAAGGACACTAAATTAGATGTAACTCAAATAGTTATACCTAAAACATTAACTGTCAAAGTAATGCAAATTTCGCACAACAATGCATTGTCAGGTCATTTGAGTAGCAAGAAAACAGTTTGTAAACTTAAAAAGAATTTCTGGTGGCCTAAAATGGAAAAAGATTTGAAAACATTTATTAAAAGCTGTGATACCTGTCTTAGACATAATAAAAAAGATTCTAAACATAAGGCTCCAATACAAATGACCGATACCATAAACAAACCTTTTTACAAGATAGCAGTTGATATAATAGGGCCCATGAAGCAGACTAAAACTACCAAAGCAAAGTTTGCCTTAACCATTATAGACATGGGGAGTAGATGGATAGAGGTAGTTCCATTAAGGGAAATAACTGCAGAAAGGGTCTGTAATGCTCTTTTACCTATCTTTTGTCGTTTCGGTTTTCCAAAGTTCATATTGAGTGACAATGGAACTCAATTCAAATCAAGCCTTACTCAAGCTTTTGCACAAATGTTAAAAATCACTCAAATTTTTAGTTCTATATACCATCCTGAATCAAATGGTATGATAGAAAGGGCTAATCAAACAATAAAACAAATGATAACAAAAGTGTGTGAAGACCATCCATTTGAATGGGATGATTACCTTCCAGCTATTTTGTTTGCTTATAGACAATCGGTTCATGAAAGCACAGGTTTTACACCATTTGAGTTAGTGCTTGGCAAAAATCCCAATGGACCATTGGATAATTTCAAATCAGAATTATTAGGACTTAAAGAAAAAAAAATGTCTCCATTTGACTTAGTCAATAAAACTGAAAAACATATGAAAACAGCTTATGAATTTGCTGTACAAAAAAATGAAGAAATCAAATCTAAAACTTTAATCAGAGAAAATATTCATAAGAACATGAGAAAACTAGAAGTTGGTAATAAAGTACTTGTTTATTTGCCAATTGGCAGTGGCAATACTATGGAATGGAAAGGACCTTTTGATATTATGCATAAGTTATCAGATGTAACCTACAAAGTTAACATTAATAACAAAGAAAAAATTGTTCATTTAAACAATTTAAGAGCTTATGAGGAAAACCAAATAAATGACAGTCAGTCAGATATTGAAAGCAAAATACAAAATAACAATATGATAATTTTTGAAGATAACAATGTTCAGAACATTCCAAACATTGACTATTTTTGTGGTATGACCACACCAGCCAAAAATGAAATAGATCAAATACAGTTAGACTATATTAAAAATGAAATGGTTAAAAACAATATTTTGAATTTATTGAATAAATTTAAAACAACAATAACAGAAAAACCAGGATTAACAAATGTCATTGAACATAAAATAGAACTGACTGATCAAAAACAATTTCGATCAAAGGCATATAATATTCCTCAAATGCTTGTTGAAAAGGTAGATAAGGAATTAGATCAACTCATAGAAAGTAAGATAATAGAAAAATCTATGTCTCAGTACTCATCACCCATGGTGATTGTTAAAAAAAAAAATGGTTCTATCAGATTATGTTGTGATTATCGCAAGCTCAATAAAATAACAAAACTTGATCAAGAGGGTTTGCCCAATATAGAACATATCATTAACACTATGGCCACAGGTAAAATATTTACTACCATAGATTTAACAAGAGGATTTTGGCAAGTGCCTCTTGATGAGAAATCAAAGGATTATACAGCTTTTATTACACATAAAGGCGTATTTAATTGGAACGTCATGCCCTTCGGTTTAGTCAATAGTACTGCTACATTCACTAAACTAATGAGACATATTTTACCTCAAAATAAAAACATAGTTCACTATGTGGATGATATTTGTATTTTCACAAATACTTGGGATGAACACTTAATTCTATTAGAGGAAGTATTGCAAATATTGAAAGACAATAATTTAACAGTATCTCCTTCAAAATTAAAAATAGGAAAAACTGAGATTGAATTTCTAGGACATAAATTTGAAAATGGCCAAGTAAAACCAACACAGCACTTACATAAGAAAATTCTAGAAATACAAACGCCTAAAACAAAAAAACATGTAAGGGCATTACTTGGATTGTTTAACTATTACAGTAAATTCATTCCAAACTATAGTCAAATAGTTAGACCTATTATAGATCTCACAAAAAAATTTCAACCCAATATTGTAAATTGGACTGACCAATGTGAAACATCATTTAAAATCCTAATAGATGCATTTTCTAAGGAACCAATACTAGAAACAATTCAAAAAGATGATGACATCATTCTAGCTTGTGATGCCTCAAAGTCCGGCTTAGGGGCTTGTATTTACAAAAAGGTCATTGTGGACTGTGAAATAGTTTATAAACCTGCCTATTATGTAAGTCGTGCACTGACTAAAAGTGAAAGGAATTTTAGTGTCATAGAATTAGAGGGTTTGTGTATAGTCTATGCTGTACTTAAGTTTCATTACTATTTGTTGGGTCGTCAGTTCACAATTCTCACAGATCATAAACCGCTTGTGAATTTTAATGTCTCTAATGTCAATAACAAAAGAATAAATAAATATGCTTTACTTCTATCAGATTACAAATTTCAGATAAAAAGTATTGTAGGAAAAGATAACCATTTACCTGATGTGCTGTCTAGATTATCCATACACATCACTGATATCCAATAGTTTATCTCAGTGTTACTGAAGTTGATTAGACAATACCTAAAGAGTATTGTCTATGACTAATTGTCATATAAACATTAGACATTATTCTTTGTGTCATATTTGTGCCCATGAATTTTTTTGATTGTTTGTACATATATTAAATGAATTTTTTTTTTTTTTTCTCTATGTATTATTAAATGAATGATTATATGCATTAATTAAGATTAAGATAATTTTTTTTTTCATTATTGTAAACATTTTTCGTATCAAAAATAATAATAAATTATTATTTTTTCTCTGTGGTTGGGGGGTATGCTATGAAGCCATAAAATAATATATAGGTAGTAACTATATTAATAATTAAAAAGTCGAAATAAAACCCATTTTTGGATATTAAGAAAACCTATATCGGAAGTAGATATAGTCAAGTGACTGTCCATGCGGTCAGCAGTCTTTTCTCATAACTCACAAGGAACGCAGGCATTATTTTAGACTCAGGAAAAATAAATAAAATTGTGTATTATGTTGATACTATAAAGCTATATTTGTTCATTGGATGTGAAGTGTCAACTGTTAATGAATTGTTATTAAATAATATGCTGCAATAAGTCGTTCATTTATTATTTACAAGTTTGGAATTTATATTGTGGTGATGTCGTCCATTTTGATGTTCAAATCAATCAAATAATTCAGCTACTGCAACTCAAATACTCTGAGAAGACTGGTGGTAATGTTTGATAGTCCAATAATAATAATAGGACATCAACAGTAACCATGGATAAAAATACCAGATTATTGACCCTGGTAATCGTCAACAAGGGTGCACATCCACTCCTTGGCAGAGACTGGATTCGAGAATAAAAAATAAATTTGCCACACTCATGTCATTTTGCCACAGTAGCAAATGATGAAGAACAATTAGACCAAATATTAAAAACACACAACAGTGTATTTCAAGATGGTATTGTGAAACTAAATGATATTAAAGCATCATTTCAGTTGAAAGATGGAAGCAAACCTAAATTTGTAAAGGCCAGACCAGTACCTTATGCCTTAACAGAAAAGGTTGAAGCCGAACTAAGAAAATTAGAAAAAGAAGGAATAATCACCAAAGTCACAAATAGTCAGTGGGCTACACCTATAGTTCCAGTTATTAAGTCTTCTGGTGGTGTACGCATCTGTGGTGATTACAAAATCACGGTAAATCCTGTTCTTGATTCTGGGTCTTATACGCTGCCTAGAATAGAGGACATTTTTGCAGGCCTTGGCAGAGGTAAGAAATTTACAAAAATTGATCTTACACAAGCCTATCTTCAATGTGAACTAGATGAGGAATCCGAAAAGCTGACAACAATTAATACCCATCTAGGACTTTATCAATATAACAGATTGGTTTTTGGCATCACATCAAGTCCTGCTATATTTCAGCGTATCATGGATACAGTGCTATCAGGACTGGAAAATGTCCAATGCAATCAAGACGATATAGTCATAACAGGGGAAACAAATGATGCACATTTGAGGAACATTGACATTGTTCTAAGTAGATTGGAAAAATGTGGTCTAAGAGCCAACTTAAAGAAATGCAACTTTTTCCAAGATGAAATACTTTATTGTGGCCATAAGATTAATAAAGATGGACTACACAATACTGTTGACAAAATTGAAGCAATTATAAATGCTCCCAGACCAACAAATGTAAAACAATTAAGATCATTTCTTGGAATTTTGAATTATTATCATACATTTCTGGATAACATTGCTACAGTAATTAATCCACTAAATGAACTTCTTCAAAAAAAGGTTCAATGGCATTGGTCTGACAAACAAGAAAAAGCTTTTCTTAAAGCTAAAGAACTCATTGCATCTGACAAAGTGCTAATGCGCTATGACCCCAAATTACCATTGAGACTTGCCTGTGATGCAAGCCCATATGGACTTGGAGCAGTTTTATCACATGTTACAGAGGAAGGGAAGGAAAGGCTTATAGCTTATGCTTCAAGATCTTTAAACAAGGCTGAAAAGAACTATTCTCAAATTGATAAAGAATCATTGGCAATTATATATGGAGTCAAGAAATTCTTCTCATACATTTGTTCTAGGAAATTCACACTTGTTACTGATCACAAGCCTCTGCAATTTATATTTGGACCAATGAAGGGCATTCCGCAGATGATAGCTTCAAGGCTTCAGCGTTATGCAGTATTCCTATCTGGACTAGACTACACAATTGAGTATAGATCATAAGAAAAACATAGCAATGCTGATTGTTTATCAAGACTACCATTAGCAGACACAACTGAAGAAATAATAGACATTGATGATCTATACTACTCAGAAATTCTTGACTGTGCTCCGGTAAGTGCTGCAATTATCAGGAAAGACACAGCTCGAGATAAATCATTATCTCAGATTTCCAGATACATAAATGAATCTTCTTGGCCTGACAATGCTATTGATGGATTACAACCATTTTTTGTCAGAAAACATGAATTATCAATTCAACAAGGCTGCATAATGTGGGGTAATAGAGTAGTTATTCCAAAGAAACTACAACCCCAAGCATTAACTGTACTTCATGAAGGACACCTTGGAATTGTAAAAATGAAGTCTGTTGCAAGACAAACCATGTGGTGGCCTAATATGGACAAAGACATAGAACACATCACAAGGTCATGTTCAGGTTGTGCAAAGCAATTATCAAATCCAGCACAAGCTCCATTACATCCTTGGGAATGGCCTCACAAACCATGGCAAAGAGTACATGTTGACTATGCAGGACCATTTCTAAATACCATGTTTTTAGTTGTGATAGACGCACACACTAAATGGGCTGAAATAATACCCACTAGTTCTACTACTTCATCAACTACAATTGATATTCTCAGAACCATTTTTGCTAGATTTGGACTACCTAATCAAATTGATAGTGATAATGGACCACAATTTGTGTCTGAAGAATTTAAAAGATTTGTCACTAATAATGGTATTAAACATATTACCAGCTCACCATACAAACCTTCAACTAATGGACTTGCTGAAAGATTAGTACAAAGTTTTAAACATGCAATGAAAGCTTCTGAAAATGACTCTGGAAATATTGTTACTAAATTAGCTCGCTTTCTGTTCGCATATCGCAATGCTCAGCATGCTACAACAGGTGAATCACCTGATCAACTAATGTTGGGCAGACAACTTCGTACCAGAACATCATTAATCAAACCAAGTATTGATGAAACTGTTTTTAAATCTCAAGCTAAACAAGGTGAACTCCACAGTGGACATTTCCGTGAGTTCAGTCCTGGACAATCAGTTATTGTAAGGGACTATAGGAACCAAAACAAATGGATTAGTGGAATAATAGTAGAGAAAACTGGTCCACTCTCTTACGTTATTGAAACGCATCCAGGAATTACATGTCGCAGACATGTGGATCAAATTAGATCTTCTTTGGCACCTATTCCACCAGCTACTCCAAAGGAAGCGCTACCTCCAGGTTTCCCTACACTGATTACAGAAATTTCATATGTTTCAAACCCACCAACTCTGGAAAGTGCTATTATCAGTGTGCCTACTTCGTCAATTCCACAAAATAATGACACTGTTCCCTCAGCAGAACATGTCATTTCACCCATACCAGAAGAAAGAACTGATTCTGAAAATGTTTTAAGAAGGTCAAAAAGACAACCAAAGCTTCCCAAAACACTAATTACTGAACAATAATTTGTTGTTCTAATTTTGTATTCAACACATTTCTATCAACAAAAAAAAAAATAAAAAAAAAAATAAAAAAAAAAAAAATTTTTACATTGACAACTTTGTAAAATGTTTTGATGATAATTCAAACTAATAATCCATAATACTTAATAATACATAAATATATAGATATATGTTGTTAATGTCTAAATCTAAAATTGTCCATGCAATTTTTTCTCTTTGGGGGGAGATGATGTGGTGTATCACCGTATTTGTAAAAGTGTATCGGTGCATTGTCAAACGTCAACACCGTTACTTAATATAGAAATTAAATGGCTTCTGTAATGAACACGATTGTCTGTTGTTATTATATATTTAAATAATTAAATAAACTAACTAACAAAACACTCGGAACACTACACTCATGTCGCCCCGCAGGAGTTTTGGGCCTAGTGGACGTAATAATCTTCTATCAAGAAGGAAATTTGTAAACTTATAAGAAAGACTAGTCACATGTACATTAAGTTTTTTTTTTTTTTATATAAATACTCCCGTCTCGCAACGCGAACGTTTAAAATGGAGCGCTTAGACGACATTTGCACAGATCCTCGTTTTGCGATTTGGATTCGTCACCTAGCTGCCTGGATTGGTCACAAGTATTTGCTATTTAATCACAGAAGTGAACTCGATCTACCAGTATCAGGAAAAATGTTATTGAAAAATTTCATAACAGTCTTTGTACTTTTTACTGGTGAGTGTCAATTTTCCTTTAAATACCCCCTTCCCAAAAAAAAAAAAAGAAAACAAAAAACAGGTTGCAAAACGTATTACATATTGTTTTTTTTTTTAAATTTAATTTAATTTAATAAACTCTAAGTTTTTTAAAGAACATTTTGAGTATACATATAAATGAATTATTTGGAATGCAATTTTTTCGCATCCCTCTTTCGTAATAAACGACAATAGGGCTTTAAGACGTGTAATGGATTGTTATGATCATTTGAACCACTTTTCGCAAATCAAGATTACATTAAATGTATTATCTGGATTTGTATAGTGTAATCATTTTATTCATATAAAGAATGTCTACCATCTGCAATAAACAAGATAGGCCTACAGTTGTATTCTCCTTTTATAATGTTAAAATATTGGAAAATGTGTCATTCGTTTGGGTTGAATTAAATGCGCACCTGAAAGTGTATAAAAATGGTACAAACTGATTCTGGATGTTGGTTTGGACGAATTTTATCTAGATAGGATGACGGCAAGGGGTCAGTTAGCCTTCCGAAGATTTGGCCCACCAGAACCATACATACTAAAATACAAAGTTTTCAAAGTTTATAAAAAATATTTAAAAAGGACCAAAGAATAGAAGGATTGTTACCTGACATGAGTTGGGGCAATGTAAAGGCGTCCAGCCACACAATCCCCTTGTATGCCGTGGCAACATTATTTTTTTTCAATTTTGCTTCACAGGTCCTATGGATCACATTTGTCCGACATGATAATTTTTTTTAAAATTAGTTTGTTTTACGCAGTTCTTTTAAAATGACACAAGAATGTCATGTTTTAAGAAAATCAAAATCCGACTTAAAACATCTTTAGAACTCCGAGAACTTTACCAAAAAAAAAAAAAAAGCAAAATACGATCAATTAATTTTTATTTTTAAACTCAATGTACATTAGCTAATACAAACCAAACCAGCAAATAAACCTCCATAAAGTAGGCCTACCTAGTTTTCTTGTTTTGTAACACTTTTAAGAAAGTGCACATCGTTATGTGAAGACAAAGTCTCTCGTCTTGATGCACTGTATAGAGCCCACACGAACAAGCTTTATGACTGTTTTCAAATGCCCCGGTTACCGCTAAGACCATATATTAACGATTTAGAAAATAATTCTTACATAGGGCTGAAGAAAGAAAGGTTGAGCCTAGTATATTTCTCCGGGGTCAAACCAAGTTCAAGATAGCCCGTAGGTAGTAACAGAACGTATAATCTTCGCATGTTTTAGCTTTAATTAAAGGGTCTAAATGACAGTCTTGTTTCAGGATATCATGATAGTCTTGACGACCCTGCTCTTGCACACGCAAAACAAAGTATTTATCTTTTGTTGTTTACGATATGTATTAAATTAACGTATAAATATGTTTTTTTTCCAGTTGTTTTGGAGCCACGTTTTACACTTACAACAATGCATGTGTTGCTACGACCAACACACTGGCAACCTTTACAAATAAAGTTTGTGATTGTAAAAATTCAACAGTAGCAGTTCGTACTGAATGTAAGAGTATGTTTTTTTTATATCTTTACATTTCTGACTTTTCGCCACAGAAAATTTAAACATATATGTTACGACCAGTTACACGTACTCTTCTTTACGTTTATTTTAGGTTAAATATTGTTAACTTAAATTTACAGAGTTGAATAAAACGAAATTTTAAGTTTTATTAGCAATTTTCATTGGTTTTTAGGACCCCAAATTATTCTGAAAGTGCATTTTTTACTCTTTAGAATGACGAACTCTTTCCAATGTTGATGCCTAAATTTTCATTGGAAATGCAAGCGTAGGGTAACGGTACTGTGTACAAGGGGTCGGTATCTAACAGTACGCTTGACTTACTAGGCACTATGAGCGATTTTCAATGGCTGTCGTAAAACTCCAAAAAGGCAATTGAAGTATATTCTACAAGAAATTGAGTGCTTAAGCAGGGCGGCTTTTAGGCTCTTGGCATGATACATTAATTAGAATTGCAAAGTTGGCACACTATTAGCCAACGGTTGCCAACCCACAATGTAAACTAATAGACCATGTTAGCAGCGCTTTACTTGGAGGCAGTCTGACGTATCCCTATTACATCCATCCACTCCGTTCAACCTTCAAGCTTGGTCCTCAAATAGAATTGAGACATCACAGTCGAGCCTCATAACAGTAGTGTCAATTCAATAAACGAGTGATGAGTCGTTCAAAGGTTGTTGGTGGGTGGGGGGGGGGGACTGAACAAGTCGAGGCCTAGACGTCTCAGTGGGTTTTCCACAAATATGTCTCAACCATTGTTTTTTAAAGCTGCAAATTTAAACAACACAAACACCAGAACGTAGAATAAGTTAACTAAATTGTGATGATGATATCTTTATTTCCTCGAACGATACCAATCACATTATTATTGCGATTATATTTTGAATACACGATCTAAAATCATAGAAACAATTGAGGATTTGTTTTTTAAATTAGATTTTTCGATATTTTTTTTTACGGAGTTCTTCAAAAACTATTTTATCAAACTTTAAAATAGCAATAATAAATGTTAAAAAAAATTATTAAAAAGATCTCTTGATATCGCCCACTGCTTAAGAAAAAAACCAAGTTGTTAAACTAATAGTAATCGTTAATCGCTTACGAGTTTTGCTTACTTTAAAACAATACGTTTAGTTTTAAGGCGATTTTACCAAAGAAAATTCTGACACCTTTTTAAAAACATATTTTTTTACTTAGATCTAGTCAATCGAAACACATTTGTATGTTTTTTGTTATTCAGGTAGGCCGGCCAAGTCTGAAGCAAGGCATTGGATATACTATTGAAATACTGGCAGGGAAGAGTAGAGTGTTGACATGCAGTTCTAGTGGTGCTACAGTTTATTAATGGAGTTTAAGCGGTATAACAATATCTGGAGCTACTTACACAATATCAAGCGGTAAGGCTACAAGTGTTGGATCATACAAGTAAAATGCTATTTTAATAACATATATTATTACTTCTTTTTAAAGAAAATAAAAGCTAAACTGACATATTAATATTTGACTATTATTATTATTATTATCTATTTCATTAAAATATATTCATAAAAAACAATGTGCGTGTCAATTTCATTGCCCAAAGGTTAATATAAAGTCACGTGATTATTATTTCTATAAAACTATTTTATGAAAACGGTAAACGGCCATCATTTTTTAGTCGAAAATACTAAAGAAAGTCACGTTAAAATACTTTGAGCAAGGCATTTTGTATTCCAAAGCTAATGAGTGAGGGCTATATTATGTCCTGGACACGGAGCCATGCCATGCAAGGTATTTCAATCCCATCAGAGACGGAAAGCCGCTCACACCCGTTGTCGTGCTGGTCTGCAGCGTTAATAGAGGTTTGGTTAATGGAGTGTATAGACTTTATTGTTAAAGATAAATTATGTTACTTATCACGCCTGTCCTGTCAAACAATATATAATCTAACTTTGTAAGATAAATCTCGTTGGCTTTAATGCAATCTTGATTCAAGTTTAAAGGCATGGCATATATAGTAATATACACTCTACCTTTACATCTGTGTCTATTTATCCCACAGACGGTACTTACCTGACTAAACCTGTAATCAGTGCCAATCCTTTATCCCTCGTGCTCTGCCTAAAACAGATGGAACTTACCAAATTGCATGCCAAGCGAACTACACTGAAACGCCAAAGACATCTTCAATGTTAACCATTACTAGAAGTCAGTGGGAGAAATCGTGTTGGTAAATAATACCTATTGCACAAAACTGTATTGTAACCACACGCACGCACACATGTATATACATATGTCTACATACATTTATTTTCAACTGTCTTATAAATATTTTGCATGAGTAAAAATAACTATAAAATTTCTTCCTACAGACGGTACTCACCTGACTAAACCAGTAATCAGTGCCGACCCTTCATCCCCTGTGGCGGGCGGTCATCTTACCTTAACATGTGGCACCGAAGTGGACTGAGCGAATAGCTCCTGGAAGAAAGACAGCTCGGTCATCACAGGCGAAGCGGAGCATGAACAGCTCAACAACGTAACCTCCCAAGACGGTGGGGACTACACTGTCCAAAAAAGTATGGTCATTTTGACTTCTGAAGACATTGGTGTCAGTTGTAAGTCTCCATTCTTATGAATATTTCTTAACGTGGCTGTATCCCCCCACTCCACCACATAATTTTAATATGCGTTGAATCTTATGTAAAGGGAAAAAAATTCACTCCATGAGTTATTGTGTTATGACATCAAAATATGGCTTGATTTTTATTTAACAAATATTAGGACATTCTAAACCCTCCCATTATGCTTCTGCACGCTTGTTTTGCTGTTCGTAGACTAGGAAATGATATTTTTATTAATGTTTTAATAGAATAAACGAAATATTTTGGGTCTTTATGTATCGCGACTTTCTCGAAATTTCAGGAAAATCCGCAATATATTTAATTGTTTTCATATAATTTAGGCATGATGAAAAAAAAATCCGCGAGGTCGTGAATAAACAAATGTCGATATTCGAAGTAGGGAGTAATCACTGTATTTAAAGTTGTTATTATTAACATATGAGACGTACTTTTTATCAATTTTAAATTATTTTTTAGAATACTTAAAATTAATAAAAACAATTAGGAGGGTTTGACCAAAAAATTGATTATTTTTTTTTTACAATCAACAAACGGCCTTAAAGTATGTGGCGAAAAAATTAAATTGATTTCATAAATATAACCACTCGTTCAATATATATGTTGTTATTATATTTTTTTTTTCTAACTATTAAAGATCATTGACAATTTTTGCTTGAACACTTTGAAAAAAAAATTATAATTAATTATTCTTCTTTATCGCATAAGGCAGCTAAAAAGCTCTGCCACACCTCTCTATTCTGTGCCAGCCATCTGATCTCAAACCATGCTTTATTGATGGCCTTCGATACATCATCTTTGGTTCTTTTTCAAGTTCCTAATATTGTTGTATTCCCCTCTTTTCTTTTTCATGAGGGTGTTCATTTCAATGCAATGCTCGGAAGCATCTCCCTATGTAAAAAAAACATAGCCTAACGATATAAGTCGTTTCTTTATTTCTTTTTATTTTATAACTTATATAATAGTATTTTCTGAAATGATAGTATCAAAAGTGTAATATGAATTCATTATGACATTTCAGCTGCTCAAGAGATTGTCAAAGTTACAATGCTTGTGTTGGGATTGGCGCTTCTGATGTCTAAAGTCTTGACAAGAACAAATAGGTTGATGATTTATCTCCGTTGATACTTTATATTTATTTACTCAATAAATGTATTTTATATATAGATGTTAATGTTTGAGCAACAGTAATAATAACATCACATCATTAGCGATTCATACTTTCAACTCTTTTAATAAACTTTGCTCACCCATAACATATTGTCAGGCACATAAAAAGGCCAATTTTATTTTTTTTAAATCTATTAACTGTTGAAAGTATTGTTATCCCAGAAACTATTACTCGTTTTTTTATAAACGCATGTATTTAAGTAATTAAATTTTGTGATACTACAACATTTTTATATGTAAATTTACAATTTTTTTTAAAATTATCAATTATCTCAATTTTAAATCTGTCAACTTCCCATCCATTTAACGTAAACAAGTTATTGTTTCCTTTTTTTTTAAAATATATTTTCGTTCCTTTTACACTGTACATTTTTTGGCTTTGTAAAATTAAGAGAACGTCAATTTACAATGTGTATCTTTAATATAATAATGTATATATTTATAAAAAACGAACACAATTTATGTTTGAATTGATTGATTGTTTAATAACTTTGTCAAATTTAGAAAGACGAAAAAAAAATCATGATCGTTTCCAAGTTACTTGGAACTGTCACTATGAAAACCTGACATCATGTCATTTTTTAAGTGCCTTATGAAAAGGTTTTCGGTACACGACATCAAAATGATGATTTTCTGGTGTAACTAATCGCAATGCACACACATACATACGCACTATATATATATATGTTTATATATATTATATATATATATATATATATATATATATATATATATATATATATATATATATATATATTGTCATGTATATTGTTTTTCCAAGAATTGGAACACGCAATGTTTATTCCTCTCTCTCTCTCTTTTCTTACTACACACAATATTAGGACGTTTAGTAGGAAAACAAAAGGTTCTAGGTAATGTTGGGATTCTGTGTTGATCTCAAATTCTCAGAGTCTGGGAACGACTCATTATTTAATAGGGGAAGTTCCTATCGTTTTTGTTATGAGTTTTGTAATGATACCATGATTTTCACCCCTACTGGTAGTGGGTCTGTCCCTTGCACAACTCGGATAGTATTTAATGATTTGTTTTGTCTGAAAGACAGAGAGTTTCAAGATATGTTCCTTTGAGAACGTTTGTGTTTGCACTATTTTATTCTAACTGTACATAATAGATATATTGTATATTTTGAACATACCACCTGAAATAAACTATCAACAACAGTTACACTAAAACTTCCTTGTCAAGTTACTATTTTATTGTGTTGTATACATTACAATAAGATTTATCTACTACTCTAATGTACAAGAAAGGAAATGTTGGAATACAAATACTGAATTTGTGCCCAGGACTATAAGAAGAGTTCGTGTAATACTGAAACATAAATACTAATAATTAAAGTCTCCCCTAGGACTAACGAGAATTATCAGCAAGATCTACACAGCTCTGGCCACAAGGGGATTGTGGACGTAACAAAATTTGGTGGTCTCGCCCGGTATATTTTAGTTCTACTTTTCCTGACCTAGGATTGACAAAATTTAGTGGTCTCGTTCGATATATTTGAGTTCTACTTTTCCTGATCTAGGATCGGAAAAAATTTGTTGATCTCGTCTGGAAAATTTGAGTTATATTTTTCCTGACCTAGAAATATTTTGTGACATTAGTAGTACTGAGAGCGGCATATTTGTGTTTCGTTTTCTAGGACTGTGAAACTATTCTTTTTAAAAAGAGGAGAGAACTGGTTTGCGTATTTATTCCTTGGGAAGTGTGAAGATTCCACGAAGTGTGTAATATTATATTGTGCAAATTTCTGGACAAATCGTAAGTTGGAACTTTATATTTTATTATACAATATATACTACTCTACTATCACAAATATTTCGAACGCTATACTATGGCTTCGAATATATCAAGTGAGGAACTTAATGCCATGTCATTTGCTGAACTAAAAGAATTAGCTGAGTCCTTTGGGATTGAGGCAGGACAGGCAAGACCTAATCGTAATCGTTGGATCAAAGAAATTATGACATGTTTGAA
This sequence comes from Anisus vortex, assembly GCA_949126835.1. Lineage (NCBI taxonomy): Eukaryota > Metazoa > Mollusca > Gastropoda > Planorbidae > Anisus > Anisus vortex. The sequence continues at coordinate 9,035,346 of OX421498.1, read as the reverse complement.
CGGGCAGAATGCCATGAACACTGGTAATGTAGTTGAAGTGGGACAGAACGATATCAATGAAGGTTATGTAGCTCCCAGTGGGGGCGAGGTAATTGCCCACGGAGACGAGGTAAGAAATATGTCATCTAGATCATCAAACAATGATGAAGATGAAGGGTTGAGTGAAAACCTAAAATTCCAATTAGCTATGAAGAGTATGGAATTGGAAAGAATGAGGATAGAAACTGAAAGGGAAAATGAAAGAATTAGGATATAAACTGAAAGGGAAAATGAAAGAATTAGGATTGAAAGCAGAGAAAGGATAGAGATGGCACGCATGAACAGACCTGACCATCGTAGGGACAGCAATGGTATGGATATTAGCGCAATGAAGCAACACTTGCCTATATTCAGAGAAGAAGATGTTCAAGATTTCTTTTTGCTTTTTGAGAGGATAGCTGTAGATTATCAGTTCCCTGATGATAAGATGGCTTTATTGTTAAGGTCAACTCTCAACAAAGGAAAAGCATTGGACGTAGTGTTGAGTTTAACACCCGAGGAAATAAATGACTATGAAGTGATCAAAGATAGGGTGCTAAAAAGTTATTCCCTGACACCAGAAAAATATAGAAAGCTATTTAGAGACAGAAAGAAGGCATATGATCAAACTCAAGTAGACTTTTTGAGACAAAAGGAGAAAATGTTAGAACAGTGGCTAAGGTCACAGAATGTAAGTGAGTTTGATAAACTCAAGAACCTAATATTGTTTGAGGAATTCAATGATTGTATTTGAGTGGATATTAAAACCTACATCTCAGACCGAGGGGTTGAAGATGTGCATGAAGCTGCTAGATTGGAAGATAACTATGCCATAATTCACGCCAGCATAAAGCCATATTATGCTGACAAACCCAAAGTGCACAAACCAGAGCCCAATGAGGCTAGTAAACCAAAAGAGACAAGTGAAAACAATAATAAGAACAGTGGTGTAAATAATAATAGTAACTTAGTTCATTTCAGGAAGCAGACAGATGTAAATAAAGCAAAGGTGGTATGTTTCCATTGCAAGAAAGAGGGCCACATGAAGAAAGATTGTTGGATCCTTACCAAGAAGCAAGGTGCTATTCTACACTGTGCCAGAGTGCAGAAAGACAGCAAGCAGACAGAAGAAGTGTGCAACACAGGGTCAAGAAACTCAAAAGAAATGCGGCCGGCATCGCCCATAGTTGTGGAGTCGATGGTTTTTGAGAACAGTCTATCTAAGGTAAAAGAGAATAGCTGTACTCAATCAATTATGCTTTCAAAAGGCCGTGAGGAACAGATGGTTCCTGAAGTCCCGGAAGAGGACGACCTATCCGATTTTCGACCCTTTGTCTACGAGGGGACAGTGTCGACAGAAGTCGATGTACTCAGCAAGAAGAAAATACAGATATTACATGACACGGGTTCTGCTGTCAGCGTGATCCTGGAGGGCAGTGTGCCGTTAACAGATGCCACCAGTACCGGTGAGTCTGTTGTGCTGAGAGGTGCTAGTATGGAGGCTGTGGAAGCTCCACTGCACATAATAAAACTCGAGTCGGATATTTTTACAGGTAACATCGTAGTGGGAGTGTGGCGCGCACTACCCGTCAAAGGCGTTTCCATGATATTAGGAAATGACATTATGGGCGGCAGAGTCACTGTCGAGCCCATGGTTAAAGTGTTGGAGACAAAGATGGCGAAGGATAAAAACCTACGTCCTGCCAATGAACGCCCAACATGTGCACTGACAAGAGCAATGCAGAAAAAGAAGTCGGTAAAGACTCCTGCTACGCCGTGTAGTGCAACGAAAGATGTGTTTGTCTGTTCTGAAGACACACATGCGAATGAAACAGTGATAACAGAAACACCTGACATCGATTTAAGTGCTACGTTCTTTGCTGAACTAACAACTGGTGATGCAACGGAGAACGATAACATTTTGTCACCAAAGCAGAAATTGGTGAAAGAACAATTGAATGACGAAGTAATAATGCAACTCAGAATGAAAGCTGTTGATGAAAAGACTGCAGATGCAATGGCGGAATGTTTCTACATGAAAGATGAAGTGTTGATGAGAAAGTCGAAACCGCTCAACTCAGGTACAAACGAGTGGGACAGTATTCACCAGATTGTAATACCTAAGTTCTATCGTCAAGATATACTGCGTGTGGCGCATGATCTTCCTTTCGCTGGTCACATGGGAGTCCGAAAAACGCACCACCGTATCCTCCCTTACTTCTACTGGCCAGGACTGAGAAGAGATGTCGAACAATACTGCAAGACTTGCCACGTATGCCAAATGGTAGGACGTCCTAACCAACGAATTCCTGTCGCTCCACTCCAGCCGATACCAGCAGCGTTCGACGAACCATTCAGTCATATACTCATTGATTGCGTGGGCCCGTTGCCGAAAACAAAAGCCGGTTTTCAATACCTGCTCACAGTCATGTGTTCATCCACTCGCTTCCCGGAAGCCATTCCGTTGCGGAACATAACAACAGTGAAGGTGGTAGACGCCCTGACAAATTTCTTCACACGTTATGGCCTACCGAAGACAGTACAGTCCGACCAGGGGACTAACTTTACTTCGAACATTTTCAAACAAGTCATGGAACAATTAGGGATAAGCCATAGGCTATCAAGTGCCTATCATCCTGAGAGCCAGGGAGCTCTGGAAAGGTTTCATCAGACATTAAAATCGATGCTTAAAAAGTACTGTTATGAAAACGAGAAAGACTGGGATAAGGGTGTGCCTTATGTACTGTTCGCTGCAAGGGAGGCCACTCAGGAATCCCTGGGGTTTAGCCCATTCGAACTTGTGTATGGACACTCAGTCAGAGGTCCGTTGTAACTTCTACATGAAACTTGGCTAACGGACAGTGAACCGATTGGACTTTTGTCATATGTAGATAAATTTAAAAATAGGCTTTATCATGCTTTTAACCATGTGAAGATTCATTTTTCACAGATGCAGGAGCGCATGAGACAGAACTATGACCGTAAAGCTACAGCTAGAACTTTTGCACCAGGTGACAAAGTTCTTGTGTTTCTACCTTTGCAAAATCAGCCTTTAAGTGCAAAGTTTAGTGGACCCTATGAGATAGAGTCAAAGCTTGGCGAGGTCAATTATTTGATAAAGACTCCTGACCGGAGACAAAAGCAGAGGGTATGCCATATTAATTTACTTAAGCCCTATGTTTCCAGGGAAAAGAGTATACCACGGGAGGTCCCCATGATTACGTTAGCTAGAGTCCCGACGGACTTATCTAGGATAGAATATAAGTTTGCAGAAAGTAAACTTAATAATACAGATGCCCTTAAGAGTTTAGATACAAGGCTAGAACATCTTCCGGTAGAAGATAAGGAGAAGATTTTTGAGCTGGTACATGAAAATAAGTCAATGTTTACAAATGTTCCCAGTAGGACACATGTCATAGAGCACGATGTAGTGTTAACCGAGGGTGCCAGGTCTATTAAACAGCATCCATTTGACCCCATCAGACCTGAGCATATTAAATTAAATGTAAAGTATATGTTAGAAGATGACATAGGAGGAAAATGTGATAGCAAATGGTCTACACCCTGTGTGATGGTACCAAAAGCCGACCACACACTGCAGTTTTATAGAGACTTTGGGAAATTAAGTAATTTGACAAAGACCGACTGGTATCCCATTCCCCGTATCATCGACAAGATAGAGACAAGGTCATAGCTGATACTCTATCTCGGGTGCTACATGATTGACTGAATAACCCAATACTTCTTTTTCAGATCATCTCACTTATTCATTAAGAATGTGTCATGATAACCTATCATTCGTTTGAATTTTGATTATGGAATACCTATAGAATACTTGTATCATACAGAAATCAAGTCTTTTGAAAGTATTAAAAATTCTTATAATCATGTATAATATTGATGTTCTGATATATTTTAAATTCATTTGATTATGGAAAAGAAATTCCATTTAAATGTTGATGCATGATGCAATAAATATATAATATGCACGTATTTACTTGATATGGATGGATAAAAGTAATTGTCATCACATGCAATTAAGTGGGAAAACTTTGAGCTAGTTTATTTATTATCTTGTTTTATTTTAGTTAATGAATGGAACTAAATAATAATATGTACAATTTGTATCTTAGAAAGAGATGTAATATCAATTGGTATAAATTAATAGATAATATTGGAAATCTATTGCTAAATTGTTATATCATGGTAATAGAATGGGAAAAACTAGTAGATATTCACTATGTTGTATATAGGTTGTTATATATTCCATATATCCGGGAATGGAGGGAAACAAAGGTACCTAAAGGTGGGCACTCATTCAACCCTGAACAATCTTTTATATTAAACTTTCAAATTTTCCTAAAAACGCATAATAGTGGATTACATTTTAATATTGAGATTACTGAAGTAATCGTAACTAGAGCGTATTTTCTTCTCATATTTGAGAAAAGGGGAAGTATCATCATCTTAGGTATGAACCCTGTTAATGTCAAGTTGACACTGTAATTTAAAGGGGAAGTAACCTATAGTTTGATTCGAGTTATGTATTACTTATCTTTTGGTTTGTATATTAGAAGTAAACTGTTGAAAATTGACAGAGTTTGAGCAATGTTATATTTGTTTAAATAGATTAAGACTTTTGGCAAATTTTTGGTGGAAATCCACACAACTGTACATAGTTAAAATAAGAATGACTAGAATATTTTTGAATTATTTGTACTTGTTGAGACATTAGTTAATATTAATATTAAGGGGGAAATATTTGTCCATCACGTTATAATCACAATTACCATTGGGTAGTGACACTTTTTATAATTTAGTTGTGCCAGTGAGCCATGTTTGCTTAAATTGTCTTATAATCTTCCATTGATTGATGGTTGTTAAAACGATAGTGTTAAGTACGAAAAATGTATCATGTTGAGTATTACTTGGGTAATTATGGTACATTATTTCTTTCATTGGGTGGGGGCGTGTCATGTATATTGTTTTTCCAAGAATTGGAACACGCAATGTTTATTCCTCTCTCTCTCTCTCTTTTCTTACTACACACAATATTAGGACGTTTAGTAGGAAAACAAAAGGTTCTAGGTAATGTTGGGATTCTGTGTTGATCTCAAATTCTCAGAGTCTGGGAACGACTCATTATTTAATATGGGAAGTTCCTATCGTTTTTGTTATGAGTTTTGTAATGATACCATGATTTTCACCCCTACTGGTAGTGGGTCTGTCCCTTGCACCACTCGGATAGTATTTAATGATTTGTTTTGTCTGAAAGACAGAGAGTTTCAAGATATGTTCCTTTGAGAACGTTTGTGTTTGCACTATTTTATTCTAACTGTACATAATAGATATATTGTATATTTTGAACATACCACCTGAAATAAACTATCAACAACAGTTACACTAAAACTTCCTTGTCAAGTTACTATTTTATTGTGTTGTATACATTACAATAAGATGTATCTACTACTCTAATGTACAAGAAAGGAAATGTTGGAATACAAATACTGAATTTGTGCCCAGGACTATAAGAAGAGTTCGTGTAATACTGAAACATAAATAATACTAATAATTAAAATCTCCCCTAGGACTAACGAGAATTATCAGCAAGATCTACACAGCTCTGGCCACAAGGGGATTGTGGACGTAACAATATATATATATATATATATATATATATATATATATATATATATATATATATATATATATATATATATATAATGAAACCATGGCTTCTTATTGAATAAATATACATTTTTAATATCACTATCTGCAAACGTAGCCTAGAAATGTATTAAAATTGCATAACTTTAAATAAGCATATTCTGTATAATGATAAAGATATTAGTGTGTTTATTCTTTTTTGAGCAAAAACAAATTATAAAAATAATAGTGTTTTTCTATAATTGAAATGTTATTGTTATTGTATACATGTCAATTTACTGCCGCTAGATGCTATCAAAACTGACAAAGCTCACTCTTTTTGCTGTTTCTCTCTTGCTATTTTCTCTATTTCTGTTTTGTCACTACCAAATACATTGAGTATTTTGGCAACACCTATATTCATTGTCCATCGACACGTAAGGGGTCAAGTGGTCAGCACGGAGGGCCAGAATATGTGTTAAGGCTAATCCACACTATCACGTTTTGAATGAAATCATGATTCAGCGAATCACTAGAATTTGTTTCAGAGCGAATCAGAGATACGCTGTTTCACAATCAGCCATGCCTCACGTAAAACACGCTTCATAGAAAATCACGACGAGCAATATTATTTTCAAAAGAATCAAGAAGATGTTAAAGAGTGACTGTTCCTGACGCGCCATTTTATGTTAAGGAATCATGAATTCTAGCAGTGACGACGAAGTAAACTTGGTATGTCCCACTGCGTCTGTTCTACTTAAAGCAAACAGAAAACGAAAACGAAAATGCTAGGTGAAACCTTGGATCGAAAGAAAAACAATCTATGGAGCATACCATGCTCTTTTAAGGGAACTGGAAGACGAAGCTGCCATCTTTGTTTTTTTAACTAGGCTAATTATCATATGATCTAGTTTGAACTTCCCATTCGCTGACACAGCTTGAATCACAAATCATGATTCCAAATTTTAGAACATGTTCTAAATCTGTGAATCATCGCGAGTCACTACTGAAACAGTTACCGATTCTGGTGAATCAAGTTTCGCGCTATGCCACATTTGAAACGGGGAGAATCATCGTGATTTTTGTATTGGATCGCAGCGAATCACTGATTTTGTTTCTAGTGTGGCTTAGCCTTAAGAGACAGAAGGGAACAGGGTCGAAGTCAGGACCGGTGTTGATTAGATAGTGTTAAATAAATATATAGAAATGGACGTTGATCTCAATTTAGTAGATTTGTCGAGAACATTAGGTGAATTGATTCATGTTAAATTTTGTTTTATTATAACTACATAGTAAATTCGCTTGCCAGAAACTCGCCTTCCTAGATGCATTGCTTGTGAGAGAGAGAAAAGAAGTAGGCATGCATTTGTGTCAAAATAATAATAATAGTATGTCATTTCAAATATGTCACATCTGTCAAGAAAAGAATACCATTGACATGTTTTTTTTCTACTTTATTATCTCTTCTCTTTTTCTCTTAATCATGCTCTTTTTTTTTACTCAATCTCTTTAAACGTTTATTTTTTTTAATGTATGTTTTTCTCTCTCTCTAATTCTGAATTTTTTCTTTACATTTCTATCTCTATTTTCTCTCTCTTCTTTCTCCTCTTTCTCTCTATCTTGCCAAGTCCTTTCTTATTATTTTTCTCTTTTTCCCACAATCTTGCTCGATCATTCTCTCCAACAGTAAATATATGACTATGGGCAAGTATTAATTAAAAAAAAATATTTTTATCATATCAGGACAAAAAAAGGCGCCCCGTGCAAGGTGAGCGTTAACGGCCTATTTATGTAAAAGTTAAGCACAAGTCTGACCTATTCGATCATAGGGCCGTTGAAACCGTTCACCAGTTTCAGAGACCACGGCATACTGGGGGATGTGTGGCCAGCACAATGCCCAGCCGCCTTTACTTTACATCAGAGCTGGGTAGACTCAGGGACACCCTCGAGTCTTGTATAAAATCGCAGCCTTCACCAGGATGTGAACTACTGTACAGGACAGGGCCACCTTTGACTTCGTGACCGACACCGACGATCAGGAAAAAAATATCCCACCGCCACCCTCTTGACGGACCGGAATGTTTGGACAATGGGTTGGGAGACAGACATGTGACTTTAAGTCAATCCTCTCCTTTCTCATTGGTCCATGTTATGTTTCATGGGTAGATCTTCCCTGTGTAAAAAAACGCTCCAAACACGACTGTACGTACTTCCTTCCTATTGGATTTTAGTCTTGTAAGATCGTTTTTCGACTTTTAGTATTTCTGGACCTTTACCTTTATCTTGTTGTAACAAGTGATGATGGAGATTGATAAATTACTATACTAAATTATTTTGACTTATTTTGTAGTTGATTATAATTATTAATAATCAATATATGCTTAATGTGATAATAACAGTATACAAACGCTCAAAATCTGCTCACGACCATCTTCTTGCAAATTTGGCCGATACTGGCTGGCCAAAGACCAAAGTCAAGAAAAGATCGGGCATTGGCCGGTCAAATGTGAGGTGGTATTAGCCCTTTCGCGATTGGTCGGCCAGATCTTCGGGCTTTGGTCGTAAATATACACCTCGCAATAACATTTTTATACAGATAAAATTGCGAAGTAATATAATTTGTCTTGAGATATGGATGACCTTCAATATGATTGATAAACTTAAGTTTACTGTAATTCATTATACTGTGGATATTTCCTTGTTTGTTTGATTTGTAATAACTTGTTTAGTTCCATAAGTTTTATTTCGAAGCGTACATCCATTATACAATGTCTCTTGGAAGCTTTAAAAATAGTTAACAGTTATTCTAGTACTTAAAGTGTCACGAATTTATTTCCATAAACAGAACATATAAAAATATGAAATATCCAACAGTATATAATACAGCTTGTAGAACTTAACTCGTCTAGTACATTATGCATTTCTTCTACCACAAAATTGGACAAACTGTCTTCACTAACATACGACCTTGCTCAACCGTTAATGTACCCTAACTGACCACTACCGATTGAATAAATCCATGTATGTTAATCTAAGAAAACTATAAATTAATTATTCATTTATTAAAAACTTGGACTTTTTCACATGAACTATTTTATGTAAATACAAAACAAGAAGTCAACTGAAATAAACTGTAAAAAGTAATTAAAGGGAGATAATGAGGTAATTCTTAAATATACATTTTTTCTCGTTATTAATTCGCTTACTTCATAAATATTTTCCTTGCTTCATATATAGATTGCTGATATTTATTAAACTCATTCTCATCAGCAGTTACATAAACATAATTAGTAGGCATAACTTTATAACTCAATCTTGTTGTGAGCTATATTATTGTTCTTTTATATATGATTTTATTCTTAGTTATTTTTGGTATTTTATGTATATAATAATCTTTAAGCGATATGTCCCAAGGTATGACGTGTTGCGAGTTAAGAAAATGACGTCACAGTCTGGTTGTTGTGTCTGGAAGGATGAATGGCGGTTTTATTCTCCCTTGTAATTGTAATCTTTGATGTTCGGAATTAAAAAAATAAAAATTAGTTCAAGTAATTTGTCTATTGCATTGAATTAATTAGACTCCAATACATCTACAAATTTGGCAGACATCGTGATTTTTTTAAGTGTTTGTGAAAGTATTGGAACATATTCATCTGCGTGGCATATTACTTTGGCTATATCAAATTCCGTCAAGAGTAGAACGCACATTCATTGATATCAATAATTTTGGTATCTTATGATTTATTATGCAACTCTTGACATGGTAGTTGAATTTTTTACCTGTTATATCTTCTAGGTCAGGAATAGGTAACTGTGACATTCTTCTTATGTTTGTAGAAGTTCAATAATAATTGGTGGATTTAATTTTTAATATATTTCTTCATCATGCTTCCATCCATATTGACATGTTCAAACTTTTTTTTTAACATTTAGTCTTTTTCATGTATGAGGCGTAAATAGTTCAATGAAATAGTTGTTTTTTTACTCACATTATTTAATAAGTTATATAACATATATTAATTTCAGTACATCGAATACATCTTGATAATGCCATATTTAACAAGTGCATACATAATACATTAGTCTGCACATGAGACTATGTAGTACAAAACAACGGATGGCTACTAAGTCGGAACTTCAACTCCAGCTTTTCTATTCAAAAACAAACAATAAACGGATACAATAAACTAATTAAACTCAATTTTATCTGGCAACTTAAAAGACATTAAATATTATTTACTAATGAAATTCTCAACGAATGGTCAGAGGGAAATAACTGATGCATTTCTCCTGTTCAGTAATTACATAGTTCCCTCTTAATAAATTCAGTATCTTGGAAATAACATGCATAGCACCACTAAAAGTCTAAAACAATAATACCTATTATGACATTAAACTAAAGCTAACCTTTTGCATCATTATCTTCAACCGCAGGAGAATAATAGAAGAAATAGGAAATACAAATGTAGAAGAAAGAGACATAAACAACATAACAACTAACTTAAAAGGAAACAAAGTTTATAAAACAAAGACAAATTACCAGAAAGACTGTTAATTTATAACTAAATAATGAACAATATTTAACATAATTTTACAGACCCCTCTAAACCAGGACAAAGTGTCCAAAGTTTTAAATTTAATTTATAACTAAATAATGAACAATATTTAAAATAATTTTACAGTTCCCTCTAAACCAGGACAAAGTGTCCAAAGTTTTAAATTTAATTTATAACTAAATAATGAACAATATTTAAAATAATTTTACAGACCCCTCTAAACCAGGACAAAGTGTCCAAAGTTTTAAATTTAATTTATAACTAAATAATGAACAATATTTAAAATAATTTTACAGACCCCTCTAAACCAGGACAAAGTGTCCAAAGTTTTAAATTTAATTTATAACAAAATAATGAACAATATTTAAAATAATTTTACAGACCCCTCTAAACCAGGACAAAGTGTCCAAAGTTTTAAAAAAACGACCAAAAGTAATCAACTTTTTTAGAAATGAAATAAATTTAATTTGACCATGAAAATTGCATAATTATTTGCATAATATGCAAAATAATTAATCGAATAGAATATATAGTATTTATAGTAGTACAAGCTGAATTCCACTGCGTTAACCGGGTAAAAAGGTACATTAATATAATTATTTACTTAAAACATTTCGGAAAGCAATTTAAAATATAGACTGTAATCGAGTTAAAAATAAGCATATTTTTTTATATAAAAAAACAACAGTTAGCACTATCCCTGAATGAGCACTATAGACCGAGTAAATAAGCACACATGTATACCGAAAGTTTAACATTTATAAGTACAATAATGATATAGTAGTTATATAGAAAATGTTTCTGAGTCTATCGTAATTAATACATCCTACCATTACAAGGTTTTTAGGGAGACTCTAATTAAACGAGCGTGCTCGATCACGTGACTACTTCCGATCTAACAAGCAATAACCTATGTTTTTCAACATCCAAAATCTGGGTTTTATTCTAAGTTTTATAACTCCTACTTACTATTACAATTGATTTACATGAATCATTTCCCTTGCCTTATACTTGCATTTAACTTGCATTATACTTGCACCATAGCAGGAAGCAAACACATGTGTTAATTAATATTATAAATATTTACAACTTGAAATTAAATGTGCAGATTCAATATCGAAACCGGTATGTGAGTATCAAAGAAGAGAAATAAAGAAACTGTCTAATTGTTAAAACAAGACGGCAATTAAATAATTTTTGCAATACAAAAATATAGCTCTTTAGGCCTATATATTGTGAAGTAAACTACAATATTGATGCATGTAAGCATGTACTTACCAGAAAAATTAATGCTGCAATATTTTTCTTCATGGCCTTTGACATTTAAATTTTTATACGAAGTCAATTGAGAGACTTATATAAATATCAATGATGGTTCTTTCGTGTTTTATGTGAGCGGCGTCGACGTCTGAAATAGTAGGACTATTAATTATTTCTAGAGAATCATCTCGTGTTACAGTTGCACTGCGTGTGTTGTTTGGACTGCATTATTGACTGGTAAACTGTCCGATTCCTCTATAAAAAAATCATTTTTATTCCAACGAATTTGACGAGCTAGTGAAAGGCTTTCACGTCTTTTTGAAATTCTGCGTGGCCTTATGAAAAGGATAAATATAATAGTACGCGATTCCCAATAAACTGGTTACAAAAATTGACATGAGCCATTAACACTGCTAAACTTGTGTTTACTTAAGCCGGGAGTAGTCTCGACTTGGTTACAAACATAACCGACCAATCTGAAATTGACATTTATATTGGGTAAGATTCATTCTCTATTTTTTTTCAACAAAGAGCGCCCCAGGTCCCTATTTTTATAAAAAAAATGTCACAATTTGAACTTACAAAATAAATTAACAATAAATTGGGTAATTTCATTGGTCAAATAAAAAGACATGAACTGTAGAGAGAAAACAACGCACTTTCTAATGACGTATTACACTATTATTAAACGGCTTGGTTTCATTAAGTTACCAAGCGATAAAAATTGTCAATTTTCGTAATTTTATTAGTTTTAGACACATACACACCTCACTAAGACTAGATTTTTAGGATAAAACAATTTGATTTTGAAAAAACGATCACTCGATCCAACAAAACAAAAGAATAAATTATACAAATCAAGCAACGACAAAAAAGTTTTTTTTTAGTGATAATAGTTGAATAAGTATAGCATCCTCCCCTTTGAGGATACCAAAAGATTGTTAAACCAACACAATGTCCAGCCCCCTTTTTTTTGGCCTAATCCTCCAGACCAGGGAAAAAATATGGTTTATTGATCTGCATACTTGGGTCTTTGTCTTCTGTATACTTAGGTCTGATTAGTCTGTATATTTAGGTCTGATTGGTCTGTATATATAGGTCTGATTGGTCTGTATATTTAGGTCTGATTGGTCTGTATATTTAGGTCTGATTGGTCTGTATATTTAGGTCTGATTGGTCTGTATATTTAGGTCTGATTGGTCTGTATATTAAGGTCTGATTGGTCTGTTTATTTAGGTCTGATTGGTCTGTATATTTAGGTCTGATTGGTCTGTATATTTAGGTCTGATTGGTCTGTACATTTAGGTCTGATTGGTCTGTATATTTAGGTCTGATTGGTCTGTATATTTAGGTCTGATTGGTCTGTATATTTAGGTCTGATTGGTCTGTATATTTAGGTCTGATTGGTCTGTATACTTAGGTCTGATTGGTCTGTATATTTAGGTCTGATTGATCTGTATACTTAGGTCTGATTGGTCTGTATATTTAGGTCTAATTGGTCTGTATATTTAGGTCTGATTGGTCTGTATATTTAGGTCTGATTGGTCTGTATATTTAGGTCTTATTGGTCTGTATACTTAGGTCTATGATAAGATTCTATTGGCTTGCATGTTTCAAATAGCAAGCATATATAATATATTATATCACAAAATTGTGTACAAAAAAGCATAGCCCGATGTACACGATGTGCACATATAATGTACTCATGAGTTTAACTATAGTTTTTTACAAAAAAAAGTGTAAATGTATTGCTGTGTTTGGCTATTAAATATAGATATATAATTGTTGACACTAAGTTAACTCTTTAGTCCACTAAAGTTGGTGTCGCAAGACAAAATCATGCTTTCTAGTAAGTATATACTTTCTAGTAAGTATATACTTATATATATATATATATATATATATATATATATATATATATATATATATATATATATATATATATATTGTCATGTATATTGTTATTTCCAAGTATTGGAACACGCAATGTTTATTCTTCTCTCTCTCTTATTTCTCACTACACACGAATTTGTGGGTGGGGCTTAGTTTTTTCGATTGGCTGACGTTTAGTGAGAAGACGAGAGATTCTTGGTAAACTTGGTATTCAGTGTTGACCTAGAGTTCTCGGAGTTTCTGGGAACGACTCATTATTTAATAGGGGAAGTTCCTATCGTTTTGTTATGAGTTTTGTAATGATACCATGATTTTCACCCCTACTGGTAATGGGTCTGTCCTTTACACCACTTGGATAGTATATAATGATTTGTTTTGTCTGAAAGACAGAGAGTTTCAAAATATGTTCCTTTGAGGACGCTTGAGTTTGCACTATTTTATTCTAACTGTACATAATACAAACATTGTATATATTTAATATATCACCTGAATTAAACTATCATCAACTTTTACACTGAAGCTTTCTTGTCAAGTTACTATTCTATTGGTTTGTCTACAATACTATAAGATTTATCTACTATTCTCGTCGGCATCCGTCCGTCTCCAAGAGACGATGGTGTAGCTTCACGGCAAAGGTGACCAGCTGCACCGCCGAGAATGGCTGTGGAGGCCAACTCGGGAGTGGCAATCCCTGCCGCACTTCAGGCATTTGAAGGTGGATGGCTGTTGTAAAGGAACCTTCCGCCTCGCTCTTTTCTGGATGGCAGCTTCCATTCGCCCAGTTTTTGCGCGGGATGTGCCAAGCCTGACTGCGAGCCTCCAGGTTGGTCGGTGAGAAGCTTGGCATTCCCATGTGTCAAGGTCAATTGAGCTCTCGTTCAGGTCTCTTTTGCAAAGGTCCTTGAATCGCAGTTTTGGGCGCCCTATCTTCCGGTGGCCTTCGACCAGTTCTCCATAGAGGAGGTCTTTAGGAATGCGACCTGCATTCATCCTTTTCACATGGCCGAGCCACCTGAGGCGTTTCTCACTGAGCACAGCGTGAAGGCTGCTCATGTTGGCTCTCCCCAGCACCTCTGTGTTGGAGACCCTATCCTGCCACTTAATATTGTTTTTGAGTTGCCTGGTGCGGTTGTTTTTTGTCCTACTACTCTAATGTCAAGGAAAGTAACTGTTAGAACACAAATACTGAGTTTTTGCCCAGGACTATAAGAAGAGTTCGTGTAATACTGAAACATAAATAATAATAACTAAAGTCTCCCCTAGGACTAACGAGAATTATCAGCAGGATCTACACAGCTCTAGCCACAAGGGGATTGTGGATGTAACACAATTTGGTGGTCTCGTTCGGTATAGTTGAGTTCTACTTTTCCTGACATAGGATTGATAAAATTTGTTGATCTCGTCTGGAATATTTGAGTTCTACTTTTCCTGAACTTGGATTGGAACAAATTTGTTGGTTTGTACCGGAAAAAAATGAGTTTTATATTTTTCCTGACCTAGAAATATTTTTTGACATTAGTAGTACTGAGAGCGCCATATTTGTGTTTCGTTTTCTAGGACTAATGTGGTTTGTAAACTAGTCAACAAACTGGTTTTGTTCTCTAGGACTGTAAAATTATTTTTTTTAAAGAGGAGAGAACTGGTTTGCGTATTTATTCCTTTGAAAGTGTGAAGATTCCACGAAGTGTGTAATATTATATGGTGCCAATTTCTGGACAAATCGTAAGTTGGGACATTATATTTTACTATACCATATATATTACTCTACTATCACAAATATTACGGACGCTATAAGCTTACTATGGCTTCAAATATATCAAGTGAGGAACTTAATGCCATGTCATTTGCTGAACTAAAAGAATTAGCTGAGTCCTTTGGGATTGAGGCAGGACAGGCAAGACCTAATCGTAATCGTTTGATAAAAAAAATATGACATGTTTGAACGGGCAGAATGCCATGAACACTGGTAATGTAGTTGAAGTGGGCCAGAACGATATCAATTAAGGTAATGTAGCTCCCAGTGGGGGCGAGGTAGGTGCCCACGGATACGAGGTACAAAATATGTCATCTAGATCATCAAACAATGATGAAGATAAAGGGTTGAGTGAAAACCTAAAATTCCAATTAGCTATGAAGAGAATGGAATCGGAAAGAATTAGGATAGAGACTGAAAGGGAAAATGAAAGAATTAGGATAGAAACTGAAAGGGAAAATGAAAGAATTAGGATTGAAAGTAGAGAAAGGATAGAGATGGCACGCATGAACAGACCTGACCATCGTAGGGACAGCAATGGTATGGATATTAGCGCAATGAAGCAACACTTGCCTATATTCAGAGAAGAAAAAGTTCAAGACTTCTTTTTGCTTTTTGAGAGGATAGTTGTAGATTATCAGTTCCCTGATGATAAGATGACCTTATTGTTAAGGTCAACTCTCAACAAAGGAAAAGCATTGGACGTAGTGTTGAGTTTAACACCTGAGGAAATAAATGACTATGAAGTGATCAAAGATAGGGTGCTAAAAAGTTATTCCCTAACACCAGAAAAATATAGAAAGCTATTTAGAGACAGAAAGAAGGCATATGATCAAACTCATGTAGACTTTTTGAGACATAAAGAGAAAATGTTAGAACAGTGGCTAAGGTCACAGAATGTAAGTGAGTTTGATAAACTCAAGAACCTAATATTGTTTGAGGAATTCAGTGATTGTATTCGAGTGGATATTAAAACCCACATCTCAGACCGAGGGGTTGAAGATGTGCATGAAGCTGCTAGATTGGCAGATAACTATGCCATAATTCACGCCAGCATTAAGCCATAGTATGCTGAAAAACCCAAAAGTGCACAAGCCAGAGCCCATGGAGGCTAGTAAACCAAAAGGGACAAGTTAAAACAATAATAAGAACAGTAGTGTAAATGATAATAGTAACTTAGTTCATTTCAGGAAGCAGACAGATGTAAATAAAGCCAAGGTGGTGTGTTTCAATTTTTAAGAAAGAGGGCAACATGAAGAAAGATTGTTGGATCCTTACCAAGAAGCAAGGTGCTATTCTACACTGTGCCAGAGTGCAGAAAGACAGCAAGCAGACAGAAGAAGTGTGCAACACAAGGTCAAGAAACTCAAACGAAATGCGTCCGACATCGCCCATAGTCGTGGAGTCGATGATTTTTTAGAACAGCCTATCAAAGGTAAAAGAGAATAGCTGTACTCAATCTATTATGCTTTCAGAAGGCCGTGAGGAACAGATGGTTCCTGAAGTCCCGGAAGAGATCGACCTATCCGATTTTCGACCCTTTGTCTACGAGGGGACAGTGTCGACAGAAGTCGATGTACTCAGCAAGAAGAAAATACAGATAGTACGTGACACGGGTTCTGCTGTCAGCGTGATTCTAAAGGGCAGTGTGCCGTTAACAGATGCCACCAGTACCGGTGAGTCTGTTGTGCTGAGAGGTGCTAGTATGGAGGCTGTGGAAGCTCCACTGCACAGAATAAAACTCGAGTCGGAGATTTTTACAGGTAGCATTGTAGTGGGAGTGTGGCGCGCACTACCCGTCAAAGGCGTTTCCATGATATTAGGAAATGACATTATGGGCGGCAGAGTTACTGTCGAGCCCATGGTTAAAGTGTTGGAGACGAAGATGGCGGAGGACACAAACCGACGTCCTGCCAATGAACGCCAAACATGTGCACTGACAAGAGCAATGCAGAAAAATAAGTCGGTAAAGACTCCTGCTACGCCGTGTAGTGCAACAAAAGTTGTGTTTGTCTGTTCTGAAGACACACATGTGAATGAAACAGTGATAACATAAACACCTGACATCGATTTATGTGCTACGTTCTTTGCTGAACTAACAACTGGTGATGCAACAGAGAACGAAGAAATTGGTGAAAGAACAATTGAATGACGAAGTAGTAATGCAACTCAGAATGAAAGCTGTTGATTAAAAGACTGCAGATGCAATGGCGGAATGTTTCTACATGAAAGATGAAGTGTTGATGAGAAAGTCGAAACCGCTCAACTCAGGTACAAACGAGTGGGACAGTATTCACCAGATTGTATTACCTAAGTGCTATCGTCAAGATATACTGCGTATGGCGCATGATCTTCATTTCGCTGGTCACATGGGAGTCCGAAAAACGCACCACCGTATCCTCCCCTACTTCTACTGGCCAGGACTGAGAAGAGATGTCGAACAATACTGCAAGACTTGCCACGAATGCCAAATGGTAGGACGTCCTAACCAACGAATTCCTGTCGCTCCACTCCAGCCGATACCAGCGTTCGACGAACCATTCAGTCATATACTCATTGATTGCGTGGGCCCGTTGCCGAAAACAAAAGCCGGTTTTCAATACCTGCTCACAGTCATGTGTTCATCCACTCGCTTCCCGGAAGCCATTCCGTTGCGGAACATAACAACAGTGAAGGTAGTAGACGCCCTCGCAAATTTCTTTACACGTTATCGCCTACCGAAGACAGTACAGTCCGACCAGGGGACTAACTTTACTTCGAACATTTTCAAACAAGTAATGGAACAATTAAGGATAAGGCATAGGCTATCAAGTCCCTATCATCCTGAGAGCCAGGGAGCTCTGGAAAGGTTTCATCAGAAATTAAAATCGATGCTTAAAAAGTACTGTTATTAAAACGAGAAAGACTGGGATAAGGGTGTGCCTTATGTACTGTTCGCTGCAAGGGAGGCCACACAGGAATCCCTGGGGTTTAGCCCATTCGAACTTGTGTATGGACACTCAGTCAGAGGTCCGATGAAACTTCTACATGAAACTTGACTAACGGACATTGAACCGGTTGGACTTTTGTCATATGTAGATAAATTTAAAAATAGGCTTTATCATGCTTTTAACCATATAAAGATTCATTTTCCACAGATGCAGGAGCGTATGAGACAGAACTATGACCGGAAAGCTATAGCTAGAACTTTTGCACCAGGTGACAAAGTTCTTGTGTTTCTACCTTTGCAAAATCAGCCTTTAAGTGCAAAGATTAGTGGACCCTATGAGATAGAGTCAAAGCTTGGCGAAGTCAATTATTTGGTAAAGACTCCTGACCGGAGACAAAAGCAGAGAGTATGCCATATTAATTTACTTAAGCCC
Source organism: Anisus vortex (assembly GCA_949126835.1). Classification (NCBI taxonomy): domain Eukaryota; kingdom Metazoa; phylum Mollusca; class Gastropoda; family Planorbidae; genus Anisus; species Anisus vortex. The sequence continues at coordinate 9,016,858 of OX421498.1, read as the reverse complement.
TATGTTTCAAGGGAAGAGAGTAAACCAAGGGAGGTCCCCATGATTTCATTAGCTAGAGTCCCGACTGACTTATCTAAGACTTAACACAAGTTTGCATACAATAAACTTAATAATATAGATGCCCTTAAGAGCTAAGATACAAAGCTAGAACATCTTCCGGTAGAACATAACCAGAATATTATGAATCGGATACATGAAAATGTTCCCAGTAGGACACATGTATTAGAGCACGATGTAGTGTTAACCGAGGGTGCCAGTTCTATTAAGCAGCATCCATATAGAGTTGACCCCATTAGACCTGAGCATATTAGATCAGATGTAAAGTACCTGTTAAAAGATGACATAGGAGAAAAATGTGATAGCAAATGGTCTACACCCTGTGTGATGGTACCAAAAGCCGACCACACACTGCGGTTTTATAGAGACTTTGGGAAATTAAGTAATTTGACAGAGACCGACTGGTATCCCATTCCCTGTATAATCGACAAGATATAGACAAGGTCATAGCTGATTTTCTATCTCGGGTGCTACATGATTGACTGAATAACCTAATGCTTCTTTTTCAGATCATCTCACTTGTTCATTAAAAATGTGTCATGATAACCTATCATTCGTTTAATTTTGATTATGGAATACCTATAGAATACTTGTATCATACAGAAGTCAAATCTTTTGATAGTATTAATCATTTTTTTATAATCATGTATTATATTGATGTTATATATTTTAAATTCACTTGATTCATTTTATTATGGAAAAGAAAATCCATTTAAGTTTTGATGCATTATGCAATAAATATATATATGCATGTATTTACTTGATATGGATGGATGAAAGTAATTGTCATCACATGCAATTAAGTGGGGAAACTTTAAGTTAAATGATTTTTTATCTTGTTCTATTTTAGTTAATGAGTAAAACTAAATATTAATGTGTACAATTTTTATCTTAAAAAGAGATGTAATAGCAATTGGTATAAATTAATAGATAATATTGGAAATCTATTGCTAAATTATTATATATTGGTAATAGAATGGGAAAAGCTAGTGGATACTATCATTATGTTATATATTTCATATATCCGGGAATGGAGGGAAACAAAGGTACCTAAAGGTGTGCCCTCATTCAATCCTGAACAATCTTTTATATTAAACTATTTAATTTGCCAAAAACGCATAATTACATTTTAATATTTAGATTACTGTAGTAATTGTAACTGGAGCGTATTTTCTCCTCATATTTGAGAAAATGGGAAGTAATCATCACCTTAAGTACGAACCCTGTTAATTTCAAGTTGACACTGTAATTTAAAGGGGAATTAACCTATAGTTTGATTCGAGTGACTTATTACTTATCTTTTAGTTTGTATATTAGAGGTAAACTGTTGAAAATTGCCAGAGTTTGAGCAATGTTATATTTTGTTACGAACTTTGCCCTCTTTACCCAGCTATCCCCTTATAGCTGACCTCTACTTTCATTGGTTGAGGCCAGTGACTGGCTAATGTGTAAATGTGTCACGAGTGGACACGGGGATTGTGCTTACTTTTTAAGTCGTCGAGCTGTGCGGTTGTTTTTCAGTTGTTATGTACTTGTTTTATTGAATTAAAGAGTTTTTGTTCATTGAAAAGTAATGAGTCGACTTGAGAATCCATAAAAATTAATCTACTAACCATACCCCTAGATCAACGCGTTACAATTGGGATCTCGTCCGAAAAGCAGTTGATGCAGTAGTCTGGAAAAACTACATTATAATGGAGTCACCGATAACAGACTTTTCCATCTCCAAAGAAAGTAATATTCAACTGGAGTTATACAAGATTGAACTAGAAAAATTTTAATTTAAAATGGAACTAGCTAGTAAGGAGAGGCTACAAAAACTAGCAATGGAAACTGCATGGGAAAAAGAAAAACTAGCAATGGAAAAAGAAAAACTAGCAATAGAAACTGCAAGGGAAAAATAAAACCTAGCTAGTAAGGAGAGGTTGGAAAAAGAAAAACTAGCAATGGAAGCTGCAATGGAAAAAGAAAAACTAGCAATAGAAATGGAAGAAAGATTAGCCAAACTGGCTAAAGAGATAAAAATGTCACAACAGATAAAACAAGAAGCTATTACTAAACAGACTCATATAAATGATCTTTTCAGGTACATAAAATATGTTCCCAAATTCAATGAAAATGAACCTGTTGACAAGTATTTTGACCGTTTTGAAAGAGTAGCCACAGACTTTCCGTTCCCAAAAGAAAAATGGGCTGTACTCGTCAGACAAGCACTCACTAAAGTCGCTAACCGCAAAGCACGAGAGGTCATAGTTTTATTGAAAGACGAAGAGTTTGATGATTACCAATATATCAAAGAAGCCATCATTAGAAGATACGAATCGGTACCAAAAAGTCATGGAAAGATGTTTAGAAAGCCCACAATAGAAAACGCCGACGACCTAAATACCAAGCAGAAAAAACTCACTGAGACATCTCAACAAATCGTGTGTCAACATTGTAAAAAAGTAGGTCACGCCAGAGGAGACTGCTGGTTAACAAACAAGAAAGGTTTAAAACAACCAAACAAAGAAATCGGAGCTTCTGAGATAAGTGAAAGTATAACAATACAGCCTGCGTGTCAAAATTGTAATAAAATCGGTCACGCACGAAAAGATTGTTGGTTCCTGAAAAAGAAAGTTTCAAAGCACTCAGAAAATAAAATGGGAGCTTATGATATGATTGAAGGTCAGCCAAAGCCAAAGCCTGTGTGTAAGAACTGCGATAAACTGGGTCACACACTAGAGGACTGTTGGTTTATGGAAAAAAGAAAAGATTCACAGCAAACAGAACACGAAATGGGAGACTACTGTCGTCCACCTACTATAAAGGTAGAAACGTGCAAGGTTATCCAGTGTGCTGATGAAAGAAAGGAAAATAACTCAGAAAGTTCATCAATGAAAGAATTGTCACCTTATATAACTAAAGGCGACATAAAAGATTCACAGCAAATAGAACACGTGATGGAAGCCTACTGTCGTCCACCTACTACAAAGGTAGAAACGGTCAAGGTTATCCAGTGTGCTGATGAAGGAAAGAAAAATAACTTAGAAAGTTCTTCAATTAAAGAATTGTCACCTTTTATATCTAAAGGCTACAAATCGATCTCAGATAATAGAGAAATCACTACAAAGGTAGAACCTGGTAAGGTAAACCAGTGTGCTGATAAGAAGATAGAAACTTCATTTGAAGAGAAGATAGAAACTTCAACTCTTGACGAATTTTCGACATTTACATCTGAAGATAAAACTAAGCTACAAAAACCAGTTAAAATCCTAAAGGATACCGGTGAAACTATGTCCCTGAGTCTAGAGGGTATATTATCACTCTCTGAACAAACATATACTGGACAAAAGGTACTAATCAAAGGTATGAGATGGGACATGCGGAAGTTCCGCTTCAACGCATTCATCTTAAGTCCAAACTTATTTCCGGTCCAGTGATTGTAGGAGATAAACCTACACTTCCATTTGACGGAATCTCTGTCATAATTGGAAATGACTTAGTAAAAGGCTGTGTAAAGCCTGAACTGATTGTGACTCATACTCATGAAGTCAACAATACAGAAATAGAAGATACTGAACTGTACCCTATTTATGCCATCACCCGAGGCATGAATCAGAAAGACAATAGGGACAAGACGCCTGGTGGACCAGCCAAAAATGACAATACTCGGAGCGAAATCGACTTGGAAGCTACCTTCTTTTCCAAGGTTGGTAGAACCACCTGTAGACAACGGAGGAGATAAGTTATCTCCCAGGCAGCAATTAATCCAAGAACAACAGAAAGATACAGAGCTGGAAAAGCTGCGTGAGAGTGTTGTGGCTGAGTCTGACGTCAGAGATGGCTCTGTACAATATTTTGTACGTGGTGGAATGCTGATGAGGAGTTGGAGACCTCCGGATGCTGCGCCAGAGGATAACTGGAGAATGGTGGAGCAAATCGTGGTTCCGGTGAGGTACCAAGAGGACATTATTGAGGTAGCGCATGACTCGCCCTTTTCGGGTCATTTGGGGATGAACAAAACATATCAACGCATATTGCCCCACTTTTATTGGCCTGGGTTGAAACGTGACGTCACCGCCTACTGTAAATCGTGCGAATCATGTCAACTCATAGGCAAGCCGAACAAGCCAATAACAGTTGCGCCACTACAGCCAATTCTTGCTTTTGGCGAACCTTTCTCGCATATTATCATCGACTGCGTGGGACCCCTTCCCAAAACTAAATCAGGTCACCAATACTTGCTGACTATGATGTGTACCGCAACTAGGTATCCAGAAGCCGTGCCCCTTCGCAGTATCAACGCAGAGAAAATAGCAGAGGCGTTAACCGAGTTTTTCACCCGGTATGGTCTACCCCAATCGGTGCAAACCGACCAAGGAACCAACTTTACTTCCAAACTTTTTCAACAAGTTCTAGATCGATTGAAGATACAACATAGAATGTCAACGGCATACCACCCAGAAAGCCAGGGAGCGCTAGAGCGTTTCCACCAAACATTAAAGACGATGTTAAAAACGTATTGCCATGACCATCAGAAAGATTGGAACAAAGGAGTGCCATATGTGCTCTTTGCTGCCCGTGAAGCGATACAAGAGTCCCTGGGCTTTAGTCCATTCGAGTAGGTTTTTGGACACACCGTCAGAGGTCCATTAAAACTGCTTAAAGAAGCCTGGAAAGATTAACAAACCGAGACAAGAGGAATCATTGACTGTGTAGATAAATTTAAAAATCTTTTGTTCAATTCTTTTGTATTTGATAGAGACAAGTTAAAACAAGCCCAGCGCAAAATGAAAACTGTTTTTGATAAAAAATCACGAGTTCGCACATTTAAGCCAGGGGAAAAAGTGTTGTTATTTCTCCCCACCAACACTCACCCCCTTTCTGACTTCGGTCCATACGAAGTAGATTCAAAGGTCAGTGAGGTCAACTACATGATCAAACATTATGTGGGTAGGGAAACGGTAGAGGGTAAACATTCCCTTCCAACTCACCCCATGTCACCTATTGTTGTTGAGCCTGACGAACAACACTGTGAAATTGACCATAAATTTAGTGGGTGTAAACTAAAAAACTTCACTGTGCTTGAGAACATTGATGAAAAACTTAAACATTTAAAAATGTCAGAGAGCAATGTCATCAAGTCCATTATTCTAGAATACCCTATGTTATTCAATGATGTTCCTACTAGAACACACTTGATAGAACATGATGTCATTTTGAATGAGAATGTTTCTCCCATAAAACAACACCTGTATAGAGTTTACCCTAACCAGTTAGCTATTATTCAGAAAAAGATCCAATACATGTTAGAGAATGATATCATCACCCGAAGCTGTAGCTATTGGAGTTCCTCATGTCTCATAGTTCCAAAAGCAGATAAATCAGCCCGCTTTGTACTGATTACTGCAAACTAAATGCAGTAACTAAAACTGTATTGTGAATTGTATTGATGACAAGGAAATTGGTAGACCTTGAGCACTTACACATATTTGTCTTATGTTAACTTATGTTTGAAAAAACAAACATCATGCTATTTCTGCTACCAAAAAATTATTAAGTTTTCTAAAGTCTATAAGATGTAATTACTTACTAATTGATATCAAGATTTTGTTGTTGTTGGATGCTAATTTTTTTAAATTATTTTTTGGTTGATTAAGTAAATTGACTAGTACTTTGAATAATATTCATGTCTTAAATGCAGATGAAATGTTTAAACTAAGAATTTATGTTGTATACAAAAGAGTGTGCACATAAATTGATGACGTAATTAGGAAAATGTCACTGATATCATAGAAATTGTATTTATAAATGAATTTTCTATAAACTAGCTTCATTCTGTCACTTACAAAGTTTAATTTCTTAAATTTAACATAAATTAATGTAATTTTGATATTATACTATAATTATGGTCGTAAGTTTATTAAATCTATAATGCTCATTAATTGTCGCAACTTATTGTCGCGTAGAGATTTTTTTCTTAAGAGGATGTGGTTAATTTGCATTAGAAAGAGAGAGTAGAATGATACTGATAGAGAGATAAGGAAAAACGTGAGAGAGAGAAGGAGAGTATTGTTTGATTCTAGGAATTGGGGTCTACAGTTATCTAATGTGTAGTTAGAAAGACGGCCAGCAGGCTTGAAATTGAAAATTAAACTGTCCTAGAGCTGAGACCGTAATTGGGTCAAGCATACACTAGTGAACAGTGGAAAACTTATGCTACAGAGATAGTATGATTTTTATGAATGGAAAGAAATTTAATTTTAATACGGGAAGTGTCGCCGCGGTTGAGTTGATTGTCGGTTGAGTTGATTGTCGGTTTAGTTTATTGTCGTTTTTTTGTTATGAAGTTATTGACAATGATAAAATATGTTTAGTTCAGAATTAAATGGACGTGGGTTGAGTTAACCTTAAAATCATGAAAATTAATGCATTGTATTGATTTTTCAATGAAGAATGAGATTGTTGTTTTCTGTCAAGAATTAAGCTATGATATTTCTTGTCTTGCCAGAGTTAACCTGAATATTGTAATTCTACTATTATGCTGTTGTCAGTGTTGTGCGTTATATTTACACTGCTGTAATTTCACATTTTCTTCCTTATGTTCTCATCAATTTTACCCCTTTTATTGTCACATAGTTTTGTTTCTGTACCTTGAGATATTTATATAAAAAAATATTTAGTTTAAGATTAACAAAAACATTTTTTTATCCCAGGATAATAGGGTGTTACGAACTTTGCCCTCTTTACCCAGCTATCCCCTTATAGCTGACCTCTACTTTCATTGGTTGAGGCCAGTGACTGGCTAATGTGTAAATGTGTCACGAGTGGACACGGGGTTTGTGCTTACTTTTTAAGTCGTCGAGCTGTGCAGTTGTTTTTCAGTTGTTATGTACTTGTTTTATTGAATTAAAGAGTTTTTGTTCATTGAAAAGTAATGAGTCGACTTGAGAATCCATAAGAATGAATTAATCTACTAACCATACCCCTAGATCAACGCGTTACAATTTGTTTAAATAGATTAAAACTTTTCGCACATTTTTCGTGGAAATCCACACAACTGTACATAGTTAAAATAGGAATGTCTAGAATTTTTCGGAATTATTTGTACTTGTTGAGACATTAGTTAATTTTAATATTAACGGGGAAATATTAAAATTTGTCCATCACGTTATTATCACAATTACCATTGGGTTATGATACTTTTTATAATTTAGTTGTGCTAGTGAGCCATGTTTTGCTTAAATTGTCTTATGATCTTCCATTGATTGATGGTTGTTAAAACAATAGTGTTAAGTATGAAAAATGTACCATGTTGGGTATTACTATGGTAATTATGGTACACTATTTCTTTCAATGGGTGGGGGCGTGTCATGTATATTGTTTTTTCCAAGTATTGGAACACGCAATGTTTATTCTTCTCTCTCTCTCATTTCTCACTACACACGATTTTGTGGGCGGGGCATAGTTTTTCCGATCGGCTGACGTTTAGTGAGAAGACGAGAGATTCTTGGTAAACTTGGTATTCAGTGTTGACCTAGAGTTCTCGGAGTTTCTGGGAACGACTCATTATTTAATAGGGGAAGTTCCTATCGTTTTGTTATGAGTTTTGTAATGATACTATGAGTTTCACCCCTACTGGTAATGGGTCTGTCCTTTGCACCACTTGGATAGTATTTAATGATTAGTTTTGTCTGAAAGACAGATAGTTTCAAAATATGTTTCTTTGAGGACGCTTGAGTTTGCACTATTTTATTCTAACTGTACATAATACATATATTGTATATATTGAATATATCACATAAATGAATCTATCAACAACATTTACACTGAAGCTTCCTTGTCAAGTTACTATTCTATTGTGTTGTCTACAATACTATAAGATTTATCTACTACTCTAATGTCAAGGAAAGGAACTGTTAGAACACAAATACTGAGTTTTTGCCCAGGACTATAAGAAGAGTTCGTGTAATACTGAAACATAAATAGTAATAACTAAAGTCTCCCCTAGGACTAACGAGAATTAACAGCAATATCTACACAGCTCTAGCCACAAGGGGATTGTGGATGTAACAATATATATATATATATATATATATATATATATATATATATATATATATATATATATATATATATATATATATATATATACAGGTTCTAATTCTAGTTCATTAGCGCTATGAATGCATGATAGCTCTGCTTTTTAAAGTTTTGTTCTTTAGAAAATGTAAATTCCCATTTGACATTTTTTTGTTCGAATATTATTTTTTATGAAATATATATATAAATGTGTAGATTCTACTCAACATGCAAAAGGTGTTAAGGTATCAAAATTAAATAAAATTAATACAATAATAAATAGGAATACTTATGAAGTGGGGATAACTCATTTTTTTTCTTTACTAAAAGGTGATTTAGCCCCCTTTAAAATGTGCACAGCATGTATGAAATATGTATGAAATGTGTCATGCGCGAGAATTGAAGCGTTCACAAACTTATGTGATTCTTCTTCTTCTTTTTCGTTCTCAAATTGAAAATTGCGTGGCAGTATGTTTTGCACCATTAAGGCCCACTGCAGCGGCTTCAGTCAGCTGTTTTTTTATGTGCTTCCGTAGCCTTTGATCAACAAAGACCATCTGCAAGGCAGCAGTTGATTTATTTGTGTAGTTTTCTTTCCTAGATGACTGATATCACTAGCTAAAGGCCTCATCTGTCCGGGTTTAGAGTTAGAGCGCTATATGTTCACTTTTCGCAGTCACTTTTGAGGCATATTTTAAAAAGTATCCTTACCACGGGATACCCTACCTCACCCTCCACGACAGTAAACCAGTTGGTACGCGGTGCTTATTCAGTATTCACGGTTAACCGTTATATAAAGGTAATTTTCCTTACCCGCCACCTGGGGACGCTCTTGGTAGGACAATATATCTCAGTGATTTATTGACAATCATGACAGCAGCAACTTTCAATATAATAGAAAATTGAATTGAATAAATAATTTAGCAGGCTAGACAATCTATATCAAAACACACATCTTAAGAAAATAGGTCATATGTATAGATTCTGCATAAGTTAATTAATTAACCAATAACAAAATTAAAGTTTAAAAAATATCACTTACGGACTATTGTTGGAAGGGAATCAGGAGTGGTCTCAATGATAGTCGAGTGTGACGAAGTGTCGGTCAAAAAACAGATTACTTTTACTACCGTATCTGAACTTGTGAAAGGATTGTAGACGTAGTTACAGTTGAGCTATCGAACTGTAATTACAAGGGGGAAAGTATACGCTATAAGTCTAGTCCATATTACGTAAACGCATTGACAACTTTTCAATCAGTGTCTAATCTGTAAAGTCTTTCCGTTGGTGTGATATGATCGTGTAGACTTGCAAACACCCAGTTTAGGCGTTTGTCTTGATCAGAGTTTCCCAAATTAGGGGATCTCAACCAATAAACAAGACACATAAACAAAATGTGTCGGGTCGCTAAAAGTTGGGAAAACTTAAAAATGTATCGGTCGCTAAAAGTAGGGAAAAGTTAAAAATGTATCGGTCGCTAAAAGTAGGGGAACGTTCAAAATGTATCGGTCGCTAAAAGTAGGGAAAAGTTAAAAATGTATCGGTCGCTGAAAGAAGGGAAAAGTTTAAAATGTATCGGTCGCTAAAAGTAGGGAAAAGTTAAAAATGTATCGGTCGCTAAAAGTAGGGAAAAGTTCAAAATGTATCGGTCGCTAAAAGTAGGGGAAAGTTCAAAATGTATCGGTCGCTAAAAGTAGGGGAAAGTTAAAAATGTATCGGTCGCTAAAAGTAGGGGAAAGTTCAAAATGTATCGGTCGCTAAAAGTAGGGAAAAGTTAAAAATGCATCGGTCGCTAAAAGTAGGGGAAAGTTCAAAATGTATCGGGTCGCTAAAAGTAGGGAAAAGTTAAAAATGTATCGGTCGCTAAAAGTAGGGGAAAGTTCAAAATGTATCGGTCGCTAAAAGTAGGGAAAAGTTCAAAATGTATGTTAGGCTACAATTAGAAACGATGTAGGTCCATCTTGCGTTATCTACATTTTGAACAAATGAAATCTTATTTTAGCTACATACATTAACTATAGGCCTAGACATAAACGAAAAGATGCAATTAATTAATAAAAATAGTGTGGAAATGTGTATCGGTAAGATGTTACTTGTAGGCTAGTATAAAGCTTATGATTAAAATGTTAATGTGAGTAAGAAACATTAAAAATTTATAAATGTAAGCATAACATGAAAATAATAACTAAGCGGTAGTGTTGACGGCTCCATGACATTTACACACGCGAACAATTCACGACACGACAAGTATTTGCACGACACTTAATCATACGGACAGTTAATTATAGCGACGTAGCAACACTTTTTTAAAATAGCATTACCTGCTAGTTGCCATACACGTCCTAATGGTGTAGAAAAGAAAGTGTAGGAAAGAAAATGGAGAGTTATATTTGTGCTTATGTATTTTTTAGATCTAATCTTCTAAACTATTGAATGACATAGAGACAGCAGAATAAGTAATAAAAGGAGAAGAAATAAGGAACAGAGTGAGACCTTAAAGTTTGTGTCTGTATACATCCACCAAAAAGACCAAGACATTAAAACAAGCGAGAAAACTGTAATACCGGTAGTAAACAACCTTAAAAAAAAGCATTGGTAACAGCGTAAACGTTGTATATATCTTGTTACGACCACAATCCCCTTGTGGTCAGAGTCGTGTAAATGCTGTTGCTAATGCTCGTTAGTCCTAGGGTAGACTTTGGTTAACATTTTTTGTATTTCAGTATTCCACGAACTCCTTAATAGTCCTGGGAACAAACTCATGATGATTTGCGTTCTAACAGTTCCTTTTATTGACGTTGTAGTTGTAAATAAAAAATATTATGGTAGTGTAAACAATTCGATACAATTTGACAAGGAAGCTCCAGTGTAAAAGTATCAATCAAGAACATACTTTAATTCAGGCGATATGTGCAAATATATACAATCAGTAGATTATATACAGTTATAATAAAATAGTGCAAACACAAGCGTCCATAACAGGCTCAGAAGAAAACTATCTCGAAACTGACTGCCTTGAAGACAAAACGAATCATTTAATACTATTAGAGTGGTGCACGGAACAGACCTATTACAAGGAGGGGTGAAAATAATGGTATTATTACAAAACTTATAATAAAAATGTTAGGAACTCCCCCGTACGAGAAATAATAAACTATTCCCAGCCATTCCGAGAATTTGAGGTCAACACGGAATACCAAAATTACCAAGAATCTTTTGCATTAGTACTAAAAGTCAAGGAAATGGAAAAATAAGCCCCGCCCACAAAGCCTGCGTTAAGAGAAGGCCATTAATATGTGACAGTATGTTATTTTAGGAAATAAAATTACAAAAATAGAAATTGACGAAGAAATAAATGAAAGAGATAGAGAGAGGGAAGTCGATAATATTTGTTTCCATATATTATTATCATAGCACTATGTCCGTTAAAATTGAAAGACAAATGTGAGAAATGGAAAAAGAGAGAGAGAGAGAGATAAAGAAAGAAAAGAAGAAGAAGCGGGAATAGGTGTTACAGTTTTCGTCTATAGTCTATATAATAATATTATGGGGTTTTTATGACGAGCTAAATGGCATTGAAATGAATGAGAAAGTGAGGGAGAAGTAAAGAATTTTAGTTCTTGTTTTAATATAAATATTAATAAAAAGGAAAAAAAAGAACAATTATTATTTGTTTGAGTTTTTTGTTAAAAAAATTATTTAGTAAAATAAAAGAAAAGGTAAAGGGGACAAAGAAAACCTCAGGGCATCACTAGGCATCACTAGGCATCACTAGGTATCACTAGGTATCACTAGGTATCACTAGGCATCACTAGGTATCACTAGGCATCACTAGGCATCACTAGGCCTCACTAGGCATCACTAAGTATCACTAGGTATCACTAGGTATCACTAGGTATCACTAGGTATCACTAGGCATCACTAGGTATCACTAGGCATCACTAGTTATCACTAGGCATCACTAGGCATCACTAGGTCTCACTAGGTATCACTAGGTATAACTATGTATCACTAGGTATCACTAGGCATCACTAGGTATCACCAGGCATCACTAGGTATCACTAGGCATCACTAGGTATCACTAGGCATCATTAGGTATCACTAGGCATCACTAGGTATCACTAGGTATCACTAGGCATCACTAGGCATCACTAGGCGTCACTAGTTATTACTAGGCGTCACAGGGAATCACTAGGCATCACTAGACATCACTAAGCATCACAGGGCATCACTAGGTATCACTAGGCATCACTAGGTATCACTAGGCATCACTAGGTATCACTAGGCGTCACTAGTTATCACTAGGCATCACTAGGCATCATTAGGCATCACTAGGTATCACTAGGTATCACTAGGTATCACTAGGTATCACTAGGCATCACTAGGCATCACTAGGCGTCACTAGTTATTACTAGGCGTCACAGGGAATCACTAGGCATCACTAGACATCACTAAGCATCACAGGGCATCACTAGGTATCACTAGGCATCACTAGGTATCACTAGGCATCACTAGGTATCACTAGGCGTCACTAGTTATCACTAGGCATCACTAGGCATCATTAGGCATCACTAGGTATCACTAGGTATCACTAGGTATCACTAGGCATCACTAGGCATCACTAGGTATCACTAGGCATCACTAGGTATCACTAGGCATCACTAGGTATCACTAGGCGTCACTAGTTATCACTAGGCATAACTAGGTATCACTAGGCATCACTAGGTATCACTAGGCATCACTAGGTATCACTAGGCATCACAGGGAATCACTAGGCATCACTAGACATCACTAAGCATCACAGGGCATCACTGGGTAACACTAGGCATCACTAGGTATCACTAGGCGTCACTAGTTATCACTAGGCATCACTAGGCATCATTAGGCATCACTAGATATCACTAGGCATCACAGGGAATCACTAAGCATCACTAGACATCACTAAAATCACAGGGCATCACTAGGTATCACTAGGCATCACTAGGCATCACTAGGCATTATTAGGCATCACTAGGCATCAATAGGCATCACTAGGCATCACTAAGCATCACAAGGAATCACTAGGCATCTCTAGGCATCACTAGGCATCACTAGACATCACTAAGCATCACAGGGAATCACTAGGCATCACTAAGCATCACTAGACGTCACTAGGCATCACTAGGCATCACTAGTCATCACTAGGCATCACTAGACATCACTAGGCATCACTAGGCATCACTAGGCATCACTAGGCATCACTAGGTATCACTAAGCATCACAGGGAATCACTAGGCATCACTAGGCATCACTAGGTATCACTAGGAATCACTAGGCATCACTAAGCATCACAGGACATCACTGGGCATCATTAGGCATCACTAAACATCTCTAGACATTATTAAGCATTACAGGGAATTACTAGGCATCACTAGGCATCACTAGGCATCACTAGGCATCACTAGACATCACTAAACATCAGATGTCATCACTAGGCATCACTAGGCATCACTAGGCATCACTAAGCATCACAGGGCACCACTAGGCATCACTAGACATCACTAGACATCACTAGGCATCAATAAGCATCACTAGGTATCACTAGGTATCACTAGGTATCACTAGGCATCACTAGGCATCACTAGGCATCACTAGGAATCACTAGGTATCACTAGGTATCACTAGGTATCACTAGGTATCACTAGGTATCTTTAGGTATCACTAGGCATCACTAGGTATCACTAGGCATCACTAGGTATCACAAGGCACCACTAGGCATCACTAGGTATCACTAGGTATCACTAGGTATCACTAGGTATCAATAGGTATCACTAGGCATCACTAGGTATCACCAGGCATCACTAGGTATCACTAGGCATCACTAGGTATCACTAGGCATCATTAGTTATCACTAGGCATCACTAGGTATCACTAGGCATCACTAGGTATCACTAGGCATCACTAGGCATCACTAGGTATCACTAGGCATCACTAGTTATTACTAGGCATCACAGGGAATCATTAGGCATCACTAGACATCACTAAGCATCACAGGGCATCACTAGGTATCACTAGGCATCACTAGGTATCACTAGGCGTCACTAGTTATCACTAGGCATCACTAGGTATCACTAGGCATCACTAGGTATCACTAGGTATCACTAGGTATCACTAGCCATCACTAGGCGTCACTAGGTATCACTAGACATCACTAGGTATCACTAAGCATCACTAGGTATCACTAGGCGTCACTAGTTGCCACTAGGCATCACTAGGTATCACTAGGCATTACTAGGTATCACTAGGCATCACTAGGTATCACTAGGCATCACAGGGAATCACTAGGCATCACTAGACATCACTAAGCATCACAGGGCATCACTAGGTATCACTAGGCATCACTAGGTATCACTAGGCGTCACTAGTTTTCACTAGGCATCACTAGGCATTATTAGGCATCACTAGATATCACTAGGCATCACAGGGAATCACTAGGCATCACTAGACATCACTAAGCATCACAGGGCATCACTAGGTATCACTAGGCATCACTAGGCATCACTAGGCATCACTAGGCATCACTAGGCATCACTAGGCATCAATAGGCATCACTAAGCATCACTAGGCATCACTAGGCATCACTAAGCATCACAAGGAATCACTAGGCATCTCTAGGCATCACTAGGCATCACTAGACATCACTAAGCATCACAGGGAATCACTAGGCATCACTAAGCATCACTAGACATCACTAGGCATCACTAGGCATCACTAGTCATCACTAGGCATCACTAGGCATCACTAGGCATCACTAGACATCACTAGGCATCACTAGGCATCACTAGGCATCACTAAGCATCACAGGGAATCACTAGGCATCACTAGGCATCACTAGGTATCACTAGGCATCACTAGGCATCACTAAGCATCACAGGACATCACTGGGCATCATTAGGCATCACTAAACATCTCTAGACATTACTAAGCATCACAGGGAATCACTAGACATCACTAGACATCACTAAACATCACAGGGCATCACTAGGTATCACTAGGTATCACTAGGCATCACTAGGCATCACTACGCATCACTAGGCATCATTAAGCATTACAGGGAATTACTAGGCATCACTAGGCATCACTAGGCATCACTAGGCATCACTAGACATCACTAAACATCAGAGGTCATCACTAGGCATCACTAGGCACCACTAGGCATCACTAAGCATCACAGGGCATCACTAGGCATCACTAGATATCACTAGACATCACTAGGCATCACTAAGCATCACTAGACATCACTAGACATCACTAGGCATCACATGACATCACTAGACATCACATGACAACACTAGACATTACATGACATCACTAGACATCGCTAGGCATCACTGGAACATGTGCGCCCTACCCATCGCTGAATACACTTAGAAAGGATGTCATTGATTAGACAAGTTTTATTTTGTGTACTGTCAATGTTAGTTTATATATACATGTGTGTGTGTTTGCTTGTAGTTGATGGGTGGGGCGGTTGGAGTCGGCGCCACCGTTCTTCTTAGCTGCTGTCTTTTCCTGCTTATAGATATTATACAAGTCTAAATGGGAACAAAAGGTAGGATTATCGCATTGAACGCTTTATTTGTTTTATTATTTTTAATTGATTATAGGTTTTAATAGTCATGTAAAAACTCAATAAAAAATATAAAGTACATTTTGATCAATTCATTACAAATAGTGATGAAATGGGAGAAAAGAAAACCAAGGATGTGCATAGGGTTCACGTATCCCCTATAGACCATAGGGCAACATAATCTATATTTTTTTCCTATGTAATAATTAAATGGTGTGTTTATCTGTCGCTGTGATTAGCTGTCCGTATGCTTGAGTGTCGTGTGATTACTTGTTCGCGTGTTTAAGTGTCATGTGATTAAATAAAGGCGTGTTTAAGTGTTATGTGGTCAAGTGTTTAATTGCCGCGTGTTTAGATATCGGCACACCATCAACTAAGATGTATTTAAAGTAATTTTTAACTTCAAAAAAAAATATCGCGCTGGGACAATTAATCAGCTTACATATATATATTTTGTTAAATGGATATTTTAATTTTTTATATTTGCTTTTTAGCTGTGGTTGCTGTGTTCTTTTATGTAGAATAAATAAATTCAATTCTTATCGTTAGAAATGATTAGATTTGTATATTGACATGGGGAAAGTTTGTTGTATTCTACAGCGAGCAGAGCAACACAAGGAAATTATTATTTTCATTTTTTTTTCATCATTACAATTTTGAAATTGTTGAGATAACATTTCTATAGTGACCAAATTTACCTGTAGGCCTACATTTCGACTATTTTAGGGCAAATTACTATATTGTGTGCCCAATAAACGATTAATTTTATTTTACCTTATGCGCTATTACTATTGTGGAAGTTTTGTATCCGATAGGAATGTGCTCACACTTATTAGTAACACTTTTTTCCTGCAAACAAACTGGTTGTAGATCTTTTCAAAACCGGTTGTCTGTTAGTATCTGCGTAGAAGACAAAACATTAACACAATAAATAGATTAGTTAAGATGATTAAGTACTATTTCTGTTGCGGTATTTTTTTTTTTTTCCGTATATGTTTGTTTTTACCAAATAAATATAATGAAAACGACACAATGTAGCCGAAACAAAGCGAATTATTTTGTTATGGTTTGTGCGGGCCAAAGCTAGAAGATAAAAGGATGCGCAAAGTGTGGACATTCATATGGTATGATATCACCTATATTTATTTAAATGTATCAAAATATAAATTAAATATCAACTTAGTTTACAAAAAACGGGAGTATAATATAAACTTTATTTTTTTGTTTTTTTTTTATTGTTTTTTTCCCCATGGACAAGCGTTTGTAAAATTATTTTCTCAATTACTCAGAGCTTGGGTTTTGAAAATACCGCCTGCATCTCAGTTTAGTACGGTCTGCATAGTATTGTGTGATTAAAAAATAAGAACGATGTATTTTGTTCATGGCGTTGTTCGACCTTAACTTTAGAGCAGATCTGATCCAAGTACTTGTGATTGTATAAATTCATAATACCATGAAAAACAATCTTTATTCGACTGCATATTCGTAACCTTACAATAATAGTCAAAAAATTAACTATATACTTTGTTACTATATACAAGAAGATGCTAAAAAATGTATGAAGGTATAAAAAAGGCCACTGGACCCCTAATTTCAAAGTCAGCTCCACTCAAGTCGACGACAGGTGAGGTGATAACTAAACAAGACAAGCAGTTGCAGCTACCTGGAACTCTACGCAACGCAGAACGTTGTCTCCTATAAACTCGATGCCCTGCCCTCGATAGAGGAGCTCAGCAAGGCCATTGATCACCTCAGTAGTGGAAAGGCTCCAGGAAACGATGGCATCCCTGCAGAAGTCCTCAAGTGCGGTAAGCCAGTATTACTAAAGCCTCTGCTCGACCTCATCTGCGAGTGTTGGGAAAGTGGCCACATCCCACAAGACATGCGGGATGCCAAGATAGTAACCCTCTACAAAAATAAGGGTGACAGTAGCGATTGTAACAACTATCAAGGCATATCACTACTCAGTATTGTGGGAAAGGCCTTTGCAAGAGTGGTTCTGGCACGCCTGCAAATTCTGGCACAAAACGTCTATCCAAAATCCCAATGCGGCTTTCGGGCTGGCCGGTCAGCTATGGAAATGGTTTTTTTCACTGCACCAGTTACAAGAAAAATGCCGGGAACAGCAGAAGGTCCTCTTCATTGCATACATTGACTTGACCAAGGCATTTGACCTAGTTAGCCGCACTGGACTCTTTAGCATACTGAAAAAGATTGGAGGTCCGCCCCGGCTACTAAGTATTATTGAGGCTTTCCATAGCAACATGCACAGCACAGTTCTCTTCGACGGCGCCACATCAGAACCATTTCCAGTGTGTAGCGGGGTTAAACAGGGCTGCGTCCTGGCATCAACACTCTTTGGTATCTTCTTCTCAGTACTCCTCCGATATGCTCGAAATATAATCGAAATAAATTGATTGGTATCGTCACGAAGCAATAAAGATACGATTCTCACAATTTAGTAAAATTATTCTATAAAGATACGATCCACACAATTTAGTAAAATTATTCAATAAAGATACGAACCTCACAAATTAGTAATATTATTTAAAAAAGATACGATCTTCACAATTTAGTAAAATTATTCTACATTATTGCGTTTTGTGTTTGACACGTCTGGGCCTCGACTTGTTCTGTTCCCCCCACCCACTAACCCACCAACCCACCAATGAATGACTTGTCACTCGTTTATTGTATTGACACTACTGTTATGAGGCTCAACCGTGATGTCTCGATTCTATTTGTGGACCAAGCTTGAAGGTTGAACGGAGTAAAGAGATGTAGAAGAGATACGTCAGACTGCCTCCAAGTAAAGCGCTGCTTTACTACGCTAATGGCCTAATAGTTTACTGTAGGGGTTGGAAATCGTTTGCTAAAAGTGTGCCAAAGTTGCATTTCTAATTTATGTATCATGCCAAGAGACTAAAAGACACCCTGCTGTTACAGTTCAGTTTATTCACTGAAACATGATTTTTACAGTGAGCTGATTTGACTTAGTTTTTCCCTAAATAAATATAAACAGTAGTGAAGTGTGCAAAAGAAGAATGTAAGAAAAGCATGATTTGAGTGAGTGGTCAAGAGTTGACATAGGAGAGAATGACTGATAGTGTGAATAATCAGTACATGTTGGATCCTTGAGATAAAAGGTGGTATTTCTATAATAAGTTATATTGGACTGAGTGTTTAAGTGATTCAAGTCCAAAGTGAGACTTAGAATATTATTGTATAATTAAAGTCTGTTTAAAGAGCTAGATACAATCAGTGTACTAGTGAGAAGAAATGTATGGAGATTATTAAAGTAACATATAAGTGAATATTTGAAAGACTATTGAGAACTGTGTGTAATGATCTTATTCGTCCAATGAAGTTTTGTGTACTATGTCTATATAATAAAATTCTTTCATCTGAACCTAATTCAACGTGTGCTCAAGTCTATGCTACTTAGTATTTAATAATAATAATATCACAAACAATACGGTAACACCTGCTTTAGCACTCAATTTCTTGTAAAATAGACTTGAACTTCCTATTTGGGAGTCTTATGCTAGCCATTGAACATCACTCATCACTCATAGCCCCCACCTTCTGGAAACAGCTCCCGTTCCACATCCGTCATTGTGAAACCTCCGCCACTTTCAAAAAGTCCCTTAAAACCCGTCTGTTTAGGTCCGCCTATGACCTGTGATGCCTCGTTCCTGGTCTCGGTTTGTTTTTATGCTTTTTTTTTAATATTATTACCAGTATGTACTAATGTGTCGTTGTTTTATAGCCACTTCAATGTTGTAACTATCGTTTCTGTCACTTTTAGTGTTGCACCTATTATTTTTAAAATCAAATTTTATTGCTGTAGCTATTATCTTTATAGCCATTTAATTTTGTAACAATTGTCTATTTATTTTAGTAGCTTAAATAGCCTATAATTTTAGTAAAAAAATGTAAAGCGCTTACATCTGTAAGGTAAGCGCTATATAAAAATGCCTCAATAATAATAATAAAAATGTATCTAAAACAATAATTTAAAAAAATATGCCCTGCTTTCCCACCTTATTTCCTTGGCTGACCTTTATTCTCATTGGTTGGGGTAAGTGATTGGTCTTGAGTGTGTGTGTCGCCTGTGTACGCTCGGTTACTTTTTAAGTCGTCGTTCAAATCGGATGTTCTTTTGTTTTTGTGCACATGTTTGTTTGGAAAGTAAAGATTTTTTTTGTTTTGTTAAACTCTGGTTTTGACTTCGTCTATAATGAAAACATATAGCTAGAATCCATAAGGCAGAATCAACTTGAATAAAGTTATTATATCCCTTGATAAAACGTTACAATATATATATATATATATATATCTTAATATATTAAAGTGCTAACAATATAAAGTAAGCAAATTTTGCTATTTTGCTGATTTTGGCATCATTTAAAAGGAAATATTTCTGAATTAATGCATGTTTGCTCCATATAATAATATATTGAAACATGTTGAATAAAGGTTATATAAAGAATCAGAAAGCTACTACAACTATAAAAAGAAACCTAACAGTTATGCTTCCTGCACATTATATCACTGACACCATTTTGTTATTAGATTCATTGTTGTTGTTTTTAATATTATTTTTTTAACTTTCAATTATAAAGTAGTGGGAATGTAATATATTCAGAGCTTGGTTTATTTATAAGTATAGACATATCTAGTTACATGTGCTTGTTATTTTCTTCTATCTGGAATTCTATAGTTACTTGGAGAAATTCAAACAATAACGATGAATTATTCTTTAATTGTCACAAATAAAATTGACACGGAAATGTAATCAACAACAACACTTAAGACATGAGTTTTTCATCGCCTGAATACATTTGCGTTCTTGAATTTAAATTATAAGTAAATCTTCTTAATCAACCTTATTCATACACTAATCTAAAAAAATAGGATACATTTATTGCGGAGTCTGTACAGGAGATTAGTTTTATTATTGCAAAACGTTTCATACTGATTGTTTCTGTTTTCGATTCAATGAGGTTACATGCAATGTTATGGGTTTTGACTTAAGCTCAGGGGCCATAAGGAAGACTTACTTTAAGAAGGGCACCGTGAGTGAAACATTTTGTAAATCAATTAAGACGAATCAGTTAATAAATTATTGAATGCAATAATCTCGTGTAATGTTTGGTGTCAAATCTTTTTGCTTGGGGTCATTAGATATGGTCATGACAGATTCAGACTTGTAGACAATACTGATTATAGTAAAACAACAATTTTTAAATATAATAGATCGATCCTTTCTGAAGAAGGCGGGGGGAGAAGAAAGTGAGGGGGAGGGTTAATGAAGCAGTTGCTGATATATTATTCGTGGGCACATTTTCTCATGACAACTATGTTTACTTGGCTGTCTGGCCAATGAGCGTTCGCCAGCTGAAACAAGTCACGTGCGAATTAGCGGCGTTACAGAAAAGAGCGCCGCAGACTGCATTTGCACAGACACTTGTTCGGTGGTTGTCATTAGTCAACAGCGGACTGTATTTTAACATCACAGTGTTTGACTAGAGTCAAAAAGATCTACAAAATTTCTCGAAGAATGTCTTCAAAAATGTTGGTTATATTTTGTTTACTTTTTTCAGGTAAGCATTTTTTGTTTAGTTTACACTTCGAAAATTCTCAATTTCATTAAATCGTTTATTTTACTTAAAGTAATAAACATACTATCTAGTCAATAAAAATGTCTTACAAATTGGATTCATTTTATGGCCAATTTTAATTTGGCATTTACAGAATAGTCGCTCATATATGTTAATAAAAAAAAAAGCTTATAAAAAATATAGACTGTTCAAAAGATTAATTTGCGTGGTTATAGTCAAATGAAAACTTTATTGTTTATATAAATTTACAAAATAAGTTTCATTAACCCATATCTTGATGATTTTTTTATTTTGTCGTGATTTTTACATATGTAATAGACAGTGATGATGTAATAAACAAATGAAAGTTATTTTGTAAAAATTATATTTTTTATTGAAATATTAACATTCTTTGAAGTGTCCTTAAAAATAGAAGGCCAGCAACAAATGATACCGTGACATTGCATGTTTGCAATAGAAACAGGCCCTCTTATTTCAAGGATAAATACATATTTTTTAACAATTTAAGTTAGAACTTTTAATTTATAGCTTTTTAAAACAATAAGATAAGAAAATAGTGTAATAAAACATTGGCATTCGAGTGGCATCCGGGCACGGAATGGGTTAACAGAACAAACCAGAAAAACCAATAACATCATTTAAAACACTAATAAAAACGCAAGATTAGACTCTGACCACAGATAAGCGTAGGACGCAATAATATTTTTTACAGAAGTAGCGTGCGTAATATTTAATATAAGAATATATCAATCATATTTCATTTTTTTTAAGTATGCTTTATATAATAATATATTTGTTGTTTGCATAATATGCTGTAGATATTGTGATACTCGGCGTAAGCACCTAGATAAATATATATATACATATATATATATATATATATATATATATATATTTATATATATATATATATATATATATATATATATATATATATATATATATATATATATATATATATATATATATATATATATATATATTAGGCAGCTAAGCCAACAGTATATATTTAAAGTTGATATCACTCAATACTTATAAAAATATCTGATATTCTTTCCGATAATGCATTATATGGTACAAAGAAATATATTCTATGATGGCGTCTCCTCGAAGTGTTATCATCTTATTGCATTGCAAATATCCTATTTCGTATTGGTATTCTGGACGTCGGATAGGTTTTCTGGGCAGACGATTGGTATTCTGGGCAGCGGATTTGTATTTTGGGCATCGGATAGGTCTTCAGGGCAACGAATTGGTTTGCTGGGCAACAAAGTGCTCTTCTGGGCACCAGACCTGAACCGCTCTTCTCGACGATAAAGCGGACCGATATTTACTTTCTTAGGACCTGGAGAACAAAATGTGCAGTATCACGCAGATGTGATAGTCCCCATAAAGGGTAGGCACAAACGGTTGGCCTCCCCCCTCCACTCTGAGCCCCTGCAGAGCGGGGCACTCGACAAGCACATGTTCGACCGTCTCCAACGCCTCCATGCAGTTTCTACACCACCAGACTAGACTAGAACTCCTATTGGAAGCGAGAGCTGGGAGTATTATTCCCTTGTAGCTCTGAACAAGAACTAAGCCGTGCGTTTGAGCACGGCTCTATCTCCGTAGAGATCGGTGGATAGTGGGTCACCCGTCCCATCTTCTCGGTCGACGAGACGGGGGCACTCCCGCAGGATATGCTCCACTGTCTCCTCCTCCTACCCACAGTGGCGACACCGCGAGTCGTAATTAGGCCGTAACCTGGCGAAGTATGCCCCGATGGGGCAGTTGCCAGTGCGGAATTGAGATATGATACTTTGTTCCGACCTATTTAGGCACCACCATGGGTCGGCGCGGTTAGGGCGGGGCAAGTGCCGCCAGACTTCTCGGCCCTTGTCAGAGCTGTCCCAGCTCTCGTTCCACTTTTCTGTCTCACACCTCTGGATCAATGTACGGGCCTTCTCGAAAAAGAAAGGCGTGCTGCCGGGCTCCTCGGAGGTGGGTGTGCTCAGTCCACCTTTTTTGGCAAGGTGGTCTGCTCTCTCGTTTCCAGGTAGGCCTGTATGACCTGGGACCCACTGCAGTAGCACGCGGTCTCCAAAGTGCTGGATAAGCTCCTCTGAGGGGGGCAGTTGTTCAGATTCTCAGTAATCTGGAGCACCCACAACGCATCAGTCAGGATAATGACAGTCGTAGAGCCGAGGGCGCCTTCGACGTGGCGAAGGTGGATCCACTCCAGAGCCCGACATGGCCTCGATCTCTGCGCCATAGTTGCAGAGACCGTCGCAAGGCCCCCATAATTCGTCTCTATTCGGGTTGCCGTGGTACTCTATGTAAACAAAGCCGGCGGTACCGGTGTCTGCATTAGCCGACCCGTCGGTGTAGACATGGACAGCTCTGGGCGGTAGGGCATTTAGCGTGTCCATGGCTACTTTTCGGACGTTTTGCTAACTGGGGTGTCCTTCAGCTTTGTCCGTATTTCGGGGAGCATTTGTGTGTTCCCCGGAGAGAAACTCGAGTACCTTTGCATAGGCAGCCTTGTATCGGGTAGGTCGATTACGGATGACAGCCTTGTTGCGTGATGCGTGAAGGACTGCATCTTTATTCTCTTCCTACCCTTCCAGGTGTCTACTAAGACTCTGGTTGGGAAGCTTTCCTCGAGTCTTTAATAGCGCTGGTAGGTCCTTTTGACAGCGCGTTCTCTCCTAAGCTGAAGGGGTGGTATGTTAGCCATCACCTCAGCAGCTGCCACTGGGGACGTTCGAAAAGTGCCACAGATAAAGCGTTGGTTCTGGATGCGATTCCATGTTTCTAGGGCCGTTTCGGACGCATAGACCTGTAGAGGCAGGCTATAATCTAATTGTGATCTTACGGCCCCTGTATAGAGGGTTTTTAATACTTTGGCGTTGGCACCCCACTTTGTTCTGGCCAGTCTTTTGACTAGGTTTAACTTGTTCGCAGCTTTTCGTGCCAGCTCCTGGATATCGTCGAATAGTGTGAGCTTTCTGTCGAGCACTACTCCTAGGTACCTGGCGTACTCGGAAATGGTTTGGAGGTATTTCTACAAGTCTAATTGCATGCTTGCAGACTTCTTACCGGATTTCCCAAGAACAAGATCGTCCGCAAATAGCAGCTTCTTACAGCCAAGTTTTTCTGGCAGGTCGTTTATATACACTAGAAAGAGGATGCAGGACAGAGCAGAGCCTTGTGGCAAGCCGTTCTCCAAGGTTGTTTCCCTGGATAGGCTTGTCCCGTATCGTGTCTGGATCGTTCTCTCTGATAGGAATGATTTGATCCAGCGGTGCATATTGCTCTCAATGCCCATTCTCCTCAATTTATGCATGAGGCCCTGCCTCCAAACTCGGTCGTAAGCCTGTTTGAGGTCTAGGAAACTGCTATCGTGGACTCGGCCCTTTGGAATCCATCAACCATCTCTTCTACGAAGAGGTTTGTTTGGTCTATCGCGCTCATGCCCGCTCTAAAACCTGCCTGTTCTGGGGCTATGAGTCCTTCTTTCTCAAGATACCAAGTTAGCCGGTTGCCGATCATGCGTTCGGCCAGCTTCCCGACGCACGAGGTAAGGGAAATCGAGCGGTAACTCTCTGCCTCGGTGGCCATCTTGCCTTTTTTCAAGATTGGGACTATCACCGCTTGCCGCCAAGCCTTTGGTACCTCGCCGGTTGACCATGTTCGGTTTATTAGGTCCAGGAGTCTCGCCTTACCTAATCTGCACAGGTTCCGGATCATTTCGTTCGCTATCTGATCCGGGCCTGGTGCTTTCTTTAGTTGGCACTTTCGGACTGCCCTATCTAGTTCCTGAATAGTGAGGGGGGAACTGAATATTGGATCGCACTCTGTGACACCTCTGTCATTACGCTTGGCTCGCTTGGTGTGGTGGTTGCCGGTCCCACCTTGCTAACCCCAGCGAAAAATGTATTGAGGGTTGTGGCCCGCAGTTCGTCCGTGACGGCAGGTCCACCTGGGGTCTCCAAGGGAGTTTTGTTTCGAGGACGGTCTAAATTTCCGAATTTTGCCAGCAACCTCCACATTCTACCAGTATTCTTATGGTCCAGACCTTGGCAGGTCGTACTCCACTTTTGCCGTTTTGCTTCCTGGCACGCCCGCTTGACCTCAGCTGTTAGTTTGTTGTACTCCCTTCTGTCGTCAGGAGTACCCGTTTTTTCGGCCTTCTTTCTCGCCCTGCGTCGGGCTTTAACCAGCTTGCCAAGCGAGGTCGTCCAGAATGGTTTGTACTTCCTGCCTTCGAAAGATCTTGGGATAGTTTTGCGAGCCGCACCCAATATGGCTTTGGTAAAGTTTGTGTACACCGTATGGATGGGAGCGTCGTGCACTTCGGTCCTCTCGAAAGCATTTTCGGTTGCTTCCTTGAAGGCAGGCCAGTTAGCTTTGGTAAACATGAACCGCCTTGCTCCGTCGTTGGTTCTGTTTCCCTTGGCCTTACTTTTTTTCATGGCCTTTTCCAGGTCGATATGTACTACTGTTGGTTTATGACCAACAACGTCCAGGACTTTAAAAGTTGTTTTGGAAAAGAGCTCACCCGAAACCAGTGTTAGATCTGGTCTTGAGAGGTTGCCATTTTCCGTGTGGAGAAGGGTTGGAGGAGAGTGTGCGTCCTGCAATCTGAACAAGTTGGTAGTGTTACAGAGCTCCTCTACCTTTCTACCGAACGTATCATAAATTGTGTAGCCCCATGCAGGAGAGTGTGCGTTAAAGTCGCCTCCTATGTTTGAGAGTATGGGTGAATCTACCGACAGAGATATGTCGTGCTTCGGCGGATTATACACGTTTATGCAAACGATTATTCTCTCGTCCACCCATACTTCCGTGGCTAGGGTATCTGTGCGGCCAGTCGAGCATTGTGCCGTCAGAGGTCTGGCAGTAAGTGAGTTTGATATTAGTGTTGCCAGCCCTTGGCAGCCCTGACACGTACAGTGATACATTGTGTACCCTTTAATGCCTATTTTCATATCTCGGAGGATGGTCTCCTGCAATAGGGCTATATCGACCTGGTTTTCGTGCAGTAGTTTCGTCGGCTCAAGCGCCTTTGGTGCTAATCCATTGACGTTGAGCTGCAACACGGCGAAACGTTTTAGTTTCAGTTTTGACTGGGGCTTCACAGTTTCCCGAGTCGTGTTTGGTTCGATACGTTTCTCAGCGACAGCAGCTTGGGCGGCTGCTGTTGCGTCTGTTAGGCTCACTGGTATTTGGGCGCTTCCCAACTGGAGTGCTACTTGGGTGGCTGCACCTTTTATCAGCCATGAACTCATTGTAGTTTGTGCGTTTTCCAGCTTAGGCTTGGGCTTTTTCGAACCCTTCGCCGACGGGCGCTGGATCGCCACGTCTTTGGAGATGTAGGCACCCGTTGGTTTGCTACCCTTTTTGGGCTGAGGCTGGACAGGATCCTCAGGGATAGGTGGCTGGGAGCTGCTGCCACTTTCTCCGTTCGCTTTTTGACCTGGTACTTCCCTGTGGGTCTTAGGAAAGTACTTGTGGAGAGTTGGAACGGTAGCTGATTTATCGCGACCTGGCCCGTTCTTACTCGCCAGGGTTGCGGGGCGACTAGTAGAGTATTTATCGCCCTCACTACTCGTTTGGCGGAGCCTATTTGGGTCTGCTCTAACCCGCGTTTATCTTTTTTTTTGTATTTCTCCATGATTTAAGGTTGCCCCAGGGGGGGCTATTGGTTTGCTTTAGGGCAGGCTATTGGGTACACTGAGTACATTGGGGCTCCCCCTTCTCGTAGTCGTAGAGAAGGTAGGATAACCCACTTTCACTATTGAGTTCTTGTTCCTGGAAGGAGTGGGATGGGGTACCTTTCTTAAAAACCCAGGGGGACCTTGCCTTTGGGTGTTGGCTTAGACACCCTCGAGCACCCCGGGGATCTGCTCGGCTTTCATCAGCCGCCCCGAAGGAGTGCGGTGAAAGACTCTTGCCCCTAAGAGCCTTGCCTCGTAACGTATGATAACCTGTAAGCAGTTGGTTTGCCTGCACTTTGCATGTGCACGCATTTTGTACTTCAGCGTCGACATAGGTGCTTTTACTCTTCGTATCTTATGCTGTAAAATGGGATTTACAGCACAGCGGATACGTTCTAGAAGTATGAGGCACTCGTGCGGGTCGGCCAAGGGGCCAGGTCCACTGGCTCCAAGGCTAGCCGCCCGTTCCTCTTCGGCGTTGGGGTATATATTTCGTTCACCCTGCCGTGGGGTCAGGGATCAAGCTTCTCCGCCCGCCTACTCCAAGTACCTCCCTCTCCTTTGGCATTGGACTTTCGGGGAGCGTTATCTGTGGGCCACTGGTTTTGGGAAAATCAGGCAAAGTTACGCCTTTTTGCACATCAGTCTATGCGGCTGGTTTAATTATTGCTTTATTCCAGCATCTTGCGGTGTTTCAATCCGCAGCGGATGCCGAACAATATTCGGGTAGGGCCCCATGTGCTCGGCCGGTGAAGGGTTCAGGTTCTCTGTCCCCAATACCGACCGATTGTGGCGCTAGTTATTAGAATTGCTTACCGTTGGGCTCGTCGGCGCTGGGACCATGTTCGCCAGTCCCCCGCCGCGTCGAGCACACGGTGCCATGGCAATCTTTTTGTGGCAGGTAGGAGAGACGCCCAGCCCGGATGTGCCAAGCCGTTTGTCCCTCCACCCGCTCCTTTCTTCTATCTATCCAGCCGCACATGTATACTATGCGCGTGTCTAGCCCTAGCTGTTCGTTATCCCTGCCCTTCAGCTCCAGGACGTGCGCATGTCCAGGATGTCTTGGTCCCCTACTCGACCAAGCCAGTGTACTCTTTGCTTTCCCCTAGCCACATGAGTACTATGCGCGTGCATATTAGGCATTGTGCAGGTTTGGCCTCCTGCTCTAGGGCGTGCGCATGCCCAGGTTTATGTACTCGGCTCGGCTCCGCAGGGCGCGAGCCTATCATCTCACTGGGAGAACCAGACAAGTCCAGTAAAACTCACAGTCGCCGGGCAGCGCTGCATTACTGCAACGGTTTGTGTTCCCGTATGTGATATTCGACAGCCGACCCGGCACTCCAGAAATCCAAGCTAGAAAATCGGTCGGATAATGCTTCAGGGGCTTTGCAATCTGCACTTTGAATATGCGCGGTAATCCTTGTGATTACCCTCGGAGGCATTGGCTTTTCGGCGAACTCACAGTCACCAGGTTGCTGGACAATCTTTTACAATCGTATTCCCGTATGCAATACTCGACAGTTGTACCACGCCCCAGATTTGTAGGTGCCCCTCAGCATTTCACCCTACAAAGCTCGGACCTCCACTTCCCCAGCTGCGGACACAGCTTGGGTCCTCCACACTATTAGCCGGAACAGGATCCTCGAGCACAAGGATCTGTGTTCCGTGTTCACATGACCGCCAGTCTTTGAGGTTATGTGGATACTGGTCATGCCACAGATTAGTCTTCCGTGTAGCAGACATGTCTTTTGGGCGGCAGATTCATTGTTTGGGGAGCTGATTCGTCTTCTGTGGTAGCAGATGCCTTGTGGGCAACATATTGATGTTTGTGGCATCAGATATATCTAATGGGAACTGGATTGGTCTTATGTGTAGAGGATAGGCTTAACGACGGCGCATTCGTCCTTAGGGCATCATATTTGTATTTTGGCAGCTGATGTGTCTTCTTGGAATAGGATTTGTGTTCAGGGCATTTGACAGATTTTATGGGCAACAATTTCGGACATTATATTGGTCTTATTTGTGGCGAATAATCTTAAAAGCATGTTTTGTCTTTTGGGCAATGTATCGGAGCCAGTAAAAGACAAAAAAGCAAAAAAAGGTTTGTGTCGATCCTATTGTAATAGAAAAAGAGTAGCCAACTTAAGAAAAGGGGAACCCTGTCTTTGTCGGCTGTGTGATGTATTCTAAAATTTGGTCAACGTAAATTTGCTTAAAACAATCTGCAAAGCTGAATAGTCTTATCTCAGATTCAACATTATTAGTATTTGTTTTTACATAATTAGGAGATCTAGAATCTAGAAATTCACTAGAATGTCTTTAGTTACATCATATTTATTACATACATGGCGGCTGAATCAATATATTGAGTGTATTATATAATCTTCTTCTTCTATTTAAGTAATAGCATGTTGAATTGAGTAAAGGTTGTGACAGATTATGAGAATATAATTGAAATATATCCTAGAAGTAGTCTAATAATGTATATTTATGTATATAAATGTACAATAACGCTTAAGTCAATTTTTATAATTTTGTTTATAAAAAACGTCTCACATTTTATGACTTGACTTTTTTTCCTCAATTTTATCAAACTCGCGATATAAATTAGTTTCAAGCGCAAAATAAATCTAAAAGCAGACAAATAAAGATCATAATTAGATAGATCAGTATATATTCTTTACGTTCATTGAAAAAAATGAAAAACTATTAACTTAATTTCATGTCTTAAATCGCATTTTACGAAGTGTCCTTAAATAAGGACGCCAGCAAGATATGGGTTAATCAAATTTACCCCTATCAGATTTAATAGTTGCACACATTTTTGGAGATGACCTAACGATGTGCAGCACGTCGTATCTTACAGGACCACGACCTCAAAACTTGCGCATCTGGTTTTGTGGCCAAACTTGATATCGAACCCCTACAACTAGGCCTTACCTACAACACCGCCGAGTGGTAGACAAAGTAACCTTGATGTACAAGATCATTAATGGCCACGTGGACATTTCCACACAGTCAGGTCCCACCCAACAAGTGTCTCGCTCTACAGGAGGTCATCAGCTCAAACGGCGAGTTTCATACGCACGAACCGACGATTACAAATTAATATTCTTTTTGTGGTCCTGTATATATGTGTTGCTCATCGCAGAAGCTGGATGGATGTATTAATCTGGCTAACACTTTGTAAAATCATAATTCAGTAAGGAATAGCAATATGGTTTCAGATAGCTTTTATTAAACTATAAGGACCACAAAGCGGCCTCTAGCAAGTACTATCAGATGTTACAAATTGAAAGCAAACAAAAGTTTATTCAGGTACTGTAAAATCCAAAATGTGTTTAGTAAATAAATAAAAAATGTGTCATTACACTTACGTTTCTTTCTCTCTTTATCTCTCTCTCTCTCTCTCTCTCTCTCTCACGTTATATATATATATATATATATATATATATATATATATATATATATATATATATTATTACATACGACGCGTGCCTACAGCTATTAGTCGATGAAATCGAGTCTATGATTTAGTATAAACGTGACGTGATGTCGATTTACTTTAGATTATATAGATATGTCCAGGTAATATATACATTCTGTTAAAACAAAATAAAAAAATAAAAAAAATTCAGGTTCTATCCCATATATTTGCCAGAATCCATCCTTGCAGTTGGCTCATTAAGTTGTAAAGAAGATTCTGTATAAATAAGATAATAGGTTTCTTGACTCAATCCCTTATATGTGTGTTTGAGTGGATGAGCGTAGGACGTAATATTCTTATTTATAGAAGGAGCGTCTGTAATATATACGATAAGTAAACATGTAGAAAATGGACATTTACATTTTAACAGGATAAAACAACTGTCTAACTTTTCAAGTTGTAAAACAAAGAAGAACTTTATTTACTTGAAAAATATGTATAGTCTAGTTTAGATCCAGTGCAGAAATAAAAATAAATGTACCAGTAACAGCGACATAAAATGCATATTAATTATAGAAAATAATGTATTCATTTAGGATGTTACTTTTAAAACACGACACTTTTAAAATGTCATAATTGTCTAGATGTCTAGGCGTGTCTAACTTAACCTCGAGTGATTTATGACTGGCATGAAGTTTCCTCGAGGGTATTATTTAATTTTTTTTATTCTTTTTATTTTTATTAAGGGACCTTCCTGCAACAAGCAATTAAAGGGTCGTTGCTTAACAATGCATATATTATTATATATATATATATATATATTATATATTATAAGGGCCGGCCTTAGCAATTGCGAGGCCCTATGCGAAACCGATTGCGCAGGGCCTAGTCTGGGTAAGGATAAGAATAATAAGTAAAAATAAAAAATGTGTAATTGAAAATAAATTCGTCTTTGCATTTTATTAATTCTTTACTTATTTCAAAATTAGGATCAAATTAATTTTACTTAACGAGCTTTGCGTGAAGCGTACTCATACATGATATCATCAAAATTATTTTGTTCTACATAGGTCACGCTCAATAGCAAGAATTGCCAAGTTTTTCAATATATCTTCGTGAATTGTTGACCTTAAGTAATTCTTGATTAGTTTGAGGTGCGAGAAGATTGTTTCACTCGATGCCACAGTTGCGGGTATTATAGTTCATGAAAGCTATGTCTTTCATTATTGGACAGATAAGTCAAAATTTCTACCGGAGTTTTGGTGGTATTTGGTACAATATGTCTTAAATATTCCATTTTATCAGCTAATTCTCGCCCACATATATCTGTCGCCTAGTATGTTGATTACGTCCATTTTTGCTCATTGTTTTCTCTATACTTTCGTATGTCATCACCCTAAAGGCTCTTGAAGCAGACAAGAAAACAAAAAAAATTGCGGTTTGATTTTAGCTGTTCAAATATAGGCTGCAAGGACTGAATTGCAGTGTCCCCAATTCTGTTTACGCAATTTATCCTGCAGTCATTTTCAGCATTTCTAGGTGTTAAGTTTTCCACATATATATTATACTGCCTTTTCGTTTGACATTTGGCTGGAAAGATTGCAACCAATTCCATGATTGTAACCAGGTGGTAATTTGACACGCACATGTAAAAAAAAAAGCTCTGCTGTTAATATTTAAAAGCTGTTTTTGAACTCCAGAATGAACCCGTTTCATGTCGTCCCCATTATCATAACCTTTTTCACGATTATTTTGAACATTTAATTTAAGTTTTTCCAGCTCATTCACTAGTACATCGCGTAAGTCCTGTCCAATGGTACTTTCCAGACGAGTAAAAATGATAAATATAGTTAATGCCATCTGCTCTTTGTAACATATGTCTGGAGTACAATCTAATTAGTGCGGGGCCTTTGAATGTTCTGGGCTAACTGCGGCCCATAGGTTGCAGACGCCTTAGGCCGGCATTATATATATATATATATATATATATATATATATATATATATATATATATATATATATATATATATATATATATATATATCTCAAAAGGAGTATGTGGCTTTGTATGCATGTAAGTACATATATTTAATATATACATATAATATTTACGTGTGTGCATACCATAAAGGTATTTTGTTATACTGAACACAATGGCTTAAGACTTGCTAAAACTATTCTTTGTGTTAGTGCGGTGAACATTGAAAAGTTTTGCATTTTTTAAAATGACCGAAGTGGTCAGTTTGGTCAAAAAACGGAAATAAAAGACAAGTTGTGTTTCATGCTGAAATTGTCATTCCCAAATTTGTATCACTATTTGATCGAACCCTCTAAAAATAAGTGAGAAAAAGAGATGCGGCGAGATCATTTTTATGACGTTATCAAAATTTTTCAATGGCCAAAAATGGTGTTCATGTTTTAATTTACTACGTGTCGTAAATGACTTAAATTAACTTTGTAGCGGGAAATGTTTAATAAGGGAACATAATTTCGTTTTAATTTGTGTCTTAATTTTGTCGCGGGCATTATATAAATTGTTAAAAATACCGATAAATGTTTGATCACCACATAAGACTATAGGGAAACAAATTCATTCGAGTTAAATTAACTTTGTAGCGGGCAATGTTTAAATTGCAGTGATCAACGTTATTAAAGCATGGGTAGATACATTGTATAATAAATTAATTTTAATGGTTCGGAGAACCAGGCACAATATGCTAGTATATATAATATGTATATATATTCGCTAATGTATTTTATTTTACTACAAAGGCAAATTCTTCGCAAAGCTAGAAATGCATGTAAATGATTTATACGAAATATTATTGCTGTTTTTTTTCTCAGCAGATTAACAGCTGCTGCATACACCCGCTAAGTAAACATTTGCAGGTTTTCGGACGGATTTTAAAACGTTTTTATAAATGGCGTTTCTGAAAGGGAATATGCGCATCGGAAAATTGCTCCACACATAAACTTTAATAAGGGTGGCACAAATACAAATTGGGTATTCTAACATATATTATAATATAATATTATTATATTGTCAGATTTAGAGTCGGTGTTTGGAGCCACTTGTACCAATTCTGCTACATGTATAGTCTCGACTCACACAACTGGAGCTTGTGATTCAACATCAAAAGTTTGTACTTGTGACGGTTCTTCTGCAGCTATACGTACTGGATGTGGAAGTAAGACGTTTCTTTCATGCTGCTCCTACTTTACATATTACTTAGATGTCTGTATAAAGCATTTATATATATATATATATATATATATATATATATATATATATATATATATATATTGTTACGACCACAATCCCCTTGTGGCCAGAGCCGTGTAAATGTTGTTGATAATTCTCGTTGGTCCCAGGGTAGACTTTGGTTATTAATATTTATATTTCAGTATTACACGAACTCTTTTTATTGCCCTGGGCACAAACTGAGGATTTGCGTTCTAACATTTTCTTTCCTTGATGTTGTAGTTGTAAACACATATATTATCGTATTGTAAACAATGAAACAAAAATAGTAACTTGATGAGGAAGCTTTAGTGTAAATGTTGTTCATAATTTAATTCAGGTGCAAATATATACAATATGAAGATTATATACAGTTGGAATAAAATAGTGCCGACACAAGCGTCCATTCTGTACAAAACTATATACAAACTAATAGCTGCCTAGCCTTAAATACTAGCGGAGGAGAGCGGGGAACAGACCTATTGCTAAGAGGGGTGAAAATAATGTTATCATTACAAAACTTAAAATAAAAATGATAGTTTTAACCTAAACTCCCCTGTACGAGAAAAAATAGACTATTCCTAGCCATTCCGAGAATTTGAGGTCGGCACGATAGTGGATTCTTAGAACAGTCTAGGCTTCTTAGTACCGCCCACAAAACTTGCGTTGACAGAGAGCTGTGGGTGCTATTAATATGTAACAATATATATATATATATATATATATATATATATATATAT